>OX463806.1:11366397-14086397 GCA_949825045.1 Argyresthia goedartella
TTCGAGTCCGAGTTCGAGTTCGAGTTCGAGTTCGTGTTCGAGTTCGAGTTCGAGTTCGAGTTCGAGTTCGAATTCGAGTTCGAGTTCGAGTTCGAGTTCGAGTTCGAGTTCGAGTTCGAGTTCGAGTTCGAGTTCGAGTTCGAGTTCGAGTTCGAGTTCGAGTTCGAGTTCGAGTTCGAGTTCGAGTTCGAGTTCGAGTTCGAGTCCGAGTTCGAGTTCGAGTTCGAGTTCGTGTTCGAGTTCGAGTTCGAGTTCGAGTTCGAGTTCGAATTCGAGTTCGAGTTCGAGTTCGAGTTCGAGTTCGAGTTCGAGTTCGAGTTCGAAATCGAGTTCGAGATCGAGTTCGAATTCAAGTTCGAGTTCGAGTTCGAGTTCGAGTTCGAGTTCGAGTTCGAGTTCGAGTTCGAGTTCGAGTTCGAGTTCGAGTTCGAGTTCGAGTTCGAGTTCGAGTTCGAACTTGAGTTCGAGTTCTGCGAGTTCGAGTTCAAGTTTCAATTTAAATAACCTATTGGTTATTAAGCCATTTAAATACTCTTCTATTAACACTTGGTATATAGGAAGCTCTTTGTAGTTGGAAATACCTAACCGACTACAGATCCTATCTCAACTAACTACTAGATAACTATCTAGTTCTACTTCTAACTATCTAGTACCTTCTCTTCTAAGGAAGTATATTGAGGTCTCCTTCTTTAGACACCTTGTTTTTACTGTCAGAGTCGTGGACTGTTTCCACAATGCTTGACTCTGTTACTGTAAATAGCCTGGTTCTAGAAGCCGAGCGGGTGACGACTTATGAAAAGCCTACGTCAAGGGAGTGTGACTCATTGGTGCCATCTCTGGAGTTTGTGTCATAGATCGTGAACCCTACCCTGCGTGATGTATGAAAGAAGAATTGTGTTAGATATTATGCTTGTGTAGATGTGGTCACTATTAATGTAAATATTTTATCGTTAACTAGATTAAAAAAAATACATGAGATTTTTTATTTTTTTTTTCTCATGGTTTTTGGGGAACTGTAGGGTTTATCCTATCCTAGGCCTGCTTTGGTTGGAAGAAACAAATGAACTGAAGGATATTCCCTACAATATGCTTGCTTTGACAGTTTTTCACTATCTCATATAAATAAAACGTAAAGACTCACATCTCAGGAATTCTTAATGCACGCACAAAAATTATGGTAACTAAATACTCTTAATGCTGATAGAACTTTCACTTTAGAACAAAACTCACATCGACGTACTCGTATACCGTGCAGAATTAATTACTGCAAATTGTGGCAGATACCACAACCAGAGTCAGAGTCCGAGTCCGAGTCAGAGTCCGAGTCAGAGTCCGAGTCAGAGTCCGACTCAGAGTCCGAGTCAGAGTCCGAGTCAGAGTCCGAGTCAGAGTCCGACTCAGAGTCCGAGTCAGAGTCCGAGTCAGAGTCCGAGTCAGAGTCCGAGTCAGAGTCCGAGTCAGAGTCCGAGTCAGAGTCCGAGTCCGAGTCCGAGCCCGAGTCCGAGTCCGAGTCCGAGTCCAAGTCCGAGTCCGAGTCCGAGTCCGAGTCCGAGTCCGAGTCCGAGTCCGATTCCGAGTCCGAGTCCGAGTCCGAGTCCGAGTCCGAATCCGAGTTCGAGTGTTCGAGTTCGAGTGTTCGAGTTCGAGTATTCGAGTTCGAGTGTTCGAGTTCGAGTGTTCGAGTTCGAGTGTTCGAGTTCGAGTGTTCGAGTTCAAGTCCGAGTCCGAGTCCGAGTCCGAGTCCGAGTCCGAGTCCGTGTCCGAATCCGAGTTCGAGTGTTCGAGTTCGAGTGTTCGAGTTCGAGTGTTCGAGTTCGAGTGTTCGAGTTCGAGTGTTCGAGTTCGAGTTCGAGTCCGAGTTCGAGTCCGAGTCCGAGTCCGAGTCCGAGTCCGAGTCCGAGTCCGAGTCCGAGTCCGAGTCCGAGTCCGAGTCCGAGTCCGAGTCCGAGTCCGAGTTCGAGTTCGAGTAAGAGTTAGAGTTAGAGTTAGAGTTAGAGTTAGAGTTAGAGTTAGAGTTAGAGTTACATTTAGAGTTAGAGTTAGAGTTAGAGTTAGAGTTAGAGTTAGAGTTAGAGTTAGAGTTAGAGTTAGAGTTAGAGTTAGAGTTAGAGTTCGAGTTCGAGTTCGAGTTCGAGTCCGAGTCCGAGTGCGAGTCCGAATCCGAGTCCGAGTCTGAGTCCGAGTCCGAGTCCGAGTCCGAGTCCGAGTCCGAGTCCCAGTCCGAGTCCGAGTCCGAGTCTGAGTCCGAGTCCGAGTCCGAGTCCGAGTCCGATTCCGAGTCCGAGTCCGAGTCCGAGTCCGAGTCCGAATCCGAGTTCGAGTGTTCGAGTTCGAGTGTTCGAGTTTGAGTATTCGAGTTCGAGTGTTCGAGTTCGAGTGTTCGAGTTCGAGTATTCGAGTTCGAGTGTTCGAGTTCGAGTGTTCGAGTTCGAGTGTTCGAGTTCGAGTCCGAGTCCGAGTCCGAGTCCGAGTCCGAGTCCGAATCCGAGTTCGAGTGTTCGAGTTCGAGTGTTCGAGTTCGAGTATTCGAGTTCGAGTGTTCGAGTTCGAGTGTTCGAGTTCGAGTGTTCGAGTTCGAGTTCGAGTCCGAGTTCGAGTCCGAGTCCGAGTCCGAGTCCGAGTCCGAGTCCGAGTCCGAGTCCGAGTCCGAGTCCGAGTCCGAGTCCGAGTCCGAGTCCGAGTCCGAGTCCGAGTCCGAGTTCGAGTTCGAGAAAGAGTTAGAGTTAGAGTTAGAGTTAGAGTTAGAGTAAGAGTTAGAGTTAGAGTTAGAGTTAGAGTTAGAGTTAGAGTTACATTTAGAGTTAGAGTTAGAGTTAGAGTTAGAGTTAGAGTTAGAGTTAGAGTTAGAGTTAGAGTTAGAGTTAGAGTTAGAGTAAGAGTTGGAGTAGTTCGAGTTCGAGTTCGAGTTCGAGTTCGAGTTCGAGTTCGAGTTCGAGTTCGAGTTCGAGTTCGAGTTCGAGTTCGAGTTCGAGTTCGAGTTCGAGTTCGAGTTCGAGTTCGAGTTCATGTTCGAGTTCGAGTTCGAGTTCGAGTTCGAGTTCGAGTTCGAGTTCGAGTTCGAGTTCGAGTTCGAGTTCGAGTTCGAGTTCGAGTTCGAGTTCGAGTCCGAGTTCGAGTTCGAGTTCGAGTTCGAGTTCGAGTTCGAGTTCGAGTTCGAGTTCGAGTTCGATTCGAGTTCGAGTTTGAGTTCGAGTTCGAGTTCGAGTTCGAGTTCGAGTTCGAGTTCGAGTTCGAGTTCGAGTACGAGTTCGAGTGTTCGAGTTCGAGTGTTCGAGTTCGAGTGTTCGAGTTCGAGTTCGAGTTTGAGTTCGAGTTCAAGTTCGAGTTCTGCGAGTTCGAGTTCAAGTTTCAATTTAAATAGGTTATTAAGCCATTTAAATACTCTTATACTACTCTTCTCTTAACACTTGGTATATAGGAAGCTCTTTGTAGTTGGAAATACCTAACCGACTACAGATCCTATCTCAACTAACTACTAGATAACTATCTAGTTCTACTTCTAACTATCTAGTACCTTCTCTTCTAAGGAAGTATCTTGAGGTCTCCTTCTTTAGACACCTTGTTTTTACTGTCAGAGTCGTGGACTGTTTCCACAATTCTTGACTCTGTTACTGTAAATAGCCTGGTTCTAGTCGTCACCCGAGCCGAGCGGGTGACGACTTATGAAAAGCCTACGTCAAGGGAGTGTGACTCATTGGTGCCATCTCTGAAGTTTGTGTCATAGATCGTGAACCAACCATTGGCTGCGTGATGTATGAAAGAAGAATTGTGTTAGATATTATGCTTGTGTAGAGGTGGTCACTATTAATGTAAATATTTTATCGTTAACTAGATTTAAAAAAAATACATGAGAATTTTTTTTTTTTTTTCTCAGGGTTTTTGGGGAACAGTAGGGTTTTTCCTATCCTAGGCCTGCTTTGGTTGGAAGAAACAAATGAACTGAAGGATTTTCCCTACAATATGCTTGCTTTGACAGTTTTTCACTATCTCATATAAATAAAACGTAAAGACTCACATCTCAGGAATTCTTTATTCACGCACAAAAATTATGGTAACTAAATACTCTTAATGCTGATAGAACTTTCACTTTAGAACAAAACTTACATCGTCGTACTCGTATACCGTGCAGAATTAATTACTGCAAATTGTGGCAGATACCACAACCAGAGTCAGAGTCCGAGTCAGAGTCCGAGTCAGAGTCCGAGTCAGAGTCCGAGTCAGAGTCCGAGTCAGAGTCCGAGTCAGAGTCCGAGTCAGAGTCCGAGTCAGAGTCCGAGTCAGAGTCCGAGTCCGAGTCAGAGTCCGAGTCAGAGTCCGAGTCCGAGTCCGAGTCCGAGTCCGAGTCTGAGACCGAGTCCGAGTCTGAGACCGAGTCCGAGTCTGAGTCCGAGTCCGAGTCAGAGTCAGAGTCATAGTCAGAGTCAGAGTCAGAGTCCCAGTCCGAGTCCGAGTCCGAGTCAGAGTCAGAGTCAGAGTCAGAATCAGAATTCGAGTTAGAGTTCGAGTCAGAGTTCGAGTCAGAGTTCGAGTCAAAGTTCGAGTCAGAGTTCGAGTCAGAGTTAGAGTGAGAGTTCGATTCAGAGTTCAAGTTCGAGTTCGAGTTCGAGTTCGAGTCCGAGTCCGAGTCCGAGTCCGAGTCCGAGTCCGAGTCCGAGTCCGAGTCAGAGTCAGAGTCAGAGTCAGAGTCAGAGTCAGAGTCAGAGTTAGAGTTAGAGTTAGAGTTAGAGTTAGAGTTAGAGTTAGAGTTAGAGTTAGAGTTAGAGTTAGAGTTAGAGTTAGAGTTAGAGTTAGAGTTAGAGTTAGAGTTAGAGTTAGAGTAAGAGTTAGAGTTAGAGTTAGAGTTAGAGTTAGAGTTAGAGTCAGAGTCCGAGTCAGAGTCAGAGTCAGAGTCAGAGTCCGAGTCAGAGTCCGAGTCAGAGTCCGAGTCAGAGTTCGAGTCAGAGTTCAAGTCAGAGTTCGAGTCAGAGTTCGAGTTCGAGTTCGAGTTCGAGTTCGAGTTCGAGTTCGAGTTCAAGTTCGAGTTCGAGTTCGAGTTCGAGTCCGAGTCCAAGTCCGAGTCCGAGTCCGAGTCCGAGTCCGAGTCCGAGTCCGAGTCCGAGTCCGAGTCCGAGTCCGAGTCCGAGTCCGAGTCCGAGTGCGAGTCCGAGTCCGAGTCCAAGTCCGAGTCCGAGTCCGAGTCCGAGTCAGAGTCAGAGTCAGAGTCCGAGTCAGAGTCTGAAAATCAAAAAAATCAAAAAACATTTATTTCCATAGGATGTTGTAACATCACTTCAGTCAGTCCGACTTCGAGTCCGAGTCCGAGTCCGAGTCCGAGTCCGAGTCCGAGTCCGAGTCCGAGTCCGAGTCCGAGTCCGAGTCCGAGTCCGAGTCCGAGTCCGAGTCCGAGTCCGAGTCCGAGTCCGAGTCCGAGTCCGATTCCGAGTCCGAGTCCGAGTCCGAGTCCGAGTCCGAGTCCGAGTCCGAGTCCGAGTCCGAGTCCGAGTCCGAGTTCGAGTTCGAGTAAGAGTTCGAGTTCGAGTTCGAGTTCGAGTTCGAGTTCGAGTTCGAGTTCAACTTCGAGTTCTGCGAGTTCGAGTTCAAGTTTCAATTTAAATAGGTTATTAAGATATTTAAATACTCTTCTATTAACACTTGGTATATAGGAAGCTCTTTGTAGTTGGAAATACCTAACCGACTACAGATCCTATCTCAACTAACTACTAGATAACTATCTAGTTCTACTTCTAACTATCTAGTACCTTCTCTTCTAAGGAAGTATCTTGAGGTCTCCTTCTTTAGACACCTTGTTTTTACTGTCAGAGTCGTGGACTGTTTCCACGATGCTTGACTCTGTTACTGTAAATAGCCTGGTTCTAGAAGCCGAGCGGGTGACGACTTATGAAAAGCCTACGTCAAGGGAGTGTGACTCATTGGTGCCATCTCTGGAGTTTTTGTCATAGATCTTGAACCCTACCCCAACCATTGGCTGCGTGATGTATGAAAGATGAATTGTGTTAGATATTATGCTTGTGTAGAGGTGGTCACTATTAATGTAAATATTTTATCGTTAACTAGATTTAAAAAAATACATGAGAAAATATATTTTTTTTCTCAGGGTTTTTGGGGAACTGTAGGGTTTTTCCTATCCTAGGCCTGCTTTGGTTGGAAGAACCAAATGAACTGAAGGATTTTCCCTACAATATGCTTGCTTTGACAGTTTTTCACTATCTCATATAAATAAAACGTAAAGACTCACATCTCAGGAATTCTTTATTCACGCACAAAAATTATGGTAACTAAATACTCTTAATGCTGATAGAACTTTCACTTTAGAACAAAACTCACATCGACGTAATCGTATAGTTCAAGTCAGAGTTCGAGTGTTCGAGTTCGAGTTCGAGTTCGAGTTCGAGTTCAAGTTCGAGTTCGAGTTCGTGTTCGAGTTCGAGTTCGAGTTCGAGTTCGAGTTCGAGTTCGAGTTCGAGTTCGAGTTCGAGTTCGAGTTCGAGTTCGAGTTCGAGTTCGAGTTCGAGTTCGAGTTCGAGTTCGAGTTCGAGTCCGAGTCCGAGTCCGAGTCCGAGTTAGAGTTAGAGTTAGAGTTAGAGTTAGAATTAGAGTTAGAGTTAGAGTTAGAGTTAGAGTTAGAGTTAGAGTTAGAGTTAGAGTTAGAGTTAGAGTTAGAGTTAGAGTTTAGAGTTAGAGTTAGAGTTAGAGTTAGAGTTAGAGTTAGAGTTAGAGTTAGAGTTAGAGTTAGAGTTAGAGTTAGAGTTAGAGTTAGAGTTAGAGTTAGAGTTAGAGTTAGAGTTAGAGTTAGAGTTAGAGTTAGAGTTAGAGTTAGAGTAAGAGTAAGAGTTAGAGTTAGAGTTAGGGTTAGGGTTAGGGTTAGAGTTAGCGTTAGAGTTAGAGTTAGAGTTAGAGTTAGAGTTAGAGTTAGAGTTAGAGTTAGAGTTAGAGTTAGAGTTAGAGTTAGAGTTAGAGTTAGAGTTAGAGTTAGAGTTAGAGTTAGAGTTAGAGTTAGAGTTAGAGTTAGAGTTAGAGTTAGAGTTAGAGTTAGAGTTAGAGTTAGAGTTAGAGTTAGAGTTAGAGTTAGAGTTAGAGTTAGAGTTAGAGTTCGAGTTCGAGTTCGAGTAAGAGTTCGAGTTCGAGTTCGAGTTCGAGTTCGAGTTCAAGTTCAACTTCGAGTTCTGCGAGTTCGAGTTCAAGTTTCAATTTAAATAGGTTATTAAGATATTTAAATACTCTTCTATTAACACTTGGTATATAGGAAGCTCTTTGTAGTTGGAAATACCTAACCGACTACAGATCCTATCTCAACTAACTACTAGATAACTATCTAGTTCTACTTCTAACTATCTAGTACCTTCTCTTCTAAGGAAGTATCTTGAGGTCTCCTTCTTTAGACACCTTGTTTTTACTGTCAGAGTCGTGGACTGTTTCCACGATGCTTGACTCTGTTACTGTAAATAGCCTGGTTCTAGAAGCCGAGCGGGTGACGACTTATGAAAAGCCTACGTCAAGGGAGTGTGACTCATTGGTGCCATCTCTGGAGTTTGTGTCATAGATCTTGAACCCTACCCCAACCATTGGCTGCGTGATGTATGAAAGATGAATTGTGTTAGATATTATGCTTGTGTAGAGGTGGTCACTATTAATGTAAATATTTTATCGTTAACTAGATTTAAAAAAATACATGAGAAAATATATTTTTTTTCTCAGGGTTTTTGGGGAACTGTAGGGTTTTTCCTATCCTAGGCCTGCTTTGGTTGGAAGAACCAAATGAACTGAAGGATTTTCCCTACAATATGCTTGCTTTGACAGTTTTTCACTATCTCATATAAATAAAACGTAAAGACTCACATCTCAGGAATTCTTTATTCACGCACAAAAATTATGGTAACTAAATACTCTTAATGCTGATAGAACTTTCACTTTAGAACAAAACTCACATCGACGTAATCGTATAGTTCAAGTCAGAGTTCGAGTGTTCGAGTTCGAGTTCGAGTTCGAGTTCGAGTTCAAGTTCGAGTTCGAGTTCGTGTTCGAGTTCGAGTTCGAGTTCGAGTTCGAGTTCGAGTTCGAGTTCGAGTTCGAGTTCGAGTTCGAGTTCGAGTTCGAGTTCGAGTTCGAGTTCGAGTTCGAGTTCGAGTTCGAGTTCGAGTTCGAGTCCGAGTCCGAGTCCGAGTCCGAGTTAGAGTTAGAGTTAGAGTTAGAGTTAGAATTAGAGTTAGAGTTAGAGTTAGAGTTAGAGTTAGAGTTAGAGTTAGAGTTAGAGTTAGAGTTAGAGTTAGAGTTAGAGTTAGAGTTAGAGTTAGAGTTAGAGTTAGAGTTAGAGTTAGAGTTAGAGTTAGAGTTAGAGTTAGAGTTAGAGTTAGAGTTAGAGTTAGAGTTAGAGTTAGAGTTAGAGTTAGAGTTAGAGTTAGAGTTAGAGTTAGAGTTATAGTTAGAGTAAGAGTAAGAGTTAGAGTTAGAGTTAGGGTTAGGGTTAGGGTTAGAGTTAGCGTTAGAGTTAGAGTTAGAGTTAGAGTTAGAGTTAGAGTTAGAGTTAGAGTTAGAGTTAGAGTTAGAGTTAGAATTAGAGTTAGAGTTAGAGTTAGAGTTAGAGTTAGAGTTAGAGTTAGAGTTAGAGTTAGAGTTAGAGTTAGAGTTAGAGTTAGAGTTAGAGTTAGAGTTAGAGTTAGAGTTAGAGTTAGAGTTAGAGTTAGAGTTAGAGTTAGAGTTAGAGTTAGAGTTAGAGTTAGAGTTCGAGTTCGAGTTCGAGTAAGAGTTCGAGTTCGAGTTCGAGTTCGAGTTCGAGTTCGAGTTCAACTTCGAGTTCTGCGAGTTCGAGTTCAAGTTTCAATTTAAATAGGTTATTAAGATATTTAAATACTCTTCTATTAACACTTGGTATATAGGAAGCTCTTTGTAGTTGGAAATACCTAACCGACTACAGATCCTATCTCAACTAACTACTAGATAACTATCTAGTTCTACTTCTAACTATCTAGTACCTTCTCTTCTAAGGAAGTATCTTGAGGTCTCCTTCTTTAGACACCTTGTTTTTACTGTCAGAGTCGTGGACTGTTTCCACGATGCTTGACTCTGTTACTGTAAATAGCCTGGTTCTAGAAGCCGAGCGGGTGACGACTTATGAAAAGCCTACGTCAAGGGAGTGTGACTCATTGGTGCCATCTCTGGAGTTTGTGTCATAGATCTTGAACCCTACCCCAACCATTGGCTGCGTGATGTATGAAAGATGAATTGTGTTAGATATTATGCTTGTGTAGAGGTGGTCACTATTAATGTAAATATTTTATCGTTAACTAGATTTAAAAAAATACATGAGAAAATATATTTTTTTTCTCAGGGTTTTTGGGGAACTGTAGGGTTTTTCCTATCCTAGGCCTGCTTTGGTTGGAAGAACCAAATGAACTGAAGGATTTTCCCTACAATATGCTTGCTTTGACAGTTTTTCACTATCTCATATAAATAAAACGTAAAGACTCACATCTCAGGAATTCTTTATTCACGCACAAAAATTATGGTAACTAAATACTCTCAATGCTGATAGAACTTTCACTTTAGAACAAAACTCACAGCGACGTAATCGTATAGTTCAAGTCAGAGTTCGAGTGTTCGAGTTCGAGTTCGAGTTCGAGTTCGAGTTCAAGTTCGAGTTCGAGTTCGTGTTCGAGTTCGAGTTCGAGTTCGAGTTCGAGTTCGAGTTCGAGTTCGAGTTCGAGTTCGAGTTCGAGTTCGAGTTCGAGTTCGAGTTCGAGTTCGAGTTCGAGTTCGAGTTCGAGTTCGAGTCCGAGTCCGAGTCCGAGTCCGAGTTAGAGTTAGAGTTAGAGTTAGAGTTAGAATTAGAGTTAGAGTTAGAGTTAGAGTTAGAGTTAGAGTTAGAGTTAGAGTTAGAGTTAGAGTTAGAGTTAGAGTTAGAGTTAGAGTTAGAGTTAGAGTTAGAGTTAGAGTTAGAGTTAGAGTTAGAGTTAGAGTTAGAGTTAGAGTTAGAGTTAGAGTTAGAGTTAGAGTTAGAGTTAGAGTTAGAGTTAGAGTTAGAGTTAGAGTTAGAGTAAGAGTAAGAGTTAGAGTTAGAGTTAGGGTTAGGGTTAGGGTTAGAGTTAGCGTTAGAGTTAGAGTTAGAGTTAGAGTTAGAGTTAGAGTTAGAGTTAGAGTTAGAGTTAGAGTTAGAGTTAGAGTTAGAGTTAGAATTAGAGTTAGAGTTAGAGTTAGAGTTAGAGTTAGAGTTAGAGTTAGAGTTAGAGTTAGAGTTAGAGTTAGAGTTAGAGTTAGAGTTAGAGTTAGAGTTAGAGTTAGAGTTAGAGTTAGAGTTAGAGTTAGAGTTAGAGTTAGAGTTAGAGTTAGAGTTAGAGTTAGAGTTAGAGTTAGAGTTAGAGTTAGAGTTAGAGTTAGTGTTTAATATTTATGCTTCGGAACGCACCGGTTGTCCCGATTACCCGCGGATCGACCGCGAGTAATCGGGACATCGCTAAGCGGAAACGGACCACAGCTGTCACTCGTATCGAAACGAGAGGAGAAATTGGAGGTTTTTTTTCTCGTCGGGAGAACAAACATGTCTGCTCAGGCATCGGGCCATTGATTGTAATTCGGTGTAACAATTACCAAATACAGGCGTCGGGCCTGGTCGGAGTGCTCATCATAAACATCGTCGGGCTATAAGTAGATTCGCGTCAGAGGTTGAGTGATTTGTGTTGTGAAGGACATCGTCGTATCTGACGGCGATTCCACGTGTCGGCAGGCAGCACGCCGGCGACAGCGTCGGGCAGCGACAGCGAAACGATAGTGATTCGGTTCCTATCCTATTCCAATTGTGCCCTTATCCCGTATTCCTGTCTCGAATCGAGCTTTCGATTTCCGGTCTACGACGATAAGGTAAGGTAACAATCACTTCTTTTCTCCCGTGCTGGCAAAAACCCAGCCCCCTCAAGATTCCACGCCGTTCGGTTGAGGCGTGGAATTAATCATTTCTGGTAGCAGGCGCGGTTTTCCTAGTGGGAAATCACCGATTCACGGACGGTTGTAGGGTTGTTGCCATATTGTAGTTGGGAGAAAAGAATATCTCAGATTGGCCGGCAAGTCGGCAATGAGTCTGTGGTCGGTACCACAATTAAAGTTAATTTTCGGTTTGTGAAAGTATAAGTGTAAATTTAGTTAACAATTATTTTATTTATTTTTATTTATTTATCTTTATTTAGAAACAAACAGTCTCTTATATAATACAATGTTACATTATAAAAATTATTATAAATTTGTAGTCGGAAACTACTGTTTGTGCGCATAAAAGATTGAACAGTCATTCTGCGAAGTAACTAGATTGTATTACTTGCGGTAGAACGTCGGGTTCTATAGTACGGCAGTGTTATTTCGGTTTACACAGCAGGGTCGGGCTATTTAAGGGGTATTAAGCTGATTTTGCTGACCTCAAAAGAAGTGTGGGTCATATCGGAGGGGCCACTTCTAGAAAAATAGTTTTTTTTATAATAACCTTTTGTGTGTTATTTGTATTGTACCATATGGTGGCATTCTCTAATTGATTTAGAGTGTATATTATAAGGTGTATGTCCACAGGGCGACCATATTAAATATTGTTTAGGATTTAATTGTTTTAGTGGTTGCCTTGGTTTACCTTGGTACCTTACAACTTAGTTTTAATTTCTGTGCCCAGCGCTGATGGGCAAGTGCTGGTCTCTGGCTTTGCTTAGTTCGGTAGTGAAGCATAGGACCAGAAACAATTGAATCGGTAACCATGGCACTTTCGCCCTTGACGGTACTGCGGTATGGTGTCCGTGAGGAGATGAGATGGCTCGCCCATACTCACAAGTATGTGGAGCGACCTGACATGGACGATGTCCTGCTCAAGCGTGTGGAGGACGCAATGACACGCGTCGGGAAGGTGTGTCGGCTGGCTGCGGAGGCTGAAGCCCTCGGGCTTACGGATGAGGCCTCGGTGGCTGCAGTGAAGCAGCTCTGCGCGGATGCGGACCAAGCGATGGAGTGCTTGGGCGACATCGAGCGTCGCGCCGAAAAAATTAAGCGGTCGCGTCGGGATGACCGCGGGGAGGTTAGCGGAGACCCGCCCCCTAAGGGTGTTGTTGGACGGCTGCCACACCTGGAGATTCCGGCCTTCGGTGGGGCAATTGATGAGTGGCCGGCATTCATCAATTTATTCGATAGTCTGGTCCACGGTCGGGACGACCTGGACAACGCCTACAAGTTGGCCCAACTATTGATGACACTGCGGGGTGAACCGAAGGAGTTGGTCGGTCACCTAACGGTCACGGTGGGCAATTATGAGATTTCCCGGGCCATATTGTTTGACCGCTACCATCACAAACGGCGGTAGGTTGATGCGCAGCTGGGGAAGCTGTTTAGCATCCCAAGAGTAACCCGGGATGTTGACATCCGGGTACAGGTGCTCAACCCTGTGCTGGTGGCCACTAAGGCCCTTCAGAACCTTGGTCTGCCGGTAGACTAATGGTCATATATCGTGTTATATATGGTTTTGTCACGGTTGCCTGCAGCTGTTCAAAGTCGGAGTCCGAGTCCGAGTCCGAGTCCAAGTCCTAGTCCGGGTCCGAGTCCGAGTCCGAGTCCGAGTTCGAGTCCGGGTTCGAGTTCGAGTTCGAGTCCGAGTCCGAGTCCGAGTTAGAGTTAGAGTTAGAGTTGGAGTTAGAGTTAGAGTTAGAGTAAGAGTTAGAGTTAGAGTTAGAGTTAGAGTTAGAGGAATTCAAGTTCGAGTTCGAGTTCGAGTTCGAGTTCGAGTTCAAGTTCGAGTTCTGCGAGTTCGAGTTCAAGTTTCAATTTAAATAGGTTATTCATCATCATATATTAAGGGGTCTTGTCGTCCCCTGTCGTTGCAGCAACCTTCAGTACTCTCTGTCTTGGGCCTTGGTCTTCATCTCCTGGTACGATCCACTATGGCTCCAATTCTTTAGTTGTTCTGTATATCTTCCCCTAGGACGCCCTCGCTTGCGTTTGCCCTCAAGCTTGCCCTCTATTATTGTAAGGAGGAGTCCTTCATGTCTTAGAATGTGTCCTAAGCACTTGGCTCTTCTGTTTGCTATGGTTCTTATGATAGCTCGAGTTAGATTAAGAGTTAGAGTTAGAGTTAGAGTTAGAGTTAGAGTTAGAGTTAGAGTTAGAGTTAGAGTTAGAGTTAGAGTTAGAGTTAGAGTGTTCGAGTTCGAGTTTTGGAGTTAGAGTCCGGAGCGTGACACCCACGAGACGCACAGTCTGCTGGGTTCATTTCTTCTGGAACATGTCTCCAGATTAAGGGAACCTCCGAATTCAAAATCTGCGAAACCCGATTTGCCACAAAAATCTCCAGCTTGTGAACTGAAGCCTTCAGCCAGCATAACACGATCTGGCGGTCCGTCCAAGCGTAGACCGTATCTTCCAACGCTATTGACCCACGAAGAACCGTCATCGTGTGGTTGAGCAGACGAGTCAGGAGAGCCGCTCCCGAAAGCTCTAACTTGGGAATGGTCAGGCGAGTGCGCAACGGCGCAACCTTGCTCTTGGCCATGACCAACCGCACATCAACCTCCCCCGAGGAGTCGACCGTACGCAGATATACCGCAGCTCCGTAGCCCTTCTCCGAGGCAACGCAAAACCCATGCAGGGTGGCGGTGTATCGTTTGGTGGGGACCAACCTCCGTGGCAGTGAAATCCGATTGATGCCAGGGAGGGTCGAAAAGAACGAGTCCCACTCTGAGCTCAATGACCCGCCGATCGGGTCGTCCCATTTCAGCTCAGCAGACCACAATTGCTGCATAAAACACTTGAGCTGAAATGTTACCGGGGTGATCCACCCGTTTGGATCAAATGTCCTAGCCACCGTTGAAAGGACGTTCCGTTTCGTCCAGACCTCCGGGAGTCCAACTCGACCCGATACGAAAACATGTCTGACACCGGCTGGTACTGGACGCCTAATACCGACAACATATTTGGATTTTCCAAATTTTCAATAATGTGGGGATCCTGCTGGTAGTCATCCGGAAGACCAGTCAGTAACTCTGGAGAGTTCGACATCCATTTCCGGAGCTCGTAACCTCCACCCCGTAAGAGCTCAACTAGCTCGTCCCGTCGAGCGAGCGCCTCCTCTACGGAATCTGCACCGGTATAGATATCGTCCACGTAGAGGTCCTGCTCCAGGATCGCTGCTCCTCTAGGGAAATTTAACCGTTCTCGATCCGCTAACTCCCGCAGAGTGCGAATCGCCAAATAAGGACTAGACCGTAGCCCGTACGTGTTGGTGTTCAGCTCGTACACCCTGATGGGCTGAGCTGGGCTCTCTCGCCACAGTATCAGCTGATACCGTCTATCGTCAGGGTGAATGACCGTCTGTCTAAACATCATCCGGATGTCAGCTACAAACACAACATTGTGTCGACGGAACCGTGTGATAACATCCGCGATGTCATGGTTCAACTTCGGCCCTGAATGCAAACACTGGTTCAGGTTCATGCCGTTAGATGTTGATGCCGATCCATCGAACACTACCCGTATTTTGCCCTCCGGGGTCCTCAAGTTCGCGTGATGGGGCAGGAAGCAGTGGTCTTCACGCTTCCAGTCGATACCCGAAACCGACATGTAGCCGAGCGACTCGTATTCCCGCATGAAGTCGACGTACTTCTGCCGGAAAATCTCGTCACGCTTCATGCGTCGTTCCATCGACAGAAGCCGCGTCTCGGCTGCATGGTGTGAACTGCCCAGCGGTGGGCGATCACTCCGGAATGGAAGACGTGTGAGAAATCGACCTGACCGAAGGCGACCAGTATTGTTCCGATAAAACTGTTCACACTCTTCTTCAACCGGGTCCAACCGGCGGACCGTAGGTGGTTCCTCCACCTCCCAAAACTTCTGTATCACCTCCGAGAGTACAGAACCGAATAAGGGACTACGAGTCGCTAGGCGGGGGGCAGCCGGCATGACCGGACCCATTACCGCATGGCCCAGTCTGATGTTGACCGAAACCAGACCAGTCGCCTGCAACACGTGGACACCTGGCACTAACAGGTATCCCAAGGCATCGACACCCAATAAAATGTCTACTGGGCCCGGAATATCGAACTCCGGGTCAGCCAGTGACAACCTAGCGACCAACTGTCGCACCGAGGGCGACAACCGTACGTGAGGGTGTGAGCCCATCACATTAGGCATGACTAATGCCGTTACCGTCAGATTCACCGATGAATCCACCCGTGACGAGAGAGTAATCCGACATACTCCCTTAACGGAACCGACTTCCGTGTTCCCAATTCCCCGAATGGAATGTGGATACTCCCTTACCGAAATGCCCAACCGTCTTACAAGGATGCACGAGACTAAGCACCCCTGGGCCCCCGAGTCCAATAGTGCTCGTGCCACACAATATTTGCCGTCCGAACTCCACGCTATCACCGAGGCGGTGGGGAGCATGACCGTCTGTGGAGTGGCGGCACCCTGTAAGTGGGCGGCGTGTCCCTAGCGGGAACCTCCGCGGGATCCGAACCCGCTGGGACGTCCGTCGGCCTGGTAACTCGGCTGCTGATATGCCACCGGTGGCATATCAGACCGTATGTACATCAGGGGGTCCCAACCCGCATAATAGGCCCCTCGCTGTCCCGGTACCCGACCATACCGGACTGTGAACGGTGTGCCTGGTGGCCACCGTGGATGGAGGGGGGATAGCGGATCCAACCTGGGGCGCTCTAGGAATGGGGGCGACATCCGACTGTTCGCCTCCCAGAGCGACGGGAAGGGTGGCGCAGAAGGTGGTGGGCTCCCAGCCTTCGCGCCACTCATAGGTGCCATCAGACACCCGCCCGTAACACGCGGTGAGCCAGCGGCCCGAAGT
This sequence comes from Argyresthia goedartella, assembly GCA_949825045.1. NCBI lineage: Eukaryota > Metazoa > Arthropoda > Insecta > Lepidoptera > Argyresthiidae > Argyresthia > Argyresthia goedartella. The sequence goes on from OX463806.1 coordinate 11,382,215, forward strand.
CCTCGCTGACCCTGGAAAGCGGCGACTGAACCCCGGCTATCCCGCCTGTTACCCCCCGCGCTGCCCCCATCCCCTCGGGGGGGGTCCCGTCCGCGGGTACCCCAGTCACCCCGTTGGTGACTCCCGTTGCCCGGAGGGGGTCTGGGTCCGGCCCTGGTTGGGCCCTGTGACCGACCAACCTGAGTCCGGCCCTGGTGACCGACCGAAGGGCCTGACCGGTTCAGGCACAACACGATGTGGTGCTTGCCACCGCAGCACTCACAGGGCGACGCGCGTGAGCACTCGCTCAGCGGGTGCGGCCCCAAACAACCGAAACACAATCGGTGGCGGAAGACCACCTTCCTGCGGGCAGCCACACCGAGCGCCTTAAAGTTGGCGCAACTGGTCACTTCATGACCGGCACTGTCGCAGTGCACACAGCCGTCACCCGACGGCGCGGCACTCAAAACACCAAATTGTTGTGACCGCCCACCCCCCCGTGGGGGTGGGGAGCGCGGCCCCTCTCGCATCCGCGCGGGTTGGCGCTGCACACTGGCCTCCGAATCCAATGTGTCGCATCGCCTGCATTAACAGCTTCCCCAGCTGCGCATCAACCAACCGCCGTTTGTGTTGGTAGCGGTCAAACAATATGGCCCGGGCAATCTCATAATTGCCCACCGTGACCGTTAGGTGACTGACCAACTCCTTCGGTTCACCCCGCAGTGCCATCAATAGTTGGGCCAACTTGTAGGCGTTGTCCAGGTCGTCCCGACCGTGGACCAGACTATCGAATAAATTGATGAATGCCGGCCACTCATCAATTGCCCCACCGAAGGCCGGAATCTCCAGGTGTGGCAGCCGTCCAACAACACCCTTAGGGGGCGGGTCTCCGCTACCCTCCCCGCGGTCATCCCGACGCGACCGCTTAATTTTTTCGGCGCGACGCTCGATGTCGCCCAAGCACTCCATCGCTTGGTCAGCATCCGCGCAGAGCTGCTTCACTGCAGCCACCGAGGCCTCATCCGTAAGCCCGAGGGCTTCAGCCTCCGCAGCCAGCCGACACACCTTCCCGACGCGTGTCATTGCGTCCTCCACACGCTTGAGCAGGACATCGTCCATGTCAGGTCGCTCCACATACTTGTGAGTATGGGCGAGCCATCTTATCTCCTCACGGACACCATACCGCAGTACCGTCAAGGGCGAAGGTGCCATGGTTACCGATTCAATTGTTTCTGGTCCTATGCTTCACTACCGAACTAAGCACAGCCAGAGACCAGCACTTGCCCATCAGCGCTGGGCACAGAAATTAAAACTAAGTTGTAAGGTACCAAGGTAAACCAAGGCAACCACTAAAACAATTAAATCCTAAACAATATTTAATATGGTCGCCCTGTGGACATACACCTTATAATATACACTCTAAATCAATTAGAGAATGCCACCATATGGTAATTCTTTATTCACGCACAAAAATTATGGTAACTAAATACTCTTAATGCTGATAGAACTTTCACTTTAGAACAAAACTCACATCGTCGTACTCGTATACCGTGCAGAATTAATTACTGCAAATTGTGGCAGATACCACAACCAGAGTCAGAGTCCGAGTCAGAGTCCGAGTCAGAGTCCGAGTCAGAGTCCGAGTCAGAGTCCGAGTCAGAGTCCGAGTCAGAGTCCGAGTCAGAGTCCGAGTCAGAGTCCGAGTCAGAGTCCGAGTCAGAGTCCGAGTCAGAGTCCGAGTCCGAGTCAGAGTCCGAGTCAGAGTCCGAGTCCGAGTCCGAGTCCGAGTCCGAGTCTGAGACCGAGTCCGAGTCTGAGACCGAGTCCGAGTCAGAGTCAGAGTCATAGTCAGAGTCAGAGTCAGAGTCCGAGTCCGAGTCAGAGTCCGAGTCCAAGTCAGAGTCCGAGTCCGAGTCCGAGTCCGAGTCAGAGTCAGAGTCCGAGTCAGAGTCAGAGTCCGAGTCAGAGTCCGAGTCAGATTCCGAGTCAGAGTTCGAGTCAGAGTTCGAGTTCGAGTTCGAGTTCGAGTTCGAGTTCGAGTTCGAGTTCGAGTTCGAGTTCGAGTTCAAGTTCGAGTTCGAGTTCGAGTTCGAGTCCGAGTCCAAGTCCGAGTCCGAGTCCGAGTCCGAGTCCGAGTCCGAGTCCGAGTCCAAAACCGAGTCCGAGTCCGAGTCCAAGTCCGAGTCCGAGTCCGAGTCCGAGTCAGAGTCAGAGTCAGAGTCCGAGTCAGAGTCTGAAAATCAAAAAAATCAAAAAACATTTATTTCCATAGGATTTTGTCACTTCAGTCAGTCCGACTTCGAGTCCGAGTCCGAGTCCGAGTCCGAGTCCGAGTCCGAGTCCGAGTCCGAGTCCGAGTCCGAGTCCGAGTCCGAGTCCGAATCCGAGTCCGAGTCCGAGTCCGAGTCCGAGTCCGAGTCCGAGTCCGAGTCCGAGTCCGAGTCCGAGTCCGAGTCCGAGTCCGAGTTCAAGTTCGAGTTCGAGTTCGAGTTCGAGTTCGAGTTCGAGTTCGAGTTCGAGTTCAACTTCGAGTTCTGCGAGTTCGAGTTCAAGTTTCAATTTAAATAGGTTATTAAGATATTTAAATACTCTTCTATTAACACTTGGTATATAGGAAGCTCTTTGTAGTTGGAAATACCTAACCGACTACAGATCCTATCTCAACTAACTACTAGATAACTATCTAGTTCTACTTCTAACTATCTAGTACCTTCTCTTCTAAGGAAGTATCTTGAGGTCTCCTTCTTTAGACACCTTGTTTTTACTGTCAGAGTCGTGGACTGTTTCCACGATGCTTGACTCTGTTACTGTAAATAGCCTGGTTCTAGAAGCCGAGCGGGTGACGACTTATGAAAAGCCTACGTCAAGGGAGTGTGACTCATTGGTGCCATCTCTGGAGTTTGTGTCATAGATCGTGAACCCTACCCCAACCATTGGCTGCGTGATGTATGAAAGAAGAATTGTGTTAGATATTATGCTTGTGTAGAGGTGGTCACTATTAATGTAAATATTTTATCGTTAACTAGATTTAAAAAAATACATGAGATTTTTTTTTTTTTTTCTCAGGGTTTTTGGGGAACTGTAGGGTTTTTCCTATCCTAGGCCTGCTTTGGTTGGAAGAACCAAATGAACTGAAGGATTTTCCCTACAATATGCTTGCTTTGACAGTTTTTCACTATCTCATATAAATAAAACGTAAAGACTCACATCTCAGGAATTCTTTATGCACGCACAAAAATTATGGTAACTAAATACTCTTAATGCTGATAGAACTTTCACTTTAGAACAAAACTCACATCGACGTAATCGTATAGTTCAAGTCAGAGTTCGAGTGTTCGAGTTCGAGTTCGAGTTCGAGTTCGAGTTCAAGATCGAGTTCGAGTTCGTGTTCGAGTTCGAGTTCGAGTTCGAGTTCGAGTTCGAGTTCGAGTTCGAGTTCGAGTTCGAGTTCGAGTTCGAGTTCGAGTTCGAGTTCGAGTTCGAGTTCGAGTTCGAGTTCGAGTTCGAGTCCGAGTCCGAGTCAGAGTCAGAGTCAGAGTCAGAGTCAGAGTTCGAGTTAGAGTTCGAGTCAGAGTTCGAGTCATAGTTCGAGTCAGAGTTCGAGTCAGAGTTCGAGTTCGAGTTCGAGTTCGAGTCCGAGTCCGAGTCCGAGTCCGAGTCCGAATCCGAGTCCGAGTCCGAGTCCGAGTCCGAGTCAGAGTCAGAGTCAGAGTCAGAGTCAGAGTCAGAGTTAGAGTTCGAGTTCGAGTTCGAGTTCGAGTTCGAGTACGAGTTCGAGTGTTCGAGTTCGAGTGTTCGAGTTCGAGTGTTCGAGTTCGAGTTCGAGTTTGAGTTCGAGTTCAAGTTCGAGTTCTGCGAGTTCGAGTTCAAGTTTCAATTTAAATAGGTTATTAAGCCATTTAAATACTCTTCTACTACTCTTCTCTTAACACTTGGTATATAGGAAGCTCTTTGTAGTTGGAAATACCTAACCGACTACAGATCCTATCTCAACTAACTACTAGATAACTATCTAGTACCTTCTCTTCTAAGGAAGTATCTTGAGGTCTCCTTCTTTAGACACCTTGTTTTTACTGTCAGAGTCGTGGACTGTTTCCACAATTCTTGACTCTGTTACTGTAAATAGCCGTTCTAGTCGTCACCCGAGCCGAGCGGGTGACGACTTATGAAAAGCCTACGTCAAGGGAGTGTGACTCATTGGTGCCATCTCTGAAGTTTGTGTCATAGATCGTGAACCAACCATTGGCTGCGTGATGTATGAAAGAAGAATTGTGTCAGATATTATGCTTGTGTAGAGGTGGTCACTATTAATGTAAATATTTTATCGTTAACTAGATTTTAAAAAAATACAAGAGAAATTATATTTTTTTTTCTCAGGGTTTTTGGGGAACAGTAGGGTTTTTCCTATCCTAGGCCTGCTTTAGTTGGAAGAAACAAATGAACTGAAGGATTTTCCCTACAATATGCTTGCTTTGACAGTTTTTCACTATCTCATATAAATAAAACGTAAAGACTCACATCTCAGGAATTCTTTATTCACGCACAAAAATTATGGTAACTAAATACTCTTAATGCTGATAGAACTTTCACTTTAGAACAAAACTCACATCGTCGTAATCGTATACCGTGCAGAATTAATTACTGCAAATTGTGGCAGATACCACAACCAGAGTCAGAGTCCGAGTCAGAGTCCAAGTCAGAGTCCGAGTCAGAGTCCGAGTCAGAGTCCGAGTAAAAGTCCGAGTCAGAGTCCGAGTCAGAGTCCGAGTCAGAGTCCGAGTCAGAGTCCGAGTCAGAGTCCGAGTCAGAGTCCGAGTCAGAGTCCGAGTCCGAGTCCGAGTCCGAGTCCGAGTCCGAGTCCGATTCAGAGTCAGAGTCAGAGTCAGAGTCCGACTCAGAGTCTGAAAATCAAAAAAATCAAAAAACATTTATTTCCATAGGATGTTGTAACATCACTTCAGTCAGTCCGACTCCGAGTCCGAGTCCGAGTCCGAGTCCGAGTCCGAGTCCGAGTCCGAGTCCGAGTCCGAGTCCGAGTCCGAGTCCGAGTCCGAGTCCGAGTCCGAGTCCGAGTCCGAGTCCGAGTCCGAGTCCGAGTCCGAGTCCGAGTCCGAGTCCGAGTCCGAGTCCGAGTCCGAGTCCGAGTCCGAGTCCAAGTCCGAGTCCGAGTCCGAGTCCGAATTCGAGTCAGAGTCAGAGTCAGAGTCAGAGTCAGAGTCAGAGTCAGAGTCAGAGTCAGAGTCAGAGTCAGAGTCAGAGTCAGAGTCAGAGTCAGAGTCAGAGTCAGAGTCAGAGTCAGAGTCAGAGTCCGAGTCCGAGTCAGTCAGTTTCAGAGCTGACTCTGAAGTCAGAGTTCGAGTTCGAGTTCGAGTTCGAGTTCGAGTTCGAGTTCAAGTTCGAGTTCGAGTTTGAGTTCGAGTTCGAGTTCGAGTACGAGTTCGAGTTCGAGTTCGAGTTCGAGTTCGAGTTCGAGTTCGAGTTCGAGTTCGAGTTCGAGTTCGAGTTCGAGTTCGAGTTCGAGTTCGAGTTCGAGTTCGAGTTCGAGTTCGAGTTCGAGTTCGAGTTCGAGTTCGAGTTCGAGTTCGAGTTCGAGTTCGAGTTCGAGTTCGAGTTCGAGTTCGAGTTCGAGTTCGAGTTCGAGTTCGAGTTTGAGTTCGAGTTCGAGTTCGACTTCGAGTTCGAGTTCGAGTTCGAGTTCGAGTCCGAGTCCGAGTCCGAGTCCGAGTCCGAGTCCGAATCCGAGTCAGAGTCAGAGTCAGAGTCAGAGTCAGAGTCAGAGTCAGAGTCAGAGTCAGAGTCAGAGTCCGAGTCAGAGTCCGAATCCGAGTCAGAGTCCGAATCCGAGTCAGAGTCAGTTTCAGAGTCCGAGTCAGAGTTCGAGTCAGAGTTCGAGTTCGAGTTCGAGTTCGAGTACGAGTTCGAGTTCGAGTTCGAGTTCGAGTTCGAGTTCGAGTTCGAGTTCGAGTTCGAGTTCGAGTTCGAGTTCGAGTTCGAGTTCGAGTTCGAGTTCGAGTTCGAGTTCGAGTTCGAGTTCGAGTTCGAGTTCGAGTTCGAGTTCGAGTTCGAGTTCGAGTTCGAGTTCGAGTTCGAGTTCGAGTTCGAGTTCGAGTTCGAGTTCGAGTTCGAGTTCGAGTTCGAGTTCGAGTTCGAGTTCGAGTTCGAGTTCGAGTTCGAGTTCGAGTTCGAGTTCGAGTTCGAGTTCGAGTTCGAGTTCGAGTTCGAGTTCGAGTTCGAGTTCGAGTTCGAGTTCGAGTTCGAGTTCGAGTCCGAGTCCGAGTCAGAGTCAGAGTCAGAGTCAGAGTCAGAGTTTGAGTTAGAGTTAGAGTTAGAGTTAGAGTTAGAGTTAGAGTTAGAGTTAGAGTTAGAGTTAGAGTTAGAGTTAGAGTTAGAGCTAGACTCTAAAGTCCGAGTCAGAGTCCGAGTCAGAGTCCGAGTCAGAGTCCGAGTCAGAGTTCGAGTCCGAGTCCGAGTCCGAGTCCGAGTCCGAGTCCGAGTCCGAGTCCGAGTCCGAGTCCGAGTCCGAGTCCGAGTCCGAGTCCGAGTCAGAGTCAGAGTCAGAGTCAGAGTCAGAGTCAGAGTCAGAGTCCGAGTCAGAGTCCGAGTCAGAGTCCGAGTCAGAGTCCGAGTCAGAGTTCGAGTCAGAGTTCGAGTCAGAGTTCGAGTCAGAGTTCGAGTTCGAGTTCGAGTTCGAGTTCGAGTTCGAGTTCGAGTTCGAGTTCGAGTTCGAGTTCGAGTTCGAGTTCAAGTTCGAGTTCGAGTTCGAGTTCGAGTTCGAGTCCGAGTCCGAGTCCGAGTCCGAGTCCGAGTCCGAGTCCGAGTCCGAGTCCGAGTCCGAGTCCGAGTCCGAGTCCGAGTCCGAGTCCGAGTCCGAGTCCGAGTCCGAGTCCGAGTCCGAGTCCGAGTCCGAGTCCGAGTCCGAGTCCGAGTCTGAGTCCGAGTCCGAGTCCGAGTCCGAGTCCGAGTCCGAGTCCGAGTCCGAGTCCGAGTCCGAGTCCGAGTCCGAGTCCGAGTCCGAGTCCGAGTCCGAGTCCGAGTCCGAGTCCGAGTCCAAGTCCGAGTCCGAGTCCGAGTCCGAGTCCGAGTCCGAGTCCGAGTCCGAGTCCGAGTCCGAGTCCAAGTCCGAGTCCGAGTCCGAGTCCGAATTCGAGTCAGAGTCAGAGTCAGAGTCAGAGTCAGAGTCAGAGTCAGAGTCAGAGTCAGAGTCAGAGTCAGAGTCAGAGTCAGAGTCAGAGTCAGAGTCAGAGTCAGAGTCAGAGTCCGAGTCCGAGTCAGTCAGTTTCAGAGCTGACTCTGAAGTCAGAGTTCGAGTTCGAGTTCGAGTTCGAGTTCGAGTTCGAGTTCAAGTTCGAGTTCGAGTTTGAGTTCGAGTTCGAGTTCGAGTACGAGTTCGAGTTCGAGTTCGAGTTCGAGTTCGAGTTCGAGTTCGAGTTCGAGTTCGAGTTCGAGTTCGAGTTCGAGTTCGAGTTCGAGTTCGAGTTCGAGTTCGAGTTCGAGTTCGAGTTCGAGTTCGAGTTCGAGTTCGAGTTCGAGTTCGAGTTCGAGTTCGAGTTCGAGTTCGAGTTCGAGTTCGAGTTCGAGTTCGAGTTCGAGTTTGAGTTCGAGTTCGAGTTCGAGTTCGACTTCGAGTTCGAGTTCGAGTTCGAGTTCGAGTTCGAGTTCGAGTTCGAGTTCGAGTTCGAGTTCGAGTTCGAGTTCGAGTTCGAGTTCGAGTTCAAGTTTGAGTTCGAGTTCGAGTTCGAATTCGAGTTCGAGTTCGAGTTCGAGTTCGAGTTCGAGTTCGAGTTCGAGTTCGAGTTCGAGTTCGAGTTCGAGTTCAAGTTCGAGTTCTGCGAGTTGGAGTTCAAGTTTCAATTTAAATAGGTTATTAAGATATTTAAATACTCTTCTATTAACACTTGGTATATAGGAAGCTCTTTGTAGTTGGAAATACCTAACCGACTACAGATCCTATCTCAACTAACTACTAGATAACTATCTAGTTCTACTTATCTAGTACCTTCTCTTCTAAGGAAGTATCTTGAGGTCTCCTTCTTTAGACACCTTGTTTTTACTGTCAGAGTCGTAGACTGTTTCCACAATGCTTGACTCTGTAAATAGCCTGGTTCTAGAAGCCGAGCGGGTGACGACTTATGAAATCCTACGTCAAGGGAGTGTGACTCATTGGTGCCATCGCTGGAGTTTGTGTCAAAGATCGTGAACCCTACCCCAACCATTGGCTGCGTGATGTATGAAAGAATAATTGTGTTAGATATTATGCTTGTGTAGAGGTGGTCACTATTAATGTAAATATTTTATCGTTAACTAGATTAAAAAAAAATCATGTGATTTTTTTTTTTTTTTTCTCAGGGTTTTTGGGGAACTGTAGGGTTTTTCCTATCCTAGGCCTGCTTTGGTTGGAAGAAACAAATGAACTGAAGGATTTTCCCTACAATATGCTTGCTTTGACAGTTTTTCACTATCTCATATAAATAAAACGTAAAGACTCACATCTCAGGAATTCTTTATTCACGCACAAAAATTATGGTAACTAAATTCTCTTAATGCTGATAGAACTTTCACTTTAGAACAAAACTCACATCGACGTACTCATATACCGTGCAGAATTAATTACTGCAAATTGTGGCAGATACCACAACCAGAGTCAGAGTCCGAGTCAGAGTCCGAGTCCGAGTCAGAGTCCGAGTCCGAGTCCGAGTCAGAGTCAGAGTCAGAGTCAGAGTCCGAGTCCGAGTCCGAGTCAGAGTCAGAGTCCGAGTCAGAGTCCGAGTCAGAGTCCGAGTCAGAGTCCGAGTCCGAGTCAGAGTCCGGGTCAGAGTCCGAGTCCAAGTCCGAGTCCGAGTCCGAGTCCGAGTCCGAGTCCGAGTCCGAGTTAGAGTTAGAGTTAGAGTTAGAGTTAGAGTTAGAGTTAGAGTTAGAGTTAGAGTTAGAGTTAGAGTTAGAGTTAGAGTTAGAGTTAGAGTTAGAGTTAGAGTTAGAGTTAGAGTTAGAGTTAGAGTTAGAGTTAGAGTTAGAGTTAGAGTTAGAGTTAGAGTTAGAGTTAGAGTTAGAGTTAGAGTTAGAGTTAGAGTTAGAGTTAGAGTAAGAGTTAGAGTTAGAGTTAGAGTTAGAGTTAGAGTTAGAGTTAGAGTTAGAGTTAGAGTTCGAGTTCGAGTTCGAGTTCGAGTTCGAGTTCGAGTTCGAGTTCGAGTTCGAGTTCGAGTTCGAGTTCGAGTTCGAGTTCGAGTTCGAGTTCGAGTTCGAGTTCGAGTTCGAGTTCGAGTTTGAGTTCGAGTTCGAGTTCGAGTTCGACTTCGAGTTCGAGTTCGAGTTCGAGTTCGAGTTCGAGTTCGAGTTCGAGTTCGAGTTCGAGTTCGAGTTCGAGTTCGAGTTCGAGTTCGAGTTCGAGTTCGAGTTCAAGTTTGAGTTCGAGTTCGAGTTCGAATTCGAGTTCGAGTTCGAGTTCGAGTTCGAGTTCGAGTTCGAGTTCGAGTTCGAGTTCGAGTTCGAGTTCGAGTTCGAGTTCAAGTTCGAGTTCTGCGAGTTGGAGTTCAAGTTTCAATTTAAATAGGTTATTAAGATATTTAAATACTCTTCTATTAACACTTGGTATATAGGAAGCTCTTTGTAGTTGGAAATACCTAACCGACTACAGATCCTATCTCAACTAACTACTAGATAACTATCTAGTTCTACTTCTAACTATCTAGTACCTTCTCTTCTAAGGAAGTATCTTGAGGTCTCCTTCTTTAGACACCTTGTTTTTACTGTCAGAGTCGTAGACTGTTTCCACAATGCTTGACTCTGTAAATAGCCTGGTTCTAGAAGCCGAGCGGGTGACGACTTATGAAATCCTACGTCAAGGGAGTGTGACTCATTGGTGCCATCTCTGGAGTTTGTGTCAAAGATCGTGAACCCTACCCCAACCATTGGCTGCGTGATGTATGAAAGAATAATTGTGTTAGATATTATGCTTGTGTAGAGGTGGTCACTATTAATGTAAATACTTTATCGTTAACTAGATTAAAAAAAAATCATGTGATTTTTTTTTTTTTCTCAGGGTTTTTGGGGAACTGTAGGGTTTTTCCTATCCTAGGCCTGCTTTGGTTGGAAGAAACAAATGAACTGAAGGATTTTCCCTACAATATGCTTGCTTTGACAGTTTTTCACTATCTCATATAAATAAAACGTAAAGACTCACATCTCAGGAATTCTTTATTCACGCACAAAAATTATGGTAACTAAATTCTCTTAATGCTGATAGAACTTTCACTTTAGAACAAAACTCACATCGACGTACTCATATACCGTGCAGAATTAATTACTGCAAATTGTGGCAGATACCACAACCAGAGTCAGAGTCCGAGTCAGAGTCCGAGTCCGAGTCAGAGTCCGAGTCCGAGTCCGAGTCAGAGTCAGAGTCCGAGTCCGAGTCCGAGTCAGAGTCAGAGTCCGAGTCAGAGTCCGAGTCAGAGTCCGAGTCAGAGTCCGAGTCCGAGTCAGAGTCCGGGTCAGAGTCCGAGTCCAAGTCCGAGTCCGAGTCCGAGTCCGAGTCCGAGTCCGAGTTAGAGTTAGAGTTAGAGTTAGAGTTAGAGTTAGAGTTAGAGTTAGAGTTAGAGTTAGAGTTAGAGTTAGAGTTAGAGTTAGAGTTAGAGTTAGAGTTAGAGTTAGAGTTAGAGTTAGAGTTAGAGTTAGAGTTAGATTTAGAGTTAGAGTTAGAGTTAGAGTTAGAGTTAGAGTTAGAGTTAGAGTAAGAGTTAGAGTTAGAGTTAGAGTTAGAGTTAGAGTTAGAGTTAGAGTTAGAGTTAGAGTTAGAGTTAGAGTTAGAGTTAGAGTTAGAGTTAGAGTTAGAGTTAGAGTTAGAGTTAGAGTTAGAGTTAGAGTTAGAGTTAGAGTTAGAGTTAGATTTAGAGTTAGAGTTAGAGTTAGAGTTAGAGTAGTTCGAGTTCGAGTTCGAGTTCGAGTTCGAGTTCGAGTTCGAGTTCGAGTTCGAGTTCGAGTTCGAGTTCGAGTTCGAGTTCGAGTTCGAGTTCGAGTTCGAGTTCGAGTTCGAGTTCGAGTTCGAGTTCGAGTTCGAGTTCGAGTTCGAGTTCGAGTTCGAGTTCGAGTTCGAGTTCGAGTTCGAGTTCGAGTTCGAGTTCAAGTTCGAGTTCTGCGAGTTCGAGTTCAAGTTTCAATTTAAATAGGTTATTAAGATATTTAAATACTCTTCTATTAACACTTGGTATATAGGAAGCTCTTTGTAGTTGGAAATACCTAACCGACTACAGATCCTATCTCAACTAACTACTAGATAACTATCTAGTTCTACTTCTAACTATCTAGTACCTTCTCTTCTAAGGAAGTATCTTGAGGTCTCCTTCTTTAGACACCTTGTTTTTACTGTCAGAGTCGTGGACTGTTTCCACAATGCTTGACTCTGTTACTGTAAATAGCCTGGTTCTAGAAGCCGAGCGGGTGACGACTTATGAAAAGCCTACGTCAAGGGAGTGTGACTCATTGGTGCCATCTCTGGAGTTTGTGTCATAGATCGTGAACCCTACCCCAACCATTGGCTGCGTGATGTATGAAAGAATAATTGTGTTAGATATTATGCTTGTGTAGAGGTGGTCACTATTAATGTAAATATTTTATCGTTAACTAGATTAAAAAAAAATCATGTGAATTTTTTTTTTTTTTTTCTCAGGGTTTTTGGGGAACTGTAGGGTTTTTCCTATCCTAGGCCTGCTTTGGTTGGAAGAACCAAATGAATTGAAGGATTTTCCCTACAATATGCTTGCTTTGACAGTTTTTCACTATCTCATATAAATAAAACGTAAATTCAGGAATTCTTTATTCACGCACAAAAATTATGGTAACTAAATACTCTTAACGCTGATAGAACTTTCACTTTAGAACAAAACTCACATCGACGTACTCGTATACCGTGCAGAATTAATTACTGCAAATTGTGGCAGATACCAGAGTCAGAGTCCGAGTCAGAGTCCGAGTCAGAGTCCGAGTCAGAGTCCGAGTCCGAGTCAGAGTCCGAGTCAGAGTCCGAGTCAGAGTCCGAGTCAGAGTCCGAGTCAGAGTCCGAGTCCGAGTCCGAGTCAGAGTCCGAGTCCGAGTCCGAGTCCGAGTCCGAGTCCGAGTCCGAGTCCGAGTCCGAGTCCGAGTCCGAGTCCGAGTCCGAGTCCGAGTCCGAGTCCGAGTCCGAGTCCGAGTCCGAGTCCGAGTCCGAGACCAAGTCAGAGTCAGATTCAGAGTCAGAGTCCGAGTTAGAGTCCGAGTCAGAGTCAGTTTCAGAGTCAGAGTCAGAGTCCGAGTCAGAGTCCGAGTCAGAGTTCGAGTCAGAGTTCGAGTCAGAGTCAGAGTCCGAGTCCGAGTCAGAGTCCGAGTCCGAGTCCGAGGCCGAGTCCGAGTCCGAGTCCGAGTCCGAGTCCGAGTCCGAGTCCGAGTCCGAGTCCGAGTCCGAGTCCGAGTCCGAGTTCGAGTTCGAGTCCGAGTCAGAGTCAGAGTCAGAGTCAGAGTCAGAGTCAGAGTCAGAGTCAGAGTCAGAGTTAGAGTTAGAGTTAGAGTTAGAGTTAGAGTTAGAGTTAGAGTTAGAGTTAGAGTTAGAGTTAGAGTTAGAGTTAGAGTTAGAGTTAGAGTTAGAGTTAGAGTTAGAGTTAGAGATAGAGTTAGAGTTAGAGTTAGAGTTAGAGTAAGAGTAAGAGTTAGAGTTAGATTAGAGTTAGAGTTAGAGTTAGAGTTTGAGTTTGAGTTTGAGTTTGAGTTTGAGTTAGAGTTAGAGTTAGAGTTAGAGTTAGAGTTAGAGTTAGAGTTAGAGTTAGAGTTAGAGTTAGAGGTAGAGTTAGAGTTAGAGTTAGAGTTAGAGTTAGAGTTATAGTTAGAGTTAGAGTTAGAGTTAGAGTTAGAGTTAGAGATAGAGTTAGAGTTAGAGTTAGAGTTAGAGTAAGAGTTAGAGTTAGAGTTCGAGTTCGAGTTCGAGTTCGAGTTCTGCGAGTTCGAGTTCAAGTTTCAATTTAAATAGGTTATTAAGATATTTAAATACTCGCACCCCCAGCCACTTGGCGCCGACACAGCTCGTCCCCCAGGCACACTTAAGCCCGCGCGGCGCGCGGCACTTGACTGACGTATCAAGTGATTATGTTGAAATGGTAACTCTTAGAACTATGAGAGTGCTAAATATGAGTAGCTAATGAAACCCTCTCTTAGTCAATGCAAAACTAATGTCACAGTGACCTTCCTTTATTATTGTACCGACATGAGAATCACAGACATCTATGAAAATGGTCCTTCTCGACACAAATCTAGCAGACATGAGAAAAACATCAACAACATATACATGTTATTTGATACCTACGTAATCTAAATAACATTACCCTTTCAAAACAATAAAAACATTAGTGTGTTCTTATATAAACTGTTCAATATTTCAGCGTTTGAAATTTTCCAAAAAAAAGTCCTCGAAAAAATGTTTTTTTTGAGGCACGTTTGGAATATTTTTTTCTATGAATGACCATAGACAATTGTATCGGATTATAGACTTTGTCTTATTGAGCGTCTGGAAAATCTTTAACAGTACCAACATGACATAAATTGGCCAAAATATACCGGTTTAAAAAAGCGCGGGAGCGAGAGCGTCATATGACGCTTGGGGGACGGACGGTACTCGAGGCGAGCGTCATATGAGGCTTGGGGGATTGTAAGGTTAAATACTCTTCTATTAACACTTGGTATATAGGAAGCTCTTTGTAGTTGGAAATACCTAACCGACTACAGATCCTATCTCAACTAACTACTAGATAACTATCTAGTTCTACTTCTAACTATCTAGTACCTTCTCTTCTAAGGAAGTATATTGAGGTCTCCTTCTTTAGACACCTTGTTATTACTGTCAGAGTCGTAGACTGTTTCCACAATGCTTGACTCTGTAAATAGCCTGGTTCTAGAAGCCGAGCGGGTGACGACTTATGAAATCCTACGTCAAGGGAGTGTGACTCATTGGTGCCATCTCTGGAGTTTGTGTCAAAGATCGTGAACCCTACCCCAACCATTGGCTGCGTGATGTATGAAAGAAGAATTGTGTTAGATATTATGCTTGTGTAGGGGTGGTCACTATTAATGTAAATATTTTATCGTTAACTAGATTAAAAAAAAATACATGAGAAAATATATTTTTTTTTCTCAGGGTTTTTGGGGAACTGTAGGGTTTTTCCTATCCTAGGCCTGCTTTGGTTGGAAGAAACAAATGAACTGAAGGATTTTCCCTACAATATGCTTGCTTTGACAGTTTTTCACTATCTCATATAAATAAAACGTAAAGACTCACATCTCAGGAATTCTTTATTCACGCACAAAATTATGGTAACTAAATTCTCTTAATGCTGATAGAACTTTCACTTTAGAACAAAACTCACATCGACGTACTCGTATACCGTGCAGAATTAATTACTGCAAATTGTGGCAGATACCACAACCAGAGTCAGAGTCCGAGTCAGAGTCCGAGTCAGAGTCCGAGTCAGAGTCCAAGTCAGAGTCAGAGTCCGAGTCAGAGTCCGAGTCCGAGTCAGAGTCCGAGTCAGAGTCCGAGTCAGAGTCCGAGTCAGAGTCCGAGTCCGAGTCAGAGTCAGAGTCAGAGTCCGGGTCAGAGTCCGAGTCCGAGTCCGAGTCCGAGTCCGAGTCAGATAGAGTTAGAGTTAGAGTAAGAGTTAGAGTTAGAGTTAGAGTAAGAGTTAGAGTTAGAGTTAGAGTTAGAGTTAGAGTTAGAGTTAGAGTTAGAGTTAGAGTTAGAGTTAGAGTTAGAGTTAGAGTTAGAGTAAGAGTTAGAGTTAGAGTTAGAGTTAGAGTTAGAGTTAGAGTTAGAGTTAGAGTAAGAGTTAGAGTTAGAGTTAGAGTTAGAGTTAGAGTTAGAGTTAGAGTTAGAGTTGGAGTTGGAGTTAGAGTTAGAGTAAGAGTTAGAGTTAGATTTAGAGTTAGAGTTAGAGTTAGAATTAGAGTTAGAGTTAGAGTTAGAGTTAGAGTTAGAGTTAGAGTTAGAGTTAGGGTTAGAGTTAGAGTTAGAGTTAGAGTAAGAGTTAGAGTTAGAGTTAGAGTTAGAGTTAGAGTTAGAGTAAGAGTTAGAGTTAGAGTTAGAGTTAGAGTTAGAGTTAGAGTTAGAGTTAGAGTTAGAGTTAGGGTTAGAGTTAGAGTTAGAGTTAGAGTAAGAGTTAGAGTTAGAGTTAGAGTTAGAGTTAGAGTTAGAGTAAGAGTTAGAGTTAGAGTTAGAGTTAGAGTTAGAGTTAGAGTTAGAGTTAGAGTTAGAGTTAGAGTTAGAGTTAGAGTTAGAGTTAGAGTTAGAGTTAGAGTTCGAGTTCGAGTTCGAGTTCGAGTTCGAGTTCGAATTCGAGTTCGAGTAAGAGTTCGAGTTCGAGTTCGAGTTCGAGTTCGAGTTCGAGTTCAAGTTTCAATTTAAATAGGTTATTAAGATATTTAAATACTCTTCTATTAACACTTGGTATATAGGAAGCTCTTTGTAGTTGGAAATACCTAACCGACTACAGATCCTATCTCAACTAACTACTAGATAACTATCTAGTTCTACTTCTAACTATCTAGTACCTTCTCTTCTAAGGAAGTATCTTGAGGTCTCCTTCTTTAGACACCTTGTTTTTACTGTCAGAGTCGTGGACTGTTTCCACGATGCTTGACTCTGTTACTGTACTGTAAATAGCCTGGTTCTAGAAGCCGAGCGGGTGACGACTTATGAAAAGCCTACGTCAAGGGAGTGTGACTCATTGGTGCCATCTCTGGAGTTTGTGTCATAGATCGTGAACCCTACCCCAACCATTGGCTGCGTGATGTATGAAAGAAGAATTGTGTTAGATATTATGCTTGTGTAGAGGTGGTCACTATTAATGTAAATATTTTATCGTTAACTAGATTTAAAAAAATACATGAGAAAATATATTTTTTTTTCTCAGGGTTTTTGGGGAACTGTAGGGTTTTTCCTATCCTAGGCCTGCTTTGGTTGGAAGAACCAAATGAACTGAAGGATTTTCCCTACAATATGCTTGCTTTGACAGTTTTTCACTATCTCATATAAATAAAACGTAAAGACTCACATCTCAGGAATTCTTTATTCACGCACAAAAATTATGGTAACTAAATTCTCTTAATGCTGATAGAACTTTCACTTTAGAACAAAACTCACATCGACGTACTCGTATACCGTGCAGAATTAATTACTGCAAATTGTGGCAGATACCACAACCAGAGTCAGAGTCCGAGTCAGAGTCCGAGTCAGAGTCCGAGTCCGAGTCCGAGTCCGAGTCCGAGTCCGAGTCCGAGTCCGAGTCCGAGTCCGAGTCCGAGTCCGAGTCCGAGTCCGAGTCCGAGTCCGAGTCCGAGTCAGAGTCCGAGTCCGAGTCAGAGTCAGAGTCAGAGTCAGAGTCAGAGTCAGAGTAAGAGTTAGAGTTAGAGTTAGAGTTAGAGTTAGAGTTAGAGTTAGAGTTAGAGTTAGAGTTAGAGTTAGAGTTAGAGTTAGAGTAAGAGTTAGAGTTAGAGTTAGAGTTAGAGTAAGAGTTAGAGTCCGAGTCCGAGTCAGAGTCCGAGTCAGAGTCCGAGTCAGAGTCCGAGTCAGAGTTCGAGTCCGAGTCCGAGTCCGAGTCCGAGTCCGAGTCCGAGTCCGAGTCAGAGTCAGAGTCAGAGTTAGAGTTAGAGTTAGAGTTAGAGTTAGAGTAAGAGTTAGAGTTAGAGTTAGAGTTAGAGTTAGAGTTAGAGTTAGAGTAAGAGTTGGAGAGTTAGAGTTAGAGTTAGAGTTAGAGTTAGAGTCCGAGTCAGAGTCCGAGTCAGAGTCCGAGTCAGAGTCCGAGTCAGAGTTCGAGTCCGAGTGCGAGTCCGAGTCCGAGTCCGAGTCCGAGTCCGAGTCCGAGTCCGAGTCCGAGTCCGAGTCCGAGTCCGAGTCCGAGTCCGAGTCCGAGTCCGAGTCAGAGTCAGAGTCAGAGTCAGAGTCCGAGTCAGAGTCCGAGTCAGAGTCCGAGTAGAGTTCGAGTAAGAGTTCGAGTCAGAGTTCTAGTCAGAGTTCGAGTTCGAGTTTGAGTTCGAGTTCGAGTTCGAGTTCGAGTTCGAGTTCGAGTTCGAGTTCGAGTTCGAGTTCGAGTTCGAGTTCGAGTTCGAGTTCGATTTCGAGTTCGAGTTCGAGTTCGAGTTCGAGTTCGAGTTCGAGTTCGAGTTCGAGTTCGAGTTCGAGTTCGAGTTCGAGTTCGAGTTCGAGTTCGAGTTCGCGTTCGAGTTCGAGTTCGAGTTCGAGTTCGAGTTCGAGTTCGAGTTCGAGTTCGAGTTCGAGTTCGAGTTCGAGTTCGAGTTCGAGTTCGAGTTCGAGTTCGAGTTCGAGTTCGAGTTCGAGTTCGAGTTCGAGTTCAAGTTCGAGTTCTGCGAGTTGGAGTTCAAGTTTCAATTTAAATAGGTTATTAAGATATTTAACCCCTCGCACCCCCAGCCACTTGGCGCCGACACAGCTCGTCCCCCAGGCACACTTAAGCCCGCGCGGCGCTCAAGTGATTATGTTGAAATGGTAACTCTTAGAACTATGAGAGTGCTAAATATGAGTAGCTAATGAAACCCTCTCTTAGTCAATGCAAAACTAATGTCACAGTGACCTTCCTTTATTATTGTACCGACATGAGAATCACAGACATCTATGAAAATGGTCCTTCTCGACACAAATCTAGCAGACATGAGAAAAACATCAACAACATATACATGTTATTTGATACCTACGTAATCTAAATAACATTACCCTTTCAAAACAATAAAAACATTAGTGTGTTCTTATATAAACTGTTCAATATTTCAGCGTTTGAAATTTTCCAAAAAAAAGTCCTCGAAAAAATGTTTTTTTTGAGGCACGTTTGGAATATTTTTTTCTATGAATGACCATAGACAATTGTATCGGATTATAGACTTTGTCTTATTGAGCGTCTGGAAAATCTTTAACAGTACCAACATGACAAAAATTGGCCAAAATATACCGGTTTAAAAAAGCGCGGGAGCGAGAGCGTCATACGACGCTTGGGGGACGGACGGTACTCGAGGCGAGCGTCGTATGAGGCTTGGGGGATTGTAAGGTTAAATACTCTTCTATTAACACTTGGTATATAGGAAGCTCTTTGTAGTTGGAAATACCTAACCGACTACAGATCCTATCTCAACTAACTACTAGATAACTATCTAGTTCTACTTCTAACTATCTAGTACCTTCTCTTCTAAGGAAGTATCTTGAGGTCTCCTTCTTTAGACACCTTGTTTTTACTGTCAGAGTCGTAGACTGTTTCCACAATGCTTGACTCTGTAAATAGCCTGGTTCTAGAAGCCGAGTGGGTGACGACTTATGAAAAGCCTACGTCAAGGGAGTGTGACTCATTGGTGCCATCTCTGGAGTTTGTGTCATAGATCGTGAACCCTACCCCAACCATTGGCTGCGTGATGTATGAAAGAAGAATTGTGTTAGATATTATGCTTGTGTAGAGGTGGTCACTATTAATGTAAATATTTTATCGTTAACTAGATTTAAAAAAATACATGAGAAAATATATTTTTTTTTCTCAGGGTTTTTGGGGAACTGTAGGGTTTTTCCTATCCTAGGCCTGCTTTGGTTGGAAGAACCAAATGAACTGAAGGATTTTCCCTACAATATGCTTGCTTTGACAGTTTTTCACTATCTCATATAAATAAAACGTAAAGACTCACATCTCAGGAATTCTTTATTCACGCACAAAAATTATGGTAACTAAATTCTCTTAATGCTGATAGAACTTTCACTTTAGAACAAAACTCACATCGACGTACTCGTATACCGTGCAGAATTAATTACTGCAAATTGTGGCAGATACCACAACCAGAGTCAGAGTCCGAGTCAGAGTCCGAGTCCGAGTCCGAGTCCGAGTCCGAGTCCGAGTCCGAGTCCGAGTCCGAGTCCGAGTCCGAGTCCGAGTCCGAGTCCGAGTCCGAGTCCGAGTCCGAGTCAGAGTCAGAGTCCGAGTCAGAGTCAGAGTCAGAGTCAGAGTCAGAGTCAGAGTAAGAGTTAGAGTTAGAGTTAGAGTTAGAGTTAGAGTTAGAGTTAGAGTTAGAGTTAGAGTTAGAGTAAGAGTTAGAGTTAGAGTTAGAGTTAGAGTAAGAGTTAGAGTCCGAGTCCGAGTCAGAGTCCGAGTCAGAGTCCGAGTCAGAGTCCGAGTCAGAGTTCGAGTCCGAGTCCGAGTCCGAGTCCGAGTCCGAGTCCGAGTCCGAGTCAGAGTCAGAGTCAGAGTTAGAGTTAGAGTTAGAGTTAGAGTTAGAGTAAGAGTTAGAGTTAGAGTTAGAGTTAGAGTTAGAGTTAGAGTTAGAGTAAGAGTTGGAGAGTTAGAGTTAGAGTTAGAGTTAGAGTTAGAGTCCGAGTCAGAGTCCGAGTCAGAGTCCGAGTCAGAGTCCGAGTCAGAGTTCGAGTCCGAGTGCGAGTCCGAGTCCGAGTCCGAGTCCGAGTCCGAGTCCGAGTCCGAGTCCGAGTCCGAGTCCGAGTCCGAGTCCGAGTCCGAGTCCGAGTCAGAGTCAGAGTCAGAGTCAGAGTCCGAGTCAGAGTCCGAGTCAGAGTCCGAGTAGAGTTCGAGTAAGAGTTCGAGTCAGAGTTCTAGTCAGAGTTCGAGTTCGAGTTCGAGTTCGAGTTCGAGTTCGAGTTCGAGTTCGAGTTCGAGTTCGAGTTCGAGTTCGAGTTCGAGTTCGAGTTCGAGTTCGAGTTCGAGTTCGATTTCGAGTTCGAGTTCGAGTTCGAGTTCGAGTTCGAGTTCGAGTTCGAGTTCGAGTTCGAGTTCGAGTTCGAGTTCGAGTTCGAGTTCGAGTTCGAGTTCGCGTTCGAGTTCGAGTTCGAGTTCGAGTTCGAGTTCGAGTTCGAGTTCGAGTTCGAGTTCGAGTTCGAGTTCGAGTTCGAGTTCGAGTTCGAGTTCGAGTTCGAGTTCGAGTTCGAGTTCGAGTTCGAGTTCAAGTTCGAGTTCTGCGAGTTGGAGTTCAAGTTTCAATTTAAATAGGTTATTAAGATATTTAACCCCTCGCACCCCCAGCCACTTGGCGCCGACACAGCTCGTCCCCCAGGCACACTTAAGCCCGCGCGGCGCGCGACACTTGACTGACGTATCAAGTGATTATGTTGAAATGGTAACTCTTAGAACTATGAGAGTGCTAAATATGAGTAGCTAATGAAACCCTCTCTTAGTCAATGCAAAACTAATGTCACAGTGACCTTCCTTTATTATTGTACCGACATGAGAATCACAGACATCTATGAAAATGGTCCTTCTCGACACAAATCTAGCAGACATGAGAAAAACATCAACAACATATACATGTTATTTGATACCTACGTAATCTAAATAACATTACCCTTTCAAAACAATAAAAACATTAGTGTGTTCTTATATAAACTGTTCAATATTTCAGCGTTTGAAATTTTCCAAAAAAAAGTCCTCGAAAAAATGTTTTTTTTGAGGCACGTTTGGAATATTTTTTTCTATGAATGACCATAGACAATTGTATCGGATTATAGACTTTGTCTTATTGAGCGTCTGGAAAATCTTTAACAGTACCAACATGACAAAAATTGGCCAAAATATACCGGTTTAAAAAAGCGCGGGAGCGAGAGCGTCATACGACGCTTGGGGGACGGACGGTACTCGAGGCGAGCGTCGTATGAGGCTTGGGGGATTGTAAGGTTAAATACTCTTCTATTAACACTTGGTATATAGGAAGCTCTTTGTAGTTGGAAATACCTAACCGACTACAGATCCTATCTCAACTAACTACTAGATAACTATCTAGTTCTACTTCTAACTATCTAGTACCTTCTCTTCTAAGGAAGTATCTTGAGGTCTCCTTCTTTAGACACCTTGTTTTTACTGTCAGAGTCGTAGACTGTTTCCACAATGCTTGACTCTGTAAATAGCCTGGTTCTAGAAGCCGAGCGGGTGACGACTTATGAAATCCTACGTCAAGGGAGTGTGACTCATTGGTGCCATCTCTGGAGTTTGTGTCAAAGATCGTGAACCCTACCCCAACCATTGGCTGCGTGATGTATGAAAGAAGAATTGTGTTAGATATTATGCTTGTGTAGAGGTGGTCACTATTAATGTAAATATTTTATCGTTAACTAGATTAAAAAAAAATACATGAGAATTTTTTTTTTTTTTTCTCAGGGTTTTTGGGGAACTGTAGGGTTTTTCCTATCCTAGGCCTGCTTTGGTTGGAAGAAACAAATGAACTGAAGGATTTTCCCTACAATATGCTTGCTTTGACAGTTTTTCACTATCTCATATACATAAAACGTAAAGACTCACATCTCAGGAATTCTTTATTCACGCACAAAAATTATGGTAACTAAATTCTCTTAATGCTGACTCACATCGACGTACTCGTATACCGTGCAGAATTAATTACTGCAAATTGTGGCAGATACCACAACCCTCTGGTTGTGGTATCTGCCACAATTCACAAAATCAGAGTCCGAGTCAGAGTCCGAGTCAGAGTCAGAGTCCGAGTCAGAGTCCGAGTCCGAGTCCGAGTCAGAGTCCGAGTCAGAGTCCGAGTCAGAGTCCGAGTCAGAGTCCGAGTCAGAGTCAGGGTCAGAGTCCGAGTCCGAGTCCGAGTCCGAGTCCGAGTCCGAGTCCGAGTTAGAGTTAGAGTTAGAGTTAGAGTTAGAGTTAGAGTTAGAGTTAGAGTTAGAGTTAGAGTTTTAGAGTTAGAGTTAGAGTTAGAGTTAGAGTTAGAGTTAGAGTTAGAGTTAGAGTTAGAGTTAGAGTTAGAGTTAGAGTTAGAGTTAGAGTTAGAGTTAGAGTTAGAGTTAGAGTTAGAGTTAGAGTTAGAGTTAGAGTTAGAGTTAGAGTTAGAGTTAGAGTTAGAGTTAGAGTTAGAGTTAGAGTTAGAGTTAGAGTTAGAGTTAGAGTTAGAGTTAGAGTTAGAGTAAGAGTTAGAGTTAGAGTTAGAGTCCGAGTCCGAGTCCGAGTCCAAGTCAGAGTCAGAGTCAGAGTCAGAGTCCGAGTCAGAGTCCGAGTCAGAGTCAGTTTCAGAGTCAGAGTCAGAGTCCGAGTCAGAGTCCGAGTCAGAGTTCGAGTCAAAGTTCGAGTCAGAGTCAGAGTCAGAGTCCGAGTCCGAGGCAGAGTCCGAGTCCGAGTCCGAGGCCGAGTCCGAGTCCGAGTCCGAGTCCGAGTCCGAGTCCGAGTCCGAGTCCGAGTCCGAGTCCGAGTCCGAGTCAGAGTCAGAGTCAGAGTCAGAGTCAGAGTCCGAGTCAGAGTTCGAGTCAGAGTTAGAGTTAGAGTCCGAGTCAGAGTCCGAGTCAGAGTCCGAGTCAGAGTCCGAGTCAGAGTTCGAGTCCGAGTCCGAGTCCGAGTCCGAGTCCGAGTCCGAGTCCGAGTCCGAGTCCGAGTCCGAGTCCGAGTCCGAGTCCGAGTCCGAGTCAGAGTCAGAGTCAGAGTCAGAGTCAGAGTCAGAGTCAGAGTCCGAGTCAGAGTCCGAGTCAGAGTTCGAGTAAGAGTTCGAGTCAGAGTTCTAGTCAGAGTTCGAGTTCGAGTTCGAGTTCGAGTTCGAGTTCGAGTTCGAGTTCGAGTTCGAGTTCGAGTTCGAGTTCGAGTTCGAGTTCGAGTTCGAGTTCGAGTTCGAGTTCGAGTTCGAGTTCGAGTTCGAGTTCGAGTTCGAGTTCGAGTTCGAGTTCGAGTTCGAGTTCGAGTTCGAGTTCGAGTTCGAGTTCGAGTTCGAGTTCGAGTTCGAGTTCGAGTTCAAGTTCGAGTTCTGCGAGTTGGAGTTCAAGTTTCAATTTAAATAGGTTATTAAGATATTTAACCCCTCGCACCCCCAGCCACTTGGCGCCGACACAGCTCGTCCCCCAGGCACACTTAAGACCGCGCGGCGCGCGACACTTGACTGACGTATCAAGTGATTATGTTGAAATGGTAACTCTTAGAACTATGAGAGTGCTAAATATGAGTAGCTAATGAAACCCTCTCTTAGTCAATGCAAAACTAATGTCACAGTGACCTTCCTTTATTATTGTACCGACATGAGAATCACAGACATCTATGAAAATGGTCCTTCTCGACACAAATCTAGCAGACATGAGAAAAACATCAACAACATATACATGTTATTTGATACCTACGTAATCTAAATAACATTACCCTTTCAAAACAATAAAAACATTAGTGTGTTCTTATATAAACTGTTCAATATTTCAGCGTTTGAAATTTTCCAAAAAAAAGTCCTCGAAAAAGTGTTTTTTTTGAGGCACGTTAAGAATATTTTTTTCTATGAATGACCATAGACAATTGTATCGGATTATAGACTTTGTCTTATTGAGCGTCTGGAAAATCTTTAACAGTACCAACATGACAAAAATTGGCCAAAATATACCGGTTTAAAAAAGCGCGGGAGCGAGAGCGTCATACGACGCTTGGGGGACGGACGGTACTCGAGGCGAGCGTCGTATGAGGCTTGGGGGATTGTAAGGTTAAATACTCTTCTATTAACACTTGGTATATAGGAAGCTCTTTGTAGTTGGAAATACCTAACCGACTACAGATCCTATCTCAACTAACTACTAGATAACTATCTAGTTCTACTTCTAACTATCTAGTACCTTCTCTTCTAAGGAAGTATCTTGAGGTCTCCTTCTTTAGACACCTTGTTTTTACTGTCAGAGTCGTAGACTGTTTCCACAATGCTTGACTCTGTAAATAGCCTGGTTCTAGAAGCCGAGCGGGTGACGACTTATGAAATCCTACGTCAAGGGAGTGTGACTCATTGGTGCCATCTCTGGAGTTTGTGTCAAAGATCGTGAACCCTACCCCAACCATTGGCTGCGTGATGTATGAAAGAAGAATTGTGTTAGATATTATGCTTGTGTAGAGGTGGTCACTATTAATGTAAATATTTTATCGTTAACTAGATTAAAAAAAAATACATGAGAAAATATATTTTTTTTTTCTCAGGGTTTTTGGGGAACTGTAGGGTTTTTCCTATCCTAGGCCTGCTTTGGTTGGAAGAAACAAATGAACTGAAGGATTTTCCCTACAATATGCTTGCTTTGACAGTTTTTCAGACAGTTTTTCACTATCTCATATAAATAAAACGTAAAGACTCACATCTCAGGAATTCTTTATTCACGCACAAAAATTATGGTAACTAAATTCTCTTAATGCTGATAGAACTTTCACTTTAGAACAAAACTCACATCGACGTACTCGTATACCGTGCAGAATTAATTACTGCAAATTGTGGCAGATACCACAACCCTCTGGTTGTGGTATCTGCCACCATTCACAAAATCAGAGTCCGAGTCAGAGTCCGAGTCAGAGTCAGAGTCCGAGTCAGAGTCCGAGTCCGAGTCCGAGTCAGAGTCCGAGTCAGAGTCCGAGTCAGAGTCCGAGTCAGAGTCCGAGTCAGAGTCCGGGTCAGAGTCCGAGTCCGAGTCCGAGTCCGAGTCCGAGTCCGAGTCCGAGTTAGAGTTAGAGTTAGAGTTAGAGTTAGAGTTAGAGTTAGAGTTAGAGTTAGAGTTAGAGTTAGAGTTAGAGTTAGAGTTAGAGTTAGAGTTAGAGTTAGAGTTAGAGTTAGAGTTAGAGTTAGAGTTAGAGTTAGAGTTAGAGTTAGAGTTAGAGTTAGAGTTAGAGTTAGAGTTAGAGTTAGAGTTAGAGTTAGAGTTAGAGTTAGAGTTAGAGTTAGAGTTAGAGTTAGAGTTAGAGTTAGAGTTAGAGTTAGAGTTAGAGTTAGAGTTAGAGTTAGAGTTAGAGTTAGAGTTAGAGTTAGAGTTAGAGTTAGAGTTAGAGTTAGAGTTAGAGTTAGAGTTAGAGTTAGAGTTAGAGTTAGAGTTAGAGTTAGAGTTAGAGTTAGAGTTAGTGTTAGAGTTAGAGTTAGAGTTCGAATTCGAGTTCGAGTTCGAGTTCGAGTTCGAGTTCGAGTTCGAGTTCGAGTTCGAGTTCAAGTTCGAGTTCTGCGAGTTGGAGTTCAAGTTTCAATTTAAATAGGTTATTAAGATATTTAAATACTCTTCTATTAACACTTGGTATATAGGAAGCTCTTTGTAGTTGGAAATACCTAACCGACTACAGATCCTATCTCAACTAACTACTAGATAACTATCTAGTTCTACTTCTAACTATCTAGTACCTTCTCTTCTAAGGAAGTATCTTGAGGTCTCCTTCTTTAAACACCTTGTTTTTACTGTCAGAGTCGTGGACTGTTTCCACAATGCTTGACTCTGTTACTGTAAATAGCCTGGTTCTAGAAGCCGAGCGGGTGACGACTTATGAAATCCTACGTCAAGGGAGTGTGACTCATTGGTGCCATCTCTGGAGTTTGTGTCAAAGATCGTGAACCCTACCCCAACCATTGGCTGCGTGATGTATGAAAGAAGAATTGTGTTAGATATTATGCTTGTGTAGAGGTGGTCACTATTAATGTTAATATTTTATCGTTAACTAGATTTAAAAAAAATACATGAGATTTTTTTTTTTCTCAGGGTTTTTGGGGATCTGTAGGGTTTTTCCTATCCTAGGCCTGCTTTGGTTGGAAGAAACAAATGAACTGAAGGATTTTCCCTACAATATGCTTGCTTTGACAGTTTTTCACTATCTCATATAAATAAAACGTAAAGACTCACATCTCAGGAATTCTTTATTCACGCACAAAAATTATGGTAACTAAATTCTCTTAATGCTGATAGAACTTTCACTTTAGAACAAAACTCACATCGACGTACTCGTATACCGTGCAGAATTAATTACTGCAAATTGTGGCAGATACCACAACCAGAGTCAGAGTCCGAGTCAGAGTCCGAGTCAGAGTCCAAGTCAGAGTCCGAGTCAGAGTCCGAGTCCGAGTCCGAGTCCGAGTCAGAGTCCGAGTCAGAGTCCGAGTCAGAGTCCGAGTCAGAGTCCGAGTCAGAGTCCGAGTCCGAGTCAGAGTCCGGGTCAGAGTCCGAGTCCGAGTCCGAGTCCGAGTCCGAGTTAGAGTTAGAGTTAGAGTTAGAGTTAGAGTTAGAGTTAGAGTTAGAGTTAGAGTTAGAGTTAGAGTTGGAGTTGGAGTTGGAGTTGGAGTTGGAGTTGGAGTTGGAGTTGGAGTTGGAGTTGGAGTTGGAGTTGGAGTTGGAGTTGGAGTTGGAGTTGGAGTTGGAGTTGGAGTTGGAGTTGGAGTTGGAGTTGGAGTTGGAGTTGGAGTTGGAGTTGGAGTTGGAGTTGGAGTTGGAGTTGGAGTTGGAGTTGGAGTTGGAGTTGGAGTTGGAGTTGGAGTTGGAGTTGGAGTTGGAGTTGGAGTTGGAGTTGGAGTTGGAGTTGGAGTTGGAGTTGGAGTTGGAGTTGGAGTTGGAGTTGGAGTTGGAGTTGGAGTTGGAGTTGGAGTTGGAGTTGGAGTTGGAGTTGGAGTTGGAGTTGGAGTTGGAGTTGGAGTTGGAGTTAGAGTTAGAGTTAGAGTTAGAGTTAGAGTTAGAGTTAGAGTTAGAGTTAGAGTTAGAGTTAGAGTTAGAGTTAGAGTTAGAGTTAGAGTTAGAGTTAGAGTTAGAGTTAGAGTTAGAGTTAGAGTTAGAGTTAGAGTTAGAGTTAGAGTTAGAGTTAGAGCTAGAGCTAGAGCTAGAGTTAGAGTTAGAGTTAGAGTTAGAGTTAGGGTTAGAGTTAGAGTTAGAGCTAGAGTTAGAGTTAGAGTTAGAGTTCGAGTTCGAGTTCGAGTTCGAGTTCGAGTTCGAGTTCGAGTTCGAGTTCGAATTCGAGTTCGAGTTCGAGTTCGAGTTCGAGTTCGAGTTCGAGTTCGAGTTCGAGTTCGAGTTCGAGTTCGAGTTCGAGTTCGAGTTCGAGTTCGAGTTCGAGTTCAAGTTCGAGTCCTGCGAGTTGGAGTTCAAGTTTCAATTTAAATAGGTTATTAAGATATTTAACCTCTCGCACCCCCAGCCACTTGGCGCCGACACAGCTCGTCCCCCAGGCACACTTAAGCCCGCGCGGCGCGCGACACTTGACTGACGTATCAAGTGATTATGTTGAAATGGTAACTCTTAGAACTATGAGAGTGCTAAATATGAGTAGCTAATGAAACCCTCTCTTAGTCAATGCAAAACTAATGTCACAGTGACCTTCCTTTATTATTGTACCGACATGAGAATCACAGACATCTATGAAAATGGTCCTTCTCGACACAAATCTAGCAGACATGAGAAAAACATCAACAACATATACATGTTATTTGATACCTACGTAATCTAAATAACATTACCCTTTCAAAACAATAAAAACATTAGTGTGTTCTTATATAAACTGTTCAATATTTCAGCGTTTGAAATTTTCCAAAAAAAAGTCCTCGAAAAAGTGTTTTTTTTGAGGCACGTTTGGAATATTTTTTTCTATGAATGACCATAGACAATTGTATCGGATTATAGACTTTGTCTTATTGAGCGTCTGGAAAATCTTTAACAGTACCAACATGACATAAATTGGCCAAAATATACCGGTTTAAAAAAGCGCGGGAGCGAGAGCGTCATACGACGCTTGGGGGACGGACGGTACTCGAGGCGAGCGTCGTATGAGGCTTGGGGGATTGTAAGGTTAAATACTCTTCTAATAACACTTCGTATATAGGAAGCTCTTTGTAGTTGGAAATACCTAACCGACTACAGATCCTATCTCAACTAACTACTAGATAACTATCTAGTTCTACTTCTAACTATCTAGTACCTTCTCTTCTAAGGAAGTATCTTGAGGTCTCCTTCTTTAGACACCTTGTTTTTACTGTCAGAGTCGTAGACTGTTTCCACAATGCTTGACTCTGTTACTGTAAATAGCCTGGTTCTAGAAGCCGAGCGGGTGACGACTTATGAAATCCTACGTCAAGGGAGTGTGACTCATTGGTGCCATCTCTGGAGTTTGTGTCAAAGATCGTGAACCCTACCCCAACCATTGGCTGCGTGATGTATGAAAGAAGAATTGTGTTAGATATTATGCTTGTGTAGAGGTGGTCACTATTAATGTTAATATTTTATCGTTAACTAGATTAAAAAAAAATACATGAGAAAATATTTTTTTTTTCTCAGGGTTTTTGGGGAACTGTAGGGTTTTTCCTATCCTAGGCCTGCTTTGGTTGGAAGAAACAAATGAACTGAAGGATTTTCCCTACAATATGCTTGCTTTGACAGTTTTTCACTATCTCATATAAATAAAACGTAAAGACTCACATCTCAGGAATTCTTTATTTACGCACAAAAATTATGGTAACTAAATTCTCTTAATGCTGATAGAACTTTCACTTTAGAACAAAACTCACATCGACGTACTCGTATACCGTGCAGAATTAATTACTGCAAATTGTGGCAGATACCACAACCAGAGTCAGAGTCCGAGTCAGAGTCCGAGTCAGAGTCCGAGTCAGAGTCCGAGTCAGAGTCCGAGTCAGAGTCAGAGTCCGAGTCAGAGTCCGAGTCCGAGTCCGAGTCAGAGTCCGAGTCAGAGTCCGAGTCAGAGTCCGAGTCAGAGTCCGAGTCAGAGTCCGGGTCAGAGTCCGAGTCCGAGTCCGAGTCCGAGTCCGAGTCCGAGTTAGAGTCCGAGTTAGAGTTAGAGTTAGAGTTAGAGTTAGAGTTAGAGTTAGAGTTAGAGTTAGAGTTAGAGTTAGAGTTAGAGTTAGAGTAAGAGTTAGAGTTAGAGTTAGAGTTAGAGTTAGAGTTAGAGTTAGAGTTAGAGTTAGAGTTAGAGTTAGAGTTAGAGTTAGAGTTAGAGTTAGAGTTAGAGTTAGAGTTAGAGTTAGAGTTAGAGTTAGAGTTAGAGTTAGAGTTAGAGTTAGAGTTAGAGTTAGAGCTAGAGCTAGAGCTAGAGCTAGAGCTAGAGCTAGAGCTAGAGCTAGAGCTAGAGCTAGAGCTAGAGCTAGAGCTAGAGCTAGAGCTAGAGCTAGAGCTAGAGCTAGAGCTAGAGCTAGAGCTAGAGCTAGAGCTAGAGCTAGAGCTAGAGCTAGAGCTAGAGCTAGAGCTAGAGCTAGAGCTAGAGCTAGAGCTAGAGCTAGAGCTAGAGCTAGAGCTAGAGCTAGAGCTAGAGTTAGAGCTAGAGCTAGAGTTAGAGTTAGAGTTAGAGTTAGAGTTAGAGTTAGAGTTAGCGTTAGAGTTAGAGTTAGAGTTAGAGTTAGAGTTAGAGTTAGAGTTAGAGTTAGAGTTAGAGTTAGAGTTAGAGTTAGAGTTAGAGTTAGAGTTAGAGTTAGAGTTAGAGTTAGAGTTAGAGTTAGAGTTAGAGTTAGAGTTAGAGTTCGAGTTCGAGTTAGAGTTCGAGTTCGAGTGTTCGAGTTCGAGTGCTCGAGTTCGAGTTTTCGAGTTCGAGTGTTCGAGTTCGAGTGTTCGAGTTCGAGTGTTCGAGTTCGAGTGTTCGAGTTCGAGTGTTCGAGTTCGAGTGTTCGAGTTCGAGTGTTTGACTTCGAGTTTTAACACTTGGTATATAGGAAGCTCTTTGTAGTTGGAAATACCTAACCTTCTACAGATCCTATCTCGAAATCTCGATCCCTTTTTTTTTTCGAAAAAAGAGGGTAGCCTAGCCATCATCATTAATTTGTGTCCTGCTATTTTTATTAAATTAAAATTAAATTCATTGCATTAATGTTATAAATTTTTATTTTAAACAAGGCCTGGACCCTTTACCTACTCTGGGTATTAATATTTCTAACACACCTCGAGATTACAATTTACTAAGCACTACTCACAATGGATCTTTGCACAAAAATCAGTACCAACATGGAGCAGATGGCAACCGACTTCAACACCAGGATGTCTCGGTATGAGAAGGAGCTCCGTGAGTGCGCCACTATGTCCACATCTAGCAGCCCACTCAATGTCAACTCCCTGGCCAGCGAGTTTCTCGAGTTCAAGGCGTTCACGTGGAACTGCCTTAACTTGCTGCGCAGCCAGGTTGACTTGTTGCTTGCTGGACAGGACAGGCTTGAGACTGCTTCACGTCGAAAGGTGCTCCTTCTCCATGGAGTCCCCGAAGATGAGAAGGAACAGGTGAATGATGTGGCTCAAAGGATACTATCCGACCAAATAAAAGTGTCCCCTGAGTGCATCGCAAGCGCTTTAATTGTTCATCGTCTTGGACCCAAGAAGCCAGCCAAAACGCGCCAAATTCTGGTGAGATTCTCCACACTCGGTGCACGTATGGAGGTGTGGAATGGTAAAACCGCATTGAAGGGCACTGCAACCACCGTTTCAGAGTTCTTGAGACATGATGTGTTTCTTACTGCCCGGAAACACCTTGGTGTGCAGAACTGCTGGACTTCTGGAGGTAAGGTTGTCCTATTGCTTCCTGACAAAAGCAGACAGAAGGTGGAGCGTATGGCGGAGCTTCAGGTATACACCAGCAAGTTCCCTCCCTCTGCTCTGCAATCCGGGCAAAAGGTCGCCGACTCGACTCCAAAACCGGCTGAGCTAGTGCCTGTGGCTGCGCTGACAGGTTGTGCGGCACCCGCGGCAAGCAAGCAGCGAGAAATCAGCGCTAGGCGTGCCGCCGCCGGTCAGACGAAGGCAGGAACTAAGAAGAAGTAGTGGATTGTTATTGTGTTGTTGTACTCGTGTGCAGTGCAATCTATGTCGCGTGATTTGGTCGGGTTATTTCCTGTAACTTATTGTTATTTTACGTAAAGGGTAGATATGATTCACTTTTTAGCTCGCCAAGTCATTTTCATGAACAGCGCTACAAACGTTGCTACTGGCTTTACTCCAAACTTTTTAGTCTTTGGTAGGGAAACAATACCTTGTGGTTCTTTCTATACTCCAACTCAGAATCTCGAGGAATTGATATTTATGCCCCGTGATATTTACGCGTCTAATGCTGGTCTCCTCTCATCTATCTTTCACAGAGTTCAAACTAAACTTCACATAGCTCACGCTAAAAATAGCGCTCGCCATGATCTTCGCCGGACTTTTAAAGAATTTAATGTGGGAAATACTGTTTGGCGTAAAAACCATGTTTTAAGCAATGCTGGCACATACTTTAATGCTAAACTTGCCCCTAAATTCATTAAGTGTAAAATAGTAACCAAACTTTCACCATTGGTATACGTTCTAGAAGACCCTAACGGAGTTAGAGGCAAGTGGCACATTAAAGACATTAAATCCTAAATTTTCTTGACTTCTATTAACTGTTACTTTGGATATTTGTATAAATATCACCATCATTTTCACCTTATTATTTTATTTCTTCCTTTAATCCAGTGTTCTTCAACACATTCTACTTTAGGACCTCGAATTTTCGTTGGTTAGTCTTCACTTATTTTTTTTAATCTTTATTTCAGACACATCTCGTTGGCGATGTGGCTGATCTCTGGCTTCGAGCTCTACCGCTCTGGCCGCTCTTAATCTTGTCTTAAGTCGTAGCGACTAAAGCTACCTTAGGATTAATTTGTTTCTCTTTACCTCTACTTATTTTATTTTATTTTTTCCACGCAGGAGCGGATGACAACTCCTTAACCTCTCCTTTTCCGCCGTCAGCATAAGCAGCGCGGCCCCGGTCACTCCCTGTACCGCTGTCAGCATAAGCAGCGGGATGACTAATATTTTTGAAACCGGTATTTTTTATCCAACGGTTGGACCAATTTTTACGGTTCGATCATGTGTGGACACCCAATTAGACAAACTTTATGGTCTGTGTGCTAGTTTATGCTTTTCCGTAGAAAAAAATAATTCAACCGCGTTTTGAAAATCACTTTCTTCCGGACGCTCCCAACGTATTTGGTGGTGAAATTTTATTGGGAGAAAAGTGTAGTTTTTTTGGTGAATTGAGGTAAGTATTTGTTTTATTCATATTTACAACTCTATTTGCGATAAACAAACCACAAATCATAGTAAAATTCATCAAGATGTCCAGAAAATCGGCAAATTTACATGATACGTCATGCAACCAGACGGATTCCCCCCAATGCTATTTGTAATTCCAATGAGAAATACAGTTAGATTTCAATAAAAAATACACATATCTTATTGGAAATCTTATAAGGAATCCATTTTTATAGGTTTCTTTATCAAAATAATGTACCAATTTGCTGATTTTCCGTCAGAAACGTGATCAGGCATCCAATTCACATGCTTCACCCGCACACATAAGCATTCCGCGACGCCATTTTACTCACACACAGACAGAATCTCACTACAGGGTGCGGGTGTTTTCAGTCATATTCGGTGAAACTCCATATCAAAGGTTCCGCGGCTTTATGATTGGAGTTCAGTGTCGATAAGGGGGCGGAAGCCCCTTTTTTTTATCAATGGAAAAATCCAGCATCCAGCGACTTAGAAAAATTGTGTTAAAAAATATTTTTTTTGACTGTTATTTTTTGCTTCGGAATCGTGTAGTGCTGCTTTTTGCTATCACTTTTGGTTATAAACATTTTCCTCGTGCACCTCACCGATTTCGAGATATACGTCATATTATGTTTGTAATATCGATATCTCTATAAATATTGGTCCTAGGGAAAACATGCATATGACATAAAATTATGCTCGTAAGACACCCTACACGATGCCCAAGTGGAAATATCAAAATAAAAAAAATAAAAATAAAAATAAAATAAAAAAATAACAAATTTGTGTCATATTGTGTTAACTTGTCTTTTTAGGCGGATTCGTTTGCCTGCAAGTTCAGATATGTACTTTTGACAATTTAGTGTAAAATGACAAAAAAATGCAAAATTACACAAATTTGTAAAAGTGCACAGAGTGTACGTTTTGATCCTAATGCCTTAGCTACTTTTTTCAGAATGGATCATGACTACCATGCCCAGCTTGATGAGAAGCTGGTGTATGTGCGCTCCCGCTCCGGTCGGATGAAGGTAAATAATTGAAATTTCACTCGCATCGTTTTTGCTTCGTTTCCTTTTATATTTATATATATACATATCCATTAATTTGTTCCATTCAGCAGCCTAAACGGTCTGAATATAGTTTTACCAAGTATAATTAAATATTTACCTGGGAAATGTGAAGTTTTATACTAAAAGGACACAAATAATTATACTGCAAATGTCACTGACTGCCAGTCTGGTATTTTGTTTATATTTAATTTGCCTATTTTATTTATGTTATAGATGGTGAAGCAACCAGCTTCTCTGGGCCGGAGCGGGAGCGAGGGCGACTCCTCCCCGCAGCCGTCGACATCAAGGCGCTGCCGGCGCTCGCTGGCTGAAGAAATGGTGGTAGGTATTCTGATTAGCAAGCAGATAGATCACCGGTGGTATCATACCATTCTTCTCCTCCAACAGGGTGTGGCCTGCCTGCAGCTGGCCCATTTGAGCGGGGCCTTTGTGCATTTCTCCTGCACCTACTCTTCTATTCCAGCTATCCTTCCATGCTTTCTAGTACCATACCATATACAATAATGTATTTTTCTATTTTCACAGTCATCAGCAGCTGGCAGCAGCTGGCAGCGGCCGCCGACGTCGGGAAGCGGGGAGGAGCCGGCAGCCAGCAACCTCCAGCAACGCAGTGGGAGTGAGCTGGTACGTATTTTGATCCAGTACTTTTAATTAAAAAAACTTTACAATCCCCCTCTGTTGTTTCATTTGTTGCTAAAATCGTGTGTTTTTTTTTCATAACAGTTGGGCACGGCTGCCACAGCCACGGCGGCCTCCGTGTCCACCGCAACAACAACCACTGCATTAAATATTGTTAGAGAAACATCCGGAGCGCGTAAACGCGCTGCAGCTCCAATGCCTGGGTCGTCATCGTCATCGTCGAGAATGCCTGCCTTCAGGAAGTTGATGAGTCGCAATCGCTTTCATGGACAATTGATATAACCAAATGCCCTTGACGAGGTACCTCAAATCCCGTGCTACTGATGTCATTGGGACGATGAATCGCAAAAGGGCACACGTCCCTGCTGAGATAAAATCGCTCAATGACTCCTGAGGGCATTTATGTCTTGCTAGACACATCTAAATCAGCCATCAGTGTGTGATTGTAATTCTCCTCCTTCATAGCGTTAGCGATCCGGATGTTTCTATCTTTTTGTGTGTAATTTTTATGTGTGTATGTGTCTAATGTTTATGTGTTTGTGTAAATAACAATTTCTATTTGTGGCCAACTACCTAACTATCTTATAACTTGTATAGAAATTGTTTACTTTAACAGTTGCAATGTTTCTATCTTTTTGTGTGGAATTTTTATGTGTCTAATATTTATGCGTTTGTGTAAATAACAATTTCTATTTGTGGCCAACTACCTAACTATCTTATAACTTGTATAGAAATTGTTTACTTTAACAGTTGCAACAAAATTATTTTTCATTTTTCCGTAATTGTGTACTTTATTCCATTTTTTATACGGTAAAAGTTACAAATATCAGTCAAACAACTATCTAAGAACTTGTATAGAATTGTTTACCTACTTACTTACTGTTTACTACTTTTCCATAATTGTGTACTCGTGTGTGTGTAAATATAATGTATACAGTTTCATTGTGCATTAGTACTGTCCTGTTTTTTAAACAATTATGTCTCGCCCAGGTTTGCTGGAAGAAATATCTTTTTAGAGATAAGCTCGCCTGTTGTTATAAAATTTCTTTTAAGTACATTTTTATGCACAGGGCAATAAAGAATATGAATATATAACTATATAAATTTTGCTGGAAGAAATATCTTTTTAGAGATAAGCTCGCCTGTTGTTATAAAATTTCTTTTAAGTACATTTTTATGCACAGGGCAATAAAGAATGTGAATATATAACTATATAAATTTTTGTTCTTTTTTATTTTTCCAAAACCTAATTACACAATTACACATTAGGTAGGTGGTAGCTAATTACTAATTACACATTTCAAATAATTGTTTATTTTTTACAAATTTGTGTAATCTTACACTAAATTGTCAAAAGTACATATCTGATCTCGCATAACACTAGTTAACACAATATTACACAATATTACACTTTGTAAGATCAGTAGGTATCTGTACTTGCGCGTGAACGGAGCCGCGTGGAAACACTTCATATACACATAACAACTAAATACTAGTTAACTCAAACTTACACCATACCTACACGAACGAAACACCAGTTTAGCTATTTTGCCTAGAATCAAATCACGGCGAAACATTTTCTTCGTTCCATCTTTGCACACTCTGTATAAACGCATATCGTACACCTGCCGAGACCTTGAGAAAGCCCAGAAACAACACACCGTGACACGAAATAACATGCATGATTTTGAATTATTTTTGTATGAAAAGGTACATAGTACGATACACTGTTAGAAAGCCTAGTTTGTCTTCTACTTAGAACCACTAATTCTAGAATGATAAGTATCACCTATTGCCTATAAATTCAATAATAGTACAAAGTGTTGATTTCTACCTATTTTATACTTTCCTTGCGAGATATGGCGTCCTCACACTTATCATTTATGATTTAGTGGCAAATACCACTTGTTTTCCTCTTATTGAATAAATTACCTATCCTAGGAACTAAGAAATATAACGCTAGGTAGTCTAGTCTCTTCACAAATAATTTCACAAGATTTGCATAATTCGCGCGATGCGTCAGTTTACTTTCCGTATTTTATGAAAATTTGAAACGCTGAAATATTCGAAAGTTTCTATAAGAACACCCTAATGTTTTTATTGTTTTGAAAAGGTTATTTTGTGTAGATTACGTAAGTATCAAACAACATGTACATGTTGTTGATAATTTTCTGATGTCGGCTAGATTTGTGTCGAGAGGGAGCATTTTCATAGAAGTCTGTGTTTCTCATGCCAGTACAAAAATAAACTAAGGTCACAGTGACATTTTCTACACATTGTGTAAAAGAGGGTTTCATTAGCTACTCAGATATACAACTCCCATAATTCTAAGTGTTACCATTCCAACAGAATCACTTGATATATTAGTCAAGTGCCGCGCAGCCCGCACGCTCAAAAACACTCCGGTATTTGTCGTTTTTGACGTCTCGAACTCCCGGGAAAGGAGAGGTTAAGTAAGCCTGAATGTCCTTACGAAAACACACTTTTAGAGTGGTAGTCATTGAATGTGAACTCCACCCTTACCGGAATGAAGATGATGAATGTAAGAGAGGGTATATCTGATTTTGCCTGGTGATGTCTGTTTCTGCAAAGCTGTGTTTTTATGGTTTAATTTTGTATATATCAAAATTTTTGCTGAGTCAAAAATTTTTCCAGGGTCGGGGGGAAAATGTAGTGTTATGTTACTCACATGCTATTCTTGCTTCCTAACCCTTAGCTCCAGCTCCACCATCAGTCCTTTTTGTTTGTCCTTCAGGGTGCTTGCTCTATTACGCTGGATACTTGGTGAGCTGTGCTGCTTATTATTGGTCATCACTTTTATTTCCATAGGAACCTGTAATGTTTTAAACCATAAGAATACATTAATAAATCATGTTCGCTCTGCATTTTCATGTTATCAGCACTTCTAAATCGATAGGGAAGGGGCTTACCTTTGGTGACCTTGTTTTTGGCTTTCTCCGAAACTCTGCAATCTCGGGCTTCGTGCGCGCTGGTGCGCTACTATTTTTCCTTTCGTTGTTATGTAATTTTGGCTATGTGAACTGGTTAAATTTTATATTACGAGCCTGAAAGCAACATTTGACATTTGATATGTTGATTGTTTATCTGGTTGTCATGGCAATGTCCTTTCAAACTCGTTAGCGGTCTGATATGTTTACTTTAATACTCTTACAAAAATACTCTTTCCCTCTTGGCCACTCTCAACAATTACGTTTAATTTAAATAATTTTTAGAACTCTCCAAAAAGGGTATAAAAGCGGAACATTTCTTCAATTCTGACAGTCTCACGTCAGTTTCTGAACTGGAAGTACCAGTAAAGGCCTTATCCCGGGGTCGCTCAACCCCGGGATCCTGCGAAGCCTTCAAACTCCTTCAAATCTCCAAATTCTCCATCTACAACGGGATCCTGCGAAGCCTTCAAACTCCTTCAAATCTCCAAATTCTCCATCTACAACGGGATCCTGCGAAGCCTTCAAACTCCCTCAAAACCTTCAAATCAATCTTCAAACAACGGGATTCTGCGAGCCGCGCCTACGCCGCTACCATTCCTACAACGAAGATTTCTACAACGGGATTCTGCGAGCCGTGCCAACGCCGCTACTGTTCCTACAACGACGATTTCTACAACGGGATCCTGCGAGGCGTAACTACAAGTACGCCCGCTACTGTTCCTACAACGACGATTACAACAACATCTACATCAACAAATACACCTGCACCCAGGTCTCCGCTTCCTTCTTTCTATCCAGACATCTGTATTTTATAAAACCTGTTTCACATCTCATCCATCCTCATCTTCGCATTATCTTTTTTTATAGACTTCACTGTAAATACTATACTTCTAATAAACTGATACTACTAAATTTTATCTTGGTTGTTTGCTGTTAGGTTCTGGTTAGGTTCGGATCCTCACACGACATTTTAAGATTGTCAAGTCAAGCATAGTGACATTACGATTCTGTGATCTTTTTTTTTTTATTGTACGGACGGACAAACAGCCGGATGGAACGGACGGGCAACCGGACGGTACGAACGGTAATCATTTTATGTTCGAATTTAGATTTATTTTGCTGTTTCTTTATTTTATTTTTTGTTTGTGCTGCCCGCCAACGTCTCATTCTATTGTTATATCGTATTTATTTCCATACTCATGTAAACCCAGGGTATGGCTGGGTTCGGGCTTTCTGTTTTTTAGATTGTTGAGAATTTAGATACTTTTAATTTTTTGTGATTTTAGTAGGTTTAATTGTATTTATTTTATTATTTATTTATTATATGATATTTACTTATATGAATACCTACGACTTTAGTGATAGTTACTTCTCCTGCTCCGATAGTGAAGATTCCGATAGCGTGGGAAGTGGATTGCCGTCCACGAACGACGTTTTGCATATTGCCCTCAAACGTGTGTTTTCCAACCTCGGTAGGAACTTCAATGTCGTTCACATAAATGCTCAGAGCATTCATTCCAGTCATGCCGACCTTATCGACTCCTTCAGCGATCAGAGCATTCATGGTATTCTGATCTCCGAATCATTTCGTCGTAGGCTTTTCATAAGTCGTCACCCGCTCGGCTTCCAGAACCAGGCTATTTACAGTAACAGAGTCAAGCATTGTGGAAACAGTCCACGACTCTGACAGTAAAAACAAGGTGTCTAAAGAAGGAGACCTCAAGATACTTCCTTAGAAGAGAAGGTACTAGATAGTTAGAAGTAGAACTAGATAGTTATCTAGTAGTTAGTTGAGATAATAATAATAATAATAATTCTTTATTGCACAGAAAACACAATGGAAAAAATACAACGAACAATATGCAAAGGTGAGCTTATTTCTAAAAAGAAATTTCTTACAGCTAACCTGTGAGGAAAGGAAAAAATATTTATAGAGAGGTAGTCCTAGTGTACAATTAAGATTTAAAAGAAAGAAATAAAGTCTATATACTATCAGATAAATCACAATACATCCTACACATACTATAAAATAAATTAATAGAATACAATAAATACATAGATACACATACATACTATAAGATACCCACTATGCGGAAGAAAGGAGATGCTGTTTCAACTTTTTCTTAAAAGAGAACAAGGATGTGCAATCCCTAATAGCGCAAGGAAGTGCATTCCACAAACGTATTGCCCTTAACCTAAACGAGTGCTCGTAAGCAACAGTGTTGTGCTGAGGAATTGACAAAAGTGACACCGTGTGAGATCTCCGAAGTCTATCCCCAGAGAAAAGAAACTCAAAATGTTCACGAAGATATGCGGGATAGCGCGGATTTCTCAAAATATTGAAGAGGAAGGAGAGAATGTGCATATCACGACGAAGTCGGATCGGGAGCCAGCCTAATTCCCTGCGATATTGGGACACGTGATCGTACTTGCGGAGACCGAAGATAAACCGAATCCCGAGATTTTGAAGTCGCTCGAGTTTGTTCAGTAGATCTTCGTTCGCGCTGGCCCAGCATACATCGGCGTAGTCAATTAAAGGCAGAAGAAGGGTCTGAACTAGCATGATTTTAGTCTGCCTAGGCAAGAAGTACTGCAAACGCCGAAGGGAATGAAAGGATGCAAAGACTCGTCTGCTGACCTCACAAACGTGGGGCGACCAGGATAAAAGAGTATCAAAAACAACCCCAAGATTGTTGGCTTTCTCGCTGTACTTGACAATGGTACCGTCATAAAGCACGGGAGCAACTGACCTATGCTGCAACAAATTAAGTAAGTGCCGTGTACCCAGTATCATCGCCTGAGACTCATCCGGGTTGACTAATAGCCCATACGAAAGAGCCCATTTCCTGATGTTGTCGAGGTCAGCATTCAAAGCCTCTACAGTCGAAGTCAGATCACACAGGGGAAAATGCCGATAAATTTGAAGGTCATCTGCATAGAGATGATACGAGGAAGACAATACATCCGAGATGGAATGGATGAAAACTGAGAAAAGAAGAGGAGAAAGGATGCCACCCTGCGGAACACCAGTAGAGAGCTTGCACCATTCCGTAGTAACTTCTTCAGACTTGATGCGCTGCTGGCGGTCTCTCAGGTAGGAGTCAAACCAGCGAGCCGAGTGTGAAGAGACATTGAGTGTTTTTATGATTTCAACAAGTATATCGAAGTCGACGCAGTTGAAGGCGCTGCTAAAGTCAAGGAGAGTCAGAACTGTGAGCTGCTTCTTATCCATTGCCAGTTGGATATCGTCAGTTACCTTGAGCAGTGCGGTGGTGGTGCTATGCCCTGGCCTAAAACCAGACTGAAAAGGGTTCAGTAAATCCATGGAGGAAAGGTACGAGGACAGCTGGGAGTGGACAATTGATTCAAGGACTTTGGAAAGGATTGGTAGGATGGAAATGGGACGGAACTCTTTGAAGGAGGACGAGTTAGAAGTTTTAGGCAGGGGTATCACTAATGCTCTTTTCCACTGGCTTGGGAAGCAGTACTCGCTCAGCGACGCGTTAATTATATGCGTTATGGGTGGTAAAACATTATCGAGTACACTGAATAGCATCTGAGAGCAGATATTGTCATCACCTACAGCCTTGGACGAGATTTCTAGAATAGCTTTCTTTACTGCGCCAATTCCGACAGACCTGAGGTTGAAAGGTAAGCAACTGGATGTCGTTATGGTACGCAAGTTACGAAGGGTAGCATCCTTGACACAGGGGTCCATCACGACAGGGGAGACAGCAAAGAATTTGTTGAGACCATTGAGGTCGACACTACCGGCAACTGCGTCCTGGGACTTACCAACACCAAGGGTCTTCAGGAACTTCCAAACCTGTGCAGGAGAGTAACTATCGATACTCTCGTAGATGTGGCGGCGTTTGGCATCTCGACAAAGACGGGTGCACCGATTACGGAGACGTTTGTATATAAGGAGATTATCGTCCGTCGGATCCTTCTTATATCTACATTTGGCACGGTTTCTCTGGGCCATCAGACCCTTGATGGTGTCGGTAAGCCAAG
The DNA here is from genome assembly GCA_949825045.1 of Argyresthia goedartella. Lineage (NCBI taxonomy): Eukaryota > Metazoa > Arthropoda > Insecta > Lepidoptera > Argyresthiidae > Argyresthia > Argyresthia goedartella. Next base: position 11,422,621 of record OX463806.1, read on the forward strand.
GCGCAGGGAGATGTTTGACCCTAACCTTTTTGACAGGAGCATGTTTGTCGAACAAACTTAAGACAATCGAGTTGAAATGCTGGACTTTGTCATCAACGGTCTCACTACAGACGACAGGAGACCAGTCTATAGAAGCGGCGTCAGACTTAAGGGAGCTGAGATCCATACCCTTGAAACTGCGAATATCCAGGAATTTTGCTGCGCGCTTGGGAGGCCTTAACTTGAACGAGAGATAAATCAAATCGTGAAAGGAGAAGGGGGCATTAAGTTGGCCTTGGATATGTTAGAAACAATCATAAGATCTAGAAGAGAGGGGGTGCAGTGGGGCTGGAAGTGAGTTGCACTCAAGGGAAGAATATTTAAATTTAGGGAGCTGATGATAGACTGGAGTTTGGCTGAGCGAACATCATTTTTAAGTAAACAGGTATTGAAATCACCTAGGATAACTGTGTCACTGTAAAGAGGAGATAGATCATTAAGAATGCTTTCAAAAGAATCAAAGTAGTCGATGAGTCTCTACTCTGAGATGAGGGCTATAGAAGACACCCAGAAGGACCGTATTGTGATGCAGGCATAACTCGAGGAAGAGGTGTTCAGCGGATCCAGAGTACAGACTAGGTGAGTGGCTGATGACTTTGCAAGAAATGTTGGAACGAAGGTAAATAGCAACACCGCCACCAGCCTTACCTGTCCTATCATTCCGATAGAGCCTGTACCCCGGCAGAGCATACAAGGTAGATGGAAGAGAGGGTTTAAGAAATGATTCGGAGATCAGAATACCATGAATGCTCTGATCGCTGAAGGAGTCGATAAGGTCGGCATGACTGGAATGAATGCTCTGAGCATTTATGTGAACGACATTGAAGTACCTACCGAGGTTGGAAAACACACGTTTGAGGGCAATAGGCAAAACGTCGTTCGTGGACGGCAATCCAATTCCCACGCTATCGGAATCTTCACTATCGGAGCAGGAGAAGTAACTATCACTAAAGTCGTAGGTATTCATATAAGTAAATATCATATAATAAACGAACTCGAACTCGAACTCGAACTCGAACTCGAACTCGAACTCGAACTCGAACGTCTCTGCTGTCGTGTCCAAGACACAAGACTGCTGCATTCCGTGGTAGTTTTCGCTATGCTGCAACCAAATGCTGGAATAATATACCACCCCCGTTTCATGATCTGAAATCAATTAGCTCCTTCAGACACAAGCTCAAGGCACATTTGTTAGCAGCACAAAAAACCATACTATAGGACAGAGCACAGTTGACTTCACCAAATACCTCTACATAGGTATACATATATACATAATAGGTCTACCCAAACTCTCACTCTCTCGCAGTCTCACATATTTCCACTACTTAAGCTACACTACTCACTTACCCCAACATTTAACATATGACTGTATGATTGGATTGTTTGTATGTCTGTTTTTTAACATATGATTGGCTTTATTTATATTATTTTATTTTAATTTCCGATCGTTTCTTGTTGTTGCATTTTGCCACTGGTGCATAATTATGCTTGAGCTCTTTCTGCGTATTTACTTTTACTCAGATTATAAGTTTAGTTTTAAGTTTCTAGTTTTAGGAAATGGTGTGAGCTGAAAACCAGCGTTACGAGCAGCTCACTGCTACACGTAACACATGCTGAGCTCAAACCATTTTGGCATCTAAAAACCTCAACCCCGAACTGTACTATGGTTTCTTTTTCTTTCTGTATATCCTTGTGTTTATTTGTCAAATAAATATATTTCTATTTCTATTTCTATTTCTAACTCGAACTCGAACTCGAACTCTGAATCGAACTCTGACTCGAACTCTGACTCGAACTCTGACTCGGACTCTGACTCGGACTCGGATTCTGACTCGGACTCTGACTCGGACTCGGACTCGGACTCTGACTCGGACTCTGACTCGGACTCTGACTCGGACTCTGACTCGGACTCTGACTCGGACTCTGACTCTGACTCTGACTCGGACTCGGACTCGGACTCGGACTCTGACTCTGACTCGGACTCGGACTCGGACTCGGACTCGAGAGTTAGAGTTACTCTCACATTTTCACTTTGTCACTTTCTAAATTTTTTTTTTTTTGCTTTTTAACTTTTTTCACTATCACTTTTTAATTTTTTTTCTTTGTCCTTTTGTCCATTTTTTCCTTTTTTCCTTTGTCCCTTTGTCCCTTTTTCCCGTTTTCCCTTTGTCAGTTTGTCACTTTCTCATTTATATTTTTTTTATTTTTTCACTTTTTTCACTTAATCACTTTCTAGTTTTTTTCCTTTGTCCTTTTGTCCATTTGTCCCTTTTTCCTTTGTCCATTTGTCCCTTTGTCACTCTGTCACTTTGTCACCTTGTCACCTTGTCACCTTGTCACTTCGTCACTTTGTCGCTTTGTCACTTGGTCACTTTTTCACTTTGTCACTTTCTCAATTTTTATTTTTTTCACCTTTTAACTTTTTTCACTTTTTTACTTTTATATTTTTTTCCTTTGTCCTTTTGTCCATTTGTCCCTTTTTTCCTTTGTCCCTTTGTCCCTTTTTCCCGTTTTCCATTTGTCACTTTGTCCATTTGTCACTTTGTCACTTTATCACTTTTTCACTTTGTCACTTGTCACTTTTTCACTTTGTCACTTTTTCAATTATTTTTTTTTTTACTTTTTAACTTTTTTCACTATCACTTTTTATTTTTTTTTCCTTTGTCCTTTTGTCCATTTTTCCCTTTGTCCCTTTTTCTGTTTTCCCTTTGTCAGTTTGTCACTTTCTCATTTATATTTTTTTACTTTTTCACTTTTTTCACTTTATCACTTGTTAGTTTTTTTCCTTTGTCCTTTTGTCCATTTGTCCATTTTTCCTTTGTCCATTTGTCCCTTTGTCACTTTGTCACTTTTTCACCTTGTCACCTTGTCACCTTGTCACTTTGTCACTTTGTCGCTTTGCCACTTGGTCACTTTTTCATTTTGTCAATTTCTCAATTTTTATTTTTTTCACCTTTTAACTTTTTTCACTTTTTGACTTTTATATTTTTTTCCTTTGTCCTTTTGTCCATTTGTCCCTTTTTTCCTTTGTCCCTTTTTTCCGTTTTCCTATTATCACTTTTCTATTTGTCACTTAGTCACTTTTTCACTTTCTAATTTAATAAAAAAAAATACTTTTTTCACTTTATCACTTTTTTAATTTTTTCTCTTGTCCTTTTGTCCCTTTTTATCGTTTTCCCATTGTCACTTTTTCCATTTGTCACTTTGTCACTTTGTCACGTTGTCACTTTTTCAATTTGACACTTTGTTTTTTTGTTACTTTGTCACTTTGTCACTTTGTCACTTTGTCACTTTGTCACCTTTTCACCTTGTCACCTTGTCACTTTATTACTTTGTCAGCTGTCACCTTGTCACCTTGTCACCTTGTCACTTTGTCACTTTGTCACTTTGTCACATGGTCACTTTGTCCCTTTTTTTTCACTTTATCACTTTATCACTTTGTCACTGTCACTTTGTCACTTTGTCACTCTGTCACTTTGTCACTTTACAACTTTGGCACTTTATCACTTTGTCACTTGGTCATTTTGTCCCTTTGTCACTTTGTCACTTTGTCACATTGTCACTATGTCACTTTGTCCATTTGTCACTTTGACACTTTATCACTTTTTCACTATGTCACTTTGTCACTTTATCACTTTGTCACCTTGTCACCTTTTCACCTTGTCACTTTTTACTTTGTCACTTTGTCACTTGGTCACTTTTTCACTTTTACACTGTCAATTTCTTAATTTTTATTTTGATCACTTTTTCACTTTTTTATTTTTTTCCTTTGTCCTTTTATCCATTTGTTTCTTTTTTCCTTTGTCCCTTTGACCTTTTTTTCCGTTTTCCCTTTGTCACTTTTTCCATTTGTCACTTTGTTACTTTGTCACTTTGTCACTTTGTTTATTTATTTTATTTATTTATTTATTTACACAAAATTTTACATAGTTACTCATTATGGGAACACCACTTAAACCACTGGGGTTTGTGTGTGGTGTGATCTACTCATTAATTATCGTATTTAAGTTAGCAATAGCATTATTTTAAATATTCAATTACATAATATTCAATAGTATTCATGACATTCAAAAACATAATTTTAAAATTCAATATAATTAGTAGGTACATTTCTCAAGAACTATTCCGTCTTTCTAGTTTTTCTGTAAAGTGTGATTTGAGTTTAGCTTTGATATTAGTTTGACTGATCGAGTCTCTAATGTCGGGAGGTAAGGTGTTTATTAATCGCGTCATCATGTATGAGCTCGTCCGCCGGCCATAGCTATTGTTTGCGCGCTCGGTAACCAGTTTACCTTGCGCCATTCGCCTGGTCACTACAGGGTGATTGATTTTTTGACTGTCTTTGTAGTCAAAGAACTGCTCTTTGAGGAGGCAATAGTTGACTTTGTCAGTGACTGGTAGTACTCCGCAGTGCCTAAAAAGGCGGAGATCATCGTCGTCATGGTTGTTTTTGATCTGAGTTGGGGCAATTATTTTAAGTAATCTAGTCTGTAGTTTTAGGATTGAGCTAAGGTATGTGCTATAAGTACGTCCGTAGCTGGAGAGGCCGTAAGTTATTACTGAATCTCCTAGGGCATTGTAGAGCATTAGGCGAATTTTATATGGTATTCGATTCCTTATGATCCAAAAAACTGCCAGAAGCGATCTCAGTTTATCACAAACGCGTTCTACGTGTGGACCCCAGTTGAACTTGCTGTCCATCACCAGCCCGTGTATACGTGTGTGTCGACGTTTTCCACTAGACCGCAGTCGCAGCTTCCAGCGTCGCAACTACTATGCATGCAGGCGTGGGAGTGGGCAACAGTGCCAACCTCTGTCTTGTCCTTGCAGAAGGGAGACTTTATGTGGAGTAGGTTGGTCTTCTGGGCGTTTAGAACCAGTCCCGCGTCATGGCACCATTTGGACAGGATGTTAAAATCGGCTTGTAGTTTGTTTTTTGCCACAGTTACGTCCCTGTCAGCCACTATGAGACACGTATCGTCAGCAAATTGATAGGTGGTGCTCTGTTCAATTGGGATGCTCATGTCATTAACATATGTTAGAAAATGTAGTGGCCCTAGGACCGATTCTTGGGCTGTACTTTGGCTAGTAAGGATGTCTTCGCTCACTAAATGATCGATTTTGACATTATATTTACGTGCCTCTAGGTAGTTTGTGCACCAACATAGTACAGGACCTCGAATACCACAAGCGTCTAGTTTGGCCACTATTTTGGTGTGATCCAGAGTATCAAAAGCAAGGACTTGTTTTTTATCATCTAAATGTGCGTTGATGTCGTCCGTAAATTTAGATAAAAGTATAGTCGTACGTTTTTTGGGTTGAAAGCCGAATTGATTGGGATTTAGTATGTCGTTATAATGGAAGAATTTATGTAGTTGTCCATAAACAAATTTTTCACAGATTTTATCTATTGAGGAAAGAAGTGTAATAGGACGGTAGTTGCTCATCTCGTTACGTTTGCCCCGTTGAAAGACTGGTCTCACGCACCCTTGTTTTAGTTCATTTGGATAGAGACCCGTTTTTATACTCGTGTTTATTAGATTAGATATTGCTAGGGAAACTCGGTCGTTTACTATGGGAATTTGTACATCACTGACTCTGATGCCATCAAGGCCAGGTGCCTTGTTACTATTCAACCCTTTGATGATTTTGAGTATATTACGAGATGTCGCAGGCTGATATCGCATGCTCACGAGAGCTTGGAGAGTCTGGTAGTTTGGTAAGACATTTATTTGACAATTCGGGAGTATTCTCTTCACAGCATTATCGAATTCATTCGCAAAGTTATTGGCAAAATCTATCGCGCTTAGTGGTGAGAATACTTTAAGAATGGTACTGTCTATAGGTTCAGTAGGTCTTCCACTAATTTTATTGACTATTTTCCACAGGTTTTTAGAGCTCCCATAGTTCTGAATGATTTTATTTTTATAATGTTTGTTTCTGTAGAATTGTATTACTTTGTTAAGTTTATTTCTTGTTTTATTATATTGGAGTCTAAGTGTGCAGTTATTTGTATCCTTTAGCCATAGCCCAAATACTTCATCTCTTTTATTGCATAGTTTGAGTATGTTTTCGTTGATCCAAGGTTCAGTACTGTGTTTTCTAATTGTAGTTTCCTTTTTTTTACTAGTGGCCGTACTTATCGCTTTTTTAAATGACTCTCTAATAAACGTATATACTTGGTCTGGAGTATCCATTTCATTCGTCCTCTCCCATTCAGTGGAGAGTAATTCATTTTTCATACTATCATAGTTTATGACGGTTGGCGAGGTTAGTGGTCGATCACCCTGTATGCGCGAGCTGAGTGATTCAGCTGCAGCGCTGCAAGCGAGAACGGTGACACGATGATCTGCCAGTATGGAGTTGACAGCGGCCGCATACGTCACCATCGTGGGGAGTCTCAAAAAAATGTGATCAATACATGACTTAGTTACCGTTCCATTACGCATTTCAATTCTTGTATAATCTGAGACTCCACACTCGAGGCCACATGCGGACAGCATGTTCAGATACGAGCTCCAGTATGATGAGTGCGTTTTTAGGTCAATGTTCATGTCACCAAGGAGCAGAAGAGAACTAGTGGAGTTTTCCAGCAGCAGCTTTCGCAGTTCGGATATAAACATGTTTTTATTCTTACCAGGAGGTCTATAAAGTGCACATACAGTGATAGTTTCGTCATAGCTAGTTTTTGTTGTACCTAAAAGGCTTTCAAAGTGATGGGTTTTGGTAACTTTATTTGTGAATTTTAAACAATTTTTTACGTAGGCAATTATGCCACCGCCCTTTTGTTTGCTTCTTAGTTGTGTGTGCACTGTATAACCATCGATATAGAATAAATTTGAGATAGCCTCTGATATGCCAGCCTCGGTAACAATTATAATATCGAGCGATTGCAGGCAGTTATCTATAACTTGGAGTAGCGTAGCAAAGTTAAGAATCATGGACCGTATATTCACATGTAAGCAAAATAATGGTAGGTGTTTAATACTAGGGATGGGAATTTGCTTGAGAAATGCATTTACATCCTGACAATTAAATAATTCGATAACATTAGAACTTTCTTCTAGGTTATGGACGTTGAATTTTAGGTTTTAGTTCCGTTAAGTAGGATAGTACATAACTAGGTATTATTTTACTTAGCAAGCAACGACTCGATGTCTTTTGTAGATCGGATAGCCGATGTTTTGCCGTTGTCTTCCTTCTTTGCGAGTATTCTGTCGGTTGATTCGTCGATCCACACGTATTTGAAGGCCGGGCGTAGTTGTTTCTTTGCCTGGTACAGGAGGTACTTGTTCTGGGGGGTCAGGGCTCGACGGACGTAGACAGCATCAGTGGCGGCTTCTGGTGGAGTCGAGGTAGTTATGTCACCCACAGTGATGGACTTGTCTCTGGCCGCTTTAGTCCATTGCGTGCAGCTGTTGGAGGAGTTCAGTTCGATAAGTATTTGGCTGGTTTTGTCTTTTCGCCCTGGGATTAGTTTGGCGGTTCGGATGTCTTTACTATCCACTTTTATTAATGATGCGACAGCTTTAGCAATTGAATCAGCATTTTCTTTAAGTGAGCTTGGTAGACCTGCTATGTCCAGGTGACTAGCAAGTTTAGATTGGTCTCCTTGTTGTTCACGCTGCTCTAGTGCAGCTATTTGTAGCTCCAAGTGATTATTGGTATTGTGAAGGTCCACGTTCTTGTTCTCTAAGGTTCTTGTTCACTTTGTCACTTTGTCACTTTGTCACTTTATCACTTTGTCAATTTGTCACATTGTTTTTTTGTCACTTTGTCACTTTGTCGCTTTGTCACTTTGTCACTTTGTCACCTTGTCACCTTGTCACTAAGTCACTTTATCACTTTGTCAGCTGTCACCTTGTCACCTTGTCACTTTGTCACTTTGTCACTTTGTCACTTTGTCACTTTGTCACTTTGTCACTTTGTCACTTGGTCACTTTTTCACTTTGTCACATTCTCAATTTTTATTTTTTTCACTTTTTAACTATTTTCACCTAATCACTTTTTTTTTTTTCCTTTGTCCTTTTGTCCATTTTCCCCTTTTTGTATTTTTGTCACTTTGTCACTTTTGTCACCTTGTTACCTTGTCACTTTGTCACTTTATCACTTTGTCAGCTGTCACCTTGTCACCTTGTCACCTTGTCACTTTGTCAATTGGTCACTTTTTCACTTTGTCACTTTCTCATATATTTTTTTTCACTTTTTAACATTTTGTACTTTATCACTTTTTAATTTTTTTCCTTTGTCCTTTTGTCTATTTGTCCCTTTTTTCCTTTGTCCCTTTGTCCCTTTTTCCCGTTTTCCCTTTGTCACATTGTCCATTTGTCACTTTGTCACTTTGTCACTTTGTCACTTTGTCACTTTGTCACTTTGTCACTTTGTCACTATGTCACTTTGTCAATTGGTCACTTTGTCACTTTGTGTCTCAATGGGTTTTCTTCGTCTTGGATGAGCATTCCATAGGGCGTGCCGCAAGGTTCCTTCTTAGGACCTCTTCTTTTTATAATTTTTGTTAACTATCGTTAACTGACAAAACACCGTTCAATATCTTGAACGGTGTTTTGTCAGTTCTGAATATCTCTTATTTGCGGATGACATGAAAGTATTTAGAATTGTCAATAATGATGGGATGCTCCACCAAGATGATCTCCACAGGTTAGATCAATACTGTAGCACCAACAAGCTTGAATTGAATGTGGATAAATGTTTTTTCATAATTTTCACCCGTAAACACATCCTTTTTTAATAGCACGTTTACTTTAAGAAATAAGTTACTGAACCGCGTTTCACACACTAAAGACCTCGGAGTATTTCCTGATAGCAAATTGTTATTTGATCTGCATATTAGCAATGTTATAGGTAAGGCATGTAAAGCCATGGGTTTTATAATGAGGGTATCTAAGCCATTCAATACTATGAAATCCCTTAAAATACCATACTGTGCTTATGTCGTAGTCACCTAGAATAAGCAAGTCAAATTTGGAACCCACGATACGGTATATACACAGTCAGGTCATAAATTCTGTCACACAATAAAAACTTTTGAATTTAGAACGCTGGCCACAAAAAAGTTTATTGAATTCGAATTTCGAATTTTTCATGAAAATAAAAATGTGTACTTTTTAGAATTTTCCTCATTTTTAAATATGGAGTGGACACTTAAAGAAGACCGTGTCGCAGTTATTGCGTTGCATCGTTGCGGTTACGCGCCAATTCAGATTATCGACTTACTGAAAAATTTGAATATAAACAAAAGATTCGTTTATCGTACCATAAAACGATACAATGTAGACTCTAGTGTAGATGACAGGTCAAGAAGTGGTCGCCCTCGCTCTGTTAGGACTCCAGCAGTGATAAAAGCTGTGAAGGCGCGAATTCAAAGAAATCCCATACGTAAGCAGAAACTGTTGGCCCTTCAGATGTGGTTAAGCAGGACCACGGTGAAAAGGGTATTAAATGAAGACTTAGGGCTTAGGGCATATCGAAGAAAAACACGACATCGTTTGGACGCTCGTTTAATGGACCTGAGACTGAAGAGATGCCGCGCTTTGTTGAAGCGGTACGCGGGAAAAAAGCATCGGGAAATTCTTTTTTCGGATGAAAAAATTTTCACTGTGGAAGAGAGCTACAACAAACAAAATGATAAGGTGTACGCACACAGCAGTGAAGAAGCGAGCAACCGTATTCCGCGTGTCCAACGAGGTCATTTTCCATCCTCGCTCATGGTTTGGTTGGGAGTCTCTTATTGGGGCTTAACTGAGGTATATTTTTGTGAGAACACTTGGAGGAAAAGGCCTGCTCAAAGCCTCATCCTGATTTGGAGTCACTCAAGGCATCCTTGATTAAGGCAGCCGCCGATATTGACATGGACCTCGTTCGTGCTGCGATAGACGACTGGCCGCGCAGAATAAAGGCCTGTATTCAAAATCGCGGGGGTCATTTTGAATACAGGCCTTTATTCTGCTTTACTTTATTAACTTTATTACCATAAGAATCTATGTTTACATAAATAATAAATATGTCTAAATTATTTCATATTGCACATGTGACAGAACTTATGACCTGACTATGTATATTGGTAGGCTAGAGAGAGTGCAGCGGAGATTTACTCGGATTCTAGGTTTCAAATTTAAATTACCTCGTATGAGATATGACCAGAGATGCACAAAGTTACATCTATTTCCTCTCTATCTGCGACGGGATATCTCCGATGTACTCTTTCTTGCCAAAGTTCTACGGGGTTCTGTCGATAGTCCTGTACTATTATCTAAAATAGGATTCAGAGTTCCTCATCATAGTACTCGCAAAAGGCCATTATTGCATGTACCCACGTCTAATTGCAACTACCGGCAAAATAGTTTCTTGGTAAATGCAAGTAATACATATAATAGGGTTTTCTCAGAGTAGGAAGTTGATCTATTTTGCAGTAGTCTACCTAAAATAAACGACGTTTTTATTAAGGCGTCGTCGGCATGTACATAGTAAGTTCTTAATTATAGTTACTTAATTATAGTTACTTAATTTTTGTTACTATAGGTGGGAACCTCTTAATGGCATTTCAGTTTTTTTGTTAAATTTTATATTATGTTACCATATACATATATGCAGATGCTGTTGGTTCTCCATGAACGATATAAATAAAATAAATAAAATAACACCGCGTCCTATGGGCACGGGTTTAGACTCCGGGCCATTCGGTTGTGGAATGCACTCCCTGGCACCATCAGGGACAGTCCTACTCTAAATATATTTAAAAGTCGCGTGAAGAAGCATTACCTCTCTCTTTAGAGTTACAGGTATGTAGTATGTATGTAAGTATTTATTAGCAAATTTATATGTAATAGTAGTAGTTAGTATTATATTATAAGTATTTAGTATATAAATATATTCATTAAATGTTTTTTTTTTATTTATTAATATTTATGTAAGTTCTCGTTTATTTCGTCATATTGTTGTACACATAGGTCTACCCATGCTCAGCAATCAACATCTCCAACTTTAACCTGGTTTGCTGGAAGAGATCTCTTATTAGAGATAAGCTCGCCTGCTTATAAGATAAGGTTGTACACTATTTTTATGTAACCTTTTTTTCACATCATTTGTGTGCAATAAAGAAATAATGAAATGGTTGCACATATTTGCTATTTGGAAGTGGATCATTTAATCTTCTTCCTGGCCGGGGCCATGCTTTGGCCAACTATCTTACATTAATTTTTATTCATCACATATCCACATAATCCTACGTGGTCCTACACTCTGCATTCGACAGAAAACGATTATTTTTAAAATAGTAATGGCTAATCTTAACTCTAGATTCACAATTCACCGCTGTCAACAACCAAAAACTAATAAAAGTTACTTTGTTAAATTCGTCACCATAAAAAATCAAAAACTTAATTGTGTAGCTGCTAGCATATTTCTGTGAGATACTCGTACCCCGAACCGCCCAAAGTACACCGACCCAGCTTGATTAACACTGTCATTACATCACCATTTTACAATATTCATTCCACATTTGTGTATCGAAATGCCATTGCGTGGCACGCACCGCGCATCAACGCAGATAGGTAAATTAACAAATTTTACAAATTACAAAGAAACACCAAGTCCACTTTACTTGATATTGCAGTTGATGTCTAATACAACAAAACATATCTGGCCGAGAGTGATGGTGAATGAAGGAGCCATAACAATGAGTAAAAAGTTTTTTTTTAATTACTGTCTTTATTGAATCTGAAAAATAAATAATCGATAAGTAAACAACTGTGCTGTATGTATATATATTTTATATATTTTACGTCTCATAACTAACTGAACAGTAATGGTACATTGATATTTCAGACTAATTCCTAATATAGAATAAAAATTGTCTCATTTAAAGTTCTATCGTAAGTGTATGTAGTATAATTTATGTAAATATAATCTAATTTTATAAATACATATATGAATAGACAATTTTTAACACACTCAATCTTAATTAAGAAATATAATATATCTATAAATTTATGGATTTATATAAACAATTTCAGTTGGATTTAAATATGAATATTATGGCACCAATAATTTAGCGAAAGGGGACAAGGAAAGATTGTTTTGTAATCGAAACAATAAATATTTCATGATTTTGAAAATACGGAAAACCGCCATCTTCCAGTTAGTTGATGTTATGTTAAGCTCTCTACTCCAGCTGTTCTGGTTGAAACTAATCTTGCTTCCATCTACGTCCATGTGCCTCTTATTATCCAAATAGATATTTTTGGTATAGTAGACTTCTCGGGGATCTATAGATCCTTCTCAATAAATGTGAACACACTTCTATACATAACACGGTGAGAATATCAGTCAATAGAATTGACAGAAATGTAAACCTACTCAAATTTATTTTACTAAAATTATTTTGTTAAACTATTATAGAATTCTCATACTTTAGGAGATAAACTTTCATTTATCCATAGTATTGATTTAACTACTTCGATAAATGAACTTTGTTGACATCACACGACAAAATTTTCAAAGAAAGTTTAGGTTTTGATTTACAAAAATAATTGTGTCATTAATACGTACGTAGACTATTCGTACGTACTAAAATGTATATTTACATATAAGGCTATGTAAAATATACATAATAAATATTTTCTTTTTTCTATCTATACATACATACAAATTTAGAGCAGTGCTATATAATTCACATACATTGAGGTATAGAAGATAAATTAATATAAATATTTCGTGAGGTATAATTCAGAATACGAAAAGTATCATAGAGGTAAAAGACAACACAATACGAAGTATGTTAAATAATATTGTAAAATGGCATATTTAGGGATAATTTTACTTGTTGGTTTTTAGTATTTTAGTACCCTTCACAAAAATAGTTGTACTCGTAATTGTGTTCCAGATATGTATTCAAAAGTTTTAGGCAGGTTTGCGAACTGTAATGTTATCTATGGTATTGGTGTCAATTGAACATTTGGTTAATACTATGATTGTGGTGTTATGATATGATATTAACAGACTCAAATCTCGAACCTCGTAAGAAACAAAACACATACGTGCGTGCGTGCGTGCCTTTTCCTATGCGGTGAGGCGGAGACTCAGTGGCACCCGTGTTTAGCTGGTAATTCAATACTCCATTTTTCGTAACATTGAACTCATCATTGAGTTAAAGTAATAAAAAAATACACAAAAAAGTGAGTACGCAACACAAATTGGTTCCCTTGTCTCCCTAACTTGTAAAATACTGTATCTAGGGAGACAGTTATGAAGGATTCCTCACGATATCATCAAGGATTCTAGAAATTCCACTGTTACAAGAAGTGACTGTAGGGCTAATTATGTGCTTGTACTCTCTTCATCATATAAATTTTGCCAACCTAAAATTTATTTGATGACTAGAATAAGTTGGAACATTTTGTATAGTAAGTAAATTGAGACGTTCACTTTTAGTTTATGACACTACCGGCTAGTATTTAATCGCACATCAAAATACTGATTTGCACAGCAAAAAAGGATCAGCAAAAACACTTTTTATGTTTTCAATATTTTATGTGTACTCAAGTTTATGTTTTAAGTATTTTTTGTTGTTCTTGCATGTTCACCCTAACACGAAGGATAATCATAATCATAAGCATAATTGCTTCGCTCACCCCCTTTACCCCCTTCACCTAAGCTACCGCAGCATTTTGCCCTGATATTTGCTGTGCAAATCGGTATTTTTGATGTGCAGTTTAATATTTCCCATATAATAATATGTATGTTGTAGTAATATGTATACTTATTTACGTGGATTTGTAGACATGTTATTTAAATTTATGTTCTTATATTAAAGTTCGTAAATTTGTGGATTGATATTTATTTAGCTAACACTAACTACTTAGTAATGGTTTCTTAAAACTGTAATTATCGATATAAAAATTATGAAATCAGAAATAGTAAAAGCAATGGGGAAGCAAACTATCAAATTAGTTCGACGTAGAGGGCGCTAAAAGTTCGCAGATAATAAATAAAGAGTATGTAAACAAAGAGTTTCGTTCATCTGAGGTTACTTACAAATAAATCACAAAGTAAAACAAAATATGCAAAGAGTTTCGTTGTTCAGAGAAGTTAATGTAAAAAGGATCCAGTTATACATATAACCTCAGATGAATGAAGCTCTTTGTAGCTGTCGACAATGTTTGTCAAGTTACATACCTCAGATTAATGAAACTCTTTGTGTTACAAACATACAATGAGTTTCATTCATCTGAGGTATCTAACTTGACACTTTACCAAAAATTTTTGCTTAATTTTCCCCTTTGGCTCTGACTCTGATCTCCAATAAATAAAGTACTGACTTAACTTTTCATACCGACCGTTTTATATCATTAATTTCATGAATGCAGCTCATAATTCATTAATGGTAGACATTTTACTAAAATGTACACCAATGGCTTCCACTATTGTAGCCATTTCAGAAAAATGGCTTAGGCACCATAGTGGAAGTAAACCACGAATTTTCAGTAACTTTAGGAGGGGTGAACTATGAACCTATTATGCGCAGTATATTACGATGTTAGTAATATACATACCTCTATAATGATGTATATTTATTTATTAACAGTAAAAAGTAGTAAAAGTCGACTACTCATTAAGCCAATTACACAGGCTTGATGTGTCACCCTGGGTAGTTCATAATTTATTTTTATAATATAATTTTGTGAGGCATGCTAGAGAATGAGACAACTTATTTATTTGTTGGTCATAACATAAGAAAATAGATCTTTATCATCATCATATCCAATCATTTGAATTAATATGTATGAAAACGTGACGAGCTGTCATGAAGAAAAAAACAGAAATAAATTGCAGCGTCACTGTCACATAAATAACCGCTATTAATAAGTAACCGGAATAGGGCCCCTTATCACTAGTAAACAGGCGAATCGGAATTTTGATTATTCGTATACGTCGCGCCACACGTTATGAGCGGTGGCCTTGAATGCGCAGTAGTCACTATTCAATACCTGTACATATGCGCAGTAACTCCCGCCAACGTCGCCCAGCGCTTTTAATACGTGGCGCGAGGTATAACAAGATTATTTTTCACTCGGAACTTTTTGGAAAGATTGCGATTTCTTAAAAGGTGCATTATCTACATATTAGCGTCCTTATCCCTGTCTATTTTTCACACAAAAAGAGTTATTATAAAATAACATGTCACATCTTATATGTTTACAATCAATTACGCTCTTAAATCGACGGACTAGCTTCGACTAGAGTTTTTGGCAATAGCTGGAAGAATTCATAGTTGAAATTCAGAAAGG
Source organism: Argyresthia goedartella (assembly GCA_949825045.1). NCBI lineage: Eukaryota > Metazoa > Arthropoda > Insecta > Lepidoptera > Argyresthiidae > Argyresthia > Argyresthia goedartella. The sequence goes on from OX463806.1 coordinate 11,437,965, forward strand.
TGTAGCAATGCATCTTGATTAGATTTCTTCGCGATTTCAGGTTAAGGCAATAAATTAAAGATAGACTACACAAACATATGCAAAGAATAATTCTCATTTGTGTACGTGTAACGTCGGCTGTAAAATGCTCGGATAACCACGTGGTATACGTCGTAAGATGGTGAAATATTTTAAAATTTCAAATCCACAGCACACCCACGACCATTCTCACATTAAATCCGGATGTGTTTTTTATATTTAGGAAGTTCTTATTCAAGCTAGTCCATCATTTTAGGCGTTAAGATTGAAGCATTTGAAGGTCGATTAATTTTAATACATATCCTGTAAGACACCTCAATGGATGATTGTATAGCAAGTTGAAGATAAAAGTGGTCAAATATAAAAAGTAACAGTATATTATATATTTTTAAGGTTTGCGTCCGTAACTCGTAGCGAGGGGTCGTGGCGTGTGCCTTACTCCTTGTTCTGGGTGTTGGCTGGCTCGCCCTTGACATTGTTGGGGCTGGCAGCGACAGCGGGGGTTGCGGGGGTGGGGTCTTCCAAAAACAAGGGGTTCTTCACTTCCATGTCGCCTGTCTGTAACACAATTAATTTCATGAAGAAATATATCTAGCTTACGCTAATTTACGAGTTTTGAAAACCCGAGGAAACAGTTCAAGACCTATGTAGATTGTGCCCGACTGGTCTTGGCGGGGACATTGAGGTGCCGCCAGATTTACTTGTCCCATACCTAAATACTTCAATGATTGAAAGAAAGCTACTATATGAATATAATATGAATAATAATAATAATATACACTGACGAGCAATGAAAAAGTTCCACCCAAAAACCAACATAAATGTACTTCAATATTGCAGACGGGGCGTGATTAATCTAGCCTTTTCCGTTTAGGAGTAATTTGGTGCTATGTCACTGGAACTTTTTCATTGCTCGTCAGTGTAATAATTTATTCATTAAGGTATACATTTGAATTACTTTTTAATTACATTAGTTAAGAACAAGGGATTTTCACTAAACCTAAAAAAGGGCGAACCCTGTGATAGGATGAGTAGTACTTCCCACTAGTAAATGACACATTTTCTAATTAGATTTTAACAAAAATATCATTTTTCATTATATTAATAATTAATGATTAATGAAAAATAGAAATTGAATTATTTTTAGACAAGTGTAATTTCAAATAACACAAACATATATATGTATATATACGTACTTGTACATATGTAGGTATAAATTAGGAAGACTTTTCTCTTAAGAAACAAAGAGTACATTATTTTAAGGGTTCCATTCCTTAAAAGGAAAAAAAGGAACTCTTCGTTGTCCGACTGTCTGTCTGTCAAGACCCTTTTTCTCAAGAACACGTGGAGGTATTAAGTTGAATTTAAAATCATTAACTTGGTCCTTGAAGTTGTGAAAATATCAAACTTATATGTCAAAGCAATCAAAAGTTACCGCCTTTTCAACCGATTTAAAAAAGGTATTTTTTTTGTTTGTTACGCGATTCCGTCAGTTATGAATCGATTTTGATGATTCTTGTTTTGATTGGTAGGTCATACTTCAGAGGTTGTGGTGGTGATAAATAGGCAACCAAAAACAAAAAATATAAACACAGATGTCGGTTTGGTTTTGTTTTTGATTGTAACCCTTGCTGCAAAAATTTTGATGAGGACTTTCATAGACTTCATTCGCAGAAAAAATTCCGATTGAACTTGTAGTCGGTTTTTATAAGTTTTTAACTTGGAGAATTACATGTATGTCACAATTTTGCTGAATTTACTTGATGCTCGCAAGGGAATCAAAACCTATAGGGTACTTCCCATTCGTCTTTTGGCAAGGACACTACCAGCCCAACCACCAGTAAATTGACCTAGAATCATGAAATTTGGTACGAACCAAAATCTATTATTTATAGCTCATGTAAAGGCAAAAATCTCAAATATAAATGTGTACTGCAATCATTGTCAAAACTGCGATTTGCGGGCACGGAACACTTAGTGCGCGAGTTGACTCACACTTGGCCGTATTTTTTTTTATTGTACCGAGCTGGAACATAGCAATTCCATGATATCTAAACCGCCAACTGCAGCAGCTAGTTACGTAACACGGGGCATAAGTCGTCTCATAAATCCCACGCGGTTGGTGAGATATAAGAGAAAACTGTCGGAGGCAGTCTTGAGGCAACGGTTACTCACACAGAGACGTACTTGTCTTTTATTTCAAATTATTAGATATTTATATAATTTTACATCATATGTATATAATTTGATTTTCAAGTGATTGATTGATCAAGGTGGGCTCGAAATAATAATAATAAGTGATTACAAGAGAGGTAAATGAAGAAGTTAAACTACTTAGGTGGCGAATCGACAATCGATAACGGACGAGAAAGACAGTAAAATTCAACTATCTGGTCAAGTGCGATTCGGAGTCGCGCACGAACTACCGTGCAATGTTATTAATGTTTCTTGCATGGGTAGTAGGTATCTCAATGTTCCTGTGTTTTAAGATAGCAAAATGTATTTTACAAAGTAATTGGTGAGGCTACTCTCATGCTCCATGTATGTAACCAGGTGCTATATATAACTTTGTGTGTAGTATTGAAAGAAATGGTGCCCCCCCCCCCCCTTATTTATATCATACATTCAACAAGCCCTTTCATTTCTGATGTCACAAATAAGTAGCGCGTTCCTGTTTGGGTTACATGAATACAAAACTGCGCCAAAAGGGATAGAAGCGATCTGGCATATCAACTCGCCGCCTTTTTGTTTTATTTTTAAGTGGCGGCGCACAATGAAAGTGGTATGGATGGGTAGAGGATACATTGACTAACCAAAATGTCAAATAACATGGTGCCCGAAAGATATTTGGGAGAAAGATCGACATATGAGTATAACGACAATCATTAATATAGACATAATACTTACTTGTCTATAGGCGTCAGATTGTATCCAAATAATCGTTCCCAGGTTGATTATTATTATTATTACTGTTTATTAGAAGAGACTAGGTACATGACATTCTACTAGGAGCACGAGAAGATTACTACTATAATTATTTATTTATCTACTAAATCTAAATGAAACGTAGTTAAGTATTTTACAGCTAGATAGATAAATAGATACCTAGTGGTTGATAGATGTGTAGTGTTGATATAACCAGTTAATTAATCCAGTTCATTGCACCCTATATTATGTAGGTTACTAATAATTAGGCACCTACTCAATGTTATATCATGCTTGCTTGATTATGTTATGACGTTCATTAAGTCTCAATTTTTGTGCTATTATAAATAACAATCTTTGAACTGAACTATAGGTAGTAGATAAATATATAGTTAGTTACCTGCATGTATCAAATAACAACTGCAGTAAAAATAAATGTACTGCCTAACGAGGCGTAAATGTGCCTTTTCTTTTATTTTTAAACAGTAATTAGACTTATTTGGTACAAGTACTACATATCTAACTAGCTGCAATACTTACCTACTTAAAAAAAGTAAAATGTCACATGATTTGCGACCAACGCGATGCGACAGCGCCATGTCGACTGCGTTGCGATGCGATGTAGTAGATAATGATAACCTATGATACCTATGATACCTATTATTTTTAGGTGACATTTAATACAATTGTAAATTACTTATTTAATGAAATTGTAATTTCATCATACTTACCTTCTTTGGTACCTCTGTAGTTATATAATTAATCACAACGCAATTATTACTATTATTTATTATGAAGTCATTGCCTATAGTGATTATTTTAACTACCCAATTGACGTGTAAATTAATATTATTACCAATAAATGATTATGATTATGATGATCAATAATTAATTATATTAGTAGTTCTATCATGCTCTTAGGAGTATATATATAATGTATCTACTGTCTTCCAATAAACAGTAAAAATAATAATCAACCCGGGAATGATTATTTGGACACAATCTGACGCGTATAGACACCCAATAAGTCCATTTTTAATGATTGTCGTTGTAGTCATATGTCACTTTGGGGATGTAACGTGACACTTTGGGGAACCATGTTAATTGTCGTTTTTTGTTCGTCTATGTGTCCTCTACCCATACGTACCACTTTCATTCTGCGCCGCGATTTCGAAAAAAAAATGGCGGCGGGTCGATATGCCAGAACCCATTAGATTAGATCTGTGATCATCGATTTAAATCGATGTCTGTGATCCTTTTGGCATAGGCCTCATCATTTCCGTCTTACTATATAATTCATTATGATCTAGCTACTTAAGATAAGTTTTACATCATCTATGTATAAAACTGTTCAACACTTGTTTATATACAAAAACGTATGGGATTTGACGCTTGTTTTGAGGTTAAACGCTGTTTAATATTTTTTGTGGTAAAATTTTCTGTAACATGTTTCACGATTATTAAAATACCTTTTAAAACAGCTTACCGTGGCAAAACCGGGGCACTCGTAAACAGTGTAGTCCCCCTCCTCGTTCTCTTCCTCCGACTCAGGATCCGACACCGACCCGTCCCTCTGCTCCACACCGTTCCTGGAACGTGACGTCACTGAGTATTCGTTCACACCCACGGAAGATAGCCCTGCCTCCCTGCCTGCCCGATGTCGCGCTGCTCAGAATCAGCTGCCGATTTAAATATTTAGGCCCACTTGTGTCTTTTCTTTGAGGAGAAAAAAAATATATTCAAAACAAATATAAACACAAACAAAAATTTCCTAGGTTTGTTGAAATGTTTTGTATTTCAACAGAGTTACTTACCTATCGAATTTGCGTAAAAAAACAATATATACACACTTTTTGAGGCACGATTGTAACCTATCCTCATAAACAACATGCCTTAACTAACGCTCAGTTTGTGTAAAATCTTGCGATGGCGCCTGGGTGGTCTTGAAGTTACATAAATAGTCTGGTTTTTGAAAAATATTTAAAAAGTACACCATTTTGGAACTGTGCTGCCGCAGTCACTGACATGAGAGCCTTGTGGCCGTGTGAGCTGCTATTGCTCAAAATCGCTTTAGATTTGCTGCATCAATATATCGTTGCGGGTGTGGAGAGTTACAAAATAAGGGGACTGCTATCACAACAGTTGTCAAAGCACAAGGCCAAGAAAATTTGACTGTTTTCTGTATATAGCATTTCTGCTAAGAATATAAACACGAAGCACGTCGTCTTTAGAAAAGGATCCTCAAATTTACCCTGGAGTCTAAGCCTTGCCGCGTCTTATCGACTGCCGACAGACTAGACATTGTTGTAACTCGAACCAACAGCAGTCACATTACCTTTCCATAGCCAGTATCTGCTGCTTCTGATGCTGGTAGTGGTACATGTGAGCTGACTGCGCCAGTTTTCTGTCGCCTGAGTCCTGGGACGGGCCCGTGACGCCGTAGGCTGGGTAGTCCACGTCTGCTGCTGCTTTAGCCCGCTTGGATAAGCTAAAAAGAACAAATGAGGTAAAGCAAACTAAGCTCGGAGGTAAGCGCTCGAGTGAAAGATAGAAAGCAAAGTAGCATTATAGTGCCCTCCTGGAATCACAAATTCGAGATTAGTGCTAACTATCGTCCTGAGTAAGCTAAAACCAAAAATAATAACGATCATCATTATCATTATCAGCATCATCATTGACCATTCTTACAATCTACTCACGTATACCATCCATATGCAAAAGCGAAAACGGCCATCGTCAGTGCGGCACCTATGGCAGCCATCAAGGCGATCCCGAAAACAGACTCCGGTGGTAACGACTGCGGCTGCATACTGCCCTCGAGGCGCCCGAATGTGTTGTCCTCGTGCATGCTGGGGTAAAAAAAACATAGCGTCACGCCTTTTCCCTCACGGGGTGGCACAGACATGAGTGCTTCGTTTAGCCATTTATTTTTTTGCTTGACAGTGGGTCAACACGTTAAGTTTGAAGCGTATGTCGGTGTGTGGGTGTTTCTGTATGTCTGGTCGTGGCACCCTAGCGATCAAACGAGTAGACGGGTTTTTATGCGGTTTTTTTGTAATTGTTAGTGCAAGTGTTGTTAAAAACGGTTCAGTGGTTCGAAAATTATCAGCTTTAATAGAAAACAAATGAACCAGATTTTAGCCGCAAGCTTTCATTAATTTGTCGGTATTTTTTTATTATTAACTATTTGTTTGCGTGTGTGTATGTGTTTATTCAAGGCGTATTCGACCACGGCGACATGTTGACTACCCTTGAGGCAATAAAATCAATGTCAAAAAAGAGTGTCAGTTTACAGAGAGTAGGTGAAGGTTTGCTGAGGCTTCATTTACTTTCGAAAATAGGCAATAGGAAGATGATTGTCTATTCGTATGTTTGTTAACTTATAGCACCGGATGTCCGATGCTCGTCTTTGATTAAATAAGTTGAATTTTATTAGTTGCAACATAACTCGAGTACTTGTCAAGACGAATCAAAAGAGACCAAACATGATGGGTTTGCGTTGTTTTATAATATTTTTTCCCATGGCCACCTTCCTGCACCATCATCAGATCAGCTCCGTGTTACAAAAATAATTGTAGGTATTGTCTTCGTATTTAATAGGCATGCAAAATTTCAGCTCATTTGTAAATCGGGAAGTGCATACGCATTTACGTCAATAGAAAGCAAAGTGAAAATAAATAAAAATAAAACCTGTAACTCGTAAAAATCCAATCTTAGATTAATTTAATACCACCTCAACAAGCGCAGACTGACTGTTTATTTATGTTTCTTTCTAAATTATTATGCCTGATAGTTATCAATAAGGATTAGGCCGCAATGTAAGGGTATTGAATTAACCTTCTGTTCTGTATGTGAACAGCCTGATCATTTCTTTATAGATAAATTTAAATCAGCTACATTGTTAAGTAAAAGCTGGGAGAAACACTGAAAAATGAACAACTGTGAAAAGAGAAAACGACGATATTATCTTGATTTATAGGTTTACAGTGCTGGCAACTTTATTATACATGATCATTTTAAACGAATAAAGTCTCTCGTTTCTGAGGAGGGTGTTTGATACACTCGAAATACAGCCATGTTATACAAGTAGTACGTAAAGGGTGTAAACATAAAGGTGAAGTCTAGTTTAGGGGATGGTAAGGGTTAATGGCCTACTGAGAAATATATGGAGGAGTGAAAATAAAGTTGCGCTGATCAATTCGGTTTCATAGTAAAGGTTGCTCAGATATAGGTACCTAACTACCTCTTAAAATATGACTTCATCTTTCCGATACACCGTGTATATGATCCTTTAGCACTACGCCATACGGCTTGGCAGACGTACAGATGTACGGCCACAATAGTGAAGCTGGAGTTAAGATATATATCACATTTAATAGTATTCTCCGACCCAAAAACATAAAAGGCCCCTGTTTTGCAGGGTTTTTTTTATTTTATTTATTTTATTAAGAAAGTAAACTTAAACGGAAAGTGATTTAAAGCACCAATCAGCGTCTAGTTACGTCACATCAGTGAATTTGTCGAAGCACAATTCAGTATGACACTTCTATGTAAAGGACTTCTATGTATTTTAAGCGAAAATACGGACGAGATAGACTCATAGCTCTGTATCATGTACGTATTGCCCAAACAAATCTGAGTACGCCTAAAATGTGGATAAATAAAATGTTACTGCGTCCTGCGTTGCACTAAAACACATATTCATTTGAAACTAAGGAATCCGTGCCGAGCCGAGGTGCCGAGAGCCAACAATTTAGGCCTTGTGTCCCTATGACTCCCGCTAACACAGTTCCCATACTAAATAAAGGTAATCAATGGTAGGATAATATTTTTTGGGACGGCTGATCATCATCAATCATCATAATCATCATAAATTGCTAAGAGATTCAAATCTGATAATAATTTTACAAAAAAAAAAAATATCATTTTCGTCTATGGTGCTTAACGTACTGAGCTAGGTTTGATGTAGGGTGAGTGAGTACACTTCACCAAAGAAAAACCAAAAACGTTACAATTACTATACAGTAAAATGCCTACAAACACCACCGCGGAACCGTGTTTCAGTAAGTTTATACTCAAGCAAATGCGATGGTTAATGGTGCAGAAATTTTACTCAGTGGACTTATATTTTTTAATGCCTACACTTCTACAGTAAGACATTAAATATCCGTAGTTTCCTTTTCAGTGTTCCGAAAGATAAAAACTTAAGTGCTAAATGGTTTGATGCGCTTGGGGATGAAATACAAGCTTCGAAAAATCCTGTTGTTTGCAGCCGATTTTTTTAAAAAGAAGACTTACTCTTACTCTTCTTTATTTCTTTACTGTTATGTCCTTAATAGGTTGAGTTTCAATTTGTTGACCAAATTTTGGGTACCTTTGGTTGAAAACGTAAAAACAAATCGGTATTCCATAGTAACTTGCAATAAATTGATCTGGTCAATGTATTGAGACATTTATTTTCACTTTATACCATAATGTTCCATTGGGAAGTGGTTCATCAACTTAAAAGTCACCATGTATAAATATGTAGATATATGTATATAATGGAAACCTAAAATAAAAATTTCACCATAATGAAATATATTAACACAATAAAATTAGAATAATCCTTCTTTTGCGCAGCAAGTTTTTTGTCTCTTGGCATCTCTCGAAGCCAAAGAATTTGGACACGGGCTGTACCCTAAGCTAATAGGAGATAACGTGGCGCTATTTAGTGAAGGAATGATCAAAATGTTTTGTGTGTATGTGTGCGCTTATGCAAATAAATAAATAAATAAATAAAAATAAAATCGTAACGAACAAAAATTTATTTTAGCTTTCATATGTATGCACCCCCGCACGCATATCAGTCCCTTTGCGTGCGGGGTTTGGATGAGAGTAGTGGTAGGTAACGGCAAACTTGAAGCGAACGGCTATTGCCTATCTTATGTGTAAATATTTGGATAAAACAATTTTTTCGATGAATTCGATTTGACTGGAGACTCTAAATGTATGACACCTTTGGTCACCCTACTTAGAAAATGGCCGTAGTTTGTTTGTCCTTGTCGGCACGCATTTTAATACGTCCATGCTCTGTACTTACTCTGTGAACAGATTAAATGCTCTGTGGTAAAAACGGCCAACACAAGGTAAGTCATCGGAACTGTAGGTTCGTTTTCGCGCCAAACTGTCAACTGTCAGTATGAATCCGCGATGTTTGGCAAAAAGAAAGCAAATATGCTCGTGGTCTATTTGACATAAAAATTAAATTTTAAAAGAAGTGGAATCATTATAAAAACAAATAACCCGACTGCATTTTTTTTAATACCACATAAAATAGTATATTATGCAACTAGTGAATAAAGGACGGATTTAAAGCGAGGGCCATAGATGAATCACGAGTAAGTGAAGGATTCGAATGACTGAATCACGACCGTAGGGAGTTTTAGAATCCTGAGCGACGCGTGAATCCTGAGTGATTCATTGCCCTCGATATAAATCCGTTTTATTCAAGAATGGCATACGATACTTTATACCATGACTACAAGAAAAAGAAAGATTTATGCGAAAATAGACCATTTGATGAAGAAAAAAACCGGCAAAGTGCGAGTTGGACTCGCGTACGAAGGGTTCCGTATCATTATCTATTAAAACGGCAAGAAAGCACGTTTATTGTATCCCATACAAATATTTTCTCCCTTTAAATATTTTCTTTATTTTAATTTATTTATTTTTAATGTGAATATATATCTAAATATTCTGAGAATATTTCAAGTGTCTTTCTGTTGCCGTTATAATATCGAGCAAAAACGTTTGCTGTATAGGAGCACCCTTAAATAATTATTTTATTCTTTTTTTAGTATTTGTTGTAACAGCGGCAACGGAAATACTCATCTGTAAAAATTTCAACTGTCTAACTATCGCGGTTCATGAGACAGCCTGGTGACAGACGGACGGACGGACGGATAGCGGAGGCTTAGTAATAGGGTCCCACTTGGAACCCTTCGGGTATGGAAACCTACAAAGGAAGGAAAGTAATTAAAATGCATATTAAAATTGGAACAATTACTAAAATTAAGAGTAATTTTGTTATGATTAATATTAGGATGGTCAACTTGTGAAGCGATATTTATTTCTTGTCGATATCGCATACCTGACAGACCTTTATAAATTGTTTAACGATATGAATCTCCAACTTCAAGGAGATGAATTGAACATAATAAAAACAAAAAATTTCGTAGCCAAGCTGCTCTTACACAAGAGGAATATCGGCAGACTTGAGTTCCACAATTTTCCCAATTTATCAGCATCCTGCAACACGACGAGTTGCTTTCGAAATTTGAAAATCTCCACAATAATTTCATTGAAAGATTCCAGCACATTTTGAAATAGAAAATACCAGACTGGGTGTTGGACCTTTTTTCGAATGGCAACACATCAATATCACCCCTGCTGGAAGAAGAACTTATAGAACTGGCATCGAACGAGGAAAGAAAAATCTAATTCAAAAATGTATACCAAGAATTTTGGCTTTAAAAGCCAATCGTGCAATTGTACCCTGGATTGTGGTCAATTGTTCGACCGACGATTTTTGATTGCATTCCCATCATCATATTTGTGACCACTTAAAAAAAACATTCATATTACCTTTATTAATCTTCATATCTCTGTTGGTTGCGGCGATAGTCTAGCCCTAGGTCAAACAAAATATAGTATTTAAATCTGGCTGAATAAATGTCGACTAATCAAATCTCGAGTAGTTATTTGCACAAGGAGTTTGTATATGTCTAGTATTCTTTACGCTAGGAACTTGTATCGAGTATTTTTTGCGCAGGGAGGATGTATAGCATTGAGATATAGGTCGAATATATTGAGGCGTCTAAATTCAAACACCAAATAAGCGAGTTAAAGGGTTTTATAATCAATGTTTTCAATGAATAAAATATGCTTTTTAGAGGGGGAATGGTATAAACTTATGAATGCATCTGGTTACGTACATGGAGTATGAAAGTAGCCGCATCAACTACTTTGTAAAGTTAATTTTGCTTATGACACTCACACAACTGAGACGAATCCAACGGCACCTCATTTATTGAAATCCATCAAGCCGTATGGGCTGTAGTGCAGCGCGTGCTGACGAAATGGTCATACATACTTACAAACATACACAGCTACATACGCTCCTTCTTATGCAGTCGGGTAATTATTGCTGATTCCCTAACACCGAAACATATGAAATTGAAAATTAAAAATGAGGACTATCTGTCAGTAATGAGGCTTAGCTATTGCTATTTCGTATCTATAGATAAAAAGGGTAAAACTGTCATCATGCAAACACTATTAAGTATAGGACGTACTTACTAAACACTTGGGGAGTTCAAAAGGTTTTCAAACATTTTAAGAATGCTAAACATGCATTATGTATGCATAAGTGAACTTATTAATTAATTTACGGCTACATTCTATTTCTATTTCATCTAGGTATTTCTATTTTCTATAAATACATGAATATCGAATTACTTATTTCATAGTGACAGAGCTGGCTTGTGAGGTTCCACTTTGGAGATGTATGAGGCACATAATCATTAGGGAAGACTACGGAAGGTGTCCCTATACGAAGGAAAATTGGCCAAGGGACGCGAGTAGGATTTGGATCACTATAGCTTTGGTTTCCGCCAAAAGCGGTGGCGACATTTAGCGGACGATACATGGTGGCCGTAAATGTTCAAGACTGGCGGCCGTCTTTTTACGGAATAAAACTGATCACAAAATACGTCTCAACAATCATCACAAGATCTGTCTGTAGTTTTTCTGGTTTCCGCCAAAAGCAGTGGCGACATTTAGCGAACGCCACATGGTGGCCCTAGATATTCAAAACTGCCGGCCGTCCTTTTACAGAAAAAACAGACTACAAAATCACGTATTTTGTAGTCTGTCAACAATCATCAGAAGTTCTGTCTGTAGTTTACCGGGTGTCTGGAGTATGAAGCGACAAAAAAAATGGGAAGTAGAAAAAAAATAGTGAACATTTTTCTGCTTGAAGTTGTACTATGGTTGAGATAGATATGATATTTTAAAGGCTCCGGAGAAATATGAAACAAAAAAGAAAGACTTAGATAATTATTAAATTGTAAATCGTTACGGTAAAAATTATTTGTGTGTGCGTGCACTGTGCAACTGAGGGCCGAATCTCATGCAGAAATGTGCTCATAATCTTTAGTTCGCAGCTACAGTTTACATTATTTTTTGAATAAATTGTTAACCGCTACTGGTAAAAATGTTCGAGACTCTTTAAAAACTTCAAGAAGGCCGTCAAGCAAAAGGCGGCAAATTTTTTACCGCTCTATGAAACCGCACCATTTCGATTCCATAGACTTATTACTAGTGACGTCATACGAAGCTTTAAATAGCGATCGTTAAATGTCGCTGACGCTTTTGGAGGCTGCTTAGGACCGAAAGACGCGGACGCGAGGCAGATTTCATCTTGAATCAACATTCCATAAAAAATGTTAAATTTGACCCGTGATTAGGGCTAACTGGCTTATTAGGGTTCCGCGCCCGAGGGGTGCCAAACGGGACTCTATTACTAAGCCTGCGCTGTCCGTCTGTCCGTCCGTCTACTAGTCCGTTAGCAGGCGAATTCTCATGAACCCGTGAAGTTGAAATTTTCACAGTATTTGTATTTCTGTTGCCGCTACCTCAACAAATGATGAACCCACACAAAGGATGCTTAGTGTGGTTTTTGTTTTGCATTTTTTCGGATGACTAGTTTAATTTGTCTACATCAAGAATACAAAAAGTATACTTTAAACACCTAGGTGCACTAAATTTTGTTGTAGAAAACATAATTCACCTTAGTCATCTGGGTCTATTATACAAAAAAATAAACTTTATTCATCCCAAAAATGCATTTTTTGTTAGAACTACATCTTGAAAATAGCCTTAAGCTCACAAGATTTTCTTTGTCTTCGAGATTTAGTACACGGGTTCGATCCCTGGCTGCACAAAAACACCATGTCTTGGATGTTTGTATATGTGTGATGTCGCAGTTTCTTGTTCCCACGACAAAGGGTATCCTAGTGTGCGGTCAGAAGCAATGTATGTGCCTGTATGTTAATGTTTATGTTTATTTATTAATAGAAGCTCATTTGGTTTTTGTTTGTTGAGTGAATAAATTATCGGTACTTTAAATTTACTTTAAATTACACCTATTCTTTTGTTTTGTGAAAAAAGGGACAAATGTTTCAAGTATAGTTTTTGTATGTTTATGAATGAAGTGTAGTAACCCATTTTTTTAAATGCTACGAAACCCTGTGAGCAACTAGCGCTTGACCGATTTTTTCTTTTGGCCCTAAGATTGCTCGGTATAAGGTGAGGCAAGCGTAGCAAGTCCATAAAAATGGTCCCTAAAAATTTAAGAGCTTTTTCTCCTTTACGAAACAGTCGGTGCAGGACTCACTAAAAAGGAACGACGAATGTATCGAGTTGCCGCATTGGATATAGTGTGGTAAGGAAAGGTTTCCCCATGCGCACGCATCTAAATCGAATCTACAACTAACACAACTACTATTTCAGGAGTGACATGAATAAATCTATGAAATGCGCTAATTTAAAATTTTGTTTCACCTCTCCTTGTACTCGGGACGAGAAACTTGTAACTCTTGCAACCATCCGGAGTTAACCGGTACTAACGATACCGGTATACGGAAGTCTTTACCGGGCCTGTAGGGTCAATCCAAGTCCATATTATAGGATGTGAAAAAGTTGTCTTAAGGAATGGTTTGGTTTGGAAAATGGTGATAGCGGATGGTGGTGGCGTTACGAAAGTACCATGGAGACTCTGACGCTGGGCCACGCTAAGAGAGGCTACTTTTGGTACGCTGTGCTACAAGGCTAAGCGGATGCTAAGTTAGGCGGTAGAGTTGAACTTAAATCGCTAGACTATGCTTTAATTATAGTAATACTTTGAAAATTAAAATTAAAATTAAATTTATTCATCAAAATTAATTACAATTTAAAGATACATTGGCACCTTAAACTAAGTTTGAAAAACCTGTGTTTTGTGGAATTATCTTTTATAGTATAGTATTGTATTATTGTTTTTATGTTATGTTGTTTTTGTGTTTTAGTTTTAAGTATGATTCAAATATGATTTAATAATCGTGAATGAATAAATGAAATTGAATTGCATTGAGGCCCAGTTGCCTCTCTCATCAGACACTATTTCATGTGTGAATAAATTAAGTTACGGCTAGCCTAGGAATATCTTAATTAAGTATATAAATATTTATAAATGTATAACAGGATATACATATATATTTGATAAATAAGTGCAATATATTGTGGAGAAATGATGTAATTAGAGAATATTTTCTTTAGATAAGTGTAATAAAATAAAATATGTAGACATTAATGGATAAAAATAAAAAAATAATAGATATTTCTGCGGGTCTTTACTAATTTATTATAAACTTGGAGACTTCTACCTTGTATTATTAGTCTATGCTTCTACACAATTATATCTAGATTTTTTTCGGTTTGTTCATAATTTTGCTTTATTAACCAGTTCCTTATAAAGATTTTAGCTTTATGTTTTGTGAGAGAGTATATGTGTAGAATTGTTTTAAGTTTATTATGTATTATACATGCGAGTTGCTCTGCCTAGATACTGGTTTCTGACAAATGAAGTATTTATTAAGGGCAGCTTGTATACTATATCTAATCTTTTTTAATGTGTGTATCGGGTCTAAGGTTGTAGTTGAATGTACTCTAAGTACTGTGCGCTCAATGTACAATTGTCGTATAGTTTGTAGTCCGCAATATTGATATAGCTCTTCTGTAGCAGAGCGATATGGTTTCAAGGTGGCCACCTTTAATAATTGGCTGGAATGACGAATTGAAAAGGAGAGGAAGTTAGAATTTTGGACATTTAAGAGTTAAAAGATTGGAGTTAAGCCACGTTGCTACACTACGGCGGCCCAATTCGGTGTGGATTATTCGGTGTATGTTCAGTGGGAAATACCAATGCGGTGTCATCAGCAAAGGTGACTCTGTTGCATTTATAAGTTTTTGTTGACAGCGTTAGTATACATATATATCAAGAAAAGCGTGGGACCTAGTACACTGAGTACACTGCCCTGGGGAACTCCATAGTGTACATTTAACCCAATGCTGTTTAAGTTTTCTAGTTTTACTTGTTGAACTCTATCATCAAGGTAAATAGAAAATATGTCTAGTGGTAGTCCTCTTATTTCAACACTCTCTAGTATGTTTATAAGGAGGGGCATAGATACAGTGTCGAAAGCCTTCGAATAAGTGTAAGTCTAAGAATACGCCGATATTATTTTTCTCGTTGTCCAGATGATTTACTATATCCTTAGTAAGGGCAATGACGGCATCCTCTGTTGACCTTCCCTCTCTGAAGTCGAACTGTTGATTAGATAGTATGCTGTGGCATTAAGGTATCTTTTAAGCCGGCCGTTTTTTTTTTACAAAATCTTCGATAATGCAGGTAAGACTGAAATAGGCCTGTAGTTTGCAATTATGTTCTTATCGCCACTTTTATGTATAGGATGAATAATAGATATTCAAGGACTTGAGGGAAGATTCCTTTCACAAAACAAAGATTAAACAGATAGGCAAGAGCCTGGATCAGTACGAGTCTTGCCATTTTTAGTATTTTGGTGGAGACAATGTCCATCCCATAGCTGAGTCCGATTTCATATTCATTATGATTTTCATAACTTTGGATGGATTTGTGTCTAATAGGAGAAATGAATTGTATGGAAGAGACCGAGAGGATATATATATATTACCCTGAGTTTGAGACAGCTTGTCAGTAATAGCTATAGCTTTAGCTATTGTGTACCTATATTGGCAAAGTAGTCGTTAATTAAATTAAGTGATTGTTTGGGATGGCGTTTTATCTTTAGCAATTCGAAGTTTTTTGTCTTTTCTTTGGCGGTGTTTGTTAATTGTTTTATAGCTCTCCATGTATGTTTTTTGTTATTGGACGCTGCTTCCAGTTGAGCCCGCTCATGTCCTCTTTAGCATTTTTAGGAGGTTGATACAAAAGTTTCTGTACCTACGATAGGTTGTATGTAGTGTGAGGTCTGTTGGATTTTTCATTTTGTTTTTGTGCAATTTGTCCCTGTTTCTGATACATCGTAGCAGCCCTGGTATGATACAGGGTTTAATTATACATGCACTTTGAGAGATTGGGATATGAGCTGTGTTGTATTCGACTGCTTTGGTGATGAGTTCGACCACAGTTTCCATAGTTTTATTGGGATCTAGTATAGTATTAATACCAGAGATATCGGAAATCTCTATTTGTAATATAACTTTGTCGTAATCAATTATTTTTATAGTTCTATTTGACTTATCAAAAACAAGTTTATTGTTTAACTTTAGTAATAACGTTGCGTGGTCTGTCACCGAAGTTAGTAAAACTGCGACTGTGACTGAACACATTGATTTTTACAAAAGCATGGTCTAAACAGTTATCATGGCGAGTTGCAAAAGTGTGAGCAGGAAGTAATCCATGTTCGGAAAAGAGATTATAGTATTCACTGCTATTTTTGTCTTTATTCCCTGATTTGATGTCTTCCATAACTATTATATTCTTGTAAGATTTGAGATCTTGCAGACAGGCATCGACAGAGTTCAGGAAACTGTCTTATGTTGGTATCGGTGGATATCTTAGGTGGTTGGTGTGGTATATGTTTAGTGCCAAAATAACCAAGTCATTTCCAATCGTTATTGTGAGCCCGGTAGTATCCATTAGATGAGGCTCTTCAACTTTACATTTCAATCGATTTTTAGTATAAATTATTATATCATGATTTTTTTTTTCTAATGTTTTTGTATAGTATATAGTGTAGTTAGGTAACTCTGGAAATTTATGAGTATAATAATGTCACAATCAAAACTAAGCAAAGTTAGTCTGGCTTCAAAACTATCAAAGTTTTTGTGGATGCTTCTAATGTTTCTGTTAT
This sequence comes from Argyresthia goedartella, assembly GCA_949825045.1. NCBI lineage: Eukaryota > Metazoa > Arthropoda > Insecta > Lepidoptera > Argyresthiidae > Argyresthia > Argyresthia goedartella. Next base: position 11,454,884 of record OX463806.1, read on the forward strand.
TATGGTAAGGCTATTAATAAGATTGCCAAGACTTGTAAGACAGTCCTCTGGTCTGCATGATATTGGTATCGCAACCTGCCTTGAATCTAGTTCATTTAGTATTTAGCACTGTTGGTTTTATAGGGGATGGTTAGTTGAGACTAGCGGGGAGATAATTTTTAGTTGGCGTAAGGTTTAATAGTTGTGTCTGTGGATATGGATATTTTTAGGACGAAAACGCTTGAGCATTTGTTTTAATAAGGGTATAAAGGAGAAAAATCATTGGGCCTTCTTGAAAATTATGTAGTTTATTGACTTAATGTTGTCGTTTTTATTTGAGGTTTTTGGTTTGCAGGTGATATAAGTAATAATAATAATAATTTAGTTTTGTATATATGGCATAATGATTACGGCAATGAAGTTATTAAACACTGACTATAGTAGTATGTGAAAGATGTCTAGTCAAAAAGTATTTAAGGATCGCTTTAGGTCTTGATTTGCGGTTCGTTCTTGATCATTATGTACTGGCCTCCCTCTTCCTTACGCAGGTATACCCGTCCACTTGTGGTCCAGACGTATTTATATCCAGCTGATTTTTTGAAGTCTTGGGCCAGGAATAAAAGCCTTTTTGTTTTCGTTATGATGTGTTCTGATGCATATATATGCCTAACCGCCATAACCCTACCGAACATATATTTGCTCGGTAGGGTTCGCGAAACCGATGTGTCCCGAGTTTAAGCTGTTTGTGGGGTGATTAATGCTGATTTAAGAGGCGATTTTTCATAAGTGTGCTATTCATCTCAATTATAATTGAAGTACTCTTATTCTCTCGTTTGCTTGATAGCCGAAAAACGTCCCGAATATCTGCTTGTTTCACATGCACACGATTTCACCACACAGTTTTATCGCTTACCCAAATAGATCTCCTTTGTTCTCTTCCGATTTTTGGGGACATTTCTGAGCTCTACTGAAGTTTTAATGATGCCTTTCTTAAGTTCCTCGATTTTATCTCCATTTATTATAAGGTCTTTAGAAAAACCTTTACGTTCTTGTTCCAGACTTATGATTTTGGATTATATCGTTTTAATGTTTGTTAGGAGAGATTTCATAATTAAGGTAGTAACTGGCCAGTAGGCAGTAACTATCTTTTTTCGCGTCATTATCGACCATACGACCGTGGGCTCTAAACCATACTACTTATCAAGCCAACTAGCCTGTCAGGCATCCACGGTCTCATGTCACATACGCCTTTGAAGAGCCTTTGAAGCATGTTTTGTTTCTCAGGAATATGTGTGACTTGAGACGAAAGATACCTGACAGGAGTCTTGAAGCTGAAAGTTGGCTTGTAATCAAAGAAAAATGAAAATAACAGCGGCATAAAACGTTCGAAGTTCCCAAAGTTTCAGAATTGTAAAAGCGCAGGTCCCCTGAAAAGTATCAAATAAATTCCTCTCGATTGCCGTCACTGCCCTTTTCCAACAATTGAAAATATCAACATAGTGGAGAAGAAATTTGCTGATGGACGACCTGCTGCGATTTCCACTACCTGCATATAATTTTTCCCGCCGCGCCCCAACATGGGGACAGGCGGGAATAGGAATGCGAACGGCAAATAAAAAAAGTCCAGTCATGTGACGAATACACAGAAGTAGCTGCGGGTTACAAGTGCATCATGCCTAAATAACCAGGTCTGCCCACCAACATATTTCAAATATATCTAAGTAAATAGATTTTGACCATCTGATGATCTTCTATTACGGCGCCTTCTGCCATAGGCCGTAGGGGTTTTCATACAAAACGGCCTTACATTATATGCAAAAATCTTTACATAGCACGTGTCATCTGTGTTGAGAGTGATATTGCCTGTTACAACAATATCTTTTATGCTATTTACGTATATGAGGAACAGAAGCGGTCTCAGGATTGAACCTTGCGGAACACCGAAGGAAAAGGTCCTAGGACCGCTTTCGTGCTCATTAATTTTACCCACCTGGCTTCGATCACTAAGATATAATAAGATATATAATAACTTAAGAATGTCGAAAGCACTGCCTTAGATCCCAATGTCTTCTAGTTTAAGCAGAACTAATGCTGATACATCATTAGATTTGGGACGGACGGACCCCGTTTTATTTATCGTACAGAAAATTGATTGAAAGAAGGTGATTTTCAAGGTGGTTATAAAGAATCTTTTCAGAGATTTTTGATACTATGCAAATTGGTCGGTAGTCATTGGGATCGTTTTTTTTCCAGATTTGTTTATTGGTCGGACTTTTGCTTTTTTAAGTAAGTCAGGAAATTTTCTTCTAGCATACAGAGATTGTTACTTCTGCTAAAAGGCTCAGTTATTACGCTTTTTATACTTTTCATAGTTTTAGAGCTAATGCCTTCAATGCCTGTGCTAGTGTTTGGTTTAAGATTATCGATAAGTTTTCCTTCTTCAGTACTATTGGTTGGGGTGAAGAGTGTAGTGGTTATAAACGACTTTATGTGTGGGTATCTGTGGGATACTGTAAGTTTGGGTTGTAAGTATGTCATTTGCTAATACTGAGTCTATACCAGTAAAGAAAGAGTTGAACTACTCACATATTTTCTTAGGGCCATTTATAGAACCAGGGGTATCTAATTTAGTCGGTACAGATTCTGTTTTCATCTTATTGCTCGATAAAGTATCTATGAGCTGCCACATTTATCTCGGACTTTCTTTGGACGGACTAATATTCGTTTTTAACACTTTGTTTGTTTGTAGACACTTTCCTATCACTCAAAAAATGTTTCCTTATTTTGCAGGTCATCTGGATTTCATTTAGTTTGTTGTCAGGGTTAGCTTCTTCTGATCATTCCTGATATAATTTTTTAATAATCCATTCAGTCTTCGGTGGATATAATACCTCAGTTTTCTTTGCTTTACTCTGTGTCACTACATTTAGTATAGTGTTTTCAATAGAATTGTAGTCAGAGGTTTAAAGTTATGTAACTCAACATATATTTGCTTATGATCGGATACAGATGAGTCAATCAGTGCCACATGGAAAGATTTCTTTAGATCGGTGCAAACATGATCCAGAATTGTCTTAGTAGTAGATGTTTCACGGGTGCAATATACCTTGGTAATTTTATTGAGTATCTTGTAGTCGTTTTTCTTTACTGTATCTTTGTATTCCTTGACAGGTTTATCATTAGTCAATAGTTTATAGTTGAAGTCTCCAAGTGTGATAACTCTTTTTCTTTTTGATAGATAGTAAGAATATGTGACTAGAAATTTGCTGTCATTTGTTCTCTCTAGTTTATATATTGCCCCAATATTCAGGGAAAGCTTCTTAATTTAGATCCACAAATAGTGACTGTCATTCTCAGACTTTTCTTCTAACAATTCATGATTAAGGTCATTGTGTACATAGATTAACACTCTTCCGCCAATTGTTGTTATTCTAAAGTTGTAATAATGTTTAAAGTTCGGGATTTTCAGTCGTTCTGCTCCGTCTTCACTTTTATACATGTTTCGACCAAGACTATGACATATATTTTAGGTAATGCTTCCAGGGCCTATCTTAGCTCTTAATTTTTTCCAGGTTTGACTAGGCTTCATGGCATAAAGAAGTATCTTGAGTGATTTTTTGTTAATATGTATCTCAGAGTAGTTCTTGGCGATTTCACAGGTAATGTCGTTGGTAGTCGTAGTCTGATCGGGTCTTGATATTGCTTTTGTTCTTTTGGGAGCAGTCTTGTTATCTTCGGAACACTGTTGACGTATTTTATGGTGAGTTCCTTCTCTCCATTATCATCAATGCCTTTCTTTAGTTCAGGACCTGTAACAACCCCCACCGGCAGCAATCGAGAGGAATTTATTAGACGCTTTCAGGGGGCCTTCCCCTACAAAATCCTATTTTTTTTTAAACTACACAGTTTTATGCCCTTTTTGGTTGTCTGCTTGGGCTGTTAATAGAGTAGAACCATATACACAGTCAGGTCATAAGTTCTGTCACACAATAAAAACTTTTGAATTTAGAACGCTGGCCACAAAAAAGTTTATTGAATTCGAATTGAGAATTTTTCATGAAAATAAAAATGTGTACTTTTTAGAATTTTCCTCATTTTTAAATATGGAGTGGACACTTAAAGAAGACCGTGTCGCAGTTATTGCGTTGCATCGTTGCGGTTACGCGCCAATTCAGATTTTCGACTTACTGAAAAATTTGAATATAACCAAAAGATTCGTTTATCGTACCATAAAACGATACAATGAAGACTCTAGTGTAGATGACAGGTCAAGAAGTGGTCGCCCTTGCTCTGTTAGGACTCCAGCAGTGATAAAAGCTGTGAAGGCGCGAATTCCAAGAAATCCCATACGTAAGCAGAAACTGTTGGCCCTTCAGATGGGGTTAAGCAGGACCACGGTGAAAAGGGTGTTAAATGAAGACTTAGGGCTTAAGGCATATCGAAGAAAAACAAGACATCGTTTGGACGCTCGTTTAATGGACCTGAGACTGAAGAGATGCCGCGCTTTGTTGAAGCGGTACGCGGGAAAAAAGCATCGGGAAATTCTTTTTTCGGATGAAAAAATTTTCACCGTGGAAGAGAGCTACAACAAACAAATTGATAAGGTGTACGCACACAGCAGTGAAGAAGCGAGCAACCGTATTCCGCGTGTCCAAAGAGGTCATTTTCCATCCTCGCTCATGGTTTGGTTGGGAGTCTCTTATTGGGGCTTAACTGAGGTACATTTTTGTGAGAAAGGCGTAAAAACGAATGCAGTTGTGTATCGAAATACAGTCCTCAAGAACCTTGTGGAACCTGTTTCTCATACCATGTTTAATAACAGGCACTGGGTATTCCAACAAGATTCTGCGCCAGCTCATAGAGCGAAAAGCACACAAGACTGGCTGGCGGCGCGTGAAATCGACTTCATCCGGCACGAAGACTGGCCCTCCTCCAGTCCAGATTTGAGTCCGTTAGATTACAAGATATGGCAACACTTGGAGGAAAAGGCCTGCTCAAAGCCTCATCCTGATTTGGAGTCACTCAAGGCATCCTTGATTAAGGCAGCCGCCGATATTGACATGGACCTCGTTCGTGCTGCGATAGACGACTGGCCGCGCAGAATAAAGGCCTGTATTCAAAATTGCGGGGGTCATTTTGAATAATCTTTATTACCATAAGAATCTATGTTTTATTAAGTTCATTTTGTTATATAAATGTTTACATAAATAATAAACATGTCTAAATTATTTCATATTGCACATGTGACAGAACTTATGACCTGACTATGTATATAACGAAAGCAACAATGGCAGTGCGGCAAACAAAGCGTAGTGCTGTCACATACAGACTACTCGTCGTGTCAAATACAGACTTTAAACTATTATCGAAGATAACCGATATACAGGTGTCCCTTAAACAATAGATACTCCCGGAACTATTAATGAATAGGCCTCAGCTTGACAGTAGGACTTATTTGATCAGAGCTACTTTATTTTTGACATCGCCATACATTTTGGACCGGAAGGTCAGCTGCTTTGTACGGAGGAGCGAAAATTAAGTTTATCTGATCAAATCGGATTCATAGTGAAAGCTCATGTCATCATAGTCATGCTTGTTCATCTGGGTTGTACTCTCTAATAAATATGGCTCCGTTGACGGCATCAAAATTGTGAGACTAATTACTTACGGGTATGATTTTATTCATTACCTAATAAGTGCCATTTGATTACCTTATAAATCATCTGGGTTCCTAAAATAGTAGATCACCAAATAATAAAAAATCCACCTACAATTAATTTAAAAATCACCGAATATAATATCGGTCACCAAATAATTAGATTGGTCACCTAAATAGTATATTGGTCACCTAAATAGTAGAGTGGTCATCTAAATAGTAGATTGGTCACCCAAATAGTAGATTGGTCACCTAACTTGTCTCTCCATACAAATATAAATTGGTCACCAATTGAGGGTTTTTTATAGTTATGTGTAAACCTAACCTCCGCTTCGCTCACCCCCTTTAGAGTTCACCAACCTTGACTCACTACTACTTTGGTATGCAATTCAGCAGATTTGATGCCTTATATTAGGTGACAGATCTATCATTTTTGTAACAGGGTATTTAGGATAAGCGATTGGTCAGTGTATTATTTAGAAGACACATGTACAATTATTTGGTGATTCAGATTTGGTGATTGTTTTGATATACTTTTTTTACCAATGTATTTCTTAGGAACATATAAAGTAGAGTTCGAATGTAACGAACTCGTTTATTATGGACAACCGATTTTAGCGAAGACAATGTAAACTTAAGTTTGGTTTCATAAGCTGAGCTGAGCTATAATTTCCTTCTCTAATAAAAATGCGATTGTTCCTATCTGTAGCTTCTCAAACTTGAATTACGTTTTATGTATACCATATAACAAGTCTGCTTAGATTTCCGCATTGTAGCAATAGCTGTACTGGATGTTGTCGTGCCCCCCACAATACAGGTTTTGCATAGTGTGGGGTCACTGTTACTACTGTTGACTTACACAAATATAGGGTATAGTGTAGTACTTATGGTTAATTGTAACAGCTACTTATGTTAATGTGTATCAATCTTCATGCGAAATAAATTAATTTGTATTTGTTTGTTATTTGTATACTTAGTTAATAAGATACCACTGTATAGTAAACTGCTTATAGCGAATGTTGTATATGTTCTACCGGTTAAAACGAACTTTTCTTACAAATCCTACCTAAAAAATTTTGATTGGCACGCGTATAATCTGTTGTGGTGTCGCAAGTTAAAAGTTGAGACTTGCGCAAAAGTGCGTGAGTTCCGTAAAGCGGAAGAGTAGAATGTTTAATGTCATAAGAATGTTATGATAAGGATTTTAGTAACAATAATACACAACAATATCAATCTCCAATTATTTTGTAGAATTGTTCGCCAACTGGTTAGCAAGAACAAATATTGCCGGTCCCTTGAGTTTCGTTATAAGCAGATTGTACTGTAAATACAACATTAGGGTATCTCACCTTAATGACCAATCTAAACTTAGGTGACAGAAAATATTTTTCCTATTCCTTGCTAAGGCCAAATCCTAGTCCACAGACACTATCAGCAGCGACCTAACATGTATAATGCGCCCGCAGCCTTGGTGTCATTCCAGAATCGGACTGTTTAGTCACGAAAGCAGATGTCCAGACCCTATATAGAAGGTGATGATGCGGATGAACTCCGAACTGTACTCACTTTACACTCCGCAGGCGGTCCAAGTTCTCGGCGACTAATGTTCTGGTACGGCTATTGGTCGGGTTTTGTCGAGTATGGCGAAGTGGTTCGATGACCTCACGCAGAAGCGAGAGTGGGGCAGGCACGTCGGAGCGGTGCGGGGGGAGCGGCGCGGGCGGCACTGGTGGCTCCCCTGGGTGAGAATGGAAGTTTTAGCTTATTTGAAAACCGTTTTTTTTTAAGGAAACCGAATTATTACTGTTGTATAAGCATAGCCCGGAGGCACAAATTTTGACCGCCACTCGAAAGCCAACATGGCTGGAGTTACATCCGGTCGGTAAATATCATCGCCAGAAGGACATAAAGCGCACTTAATTAGTAGAAATCTGTGCATGCCTTATTGAACCACAGAATTACAAATAAAAGCATGGCTTGGCATAAAAATTAAGGATTAATTCCTTGGAATTATCATTTGAAAAAGAAGATGAAGAATAATGAATCTTCAGCAGTTACATCTGCCAATGCTTTAATGGAGAGATGCAATCGTGTATCGTAGGAAACAGCGTGCAAATTGATTCAAAAATATTTTTTTGTCAATCAGTGCTTGTTGCCGTCGCCCACACTTGCTTGTAGTGATTAAAGGTCTTCTTTGGTCGGCGTAATGTCACAATTCATAAAATAACTGACGAAAAGTAGTGGCGGGCGGCGGGGATCGTCAAATCAACCTAGATTTTAGTACCGTTTTTTTTTGGGTAGGTACCGTAAAAATATAGGCCGTGCGTTAACTGTTTTATTTTAGTACCGATATAGGTACCTATTTCAGTTATTCGGTTCTTGGGCTTGACTTAAATCTCAATTAAAACCTGTGAAAGATACACAGTCAGGTCATAAGTTCTGTCACACAATAAAAACTTTTGAATTTAGAACGCTGGCCACAAAAAACTTTATTGAATTCGAATTGAGAATTTTTCATGAAAATAAAAATGTGTACTTTTTAGAATTTTCCTCATTTTTAAATATGGAGTGGACACTTAAAGAAGACCGTGTCGCAGTTATTGCGTTGCATCGTTGCGGTTACGCGCCAATTCAGATTTTCGACTTACTGAAAAATTTGAATATAACCAAAAGATGCGTTTATCGTACCATAAAACGATACAATGAAGACTCTAGTGTAGATGACAGGTCAAGAAGTGGTCGCCCTTGCTCTGTTAGGACTCCAGCAGTGATAAAAGCTGTGAAGGCGCGAATTCAAAGAAATCCCATACGTAAGCAGAAACTGTTGGCCCTTCAGATGGGGTTAAGCAGGACCACGGTGAAAAGGGTGTTAAATGAAGATGTCCTGTTTTTCTTCGATATGCTTAGGGCATATCGAAGAAAAACAGGACATCGTTTGGACGCTCGTTTATGGACCTGAGACTAAAGAGATGCCGCGCTTTGTTGAAGCGGTACGCGGGAAAAAAGCATCGGGAAATTCTTTTTTCGGATGAAAAAATTTTCACCGTGGAAGAGAGCTACAACAAACAAAATGATAAGGTGTACGCACACAGCAGTGAAGAAGCGAGCAACCGTAATCCGCGTGTCCAACGAGGTCATTTTCCATCCTCGCTCATGGTTTGGTTGGGAGTCTCTTATTGGGGCTTAACTGAGGTACATTTTTGTGAGAAAGGCGTAAAAACGAATGCAGTTGTGTATCAAAATACAGTCCTCAAGAACCTTGTGGAACCTTTTTCTCATACCATGTTTAATAACAGGCACTGGGTATTCCAACAAGATTCTGCGCCAGCTCATAGAGCGAAAAGCACACAAGACTGGCTGGCGGCGCGTGAAATCGACTTCTTCCGGCACGAAGACTGGCCCTCCTCCAGTCCAGATTTGAGTCCGTTAGATTACAAGATATGGAAACACTTAGAGGAAAAGGCCTGCTCAAAGCCTCATCCTGATTTGGAGTCACTCAAGGCATCCTTGATTAAGGCAGCCGCCGATATTGACATGGACCTCGTTCGTGCTGCGATAGACGACTGGCCGCGCAGAATAAAGGCCTGTATTCAAAATCGCGGGGGTCATTTTGATTAAACTTTATTACCATAAGAATCTATGTTTTATTAAGTTAATTTTGCTATATAAATGTTTACATAAATAATAAACATCTCTAAATTATTTCATATTGCACATGTGACAGAACTTATGACCTGACTATGTAGTTCTCGATGATTTCAAGAATTTCGCTGTTACCGTGGCTTGTGCAGATCAGTACAAAACAAACTTACAAACTCATAATTCTGTAGCATTCTGTCCCTGGAATAGTAATATTGAGATCATAATCTTTAAAATCCAAAGGGTACTCACTAGACAAAATGCTAGCCATCATGCTCGTAAAGTGCGGATCAGCTGGGCTCTGCGCGAACTCCTGGTGATGTTGGTCTCTCACCCACGGCCACACAGGTATGGGCCTGTGTGGTATTTGACGCCTAGACACCTTCTGCTCTTCAGGACATTCAGGACAGTCCAATGGAGTTGTGTCTGGTCTATACTCGTATCGCATACCCTCAGAGTGACCCAGTACATACAGGCTAGCGGGGGTGAAATGGTGGGCACCAGGGAAACCCGGCGGGGTCATTGGCCTTTGGAAAATCTGTGGTGGTCCTGCCTCAAAACGCGGTTGAGAGTTGTTCGTTTCATCATCGAAGGACTCACTCTCTTCTTCTGCATCAGGCAATATTGGCTGGCGGAGCAGGAAGTATGCTGGTCCACTCTCGGCTGGTAAAAGCGAATATTCCGGTATCAGCATCCGGGCCTGGTCTTCATGCCTGAAGTCAATAGGCATTTCGTCTCCCTCGTTCAACTCAGATTCGTCTGTGTCTTGATTCAACATCTAGTTAGGGCAGAAATGTAGAACGAAATTTCGGGGTTACTTTGGTTTTTGTCTTATAAATATTGAATTAACTAAGCCAAAAATCATAGCTCATTTATAGTGTGTGTAATTCAGATTACTTTATTCTGTAAATATTACGATGCTTTCTAATTCATGCGCACTTAGAGCTTCTAACAGAAAAAAACTCCCTCTAGGACACTCTCCCTATTCTCGAAACATTAGACTTTAATAAAAAGTTGTTTCAAGCCTGCAAACTACAACTTACCCTTCGTAGAAAGTTATTTAGGTGATCGTCCAATTCCTGGTCAGGCACTGTATCCTCCTCACCCGCAATCAGGGGCGGCAAGTCATGCGGTATCATCCTGTGATATCTTGGGGCCATTTTTAAGTTTGGGGGGTCGCCAGGATTTAGTATGTGGCCTGGAGATAGAAAAATTGGCCTATGAGTTAAAACACAGACGTTTTTCCAAACGGGATAGCAGAGACAAGCTGTGCCCACGTTTAGCAAGGGATTCAATACTCCATTCTGCGTAGCAGGGGATTAGCCCATTGCCGCAGCTGAGCTGTGAAGGGGATATGAAGGTTTTTCCACGATATTTTACATCGCCGTTAGAGCATTCGTAAAAAAGTAACATAAACACGTTTTTACGTTTTATTCGTTTTCCAATTCAATCTTATTCCTGTCTCTGTGAAACTCAAGGCTATTGTTAGAGTGAAATTGGTTTTTTTTGAACATTTATCTAGGGGTTTATTTCAACATCATTGAAAGTGCTCGTTATGTTACTGAGTCACGGAGGATCATTCAAATATTCATGAAACCTTTCACGACTTAAAGATTTGAATTCATAAAAGCCCAATGCATCGAATTAAAAAATCATCAATCATCATGAGTTCAAAATATTTAAATTTTGCTCTATCGATTCGCTTAGCAATTTGTGGATACTTGTTTAAGCATTTGGGACACAGCATTTTCCAGAAAAAGTGACAGTAGTATTATATGGCAGACCCGCAGTACCACTGGCCGTACACCTGGTGGTACGGTGGGTCTTTTAAACATCTATAGGTGATATATTATGATAGTAATGAAAACTCGTACTATTTTAACGGATAACGTAACAAATAATAACATGTCTTTTTCCAGATGAACTGGCAGAAGCACAGTATAGCCTTGCATGTCACAATAAATAACCTGCCTTTTCTAAGATGGGGTGGCATGTGGCACAACTTCAAATACAACTTAACAACGGTATGATTATCGAGATACGTCATGATTTTGACAGGAGTCACTATTTTGACAGGTGTTACTATTTTTTACAACTGTCAAAATCATGACACCTTTCAAAAATAATGACACCTGTCAAAAATAGTCACTGTCAAAATCAGGAGACCTTTTCAAACAAATTGAGGAGACCTGTCAAAATCATGTCACCTATCAAAAATAGCGACACCTGCCAAAATCATAATACTTCTCAACATCTTAACACTTGTCAAAAGAATTGCAACCAGTCAAAATATTGTTGACACCTGTCAAAACCATGATACCTGTCAAAATCATGACACCTGTCGAAAATAGCGACACCTGTCAAAATCATGAAACCTTTTCAAACATATTGAGACCTGTCAAAAATCATAAACTTGTTATATCATGTGAACTGATGTGCCTCTGCCACCCCATTTAAGAAAAGACATGTTATTGTGAAAGGCATGGCTGCGCTATGGAATAAGGGGATAAGTCAGCTCAGCACTATACACGAAAGCATCGTTTCCGAAATGGATCGCAATTTTCAACCTTATTGCTTGGTAATAATGTTCAAAACCTAAGAAACCATATATGGGTTAGTATGCAGTACAGGGTTAATAGACCCACCGTACCGCCGTGTATGGCCAGTGGTACGGTGGGTCAGCAGTGTCGCAAAAAGTGTAGACCACTTTGTTAAACTATTGGTTGTTATAAGATTTAATTGGTCTCTATCTGAAATGCTTTATGGCTTAAAATGGAACATGGACTATTTCCGAGAACGGAAAAATGGAAAACAAAGACTTAAGACGTAGGTGCATTTGTACAAAATTCCTTTGAAAACATCTGCTTCGTCTGATGCAGTGGTTTATAATTCTAAAGAAATGCATTTTCTTTTGAACTCCTTGGTATAAAAATAATTGTGTCTATTAGAAACCAGGACGTTACAGTAGTTTATATGACTAATACACAAAGATTGATTGATTGATTAATGGATGTTTTAATGCCTAATTATGTGCAGTTACATACACTAGTTTATCTACACACATATCATAAGCTGTCTTTGATGTATTCAGGAACCGCATGTTCGACCGGCATTGTGGCATTGATCATTGCACTGCTCTTGTTCAGTAGTACCAACTTCACAGACAAACTAGGGGCGGCACGCATGCGGGCAACAGCGTTCGAAATTTGAATGTCATAGTATGTCTAAATATTGATACATTATGCTCATTATGTATCAATATTCAGACAGGAAATTAGTTTTTACAAGAAGTATATCACTATGCTGGTCGTTACGTGAGGTTTTTGGACGCAGTAAAGCGGGTTTATGATAGGTACGTGTGTAGATAAAAGAATTAATCAGATATCGACCTGCCATGGTAAGCTGAATGGAACAGATTAAACAGAATAAAAGAAAGTCCGCGTGTGTTTCAGGGCTTTGAAATATACTTAGTAAAACTGCAAAGACTCTTCAACTATCAAATAAAATTGAAACACACCCGACAAAATAAATGAACCCTAAAGTCTAAAATTTGGCTGATTTATTTCCTTGTTAAACTGATAAGTTTTGAACCACTGAACCAAATTTGATAAAACATAGTTAAGAACCATCACAGGGAAGTATACTACCATTTACAGAAAGCCGAATCAAAATCCATCCACATTAGCGCTAGAGTGCCACAGACAAATACACACATACAGACAGACAAATACACACATACAGACATACACACACACAGACACACTCAGACAGACATACGCTTCAAATTTAAAATACCCGTATTTTGTCTTTAGGGGTTAATAAAATTTGATGATATTTTTTTTACTAATTTATCAAACAACAATTTTCATTTTTAATTTACTTTAATAAAAAGCTGTTTTGGTAGCGTAGCTTTTTATTGTCTCTTAAAGAAAAGAAAAGTAGATTATAGATAGATGTCTGGCCGCGCTTGAACCCCTCACTGCACTCAGGACTCAGTCGTTGAGGATTCAATATCGCGCACGTGACATAAAACAGTGCTTTATCTCCTTGGTGTATAATCTGCTATAACATACTTACTCGTACATTAAACCCACACGTCTTTAATTTATCAGCAAAGCTTTTACCGCAAAGGAAATGGCTAAACGAGTGCCTCAGCAATGTACAAAGACTTCTGACTAGCCAATAGCAATTAAATAATAGTTTATAAATTACTGCGTCTCTATTTATTTTGTAAAACTTGTAAGACAAAGTTAAATAATAAATAGTTATTTGCTTTAATTTTCCCGGAACGTTTGTACAGACCTACCAAGTTATCTGTGAATGTCAGAATTCAGAGCTACGACCGTCATCTTTGAAACGCCATTCGACTGTCAATTGTGAACGAGCACGAGTATTCCGTGATATTTGTTGAAATATTGGAGTTTTTAAATCGTAAACCATGCCGACATTTATAAAAAGTGATGCATGAAATATTATTCTAAAGATGAAATCATATTTTGAAGAGGAAGCATGACAACAAGCCTCTACAATTACATTTCATCATGTACATAAACGAGTATCTGCTGCCACAGATTAGTGTTGACATAATAATTTGTGCATGTTTTCTTTAACCATATTTAAACTTGACGGCGAATTATCGTCTTTTATACCTGTTTCTGGTGTAAGTGTATTGATTGCCAAAATTGTCAAAGAAGGAAAAGTAGCAGAAAAAATGTGTTAAAAGAAGATTGTTGAAAAAGTTGTAGTTTCGTTTTAAAAAAACCTAATCAAATAGAAAAGTTCTTATGGAGCGTAATGAAATTACAACTTGGATAGCGATTTGTAGCGTATTTGAAGGGGATTAGAAAAAAATTACAATCTTCCTAATCCCCTGCCCGTCATATACATTGAAGGAGTTTTGTGACCTGTTTCAGAAGGACAGGAATATAGAATTGTCTACGCAAGAGGAAACACTGGTTTTGTTAAGAACGCACTATTCATATTTAAATCTAACACTAAAAGTGGCGACTACTATGATGAAATTAATAACGTCAAATAAAAAAACGGCTGTCTGAAAAACTGCTTCCCAGTTTAGAGCCATCACTTTTCATTATGTAAAACGCTTCATAACATATTTACCGTTTAAATAAGTGCCCGAATACTAACACATTGAAAATGGAAAGTGAAAGTGGCTCACAAAGAATAGGTATGAATACAAAGAAGAAATCACTAAACCACAGAAATTACGAAACAAACCAGATCCTGTTTACGAAGTAGACTTGATGCTGCATAAAAATGGACATAAGTGATTACGGCTACCACCGTACTTACCACTGTGACTTAAATCTGATTGAGCTTAATTGGAGTACCATGTAACTTAAAGTTGCAGAGGTAATCCCTGAGCATTATTCAGCGGATATTCCCCGCTTAATATCGGAAGCTTTTTATTCCATTACAGTGAAAGAATGGAAGAATCATTGTGACCATGTTCACAAACTGGAATATGAGTACAAGAAAAGATATGCTTATTTATATGAACCTTTTATATAAATTTGCAGAGTGATAGGACACTGACAGTGATTCAGAGAGTGATACTGATGATCTTAGTCCTGTAACATCTTCTGACCTTCAGAATTATATTCCTGGAGTGGGGTCCATTGACTGTTACTACGACAATGTTTGTATATGCGACACGTAGATTCTATGAGAATACATACTATAAATCAGGATTCAGATAGGTTTACGGAAATAAACATTGTTTTGCCTATACTTTGTTTTATTTAAGAAAAATACTTCCTTACAAATAAGGTATCAACCAACTTCAAAAAGAAATTATCTTTTGGATCCTTGCGTGTTAATTTACTATAATATTACATTTATCTGTATTAGAATAGCCTATGTGGGCTTACAAACAGGTGTGCCAAATTTTAGTAGTTCTTGGATTACCCGATCTTTACGTGTAGGTCTGTCAAACTGTTGATTAACATATCGCCAACTTTTTGATTTATATTACCGCACCGAAACCAACCAATCAACGCTTTGACAGACCTCCACACACACTTGCGTCACCTGGGGTAAATGGCTAACATAGCCGCCATTTGGTCGCAATTCCAAAATATGGCACAACTAGAACGCCACTAGCGACTCCCGTCAGTTCACAGGTAACTAGGTAGTATGTCTGTAAACGAAAACGACAGCATATCGTCAGTCAGACTCCAACAAAATTGGACAATAAAAACAGTACATAGAAACTATATAATATAATATATAATACCTTGGACACTATTTACACACATTGATCAAGCCCCAAACTAGGATTCCCTGTATCTTGGATACTAGACAACAATACAAATACTTATATAGATAGTATTATTCTTAGATAGATAAACAACCATGACGAGGGTACAAACATCCGTTCTCATCAAACAAATATTTTCCCCCACCGGGACTCGAACCCAGGACCCTTGGCTTCGTAGGCAGGGTCCCTGCCGACTCAGCCATTCGGTATTAGCGATCTCCTATGTCTAAATATGCAATCACGGTGTCATGAGCGCTGGAAAAACCAGTTATTTACATTCATCAAATCACCTTTATGTTTGTATATGTACATAATATTGAAAAGTTTTTATTTTTCTGTATTTATTATCACTTTAAAAAAAAGATCATCTAAATAAATAAACTATCATCTCACAGGAGTTATACGATTTAATTTTCAGAATTATGTATTTCTGATATGCTCCTGAAAGGTTTGAAACGTGAACTACTGGTACTCAACCATTCACATTTGTTTATCGCTAGGTACATCGCTGGGGCAGTCGTCCTTACATCGATTTAACGCCTCCTTTGCTGAATTGAAAAGAGAAAATAAATAATATATATAAAAATATTAGGTTACTATACAAGGGAGGTAAGTCATCAATAGCACCCGAGATATTCAAGCGCACGAGCCAGCGAAGCGAGCGAGATTGCTTATGGCTCGAAGGTGTAATGGATCACTTACACCCGAGTGCAATACTCCACTTTTCATCACTAATGCGAGACAATAAAAATAAACTTATAAACCAAACTTTGCTTGAAAAATGTACTTTTTCTTTTAAAATACCTATAAATTTTACAATGTGTTTAACAAGATTTTTTTTCATGCAATTTTCTTGCTGGCCTGGGCCAGGGTTTCAAAGAGAAAACCAATTTATTGTGACACTTTTAAGCGCCTTTCCGGGGCCTTTTATGAGTTCTTGTCCCAAAAAACGAAGAAAGGAGCCTCGTTCAATTTTCAGATTTACTTACCTCCCAAGGCTTGTAAATCCCATTAATCTACCGCATATCGATAAATTTTCCGAAATAATATTTTCCTTGTATTTATTTTTCCATTCGCGTTTTTTCCCACGATTTATTTTTTCCATACGTTTGTTTACTATTAATATATTTTTCTGTACTCTTTAATTTCTTCTGCTTGCTTTTGCCAGACATATATTTTTCTATGCATTTATTTTCTCAATTCGAATTTTTCATATACATAATTATGTTTTACCGGTATAATAAGTTTCCAGGTGTTTTTCCTCATACACTTTATGCTTAATTTAACTTACATCCATACACGTCACGCCTTTCCCATACCTGGTGGTAAAGGGCGCATATGCGCCCCCGTTTAGTCAGTTTTCACTACTCCTTTTTGCGTGTCAGGGGTCTAGCCCATCGCCGCAGCTAAGGAGATATGTATGACCCAAAAAATAACACATAAAATACCAAAAAGTATGGCATCGCGGAGTCAAATACAACAAGTTAGGCATCGTGGAGTCAAATACAACAAGTTAGACATCGCGGAGTCAAATACAACAAGTTAGGCATCGCGGAGTCAAATGCAACAAGTTAGGCATCGTGGAGTCAAATACAACAAGTTACGCATCGCGGAGTCAAATGCAACAAGTTAGGCATCGCGGAGTCAAATACAACAAGTTACGCATCACGGAGTCAAATACAACAAGTTACGCATCGCGGAGTTAAATGCAACAAGTTAGGCATCGCGGAGTCAAATACAACAAGTTACGCATCGCGGAGTCAAATGCAACAAGTTAGGCATCGTGGAGTCAAATACAACAAGTTACGCATCGCGGAGTCAAATACAGCACGTTACGCATCGCGGAGTCAAATGCAACAAGTTAGGCATCGTGGAGTCAAATACAACAAGTTACGCATCGCGGAGTCAAATGCAACAAGTTAGGCATCGCGGATTCAAATACAATCGGCATCGGGGAGTCAAATACATACGCATCGCGGCGTCAAATACAGCACGTTACGCATCGCGGAGTCAAATACAACAAGTTACGCATCGCGGAGTCAAATGTAACAAGTTACGCATCGCTGAGTCAAATACAAAAAGTTACGCATCGATGAGTCAAATTCAACAAGTTACGCATCGCGGGGTCATATTGCCAGCCAGCCTTCTTAATTCATTTATTGTTTATCTTTAGTCCGCTAGTACACTAGGTATGTGGACGTTCTAACGGTGATGGAAAACATCGTGAGGAAACCTTCATATCTCCTTAGCTGTATTATGTGCTAGCCCCCTGTCACGCAACATGGAGGTGTATGGATGTCAGTTGAATCAAGCTTAAAATATATGAGGAAATAAGCACCTTCAAAATTATGCATAGAAAAATATATGTCTGGCAAAAAGAAAAAGAAGAAATTAAAGGGTCTAGAAAAATATAATACTAGTAAAAAAAGGTATGAAAAAAATAAATCGTGGGAAATAACGCGACCTGAAAAAAAAATACAAGGAAAATATTATTTCGGAAAATTTATCCATACACTCACTGGCAAATCGTGGGCGCCACCGTGACACAAGGAAAAGGCGTTACTTAGTTTTTTGACGATCAAACAAACAGTTAACAACCTTGGGAACCCCTAACCCACCACTCTCTGGTATTTTCTGACTTTGCTGATCAAACTAATAAGTCTTACTGATAGCTTATTTATTAACACCTCAGCAACGTTAATTTAACTTGCGGAGCTCCAAATTACTTCCCATTTGCAACAAAAACTCACATAATCATACAGAAACACAGTCTTACTCACTGTCGCACTTCTGAACAAACTACCCAATCTATCAATCTCGGTACCTAGACCTAGGTTCCTAATTGCATCGAACTGCGCGCCTAGAGACCGCGACGCGTAACAGGTGGGCCTGCTATAGCGACCTACCAGCGTGAGCACAAGAGACACTGTTACAACAACCAAAATTCCCAAGCAATTCGCCACAAACACAGCGGGTTATCAGTAAACGGAAGCATGAAGTTAATCGCTTACCAGGCGAGCGGGCGAGGGCACACGCGACCGATAGTAAGAGTGCAATTAACGGGTGCATCCCTTAGAGTTCCCAAAGGAAGTGTCGTTGTCGCAGTGTTTGCAAAGTCCGGCGGGGCGGTAGAAGCTTGACGCATCACCATGCGCCGATCGATACCCCGCCCACATATACTTCCATCCAACTCACTACATAGCACAATGGCACAACTCGCTAGCAATATTCACACATCACTATCGCAACAGCATAGAGGTGAAAATCCCATTAGAACTCGTGGATCTGTTGAGATATATATAGCTATTTAAATTCGAACTGGAGATAACGCGGTCTACAATGAATGGATGTGTTTACAACTGATGGTGTGTGCATAGTACAATAAAAGAAGTCTTGAGATGTGCATCTACAACTTACCTTGTCTTAGCAAACCATGTGATAATAGATCTGAAACTCTTAGATGATCAGATGTCTCTCATTTCTGATTCCGATGAGAATGATGATTGAGTAGGTAATACGTCATAAAAACCTACGATGTAGGGATACGTCGCGCCACATGTTATGAGCGGTGGCCTTGAATGCGCAGTAGTCACTTTTCAATACCTGTACATATGCACAGTAATTCCCGCCAACGTTGTCCAGCGCTCTTAATTCGTGACGCGAGGTATAATACGTTTGAATCTTTCTTTTTGAATTCTTGGATGTGTTCTATGTATTTACATAAGTATTTATCTCTATTAAATATATCGTCGTCTAGTATAATAACACAAGCCTTGTTGAGCTTGGTATGAGCCTAGTTCGATTTGTGTAGGATTGTCATCTAATATTTATTATTTATTTATTATTAATACACAAGAACTTTTAATATTTATACCTATCTATCTACTACGTAAATTATTCCCGCTTATATAGGTACGTATCATGGACCATACCTATCAAGCTAAGGACATAGGTACCTACTCTGTCTGCATCATCCATCACCTTGTTGAGGAAATTCAATTAGCGCATGTATTTCCATCCACACAATTTTGACTGCCCTTTGCCCTTTAACCACCCTACTTCGGGTACCTATCTGTCATACTTACTTGTATTAGGGACAACGATAGTATATAGAGCTACTTTAACTGCCATCTTGTGAAGAACTTTCTGCATTCGGCAATAAAATTATCTTGATTGCCCCTAATCTATGAGAATACCTTTATACCTAGCTGATAGATTGTAGCCGCGAGGTGTAGTAAAACATTAAATCAAACAACCATCGTCATCACAATCAAATTATCATCATGGCATCGTTTCGAATAAGTTCAGTTAATCGCGGTCTAATGTTTAATTATCATAAATATATTTTGATAACGACTACGATGATTTGAGGAAAGAAGAATAATCTCGTATCGGTGATCTCTTAACTCAGTCAGCAGCGCTGGTAAAATTCTAAAGTGGCCACAACCGATCAAAACCAGCGTGAATGGCTGTTGGCCGCCTCATTAGAGGTAGGAGAAAGGATGGTCAAGAATCGAACATTCGTTAGCGTGATGGGAAACTGAGCCAATATTGACGAGACAAGAGATGATAATAATGAATGAGCGTTCTACTACAATAATGATTCAAAGACAGCGTTTCGTTGTAACATCTGACATGAAAACAAAAAAATAATTTTGTTTTTGAACCAAGTTTCGGAACAGCCCTGCGCGCAAGCGCAATATAAATGTCAAAAACAACAAACAAATGTCAAAAAGTGCGGATACTGCTTTAGCTATTGTCTATAGCCGACCGCCGACCGACTATAGCAATCAATCCATTTTTATCATGATTTATTTGAATAAGTGTATTCTAGTTTATTATGAAACAAATACAAACCATGTGTTGTCCACGACAAACAATAGGGGTTCCTAAAATCGATCTCTGTAAGGCGACCAATGTGGATTTTGTGACGGACAGTTTGTGCTCTGTTTGTTAATTGATTTTACATATTGCAAAATCGGTGTATTTGTGCAATCAAAATGCCTGTCCGCCAGACAGGCAGAATGTTTATAAGTTGGTAGAAGTTGGCAGCAGTATCACGATGCGTTTCCACAGGAGGTGCGGTGATAGAGTCACCCTATTGAATGATAACGTGACCGCTGTGCGGAACTTCGTCGAGTTCAACCATGGCATCATATTCAGCGCGGAGCCGCTCCAGGATGACGTCATGTTTGAAATCTGTATTGACAGAAAGGTCAGCCACAGTTTTTCAGCATGTATGAATCTCATTGTGTTATATTTCAGATTGCTGTCTAGACCCAGAGGGTAAAATATAGATATTGTACACCTTAATTTGGTGGTGGGGAGGGTGGGGGAGTAGGAGGGAGGTCCTTCACCCCCTTCCCCCCCCCCCCCAAGCCAATGTTTATTTCCGGAGATGCAGTTTGATAATGATTTAACTCAAATAAAAATATCAGGTTATTATCTACTTTTTGCTATGAAAGTAACATAAAGCAACCCGAAGAGGGTTGGGGAAGGGGGGTGCGGTACCCCCTCCCATCTGCTGGAATCACAGTACTAATTTCACAGTTAATTCCTGCTTCAGCTAATATTCTTATCATTAAATGTTGTTTTTATTTGCACTATGCTCTGGTTCTGCTTCTTCTTAGTACAGTCAGTGTCAGAGAAAAGTATGCCCCCTGGTATCGAAAAAGAAGAGTATAACATTTTTGATACATAGAGTAAATTGTAAGTTGGTCCGGTGGTTAACAAATTGGACTAGTGGACCAAATCCAAACATCTTTATTATTTAGCTATTTACAAACACTTTAGAAACATATTTTTTTTGCCTCATCTCTGCATTGAAACACTGTTGGATAAGAAGGGCAAGGTAACCCCCACAGATTGATTTTTGAACCATAGGACTTGGGTTAAATTCCACAGCAGCGGAGGTTCTTTTCGCTTTTTTTTGTAGAAGTTCTTGTATATTTTTATTTTCTAACTAGCAAAGCATAGCATATTAAAATAAAGTAATGTGGAAGTTATGCAAAAAATAGGCATGTTGTTGAAAGAATATTAGTTTGTTTATTCAAGTATAAATTTTGAATTCTTCTATATTACTTTTCAAGGAATGTCATATTTAGTTTTCTTAAATTGTAAATTATTTGCTCATCTTTTGGGATTGTAAAAATATTATGGTTGTATGAGACACTCATGCTAAACGAGAGATACTTACTTAAAATATTGTAAAAACTTCTCCTTTACAGTCTTCACAAAATAAAAGGCCCGGTGGCCCAAATTAAATTCAACCTTATACACGGACCCTGTCACTGGGCCTTTTATTTTGTGAAGACTGTAGATGAAGGAATAGACCCCAAGACATTTCCAACTCCGAGTAACTTTGTGCATTTTTTGATATTTTTAAATGTTACATTAATTTATTTTATTTTTTACAACCAGTTTACATGTTTCATTACATACTGTTTAAAATTTGCAAAAAAATAAATAGGGTTTGATGACCTTTGTGGTGGTGCGGTTGTGGCTGGGCCTACCGTGCGAGTGGTCCCAGGTTCGATCCCCTGCTGTGGATATAGAAATAAAAGCAAGGTCTTGCATGTTTATATGTGTCTGATGTCACTGTTTCTGGTTCACACGACACAGGGTGTCCTAGTGTGGGGGCAGAAGCAATGTATGTGCCTGTATGTAAATGTCATGTTTATGTTTATGTTATCACAGAAAAATATAATACTTTGCTAGGTAATATATGTTAATGGAAGTAATTAATAATGATGTGTAGGGCAGTGTAACAATAACGATTTGAAGACGTTATTAATATTGCTGGCAAATATTACAATATTTTATAATCTATAGCTATAAACCTTCTTATGTTTTAGAGAGAAAAACATGTTAACCTCACACCGACATGTCTTGCCAGCAAGACATTGGCCCGTTATAGGTTTTGAATTTTATTACCATGGCATGATGTTCAAAATCGCGATGCCTCAAAGTTGGATTGGGTCTCTGAGAGGTTAAACTACGAAGTAGTATAACAATTTACATCTATCTCTCATATTAGACCTACAAACAACAAATTTCGCACTAAATTTGTGTTAAAAAAAAAGTGTTTTGTTGGAGTGTTTTATTCTATTACTATTAATTCAGCCCCCTTATCGACACTCTGACCCATTCCGTTTCTTGTGTTTTTGATAGATTTTTTGGCATTCTTCCTTAAGCAACACATACAATTGAAATAATTGCATTTCATTTCGCGTACTTAAATCTTTGAAATGAAATTTTAATCTCTTAATTTTAAATAAATGTATCTCTGGCAATAAAAAATTGCTAAACGGGTTCACCTACACCCTAACAACACGCCCCTATTTACATAATATAAAAAATGTTGTGTACAATATCTATAGCCAACAAGACCCAGATGTGTAGGTACATTAGACAATGCTATCAAATTTGACACATACTATAATAATAAATGAGTGACAACCCAGGCACGATTTTGTGCAATGTTGATGGCTACAGAGAAAGAATAACACCATTCATTACACATCATTGTAGCTGATATAGGTCCTAAAATACAGGGTATCCTAGTTTAGGCTCCAGCTTTTACAAATATTAATAATCCATTAGTTATATTATAGCGAATAAGCACCAAAATTTTGTAAAAATATTTGTAAAGGAAATAAACGATTTACTAAACGATTTACTTTACTTGATATAATGCAAATGACCTCCACATTGCCAGTTTAGCATGTGTTTATTATGTGCAGGTCAATGTATGGCATGGCAACCTGGAGATTGGCGTCACATCATTGGATCCAGAACATCTGGAGCTCCCGGCTACGGCCACCAAACTTCGCAACACTGCTTGGGTAAGAAATAAAAAGATAGAGTAGAAGATGGCACATCCACTGACCAGACCACAGGAAGGTGACGGGTTCTCTATTGTGTAATTCCAGCCAATAAGGTACTATCGAACCAACTGAATCATGACCCTTTTGCCTGATAATTCGTTTGAAACTTTCAAACTTGTAAGATCTATCAAAATGTCAGTGTCTAATCAAATGATAACAAGTTCGTTACCAAGGAAATAAACCTTCAAGCGAATTTCGACCTACTTGCATTTAAGGGGTTTAGCAAAATAAGCTTATGGTGGGTCATGATTCAGATGGTTCGATAGTACATGACTGCTAGTCAAAATATATACTTTTAAGAACTGTCAAAATGGCAATTTTCTTACGAGTTCTATGAAATACGTCATAGTCAAATGCTGCCTCTTAACACAAATTTGAGTTTATAAAATTCAGCTGCTGGAAATATACCATTCTGGTATTGTCAAACGTTTTTCATGAAATAGGTGAAGCCTGAAGCACGTTTCTAGATTTATTGGACTACCTTGTCAAATACCATATTCTGGTAATTTTGGTGGTACTATCGAACTTGAAATAGAAGAATAGAAGTTCGTCACGGAGATTATATTAATATGGGCCCTGCCCAGCGTAACTGAGCCAGTTGTAGATTCTCCGACTCTGTGAAATTAATGACAAAGTCAAGAAAACTTTATTTGTTGACAAAAAACAAAACTGTTATTTTGTCCCAACAGTTCCGTGACCTAATAAAATATGTGTTTTTTTTTAAAAATAAAATCAAATTTATAAACCGTTTATCTTTCAGATAATGTCGGGCAACAGCATTGTGAGAGATGGAATCACCTCAATCAACACATACGGACCTGAGCTGGACTCTCTGCGGGAAGGAGACACCCTGGGTGTAATGAGGACCTGTAAGGTAATATAATTTTGAATTAGCTTATCAATATTTTCTTCGTGAAGATAATAACTAGTGTGAGTGTTATCTCGCCCCAAATTGGCGAAACAGTGTTAAAATCATTAAAAACAACAAACTAGTGAGGGTTACGCAGTGCTTTGGAACTGTTCAAAAAAACCTGGTCCGTGGTAACTAATCACTGTGAATTCCTACAAAAATGCTCGAATATACTTCTCTAATACGTCAATCCGTGTGATTATAGGTGAATTAAAACCTGTAGAACCTTCCAACAATAGTTTATCGATCCTTTTGAGAACTACTAGCGACATCTAGTGCCTGAAAGCTACGCAAATACAGCAGCGACACATATCGCCGAGTAGCGAAATTTCTGTTAACACTGCAATCACAAACTAATTGCCCTGCCAACACCAGAAACCGCGAGATAGCGAACAACTGCAAGCTGTGCAAAACGGACAATATCGTCACTGATAGCATAAAATACTCTTCTTGCCAACTTTACCTACACTACAAGTGTGCAGGTCTTTCAGAAGCGGACTGTGGAAAAGTACTTCCGATGTACAGAAATAAATGGAAATGCACGGAGTGCAAGAAAGCTAAAACAAATACGACGGCAAGCCGTGGGGCTTCCCCTGCACCTCTGAACATCCCATCTCCAAGCTACACATTGATACTAAACATACAACATCTTGTCTGCCTTCATAAGATAGTGAGAGGCACCTTAACCATTTCACTACTATCAAATGTAGACTTTCACGTCCCTAACCGGTCAGTTAGGAAACCCCGCACTTTTTCTATCCCATCTAGTGTAGAATTAACGTCAGCGCAACAACCCATTGCATTGGTGCGAATGTGTCGCTATTTTAACGAAATGGCTGCTTCCAATCATGATGGCGACGAGCCTGACATCTATCACGATTCTCTACCACGCTTTAAAAATAACATTTTCAAGTTGTTGTAATAATATCGCTCCGATTTTGTAATTATAACCAGCCTTTGCAGAAATGACTCTGTTTTTAACCATAGTCAACATCCACTTTGCTACCAAGCTATGTATATCATCCCGATTGAAGGATATATCATCCCCATATATCATCCCGATGGCTTGGAAAAAAAAGACCCCTCTTTATCAAAGATCCTAAGTCAATATTTTTGTTTTCTAATGCTCTCTCCGCTCCTAACGTCATACTTTCATAGTTCAAAAGAAATGCGCAATTACTATTTTAATAAAAAATAGAGTCTTGTCTGCACATTGCCAAATTTTCATTTTGCGTATACCTATTTCCAAACGTAATCTGTAAATTTCCGCGCATGTTTGAGAAAATGGTTATTGTTTACGCTAAGGTATACGCAGCATCTGTGAACTTGCAAAAGCATCGCTGGATCTGAAATAGATGCATTTTCAAATTTAAACCATGGTACTTGCTCAATATAGCCAGAGTGGTGGGTGAAGGGGGTGAAGGGGAAAGGGATAAGGGGGTAATTTAACGCGGGAAACGTGACGGTTCCTTTCCACGTGACCCACGTGTAGCTTGACCTTTCTCTAAAGCCTGTCAAGTGTGTAACTAAAAAGTAGACGAGATATTTATTTCGTTTTGTTCATTATGTCTTTCCTCTGAGTCTACACCATATTTGTATGTGTAATATAGGTAGGTAGGTAAGCCAGTTATTACTTTGATAGCTGTCAGTTTTCAAATAAATTAAATTATGTTTTGAAAACCTCTTCGGCTTCACGTAAAACTTGACGAAATGCTGGTATTACCGAGTTGTTTATTATTGTGGGTTACATTCCTCTTTACAGACTTTTGTAGCAAATGTTGATCATGCGTTATTGGCTTTACTCACTACTATCTACTGACGTTGTAAGCGCAGAGGTTCAAATACAAGCATGCTATGTTGGTTAATACTCACGAGGCGGTATTATGCGGTGGTATGATACCCGATGTTACCCGGCCCGGCCAAGCGCCCGCCCAGTTTCAGGCGCAAAGAATTACCGCCGCCACCGTGAGCCAGGAAGTAGGTCCCAACCGTGAGGCCGACAAACTCTGCTGTGCAGTGTTCTCTTCATTTGTGCTGTTTATACATGTGTTCTTGTTTTCTTGCAGGCAGGTAGATTTCATTTTCAAGAGTTATAATAACAACCATTATCTAAAGCTTTCATTACTAACCTTAGTCTCTTCAATCATCTCGTTTGTCAATCAAGTATTTTTTTTCTCGTCTACAGACTGTATTTTTTCATAATTGTTCGTTTTTTGTGTTGCTATTATTTTATTGTTTCTTTCCTGGCAACCCCAGTGCGACTGGGTTCAGGCTTTTATTATATTATATTTTATACCTCCTTAGGCTAGCATTATATTCGTTTTATAAAATATTTTATCTACACACGTATCATAAACCCACTTTACTGCGTACAAAAACCGCACGTTATGATCAGCATAATGTTAAACTACTTGGTAAAAACTCATTTCTTATCCGAAAATTACACATTATGACCATAATGTGTAATTTTTCTACATATTATGGCATTCAAATTTCGAACGCCGACGCCCGCCTGCGTGCCGCCCGTAGTTTGTCTGTGAAGTTGGTACTGACATTCAAATTTCGAACGCCGACGCCCGCCTGCGTGCGGCCCCTAGTTTGTTTGGTACTACAGAACAAACTAAATAATTGCAGAGCCACAATGCCGGTCAACATGCGGTTCCTGAACATATCAAAGAGAGCTTATGGTATGTGTGTAGATAAACTAGTGTATGTAACTGTACATAATTAGGCATTAAAACTCTCGAGAGTGGGTTTATGAAACGAGCCGAAGGCGAGGCCCTCCATTATGTAGCAGTCACATAAACTACTATTATGTAGTAGAAGTAGTAGCAGCTATTGTAATATGTTTGTTTGATATGGATAACTTGAATAATTTTACAGATAGTTATTTCTCATGCTCTTCGAACGACGTCTCTGTTAGTGCGGGAAGTTTTGACTCCCTTGCGGACGAGGCATTGCCAAGCAGCCTAAAACGCGTGTTGATGCGGTTGTAGTTCAACTTCAATTTTGTGCTTATTATTGTCCAAAGTATACCTGGTAGCTTCGCTAATCTCATAGAAACTTTCAGCGACCAGAGTAAACAAGGAGTGCTTGTCTCCGAATCCTTTCTCAAATCATCTCTTCCTTACTCCATGTATTCTCTGCCAGGGTTCAGGCTCTATCGTAACGATAGGGCGGATAAAGCTGGTGGCGGCTTTGATATCTACATACGTTTTGAGATTCCTGGCAAAGTCATCAGCCTCTGGCCAAGCCGCTTCGCTTAAGGCAGATGTCTCATATGTCCATTAGACCCCCGTCGTCACTGGGGAGACCGTTGATGACAAAATCCTGAAGTTCATCTCCATTGTCCTGGGACTGTTTTACAAGCGCGCACCAATAAGTGGTTGACTGAAGTAATCAAGGCTTTAATAGCCAAACGAAACCTTGCCAAAGGCCGTTATAAGAGAGTATGTACAATTTTATTTACAAAGACTGCGGCTAGGGCGTGCATTGTGACTCGTTAGCGTGGTTAGCCTTGGAATACGACTCCCCTGATGTCATAGCCTCTTCACGGCATGTCAAGAGGGCGTCAGAGAAGGTGGAATGTAGAACGCGTCAGCAGGTCTCATAGTGTAGAGGGCCAGACGTGATGGCAGGATGAAAGAGGTCAGCGGATGGTTCTTTGCGTCTTTCCATTCCCTCAGGCGAATGCAGAACTTCTTGCTACGACAGACCAAAAACCCTTGCACAGCTTCCCTTCTCCTGCCGCTAATCGACTACCGATGTTACCGGGGCGGGTGCGAACGAAAAGCAACTGAATAAACTCGGAACGACTTCAGAATCTCGGTATTCGGTTTATCCTTGGACTGCGAAAATTCGAACATGTTTCTCAATATCGCAAAGAGTTGGGGTGGCTTCCGATCCGTCGTCGCCGGGACTTAAACATTCTTTATTATCTGTTCAATATCTTGGAAAATCTGAGCTACCCCAACCACTTTCGAGACTGTTTTGAGTATCTCTTTTCGGGAGATTGGCACCAGAGATGTCACAATGTCTCACTTTTAGCCACTTTGCGGCATAACAACGCTGCGAATAAATGTACTCTTTCTTTTAAAGCTTTGCATCATCTACCAAACACCATTGAAGACGTGTCGACCTAGACACTCGTCGGAAATCACCAAATTTCCGCAATAGTATTATATTACGATTGTTCTCTTATTAAATATCCATGTTGTTCCTTCAGAGCGAGCTGATGTTCTTCGTGAGCGGCCGCTGCCTCGGCGTGGCTGCGCGCGCGCTGCCGCCGCGGGTGTTCGCGGTCATCGACCTCTACGGCCAGTGCGTGCAAGTCACCATCATGAACAGCCCGCGCCCGAGGCACTGCAACTTAGATATGGTGAGATTTGTTGACTGCTAGCTATGGTGCAGGTTCGTAACCGACCGACATTGCCGACAACGCGTCGCGTGATCGTGCTATATAGGTATACCTGTACTTTTTACGTAGACGTGTAGTTGACAGCTACTTGACAGATTCAGACGTGTATGTATACCCCGAAACTCAGTGCAATTATTTTGAAAACGTCCTAATTTTTTTTAGACTTCAGGTGTTAAGCCTGACTTAAATGTAGTTCATTAATGACCCCACCGAGGGGACATGCCTTTGTAGGGAAACGAGTAAGATTAAGCCATACTCCACCACGCTAGCTCAGTGCGGGTTGATGGAGCGGTTTTACGACCACTACCACGTACCGATAGTTCGCGTTCATTCGCACCCCGACCGGGTGGAAAGAAATAGGGCTTTAAATTGAAGTCGTTTTTTTAATTTTTAACTTGGTGGATTATTTTCTGTAAGTACATTGTGCTAAACGAACGACGAAAATTAATTTCCTGGCCACCTAAAATTTTATATCGTATAGCAAACTGGAACCGTGCGAGCTACGCCATTAGAGCACGTGTGTTGCTATGACGTCGTTGCATGCATTATTTACACGTAACCAGGCAACTGATTAATTATATATGTGATACACAAATATATATTTATAAGATAACTGATAAGATAATTAGTTTCATCGACGTCATTCCGGTTCTCCTGTGGCTACTCGAATGTTCTGTTTTCCTGTTCTCCTCTGTTTTGTTATAATTACGAAGACATTGGTTATTGTTTCGTGGCTCCTTTCCTTGCGTGTCTTCGCGTGCACCCTGGACATTTGCATCCACTTACGATTGACCCCTGCCTATTTATTGGACTCTTCTAAAAACTCATGACAAAATGTCATGAGTTTTTAGACAATGAGAAAGGTTTCTCGTCTGTGACAGACCTGATAATGTTAGTTTCCATGTTTTCCGATGATTTTGCGCAGGATTTCTGTTTGGAAACCAAAATTCCTAATATTACATATATTATCGAACTAGCGACTGGCATGAAAAAAATTAAAACCATGTCTCGACAATGACATCTATTTACAAATTTTATACTTTATTATACTTTATTTTCTTATTTACTTATACTTTATATTTTAAAAGTAATTTTCGTACGTATGTATACAGTTTTATTGCGCACTAGGACTGTCCTTTTTCATAAACACTCCTGTCTTGCCTAGGTTTGCTGGAAGAAATCTTTTTTTAGAGATAAGCTCGCCTTTGCCTATAAAATTTATTGTAACTGTCTGTTTATCTATGTTTTCTGTGCAATAAAGAATATGAAAATATATGAAATATGAAATAAACACAGACTAGTTGCATCCCGGCTTAGACTCGCGACATTTAGCAATTCTTTCAACGGTCAATGCTCTGCCACTGCTTGAAATCTATCCTAGTAGAGCTAGGATAGATTTCAAGATTTCAAAGATTGTTTATTTTCTTTAAAGTTCAATACATGTTTTGTGGTTTGTGCATGCTGTAAAACCACAGGTGGTTTGTCTCAGCTGCACATATTATAGCTTAAAAATATTTAGTACGGTCGGTGTTACCAAATACACGTTATTATTTCAACAAATACAAGTTATCCCTTAAACATAGGTCCGTGCTATCGAAGTGAGGTGAATATAAGACAACTATATACTTTATTTTCTTTTTTCGTCAGAAAATTGGACATTGACATTTCAGTTACTAGAATTTTCGACATGGGGCAAGCCCCATGGCTTGCCCACGGTCTTCCCACTTGCCCATGCCTCCATAGGTATGAAGGTTTCCTCACGAAGATTTTCCATCAGTGAACGAAATAACATCTCATCTCAGCTAGGCTTGGGGCGGCAACCACTTCCCATTTGAATACCAATTCAGCAGTCGCGGCGGCGAGCCAGGCTGCCACTCCGGGCCATGGACCATAGGGTGTAGACGCAGAAACCCCACTGTATTGACCCCGGCCGGAGAGGCATATAAAAGTCTCCATGTCTTCTAAGCTTGTATGTTTGCGACCTGG
The DNA here is from genome assembly GCA_949825045.1 of Argyresthia goedartella. Lineage (NCBI taxonomy): Eukaryota > Metazoa > Arthropoda > Insecta > Lepidoptera > Argyresthiidae > Argyresthia > Argyresthia goedartella. The sequence goes on from OX463806.1 coordinate 11,485,634, forward strand.
CTGTTTTGTTTCCCACGGCGGGACGATTTCCATACAATATATATTTACATGAAATGTGCAATCATGTATTGTTGTAGATCTCGGAGAACCCCGAGCTCGGCGAAGGTCCGAGTCAACACGCAGTGCCCGCGCGCCTGTTGGTGCCGAACCCGAACTGCAATAAGACCCACGCGGCCCTTTACTATCTGCCGCTGACCGACCAGATGGCCTGCGCGACCGGTAACCTTGAACCTTCAACTTGACCTTTTTTAATAAAAAATAGGATCCAAAATTCAATAATTCCTCGAGTTTTTTGCCGTGCCAGCAACCTGAGCCTATTTATTTTAATGTAGTAGTTTTGTTTGTTCCAGTTGCTGCAGACAAACTAAAGTTCCACAATAAAACTGGACTCCTAGTCAAACTCTCCAACAACAATAGGTATGAATGTGTTATCTGACTAATGCTCTTTTAACAGTTGTGTGATTGGGTATGTTGATAATCCATATTTACAAAGCGATATAAGATGATGCTTTATGACAATTTTCCTATTTATTATAACTGTGGGAGGTTCTCATTAGCTTTTTCGTTAATATCGTTTGTAGCATATGATAAGACAGCTGTTCACAGACAACATAAATAAAATTATAGTAGCTTAAAATCTAAAAACACCCTTTGAAATCGGTCTCGTTAATACTAATCAAATGACCCCAAACTCGATAGCTTTACAAGTAAGAATACCAGTACCAATAATGGTACCATATAATTGTATTGACCTCTGAACTACATATACTACCAAGTTTAGTTATGATAGATGAACTAGAAGTGGACGAAATTTCCATTCCTAGATTTGTTGCACGATGTTATTTAGTTGCAAGTGGACCTAAATAACATCGTGCATAAGGGTGTAAAAAATCCATGTACGTGCATACATCAGATCCGGGGAGCGGCTGCGCCCCATGGACGACTACAACAATGGAGTCGTGATGACGCACCGCCCGCTGATAGACAACGAGCTTTTCGAAATACGCATCGACCGCGTCGTTGAGAAGTGGAGCGGCAGCATCGAGGTGAGAGAAGAGAGACAAGCTCGCTTTTGTACATGTGTTAATTTGGTCTGTATGTCCCTATTTCGGGATTACGTAGTATCCAGTGTGCAGATTTCCCTAATAGTCGCGAACCTCCGGTGATGGTACCTGAAGGAGAGGAAAATTATGTCATTAGCTTGTCAATAAAGTTTGAAGTAAAGTAAAGTACAGGTACCTGACCCACCTCTTTATCTCCCACCTAGATCTCCCCGTACACTACGAACCCATAAGTTGAACCAAGACCGAACAACATAGAAACATAGTGCATAATGTTCCTTAGACACATACTGGTCTGCAACCCAAAGCGCTTCAAAATCTATCCGAGGAGTTTTGAGTTAAAATATGTTTGTGGAGGTTTTCCACACACAGCATAAGTATTACCGATGTCTGTACAGCCTTGGTTTAAACCTGGAGCTTCCAAGACACAAACGAGTTCAGGTAGTGGAGCGAGTTTCCCACGGACTCGGTACGAAGTCCGCTCAACTTATTTCACTATATATAACTACAAGTGCTGTCACTGAAATAGAATAAAGCGGAGCGGAGCAAGCGAGTCAATCGGAAATAGAAATTTTATTTTCGTTGACGTGGGACACTCAAATGTCTAGATATCTTATCGCCAAGTATTATATTTACAGAATGGCACATTGGCAGTCAACTGCATATACTCTTTAAATCTAGTTTTGAACTTGTGGAAATCAAAAGCATTTTATTCCGTTCCATCTCCTCCCCGCTCGGCTATTTCCCGCTTATTTTTATCTCCCTTTTGCAGTAGACACATGCGCAGCCCACAACTCTTAAAGTTTTACGGACGCTCAAAGTACTGTCACTAAGTCTTGCTCGATGAAACGACAGCACCGGTATGGTATTTGAGTGGCTCTATATCGTCAGTCTGTGCAGTCGGACATTAGAAAATCATTTTTAGACTTAAGACAAACATGTACAAAGAGGTCTTAAGGGTCCCTTTTTAGCTTTCCGTCACTTAAAAGGAAAAAGGTACCCTTATAGGTTCACTGCGCTGTCCGTCTGTCTGATTGTCTTTCTGTCCGTCATTTAAGACCTTTTTTCTCAGGAACGTGTGGAAATATTAGTTGAAATTAATATTAATTACAAAAATCCCTGGTCCCTTGGAGCTGTGAAAATTCAAACCTGTACGTCAATTCAGAAATCAAAAGGAATTTTCTCGAGACTCGCAAGGGAATCAAAACTTATAGGGTACTTGTACTGGTAGGGCCCGTTGACCTGCAATCATGAATTTTGGCATGAAGCATGGTCAATGGCAAAAATAAAGGTAAAAATATTAAAATTGTAAATTTGTGGTTCCTTCACCAAAAGTATCGACTTTGGGTTCCACTCGGTGCGCGAATTCAACTCGCCCTTGTCTGTTTTTTAATCAGGTTGGAGTGACGTCACATAACCCAGAGTACATGCGGTTTCCCTCCACGATGACCAACATGGACACCGGTACCATCATGATGTCGGGCTGCAAGGTGCTTGTCAACGGACAGGGCTCCTACATGGAGTACGGGAACTTCAACCTCGATGAGCTGAGGGTCAGTAACACATCTTAACAAGCCACAAACTAGCGTGAGCTGGTAATCCTTGGACAGTTTCTGATTCGAACTGTTCGGATCAAATCGTCGCGGTGCTGCAGCTTCCGTTAGCTACCGTTCGCTATATTTTTGGCTGAGGGGACAAAATACTTCTTAGTTGAAATTCAAAGAAATTAGTTGTCTTACCGCAAACCAGATTTGTAAGAGTTATGTATTTATTCAACATTTGTGAAAGGCACGAGGAAACTCGTAAACGGCTAGTATTTAACCGCACATCAAAAATACTGTTTTTAACAGCAAAAAAGGATCAGCAAAAAAACTTTATGTTTTAAGTATTTTTTTTGTTCTTACATGTTCAACCTAATACGAAGGATAAAGGGGGCTTCGCTTCGCTCACCCCCTTTACCCTTCACCTAAGCTACCGCAGTATTTTGCCCTGATATTTGCTGTGAAAATCAGTATATTTGCTGTGAAAATCAGTATATTTGCTGTGCAAATCAGTATTTTTGATGTGCAGTTTAATATTTTCCCTTGTAAAATAAAAATAAGATACAAAGTCGACCTAAGGATGGAATATTATTGAATTCAGATCAGGTTGTAGGACCCAGCCTAGACTTCGACCAACGGTGCGGCATATTCTTAAAGGGCGGCTGCGTTATTTTAATTAATACGGAGATAGCAGTTAGAAATTGAAATTTGGGTTAAAGAAAGCTATCTAAAAGTATCTAAATCTGTTTTCAGCATGATCATCAATTAGCTAACATCACCCACTGCTGGGTATAGGCCTCTTCTTTACCACGACATCCACTCCGATCTTGAGCCTACCGCATGCACTACATGCCAGCTATGACGATGACGTCATCCGTCCATCTGGCTGGTGGTCTGCCGACTGGTCGTCGTGCGGTTCTGGGTAGCCACTCTGTAACCGCTTTGGTCCACCTTCCGTCATCTGTCCTTGTCAAGTGTCCTGCCCACCCCACTTCAGACATCGACGATCTTAGTACGACGTCTTATTTCTGTATTGAGAATGCGGTCTAAGTCTGATGACTGGCATGCAACGCTTTATTGCCCCTTTTATGCGATTTTAATTTGGTGCATTTTCGCCTTTCTTAGTGTTCTCTCTGTCTCTCTCTCTCTCTGTCTTTTACAGAAAAGAGCTTTTCGAGCATTTATAGTTTAAAACGCACAGACTCCTTAACCCCTCGCACCCCCAGCCACTTGGCGCCGACACAGCTCGTCCCCCAGGCACACTTAAGCCCGCGCGGCGCGCGACACTTGACTGACGTATCAAGTGATTATGTTGAAATGGTAACTCTTAGAACTATAAGAGTGCTAAATATGAGTAGCTAATGAAACCCTCTCTTAGTCAATGCAAAACTAATGTCACAGTGACCTTCCTTTATTATTGTACCGACATGAGAATCACAGACATCTATGAAAATGGTCCTTCTCGACACAAATCTAGCAGACATGAGAAAAACATCAACAACATATACATGTTATTTGATACCTACGTAATCTAAATAACATTACCCTTTCAAAACAATAAAAACATTAGTGTGTTCTTATATAAACTGTTCAATATTTCAGCGTTTGAAATTTTCCAAAAAAAAGTCCTCGAAAAAGTGTTTTTTTTGAGGCACGTTTGGAATATTTTTTTCTATGAATGACCATAGACAATTGTATCGGATTATAGACTTTGTCTTATTGAGCGTCTGGAAAATCTTTAACAGTACCAACATGACAAAAATTGGCCAAAATATACCGGTTTAAAAAAGCGCGGGAGCGAGAGCGTCATATGACGCTTGGGGGACGGACGGTACTCGAGGCGAGCGTCATATGAGGCTTGGGGGATTGTAAGGTTAAGAGAGCATTTTAAAGAAATTGACATACTAACTTGTAGTGTTATGCTACTTACATGCCATTTTCCAGTCTGTTCAGCTGGATACTTGCTGAGCTGTATAGCTGTATATTTTGTATCACCTTTATTTTCATAGGACCCTGTAACGTTTTAAACCATAAGAACACAATAACAAATCATTTTCACTTTGTATTTTCACACTATCAGCTTCTAAATCGATAGCGAAGGGGTTTACCTTTGGTGACCTTGTATTTGGCTTTCTCCGAAACTCTGCAATCTCGGGCTTCGTGCGCGCTGGTGCGCTACCTTTTTATCTATCGCTGTTATGTAATTTTGGCTATGTGATCTTGTTGATTTCTCTATTACGAGCCTGTAACCAAAATCTGACATATTGCTATGTTGTTGTTTATCTGGTTGTCATGGCAATGTCCATTCAAACTCGTTAGCGGTCTGATATGTTTACTTCAATACTTTTACAAAAATACTTTTTCTCTCTCTTAGAACTCTCCAAAAAGGGTATAAGAGCGGAACATTTCTGAAATTCGTGAGTCTCACTTCAGCTTTGAGCAAGAAGCATCACCTAAAGGCCTTATCCCGGGGCCGCACTGCCCCGGGATCCTGCGAGCCTCAGCTGCTACGCCTCCTGTCTTGGCGGGCCTCTACCCTGGTCGGCGCTTCATGGGTCTCCACTTCACCTGCCCGTTCTCTACTTCACCTGCCCGTCGGTGACTTCAGGCCGACACGTTGCGGGCCTCTACCCTGGCCGGCGCTTCGCTACCAGGGCCACTACTTCTGCTGCCCGTCGGTGTCTCCAGGACACTGACCGATTGGCCGCCGGCCACGCTCTCCAACTGCAACTGCTACATCGCCCACCAGTGCCTCCACTGACCGGTTCGCCAGACGCCTGCTGATCCTTCTGCTCCTACTCTCCGTGTCCTCCGCTTCTTTTTTTTATCTGATACCTGTATTTTTTATAAAACCTGTCTCACTTCATCCACCCTCATCTTCCTATAATTTTTCTAAATTGTCATTGTATATACACCTAATAAACTGTCATTTCTAAATTTTATCCTGGTCGTTGTTTCTTGTTAGGTTCTGGTTAGGTTCATATCGTTACACGACATACTGTAGCTAGTAAATTTATTTTCGAAAACATAATGTAGGTATGTACGCAAGAACCTTACACCATTTGCCAAACTTAGCGATAGCTTTAATATTAACCTAAGAAATAGTCACAGACTACTTGCGCCCCGGCTTAGTCTCGCGAAGGTTAGCAATTCTTTCAAGGGTCAATGCATTCTCTACTACAACAAGATACCTCTGGAAATCTTGAAATTGCCATTTGAGCAATTTAAAAACAATGTTAATGCGACTTTGTCGAAAAAGGGATATTACAATGTTCAAGATTACTTAAATGACGGGACTGTATGGGGATAATCTGGCTCAACACAGACCTTGTTGTTAATAGTTTTGTAATTATTTAAATATAAATATAATTCCTACTTATTAACTATGATATAATGATATTATTAAATTTGTATTAGTTAAGCACAAGCAATTTTTAAAAGGTATCTAAAAATCTAAAAATCTCCCACAGTGGTCCAAGGTAGAGAAGTGCCAAAAATGACGATTGCTCAGTATATGTAAATATCTACAGTAATAAAGACATTTGGAATTTGAATTTGTTCATGCTTCGACACCATAAGTAAGCGTGCGCAAGACACATATGCTGTAAACCCTGGTGTTCAGGTTTTGCGTGATCTTGGACTTGAAGACATCTTTGAGGTTTTCAAATACGGCACAACCCAACTGAATCCGTCTGGTAATCTCATTTACTTGATAATCTCGACGAAAAGAGAATCAATGTCCAATATAAAGGTAACTGACCACCTTTATTGTGCTGTGTCATCAAAACACAATTTACAAAACACGAGACAAAACGTACATGCCGTCACGCCTTTTTCCCATAAGGGGTGGCAGAGGCACATTTGTGCCCAAATTGAGCTAGATATTAACAAGTCCTCTTTGTGAGATATATAGCTAGCTCGTCGCCGCAGCTATGGAGATATTAACGTAAGCTGTGATATCAGACAATAAGAATGTTTCTTTTAGCTATTATTTTCAACTTCTTTATATTCCAGGAAGGCGACACTGTAGGCCTTTTGAAGAGAGATGGCAAACTGCGGTACTTCATCAATGGAGTGGACCAGGGCATCGCCTCCGACAAAGTAGGTCCAGAGGTGTGGGGCGTTGTGGACCTCTACGGGATGACTGTTAAGGTAAGATAAGAGAGAGATTGAGGACCAATGACGCTTATATGGCGCCACAAAGTCCTGTAATGTGTTGTGACCCATGATTTGATGTATCTTGGGCTCATCGCAGGATCTGGCATGTCATATCCCAACAAAGACGTCGTCGCTTTCCATTGACCATTGACGAGCCATTTTGGGCCATCGTGTTTTGTAAGATGTGTAACATTTATGATTGATCACTTCACAACAACACTCCACAACAATAGAACTGGATACTAAGTTGGCAAAAAAATGGACAATTTTGTCAAATATTTCGGTGAGCGCATGGAGAAATACGAGTAGGTGCTGCATGCGGGTACACCCGCTCCTGCCCCGAAGAACATGGCAAGCCTGGCGAGTGGGTTTCCGACTTCAAGTCCCTCATTTGGAAGTGCCTTGGTATGCTCAAATCACAGGTTTCCGACTTCAAGTCCCTCATTTGGAAGTGCCTTGGTATGCTCAAACCTCAGTTAGAGCTCCTGCCGCGAGAGAGTGCGTCTAAGCGGAAAGTGCTGCAGAAACTGTTTTGAAGATAGTACTTGCCGAACAACTCATGGCGTCCGTCGAATGTATCGGTGCTGTCAGCGTGTTTCACCGACTAGGTGCGTTAGGGGCGAAAACCCAACCCTGGCTCGTTGGCTTCTCAACATTGGCAGCCCGCAGCGAGGTGTGAGGACTGAAGAAGGCGCTTAAGTGTACGGGCACAACTGTGACCGTTTTTTTTTTAACAAAAATGCGTCACGATGTGTTCACACCGGCGCGCAAGCACTTTGGGATGATGATGATGGCAGCATCTGGACCTAGAAAGGCAGGATCATATCTAACTAGCTAACTAATATTTGTATGAAAACCAAGAAAACAGTGTTAAATGGGACAACACTCATTCAGACACGTTCAGGTGTGGGGTCCGGCAGTCGCCCTCACTATTCAACCTGTACGTGAATGATCTGATCGTGGAACTGAGCGGCTCTGGGATTGCTGGATGGCTTCTAACTTAAATGTGAGGGGGGTGAACGGGGGTTGTGTAGGCATGCGAACTCATGAGGTTGTATTGGTGTTATTAGTTATATATCTTTCATCGTTTGTGTATTTCTTGTGTACCTATGGATCCAAGTGGTATGAAATAAACGATTTGAATTTGAATTTTAAAACGCAACCACTGGGCGTCCGTCTAAGTCCTTACATCGGAATGACAAAACGTTAAAACATAAAACAGGCGACGTATTTGCGTGAAAGTGACAGCAGCATACAAAAAAAAATTATATACGCACAAACGAAGGTGTATTTACCCAGTTATTGAATACTCCATTTTGCGTGACAGGGGGCTAGCCCATCGCCGCAGCTACGGAGTAATGAAGGTTTCCTCATGATGTTTTCCATCACCCTTAGAACACCCGTTCGAATCAGCAATACAATGTTATGTAAATTAACTTATTTAATAAAGAATTCTGAAAATCAATCAAATTATTAACTCTCCTCAAACAACCTCGTAGAAACTTTCCAGTCAGGATTCAGAACGGGTCAAGCACTGTCACGGCTCTGCTGAAAGTCACAGAAGTCATCCAGATAACCATAGACCGCAAATAGCTTTCCGTGTTGGCTTCACTTGATTTCAGGAGTACCTTCAACTGTGTATATTTCGACATTCTCGTTGACCTTCTCAGATCCCTGAACGTCTCCCTCTTCATTGAATTTCCCTTTTCTTTAGAATTACAGGTAGTTTGAATATTTTTATTAGTATATGTACTTATAAATCTAATAGTATTATTATTACCTATATTATATTTTGGTATTTGTATGTATGTTTAGGATGTGTATTTTCTATTTATTATATAGGCACTTGTATTATTAGTTTATTGTTGTACTGTACACATAGGTCTACCCCAGCTCCGCTAGCTACCATCCTTTCTCTTCGAACCTTGGTTTGCTGGAAAAGATAATCTCGCATTTACGCTATTTTATGCTTTTTATATTATTTATAAAGGAATTATAAATTAATTTTTAGGTGACGATAGTGGATCCGATGGAGGACCCAGACAGTAACCTTAACAATGAAGCCATAGAGCTGGAAAATGCTCCTGAGGCTGATATAGCACGTAAGCAATTACTTATTTGAAATATACATACAAATAATATGTTGGCGTACATAACCTTGATTTTTGTTTTAGGATTATTTATGCCAGAAATAGAAGACGAAAGCCTTTTATTTCATACGCTGCGTGATTCGAATGTTATTGTTGTTAACAATGGTAAGACTGCTCATAGGTCTAAGTAAGTATCACGATTTTCTTCTGCATGTTTATGGATTTTGTATTTGTCGTGCAGGAAAATTAAAGTTTGACCCGACATTAGAAACATTATGCAAAAAATTAGTGGAAATTTATGACTAAGGATAGTGTTCTGCTTTATATCCTAAAGGCCGTAAAAGAAATCCGCCATCTTGAAAATAGTAGATTGTTGCAGCAAGCAGAAAGTAATTTATAAATGACTTAATGCGAGGTGCATAATCTGCTTTTCTTTTCACCTACTGCAAGGAAAATAGGTGAAAAATAAAACTGAAGAGAAATTAGAATTGTTAAAAATTATTCAAGCAACTACACGCTCGTATTTCTCACTGAAAATTAGCGCTGTTTACTTTCCCGCCTTTTAGGGTTCCGTACCTCGCATGTCCATCAGTCCGTCCGTCCGGCCATCAGCCTTCGATCTGTCACAAGCACTTTTCTCAGGAAGCAAAACTTGAAATTTTCTGCTAAAGTACTTATCCTAATAACCGCAACATATGAAAAAAAATGCCTACAAAAAAGTGGAGAGGGTAAAATGACAAAAAGAAAAAAAGAATATTCACCGTAATAATAATACCGTAGTAATAAGTCATGTCGGGTATCGTTAAAAAGGGCTTCTTATAAACTTTTCAAATATATTTTATTAAATTTTAGTTTTGATAACTACAGAAGTTATGATCAAAAAATTGCAAAAAAATTACCGCTCCCCCCCCCCCCTTAACTCCGAAACTGTGCAGTTTCGGAGTTAAGGGGGAAATTTCTAAAATTATGAAAAAAATACAAAATATATAATTTAAGCCAAAGATTATAGGAAAACTTACCTGGAATTGCCAAGGCTTTTTATTTTTCTGTTAACCACATACAAACTTATAAATGCACCTGGTTACGTACAGGGAGTATGAAAGTAGCCACACCAATAACTTTGTAAACAACATTTTGCTTTGTAAAATCTGTGATATCCTAATGCTAGGGACGAAATACGATTGCTGTGAATTGCGCACTGGCCGTTTATTTATAGACTCAAGCTACAAGTATTGATTTTGGTATACCTTACTCCTCCACAACAACCTTAAAACTCTCTATTTACTATAAGTATAACTAAACTCTAGAAGTAACTTAAAATTATAGTTTTTAAATTATCACATATCCCTCCACAATCCCCCAAAAAAAACTACTTTGAAATATAGATACAACTAGTTAATCTTATCCATTTAAGGACGACAACGATCAGGAGCTACAAACGCTCGACCAGAACGAGTGCAATCATCAAAATTAAAAAGTCTACAATACAATAACGAACGCAAAAAATAATTTAGTCGCCAACACAACAGTTATCCCAGCTCAGGCCCAAAAACAAACTACAGGCGCACGCGCCATGCACATGTGCGGGTTAAGAGCAGATACAGAGTTTTAGCATAGCGACCAGAGACTGACAGATTTTGAATACACAGTGAAGACGAAAGACCAAGGCAACCAATATTTGAAAAGAAAACTCAAGTTTTTAGGCAGATATTGGAAGGACTCAGCGGGATTCTCGAATATAATGATACATATGTTCCAAGCCATGAATAAATATCATCTTGAAAAAGATAACAGCTCTCAGGAACTCCAAGCAGAACATTATTCAGCAAATGGATAGAAGGATACTGGAAACAATAAAGACGGCAAATACGAAGATAACAAATGCTGCTCTCCAAATACTACATCCTCGCCATTCCTCATATCCTATATTGGCTCAAGAGTCGGTCGATTGAGAGCACCCTCGTTTCCTTCATGATGAGCAGGTCTTCCTTCCAAAACGTGTGCCTTCTGATATGCCGGCCGAAAGACCGGAACATTTAAAACCCTGGCTTGAGCGGCACCATTCATTTATTCCTTTATTCGAAGACTATTCTCAACATTTCCACCAGTATTTAGTTTGATGTTTTAAATGTCCGGGTTCAGGCAATTTTTTCTTTAATTTTCCTGCACTATTTATAAACGAACGGAACAGTAATGTGATGTCTAAGGATGCGATCGGTACAGGACCATGAGGATTAGTGATGTAGATGAGAAGCCTGTGCCCCGCAGAGGGTCGATGTGGGCTGAGCATGTTGATGATTACTATAAACCGAATAGTTCCTAAGTCGATTTATCCGCTTATCCAATGCAGTAAATATTATAAAAAGTAAGTTATAAACTCTTGAAATCTTCCGAGAATCTTAACTTTAAAGTATAGATCTCTTTAAAAGGCAAACTTTATTCAAAAACATTGTTGACGTCCTCTTTAGTGTTGCGGTGGCGGCCGTGCTTCCTAAGAGATAGGTCCCGGGTTTGAATCCCGGTTGGAGACGCAAAATAAAATCCCAGGTCTTTGGTGTTTATATTTTTGTGTCGTTGCTGTTTCTGGTTCTCACAAGGGTGTTTTAGTGTGTGGCCAGAAGCAATATATGTGCCTGTATATAAAGCTTTTGTAAATGTTAACTGTTACATTACTTATTTTTCATCACTAATTTTCTGAAAACAATTTGTATGTGACTCGATATGCGGGAGGTAAATGCCTACGAATGTAAGTAAATAAAAAACTCGAAAAAGGCTCCTTTCTTTGATTTTTTGGCATAAGACCTCATATTTGGGAGGAGACCCCGGTAAGACGCTTTGGAATCCCCAAATAAACAGACACATAAACGTTATCTGAGGAAATAAAAATCTGCAGTTAAAGTTATTAATAAATTGGTTTCCTTTTTTAAACAAGCACCGGACAACAAGTAAATCGCATGAAAATATTAAAAGTTAGCAGCAGCATTTTTTTAAATAAACAGCCGTTTTATACGTTGTTTTTTCCTCGCATTGGTGATGAAAAGTAGAGTATTGCACTCGGGTGTAAGTGATATATTATCTATCTACCCCTCGAACCAAAAGTCGGCAGCATATGATGACTTACCTCCATTGTATAACAATCTACTTAAATGTTATTTGCCATTGTTTCAGTGCGTTCGAATACTTCAACAACGGGTTTGTAATGACCAACCGAACGCTACGGACCAACGAGCTGTTCCAGGTCCGTCTCGACCTGGTCATCCCGAAGTGGGCCGGAAGCATCGAGGTCGGGGTCACGCAGCAGACATGTAACGAAATCGTGTTTCCGTTCAAGATGAGCAATGCCAAGTGAGTCGTTTTTCTTTTGTATATTCATAAATATACAAAAGATATAAATAAATGCTTACGCCTTTTTCTGGAAGAGGGGTAGGCAGAGACTCAAGACCTCCACTTGTTATGATCCTGGCATACATCTCTCGCTTCCTCAATATTCTCTTCCTCAACATAGGTATTTTCATACAAGCTCGCCGATTACGGGTAATTCTAATTTGGCCTTTCACTAGTAAATCGCCAACTTGGTCTTTGTAGGACCTTCTTGGGCGTCCTCGCCTGACGGCTCCATTCACAGGCGCTGTATAAATCTGTTCCGTCAAGCTCCTTTCATTCATCTTTTCAACATGACTAAACCATCTAAGCTGGCCTTTCTGTATCCGTTACACTTTATCTTCTTTCGAGCCATAGCGTTCCCTTATAACTTCATTCTTCTTTATAAAATTACTTTTTAATGTTCTTTATTGTCAATAAAATATACTATACAAATGTACAATAGCCTCGACATAGTGACTACGGGCTATGGGCTATGGATGAATATGTGCTTAGCTGGCTGACAACGCCTTTTAAAGCTTAGATCTCTATGATGAACGACTAATAGTTGAATCATAGAGTACTACCTATTGAAATTATAGTAAATTTAGTTGCTAAGCGGGAAAAACACATAATCGGTACAAAAAAAAATTGTTCAGACAATCCACTTCCCCCCACTTTGACCACTTCTCATATTGAAAGCTTTTATAAATCGTGCCCTCGTAAATCGTGGGCAATTCCCATAGAGTTACTAAGGTTTAGAGAGAGACAGTTGGTCAAGTGTGCATTATAGAAGAGTCATTAAGTGGGTGTTCGCACTTAACTTATGAAAAGCTGACTTTGTGAGAAGTGGTCAATATGGGATGTGGTCAAAATGGGAAGGAGTAAAAATGAGAAATTCCCTTTGCATGAGAAGAAATCTGTCAAATTAGTTCCAAGTGTGTGACACCAACACAGAGTAAGTAAGCAAATACTTACGTTTTGAGGTTACAAATTAATTACAGAGCAAGGCAGTAAAACAAGTTTAAGCAAGAGTTTCGTAAATCAGAGAAACGTTTTCTCAATATCCATAAAACTTTGCTGTTGACAATGTTTGACAAGTGTCAAACACACAAAAAAGGCACAAAAATAATACCTGACCTTGGCTCGATTTTACTAACAAAATAATATGTTTGTTACCTTCGTCACTATTATAGTGGAAACACTTTACAGTAGGTCTTTTTACAGCTCTCTGCTAGTGCGGCGACTCGCTTAAAATCATCGATTTAACTGAATGAATCTTCAAACATCCGAGAATCGACTGTGTCTTATTTAGTTTTTATCGTGGTGAATCAAAATAAATCTGTCTAAAACACGACATATTTGGGTGTTTGTCTATCAGAAAAATGAAATATTAGCCGTTACAAGTAAAATGCACTGCTTTAGTATTTTGAAGCACTACTGTCGTCGTCATCGCTGCTGTCCGCTCTAAGAGATATTATTATCTCGTATTGTATATTGTCTACGTGTATATCTCGATCGAAATCTTATTGTAGAGTTGACAACGTTTTCTCCACAACCTTCTTCCAGTCATTGTTACTCCTGCACACGCAGTTTCTATCAATCTTATCATTTTCGCCGTACTAAATGGTGGATGCGTATGTGTGAAGCTGAGTGGCCCTTTATATTAGCCCAAATAAGCTCTATGGCATTATATTGGCAGAGGTAGGGCACAATCTTATTACTTCGTGCCCATACTCCTGGGTTAATTCGTCAATTATATATATTAGTTTGCATTGCTTTGACTAAACTGAGTAGTTCTGCTTTTACTAAACCAGCACTGGCACACACACCATTTCCATTCAGCCAAGAGACAATGTCTTCTTTATTGCTTGACTGAGTGGGTGGTTTGTCCGCTTTTACCGAATGGTACAATGCATTATCCATAACGATTGTAGATGGATTCTCAAGGCTGAATAGCAGCTTCTCGAACCATTTTTTAAATACATTAAAGTTCATTCCCTCATAGTGGTCGTCTGTTTTTTTAAGCAAATGCGAGGAATGAAGCCTTGAGCCTGTGTGACAAATAATAAGGCGGGCACCTTTCCCTGATAGGACTTTAGATGTGGAGGCCGCTGAATCATCGGTCTATGTATATGAAACCGTTTGCATTTAAATCCATGTTTCATCCAGAAACACGACATTATCCCAATCTTTTGCTTTGTTCATTTGCCGTAAGATTTTTCACAATTTCCCATTCTGGCGCTCTATCCATTAATATTTTACGCTTGTCAGCTTTTTGTAGTTGAATCCTATAGCATCCAAGGCCTTCTTCAGAGAGCCATCCAGAAAATAAGCCTACATTGTTCAACGATTCTAATAGCTTTTAAGCCGTAGGATATTATTTTCTGGAGTAGTATCCATAAATATGGTTTCTTATTCCTTCCGTCTCTTTCGAAAATTTAGCGTTTTCAATGCATTGTCTTCGAGGCCGGATTGCCCGATTTTTTCTGTCGGGAAATTGTGTTTTTGTTAATGCCAAGAGCTGCGGCAACGCGATCTCTAGGTCTTGTTAACAGTGGCCCGCCATTTTCTTTTTCATTGTGAAAGTAACTATATAAGTTTACCACCTGCTCCCGAGCTTTAACGTTGAGAAGTTTTCTTTGTTTCGACATCGACATGATAATGTAGAAGAACAACAGAACAATTGGTTAGGCAATCAGTAACCAAAATTATAGCCAGCCACGTCAGAGTAGATACCTGATATCAATAAAAATAATAAAAGCCAGGGCAGAAGAGAATAACATAGAGTAAGATCAATCCAATGAGAGAAGATCGAGCACATTTTCACAATATCAAAAGTCATAGAGAAATGCTCAGAATACGGAAAAAAGCTCTGCATAGCTTTTGTTGATTACTCGAAAGCTTTCGATTCTATATATCAATCCAAGCTATGGAAAGCTCTAGAGCAAGGCGTAGATGTTACATACATAAATACACTAATAGAAGTTTATAAAAGAAGCAAGATATTGATCAGACTGGAGAGAAAAGGCGACTCATTCGATGTAAAGAGAGAGTACGACAAGGTGATCCAATATCTCCAATCTCTTCACCGCTCTACTTGAATATATATTTCGAAGTCTGAAGTGGCACACACAAGGAATTAGTATCAATGGAGAATATCTCAGCCATCTCCGTTTTAGAAGTACACTTCTTATGACTTCACTTTGTGCCTCAAATAATCTTTCCGTTGTCATACCAAGATTTGTCTGCAGTTTGATCTCAGCTCGAGTGTCTCTTACAAGTATGTTGTCCACCGAAGTATAATAAGATATTTTGGACTTCCCTAAGCTATGGAAAATCATGATGCCGGCTTCATCGACCACTTTATTATTTATTATTAAGTATACTTTTTTATTGTTTGTTTATAAAAGTGAACAGTGTATGTGGCGTCTACTTAGTAAACTAAGGCTTAATTTGTACTTAATTGCCTAGCGTTAGTACACAAAAGTTATTTCGGGCCACTTGCATCCTTCGAACCGTTTGATGGCTTTGGCAACACTTCGCTTCCCTGCAGATCTACTGGCAACTACTGCAGTAGTGGTCAAATCATGAGCATTCCAGGTTTGCACTACATCTTCCACGCGCCATTTCTTTGTCTTGAAAGTTGAGTCTTCGAATGACTTCTGAGGTGTTCCTGGACGTCGAACAGGTGTTAAAGTGCTTGGACTATTCAGCCTTGAACTCGAGGTCAACTCCCTTCAACCAACTTTTATTCTTCAGCAGAAACCGATCCTTTGATCTTCATGATGACTCCCATTTTTCGGACATTTTGGCTGAGCAAGAAGCCAATTTCGACTGAAATGCTCTTGTTGAGTCTTCAGTCATATCAGGCAGACCGAATTTTGCCGACAGGTAATCGAAAAGCCGTGAATTTCGATTTCCCTTTTCGTGTTTCAGCCAATGTTGTGTTCTGAAAAAAATATAAAAAACCCATAATGGGCAGTTAAAGTCCATATTAAAGTTGAGTGTCTTAGCAACAACATATCCAAAATTTAGCCTGGATACGAAAAGTTCCGGTCATTGAAAGTTTTCAAATAGCAAATACAATTTTTCGGCCGTTTTCAATTTATGATATTAGAGTCAAGACAAATAGTAAAAAAAAAATATAGAATTGTCTTACCTTATATTTCTCCTAAGATATTGTAGAATGTGTGGCACAATTAGATGTGAAGTACTGTAGGATATTATGAATTCCTAAATACTCACCTTTTCAACCCTGGTTACTCATTATTACGGTATCTGGGGGGTTACCACAACGTCTTATGCCGATTCAGATTAGGAACCTAACTTGATCCGCAAAATTACCGTGACCGTCTTAAAATAAGTCTTAGGTAAATAAAGCCTATAATGGCGAATTTGAATGGAAATGGTTACCATGGTGGTGATGTTCTTGTTTTGAACCTATCTTGAATCGGAAAAGATTGTGGTAACCCCCCTTGGACATGATTCCTGGATATGCTGCCTGGGGTGGGTCATTAATGACGTGAGGTCTTTATTTCCTAGAATTTTGACAACGACTTTTGTCCAACTAGCTTGTTCTAGGCGAAATACTGTGCGCGGGCGGGAAGCGTGGCGGTCATTGGTATTTTTTGGGCTCAGCGACCGACCGATTGTATGGAGAAGTGAACCACCCTGTATTCTATATACTACAGAGAAAAAAGATTACTAGATTCCTTCATAATTGTCTTTTGATTTCAGAACAGGAACCTGGGGTCTGACTGGAGAAGATGTGATCCGGGACGGTACCATCATAGTACCCCAGTACGTTAGGAATCTCAACAAGTTGTCAGTAAGTAATAAATATAAATAAAATTAAAACAAAGACTGACTCCTCTTAGTCCTCCCGCACACCTCGAAGGCGACTCGAGTTTGATACCCATATCCTACGCATCGCTCTTAAATAGCCGCTATCCAATTTCGTTGTGCGCACACCGTTTGAAGTCAACGTGACTTCGTCCTTCGAATTCCTCGAATCCTTCCCACCCCCCGGACCGCTAATAGGTGTTAACGTGTCTAATACTCCGCATGTATCTATTTGAAAAATTTGCTAAAATATTTTGAGTCAAAAATTAGGAGCGCAGAATCAACAGAAGCCACTGTAGTGAGTGATTAACCTCAAAGTAAGTTACCCTGGTACCGTCGTGGGCTCCAGCCGCCTCCCGCCAAAGTAAGCGCTAATTTACGAACGACAAATCAGCGAACCACTGCTTGGCCGTTTCTCGCGCCACCCCACTGCATTGTTCGGGACTCCGCCCACTTCTACGCCTGGCGCCGACCGGTCATTAGGTCCAGTTGGCATTGCCCGGGGTGTCGTAATGTTTCCCGCCGAATACGCAATGATGACACACCTATTGAAAAGTCGCAGTTACAGGCAAAGTTTACATACTCACCACAAAAAGACAGCCTTTGCTCATAGATTAAGAGGATGGCAATCAACATACCGATAATTTTTCCCAACTAATTACTATCAAGCAGGAAATGAAAGAGACGATGGCAATACAAGGACGAGATTTCCGCCAAACCTTGAAAGAGATTCAGCAGTCGAATACAAACATTGAAACCGCGATAGCCTTTATCATAGAATACGGGAAGAAAATTGAGGAATTGGAACGAATTACGTTCCTGGAAGATAAATTAGAAGACTTTCAAAGAGGTAATCGCAAAACCAGCATTGAGATAAAAAATGTTCCAACATCTAATGAGGGCCAAGAAGATCTGATCAACATCGTAATGTGCCTTTCCAAAAACATGGACAGTAAAATCGATAACTTTGATATTACAGGCAATCAACGGCAATAGGGAGATAAAAACTCACCCATTATAGTTGAGAACTGCTCCAGTATTACAAGGACAAACATCCTCAGCCTAGGTTTCACCAAGAACGAGGACACCCGTATCTTTGTATCGGAGCAGCTTACTGCAAAAGGAGCCCACCTCTACCTCTTGGCAAGAGACCTCGCAATGCCGAAAGCCTACAAGTTTTGCTGGGCAGCATTTGGCCGAGTCTAGGTTAGAAGGAATGAAACATCCCCAAAGATAAGAATCGACAATGAACCTCAATTGCATGATATATTACAGGAAATATGACTAGAAAATTCTTTATTATATATATTTCATATAGTTATAATCACTCAGCACTGTTTTTTTTATTGCAATAACAGTTTGTTACAATCATTAACTCCCTCACACAACACACTCACCTTAAAAAATCTTACATTCACAGCCAAAAATATCGTCTACGTACACAACACATACCTGCCTCGAATAGACACACACACACACACACACCCCGTACACTCCACTCAGAGCCATACAATGAAACCAATATCAATTAAAACCAAGCAAAAAATCTTGAAACCTTATTCCAATCTCAAACTTCACACTTATTCTTCTTATACGGAAATAAATCTCAGAAGTAATGGTGTTTATTATGTTTAAGCCCCTAGAAACTATAAATGATAAAGACAATGCGGAAATCGCACTTGAAATTCAATGCATCTCAGGACTTGCTTACTGGGGAGTGTTTCTACAACACCGACTTATTGCATTTTTCAGATACATCAAACTACCATTCTACGTTACTTGGTAATGTTATCATTAGACGCATGAATATTTTTTTGAGAATTTATGATTCTTACAGAATGTAGACTTAATCGAAGCGAGGGATTTAAGACGAGTCCTGAGTGTAGCGAGGGATTTAAGTTCACCCAAGACTAAGACACCTTTATCACCTAGAAAAATACTCTACTTTTCGTACCATTTGCGAAAAAATTAACACAATAATAATATGAGATAAGCCTTTATTAAAAATAATGACAATTAAAAGTAAAAGTTAAAATTCGAAACATTGGTCCAATTATTGATAGAGAGAGTTACATTTTTGTTTGGTACATTTATTGTTGATGAGTTGATTTGAGTAATTCTCTGTTCTTGCGTCTGAGGAACTTGCGTTTCATTGTAGATAGTATACGTCGGAGATAATGGTGTTGGTGCATCGTGAGTTACGGACGAAGACAAGATGCCGGAAGTTGATGGTTGTGTCTCTGATGGATTAAGTTTTATATTTTTGTTAATTTGACTGCTTAATATGGTTTTATTCGTCATTGAGCTTTCGATATAAGTTATATCACCCTCAGCTACTCTATCAGGGCTCCATCCACCGTGTCTTTTTATTGAAGTAATATCCGCCCCTGAATCCGCCAAGAAAGTCGCCGAAGTTCTTCTAAAGCAGTGACCGGTGTAGAGTTAACATCTTTAAGTTTTAAATATTTAGCAATTTCCTTTGGCATATTGCTAATTTTATTTTTGCCGATGGCTTGTCGAGTACATTTCCCATTCCGATAGTTTATAAAAAAAACTATTGTTTTCCATGTTGGTGGGACGTAATGCTTGGTATTTCTGAATGGTTTTAGTATATTGTCCTTGTACAATGAATGACCGATTTTTCTTTGTCTTAGTTTCCTTTACATTAATCAGCAGCAACTCATTGGAATGATTTTCAACGTCCTCCAACTGTTTACAAGTTCACATCCGCGGCAAGCACCATTGAGTCCAAATATTAAGGCCACCTATAACAAAGATAAAAAACAGGTAAATATATAGAATAATTACCATTACTAAGATACGAAATATTCATAGTTAAATCATGTATACTTACTTTTGTGGCCAAAAAAATTTCGTCAGGAGCTTCATTAAGAAATTTTTCCACATTTTGAGTCGTAAAAATTTTAGACTTCTTTGCGCAATGCCCTTCTGATTTTCTTTTAAAAAAAGCCAGTAATTTCGTAAATCTATTTATTTCAATGCTATGTTTGATGCTTATTGTAACTTTCAGTTTTGAGTATATGCACCAAAGTGTATTCGGATTCTTTGTCTTGGATAAATAATCACAATAGACAAGAAGTACTGAAATTGATACGCCTTTCGTCTCCACGTTGAAAATTCTTCATAAGTTTTTAAATAATTTTCCTTGGATTTTGTTGGAAGCAAATTATTTATAATTGCGGCAGCATTTGCACTGATGGAATCCGACAATTCACTTTTACTGTCGCTTTGATTTAACATCGTAACGTATTTTTTAGAATATTTAACGTTTATGTATTTGAAGAAAACAAAAACGCGGCAAATTCCTAGACTAATATTTTTTTTGTCGGAAAAGCAAAGGCATCAAGCTCATACGGCCTCGTCGGTTTTCTTAATTTTATTTAATGATCATAACTGCATAATAAATGCGTATTCCTTTTTCAAAAATATGTATAATGCTTTATATACAAACTCAATGGTGTAAACACAGATGTAGTTCAGTATAAATTTCGGTAAGTATAAAGTATAAATTTCGGTAAGTATTCCAAGTGGTACGAAATAGTTATTTGTGTCACAAGGGAGCAAAATGATGTATTTACGGCGAGGGCGGTACTTTGAATCCAGAGTGAAGGGAAGGATTCTACGGTAGAATTATAAGTAATATTTGTAGTAGTATTAGTTGAAATTAATATTAATTACAAAAATCTCTGGTCCCTTGGAGCTGTGAAAATTCAAACCTGTACGTCAATTCAGAAATCAAAAGGAATTTTCTGGAGACTCGCAAGGGAATCAAAACTTATAGGGTACTTGTACTGGTAGGGCCCGTTGACCTTCAATCATGAATTTTGGCATGAAGCATGGTCAATGGCAAAAATAAAGGTAAAAATATTAAAATTGTAAATTTGTGTTTCCTTCACCAAAAGTATCGACTTTGGGTTCCACTCAGTGCGCGAATTCAACTCGCCCTTGTCTGTTTTTTTAATCAGGTTGGAGTGACGTCACATAACCCAGAGTACATGCGTAATAATGTGAACATGTAAACTAAGGTGTTGGACGTTGAAAATCATTCAAATGAGTTGCTGCTGATTAATGTAAAGGAAACTAAGACAAAGAAAAATCAGTCATTCATTGTACAAGGACAATATACTAAAACCATTCAGAAATACCAAGCATTACGTCCCACCAACATGGAAAACAATAGTTTTTTTTTATAAACTATCGGAATGGGAAATGTACTCGACAAGCCATCGGCAAAAATAAAATTAGCAATATGCCAAAGGAAATTGCTAAATATTTAAAACTTAAAGATGTTGAACTCTACACCGGTCACTGCTTTAGAAGAACTTCGGCGACTTTCTTGGCGGATTCAGGGGCGGATATTACGTCAATAAAAAGACACGGTGGTTGGAGCTCTGATAGATTAGCTGAGGGTTATATCGAAAGCTCAATGGCGAATAAAACCATATTAAGCAGTCAAATTAACAAAAATATAAAACTTAATCCATCAGAGACACAACCATCAACTTCCGGCATCTTATCTTCGTCCGTAACTCACGAGGCACCAACACCATTATCTCCGACGTATACTATCTACAATGAAACGCAAGTTCCTCAGACGCAAGAACAGAGAAATACTCAAATCAACTCATCAACAATAAATGTACCAAACAAAAATGTAACTCTCTCTATCAATATTGGGACCAATGTTTCGAATGTTAACTTTTACTTTTAATTGTCGTTATTTTTAATAAAGGCTTATCTCATATTATTATTGTGTTAATTTTTTCGCAAATGGTACGAAAAGTAGAGTATTTTCCTCGGTAATAAAGGTGTATTAGTCTTGGGTGAATTTAGATCGTCACCCGCGACAGAAGACACTGCTTTATCCCCTTGGTTAATAATCTACTAATAATAGCTGGCGATATAAACATAAATATTATTCCTAAACTGACTGAAAGGTCTTATGACAAGAAAAAGAGACAAATCTACTTAGACACATTACCTAATCATGGTCCCGGCATTTTTTCCCTTAAAGAAAAGAAAATTACCTAGATCATTCTATTTTAAAAATAGATAAGGCGATAAATGCTGTCGTAGTCGCCGTGTTAGATACTTCTGTTACAGATCACCTTTGACTACGAAAAAGCTCTGAATCTTGAAAGCAAAAATCTTTCGGAATTAATTCTACAAAAGGATCTAGTGGCAGCTAAGCTGGTCGAAAAACTAACTGAGTCTCTTCAAGAGATTACTAAACAAATCCATAATCCCAAAAACAAACAAATAATTATAGCCTGGATAACACAAGGCGTGCTAAGATGCATCACGAATAGAAACAAAATGCAGCAAAAATCAAGTTTCGAGCCCAATAATGAAATTCTTAAAATAACTTTTAGAAGATACCGTAATTTCTGTAACAATATATTAAAAGTAATTAAAATGGACCTACGACAGAGAAGTATTAGAGAAATCTAAAAAAAAAAAACTAAATCTATGTGGAATACTATAAACCACTTAACCTAACACACCCGACTCCGAAGTCCCGGTGGGAGCAAATATTTGTTTGATGACAACGAATGTTTGTGCCCTAGTCATGGTTGTTTGTCTATCTAAGTATAATATTTATCTAAATAAGTATATGTATCGTTGTCTAGTACCCAAGATACAGAGAATCCTAGTTTGGGGCTAGATCAATGTGTGTAAATAGTGTGCAAGGCATTATTATTATATTATTATTATTCAAACCAAAGAAAACACAAAATACAAACTTACTCAATTCTCATTCATCTCCTGCTTCGTCAGTTAATTTTACTAACAAATACTTTGCAGACGAACTCCGGCCGACGACATTCAGAGCAGGGCAATAAACAACGAACCGATCCTACCTAAACCTCGACTTCAATCTTTTGTACTCCTTGAAACAGATTCAAGTGAAGTATTCTCCGTTTTTCTGAGCCATAAAACTGAAAGTGCCCCTGGGTGGGATGGTATTACAGTGATATTTATTAATATGGCAAAAAATCTTGTTATCCCAATCATCTCTCATCTAGTAAACCTATGCTTTGAGAGAGGCTTATTTCGGACGGGACAAAGATGATTGCACAAACTACCGGCCTATCGCAGTCCTGCCATCTATCTCGAAAATCTTAGTGAAATTGATAAATTATAGACCATTAAACTATTAAAATGGCTATAATATCGTCTCAGAGAAGAAATATGGCTTCCGTCAAAACGTATCAAGTGAAGACGCTGTTACCACCTTAACTTCACTTATTGCAGTCTTTCTGGATTTATAAAAAGGATTTCGATACCGTCTCAGTCACAGTTCTCGTCCAGAAACAAGAAAATATCGGCATAAGGGGCACTACGCTCGCTTTAATTACTAGCTACCTCCACGATAGAACCCATAGAGTTAAAATAGGCCCACATATTAGTGAAGAGGCTACTATATCCTACGGTGTGCCACAAGGAATCGTCCTGGGCACGACTTTCTTTCTGATATATATTAATGATTTGTGTTTTATGAAAATAAATAAAGGTCAGATATTCACTTACGCAGACAACACAGGGAGCTGCTGAAATGAAGTCAGTGAGATGACAGAAGCGGGATTGACCAGAATAAGTCAATGGTTAAAGACTAACCTATACTACAGGGTACGCCTTTTTTAGGGAGTAGAGGACATCCCTTGTTAATTTAATATGTGTAAAAATCAGTTATCAATGTAAACTGTGTATTGAAATTTAAATAAACTTATAAAACTAACCTCCTCACATTTAATTCCGCTAAAACAAATTATATTTGTTTAACAACAACTATTAAAACTCAACCAGAAACAGATTTTCGTATTAAAATTCATGAGTCCACAAACTGTTTAAACGACGACTTCCCATGCTCTTGTCCTGTTATTAACATTAAGTGTCTCGCATAAAATACCTAGGTGTTATACTTAAACAAATTGGCTCCCAGACAGAAATTCAGAATTATGTATTTCTGTCTGGGGAGGTGCCATTAAAACTAAATTTATTGATATAGAAAAAGCTCAGAGATCACTATTAAAATCATGTAGTTCACTTGACTTAAAACATTATGCTTTTCTTTATCTCAATGGGAACCCCCATCTTTTTCCGATTCAAATTAGGTTCAGAACAATGACATCACCATGGCAACCATTTCCATTCCAATTCGCCATAATGGGCTTTATTTACCTAATATCAAGACTTAGGTTCCTAATCTGAATCGGCATAATACGTTGTGGTTACCCCCCAGGTCAATAAACCCGGCCTGAAAACTTTGGAAGCGCAAAGAGACATTACGAATCTACGCTACCTGTTTCAGGAATATTTTAAATAAGTTATCAGCTTTTGGTCAAAAATTCACAAAAATCTCTGCTTCGTATATATTGTATTTTGCTTTGGATTTAACTTTTAAAATAAGCTAGATAGAACTCTGTTCGTGGTGGTTGAAATTTTGAACCCAGCCTTAACCACTCGTCTGTGGGTAGATCAAAAAAATGGCCCTCGATTTTGAACCTTATTGCTTGGTAATAAAGTTATGAAAAATAATCAATAATCTGATGATGAGCTGAGTGGAATGGGTATTGTCAATTTGCCATTTTCGAAGCAATAATCCTCATAAAATAGACATTCCAGAAAAATATACGTTATGAATAATCCCTGTTCTTCAATCGTAATGGTTGGGAACATCGTGTTATTTATTGAGATTATCATTGTCATTAAATAGGTATTGTATAACATATGTTTCCCATAAACTAACTCTATCAATCGTGCAAAGGTCTGTCAGTAAGGAAGCTATATATACGAGTGTCTCTGCCTACGAAGCCAAGGGTTCCGGGTTCGAGTCCCGGTGGGGGCAAATATTTGTTTGATGAGAGCGGATGTTTGTACCCTAGTCATGGTTGTTTATCTATCTATGTATAATATTTATCTATATAAGTATGTGTATCGTTGTCTAGTACCCAAGATACAGGGAATCCTAGTTTGGGGCTAGATCAATGTGTGTAAATAGTGTCCAAGCTATTATTATTATTATTACTTGACATTCTGATTAAACTAGACACAACATAAAGTAAGCACAGAATACGTTAATAGACAATATCAAATCATCAAATCAAATTTCAATCATCAAAATTATATAATTTTGCAAATAAAGCATTGAACATATTCCCAATGAAATCTTACAACAAGTAATTACTGAATGGCTAATGGAGAATGGATTTGATGAAACAGAAGATGTAATCCAACTAATATTATAAATGTGAAAGTAACGATGTTTGGATGTTTGGATCTTTGGATGTTTCTGTGTTTGTGCCTCAATCACGCCTAAACAGCTGAACGGATTCGGATGAAATTTAGCACAGATATAGTTTTATGGGCTAGAATCTAGCCCATAAAACTATATCTGTCGGATAAAAAGTGTCTTATATGTTAATCTAGCCGCTAGATTAACATATAAGACACTTTTTATCCGACTGCATCAGAGGGAGAGTAACATTATTTCGGTGAAAGATACTTCCTAGGAACACCCAGATGTAGTTGCGGGCATCATTCACGATAAAACGGCTGAACCTATTTGAATGAAATTTAGCACAGAGATAGTTAATGAGCTAGATTAACATATAGGATACTTTTAATCCAACTGCACCAGAAGGAGGGTAACGTTATCTCGGTAAGTGATACTTCCTAGGAACACGCAGAAGAAGTTTCGGGCATCAGCTAGTCTTAAATAAATCAGAATAAGTGAGGTAGTCTTTATTCGACACACCGAGTACCTACACATACACAACACGAATACACATCCTCACACACACCCTTATCTACACACTAACACACACACACACAGCCTCACCCCCTCCCCCATACACGAAGTGAGTTAAATCTTCCAAACCTAAATTAGTACATATGTATATGTACTAATTTAGGTGTACATTGTTATGCTTAGGGTTCTTGAAGGAATGGGTGGGTGAAGTAAATACTAATTAAACGGCCGTATGCGTAATAAATCTCTATATTAATACTTAATTCTCAGTGACCGGAACTATTATTTGGCCCGGAACAAGTGGACACTCTAATACCTAAGTGACATAAATGGGTTGCGTAACCACAATTAAAACCAAAATACAAAATGATAAAAGTAAAATAACACATTACAGACAAAGAGAAAAAAAAAATAGATCTACTGTGGGATCGAACCCACGACACCCGAGCCAGCTCCGGCCGTCCGGTTGTACCGCTCAGTAAAATAACACATTACAGACAGAGAAAAAAAAATAGAACTACTGTGGGATCGAACCCACGACACCCGAGCCAGCTCCGGCCGTCCAGTTGTACCGCTAAAAAGTGTTAGTCGGCTGATGACAGTGGCGAATATTTCAATCCTATTGCGGTGGTAATGCCGATGTGTGAATTTGCCGTCTTTAATCCACGGTCTTTAGGGCGTTTCCGTAAGCCCGTGTCAATTATTTCACAATCACGTCAACTTTTACTGCTTGAACACGAAAACAATCGTACTGGCATGGATTCCAACGAAAGTAAACACCAAATCGAATAATGACTCCACTAATTTCACAATGATTGCCCTGTTCAAGCCACCAACTTTGTAGATGTCCTTTCTGCCGTTTTACCATACAAATCTTGATCCCCCTCCAGTCGAGTATTATAAATATTTATAAGCACGTTCGCTACTCCCAGCGTCATCTCTGTTGCTGATGTCGAACTCGCGACAGTATCTATAATATTCTATTTGCAATGTATTTTTACAAGTTATTAATTTTATTAAGTTGCATTTGAAATCTATTTCTTATTCTTACTTTTTCCTTTTTTTTTATTCATGTAATATTACTAAGAATCAAGCTTAGATCTTTAGTTCCGTATCTACAAACTTTTTCCTTAAGCACAGGTATTTTTTACTTAAAGTTAAGCTCCAATCAATTTGAGAACGAAAATTATGTTTGTTAATGAAATAAAATACTGCATATTTGTATTTTGTATTGTATTTGAATTGTATAGCAGCGATTTGAGTATCAAACTAGACCCGCCTTCGACTAGTCACGTGAGTGAAAGTCCACTCAAAACATGGATAATAGTTACCATCGGGACTAACTATTTTGTGGATTAAAAATATTATAAATATGTTTTAAAACGAGTTACGTTGGTACCATTAATTGTAGAAAAGTCACAGTAATACCATAAATTTGTCCCATTCAACTTATTCGTTGTGATTCGCTACCTTCACCAAAACAAATGTATTGACGCACGTACATAGAAACGGTCAACCCGTGTGTGTCAACACTCATAGAATGTATATCTTGACAGCAAGGCGACACTGTAGGCGTGATGCGACGCGACCAGGGCATCCTTCACTTCTTCATCAACGGCGTGGATCAGGGGCCGGCTGCCTTCAACATACCCGAGCATGTGTTCGGTATTGTTGGTAAGTATGACCTAACGGTATTCGCGCATCGGAAACGATGTTATAACATCTGGCCGAGACGGGCACTGGATGAGTGTCCGTTTCTGTGTGGCATCTGATTCGGGCGCTTCCGTGTTTCGGATGGCACGGATCTGTAGGTCCCGATTGCTTCTTCTGATTATCTTCGGCCAGTATTAAAGTAAGCTTACCTCTTCAGAGGTAAGCTTACTTTAATCCTGGCCACTATCTTGATATTTAAATTGTCTATTCTAAAAACAACATTTAAACAGATTTGTCATGTGCACGTTGTCACTCATTTAAAATAACTTTTTGTCCAGCATTAATTTTGTAGTGTTTATTGCTTGAAAGTAAAAATGGAAATGATATTCATTGAAAACAATAAACAATAATTATTCAAATTTTAAATCCAATTTTCATTTATTTTCTTCATATATGTACTTATGGTATTGTGAGAATCTGATAAAATATGAATCTGGTATGCTAGTTATCTGGTATTTTGGGAATCTGGTATAGAGGGAAGAAACGTTCGATATAATGAGAAGGTGAGTGTCTATATGGTTCTTCGATTTTGTAACAAGACTCCTGAATATGTACCTCCTCTTACCTTAAAGGGGACTAATCTCATCAGGGTCAATAATTTTAGATATCTCGGTCACATTATATCGGAGGATCTCAAAGATGACTTAGATATAGCTTGTCAAATTCGTACTTAGCACACCCATGGTCTGCGGGCGACGGGGGACGAAAGATGCGGGGGCGGGAAAGATGAGCGTGGGCGGCGGGGCGCGTAGTAGGAACCGCCCGCGCTTTTCTTTCCCGCCCTCGTAGCCCCCGCATCTTCGTCCCCGTCACCCACAGACCATGGGAGTTCTACGTACCAATTTGACAAGCTATAGTTAACACACGTAGTTGAAACACAAATAAACATTCTGTGAACATTTAAACTACTACCTATTACGGTTCATGAGATACAGCCCGTTAATGGACGGACAGACGGACAGCGGAGGGTTAGTAAGGTCGTCGCTTAGTAGTAGGGTCCTGTCTGGCATCCTTCGGATACGAAATGAAAAGAACGGTCCTATTGTGTTGCGTCGCAGATCTTTACGGGCGTGTCGGGCAGGCCACGATCGTCGATGGCGTGGCTGACGCGCCGCCCTCGTACTCGCCGGAGACGCCCGTGTCGTCCACGTCCAAGCTGACTATCTATCCGTGAGTGTTCGCTGTTGAATACGTTATTAGAACATAACATAAATGAATTGCTAAATGTGTTGGTAGTTGGTACTCGCAAGCGGCTGAACCGATTTCGATGGGTATTTTTTCTGTTTCTGAACCAATTTGGATTGCGTACTTTTTTGTGAATAAATTATTTATTTATTTTCAATCTATTCGTAGAAGTCTTGGAATCGTTCTTACAGAAATAAAAAAAATAAAAACGTAAATGGCCGAAGAATCGATAAATCTTGGGTTCAGTTGATATTCAATCAATAGATGGCGTTGGTAGCTTTTGACAGAAAGACGTCTGTCGGGCCTGCTAGTTCAATATAATCTCGGAGCTCCGTGGTCTAGTAGGTTTCACGCGCAGTTGCTTCTCTAGCAGGATGCAGGTTCAGATCCGTTGCTGAACATGTGCCGAATAAATAAGTAATTTAGCATCGGACGGTCCGAGTTGCGGATAACACGTTAAGCTAAATCCCGGCTACTATCGCTGCCGAGCCAGTGAGAATTTTATTATAGTCATAATAAGATTCTCATTGGATCAGCAAATAGGGCCCACGGCCATTACAAAAGGTTAGTGAATCTATCTGAGGCTGTTGTATCGAGCCAATTAACTCTTCTTCCTACCAAAAACGCCTCGTTTGGCGTCAAAGGAGATCAAACATTAGCAGTTGTTCCCTTCTTTCCCCGCAGCGAGATGTGCTTCCACCGCAGCCACGGCGGGCACGCCCGACTCAGCCGCAACCGCCTGACCGCCTCCCGCGACGCTGTCTACACGGAGTTCAAGGACGCAGTCCTGTTTAGCTCCCGACCATTGCGGGAGTGTGAGATGTTTGAAGTGCGGGTCGACAAAGTGGTGGATACGTGGATCGGCGGGCTTGAGTTGGGTGAGTAAATGTGTGTCGTCCGTGGCGTCGTGGGCGTGATGCAGTCTACACGTAGTTTAATGATGCAGCCACAGATATCGAGAGATAGGCCCTTGGTGCTAAGCTTGTATCGGAACCAGTGTCGCCGAAAACTAAGAACACGCATACATTTACACCACTCGTACATCAATCCCTCCGCTTTTATTGGTCAGTGCAATGTCATGCACCTATCGTCCGAACACACCCACACTACCGCAGGTATACTAGCTAGTCGAGCTAGTGTTGGGACAATGCAAGGACAGCGTGTATCATCGATCGATTATAATTTATAGACACTGGTATAGACAGTCGAATACAATGAAGGTTCTATAAATAAAATAGTAAATTGTTCGTAAATACGACATATTTATACGACATACGACATACGAGACCCTTTGCCTCTCTTCTTTTTTTCAACAGAATCCTTACAGCTAGAAAGAGAGGCAAAGAGGTTTCTGAAGGTAGAATAACTGTGAACTCTTCGGACCTGACTGAAAGCATCGGAATTTCCGATCAATACTTATAACACCCCATTATCCTTCGTCGGGCGAGGTTTTAAACAAACTTAAAATCTAAACTGCCTGTTTGGCAATCATTAGAATAACTAACAATAAACTTACGTATTATTAACTATATTAACTATATTAGTAATTGCGAAATGATAAAATCTATCGATTCAAAAACATAATTCTCCTATCATTATCCCCATCACTATATGTCGCCTCTGTGTGCGTGTAACAGTTCGCCTCCGTATCACTATCCCCATCACTATATGTCGTCTGTAAGTGCGTGTAACAGTTCGCCTCCGTATCACGATGCATCTTTGCTTTCGTACTTAGATAAGTGTAAAATATTCATTGCGTGTTAGCTTGGAAATAAGTAGTGAAATTAAGATACAAAACAAGCAATGTATAGTAAACTAAGCGAGAACAACATGACATTGTCACTTTAATGTCAATTCGTGACGAATTTTCCGCGAATGATTTATTTTCGTAATAATGTTTATTTCTTGTGTTTTAAGAAGAAATAATAGTTGGAATGAGACTTACAAGTGATATGTGACACCGGCGTTCTTGGAGTTCACAATCTCGCTTTTATTTTTGCACCTGAGTATTGCACAGGTCGGCATTTTCGAAAAACAACGGAAATGAATTCGTCACTGCGGTCGCCCGGTGACTACCGAGAAATTTTAATATCTAACCTGTCGGAGCTACATTTGTTCGCACGTGCCACGCCCCTCAACCTATCTCTCGATATCTGTGGATGCAGCCCTGTTTAGTTTCCGACCTTTGCGGGGGTGTGAGAAGGTGAAGAAGTGCGGGTCGACTAAGTGTTTAATGTACCTACTTAATGTTATATTATGCTTGATTATGTTATGACGTTCATTAAGTCTCAATTTTTGTGCTATTATGAATAAAATCTTTGAACTTGAACTTGAAACCGAAATCGGGATAAAACACAAGCCCAGTATTTGACAAAATAACGCTTCACTACGTTGTGTAGATTAGTAAGTAAGTAATTAATTAAAGTGACTTCTTACATGCTACTAGTTGTATCGCTTCCTAATAAATAGTTTGATCAAGCTAAGATTTGAAATAAGAATGTGTAGCACACATTTACATGTACAGTTTCGCCTCATACTTTAATGGAAGGTAAAGCGAAAAATATTGTTGAGCAGTTATTGCCGCAGAAATCTAAAGAAAATGTATTTTATTTGTATGCCATTGTTTCATTTTCTCGCAATCGAAGTGAAAAGCAGTGCGTATAACTCGGTCAGAAACCCCATTTTACCCTCGTCTTAACTATCCACCCTTGCCTGCGGCTTGGTTGGATATCAACGTCTCGGGTGAAATGGCGTGTTTATGCCCTTGTTATACAATCTACTATTGATTACTTATTGCATTTTTCTGTTGAGTTTGCTATTGCTCAAAATAGAACATTGACTTCAAAATTTTGCTGTCACATATGCCTCGTTTTTTTTTCTCGTTAACATCAACATACGTGCAGAAACTTTATCCAATTCTTAAAATTTCCCAGGCCTCACAGTGATCAACCCGGATGACCTCTATGACCAAGTCGGCGGGGTTAGCGCCGTGGCTAGCACCGCCACCGACCTCAGCTGGGACACGTACGTCCTGACCGGCTGTTCGGTGATGAAGGACGGTGAATGTGTACGCAGCGGATATCTGCTGGATATGGACCTCTTGGATATCGGATCAAGAGTTGGTACGTCTTAAAAACTTTTATTTTTTGAGTTGGAACATAATTCCTGACTGGATCTGTGGTCTGAGAGCCAACCGGCTTCTCCGTGAAGAAAAACAGTTCCCCGTGTGGGAATCTCAATAAGCATCAGGACTCAGTAGCACAAATACTGAAGAACCCGCTGCTGGCTTCAAAACTACGCTGATTGTTGGATCACCGACATATTCCGTCAAATGAGATTAAATACATAGATGTGAAGTGTTTCCCTTGCGTGCTCAATCAGCGTCATATTGTAACGTAGCCGTGACGTCCGCAGGCATCATGTGGCACGCGGACCGCAGCCTCCACTACTATCTGAACGGCATGGATCAAGGCAAGGCGTGGTACGTGCCGCACCAGACCGTCTAT
This sequence comes from Argyresthia goedartella, assembly GCA_949825045.1. Taxonomy (NCBI): domain Eukaryota; kingdom Metazoa; phylum Arthropoda; class Insecta; order Lepidoptera; family Argyresthiidae; genus Argyresthia; species Argyresthia goedartella. The sequence goes on from OX463806.1 coordinate 11,517,866, forward strand.
GTCGTGATCGACCTTTACGGGCAGGGCACGCAGGTAAATAAACCATCAAACTTAAGGCACCAGCTCCCCCAGCAAAGTTGAATTCGCAATCTCGCTAAGCGCCGATTTCTGAATTGAGAAATTCACTAAGTTAATGCTTAAGTATCGTTCTCACTTTCTATTTTGTGACATATGCAGAACGATTCTTAAGTACAAATACGGAAATTCTCAATTCAGAAATCGGAGGTAAGTAAATGTAAGGAATTTGACACGTTACTTTGCGCGCCAAACGTCAAATCGCCTACATATTAACAGCGTCGTGGCGAATGATAAGTTAGCGAATGCAACTTGGTATGGAGCCTGTTCGAAGCCGGCCGCATCGTCAACTGTAGATGACTTGTTATCGGAGACAGAGACCGAGGGCGTAGTTGCGACGCTTACCAATGCAGCAGCGCCCGCGGTCTCGCTCACTCGCGTCGTAACTATGCTGTCTTGTCTGTCTCAGAGACGTCGTCTGCAGTTGCGGGTGCGGTCGGCTTCGAACAACACTTACTACCATTTAGGTACGTTTATAAGTAAAGGCTGGGACTCACATAATGATGCCATGTTCATGGTAAATCAGTAGTATTCAGCCACAAACTACCATTACGCTAAAATACCACCTACATACAATAAGTTAATTACAACAGGTTATTTGTCAGAAATTAATAATAAATGCAATATGATTTCAATTTCAAAGACACACCTCCATCAAACCGCTGGGAGCCAGTGTGGTGGAGTAAAGCTCAATATTACTCGGATTTGTGTAAAGGCCTGTGACCCTCGGTGGAGACATTAATGGGCTACGTTGATATATTTATATATATATATGATTTAAATTTTTGACAATAAAGTTGTTCGTATTCAGTTTATTATCACGATGACCTCGCAATAAAACGTATTTCATAGTTCTGTAATAAGTATGCCTCTACGTACGGATGTTCCCTCGGTAATCAGATAATCTAAGGTGCCTATGCACAACCGAAAACTCCAGAGTTCGACGGACAGTCAAATTAATGCTGTCATTCAGCCTCTAGGAAGGAATCGCTCGTATTTGTTGTCGCCCCGGTTCCCTTCAACATGCTCCACTTCGCCAGGTGACGATTATGCCGAACACGAGCAGGAAGGTCAGCTACAAGGGCTGCGTGCACTCTGAGAATACGATGCTGATTAACACGAAGGCTTTCTTCTACCCGCCGCCTCCTTACTGGTGAGTACTCGATATTCGGTAATGAACAGGCAATGTTATAAGTATTTACTCGAAGCAAATTTGTAAATAGATGAGAGTGTATCTACCGTAATGAAGAATTTTCGATTTGATTGCATACAAGGTTTAACGAAAACAAAAAGGTTTCCATACTTAGAGCGCGTCGCTTCTAGACGAAAACATCGACAAAAGTCGAACAAAAACATGTTTTTCTGATTCTTCGTTAGGGATTTACTGACAGCTCAATTATAAAAGAAGCTTGCAAGATGCGTTGTTCGATAGTAGGAGTTCTTCCACTGAGTACATTATTATTTCTTTTCAAATGTGTACTGTGGCCGAAATTGGTAAAGTCCCTAGTTCGCGCTAACACATTTCCGTGATTTCGGGCCTCACGCCGCGATGGACTTCAAATTCTTTCACGGCCTCTGGCGAGCTAATTGGAAGCCTTGTTTTTAATCATCTGTCATTACGGTGAAAGGATACAACCCTGACAGTTAAGAGTTTTAGTGAGACTGTAGGGGGTTAGAAGGAGGCCATTGAGTACGGAACCCAATTAGCAAGCCGAATCATAAATTACCCGTGTATGCATCTCCAGTTTTTCAGAGTACTGCGGGCATAACATTGTCCTGCTGCACGACTATCAGTACGCGCGGCGCAAGACCGTCGACCCTAGCGCCGCCATCGTGTTCAGTGCAGGCCACCTCGCTGTCAACGAGATGTTCGAGGTAACACCGCACTTTGCTACTTATTTTCATGATACCTAGTCTGACCATAAGTTCTGTCCCAAGTTTCATAATTCGGATACTTTAAATATCGAGTGGGTTGTTTCACTGTGACCTAAATAGGGTTCGGTCTTTTGGAAAACCCTTACTTGATCGCGTCCAACCCATCTGGAGAGATGGAGTGGAGTGTACAAGAGTATCGTGTCGTAATCAACGCGCTTCACAGTTGTAACAAAATACCAGCCGACATTTTCATAACCCTAAACTAAATTAAAGTCTCTTGATATAATGTGAAAGTACGCTATTGTATTTCCCCTATCGATGACAGACCAAAAAGAGGCTGTCCGCGAGTTTCCAGGGCGCCAGCAGCGATCACAGCCAATGCCAAGTGAATTCGTGGAAATTCTCTCTAACAGATAATCATGTATGTAGAGATGAAAACACCAGCCAGGACCATGGCCCGCATCAACAGTCAGTGACGGAAGCTCGGCGGTTTTCGTCGATGTACCGGGCATCGCTTGAAAGTAGCCTCTGCGCAGTATTAGAGCACGCGAAATTTGGATATCGGAGAATTTTTTCGGATGAAATAATATCTTATTCATATTCTTTATTGCACAGAAAACATAGATAATTTTTACAATAAATTTTATAGGCAAAGGCGAGCTTATCTCTAAAAAGATATTTCTTCCAGCAAACCTATGCAAGACAGGAGTGTTTATGAAACAGGACAGTAGTAGTGCGCAATAAAACTGTATACATACGTGCGAAAATTACTTTTAAAATATAAATAAAATATACCTAATAGAAAATATATATCTCAACTATATAAAATACACTAGAGAGCATGCACATATATAAACTACAAAATATCATATATATACATACATAAATATGATACCGATTACGGAAGAGAAAGGAAATACGCTTTCAATCTTTTCTTAAAAGTGAAAATCGAGGGACTATCCCTAATAGTGCAGGGAAGTGCATTCCACAGTCGGATTGCCCTTAACCTAAAAAAGTGTTTGTAAGCGGCAGTGTTATGCCGAGGAGTTGACAGGAGAGACACCGTGTGGGATCTCCGATTACTATCCCTGGGGAAAAGAAACTCAAAACGTTCTCGAAGATGTATGGGGTAGCGGGGATTTCGCAAAATATTTAATAGATAAGAGAGAATGTGCATATCACGGCGAAGACGGATCGGGAGCCACCCCGGCTCCTTGCGATACTGGGAGACATGGTCATACTTGCGCAGCCCGTAGACAAACCGAATCCCAAAGTTTTGAAGTCGCTCGAGTTTATTCAGTTGTTCTTCGTTCGCACTGACCCAACAAGCATCCGCGTAGTCTATTAAAGGTAGTAGAAGGGACTGACAAGGGTGATTTTAGTCTGCCTCGGCAGGAAGTACTGCAATCACTCTAAAAGAAAAGTTGCATCTCTCATGAAGCCTCTAAGAAGAAGGCAGAAAGAGATCAGTTCGTCTTTTTGGAGCCTGGTGCAAAGCCACTGATTCAAACTTTATTTCCCAACCTGCATTTGATATTCCAACAGAACATGGGCGTACCCAGGTAGGGGCAGGGGGGGGGCTGCCCTAGAAGATAAAATAAACGTCAATTTTCCTGGCAAGTGGGAATTAAAAACGTACCATCTTCTCTAAACAGGTATGAGCTGCCCCAAGCTGAAATCCTGGGTACGCCCTTGCAACAGAATACAGCACTTGCACTCAAAGCAACCTGCATTTGATATTTCAACGGAACACAGCACTAGCACTTGCACACAAAGCGCGAACCATGTAACGTAGGTTTAAAGACAATTTGCCCGATTTTATTGCCACCAAAGATTGGCCTAAAGGCTACTTCTTAAAGATAAAGATAAAGAGGACTTAGAGGAAAAGCCAGATCGAAGCTCATTTAAAAAAATGCGTGCTACGACAGAGGTGTGGCCCGACCGATGGAAGCAGTATGTTCAAGCAAAAGAAGGGCATTTCGAATATTTTGTATGTTTATCTGATAAAATAGGAAATATAATAGTCGTTTTGCACTTACTTGTTCCATATATGATTTAGGCGCAGCTTTCCTTGGGTCGGAGTTTAGGGTAGACTAGGTACATTGGTGCGTCACGCGTTTTCCTCGTCAAAGGGAATATCGATTCGTTAGTCATACATGACGACCTCTGTGGCACAGCGGATGTGGCTCTTCCTACCATGCGAGAGGTCTCGGGTTCGATCCCCAGCTCGGTATAAAGGAAAAAAAACCGCAGGTCTTGGATGTTTATATGTGTGTGATGTCGCTGTTTCTGGTTCCCACGACTAGGATAGTGTGGGCCTAGAAACAAAGTATGAGCTTGAATATTAATGTTTATGTTTATAAATACTGATTTGCACATCAATAAGTGGTGGAGCAGGGTAGGCGAAGGGGGTGAGCGAAGCGAAGCTCCCTTGATCGTTCGTGTTAGGTTGACATGGAATAACTATAAAAACAAACCCTCCATCGAACTACGAAAACCATCCAACGAAGTAAGATTTTTTCGTTTCTGTATTTGAAGCAAAAATATTTCAAGAGAAAAAATACCCACGGGTCCTCGAGGTCTAGGTTTATGATGTCGATATTTAGACAATAAAGAATTATTAAAAAGGGAATCCGGATATTTTCTGGTATCCGTTATACAGAACACGGGCCATTGTGACAGGTAACATTTGAAACTTCATCAAAATTCAACAATGAATCTTTGTAACGGAGGGCACACAACATTATTTTTTTAAGTGATAACTGCTCAATAGCTCATGGTACAAAACATGTCAGAGATAGTATTATTTGCAGATGACACGTTACAAATTTTTAAAGTTAGGAGGCAAGAAAATGACTTACAGGAAACAAATAATACTCTCTCGCGACTGGTTTACTGCCAATAACTTGCTTCTGAATTCAAAAAAGACAAAGTGCATAAAATTCTCTTAATGTAAGGCAAGTTGAGAGTAATATTGTATTGGGGAAAGACAAACTAAAACTAGTAGATGAAACTGTATTTCTCGGCATCACTATTGATGCCAAACTACAGTGGGGTCCCCATATTGTAAAATTAGCACATAGACTTAGCTCCGCAGCATATGCAGATCAGGGAATTGACTGATTTTGCAACTGCTAGGCTTGTACATTTTAGTTATATTAGCATTAGTAGCATTAGTAGCATTATGTCCGGCATCGTACTATGGGGACGGGCTGCTGACATTGAGACCATCTTCATTTTGCAGAAGAGAGCGATCCGGTTTATTTACAAGCTAGGTAATAGAGAGTCTCTGAGAGATTTCTTCAAAGAAACCAACATCCTAACATCCTAATATAATATCTATGAAAACGGGATGTATATGAGGAAAAATATCAGTAGCTTTAAAACCATTGATAGCCGCCACAATGTGCAAACTAGAAATAAACATAATCTTTCTTTTCCAATATTCAGGCTCACAAAGTTAGTAGTTCTTTTATGGGACACTGTATACGTTTCTACTATTAAATTCCGCAAGAAATACAAAACTTAACTGAAGCTCGATTCAAAAAATGTATAAAGCACACTTTGTGCACAAAGGCCTACTACAAAATAAATGATTTTTTACAAGACACCGACATCTGGAATTAAACCAGTTCATTGCACCCTATATATTATGTAATAATTAGGCACTTTCTTAATTTTATATAATGCTTGCTTGATTATGTTATGACGTTGACGTTGCTTGTTGTTATGTTTTGTGCTATTATGAATAAAAATCTTTGAACTTGAACTTGAACTTAACTTGTTTTAGTTAAAATACATATTTATTGTTATAATGAGAAAAGAAGGAAATTTTACTATGTACCAATAAACCATTCTAACCATAACACACTATTTTGGTTCTACAAAACTGAACATCGTTACAAGGTTACGTCGTACGGTTGTACGTCGTCGGTAACCCATTTTATTTTTAAACACTAAGGGTGTTGCCCACAAAGTGGATCAATCGATCGCTAAAAAAGAAAGTACAATGCTATGACGACTTCGTTCAATTGACAGATGTTTGAAGTCCGTATGAATTCATCAAATTAAGCGATGTCTTAAGCCTGTGCAAGTGGGTATTTCTCTCTGGAGATCTTAAATTGCCATTTGAGCAATTTAAAAACTACGTTAAAACGACTGTCGAAAAAGGGATATAACAATGTTCAAGATTACTTAAATGACGGGACTGTATGGGGATAATCTGGCTCAACACAGACGTTGCTGTTAATAATTTTGTAATTATTTATTGCTGCTTATTAATTATGATAATGATTTATATATATATATATATATATATTGTATTAGTTAAGCACATGCAATTTTTAAAAGAAATCTAAAAATCAATCTCTGGGAGTCTCAATACGCCATTCTTCTCCCACAGTGGTCCAATGTAGAGAAGTGGCAAAAATTACGATTGCTAAGTAAATATATGTAAATATATTTACTTAGCAATATAACATTTGGAATTTGGAATTTATAAAAAATTTAACAAAAAAATGTATAGCGTGATAGGCAAAATTCTTAAGGCGTCAAATCTTACCATAGATTCCTTTTTCTAATAAGTATTTAGTGTTATTTTATGCCTGCGGAATCGGCGAACTGTCATCTTTGCTTACATTATTTGTAATACCTACTTGTCTTAACTAAAGGTACAATTTTGCATTACGACAAAGAATCCTATTATTAGAGTAAGAATGCAATATTTATTTGAAACACAGATTTGATCTGAAAGTTCATTTCAGGATCACTGCTTTATCTTTTCAACATTCAATACATGGCTTTAGAAAAGGGAATCAGCATTCACGTTTTCCGCTAGTGCATCACAAACTCCTTTGTGGATTTCGTGTTTGTTCGACAGATCGAGATATCGGAGTGTCACATGGGCTATGCAGGAGGGCTGCGCATGGGCCTCACTGCGATCAACATACTCAACGCTCACATCAACCGCAACTTCCCGCCGGACATCCAGTTCCTGCCGCACTACACTGCATTTATTGAGGGTGAGATTTTTTTTAACTACATTTTATACTGTGCAAAGGGGATTGTCTTTTATGTTGTTGCTTTTTGAAATCTCATTAAATTTTTGTACCTAAAATTGGCAAAAGAGTTTTCAATAAAATTGACTTTAATATCGCGTTGCCGCAAAACGAGCTTGTGTCTCACTGGTGACGTGACTTTTCTCTACTTAAACAACAGATTGCAAAATGTTGCTTACTTAGTTATTGGCGCGGCTACTTTCATACTCCATGTATTTAACCAGGTGCAGGTGCCTTTTAGGTTTATGAAAAAAAAAGATCGAAGAGAAGAAAAATGAGGTCCTCGCAACATTTGCCAGGTTCAGTTCAGTTTGAAAAAAAAAATTTTAGGGATGGGCCGAAATTCCGTATAAATTCGTTTTAACCGAATTTCGGCAGCTTGAACAGAACTTCGGCAGCTTGAACAGAACTTCGGCTGCTTGAACAGAACTTCGGCATTCGGCCGAAATTCGGTTTAAATGCCGAACATTCGGTGCAAAAGAAAGTAAAATACTCACATGCATTTTAACTGAAATCAATAAAATAGAAATCATACTTATCATAATAATCGTAAAATAAAATTAGGCCTTTATTCATTGTCATTTATTTTTAAATTAAATTAGTTATACATTTTTGCCTAAAGTAAACAAAATATTATTTGTATTTTTAAATGCCTAACTACTGCGTAATTTAAATGCGTAACTATGTATAAACAAAGAAAACACTTCTAGTTCAGCGGGGTGCATCTATTCATTTCGACAAATCGCGGCGAAATTAAACCGAAGTTCGGCCGAATTTTTATTTTAACCGAATGTTCGACCGAAGTTCGTATTTGGTTAAAACCACATTCGGCCCATCTCTACCTTTCTTTAATTTTCTGATCCAAACATTTTTCATTATTTTTCCTGCAAAATTTAAGTATTTTTGAAAATTTTAGGATCTTCCGGAGATAAGTGAGTAGTGGTCATTTTTTTCCGTTCTTCTTGAATATTTTTTAACTAAGAATTTCAAAGATATGAAAAAATAACCTTCGCAGCGTCACAATAAAAAAAAAACTTATAGACCCCCCAAAAACAACAGTCGTTTATGCACCAAGGGGGTAAAGTACTGTTTTATGTCACGGACGTGATATTGAATCCGAAACGTAACGAAGCACCCCAGATTTAAATCCCGAGCGTAGCGAGGGTGTTAGTCCTGAGTGCAGTGAGGGATTCAACGTGCCCAAGACGACCCGAATGGCCGAGTCGGCAGTGACCCTGCCTATGAAACCGAGGGTCCCGGGTTTGAGTCCCGGTGGGGGCAAATATTTGTTTGACGAGAACGGATGTTTGTACTCTAGTCATGGTTGTTTATCTATCTAAGTATAATATTTATCTATATAAGTATGTGTATCGTTGTCTAGTACCCAAGATACAGGGAATCCTATTTTGGGGCTAGATCAATGTTTGTAAATAGTCTCCAAGGTATTATTATTATAAGACAAAACAGCTTTATCCCCGAGGAGTATACTCTACTTTTCGCACCTCCTGTGAGAAAATATATCAAATATATCAATCATCAAAATCATGCAATCTATAAATTTCTATCTCTCGGGCCTACGGGTGACAGTGGATTAAAAAGGCCCCTTGCAACCTGGGTCCGCAGGCCAGTATCTAGTGACGTCACGGCCCAAAGCGTCCCCGCTCCTGCGCAGCGTCGAGCCCTCGTTCGAGTGGCTGCGTCCCGGCGACCGAGTCGGATTTAAGAAGACCGACGACGGGCGAGTGCTGGTGTTCCTAAATTCGCTGCAACTGGAGGTGGAGTTTGAAGAAGTGCCAGATGTAAGTGGGGTTTTGTTGTGTGTGTGTGTTTGTGTGCATATTGCTCTTTCACGCCAATCTGCTGAACCAATAGGACTCAAATTGTGTACTCGCGTAGATGTTGACCCGGAAAAGAACATAGGAGGCGTCCAGTAAATATTTCATGTTAGACATGTAGACCGTGTGAAGAAAACGTAGTAAGGTCAGCAACGATTTTGGTCGAGCGTGATGGTGAGTGAAAGAGAGAGAAAGAGAGCGAGGGAGAATGTTTTATGACTTCATTAAGAACCTATTTCATTTAATTATCACCTGTAATGGTATTAAATATTGTATAACCAAGTTACATTTGTAAGGGCTTGTGAGATTGTTTACTTCCCCTTTACTGTATCCAACGTCGTTTGTTGTTGCTGCCACTTTATCCTACTGCAAACAGAGTTATGCTTTATCAAGACATCCTAGATAAAAATACTGGCAACCTCAGTGACACATTAGAGTACAACGGCGTGTTTGAATAGGCCAATCAAATATTTCATTAAAAAAACACGCAGTAGTCTGCAAATCTTGCCGTCTTATGTTTTGTTGCTTTTTTGCCAAAGAGTAGCTTGGCACGGCTCTACTGCGGCATGCATGAAGTTGAGTTATGAGGATAGACATTACTATTGCTTGTCAAATTCGTACGTAGCACTCCCATGGTCTGGGCGCCTTTCCCGCCCTCGCAGCCCCGCATCTTTCGTCTCCCGTCGCCCGCAGACCATGGGAGTGCTACGTGCGAATTTGACAAGCTATAGGCGTGAACAGTTAGTACTCCAAAACTGATAATTCGCATAGAAATCTTACCCAGTTGTCGTATTCCCGAAAACGCCCGAATCATCTAATCGTATGAGCCCTAAACATTACACTTGCAATTTGAATCTTGTTCGAACCAAATTGGAGTCAATTTCATGTGTTAATAATGCGCATAGAAATCTTCGCCCCTGTGATTGAAATTCCTGTGCTTTTTGGGGGTTGTCGTGCACCCGGGCCGCTGCGTTGAACAATAGACTATTTTTTTCCCAAAAGAACATTACTTTAATTTGATGTGAAAGTGTGATTTTTGTATTGACGTCTTACTCAACGGAAGTTAAGTATATAGGCCATTAGCAACTATGTGTCGGGGATACAAGGGCGAACGGGATAGCAATAAAATGCCGCTACACGCATCACTGACGCCTCGCCATAAGCCCGTGGACCGATAATAGTAGATTATTGCGCGATATTGTATCCTGAACGTAACATACGACTCCAGATTTAACATCCGAGTGAAGCGAGCGTTTTATGAGTTATATAAGTGAGGGATTCAAGCGTGCCCAAGACAAAACAACTTTATCCCCGACGAGTATACTCTACTTTTTGCACCTCCTGCGAGAAAATATAAAAAGCAAGGCTGATAAAAACACCATTTATAGTAAATGTATGTGAAAATTTTACTTTGATACATGAGTGAAATTGCAGCGTCTTGCAACAATCACGGTTTTTTTGTTTTATTTAAAATCATATTTTAGCTTTATCGTCTTGGTGCATAATCTACTATTATTGCCCCGAAGCTCAGTTGCTAATGGCCTTACTAGTCTGTGGTGTCAGTGAATGTACGTGCTGTTTGTGTGAAAGTTTAATTTAAGGGACGCCCCCATAGGCTATGAATTATCCCAGAAATTGTACGGTTACATGGGAAAACCTCGTCCCATAGAACCAAAACAACGACAGTGTATGTAAATGATTATTTTCCCATTGCAGAAAGTGTACGCCGTTATAGAGTTGTTCGGATACGTCACGAAGATTCAGGCGGTATCGCGGTTGATGAACCTGAGGACTTGCCTGACGCAGCCAGGTACATACCTTCATAGAACCAGCCAGCCAGCAAAATCATTCAACCTTCAACGACCGTGTTGTGTATGAATGTTGTGTAAATCCGAAAGTGACTAACTATTACGTTTTCACACCTAAACCGCTTATTAATTAATTAAAGGACGTTGGAGAAAGACAGGCCACCTTTGCTCTCGCTAATGTAAGTTTTGTTGTACTGCTCATTTCCACTCCAGGTCTACCCAACGACTCGAGAGCAATCCAAGAGCAATCGTCAAGCTGCAGCGTCGTGCTCGCCGCTCTCTCCGCCATGCAGCACCAGCACCCCGCCGGCACGCCGCCAGCCTCCCCGCCCCTCAGCCCGACGACGACGCCGCCCGCGCTGTCGCCTGTTTCAGCCGAACCGGTGGTGGCGACGCCACGGAAGGCACCGCTGCCATATACCTTTCATTATCTACACGGGAACAACATAAGGCTTCGCAGTTCAGGTAATAAAATAGATGGCTCAACTTTGATACTAAGAGTAATGGGACAAGATTGTTTGAAATCGAACATTATTTACCAGTTACCATATATAAATAATGGAAAATAGTCAAGTGAATACAGATAAATCATGGGCAAATATATCCTTATCTCAGTTGATATCTTTATCTATATTCCTAAGTCTAACAATATACAACGTATAAAATAATAAAAAACCACTGAAAAAAAATGCCTACCATGATGTCATACATTAAAAAAACAAAAAAATTTACCTATTTTTATTGTTGGACTTGACCTTCTGATTGATTTTCCAGAAAAAACTTCAATGCACACCACTGGATAGCTGTAACGTTACCTTTTAACCTAGTTGAATAACTTGCAGACACTGTTGCTCAGAGGATCGACGGGTACAACGGCGCAATCGCGATCGTCAGCCAACCTCTGAGGAGGGGTTGTAGCTTCAGAGTAAGTAAACTAGCTGCATGTTTTCGACTTTAGGGAAGACTAGAATGGATTAGCTTTCTAATTTGTTACAATGATTATCATGTTTTAGTAGTTTTATTATGTTCCACTGCTTCTGCGACACATATAATCAAAAAATTGCTTGTGATTTGTATATAAAAAGCTTTGCGTGCGCCTCCTCCGTAGCTACATTTTCTTCCCGTTTACCAATGCGTTTAAGCTTGGTTTTAAATACAAAACAAAACGAAACATGCGCATAGAAATCTTTGCCTCTGTTCGGCAAGGGTCGTATTTCCGAGCGTTCGGGAGACGATATCTACATAGAGTGGATAAAACCGTTTTAAATACATAATAAGTTTGTAAAACAATTTATTAATACATGTTTAAAAATTAATCAGATTTAGAGAGAATCTCTATTCTTGACATCCTCTGGGACGATAGCACAGTAAAATTCATTATCATTGCATCAGCAAAACTATCGTTCTTGTGTCGAATGGTCTATCACCGTAAGATAGTCAAAACCGTTAGTTGATAAACTAACGTTTTTTTCTCGTTAGTTGGTCAACTATTGAAATATATTAAACTGTAGCGTACTGCTTACTGTATAACTCGCCTTCGGCTCGTTTCATAAACCGACTCGAGTTTTAATGTCCCCCATTATGTATCAGTCACATAAACTACTATAACTGACGTGACATTCGTTGCAATTTATGTTTTGGCCACGTGTTGTTTTATTTGTGCCCAAATTTTTTGACTCCGATTTCTTTCGAACAATGTGCAAGGGCTCATACGATTATATGATTCGGGTGTTATCGGGAATACGACAACTGGCGAAGACTTCTGCAAACTGATAATGCGCATGGAGTAATGTATGTATAATTGGCATTGCGAATTAAAATTATCACAGCTGTAGTCCTGTTATTTCTGATATATATGACAGCAGTCAATCAGCATCAAGCAGCAGATCAGAACACGATAATTTTACACGAGCTGTCTTTTCTTGCGATGTGATCGGTCGATTTCGAATGTGAATGGCATTGCGACTGATATCAGAAAATCATAATAAAGCTATACTTCGCGCCACGAATTAAGAGCGCTGTGCGACGTTGGCGGGAATTACTGCGCATATGTACAGGTATTTAAAAGTGACTACTGCGTATTCAAGGCCACCGCTCAGAACGTGTCGCGCGATTTGCAGGCGTTAATACATAACAGCGCGAATTCAGACATACTTCCTATTGCAAAAGCTAGTTACAAAGTAGGACCTGAATTAAATTTTATCGTGTTTATACGGTCAGATTTTCAACCAAAAATGAAGATGTAAGTATGCTAATCTCTATGCGTACGTGTCGTGTTGTGTATGTATCTGTAAATAAACATGACCCTGTTGCAAAAATGCGATGTATACATTTCAAATAACTAAGCTTAGCGAGGTTATTTTTTTAAGCATGTACGCCATTTATAAAATACTAACTGTTTCCCGCGGCATCGCTCGCGCAACCCTCGGCTGAATGCCCTCATCAGGTACCTAGGCACATTGCCTAGGCTCATTACCTACCTGCCAAATTACAGCTTCATAGGTCAAGTGTTTTTTTTTATCTCCGATGTTGACCCCACCACGAGCAGCGGCGATTTGAAGCGTATGAGGCCACCGGCATAGAGTGAGCGAAGAGTTCATATAAAATGTATGAAGCGTACTGGAAATAGTGGGGGGGGCTAGGCGGAGTTTTGTGGTTCGTGTTAAAGTGCCAATTTAAAGCCTACCGCAAATGCAATCATCAATCAAGTTTTCGTCTTACGCACCCATTCTGGGGTGTGGGGTGTCAGGGTCAGATCATCGGATCTCTTCCTGAGGAAGCGCCTCTGTCTACTCCTAAGGACAGGTCATCGGGGGGCACTCACGGGCGGTGGAGTTCTTCTCACGTGTGGTGCTCCGTTGGGTGATCGCCGCCGCCGGCTAGGCAACCAGGTCGCGTGGCAGTTCGCGGATTTGCGGGTGGTGAGACGCATCCGCACGCGCGAACATGCCCTTCGCCAGCCCCTCAACTGCAGACGTGTCACGAGACTGTTTAAGCGTATACAGCGAGCGTGCTTACCTAGCGAACGATAAAGGCAGCGAGCGCAGTATGGACATACCTCCTTACGCTCACTCGCTAGGTAACTACGCTCGCTGTCACGCTAACTCGCTAGTTAACTACGCTCGCTGCTACGCTCACTCGCTTGGTAACTACGCTCGCTGGCACGCTCACTCGCTAGGTAGCTACGCTCGCTGTCACGCTCACTCGCTTGGAAACTACGCTCGCTGTCACGCACACTAGTTAATTAATTTTTCCCGGCTCTAACCCTTCCCCGTAAATATTACAGGAGTTCAGCATTGAGAGGTATTAAATTTGACACTTGTCAGACTCGAAGATTTCCCTGGGTCGACGAACATGTCGAACGCGTAACAAACCTAACCACCGAATCTAGAAATATATGACTAGCAGTACAAGACCTACCGATTTCTTCACCAAACGCATACAATCTTGCATACAAACGAACCCGAAAGTTCGTACAGAAAAAATAAAGCCGCAAATATACGACGCGCAAGACAAATCATCTTTGCTATTGTCCCAGAAAGATCGACGGAGCGTCACCGATAGATGGCGCTACTCACATTAATTACTGCCGAAAATACACCCAAAAATATTTTTTTAATAAATTTTGCTCCTAAGTGACACATACAACTTTTCACACCGACTGTGAGGAAAATTTAAATTAAATGCTCTTAAAAAATTAAATAACTGTACTTTGAATTATACTTTCACCACTTTTACAGTAATCAAACAACGTAAACAAAACTTTTTTTATATAATGGCGGATTGTGAAGGATTAGGGAAAGGTCACCACAGATAAAATATTCCTGTGTACTTTTACCAATATATAAAAATATTCGAATCAAATATTACACTGGTTTCGGATATCAATATTCATTATATCACAATAACAATTATCGATAGATTTGATTTCAGTAAAACATATAATTTATTGTGACATTTTTTTAAATATTACGAAAAATTTATAAATTTTCATACAACGTTGTTATAGTTAAAACTTGAAACATGTTCGTTTTTAATCGACTACGATGAAATTACAATCGATTATTTTATTAAGATCTGTGTTCAATTGGCACATTGCGTAAATGCTACATGCCAATGAATAATTTAATAAAGTAGCTTGAACAGAAAAGTAGAATTTTGCTCCCTCTCGTCGTGGAGCAAAATTTACTTTTCCGAATGAAAGGTGTGAAAAAATAATTACTCAGCCTTATCTGGCACTGCTCCCATTATTGGAAATATGACAGGAAAAGTACTATTTTTAGGCGTGAAAAATAAAATTCGTTCAATTTCCCGTGAAGAAAAAACAACAACTAAAATCACACAAATATTACAAAAACGTTCCAAAAAGTTTTGCCAACAAAAAGAATAATGAAAAGCCTTCCGAAAAAATGGAGGAGGGTATAAAGCAGAATCATAATGAGAAAGACGGTGTAATATAGAACCATTGTATAACTATGTTGTTGGCTCATATTCACGCACAAGATGCAAACCATTTTTTTGGTGAATGTTCCACCATGAACCAGTTCTTGCTGTGCATGGTTAGAGGTTAGGCGAAGCCTTTTAACTGCTTCAAATTTTGGTGTAGAGTGGTGAAAAGACAAACTATGATAAAGATGCTATTTCTGCTGCCCTAATAACAACACCAATATATAATTAGTCGGTCCTTAAGTTCTGTCTCAAGGTTTTTGATAGATAAAACTCAGCAATAAACTTTTTCTTATTCGTATTATACATGATTAAAAAGCTTATTTTATACGAATCAAATTGCAATACAATACATTTTGTACGATTATCGCAATATGACAAAAAACCTTATAACTTGAGACAATCGCGAACCCAAAACACGCCGCAACTGACAAAAATACCACTTACCACAAATTTAATAAAAAAACAGTGTTCCAGATAACCAACAAGGTTTTTTTTATTTATTCTGAAACCTCGATTTTAGACCATGCTTAACAACTAGCATTTGATTTTCTGTTAGCTTTCAGTTCCAACTGCTCCCAAAGAGAACTTTACGTACTTTTTACGTTTTCAGAAAAACGTATAAAAATGATCTTGTGGGCAACAAGTACACTACGTAAAATGTGAATATGAAAATTAGTTTTACCCAGACTTAGTTATCTTATGCTTCAAAATGAAGGTAACGGGTTCAGGGAGAGTTCTGAAAAAAATCTCACGTAAGTTTGAAAGGTTTTAAGAGTCATGGAAAAAAGATAAAGTGAATCACGTCCGTATTTTTGATTGGGTAAAAAAGTGCAAAATCTCTGAAGAAACTAGCATTTGTGTAATATGGCTTTAAGCATTTAAATCCAATAATCGTTCTAATTTATCAGTATTTAATGAGCTATCAAACCATATATAGTATTAAATAAAATAAAACTTGGTATTACTTACTATGCGGCAAAATATTTGTGACAGAACTTATGGACCGACTAGGTATATATACACACGTATGTAATCTAAGCACAGAAACGGGAAGAGTGCCATCTAGTCTCAAAGTAGCTAATGTTTGCCCCATACTCAAGGCAGGTGACCCGCTTAATCCCTCTGACTACCGACCGATTTCCCTACTAAGCTGCCTATCAAAAATATTGGAGAATGTAGTCTAAACTAACTCCGCTACCTTGTCTCTAAGAACTTATTGGCCGGGAATCAATAAGGATTCAGACATGCTAGGTCGACGGAAGATGCCATAACAAATCTTGTTGATGTAGTGACAAAACTTGACAAGGGAGAGAGATGTGTTGGCGCCTTTCTCGACCTAGCACAAGCCTTCGATACCGTATCGCGGCCAATATTGATCAAGAAATTTAAACTACTGGGAATTCGTGGATTGCCTTTAGAGTGGTTCCAGTTGATTTATATCAATGATTTATGCCATCATAGCCTACTAAAAGCGGAACTGTTCGTGTTTTCTGACGATACTGCAATCATCTTCCATGGTAAAAACTAGACAACAGCCAATCTATGCCGCTTACAAAGGACTTCGGAAAGTAACACACTGGCTTCAGCAGAACATTCTAACCTTAAACACTTCAAAAACCAAAATAATATATTTCAGAATTTCTAAAAGAACGGCACCAAAAATGCCAGTATTGGTCAAATGTGATAATGTACTACTGTGATAATGATAAAAAAGTCGGCCAAACTTGTGATTCTCCTATTTTGGAAGAAGTTGCAGTGATGAAGTACTTGGGTTACGACATTGACGTAACATTGACAATCGATTTACAGATGTAGTGAATAATCCTTTAGTATCGGCAAAACTCGGAACAACGATAACACCCGAATGGTGCCGATGTGTCTATGAATTACTGTATTATTAAATTACGTGTAGGCTGTGGTGTAGGTATCAAATAAATCGCATACTTTATTTATCAATGTCAAATGTCAAATTGCCCGTTTGACGGGTACTGAGTGCGAGTGAGGTAGTAAGACAAAAACGAACATTTCCGAGAAAATACGAAAGGAAAGGATTATTCACTACATCTGTACCTGGGAGAAACAAATAGAGTCCATTAGTCGAGTCGACTTGTGAGGAAACTAATGTATTTCTTTAAAAGACTGCGTAATGTTGCCGGGCCGAACAAACGCAAACTAGTCTACACAGCCCTATCTGAGTCGATCCTCAGGTATGGTTTAACTGCATGGGGAACCGCATGTGTGACTCACCTTATCAAGGTTGAGCGCGCACAACGAGCCCTTCTGAAGGTAGCTTACTGCAAGCCCTTTCCCTACCCAACTGATACACTATACCAGGACTGTAAGCACCTAAGGGTACTGCAGCTCTTCATTTCCATGACATTACATCATAAACTTTCCACTGTTAGAATGCAGAAACATGACGCTGGGCGGCTAATATGCAAAGTGCCTCTTACAAAAACAAAATGTTCCCATCGTTTCTTTCACTACCAAGGACCTTATCTCTACTCTAAAGTTAATTTACTACTGAACATTCTTAGGATGTCGCGATTTTCCTGTAGTAGGATGTTATCCAAATGGCTGCTTACGCTAAACCATAACAACACAGAAGAAATCATAGGCCCATTGGAAACAGCATCTATTTGGTATTGTGAAACAGTTTGAAAGAATAGATACTTAAATACTAAATTAAATTATATTTAAAATTTATAAGTAAAAAGTAAAACTACACACACACTACTAACCTTCTACATACAACTATCTTCTCCAACACACGTAGACTGTACACTCAACACACACAAACTCTAACATTTATATAAAGTTTAGTAAGAAATAAATAGCTAATAGTAGTTTATGTGACTGCTACATCATCATCATCATTTCAGCCTGTTAACGTCCACTGCTGAACATAGGCCTCTCCAATCGCACTCCAGCGTGACCGGTCCGTAGCCACCTGCATCCAACGAGATCCAGCGATCCTCACCAGGTCGTCGGTCCATCTCGTAGGTGGCCGACCCACACTGCGCTTGCCAGGACGTGGTCTCCATTCAAGGACCTTTTTGCCCCATCGGCCATCCGATCTTCGCGCTATGTGGCCTGCCCATTGCCACTTCAGCTTGCTTATCCTACGGGCTATGTCAGCAACTTTGGTTCTTCTACGGATCTCCTCATTTCTGACTCGATCTCGTAGAGAAATACCAAGCATAGCCCTTTCCATAGCTCGCTGCGCGACATTGAGCCTCTGAAAAAGTCCTTTTGTGAAGCACCACGTCTCAGAGCCGTAAGTCATCACTGGCAACACACACTGATTGTACACCTTAGTCTTCAGGCACTGAGGGCTTTTGGACGAGAAAATGTTGCGTAATTTACCGAACGCTGCCCAACCTAGTTGGATCCGTCTACTGACCTCTCTCTCAAAATTGGACTTAGCTAATCGGACTGCCTGTCCCAGGTATATATATTCGTCAACAACTTGAGTGATGTATTCGCCGTTGATATTGATGCCTAGTCCTTGCCATTCCAGGAGCTTGAAGGAATCCTCCAGAGCAGCAGTAAACAGTTTCGGAGATATTACGTCTCCCTGTCTTACTCCTCTCTTTAGGGGGATTTCCTTCGTGGAATGCTCCTGTACTCGAACTGACATGATGGCGTTGTTATACAAGCACTTCAGCACTTCAACGTACCGATAGTCAATACGGCATCGCTTGAGAGATCTAAGAACAGCCCATGTTTCGACGGAATCGAAACATGGGCTGTTCTGCCCATGACTGCTACATACTCGAGAGTAATATCACTCGAGAGTTTTAATGCCTAATTATGTACAGTTACATATACTAGTTTATCTACACACATATCATAAACTCTCTTTGATGTGTTCAGGAACCGCATGTTTGACCGGCATTGTGGCTCTGCAGTTGTTTAGCTTGTTCTGTAATACCAACTTCACAGACAAACTAGGGTCGGCACGCAGGCGGGCGTCGGCGTTTGAAATTTGAATGTCAGTACCAACTTCACAGACAAACTAGGGGCTGTACGCAGGCGGGCGTCGGCGCTCGAAATTTGAATGTCATAATATGCAGAAAAATTACACATTATGGTCATAATGTTTTTCATTTTTCAGATAAGAAATAAGTTTTTACTAAGTAGTTTAACATTATGCTGATCGTAACGTGCGGTTTTTGTACTCAGTAAAGAGGGTTTATGATACGTGTGTAGATAAATAAATAATTACGTCAAAGATATCTAAATTATACTACTACCTTGGGTATGTGTGTATTATTAAGTGAGCTAAGTTATTGAAGTATTCTAACCTAATGCCTAAGTAAATTTAAACACAATAACAAACCAAAATAAAATGATAAGTCCTAACCTCCTCGACACAGGGAATCCTTGTGGGGAAGTTAGGATTGGATAGTTATTTAAATATTCTTAAGTTTAATTTGTCACTAGGTTAAGATTGTGTAAACTTTTTGCGACAAATAAATTCATTTAATAATTATTATTATTAAAATATCGCCGTTTAGTAATAGGTACAGAATGGTCACATCACAGCCTATTGAGCTTGAAAAGATGAAGTTATAGGTTTAATTATCAATGCTTCATAATGTAATACTAACTCGTGAAAAGATCCGCTTTGCGAGAAGTGAATCAATTCTATGCTCGCGATATCTGTTGAGGGGCGCGGGAAGTCTCCGGAGAGGCATGCGGGGTGCAGCGCCTGTTACTCCCCCGAGGGGAGGCCGATTTCCCAAGGTCGTTTGCGTACGCATACGCCTTAATAAGCTCTTATCGTTTCATGCTTAGCGGCGAAATGCGCATAACTACGTGAATGTGAAACACGAAAGTTGTCCCACACATTATACTACTGCTTCTCACAGTTTCGAGTCGACAAGATCTCAAAGGAGTGGTCGGGCGGCGTGAACATCGGCGCAGTCGGTGTGCTGCCGCATGACTGCCTACCCGCGACGGCCATGGAACTCAGCGGGCCGGCCTGGGTGGCCTCAAGCGACGTGGTCTTGGACAACGGGTGCTATGTAAGTCTCACTAAATAGCCCTTAGCTAAGTGGGTTCCTGAACGACTAGTTAGATTATTTCCTCGAAATTACATTTTTTTCTAGCATTTTTTCCAGTCGCATTTTGCCGTTCACGAAATTCACCACACGCAGTTTTTTTGTTCTTTTTCGTTACGCAGATTTGACCGTTCGTAATTTTTCCTGGACGAAAATGTCCATGTTAGCATAATTTACGACACTTTCCATTTACGTGTAGTAAATTAGAATGTTGAGTATGGCGATCCTTTGTAGCAGTATTATTATGCCAAGTTTAATCTACTGAATTATATTGATATTTCACTAAAATTAAAGGATTTATCTGCTTCAGCAAAAATAGCGTAAAAACGAACGAGGCAATATGCGTTTCAGAAAAATCGATTGCAAGAGAATAAAATTGTATTGTAATTGATCTAACAAGTCTCCTCAGGTTGTGGAGCGGTAAAGTGAGTTCTAAAACTCCCGACAAACGAGAGCGCTTTGTTGATGATAATGATGATATCCTCCACGACGTGTCCGTCGACGGCAAAACCTTGCCAGTTCATGGCGCCTTTACTACTCAACCAAGCCATAGACGCCTGCCATGCATCTTCCGTATCATGACACAAACG
Organism: Argyresthia goedartella; assembly: GCA_949825045.1. NCBI lineage: Eukaryota > Metazoa > Arthropoda > Insecta > Lepidoptera > Argyresthiidae > Argyresthia > Argyresthia goedartella. The sequence goes on from OX463806.1 coordinate 11,538,621, forward strand.
CACAAAGACACCTATGAAAAAAACATGTTTTAAAGGCTTTTCATGTATTAATGACACGAGACGGAAGATGCCTTACATGCGTGTAGTGGAGAAGTAATTCGATTTGGTTTGGGCAGATGTTCACAAAGTTCGCGCGCTGCCTCGAGGTGCTGGTGGAGCGGCAGGTGCTGACGCTGCACTTCCGGTTCAACAGCCAGCTGCTGCTGCAAGTGGACTCGCAGGTGCTGGGCGCCGTGGCGACAGTGCCTCGCCACCACGCGCACGTGTTCCCGCTGATCGACGTCTATGGCCGCATCTGCCAGGTGCGTGTTTTATTCAGCTGCTTCTGTAGGTGGACTCGCAGTGCTGGGCGCTGTGACGACAGTGCCTCGCCACCACGCGCACGTGTTCCCGCTGATCGACGTCTATGGCCGCATCTGCCAGGTGCGTGTTTTATTCAGCTGCTTCTGTAGGTGGACTCGCAGTGCTGGGCGCCGTGACGACAGTGCCTCGCCACCACGCGCACGTGTTCCCGCTGATCGACGTCTATGGCCGCATCTGCCAGGTGCGTGTTTTATTCAGCTGCTTCTGTAGGTGGACTCGCAGTGCTGGGCGCCGTGACGACAGTGCCTCGCCACCACGCGCACGTGTTCCCGCTGATCGACGTCTATGGCCGCATCTGCCAGGTGCGTGTTTTATTCAGCTGCTTCTGTAGGTGGACTCGCAGGTGCTGGGCGCCGTGACGACAGTGCCTCGCCACCACGCGCACGTGTTCCCGCTGATCGACGTCTATGGCCGCATCTGCCAGGTGCGTGTTTTATTCAGCTGCTTCTGTAGGTGGACTCGCAGGTGCTGGGCGCCGTGACGACAGTGCCTCGCCACCACGCGCACGTGTTCCCGCTGATCGATGTCTGTGGCCGCATCTGCCAGGTGCGTGTTTTATTCAGCTGCTTCTGTAGGTGGACTCGCAGGTGCTGGGCGCCGTGACGACAGTGCCTCGCCACCACGCGCACGTGTTCCCGCTGATCGACGTCTATGGCCGCATCTGCCAGGTGCGTGTTTTATTCAGCTGCTTCTGTAGGTGGACTCGCAGTGCTGGGCGCCGTGACGACAGTGCCTCGCCACCACACGCACGTGTTCCCGCTGATCGACGTCTATGGCCGTATCTGCCAGGTGCGTGTTTTATTCAGCTGCTTCTGTAGGTGGACTCGCAGTGCTGGGCGCCGTGACGACAGTGCCTCGCCACCACGCGCACGTGTTCCCGCTGATCGATGTCTATGGCCGCATCTGCCAGGTGCGTGTTTTATTCAGCTGATTCTGTAGGTGGACTCGCAGTGCTGGGCGCCGTGACGACAGTGCCTCGCCACCACGCGCACGTGTTCCCGCTGATCGATGTCTATGGCCGCATCTGCCAGGTGCGTGTTTTATTCAGCTGCTTCTGTAGGTGGACTCGCAGTGCTGGGCGCCGTGACGACAGTGCCTCGCCACCACGCGCACGTGTTCCCGCTGATCGTTGTCTATGGCCGCATCTGCCAGGTGCGTGTTTTATTCAGCTGCTTCTGTAGGTGGACTCGCAGTGCTGGGCGCCGTGACGACAGTGCCTCGCCACCACGCGCACGTGTTCCCGCTGATCGATGTCTATGGCCGCATCTGCCAGGTGCGTGTTTTATTCAGCTGCTTCTGTAGGTTGACTCGCAGTGCTGGGCGCCGTGACGACAGTGCCTCGCCACCACGCGCACGTGTTCCCGCTGATCGACGTCTATGGCCGCATCTGCCAGGTGCGTGTTTTATTCAGCTGCTTCTGTAGGTGGACTCGCAGTGCTGGGCGCCGTGACGACAGTGCCTCGCCACCACGCGCACGTGTTCCCGCTGATCGTCGTCTATGGCCGCATCTGCCAGGTGCGTGTTTTATTCAGCTGCTTCTGTAGGTGGACTCGCAGTGCTGGGCGCCGTGACGACAGTGCCTCGCCACCACGCGCACGTGTTCCCGCTGATCGACGTCTATGGCCGCATCTGCCAGGTGCGTGTTTTATTCAGCTGCTTCTGTAGGTGGACCCGCAGTGCTGGGCGCCGTGACGACAGTGCCTCGCCACCACGCGCACATGTTCCCGCTGATCGACGTCTATGGCCGCATCTGCCAGGTCCGTGTTTTATTCAGCTGCTTCTGTAGGTGGACTCGCAGTGCTGGGCGCCGTGACGACAGTGCCTCGCCACCACGCGCACGTGTTCCCGCTGATCGACGTCTATGGCCGCATCTGCCAGGTGCGTGTTTTATTCAGCTGCTTCTGTAGGTGGACTCGCAGTGCTGGGCGCCGTGACGACAGTGCCTCGCCACCACGCGCACGTGTTCCCGCTGATCGACGTCTATGGCCGCATCTGCCAGGTGCGTATTTTATTCAGCTGCTTCTGTAGGTGGACTCGCAGTGCTGGGCGCCGTGACGACAGTGCCTCGCCACCACGCGCACGTGTTCCCGCTGATCGTCGTCTATGACCGCATCTGCCAGGTGCGTGTTTTATTCAGCTGCTTCTGTAGGTGGACTCGCAGTGCTGGGCGCCGTGACGAGAATGCCTCGCCACCACGCGCACGTGTTCCCGCTGATCGTCGTCTATGGCCGCATCTGCCAGGTGCGTGTTTTATTCAGCTGCTTCTGTAGGTGGACTCGCAGTGCTGGGCGCCGTGACGACAGTGCCTCGCCACCACGCGCACGTGTTCCCGCTGATCGACGTCTATGGCAGCATCTGCCAGGTGCGTGTTTTATTCAGCTGCTTCTGTAGGTGGACTCGCAGTGCTGGGCGCCGTGACGACAGTGCCTCGCCACCACGCGCACGTGTTCCCGCTGATTGTCGTCTATGGCCGCATCTGCCAGGTGCGTGTTTTATTCAGCTGCTTCTGTAGGTGGACTCGCAGTGCTGGGCGCCGTGACGACAGTGCCTCGCCACCACGCGCACGTGTTCCCGCTGATCGACGTCTATGGCCGCATCTGCCAGGTGCGTTTTTATTCAGCTGGTGCTGCAGGTGAACTCGCAAGTGTGGGCGCCGCCGTGATGATGCCGCGCCCCCACCTGCCGCCGTATCTGCAAGGTGCTTCTCTTATTCAGCTGCTGCCAGTAGTTCTATTGTCTATCGTTGACATCTAGACATTTCTATGGCATGTATGGTCTTTGGTGGGATCCACACAGCCTTACTCGTAACAACCAGCCGAGCACTCGTACTACACGCGTCAATGAACTACTACGTTGTAACAGGTCATGTATCACACCTTGTTTGGGTGCGGTATCCGCTATCTTTTGCGCGCTGCTCGACTCAGCGTTTTTCGTCACAGCGTATGCATGTGTGATGTCAGGTTTTATGTCGTCATGTAGATCATTTGTGGTTGTTAACCATTCAGGTCCGTTCCACCAAAGCGTATGCTTGGTAAGTTGGCTGGGGAGAAGGCCTCTTGAAGCGCAGTCAGCGGGGTTTTCGCCGGTCTTGACGTAATGCCAGTTTCCTTGCGGGAACGTGTTGTTAATATATGACGCCCTGTTCGCCACATACTTGTCCCATCGAGAACAATCTCCTCGTAGCCACGCTAAGACTACTTGTGAGTCAGTCCAGAAGTGGACCGTCGTTGGAAACTCTGATAAGGCGTTGGTCACTTTCTCCATTAATCTGCATAGTAGAACAGCCCCCTCCAGTTCTAGCCTTGGTAATGTCAGCTTTTTCTTGATTGGAGCTACTTTTGTTTTTGCTGCCAGTAGCGTTACTTTTCGCTGTCCGCACTCGCCGTCCTTTGTGGTATAAATCACACAACCGGCTAGAACTGGAGCCGGCCGTCCCCATTAATCTGCATAGTAGAACAGCCCCCTCCAGTTCTAGCCTTGGTAATGTCAGCTTTTTCTTGATTGGAGCTACTTTTGTTTTTGCTGCCAGTAGCGTTACTTTTCGCTGTCCGCACTCGCCGTCCGTTGTGGTATAAATCACACAACCGAATGCCTTTTCGCTGGCGTCGCAAAATCCATCCAAACGTATGTTGTGTGACGTATACGATATCCACCTTGGTAAAGTGACGTTGTTTATGTTCGGTATATCGCCGTGTAACTGCTCCCATTCTTTAGTGATTTCAAGAGGCAGCTTGTCATCCCAGGACATTTTTGTCAGCTACAGGGTTTGAAACAATATTTTTGTTTTTATGACTACAGGTGCGATCCATCCAAGGGGATCGTATATCTTGCTGATATCGGATAATAATGTTCGTTTAGTCATCTTTCCTTTTCTGTCGGTTAGTTCCCAGTGAAAACAGAATACATCCGTCTTCGTATTCCACCTAAGACCCAGAGCTTTCATTGCTTCTTTTTGTTTAAGGTCGATGGTAACGTGGGGGTGTTTATAATTTTCTGGAAGATCTTGTTAAGTGAAGCATGTATTCAATCTTATTGGTCTGTTAGTTACTGACCTACTTTGTGAAAGAGTTTATATGCTTGTCAACTTTGAGATTTACCTGTCAATAAAATTCAATGTGTACTTTCTTTAACAATGGTTTATTTATTTATTAAAGTGGTAGCAGAGATTTAAAAAGTATTTAAACCAATCGCAAAGTCATCCCAATAAGTTATTTTGGTGAAGAAACCAAGACTGTGTCAGCAGGACACAAGATTCGTGTAAAACTTAGTCTACAAGGGAAACGTCAAAATGGACAATTCTATCGTAGAAGCTGCCAAGGTTCGAATCGGAAACTTATCAGGGACCGATGACTTCAAGATGTGGAAATTCAATGTTTTCATGGTGCTGAAGGGTGTACCAGGTGCTAAAGATTTGTTGGAAGGTAGAAAATCCAGACCAGCAAGTTTGCAAGGTACGCCAACATCGGAGCAAATTGCGAAACATGGAAAGGAAGTACAAGAATTTGATAAACTAGATAGCATAGTTTCTGTCTTGATCACTACGAATTTGCCAAACGACATAGTAACAAAGATGATGCGCTTCGATAACGCTAAGGATATGTGGGATGAACTAAATCGGCTGTACGGAGGTTGTATCGTAGACAAATCCTACGAAATGTGTCAAACATTCTTCGGATACGAGAGGGATACCAAGCATGACATGGCTACACATATTTCAACGTTAAAGAGTCACTGGCACGAACTCAATGTAGCATTAGAAGAGACAAATGAGTTGCCAGCAGCAATATTGATCTATAAGATATTGGAAACTTTACCGAATGAGTATTTGGGATTCAAGTCAAGCTGGAATCTAATGACGAAGACTGAGCGCACGATAGAGAACCTTACAACACAGTTATGCGCACATGAGAAGATCCTAACAAAGCAACAAGCAGATATTAAGGCGGAAAGCAGCGCAGAAGGCAATAGTAGTGCAGAGGCATTATATGCGAAAGCAAGAAATAAAGGCAATAAGGATAAGACAAAGAAGAAAGACGTTCAAAGTCACAAATGCAACTATTGCGGAGAATCTGGACATTTTGTAAGAAAATGTCAGAAATGGATCGCAGATGGCAGACCACCAAAGAAGTCGACTACCGTAGATATGAACCTAGCTATTTTCTCAGTCGAAAACCTTGACGTTAAAGTCAGAGACACGACGAACTGGTATGTGGACAATGGGGCAACCAGCCACATAACAAACAGAGACGATCTCTTTGAGGACTTTAATTATTTCAAGGGTTCACACACGGTTACTGGAGCTAACGGACAGACAATCGCAGCAGTAGGGATGGGTTCTATTCGTGCAGAAGCTGAAGTAGATGGTCGAAGAGAGCAAATCCTTTTGAAGGATGTTTGGTACGTGCCTAGCATTAGCAGGAACCTTTTTTCTGTCCTTGCCGCACACGACATCGCTAATAATAGCACCTTTGAATCGGATCCCACTACGTGCATAATGAAGATTAATGGCGAGACCAAGCTAATTGGCAACAGAGAGAAAGAGGGTGGGCTTTACCGTCTGAAACTGAAATGCGTGAAGCCAGCTACCCCAGATAAAACTGTTGAAGTAAATCTATTACAATTATACCATGAGCGGTTCGGTCATCAAAATAAAACACACGTGAAAAAGGTATTGGAGAGAGACTTAAACATAAAGACTGAAGCAAAGACAGAACTCTGTGAAGGCTGTGTTTATGGGAAATCTCATAGATTGAAGTTCGGGACTAGGGAAAAAGCCACTCAACCTGGAGAATTGATTTGCAGTGATGTGTGTGGACCATTCCCCTGCTCGATCGGCAAGAATAAATACTTTGTTTTATTCAAGGACCTATACACGAAGTACCGCTGGGTATACGTAATGCGTCAAAAATCTGATGTCCACGAAAAACTACTACATTTTATAGCTGAAGCTAAGACAGCGTGTATAAAAATAAAAGAAGTTTTAAGTGACAATGGTGGCGAGTTCGATAATGAAAGGGTTCGTGCTACACTAGCGAAAGAAGGTATCAAACAGAGGTTCACGATGCCTTATACCCCACAACAAAATCCCACTGAGAGGGAGAATAGAACTGTTGTGGAGATGGCGAGAGCCATGATGCACGCCCATGTGAAAATTCCAAATGGCTTGTGGGCTGAGCTGATTATGACGAGCGTGTACATTCTTAACAGGACAGGCCCAGGTCCTGAAGGAAAAACACCGTATGAAGCATGGCATGGCAAGAAGCCAAGGATTAGTCACATGCGGATTATTGGAACCATTTGTTACCCGCACGTTCCAAAAGAAAAACGTAAGAAATTGGACAAAAAGGCTCAGAAAGGTATTCTCATTGGGTACGATTCTGAAGAGGGATATCGAATTTGGGACTGCGAAAATTTCAATCTGATAAGGTCTCGAGACGTAGTTTTTGATGAAACTCTCTTATTGGAAGATGTCAAAAATCTGACCAGAACTGATCAAGAGCTTGAAAGCAAGACCAGAACTGAGGAAGATAGTTCAAGTCAGAAGTTAGAGCCATATCGCCAGATTGAACTTAAATTTCGGGGTTTTACGTTGAATCCTCAAACCCAATCGGATCCAAGTGTGGAAGAATCACCTGCAGTTGAAAATGATGAGAAGCCTGAAACAGAGAATGAGCGATCAGAAGAAGTTGCTAACAATAATGAAGTTGGAGAGAACATAGTTGACAGTAGTGTAGAACAAACAGATGAGCAGATGGAACAGAACATTGAGCTTGAAAGGGAAGATGACATTGTAATGGGATCTGAACCTGATCAACTGAACGCTATTGAGGTAGAAAATGAGAGAGGGCTAACACTTCGTAGCCGTGCGAACCTTAGACAGCCAAGTCGATACAGGGACTATGTTTGCAATATTTGTCATGCCCAGACTACTACTGATCTAATAGAACCGACTACATTTAAGCAAGCTATACAAAGTGCTGAATCTGAAAAATGGATAAAAGCTATGGAAAACGAAATCAACTCTCTCAACGAGAACCATACGTGGGAAATGGTAGATTTGCCTGAGGGAAGGAAAGCAATCCCTTGCAAATGGATTTACAAAGTTAAAACCAATCCTGATGGTACGGTTGATAAATATAAGGCTCGAGTCGTAGTGAAGGGTTACTCGCAGAAAGAAGGAGTGGATTACTACGAGACATTTAGTCCTGTAGCAAAGACCAGCACTATAAGAGCACTTCTGAGTGTTTCTGCTCAAGAAAATCTGACGTTGTCCCAATTTGACGTTTCAACGGCTTTTCTGTATGGTACATTAAATGAAGAGACATATATGAAGCCACCTGAAGGGTTTAGTGATGATTCAGGAAAAGTATGTAAACTCATAAAGAGTTTATACGGTCTAAAGCAAGCACCAAGATTCTGGAACTACTGTATAACTGAGTACATACTAAAAATCGGATTCAAGCAAAGCCATAGTGATCCATGTCTCTTTATAAGAAACAAGGATAGTAACAAAAAGTTAATCCTAGCATTATATGTTGATGACGGATTGTTGGCGTCAGCATCGGAGTCTGAAACGCAAGTTTTTCTTGATGAGCTGCGTCAGCACTTCAAGATCACGACAAAACCTGGTTCATATTTCTTAGGCATCGAGATTGCCAGAAACGATGATGGATCGATTACCATAGACCAGAAAGGATATGCAAAGAAACTGTTGGAGCGATTCGGCATGCACGACTGCAAAGCTGCCGTAACACCTATTGTGAAAGACTCTGTTACTACAGAAAAAGAGATGGAAAATGATCCATTTCCATATAGACAAGCAGTTGGCGCACTCTCTTATCTAGCAGTTGGGACACGCCCTGATATCACATTCGCAGTGAGCGTAGTCTCCAGAACTTTAGATAACCCTTTGCCAGGAGATATAGCCAAAGTCAAAAGAATACTGCGCTATATTAAAGGCACACAACATTTTGGTATTACCTACCATTCATCTGACAAATCGAAATGCCTGAAAGGCTTCAGCGATGCAGATCATGGGGGGGATAACACAAGTGGACATTCAACTTCTGGAATGATTTGTCTCTACTCAGGAGGAGCTATTGCATGGCAGAGTAAGAAGCAAACTTCAGTAGCCATATCCTCTACCGAAGCGGAAATAGTGGCCGCTAGCGAAGCAGCCCGAGAATTAATATGGCTAAAAAGAATTCTGCAGTTCATGTTGCCACTCAAAGATATCAGAACACTGTTATACCTAGACAGTGAGTCAGCTATTCGACTTGCACATGATCCTCCAGTGGAATGCCATCAAAGGACAAAGCATATAAGATTGAGGCACTTCTTTGTGAGAGAATGTGTCACGACAGGAATTTTGTCAACTCTCAAAGTGAAAGGGGTCGACCAGGTGGCGGACTTCCTGACGAAGCCCTTATTCTGGCCACGACTTAAAGAGCTTGGCACAAGAGCTGGACTCACCATCACCAATAATAAAAACGAGACGGGATGTTAAGTGAAGCATGTATTCAATCTTATTGGTCTGTTAGTTACTGACCTACTTTGTGAAAGAGTTTCTATGCTTGTCAACTTTGAGATTTACCTGTCAATAAAATTCAATGTGTACTTTCTACAACAATGGTTTATTTATTTATTAAAGGATCTTTCAGGATTGAGGACTCGTTGGAGGCCCATTTCTTCAGTATAAATCCTCCCTTTTTTAAAAGTTCGCTGAGTTGGACTTGTAGCGCCTCGGTTTTTTCTAAGGTGTTTTCTCCGCAAACTAGGTCATCCATGTAACTCTCGCTTCGGAGCGCCTTGTCGGCTAGTGGGTATGCATGTCCTTCGTCTTGAGCCAATTGTTGTAAAGTTCGCATGGCCAAGAATGGGGCCGCTTTTGTCCCATACGTTATGGTGCACAGTTGCATTTCTTGTAATGGTAAATGCGGGGACTCCCTCCATATGATTTTTTGTAGGCTTTGTTGTTCTTCATCAATTAGAATTTGGCGGTACATTTCTCGATGTCGGCAGTTAAAGCATAACGATAGGTAAGCCATTTGATGATAAGGGTCAAAATATCTTTTTGAAGGTTTGGTCCACATTCCATGCAATCATTCAGACTGTACTTCCTGTTTTCATTGAAGCGTTGAAGACAACTCTAAGTTTAGTTGTCGCGGAATCTTCTCGAATAACACCGTGATGGGGGAGGTATGATTGAAGCGCCGTCGAGTTGTGAGTGGTTGTTGTTGACGGTTTCATGTGACCGAGATCGGTGTACTCCTTTATGAAGAGTTTGTATTGGACAGCAAGTTTTTCCTGTCTCGCCATTTTCTTCTCTAGTTGAAAAAATTGTGACATTGCTTGGGTTCTTGAGTATCCCAATTTAGTCGAGATGTCCTCCTTGAGAGGCATCTTCACAACGTATCTACCGTCTGGCAGTTGTTTTGTAGTTTGCTTGTAGTATTTTTCACAAAAGTCGTCTCTTGACTGTTCTTCTGTGATATCTTCAATTTCCCAGAAGCGGGATAAGTCTTCAATGTCGTTCAGCGTTACACAGCAATTGTATGTCTTCGTATTACCGCTTAAGATCCAACCCAGTTTTGTTTGTTGAGCAACGGGTGATTGTTGATTTTGTTTAAGAAGTCCGTCCATGATGATATCTGCATATACTTCGGCCCCCAGTAGCATGTCGATACGGCCTGGTTGATGGCAATTGGGATCAGCCAGCTTGATGATGTTTAAGTGGCTCCAGTCGGTCCTGTCAACCGATGTGTTCGGTAGATCGTTCATCAATTTTCTCATAACGAGTGCCATCTTCAATTTCCCAGAAGCGGGATAAGTCTTCAATGTCGTTCAGCGTTACACAGCAATTGTATGTCTTCGTATTACCGCTTAAGATCCAACCCAGTTTTGTTTGTTGAGCAACGGGTGATTGTTGATTTTGTTTAAGAAGTCCGTCCATGATGATATCTGCATATACTTCGGCCCCCAGTAGCATGTCGATACGGCCTGGTTGATGGCAATTGGGATCAGCCAGCTTGATGATGTTTAAGTGGCTCCAGTCGGTCCTGTCAACCGATGTGTTCGGTAGATCGTTCATCAATTTTCTCATAACGAGTGCCTCGATTTTGAAGGTGAAGTTTGAGTTTAAAGACTTGCACTCAATTTTCACACGTCCCTTACTGGACTCGGATGATGATCCAATCCCGGAAATAGCCGCGCTGTAGCGTTCCCTGGGTACCTTTAAGAGCTGGGCTGCGTTCTCCGTAATGAGGTTAACTTGTGATCCTTGATCGAGCAATCCTCTCAATACAACATGATTCCCGGTTACAACCTTTGCCATTAGTTGTACTGTGGTCAGAAGCACTTCTCTTTTTCCATTTACGTGATTGCTCTTCTGGGTTGTAGTAGGATTCCGGGTTATCCTTCTCTTGATATCCGGATTATGCAGGGACGTGTGATGAAATCTTTTACATATCTTGCACGTTTTATTTGAGTCACACTTTCGACCTTCGTGACTGAATAGGCAGTTTTTGCATACGTGCGTTTGCTTGACTGCCGCATTCCGTGCCTCAATACTCATGTCAGCAAACGTAGGGCAGTTCATCAACACGTGCTCGCTTTTGCAGAGTGGACAGTTTCGAAACGTCGTATGGTAGGTGTTTAATTTCCACGCCTACCGAACGGCGTGGAATCCTGAGGGGGTGGGCTTTTTCCTGCACGTGAGAGAAAAGTGAGTTGAATTGTTACTGACCTTGTCGTCGCAGACTGGTAGATCGAAAGCTCGATTCGAGACAGGAATGCGGGAGAGGAGACAGTTTTGGGATAGGAGAGGAATCGAAACCTTGCCGTCGCTGCCGACGCTGTCGCCGGCGTGCTGCCTGCCGACACGTGGAGTCGCCGCTACCGATACGACGATGGCCAATCAACACGGATCACTTGACCGCTGACGCGAATCTACTTATTTCCCGACGATGTAGATGATTAACACTCCGACCAGGCCCGACGCTTGTATTTAGTAATTGGTACACCGAAATACCATCAATGGCACGATGCCCGAGCAGACATGTTGTTCTCCCGATGAGAAAAGGATAAAGATAACCTCCAATTTTTCATCTCGTTGGTACGAGTGACAGCTGCGGTCCGTTTCCGCTTAGTAATGTCCCGATTACTCGCGATCGATCCGCGCAACAAAAAACCGGTGCGTTCCGAAGCATAAATATTAAACAGTCACCCGCCCGGACAGGCCCGAACCTGTCCCTAATCAATAGGAAGGCGAGAAAGGGTTGCGACCGCTCTCTTGAGGACCGAGTCCCCCACCTTGACTTCTGCTGATCGAGGCGTACCATCCCGACCCGTATGGCAATGATGGCAAGTTCGCATCCTTAATCAGCACCAAATCACCGACTGCAGGGGGGCTCGTCCGTTCAGTCCACTTAAGGCGCTGCTGCAAGATGTGCAAGTACTCAAGGGACCACCGTTTCCAAAAATCTTGAGCCATCTGCTGCAACATCTGCCACCTAGTTAACCGACTTAACTTAACATCACCGAATGGGTATTCTGGCAGGGCGTTAAGGGGCTGACCTATCAGGAAGTGACCCGGCGTCAACGCTTCCAAATCATTTGGATCCGAACTTAGCGGGCACAACGGACGCGAGTTCAGTGTCATTTCAATTTTACAGAACAGCGTCGCAAGCTCTTCAAAGCGTAGAGAGGTCTCACCGATGATCCTCGTCAGGTGCGACTTGGCCGATTTAACCGCAGCCTCAAAAATTCCTCCCCAATGAGGACATCCCGGCGGACTGAAAACCCATTCAATCCCTCGTCGGGAGCAAGCCGTACCGATGGCGTCCTGGTTACCGTTCAGGAATTGAGTGACCTCCTGCAGATATCGCCTGGCTCCGACAAAATTTGTGCCGTTGTCCGAACGGATTAATGTCGGGAGGCCCCTTCGTGAGACGAACCGATCTAGACATGCGATAAATGCCTCTGTAGTGAGGTCACTGACCACCTCCAAGTGGACTGCCTTCGTGGCCAAGCACACGAAGACGCACAGGTATGCCTTCACTAATCTGGCGTTCCGTAGCTGTGAAGACTTGACCATGAATGGTCCCGCGAAATCCGTTCCGACACCCGCAAAGGGCCGGATTTCGTTAACCCTATCCGAGGGCAAATCGCCCATCTGGGGCTTCATCGTAGCCGCCTTGGCCCGATAACAAGGCAGGCACCGAAATACGACGCTACGCACTAAGCGTCTTCCCGATAGAATCCAGAACTCGCGCTGGAGAAACGCCATCAAGGCGTGGCATCCGACATGCCCATTCCGAATGTGTCGATCCTGTATCTACAGTTCGACCAACTTCCCTTTCCTAGGGAGTAACAACGGGTGGCGAGCCGCATAAGGCAGGTTGGCATTCCGCAGCCGACCTCCTACCCTCAGCAATCCTTGAGGGTCAATAAACGGGTTGAGCCGAGCCACAGCTCCCTTCAGTTGGACGCGTCCGCGTCTCAGAATGTCCAGTTCGGACTTAAAGTGCACCGTCTGCACGTTCCGTACCAATGCGAACAACGCATGGTTCCGTTCCCGTGGTGTCAAGACCTGTGTCCGCACTCGTTGCGCCTCAGAATTCCGACAATTCCGCGCAAATCGGCAGATCCAGGCGGTCACATTGACCAGTTTGTCGAGCAAGCTGTACCGTTCCAGCAGGCTGAACTCCTCTTCCGGCTCTGGTTGCGTCGTGCATACACCGACTGTCAAGGCGCCGTTCGCCGAGGTAACGCGTGGACTCATTGGTCAATCCGATTCGGCTTGAGTCAACCATTTTGGACCCCACCACAAGGGATGTCCAACTAACTCCGGAGCGTGACACCCACGAGACGCACAGTCTGCTGGGTTCATTTCCCCTGGAACATGTCTCCAGATTAAGGGAACCTCCGAATTCAAAATCTGCGAAACCCGATTCGCCACAAAAATCTCCAGCTTGTGAACTGAAGCCTTCAGCCAGCATAACACGATCTGGTGTCCGTCCAAGCGTAGACCGTATCTTCCAATGCTATTGACCCACGAAGAACCGTCATCGTGTGGTTGAGCAGACGAGTCAGGAGAGCCGCTCCTGAAAGCTCTAACTTGGGAATGGTCAGGCGAGTGCGCAACGGGGCAACCTTGCTCTTGGCCATGACCAACCGCACATCAACCTCCCCCGAGGAGTCGACCGTACGCAGATACACCGCAGCTCCGTAGACCTTCTCCGAGGCAACGCAAAATCCATGCAGGGTGGCGGTGTATCGTTTGGTGGGGACCAACCTCCGTGGCAGTGAAATCCGATTGATGCCAGGGAGGGTCGAAAAGAACGAGTCCCACTCTGAGCTCAATGACCCGCCGATCGGGTCGTCCCATTTCAGCTCAGCAGACCACAATTGCTGCATAAAACACTTGAGCTGAAATGTTACCGGGGTGATCCACCCGTTTGGATCAAATGTCCTAGCCACCGTTGAAAGGACGTTCCGTTTCGTCCAGACCTTCGGGGAGTCCAACTCGACCCGATACGAAAACATGTCTGACACCGGCTGGTACTGGACGCCTAATACCGACAACATATTTGGATTTTCTGGTAGTCATCCGGAAGACCAGTCAGTAACTCTGGAGAGTTCGACATCCATTTCCGGAGCTCGTAACCTCCACCCCGTAAGAGCTCAACTAGCTCGTCCCGTCGAGCGAGCGCCTCCTCCACGGAATCTGCACCGGTAGAGATATCGTCCACGTAGAGGTCCTGCTCCAGGATCGCTGCTCCTCTAGGGAAATTTAACCGTTCTCGATCCGCTAACTCCCGCAGAGTGCGAATCGCCAAATAAGGACTAGACCGTAGCCCGTACGTGTTGGTGTTCAGCTCGTACACCCTGATGGTCTGATCTGGGCTCTCTCGCCACAGTATCAGCTGATACCGTCTATCGTCAGGGTGAATGACCGTCTGTCTAAACATCATCCGGATGTCAGCTACAAACACAACATTGTGTCGACGGAACCGTGTGATAACATCCGCGATGTCATGGTTCAACTTCGGCCCTGAATGCAAACACTGGTTCAGGTTCATGCCGTTAGATGTTGATGCCGATCCATCGAACACTACCCGTATTTTGCCCTCCGGGGTCCTCAAGACCGCGTGATGGGGCAGGAAGCAGTGGTCTTCACGCTTCCAGTCGATACCCGAAACCGACATGTGGCCGAGCGACTCGTATTCCCGCATGAAGTCGACGTACTTCTGCCGGAAAATCCCGTCACGCTTCATGCGTCGTTCCATCGACAGAAGCCGCGTCTCGGCTGCATGGTGTGAACTGCCCAGCGGTGGGCGATCACTCCGAAATGGAAGACGTGTGAGAAATCGACCTGACCGAAGGCGACCAGTATTGTTCCGATAAAACTGTTCACACTCTTCTTCAACCGGGTCCAACCGGCGTACCGTAGGTGGTTCCTCCACCTCCCAAAACTTCTGTATCACCTCCGAGAGTACAGAACCGAATAAGGGACTACGAGTCGCTAGGCGTGGGGCAGCCGGCATGACCGGACCCATTACCGCATGGCCCAGTCTGGTGTTGTCCGAAACCAGACCAGTCGCCTGCAACACGTGGACACCTGGCACTAACAGGTATCCCAAGGCATCGACACCCAATAAAATGTCTACTGGGCCCGGAATATCGAACTCCGGGTCAGCCAGTGACAACCCAGCGACCAACTGTCGCACCGAGGGCGACAACCGTACGTGAGGGTGTGAGCCCATCACATTAGGCATGACTAATGCCGTGACCGTCAGATTCACCGATGAATCCACCCGTGACGAGATAGTAATCCGACATACTCCCTTAACGGAACCGACTTCCGTGTTCCCAATTCCCCGAATGGAATGTGGATACTCCCTTACCGAAATGCCCAACCGTCTTACAAGGTTGCACGAGACTAAGCACCCCTGGGCCCCCGAGTCCAATAGTGCTCGTGCCACACAAGATTTGCCGTCCGAACTCCACGCTATCACCGAGGCGGTGGAGAGCATGACCGTCTGTGGAGTGGCGGCACCCTGTAAGTGGGCGGCGTGTCCCTAGCGGGAACCTCCGCGGGATCCGAACCCGCTGGGACCCCCGTCGGCCTGGTAACTCGGCTGCTGATATGCCACCGGTGGCATATCAGACCGCATGTACATCAGGGGGTCCCAACCCGCATAATAGGCCTCTCGCTCTCCCGGTACCCGACCATACCGGACTGTGAACGGTGTGCCCGGTGGCCACCGTGGATGGAGGGGGGGAGAGCGGATCCAACCTGGGGCGCTCTAGGAATGGGGGCGACATCCGACTGTTCGCCTCCCTGTTCGCCTCCCAGAGCGACGGGCAGGGTGGCGCAGAAGGTGGTGGGCTCCCAGCCTTCGCGCCACTCATAGGTGCAATCTGACACCCGCCCGTAACACGCGGTGAGCCAGCGGCCCGAAGTCCTCGCTGACCCTGGACAGCGGCGACCGAACCCCGGCTATCCCGCCTGTTACCCCCCGCGCTGCCCCCTTCCCCTCGGGGGGGGTCCCGTCCGCGGGTACCCCAGTCACCCCGTTGGTGACTCCCGTTACCCGGAGGGGGACTGGGTCCGGCCCTGGTTGGGCCCTGTGACCGACCAGCCTGAGTCCGGCCCTGGTGACTGTCCGAAGGGCCTGACCGGTTCAGGCACAACACGACGTGGTGCCTGCCACCGCAGCACTCACAGGGGGACGCGCATGAGCACTCGCTCAGCGGGTGCGGCCCCAAACAACCGAAACACAATCGGTGGCGGAAGACCACCTTCCTGCGGGCAGCCACACCGAGCGCCTTAAAGTTGGCGCAACTGGTCACTTCATGACCGGCACTGTCGCAGTGCACACAGCCGTCACCCGACGGCGCGGCACTCAAAACGCCAATTTGTTTTGACCGCCCACCCCCCCCGTGGGGGTGGATGGCGCGGCCCCTCCCGCATCCGCGCGGGTTGGCGCTGCACACTGGCCTCCGAATCCATGGTATCGCATCGCCTGCATTCACCCTCCAAGAAATCCGTTAATTGGACGAGCGTGGGCAGTTCCAAGCTACTGCCCCCATGCAGCTGTTCAAACCGACTTTGAACAGCTGCAGGCAACCGTGACAAAACCATATATAATACGATATATGACCATTGGTCTACCGGCAGACCAAGGTTCTGAAGGGCCTTAGTGGCCACCAGCACAGGGTTGAGCACCTGTACCCGGATGTCAACATCCCGGGTTACTCTTGGGATGCTTAACAGCTTCCCCAGCTGCGCATCAACCAACCGCCGTTTGTGTTGGTAGCGGTCAAACAATATGGCCCGGGCAATCTCATAATTGCCCGCCGTGACCGTTAGGTGACCGACCAACTCCTTCGGTTCACCCCGCAGTGCCATCAATAGTTGGGCCAACTTGTAGGCGTTGTCCAGGTCGTCCCGACCGTGGACCAGACTATCGAATAAATTGATGAATGCCGGCCACTCATCAATTGCCCCACCGAAGGCCGGAATCTCCAGGTGTGGCAGCCGTCCAACAACACCCTTAGGGGGCGGGTCTCCGCTACCCTCCCCGCGGTCATCCCGACGCGACCGCTTAATTTTTTCGGCGCGACGCTCGATGTCGCCCAAGCACTCCATCGCTTGGTCAGCATCCGCGCAGAGCTGCTTCACTGCAGCCACCGAGGCCTCATCCGTAAGCCCGAGGGCTTCAGCCTCCGCAGCCAGCCGACACACCTTCCCGACGCGTGTCATTGCGTCCTCCACACGCTTGAGCAGGACATCGTCCATGTCAGGTCGCTCCACATACTTGTGAGTATGGGAGAGCCATCTCATCTCCTCACGGACACCATATCGCAGTACCGTCAAGGGCGAAGGTGCCATGGTTACCGATTTAATTGTTTCTGGTCCTATGCTTCACTACCGAACTAAGCACAGCCAGATACCAGCACTTGCCCGTCAGCGCTGGGCACAGAAATTAAAACTAAGTTGTAAAAACCAGGGCAACCACTAAAACAATTAAATCCCAAACAATATTTAATATGGTCGCCCTGTGGACATACACCTTATAAATATATACTCTAAATCAATTAGAGAATGCCACCATAAAACACAATACAAAAATAACCCACAAAACTTGATTATGAAAACAATACAAAATAATAAGTGGCTTCTAGAAGTGGTCCCTCCGATATGAACCACACTTCCTTTGAGGTCAGCAAAATCAGCTTAATACCCCTTAAATAGCCCGACCCTGCTGTGTAAACCGAAATAACACTGCAGTACTATAGAACCCGACGTTCTACCGCAAGTAATACAATCTAGTTACTTCGCAGAATGACTGTTCAATCTTTTATGCGCACAACAGTAGTTTCCGACTACACTTATAGTTTCCGACTACACTTATACTTTCACTAACCGAAAATGAACTTTAATTGTGGTGTACCGACCACAGACTCACCCACAAACAGATTGCCGGCCAATCTGAGATATTCTTTTCTCCCAACTACAATGTGGCAAAAGGCAACCCTACAACCGTGAATCGATGATTTCCCACTAGGAAAACCACGCTCTGCTACCAAATGTTTAATTTCCACGCCTACCGAACGGCGTGGAATCCTGAGGGGGTGGGCTTTTGCCTGCACGTGAGAGAAAAGTGAGTTGAATTGTTACTGACCTTGTCGTCGCAGACTGGTAGATCGAAAGCTCGATTCGAGACAGGAATGCGGGAGAGGAGACAGTTTTGGGATAGGAGAGGAATCGAAACCTTGCCGTCGCTGCCGACGCTGTCGCCGGCGTGCTGCCTGCCGACACGTGGAGTCGCCGCTACCGATACGACGATGTCCAATCAACACGGATCACTTGACCGCTGACGCGAATCTACTTATTTCCCGACGATGTAGATGATTAACACTCCGACCAGGCCCGACGCCTGTATTTAGTAATTGGTACACCGAAATACCATCAATGGCACGATGCCCGAGCAGACATGTTGTTCTCCCGATGAGAAAAGGATAAAGATAACCTCCAATTTTTCATCTCGTTGGTACGAGTGACAGCTGCGGTCCGTTTCCGCTTAGTGATGTCCCGATTACTCGCGGTCGATCCGCGCAACAAAAAACCGATGCGTTCCGAAGCATAAATATTAAACAGTAGGTCTTTGTCCACTTCACAGACTTGTTATAATTAGTCGACCTTTGATCGGCGAAATTATTTTCCTTTCGAGTATGTGAATTTCCTTGAGTTCCAGATTTCGCAGGGTTAAGGGTCTCTAAAGCCATGAAAGAAGACTCTAGGAATTTTACAATAGCCTCTACGCCTGGTAATTCTCTTGGATCCTCGAGGCTGTGCATGTAATCGCTGTAGGTTTCAGGATCTAGCTTCTGTACTATCAGGTGCACTATGAGTGGGTCCCAGGTCGAGATGTCGATTCCGATGTTCGTTATCGCATTCAAGCATTCAATAGTAGTGTCGTGTAGCTTCTTGATCTTGAGAGCGTTAGGATTCTGGATGGTAGGTTGATTCAAAAGTTTATTAATGTGAGATGTAAACAGCAGCCGCTTATTGTCGTAACGGTGGCAGATGATATCCCAGCATGATTCATAATTGTCGGCACTTATGTTCAAATGTTGAATTAACTTTTCGGCTTCTCCTTTGACCTTTGATTTCAGATGTTGCATTTTTTGCGTCTTAGAAAGTAGCGGGTTTATATGTATAGTTTCCAGAAAGAGGTCTTTAAAGGATGTCCAGTTGATGTAGTCGCCGTTAAACTCTGGTAACTCCATTTTCGGCGTGCTTTTCTGATAGTGCATGTTGGCCCACATCTTCTTATTGATCTCAGATTTGTACCGATCGTAAGTTTCTTCCCATTCGTTATACTCAATGGCGTAATCCGAGTTGGAGCCTTGAAGCAGGTATTCTATCTCCCAGTGGATTTTATCGATAGCATCCCACTTAGACGTTAATACCTTAAGATGGTCTTCTAGTTCCCACTTTTCGTTCACATCTTGAAGATTAATCTTAGAAACAACTCTTTTCAGTGCGTTGAAGTTGAATCTTTGTTGCCGCAGTAAGTCAGTTTTCCTGTCCTTTTCAACATCAGCGGGCTTAACGTGGGTCTGTTCTTGTTGGTTTACCTCCATATTTGCTCCTGAGGTCCCTGGCGTAGCTAGTGATCCGGTGGTTAGTCGCAGAACCGCAGGAGCCAGTACAGCCTTCTGGGAAACTCCGGCTGTCGGGGCTAATCCTTTTTTCATGTCAACCATGATCTGTAGAGTTTCTTCGTACATTATTTTGGTTTTGTTATACACATCCTCCTTAAAGCAGTCGTAGTCCGTTGTTCCTGCTAGGGCCAGTATCTTGTGGTTCGAGCTAAACTCAAGCCAATTTACCTCCAGAGCACTGATGCGCTTTTCCAGGTACTCAAGAGTTTTGCGATCTGCCCCATCCTTCTTGAAGTTGGTACATATCGATTTTATACTTTCGAAGGAGATGAGCTGAAGTTCGATGATTTTTCCGATCATTTTTGTGCTTGTATGTGTAGTTTCTTCAGTTCATGAACCAATTTCCACCGATCTTGTAGATTGATGCTGTACGAGTAGAATAAGACTTTTCTTGTCTTTATACACCAGATTTGTGGGTGCAGGTGTCAGTAAGATGAGGCTGCTCTTGCCTTCATACACTCGGCTACGGCCGGCGTCAGTGCGTTTGTTGCGTAAGACTTGTTGTCTTCAGTTGATTACTCCCTGCAGTGGAGGACAGTTCTATTCTGCGTGAGCTGCTATGCCGTTAGTATGTTATTCTTGATAGATACAGTGGTCGGGATACACTGCCTGTCGGTGGTTCATGTGATCAGGTCCGTGCTCAGTGCGTACAATCACGTTCCGGTGTGCCTTCCTGCTCGCTGCCGCTTCCGTCACAGTTGCCCAACACCAACACTCCAATCACAGAGTTTTCTGAAGAACCAATCCGGCTCGAAGGACCAAAAAGATGTATGGTCTTTGGTAGGATCCACACAGTCTTACATACAACTCAGGGTTAGCTAAGTTGTCAGTTGGAAGTTAAAGAGTCTCTTTGTATAGATGAAAACACTTTACTTTTATAATAATGAAATACACTCTAAAAATAGTCTGTTGTGGCTTAGATTTAGGTGCTACGGCGAATAAGTAAGTAGAACTGCAATATGTTAATAGTTAAAATACAATTATATAGAAATTAGAACGTGCTGATAAATGCCGCGTTCGCATTGTACAAGGATGGCTTGTACATGGCATACTCCAAATTTTCGTTTGGTGAAATAATAACGCGATTATTTCACACGGCCTGTCATTTAAAGCGACTGTTATTTGAATTTTAAAGGAATCGGGATATGTCAAAAGAAACAGAATCAGAAAAGTTACAGGTCGGTTCTTCTGCCATAGCCAGTAGAAGATGGCCAGATAGTATTTTGTAAGAAGAGCCTTACGGTCAGCCATGTAGAGCTTAGCTTGAGCCCCCATTTTTTATCTTGTTCACCTTAGGTCGACAAATTGTTAAATACCAAAGTGAAATATCTTATTCATGGTGATGTTATGCTTAGTTGTGGTGCTTTGCAGAAATGTCGGGATACTTTCACACACAAACTATAAATACAAACCATATTCCCCGGGATCCAGCCAATAATGTCAATTTTTTCTTTTGTAGGTGTCAGTTTTACTCCATCCTAACGTCGGTTTGGCATGTGGTATGTCACTCGACCTTCCCATCATTAACGAGGCCAAGGAAGACTTGGACCCATTTGACCTGGACCACATCCAGTATCCGGCCCATGACCAGGATCAATATGAAGACCACGATCAAGACCAGACCCAGGATGAGGATGTTCTCGACGATCTAGACTCATTCATGGACCTGCCAACAGATGATGAAGAGGAGCTTCCAGTTCATACTCCATCGGAGGAGATAGTTCATACGCTGAAACGGACAAATACACAGGATAACCTGAGTGATGTAGAAGACGGAGGCAGCGAACCTTTTGAGATCCAACCGGAGTCGAGCCCAGTGGCCGAGCGACCGGTGCCCAAAGAACCGCTCTTATTGCCAGACTATCCATTGCCTGTTCATGCATTACCGAGCAGTATCAAACGACCAGCGAAAAATGTGGCGATCTCAAGCTTGTCGGCCACCAGTGTCAGCGTGCCAGGACCGAATCCTCTAGCCACCAGCACCCCAAACCCTAAAGACTCGATTGTTCCAACCCCTGACGGCCTGACAGGCTCGAACGTACCAGGTCCCTCAAGCCCGGCAGTCTCGAGCGTACCAGGCAATTGCTTTCCGGGCCCTAGCGTGTCAGGCTCCTATGTACCAGGCCCCAGTGCGCCAGGCCCCAGCGCTTCAGGCCCCATACCAGGCACCAGCACAGGCCACAGCAACGTACAAACCTTGGGCAAACATCGAGACATAGATCCCTCACGTCAGCTCGAGGTCTCACACAAACACAAGGACATCAGCAACTTACAAATCATTCACGACAAACTTACTCTCCACGAGAGCCTCATCAAGCCCAACGACGACGAGATAAACGCGGGAATACAGAAGAGCCACTCGACCCACAGCTTCAGCAACTTCAGCGATGACGACCTCGACAGTGACATGCAGGAGTGCCTCCGTCAAACCTTCGATGTACGCCCCCGGATCACAGGCTGCGACACCAACATAGAACACAACGACCAATACCCAGAAGTCGAGGTTGAAAACATGGAGCAACTTATAATCCACGGCATCACTATTGAAATGCTCAACCTTCCAGATCTTACAGAAGAGCAGTCGTCCTCAACCGACGAATCCACTCACGACTTCGACCCCAGTTCTCTGAACGAGGATAACCTGCGGTATCTCCACCGACTGCTGTTGGTGAGTCAGGTGGCGGCGACGGAGGAGTCGGCGTGGGTCGCGGCGGGAGAGGGCTGTGAGCACCTGCACCTGGTGCTGAAGTTCTGGAGCTTCCTCATGATGCCCTATACTGAGCTGAGGAAGGCGGTCACCAACTGGGGGCAGGTGCGGTGCTACTGCATCAACTGTCACCCGACCGGCGTGCACAAATATGCGGGTAAGTGGCTGTTAATGTCCAAGTATATACAATTGAACTACAAACAAGGCGTCACGCAATTTTAACGCAGAGACATAGTTGTAACCACAATTTTGTCAGACTTCATTCTTCATTGACCGTGTCGTGGCTAGCCTAGCCTTCCTAGCCTTTTATAACTTAAGTTATGTCTGGTTTACATTACTCCCTCCCCACTGCTACAAGCACAGCCAGGAATATTTCTCAAAATGTCGACGGAAATGAGTGTTGACATTATACCGATTACACCTAAGTACTATACGTTCACACGCAGACCGCAGTCTCATGTGGCTGACCCGGCCCTTTGACTCCCGGTCAAAAAAAACACCAACAGAAGGAGCACGGTAATTGGGTAATGACGAGCGGCGTGAGAAATGACTGATTTCAGTATGCTTCTGCTCACTTCCCAGCCCACTGCGGTGTTATGTAAACGGGATATAAGATACGAAGTAACAAAACAAAACTGGCGTATGTACTTAACATACGGGGTGCTAAGACACAGTTCAAACTGGACAAACGTGGGCACAACTTGCCTCTGTTTCCCGTATATGTAGCTGTTATTTTTCGATAACAACAAATAACATACATCGCAGGCTGGGTGATAATCGAGCGCGGCAGCGCCGTGGACCCGCCGTCCCTCCGCTTCTGGCACGTGGAACGTTCCACCGCGTCGTTCTCTCAGGCGGGCGCTGTGGAGCCCGCCCCTACTTGTCGACCCGCTGGCTTCGTGGTCAAACCCGACGCGGTCAACAACCCCTCGCATGTGTAAGTGAGGCTGCATACACCATTAGTGCATAACTGTGTAGATACCTGCGGTATTGCAGTGATGGGTGAGTGAGACGCTGCCCTGCTTTAGCTAAAAGGTCGTTAAGCCGCAAAACCTAGTTTTGAGATATGAGCGAAAAACGCGGGAAAAATTAAGAATTCATGCAATTTGATAGCTATTGTTAGCATAAAAAAGTGGAAATGTAGTAAGATAGCTCTTTTGATTTGCTATCAAATAAAGAATATCTTTATTTCTAATTACTAGTTTTAAATAGGGAAAAGACACTTTTGGCTTTCTAGCAGTGTAAAATTTGGTTCTTATACCATAAAATAATTTACTAAAAGGTCACTAAGTATACCTTAGCGACTATATAGTTTAGGATTTACACATAAACATGTAGCTAGATTTTTATATTTTAAAATTAAATGCAATTCTTACACTAAAAAGGCGCTAAGGTACATAACGGCTATATAGTCAAGCATTGACCATCAGTTTTATTCCCGTCAAACCTTACCTTATAGATCACTACAGTTCTTTAACTGCTTTGTAGACTAGCTTTGTGGCTTAAGCGTTATTTTATTTGTTTACAATAGCATTATAATCTACAATTACTACACTATAAGGTAGGTAAGCGTGAAACCCTGAACTAAAACGACCTTTTAGTTATGGATTTTGATCGAAATATCCGATATAAAGTGACCTAATTAGACATGCGGCTTAAGTAACGAAAGAAAAGAAACTAAATTTAAGTAGTAATTATTTGTTTATTAAAAAGCAATTTAAAAAATTGAGGCCAAGACTCACAAGTTCGTAAAAATATAAATCAGAAACACAAAAATACACATTTTAAATAGGCTTTGAAACCAATATTCATCATTTTACGAATTGAATAATCTACGTATTATTAGGTATCTACATTATTCAATTCGTAAGAAAGATCTTTTTATATAACAACTACTCCTACTAGCTATTTACTTATTAAAAGAGACCAAAATAAAGATTTTATCAAAAGATAACATTAAAAATAATAGGTAACTTGGCCAGATGAAAAAGTGTTGTTCCAATTTTATTGAAAAATAACAGTTTCAATTGTTAACTATGTCAGCCTTATTGAAATTAACCGTATGAGTATATTTTTATCACATTAGTCTTAAATTGTTTCTTTCACTCGTTTATCACATTATTTATTATTACTATTAGCTCAATTCTAAAAAGGTTTTAATGGGTATCTAGGAACTCATCATATCACATTCATTTATATCTCTATAACACGTTTATCAAAAATACCAGGACTCACATCTTAACATCTAAATAAAAATGGCAGTTAAAACATCAGTCTTTTAGGTGAAAGGTAATTGCATATTGGACAAAAAATTGCCAACAAGTGACCACTAATCACTTGTTGGCAAATTTTTCCAAAATAGCAATTTATGTGGGGGTATTATGCTGCCACATTTTGCTATTATACCCGCTTTTCTCTCTGCATCGATACCCTTCGGAGATGTACGAAAGGTGATACAGAGAGAACGTGGATTTTTCAAATATTTGTCATTCATGAACTGTAATGACGTAAATTCGTCATCAAAATCATTTTTGTACAGTAGACCGAGATTATTGCGTTGGAAAGATACCTGGACCATGTCTTTCAGGTATGCTCTGGGCTCTGTTTTTTTATGCGTCTCTGAGATACAAAATCAGGCACGTTTATGAAGTCTTGTGGTGTCATCGATTCAACGGATACTTTTCCATTATTTATGGATGCGACAGCTTGTGCAAAATCTGTAAAGTCATACAGTTTTCCCATCTTTTTCATTGCAAGTTCAACTTGTTTGTGCACTTGGTCAGAACTCATAAAAGTGTGCCCGCGTTCAAAGTAATGCAGATTTATGTTGCTTGTGCAGATCAAATCTGAATTTATCAAGTGGACAAGCATTGAAAACAACAGCCAATTTTTGTTCTGTGCACTGCAATTGTCCACCCAGATATTCACATTACGGACATCACGATTGCGAATCATGAATACATAAAATGATGTCCTCCTGTTTTCTTCCTGCGATTGCATCATGCCACAAGACAGTTGTCGGTTTACTCTGATTAGTGATTGTTCCTGCAGGCGCAAAGGTTTGGTTATAAGCCACGAGTCTGAGCAAAAATAACTGATTGAAATTTCTCCATCCTCGGTAGCATGATTACCTTTTCTAGGTCTGCAGTAAAGAACACTTTCTTATCGTCTTGCGGAAAGGTTTTGTGAAAAGCATAAAACTGCCTTGCTTTAGTATATTTGTCATGATGTTTAGCGTACTCTACACAAGTGCTACATTCTGCTACTATCTGAGTAGTTGCATCGTGCGAAGTTAGATTCTTGTGCAAATCGTAAGCCTCGCACTGCTCGCACTCTTCGTTACCAAGCCGTGTGAACGATATGTTCATGCTTTTGACATATTTTCGGTACAACTCATAAGACACACTTTGATCACGATGAGTTTTTTCAAAATGCTTGTGCATGTCGGTGATATTAATATCACTTGGTAAATATCTCCTTAACGGTGCATGTTCCCGTCTGTAGTGTGGTTCTTTTGGGTGGAACGATTCCACGTGTCGACTTAGTAAATGGCGATCAAACGGCGGTGTTTTTTGGTGCTTGCCACGTTTATCTTCCTCAAGACCAGTGGATTGGATATTATCAATACGCAAAACCTTGTCATTAGTTTCTTTGTACCCTAAAGTAGTCAAAAAAAATATTTTGCACACCTCGAATGTAGTTCCACCCCTTGTGTAGAGTCTAAAAGATCTTTTTTGGTTTCTCTTTGGCACGCTGGTAGTTTTCCTTTTTGGTATTGCTGTTTCAATTCTTGATATGACATACAGTCGTCTTTGTTCCCACGTTAGGGCCCAATACTCTTCATTCAGATTAACGCGGTCTTGTTCATTAAAATTTTTAAAGCATTTCTTCTGACATCTTTCCTTGCATCCTGGTTTCACGGTATACTCCATCCTCTTTCTATCTTTTTTCTCTGATTTTCGTTGAGCCAAACTAGTTTCGTATCTTCTTCTCTTGGAGGCCTGTTGATTATTTTCGTTCTCGGTTTCTTCGTTGCTATTTGATTCCTTTTCTTCTCTTTGTCCTATAAAATCGTATGTGTTCCTTCGTTTTCGTGATATCTTTTCGGATACTACTGTGCATCTCATTTCGCTGAAATCGACGGTTCGGCGTCATTTCTTGGTAAGATTCTCTTCTGCAGTTCTAAGTGGCGGCTGGAGTGTAGTGTACGGAGCAGATACGGTGGATGTTGTTGTCGATAAGTGTTTTTTTGACCGAGCCAGTTGATTATCCTCGGAATCGTCACCTGAATCGGGAAGCACATACTCTGGTACGGTGGATTTTGCTGTCGATAAGTGTTTTTTTGATCGAGCCGGTTGGTCATCCTCGGAATCGTCACTTGAATCAGACGGCACATAATTTTTGTCTAAAACAGAGTCGTCAGAATCATAATCAAGTGAAGCTAACACAGTAATTGGTACTGGTGATCCTGGCATCGTATTATCTTCACTCTGTTCATCATTATCGAGAACAAGCAAACTGCCCTCATTGTTAAGTTCAAGCTGCTGTTGTTCTTGAGGTGTAGGCACAATTTCTTCATGACAGGTCAAGTTCATCGGTCCACATGAAATACCAGACAAAGGAGTGATGACGTCAGGGATTTGGGAAGATGACGCTACAAAGTCACCAGTAATGTTTTCTTTTGGAGATTTCGGAAAATTCTTATTCAGAATGACTAAATGGCTTTCCAGCTCGTGGAAATGGTGAGAAGATAATGTGTTTTGAGTTTCACAAAAATTCTCAAATACGGTTGATGTCATGGAGTATGGCCGTGAATATAGTCCATTTATACTTTTTCGTTTTGTCGGATGTATTTCCTTTTCCTTCTTATTATTTGTTGATGTAATTGACTGATGATCATTGACAGATCTCTGCTGGAGATCTGTGCTTATGGTAGCAGAAGTTTCTGCTACCATACTAAGCATTTTCTTTGCTCGCTGAGAAGTCATCGGTAGTCTGCAAAAAACACAAGGTAGGTACAATAAGCAACTCAATAACGTTGGATCTGAATACAAACAAAGCTAAAATAACTAACTGTGAGTCGTCTTAGTTCTAACTCCTGTCCCACTATTTAGTAAAATGTTTTACCTATTCAAATAAATTTGTGCATGCCACCCTGCCCTTGTACTAACTTTCTCGCATGATGCTTTCGGTGATTTTAGATGAAGTTTACGAACTCCTTTCTACTTTATTCCCCCGCACTATGAGCTTCATCCTCCCAGTATTTCCTATGCAAAATTACATGTTAAACTCATAGGTATTAAAGTATTATTATTATTATTATTATTATTATTATTAATTTAATTTTATGGGTGTTTTTTTAATAAACTTAATAACTGTGTTTGATTTATATGACAGGTACCTTAAATAATAAAGTTATCCTAAATCCAAAAAAAACCTAGATATCCTAGATATTTACAAAAAAACCCCCAATACAAAATGAAATACAATTAAATTCAGTGGTTTAGGCTCTAGAACTAACGACGGAAAACAGACATACATATACTTCGCGTATTGTAAAAAGATCACGTCTGAAGCTAGGCAAACCCTTTTACGCGCAAAAAGCAACCGTCACGCGACTGCATAATGCAAAACTCGCTTGCAGCTACCTTCAGACGTGATCTTTTTACAAAACGCGAACTATAGATACACACACATTTGTTTTATTTATACTTTTTCGGACTCAGTTAACGATAGAGAACCCATCCCCATCAAAATCTCGTGCAAATTATGGCAAAAATTTAGTAAACTTACCGCGCAGGTGTCTTCCCATCCAGCACGAAAATTTGGCGGGAACGCTCCTGCCTAGCAACGCGTGTCCACTCTCAACAACGGCCCGGGAGACAATAAGGAACGCGATGCGGGGGCCTGCGGGGCTCACCCCGCGAGATCAGATTGCGCCTTTTTAGCTTAATATTTATCTTAACGTCCTTCTAGTTAAGGAGTTGGATGCAAAATATTATCCCTCAAAGTATTTAAAGTCCGATAGTTCTTTTGAGAAAAGTAAATGACCTCAGTTTATTTCAATCATCCTACGCTATAAAGTCGTTAAGAGTGTTTAACGCCCGTAAAGTGTAGTATTTAAGTAGAACTGCTTTATAGCGTAGGATATCAGCATAATATAGATAGATAAACTGCGGCATAAATATCGCGAAAATATCCTAACGCCTTTTTAGTGTAGAACAATCAAATAACGTGTTTTTAGCTAAGCAAAGTTTGAAATAATTTCGGTACGATGATGGCGTTAAGGGCTGTATGTGGCCATTTACCTAAGTATTGATGTTTGAAGTCATTTTAGCTGTGTAAAACATAGCTTTTATCGTATTTAAGGTCTTTTTTACTAGACCCATCTCCTGATCTAGAAAAGTTGTATAAACGACTCTAAGACAGATCGATAGAGATTTTTTTCCTAAGTATGATGTCATTTATAACTAAAAATCGACCCCATGTGGCTTAACGACCATTTAGCTAAAGGAGGGCAGGACGGCATTCACCATTATTGTATATTTTTCTGATTCCCTGCGGTTATGCAGCAATGCGTGAC
Organism: Argyresthia goedartella; assembly: GCA_949825045.1. Lineage (NCBI taxonomy): Eukaryota > Metazoa > Arthropoda > Insecta > Lepidoptera > Argyresthiidae > Argyresthia > Argyresthia goedartella. Next base: position 11,567,510 of record OX463806.1, read on the forward strand.
TTAGACTGCATTCACCCTCAGTGCATATCTGCGTAGATTCCAGCGGTAGTACAGCGATGCGTGACTGAGACTGCATTCACCTTTAGCACAGAATACTTAATGATTCTACGTACAATAAGATCACTCCGCAAATACACTTAAATAAATAGCTACTGATTAATTCCACGCCTCAACCGAACGGCGTGGAATCTTGAGGGGGCTGGGTTTTTGCCAGCACGGGAGAAAAGAAGTGATTGTTACCTTACCTTGTCGTCGCAGACCGGAGATCGAAAGCTCGATTCGAGGCGGGAATGCGGGATAGGAGCACACGTTTGGATAGGATAGGAACCGAACCTTGCCGACACGAGGAGTCGCCGTCCGCATACGACGAGTTGGAGACCGTACAACTTCAACCTTCACCACGAATCACTGACGCGAATCTACTTATTTCCCGACGATGTAGATGATTAACACTCCGACCAGGCCCGACGCCTGTGTGTTCGACGACAATTGTTCCACCGAATTACAATCACTGGCCCGATGCCTGAGCAGACATGTTTTTTCTCCCGACGAGACAAGATAACCTCCAATTTTTCATCTCGTTGGTACGAGTGACAGCTGCGGTCCGTTTCCGCTTAGTGATGTCCCGATTACTCGCGGTCGATCCGCGCAACAAAAAATCGGTGCGTTCCGAAGCATAAATATTAAACAGTCACCCGCCCGGACAGGCCCGAACCTGTCCCTAATCAATAGGAAGGCGAGAAAGTGTTGCGACCGCTCTCTTGAGGACCGAGTCCCCCACCTTGACTTCTGCTGATCGAGGCGTGCCATCCCGACCCGTGTACAAATTGACGATCCGTCCTCGTCTCCATCTCAATGATGGCAGGTTCGCATCCTTAATCAGCACCAAATCACCGACTTGAGGGGGGCTCGTCCGGTCAGTCCACTTAAGGCGCTGCTGCAAGATGTGCAAGTACTCAAGGGACCACCGTTTCCAAAAATCTTGAGCCATCTGCTGCAACATCTGCCACCTAGTTAACCGACTTAACTTAACATCACCGAATGGGTATTCTGGCAGGGCGTTAAGGGGCTGACCTATCAGGAAGTGACCCGGAGTCAACGCTTCCAAATCATTTGGATCCGAACTGAGCGGGCACAACGGACGCGAGTTCAGTGTCATTTAAATCTTACAGAACAGCGTCGCAAGCTCTTCAAAGCGTAGAGAGGTCTCACCGATGATCCTCGTCAGGTGCGACTTAGCCGATTTAACCGCAGCCTCAAATATTCCTCCCCAAAGAGGACATCCCGGCGGACTGAAAACCCATTCAATCCCTCGTCGGGAGCAAGCCGTACCGATGGCATCCTGGTTACCGTTCAGGAATTGAGTGACCTCCTGCAGATATCGCCTGGCTCCGACAAAATTTGTGCCGTTGTCCGAACGGATTAATGTCGGGAGGCCCCTTCGTGAGACGAACCGATCCAGACATGCGATAAATGCCTCCGTAGTGAGGTCACTGACCACCTCCAAGTGGACTGCCTTCGTGGCCAAGCACACGAAGACGCACAGGTATGCCTTCACTAATCTGGCGTTCCGTAGCTGTGAAGACATGACCATGAATGGTCCCGCGAAATCCGTTCCGACACCCGCAAAGGGCCGGATTTCGTTAACCCTATCCGAGGGCAAATCGCCCATCTGGGGCTGCATCGTAGCCGCCTTGGCCCGATAACAAGGCAGGCACCGAAATACGACGCTACGCACTAAGCGTCTTCCCGATAGAATCCAGAACTCGCGCTGGAGAAACGCCATCAAGGCGTGGCATCCGATATGCCCATTCCGAATGTGTCGATCCTGTATCAACAGTTCGACCAACTTCCCTTTCCTAGGGAGTAACAACGGGTGGCGAGCCGCATAAGGCAGGTTGGCATTCCGCAGCCGACCTCCTACCCTCAGCAATCCTTGAGGGTCAATAAACGGGTTGAGCCGAGCCACAGCTCCCTTCAGTTGGACGCGTCCGCGTCTCAGAATGTCCAGTTCGGACTTAAAGTGCACCGTCTGCACGTTCCGTACCAATGCGAACAACGCATGGTTCCGTTCCCGTGGTGTCAGGACCTGTGTCCGCACTCGTTGCGCCTCAGAATTCCGACAATTCCGCGCAAATCGGCAGATCCAGGCGGTCACATTGACCAGCTTGTCGAGCGAGCTGTACCGTTCCAGCAGGCTGAACTCCCCTTCCGGCTCTGGTTGCGTCGTGCAGACACCGACTGTCAAGGCGCCGTTCGCCGAGGTAACGCGTGGACTCATTGGCCAATCCGATTCGGCTTGAGTCAACCATTTTGGACCCCACCACAAGGGATGTCCAACCAACTCCGGAGCGTGACATCCACGAGACGCACAGTCTGCTGGGTTCATTTCCCCTGGAACATGTCTCCAGATTAAGGGAACCTCCGAATTCAAAATCTGCGAAACCGCCACAAAAATCTCCAGCTTGTGAACTGAAGCCTTCAGCCAGCATAACACGATCTGGCTGTCCGTCCAAGCGTAGACCGTATCTTCCAACGCTATTGACCCACGAAGAACCGTCATCGTGTGGTTGAGCAGACGAGTCAGGAGAGCCGCTCCCGAAAGCTCTAACTTGGGAATGGTCAGGCGAGTGCGCAACGGCGCAACCTTGCTCTTTGCCATGACCAACCGCACATCAACCTCCCCCGAGGAGTCGACCGTACGCAGATATACCGCAGCTCCGTAGCCCTTCTCCGAGGCATCGCAAAACCCATGCAGGGTGGCGGTGTATCGTTTGGTGGGGACCAACCTCCGTGGCAGTGAAATCCGATTGATGCCAGGGAGGGTCGAAAAGAACGAGTCCCACTCTGATCTCAATGACCCGCCGATCGGGTCGTCCCATTTCAGCTCAGCAGACCACAATTGCTGCATAAAACACTTGAGCTGAAATGTTACCGGGGTGATCCACCCGTTTGGATCAAATGTCCTAGCCACTGTTCCGTTTCGTCCAGACCTTCGGGGAGTCCAACTCGACCCGATACGAAAACATGTCTGACACCGGCTGGTACTGGACGCCTAATACCGACAACATATTTGGATTTTCCAAATTTTCAAAAATGTGGGGATCCTGCTGGTAGTCATCCGGAAGACCAGTCAGTAACTCTGGAGAGTTCGACATCCATTTCCGGAGCTCGTAACCTCCACCCCGTAAGAGCTCAACTAGCTCGTCCCGTCTAGCGAGCGCCTCCTCTACTGAATCTGCACCGGTACAGATATCGTCCACGTAGAGATCCTGCTCCAGGATCGCTGCTCCTCTAGGGAAGTTTAACCGTTCTCGATCCGCTAACTCCCGCAGAGTGCGAATCGCCAAATAAGGACTAGACCGTAGCCCGTACGTGTTGGTGTTCAGCTCGTACACCCTGATGGGCTGATCTGGGCTCTCTCGCCACAGTATCAGCTGATACCGTCTATCGTCAGGGTGAATGACCGTCTGTCTAAACATCATCCGGATGTCAGCTACAAACACAACATTGTGTCGACGGAACCGTGTGATAACATCCGCGATGTCATGGTTCAACTTCGGCCCTGAATGCAAACACTGGTTCAGGTTCATGACATTAGATGTTGATGCCGATCCATCGAACACTACCCGTATTTTGCCCTCCGGGGTCCTCAAGACCGCGTGATGGGGCAGGAAGCAATGGTGTTCACGCTTCCAGTCGATACCCGAAACCGACATGTGGCCGAGCGACTCGTATTCCCGCATGAAGTCGACGTACTTCTGCCGGAAAATCCCGTCACGCTTCATGCGTCGTTTCATCGACAGAAGCCGCGTCTCGGCTGCATGGTGTGAACTGCCCAGCGGTGGGCGATCACTCCGGAATGGAAGACGTGTGAGAAATCGACCTGACCGAAGGCGACCAGTCAATACTGGTCGCCTTCGGTCACAGTTCGGTCACACTTCGGTGAACAGTTTTATCGGAACAATTTCCGATAAAACTGTTCACACTCTTCTTCAACCGGGTCCAACCGGCGGACCGTAGGTGGTTCCTCCACCTCCCAAAACTTCTGTATCACCTCCGAGAGTACAGAACCGAATAAGGGACTACGAGTCGCTAGGCGTGGGGCAGCCGGCATGACCGGACCCATTACCGCATGGCCCAGTCTGGTGTTGACCGAAACCAGACCAGTCGCCTGCAACACGTGGACACCTGGCACTAACAGGTATCCCAAGGCATCGACACCCAATAAAATGTCTACTGGGCCCGGAATATCGAACTCCGGGTCAGCCAGTGACAACCCAGCGACCAACTGTCGCACCGAGGGCGACAACCGTACGTGAGGGTGTGAGCCCATCACATTAGGCATGACTAATGCCGTGACCGTCAGATTCACCGATGAATCCACCCGTGACGAGAGAGTAATCCGACATACTCCCTTAACGGAACCGACTTCCGTGTTCCCAATTCCCCGAATGGAATGTGGATACTCCCTTACCGAAATGCCCAACCGTCTTACAAGGTTGCACGAGTGCTCGTGCCACACAAGATTTGCCGTCCGAACTCCACGCTATCACCGAGGCGGTGGGGAGCATGACCGTCTGTGGAGTGGCGGTACCCTGTAAGTGGGCGGCGTGTCCCTAGCGGGAACCTCCGCGGGATCCGAACCCGCTGGGACCCCCGTCGGCCTGGTAACTCGGCTGCTGATATGCCACCGATGGCATATCAGACCGTATGTACATCAGGGGGTCCCAACCCGCATAATAGGCCCCTCGCTGTCCCGGTACCCGTGCGGGTTGGGGGCGCGGCCCCTCCCGCATCCGCGCGGGTTGGCGCTGCACACTGGCCTCCGAATCCATGGTATCGCATCGCCTGCATTCACCCTCCAAAAAATCCGTCAATTGGACGAGCGTGGGCAGTTCCGAGCTACTGCCCCCATGCAGCTGTTCAAACCGACTTTGAACAGCTGCAGGCAACCGTGAAAAAACCATATATAACACGATATATGACCATTGGTCTACCGGCAGACCAAGGTTCTGAAGGGCCTTAGTGGCCACCAGCACAGGGTTGAGCAGCTGTACCCGGATGTCAACATCCCGGGTTACTCTTGGGATGCTAAACAGCTTCCCCAGCTGCGCATCGACCAACCGCCGTTTGTGTTGGTAGCGGTCAAACAATATGGCCCGGGCAATCTCATAATTGCCCGCCGTGACCGTTAGGTGACCGACCAACTCCTTCGGTTCACCCCGCAGTGCCATCAATAGTTGGGCCAACTTGTAGGCGTTGTCCAGGTCGTCCCGACCGTGGACCAAACTATCGAACAAATTGATGAATGCCGGCCACTCATCAATTGCCCCACCGAAGGCCGGAATCTCCAGGTGTGGCAGCCGTCCAACAACACCCTTAGGGGGCGGGTCTCCGCTACCCTCCCCGCGGTCATCCCGACGCGACCGCTTAATTTTTTCGGCGCGACGCTCGATGTCGCCCAAGCACTCCATCGCTTGGTCAGCATCCGCGCAGAGCTGCTTCACTGCACCGAAGCCTCATCCGTAAGCCCGAGGGCTTCAGCCTCCGCAGCCAGCCGACACACTTTCCCGACGCGTGTCATTGCGTCCTCCACACGCTTGAGCAGGACATCGTCCATGTCAGGTCGCTCCACATACTTGTGAGTATGGGCGAGCCATCTCATCTCCTCACGGACACCATACCGCAGTACCGTCAAGGGCGAAGGTGCCATGGTTACCGATTCAATTGTTTCTGGTCCTATGCTTCACTACCGAACTAAACACAGCCAGAGGCCAGCACTTGCCCGTCAGCGCTGGGCACAGAAATTAAAACTAAGTTGTAAAAACCAAGGCAACCACTAAAACAATTAAATCCTAAACAATATTTAATATGGTCGCCCTGTGAACATACACCTTATAAATATTCACTCTAAATCAATTAGAGAATGCCACCATAAAACACAATACAAAAATAACCCACAAAACTGGATTCCGAAATCCAAGCTATTTTTAATATAATGAAGGTAGCTGTGACCTTATAGAAGTGGCCCCTCCGATATGACCCACACTTCTACTGAGGTCAGCAAAATCAGCTTAATACCCCTTAAATAGCCTGACCCTGCTCTGTAAACCGAAATAACACTGCAGTACTATAGAACCCGACGTTCTACCGCAAGTAATACAATCTAGTTACTTCGCAGAATGACTGTTCAATCCTTTATGCGCACAAACAGTAGTTTCCGACTACAAATTTATAATAATTGTGAACTAAATTGACACTTATACTTTCACTAACCGAAAATGAACTTTAATTGTGGTACCGACCACAGACTCATTGCCGACTTGCCGGCCAATCTGAGATATTATTTTCTCCCAACTACAATGTGGCAAAAAAAACAACCCTACAACCGTGAATCGATGATTTCCCACTAGGAAACCACGCTCTGCTACCAAAATGATTAATTCCACGCCTCAACCGAACGGCGTGGAATCTTGAGGGGGCTGGGTTTTTGCCAGCACGGGAGAAAAGAAGTGATTGTTACCTTACCTTGTCGTCGCAGACCGGAGATCGAAAGCTCGATTCGAGGCGGGAATGCGGGATAGGAGCACACGTTTGGATAGGATAGGAACCGAACCTTGCCGACACGAGGAGTCGCCGTCCGCATACGACGAGTTGGAGACCATACAACTTCAACCTTCACCACGAATCACTGACGCGAATCTACTTATTTCCCGACGATGTAGATGATTAACACTCCGACCAGGCCCGACGCCTGTGTGAGACAATTGTTCCACCGAATTACAATCACTGGCCCGATGCCTGAGCAGACATGTTTTTTCTCCCGACGAGACAAGATAACCTCCAATTTTTCATCTCGTTGGTACGAGTGACAGCTGCGGTCCGTTTCCGCTTAGTGATGTCCCGATTAATCGCGGTCGATCCGCGCAACAAAAAACCGGTGCGTTCCGAAGCATAAATATTAAACAGCTACTCTCGCTGCGCGACAATAAAGCGCAATCCAGCTCGCATCTGCGCTACGTACAACAATCGCTTAGCACCTACAGAATCGGTTGTCCCGCCCGTACAGGCTATATTGCGCCGCATCACTTCGCCTGAGAGCTTCTTTTAAAGGTCGTGCTGTAAACTCCTGTCTCGCTTGATCATGCTTGGGTAACCTACGTGCGACTATTTTTTTTGAATTTTAGTCCACTCTCTGTAAGAGAGGTGTTATTAGTACTTTTTCAGGCTATTGTCAAATTCTAAGGCTAGGTAGGTACCTACCTTCTTACTTATGTAATTGTAATTTATAATAATACTGGGTCTAAAGTGTTTACTTTTAGGTAAACAAAAAGATATTCAATTAAAAAGGAATCGATTTTTTTTTGTGAACAACTTACTTAAGTCATTGTTGTTGCAAAAATCACAGAAAATCACGCGCTTATAAGGAGCGGCTAGCGCGCGAGGCGACTGCGAACCAAGCAAGCGGTAACATAACTGAATTCCCGTCGGTCGGATTGGCCTGTCGAACGTACCTAAACTGTTGAGTGAGACCCCCCTGCCCTTAGTGCATATACATATGTGTAGATTCCTGCGGTAGTGCAGCGAGGCTTGAGTGAGACTTCATTCACCCATAGTGCATATGTATATGTGAAAAATATGTGTGTAAAAATTGATGCTTGCTTTCAGACCCATTTACAACAACGTTTCACTATTTCAGCTGGACTATAACCCCACGTTACTGATAATTAAACCACATACTTAGACAAAATTTATTGCAGCGTTTATTTAGCACGTAGGATAAAAAAGAGTGTGTGCAGAATAGTCTAGACAATAATCAATTAAAACAAGCCAGTATTAAAACAAGGTTTGTTATGGCTACAGAATGAAACCGCCAACAGTGAATAAGACTGCATACACCATTAGTGCATGTCTGTGTAGACTCCTGCGGCAGTGCAGCGATGCGGGAGTGAGATTGTATACACACTTAGTGCATAACTGTGTAGATTCCTGTGGCAGTGTAGCGATGCGCGAGAGATACTGCATACATCCTTAGTGCATATCTGTGGTGATTCCTGCGGTAGTACAGCGATGCGTGAGTGAGACTTCATACAACCTTAGTGCATATCTGTGTAGATTACATTTTCCTGCGGTAGTGCAGCGATGCGCGAGTGAGACTGCATTCACCCTTACTGCATTACTGTGGAGATTCCTGCGGTAGTGCTGCGATGCGTGACTGAGACTGCATACACCCATAATGCATAACTGTCAATCAACTCAAGATTTTTTATAATGTCAATGACAGTCAGTATCATTGTGTCACTCAAGCAAGCAAGTTCCCAACATTGACCCAACGTTGATCCAACGTTGAGCTGCGTATTTTTTGCGTAGTAGCGATGGTATTATGTTGGAATGCTGGGCGTGTTTATTCTTATATGTAAAATAAGTTTTTTGTTCAATACATTGACCCAACGTTGATCCAACGTTGAGCTGCGTATTTTTTGCGTAGTAGCGATGGTATTATGTTGGAATGCTGGGCGTGTTTATTCTTATATGTAAAATAAGTTTTTTGTTCAATGCCTACTGTGTTTCTTCTATTTTACTTTTTATTGTAAGTCCGGCTTGTGTTGTTCAATGCAATGTTTGTAAGTTTATTTTGTCCAATTTCTTTTCCAGCAAGCCCAGTCTACGTCTTGGTTCAGGCTAATTATTATTTTATTTTTTTGGTAAGTATCGAGTTTTGGCTTTAATTTTTTTATTCATATTTATTATATTATATCTAGCTTATGGATACCTTCAAATTTGGTGAAAGCTTCTTCAGTGTTGGGTCATCAGCGGATGATTCGCTGTCTTACAACTTGAAGCGGGCGTTTTCAAACTTTGGTGCAAACTTCAACGTTGTTCATATTAATGCATAAAGCATTCACACCAGCCATGCTGACCTCCTTGTTAGTTCAGTATCAGAACATACATGGTATTCTCGTTTCGGATTCTTTTCTTAAACCATCACTTCCTTCTGCCGTGTATGCTCTGCCAGGGTTCAGTCCCTACCGGAACGATAGGCCGTGTAGCTATGTACCAACGTGCCGACATTCCATGCAAAGTCATCAGCCAGCCGCCAAGCCTGTAAACAACCCTTGTTTTTAAGGTATGCTAGCGTCAGTAAAAATCCTCCTGGGTGTCTATTACAGCCCCTCTCTTCGCATTGACTATTTTAACTCTTTTGGAACCCTCCTCAATAATCTGACTCCTCTTTATAGCGACACCCTAATTCTCAGCGACTTTAACACTTGCCTTCTCAAAAGTAACGGTCGCTCAGCAAAGCTGAAATCTCCTGTAAATTCATTAAACTTACACCTTCTTCCCCTGGTTGCCACTGACTTTCAACCACCTGCACCCCCTCTCTTCTAGATGTGATGATTGCTTCTAACATATCCAAGGTTGCAGTGCATGGCCAACTTAACGCCCCCTTCTCCTATCACGTTTTGATTGGCTTATGTCAATAGTCAATAGTCAATAGTCAAAGTACTTTATTACTGTAGATATTTACATATACTTAGCAAACGTCATTTTTTGCCTCTTCTCTACATTGGACCACTGTGGGAGAAGAAGGGCGTAGAAACTCCCACAGATTTATTTTTAGATCTCTTTTAAAAATAGTTTGTGCTTAACTAATACAAATATGAAAAATTTAATTGTTATGATTAATAAGCAGGAATAAATAATTACAAAATTATTAATCTTGAACATTGTAATATCCCTTTTTCGACAAAGTCGCTTTAACATGCTTTTTAAATTGCTCAAATGGCAATTTCAAAATCTCCAGAGGTATCTTATTGTAGTAGAGAATGCACTGACCCTTGAAAGAATTGCTAACCTTCGCGAGTCTAAAACGGGGCGCACATAGTCTGTGATTATTTCTTAGGTTAACATTACAGCTGTCGCTAAGTTTGGAAAATGTTGTAAGGTTCTTGCGTACATACATTATATTTTCGAAAATAAATTGACTAGCTACTGTTAGTATGTCAATTTCTTTAAAAAGCTCTCTTAAGGAGTCTGTTCGTTTTAAATTATAAATTGCTCGAATAGCTCTTTTCTGTAAAATAAAAATAGTTTGAATATCCGCTGCTTTCCCCCACAACAAGATACCATAGGACATCACACTATGAAAGTAACTAAAATATACTAGCCTAGATGTAGCCACATCCGTGCTTTGTCTGATGTTCCTAACAGCGTAAGCCGCAGAACTTAATTTACCAGCCAATTTATCTATGTGGGGTCCCCACTGCAATTTACTATCAATGGTTATTCCAAGAAACTTCGTATCATTTACCAATTCTAACGTGCTAACTAACTAACTTATTTTCATGAATCTTTTGCTTAATAAATTTCTTATCGTTCAAAAAAAAAAAAAAAAAATCTAACGTGCTGTTGTCTAACACCAAACTGGTCTCAACTTGCCTGACATTTGGAAGTGAGAATTTGATACACTTGGTTTTACCAGCGTTTAACAATAAATTATTAACTCTGAACCAATTCAAGGTTAAAGACAATACACCATTAACATCATCAAAATCTCCTTTTTGTCTTTCAATTTTGAAGACCATTGAAGTATCATCAGCAAACAACACTATGTCAGTTAATTTCTCCACCATGAAAGGCAGATCATTAATATATACCAGGAATAAGAAAGGGCCTAATATGGAACCTTGTGGAACGCCAATTTTAACACCCGATCCATCAGATTTTACGCCGTTAACTTCTGCCTTTTGAATTCTATTGCTTAGGTATGATCTTAGTAGATCCAACGCTTTATTTCTAACTCCGTAATGATTTAATTTAATTAATAGCGTATTATGATCAACACAATCAAACGCCTTCGACAGGTCGCAAAAAACTCCGATAGCATCCTGTGCGGCCTCCCATGCAGAATAAATATGAGATACAAGGGAAATACCTGCATCCGTAGTCGATTTACCCCTAGTGAAACCATATTGTTTAGCGTGGAGTTGTTTTGTACGGTTGAAGTGTGAGAGCATTTGATTGAGTATAATCTTTTCAAATATTTTACTTAGTGTTGGAAGAACAGATATTGGTCTGAAAAAGAAGAACACTGTTGGAAGAACAGATATTGGTCTGTTTAAACGATTACCAAAAACACACCTATTTTACTACCAATAAATTCGAAATGACTGCCAGAATGGATAAATATCCACCAAATTGTGTTTGGATAAATGATCACCAAACTTCTTTTTATGTTTTATGTACTTAAGTTTATGTTTTAAGTATTTTTTGTTGTTCTTACATGTTCAACCTAACACAAAGGATAAAGGGGGCTTCGCTTCGCTCACCCCCTTTACCCTTCAACTAAGCTACCGCAGTATTTGGCCCTGATATTTTTTGCAACTTTTGGTGTTCATTTATCCATTTTGAGTAGGAAAAAAATATTTTGGTGATCATTATATTTGTTGCCGTTTTGATTTAGCTTTCATTCAAGTTAAGGCCTCTCAAGAGTGCAGCTAAATTCCTTGACTTACGTAGCATCAAGGGCATGTATCTTAACTTCCTTGAATCAGACACTGCCTCTGTCGGCTGGTCCCCTGTCATTGGTAGCGAGGCCGGTGAAGACAAAGTCCGGAACTTTTACTCTATTGTCCTGAGCCTGTTTGATAAACCCGCTGCTTATGCGGTCAATAGGGTAAAGGTTACATATTAGATGGTGATTAGTGCCAAGAGTAGATATTAGATGGGTCCGCCTGACGAAAATCTTTTAATTTTCAAACGCCGATAAGAAATTCCTGAATATTCTTGGTGAAGGTATGTCCCAGGACTTGGCTGCTGGAAATGACGACCTTAACGGTCTCAACAATTTTTTTGCCATCCCCCTGTCGTGATGAACCTCCTCGTCAAGAAAGCTACCCTTCGTAACCTACGGTCCAAGACCGCAGCCCACAATTCACCCTTCAACCTAAACCATGTCGGAATCAGCGCTGTAAGGAGAGCAATATTAGCGATCCCTTCGAAGGTCATAGGTCAAGATCTGTTCTCAGATGATAACCAGCATCATTAATGAGCTGTTACATAACATCACCTGGGTATTTCCCATCAAATTTCGAAATTTGATTCCCGAGTCATTAGTGCCGAGTCATTTCACTAATAAACCATTCTAAACATAATAAACAATTTCTTATCTAAAGAACTGAACGTCGTTACAATGTTGCGTCAGTTAACCCTTTTTCTTTTTATACACTAGGGATGTTACTCTAAAAATCGAAAGCTGTTAAGTAGAATCGAATGCAATGATTACTTGTGAAGAAATATCACTATAAATGAATAACCACGTTGTGACTATAATAAAACATAATTATATTTATTATTCTTTTAGCTAACTATAAAAATACAAAAAATAACTAAATATAAAAATAATTGTTGTTAGGTACAATTTAGATGAGATGTTGCTGGCAACACCAGTGCCTGTTGATGACGCCATGTCTTGTCGCCATTACATGACGCAGTCTTTTGTCGTTGTGCGAAGTGACTGTACGTTTTGGTTATGCTCTCTGTTATTTTGTTCGGACCCGGCTTTTTTATTGGACTGATCTTACTGACTACGTTTACCTGGCTATAAATTGGACTCCGATTGCTTAACGATTAGTAAACAAGAACAACATTACAGTCTTACCATGTCGAAAGGGGGAAAACGCTCGCGAACTAGTGGTGAAATTGTACAATTATTTTGAACGTGAATCTGTTAACGATGGGCCTCTTTTACCATTGACACGACCGAGAGAACGCGTTGCCGAAGCATTGGGAATAGGGAAGAGTATAGTAACTCAAATTCTGTAAGAGAAATACGGACCATCAGAATACTTTACGAACACCGAAAAAAAGAAAGTGGGACAAGAAAATTGTTGGCGTTGATAATTTTGATGCTGCAGCAATTCGCAACCTCATTTATGGATATTACTCGAGAAAAGAATATCCTACACGGGAAAAGCTAATGAGTTCGTCAAAAGACGCCGGCTTATTTTTTGGCGGTATATCGTCTCTATCAAAGATTTTGAAATCGATTGGCTTTAGATTTAAAAAACCTGACAAGCGGAATATCCTGTTAGAACGCTACGATATTTTGAAGAGAGTAACATTCTTACGTCAAGTAAATACAATTACAGATTGGGACAATGTCGTGTTTATTGACCGATGATACAGCGGCCTCCACCTCAAAAGTTCCATCGGGAAAAGGAGCCCGACTTATTATATTTCACGCGGGATCAGATTCTCAAGGTTTTATTCCAGACTGCCTCCTCGCATTCGCCTCTAAAACTACAAGTGATTACCATGAGGAAATGAACTTTGAGGTTTTTAAAGGGTGATTTGAGAAGCTGCTAGTCGGCTTATAAAACCCATCAAAAATTATAATGGACAATGCACCGTATCATTCTGTGCAAGTTGATAAACCACCAACTCAAGCAAATAAAAAGCAAGAATTTTTCTCGTGGCTGGTAAGAAATGGTGTGGATGCAAGTCCAACATTATTAAAAGTTGAGTGGTTGAATCTGGTAAAAGCAACTAAGCCGTCTAAGCTCCGCTATGGAATCGATGAACTAGCCCTCGAGCATGGACACGAAGTTATTCGATTGCCTCCCTACCAATGCCAGTATAACGCACTCGAGCTTATTTGGGCACAAATAAAGGGTCATGCAGCGCGGAACAATACTGAACCACCATTCAGTACTGCTAAAATTATGACTCTGCTACAAACTGCGTGTGCAGAAGTCGCTACAGAAGACTGAAGAAAAGTCGTAGAGAAAACAAATAAAACAATTTTAAAAGATTTCGAACGAGATGTGACTAGTCGATATCATTGAAAATGAATTAATAATATATCTAAGTGCTGACAGCAGTGATGAAGATGACAGTACTAATAACAGCTCTAATAGTTCAACTGAATAAATGTATTTTTTTGTTAAATAATGTACTTATCTTATTTTGCTCCTTTAATTTACGAAAGAAAAAATAATAATGGGACAAGGATTCGCCTGATATTTTTTTTAATTCACATATGAGGGATTGTTTGGAACATTACCCAATGTCAGTTAAGCTTAATATTGCAGGAGACATTAATCTTGTATGGAAAGTATGAAGCTAACCATTTTGACATAAAATCATTTTTTATCATTTGTTTCAAGTCCGTATCGATTCATTCACTTTAATCGATGTTTATAAGCAAGTCACCTCAATATGAAGATATAACTGACACACGTCAAATGTTACCTATTAAAATGACTAAACTGTAAAATGTTCAATCCCCTCTCCTTTAAACAATTATGTCCCAAATCTATTCAGCCTCTCCAAAGTCCGGGAATTAATTGTTCACACCCAGCTCTCCTCCTACTTTTCCTCAAGAAACTTATTAAATCCCCATCAATCATTTTTCAGGCTGGGTCACAGCACTACCACGGCTCTGCTTAGTCACTAACGACTTTCATTTGGCCATGGATCAGAAGCAACTCACGGTCCTTACATTGCTTGATTTCAGTAGCGCCTTCAACTGCGTCGATTTCGATATCCCGGTTGAAATTCTAAAGTCGCTTAAAGTCTCCTCGCACTCGGTTCGCTTGTTTGACTCTTACCTGAGAGACCGCCAGCAGCGTATTAAGTCTGAGGAGATCTCATCGGACTGGTGTGAGCTCTCCGCGGGTGTTCCGCAGGGTGGTATCCTTTCTCCTCTACTCTTTTCAGTATGCATAAACTCCATCTCTGACGTTCTTAATTCTTATCATCTCTAAGCAGATGATCTCCAAATATATCGGCACCTCTCTCCGTCTCTAAGCAGATGATCTCCAAATATATCGGCACCTCTCTCCGTGAATGTAAATCTGACTGTAGAGGAGTTGAATGCTGACCTTGATATCATCAGGAAATTGGCTATTTCATACGGTCTGCTTGCCAACCCGGTAAAATCATAAGCCATGGTCATGGGTACACGGTGTACACTCGCTTAACTTACAACAGAATTCGCCAGTCAATCCTGTATTGTACGACGGTACCATAATTACTTACAGTGTGAAAGCTAAGAATATTGGGGTTATATTTGATAACTCGCTGTCCTGGTCGCCCCATGTTAGTGATTTCAATTGACGAGTATTTTGCGTCATGTTCTTCCTGGCACTGTAGACTAAAATCATCCTTACTCAGTCCCTTCTACTACCTTTATTAGACTACGCGGATGTTTGTTGGGTCGGTCGGTCGAATGCGAACGAAGAACGACTTCAAAACCTCAGGATTCGGATTAACTAAGTGTTGCGCAAGTAAGACCATGTCTCCCAGTATCACAAGGAGCTGGGGTGGCTCCCAATCCGTCTTCGCCGTGACTTGAACATTCTCTACTATCTGTTCAATATTTTGCGAAATCCCCGATACCTCACATATCTTCGAGAACGTTTTGAGTTTCTTTTCCCCAGGGTTATCAACACGGTGTCTCGCCATTCCACTCCTCGGCATAACACTGCCTCGTACGAACACTCGTTAAAGTTAAGGGCAATCCGACTGTGGGACGCACTTCCTTTCGCTATTAGGGATAGTCCCTCAATTTTCACTTTTAAGAAAAGATTGAAAGTGCATTTTCTTTATTTTACGTAAAAGGTACCGTCTATGTTGGTATATTATTATATATTATAGTTTGTATATGTACATGCTATCCATTGCATTTTATATAGTTGAGCTATATATTTTATTTATATTTTTAAAGTAATTTTCGTACGTATGTATACAGTTTTATTGCGCACAGGACTGTTCTGTTTCATAAACTCTTGCCTGGGTTTCTGGAAGAAATCTCTTTTTAGTGATAAGCTCGCCTTTTCTCATACAATTTCTTGTAACTTTCTGTACCTTTATATGAACTGTAAAAAAAAACTGCTTTCATTCTCTTGCCAGTGCAGTGATGCGTGAATGAGACTGCATACACCCTTAGTGCATATCTGTGTAGATTCCTGCGTTAGTTCAGCGATGCGTGACTGAGACTTCATACACCATTAGTGCATAAATGTGTAGATTCCTGCGGTAGTGCAGCGATGCGTGAGTGACCCTGCATACATGCTTTGTGCTTAAATATGTGTAGATTCTTGCGGTAGTGCTGCGATACGCGAGTGAGACTGCATACACCCTTAGTGCATATCTGTGTAGATTCCTGCGGTAGTGAAGCGATGCGCGAGTGAGACTGCATACACCCTTAGTGCATATCTGTGTAGATTCTTGCGGTAGTACAGCGATACGCGAGTGAGACTGCATACACCCTTAGTACATATCTGTGAAGATTCCTGCGGTAGTGCAGAGATGCATGACTGAGACTCCATACACCTTTAGTGCATAACTGTGTAGATTCCTGCGGTAGTGCAGCGATGCGTGAGTGAGACTGCATACACCATTAGTGCATATCTGTTTAGATTCCTGCGGTAGAGCAGCGACGCGCGCGTGAGACTGCATCCGCCCTTAGTGCATTACTGTGTAGATTCGTATTATTTCAGTTACATTACACCCTATGCCAACTATGCGCGAAAGTCTCGCGCCATACAAACATTACTAAACATATCTCTCCCGCACCGCCTCCCTTCGGCAGGAACCCCTCCTACTCAGTTGAGCGTTATAGCGATTGGTATTAATGCAATACGGTAACTGGGTAGCCTAAATATGTACAACTGTCATGACGCCCATTTTTTTGTGAGTTTATTCACCAAAATAATGTACGTGTATTATCAAATTACAGATGGTTTGACGAGGAGGGCAAGCCACACCACACCATCGTGGCATTGGAGATTGAGATCACGTGAGTGCAGCTTAACAGACTCTTAATATTATATGTTTAGTTATTTATGCGAAGTCCGACAACAATAAAAATATCTATAGAAATACATGATTTAAGTACATGAAGTAAAAATTTACGGGTTTGTTAGGAACTTCACTATTTTATCGTAGCAACTTTATTTTTCACATAACGTTATTGGCAGAGCGGTCAGCTCATGCTCAGCTCAGCTTTTCTATGTAGAAGCATCTCAGATCAAATCAGTTTCAGAGTAAAAGTTTTTCACAATAATTTCGCAAACAAACTCTTAAAATATGACTAAACATTTCTGTTACACTCAGTGTAATTTACAGACAACAGTGAGCTATCTCCAACAGAAGATTTCCACCATCATTATTACAAAGGCTTTCCGTCTCTCTCTATTACAGCCAAGATGACAAAGACGACCGCTTAGTATCTTTCCTCATCCACCTCAGACAGAACCCGCCGACGGTAGGCTCCGAAGACGCCCCAGACGACGAGAGCCTCCAAGACTGACCACTGTCGCTTCTGTACGCCGATTCTGATTAGAGAGGGAGCTGTGGCAGCACTACAACATTCTTCTTAAAGTAAAGTCATTTTTAAGATGTAATGTGTTTATTTATTCACTTTATTAGAGACTAGCACTTGTCAAAATAAATATATAAAAATACGCGCTTCTAAAGTTA
Source organism: Argyresthia goedartella (assembly GCA_949825045.1). Classification (NCBI taxonomy): domain Eukaryota; kingdom Metazoa; phylum Arthropoda; class Insecta; order Lepidoptera; family Argyresthiidae; genus Argyresthia; species Argyresthia goedartella. The sequence continues at coordinate 11,585,000 of OX463806.1, forward strand.
TATCACGATATCGCTAATCTTGTTTCGCTTAGATCGAGCGAGGAAAGTTATTTGACTGCGTCTCAAAGATAAAATGTCTTCTTTTGTAGGTACGTAGTTTCCCGTAAGTACTTCTTTTAACCCTCCCTCTAATTAAACGTTTGACTCTACCTTTCGTAGATTTAAGTACCTTTGGCATGTAATGAGTGCTAGGTATCGATGCTGGAATGATGCGACTGAAATCGTTGTTTGTATGTGATGAGTAGCCTTATTATAAATATGTAATGATCATGGATAACGGTAGCCTGTGCGATAGTCAGTACGGAAGTTAACGTTCTCACGCTGGTATGCTTTAGCAAACTGTCTAGTCACATATTATGTATTCTGACTTCTATGGCATGTATTTAGACGCTAAACAAATAATCGCCGATTTTTTTAACAAAATATCTCAAAACTGCAACAAAAATACTGACTGCACCTCAGAATTTACCCACAAAACAAAATATTTTTTGCAAACTGTTTAACTACCTATGTAAAACCGTTATATAAAGTGATAATCTGAATGTTAAACCTAACAATTATTTTATTTGTTAATAAAATAATTGTTAGGTTAAACCCAACAACAAAAACTTAAACCCAAATTTACTTGGGTTTAAGTTTTTGTAGTTAATAAATCACATCAATGCAAACATAATAACAACAAAGAACGATAAATCAGATTATGAATCACATTTTTTGCAATTGCAATATTTAATTACAAAATTAAATCGGGTAGTATTTAATCGCACTTCAAATATGTTTTATTTGCACAGCAAAAATGTTACACACCTATGTTACTTTTGCTCTTACATGTTCATTAATTTTATATTTCTTTTGCTCTTACATGTCTTCGTTTTGCTCGACCCCTTTACTCTTTACATAAGCTACCGCACCACTTTGCCCTGATATTTGCTGTGCAAATCAATATTTTTGATGTACGGTTTAATATTTCCCAATTAAATCAAGTTAAAGCCTAAAACTTTTCATTGTATGATTAAGGCAGGTCTTGCTTTAGCAGGGCGTCCGTGTTTTCGCTTTATGCCAATAGGGATGTTTTATATATAATTATCATTAAAACAGATGAGAAAAAATAAAAATAGTAGTAATCTTTTTTGGTACAAGAATAAAAAATAAAAATAAATATTTGACAAAATAAACATTAATTAGTGTGGTGCAGCAAAAGACACGAATTTTAGAAATTCCGTTATATGGACGGAGAATTTTGAGTGCAGGTCAGTATTTTAATTTGACTAAGAATATTTTTGAATTTTAAAACCAGATATTTATTGTGAACTGTGTAAGAAATATTAGCTTATTTTGATAGGATTTATGATTTTGTTGGTGGTGCTTGTTTTGTTAATCAAATGATTTATTTGTAGAGTAGTCAGTTTTTTGGTAAACGGTAGGTTAATCAGTGAAGATAATTCATTTGCATAATTTTACTTTGAGCTACAGTTAAATATTCCCCATTCACTATTAGGGTAGACCCGTCACCGCCCGCCCACAGCTAAATAATTTAACCTGTGAATTGCGACGCGGCAAGTGGCGAGCGGCGAAAACAAATGTGGGAATTCTCATCAACAGTAGCTAAACAAGATCTTAAAAACCTAGGTATAAGTTTGTGTGGTGCAGGGATGGCAAGATATAAATAGAAAATCAAAAATCATAGATGTAGTAATAGTAACAGAGGCAAACATCTCCGATGGGATGTCTCACTATTTAACATCCAAGGCTCTACGCTATAAGACGGAAAGGCGGAGGAATAGTATTCTATGTACAAAATAAAGACAACTTCATCGCATATAAAACCGCCACTCTTAACTTTGAATGCAACCTGGGTCAAATAACTGTGGTTGTAAAGAACAAAATTACTATATGTGCCGTACTCAGGCCGCCGGATAAAAGTACAGCGTTCGATAAGAAACATCTATTCATAGACAATTTAGTAAAATATAGACTACATTCTACTTAGAGACTTGAACATTGACCTAAAAAAGAAGACCTAGCTAAGCAGCAATACATGGAGCTACTGCATTGGTATGGTCCTGTGTGTGGGATCACCGATTACACGAGAATCGAACAATTGTTAGATAAAACTAGGAAAAGTTTCGTGAGGTCCCTACAATATGCGTACGCGGCGGCGCGCTCGGTTCGGTACTGGCGGACCACAGGCAGACGGTCATAGTGCTCGACGGAATGCAGCATCCACATGCTGCTCCTAAATCGGTCTTACGCTATAACAAAAACATACTACAACATGAACTTATGATCATTGACTGGTAACAAACAACAATAACAACCTAAACTCACCGGTCAAAATCTACAAATTTATAAAAAATAATATATAGCTGTTACGAAAAATCCAAATAGACACAAAAAATTATAAACTTAAAAGGATCCATGGATAAACTCAAAAATTAAGTCGTGAATAGGGATAAAATGTGCATAGAATGTAAAAAAGATTAAAGCAATAACATATTGTGGAGTGAGTATAAAAAATAAGAAATAGAATCAATAGAAATCTCAAAAAATAATTATCATCTTAAAGAAATTCGATAAAATCGCAACAACACAAATAAACTATGGGAAATTGTAATAATAACTACCCTCACAAACAAAAATACATACCGAAAAAACACTTCCTAAGTAAAATACAAGGTTAAATCACCTAGTAAACGAAATTACTATTGTGTGACATTTATCAACTAATGTTTCCTTTTTATCATCTTTAAATTACAGGTTTATATATGTATGTACGTTACAAACTTATTTGTAATACACCGACCATTTATTTTTGTCTTTAATATTTAAGTTTATTTGTGCAGCTGAGACAAACCACCTGTGGTTTTCAGCGTGCACAAACCACAAATTTATTAACAATTTGAGATAATAAATAAATCTTTGACTCTTATAATGTTTTTGTGACATATTTCATAGCTGTGGCTGGGCGATTAGGCTTTATTGCCACTGCCGACTCACCACTAACTAGGGATGTAGAAGAGAATCAATTCGCTGATTGTCAGCCAGCTGTAATGATAACAAAGCCTTGGTCACTACTCTGTAGCTTTATTTATTTTAATTGTAATAGATATTTTCTAATAGAGGCGCTTCCTGCTACTCATCCAAGGTATTCTAAAATGTTAACTGTCTACTTATTGTGTCTGCTTAAGGGATTAGGAAACTGACTAGGGTACTGTTCGATTGTTTTAACTTTAACTGTATCACTTGATACTTCTCGTTTTTTTTTAATCGTAAATCAGTAACACGACCTCTGGGGCTCTGACTACCATGCGAGAGGTCCTGGATTCGATCCCCTGCTGGGGGTCAAGAAAAAAAAAAGATACCAGGTCCAGGATGTTTATTAGTGTGACGTCGCTGTTTCTGGTTCCCACATCCTAGTGTGGTTCCAGAAGTAATGTTGCCTGTATGTAAATGTTTATGTTTAATTACTTTTTTCAGATTTTTCAGATATATATATATATATACTCTTCATGATACACCTCTGTGCCAAATTTCAAGTTTCCAGGATATTTTGATAACTTTCAGCGACTATACCCGAGAAGTGTCGAGCGGTAACGTTAAAGTAATCGTACTGTAACATAATATATACTATCAATGTAGCTATTTAAATATTTATAAAAATTGTTATAAATAATATATACCCACAAAGTTAACTTGGCACCCGCGTGGCATTAGTTTCGCCTCCCTCTCTCGCTTGGTCTCGCCCACGACGCGTCAGCAGGACTATGATTTCATGGTCACTCTTACTTATGGCATTAGAGCGCGGTGCCAAGTCAACTTCGCCGCGTAGTACATGTCTACCGCTAATTCGTTTATTAGGGTTTATTGTATGCTATTATTTAACTTATTTTTAGCTGTTTTATTTATTTGGCATGAACAAAGTATTTTTATCATAAATGACAAGTATATCTAGTTAAGTTGATGTTCTCCCATTTGTGTTTTGACATAGGCTTTGTGATCTGTGATCTCATTTGTATTCTTGGTCATATGTTGCATATTCTACCGTTTAATATAAATATAGTAATATCTATAGTAAAATATTATATTAAATATAGTTGTGTAGATCTATATTTTACTGTTAAGAGTGTTGGGAATAGGTTACGAGGTGATCTGAAGTAGCTCCAGACACGATGCCCTGCGGCAGCTAATAGTTAATCAGGCCGATTATTTAGGCGTCTTTAAGTAAAAAAAAGGTCAAGTGCGAGTCTAAATCGCGCACGAAGGGTTCCGTACCACCGTTTAATGGAAGTGATGGTGTGGAGTGAATAGTTTGGATTTTACACAGCAAAATATTGTTTACAAAGTTATTGGTGCGGTTACTTTCACACTCCATGTACGTAACCAGGTGCATCCATAAGTTTGTATGTGGTATTGTTGTATGGGAGCCCCCTTAAATATTTATTTTATCCTGTTTTTTAGTATTTGTTGTTATAGCGGCAACAGAAATACATAATCTGTGAAAATTTCAACTCTCTAGCTAGCTAGGTTCTTGAGATACAGCCTGGTGACAGACGGACGGACGGACAGCGAAGTCTTAGAATAGGGTCCCGTTTGGAACCCTTCGGGTACGGAACCCTAAAAAAAGCGAGTTCTATGTTACCGCACAAAATTTCAAGTTGTCTGAAGTTTTGTCTCCTTAAGAATTCCACAGATTGTATAGATTTATGTCGTTAATGTCTTTCAACGTCCCTTGGTCGAATCAATGCTTAAATACAACGCTTGTGGTGCCATCTGAACATCTTTGCGTTGGCCATCCCTTTACTTACTTTGCTGCCCCCCTATGCACTAAGGCCTTGGTCTCCTATAACCCTTTGCACCCGAGAGATAAAATTCTTCTAAATGCTAATACAATTTGGTTACTTGGTTTATTTAGTGTCCAAAACATAAGAGAAAATATTGGAAAAAAATCCTGCTGGTGCTGGTCTCCAGCAATCAGACCCTCACGATCGTGTGTCTCAGGAAATAATTGTAAGTCGCACGATCGTGAGTGTGCATATCTTCGGGTTTGAGAATGGAAATAAAACCATGTTTTGCCAAAATATTTTTTATTTATATTATTAGAACATAAAAGTACAATCTTTCTTCATAATTCTTAATCAGTCTTTATCATAATACACTAAGTTAAACCAAGTTATCATAATGTTAAACACTTACTTTATAGAGATCAACGGTTACAGTTATCGTAGGTATTATGATATGGTAGAAACTGTGTTTAATCAATAATAATAACCTTATATAATACTTAGAAACAAATATATTAATTATTTGTGACGTGATAAGTCTTAAAACTATTTTTATCACGAGACAGGCACAAATAAACGTTACATTTTTCACACCTTATTTTGGAGCGACTACCACATTCTTCCAATCGACAAGACCTATGTGCTTTTATGTCATCACTAATAGGAAAATGCTGGTAGCCGTCATATCTTTTCGCTTCTGATGGTGCGATAGCTGGCCTATATATTTTGTAATCTCGACGAGGTAATTCTTAGCTGTCTTCCTGACGAGTACGATAGGAAATCGATGATAAGCTCTCAGCAACATTCATGCGAAAGTCAAGGAGGGGCATTGAATCTTTTCTGGAAAGTTTATTAGCCAAACAGTCGTTTTTGTATAGCCTCCAAGCATTAACAACTGACAGATCTAAAAAGTGAAAGTGAAAAAAACTTTTAACGTCCACTTTTTAGTTTTGATGAATGTTCGATAATATTCCATCTGTTGGTCGAGTACATCGACACCACCCATGAACTGGTTGTAATTCCTGACTATTTTGGGGGCTGGAACATCGACATAAACTTTACGTTTTTTGTCCCATCGTTTTACGCTTGATTGTTCTTCGGCGGCGGTACAGTTCGACGCCAATAATACAGATTTATTATCCTTCCATTTTACTATTGCGGTAGGGGTACAAACAAACTGCTGAGACTCGCCGCGTTGCATCTCTGTATCTTTTTTGAATTTAATAGTCGCTCGATCTGGGATTCGGTTCTGCATTATGGTACCAGTTGAATGCAGACCTAACTTTTCCATTTCCTCGGTCAACGGAACGGTGGTGAAATACCGGTCGTGGTAAACGCAGCTGCCAGGTGGAATACTTTTTATCAAGTGTAAGATTACAGATGGACCGAGACCGAGACTTGACTCGCCGAAAGTCGTCTTGGCGCCTTTGTAAATTTCAAAATCTAACATCAATCCCTCAGATGTGGTCAGGACAAAGTTTTTTAATCCTACAGGTCGGGGTTTGTTTTTGACAACTTGGCATAACTTACAGCGTCCTGTGAAGGGTATCATCTGTTCATCAATAGAATAGAAGCTTGGAACTCTTTCCAGCTTGTTACAGGTTTCTTTAACCTTATTAATCATGGGTTGTACTTTCCATAGCACGTTATCATTTTCACCTGCTGGGAAGTCGTAATCAACAACATGAAGGGCATTGCGAAGTGTAAGGTACCTGTCTCTTGTCATCAGGTCACAAATCAGGCCTAATCTAGTACCAGCTCTCCAATACATTGGTATTCGAGGATAAGGAATGCAGCCCATGATGATGTGTATTGCAAATACTTTAGCAATTTCCATTCCCGTAGATTTAAGTTCATGGCCAGTAGAGCGTAGGTAATATAAGTTGGTACAGTGAGAGATATTTTCTAAAAACTCAGTGTCAAAATAGTCATTGAAATAGTCTATTGGACGTCTTACCGGCTTTGTTGGCAAGACAGGATAGTCACGGGACTTCCCTGTGAAAGCAGTCTGCTTCCATATTCGCTTCTTTGCAACCCTTGGTACGGATTCTGGTCTTCTGCCACAAATGGAGCCTCTTCCATGATTACTTGCAGGGGATCTCGATCTATAATTCGGTACAGAAGTTGAACGGGAAGGTCTTTGACGTGAATTTCTTGATTCTCGGATAGTAGCCCTAGAAGTTGACGGGAGAGGTGACTCAGTTGGCAGTGAAGGCGGCTGTATCAATGGAACAGCGGAAGTAGATACCGTAGACGGTGATCCATCGATTATTTCGTCATCCTGCTCCTCTTCAGTTACGTTTTCTTCAGCTGTCACCCGAAATAGGACATTGGGATCGAAATCTACGTCCTCATCGTCCAAATCTTCGATTTCGGAGATATTGCCATTCTCCAAAAAGTCACATATGTCTTCACCCGTAAGCAAACGTCCTAAAAGTAATAAATTTAATTGAATTGAAAGCCACAAAACACCAAAACAACAAAGAAAGGCACAAAAATAGTTAACACCAGGTTCACATGCTACAACCGGTATGCTACGATCGTGCGGGTTTAAATTTCGAAGGATATTCTCGACCATCTATTGAACAAATTTACAAAAATGACATGATAACTTCTTCAACAACTAATAAACAAGCAAAACACTGGAAAAGGTTTTTAAAAATCTATTTAATTTATCGAAATAGGAGTCACTTACTTGGGTGGGCGCTCTTCTCAAAAAACGCAGCCATCCTTACCACGTCCTTTTGGCGACTGACGAGTCCGAACTTGCTTCAATGCCACTACGGTATATTTTGGCTTGCTCTCAGATAGACTCACGAACGATCGACGCCGGTTGCGATCGCAGAAATAGTTTCGGGTACAGTGTAGAATTTTTGAAAGTCAAGACTCACGATTGTATATTCTCGGGTGCAAAGGGATAATACGCTGTGCGCGGCGTCTGACTTAAGCGTCAATGCGTCAATAGGCCGTGTATAACGTCTAGATGTTGATGAGTATATTTCTACAGTCAAGTACATTTCACATAACTTTTTCCTTCGCTTAAATCGGTATCAATGAAACCAGTGTTGCTAGCTTTAAAAATGTGTCACCCAAAAGATAGGGAAACAATATATTATCAGTGGCTGAACATCCAAACAAGTAGATATCTTGCCGTCTTATCTGCCCCCGTCGTCCTATCTGGTATGCGAGACGTCACCCCCCCCTCCCCCGCCCCCCTGCCCCCTCCCCCCCACAATGTATTTATATCAAGGTCCAAATTCAATATTTACATAAAACATAGCCAACGTAATTTTTTGCCTTGCCATCAATTCTGACATGGACTACAGGTAATAAGGAATCTGGTCAGGTCAGTTCACCATAATTCTCGTAACTTTTCTTACATTATGATATTATAATACATATTCATATCACAATGAACCTATGTATAGTCAATAGTCATCGTATTCAATGTTATTGATTGGTTCGCATAAAATACACTGTTAAACCATAATTATCAGTATTTCTCAATGTTTATGTAAGCTCGTAAAATGGCGAAATCTCGCAGTATGTCACGGTCGAATAGGTAACAATAAAGGAAATTATAATTAAATCCCTGGTTTAACTGAAAACCTTTCTTAAGCCGTCTTGCACCAGACTTTTGGCAGCCTTTAAATGTAGTTAAAACGCATTATAAAAACAACGCTGCCATGCCACGCTGATAGGAAATACCCTTGCCGTTCTTGACTTCGTAACTTGACCGTTTTATACTCCATTTAGCGGTTGTCAAAAGTCTGGTGATCAATATCCAAAACCATCCAACAAACTTATCTGAAAGAAAACATGTTGACTGCCCATGACGCGAATGTGCGTAAATTTCTATGGACGCCCTGACGCTTTTGGAGCAGTTGTTGTGACGCGTTAGTGCGTTTTTACCATTGCTGAATAAAACGATTGCAGTGGCACATGTCAATAGTCACGACATTCCTAGAGGGCATAGCTTTAAAAGAAACAAGTATTACATGATGTAAAAATCGTTCTGTATTGATTTAAAAATGATTTACAACAAAACGATCGTATCCAAAAGAACTACTTTAACTACTTACACTAAAATTAAATTATCAATTAGCATCGATACTCGCTTGCTCTTTCTAAATTTAGAAGCTAATAAATCTAATATGATATTTCTACAACTGGGTATTCAAAAAAACGCTCATATTTTGAGTTCTTTTAAACAGCATGTAACGTATTTGGCATACCTAACTATCCGCCATTTTAAAAAATCTTGATTTTTGCGACGATTGACAGATGTTGGTAGAAATGGGTTTCATTTCTAGCCGCAAAAATGAAGAATTTTCTTCATACAAATATGTTCGTGCCTTTTATTAAAATTTAAAAAGTGCATCCCAGTATTGACACCTATCTCTTTTAAGATCCCTTAGCCGTTGCACTACATTAACTCTAGTTACATATAAATTCATAAATACGAGATACCAACTTGACAAATAGAGATTCTTAGATTGTGTGACACAAAACAAACAAATTTTTGTACTTGTAGGTGTGATCTGACGAATGCTAACATGGTCTAGGGGCCTCATGACAATATTTGTGGCTTTACAAAGTTACAATTCAAAGAACTATAGTAGATAATTTATTACCAACACCTTTAAGGGCTCAAAATAATCTTGTAATTGTAAAATTGTAAAGCTATGTAAATGGCCACATTCGACGCATTCGAGCATTCAACCCAACAAAATCCATCGGGGCCTGATTATCAGCTAGTCAAACCTGATGTAAGGTCCAAAGTACCTCCTTGAATAGCAGGATAAGTTATATTAATTATACATATATTTACAGCTTCAAACAACATCGAGTATTGAAAAACATATATTTTAACTAACATTCAGGCCGTTCTTAAGATGAGCTCAGCTGAGCATGTAATGATAATGGCACCTATGCGTACCTTTGCTCCCACTTGGTAGCGCTGGCGTAGTTGGAGGCAAAAAGTTTCATTCATCTGAGGTTAGGTTAAAAAACACGTCAAGTAATCTTTCAAATATACAAATGACACTGGCAAAATCAACCTCAAATTAGGTCAGGATGGTATATATTAAGAGAACTGAATAGAATTTGACGCCTTTGACAGGTAGACAGACCCCAACTACACTAGCGCCATCTGCAATGAGCTTTTCAGATTAGTTGCCATTCGTTAAATTGCACGAGGTAAGTACATTCATATGACGTTAAGCAATAACGCTTGCTTTTGAATTGCTCTTACAACAAACGAGAAAATACTTAACCGATGTAACCCTTAACTAGGTTATATAGACTATCCAAGATAAGAAAATCTGCGCTGGCCTAGTCGCACCCGACCAATCAGATCGCGGTTAATTTAAATTCAAGTTAATACTGACCAATTGACACATTTAGATCCGTCACAGATGCACATGCACTTGAGTCTCTATTTTTACCCACGACGATGTACGGATCGGAAGCGGTATATACGGTTGTACGTCTAACCCTAAACGCATATATGTGTTTGGGGTTAGACATTATTTGTGTGTGTGTGTGTGTGCGCGTGTATGTCTGTTACCATTTTACTGGAAAACTAATGAATCGATTTCGATTCGTTTTTTTATGAGTTGCGAGGGTTCTTAGCTACATTTTATTAAAATCGTTTCAATGCTTCGAAATCAGCCTAACAAGGAAACAAGTGAACCAAATATTAGACTTGAATTGTCGGGGGTGTTTTAAATTTTTCATTTAGAGCTAGTTTCTTATCTAGGATAGACTCCTACATTAGTTTCGACTCTGTTTCTTACATCCAAACCGAACAAAAATGGAAGCATTCCTAAGCTTGGTAAAGAGTTAACAGCGGTCATCTCATCTACCAAACCTTGCACTTTTTGCTCGGGTTCATAGGGCTGCCGACCGGGCAGTTGAAGTCCTTCGCGAACTCGATCATGTTGGACATGGGGCCGATGACGCGGAAGCGGCCTGGCGCGTGGAAGCCGGTGGTTATGCGCAGCTTGATGGCTTCGTTCCTGTACACCGCGCACCAGGTATTGGCGGCGCTCATCCAGAACACCTGTGGATGAAGGTTTTGTGGTTAGAATCGAAAATGATAACGTTTTTAAAAAAATATCTACTCACCACTTAAGTCAATAACACGGGCAAGAAATTATATGTGAGCAATACAGCACCGTCGTATCGCTTTGACCCTTTGCTCCATAGAAGAGAAAGCAAAAAAGGAATTTCTTGGCCTGGTTTCCCCTTACTTAAATTGATATACAACGAGAGTCATAGGGGGCACACGAACGACGCAATCACCAGCCGCCCTGACCGAATCATCTACACCACCGTCATTGTCATCGGTTGCCTTACCTGTCTTGGGGTGAACTTCTCAAGCCCAGGCAGACGCGGCTCATCCCCATGGCGCTTGGTCCACGCGTTGTACGCGTAGTACGCCTCCTTGATACCGCCATTGTCGGCAATGTTCTCGCCTTGTGTGTTCACACCGTTCAGCTGAAATAAGATAAACGATTTATAGTGGACTGTGGGCTATTGCTGAAGAAAAAAGTAACATAAAATTATTCACGTCCACATCGTGGGGCCATAGTCTACCACGATGACTCATGCGGGTTTAAGGAGGGGTGCCGATTTTATGTGCGTTGAAAAAAAACAGGGTTTTTTTTCACTCCAGGGGAATGTTTTTCAAAATAGTCGATAGATTTACTTTCAAGCCAACTTCCTTGACAGAAAACTCCGAGTACTGATCGATGATGCACTTCGCCTTTTCTAGGTATTTCTCCTTTGTGATCTCCTGCCACCAGTCCACTAGGTTTCCGACCTTGTCGAATTGACGACCCTGCAAACAAAGCCAAGTATTATAGCTAGTATTATAGTATATAGTTTGCTAGCCTTTGATTCGTCAATTTTGCCGTCAGTTATCTGAAAACTGACATCGTAGTGGTGTAATAAAGAACACCTTATGTTGAAAGGAAGGATCCAAACAAGAACCTTTTCCTGCACCCTACGCCCTCACAAGGTGATGTTTGGTGCAGGAGATGTGAAATAATTAGTGTGTGTATTGTATTTGTAACTGACCTGGTCATCAAATCCATGTGTGATTTCGTGTCCGATGACGAATCCTATAGCTCCGTAGTTCATGTAGGCTGGTCTCTCGGCAGAGAAGAAAGAGCCTTGAAGAATACCGGCCGGGAATTCTGGAAATATAACGCCGTGTTCAATCTTCTACAAGCATACCTTTGGACACCTAATTCTTACGACAGATTTAAATCAAGTTAAAAGTTGGATATTTCAAATTCTTCGTTGGTTGGGAAATTGGGTTCTAGGCGTGATCTCTCATTGTGAAGTCAACTACAGTGAGAGTATCTGGTAAAGTTTAGGACGAGTTTGTTCGTGTCGTAGTATTATCGGTTAATGGGATACAATGTCCATATGACCAAAAACGTATTTGCTGAATCTGGGATTGACTTGGGATTAGTCGCTGTAAGTCTCACCGAGTGGCCGAGCCTATAGACAAACTAAGCTATACTTACGGATGCTGTTCTCGATAGAAGAGTAGTAAGCATTGACGACGGCGGGACGGCCGTGGCTGACCCAGTCGGTCTTGTTCACCGGCTCGCGAAGTTTGCCGAACAGATATTCCGTGCCGAAAAGCGTGAGGTTCAGCACTGACTCCATTAGCATGTCGGGAGACATGTGCAACTGGGAAACCAAGGGCAACAGTCAGAGTTATTCTTCTGGCAAAAGTCACCTAAACATTGAAGGTACAGTTTTACCCGAGTTTAATCACGACAGCTGATTGGCCGTGAAACAGTTGATTAAGTATCTAGATAGACCTGAAAAAAGAGCTACTGAAAATGCTGATCAGTGACGCGAATTATTAGCTAGTTTACTTTGAGTCACTTCCTTTGTAATAAAATGGGAAGCCGGCCGGCGCTAATGGTTGAGGGAGTACTCGCCTCTGATTCAGGCGGTATGTATTTGTTTGTGTCAGTAAGCTGTGTTACCAGCTGGTTTAGTAGTTTCCACTAGTACCGTGTGCACAGGGCCTAACATTAACGATGTAAAATCTCTTTGGTTAATGCGTATCTATAATTGACCGAGCGCGCGAAGTCTCCGTTTCAGGTTTGGGCAAAAACGCTTTCGTATGTCAGGATGTTTGTCCGATTGTTCTCTTCTCGCATAACTGGTTATCGTGAAGTTTTTTGAGCAGGTTCGATCATTAATTAGATAAAAAAATATATTCAGTTTTTGGAAATTTTACAAAATAGCGGAGATATGGGGTTGTAACTTCTAAAAAAACGCTACAGGCCAAACGGCTTGATAGATGTTAAAAAACCGGTCAAGTGCAAGTCTAAATCACGCACGAAGGGTTCTGTACCACCGTTCAATGGAAGCGATGGTGTGGAGTGAATAGTTTGGATTTTACACAGCAAAATATTGTTTACAAAGTTATTGGTGCGGTTACTTTCACACTCCATGTACGTAACCAGGTGCATCCATAAGTTTGTATGTGGTATTGTTGTATGGGAGCCCCCTTAAATATTTATTTTATCCCGTTTTTTAGTATTTGTTGTTATAGCGGCAACAGAAATACATAATCTGTAAAAATTTCAACTCTCTAGCTAGCTAGGTTCTTGAGATACAGCCTGGTGACAGACGGACGGACAGCGAAGTCTTAGTAATAGGGTTCCTTTCTTACCCGTTGGGTACGGAACCCTAAAAATGAGGTGTTGTTGGATTTGTGGCGATCGTAAAAACGACATAGGCTATTTAATTTTAGTAAAAAGTCAATACGTTGGATTTTAGATAGCAAATTTTAGTTAAAAGTTATTGATGGGGCTTCTTTCATACTCCATGTACGTAACCAGGTGCATTCATAATTTTGTATACTGGTATTGAAAGAAAATGCTGTCGGAATTTTTGTATTTATTAACTTGTTCATCCGATAAAGTTCAAGGGTTCGGGGGTGTGAGAGGAGGAAAATAATAAAAAAAAATACAAATTTCCTGTGTCGTTCGCGAGTTCGGTCTATAACTCACAGAGCCACTGGTTAATTGATGTGACGTTAATCATGATTGCAACATGTGATTACCTATTGATCTATGGTCGTTAGGTTATATAGTTACAACGCTATTGTTTTCTTACACCACGTGTTCTCATTCAGGTAAATATAAAATAATACTGTTTTCTGTTGCTAGGTAGGTACGAGTAAGTACTATGTTCAGAAGGCATTGCTTAACTGTCACTTTCAACCCACTGCAAGATGTAAGCCTCGTCTTTTGTGTTAATTTTATATACCCCCTAAACCTTATGAAATATTGCGTACCCAGATCTTTTCCTTTTATCAATTCGGATATTTCCCTAGGGGCGTCACCGGGGCTGAATTTTAGTTCGAGACAACTTCTCTGTGAACCTAGGGTAAATATACCTGGTCATAGAACTGGGTTAGTCTGTCATTATCCAACATTTCGTTGGGGTAGGCGATGTGCGATGCCATCGCATCGGCTTTCTCCAAAGCAGCGCTTCGTGTCTGTTCGTCCATCCAGTCCACTTCTGTCAGGGTCTTCCTGAACTGTTGTCTGCGGACAAATGGTGCAAGGTCATTTGAATACCCAAGAGTATCTAGTTGAAATTTATTGCCCACTTGTCATCTTCACGGAGCACACTTCTTAAATCGATCTTCCGCATTAAACTAATACGGTTGCATTTACATTCGGGTGGTGATAAGGGCACACTTCGATTGGTGGGCAAATTAATGGGTTGCATTGCATGAGATGCAATCGGCTTTTTTAACAATCCGTGCTTTGGAACGAGTTGTAGAGCTACAAAAGATAAGAGAGTATCTAATAAAATAACTTACCTGATGTCGTTGACCATTTCCAGAGCGTTGGACTTCGACTTCTCATTGAAATATTTCTTGATGTATAAAGCTCCTACTGCGATGGACATACTGAAAAATAAAAGAGTATTTATTAAAATCACGCTGACTTGCGAGTAGTGACAGATAACATGCTGTAGTAATTTACCTCTAATGTCTCACAAAATATTTGAAAACTAGGGTAGGCATTCAAGTCAGGGACAAAGCTCTCCTACCAAAAACATTTTCATGTAAAATGTTGCCAAGACGAGACCATATGGCTCGCAGTGGCAAAAAGTTATCAGATCTCATGTAGAGCCAAGCTTCTAAATCTACACGCCCTTACTCTACAAGCCCTACCTTCACAAACTCTACACCTTTGTCAAAATATGTGGCTTGGCCATATTGCTACCGTCACATGGGTGTAATGTAAGGTGAAAAATTAATTCACTGTTTTTACTTTTTTGTTATATGCAATAGTTTTTGTAGTAACGAGTATAGTTCTTGTAGATACAAAAAACAAATCTATTTCGATTTTACAACAAGAATTAATTGTATGAAATATAAGCAACGAAAATGTGAATATTTTTTCTCGTAACGCCCATCCGCTGTGACGGTAGGGAAAAGGCCAAGTCACATATTTTGACTAAGGTGTAGAGTTTGTGACGTTAGGGCTTGTATCTGATTATTATATGTATTTGATTATTTATAACAAGGTGCCCCTATTTACATTTTCAGGACTCTAGCATCAAAATTTGCGGAAGTCTCGTACAAACTTCCACCCCCTAGTTTAAGGGGTTGGGGGGTAAAAATTCCAAGTTTTAGAACTTTTTTTGTTGTTTGTGTACTAACACTAGCTTACATACACAATTTCAGCTTTCTAAGACATGAGGAAGTACCCTAAGAATTTTGATGATCATCAGCGAGTCAGTGACGAAAGCGGGGTATTTTAGATATCAATAAAATCTAAAGTATAACAACTATGCTACTAAAACTTTTTATGTATATCAAGCCCACTACTGAAATCATATCCCGATAATTATGTTCAACTGCTATAATCCAAGCCCAAGTTGTGAGGGTTCAAAAAATCGACGAGGCCCTTCGAGAAAAGATAGGTGCACTGCCGTGCTCCCAGATCTTGATGCTGATGATGATCGTTCCTGAGCTCTCATATTGTTTTATTGGTGAAAGTGCGGTGACACTGGCTGAACGTCAGCACTAATTTTGATAAATGTGGTGTGTTGCTGCATGTGGTCGCAGTTCCTCTCGTTTGTTCATCAGCGCAAAGATTCAATCGCATGACATCAAGCTATCTACTAAAAAGAGGCTATCCTAGTCTAGCTTGAATTTCTCCCTGCACTTACCCCCAGTTTCTGAAAGAGTGGTCAAATGGAACAGGCGATTAATCGAAGATTAATTCAAAATAAATTACATTTCCATACAGGCACAAACGATGCTTCTGGCCCCACATTAAGATACCCCGTGTCATGGGAACCAGATGTAAACATCCAAGACCTGGGGTTTTTCTTTCATTCTCCCCAGTCGGGATTCGACCCTGAGGCCTCTCGCCTGGGAAGCACAGTGCCAACCGCATCACCACAGAGGTCGTCAATAGCAGAATAGAATAGCGGCACGTGATTTACTGAAATGAGTTTAAGAAGAGTTTAACAATTTGTAACAGCTAATATTTCTTTCGGAAACTAGGCCTCATACTTCTATCTCACCTCCCCCACAAGTGCCGAGAACTGCCAACACACTAAATAGACAAAATACTATCACCATAGGCCCTACAAAATGTGCAGTCCATAAACAATAAAACAAGAAACAGAATTGCTAGCACAAGATTAATTAAAATGTGATGTTTTAATGAGCAATCAATTAAAATGTTTAAATCTGGTTAATTTTAATTTGGTCTCAAGCTACTGTCGAGCTAATTACGAATATGGTGGCTCATGTTTAGTCATAATTAATAGAGATGGGCCGAATGTGGTTTTAACCGAATACGAACTTCGGCCGAACATTCGATAAAAAATAAATAATCGGCCGAACTTCGGTTTAATTTCGCCACGATTTCTCGAGAGCGACACGTCATGACCTGTTTACGCACATATATGAATTGTCGAAATGAATAGATGCACCCCGCCGAACTAAAAGTGTTGTTTTGTTTATTTATAGAGTGGCATTTCAATTACGCCGTAGTTAGGCATTTAAAAATACCAAGTTTATTTTGTTTAGTTTAGGCGAAAATGTATAACTAATTTAATTTCAAAATAAATGACTGTGATAAAGGCCTAATTTTATTTTACGATTATAATGATAAGTATAATTTATATTCTATTGATTTCATTCAAAATGCAAGTGAGTATTTTCCTTTTTTTTTGCACCGAATGTTCGGCATTTAAACCGAATTTCGGCCGAGGGCCGAAGTTCTGTTCAAGCTGCCGAAATAAGGTCAAACCGAATGCATTACGAATTTCGGCCCATTCCTAATAATTAACAAGACCAAAACCGTTGAATACCCTGGGTGGGAAAACTATTCCTTAAGCTCACACCGGCAGAAGTCTTCACTACTATTATAAAGCGAGTAGCAAATAACATATCCTTGCAGCAAATAAGATAAAAACCTTGGCATATATCCTAAATGCGTGACACAAATTAAAGTTTGTCAACTGTACAAAGGGCAAAGTGAGTAAAGATGACTCCAGCAACTATCGACCTATCTCAATCATACCGGCGATATCAAAAATACTGGAGAACCGTTTCAGTTCCCGTCTGACAAGCTTCCTCGATAGCGCCTCCGCTCTCACCGACCAGCAGTACGCGTACCGCGAGGGCCGCTCCACCACCCAGCTGGCACGAGAGGCAGTGCGTCGAGTGCTCGTGCTACAGTTTACAATTTATCGATAGTTTGTAAACTAACGAGAGAAAAAAATCGTTAGATTATAAACTAACGGTTTTGACAATCTTACGGTGACTTATATACGTATTGACTTATAAGTATAGGACATTCAAATCAAACACTTATTTAAATTCTGACTTGTAATGAATATTATGAATAAACGATGACTATGTCTATGTCACCTAACGGTAGCAGTATCTCTGCACTCCTTCCATCTGCTCTCTCTTTCTCCGTCATGCCGTAAATAACGTAGCATAAGTAGGTATGCTTGAATCTCTCGCTACACTCGTGCTACTGTCTCACCTGACGCTAGCAGTATCACTGCACTCCTTCCACCGGCTCTCGCGCTCCGTCTTGCCGGACAGCGCTGTGACGTACTGCAGTTGGCGCCTGCGCAGAGTCTCGGTCAGGTACGAGATGGAGGCACCGGCGACGCGCCACATGACGTAGTTGGCTTGTGTGCGCTTAGGGGTAGATTTGAGGAGGGCCTGGAGAAAGAGGTTGAAAGAACAGACATAAAATAATAATCTTCAGAAAATTTAGGTAAAATCGTGGTATTCACAGGGAATCTTGGTTTGAAGATTAATTCCAATTAAGTTTGCTACTCCTATGATTCATAAGCTAAGTCCTATTATTATTGAATGGTAGTTTTGTAGTAAAAATATCCTTTCCTTAAATTACACTTAGGTACAGCTTTCTGAAGTATAACTTGATCATGTTGGTTTCCAAGAAAAACCTGATGTTCGTTTAATAGGCTTTAAGGTAGCTTGATTGAATTGGACTGTATTGTACGATACCTCGAGCGCGCTGATGTATGTGGGGACGTCGACAATGGTGACCTCGTCTTCAGTGACCTGCACGTGAGGAGCCAGCAGACGGTTGATGTATTCCATCCAGGGAATGCTGCAAATATTGAAGTCATAGTCACAGTGGAATTCATGTCTCGCATATCTTAGGCCTTATATAGCTTAGCTTCCTGAAAATATTGTGTGGCTTAAGTAAACAATATAAAGTAGGTACCTATAGAAGATCCCCTCCGAATAAGATGAAGAGCTCCGTGGTCGTTTCATGCTCGCTTCTCATACAGGAGGTGCAGGTTCAAATCCGGTGCTCAATCAGTACCAATGACAAGTAATTTATCTTACAGTACACTATTCGGGCGTTCTAACGGTGATGTAAAACATCGTGAGGAAACCTTCAACCTCCATAGCTGCGGGAATGTGCTAGCCCCTGTCACGCACAAATGTGCCTCTGCCGCCCCGTATGGGAAAAGGCGTGACGCTATGTTAATGCTGTTAAGTCCTTTTTTATCGTATTTATTTTATAAGCCATGCATCTTAGTCCTGACTTTCGAGAATTTAAAGTCAGTCCATTCAATAATATAATTTCTGTTTATCTATTAAATAAATAGATCTAAGTACTGTCTCGCTTACCTAGGGTACTTCTGGGTGAGCTCGCGTATGGTCATCGGGTTGTAGAGGGTGGTGGCATTGCGTCTCTTCTCCAGCGGAAGTGAAATCTGGAAACAGAGAGAATTGTTACGTCACGTGACCTTCTTCTTCTTGTGTTTGTTGTCCTATCACAATACTCCAAAAAGGTGTGTAGGACTTTGAGACATAATGCGAATGCTTTGTAGCTGCGGCGATGGGCTACCTCCCTGTCACGCTAATAGCGTATATGATAACCGGAAGAGCAACTGCGCATAAAAACATCTTCCAAACATTACGCATCGGACAGGAATTCCTACATGAGATTTCTGGCGTGAAATAGCCTACCGTATCAATTCGTATGCGCAAATCATTAGGAATGCCAAACATCAGACTCAAGCAACGCGATTCAATTATCACCATCGGCACGAACGGGGTCACAAATTCATCTTCTATAAATGGAAGAGGCCTTGAACCGAGCGTAAAATGATACAGTTTTTTTATTGATTCCGTCACCATCTTCAGTGAGCTTGGGCATAAACAATCGGTCTCGGATTTAATCGCCTCGACGTCAAAGTATCAAAAATATCATAATTATTGTATTAAGACGAAGGGTACTCAAAGACCTTCGTAATATTAACGTGCGTCGCTGGATAAATGTTGCCTTCAGTAATTCTTGAAATAACTGCTGTTGCGCATCAGTGATTACAAACTGTACAATGACCCTTCGATTTATTTAGTAATTACTTATCGACAATACCGAATAAATATAGATTTATATATGATACTTATACAGACATCTTTGAATCGAATATTACCTAATTTAATTCGTAATATCTTTATAGTACAACACAAAACAGACATACAGAAACTCATAAAACAAGCATGTACAAAGGCGAGCTTATCTCTAGCGAGAGATTTCCAGAAAACCTTGGGTGTAATAGGCAAAGTATACCTAAACCTATTTAAAAAATCTAGTTGGGCGGGAGAAGACCTGCGAATACAATATAACTATAAGATAATATATAGATACAAATTGAATAATTAAACAATAGACTGCATAAATTACGGATCATTTGTAACTTTAGTGACTCGGCTTATTGCATCTAAATGTCGAATGTGATGATGTTGTGGTCCGTCTGTCCGACCAATTCCGATCACGGCGACCGCTTCAACTGGTGTGTACTCAACGGTAATCTTAACTGGATGTCTAAGATTGGTTAGTCGCTCTCTTTTTAACCCTACGTCTACCTGTTATATTACTTTTATACCTATATAAATCTGTAAATATTTACAAGTTAAAATTCACATTCACCTAAATGTAGTAGAATGCATAGTCTCAAATAAAGTGCTCAAATAAAGTGCCGCTAAACAATCACAGCAGTCACTTCCCGAGGAAGAGAGAGTGACAGCTTTGAGGTCCATCAAACTTGGGTCGTCGGCTGTACATATAAACTACGATAAGATGGCGCGCGCCATAGTAACGCTGTCTCGGGGCAGTGGCGCCATGTGGAGGGACGCGCCATGTTTTCGTAGTTTATCTCTACATCCAGGCCTAGATTATCTCTCCGCTCCCTGGATTCAGCACTTCTGACTAGTCCGCTTACATTAGCCAAGTCCATTTCAAACTGCAGCGATTCCATAAGGTCCTTCTCAGCGCGCTTGCGGTCTGCGCCCAGCAACACGGCGATGTCCACCATATAAGAGTAGTAGGACATCACCAGTTTATCTGAGTGCCCGCGGTTGAGGTACTCGCGACTCAGGCCCAGGGAGGCTTGGTCCAGCTGCGGGAGAGAGAAATGCTCTTAAAAACAAATATAAAACTAATGGTCCTGTGGGCAGTAGACCTCGCTAACAGCGGGAACTGAGAACCAATTTATAGGTAAGTAATTTAGGTAGTAAAGTAGCCGCACCAAAAACTTTGTAAACTACATTTTGCGATTTAAAATACAATCTATTGATTTTTCATGAAAATAGTCTATTTCACTCACTCTCATGGTCTGTATAGATCCTCTTTACTAATCCGTCTTCTTCTTCGAGGAGTCCAAACTTGGTATGATTTGAAAATATTTTAAACAGGCGGCCGAAAGCAAAATCGGCCTCCTACCTTGTCGAAATGGAGCCTTCGCTCGCTCGGTCGATTACTTTTATTCGTGGTATTACATCTTACACTTGATTTTGATTGACAATGGCAAATTTACTTCAAAAGGTACAATAACAAGACTCCTTGGTTTAAGTAAAGAAGAGAAAAATCAACATTTATCTACTTATATACATTTCGTCTAGTCCGAATTTCGTAACCGAAGATACAAAACTTAAGCAATAAGTCATGTCACAGTATCGTATAGCTCGTCAGAGGATCACATTCGCAATCCCAAATAAGTATATTATTTGACACAAAGTTTTCGCCAAAGCAATAGAATCAGAATTCGCATTCGACAAATTTTTATACTGATTAATATGTAGCAGACCGCGAATATGTACTATCAGCAAAATCGATGCCGTCCGAGTCACCTTTTGACCGTATACTGGCAATATGATTTCAAATTCAGATCGGTGCATGTTTGCTGACAGTACGTATATGTAATAAACTCAAACCAATTCTTATTCCAAGGCCAGCCAGCAAGAATCACATGAGAAGAACGGAGGAAATAATCGGAGGGAGCGTTATACGTACTCCGTTGACATGTAGGGTCGTACAAAATCATCGAATAGACTGGTGCCTATTGATCTGTTGAAGTTAGTACGTAGTTAAAGTCTATATATTAAATATATGGTCAATAACAGGGTTATGTCACTGCCACCGAGTGATAGGATATCACAAGAGTGATAGGACCGTATTCTTGGGTCTTACTTTACCCGTCTCTCTCCTATGTCAGACACGGAAATCCTGAGTCGATGAGCCCCTTTTGACTAAAATCCGAGTTTCAAAAGACAATTTTGCTGGGACACTCAGTTGATATCTTGTCAAACTCGTTTGGAGTAGAGTACTTTTGACAGGAGATTAACTATTCGTTCTATTTAAAATCGTACCAAATCTCAAAGCGTAAGAGTTAAATCACAAACTTCGCCTCAATGGGGCTAATAAACGCTCGAAAGTTCTCGATCCTTACATCAATAATCCGCTTGGTCGAGTTCTTCACGTCGACGGAGATGGAGAAATCCAGGAAGTAGTCCACGGAGTACCCAGCAGCCCTGAACTTGTAGACGGACTCCTTCCAAGAGAAGGAGCTCTCGTCCCAGTTGTTCCCTTCGAGGACCGGCCAGCCGCCAAGCCGCTTCAGCATGTCGAGGAGGGGCGTAGCGCCTCGAGCTTCGATGGTGGCTGCGGATTAAACGTAACAGTTAGTGAAATGGGGACAATTCCGCGTCTGAGTTTCTATTGATATCTCATGGAATCTCTGTCTACGCATCAACGAGGAAGCTAAGCCTGGAATTCTGGATATTGACAATTTATTTCTCCGAATAACTAAACTCTTTGCAAAAAGCTTTATTATCTTTTACTCTGTGATTCCAACGAAACTCTTTGCTTACTTTCTCTGTGTTTAGTGTCTACAAACTTTTAGCGCCCTCTACGTGGAGCTAATTTGACAGTATGAGAAAACGCGCGACTCTATCAATCTAGTGCTGCACCACGGCTGCAGGGTTCATAACTAATGTACTCTGACATCTTGAAATCCGACAGCTCGTGTCTTGATAGGAATCGGTCCGATTATCCAAATGTACACTGTAGTAACTGAATTGATAGCATCATAACATTTGGTACCTTGCATTTTTGACCGAATCTTTAATAATGTTGATCTCCTTTTATTCCTGTACCTATGAGCACCGATGTATAGCGCGACGGGCTAGCACACGTTGCATGCTATAACAAGAGTTCCAAATAGGTCTCTGAATCAAAATGAGGCTATCGAATGTAGATTACACCGATACACCGACACTTGCATCACACAACTAGCTCGCTACATTGTTGCGCAAATTACGGAAGTTCTACCTAATACAACGTTTAGAGCACTTTCACTGGTATTTGTTGCAATTATTTCATAACTGGCGCTTGCGAACAGTTATTTGCTCATAACAGGATGGGATTAGGTTTGAATAGTCGCGTTTTTTGTCGTATATATTATCACATCTCCAATTATTGCAATAACAAGGTGGTAGGAGATTTATCGACGGGTGAAAGGCAAATTGGTTTAGGCGATTTTTTTTGCTATTGCGATGTGTAAGTGGTAGTCAGCTGATTAGAAACACAGTACCATACACCCGTGACATTCAGTAGAAACTGCTTTAAGATTTTTTTAAATGATATGAAAGGAATATAGTAATGTATTTATGTAATATCGAATAAGTGCAAACGATTATTAATACCAGTTACTACATATATATTTTTTTTAACATTACATTACATAAACCATTCGTTATTTCGCCATGCTTTATCTGGACAACTAATTAGATACATGGCTGATTGAATATGACCTGTCATGAGTTCTTAATTTTAAATTTTAAAAAGTTTAAGGTATTCTATCTATGATAATATGTTTTTGGCGCCATTAATAAATAGTATATTATTGCTAACTAAGTTGTATTGTGCTTATTTCTGGATAAAATTGGTAAAACCAAGAGTTGCGACCCCTCTACCAGAAGACCCCTCTACCAGAAAAATAATGGTTAGTTTACATTTCCATCGCCATTGGACATATAGAAAGATCGCTGATCACTTGGAGTGTTCCGTGAAGAAAGTATTTAACGCCATAAGACATTCATTACAAAAAACTTAAGAGATCGGAGAATATTCCTAGAAAATGTCGCCCATCGGAAGGCCACACCGCGTGAGGACATGATGATTGTACGTTTGGCTAAACTTGACGCTTTAAACGGGTCAAATGGCAAAAGAAAGGGAATGTTCGCCGAAAATGATCATCGGAATGTATCCGCAAAAATAGACCACAGGCGATAAGTCGAAGAAAAACTACTCGGAAGAGTTTCCAGAAAAGTCCTACTTCTTACCCAGCGACACAGAGAAGCTCGATTGGCTTTTGCCAAAAAGTATTCCTCCTGGACTGTTGATCAATGGAAAAAAGTTCTGTTTTTGGACGAAACGAAGATCAATATGACAAATTCTGATGGAAAACTATAAGTTTGTCGCCTTATCAACCAAGCTATGGATGATAAGTGGGTATACAAATAAAACAGTAAAGCACGGTGGAGGAAATATCAAAGATCAGTATAAAAATATATCAGAAGAAACCATGATTCCGTATTCCGTCGATAATCTCCACGTTACATGGATATTCCAACAGGATAACGATCCTAATCATACTGCTAACAGCGTGAAGGCCTTCATCAGGGTACAATCTCTGACGGTATAAGATTGGCCCGCAAAAAGTCCATATTGCAATCCGATAGAAAATTTGTAGTGCATTGTAAAGAAACAAGTGCCGTATACCAATGGAAATGCGCAGGCGCTTTACGACGAATTTGTGGAGGCATGGAACAACATCCCTCTGGAAACATGCGAAAAACTCATAGAGTCAATGCCGCGTCGTTGCGTTGTATAGTTGTAATTGACAATCACGGCTATCCAACTAAATACAAATTTGTTTATTAACATAGTAATTTCATGTGTTAATAATATATATTCATAAATATTTCTGGTTTTATTATATTATTTTGTATTTTTCAAAGGTTTTTAATTTTGTTTCTAATTAGTTGTCCAACGCTAAATAACGACTAATATAGGTAATGGAATAAATAATTCTTGTTCATAACTCGTATTTTATTTGTTTTGTATTTATTTTATACAAATAATGACACACACCACTAAACCTTAAATAAAAATAAAAAAAACAATTCAGTAGCTTATTCTGAGCATCATGGGTGTATGAAACTGTGTTTCTAATTGGCTGACCACCACTGCATATATAGATATTCGGATGCAGTGTTTTTCTGAGTGGATCTAGTCGGGTGGGACGCAAAAAAAAATATGTCGCTTAAACCTATTTGCCTTTCGCCGGTCGAATGAAAGGCGAAAGTTTTTTCCATTTGATATAAGTACCTATGTGGATTTAATTATAATCTTAATAATTTAAAACCTAGTTTTAGATTTATCAACATAATATTTTCCACAGACCATACCATTTATCGTCATAGATATATTTTGGTGATTATGATAACTATATTTTACCTAGTTTAAAAACACAATAGTCGCCTTTACAATACATAACCTGTGTGTATAATACATATTGTAGAGTACATATTGCATCATAAATTCGAGTAGCGTGCAGATAATAGCCGCAGGTCCGTACCTACCTAATTAATAACTTCAATTGTGTTAGTTTGCCAACTGTCACTTTATGATAGTCATAAACCGATTATTGGTCATTTTGCTGTGCAATACTACGAGTAGATAAATCAGTGTTAGTCAAGGCGTTATCTTACATAGCTTTGTTAGCATCTTATAACTCAGAGAGCATTAGACATGCGCAAAACCATGCAATTAGAAGTGATGTGATATAGCATCACATTTTGAGCCGGGTCATATCACATTATTGCATCACGCCACACATCACACATAACACTGCATGTATAGGCTTTCCCATCACTTTTGATAAAGCATGATTGAGCCATTTATTACATCACCTGTGATGAGATCTGAACCACTGTCTGATGTATCATCCATCGTATTAATTTATTAGTTGCGACGCCATGAAACAAAACATAGACCGCTTCCAAAAAAACTGAAATTGTGAAATTGAACTAAAATAAAAATACAAAGATTTATTATTATTATTTTGAAGCAAAGATTTCCGTTACCGTTAAAACAAACTTTACCTCACTAGCAATAAGGGTAAAATTCACCCACGCTACGCAAATCCGCCGGCCGGGGATTCCCGATTTCCCGCTAAAACCGTGCAAGTCAGAGCAACACACATACACACACACACACACACACACACACACACACACATACACAACGATATTTCAACCGAGCGCAACTGACCGGTTTTGATTGAGCCTCGAGCTATATAAGTTATATGGTTGTGTTTTTGGTTTGTCGCAGAAATAGCCGAACGTACAACGACTGCACCCAAACACATCAGCCAATATTTGATCTTGATTGAGCCTCAAACACATACTAATTGTAAATAACTCTTAGCTCAACTGATCTGGTGTGATGATCCATTCTGTAATATCCAGTGTATGATGACCCTTAGATACGGTTGAACTATATGTATCACTAGGCTCATCGTAAGTTAGTTAGATAGTTTTGGTGTAGTGATGTGTGAGAGTGGGATACCTATATGGAAAAGGCATATAACAGGAGAGCGTCATGAAATATTACGCATTTATTCACAGAATGCCCTATTCTATGAATATGCCTTTTGTGATATTACGAGCATTACCTACACACCTATAGTAAGCAAATATTTAAACTAGAGATACTTAATCCTTAAATTGACAGGGGCGAATATATTACCACCAACTTTTCAACCTTAGTTATGGCTTGGTTATCAATGCGAAAAACAATGAAAATGTCTGCCTGCTCATACCCAACTAAGAGTCATCTCGATGTCGAGAAACTAACGACACTATTTACGACAGTTTTCGGAAATCGCACAATAACACACTAGGCTACGGTATCGGAATCGTTTGCAGAACATGTATTTTTTTTGCCATACCTAACTTTCCACCCTAAAACAAAAGTATGTAAGTAAGAATTCCGTAGATTCTTACTTACATACAAGATTTTTGAGTATGAAAATTTCAATATAAAATATATAAGCGAAATTGATTTTTAAATGCCGTAATTTACTCTATCGGGTGACACCGGTTTCAACTCTGGCAGCAAAAACTAAGATTTTTCAACGCAGGTAAGCCAGTCTCCATACATAAATATTGGATGGAACTCTTTTTATATAAAAATAAGGTGCGGCAATAAATTCAGTTCCTTCCAAAATCGTATGAGAAAGCACTTACTCGTATTCATGCAAGCCTGGTACAGCGTCTTGGCCAACACGAACGGCCGTGGCTCGTCAGACTTGATGGGCTCGTCCAGCAGAGCCCTGATCTGCTCTTGCAGCTGGTCCGTGATGATGGTGAAGGTGTTCACCGAGGTCTTGTCGTCTGGGATCCTGGTCTTCTCGAGGAAGGACCCGCAGGAGAACTCGTAGAAGTCGTCGCACGGGTCGACTTTGTCGTTCATGTTCGTGAGGAGTTTTGATGCTGTAAGGAAGGTTTGGGTTTAGTAATATTGCATATTCCCTAAATGGGTGTTAGACAAAGACCTCACGTGCTACAATCACTCGCTTTCACAACACAGGTATTTTGATTCTCGCCTTAACGACGCGCTTAGGTTTTGTTCGCTTTTTTACGTTTTATAAATATACCAAAAAAGGTATGCCATTTTTTTTTACGGTTCTGCTGGAACCCATTAAAATACTCGAACAGCAAATAAGCCATAAGCTAATAAACACGATAACTAATTGGGCATGGGATCCGAAACCGGGCCCCAGAACCTTTGTTGTATAATGATATTCACCAAAGTCTGATTCGTGGTATGGTATCTTGATCTTCTCTTATGAATACTATTTTAGAATTCGTCACTGTATCGGCTGTTTTGAACAGATCTTCTACAAAGTTCGCATTTCCATTGCAGTTATAGATATCCCTACTCTTTGTGTCACTATTAGTACAGGTCGGATATTGTCAAATTATTGGCATATTCAATTAGTCATATGCCAATAGCCTTTCATTTTTGCCCGTACCAAATTATAGTGTCCAAAACGCAAAACCCCCATTCGGTTACCGTTTGCAAAAGAGTCATTGTCATCGGAGCTAAATGATCAGATACCGGTTGAAAATAATCTTGTCTCAATTCAATGTTTGTGGTGATAAGTAGATGGTGTACCTGTGTGAATACATCCGGGAGAGCTGCAGATGTCACCATCGGGCGATGGTCTGGAGATGATGGTGGCAGGCATAGATGATGATAACCTCAGTTCACTGGATTGCGGCACGTCTGAAAATAAAAACAAACTGATAATTAAAACTATTGCCTGATGTGCATGCTAAGCAGACATGACATGAGTACATATGTGCAATTCTGCATCGCCTATACTTTTCCGAGCGCGAATTAAATGATTTCAATGCGGTTTCAGTAGGTTTGCTACATAAATATGTCGTGGTCATATCAAAGAATAGATCATTTAATGAAATGGCCAACCATGGATTGATGTCCAATTATAAAAAACGACAAATAGTCTAAAATTGACCATTCATAAACATAAACATAACATAAAAATTAGTGATGCAACGAATACGAATATTCGTATTCGCCGAATAATAGACATTTACCGAATATTCGTATTCGGCGAATACGCGCGTCGGTCGTCGGCACGTAAAAATTCGACGATCCAGTGGCCTTTTGGCGAGAAGATGTCCATTTTCCAAGTGTGAAAAAACTCGCCCAAAAATAATTTTCACTGAAGCCATGTTCAGTCGCCTCGGAAAGGCTTTTTTCAACACCTGGAAACATCCAGACTGAAAAAAGAAATCGCCTAAAACCAGAAACTCTACAAATTTTATATTTTTTTAATAAAAATTTGCGTATTGTAAATTTTAATTATTAGGAGAATAGAAATTCATCAAATAAATTAGTCTTTTATTACCATGGCGAGATATTCGTATTCGTATTCACCGAATAGTAGGTTTGATATTCTTATTCGTATTCGTAAAAGTATGATTCGTTGCATCACTAATAAAAATGTTCAATCATAAAAATGTCAAATCATAAAAATGACCAATTTATTTACACAACTCTCAGAATTAGAAGCATTTGATATTGCATATACCCTGTCTCATAATTAGCTGCAACTAAGAAAAATGCAGTGATACCGTTGTAAAATGTTTAGATACACTCGATAGTATTTTTAACTCTCACATAAAAGACTCGTTTCGCCAAAAACCATATCTTTTCCAAATATAATAATGTATAACAAGAAAAAATAATTACTTCCAACGTATTGAAATGGTATTAATTGGTTTTTACGTATTACAACACAGGTGTTGTGAGGCCGCGTCCACATTGAACGGTAAGTTGTATGCGATTTTCTCATTTTTTGACGATTTATTAAAATAGGATTGTACATCTACACTCTGACGAAGAATAGAAGAACCCCATTGACCAAGGGTTCCATACATACTTGTAGATATGCGTTTGTATTTGTTTGCTGTCACACAGCAAGGGAAGGCCAAGGGAAGCAAAATGGCCAGTATGCAGTAGAGGTGGTCGTTATTACCAAAGCGCTTTAAGTAGCACGCTATTTTAAAATAATTAATAACGCCGCTATTGATAAATTTCAGCAGCGGCTTTTATTGAAGTAATGAAAGAGCGAAAGCCAGCGCGCTATGTTGTTATGTCAGATTTCACGTCACGTTGCCGCTCCGCTGCTGCCTGAGTGATCGCGTCGCGTCGCGTGTAGCAGCACGGTTTGGCAACTGCGCGCCCGAGCGCAGGCGGATGCAGAGATGAGAATAATGGTTGAAATTATTGGTTGGCTCACAAACATAACTTTTTAATTTTCATATTTTTAAGAAAATCAGATATTGAGTCAATGTCAAAATATAAAAGTTTTTTTTTATAAAAAGTTAAAAAAGGATTTATTTTTATTTTCTCAATACCTATTTGATTTTAACAATTTTCGTTTTATGTCTTGTAGCCCTTATTCATACGCTTCTTTTGACACCCTAAACATTCTTGTAGCCCTAAAACTCACAACACACCGACAAATTCGCACTGTCAGCGAAAATTAGGAACTAGGTAATACTTGAGTTAGCAGAGAATGGCCCCGAAACGTTGAAACTAAAATTAATTTTAAGTTGGTAAATTTTCGTAGATGGACAAAATTCGTAATTGCCGAAATTCATATTGGACGACATCGTATTGGACAAAATTCCTATCGGACAAGTTCGTATTGTACAAAATTCGTATCGAACAATATTCGTGTTAGACATCAATACTAAAGTATGTTTTGCAAGTTTTAGTTGGACATTTTGTATTTTGGACATTAGTCGTGCAAAAGAAATAAAAAAAACGTAAAAAAAAAAGCTCTTTTAGATCCACAGATCCACTTTGTAAATCCTTAGGCGTGTTCGGTCAGCCTTGCGCTCAAAGCGCCGCGAGCCGCGAGCGACCAAGAATAATAATAATAAAGGGCAGAGCGCGCGGTAAACAAACAAGGATGTGAGCATCATTTTAATTTGTGTTAGGACAGGTGAAAACAAAAAAAAACGTTTTCAGGGTTCCGTACCCGAAGGGTGACAAACGGGACTCTTTTACTAAGCCTCCGCTGTCCATCCGTCTGTACGTCTGTCACCGGGCTCTACGGATCAACCGAAATAGGTAGGGCTAAAATTTTCACAGAGGATGTATTTCTATTGCCGCTATAACAACAACTAATGAAACATACCGGTTTTTAAGAATTAAAAGAAGTACCCATATAAATAAGAAATTATTGGTATATCCATTTTCTTAGCCACTTTGTTTTATTTATTTATCGGCAAAAACTGGAAACCCTCCCGATCTTGTCGGAAAAGATCTTTAATTGCAGGTATTGAGTTTTGTGCTTAGTTATTTGTCATTATACGATTAATAACTGCTCATTCGAATTATTACAAATAATAATAAGTTTTTTATCATATTTGATTTTATTTTTGTAAATAAGAGTGGCGTTTGTGTTGCCGGACCGAACGGACGTGTCCCCCCGAGATCTCCCAAACGCATTTAAACAAACAATAGTTTTCATCCCCGGCGCGCGCCTTTTGTTCTGCTTCCGGAGGCACGAAAACGAGTCTGGCTTATAGGCTGGCTTATACCGCGTGTTACTGTAAGGGTTACCTGGGGAATGTGCGCGATCCATCTAGGCACCCCATCTGTGCAATACCACGCATTTCAGTGATTGTGATGATACTAGAGCGGTCAAGTGTAATGAATGCCCAGAGAACTGCGCGATACTCTTAGGCATCCCATCTGTGCAAGCCCTAGAATTTATTCTAGGCCAGGTGCACGTCTGAGCCACGCAGCGACAGGCCGGCAGCGAGCGACGCCTACGCAACACACCCTCAACGCTACTGCCTCCACCACCAACACCGCTAAACACACCAACCTGGTGAGATCATTCCGATTAGGACATCATTGATAGTGATTACCTACCTCTAACTTTATTTCTCTCAGGACCACTCG
Source organism: Argyresthia goedartella (assembly GCA_949825045.1). Classification (NCBI taxonomy): domain Eukaryota; kingdom Metazoa; phylum Arthropoda; class Insecta; order Lepidoptera; family Argyresthiidae; genus Argyresthia; species Argyresthia goedartella. The sequence continues at coordinate 11,616,213 of OX463806.1, forward strand.
CCGCCTGACAATAATAAACCACCACTTACCGCGGCCGCGGTCGCCCCTATTGACTAAGGCATAATCACATTTATAGGTGCGTCATAGGCAGGATATAACAATTCCCTACCTACGCAATATCAAAATCAACTAATAAAACATTATTATAGCTACATATACTTATATTGCTTTGCCTGAAAATTAATTCGAGATAATTCTCCTCGAGATTTATTTTCTCCTCATCTTCGAAAGACCATTCAAAACAGTCATTAACAATAACCATCCACTAAACCCTGAAACTCTGTGAATAAGCCAACCCAAAACTTAACAAACCTAGAATTATTTTTATGTAGCTAAACTGCAAATATACTAAACCCGACAATAAACAAAAACTAAACAAGTGCATGCCATAAAAAGGCCATCTCACCAAACTCCCAGAAACTAGACAAAACAATTGACTGCTATTTAGGAACAATTGAAAAAGCTTCGAAGCACAAAAGGCTCACAACGTTCCCTCACACATCTGGCACCCATTCTATGGTGTCAGCCCATCTTGGAAATACCGGGAAACATTAGAATAAAAATAGATTGTAAAAAGCCAAACAGCGTCTCATCATACCGGCCGTACACCTCTTAGAAACATCCCACACACACACATTCATATTAGCTAAAATACCACGAGGCTTTCTCCTGTAGTAATATCTCACAATGGAAATTCTACCAATGCGCAGAGATGGAAACTGCCTGTTCCATGCAATTGCAGACCAAATCAACCATCTGTTTGGAGCGACATTCAACCATACCCACATCAGAAGCGACTTAGCTAGATACGTGGAAGCTAACAGCAATTATCCACGCATCAAACTTGTGATCGACGCACCAAACGCAGAAGCTTTCACTGAGTACATAAAAAATCTCCACATACAGGGCTCGTGGGGAGGTGAAGAAATTATCATAGCAGCCGCGGAGTTCTACGTGATAAGTGTAGCGATCCATCAACAAAATGGCCCATCAATCGTATATAGCCCCCAACAAGAATATAACTCAGTCGGAACTATCAACTTGACCTTTTCCGACAGCCACTACGACAGCGCATACATAATAGAGCCCCAAAACGTAATCAACAACCTATCAACAACCAGTCAAATCTATATCGCAGCATCTCACTTTTCCCATACCAAAATACAGCGCGACTACCAAAGTACCCTCAAGTTCCACCCGCCCCAAAAACAGATAATATGATAGCGGTAAATCTAAACACCTTCCCCCGGCCTACCCAAAATGCACAACTCAAGATAAGATGACCAATGACTTTGATACTTACCGTACCGACACATACACTTACACGCCACAAACACATGCATCCCCCTCCGCCGGGTCAGATACAACCGGGTACTTCATCTTTAGGGCCTTGTTCATGGACTGAACCTCGACCCGAGTCACGGACCTAACTAATATGCACTAATGAAGTGAATTGAAGTAGGTGATATCAGTGCAATGAGTCTCACTAGCTGAGCAACAACCTGGTGAGATCGCTGCGATTATGATAGCCCTAACTCAGATCAAAAGGCAAAACGAACTCTATATCTGGCAGGTAACCCCCTTCGTAATGCTAAATACCATTTCATAAACAGATACCACGCTCGCTTCAAATTACTACGCCAACTCCAAACTATTCCACAGGCACAGTGCCGTACTAGTAGGTAGGAGATAGGTATACCTAAATACAAAACTAGGCAGGAACCTACCCAATAACAGTAAAACAAAACTTAACCATTTCTAACTTTATCCGGTCTGACAAGCCCACAATATAAAACAATAATGCAAGCCCGTCGACTACATAACTGCATATTCTGAGAAATAGCGAGAAACAGCCAACAATTGCACATCATAAAAGGATCTTTTCACCATCTTCCAGAAAACAGGCAATTAACAAAAGACTTCCACTGATGAACAACAATAAAATCGGAGACTTTTTGTCCTAAGCGGCTCTCTACCGAGAATAAGGGCGCACGAAGATACGCACAAACTTTGACAATCTCAACCCGTACGATCTGTTAATCGTAGACAAAGGTAGTTCAAATAAATCACGCTATCTCTAAGTTCTTTCTTTCAACAACATCCCAAGAAGATAACCTAATGGAAGCCTTACCAACGCTAAGATGGTAACTGCCTATTCACCGCAATTGCTGACCAAATTAATCACCTATGTCAATTAACATGCAACCACACTCACATTCGTAAGGACCTAGTTAAATATGTAGAAGAAAACGGCGATGAACAGAACAAAGCTCGCAATCACTGAGCCTGAAATCCTTAACAACTCAACACTGAAAATCTACGCAATTACGGTACTTGGGCTGGAGAGGAGATTATAATACCAGCTGCCGAATACTTTCTACTTAACGCAACAATCCACCAGCAAAATACACCATCGCTCACATTCACGCCCAAGAATCAAGCGGATGCAGTGAAATCTATCAACCTCAACGTCACAGGACACCACTACGACAGCGTTTACTTGCTTGAATCGCCAAATTTACCCACGGATCAAGCAACTGATAACCAAACTGATAACACCATACTTTCCCCGATACTTAATGCAACACCCATGACCTCCTCAGGGTCAACCATAACATCAACAGAAGACATCCCAGACAACACCGGATATACGATGATACGAAACAGCCCCATATTTAAACCACAGTCGTATGCGCATTGCTACTTGGAAGGTTAGAGGATGCGCCGAAATAACTAAAAGACTCAACATTGACGCGGAATTGACTAACAAAAACATACACATAGCCTATATACAGGAAACAAACATGATACATATGTCAAAACACTATCTCTGGTATCTGTATGCTCGCATCGGACAAGACGCTATAAAGAAATACAGGAAAAAGGGAATTATAGGAACAAACCTCCTTCACAATATTGCACACAAATATTTTAAAAGTTACTTTGATATGTTTCTTAAAAGAAAAAAGAGTCGGGCTGTCTCAGTGCAAAGAGGTGCGTTCCAGAGTCGGACCGCCCGCCCGCAACCTGAAAAAGCGTTTATACGCAGCGCTGCTATGCCGCGGAGTAGCTAAAAGTGAATAATTAAATATCATCGGAGAACTGCTCATGGCAAACTTAAAAGTAGAAAGACGAAAATTCTTATAAGAGACCCCATAAACAACCAGTGAATTGGACGTAGTTCCAATACGAACCGTAAACGGAATCAAATATCTCGGCACATATATTACGGCAGGACATAGGACACAATAAAAAAGAGGTGCCGGCAAGCCATATGCAATTCCAAGGCCCTAATGCATTTTATAAAGAAATCCAACATGGACTGAAATATAGTGCGCCTGATTTACAAAATGGTCATTGCACTGTTTATAAAATACGGACAAAAAGCGGCAACCCTCACTAAAGCAAACAGTTGACAGTCAGTATATGAACGCCTGATCTTCAGAGACATGTTTGAGAACGCCAGAAGCTTTCCAAGATACCACAAAATTCATGACTGACTACAGGGCAAAACGATAACCAAACGAATCAAAAACCACCGGATGTGTTACTATACATATTCTGCGACGCCCACAACAGCACTTACTACACGCTCCATTCAAATACGAAGCAAGGAAGAAGAAAGTCGGCCGACTTATATACACCTGAAAAGATTTCCTTAAGCATGACATCAAATACTACGGTGAAGAACACAGTTACTGGACAGAATCATCACACAACAGGGACGAAGTCAGGATGGCCTAGAGGCAAATATACCGTATCCCAGAAACAGACAGCAAAAGCGAAACTGGGAACTTACCGGATAACCCAAACGAACACCACTCAGGAAACTCAACTATTAACAATAACTGAAAATAGAAGGAAAACAAGAACTTGAAGAAAACAACAGCTGCTCTCCAAATCCCACATCCTCCCCATTCCACATATCCTATATTGGCTTCAGGCTGAAGAGTCGGTCGATTGAATTCACTATCCTTCCCTTCCTACAGAGCAGGTCATTCCGCCCCCCCTCAAAACTTGTGCCCTCTGGTATGCCGGCCGAAAGACCGGAACAGGTTTAGAACCCTGGCTGGAGAAGCACCATTCATTCATATTTGATTTTATTTTTGTAAATAAGTTCCTCAATTTCTATTCACTTCCGGTTTCAATGTGCAAAGAGTTTCGTTAACCTGAGTACATAGTTCAATACAATGGTATGGAACCCTTCGATTGGGGGCCCGACGTACCACTCGCACTTGACCGGTTTTTTTATTTCATAAATCAATTGTACTCCTGAAATACTATGACGTGAAAAATTAGGCTACTCCAACAATAAATAATAACGGCAAAGTATGACATCCAAACATTCTACGAGTATAGATTGCCTAGACATTGTATACAATGACGGTTCATACTTTGCCGTGACATTATACGACTATATGTTTATTAAAAGACACTGAATTATTAATTAAAACTATAATTAAGCTTTGAAATAACTTGAATATAGAGTCAAATAAAGATACTTGCAACCATTTCTGGTCTGGGAATAAAATGTTATATGTTTATCAACTGAGTAGATACTATCCAACTTTGAGTAAGCTCATTAAAAAGCTTGCCTATATAGCAAAAGTTGTAGCATATTTTACGAATGCAAAATACTTTTGTTTTAGTTATTGGAAAAGTTTTTGTTACTGAAAAGGCGAACTTGTTCAATTGTGTCACCGCTGGATTCTCCCTTTTTTATCTTCCAATGAAATTGTTCCCCCTTTTCAAAGTGGAAAAATATTTTACTTGGTACTAAACCTACAAATTCATGATCAATTAAAGTACATGAACTTTTAATTGTCTGAAACGTTATCACAAAATGTCAATATAATACAAGATAATGTGTTTTTTAACATGAGAAACAATTGTGTTATACCAGGAAGCTTGTCGCTCGCTTATGCTTGGCGGGTTATTATTCCATTCCGGCTCACACAGTGCAGTGTGACCACGCTTGTTGACATACATTACTTTATCTACACACGTATCATAAACCCTCTTTACTGCGTCCAACAACCGCACGTTACGATCAGCATAATGTCAAAGTACTTGGTAAAAACTCATTTCTTATCTGAATATTGAACATTATGACCATAATGTGTAAATTTTCTACATACTATGACATTCAAATTTCGGACGCCGACGCCCGCCTGCGTGCCTTCTACAGAACTGGCTAAACAACTCAATGCCACAATGCCGGTCAAACATGCGGTTCCTGAACACACCAAAGAGAGCTTATGATATGTGTGTAGATAAACTAGTGTATGTAACTGTACATAATTAGGCATTATGTATCAGTCACATTTAATTACAATGAAGCCTCTGTTGTATTTTACCGTGGTATATTATGTACCTACAGCGAAAATCATCTTCAGCTGATAAGTGTTATGTTAAATTATGAAAAGATTTATTTTATCTTAATTGAATCTTTAATTCTTGTGCGTGCCTTTAAAATAAAGAAGCGATGACGATTGCTGATAAACTTTTACAAAACTGAATGTAGGAAAAGGAATCAAAGGAATATTACGAGTAAAAGACCTAAATAAAGTACCTACTCATTCCGTAAGGGGCCGAAAGCGAAACTAATTGATTCGAGATGGAGAAGATTGATATAACTTTTTCCTGCACTTGAATTAAATTAAATCGTTTCGGATGAAGTGACCATAAGTATATAGGTGTATATATGATTAAACTATACAATAACTAATATTATTAAACCTTAACCTTACACTCTATTATAGAAAATGGCAGCTAAAGGTTTACACTCATTGTTATCGTTCGGTGTTTGTGGTTACGTAAATAAAAAGGAAATTACAGGTATATGTTCGTCGTAATATCAATACAACCATAATACTTACATTTTACTTTGTTATGATTTCAGATAAATTTTCCATTCACGAGCATATTGGTCCGGTAATCCAGTTGAGGAACTTTTTGAACAAATATTTTATCAGAAATTGGTAGCTATATATACAATTGGTATGTAACAGCAAGGCGAAGTCACATGTTAGGGGGTTGTTAGGAATATAATTCCGAAGAACTTTTACTATGAAACCAATTTAATGCAGAGCAACGTTATTGTTCACTTCTTCATACAATCTGGCTGTGAGTGTGTAAACATTCTGACGAGAATAAAATTAATGCCTACGGTGCATTGTTGTATTACTCCATGGTTCTAAAGTTAACAAAATCAGGTAAAATGGAATGTATATAGAGATAGACGCTGAAATGAGATAGAAAATCCAGAAATCTCAAACTCTCATCTCAACAACAAATCTTCAAATCGCTGACAATAAATCTATGACGAGACGACTACACTTGAACCTTTATATGCCCATTATTAATGAGTATGATATCATATCAATTATGTGGGTAGCTATTTAACACCGAGACATCTCCTTATGTGGCCATTTATTGCAGATTACTTTATAAATAATAATAATAAAGCTTTTTATACTTCCAACTTACTAAAAACCAGCCTATTAACCCCTTAGCTGACAGTGGCCTTATGTATGTATGGTATTAAAGTCCAACCCCAATGAAAATTTTGTAAGCCTATGCCAGCCAAGGGGTTTAAAGGCTCTATTGTTTGTTTCCCAATAGCTGTGGCAACTGTGTTGTCCAATCAAAAACCAAACTTCACTCTGGTACCAAGTGGGGCAGGCACTGGCGCGTGACACTACCATGTTACACCATGTCCTATGCTACGTGATTTACGTGATATTCTAAGGTACAGTGCAAAAAAGTACCGCAGCAGGTAGCCGCAATATTTACAAATGTCAATTGAATTTTCTATTGCCCTTAGAATAAACTTAATCTACTGTCTACTGCCGGATAGAATCGTAGATATTCGTAGGAGGACACATTTATCTTTTTGAATTTTCAATAGGTACTCGATATTGTCTTTATGGCATAAAATATTGAGAAAACCACGTCAACAATCAGAAAACTATTATAATGGAATGAGGTAAAGTTAATTTTGGATTGATGTTTTACATTGATGTTGTAACTTTTTTTAAAAAGCTGGTAAAAGTTCGAGCAGAGAAGGACATTCGTATGTTTTCTGTAGTATTCGAAGAAAGCACCAAGGACCGACCATATATCTAAAAGTGAATGCACTATACCTACTTAAATGTTGACTTAATTTATTGAGAGGCTGAGAATGGTTTAAATTAATAAATTCTAATCCCTTTCCTAGTGTACCTGTACTGAGATTTATATTATAACTGATTGTCATCATACCTATATAGGGTGTCCCACGGCTGTGCCACATGAAGGGAAAGGACCTTAAATATGTAGATAGAGCATTTTACTTAAGAAAGGCCTGGACTTTGACTGGTGACATGGTTTTTGTGTAACGTAACTGGTGACGAGGGGTCTGAGAGGCCCACTGCGGTATCTGGTATAAATCATAGAAATTAAGTGTGGTAGCTAGCCAATGTATTTAAAAACTGTGTTATCATAAATAAAAGGATAAAATAAAACAAATAACTATTACTCTGAATATATTTTTTGTTACGATCTTGCAATTTCAATAATTTTATTTTAATCTTTACAATCTAAAAACTTGAGATCAGATCACAAGTTACAAAAGCAAAAAATGAAATCAACATTTTTCGTCAAAAAAACACTTTTTTCTATAATATTGAAATAATAATGAATTAAAAAAACAAACAACTCCAATCAAATGTGTAATTTCACGAAATTGACAATGGTGAAACTTTGCCAATTTTTATATGCAGTCTAGGCATATTTTTTTGCACACTGCAAGCACACACGTTTCGGAGACGAATCACATTGGTAAGTTGATTGGCGCTTTAATCTAGGAAGACAACTAGTGCAGGCTTTCCTGGTGATTGGCCTGTTCTCGGTTAAAAATACGAAAAAACAATATAGCAAAATTACGTTGATAAGTTACTTAAGTGGTGACATGGAGTCTGAGAGACCTCTGCCGAACTTTACGTCAATGCAACTTACTGATTTGAGCCTGTCCGACACAGTTATCCCCTTCTACGGCATGGATGCAAGTAAATTCGAAGCTAGTCAGGTGATGAGCCCAAAGAAGCGCGAGGAAGGGGGTAAAATGATGCTTTACTGACGAAGCTAGGCCTGTAAGACCCCTTTTCACCAGTCAAAGGTTAAGATGCCATGTAATTTTGACAAAAATGATCCCTATGCAATCGGTATCGTAAGATTACAAGGAGTCCGATTCCCGGTTAACAAGGAGATTTAAAAAAACACTTTGAAATCCGTTAAAAATAAAGTCTCCTTTCAGTAAATTCTTCTATCTACAATATATAAGGTTCTTTCCCTCCAAGTGCTATAGGAGTGGGACATCCTGTATACTCGCAAGTATTTACGACGGCAATCAATTAAGTACCTATTCACGACACGATACGAGGAAAAGCTAGCTATATATTTCAAATAGGTATTACCTAATGAATGAACATTTGATTTGATAACATACTCGGCTCATATATATTTTAAACGTATTCCAACCCAAAGAAAGTTACTTTCACGCACAAACTGTGAATACGAAACAATCAGCGACAATGTCCAAAATGTCCGGCGTAAAACAAACAAAAGGATTCGTGCCAAACGGACACTTTTCCCTCATTAATTATTCCATGTGCATCATGCTGGCATCGGCACGATAGAAGGCCCTGAACAGACACAAAGGAACAAGCGAACCAATCAACTGTTGTCGTACCGACATCACGAGGCAAGAAAAAAAGTCGCATGGTCAAGTAGAACAATTGGAAACTTATTGAAAAGTTCTGCATGTCCTTTCCACCATAACGAATACGAAAAAGTAAGCGAGTCGAAATTGAATATGATCTTTTTATGCTACTGTTCTTATGAGCTATAGTTCAATTCGTTTATCTATTCGATAGATAATTTTCTTGATTAAGCTGAACTCTGCTTGCTAAACTTACCATCGATAGCCGTGGGCGGGCGTAGAAGGAGTGTGGCCACGAAAGCAGCGAGGAAGGCCACCGCTAGTACTGTGGCCACACCCGCCGCTATGAACAGACGCTTCTCCAGCGGAGAGCGTTGCCCCCAGAACGAAGGCCTGTAACAAACATTTACAAATTAGTTAGTTAGTTAGGGCACGGAAGATTCCCATGCAGGGCCACAGAATACTTTATAGTACTACGTACAGAAAGATCACTCCGCAAATACACTTAAACAAATAGCTACTCTCGCTGCGCGGCAATATAGCGCAATCTAGCTCGCACCTGCGCTACGTACAATAATCGCTAAACATCTACAGAATCGGTTGCCCGCCCGTGCAGGTTAGATTGCGCCGCATCAAATTCAAATTCAAAAAGAGTTTATTTCCATGAGAAACAGATAGGTAACATTTGGAGAATGTCATCTTAAACTAACACGTGTATAAGGTACAGGGAAATATAGAACTCAATTTGAATTCCGTCACCTCAATGTTTTAGATGCTGGAGGCAAAGAGGCGACTAGAAACCTCCAGCTTGATAAGTTATTTTTTACACAATTGGAGCAAACACCTTCCCAAGCTTTCTTGTCTTCTACATAATCTGATATTTTGTAGTAAGCTTTTTTACATAAGTGATTTTAACAACATTTTTAAATTTATTTACAGACAATTCTTGTAACTCAGTTGGTATTTTGTTGTAAAAGCGAATACATTGCCCTTTAAAAGATAAATTAACCTTATGGAGCCTAGTAATAGGTATAGCTAGTTTATTCCTATTTCTAGTGTTGACATTGTGCCTGTCGCTATTCTTAGGAAATTTATCAATATTTTTGTGGACGTACATTAGGTTTTCATAAATATACTGACACGGCACTGTCATAATGTTAATTTCCTTAAATTTACAACGCAGTGACTCTCTGGAACCCACATTGTAAATTGCACGAACAGCCCTCTTTTGCAGCACAAATATTATGTTAATGTCTGCAGCGCCTGAGAGCTTCTTTTACTCTGACATCACAAGGTCGTCCTGTTAACTCCTGTCTCGCTTGATCATGGTAGGGTTACCTAAGTGCAATTTGTGTTTGTGAATTTTAGTCCACTCTGTGTAAGAGAGGTGTTATATTAGTACTTAATCAGGCTAGGTACCTATGTCCTTACTTATGTAATTGTAATTTGTTTTATACTGGGTTTAAAGTGTTTACTTTTAGTTAAAAAAGGTATTCAATTAAAAAGGAATCGAATTTTATTTGTAAACAATTCCTTTAGACACTCTAAAATGTTAGGTACTTATTAAGTCATTGTTGGTGCAAACATCACATAAAAGTTGCTTATGAGGAGTGGCTAGCGAGCGACGCGACTGCGAGCCGAGAATACAATAAACAACAATAATTGTAATACTAAACAATAGGTCAAGCACCTTTTGAATACTATCCTACCGTGCCTTTATTAGAGCAAGGGGATTAGCACAACCTCTATACGAGTAGCCATTAAGTTTGGGATCCTAACTGCCCCCTCTGTAACTCAAATCTACTGAAACCTGTAGAAATTTTACTGTTTTCCCAATAATCTAAACGTCAATTTAAAATTTAATTACTGCGTTGGATTTGACGTGGACTTCAGTTACAGAACAAGTCACACAACACATCCGTCAAAGTACCGTGACGTTACCGTCAAACAATTCTTAGTATTAGGTAAATAAAAAAGGTCGTTATGGAGTATTGGAATGGAAATGGTTGCCATGGTGATGTTGTTTTAGGATCCTAAACCGAATCGCTTTAAAGGTCGTGGTAAGGCTCCAGTACTTTGTAACCCATGTCTCCATGTCGCATTTTCCAGTTTACATTCGACGCTAAATTATTTCACGAAGACTCAATACTTATTGAGTGAGTGAAGTAAACCTAGACTTCACTCACTTATTATTGGAACACAAATTTTCCTATGTTTACAAATCTAGTTATAACAATAAGTTGGTTGGATTTTGTCTGTGTTTTGTTAACATCACTGTTTTTTATCCCAATAAAAAAAACTTTTCAATTACCAATAACTTTCACCGTTTTCTCTGCAAACTTTTGGTAATATTACAAAAAATCTGGCGCAATGTGAAACATGAAATATAATATCAGTAAAGGTGCCTTCAGACTAGGAGGTATAATATACACAGTGAATTGTTATTCGATACAAATAGAGTAGAATATATATAATATCCAATTAATATGGGGTTAAAGAAGGTATAAGCACACAATATACCCTATCCAAAAAATAATGGACAATGAGTAATGAATTAAGGTCTGCAACTTTTGTTTTTAATTTTCCAAAATTTTTCACAAATATATAAATCCGAAAACTAAACACTTTGAGTATCATTTTGGCTGTAATTTGTTATACTCTATATGCCGAAACAATTTAACGAGAGAGAAATTTAGTGGCGTTCTGATTGGAAGAGCCACGACGACCGTGTTCACATTGCGATAATATTTAGTTTGTTAGTTCGACTCGTACCGTTTAGTCGTGTTTTACTATCTTGTGTTAGTGCAAGTTATTTTTCCAAAAACTTCTTTTGTTATCATATCACCTACAAGTTTTGGATTGTTAGTTAAATCAATCAATAAAATATACATCCCAAAAAACGTTGGAACACTTATTTAGGTCACCTGTAGTAAGTACAAAAGATTAACTACCTAAAATTTGTATAATTATTGTATTTGCTTAATTGCCTGCCTATTTGTAGCGTGAGTACTATGTGAACAGGTATGTATTATATGAGACTTGAAAAAAATTGTAAATAAAGGTTAACATGAAATCGGATATTTGTATTTTTTATTTGTAAAATACATATACGTATTTTTATTCAATGAATGCACGTATGAGGTGCATGTGCTATATTGAGTAATGAGACAGTTGTCTCATTACTCAAAACAGAAAGGGTTTAGTTGAGCGTACAAAGCGTAGGCACATTATGAATGCGCCTTTACTTCTAACCATTTTGGGAACGCGAATTTTTGACGTTGTCTTTTGTATGAATTTGTGTAACAGAGACCAACGCTCCATTTATTTTTTTCGGCAAATATAGTATATAGCTAAGTTTATAGAGAACTGAAAATAAAGTTGCTCTGATCAAATAGGTTTCATAGTGAAAATTGTTCAGAAGAGTTGTTCGATGCCCATTACAATCCCCTAAAATATGACTTTACCTTTCTGTTACACCTTGTATATTTACACCCTGTTTTGAGCGATTTCGGCATTTGACAATCTGGTTAGGATTCTGTCATTCAATTTACGAAACTGAATAAGACAGCAGAACATTTAGCATCAGACAAGAAACTTAATCGTCATGCAGCATCATCAATGCGAAGCTCGATCAGTAATTCAGTAACTAACACTGGTAAAGCGTCTTCCCTTAATGGAGACTAATGAAAGAACGAAAGACCTTGAATTCTAGGAAAGTTCCATTAAACGTTTCTACAAGTACATTTGCATCTAGAAATGAAACAGGATAGTGCATTGTTTCTTTGTTATCTAGCATTGCATCGGGCTAAATTGCCTTGTTGAGTGTCTCTGCTCATTTCTGTCCTTTTTACTATTTGATCTAGTCGTCTGCTTCACTTTTGGAAAACTCAATTTGAAACTTGGAGCCCCTGCCACGCTAACAGGCACTTATTGATTTACGATTTACCAGCTAGACGCTATAGGTCGCGAGCAAGAGTGTACCTCCGCCATCCCGCTCGGGAATAAAGTAGAGTACATTTTTCAAGTTTTAGAAATATTTTCATGTCATTGAAGGAAAATTGTACATATTGGGCCGTGATATCAGGGTCCGACGGCTCTGGCTGCGCTCGTGTCGCCCACCGAGGGCAGATTACCGAGAAATATGCAATTTGTGACGCTAACACGATTGACCCCAGACCTGCTTATCCCACATCGCAGCGGTAAAAACACTTTACCGAATACGAAAGATTGTCTTGGATTTTCAACTAACATTATAAATGCACATGTACCTCAAAGTAGTAAGTTTTATTAATGTCTAACTACCGCTAAACCAAATTTTATTAAAAATAGATAAGACCTCCAACAAGTGGATAAATATAATACTTTTGTCAAGAAGTCGTGCCAGTGCTAGTTTTTCAAACATACAGGCTTTTTCGAAATAAGTTCTATTCCCAGAGACGGTCTGCCCTGCCAGAGCATTCACATAACATACTCTATATATACCTCTATTGGGATTTTAAATTTACTTAGTCCACAGTAACTATATTATTCATTCTACTGATGGAATTCTATCCGGGAATAAATCAATTTTGGGGAAAAAACGCGGAATAATTCAGGGGAAAAAACCCGAAATGTGTTTTTCGTGGCAAAAAATGTAAATTACGCGGGTTAAACTACATGAAGGAATCACGTCTAGCAAAAAAAAAACTACAACAATTCAATCACCATACATTTAATTAACATCATTTTAGTTATTATCACTATCAATATCCTTGTCGAAATTTCCCGCACCTATATCAAAATATTCCACGTCGTGCTTTGTCCTTTTGATGTTGATGGCAGCTGATCAAAATCTCTCTTCTTGGGAGGAAACTGGATAGTGGTACTTCTTGGTTTCTTGTTCAGCAAATTCCAATTTTATGAAATCTATGCTATTTTTGCCGCCCTCTCATTTGTCAAAAACGGTTTCTCTTCAAACTGTGGATGCGTCCATGTTTACTGAAATACTGTTCAGTAGCTGCTGATGTACAGGGCGCTGTCAATATTCGCACAGCAACTTTGCTAAGTGGTCTCGCTTTGCAAATCCCTTTCCATCAGACATATGCGTCAATATTTTCTAAAATAATCCACACGAAGGCTATTCCTGAAAAGCCTTCTCTGGCTCTATAATTCGCCAAGACTGCCATTATTTCAAGGCTTAACTGGCATCTAATGCCATGGATAAATTTCATGGCCGCAACTTCTACGTCTGCCTGCTGTTCATTACTTTGGTTCTTAGGGTCTAACATATATACGGCCAAATGTAAGGGCTTAAGGTAGTGGTTTTACCTCGCCTCCACTGCATTCAAAATGTGTTCTTTATCTTTACTACCCACTATCCTGGTGGGATTGCAGAACATAAACAACATTCTTGACTTAATATCCTAAGCCATTTATACGTCGTTAGTGTTACTATCATTGCCCTCCAGGTTAAATATATGCTCCATGGTAGGTTCTAAAAGCGAGAAGCCTCACCATTTCCCAGAAGTTCTCATCAAGTAAATGGCTTTTTGTTACCCTTGACATCATGACTTCGTTAACTTCAAGGTAATGTAATGCTGCCTTACTGTTTAAAAGGCTTCTCAAGGCATGCAGGTAACTACCCCAACGCATTTTGCATGGCAGTTTTCATTGCCCTCCTGATCCTTTTTCCATTATTATATGCTAAAGCAGGGTGTTCAGGATTTGAATTTTTGTTACTGCTTTTGTCGTGTCCACCTCAATCGAATAATTGCTGTTATAGCTTTCAATTTTATAATGTCATGGCACAAAAATTAGATGCGTGCTATACAACAAATTCCTATTAGATTTGGGAGCCTGCCCCGTGTCAATTCGAAGGTTTTTGGACATTTCTGGCATTGTCTTCATTCAGAGTGACAATTTTTTTCCTGTCGTAAGTTTTCATATCTTTTTCAAATTCTTCCCTCAAATATTCTGCGGTGTGACGATGACTTCCTACTTTTCACGAAAAAGGTTTCGGGCTTCGATATGATGAAGTTTATTATGCCTTCATTCCGACAGGTTGCTCCTGAAGATGTAAACTATTTCCACCTTTCAGTTCTTTGGTGATTTCCTTCTCCATTTCTATATAGATGGAATCCAAGTGTTTTGTAGACAGTGCTTTTCTGAGCGTCAGTAAAGTCTGCCGTTCTTCATTAAACTAGGTCTACAGTGGATGATCTACCATTGATAGAGGAGTGCCAGTCACATAAATCGCCTTTGCAAGCAATTGAAGCCGCTTTCAGGCCACATATTTTCATCTGCTTCACTGTCCTCAACCGTCTCTAACATCGGTGAGTTTTGGCCCACAACTGGTTGCACAATTGATGTAGATGGAGATACTCATTTCTGATCACTAGGAGACTTTTGCAGATGAGCAGCCAGTTTTGTGACATTTGGAACTTTGTATATTTTGTCAAAAATACAGCATTAGCCGAATTATCAACTAGCGTATGATAGTGTTTCCATATCTTCTGATTTGTTTTTCTTGGCATCTTGTGGATTGAGATCCTGAAACATAAAATAATTATTTTTATATGAAAAAATTACAAAAAGGGAAGAGAGGGCTCCTTGACAAATCAATTTAGAATATAAAGTTATGTTTACAAACAAACTAACAACAACTGACATACAAGATAAACAAAATAACGCATTTATTACAATTTTAAACATTGGACTTGGTCCATTATGAGTAGGTTAATGAAATGTTATTAAAACGATACCAGGTGTTAATAATTTCGGCAAGTTTTATTGCTTTTTACTAAATAATGACATATTTATGAATAATGGAGTTGGCCCATTATCCAGTCAAGCATGTAGCCCCCTTAAATAGGACCGTGATTGTTAACCCTACCTACTCTTGATAATATTGAAAACGCTCAAAGGGTTATAGGTATGATTACAAGAAAGTCAAAATGAAAAATGTCGACCTAAAATCTTCATTTTTATTTATACTACATAATGACATTTCACTACCGAGAATGCAGGTGTGACGTGGCATTGAGTACGTAACACATGTCAGTGTGCAATGACTTTCGTCGATTCATTTTCGGGAAATCGTGTGGCAGAGATACAGCATAACACAATATCTCACTTTTTACCAGATACCTACCCCATCTTAGACATAAAAGGAACTTAAGAGTGAACTTTTTTAGGGACCTCGTACTAAAAATTGTTATGCATTGGACAATGCAATTAATTCGGGGGCTTAGGACCTGAGTAGATGGGTAATGTAAAGAAAATGTCTATTTGCTGCAGTGGGCTGATTGATTGATTTGTAATGACTATGACTAGTGAGTATCCACTGCCATTGCTAGGTACAAAATACCCTCTAGAAAAGTGAATAAAAAACAAATAATATCATCGTACCTCTCCTCAATAATACAATACATAAAATAAAATGAACTTACCTTAGAGATCCAAGTCCAAATACTCGGAAACTATGCTTAATATTACGGTTAAGGTTTGATATGTTGTGTCATCGTAATGGGGTGTTTTAAATTATTTATAATTAATTTATAGTTATTTTACCGTTTAAAGTATACCTATTACGAGAGGCGTTGTACTCTGTTCATTAATTTTGTTAATACTATAATTATTTTGTTAATAGTTTTGTTGATTATACACTGTATGGTATATTATGAAATGATACAGATGAAGAGAGTTTGAACAAAACTCTCTTCTTATATTGCCTCTTCACTACTAAAGGTTGGCGGATACAAAACTATTTCTCAAATAAATACTTGATCTTTTTCTGCTACACTCCCTGATTAAATTTTATAAATGTGTCAAGAATAGTGGCAGTGATGTTCCAATAACAATGATCAGTGATAATTTGTTTCCAAAACAAAGTAAGTCTTACGACTTTATGTACTTTGCGGATTGTAATGTAATGCTAATGTAATGTAATACTTGCGCGACATCCGAATTATACACATAAGTGAAACAGAAAACTGTACTCATAATAATTAAAAACTTTCATTGTGAATCCGATATGATTTGAATAATTAGATTTTCAACAAACATTTAGGGCCAAGCGAGAGGCAGCGATTGCGTTGCGACAGAATTTATAAATAATATAACCGAACTCGTTTAAAATATCCATATACGGTTAATCTAAGTTAATAATGTTGACCAATATATTTTCCAGATTTATACTTCGAATTATACGGGAAACCGGTCGTCGTAGTAAGTTCATTGCCTTGCCTCTGAGGAGGTCGTGGACCCTCTTAACTTGACCATGTAACGGAGACCAGAATATACATAGTTTCATTTTATTAATAAAACGGTAATATCCACACGTATACACGGTTAAACAAAAGCCAAAAGCCTAGCCGATTTCACGAAGTTTTGTCTCAGAAAAGTTTTAACATGTGATTCTGACATCTAAGATTGTATAAACAAGCAAATTTGCAATAATAGACGCGTAATAATCGCGATGAAATCGGTAAATTGTTCAAAAGCGATTGAAATTCCTAGTTGCCAGAATTACATGATACGGCTTCTTATTGGTTGATCAACGTCAAAATTTTAACAGCTTTAAAAACATAAGTTTGAATGTTATCGGGATTGATTTCACAGATACTGAAAAGAGCTCGAATGAAATCCGAATCCCGAACGAAGAAAGCAATATGTGTATTTTTGGTTTAACGGAAGAACAGTCAAAGGATGTTTAAAAGGGTATGGATTTTTCCATTTATTCCGATTCCTAATTAATTCTTTGCTTCCTTGTTCTTATAACATTTTGAGCACGAGTTTAATTACTCAGCTCCGCAGTAGTTTTATTTACGTATTTTCTCGTGTACGATGCTGCAAATGTTTTTCCTCTTCTTTGGAAGACGATATTAGCTGTGTATTTTCCTTCAAGAATCGATAATATATACAGGAAACTCAGGAAATTATTGTTAGTAGGAATAAAGTGTACGGAACCGGATACGCCTAAGCTATACGTGCAGGATAAAGCCTTGATACACGCGAGAAAAGAATACTAAACATTTTTCACTTAATTATAAGGTCAGATGTAAGATTTGCGAACCCTGGCCAGGTCCTCTGTCAGAATTCGAAGGCGGTTGTCAAATTAGTCAAATTGCTTGTAGCCAGGTCAAAGCTAGGCTGTATGCTCAAGGACCTACTGAAACTGCGTGTGCACAACTTCTTGTGTTTCATTGTACAAAGTCAAATGTTTAAGTAGAGAAGAATATCACGTCTTTAAAAAAATGCATATTTCAAAACTGTCTTGTTGTGTTATATCTTCCAAGTACAGTCGGTAATGATAAAATAATAATTTATTTTAGTGGAGTAGCTATTCACTTCTACGAGAGTATTTACTGGGCGTTATTTGATTTATGGACGATTTGTTCTAATCGGCTATCGGAAAACCTCGTGTAAGTTACACAATGACTAGAGATTGTAAGTTGTAAAACAACATAAAAAAGGCATTCATTCGCAAGTATGAGTGGGTCTAGGGTATGTTATTTATCATGTGTAATATTTGTAGTAGTTAAACAAAACCTAATTTAAAAGAGATCTAAAAATCAACCTGTGGGAGTTTCTTCGCCCTTCTCTCCCACAGTAGTCCAATGTAGAGAAGAGGCAAAACATGACGTTTTCTAAACATATGTTAGTATTTACAGAGAATAAAGAATTTCGAATTTGAAATTTTGTATAGCATTTTTTTGGATCTTAACTTTTGACTATCATTGTATCCTGCAGGAATGTGCTTTCTTTGCACATTTACGAGTAGTCAGAAGTAAAATACTCGCCGAGTACATACGTAAGGAGCAGCTACTAGAAGCGGCTACTGACAGGATACCCAAGCAATATGTCTTCGACAAAAGGTACAAAATACAACTGCATTAAGACCCTTCAGAGGGCCTCAATCAAAGAAAAATAAATATCTTCACAGACGGTTCTCAAAACAAACTCAGGTACAGGTGCCGGGGCATTCCCGGACGATCTAAACATGAGGAGATCAACATCATTAGGTGCCCACAACGCCGTCTTCCAAGCCGAGTGTAAGGGCATCACAATGGCTACTACAGCTATTGCAGAAAGAGAGGTAAAGTATTTCCCTATTCGCATACTATCCGACAGCAAGGCAGTTCTGCAAGCCCTTCATAGCAACACCATCACCTCCATGCTTATAAACGAGTGTCACCAAGCCCTGTCAGAGGACTGCAACCACAGTACTGTTACCCTACAGTAGATAACGGGACACAGTAACTCGCGCGGCAACGACGCAGACCAAAACCCATAATAATAATAATAATACCTTGGACACTATTTACACACATTGATCTAGCCCCAAACTAGGATTCCCTGTATCTTGGGTGCTAGACAACGATACACATACTTATATAGATAAATATTATACTTAGATAGATAAACAACCATGGCTAGGGTACAAGTATCCGTTATCATCAAACAAATATTTGCCCCCACCGGGACTCGAACCCGGGACCCTTGGTTTCGTAGGCAGGGTCACTGCCGACTCGGCCATTCGGGTCGTCAAAATATAAAATAATACCACTGCCATTCAGCTGGTTGAGGAAAACCCTACGACAGCATACAAAAGTAACTCACCAACGTTATTGGTCAACCTTGGCTACCTGCAAGCAAGCCAGACAGGCCCTCCCGATCAGATCTGGATTATCATGTAAGCTTCTGAAGCTAAAGAGGTCACCAAAGTGATGACTGGACATGCTTTGCTAAATAAACACTTACACACTCTAGGTGTTACAGACAGCCCACTGTGCAGAGCCTGCACGGAGGTCGAGATAGCCACCCACGTCCTACTGGAAAGTTCCGGCGTGGCCATCTACAGGGCAACACACCTCGGGTCGCCGAGGTTGCTCCAGAAAGTCGTCGGCAACGTCGAGGGTTTGCTAGGCTTCCTAAAGGAGCTAGGTTGTCAGGAGTAATGCCCCCAACCTACATCACGCAAAAAAGGCGCAAAATTTAAGACGTCGATAAGTCGTTGCGGATAAGTGGCCCGCGATAAACTATAATATAAACTATAACCAAGTCAGTAGGCGAATATCAGAGGTGTGTTGAGAAAAAATATTATATATTATAGGATAATGTGTGACCGGCTCGACGGTTCCACGTGCCACCGGCTCGCCTTATTCGATGGCCTCAGAATATACTCTAGACTTCCTACTGGACTTGATCATTTATCCCGTAACAAACACGTGCAAGAGTTGGTTTGCCTCGCACAGGGCAAACAGACAACAAAACAAAGCGACACGCTTTTTCCCCACAGTTGTTCCCCCATTTAGGCGGTTATTCAATAGGTACTCCATTTGGCCCATTTGGGGGGGAGCTAGCCCATCGCCATAAGAAGGTTTCCTCATGATGTTTTCCATGTCGGTTAGAATTTCCGCTTGATGTACTTAAGAACAGGGCGCTTATCTATTATGAAAAACGAATAGCGATAGCGAGAACGTTCTCCTAGCAAAAAAAAATATTAAGAAAGAGACTTAGCTCAATGAAAGTTGTAGGTTAGGTAGATTATATTTGTGCTGTGCCCTAAGTGGCGAATTTGTGCCTTTTATAGGAACAGAGTTATTCATTTTTTTGCTAACGTTTGCGGATTTTCTGATCATTTGACGAATAACTGACGAGCAACTGATGTACAAAATCTCATATCCCTAGGTTCAGCCGTTGCTGAGATACATAAAATCCTCAAACGTTACCCCAGCAGAAAAATTTATAACTCTGTTCCTATAAGAGGCATAAATTCGCCACTTCAGGCAAATTTATGCACAAATATAAGCTACCTACCCTTCAACTTTCATTGAGCTAAGTCTCTTTTTTAATATATTTTTTGCTAGGAGAACGTTCTCCCAGCAGAATATGTTTATCGAATTTATCTCTAAATCCCGTGGGAGCACAAATTTCATATTTCGGGCACTAAATTTTTCTCACAGAGCACTAATTATTTGCATATTCAGAATTTCGAAACCCCGACCTTTTTTGCTGGAAGTACGCTCACAGCGATAGCATATCGATTGCTCCCAACTACGGACTACCAAATACGGCATTTTGCGCCCTTCGGAGCAATCGATATGCTGTCGCTATGCGGTTCCCATAAGAGAATTGAACCCCAGGGTATAGACAAGTAATCCTACAAAGAGAGCAGCAGCGAGTTCATATAATCTGTCTGTGAATGATCTGGCGATACTTAGAATGGTGGTGGTCCAAAAGGATAAGGTACGTCAAAGGAATATGGAACTTTCTTTGTTAAGAGCTCCGTGGTCTAGTCGATTTCACGTTTGCTTCTCACGCAGGAGGTGCAGGTTCCCGGTGCTGACCATATACTAATGAGACATATAAGGCCGTGCTAACAGTGATGGAAAACATCGTGAGGAAACCTTGAATACTCCATAGCTGCGGCGATGGGCTATCCCCCTGTCATGAAAATCGAGTTTTGAATAACTAGCTAAAAGTGGGCACAACTGTGCCTCTGCCACCCCGTATGGGAGAAGCCGTGACGCTATGATCTTTGTTAATATTGAGCAGCGAGATTAGACATTGACAGAGACATAGACAAGACATTGTGAAATAAAACAATAATGACATTAATGACCCATGATTGCAGGTCGGTGGCAATCGTGACCATTGTTTGTACTGTCGCCTCAGACGACTAGAGGTGCCTGCCGTTGACAGCTCGGTGCGCCTCTAGTGAGTTATGCAAAATACTGTTCAGTCTATTTGCATTTGATGAGATTTCATCCATTGGCTGCGCAGTCGCAGCCAGGCAGGACGACGTAGGTTGATGACATCGTGTAGATTTTACATACAATTTGTAATGCCGTAGGTATAGTGTGAGAATCTTATTGGATGTCTCATAGTTGTATCGGTACCTACATATATCGATACCTACATATATTGGTATATATTTAGTTATGTAGGCATTCTCCTTTAGGTATAAATGTATAAATATATATCTAAAGAATTTTCGAATCACTGAACCGATTTTAATTAAACATACCTAAGAACCATCGCATTGAAGCTTACACCCGTTTTCATGCTATTCTTTTTTAAGCTGATATAATTTTAACAACTGCACCAATTTAAATAAAACATAACTAAGAATATCATACAGACCACACACACATAGACAGGCAGATGCTTCAAACTTATAACACCTATCTTTTTTCGTCGGGGATTAAAAATTGCTATAAACTAATCAAAATAGTCACCAAGTCGATTGTCCCCTGCGGGCTTCTACCCATAGGTGTGACTTATAAACGTTATGAGCTGACATTGTCCCCTGCGGGTTTCTACCCATAGGTGTGACTTATAAACATTATGAGCTGACATTTTCCCCTGCGGGCTTCTACCCATAGGTGTGACTTATAAACGTTATGAGCTGACATTGTCCCCTGCGGGTTTCTACCCATAGGTGTGACTTATAAACATTATGAGCTGACATTGTCCCCTGCGGGTTTCTACCCATAGGTGTGACTTATAAACATTATGAGCTGACATTGTCCCCTGCGGGCTTCTACCCATAGGTGTGACTTATAAACATTATGAGCTGACATTGTCCCCTGCGGGCTTCTACCCATAGGTGTGACTTATAAACATTATGAGCTGACATTGTCCCCTGCGGGCTTCTACCCATAGGTGTGACTTATAAACATTATGAGCTGACATTGTCCCCTGCGGGTTTCTACCCATAGGTGTGACTTATAAACATTATGAGCTGACATTGTCCCCTGCGGGTTTCTACCCATAGGTGTGACTTATAAACATTATGAGCTGACATTGTCCCCTGCGGGCTTCTACCCATAGGTGTGACTTATAAACATTATGAGCTGACATTGTCCCCTGCGGGCTTCTACCCATAGGTGTGACTTATAAACATTATGAGCTGACATTGTCCCCTGCGGGCTTCTACCCATAGGTGTGACTTATAAACATTATGAGCTGACATTGTCCCCTGCGGGTTTCTACCCATAGGTGTGACTTATAAACATTATGAGCTGACATTTTCCCCTGCGGGTTTCTACCCATAGTAGGTGTGACTTATAAACATTATGAGCTGACATTTTCCCCTGCGGGTTTCTACCCATAGTAGGTGTGATTTATAAACGTTATGAGCTGACATTTTCCCCTGCGGGCTTCTACCCATAGGTGTGACTTATAAACATTATGAGCTGACATTTTCCCCTGCGGGTTTCTACCCATAGGTGTGACTTATAAACATTATGAGCTGACATTTTCCCCTGCGGGTTTCTACCCATAGTAGTTGTGATTTATAAACGTTATGAGCTGACATTTTCCCCTGCGGGCTTCTACCCATAGGTGTGACTTATAAACATTATGAGCTGACATTGTCCCCTGCGGGTTTCTACCCATAGGTGTGACTTATAAACATTATGAGCTGACATTTTCCCCTGCGGGTTTCTACCCATAGTAGGTGTGACTTATAAACATTATGAGCTGACATTGTCCCCTGCGGGCTTCTACCCATAGGTGTGACTTATAAACATTATGAGCTGACATTGTCCCCTGCGGGTTTCTACCCATAGGTGTGACTTATAAACATTATGAGCTGACATTTTCCCCTGCGGGTTTCTACCCATAGTAGGTGTGACTTATAAACATTATGAGCTGACATTGTCCCCTGCGGGCTTCTACCCATAGGTGTGACTTATAAACATTATGAGCTGATATTGTCCACTGCGGGTTTCTACCCATAGGTGTGACTTATAAACATTATGAGCTGAAATTTTCCCCTGCGGGCTTCTACCCATAGGTGTGCCTTATAAACATTATGAGCTGACATTTTCCCCTGCGGGTTTCTACCCATAGTAGGTGTGACTTATAAACATTATGAGCTGACATTGTCCCCTGCGGGCTTCTACCCATAGGTGTGACTTATAAACATTATGAGCTGACATTGTCCCCTGCGGGTTTCTACCCAAAGGTGTGACTTATAAACATTATGAGCTGACATTTTCCCCTGCGGGCTTCTACCCATAGGTGTGACTTATAAACATTATGAGCTGACATTGTCCCCTGCGGGCTTCTACCCATAGGTGTGACTTATAAACATTATGAGCTGACATTGTCCCCTGCGGGTTTCTACCCAAAGGTGTGACTTATAAACATTATGAGCTGACATTTTCCCCTGCGGGCTTCTACCCATAGGTGTGACTTATAAACATTATGAGCTGACATTTTCCCCTGCGGGTTTCTACCCATAGTAGGTGTGACTTATAAACATTATGAGCTGACATTGTCCTCTGCGGGTTTCTACCCATAGGTGTGACTTATAAACATTATGAGCTGACATTGTCCCCTGCGGGCTTCTACCCATAGGTGTGACTTATAAACATTATGAGCTGACATTGTCCCCTGCGGGTTTCTACCCATAGGTGTGACTTATAAACATTACGAGCTGACATTGTCCCCTGCGGGTTTCTACCCATAGGTGTGACTTATAAACATTATGAGCTGACATTGTCCCCTGCGGGCTTCTACCCATAGGTGTGACTTATAAACATTATGAGCTGACATTGTCCCCTGCGGGCTTCTACCCATAGGTGTGACTTATAAACATTATGAGCTGACATTGTCCCCTGCGGGCTTCTACCCATAGGTGTGACTTATAAACATTATGAGCTGACATTGTCCCCTGCGGGTTTCTACCCATAGGTGTGACTTATAAACATTATGAGCTGACATTTTCCCCTGCGGGTTTCTACCCATAGTAGGTGTGACTTATAAACATTATGAGCTGACATTTTCCCCTGCGGGTTTCTACCCATAGTAGGTGTGATTTATAAACGTTATGAGCTGACATTTTCCCCTGCGGGCTTCTACCCATAGGTGTGACTTATAAACATTATGAGCTGACATTTTCCCCTGCGGGTTTCTACCCATAGGTGTGACTTATAAACATTATGAGCTGACATTTTCCCCTGCGGGTTTCTACCCATAGTAGTTGTGATTTATAAACGTTATGAGCTGACATTTTCCCCTGCGGGCTTCTACCCATAGGTGTGACTTATAAACATTATGAGCTGACATTGTCCCCTGCTGGTTTCTACCCATAGGTGTGACTTATAAACATTATGAGCTGACATTTTCCCCTGCGGGTTTCTACCCATAGTAGGTGTGACTTATAAACATTATGAGCTGACATTGTCCCCTGCGGGCTTCTACCCATAGGTGTGACTTATAAACATTATGAGCTGATATTGTCCACTGCGGGTTTCTACCCATAGGTGTGACTTATAAACATTATGAGCTGACATTTTCCCCTGCGGGCTTCTACCCATAGGTGTGCCTTATAAACATTATGAGCTGACATTTTCCCCTGCGGGTTTCTACCCATAGTAGTTGTGACTTATAAACATTATGAGCTGACATTGTCCCCTGCGGGCTTCTACCCATAGGTGTGACTTATAAACATTATGAGCTGACATTGTCCCCTGCGGGTTTCTACCCAAAGGTGTGACTTATAAACATTATGAGCTGACATTTTCCCCTGCGGGCTTCTACCCATAGGTGTGACTTATAAACATTATGAGCTGACATTTTCCCCTGCGGGTTTCTACCCATAGTAGGTGTGACTTATAAACATTATGAGCTGACATTGTCCCCTGCGGGCTTCTACCCATAGGTGTGACTTATAAACATTATGAGCTGACATTGTCCCCTGCGGGTTTCTACCCATAGGTGTGACTTATAAACATTATGAGCTGACATTGTCCCCTGCGGGCTTCTACCCATAGGTGTGACTTATAAACATTATGAGCTGACATTGTCCCCTGCGGGTTTCTACCCATAGGTGTGACTTATAAACATTATGAGCTGACATTTTCCCCTGCGGGCTTCTACCCATAGGTGTGCCTTATACACATTATGAGCCGAGATTGTCTCCTGCGGGTTTCTACCCATAGGTGTGACTTATAAACGTTATGAGCTGACATTTTCCCCTGCGGGCTTCTACCCATAGGTGTGACTTATAAACATTATGAGCTGACATTTTCCCCTGCGGGTTTCTACCCATAGGTGTGACTTATAAACATTATGAGCTGACATTTTCCCCTGCGGGTTTCTACCCATAGTAGGTGTGACTAATACACATTATGAGCCGAGATTGTCTCCTGCGGGCTTAGAAGCCCTATGGGTAGTCCCATAGGTGTGACTATACATATTATGAGCAGAGCTTTTGTTGACATCGTGATTTGATGACGCTCCATGATAAGATAATATATTCTACGGCATACACATCTACTTATTTGTTATTGTTATTCGGTTCAAGCAAATAGGTATATTCAGGAAAACGAGCGAAATCCCCGCAAAGACATGGTATTTAGCGCGTGTGTGTGACGCGCCATGCAAATATTTGGATTTTTCATCATATGAGATCTTATTAAATGTCTACGTCGTGCAGTATGAACACTTCCCCTAACTTATAATTTTACTTGGTCATTCTTGTACTTCGAAAAGTATTTGTGCGGTGGTAGCTGTGCTTCCCAAGCGACTGGTCCCGGGTTCGCATCCCGGCTGGGAGAAAGAAAAAATAACAATTGTTGCATGTTTATATGTTTTTGACGTCGCTGTTTCTGGATCCCAGCACGATACCCTGTGACCTAGTGTGTGGTCCTGATAATGTTATGTTTTTAATTCGTACCTATTCATAGTTTGCTATTTTTTTAGGGGAATTATAAAACGATCGAATAAAAAACTAATTTAGCGAATGATCACTGAGCGAATGACCATGAACAGCGGAAATACTTGAAACGAGCGAAAAAAAGACTGAATTGAGCATTTTCTTTCTGATAATAATAAAATCCAGAACGAGCTTACATAAAGGGGCATTTCAGAAATTAAAATTCCAGCTGTGCGACCAAATTACTAAGTGAGCGACTAGAAATACAGAGAGGGCAACTTCAATAACGGAACACAGAAAGCCAAATTTGGGTAGAATAGGTTATTGTGGCACAGCAAAAATCCATTAAATTTGCTGCGGCAGCTTAGGTGAAGGGTAAAGGGGGTGAGCGAAGCGAAGCCCCCTTTATCCTTCGTGTTAGGTTCAACATGTAAGAACAACAAAAAATACTTAAAACATAGACTTTTAAGTACTCATTAAATATTTTAAACATAAAAAGTGTTTTTGCTGCTCAAATCAGTATTTTTGATGTGCGATTAAATACCACCCTTTTCTTTTTCTTTTTTGTGATTCTCGTGTAGTTTCACGTGTCATTCCGGTCTTTGTTTTTATTTTTCTTGTAATTGTAAGTAAATGTAATTGGAGCGTAGCGGAGAAGAGCGTATGCAAAGAAAAGCTTCTCATTTTGTGTTTTAAGTAACTCAAATTAATGTTTGTAAGTTGCTGATCTGTTGATTTCTCGTCACTCGCAGTCAGTCGCTCACTTAGTAACACAACAACCTAAATCAATTATTTTTGTCACTTAAAACTTTAATTTACAGTCACTCGTTTAAATACTACCCTTTTTTTACATTGAAATTAACTTATTCTAAAGATATTATTCGAGTAGCCGGAATGAGAGAATGAACAGCTACCACAGTAACGAAACGGTATGGGAAGCATGATTACAAATCTGTAAAGCGAGTTCTTTGAACATCTCAATCGTACTTCAAAAGAGTAAAGTACTGTGATTTACCTCCACTTTGCGCAGAATCCTAGGCATACCACTATAGTCTGGGTTTTTATACTTGAGCTAAGTAAACAATCAATGGCGGATCTACCTAGATTGTATCACTCTGTTCTGACAATCTGTGAACAGGAATTTATTACGATTATACGACTTTGCCTAAAAATTATACAAAAAAGTCAATTTAAAGCTTTAGTCAGTGGTAATTATTGGGTGGGAGTTTTACTAGTATCTGTAACTTATTGTGGTAATCTACTTTGCGTGATTCTTTCGGAATATCGTGTAATGTGATACAGTGATCTTTGCTTACTACTTAGCTCAAATATAAAAACACCGACTTTATGCGAGTCAACATTATTCTCTGAATAACTTCAAAAACTCACAATCGTGTACAGTAACACTATACCTTAAATTATATTTTCCCTATTGGCAAGAAGTAAGGTCCTTATTGGGACATGGATGTTGTTGTGAGAAGTTAGCGGATGGGTAATGTCCGTATGTTCAGAGTTTGCATAGCACGATCCATTTGCGGAGTGCTGAAGGTCGTGATGATGCCTAGGTGTTTACAGCCTAGGCTTCATCACGTCAGTCACGTCAGTATTCCACGTCCGATAAAGTGCATTTGTTGAATTTATTGATGCTTTTATGAAAAATTCTATTTGTAATCTAGTACCAAAACGAATATCCAAAACTGTATATCGTTTTCACAACACACCTACCACTTTTCGCGAACGTAATTCTTACTAAAAAGTTACCAGTGGTGTGTAAGTGAAGCCTACGCCCTACCCTCCCAACTGAAAAGTAAGTATAAAGAAAATTTTCAGTGCTTGATGTAAACACAATACCCATAACATAGTCTGGCTGAGTTTCAAACTCACACCTAGTCAAAACTAATCAAACGCACACAAATACAAGCAAACTCCTCACATGTATTTCGTCATCGATCAAATCTGTTATCACTATATCTATTAGCGTAGCGTGAAAATCATTAGTGAATGAGAAATTTTATGTGGCAGATAGGCAGAACGCGAAGTTAATTGTAAATCTGTGATTCATTCATGGTATACGGTTTGGTAAATTGCACACTTACATAGTACTTAGGTAATGAGGATGAATGTTACGTTAGTGCTCGCATATGATCGAACATTTAATTATCCATAAATAAGTAGGTAATACTCTTGACTGTATTACCTATGTAGGATAACGAGAGCGGCGGGAACGCATAATGATGATCCTAAATTATATGGCCAGAGTTCAGCTAAACTTAGTGCATACTGAAGAAGGAAGGTGGAAGAAAAAGATGAAAAAGTCACCAGGACTATATTTTATAATATATTTTATAATATTAGAGCTTCATCGCACCGTACCTTGAAAGGTGGGAAGAGTTGTCCCAAATTCGATTGGAGATGGGCATTCGCGGAAGGGATTGCATTCAACCCTTATCGTTCTACCACAACGATTGAACAAAGGTGACTAAGGGTCTTTGAGTTATTAGCGTGATTACAACTATACTATAACTCTGCTGCACGCGGCAAACGTGACTTATCACTACAGAGCACTAATGTGTTTTATATGCTTGGTTTACGTGACCTTGCCTACAGATCACGGCAATCTAGCCCTTGGCTAGCTACATGTGGTTGCCCTAGCCAGACTATACAAGGTACTATAATATATATATATATATATATATATATATATATAATAAGTACTATTTCCGATGTAATGATACCTAAGAGTACCATTGTACTAGTACACGGTTCTCCTACCTAAGTGGTTTAGTATAAGTACCCAAAGCCCCTACCAATGCTTACAATTATTATTTACCTTGAATGGAGTGAATAGTGTTTCTCAAATCGGATGTTTAAATGTTTTAATGCGTAGCTATAGTTAGTTTTGTGGTAATTGATATCATTAGAATTTGAGTAAAATAATAATTAAACTTACTTGACATTGTTCCGCATATTGTAGCTTGTAGTGATGTAGTCTGCGTCCCCACTGTAACATAAAATATCTTATTTTAATTTTAATTCTTTCTCAGAATCAGGTGGTATAACTTAATTGTGAAGCCATCATTATAGTAACCGCATCTTCCAAACAAAAGTTAAGCTTGTAAAAACATTGTACATTGTCTTAAAAACCGTTCCTATTGAGGTCCTTGAAAGAACCGTGTTTTTCGGCCATCAGCATCACTGTGGCAGAGTCGCGCAATTTCCACCCATTATTAACTTAAGAAAACAATGCCGCTGCCGGATATACTTAGTCGGTAGAGAACTGTCGTGGGTTGTCTGTCTGACCACTACTACAACGGTATAACTACCACCTGTGTAGTATAGATGTAGTATAGTATAGATGTAATGTCTGTCTACTAACTGAATCGCACCAAACTGATCTCTGAGTAAAAAGCAAACTTACATGGTGGCTACAAGAGGAAAGACTACAAGCGACACAGAAATCACGGCGACAACGACATTGTAGATTTCTAATGACATTAGTAAAGTTTTGAATAACAGCCCTCGTTACGACGATTATCAAAAATGTTGAACTGTCACTCGAGCCTGGTTGTTTCTGAACGAAAAAATCAATGTCACTGACAGCACCTCACATGTAACTAGGGAATCCAATCACGCAAATACGGGATCAGAAATGAGCTCCGTGATCCCGCAAAAGTAATAGTTCATTATTTTTTGAGAAAAATAGGCTCAGGCGACTATTTGACCCAGCACGACCTCATTAACATACTTCTTACTCATATTTACAATGTAATGATACAGATTTCCTGAGTTATTACAACAGTGGAGATAAGGTGAAAAGTATCCCCCCTAGCAGCAAAAAGTGGAAAAAAATCTGTTCTTCCCTACCAGTAGGGATATACGGAATATGGCCATCGCAGTGCGTCTACATTCCCCACCCATGCCATGTTGTGATCGGAGATTTTAATTGAAGTTTGAATATCTGCACTGTATGCATATAATACATACATATAGGTACATCACGCGGTCACGCCATTTCCCATACGGGATAGCAAGGCACAGTCCAATCGAATCCAATAGATTAATTTCGCCAATGTCACGAGTTTTTCTAGATTTCACTGTATTTGGACAGATTCTCTTTCGAGAACCTGGAAACTTTAGTGTTTACTTGTTGCTCCTTAGCACTACCCGGGAGCACGTGAAGGGCTGTAGGTTCCAAGTATCTCCTTCGGACGTGAGCCTCCCCAAGGCACAGTTGTGCCCACTTTTAGCCACTTAGTCAATATACCATTTTGTGTCACAGAGGGCTAGCCCATCGCTGCAGCTATGAAGACATAGACGCCCCTGAACTTATGCGTAATCTATCTATCTATCCAGCCTCCTTCACCCACTCTTGATTAAAGCCCTTCGTTCCTGGGACAACCTGATCCACTGTTGGCGTGGGTTGGGTTGGGTGGTCTGCCTCTCGGTATACTCGTGTCCCTTGGCCACCATTCCGTCACCACCTTGGTCCATCTGCCATCGTCCCTACTAGCCAAGTGCGCCGCCCATCGCCCATAGGCGTTTTAAATTAAATTTACTCCAAGAGCTGAAATACGTGTCTAGGAAAACCAGTAGCTGAATCGGAAAACATTATGGGAAATCTGTTGGTCCCATTAATAACAAATACTCGTAGTTGCAGATAGAATAATTATTTTATATCATTTTTGCCTGGTATTGAGATTCTAAGATAAAAGCGACCGGTTCGTCGTCTGGGTATTTTTCTGA
This sequence comes from Argyresthia goedartella, assembly GCA_949825045.1. Lineage (NCBI taxonomy): Eukaryota > Metazoa > Arthropoda > Insecta > Lepidoptera > Argyresthiidae > Argyresthia > Argyresthia goedartella. Next base: position 11,647,307 of record OX463806.1, read on the forward strand.
GTAAATCGCAAAATAATTGGACATGTTAGTATTTTTTCCAAAATCATAGATAGGTTTCTCGCCAGACGCATTTTTTCTTTTCATTATTTTCCCTTTCGCAAATTTCACGAGCTGTTAATGATTTCATTATAAATAAATATGTAAATAAAACAGTTTTTAACCAGATGGGCTTAAAAAATCTAGTCGCTATATAAGTAAAGTGCATAAATGTAAAACTTGTATAAAACATGTGTTAAGCTGCAACAAAACCAGCGCAAGTCGAAAAAGTGCGTGTGCTGAATTAAATGAAAAGAAAAAGATGCGGCTGGAATTAACGCTACATGGAAAATGTGAATTTCGTAATATTATGTAACAGGTCTCCTAGACTAGTTTTCGGGGTGCACGGTTTGCATTTAGACACTTTACCAACCAAATGCGAAAAACGAAACACTAGCAAAGAAATTGCTCGTCTCTCTGACGTATTTCAACGCAGTGTACTGGTGCATAAATGAATGATGACGTTGGAACTGTGGTTTGGTCCCGTAAACAGTAATAAAAAATTGTACATCCTTTATCAATAATCAATCACACCGATTGATTATTGATTAAGGATGTACATATTTTTGCGACACGGCCGGCCGGCAAACTGATGAATGAAGATATCGTATAGATATACAGATTGTTTAGAAGATCGATGCAAAGCCTTTAAACGAATATAGAATAGACCATTTAGAACCATTTAGGCCACATTTATGTCAATCGAAGTCTTACCGTTTCGTTTTGATCGATGTTTTATTGTATTTGACGAAAAAACCCATAAGTTTACAGTTAATCGGTAATAAGTACGATTTTGAACAATAACTGTTTACTTTTTCAATAATTTACTTTGAAGTGTCCGCTCCGCTGTCTGTCTGTCTGTCCGTCACCGGGCTGAAAAATTTTAACAAAATGTTTATTTGTGATACCGCGTCAATGATGAGCCGTAAAAATTTATATAATATATGATTGATAATGGTTTGGTAATTCGTAGGGGGTGTTAAAATACGTCGCTTATATGGGGGGGTCCCATGGTATCTCTATGGGGGGGTCCCATGGTATCTCTATATGGGGGGGTCCCATGGTATCTCTATTCGTGGTCCAGGCTCTTAGGCAGTCATTTTAGATACTACAATACGTTTAACGCACATTTTACTTTATATTTTATTATATAAAATTGGCGCCACTTTTTAGATTAATAGCAATAACTTTGTAACGACAAAGTAAAGGCAAAAATTATATACCAATCTATAAAGCTTGTTAAGTCTACAAGCTTTTTATCTGAAGACGGAAAAAATATTATATTTCTTTCTACTCGGTTTTTTTAAGTCCTTTAATAAATGTTAGTTACAAAACAGCTATATGGACCCATTGTAACTAAACTATTTAGCTTCATTTTACAAAAATAAGATCTCGTAAAACTTTTCAACTGCAGCGACAGCATTAAAATATATGATGTGCGGTAGAAGGAATGGAAAATTCCGGAAAAAAATATCTTCAAATCCCTATGCTTTTTAAATATATTTAGTTTTAAGAAATTAGGTGAACTGTCTTCCCCTTAACGTAGAACGATTATTTACGGGGTCACCTCTATTTTGAGAGCTGTCAATTCGTTACAAAAGGGATAAGACCACATTTTGTAATACACCTAAATAAATTTTAACAATTCACCAACTTGCTTCCAATGAATAAGCCATTTGGTTCTTCGAGCCGGATATAGCACCTTGGCCGAAAAGTATTTATTTCAAACAATAGGTCACTGTGGGCTGAGTACCTATCATGAGATGAGATACTTCTTCGGTATTATCAAAGATGTCATTAGCTATTTCCTTCCTTATCTCCGTTTCACATTATACGTATAGGTACTACTTGTAGTGAGTAATGTGTCTATTTTAAGTTTATATTTCATCGTACTGATCCCAATTTAACCTTTGTCTATTTTAATCTCACACCTAGGTAATTGTAGTCTTCTTAGATGTAAAGTGGGCATCGGGGCGGAGTGAGATATTCCTGTTAGTTTTATTAGTCATAAAAAACGTAAAGTAAAGATATAATATATAGGTTTGTTACATAAGACATTCTTTTATTTTTTTTTCTAATTTTAGAGCCGGCTAATCCCACTTACTTTTTCGTTATAAATTGTTCAAAACACTGGTAGTGGTAGATCAACTCTATCTACCGACAACTACCTAACATCTATCTTGCTCTCTAATCTATCTTACCCAGCACTTACAAGTCTGCTCTATAACCACATTGAAGACCTTTGTTTTATTTAATAGCTAAAGAATAAACGTGAGCAATTGTGCTTCTGCCACCCTGAATGCTGGGAGAAAGCTTAAGGCTGCAGCTTGGCAATTCAATGTAGAAAATATGTATTGGCGCATGTAATTGTTTTTTAATAAAATATGTGGTTTGTCTAATAATAAAACACGCAGTCACCCGCTAATATGTTACATAAGTTACGCATTTTTTTCTATTGCCAAAGTGACGACCCGAATGGCCGAGTCGGTAGTGTCCCTGCCTACGAAGCCAAGAGTCCCGGTGGGGGCAAATATTTGTTTGATGAGAACGGATGTTTGTACCCTAGTCATGGTGGTTTATCTATCTAAGTATAATATTTATCTATATAAACATGTGTATCGTTGTCTAGTACCCAATATAAACGGCAATCCTAGTTTGGGGCTAGATCTATGTGTGTAAATAGTGTCCAAGGTATTATTATTATTATGTCCTAGGTATAAGTGGGTTTTGTTTGTTTTATTGACTGAGCGGCGAAGTGTCTCCGTTTCAGGATTGGGCAAAAATGCGATCGAATGTCCGTCCGGGCGTGTGTCCGGGTGTTGTCCTCTACAGGCCGCGTTTCCCCTTTATTGCTGTAGTACCTGTAGTACCATTGATTGGACATCTCAAAAAATCTCGAGAATCAGTTGAGAAATGGAACTAGTGACACACTTTTGTATCGCTAGTACCTTTATAACCTACACTTATTAAAATGTTCAGGGTTTGCTTGCTGAACAAATTACATTGGTACTACATTAAAAAACCATATTACCCTAGAATAGTTTATTTATTTTAAGATACACAGTACGTTAACAAATTGAACAAGGTTTGACATCACGCATTTTCCCAGATGGGGTGGCAGAGGCTTAACTGCACATAAATTAACATTTTTGTTTTTTTTTGCAAGGTGTCATGACTTAGACAGGTGTCATGATTTTGTCAGGTGTCATGGTTTTGGCAGGTGTCATGGTTTTGACAGGTGTGACGATTTCGACAGCTGTTAAGTTTTTAATACTACGTTTTGGGACATCTTATTGTATCTGGCATGGCTGTGCTGTCTGTGCCTCTGCCACGCCATCCGACAATTTTCTGTTGAGTTAGCTGTCAAAAATAGTGAGACTTGTCAAAATTAGTGATAACTTTAAAAAAAAGACAAGTTATTGTGGCTGTCATTGCTGTGCTGTCTGTGCTAACGTGACCCTTTTTGAATATTAAGAATTAACCTCCTGCAACAGTCCTCCCTGGTACTTTATAGAAAGTTGAAGGGACGACGAGAGGGTGTACCACGTGTAGTTTTTTTTACATGTTGAACTTCTGGACCGCTTGATTGTTCCACGGGACAGAGCGTCACTAGTACCATTCATATTATCGGACAATGGTACTAAGGACGACCACAATGTGTCTGTAGTACCACCAACGGAACTAGCGATACAAAAGTGTGTCACTAGTTCCATTGATGGTACTGTCCATGGTACTATAGCAATAACGGGCGCATTAATTTCTCAACTGATTCTCGAGATTTTTTGTGAGCAGGTTCGATAATTAAATAGATTTTATTGTCGATTCAGTTTTTGGAAATTTTGCAAAATGGTAGATGTGGGTTTTAAAATTTCAAAAACCGCTATAGTCTAAACTGTTTGACGGATTTTAACAAATGGGGTGTCGTTCGATTTGTAGAGAGTAACAGGCTATATAATTTTAGTAAAAAGTCAATAGTTTGGGTTTAAGACCGCAATATAAAGTTTACAAAGTTAATAGTGCGGCTACTTTCATACTCCATGTACGTAGCCAGGTGTATTCATAAGTTTATGTGTGTGTTATTAAAAGAAAGTGTCACTCACGAGGTCTCAGAGCCTCTAGTAAAATATGATTTGTGAGTTTAGAAGAATTCTAATCCAAAGAAGGCAACATATAGAATTGAAAAATCATTATGTTTATAATACAGTACAGGGAAGACTACAGTTATCTCCGTTGGCAACAGCTAGTTTGATTCCAGTTCGTAACTTGCTTGGCACAGGAGAGAGCCAGTTTTCACACGAGTTCGACTTTCTATTCCTTACTAACTGATACAGTTTGCTTGCAAGCAACAATTTGTTAAACTCTTATTAAACACATTTCAGCCAATCATTTGCCGCTATTTTCCATTAATCTTCTATTACTCGTCTGTTACATTTGTCCGCTCTTTTAGAAACTGGGGAAAAGGCTAAGAGGCTAAATCGACAAAGTTGCACGAACACTCAAACATAACATGCTGTCACTGACCCACACAACGGGAGACGTTCGGGAAATAACATACCAAAACCTATAACATACAATATTTGCTTGGCTTGCTTGCTTGCTTTTCCTGAATGACATAAATGTCGCGCTTAGTTTGAGATGCAGCCTGTACGTTCGGCCACAAGCTGCATAGTCAGCAAGTTGCTAGATCTTCCTATCTCTGAGCTCGCTACCTTGTCTCACGATAGAAAATTTATCTAAATGTTCCTTCATGGAACATTTAGTTAAATTTTGAATGATTCTTCATGGGAATCATTCCAGCCTGTATTTACTAATGTCAGCTCACTTTAAGCTACCACTAATCCGAAGATAACCTGAGGTCACAGATTACTAAATCTAAAGTGAAGAGAAACCCATTTCATAAAAACACTTTATGCGGTGCCTTCCTGTTTTGTGCTTTTCTCTTCTTTAGATCTTCCTTTTTACAGCTGACTTTAGCATCGCTAAAAGAGATCGTAAATCCAATTTTATTGTAGCGGAGTAAGTTCTGTATCTAAGAGATACTTTTCGTTTTTAGCTATTTATGTCGAGCGATCTGCAGGCGGTTAAATTGTATGAGTTTTTTTTAGTCGTAGGTAAGTTCATTAATAATTATAATGTCGTATCATGCCTACTAGCATTTACAATTTGACGACCGGTTTAGCCTAGCGAATAGTCACCCTGCCCACGAAAGCTAACGGTCCTGGGTTCGAATCCCGGTCATATAGTACCCATAACACAAGCCTTATTGAGCTTACTATCCGCCTAGTTCGATTTGTCTAAGATTGTCCTCTAATATTGATTAATTTATTTAAATATTTACAATATTCTCATACATTTAGATATTATTTGCTTGCCTCGTCTTCTTGGACTCTTCTTACCTGACCCAGGCAACAAGTTAATTAATGAGCCGTTACCTAATTCAATAATTTTCCAAACTGTCTACAATTCTAATGAAGGTGATCGATACAACGCATTTAAATATTGCTCATTTACAGATTTTATTTGCTGATTGATTTGAATTAGTCATTGTTTTCTGAAGCAAACATTCCTAGAATAGATAAAGGCGGCGTTCTGTTTTTGTATCGTAAAACTTCCCTTTGAACACCCAACCAATGGTCTGTAAACTAACATTTTTAAGGGTACTTACATACTAAACTAAACAGACAAAACAACTACTCAGATAAAACACGGATGTGGCTACAGCAAGGCTAGTCTATTTTAGTTACTTTCATATTGTCATGTCCTTTGGTATGTTGTTGTGGAGGAAAGAAGGATAGTATATTTCAGTTACTTTCATAGTGTCATTGTCCTTTGGTATCTTGTTGTGGGGGAAAGAAGGCGGGTATTCAAACTAATTTTTCAACATTTTACAAAATTAACGATAGCTGTAATTTTAACTTAAGTAATAATCACAGACGTTGCGCCCCGGTTTAGACTCGCGAAAGTTAGCAATTCTATCTAGGAATTCTCTACTACAAAAATCTCGATAGATATTGAAATTGCCATATGACCAATTTAAAAACCATGTGAAACTACTTTATCGAAAAAGGGATATTATAATATTCAAGATTACATAAATGACAAGCGGGCATGGTGTTATTATAACCTAACACAGAACTCCCTAAGACGACCCGAATGGCCGAGTCGGCAGTAACCCTGCCTACGAAGCCAAGGGTCCCAGGTTAGATTCCCGGGTGGGGGCAAATATTGTTTGACGAGAACGGATGTTTGTACCAAAGTCATGGTTGTTTTGACCTCAATAGTTCATGACGTCATTCTGCAGTTCTCAATACAATGCCGAACTAAATAAGCGTTTTGACAGTTCATAAAAAGTATCTGATTTGACTCATCAGGAAAGTACCGAAATCTAATGCTCCATGCGAATTAAATATCTATCGTTAAGACAAGTTAGTATTTAAAATAATGTAAACAAATGTGAGACTGACCTTCATCGATTCCCCACGCAATAAAAAAATACTAAACTAACTATGGGAAGTAAATCATTGTTTAGTTTTAACACTGTCACTTCATAAAGGGAATATTTTTGTTATACTAACGTCGAAAAATCATGATTTTTGCAGCCAGTGATCAAACGGTTGGCGATCGATAGAGTACTTTTTTACAAACAAACGTGTCTAATTATAAATGTCTAAAACTACATACTTTTCGAGAAATCTGACTTCAAAGGGCGACAAAAACAACTTTTTTGCACTTTGCACTCCGATTTCTCGCAAAGGATATCGTTTTAGAAATTCATAATTACACACATGACGACCCGAATGGCCGAGTCGGCAGTGGCCCTGCCCACGAAGCCAAGGGTCCCGGTTTCGATTCCCGGTGGGGGCAAATATTGTTTAATGCGATGATGGAATAAAAATGCGCTGTCGAGTGGAAGTGAGATGCAATAATTACTAGCGTATAAGAAAAAGCGGGATGCCAGTAATGCACTCGCGACTAATCTGAAACAACGTAAGCGCCAAAACGTAAAAAAAAAAACATAAAAAATAAACTATTTCAGGGAATTAACTTTCAAATTGAAAATCGTTAGAAATAACAATTGTTCATACATTGCAATTATCACACAGTCATATTCACTTACTACTGCGGTGTAATAGGATAAAACCATAAAAAAAGGGTTGACTTTGTATTTATTTTCTATCGAGAAAATTTTATCCAAACATGTTTTCCAATTAAGAATCTCTAGATTATATAGTCAAATTACATATACCAGAAATTAATTACGATTTGCCCAGTATTTCCTGAAAAACACATGAAAACAGCACCCCATATTTATTTAATCAGCGTCTTAACGAGAACGGATGTTTGTACCAAAGTCATGGTTGTTTATCTATCTAAGTATAATATTTATCTATATAAGTATGTGTATCGTTGTCTAGTACCCAAGATACAGGGAATCCTAGTTTGGGGCTAGATCAATGTGTGTCAATAGTGTCCAAGGTATTATTATTAACTCGCTTGATAATTTTGTAATTCCTGCATATGATTTATAATATGGATTATTTGTACTAGTTAAACAAAACATATAGGTATTTAAAAGAGATCTAAAAATCAATCTATGGTAGTTTCTTCCCCCTTCATCCACAGCAGTCCAATGTAGAGAAGAGGCAAAAAATTGCGTTTTCTAAACATGTATTTTTTTTTCAGAAAACAAATAATTTTGAATTTGAATTTGACAATTTTTTAAGTGTTTTTTTCAAAACCGGAATTGTGGTTTTTATTCCCTCGGGTAGCAATTATCTCACATCATCACACATTCCCTATTGAAACTATACTTAGTACTTACAAACAATTTTTGCTTCTTCAACATTCTAATTTTCTTCATAAATGATAGTCGGTTAGAGGTTGGTCTTCACTCTTTAATGTTAGTATTATATTTAAAGCGCTATTCCTCATAAGGGGAACTTCCAAATCCCGATAAAATATATGTTATGAAGATATCCTTTTCCTACATATGTATGTTTCAAAACATTACATGCCAATGGGAACAACGCGAAAAATATTTATACTAAATAGATGTTTTTCTCCCGGCAAGCCGAGTGCACGAGTGGGTTCATTTATTTCATATCGAGAGCAATTTTTCGTAATTTAATATCGTTATATCTGTTAGAATTTAGGTTATGGATTTAAATGGTACCCTAAACAACTTTACTAATACCTAGCTTCTTTTCTTGCTCTGTTATTGATGAGTCCGTTAGCGCGGGTAGTGTTACGTCTTCAGCGGAAGACTCGCAGTTCAATAACATGGAACGGATGTTTTCAAACCTATAATATGAACTTCAACGATCACATTAATGCACAAAGCATTCATACCAGCTTTTCTGACCTCCTTTAACCAGAATGTTCTGATCACAAAAAGTAACATGGGGGTACATGGTATTCTTGTTTCGGAGTCTTTTCTCAAACGATCTCGCTACCATGTATGCTCTGCCAGGGTTCTGTCTCTACCGGAGCGGTAGGACGGGCAAGGCTGATGGCGGTGTTGCTAGATATCTATGTTCCGACATTGCATGCAAAGACATCAGCCAGTCAGCTGAGTTCAGCTGAACACTCAGTTCCTGGAGATCTGCTTGCGTCATAATAAGTCCTCCTGGGTGTCTATTATAACCCCTCTCTTCGCATGGACTATTCTAACAATTTTGAAAACCTTCTCAATGATCTGACAAGACATGTAGCGACATTCTAACTCACGAAGATTTTATGAAACTCAAAAACTACTCGATCTATGAAGCTGACGTTAGAGTTTGTGCGGAAATTGCACTTGGCTATTTTCATACGAATCCACGCGAGCGAACCCGCTGGCATTTGCTAGTTTTACAAAATGCAGCAGATGTGTCTGTTTACAAATGAGTAAAGTCCGACTTATGTTTGGAAAAGGCAGCATGAAAAGTTGTTCCGTTTCTGTCAAGTAGCTCCTCTATTCGCACATATTCTGTGCACGTACCTATTTTGTGCATAATTGAAGACGGGCCCAGCGGTTCGGTTTAACCTTGAGTAATTCGTAATATCTCATCAGCATCCAAGGCTGCATGGGTTTAATTCAAGACTCATTATCAACCCTGAGGGCGTATACAAAATTCATGAACACCGAGTTTGACTAGCTTCATCAACGTCTCATACTGTTTGAGGTACGCACAATGTGCTTTGAAGTTGATTATCCATATGTTATTTAGTGAAGCTTATCATTCTGAGTCAAAAGATTAAAGTAACTCCTTTGTCGTTGAATTTTCCAGGAAACTAATTGTATATCATAAGATTGTTGTAAATACAGAGAAGCTCAGTGCCTCTTGGGGGTTCAATATCATTAAGATAATCATTAGAATTAGTCGAAATACCGTTTGTTATAAATTTGTCAAAATTTCTCGCCACCCTATACTTATAACAATAAAAAAAACAAGAACTCATAAGAATTGTAGGACTTTTTCATACCTAAGGGATACGCCCCTTTTGCAGCGCTAATAAAAGGTGGACGGCCAAGTTTATACATGGTAATAACTTGCCAATTCATAAGCACTGTGTCAAGGCCAACCCTGACATCGGGATATTATAACATGATATACTCGTATGATGCTTAGTATCAACTACAAATCTATGCGATTATATGGAAATATGCCACGAGGCTGTCTGGATATACCTATGCATTGCACATAGTCCACATGCCATGAATAACATCTAGTGCGTATCTGTGCTTATCTGGTCCAGTTTATGATGTCGTTATATGTGCCTGTTATGTTATTAATGTCATTATGTTTTCTAGTTCTTGTACGTTTTCTGTACGATGGTACAGAACCCTTCGTCTGCGAGTTTGAACCCCACTTGGCCGATTGTTCTGTAGTTTTTTACACTATTAAACTAAAAGGAATGTTGGTACGATTTCAGCCATATCATATAACAGGGTAATCAGTTATTTCGAGTAGGATAAGTTGTCAACCTGGGACCTTCTGAATTTGAAACGGGACAGCGTAAAGTGCTGGGCTTATCTTGACTCTATTTACAAAGCGTGAAATGTGAAACTATTAAAGGAAAGGTGAATTAGGAAACCAAAAGTGACCCGCAGCGGGGGATGGGTGAAAGCTAGAACTCGGGTTTGATTTCGCTTGTCTTCCATAAACTTCAAGTTTGACGTTAAAGCAAATCCCACTCATTGAATTTGTATGCATTGTTTATGTGTACATCCATTCATTTATTGTTTATGTAAAATGTAGAGCTAGATATTAATAGTTGTGATTATAACAGAATTTCATCAAGATGCAGATAAGGGTGAAGAATATATTTTTGTCAGTTTTTCTTTTGACTTAAAGAATTGCGATAGATAAATTGCTCAGCGGGCCGCAATCGCCTGTTCTTCTTTTCCAAAACTTTCGGGCGAAGCAACAGCTGGCCGATCTTGATGGCCATTTCTACAGTTCAAGAAACTGTCTTTGCTTATTATCTGGGCTTATGTCATCGCAAGTTTACTATCCAAGATACGTATCCATTATTTTCAACTTGATTTGTTTTTCAGACATTTCTACCAAAGAAGGAATTCCCAGCAATGACATATACAATTATTCTTCAAATCGCCCACTACAATCGAATTCGCATGGACATATTTGCGTGTGATATGTCTAAGTGGCTGATCAAAACGCCATTACCTCAGAATAATATCGAAATGCACCTCACATCTGCGTCAAACTTAAGAGTCGTGTCTGCAGTTACCTAATGGCGAGGGGTGCTTTTATCGTTCAGTATGGTTTTACGATGATGTATTGCTTTCAGTCGGTTACTCTGCTTTATGATGATACAGGTAGATGACGCAGATGTTACAGCAAAAATACCTCAAGTGCTACAATACAAGGACACGCGTATTTTTGTTTCTATCTAGAAGACTATCAAGTCTGCGTCTGGCTTCTCAATGTCACGATACCTTTTACCGCCACACCAGTGCAACTGAGTACTTTAGATTTTTTCAGTGTATCACGTTGTTTATCTATGATGATTTAATTCTTAATTTCTATGTCGGGGATCAATAATTTTATTGCCTTTGTAACGGGTGAATCTTTGAAGGTGCGTTTTTCAAAACCAAAAAAAAAATGCCGATCAGATTCGCATGCGAAAGGTTCCGTATCATAGTGCAAGACAACTTAAGGACAAAAAATATATAAAACAAAAAAAATATGTCCGAACTAAGTTTCGAACCTAGGACCAACAGTTAAGGATATGACGTCAATCCAATTGCGCCATCTAAACTATGTATCGGGGACGCGAAATTATCAATTATATTTCAATGGCGATAATTTGGTAATTGGCAATGACAGGAGTATTGAAACTCCCTTGTATACCGGCTGCATAAAATTTCGTGTTCATTATTTATTGCCGTTGCGGCAAAAGAAATACACATTTATGAAAATTTCACTCTCTTCATATGTTGAGACCGTAATAGTACGGTTCATCAGATAGAGCCCGGTGACGGACAGACACAGGCGTACAGCGGAGGCTTATTAATAGGGTCCCGTTTGACACTCTTCGGATACGGAACCCTTAAAAAGAAACAAAATCGAGTTTTCTTGACTATCATATAAAAGTTGTTCGTAACTGCAGTTAATATGGTCCATTCTGCAGTTTCACTTTTTGACGACGCATCCGAGCATTTTGTGTCGTATTCGGCGAGTAGCGCGCGTAGTCTTGGTTTCTTATTTATTTATTTTGTTAGATTGTATTTTAAGACATCTTATTAGCTCTTTTAGATACGATGTTAGAATATTAATATGAAATTTAATAATAATGTCATAAGATTAGATTATTTGTATATTGTACATTGTATAATAACTAAAAAAATGACGACAATTAAAAAATTACATCCCCGTAGAGTTTCTTGGTGCTATCACCTCTGACGAGAGTATTTCCGAAGCACTGGTAGAGTTTATGAAGTCTCCTTTACCTGTGCGAGATTCAGCTTCAGCCATGAATCACCTCTTGAAAGGGAGATTTCCTTTTTCAAACTCAAACCTTAATCAGTCATATATATGATACTTAAGTAAGAGTTTGACTCATAAAAGTGCATTTATTTCTGCCTATTTGCAATAAAGTTCTTGAGTTTTGGGTTTTGAGTTTTATATATAGACTTTGGACTTTATCTCGCCCCAATATAAACATGAAAAATATATACAGTCACGCACACATTGCTTCTGGCCCCACACTACCCTGTGCCTCGGAACCAGAAACATCACCGTATAAATATTTGAGCTTCCTCCCCTGCCGGGATTCAAAACCGGGTCCTCTCGCTTGGGAGGCAGAGCCTCGAACCGCAACGCCACAGAGGGCTTCAAACGACATTTGAAAGAAATAATATTTTTTCACACCTTTAATTCGGTGCTAATTTTTTAATTTATTCACGCATGGCAATAATAATTTATTGGCACGAGCATTTACGCAATGTGCCAATTGAACACAGATCTTATTAAAATAATCGATTGCAATTTCATCGTAGTCAATTAGAAACAACACGTTTCAAGTTTTAACTTTAACATCGTTATATGAAAATTTATGAATGTTTTGTAATATAAAAAAAACGTTTTACTGAAATCACAACAATCGATGACTGTTATTGTGATATAATGAATATTGATATCCGATGCCATTGTAATATTCGATTCGATTAATTTTACACATTGGTAAAAGTACACAAGAATATTGATTTGTGGTGATCTTTCCCTAATCCTTCACAATCCGCCATTATAAAAAAAAATTGTTTACGTTGTTCGATTACTGTAAAAGTGGTGAAAGTGTAATTCAAAGTATAGTTGTATTTTTTTTAGTGCAATTAAATTTTCCTCATAGTCGGTGTGAAAAGTTGTATGTGTCACTCAGGAGCAAAATTATTTTCGTCATGGGTGTTAACGCTTGAATCCTTCTAACTTAGAATCGAATCCCTCCCTTCCCTCTGGGTCAATGTACCAAGGTTTCCTCACCATGTTTTCTGTAAGAACGTTCTTACACTGTTCTTAAGATAAATTACTTATCTCATTGGTACATGGCCAGTATGGGATTCGATCCAGAATCTCCTGCGTGGCAAAAATAGTGACACCTGTCTAGATCATGACACCTGTCAAAAATGTTGACATCTGTCAAAAATCATGTTACACGAGTCAAAAATAGTGATACTCATAGGTCACTGGGCTAGTTGTTGATGACTGTCCCTAAAAATGCCCTTTTGAGAAGTTACCCTTTTACGATTAGAGTTATTTTAAATATTGGAGGAACTTCGATACGCCATTATTTCCTTCATTAAAATGATTTTTAGGTACACATTTTGTTCGGATATCTTTGTTTCGTATAATTTAATTAATTTTGAAAAAAGTACCTTGAAATTAATCATCCATTATGTGCAATTCTGATCGGAACGCAATACTTATTGTGAGCCTTAGGGTTTGTACTCACGGCGTATTTTTGCAGCGGAAAACTGAGAGCTACAGCATTATTAGCCTATGTTGATGTGAACTGTTTCGAACAATGATACTGATAGCAAAAAAGATGATTGATGAACGAATGAATGCATACACTAGCATTATAACAAAAAATACCTACGCATGAAACCTACCTACTTATAGGTATATCTTTAGTGTAGGTCACCCCAAACCCCATACTGAAGTCGAAAAAAATTAAGGGCGTCAAGTCTTAAAACCAGTTGCACTGTGTTTCGGGGTACACTTGACATTCTAGTAATTGTTTGTTGTAGTCTAGTATAGTTTCATGGTTTGGTGTTGGCCGATAAAAATAGGCACCACTTTTTAGCTTTTGGTTTGTCACCCCTAATTTAATCCACTCTTTTCCAAATCACAGCTAATGAAGATATTCACTTCAAAAGTTTGTCGACGATGTTTATTTTAATTGTATTACTTATTGCAGTTTTCTGTTGAGTTTTCTATCGCTACGAAATAGAAAATTCAGCTATCAAGTAGCTGTCAATTTCGCATTGGCCTAAAAAACATTAGTGGCAATTTAGCATCACTCAAGCAAGAAACTACTTCGTCGTTGGATAAATAATACAGGATGTAAGTGTAACCACGTCGGGTGGCAACACAGGGGGTGGCAGAAGCAGAGTACACCGATGGGCCCAACCGACGTTATTCCACACTCCATATTGCCCGACAGTGACAGAGGGAGAGGGACTAGACTACGGCAATAGCTTAATATCACCTAAGCTTTTAATTTACTTTATAATAATGGAAACGAACAGACTCATTAAAAGCAAAAATCCGCAAAGTGCATCGTCAATTAAAATAAGCTAAGAATTTAAAATTACCAAATAATTAAAAACTACACACACAAAAAACTGAACACAATAAAAAACAAAATACTAAACAAATAAACCGCACCAGGACATGCCCGACCCACAGGTACCCATCACACTGGCAGCATTACCGACCGCGCTGCACGGCGAGTGAGGTCCTTTGGATCACGAACGCTCCGGAACGATTGTCAAAACCTCGGTCCCTCAAGCACCTCACCTAAGCTACTTATATCAATGAAGGTTTCGTCACTGTGTTTTTCAACAACGTAAGATTAGAACATCCGTATAATGTACGACAGGCATGTCAGTTAAGTAAGATAGTCTAGAAGATTTAAAAAAAAATATTAAAAGTTAGCTGTTTCATGAGTCAGTACGAAATAGATTTTGTTACTATAAGTAGCACCACATCTGTAAATATATATAACAACTTTCTTATTCCGTCGGTCAGAGAACATAAAATAGAAGTTAAAATGCTATTATGATTATCACTAACTAAATAGCTTGAATAATTGAAATTAAGTCCATTTTGGGGTGTATCTAGGTATAAAGTTGAAAGATTTTATTTCCTTTTTTTCAGCAGTTACGAAGGGATCTATATATATTATATAAGATATATTTTTATATCGTTACTAAACAGTACTCGTTAAAGTAAACACTTTTACGAGTATATATGTATTATTTAGAATTCGGGTACCTATTCTGGTTATCCACCTTACCTAAAGTCTGACCCTTAGTTCGGCGGAAAAAAGGCAGTGATACTAAAGTCAACAGTGTCGTAAAATGTAGGTATAGATTTACTCGATAGTTATTTTTTAACAGTTAATAAAATACTCTTCTCACCATATTCCAAAGATAATAATGTTTTATCACAAATACAAGGAAATAATTTAAAAAAAAACAACGTAGCAAATTATAAATAGGAAGCTTCAGCTACATTAACATATGTTGATGAAAATGGTTTCGAAAATGTATTGATGGCAAAAATGTGATTGATGAACGCATGAATTAAATACTTACAATAGTTTACAACAAAAAATACGTATGAAACCTACCTACCTAGATCTTTAGTGCAAGTGTTATGGTATGAGGCAAACGACTAAAATGACTTTTTTTAAATATATGTTTATTTCGTACAGATTTAGAGATATAGAGTAACAACTACGACACTACCCGCTATTGGAAACTATCTTAAATATTACATTTGTTTACACTTTAACTAATGAGCTTGGGAGAGTCAAACAAATCAATCGTCATGAGAATTCAAACAATGGTGCAGAGCGAAAACAGGATATAAACAAAACTATTAGCTGATGTATACAAGAAAGGTACAAAGCTTATGACTGATTGATAGAAGTATTACGACTATGTAAAGGTTCAGTATATAATATTATATAACACAGAGGTAATACGAGTATGTAAAGGTTCAGTACCTATATAGTATTATATAACACAAGTCAACCTTGACCCAATACTGAAGTCGAAAAAAAATAAGTACGTCACGTTTTAAGACTATTTGCACTAAGTTTCGGCTTATACATTCTATGATTTGTTTGTTGCCTTGTCTAGGATTGCTATTTCATGGTTTGGTGATAGCCGAAAAAAATAGGCACCACTTTTAGACATTGGTTTGTCATCCCTAATACTCATCCACTTTTCGATTTCCGTATCATGACTAAAGAAGTTATTCACTTCAAAAGTTTGTCGGCGTCGTTGTTTATTTTAATTTGATTACTTATTGCAGCTTTTTGTTGAGTTTGCTATCGCTACTAAATAAAAAATGCTGCACTAGAGATTATTAGATTTCTGCAATTGAATATAATCAATTTTGTAAAATGTATGATATCAAAAAAGGCGATTCATGAACTCATGAATGAATTACAATAGCTTACAACAAAAAATACCCACACATGAACCTGCGTAGTGTAAGTAATTAAGCAGCAGCAGTTTGCTGTCGCCACAAAATAGTTCACAGATTTCAAAATTCCGCTATCAAGTAGCTGTCAAATTCACATCAACCCAAAAATGCATACAGAACATGAATTACCATACTAACGCGATCCTGCCTCTGTGCATCATAACGCGCTATTATCGGCATTTTGCTTAACGAGAATCTGCATTTTCGAGTAAATTAAAACATACATAGGTATACAGGGTGATTTTTAATTAGCTTACCAAATTTTGTAAAATGATAGTACCCATCACTATGAAGAACTTTCCCAAAGGATCATATAATCACAAATAAAAAAAAACTGATCCTCAGCACATTGACCTGATTAGTTGATTACAAAATTTCAATTAACTATGGGTCCGACAACACAACCCAACATTTTTTAAAGGTTTCTAGGGGAATCTTGTTCATGAGTTCCAATTCATCCACCCAATGCATTCCAAAAAGTTGCTTCGTTTGAAATTAAATGTCACCTGTATTCGTCCTATATATATTTACGAGTAAACATTTAGGTTTGTAGGGTAAGGCCTTTATCAAGGACATTGAACGTCGCTTGAGGGATCGAGGAATTGACAACCTCCGGAGCTTTCAGGGTCCAGAGGATCTCGCTCGATGTGCAGCGCGGTAACGCTGCCAGTGTAATAATGGGCATATCGTATTACTTATAAAAATGCCTTGCCCTGCACTCCCTAGACCCCGATGGTTACTGGCCCACACCCCAACTGGTTACCAGTATGGGGTAACTGGCCCAAAAGCACAGAGTACTTTTGTGTCTTCAACCTCGCTGCCTCATTTGCCGCGCTGCCGGGGTGGACATGGCAAACTCCAGGTGAGAGGGGTCGAATTTGCAAAGCAATGAGCACCCCATCTCGACACAGGCCCGCAGGCTCTATACCCAAGGTATATTATATGGTTATTACAAGAACCTGCCTGACAATGGCGTTGATGGAGGAGTGCCGGGAGAGCCTGCCCGCGCTTCGTACGCAGTGCAGACTGTGCCGGCCACGAGCGACACGCAGGTATAAGGCTGGCAGTTATCACATTCAAGGCACAAAGCCTCAGCCACGCGCAATGTGACATTATCCATTAGACAAGAGGTCGTGGAGAAGGCATAGGGTGGAGCCAGAGCCCTGACTCTACCTACGATACTGCGCGCAGTGATGCTAGCTCCATTCCAATCCCGAACTCCGGTCCAACAACTCATTGAGCGTGACTCCGCACGGGACCTCATCCCAATTGCGCTGTGAGTAAGGGTGCTGAAGCGGAGCGCTAAGGACACCTATCTTGTCTTAAAATGCCTCCACTGCGAAGGTATGCGATAAACGCATTTTATAAACGTCAAATATTCGATTTTACCTCCCTCTGGTAATATTTAGTTATCTTTTAAAGTTATTTCTTCTTTCTAGCTAAACACAGTTCTGCATCGCTTACAAACCGATTTTTAAACGTTGCAAAATTCGGGCGTGTGCATTGGCCCTTAGCTTTCTAATTTATTCGTATGACTTTAACAGAATTATTTGTCAAGATATTTTTAGCGTATCCTCGGCTTTCTAATACATGTTATGAAATCTACCTAAAAGGTGTTCTCAACATGATTGTAACATGAGGATAACATAAAATACATCCTTCCCTTCAAAGACCTTATCTAGAGCTTAGTTGTTCTTTCCTTAGTACGCTTACGAATATAGTTCTAAACTTTTCGAGCTGTGGTCTCTATTTGTCGGATAAAACGGTGATACTACATAGGTATGTATGTACGAATAGCCAACATAAGTTTACTTGTTGCTGATAACATCACAGCCGCTAGCTAGAGCGACTTCGACTGGGCACGTTTTTATTTGGACTTGCTTTGTTTTTCAACGATGTCATAAATATAGAACTCTACAATTAATATAAGTACCAAATTATTTACAACAACAACAGCTAATATATTATTTACTGGCTGAGCATCGGCGCGAGCGTTACTCTGTTATCCAGTATGGGAGAAAACGTGAAAATGAATATTCTATATTAATCTATATAGTACCTACACCGGCAATGAAACTGCCATACATTTTTCTATACATAGTATGAACTATGCATATAAACTTTTTCTTCTGTTTTAAGTTTAACTACATACGACTATTACATTTACATATCGACTTTGAAAACAAGCAGTATGTATTTTTGTGTGTGAGCGATGGCTTACGAATAAACACGATAAAACTCATATTTTTACCCGCAGTCATGTAACTCAAACTGTATCTCGGGTACTTATATCACTAATCAATTAGTAAACACTGTACAACAATGGTAGTTAAGAAAATGTTACCTACCTAATACCGCGTGTTAGTTGTGGGCCAAAATGTTACCTACCTAATACCGCGTGTAAGTTGTTGGCCAAAATGTTACCTACCTAATACCGCGTGTAAGTTGTTGGCCAAAATGTTACCTACCTAATACCGCGTGTAAGTTGTTGGCCAAAATGTTACCTACCTAATACCGCGTGTAAGTTGTTGGCCAAAATTAGTTGGACTTGCTTCATTTGTGTTGGTCTTTACGACGACGGGTATTGTCACTGGAATAACGTTTCAAAGATGGGTTGCTCCTAGGAGACATTTCAATCCAGAAAAATATGTCATATAAAGACCTCTACTTCAATCTACGATTATTAGGAAAGATCATAATGTGAATGGGAACTATATGAAAACAATAAAAGTAAATACCTAGATGTTTTCCATCTAAAACGTGTTATATCTAAATTAATGATATATATTAAAGAGCACTACCTCTCTCTTTCGTAAAAATTATTGTATTTATATTATTACATGTAAAGCTCATGCGGCAGTCCTATCTGTATTTTATAGGTATTTAATTTATTCCTAGGCATTTTAGTCATAGTATTTATTGTGCACTGCCTACCCTTTTATGATACCAATTCCTGTAATGCTTTGGTTTGCTGGAAGAAATCTCTTTTTAGAGATAAGCTCGCCTTTGTATTTTGCATTTTCTTTTAATGTAACTTTTAAAATATTTGTGTGCAATAAATAATTATGAATGAATTATGAATTATGAATCTTATAGGATATAAACGCAATATTGACATATTTCTTGCGTCAAAAAAAAGGTCTTTAAAATATCTTAAATCGTGATGTTAAACAATAACAGATTAATTAATACACATGGGGTTTTTTAAAAATACACGATTTCATCACTATTCTGCCGCAGCGACCAATATGTAACTGCCATGTTTCAGTGTGAGCAAAACTTCATCCACCACGAATCGAGTTGCTAATTTTACCGATACACGAGCCTTCAACAATCAATTCGTGACTGGTGGTGGCCCATCTCCGCTCTAGAGACATTAATCATGCAATTAATGGTAGGTTTAATTTACTAATGTTAACTAAATGTTAGAGTTAGATGTATCCGGTAATATTAGGATAGCCGATAAACGTTAGAAAATCTAGTACAGGAGTAGATATTTATTATAATTGTAAGTACTACCACAGCGGAGAAAAATATATTAACATCGCTTCAGCATAAAATAAAAATCTGATCGCAAAGCCGAAAAAACTTTTTCTTACCTCATTGGAGACTGTTATGAAGAGTGTTGTTCACGCGTTCGGGCATACGACGAGTGCTAATTATATGACGCGATTCGGGAGCCACTCCGCGACCTATGCCCTCGGCCGGCTGACTAGTTAAGGAAGGCGCGTTTTCGCCAAAAGTCAGCGAGCGGCCTTGTTTAGATTGCTGGGTGTCTGCGGCGGGCGACGGAAAGCGACTGGGGCGCTCGGCTTGCCGGCAACCACTTTTATAACCGAGCCGGGGCCGCCATGGTGTCTTGGATGGACCTGCCGCTGAATGCAGCCTGCCTGTTGCCTGAGCCTGCAGCCAGTTCCGTTGACCCAGCTCAGGAAGCCGCGCAACACCGTGGGTCAAGGCGTGGATTTGATGCTGCTGTTTTGAATTGGCGTCGGAAAGTTGCAGTTTGTTACTCTAGCTATGTATAATACTTTAATACTCCTAAACGTTTGCATGTTCAACATACGAATTATAATAGCAAACACGATCTTAAATAAAATGTAAAAAGGTCATTGACAGTGTATGCAAATGTAGGAAGTAGGGCCAAATATTGCTCAGAATAGACACATTTCAACTCGATCCAGTAGGTTGCATTCTAAATAAATATTTTTAACTGGAGTTATATTATAATGTCATCCATGACAACGAAATTGCACTTACAACAACTTTGGTTTTACAGATTAGTGTTAGCCTTAGGAACAAAATGCACTGAGTTCATTGTGGTGTGGGCAACACTTGCTAGAAACCCTGTCGATGCCCTTTCAGGTGTCCAGCTATACCTATGTCTCAAATAACAAAACCCTGTGACAGCCAGAAATAAATATTGTTTGTATTGTTATTTTTTCATCATCATAACTTAGAATGAGTAAATTTTCTGTAATTTTTACATTAATTAAAAACTATGTTGTCATTGAACAATTTTCATGAATGCAAATGACTGGTAACTAACTGGTGGAGTTAATATTGTATGTGATCCCCAGAAGTCGGCCAGTTGGTTTGCGCGGCCGAGTACTGGGTTTTATTAAAATACGACAAGCTGTATTGAATTAAAGAATAAAGTCGTAGATCACATTTGAGGTGGATTAATAACGATATCCGTAATACTTATTAGACGTCGTGTCTAATTCTTCAAAGATCATCGATTATTGCCGGAATTAAGCTTTAACTCATTGCATTATAAAAATATTTGCAGATTGTTGACGTGGTTTTCGGTTTTCTTAGCCTTTTATGTTATTAAGAAATAATAATTTCTAAGCTTCCTGCAGTAATCGAAGCTTGCTCTAAAGACCCAATGACCGTAGTCAACTCTAACCGAACATGGACTGTATGTAGGTACATAGTACCAAAAAAAATGGCTTATTAGAGTATTAATGCTGAAATATTTTTTCTGGATATGAAACTGATTTTTTTTATCTTTATTTAAAGTGCTAGTAAATTTAATTAGTATGACTATGTCGCTCTATAGGACAAAACTTATAAATAACAACACACAAAATAAAACTAGAGCAATGACAAATCATGGCTTCTTCAGAGGACGGAAAAGCCAGAATGCTGTTACATCCACCGACTCCTAAGAACATCCTAAACGTTGATTATAATTAGTTTATTTTTAAGTTGTTCATAAAGTTCCTGCAATTAGTATAGAGAAAGTATGACTACACTGTTCTATGCTCGTGTTCTCGGCGTGCCGGTACTTTTGTTGCGATAATTAGGTGTATAAATGTAGTTGGTATAAACAGGTGACATTTAATTAGCCGACCATATTTTGGAAAACGATGGTACCCATCATTATGAAAAAAAAAACGACGAAACGTATGATAGCAAATGGAAAAAATAAATTGGTCTCCCATCATCATCATCATATTCAGCCCACATCGACCCGCTGCTGGGCATAGACCTCTTCTCTAAAGCGCCAATCCCTCCGGACCGGCTGGTGGTCTGCCCCCTGGCCTTGTCGCTCCCCGTGGCCACCAGTCTGTGACTGCTTTGGTCCACCGTCCGTCTTCCCTTCAACTACCCCACACTGTCAACGAGAAAGATACCCAACATGAAACGCTCCATCGCTCTTTGTGCTACTTTTACTCGATAGGTCAGAATGGGAAAGTCACATTGGTTATACACCTTGATTTTCAGGCATTGTGGGAGTGAGGATTTGAAGACATCACTTAGTTTCCGGAAAGCAGCCCACCCCATTCCGACGCGTCTTTCAATCTCCTTCACCTGTGCATCTCGGTCGAAGGATAAACGGTGTCCAAGATAGACGTAATCGCTGACCACCTGTACGGTGTCATTGCCAACAATTAGGGCCGGCACATTTATGGGCGACTCGTCATGATCTTGGTCTTGGACATGTTCTTATTAACTCGTAATCAGCTGATCGGGTCAATGTACTAAAAGACGATTTTTTTTTTTTATTTGCGACCATATGTTTGTAGTATTGATGGGTACTATTATCAATGTGCTATTATTCCCCAAAATATAGTCAGCTAATTAAATGTCACCTGTATAAGCGTATATCTATCTACATGGGTCTGGCCATAACTTGTCACATACCTCAAACTTGGTATTTAGAACGCGAACCAAAAAAAAGTTACGTGCGTTCGAAATACGAATATTTTAAGAATTAAATTCATAGGTTTTCTGTATTTTCTTTATTTTCAAAAATGGAGTGGAAAAATTTAAAATAACCTTGAGGTTCGTTTATCGTACTATCAAACGATTCAGGGAAGATTTGAGAGTCCTCGTACTGTTCGGACTCCAGCTGTCATCAAAGCAGGCGCGAATTCAAAGAAATCCCGTTCGGGAGGTTACCGTAAAAAACTGCAATATCTTAACTCACGAATGAAGAAAATCAGGCTCGGTAGATCCTGATCTCGAGTCTTGCTAAAGCGATACTCGGGAAAAAATACCTCGAAATCCTTTTTTCGGATGAAAAATGTTTTATGTGTAGGAAAGATTTAACAAACGGAATGATAGAGTGTAGGCGCATAACAGTGAAGGAGCGAGTACGAGTACGAGCACTAAACACGTATCCCACGTGTTTAGTGCTGTCACCATCCTTTTAGCTTGGGGGTTTACTATGGAATAAAAGTAATATAAGGCCACAATTTCATGATATTTGGGTATTTTTGTCTTAAAATATATTTTTATTTACATTTTTTTAGCTTCAATTTCGTGTACATAATCACCATGAGCCGGGCGTAAGATTACAGAACAACACTCTTTATAGCACAAATGATCCTTTTTCTTAGCAAATTTCGTGATTCTAGGTCAACGGGAAGTATCCAGTAGATATTGATTCCCTTGCGAATATCACGAAATTTCAGAAAAAATCTGAAATATATGTATATATACATAGTCAGGTCATAAGTTCTGTCACATGTGCAATATGAAATAATTTAGACATGTTTATTATTTATGTAAACATTTATATAGCAAAATGAACTTAATAAAACATAGATTCTTATGGTAATAAAGTTTATTCAAAATGACCCCCGCGATTTTGAATACAGGCCTTTATTCTGCGCGGCCAGTCGTCTATCGCAGCACGAACGAGGTCCGTGTCAATATCGGCGGCTGCCTTAATCAAGGATGCCTTGAGTGACTCCAAATCAGGATGAGGCTTTGAGCAGGGCTTTCCCTCCAAGTGTTGCCATATCTTGTAATCTAACGGACTCAAATCTGGACTGGAGGAGGGCCAGTCTTCGTGCCGGATGAAGTCGATTTCACGCGCCGCCAGCCAGTCTTGTGTGCTTTTCGCTCTATGAGCTGGCGCAGAATCTTGTTGGAATACCCAGTGCCTGTTATTAAACATGGTATGAGAAACAGGTTCCACAAGGTTCTTGAGGACTGTATTTTGATACACAACTGCATTCGTTTTTACGCCTTTCTCACAAAAATGTACCTCAGTTAAGCCCCAATAAGAGACTCCCAACCAAACCATGAGCGAGGATGGAAAATGACCTCGTTGGACACGCGGAATACGGTTGCTCGCTTCTTCACTGCTGTGTGCGTAAACCTTATCATTTTGTTTGTTGTAGCTCTCATCCACGGTGAAAATTTTTTCATCCGAAAAAAGAATTTCCCGATGCTTTTTTCCCGCGTACCGCTTCAACAAAGCGCGGCATCTCTTCAGTCTCAGGTCCATTAAACGAGCGTCCAAACGATGTCCTGTTTTTCTTCGATATGCCCTAAGCCCTAAGTCTTCATTTAACACCCTATTCACCGTGGTCCTGCTTAACCCCATCTGAAGAGCCAACAGTTTCTGCTTACGTATGGGATTTCTTTGAATTCGCGCCTTCACAGCTTTTATCACTGCTGGAGTCCTATCAGAGCGAGGGCGACCACTTCTTGACCTGTCATCTACACTAGAGTCTTCATTGTATCGTTTTATGGTACGATAAACGAATCTTTTGGTTATATTCAAATTTTTCAGTTATTTCAATTTTTTAGTTTAAAAGTTTTTATTGTGTGACAGAACTTATGACCTGACTATGTATATATGTCTTTTGAATGCGTTGACCTATAAGTTTTTTTACATCTTCAATAGACCGCACAGCGCAGTTTCAACTTGATATCCTATATAAGAGAGAAAAAGGTCTTGACAGACGGACAGACAGACGGTCAACGAAGTCATTTCCTTTTTCCTTTAAGGAACGGAACCCTGAAATTGACACTCATAATGGCGCCTAAATGAGGTAGACATTCTTGTCGTCATACACATATATACAGTTTCCATTAATGAGCTGCTAAATATGTAAATACTGAATGACAGAAGCACTTTAATGAAACTTGTAACTATCCTCTCAGAATGGTAATTTTTAACTTTGAAAGTTTGAAAATTTGATTTCCATTATGGAACCCCAAACAGGGGCCCTATTCTGTTATAGAAAACGCATAGCGCTATCATACCGATTGCTCCTACCCCATATAAAGTAGCGGTTACGACATAACTCAACACTTATTGTGTCGTAACAGTACTTTTTTGTAACATTACGTTTTCGTGACTACCTGAGTTTCAACGCCGTTTCGGAAATTGGGAAATAATAATCCACAGTAACTTTCAGTCACACCGCGACGTCGCCATGTCGATACATCGCGACTTATTGATGCTCACTTGTACCGTGCATTGCATTCAATCATTCATTGATTCGTTCCGTTCTCGGTCCGTTCATTCTGCTTGTGATTTTTGTTTTGAACCTGGTAATAAGTATTTCTCTTTTGTGGATGTGTCATTAAATTTTCGACATCATCATAAAAAAATGTGACTTGGTTTTGTGATATTTCTTTATCTTATATCTTCTTAATCGATCGAAAATACTCTTCAAAGCGAAATTCATTCCTCAATTTGATGTTTCTTAAACAAATTCACCGATGCGCTCTTATAATTTTATAAAAAAAACTGTTTTGATTGATGTTTTCCATAAAAATTACTATCAAAATTCGCATTATTGGACAACACAGGTTTTTCCTCATACAGTTTATACAAAGTGTAACAGAAAGGTGTCCTCATATTTTAGTGGGTTGTTAGGGTCATCATTCAGAACAATTTTCACTATGATACCGATTTAATCAAAGCAACTACATACATTATCATACATTATGGTCCGATGGGCCAGCTGAAAGAAAAAAATAATGTTGTTCTGATCAATCACATCTAAAGCTGCTGGTGGCGACAACGTCAGCTATCAGATGATCCACAGCGTCCTTGAGGAGTTGCTTCCTCCAATTACCCACATCATCAACTTCTCTCTATCGGTGAGCTCCTTTCCTAGTCTGTGGAAGAAAGCACTCGTTATCCCACTGCCAAAAAAATCCAATCCCTCCTCCTTCAAAGATTATAGTCCCATATCTATCCTACCCATTCTCTCCAAAGTCCTTGAATCCATAGTCCACTCCCAACTCTCCTCTTACCTTTCATCAAACAAACTTCTCAATCCTTTCCAATCTGGGTTCAGACCAGGCCATAGTACTACCACAGCACTCTTAAAAGTCAGCGATGACATACAGCTAGCCATGGATCAGAAGTTGGTCACGGTCCTAGCCCTGCTTGACTTTAGCAATGCCTTTAACTGTGTCGATTTTGACATTCTGGTCGCTATATTGAGCTCTCTGAATGTCTCCGTACATGCTGCTAACTGGTTCCACTCATACCTGAGAGGTCGTCAGCAACGCATTAAATCTGAAGAGACCGAAACTCAATGGTGTGATCTTTCCTCAGGAGTGCCTCAAGGTGGTATTCTCTCTCCTCTTCTATTTTCAGTCTTCATCAACTCTATCTCCGACGTTATCTCTTCTTCGTATCATCTTTACGCAGATGATCTCCAAATTTATCGCCACTTTTGCCCCTGCGATGTAGCTTCAACCGTGGAGGCACTGAATGCTGACCTCGAGAATGTGAAAGACTGGGCCTTATCATACGGGCTGTTGGTAAACCCGAACAAATCACAAGCCATGCTTTTAGGAACCAGGCACACGCTTTCCTTGATACAAAAACTTATTGTTCCCGTGTCATACAATGGCATCACAATAGAGTATACAGATCAGGCGAAAAACCTTGGGGTTATTTTTGACAACCTGCTGTCTTGGTCTCCACATGTCAGCGAGGTCAGCAGACGGGTCTTTGCGTCTTTTCACTCCCTCAGGCGTTTGCAGTACTTCTTGCCACGGCAGACCAAAATTACCCTTGCTCAGTCCCTTCTCCTGCCACTAATCGACTACGCCGATGTCTGTTGGGCGAGCGCGAACGAAGATTTACTGAACAAACTCGAACGACTTCAGAATCTTGGGATTCGGTTTATCTTCGGGTTGCGCAAATTCGACCATGTTTCTCAATATCGCAAAGAGTTGGGTTGGCTTCCAATTCGTCGTCGCCGAGACACTCATATTCTCTCTTATCTTTTCAATATATTGAAAAATCCGCGCTATCCCAGCTACCTTCGAGACCGCTTTGAGTATCTCTTTTCAGGAGATCGGCACCGGAGATCCCACACGGTCTCACTCTTAGCCACTCCAAGGCATAGCACCTCGGCATATGAGCATTCATTCAGGCTGCAGGCGGTTCGACTGTGGAACGCACTACCTAGCACTATAAGAGACTGTCCCTCTCTTGTCTCTTTCAAAAACCGGGTAAAAGAGCACTTCCTTTCTCTTTCGTGAGAGTTATATATAGTATGTATATCATTATAATATATAAACTATATATATGTATTGTATTTAGTAGTCTGGTATGTAAGTATTTTATTTTCCGTATTTTATATTATATATGTATTTTAGTATAGATTAGATATTAGATATTGTACACTGCCTACCCTTTCATGATACATTTCGCTTTCATGCCTTGGTTTGCTGGAAGAAATCTCTTTTTAGAGATAAGCTCGCCTTTGTACATATGATTTCTCCTAATGTAACCTTTTAAATTTAATATGTGTGTGTGCAATAAAGAATTATGAATTATGAAAATCAGTAATTATGTAAAATTAAGTGAAAAAAAACATATTTATGCACGGTGAGGGAGGGTTGTTCTAAGCAATAGGAGCAATAGGGTATATAGTAGAATTATAAAAACCGAATATAGAGACCGCGTCAGAATTATAAAAACGTGAGAGTAAATTTGGAAAAATATTATTTTATTTTGAACTTTTTTCACGTATTTGTGGATATTATGAGAGCGCGTGAAAATTTTGACCTAAGTATGTATGGTATTTCACAATGAAGTTACATTCCCGATACAATTTAAGACATAATTGAAATAACTCAAAGTTTTACTTAACATTAACTTTATTATTTATCTACAAAGTGGCAACCAATAATCTTCATTTACACGCATAATATTACTTATTGCACTTCATCACTCTTGCACGGAGTAAAAATTCAAAATGCGTTTCTGCATACCACAATTTCACTGATAATTTACTTTTAGCTTCGATAAAGCATTTATGATATCCACATTTATTCCAGTTTTGCGAATGGCTGCTATTAACTATAATGAGTACCACGTGCCTTGTTATTCAGGCAATGTTCAGCACTTGGAGTAGCTATTGCCTTTATTAATGCTAATATAATGCTATTATAATTCAGTTGTACACGTGGTTTATGCCTAAATTAGAGTTTTAACAGAATTATATGCGCATATAATGCTGACATACAGCATTTTTTAGCAGCTTATGTGTCCAAGGTGTACCGTAAAAATGTTGTTACACAGAACTTTTGTGCTGCTTATATATATATATATATATATATATATATATATATATATATATATAAATTATATTAGAAATATATTTAGCTTCTTTAAGATTATCAAGAACTCCATTTATGAGAGGAAGACTGTAGGCATTGCGACGAGTGACTGAAATAAGTTACCTACCACACAAAAACACCAATCACCGTCTTCCTTTGGGGTTATAAGAACAGAGGAGAGCCAAGGGTTTTCGCACTTTTCAATGACTTTCCATTTTACCAACTTCATTAATAAGAGCCTTTTGTTTTGCAGGTGAATGTCAATGAGCAATATGGTTTCACTAAACGGCGTTCCACTACACATGCAGGGTTAAGGTTTTTAAAGCATATCTTTGATGCTAGGGAGAAGTCACAATCACAAGATGTAATTGATTTCATTTGTGACCTTTCCAACGCATTTGATTGCGTTAGTCACGAAACATTCATTTGTAAATTAGAGCATTACGGAGTTCAGGGAAAGATCTAGAACTTGTCTTATCTTATCTTAGTAATAGAATCCAGTAAGTTTATGTGAATAGAGAGAGGTCATCTGGATCTCTAATCTAAATGGGTGTACCTAAGGTTCAATATTAGGCCCGTTTTTGTTTTTGGTGTAAATCATCGATCTTGCCTTTTGTGTAAAAAAATATATGTTATATTGTTTTGTTTGCTAAAGCCGCAGATATACAATCGCTATTTGTGCTACAGAAGAGAGCAATTCGTTCCATACAGAATATTAAATCCCACGATTCTCTCCGGGAACGATTTAAGGAAATCAAAATTCTTACAGTGGCTTGAGAATTCAAAACATTAACACAAATAACAACAACAACAACAAAAATATTAACACCTTTGTCAATAATTGCGATTTACATAATTTCAACACTAGAAATAAAAATATTACTGAATTTTTCGGTTGCATAAAGGTAATGGTTCATTTATAGTTACCCATAAATGAAGAATGAATGAATTAAAGATAAAACTGCATGGCCTCAGTTCACCAAGCTCCATGACTATGTTAATAATGATTAACGTAACTTTAACAAATGCAATAATGTAATTAAATAGTCTGATAATATAATTAAGTGTACAAAAGTGCTATGTAGGGTGACTTATAACAATTTATTAGTTTTAACGTAGAATACAAGTATGTTACCAAGAAACCAGAGTTTAAGGTCATGCTCACTAAAATTTCTTTTCTTGCGGCCGCTCTGTGTAGCGGGTTGCTCCCCTTCCTCAAATATGGCGAGAGGGGTGATGGCTGGTGCACAAGTCATACTCGTGAACGGGTGCTGCTTGGGGGGACTGGTCTGGTCTGGTTTCTCATAAGTTATGTTCATTACAGCTTGTTTTTGTTCTTATTTATTTATCTTTTTAGGTTGTTATTTTGAGACATCTTATTGGCACTTATGGGTAAGATGTTAGAATATGAATATGAAATTTAATAATACTGTCATAAGATTAGATTATTCGTATTTTGTACATTGTATAATAACTAAAAATAATGACGACAATTAAAAAACAAACATCCCCTTAGAGTTTCTTGGTGCTATCTTCCCTGACGGGCGTATTTCCGAAGCACTGGTAAAGTTTATGGAGTCTCCTTTTCTTGTGCGAGAATCAGCCATGAATCACCACTTGAAAAGAAAATTTCCTTCTTCAAACTCAAACCTTAATCAGTCATTTACTTATCAGTTAAGTTGATCATAATTGTTTTTTTTATCCATGTGTATGAGACTTAAGTAAGTGTTTGACTTGTAAAAGTGCATTATTTCCATTTAGAAAAAATTTGTTTGAGTTTGACTTCAAATAGAAAGTTTTCAAAACTTAATGCTGTCAAGGATGTAAACAAAAAAATATATAGTTATTCCTACAAAAAAGTTGGAAATCAAGTCTAATACATGAGTCGTTTGCAAGGCTGGACTATTTACCAGACGACATTACTTGAGTGCAAAGTTGAAGTCCTATAAAACGTGAAAAGGATATCTCTTGAAAATTCAAACCTTGTCTGAATTTGGTGATTCGTTTTAGGGTGCAATGGTTAGTGTAACGAAAGCCCTACAAACTTAAGAATTAAAAAGTTAAACTGCAGTCCACATTACATATGGCAATAAAAATCTATAGAAATATATAGACTGCCAAACTACATTACAGGTCATTACAGGTTTAGGTATCTACAGGCTTTGCTCTCTAGACTTATAAAATCATATTTTTTAGATAAATGCTTTATCTAAGAACGACTTATTCGGTCCCGTCCGGCCTCTAGAAATGGATCGCGATTTTGAACCTTACGCCATAAAAAGCTATGAATGAACATTTTAAGCGCAAATGTTGCGCCTGGGACGCGGTTTTTTTTTTAAATAACTCACCTCAAAATGTCATTTGGATTCGGATTCAAAGCTACTGCTTATTTATTATAAACGGCTTGTTATAAATATTTAAGAGATCGGTTTTACTTATATTTATGAGATTATTTATTGTGCAATACAGTCTTAATTTCACTACACTTAACTGCATTAAATATTTTGAGTTTGAGTTGGAGTTTGAAAATCATGATAGTAAAACATGTCAGCAATTTAAAAAACATGCCCAGATTTTGTGTCACGTTTACGAGTAAGTTACCCAAATTATTTTCGGAGGCGCTCTCGTTAGTGAAAATGGAAGGCTTGGCGCATGTTTACCCATGTGGGCAGACTTGGTGGCAAAGACAAATTATTACATGGTTAAAAATAATGTGAATGTGCAATGTGATGGCGTGTGATGCGATGTGATGATCACTGCAGACTGATTTGTCATTCTATATTATAGTCATGCCGACAACTAACCTCCGTGATAAGACTGACACGGAGAAAAAAATAATTAAATCATAATCAGGAATAACGTATTATTTAAAAAAACCTCTACAAACGATACCTATCTAAACATGCGATATAAGTATAACTGTTGAAGAGTTACGGGGGAAGTCTAACATTTATAGCTATAGGTATCTCAATTATACAGACTCATACTAATTCAACACTATGCCTATGTATGGGCCATCAGTAAAATCTACCCGGCTACCCATTTTACCCTCTATGTACGGGTAAAAGAGTTCATAGGTAGATCAGCGCATCCTCGTCGATATGACAAAGGTAACGGTATGTCGCGGCTTCGCGATTCTAAAGGACAGCACTCAAGGACCGGAAAAACGACTTCAAGGAAAAAGTTTTTTGACCTCGCCTCGATTTCGGTGACTGCAACTAACGCCAAACAAACAAGACTGGTAAAAAGTGTAAAAAAAATATTCCGGTCAGAAGCAAGTCAAGTGATGTCTCGTGATTTGGGGAAATCAATGATCGATTTATTAATAAAATTTCACTTTGTTTTTCTATCACCTATTTCATTTACCATTATGCGGGCGTTTCTAACGATGATGGAAAAACATCGTGAGGAAACCTTCTTATCTACAAATCTGTGGAGTTGAGAAAGGCTATCACGTATAATGGGGTGTTGGCTAACTGACTAACTGATTGTATACAAACTTCGGATTGTTAAATAACAAGCTGAACAAGAAATTTGCATAAACCATTTTATTGACACTAAAAAATGACAAAAATCGGTTCGGCCAGTACTAGGGTACAAATATATTGTGATAAAGCCTTAGCCATCCCATATAGGAAAAAAATCATAAGGGCATAAAATCACGCCGAGCCAAGAATATCGATGCGCCGAGCGCCTCTTCCGACACCCGTGAGGTAAAACGCTGGGCCGCGTTGTGACCCACGGGCTTTTCGAACCGCTCGAAAAGCCAGAGCGCTACAGCGTGAAGCTCGGTACTACGAGCTTTGGGGGTTTGTCAGAGCTCACATTGACAATTCATCGTCTGAATAGCCCGTGGGGTATGCCGCCTGTGGTGTTGTGTCCCTCAGATTTTTCGTGAATTAGCTTCTCGTTTAAAAACCGGAGCGCTACAAAGCTACAACTCGCCTATGAATTTCCTAATTTTAGTTATTCATTTATACTTCTTATAGATCAAGTTTGTTCAAGTTAAGGCCATAAATAGATGTCAGTTCTTGTTTTTTGCCCTGCCCCCTTCCTCACCGCGCCTAGTTTATACTAGAATTTAGAGCCAAATTGGTTGCTATAGGTCACTTTCCGTCCAAATACTAAAGTTAGGCTATGTTGGGTCACAACTTTATGTACTATCTGGAGCCGAGCGAAGTGGAGCGGAGCGAGGCGACCCCTTGTATAGTTTCACAGATCCGTATTGGTTGCTTATTTGGTATTTATTTTTGACCAGAAGTTACAAACAAACATTGTTTTTGTCATTTCACTAAACCAGTTTCTCATCAGTGTCGCACCGCACGCCCTTGGTGAGCTAATCCACTTTCTCTTTCACGCCTAGTGCATGAGCCACACGCGTTGTACCCCACGGGCTATTCAGACGATGAATTGTCAGTAAGCGCTGAAAAACCCGTGTGGTACAACGAAGCGTCGCGCTGTAGGGCTCTGGCTTCTCGAGCTGATCAAAATTCTGAAAAGTTTGTGAGGCTCAACGCGGCCCAGCGTTTTACCCCACGGGCTTTTCAGAATACGCCGCCGGGGCGACGCGGTGTAGGTACGGAAATGGATGCGCGCTGATTTGCATGCGCAAGCGCAAGAAACCCTGCCAAGGAGGAACCTGTATTTTTAGAATCCAACAGATAATTCATAACCTTAGTTTGAAATATTGCTTTGTTATAAATGAAGGTAATCTTAACACCTATTAGAGACCTATAAGGTCTCTAATAGGTGTTTGATCATAGGTAAGTTATAAAATTTTCACTAGTACATGGAAAAAAAGATAAATTGCATTAAAAGTTTGTTGTTAAATATAAATATATATACATTTAATTAGCGGACCATATTTAGGGGAATAATAGTACGACATCTAACTTCGTATGACAACTAACTTCTCACAGGAAAAAATATGCTTGCAAATGAAAAAAAAAATCATCCCTCAGTACATTAATCTGAACAGTTGATTACGAGTTACTAAGGGACATACATAATTTTTTCGTTTTCAGTCCATATGTTTCTTGGGGAAAGTTGTTCATAATGCTGGGTATTATGATTCCCCAAAATATAGTCAGCTAATTAAAGGTCACCTTGTATTATGCAATTTGGAAGAGCGCAGTCCCCATTTTTAAGGACTTTAAAAAAGGTTGTCAATTCGTCGGGGTCCTTTTAACCGACTTTAAATAATTTAAACAACAAGTAAAACTTTAAAAAGCTATTTTCAATTAAACCCTATTACATTAGAAGCCGTGAGCAACCGTATCCTAACCCTATGAATTCCTAGATTTGAATAGCTCTGGTGGCCATTTATAGTCATTATCATCAGTTCCACTTCACCAAGCCATGCTTTCCGAGAGCTGCAGCTTCTAAATGCACAAGTTTCTATAAAAATACTGAAATCACTGATTATTGAGTGTATGTAATTTGCAGAGTTCCTTCGATTTGTCCATGATCCTTTCATCCGCTCCTGACAGGAGGTCAATGGGACCCTCCCAAACTAAAAATAATCGGACGTCGAACCACGGCCTAAAAGCACTATTAAAAAAACCGGTCAAGTGCGAGTCTAAATCGCGCACGAAGGGTTCCGTACCACCGTTCAATGGAAGCGATGGTGTGGAGTGAATAGTTTGGATTTTATACAGCAAAATATTGTTTACAAAGTTATTGGTGCGGTTACTTTCACACTCCATGTACGTAACCAGGTGCATCCATAAGTTTGTATGTGGTATTGAAAGAATTGTTGTATGGGAGCCCCCTTAAATATTTCTTTTATCCGTTTTTTAGTATTTGTTGTTATAGCGGCAACATAAATACATAATCTGTGAAAATTTCAACTCTCTAGCTAGCTAGGTTCTTGAGATACAGCCTGGTGACAGACGGACGGACGGACGGACGGACGGACGGACGGACAGCGGAGTCTTAGTAATAGGGTCCCGTTTGGAACCCTTCGGGTACGGAACCCTAAAAAGATCCCGACGAAATGACAAAGTCCTTTTGTGAACTCGGTTAAAAAAGAGAGGAAGTTCTCAATTCGTCGGGATTATTTACGAGCATGATGTTTTCATGAGTATGTTCAGCGATTTCTCGAAGACGCCTGGGTTATTTCTTTTAGGTTTTGTAGTTTTGCCCTCTCCACTTTTTTGTGGGCAATATTTTTTTCATATTAGACTTCAATTATATTGCGGTTATCAGGATAAGCATTTTTGCGGAAGATTTTAAGACTCTATCTCAACAGTTCCTGGGAAAAATGACATCCCGTACTCGCATTAATCCGTCGATAGATCGCGCATTCTCTGAAAAACTTTGACAACATTATTCATGGTTTGCTGGCAGAAATCTCTTGTTAGAGATAAGCTCGCCTTTGTACATGCTTATTCTTATTATTAAAGTCTGTTTGTGTCGACAACAAAGAAATTACGACATTACGTGTTTATTTGTGAATACTTTCTTTCTGTTATACAGTTAGCCACTAGCAGGTATAGTACGCAGTCTCCCTAGTGGCGGTTGACCTAGGCTAGGTCAAAGATAGCGAAAGTGTACATTAGTGTCTCTTGGTCTCACTTAAGACAACGAATTACAGTTAGGTACATAGAGCTCGTAATAAAATGTGTGTTAACTGTAATAACAGGATAAGCTTTGTCATTATACTTAGCTATTCGTTCAACTTGTCTGTGTACCGTTTAGCTCAGGTTGTGGGGTCAGGCGTCAGACTGGCTGAGTACAGTCGACGGCACTTCCACTTTTACAGGCCTGAACACGATTGTCGTGTGAATAAGCGCAGGAAGTGGGTTAGTCAGGTTCACTATGTAATTTCGCCGGAATTCTGTAGGGTTTGAACATTTTACATTTCTGGAAAGGATTTAGGCATAGGCTATAGACAAGCTATAATAAAATCTATGTTTGCATTCGCCCTGAACTTGGTGGTTATAAAGATTCTGTGTCCCAGCGGGGCGGCCGTGGCCGACCGACTTGCATGCAGAAGTGAAAAATAAAGTTGGTCTGATCAAATTGATTTCTTAGAGAAAGTTGTTCAGAAGGATGTCCCTAACAATCTGATCCTGGCCAGACCTTACTACCTCCCTCACGGAAGTACTAACGCTGAAGCTGAGGATGAGCCGGGTCCATACAGTCAAGAACAGTTTTTTAGTGTTCCGTACCTATAAATGGAAAAACGGAACCATTGTGCAGGATCACCTGTGTGTCTGTCCTAGGTGTGTAAAAGGTGGAGTAAAAATTCGAAAATAAACCCAATTTTTTTTTCGTATCCCCGTTGAAATTTGGTACGCTTATGATTTTGCGTGACCCAAACAGGAACTTAATTTTTACGTAAACAAATACAATTTGAATTCGGGTAGCAATTTTAGGGGGCTCTTTAGAAAATTTTAAAAAACATTTTTCAAACTGTAGAATCGTGTGACCTTTCGAATAAAAGGTGGTGGTGCCATTGTGCTGTTAAGGGATTTGAATTTTATTAAAATGGCACGAGGTTGAAAACCACGATCATAACCAGGTCCAGGGCTCAAAAGGTTAAACATTACAGGAACATTAATGAGAAATATACAGTTCAAATATGGGGGCAAAATTTCTTTCCTCTTGCCTGAGGCAAAATACCTCATACAGTTTAATAGATGCCCTCGTTACAGACATGGAATATAAAATTAGCCGCACCAATAATTTGTAAACTACATTTGGCTATTTTAACACTCAGGAAAATTAAAGATACTTAATATCCATGCAAGAAACATTAATATAATCATTTCGTGCGCGAGTCCGGGTTGCACTTGATCGTTTTTATGAAGGAAAAACAAATTTATTGTTTTCAGATTTTTTGCAACTTCAAGAGAATAGAGACTTATATAACTGACATTAACTTGATACCTCCACGCGTTCCTGGGAAAAAAGTTCTTCGCCGTCGGACACACACATGGACAGATGGCAGATGGACAGTTATACAGACGACTGACAGACGGATAGACAGACTGACGGTCAGACAGTTAGACAGACAGACGGTCAGACAGACGGACAGATACACGGACAGACAGATGGACAGATGGACAACGAAGTAATCCTATATGGGTTACTTTTTTCCTTTTAAGATATGGAAACCTAAAAACAGGCAGTAGTCAGCAAATGTTGGTCCCGCCAGCCAAGGTATATCTCAATCAAACCATACTTAAACATGTATAAGTCTGTTCATTCCTTTGTTTAGCTTTTGACGTTTTCTTATTGCTTATATCAATATTTTTCATTATTCTTATCAAAAATGTATGCGATCAGCTGCAACAAGTTCGCTGAATAACTGTAGATAGGTATAATGTAATGTGTTATTCTTGGAGAAAAATCATCACCAGCAGCCCCATCTACTGGCCAGTATCGTGACTTTCTGTGGGAACGACGACCTGTGGACCGCATAGGGCATTATTCGGATATCACAAGAAGCAAAGTGAGCAGCAAACTATACGTCTCCAGGGTGTCATATTCCACCAATAGATGGCGCTAAGAACTATTAGTCCGAGATTTGATATTAGGCGGAAAATCGACAGCCTTGATATGATTTTTTTTTCATCTGGCAATATGATTATATTCTAGTACCAAACGAACTTTGCTGGCAATAACAGCATCTAAATAAAATTCAAGATGGCGAGCTTTACATAGAGCAAGCTACAGATGGCGCTAGGGGTACATTAGCGACGTAGAGTTCGCTTGCCCGCCCCGCACCGCTAAGTTCATCCATCCATTCCCATTGCTTACAGTATACACACACAGACTATGGCCGGCACGGCGTGCTTCAGGCCGGTTGCACTTAGTCTGATATGATTCTTGTTGGATTGCGCACATTCTTGCTGCAATTCGATTATTCGTGAACATTCCATCAGTGAAACAAGTTAAAGTTGGGACCCCATTCAATCATTTGTTATGTTTACACGGTGTTAGTGGCTGTTTATTTTGTATGCTGGGAGTTTGGGTGCGATGAGCGACTGATGCGTAAGTGATTTTAATTGTTTTGGATTTCATAGTAAAAGCAAAACTGATATAAATACAATATATGAGGTATATAGTCTTTGAACTCCAAACTCCTTGGATAAGCTACATATAATGTGCTTGCAGTACCTATTTACATTTATGCGTAGGTAGTAAAGTGTAGAGCGAGGTAGGCAGGCAGAGTGATTCTGTTCTGAATTAATTTTTGCTGAGAGCACAGACTCAATTATCAGATTTAAGTAGGTCTCAACTATTTCTATCAATGTAAGTATTTTTAGATCGCGTATTCATATGAATTTATAAATTAAGTACCTACCTATAAAAAATTATCTAACTAATATTATAAATTCGAAAGTAGCGATGTTAGGATGTTTGGATTTTTGGATGTTTAGATGTTTGTGCCTCAATCACGCTAAAACGGCTGAACGGATTTGAATGAAATTTAGCACAGGGGTAGTTTATGAGCTAGATTAACTTAAAGGATACTTTTTATCCGACTGCACCAGAAGGAGGGTAACGTTATCTCGGTTTATGATAATTCCTATGAACACGCAGATGAAGTGGCGGGGATCAGCTAGTATTAAATAAAATAAAAAATAGATAGTAGGTAGGTACTTACCTACCTATCTCAGCCCGCGCAGCAGAAGCATGAAACAATAATAAGTATTTTTTTATTGCGCCAAGTTTTAAAAAATTGGCGCTATGTTTGTTTTGTTACGTGGTTAGTCCAAGATCGATATTTCATGGTTTGGCTTATGGCCGAAGAAAATAGGCACCACTCTTAGGCGTTATAATCTTCCAGTCTTATAGTCTTCCAAAAAGTTCTTCACTTCAGAAGTTTGTTGACGTCGATGTTTATTTTTATTTTGTATTTCCATTCCAATAAGCCATGAACTTTATATATTTTGTTTTAAGACGGCCATGGTAGTTTTGCAGATCACTTTAGGTTCCTAAACGGAATCGGCTGACGCTGTGGTTAGCCCCCAGCAGCACAGAGGAAGAAATCCTCTGTGCCAGTAGTTCTTAGGAACTAGCCAGTCAGTCGGACTATCAGATAGCTAGATTTTTACAATTGGCATTTTCGATAGGTAGATATGTACCCGTATTGTCTGTCATACTATCGTCTTACCAGGCGGGATATAGATAGGAACCTACTACTACCTACCAGGATTCGATGATATAATATTGATTAGGTATAAGTTAATTGTTAAGTTTTGACAGCATTAGGGTTAAACCACTTACAATTCTGTATTGTTTTTATTGATGATATAGGTATATCCGATATATATTGACGACCGATTTAGCCTAGCGGGTAGAGAACTAGTGACCCTGCCTACGAAGCTGACGGTCCTGGGTTCTAATCCCGGTAAGGGCAAATATTTGTGTGATGAGCATGAATATTTATTTCCTAGTCTTGGATGTTTTCTATCTATTTATTTACTTAAGTATTTATCTCTACTAAATATCATCGTCTAGTAGGTACCCACAACACAAGCCTTGTGGAGCTTAGTAAGGGCCAGGGCCTTGTTCGCTTTGTGTAAGATTGTATTATCATGATATCATTATTATATCCAATATACCTATATCATCTGCATATATTTAAAATTAAAAAAGTCCTTCTCTGAATATATTTAAAAGTCGTGTGAAGAAGCATTACCTCTCTCTTTGGAAACTATAGGTAGTATGCATGTAAGTATTTATTGTTAAATAATATTAGTAATAGTACCTATATTATAAGTATTAGGTATATTATTATAGTAATTATATAATTTATTTTATTTATTATTTTATATATTGTACACAGGTCTACCCCTGCTTAGCAAACAACCTTTCCCACCTTAACCTGGTTTGCTGGAAGATATCTCTTATTAGAGATAAGCTCGCCTTTGCACCCTATATTTATGTATCTCTTGTTTTTTATATGATTTGTGTGCAGTAAAGAAATTATGAATTATATCGGATAATCAAAAATCCGATTTATTTATAATTATTGTAAAAAACGGATTTTTGCACAACATATAATGATCTATTAATCTTCATCATCATCATGATCATCGGCCTTTAAAATTCGTCTTCTACCTATATATATATATATATATATATATATATATATATATATATATGACATTTTTTTTCTGAAATACATGTTTACATCAGTATTAGTCAGTAATTTTGTATAAAAAAGTGTCCGTGTAACTTAAATTAGCTTTATATATATTTTATAGGAAGAGCACTGTAGTCTGAAATACAGGTTTACACCTAGCTCAGGCTCAGAGGACTCAATTATCATGTGTCACATTTTAGCTAAGGGCCTCAAATATTGTGAACGTTTTCTGTTTCTTTTCTTTGAATAAATAAATATTAGATTTTTTTTTTTTAATAAATTTTATATTCATAGTTCTTTTTTTATTGAATAGAGATATTTAAAAAGTAACAACATCTGTACAACGCCGAGCTTATCTCTAAAAACAGATTTATTCCAGCAACCAAGGCATGACAGGAAAATTTACCAAGAAATAATGATAATAAATGATAAAATACATGCATGGTCCCAAAACTCACGCGCCACAGCGACACCGAAGGTAGATCTGCCTTAGGCGCATCGAGTAAGCCCAACCTGACCTCAGTGAAAGTTTCATGTAATTCGAGATATTGACCGTTTTAAGGTTTTTCATGAAAATCCCCATTTTTTACATTGTTAGGGCATGCTATTACTTGCCTATCCCTTTCTTTAACATGTTCTTTATTTCTAAGTTTTTGCTATAAAATACTTAAGACGACCTAAGTATTATTTTGTCGGTAACTAAAGTAAAATACGAGATAATGATGATGAATAAGTCAAAGCTTAAATCTTTTGCACAAACTTTGATCACTCCTTTGACCGCTTGACCTGAAAAAAAATATACTTGGCACGGAATGAGATAAGTTGCGTATGTTATGTCAATTCGGAAATGGTAGTAAACTTTTATCAAGAAATAACATAAAATGGGAGTTCACGCACATTTAGTCATCAATCCAGAGCTCCGCCTAGTAGGACAAAGGTGAACAAGTCAACACCGATTATCAAATTAGAGTATGCAAATAGAGAAGATAATACGATTGTAAAAGCTAGACAAACAAACAAACAAACATAGCGTCACGTCTTTTCCCAAACGGGTTGGCAGAGGCACAACTGTGCCCACTTTTAGCCAGTGAATCAATACTTCATTTTGCGTGAGAGGGGGCTAGCGAATCGCCGCAGCTATGAAGTAATGAAGGTTTCCTCACGATAAGTCCGTATAACGTACGTAAAAAGTTAACTTGTGAGACCGATTCCCGAGCCCTCAGGTTTGATCTCATTGGTCGGATGTCAAATTGATTTTTGAATTACACGCACTACATAGTTAGATTAGGTCCCGTAACTTTACGTTACGTTGATTTATTTTGGATTTTTATGATATGATTGAAGTTAATTATGGATCATACTTCTTTTCTTTATGAAACTGGGTGCCGTTTTTATTGTCTTCTTGACGCTATTTCTTTTACTTAAATTGTATTTATAACAACTTAAACTAAGATTGTACTACCGAAATATCTTTTTTGGGATTAAAGAGTTTTGTAGAACTTCGGAACAGTTATGGCAAAGTATTCCTTCCAATATTCTCACAGCGAGTACGCCGATGTGCACTTAATTTATGGTGAGACAAGGCAAGTTCCCACGAGAGGGATTGTGACGTATAACGCTAGAAGAGCTGTATGACTGTAACCGGACAGGTTTCCGGATCGCAGACCGACGTCACACAATCGAATTTTGAGAGTCGTCAATGCGTTTCGTGAAGGCAGACTACCAGGAACGAGTGGCAACTTCGGAGGAAGACCGAGAACTGCTGATGATGACGTTGTTTTAAACGAAATACGAACGGAGCCTGGCACATCAGTGCGTATAATTGAACGGCGTGCTGGCATATCAAAATCCTCTGTCCAACGGATTTTAAAGTGACACAAATACCAACCGTATCACATTCAGCGCGTTCAAGCAGTTCGTCCAAGTGATCGCGCTCAACGAGTTGTATTTTGCCGTAGTAAGCTGTGAAAAATGAGAGAAAATCCATACTTCTTCAGCGCGGTGTTACGGAGTGACGAATCGTCCTGCAAAAGGGATGGGTACCAATATGCATAACACTCCCAGCTGGCAGGTATCAAACCCTCATGAAACATGAGAAGACCGTTCACAGTATCAGTTCAAATTTAACCTGTGGACGGGAATTTTCAATGGACAAATCATTGGAACATTTGAGTTACCGGCTATCCTCAATGGTCAAGAGTACTTGCAACTTTTGCAAAACGATCAGCCGGCCTTACTTGAGGATACGCCGCTAACAGTGCGTCAAAGATCGTGGCTACAGCATGACGGTTGCCCAGCTCATTATGCTCGCCTAGTCCGTGACCACCTAAATGAGACCTATCCTAACAGATGGATAGGTTGATTAGGACCAATTTTGTGGCCACCGCGTTCCCCTGACCTAAACCCGTTAGATTTTTTTATTGGGGGTGTTTGAAAGACACAATTTATGCAAAGCCGTTTCAATCGGGACAAGAATTGCGACGACGTGTTTTCGACGCAGCTCAAGACATATCAACAATTAGCATGAGACGATTAAGCAGAAACTTCAAAAGGAGATGTATCCTATGCTTAAGGGTTGGAGGAAGCCATTTTGAGCATCTGATGTAGTGGCTTATAGATTTTGACGAGGATAAGGAATATTTTATTTTAATTATTTTTAAAGTTGAAGTTTATTTTTACCTGTTGTAAATAAGTTTAAGTTTAATAAATCAATTTATGATTATTTTTATCTTAAAGCGAGTAGTGAGTAGTAAGCAACGCGTTTGGTGTGGCGAAACCTTAATAGTGCAAGCTATTAAGTATTCCTTAATGCAAGGAAGTGCGTTCCACATAATAATAATATATTATAATAATACCTTGGACACTACTTACACACATTGATCTAGCCCCGAATTAGAATTCCCTGTATCTTGGGTATCAGGCAACGATACACATACTTATATAGATAAATATTATACTTAGATAGACAAACAACCATGACTAGGGTACAAACATCCGTTCTCATCAAACAAATATTTAGCCCACCGGGACTCGAACCCGGGACCCTTGGCTTCGTAGGCAGGGCCACTGCCGACTCGGCCATTCGGGTCGTCAAACATTCCGACCGCTTGCAAGCTGAAGGAGTTCGCATATGCCGACTTGCCGAGGTGTTGTGTCTCGGCGTGGCCAGAGTGAGACCGTGTGAGATATCCGGTGCCGATATATGTAGGTACCCATACTCAGTAAACATAATGTGCAAACCTGCCTGCCTGTCCGACCAATGTCAGTGAAAAGCAGTCACATGACATAGGTATCATGACACCTGATACTCGTTATAGCTGACCACGACTCAGATCAAATCGATGTTTGATGGAGCGGCAGTAAACCTCAACATTATGTAGGTACCTAATACCAACCATAAGTAAGCAATTGGCCGTGCTAAAAAAATATGTACTACTTTTATTTTATTCTATGAATTTTAGGCTATTTTAAGAAACTAATTTGAATGTTTCAAGTAATGGATGTCTTATTATTTTTTATCTACACACGTGT
Source organism: Argyresthia goedartella (assembly GCA_949825045.1). Classification (NCBI taxonomy): domain Eukaryota; kingdom Metazoa; phylum Arthropoda; class Insecta; order Lepidoptera; family Argyresthiidae; genus Argyresthia; species Argyresthia goedartella. The sequence continues at coordinate 11,690,039 of OX463806.1, forward strand.
CATAAACCCTCTTTACTGCGTCTAAAAACCGCACGTTAAGACCAGCATAATGTAAAACTATTTGGTAAAAACTCATTTCGTATCTGAAAAATTGTACATTATGACCAAAATGTACAAAAATTTGTCAAATTATGACATTCAAATTTCGAACGCCGACGCCCGCCTGCGTGCCGCCCCTAGTTTGTCTGTGAAGTTGGTACTACTGAACAAGCTAAACAACTGCAGAGCCACAATGCCGGTCAAACATGCGGTTCCTGAACACACCAAAGAGAGCTTATGATAAGTGTGTAGATAAACTAGTGTATGTAACTGTACATAATTAGGCATTATGTAGCAGTCACTTAAACTACTATTTATTATTTTAAAATGACACCCCTCGTGACCTTGTACTTGAGGCTGGTTGTTGAGTAATAATGAAGGATATTGTTTTTAAGAATATTTCAGTAATCCTGTAATATTTTTTGATGGTAATAAAGGAATTAATTCTTGAATTTTTTTCACACGGCCAATAAGATATTTCACTTTTTGGAGGGTCAAAGTTGAGATTTGTGGAGTAACGGGGAGTTACATCCCCAGGGTTATTAAATCCTGCAGTTAGTGATATGGATAGGTGATCATAGAAAAACGAAAATAGATTGAAAACACTTAAAATGAAAATCACTCAGATAATTTACACATAAATTAATGCGTTCCATGGACCTATGAAGTTTCAATGCAAAATAGTGCACTTATTATCTAAACTTCATCGATGATCTTCACTCTCACGCCCGGTTTCCGAAAGGCAAATTAGCTGTTGACAACTTGTTACTTGTCAAACTCATTTCAGCATATCACGTGCCGCTATTTTGAATTGGCTAGTATTTAATCGCACATCAAAAATACTGATTTGCACAGCAAAAGAGGATCAACAAAAACACTTTTTATGTATTAAATATTTTGTGTACTTATAAGTTTATGTTTTAAGTATGTTTTGTTGTTCTTACATATTCAACCTAACACAAAGGATAAAGGGGTCTTCGCTTCGCTCACCCCCTTTACCCTTCATCTAAGCTACCGCAGCATTTTGCCCTGATATTTGCTGTGCAAATCAGTATGTTTGATGTGCAGTTTAATATTTCCATTTCGAATTCATCTTAGATTAATCGGCTGTTACATTTGACGACTTTTTCAGAAACTGGGGGTCAGTAATTAGATACTATTACTTTCATTTCGACGACCTCTTTGGCGCAGAGCGGTTCTGTGTAGCTCTGCCTAACATGCGAGAGGTCCTGAGATGGGAAGAAAAAAAAAACCAGGTCTTGAATGTTTATATGTGTGTGACGTCGCTGTTTCTGGATTCCACGACACAGGGTATCCTAGTGTGGGGCTAGAAGCAATGTAGGTGCCTGTATGTAAATGTTAATGTTCACACTCTCTAACACGTACAGTCAGAAACCCTTGCCATGATTTTAAGATAGATAAATAAAACAGCTTTTGAGTGATTTTTGGGGAAACCGTCATAAGTATGTTGTGCACTTTCCTGAGGTTGAAATGAAAAGATTGAGAGTATATTAATAAGTATATGTATAATTCTATCTTTAAAACTAGTATTCTCTCGACTTGACTTACCATTACGGGTAGTATGTGGTTGTAATAAAGTTTTTGGACTTGAAGACCATAACGAGAAAACATCCTACTATTGTTGAGGTCGACACGCGAGGAACACGAGTATAAGGATAACTCATGCCGGTGTTAGGAGAGACATCACGAAGGGAACATCGCTATAATCACTGAAGAGCGTATGTAAGCACTGTGCCAACAAAACTTAAAATAAAGTTAAGTTAAAAAACGAGTTTATCTGTAAAAAACCGGTCAAGTGCGAGTCTAACTCGCGCACGAAGGGTTCCGTACTACCGTACAATCGTAGGGATGGTATGGAGTGGATAGTTTGGATTTTACACAGCAAAATGTTGTTTACAAAGTTATTGGTGCGGCTACTTTCACACTCAATGTACGTAACCAGGTGAATTCATAAGTTTGTATGTGGTGTTGAAAGAATTGTTGTATGGGAGCCCCCTTAAATATTTATTATATTCTGTTTTTTAGTATTTGTTGTTATAGCGGCAACAGAAATACATCATCTGTGAAAATTTCATCTGTCTAACTATCACGGTTCTTGAGATACAGCCTGGTGACAGACGGACGGACAGCGAAGTCTTAGTAATAGGGTTCCGTTCTTACCCGTTGGGTACGGAACCCTAAAAACGGAAGGTTCCGTACCACCGCTTAAGAATCTGGTTTGTCCTGAGTTGGCCCCTCTTATTTGAACCAAACATTTCTCTATATTTTTTTCATGTAATAATTCAGTAACGACCTACATAACGTATTTTATCTACACACGTGTCATAAACCCTCTTTAATGCGTACAAAAACCGCACGTTACGATCAGCATAATGTTAAACTACTTGGTAAAAACTCATTCCTTATCTGAAAAATTACACATTATGACCATAATGTGTAATTTTTCTACACATTATGACATTCAAATTTCGAACGCCGACGCCCGCCTCGTGCCGTCCCTAGTTTGTCTGTGAAGTTGGTACTGACATTCAAATTTCGAACGCCGACTCCCGAAGCTGGTACTACAGAACAAGCTAAACAACTGCAAAGCCACAATGCCGGTCAAACATGCGGTTCCTGAACACATCAAAGAGAGCTTATGATATGTGTGTAGATAAGCTAGTGTACTGTACATAATTAGGCATTAAAACTCTCGAGTGATAGATATTATTATGAAACTCGCCAGTATTAATGCCCTCCATTATGTAGCAGTCACATAAACTACTATTTATTTAATTTTTGGCTTAATAGTTTTAGAATGGTCTTTTTTGTCTTTTTCTTTAATTATTCCTCAAATAGGTGTAAATATGTTAAAATTATGAAATATATATTTTTGACGCCTTCTTACAAGCCTGTTCATTGTAAATTTCGAAATGTCACACAATACAGATTGAAAATATATTTTTTAATTATCTACTTTAGGGTGGGAGCTACATTCAAAATTAATTTGTTTACACAACACGTTCGTGTGTGGGTCACATAAAAACATATGTGTAATATACTTTTACACACATACGGAGGGACACACGAGTGATCCTAAAATGCTCCTAAAAAGATATTGCTTTCAACAAAGCACAGATGATAGTTATTGACATTATAATCTACTCTCGGGCGTATCAATGCCACCATATCTGATATCTCTACCCTATCTGGGTTACAGCCTTTGGCATTCCGAGTGCCAATTCGGGGTTATTCGTGACAGCAGGCAGGGCATGGGGTGATTTGTCACTACTGATTTATTACGTGTGGCATAACGGCTGAGTCACTGCCCAACCCTAGGCTTCGTCGTCGTTCCGTGGGGAAGCTATGAGCGCCTCCAATCGGGGCTATCATAAAATTACCTAATTACTATTTATAAAATGGACAGATAAAAATATGGATTTCGATTTCTTTCTCGGCAGAAAAAGAGAGACCAAGCTGGTGGCATATTTTACTGACAGGCAACTTGAACACGTTTGTTTTATCCTGTTAGTATAAATAAATATTACATGAGTATGGCTTGTTAACGGTCCATCCGGAAGAAAGCATGAAACTTGGCATACATGCAGCTAAGATATTGTGCGTCAATATTCGAAGGGGAACGTTGAACATTTTCAGGAATCTCCCACGCATAATTACAGAGGACAGTACAGGGAATCTCTGACTTCCTGCATTGTCATCGACCTGTAATGCAGTTGCTACAGAAATACTTTGATACCGTGGTTTATTTATTTTACACAAACTAAATCGCACAAATGCACAAATAAATTGCAAATGTGTCAATGGGCACCTCCAGCCAGACCTCACCATAATTGTTCTGTGCACCCATTGAGCTACTTTTATAGTAGTTCAACATGTGCCCCACATCGACTTTGACCGCCCAATCTTGTAATTGTTTATGTATTTGTTTACTTTATTTTAATTTACTTTTATTGGTTTTATCATCTACTAATGGCTAATTCCAGGTCCGGCAAGGCCACTTGCATTCCTGTTGCATGTTCCAGATCACCGTCCAGGTACAAAAGTTTTTCGGGCTTGCAGGGCTCGATTCCAAGATTCATATTTCAAGTTTTGAATTCAAATTGACGTAATTTCCCAAAGGCCTGGATAATTATAGCTCCAAGGAGGAGCGTGGACTACGTTGTACGTATAAAAACATAGATCAGACAGAATATTGACTATCAATTCAAAACAAACATTTTAACAGTAGTTTAATCGTACATATAAATGTTACGGCTGACGCTAGGTATGAAACTAAACTTAAGTTTAGCCGGCTAGTGTTAAGATTAATTTCGAGCGTCGGCTAATGTCCGAAATAATGTTCATTGCGAGAAATGATTTCAACATTAGTCGGCTAAACTGCAGTTTAGCCTCGACGCTGTTGAGGCTAAAGATGGGTGAGAAAATATGGTTGACATTAGCCGACTAAACTTAAGTTAATTTTTCAGTATACCTAGGCTAATGTTGAAAAATTACCGTCTTAATCTGGAATAAGTGATGATAATGATTCGGTAGCCGTAAACACTGCGGTAGCTTAGGTGAAGGATAAAGAGGGTGAGCGAAGCGAACAAAAACTATAACAAGAAAAGTTGTATTTTTAAGTATTTTTTGTTGTTCTTACATGTTCAACCTAACACGAAGGATTAAGGGGGCTTCGCTTCGCTCATCCCCTTTACCCTTCACCTAAGCTACCGCAGTGTTTTGCCCTGATATTAGAAATAGCTTTCTCATCTGAATAAAATTACCCCGCCCCGCTCCCCGCAGTCGCACGAATACTTCGTTTTCAACATTAGCTACCTAATGTCCAACATTCCAGGCTCGAAATTAATCTTAAGACTAGCCGGTTAAACTTAAGTTTTGTTTCAAACCTAGCTTTAGCCGTAACATACACAACAATGTTGTGAAGACATCAATACAAATTCCAATAACGTAAGCCCTTTTGTCAGGCTGGACTATCGATCAAAATATGGTACCCCAGTGCATTCTCAGGACCCTTGCGTAGAAAGAGAAAACTTTGAGTAGAAAACGAGTGTCAACTTGGATTTCCAGTATTTCTCCAAATCCTGCAGGTGAGTTTTAGTAGGTAGGTAGCGGATAATGTGGAGAAAACCCTACAATTTTAGCATATTTTTTAAACAATAGGTTCTTTCTATAGGAGCCTTTGACGGTTTTCTCCTGTTAGCAGTTGTCAATAAAAATTAAAAACTGCGATTGTGGACACAGCAGACGGGGAGGGAGGGTAAAAGATTTTCAACGTATTCCTCTTCGAAAATTGAAGCACATATGTATGTTAAAGCTAATATATGCTAAGTGCAATAATATACATATAAGGATTCGGCATCCCGTACTCAACTCCATATAGTTTTGAGGCTAAGAAAAATGGCGCCTCTGACGGAATTTGTCGGAACCAAATCGTTACGAAAAATTGTAACGGCGTCACCGCGTCACGTTCCATAAATCAGGGGTGATTTGAATTTAGGGTGAATAGACACAAAATTAGGAAAGTTGATCTACGGATAACTCTCAAATACACGGTGACTTTTAATCGGTGATCAGAAAAAATCTAGCTAAAATTACCTCAATGTTCAATTAATCAAAAGTTTACATAAAACATAATTAATAAACCCACTTAGATAGGCACATTAATTGTCATTGCCGTTAAACTATGAAAGATGAGATAAGTAGAGTGACTAGGAGGATCTTTATTTCAAAATAAAAGTAATCATAAAAAAAGTATATTTAACAAAAGTTATCATAGAAATATACTCTTGATTTCATGTACCTAATTACAACTTTTACGTGACCGCCACCAATTACTGAGTTAGAAAAATTGGTACCTGATCACCGATTAAGTCATCGTGTATATAACAGGTTATAACATAACGTCATGCCTTTTCCCATACGCGATGGCAGAGGCTCAACTGTGCCACTTAGCTAATGATTCAATATTCCATTTTGCGTCACAGAGGGCAAGCCCATCGCCGCAGATAATATAATGAAGCCGTAGTAAAAGGTTACCTCACAATGTTTTTCATCACCGTTAGAACATCCGGTTAGATTATTTTTCAAATATTATTCTGTTGCGGGCTAGCACTATTTCACGCAAAATGGAGTGTGGAATCCAGATATTCCATACAGGTATTCTATTATAGGGACTATGAAATTATTTTATATGGAATAATGTCAAAAACATGGCAATTTTTCATTTGTACAATTTATTGTATACATTTACATTGTATATAAAGTTACCATCTTACCTACCATCTTCCTCGTTTCTACTTTTGCTCTAATCATTTTATATTAAACCCGACAACGAGGGGGCTTTGAAAGTAAAACTACTATTATTTTTTCTAAGGTTAAGTTTAGGTCTTTGATTCCAGCTTACTAAGTTTAGGTAATAAGCTGGATTCACATTTCACATTTACGTACCAAAATTCTGTGACATCGATTTATAATACTAAAGAACGTCGCTACAAAGTTACGTCAGTCGGAAGGTAGAATTTCCTTACGGGGCTTTATCGACAACAATATTTATAAGTTATTATTAGTTATTTATATTTGCAGCAAATAATAATTGTAAATTATATCACTTACTTATGATAAGTCACTCCTTGTTTTATGTATTGTGCCTCCCGCATGATTTACAGCGGTAAACAACGCAGGACACCATTTAATTCTGTCATACGTACAAGTATATCATGTCACAGTATAGGCACCATCTAAACGGCGACTCTTTTGAGTGCCTGGTGACAGGTCCCCTATATTCAAGTCTGTGCCTAAGTGTCATGCTTTCTTACGGATGGGACCGATGTTCACATATTTTTGAGCTTACAAGCCGTACTACATAGCATATGGATGGATATCATCCAAAGCAATTTACCAATAAACGAAGTGCCCTTCGCTCATGTGTGCAGTAGGTACCCCACAAAATTGATCGCGCCACATGCCAGATGCGTGCTCAATACGCGTAGAGCAAATCCATCGCTTAGTACAAACAAGGCGTTCGTTCACCTCTGGAAAGAAGAAGGATGGAGGGAGGGGTGTCTCCTCCTCGGAAGTGGGGGGGGGGGGGATACATAGTACAGACAGATTGCCTTTCTGGTGAGCTTCCCGTCAAACCTTTTGTCGATATCCCGGACGAATGCTAATTCTGGTTATGTTAATGTCGTTTATTAAAAGACCGGTGCGTTGGCTCCATGAATTAGGCACATAATAGGCTTAGGGTATATTACCTACCTACCTACAGTGTTTTATTTAGCATTCGAAGTGTTTATATCCGCTAAACAAGGACATCACAATAGCGTAAATCATTGTAGATGTTCGTTCTTTATAGGTACACGATATTTATCTCTCGGAACTAGGGAATGCAATCTGGACCCGAGATCGCCAAGTCGAGATCTCGCGAGACTAGAAATTTCAATCTCCCGTAATCTCGTCATATTCGAGATCTCGTGTTCTTTTTGATAAAACGTTGTTTTATTCGAGAAACTAAATCGCGTTAAAAACTGCTGAGTTGTAATTTTGAGAATAACAACCCATTATTCCTGAATCATCATTATGCCTGCGATTCTGCGCTACCTAACCTCATCCACTGAGACACAACATGAATCAAACAACCAAAAAAATACTTTATTATTTTTTCTTTATTATTTAAATAAACCAAAAATACATACATGTTTGTAGTATGGGCCGTCAATTTTTATTTTGGGAGCAGGGTGGATTGTAGTGAACATATTATTCACACTTCAGTTGCACAGTGGTCTAGATGGGATTTTTTAATGGTTTTGGAGCAAAGTTTTGTTATAACTCATTGAAGTTCATAACATTATTTTTTGTTTCAAAGTTGTTTGAAATGTTGATTTATCATGAGAAAGGTCAATCCTTCAAAAACACACAAAAATATTTTATTCAATTGTTATAACACATAATAGAAATCCCCAAACGATTTTCTCGGTTCTTACTACAAACAGCCTGTATTAAATAGCGGCGACGCGTGGGCCCCCTGTCACGCAATATAGAGTATCGAATATCTGGTATTAGGAATGAAGTGACGCTATATTAATTTTTGTTTTGTTTTTAATAATGAATGAACGTAATAATTACCCGTTATTTTTTTTTACTTAAGGTTCCGTACCTCAAAAAAAAACCTTATAAGATCACTTTGTTGGCCCTCTATCCGCGTGTCTGTCTGTCTGTATGTCAAGACCCTTTTTTTCAGGAACTTTCCAAGGTATCAAGTTGAAATTAAAGATAATATATATTTTATGTGTGGTCCCTTGATGTTGTTAAAAAATCAAACTTCTAGGTCAACGCACTAAAAAATCAAAACCCTTTATCCCGCAAAATGCTGAATTTGCTTGAATTCGCAAGTGAATCGAACCCTATAGGTCGACCTAGAATTATGAAATTTGGCACGTACCAGGATCGTTTAGCTCAAATAAAGGAATCAATCCGAAAACCGTTTTGTAGTTCCATCACAAATAAAAATACGGTGGAGGCTATTTTTTTAGAAACTGTCCATAAAAAGTCTCAATTAACTGATGCTATATCATCGCCTGCGCACCGATCACTGTCTGCTGCCTTTTAATCCCGTCAATCTCGCCGAGATCTCGCCCAAATTATGCTTCGAGATTGATCTCGAAAAATGAGGCAAGATCTCACGAGATCGGGATTTAATTAAAAACGATAAGAAATTTATTAAGCAAAAGATTCATTAAAATAAGTACAGAGTATATAAATAAGATATTCATTCTAGTTCAAGACGTGTGGGACTGCCGCTCCATCCTCATATAGGCCTGTGCGATTCCACCTATGGCGGGTGCCGCGGATGCACATGCTGCTAGCCCTGATGATGGCGGTTTGAATTCTTGCTCGTAGCCAGCCCATTATTGTGGCAGGGGTCCGGTTCCAGCGGTCCGCCAGTGTTTCGGTGAGGTGTTTAGTGAATGATATCATTTGTGGAGCAAAAACTCCGTCGACAGAGGTTACTAAAGGGGTGAAGGTGGTGTGGCGCGTCTCGCATGGGTCGCAGTACTTCCTTTTCTTTTCTTCTTCAGCTGAACGAAGGACAGCCGCTACGGGGCGTTATGCGTGGGAGGGAGCGTCGGTGTCTATGACACGGATATCAAATAACGCCTCCCTCTGGGCAATCCATACCCCCCGACAAGCCAAGTCTCCGCGGAGCCCAGGATTTAATTTCCCACTTAGAACCCGACTTACACGACACTGACCGATAAAAGTATGTTAGATTTTTTAATCTACCTACTACAATTTTTGACCGAGCGAGCGAAGCGCCCAGCTTCGAGATTGGACAAAAAAGCATTTGTCCTTCCGTCTATCTGTCTGTTCTCGGCTTCAGGTCGCATCTCTCGTGAAATTTTGTGAGCAGGTTCGATAATTATAGTTTATTTTTTGTCGAGTCAGTTTTTTTTTTTTTTTGGCGGACTTATGGCGTAAATTGGTGTTACAAAGTTATTGGTGCGGCTACTTTCATAATCCATGTATATAATAAGGTGCATTCATAAGTTTGTATGTGGTATTGAAAGAAAATGCAGTCGAGTTATTTTATTTTTAGAGTTTTCTGTAGCAAACGTATTCGTTGCAGCGGATTTCAGTTTTTGATTTTATTTCGGAAAAATTATACTTAATCAGACCACGCAGTTCTCTTCACCTTCACGAGACGAACCCGTAGTCACCAGATTTGAACTCCTGGGACCAAGGAAACGAGAAATTGCCAAAATATATACTCCTATTTTGCTCAAAAGTCTGCATAGTAATAAGAAAATTCAAGCACCTGAAATTCGATTTAAAATTGGACTTTCTTCGTTCAATTGTTGCGCAAAATAACCTTGTATCGGGTTATAATGAAGCCTTTTGTCCGTCAGTCATGCATGACAATATGTTTAAGTCAGTGAACGATTATACCATAATCGTATAATAAGTATAATCGTTCACTGGTTTAAGTATTATGTGTGTCGAAGGGCTCGCGAGTTCTACTGTTCTCACAGAACCACTAGTTTTGATTGGTTCAGTATCAAGTATCTGGCAAAAACCCGTTCACCCCACCAATGAGTTCATTTATCCATCCATCCTCCTAAATCCCAAACTTTCTTGAAGTAGCAGAATCGGTCTTGCAAACCAGCGCGACAGGAAAAGGCTCCTTAGGGTACGAAGGTACATGAAGGTACTTACATTAGCAGACGGTGACGGAACGGCGGGCGTCGCTTATCAATAACCGCACAATGAAAGGGTGCCCCCTGACCCGGACCGACCTACACTTGCCCTTTGGCAGTTTCTGCTGGTTTCCCAGAAGTTTCTATTGTAGCCTAGGTGGACAAGAAGCCGTTGAGGTAGAGTTCTTGTTCTTGTTCTGACGATCAACGCACTCGGAAATGTTCCGAATGAAGTATCACTTGTCAGATCTAGTAATTTTCAAAAAGTTAAACGTAGGTAAACGAATTAGCAGCAAAATGGAGCAGAGTCAGTCTAGTAAGGTAGGCAACGTAGAGGAATCTTTCTACAGCAAATCAGAGCTGTAGATATGGACACAACCTTTCTTATAGATGGAATCTCGATACTAATTTATTTAAAAAATATGCTGATGAGTGCCACTAGCTATAAAGCGGAATAAGACTTTCTCGAGTAAACTTTGACAACTCAGTATAAATTTGTATGGAGTCGTCAAAGTTTACTCTGCCTTCTAGCTAGTCGCGCTAAGTGGGCGTTTCTCCAGAAACTGGGCAACTTAATGTTTTTGTTAATAATACTTGTTTTTTCAGTTTTGTATTCATTTTTTTACTAATCAAATATAATGCAAATAAATTAAATTAAATGTATAGAAATAAGAAGTTTATATAATGAAGCCACCCCTCAGTCTGTCAGGCTGAATGGCTCAATTGTCTTAGTCTAGACGACGACAACAATTTATGCACTAGTGAAGTTTTAATATCATCGGCATTTGATTGGAGTAAATAACTAAATTACATCATAAATTAACAAACAATAATTTTGTTATATTTTACAGGTATATGTACTTTATTTTTTTTATCATTATTGTAGCCCAAAATTGGAATTCATTCAGAATTTCAATTAAAATCACAATTATTGCAAACGTTTTTAAGTGTCACAATTATATAACTAGCCATGATTTAGTGTTAAAGCTAAATAATAGTGATTTTTGGCCCCCTTTCATGGATTTTATTCGAAAATATAGATACTTAATCCTATTTAACTATAAGCTAGAAATATTTATAGAAATGTTCTAACGTATGAAATAAATAACCTAAAATAAATGAAAATATTTCTTGCCAAGGGATTGACGGTAACTAGATTCGACGCAGGCTCCAGGAAGCGAAACGGGTGCTGCATCTAAAAATTATGCTTTTGTCACTAATTTGTAATAAGTGTAGAAATTTATTCTTAGCGCAAAATTTTAAGCCAGAGAGAACATAATACATCATTTTAAATATGTCCAGCGGAACTGTTCACAAAAAGCGGGGACACATTTTAATATTATTTGATTGTTTTGTATTAAAAATAGCAGGTCTAATTCATATTCATGTAATAATGCCCAAATATTAAAATTATTTTATTAACTCATGTAGTGATAGTATGCATTATTGAAGTTTAAAGCAATAAAACCGTCCGAGAGAGATACCAAGGGACTGTTTTTCGATCATTTTCCAAAAATATTTTGATGTAATAAAGCTAAGTTAAACTGACATATTTCACTGAGCACACGTAGATGTGATAAATTTCTTTTGAATGTAACAATAAATTTATATGTATGTAACAATCCAACTAATACTATAAATGTGAAGTAGCGATGTATGGATGTTTGTGTGTTTGTGCCTCAATCACGATAAAACGGTTGAACGGATTTGAGTGACATTTAACACAGAGATAGTTTATGAGTAAGGTTAACATATAGGATATTTTTTATCCGACTGCACCAGAAGGACAGTAAGGTTATCTCAGTAGATGATACTTCCTAGGAACACGCAGATGAAGCAGCGGGCATCAGCTAGTAAAGTATATATTCGAGTTGCCCAGTTTCTGGAGAAACGCTCACTTATATTTGTACTATAGATATTTCTTATCGCTCTCTTTATCGAGGAACGGCAACGATTTGCAAACGGCGTCTGCGCAGATTGCCGGAAATAGAACATTAAACGTTAAGTTGAAGCGGGCGACAGGACGCGACAGCGGCCATGATGGATTGCTCTCTATTTATGAACGGGCTGATATAAAAGACGGGAGTTCACGCTTATCGTACCTACCTCACTAATAGGATACTGACTTATAGCTATAGTACCCATTTCAGTACTAATTAAACATAAACATTTACATACAGGCACATACACTGCCTCGGGCCCGACACTAGGATACCCTGTGCCGTGGGTACCAGAAACAGCGACGTCACACACATATCCTAGATTTTTTTCTTACCCCAGCGGGATCAAATCCGGGACCTCTCGCATAGTAGGCAGAACCACAACCGCTGCGCCACAAAGGTCGTTTTAATTGCCGTCACACTAAATCATGTGTTCCTAACCTGGGGGATCCTACAGGAAAAATGATGCGAAACTTATAAATGCACGTGGTTACATACATACATGTAAACAACATTTTGCTTTCTAAACTTTGTAAATAACATTTTGCTATCTAAACTCACAGGAAATTAACACCACATCGTCATACAAGAAAGCTTAATACCATTGTACGGTGGTACGGAACCCTTCATGCCCTTCCGAATCGTATTTTTCCATCAAACCTTATGGTATCAAACCTTTTGGATGAGGGACAAAAACAGTGTTCACAGTAAGCGATAGAGATGGGCGTGACAAGATTGAAAAGGTTAACTACTGCACTGATTTTCAGAGAAATCTTGCTCTACTGCGCCGAAGTCTTTTTATATAATGCTACTATACAGTAGTACATACGTTCCTTACAGTTATTCAGAGAATCATTTATTGGGTTTAAACGCTGAGCTGAGCTAGACATCCTTTCCATAGTTGCTATGGTGTTTCCTGCATTGAATCGCTAATTCTAAGCATATCGCCGCAATTATCCGGCCCCGAACGTACCAACACGAGCAATTTAAGGAAATATCCAGGTGAATTCTCTTTGCAAACGGGATACCGTGGTATATCCCGCCCACCGTATGAATTCCACACCCGGGTCATAAATAAAATAAGCAAGTAAACAAGGCCCACCATCGAATGATAACTATCCTACTACGCTTAGTGCCGGGCCGGCATTGTCCGTTGCGGCGCGGCATTTTCGGTAAACTGTATCTCACATATTTAAATATCTCGTGCAGTGTTCAACGCCTCACGTTCTATTAAAGTAAGCCACTTAAGCTTCTAAAAAAATGAGAAGTCTGGGGTATTTCATTATGTTATAAACTTATGAATGCAACTATGTAGTTAACTTCAGGGAGTATGAAAATAGTTTGAAAATAGACCAATAACTTTGTAAATTTTGTTAGCTAAAATCCAACATATTAAATTTTCACTACCATGTGGGCTACCATGTCACATTCACGATCTCTACAAATCCATTAGCTTCCTTCTGGCGCAGTGGGGTAGTAAATTGTTACCCAGAGCACAGCCAAAAGCTGTCAATAATCATGGTTGAAAAATATAAACTATATGCGGAATAACGTCAGTGAAATTTTAGCAATAAGTAGCAGAAGACAGACCCTGTCCTGCGCACCCTTATGCACCCTAAAACCAGAAATGTGTGCGTAGGGCTGCGTGTGCTTACGCGAAACGGAATGTGGCTGTGTGCGCAGCCGTGAGCGCACTGTTCTACGAAGATTACCGGGCGTGTCCGGGTGGCATCTTCTGAAAAGCCCGTGGGGTACAACCCTGGGCCGCGTTGTGCCCCACGGGGTTTTCAGAATTTGGAACCTCTTGAAAAGCCAGAGCGCTACAGCGCGATGCTGCGTTGTACCACACGGGGTTTTCAACGGTCACATTGACAATTCATCGCCTGACAAGCCCGTGGGTGCAGCGCCTACTTTTTGTGAATTAGCTTCTGGTTAAAAACAACTATATTTCTTAATTTTCATTTAAAATTTGTACTTCTTATAGATCAAGTTCGTTCAGGTTACGGCCGATTTTCCAATCCTCAGACAATCATTATATAATTTAACGGTGAAGGAAAACCTTCATCACCCCATTGCTGCGGCGATGGGCTAGCCTCTTGTCTTGCAAAATGGAATAATGATAAACTGGCTAAAAGTGGGCACAATTGATCCTCTGCCACCCCGTAGGGAAAAGGCATGACGCTGTGTTATGTTATGTTAAAGGAAAATTATATCATGTCTGATCCAATGTTGGATTCGAATATAGATCTTAAATATTTTAGACGTTGTGATTGGCAGCGTTTGCGATGATAGCTGCGGCGATGGGCTAGCCCCCTGTCACGCAAAATGGAGTATTGAATAACTGATTAAAAGTGGGCACAATTATGGCTCTGCCACCCCATATATGGGAAAAGGTATGACGCTATATTAAACATAAGAAATAGGTACAGGAAATAGGTAGAGCTATATAAAAAAAAACAAGTGAAACATACAATTGATAGTAAAATTATGGTTTGTTGTTGTTGATATGTGCATGTTGACACACATATTCTTTTCTGAAAACGTATCGCATTAGGTTAGAATATCGTCTCTTCGTTATCCAGTTGGTGTGGGTATTGGCAGATAATATTTTGATTAACTTATCACGCTGTTTTTCGTAAAGTTCGCTTTTCAGTGTCCACCGTAATCCGCACGAGAAAATTTGTTCTCAACTATTGTCATCGTCAAATCTAATCAATTAAAAATCCTCATCCGAGAATAATAACAGGTAGTTTATTGTTTCGCACATCTCTGTTACGATACTAACAATAACTGCAAAACAAAATTACCACAAATCACCGGTGAGAAATTGTGATCTTGCACCGCACGCGCTTGGTGCGGTAATCCATCTTTCACGCCTAGTGCATGCATGGGTCGCAGCGTTGTACCCCACGGGCCATTCAGACGATGAATTGTCTATGTTAGCGCTGGAAAACCCCGTGTGGTACAACGCAGCGTCGCGCTATAGCACTCTGGATTTTCAAGCGGTTCGAAATTCTGAAAAGCCCGTGGGGCACAACGCGGCCCAGCGTTGTAGTTGTACCCCACGGGCTTTTCAGAAGATACTCCCGGGTGCCGTGTGTATGTCGCAGTTAGTTGGTTAAATCAGACACTTAACTAACTCTCTAGACCGTTAATTAGTCAAGTCACTAAAATTCCGTCAGACAATTGAGTGAACGAAACGTTTAACGAGTTGTCTAAACGTTCCTCATTTTTCTTCATTTTTTTATGTGTACTTAAGTTTATATTTTAAGTATTTTTTGTTGTTCTTACATGTTCAACCCAACACGAAGGATAAAGGGGGCTTCGCTTCGCTCACCCCCTTTACACTTCACCTAAGCTGCCGCAATGTTTTGCCATGATATAAGCTGTGCAAATCAGCTGTTGTCGTGACGCCGTCTTGTTTTCCAACACGCCGTCTTTCGGTAAGACAGTTTGTTGAACGTTTTCGACAATGCTTTATTTAAATCAAAATGCTAGTGACTTGGTTAAACGTCGGCATTTAATTAACGGTCTAGAGAGTTAGTCAAGTGTCTGATTTATATATTCATTATTTGTGCAGTCGCGATCTTAACCCTTTACCCTGACTGAACTTTGTACCGTTCTTATTGCATGGATTATAAGGCCTACGATCATCCAGCACAGAGGTGACGCTACTATAGCTATATATTCATCCTTATTCGCACTAAAACCTTATCAAGCCGCTATGTCGCGTCGCGTTATGCCGCGCGACATATACCGGAAGCACTTCCGTTTCCGTCGCGGCCAGATCCGTGACAAAAATATTGAGTGTGCCTGCTTTAGAACTGTTTTATCTGAATGGTCAGTCTAACCCGATTAGAGACCAAACATTTGACGTCTCGTCAAATAAACGTGTGAAGTACATCCAGAACTGAATGCTCATAAAATATCCCACGGCGAAGAAGTTGCGTCAGACCAAAGGTGGTTAAGTTGTGAGTTAGTTATCTACCAGGCCGCGATTACGTGCCATAAGACTTGATCGTGTAGGCAAGGCATAACTATAAATAGTTCTAGGACTGAGCGTAAATAGATGGCTTCCCGAAATAAGCTACAAAGGGGAAGGGCCCTCCTGTTAACGCGTGTTTTTTGCATGTCTGCGACTTCTAACAGGAAACGGGGGATTGTTTGTGCGGTTTATGTTTTAGTTTGCCTTCTCTGTCTGTCTGTTTGTATGTTGGTTGGTACACGTGGGGCGGCCATATCTGTATTTTATTTTATTGAAGCTTTGTCTATCCCTTGTATTTAAGTATATTTAAATGAATAAGAATGGTAACGGCGCTATTTAAGATACAAACACCCGTATTATGGTATCACGGACTCGGGAGTCCTGTCAGGCCATGGGCAATCAATTTCTAATAGTACCTTTTTCAGACTTCTATTCCATATTTGTAAGAATATTTTGTTAGATATAGAAAACAAATACGCAAGTGGCATTCATTAGGTTGGTAAACATGCTTTATCAAGATAATCTTCATGGCGTCATTAATAAGTTTTACCATGGAGGTTACATACCTAATTGGTCAGCTTAGAGCTCGTCGCCAAGGGCGTCGACCTGAGCTAAACTAGGGCACCACATATCGTTCACTGTCCGCTGAACGATACCGACAACGAGCCGGTCTAGCCGAGAAATGAGCTAGATATTGATAAATAGAAGTTATTTCTTTTAAACGAGCTCTATTGGTTTCAAAGTGATTGCAGGCCGCAAATGTGTGAATTATGTGATACAATTTTATATGATGTTAGCTTTGTTCATATTATATATGCATTCTAGGTATGAGTTAAGTTAGTTCGTATTTCTAGTCGCCAACTTTCCAGTAGCAGGTCTCGTTAATAATATTTACCTATCAGATACAGTTCAAAACTCAAAACTCAAAACTCAAAACGTTTATTCTGTAAATAGGCCACAAGGGCACTTTCACATGTCATTTCATTTCATTTTTTACAGAACATTTGGTATTATTATCATATTATCAGAAAAAAAAAAAAGTACTTAATTATTGTTTCTGAGAGATGTAAAGAGTCTCATGTCAATAAAATAATTAAAATATAAATAACAGAGATGTATAGTCTCTTTAGTCAATAATACAATGATAATAGGAGATGTAAATGGTCCCCACAGTCAAGAGTTGTATAATTAAATTAATCTTTGGAGGTGTAAAAGGCCTCCAAGTGTCCAGTAAAAGAAACTCTGGCAGTGAGGATGCTCACAATTAATTAGAACAATTCAGTCCCAAGCATTTTTATCGTCTATGTACTCTTTAATACTGTAGTAAGCTTTAGAAATAAGCCTTTGCTTGATGTATTTCTTGAACTTATTAATTGATAGATCAGTCAAAGTGCTTGGGAGTTTATTGTAAAATCTTACACAATTACCCTTGAACGAGTTTTTTATTTTATGGAGCCGAGTAGTGGGCACTGCAAGTTTGTCCTTGTTTCTAGTATTAAAGTTATGTATATCACAGTTTCTTCGAAAGTTAACAATGTTCTTATGGACATACATAATATTCTCGTAAATATATTGACTATGGACTGTCAATATATTTACTTCTTTAAACTTATTTCTAAGAGAATCTCTATTATTCATTTTATAAATTTTATAAATCGCACGAACAGCCCGCTTCTGCAGCACAAAAATAGTATTTATGTCAGCAGCACTGCCCCAGAGCAGAATACCGTAGGACATAATACTATGAAAATAACTAAAATAAACTAATCTGGCTGTTTTTAAATCTGTCAAGTGACGGATTTTCCTGCATGCAAAAGCTGCAGAGCTCAGTCTGTTCGATAGCTTATCAATATGTGGACCCCATTGGAGTTTGGAATCCAACGTTATACCTAGAAACACTGTGCTGGTTACCAATTCCAATTCCTCATTTTTAATTGTTATACATGTCTGATTATTTTTAACGTTAGTAGTAAGAAACTTAACACATTTAGTCTTTTTCTCATTTAATAGCAAATTATTAACATTAAACCAATTTACCACTCTTGATATGGTATTGTTCACGTGATCATCAGTAGCGTGTTGGTTTCGCTTTGTTTTAAAAATAAGTGAGGTGTCATCAGCAAACAGTATCATATCATGACAGTCCCTTCCTAGATAGGGTAAGTCATTTATATAGATGAGGAATAGGAAGGGTCCCAATATTGAGCCCTGTGGCACGCCCAAAGAAACCAATGATCCTGGTGATCGTTCTCCGTTTACGTCTACCCTTTGTATTCTTCCGTTCAGATAAGATTTTAACAAATTCAATGACGTGTCTCTAACTCCATAATGATGTAATTTCCTGATCAATGTTTCATGACAAACGCAATCAAAAGCCTTAGATAAGTCACAAAAAATGCCTAGGGCATCTTGTGACTCTTCCCAGGCATCAAAAATACTTTCAATGAACTGAATTCCGGCATCTGTTGTTGAACGACCGCGAGTGAATCCAAACTGTTTGTTATGCATTAGCTTATTTGATTCAAAATGATGTAATAGCTGTGATAAGATTAATTTCTCAAAAATTTTACTTAATTTTGGTAGTATTGATATAGGTCTGAAATTGGTGGGGTCTTGAGTACTACCTGCTTTGAAGAGGGGAATTATCTTACTTTGTTTCATTAAATCAGGAAATTCACCGCAGTCTATACAATTGTTGAAAATGACCGCTAGGTCAGGTGCAATTAATTCGATCAGGGATTTAACGACGTGAACAGAGAGTCCCCAAAGATCATTCGTTTTCTTAACATTTATCAATTTAAATGCCTTTACGACATCTGAACTTGTGACGTGCTTAAAATTCAAGTATGAAGCACACTCTGAGACATTATCTTTTAATATTGCAACAGCAGACAAAGGTGACGAATTTAAATACTTAGTCGTGGAAGCCGGTGCATTAGTAAAAAACGATTCAAATTCAGTTGCAACTTCTAAGCTAGAACTCGTAAGCTGTCCATTGATTTTTAGTTCGTAATCGTGAGTCGCTTTTTTACTACGACCGGCCTCCTCATTAATTATTTTCCAAGTCGTTTTTATAACATCGGAACTATTCTTAATTTTACTACTCAGAAAATTACGTTTAGCTGTATGACAGTCTAATTTAAATTGTTTGGAGAACTGTTTGACTTGTTCTTTGAATTCGTCACTCATGTTGAACCGTCGTTCCTCATACAATGCATACAATGCTTGCCTGCGTTTATGCAACTCTGCAGTAGCCCACGTACTAAAGTCGTTTGAACCACTAACCACAACCGATTTTGAAGTGAATATCGCGCTGTACTGTTTCATAAAGGTTTCAAAGAATAAGTTATACATTATATTAGGAGACTGTTCAGCAGCCAAAAACGGTAGTTCCTGGGCTAAAGAGTATCTCATTCTTTCTAACCGGTCAGCAGTTATTGGCACAAACGAAATTTTCTTTTTAATGACAGGTTCTCTAATAGAATCAAATTGAAATAATTGACCTAAATGATCTGAATCCAATTCACTGATAACACTTTTACTGATTGGAATAACATCAGTAAAAATGTTGTCAATGCATGTAGCACTAGTAGCAGTCACTCTTGTTGGCTCCATAAATAAATGGCTAAGCCTAAATGATGAGAAAAGATTTATCAATCTAACGCTGAGAGTAGTTCTTTCTAACAGATTAACATTAAAGTCACCACATATAATTAATCGTTTCGTACTGTGTGATGAAATAGTTAGGACGGATTCCATTATTTTCTCGAACATTTCAAAGTCGCTCAAGGGTGGCCTATAGACACATATAACGATGAACTGTTCTAATTCCACAGCTGCAAGTTCTATAGTTCGTTCAACAGATAAGGAAACAATGTCCTTACGTTCCTTGAATTTCATTTGATTGTTTAGTATGATTAATGCCCCACCATGTATTGAATTAAGTCTGGTGAACGAACTACCAACCTGGTGATCTTTAAAGCTAAACATAATTTCATTAATAGTTAACCAGTGCTCTGTTATGCACAAAATGTCAATTTTATTACAATTTAAAAATAACTCTATTTGTAGATCTTTGCCTCTAATACATTGAATATTCTGATGAACCAGGCTTATATACTTAGCATGTGAGCTTCCCTTATTTTTAGGGTTTTCTAATATACTAGAACATATGTTGCCAGAGCCTGGGTCCTCTGTTGTCCTATGAACTAATTTAAATGCATCCTGTTATTCTGGTCTGATACCAGATTCATATTAGGCTGCTCAGTAAAAGCAGAGTTAGAAGCCAAATTTTTGGCTGTAATGTCATATAAATATAATAGTGACATAGCTATTTGTCGTTTACAATAATTTGAAAGGTAAAATCTACCTTTAGTCATAGTAAAATAATTACTAACATAATTGTTAGTGTCAATAATATCAAACTTATTATTATATGTACATAAATTGTACATAGTTATATTCATATTATGTCTATATACATTTTCATTTTGTGTCAATTGGTTGCAGTAGGGAAATGTGAACAATATAATTTTTTTCACACTAAGACCATTCAATGTTTCATAAAATTTTATTAAATTATTTTTGTTCACATCTCCCCTATTGCCCATGAAAATTATCAGTGTGGCACTGGCTGTGATAGTGCTGTCATTCAAAATTTGATTTATAATATTATCTACAGTGCTAAAAGGTGAGCAATTACTAATAACACTATGTCCCTTAGAGTATGAGTGGAGTGCTGAGCCCATGCCACTTCCAATCTCATCACAGTACATTATAATATCAGGTGTTGTGGTCATATCAGACTTGGCAGAACTATTATCAGTAACACCTTGTGTTGGTAAACTGTCAAACAAGCCCGGAGAGTTGCCCGCTGTCAAACAACCACCTTTCTGCTCACAGCGACAAGTATGGTTGTTGGTCAGCGACTCAAACCGCTCACAATTATGGTTCATTTCTTGAATTAAATCATCCATAGCCAATGAGTATTCATTTATAACTTTCTCAGAGTTCAAATATGCACTGTTTAGTGATCTCAATGAATCCTCCAAGCTTTGGATTTTCAAATGTAAGTTTTGTGTGTCAGTTTCATACATCAACTTAGTACTTTCTAATTCTAATACACACATATTCAAATCATGTAATAAGTTTACATTTTTCTTGCTTACTTTTAAGTTTTTAGTACACAATTTATTATGTTTTATTAATTTCTGAGTTTTCCGTATATACCTATTTATTTTACCTAGTTTGTTATTGCTGCAACTTAATAACCTTGATGTGGGCAATGTGTCATTAGTTAAATCAATGACATCATTAAGGCTTCCAGTTGCAACAGTAACCAGCTGCGGGCTGATCCCTACGACTTCACTGTAGAGGCTCTGGGTCTGCAACGCTGCGGTGTTTTCCTTCTCCTCCTGGAGTGCATGTATTTGTTCATGGGCATCGAACAATGCTTTCTCCAGGGAATCAATCGATTTCAGGGCTTGCTCGTACTCTGCACTACATACAGTGAAGCTATCTACGGTGACCTGCAGCTTGTCCCGCTCAACAATTACATCACTACATTCTTGTTCTAATACACATAATTGTTTCTTTAGCTTATCTCTACTTTCAAGTACTGATAATAGCTCTTTCTCATTTTCCTCCCTTTCACAGAGTAATTCGGTGACCATTTCCTTTGATTTTTTTAATTCTAGTAAGGTAACTTTGAGCTTGTCATTTTCCTGCTGTCGGGAGGCGACAGCAGCAGCTCTGCGGGTCATCATGGTTACAGTTGAGATAAGAATCAAGGAATTGCACACCAAAACAATGCGAAATTACTTACGTGGAATAGTAACGTTTTTCAGCGTTTGCACATCACTAATTGCTATGAAATATATTTTAAACGTTGTTAAATATAATAATTTAACAATAAGGTAACAAAAAGCGCCGAAAGTGTACGGAAATAACAAATACTTTTAAATTTATAACCTGCAACGGTCACAAATTTAACATGTTTCGAGACACTAGTAAACGTCACTAAAACACACTGCAAACAATAGAAATACTTAACATTACACTATAATCCTAAAATAACACTAAATTGGGCTCAGAATTACACTAAATCATATTAAAATATAAATTTTTTTGGACCAGTTGGCTTGCTACCAGCTGTAGTATAAGAGCCTAGTGTAAATACTTGTTCATGATAACCAGTCATCCAAAGTAGCCTTTCTGATTCAGAATTCCTCCCTTCCTCTCTCATCTTCAATTTTCCGCCCCTCCCCGGTACTGAGGACAAGCCATTTTAGGAGGATGGGACCATTTTGCCATTCTGGACAGAAGTAATAAACCATGCTTGATACAAGACTAGTTACAGAATTTCTACTTCTACTTGTAGTTAGATATGTAGCTAAGTAGTATTTTATCGTCATACGACACGTATGGTGAAATCAGCATGGTTATGGTTATAGTTAATTAACTACGCACTACAAGTTATTCAGAGCGCAATCCGCCATTACGAAACAGCTGTAAATGCAATGACAAACATTACTTAAATTCTCATTTGTTTAATCGGAAGGTTGCATCGTCTATGTGGTGGACTGGATATAAAAACGCGTCACATAAGTTGTGAAAACTATTTGGCGTTTTGTTAGATATACATGTTATGGCGTCGTTTTTAACGTTACTCTTATGCGGCTTAATACCAGACTGAATTTTTCTCTAACATCTGTCGATGGCACTACTTATTTGATATCAGGTCGGTCCAAACGGAGCCCTATTACTGTAAAGTTTCCATCCGTCTGTCCGTCGTCCGCATGTCACACAGGTGTTACAGCCAAAGGGTTAAAGATACAGTCTTCAAATTTTCTCAGTATAAACATCTTTGCTGACCCAAAGCCATTAACATTGTCAAAACATATTTTTAAATGTTTTTAAGGGGGGGCCCCATACAGCTAAATGAGGGCGCGAAAAAAAACGATTGTTCTACCCCATCGTTGTTTAGAGCTCTTTGAATATAAAAATACTGTATTTTTTATATTGGAAAAACAAAGTCAGCTTTCATTACAACATTTTGTATAAATAAATAAAATATCCCATAAAAAACATTGAATAAAATTAAACATCCCATAGACGTGCTTTGATGATAATGTTTAACCGGTCCATTACCGCGCCTGCGCGCGAGGCATCGCGATTTTGAACCTTATTGTTTATCGTCGGTCGATTTGTCCGCAACTCGACGACTTCAATTGGGCCTATTTTGCGTGATGTGGGTGGGGGCACTACTCCTGCCAACCCAGCTCCTGTAGGAAGCCTAGCAAACCCTTGATGTTGCCGACTAATTCCTGGAGCGAACTTGGCGAGGTGTGGTGCCCGGTAACCACGCCGGGACATTCCAGCAGGATGTGGGTGGCTGTCTGGAACTCCATGCAGGCTCTGCACAGTGGGCTGTCTGTAACTGTGCTTGTTTAGCAAAGCCTGTCCAGCCATCGCTCCGGTTACCAAGCGGAGATGTGACCTCTTTAGCTTCAGAAGCTTACGTGCTTGGGCTTGCTTGCAGGTATCCAAGGTTGACCAATGAAGTTGGTGAGTTATCTTTGCGTGCTGCCTTAGGGTTTTCCTCAACCAGCTGAATTTCAATGGTATTATGGGTTCTGGTCCCTCCAACGTCTGTTCCGAACCTAACCTTACCTGTGCGTCGGTTGCGTCCCTTTATCCACTGCAGGGTAATAATACTGTGTTTACATACCTCTGACAGGGCTTGGTGACACTTGAATGGTGATTGGTGGTTTTTTCAAAACCTATAATGGGAAAAGGCATTTCTAGGAATGCCGTGGTAGTTGAGTCCTTAACAACTACCAATATATAGACACATCACCGTTTTTCTTTAAAAATCACTCATTTTTTGGCTTATATTCTACTTTGGTGCGCAACCCTAAATGTGTGAAGTCCGACACGCACTTGGCCGGTTTTTCAGGTAGTCCAATATATCTCATCCGTGTCCGTTGCTCTTACATTAATCCAACCATAGACATGAGACGTCTCAAGAGTTAAGAACGTAAATGATTGGTCGAACTATACGTCCGAAACAAATAGTTAAAGAATCATTGAAATATCCCAAAGCTCTTCTAGCTCTTCTTCAGTTTACACGTTGATAAATGGTATTGGTATGACGTGACAGCAAGATATAAGGTTCTCTGATTAGCGATTAAGACAAGCCCCAGATCCGGTTGTCTGTTTAGGATAGCATAGATAAATATTTAGCGTAGAAGGAGAGCTAATAGTCAATATTGTGCCTCCAGAGTGGAATACTAAGATTGCTTTGTGTTTGTTTACATCAATATGAAAACGTCGTCGTGCCAAAATCCATCATCTATCTATGAGTATATAAGTAACAAGATTCAATTTAATTGAGTAGAGAAGCCTAATTGAATGAACTCGTGAGTGTTGATACTTGTACTAAGGTGCCTACATTTAATGCTCTGTGGTGCCTACTAACTTATATCACTAACTGGATAGCGACCGCAATCGAAATTGTTTATCTATTTTTGTGTGGAAGTACAATTATTATGTCGTCGGGCTCAAAATTATATTTTGGCAAATAATTGTTTTATCTAAAATATAATAATAAAAATAATAATTTATTGCATCACAAAAAGTTTACATTTTGTTACGGACAAAGTTCTTAGCTTAATTAGGTATTAGTCTTTATAGTAGGGACATCTGGAACCTGAGCTAGGTAAAATACCTGTATTTCAGGCTCCAGTGCTCTTCTTAAATAAGGTGTTTTGCTAATTTTGTAAATATATCTTACAGTGCAGATTAACAAGTTAAAATACAATGCCGAAAGGAGATTACGTTAACAAATAATTAACAATACATACTTCGAAAATTTTGAGTCTATTAATATAAAAACCGGTCAAGTGCGAGTCTAAATCGCGCACGAAGGGTTCCGTACCACCGTTCAATGGAAGCGATGGTGAGGAGTGAATAGTTTGGATTTTACACAGCAAAATATTGTTTACAAGTTATTGGTGCGGTTACTTTCACACTCCATGTACGTAACCAGGTGCATCCATAAGTTTGTATGTGGTATTGAAAGAATTGTTGTATGGGAGCCCCCTTAAATATTTCTTTTATCCTGTTTTTTAGTATTTTTTGTTATAGCGGCAACAGAAATACATAATCTGTGAAAATTTCAACTCTCCAGGCTGTATCTCAAGAACCTAGCTAGCTAAGCTAGGTTCTTGAGATACAGCCTGGTGACAGACGGACGGACGGACGGACCGCGAAGTCTTAGTAATGGGGTCCCGTTTGGAACCCTTCGGGTACGGAACCCTAAAAATGATTTGTGAGTGGCCTCTCTTTGAGTTGTAGCAGTATGTGTGAAAGGGGGTGTAGATATATGCGACTGTGTTGAACACGAAATATCATATGTACACATATTAATCAATGACATAAACTATAAGAGATAAGTTACTAAATATAACATATAAATATTTGTTATAGTTAATGTTCATTTATGATATATCATTTTACGATTGTAGGAGTTCTTTGGTTTGATCATATATATATTGATAGAGTTTTTAGAAATTTGGAAACTACAGCTTTAAGATAATTAATGTTGAGAGAATATAAATGAACTTGTCTATTAATTCTATTATAAATGAAAGGTCTCAGGAAACAGATAAATGATGAGAAAAGGATAATTTAAAAGTATGTGAATGTAAGAAAACTCTGTCATCGCGGCGTTTAATACTGAAGTGGGGTTAAACTTTGAAGAGGAATCTTGATTACGAACTACTTGATAAATAAATAGTTGTCGTGCTGTGAGGACATCACAGAAATGATAAAGTTGTTCAGTAGAAAATAGAATTTCCTGTGACGCTCGCGAGGTTTACAGCTCACAGAGCCACCAGTAATATTGATGTGATATAATTAAGAGGTATACTTACAATTAGGTTTGAAAGTACAATCTCTAAGACTGCTCTTTGAGCTCGTTCCAGTTCCAAAAATAGAGTTTTCGATGCACTACCTCATGAGCTGATGCAGTACGTCAGTAATGACTGACAAAGAGCCTGATAAATTATTTTCATCAGCCCTCCATCAGCCACATGTCGAAGGCTTTTAAATATATACTTATATGAGTTTACAGACCCTACCACAGAGTTGCATAATGTGAGGACCGAAACTCAAATTTTGGTCAACCAAAATACCCAGATATTTTATGTTGTCAGATTCAGTTTCAGATTCAAGTTTTTATTGAATATAAATAAATATTATCTTATTCAACGTCAAAATTATACTTACCTGTAACTACATGTCAATTTTTTATATAAAAAAAGACTACACCGTTTCGGAAGGTCGATAAAGATGGACAATTTGGATAAAGTTGGACAAGAGCAGGGTTGATTTGGGTCAGAACAATTGTGAGCCCAAATCACACCATTGTGGATATTTCCCATGGCGAAAGTTAAAGTTAAAGTTAAGTTAAAGTTTTCTTTTAGCGGCATTAAGCGTCAACAAGTTGTTTTAAGCCATTGAGAAACGGTATGAAAACCCGTCGCAAAAAGCGGTCGCTCTATGAGAAGTGAACGATATTCTACTTAGCTTGTTTATGCGATGTTAGGAACATGTTAAGGTGATACGAAAAATATGGGGTTTTTTAGAATCCATTTACTCCACTGTAAAGTCATCTACAGATTTGATTTTTAGGTTAACGTTAATTGGGTATTTTATTAAGATTCTCACTGAAGGAAAAAGCGATTCGATAAAATTATCTCGTTAGAATTTAATTACGAAAAGACATCTATTATTTTTATTTTTTTCTGTAATTCTATATCCTAACTAATTTCATTGCGAAATTGCATTCAAAATGTGGATACTTAAACTCGCCTTGAAAATATTTTTGAAAAAATAGCGTAGTTCATTTTTAATCAATTCTTATGTGGTTTGGCGGTAAGTTATTTTAGTTTGAGTCGACCGCATTGTTCGCGTTCTCTTTTCTTTCTTATGTGGAAGTAATTGACGCTATCACTTGAATACTTTCTTATTACTTTTATTTAATTTTTCGTATCACCTTAAGGCTACGGGTTCGCACTGCGATAGCGTTCATTGACCCGCCTGCTACTGCGGACCGGATCATAAATGGAAACCATGGTAACTAGCGGTGCCCACTACCATGATAAGCTAAATAAACGACAGTAATTTCGAACGTTGCACGTAATAAGTGAGTTTTGCCAACCCAATCAAGAGCATACAGGGGTAGACAGGAGTTATTGCCTGATATTGCCATGCTAACCCGAAAAGACTACATAGAAGCAGCTGCGGGCCTGCGACACAGAGTGTTGAAATATATTTGCTTTGAAATATAGATTCAAATTCATATTTTTTTTTTATTGAATATAAATAAATAATTTATTTTATTCAAAGTCAAAATTGTACTTACTTATACAAGTAATTTTTGACGTGATAACGTCTTTAAAATCGTTTTAGTCGGGTGACATGTTCAGAAACTTGTGTCACACCAAAACCTCACGAGCGCGATCGCAGGTATAACGAGAGAGAGACGGACCGATCTCCCGTCTCATCTCGAGCGCTGCCAGTCATTCCGTGAAACTTGTCACGCGGAATCCTCACGAGCGGAGGCTTATCACGTAAACATCTCGATCGTAAACCTACTTTACAAACAACCAATTTTTTTTCTATATAAAAAAGACTACACCGTTTCGGAAGAATACCGTTGAATACAGAAATCTAATTGAATATCGAGCATGCACTAACATGCATACAGTGACGCATATACCCACAGGGGGTGGCAGAGGCAAAACTTTGATCCATCTTCTACATTTATATCAAGCACTGACAACAACATCATGAGATTGGCTGCTGCCAAATAAGGATATTTAATTCTTGAAAATAACTTTCAATGACTTCTCAATATAGCCATAATAAAATCGGTCACCCATCCATCTTTGGCCATCCAAGAGTACCGATTCTACAGCGATTGAAGGCTAGGGTTTCATTATTATTTTAGAGTCTTTACCTTAACAGGGCATGAGAGAACTTACTCTATGATGGGAATGGCCAGTGATCAAGTCAAACACACGGGCAGTAGGTGGGAGGACCAGATCTCTCCAGGAGGGGAGAGGCGAGGGCAGGGGGGGGGGGGGGAAGGGTTCACGACTTAGTGAGATGAGCCTAGGAAAAATGTATTCTTATAGGCAAACTCAAAGGTTTAGGTGTGGGCGACGATGGCATAAAATAGGAATTTTTAAAATTCAAGGAGGGGAGAGGCCTTTGCCCAGCAGTGGGAAGATATAGGCTAGTAATAATTGAGCGAGCGAGCGAAGCGAGCGAAGGGCTCCATTTCGACAAGATAGGAGGCCGATTTTGCTTTCGTCTGTCTCTATGTTTTTCAAGCGATCCTCACAAAATTTGGCACACGTGTTCCTTGAATTAAAATATTTTTTTGTCGAGAGCTTTACTCGATTTTCCGCTTGGGGAGGGAGTTATGACGTCATTAATTTTTGTATGGGAGTTTTTTTTCTTTTTCTGAAACCTATCGTGTGGGGTATCAAATTAAAGGGCTTCATGAGCCGTTTCTAAAAATATACTACACCATTACCGTTCGGCTACCTGTTTTCTAAAAATCCCAGAAATCTTTTTAAAACATACCAAGTTTGGACGCCTCGAAGTAGGAGACGGATTAGTAAAGAGGATCTATACAGACTATAAGAGTGAGTGAAATAGACTAATTATTTTCGTGAAAAGTCAATAGATTGTATTTTAAATCGCAAAATGTAGTTTACAAAGTTATTGGTGCGGCTACATTACTACTTGATTTTGATTGAATTTAAAAAAACTTACCTATAAATTGGTTCACAGTCCCCCCTGTTAGCGAGGTCTACTGCCCACAGGGCCACTAGTGAATAATAATAATAACATGAGATTGAAGAAGTTTCCTGAATAACAAGTTGGTATTTATTTTTAGGTGCCCTACCCAAACGGAGCCCTACTGCTGTCACTCACGAGTCCGTCCGTCCGTCCGTCCGTCCGTCGTGAGTCATACAGGTTGTAACAACCTGTATGTATGTATATACACATCTTGTTGACCCAAAGCCGTACAAATGTCAAAAATATTTTTAAGTTTTAAGGCGGCTTGCATAAAACTAATTGGAGGCCTGTAAAAATAATTGTCCTGCCCTACCCCGTCGACTAGGGGAGGGTATCGTTGTTTTCGAGCTCTTTGAGTAAATAAATACTGTAATTAGTATTTTATTTTCTTTTATATTGGAAAAAAAGGAATGAGAAGCCACCAAAGCTTTTTTGTAAAATTTTGTACCGAAGAAATTTTTAACTTTCCTTTCACCATTCAATGTGGTGATAATATTTATTATTACGTATATTTTACAAATACCAATAATTTGATAAATATGATTTTTTCGCGAGGTTTATTATCCATTGCTTGTTTTGTATCTTAATTTCACTACATATTGCCAAGCTAACACGCAATGAATATTTCACACTTATCTAAATACGAAGGTAAATATGCATCGAGGTACGGAGGCGAACTGTTACAGAGACGACGTATAGTGATGGGAATAGTGATAGTGAGAATTATGTTTTTGAATCGATGGAAAGAAATATATTTTTTACCAACTCGAACAAAACCCATTGGGTAATCATCTAATATTACTAATCAAAGCTCTAATGAGAAAATATATTAATATAAGACTGCATTACTTAGCAAAAAATGCTACGCCTAAATTGTCAAAAAGCCAAGTTCTTAATAAATATTTACATTTTTCTCGTCAATAGTATTATACTGTACAGGATTATACAGAAAGGGTACATATGCCGAAAGGCGGTTGTTAAGGACATCCATCTGTACATCCTTCTCTATTAAAACGATTTGATCAGAGCAACATTATTTTTCACTTTGCAGTACATTTTAAGCCGAGCGGTCAGCTGATTTGTATGGGGAAGTAATAATAACGTTTCTCTGATCAAATCAGATGCATTGAGAAAGTTGTTCAAAATCATGTCCCAAACAATCCTTTTCGGCTTGGCACCCCGTAGGTGTTACAGCCTGTAAACATAGTATTAGGTATTTCTTGTAAAATAAATATGTCATATTAACAAACAAAGTATTATTTTATTTATATAACCCGGCATAAATACCACTGTCTATAAATTATAATGGATTGATGAAACACGCTGTCCTTGCAATGTCCCAGCACTAGCTCGGCTAGCTAGTATACCTGCGGTAGTGTGGGTGTGTTCGGACGAGGAGGTGCATGACATTGCACTGACCAATAAATGCGGAAGGATTGATGTATGAGTGGTGTAGATGTGTGCGTGTTCTTAATTTTCGGCGACGCTGGTTCCGATACAAGCTTAGCGCCAAGGGCCTAACCCTCGATATCTGTGGTTATACTCTACATATGTTATGAAACCCTAAATGTGCGAAGCCCCATAAATACTTAGCCGTTTTTTTAAATATCATCATAAAATACAAAAGATATTTCACACTACGCAAGATATTCTGCTATGGTACCCAGGTTGTGTTATGGCTGCTGGAATAGTATGTCACTGTAATGTTAAATCTATTTTTAAATGAAGCGAGAACAGTACAATGCATAATACCACTGGAATGTGTTAAATTAATCAACTTATGTACGCTTCTAAACATCTTCGCCATATGTCGGCCATATCACTAAATAGAACACACGCATGCATAAGGTTTGGTTAAAAGAGGTTAGACAAATAATCTATTTGTTATCTTAAATGGCTAAATATCGGAACGGGTTTTCAATTCGATCTAAAAAAAATAACCGAAAGAACAGGTCGCTCCAAATTTATCTGTGTCTGAGTGCCGCGTCGAGGGGGTGACCTCTCTTTCTCGCATTGGGTGCGAGAGCGAGAGGCTACCCCCTCCACGCGGCACTCCTCTGCGTATTCAGAGAAACTTGGCGCAACACATTTAATAATATTTTGAGACCTGAAATCATAAAAGGCACCTCTTTTGCACGTTGTTATTGTATTTTTATAGATTTTCAACAAAAAACTCTTATTTAAAGCAATGTCAAACAGCACTTGTTTAACACCTCAACACAGGAAGTGACGTTAATAGTTGTTGTCAGTAAGAGACAGAACTATAAGTCAGTCTCCCTTTACTTTTGTCTGCGATAAAGGAGGGGGAGATTGTTTGAAGACTCTCAGTTTGAACCCGCGATTTTTGGCAACAAAAATCGCCAAAAAATCGCGGCTATATTAATGTTTTTTTTTATATTTGTAAAAAAGAATTTTAATGTTTGAACAAGCTCGTGGTGTATTTGACGTATTACACGTGAGAACGAAAGCAAAAATATAATCAATTCATGTTCCCTATTGTATTTCACTACAGACTTCACAAATAAAAGGCCCGGTGACAGCGTCCGTGTCACTGACGTAATAAGGTTGAATTTAGTTGGCCCACCGGGCCTTTTATTTGTGAAGACTGTAAATCGTCACCGCGCGGCTGCACTATAAAGTGTGTAACTCGTGCGTGTGGGTTCGACTGCGTGTGGCCAACGCAATACGCTTGTACCCAGCAACTGTTAAAGTGTTATAAACAGTGTCATCATGTCATGATATACCACATACAGTTGATAGCCTCTGCCAGTTGGTCCCACAGTTAGGGCGGTTGTCCGCTGCTGGTGACGTCGCTGAGAACGAGATGAACTCAACACATAAGGACATATATAGGCAGCTACATATCATCTACAGGTCGCTGGTTCATACCCGGCTCGAAGGACTACTTTCTGGGCACTAAAAAACACGCAAAATAATTTGAAGAAAATATGAGCACCCAGTGTGAAAACCCAGAGTTGTAAAAAAACTCCAGCTTATGTTTGTGATGTCGCTGTTTCTGGTTCCCGCGACACAATTTATCCTAGTGTGGGGTCAGAAGGAATGTATATGCCTGTATATAAATGTTTATGTTTTGGTTTTCTTATGTCTTAGAACAAGAACCGTATGACATAAACCAACGTTAACGTATGGTTAGATAAATGAGATGCTAATATATTATGATCTTATCATTTAGAATGAAGTCCGCAGTCATATTATGACTCATAATATGACTTCATTCTAGATTCTAATAGTAATATATAATAATAATAATTATTATTTATGAGTGCGTAACACAAGTGCCCAACAATAGTTTTTAATTAACTTTGTAGTAGTTACCTATCCAAATATAAGCCGTTGCGAATTCGTGATCAATCACGGTTTTTGTGTCGAATCCTATGTATGTCACATATCGATATTGCATAAGTATTTTACGAGGCAGGGTCTGCCGCCTTCGCCTAGATTAGATTAGTGCAAATGAACAAAATGAACGCGCGAGCAGGATTTATCTGATCGCACATCGAACATTATGTAAAAATGACTGTTCTGTCCTAGATTTTTGGTTTAATTAATTGACTAGCAGCTGCCCGCGGAGGCGCGCGCGTCAATCGTGTTAAAATTGCCGGTCCTTCCAAATCTCCCCTCCCCCGCTTAATAAGGCCCAGTCGCTAAAGCCCTCATTAGACGTTGCCCGCGCAAAGTCGTGTAAAAATAAATGGCCAGTCTATACCAATTTTAAAGCAGCTTAACTTGTTTTCGGTTAAAAATACATATTTACTAAACATACAAAAGAAGGCAATTATTAATGAAAAAAGTAGCCAATTTTACGATTAACTTTGTCTAGTAATAATCCATTCTAAACATAATAAACAATTTTTTTTCTACAAAAATTAACAACGTTACGAGGTAACAAGCTGAACCCTAAAAAACCCTAATTAGTTCCTTTTTAAACACTAAAATATGATCGATAGATCAAATTCGGTCCGATTCTTTCAATTTAATCGATGTTTTTATGCTGGTAGCAAGCACTATGAAGCTAAGGCAGACAGATGTCAAATATGACCTATAGGTACAATGGCCCTACATACAATACCTGCAGAACTAGACAATGAGCTTATCCCTACTGATATAAGGTAAATTATTTAGAAGTCATCCTAAATTTTAGGATAACTGACTTTCCTCTCTTAAATCAAATGACCCAAAAATGTGAGAGTAGCATTATCACGTTGTTCGCTCCATAGCAGGCATTTGGTGGAGCTCCCTTCCCTTCTCCCGGAAACTGGTTTTTAATGCCATTATTCGCAGCCATGGTACATTTATTTTGAACCCATGTAATAATGCTGCAACCTAAAAAAACTCAGGCAAAATGCCTTCGTATAGTTACTGGAGCAATGATGTCGCCCCCTACGAATGCCTTCTCTTCATCTCTCTCCGTAGACAGTATTTTTGAGATTTTTTTTTCTTTGATATATCTCAAGTTTCAGCCAAATATCTACTCTCTAAACACCGAAGACATTACATTTCGTGGGAACAAATATTTAAATGATATCCTTGGTCTTCTCAGAAGCTTCATGTATTTTTTCCGTCTTTGTCACCCTGAAGTCCTAAATATGGATATAAACTCAACATTTGTTTAAATTTTGACCTTGAGAAAGACAATTTATTTGCGAACAGGATAAAATTCGAAAAGTGGCTAGTGACTGGCTTCCATAGTGCACCGACAACGTCGCGTCTCAACGACCACGACGGTAACGTTGAGGCAGCGATCTGGATTCCGAAATTCTGTATAATTGTATCCTTTAAATGCCCTCCTCGTTCATCCATGTTTACCGAGGAAGATATGGCTATTTTAGAAGCATTACTTTTAGCAGAATCTCACAGTTTAAATAAATAATTAATTCATATTGACTCCGCATTCTCTATGCGATTTTGGCTAATCTATTTAAAACGTAATACAAATTTTCTATAATTTGTAAAATCCGTGAGGCCATTGGCAGATATCATGTACCACGTGATGTCCTATTGTGCAGGTCTCATCACGTGACATTGGCGAAATTATTGTGACAACACAAGATAGAAGCCATAACCCATAAGCTTAACTTACATTACCTGCAAAATTTGAGCTCAAGTCAAGCATTCAATTTTGATATAAACTTCACACCTGATGGTGCGCTCTGTAACCGCAATAATAAGGCACATGTTGGCATTACATAGCATATGATCACAATATTGGTGCCCAGTTGGAATAAACTTTACATCCATTTCTGATCAATCCTGTTAATCACATTATTATAAACGGCAACAGTGGAATCATAAGCACAACATCCTGTTTGTGGAGTTCGTCACGAACTGTGGTCTTCCGGTGCTTCCTGCTGGTGGGTGGGTGGGATGTTCCATGGTTGCGATGGGCAAATGTTAACCATTTGTTAACAGATAAGCCCTCCGTATGTTACTGGATTTTGGTCGCGTTTTTTTACATGTAAAAAAGTTTAACAATTTCAAGGTACCGAAGGAATTTCTATATTCTGCGTGTGGCGAGGTATGTAGATCGCATTAGTAGCGCACGATCAATACGATATGTAAATAGATAGAGCCACAGCTTATTATTTACTACTGAATTGACGAGCGCCGCAAATGTTATATAGGTAATGTTATTTCACAATCAGGGATGTCATGAATATTCGCATACGCATTCTCTTATGCGAATCATTCGTATCGACATTCGCGAATCCAACGAAGCGAATTTTTTGAGATTGCGAATGTGTGCAGATCGTGTCCTGCCTGTCCTGCCGCCGCGGCGGCAGCGTATCATATTAATTTTCAGAAATATGATAGCTTCTTTGAACTTTGATTGTTAAATACGTGTGTAACAATACGATTACTGTGCATAACGCAGTAAGTTATAAAATATATGATTCAAATCGATAAAAGTTTTCTAGAATACTCCTTTCTAGACCTTCGCATTCGCATTGAATTCGCGATTGTGAAAATATGACATTCGTGACATCCCTGGTCTCAATGTAGAAGCATGAAGGAAACATTAGATCAATCATGAGATCATAACATAACACTATCATTCTCTAATTATCTCGCCGTCGTCTGTGGTATATTACTATTTAGTACTCAACTTAGCCATGCTAATGTAGCTCGAGTTTGCTCCATACAAGTCAACATGTACTGTGTAAAGCAGCTTCAATAGCTTCAGTTGTGTCCGTCTTTAAGTAGGACTTAGTACCATTCTTATTAAAGGCGTTGTACCGTCGTACAGTCGTATTTACTGCATGATTACAGTGTGACAGAAATATATATGTGTGTAGGTGTCGTGGCCAGATCATAAACAAAATCATGTCATGATGTGCCCAAGCACGCTTGAATTAGAAGTTTAATTGAACGAAAAATATTTTAGAGCATAACACTGCGATAGCTTAGGTGAAATCTAAATAGGGCGAGGATAGCGAAGCCCCTTACTTATATCTCATAAATAGCACTGCTGAAAATGCTTTTAAATAGAATTTTTTCATGAAATTCAACCCTCTCCGAACATTTCATGAAATGGTTGGCCAGATCATGAAATGGTTAGCCACATCGTGAAAAGATCAACTTTATGATCTGCTACTACCTACGAGTAGGTAGTAGCAGATCACAAAATAGGTAGGTAGGTAGGTATTGTCTCATGAACTCGCATGCCTTCGCCCGCGGTTTCTCGCAGTCGTCACAATTGGTCCATCACTCCATTACAGGCGCTATATGTTACAAGGACGAATTACTCGGACACTTGCACTCGTCTTACCAATTACTGTGAACGAAACCTAGTATTATCAGAGCGACAGATATCATGATTAAGCATAGAAACGGCATAAGAAACAATCTGGGTTATACGACAACCATTCTGCCATCTTTTCAATGCGTGTCTGTTGTTAATTGATGGTTCAGTACTAGAAGCCATCCAGCTTGCTTTATTGGTCAAAGTTACTAATTCAACTGCTTCTTCTAACTAATAATTCTGATTTGATTATGATACATACACTGTACTGAAGTATATATTATGATAAGTACTTACTTGCTCTTAATAAATGCCGTCTATAGGAAACTCCAATACTTTATACTTTATTGTACACCCAATATGCTATGGAGACAATTTTTACGACAATACCAATATGTATCGGCTTATCGTAATTCCGCACACATCGGGACATTCGACATATGAATCGGCTCTGTCTTGTTTCCGCACACAGTGGACATTCTACATCATATGTAGGCGGTGTGTGTCACTGATTCCTAAAGCATTCCTATACCGTATTTAATCCAACGGTCCGCCGCAAACCCTTTTATCGCTGACTACACTGTATACAAACTAGGTTTAGACCATTACTTACATAGAAGACTTCTGTGTGACTAGTTCAATTTGCGCTTCGTTGTTGGCGCACATTTAGACTGGCATATAATTATAAAAAGTAGATCTTGTTGAGGCATATTTCGGTGGTCAACAAAATCGAATCGGAAACCCCTAAATGACGAGTTTTCTGACAGGTGATTAAAAACAAAAAAAGCTTGTTCTCGTTCGTTGGGGTTAGACTCTTTGAGCACAGATTATGTTGCTGTGACAAAAATTAATTCCGAAGGATTCCCTTCGGAATTCATATTCATGAGCAATATTTTCTTCGGAAATGCAGCTGGTCGATTCTACTAATTCCCGGTTACCATTATCGCTCTGTGCTTTGCTATGCTTTGCATCGTGTAGTCTATTGCATAGAAATAGGTAATTAGGTATATGGTTTACCTTTAATACCTACTGATCTTATCAGCACCACCAGGTGTTAGTAACACACCACAAATAGTATGTTCGATAGACGAGTTGAGTGTGGTTATTTCCTGGAATGATAACATCGAGGATAAGACGGTGTATTATGGCTACGTATTGAATATTCCCAGAAGATAGTAATTTCAATATAATTTACACGGTTTTCTGCAATATTGGTTTATCCAGAGCTGCAAGATCAAACAAGGATCCCACAGTCAAATTCATCAAAACAGACGCAAACGTGATTTATTCGAATAAAGTTTTATCGTTTTTAGATCGGGTCAAAGATAGTGTAATGCTAACGATAAAGAAAATATGTGTGACCAACATGTGTAATGTTTTAACAAATGATTTAAAACTATTTGAAAAATTAATCATTTGACAAATTATAAATTAACATTATTACGTTTCGACCTCTGTGGCGCCACAGTTGTGGCTCTTCCTACCATGCGAGAGGTCCCGGATGCGATCCCCGGCCGGGGATAACAATGTAAGTGCCTGTATGTATTTGTTTTTTTAGAGGTACATAATTAATCCGCCTTGAAGACTGCAGGTTAACCTAACTTCATGGTTATGGAATATGCAAATGGTTACATTGTCTTAAGATTCTTGATAGATCGTGCACCTACTTGCATCCTACTACTAAACAACGGATGTTACTAGCTGCGTGCGCGCATGGACGTGACTTGAATAGTATGTCGGTGTCTCCCAATTAATTAGTTCCCATTCTTGAAAGAGCAAATAGTCTGAGATATACCTCGCGCCACGAATTAAGAGCGCTGGGCGACGTTGGCGGGAATTACTGCGCATATGTACAGGTATTTAAAAGTGACTACTGCGCATTCAAGGCCACCGCGCATAACTCTTGGCGCGAGGTATACCATGTGCGCTCGACTAGCCGGGTCCCCAGTGGAGGATCGCGCGCGGCAGGTATCCGTTGAAACTATTCTAGTCTATACTACTAGTCTATATATACTACTAGTCTATACTATACTAGTCTCCATCGACTCAAAACACAGAAACCACCCCCAGTTAGTAACTATTTAGTAATCTGTGCCCCAGTTTGCCGCGCGATCCTGAGCGCGGTGGCACGTCCGGTATGCAAACGGGTACAGACCACTGACCTGTCGACTCCACATTGTCGTTCAATAATCAGAACAGTGTAGGAAGCAGGAATAATTACGCGTCGAAAAAGTATGCGAATCGAACAGGACATATCCCACCTCCACCCAACCTCATTCCGACTTCATGTCATAATGAGGCAAACGCGGGGGAGCAAGCCAACGCGTTAGATTTGCATGGAGCTCTTGTAACCCGCAGCTATTTCTGTGCGTCCCCCACATGGCTGGACCGGCCTTCTGTGCCCTCCGCCTGTCCTCTTCCCGCCTCTCCCCATTCAGGGGCGCGGGGGAAAAGATAGCAGCGTCGCACCCTTCTGGTGATGTGACACACACAAACGGTGTGAGCTCGGTGCCAATTCCGCACGTCATTTAAAGTTTCAACCAAATTCCCAGCCACATCTCTTTTTATGCCACGCGTGCGCAAACTGGTGTAGCCGTTGGAAGTTCGCCTTTGACGAGACGAGGTCCTCGTAGTAGACTGGTCCTTCATCCGCTCGAGTGATTCCGTCTAACATTCTCTTCCGTTCGTCGTCGTATAGATAGTGGACATTCCCAAAGAGCATGATGCATATCTTCGGAATATATGATGCATATATGCGAATCGAACAGTCAGTGCCTCTTATGGACAATGACATAAGGTTCATTTTATCTGAACTCGAACCCTTTTTCACTCTGGTAATTATTCCTGCTTGAGCCACTGAACGCGATTATTTCACACGAGCTGGATGAAAGCGATTGCAATTTGATTTTGAAAGGAATCTGTAGCCCCAATATGTACATCAATCTCAACATGTTCTCCTATCGAGAATATTCCAGGTTCGAGACTGTTCGGGAATGTTCTTTGGTCTCGAGAATCTATCAAGAAATTAAAGAATAAAAAAATGTGGTGTCTTTTTTACAGTAGCCATCAACCAAAACATGAAATATCGATCCTTGACTATGTAAGAAACAACACATACCCACAACATTGTAAGTACATACCCCGAAACTTAATCCAAACTGAGTTATATGAAGGATTGTAGTGAGGTATTGACGATATTTTTGGGAAGTAAATTATAAGTGTCTAATTTTATACAAATTTATATGTGGTTTAGAAAAAAAAGGAGAGTTGAATACCAACATGACATCTACCTATTTAAAATCCAAGATGGCGGACATGGATTAAATTAAAAGTCGATATTGGTATCATTTTAAAGGTTTATCAGGATGCTGAATACAAAATCGATATAAGGAATGTCTTTTTCTTATTAAGTATCCCGATAAACCTCAAAAACGACACCGACTGCCGGATTTTTTTTAAATACCGTATTACTACAAAAAATATTAAACAGCGGTTAACCTCAAAATAAACGTCAAATCCCATACACTTTTGTTTTTAAACAAGTGTTGAACAGTAGTTTATTTTTTTGTGGTAAGGCCCATATGTCTATCGTTTTGGATTCAAAATTTGACGTCATTTTCGTATTCAGCACCCTTTTCCCGTAGGGATGGCAGAGGAACAAACGTTCCCACTTTAAGCCAGTTATTTAATTCTCCAGTGGTCAGGTCCCTTCAGAAAGGGGCAAGCACATCGCGACAGCTATGGATTTACCAAACAAATATCG
This sequence comes from Argyresthia goedartella, assembly GCA_949825045.1. Taxonomy (NCBI): domain Eukaryota; kingdom Metazoa; phylum Arthropoda; class Insecta; order Lepidoptera; family Argyresthiidae; genus Argyresthia; species Argyresthia goedartella. Next base: position 11,729,613 of record OX463806.1, read on the forward strand.
TCAAAATAGTTATACAATAATAATAACAATAATAATAAATAAATATTAGAGCACAATCTTATACCAATCGAACTAGGCCTCCCATAGTAAGCTCAATAAAATGTACCTACCTACTCAGTTCCGACTGAATTTCGGGTATACGATACTTGTCATTTTACTATTTTTGGTCCGGTACGTGCTGTAGAAACAATACTATGGTTAATGGCGGCTTGAAAAAGGCACCATTTCTAATTATTGGATTTTTAGTTACATCACAGAAAAAACGTTTTTTTTGTAACTAAAAATCCAATGCCCCTTGGTAAGCGAGTCGTACTTGAACTTGGTCAGTTTTTTTTACTATTTCATCTATTAAGATTTTCGAACATCACATTTAATTGATACTAACACAGTTTAGATTCTCGCTGGAAGGACATTCTTGAGACATTCTTCACAAGAATCCCTCATCAGCAAGCACAAGTAAAATATAAATCTGAAACTCAAAGAATGTTAGGATACATCAAAAAAAAAATATATTTGAAAGAAACCCTTGGTGCGCGGGCCCAAATCGCCTTGGCGGGTTTCATTTTGCACTATTTCATCTTTTAAGTAAGTCAAACTTAAGCTTCTTTACCAGAATGTACCAAAATTCTCTTAGATTCTCACATCGTAGAACATTCCCTAGAACTTCCCTAGATGTTCTCGACAATCTCCCATCGCTAATCGATCACGCTTATTTTAAACGAACTGTCCTTTCTTGCGACGTGATCGGTCGATTTCGAATTTGAATGGCATTGTGCGACTGATATCTGAAATACATAATAAGGCTAAGGGATAAGTATGTCAAAAGAATCAAGCTACTGCGCAATCAGCCAAGCCAGCCCCCTTATCCACTAAATCTAATCGATCGAAAAGCGACAGTTTTCCCCACACATTAGCTTTATCTGGCAGAGGCATTATACTTGCCGTATCATTTTCAACCTTACAGCTTGTGAATTAAGTCCAAACCCAATGAAATAATCAGTATTCCTCTGCCACATAAGGGGTAAATCGTCAATTTCACACAAACTGTGTCGATTTTGCTGTGATTTGGATTTAGTGAAGCAGATTAAAGACCCGCTCAGCCAAACAGTAAACATGAATATGTAAATTGATTGAACGATTTTATCTTCACACCTATCTTAAACCCTCTTTACTGCGACCAAAAACCGCACGTTATGACCAGCATAATGATATACTAATAGGTAAAAACTCATTTCTTATCTGAATATTTCGACATATTTTTTGTCATTCAAATTTCGAACGCTGCCGCCCACCCGCGTGCCGCCCCTAGTTTGTCTGTGAAATTGGTACTACTGAACAAGCTAAACGAGTGCAGAGCAATGATCAATGCCACAATGCCGATCGAATTTGCGGTTCCTGAACACATCAAAGAGAGCTTATGACATGTGTGTAGATAAACTAGTGTATGTAACTGTACATAATTAGGCATTAAAACTCACACTCAAGTTTTAATGCCCTTCATTATGTGTATCAGTCACATAAACCACTATAACTATCTAATCGTAGGTTAACAATGCATTGATCACGGTAGTGACAGAAAGCCAGTGCTTGTACGAGTAACACTAACTAGCTAACTGTGACGAACGAGCCGAAGGCGAGTTTCATAATAAAATCACGCGAGAGTTTTAATGCCTAATTATGTACAGTCACATAAACTACTATAACTATCTAATCGTAGGTTAAGAATGCATTGATTACCGTGACAGAAAGCCAGTGCTTGTACGAGTAACACTAACTAGCTAACTGTGACTGCAGGAAGTCTGAGAGCTATCATAAACAAGGAATTGATTTTGAGATGCTGTCAACATCGTGTTTTGTGACGGCTCAGAGAGCTCTCAAAGCTGAGAGCGATTAAATAATATGGGCCCTAATTAGAATCAGAATATCTTACTGAGATAGAGTTACTCCAAGTAAAGGTAGGTAGATATTGGGAAGATATAGATCCAGCACGAACGCCATAGATTTAGAGTATCACTCAAGAAACTCCTTCGTCGTCGTCCTGATATCCAACTTCTTTGGTGAGTTAGACAGCGAGTCGCGGGGACTAGCACACGCCCCTTTTCGTTCACAAATTCAAAGAAAGAACAGTTCAATCAAGTGCAAAAAGCGAATTATCATATTATCGCTCCATCAGCGACACCAGCGGGAATATGACAAAGTAAAAAATTACGTGACCGGAATAAAGGCTCTGCGCCGTGGCGGTAACTTGATATGTTTGTTACCAGCGCAGCGGACGTGTTAAAAAGATGTCGGGAGCATCGTAATTAAATTGCAGAGCTGTTTGATGCATTTGAGTAAGTGTTTCGTATTTCGCTTGTTTTATTATAGGAGGTGGCCCGGCAGCTGTGATAATGGAGTAGAAAGCAGTTTTTTTGCTGATAACATAACATAGCATCACACCTTTTCCCCATTTTCCCATACGGGGTGGCAGAGGACAATGTGCCCACTTTTAGCCATTTATTGAACACTCAATTTTGCGTAACAGGGGGCTAGCCCATCGCCGCAGCATGAGATTTATGGTTTCCTCACGATGTTTTCCATCACCGTTCGAACGTCCATATCTATCTATTTATCTATCTATAGGTATCTTACAAAATCTCTAAAATGTAGATCAGTTTGTAGTATAATTCCTATTTGGTTTTATTCTCCTCAGTCCAGAGGAGGTTAAGATAAAAATTAAATTCCAAAAAATGTCAAGACACAGCCAAAAAACCGAAAAATATTTTGAATAGAAAGTTCAGCCTCTTTCGCTAGATGGCGTTGGTAGCCATAGATCTATCTTCACTTAAACCGCCATGTAAAATCAATCTCTTCCTTGGTAGTGGAACTTATGTTTGACAGTGCGATGCATAAGCAAAGAGTTTCGTTAATTTGAGCTCTAATGCAACAACTTTCAACAACAAGATTTCAGAAACCTCTGAAGGTAAGGGGCACATTGAAATGATAAACGAACAGTTTTATGATCGACGGGGGGGGGGGGGGGGGTACTATGAGAATACTTACGTAAAACGCGTTGCGAAGCCGCGGACAGATAGTAATTCATAATTATTTATTGCACATAAACAAAGGCGAGCTTATCTTTAAAAAGAGCTTTATTCTAGCAAACCAAGGCGTGATAGGAAAATTTACCATGAAAGGGCAGGGCACGGTATCTTATCTATAATAAAATACATATAAGTAAATTAAATATCTATAAAATATGGGAAATACTCGTCTGTGGGTAGATAAAAAATTAAACCTTATGGTTGGTAATAAAGTTCAAAACCTATAAAAAATAATCAATCATCTATTGATTATGACAGCTGAGTGGTTAAACCAAACTAGTAAATAAATACCAATATCTATTTAAACTTGTACATACAGTAATAATTATATACTATAACGTCTATAACTATCATGAAAGAAGAGGAGGAGCTCTTTTACCCGGTTTTTGAAAGAGAAAAGAGAGGGACTGTCTCTTATAGTGCAAGGAAGTGCGCTCCGCAGTCGAACCGGCTGCAAGCTGAAGGCGTGCTGCTCATATGCCGAGGTGTGGCTAAGAGTGACCGCGTGAGATCTCCGGTGCCGATCTTCTGAAAAGAGATACTCAAAGCGGTCGCGTAGCTTGGGTAGCGCGGCGATAAATTACTTATCTCATTGTTACATAGTCACCAACTGATTCGCACCCGCATCTGCGGAGAAGCGTGTGTGAAACCACTAGACCACGGAGCCCTGTTTCACTGAGTTAACGATTAGACGAGTATGTCACACGGACATAGCCTTGTTCGAAATATCAAATGCAAGCAAAATCGTCGCAATTCCGACACTTTCCCACGTTACTGACGGCCCGAATGGTCGAGTCGGCAGTAACCCTGCCTTCGAAGCCAAGGGTCCCGGGTTCGAGTCCCGGTGGGGGCAAATATTTGTTTGATGAGAACGGATGTTTGTACCCTAGTCTTGGTTGTTTATCCATCTAAGTATAGTATTTATCTATATAAGTATGTGTATCGTTGTCTAGTACCCAAGATACAGGGAATCCTAGTTTGGGGCTAGATCAATGTGTGTAAATAGTGTCCAAGGTATTATTATTATAATTATTATTTTCTACGAAATAAGGTGGCCGCTCGCCTGCGTATGCAGAAGTAGATTTTTAACTTTACACAGCAGAAGTTTAGTTGCTAACGTTATCAGCAGCGGAACGGCCTTGGATAAGTAAATACCTTCAGTTTGGAAACCAGGTGGCCTCCCAGGGCCATTCCCCACCTACGCGGGCCATCGGTAACGGCCCTAATTCCATAAATTATCCGGATATCTATATGGATATCTGTGGATACGTGAATATATACTCGAAGTAAATACTATTATTGAGATAGCCTCTGGGGGCACCTCCCACGTCACGAGTTCAGGGCGGCTAGCTAGTGCCTTTCCTTCCGATACCGTATTAGCACTAATGGCTATTTGGAGTTATCTAATAGGCCAACTGATAGGCAAAAAGGTACTTTGAATGGTATAGAGGTAATGGTTGAAATAATCGTATAAGTACGTAATGTAGTGCATTGTAGAGGGTACCTAATTCAAGTTCATAAATCGTAAGAAAAGGGATGTAAATCACCTGTATTATGTATGTATTCCATACGGATCTAGAAGAATAACATTCATAATAATTTCTCTACAAGGCAAGTATGCGGAATGAGCGCCAACCGGAGGTACATAAACTACATTAACACATCAACTCCTTAATCAGAATATCTAACTGAGATCACGTCAGATCAAGTAGGTAGACAGGATTCCTACATAATATCTGTGCTTCGAAGGCGAATTAGACAGGGAAATTCACTCCGCTTACTATAGGATCCTCAGACTAAGACCGAGATTTATATGGATTATAAGGTAGCTATAGCAAGGAACCTACCTAATCCATAGTTTTAAACTCGGTATTAGTTTGTCATCATCATCATCATGCAGAATATTGCATTACATTCATAACATTCACAAACAGGCACATACATTGCTTCTGACCCCACACTAGGATACCCTGTGTCGTGAGGACCAGAAACAAGGACGTCACAAACACGTAAACATCCAAAACCTGGGTTTTTTCTTCCTCCCCAGCCAGGATTCGAACCCAGGACCTCTCGCTTGGAAAGCACAGCCTCGCCCACAACCCAACAGAGGTATTTGCTTCAGATATTTCTATCTCTAGATAGAGACCAAATACTCGTACCTATTAATGTATTATATGCTCATCAGCTTTGAAATAACTCACTGAAGACATAGCAAATTGCGCACAGGATAGAGACCGAAAAAATCTCGGAAATGGCTACTGGTATAAATAATATTTCAGTGCAAAATACAATATTTTTTTAACAAGTTCCAATTTCAGTAGGCGTACAAACCACGTGGCTGTTCTGTTAAAAAAACAAACAGTTTTAGTTTGTAGCCGTAATCGGTCATGTTTCCTTTGTTAACCTTACGGACGGCAGCGAAGCCAATGCGATTGTTATACGAATCAAAACTAAAGTTATTCATTTCGCCAGCCATTTGTAAATAGTCGGCTCGTATCGCGTGGGTAAGGCATTTCCGTTTCTGTACCGACATGTAGGTGAAACGCCTCCGGGGATTTGAGAACGTGTTCCCACCTAAACTACTCGTACTTATATACAATGGAGCCCGCTTATGGATTTTATTACTCGGCGATATTTAGTGCTGGACTGTTCTTCTGTACAGAAGGTTAAGCCAGAAATGCGGGTGGCTGCAATGGATAAATATTAACTAGAATTTCCCCCCTGCCCTGCCCCTTTATTTGCTCAGTTTATTCTCTTCTCGCGCACTCGGTACAAGGATATCGAGATCATACATCAAGAGTTTTTCTAAGTTATTCACTCGGCATCCGCCATTTTGTCGAGTGGTGATATTGCGCGCGATTTAGAGCCCGAAATTGACTCAGTTTATGTCAAACCGACGTTTGCTCTATGCGAAATCTGACCCTTTTCCACAAGCTTCGTTCTATTTGTGTATGTTTTTAACCGACTTTAAAAAAGGAGAAGGTTCTCAATCCGTTTTTTTATGTTTGTTACCTCAAAACTTTATGAAACGATTTTTTTTTTAATTGAATGGTTCACCATCCAGATTGGTGATTGTGATTGGTTTGTACCCTAGTCATGGTAGGTTCATCTATCTAAGTATAATATTTGTCTATAAAAGTATATGTATCCTTGTCTAGTACCCAAGATGCAGGAAATCCAAGTTTGGGGCTAGATCAATGTGTGTAAATAGTGTCCAAAGTATTATTATAAGTATTATTATAAGATGAATTATGTCTATAAGTACCGTATATTCGTTTATAGTGTCGTTGTTTTCGTGTATTTTGACGACATTCGCATCTCGACCGGGGAGGAAGTTATAGGGCTTGTTTTTATAACGCTTTTATTAGCTTCACCTGTATGTTTCTTTGTTTGTTTGTATGTAACCGACTCCTTTGGACTCGATTTTGACCCACTTTAAACGGACAGATTCAATTCAAACTTTGTACTCTTATCAAGAATCAGCGACAATGTAATAATTTCATAAGTTTATCTCATTATCCTGATTAGGATCGCCAGGATTAATTAATTTCTCAGACAACCTCTGTGTGAGAGCAAATGAATCGAGCTAAACTCGAACTAAACTAAATTATTGTGAAAAAAAAAGCGTCGGGCGCATTGTTCCATAACTTTCGTACATCGAGCGCCGACGCTTTTTGTTTCACAATAATAATAGTATTCTATATAATAAATATATAAATAAATAAATAATAAAACTATTTTTTTTTTACTTGGTGAATTATGTGTGGTGTTTACGTTCTTTGTATGCATTTTTTCACTTATGTGCCGTATTATTGCATGTGCATATTGTCTTAATCTCACTTTTCCCTGTGGGATATAATATGTAGGTATTACATAATATCCCATAGTAAAAAGTGAGCTTTATTGATTGTATTATTGATTATCGGAAGACAGATTTTGTAGTCTCGTCATTTCCGATAACTGACAAATCTGACAAGAACATGCCTTCCAAACTTCTGACTCGGCTTAACCCTTTATAAGGCATAAGAAAGAAAAAAAACATTGGTTTTAGAGTTTATTACCAAGCCATAAGGTTGAAAATATGGTAGCAATATAGTGGACAGAGCCTTACAAAGGGTTAACACAACATATATTTGTCCTTTTGCAATTATTGAAACCGTATTGTTTGGCGTGGAGTTGTTTTGCACGGTTGAAGTGTGAGAGCATTTGATTGAGCATAATCTTTTCAAATATTTTACTCAGTGTTGGAAGAACAGATATTGGTCTAAAATTTGAAGGATCCCCTTGTCTCCCGACTTCCCAATGCTATACTACTGAGGCTTGAGATATGCATGTGAGAGGCTTGGCTATACGGACGGGCCCCGGGCCCCCGCGATCACCGGCTCCTAAGGCGCTGCTTGGTGATATAAATTGCCAACCGCAAATACCATGTTAAGCACTGTTACAGTTACTACATAAAATCTAGGCTATGTATTCCTATATACAAGTACATTAAAATATAACACACCTATAATTTTGTAAAGTACACATAAGTAAAATTAATAAAACCTATGTAGGTATTTCTGTTTTAGGAGATCAAGCTGTCACCAAAGTATTCCTGCTCCATCTTCGCATTGAAAAGCCCTGACATGTTTTCTCGTGCCTCTTACTCTCATGGAAACTGCTCTTATAACTGAGATTTGTATTTTTACTTTCAGCCAGTACACTATTTGAGAATACGCTTTTCCCCATTTCTCGTTAAACTTTGATGCGGTTTTTTTTTAAAAACTGTTATAATCAGTTCCTAGGGCTCCATCGTATGAAATAACTAGTGGGGTGAACGAGGCTCTTAGGTCTTCAGCTGCTCGGTCGTATTTTGTGTGTTTCTCTCGGCTATGTCTCTGTGCTGGTTTTTGCCAGGTGAGGTTGCTGTAAGAGGAAGCGTCAGCATTTACTATGCGTACGTGGAAGAACGCTTTCCTTGCAGGTTCCCAAACACTGTTTAGTAACAGATCACCTATAAGTGCTGGTTGATTTATATTTGCATCTTGCATTATAGGTTCTATTGTGCTAGTTCCCCAGGCTAGTTCGGCCCAATTTTTACAATCATCTCTGTGTTGATCATGTCCTTTTTTTATTAATCCTCCTTTCTTGCAGTTTAATGCGTGGTTTAAGTCGAAATTACTCTCTCCACATCCGTCGCAGGCCTGAGGGAGGTTTGCAGGTTCATGGGCGTATCTAATAGCTAAAGCATCCCTAAACTGGGTAGCTGTGAGATCAGTATTATTTGCGGTGGTCGGGATGATAGTTAGCCATTGTGAAGAGTTCGTTTCAACGACTCTTTGGAGACATCTTTTCATTTTATTTGTTAGTTTACATATTATGACATTACTTTTTTCATCGTCTCTCTTTTGCCGCGATAGTTTTTCTTCTTTGATAATATTTTAGGCTATGTATTTATTTTTCAACACAAATTTCATATAAAATATATATTAGTTAAACGTTGTGTGAACATGCATTGCTAAGTAAATAAATGAATTTAGATATAAGTAAATAAATGAAAGTAAATTGTTTTGTAAATTTTTCATTTACTTCAGTAAATGATTTATGTTTACGAAAACTATAAAATTTGTTGGTTTCGTATGTTTTCAGACCGTACTACCTACGTAATCAAATAATGACTTGTAAACACAAGTATATAAAGTACTTACTTCATTGCTAATTCCGCAGATGAAAACACGCAACAACTGTTACGTAACCAAAACTTAACAGTAATCTAGGGACTATTTTTGTCCATAGCCATATTTTGCTGCTCCTTTATATCTAAAATCGAACTCGAGTGACACGTCTTATTATCGAATAAATAAAAATTTCACACCACTAGCAACAGTATCATCTGCGGGCTGCCGATCCAACCTCCAGCGCTTTGGTACATGCGCTTGGGGCGTCCAATAGCAGCCCTTGGCGGTTTAGGCGCCGGTTTTCGAGCGATGCCAGCGGCACCCCAGTAGTTCAGCTAATTAACAGTCAGCTGTATATCGCTTAGCTCAGTCCCTCACTTACCTACGATATTACTGAGGCACTTCTATAAAACCAACCACTGTCTGTAACTAAGCTTGAAGATAAAATTAAATAAAACAAAGGATCATACGTTGTCTATAGCTATTTATAGTAGGCGCTTACAACCCGTGGCTTTCCTTACACGCCATACATAGAGGTCTAGAGCCGTATTCTCATACAAGGAAGAGGCTTACCATACGTAACCAGTATAGGGCTGGCCATGTAGCCAATGAAAACAAAACGCCACATATACAGTCCACTTCCGCATGGGAACCATGTACCTACATACAAACTATTCAAAAACTTTTAATAAGATTAAACTGTTGTTTGAATGTCTTCTCAGTTTAAATTGTTTTTAACTCTTGTTACAGATTCCACGTAACATGCATCTTCGATAAAATTCTTCTTCGACAGCGGGTAAGTGATCGCCCACTTTCTGAAAGGAAAATTTGCTGTGACAACTTGTTAAATTCTTGTTAAACGAATTTCAGCCAATCACATGCCGCTATTTTGAATTAATGATCGATTAATCGCTTGTTACATTTGACAACTCTTTCGGAAACTGGGGGTAAGCTAGTGATACCAGGAAACAAACGAGTCCGGAACGTGATTAAATATATTTACCATTTTAATATATTTTATAATGATCTATAAAATCCCGTGACGTCACCAATATACGTTTTTAGGGTTCCTTACCTTAAAAGGAAAATAAGGAACTCTTATAGGATCACTTCGTTGTCCGGTTGTCGAGATCACTTTTCTCAAGATCAAGGGTATCAAGTTGAAATGAATGTAAGGAGGAACAAAAAAACCCACTTCTTGGATTTTAAACGTTTGTGACGTCTCCTTTTCTGGTTCCTACGACATAGGATATCCTAGTGTAGGGCCAGATGCGATGTTGCCTTTAAGTAATTCCATTTATTACGTCTAACAAAAATATTAATTCAACACACGTATTGTTTGAACCACCTCTGACTGCCGAAAACAATTTTATTCCTCGTAGCACGGACACTGACATTGTAATTTCCAAGAGCAGTGAAGCTTGCGCCGCTGCTGCTGAGGGTCGAAGTCGAACCCTGAAAGCTCCTTCCACAGACGCCCGATGACCCTCTCACACCATTGAAGGTAGCAAGTTCTCAATCATCTTCAGTGATCATTCAATATTTAAGAGGGTTTCTTGTGGTGTAATGATGATAGTTATATATATGTGGGACGATATGAGTGTTTGACTACTACTGGAGGTAAATTGATTCTAATTTGGCAGTTATGTGTAGTTTGTTGCCAAAAGTTTGTGAAATATTTGCCTAGACTTTGATGTTTTACATATAAACGATGGCTTCTATTCGTTTTCAATGAAACTGAAGTTTTTCTACAAATTTAGGTAAATATAGTTTTTATTTGAAGATCGATTCAAACACGCCGAGACGCACAATTTAATATGTAGTTAGCTTTAAAAATTGGATGAATGTATATATCATAGTGTGTGGGCGCAGGCCTAACGCGAACGGTTTGAAATTGAATTCGTTATTCTATTGTGACAGTGTCGTTAGATCCATCATAACTTGATGACGACGGAAAATATTAAATTATTGACATTATGAGGGTCTTATGGGCACGCGCACGCGCATGCGACTTGCTCTCCAAGTCCGGCGCGCAGGCATGTACCTATTTATCGTCGTTTCGTCGTTATTTCAATTGAGATTTTCTCTGCCTAAATCATACTTTTCCATTATTGGGGTAAATAGGGTATAATATAGTATGTATATAATTCGTTTTGTATAAAATGTCGTCATCGTCGGGGGGATAAGGAACGTAGTCAGGTATATGGAGAAGAGTATGTCAGTTTTAGTATAGGTAATGTTGTTTCAAGGCATATAAATATGAAAGATATCCTGAGCCCAGAGGCCAGTTTAAAGCGGAACATTTTACGCCCGTATCAGCGATACTTTCATAAAATATCTGTTTCGTATTCAGATAATCGCTAATCTGAATTCCTAAACCGATGTGGGTATCGGAAGGTCAAGCGGTCATGTACCGGCGCAGAAAACTTGTGTCATTCCGTATTGTGAGCTTAACTGTTAACTGTGTACACTCAGCAGCACACACCCTGATGTGCTGCTGAGTGTACACAGTTAACAGTTTGTGATGTCACTCATGTGGTGTAAGTTCCTGTCTGTATAATTCATAATTTGTTCCTAATTATCTGGAGTGCTTTTGGCGAGACGTATAGCTATACTAGCGGTGTGCTGAACTGGCTGACATGATCGATGGCGAAGTGAAATTGTATGCGTGCTATTTTTTTTACTCGCGTTTTATGAAAAACATCTGTGATCATAGTCCAAAACGTAAACGTATCGTAATTATATTCTACTTTCACATTGACTTCAAAAAATCTTGGATTTTTAGAAAATAGGCGGCCGAAAGGTAATGGTTTAGTATGTTTTTAGAAACGTAAAGGTAAATATGATGTATTGCCCACTGTACAGAGAAGCGGTCCCTGAGATATCGTTTGCATCCGACAGAATGCATTTGTCGAATAACGGGCTGCCTGGCGCCTTTTTGGGATTCAATTGATGCCATGATTTACTGAACACAAGGCGCCCCGCCCGACCCATAGCACTCGCATTGTATACCTTACTATGTGCAATGACAGTAACAGTAAATATATCCTGCGTTTTCTTGAATGTAGATTATATGCGCTTGCTGCGGGTGATGTGCAACACAGAGTAGCAAGTAACAGTACTTTTTTAACAGTTATTTACCTTACCTTGTTTAAACTAGTTAAGGTACAAAAATAAACCTTTTGGTTTAGCCTTGGGAATTGTTGATTCGGCAAAAGAGATGTGTTTTACAAAAATCTGATTTACCGAGCGAGCGAAGGGCTCCATTTCGACAAGATAGGAGGCCGATTTTGCTTTCGTCTGTCTCTATGTGTGTCTGTCAGTTCCGGTCTAGGGGCCACAGTTTTCAAGCGATCCTCACAAAACATGGCACACGTGTTCCTTGAGTTAAAAGTTTTTTTTTGTCGAGAGCTTTTCTCGATTTTCCCCTTTTTCCCGTCGTTAATTTTTTGTGTTTATTTATTTTTCTGAAACAAATCGTGTGTGGTATCAAATTAAAGAGCTTCATGAGCCGGTTCTAAAAATATACTTCACCATTATGTTTCGGCCACCTGTTTTCTATTTCTATTTAAATCCAAGAAATATTTTCAAAACGTACCAAGTTTGGATTCCTCGAAGTAGGAAACGGATTAGTAAAGAGGATCTATGCAGACCATGAGAGAGAGTGAAATAGACTATCGTTATTTTTGTGAAAAGTCAATAGATTGCATTTTAAATCGCAAAATGTAGTTAACAAAGTTATTGGGGCTACTTTACTACTTGATTTTGATTGAATCTAAAATACTTACCTATAAATTGGTTCGCAGTCCCCCCTGTTAGCGAGGTCTACTGCCCACAGGGCCACTAGTAAATATTTGTTTCACTTACAATTTCTATGGTCTTGTTATATCCAGTCCTAGACATAATGTCCTGAAACCTTTATATCCGATAGTGCGGGCGAGTGATTTTCTTCAATATTTAACAAGTAGTAAGTAAACCCATTCTTTAACCGACATCTCCCTCATGCTTTACCGATGGGTCACGAGCTGTTGGCATCTGCATTTAATTTCCCTCCCTCCTCTCCTGCTGTAACGGTTTAGTGTCATGTAAATCGGAATCGCGCCAGACGGACATCAGATGAAGTATAGGCCGCACTGGGGCTGGATTGTACGAAAATATAATAATAATAATAATAATACCTTGGAGACTATTTACACAAATTGATCTAGCCCCAAACTAGGATTCCCTGTATCTTGGGTACTAGACAACGATACACATACTTATATAGATAAATCTTATACTTATCTAGATAAACAACCATGACTAGGGTACAAACATCCGTTCTCATCAAACAAATATTTGCCCCCACCGGGACTCGAACCCGGCACCCTTGGCTTCGTAGGCAGGGTCACTGCCGAACTTGGAGAGGTCCTAAAGATGTGAGACCATTAGAAGTTAAAACACTCCCACATCTCCAAAGCAGCGGCGATGGGCTAACCCCTGTCACGCAAAATGGAGTATTGAATTAATGGCAAAACTTGGGCACAATTGGGCCTCTGCCACCCCGTATGAGGAACCGGCTACCTTACCTTGGCGCTAAGCTTGCTTGCTTGCTTGTTGTTGTCCCCTTCGCACGCAGTATGCGGATGACAGCGGACGGCCCCCTGCAATATATTTCCCTATACTCGTATATTAGAGGTGAGCGAATGACGATTTGTTGCGTCTTATTAGTAGTTTATGTGACTGCTACATAATGGAGGGCATTAATACTCGAAAGTGGGTGTATGAAACGAGCCGAAATCACTCGAGAGTTTTAATGCCATGTACAGTTACATACACTAGTTTATCTACACACATATCTTAAGCTCTCTTTGATGTGTTCAGGAACCGCATGTTCGATCGGCATTGTGGCATTGATAATTGCTCTGCAGTTGTTTAGCTTTTTCTGTAGTACCAACTTCACAGACAAACTAGGGGCGGCACGCAGGCGGGCGTCGGCGTTCGAAACTTGAATGTCATAATTTGACAAATTTTGGTACATTATGGTCATAATGATCAATATTCAGATAAGAAATGAGTTTTACCAAGAAGTTTATCATTATGCTGGTCGTAACGTGTGGTTTTTGGACGCAGTCAAGAGGGTTTATGATAAGTGTGTGATAAAAATACTTAAATGCTAGCCAACCAGAGCATAGCAGCACAAACATTTTCCACAGCGATTTCTAGAAGCTTCTCCAGGTGCTTGAGTGCCCATCGCTTGACACGACTATATCCCACTGGAAGACAATTAATAAACAAATGTAACCCGTCTGTCTGTTTTCAATCTTTAGGTGCAGCTGATGTGCCCTAACCTTCTGGAACAATCACACCACAGATTCACTCGGCTGCATATCCAAGGAGTCTGTCAAACGCCGGTGCGTTATGCAAACAGGGGAGAAATATTCCTCAGAGCTGTGCCATCCGGTCTAAATATAAACGGATGGCGACACTGAGGGGCGGGCAGGAGGGCAGGGGAGGGGGCGGGGTCAGGACGTCGACCCCGCCAACCCAGACCTTGCACCTACTCCGGTGCGATGGTCTTGTGCGTACCTACATCAAGCCGGAAGCATCCAAGATCCGGCTAAATGGCGCGATTGCGATGGCCAACATGGAAGTAGCGACAGATCAGCTTCCGAATGGCTGGTGATGGCCGGGACCTGTACTATCTTGATGCTGCCTACCTATAAAATAAACAGGGATAAAGGGGCTGCCAACGAACTGATCAGTGATTCAGAGCGTGACAATAACAACAATCATGAACAATCAATATACCGTAAGAATTTCTTCTTATTCTTAGGCCGGCCCAGCTGATTCCGTTTCTATGAACGCGGGTCAACACTATTCTCAATATCTTTGTGGAAGCTGCCTATTGGGCATATAACAACATTAACGTTAACATAGCGTCACGCCTTTTCCCATACGGTGTGGCAGAGGCACAATTGTGCCCACTTTAAGCCAGTTATTCAATACTCCATTCTGTGTGACAGGGGGCTAGCCCATCGCCGCAGCTATGGTGTAATGAAGGTTTTTCTCACGATGTTTTCCATCACCGTTAAAACGTCCGTATAATGTACTTAAGGCGATACCTCGTCCGTGCAAAAGTCCCCGTTACTCGGAGACGGAATCGGCAATAAATTAAAAGACCGGTCAAGTGCGAGTCTAAATCGCGCACGAAGGGTTCCGTACCACCGTTCAATGGAAGCGATGGTGTGGAGTGAATAGTTTGGATTTTACACAGCAAAATATTGTTTACAAAGTTATTGGTGCGGTTACTTTCACACTCCATGTACGTAACCAGGTGCATCCATAAGTTTGTATGTGGTATTGAA
The DNA here is from genome assembly GCA_949825045.1 of Argyresthia goedartella. Lineage (NCBI taxonomy): Eukaryota > Metazoa > Arthropoda > Insecta > Lepidoptera > Argyresthiidae > Argyresthia > Argyresthia goedartella. The sequence goes on from OX463806.1 coordinate 11,744,703, forward strand.
AGAATTGTTGTATGGGAGCCCCCTTAAATATTTATTTTATCCTGTTTTTTAGTATTTGTTGTTATAGCGGCAACAGAAATACATATTCTGTGAAAATTTCAACTCTCTAGCTAGCTAGGTTCTTGAGATACAGCCTGGTGACAGACGGACGGACAGCGAAGTCTTAGTAATAGGGTTCCGTTCTTACCCGTTGGGTACGGAACCCTAAAAACGTAGCGCTAAACGACAGAAAAATTGATTAAAAATAAACTACGCTATTTTGTTAAAAAGTTTTTAAGGAGATTTTGCGAATACATAATATCTACATTTTGAACGCAGTTTTACAATGAAATTAGTTAGGATTTCAGAATTACAGGAAAAAATAAAAGAATTTAGAGGTTAAATTAAATTGTATCGAGAAAATTTCATCCGATCGCGTTTTCCTTTAGTGAAAATCTTAATCAAATACTCAATAAACGTTAACCCAAAAATCAAATCTGTAGATGACTTCATGGTGGAGTAAATGAATTCGAAAAAAAATCCCATTTTTTTTTTCGTAGCACCTTAAGATAAATGAATTACCTCATTGGTACATGGTCAGGATTCGAACCTGCATCTCCTGTGCGAGAAGCAAGCGTGAAACCCATTAGACAACGGAGCTCTTTGGGCATATAACATTTTTGGCAAAGTAACTGTCAAAAATCGTTTTAAAAATATCATAATTACACTCATGTGCTGGTAATAGTTTGCTCTATCGATCGACACCCGTGATATATCTGACCGCAGAAATCACTATTTTCCTGAATAAGTATACCAGTCTCCATACAAAAATGTTAGAACCCTTGAATGGAGTTGTAGAATTTATTCAGATAATAGTGCGTTTGAAGAAGCGGGCCTTACTGTTCTATACGTATCTTCAACATCCATCATCATCAACTTTATTTGTTCGTAGTATAAGTAAGCAAGATACCTAGCTACCAGCCTACCACCTTATCGCTTATTTTTTAGACCTGGCTTACAAACTTCCCTTAAACACATATTGCCGTCTCGGCAGCCCCTGTTACAATAACCGTTGAGTGGTGAACCCAGAAAATGATACCGATCTAGATCTACACTTCAAGACCATGTTTTAATTTTGAGATAATCGTTAGTTGTTGAGCGTCAGTCGAAATAAGAAAATATGTAGAATGATAAGGAAGTTATTTAGTCATATCACCTATATGGAACATGCTTCTATTCTGACTCATACACGACCCGAATGGCCGAGTCGGCAGTGACCCTGCCTGACGAAGCCAAGGGTCCCGGGTTCGAGTCCCGGTGGAGGCAAATATTTGTTTGATGAGAGCAGATGTTTGTACCCTAGTCATGGTTATTGATCTATCTAAGTATAATATTTATCTATATAAGTATGTGTGTCGTTGTCTAATACCCAAGATACAGAGAATCCTGGGGGGGGGGGGTCTAAATTAATGTGTGTAAATAGAGTCCGATGTTTTATTATTATTATTATTCTTTGAGAATGACTCGAGCCTGGTATTATTTAATAGAGTTTGTTTACGGAGTCTGGCATTAAGGGCTGAACATAGGCCAATGGCATTGAGAATTAGGCAAAGAAAACAAATACCCGTCGCATCGCGTCGAAGCAGACTGACGACGCATGCTCCCGCGCTGAGCCCCGCGGGACAGCCCGAGCTCCGAGACCAAGAAAATTATAGAACATATTACTAAACTCCTGTAATAATAACATTAAAAATTAAATAAAACAACCAAAAATTTTCCCTTTTTTTACCTATTTTTGCGTGTAAGTTTAATATAGGAAACTGATTTCGTCTCCGAGCGCTTGTTCATTTAATTGAATAATAATGCATTGCGAAAAATATTTTTAAGTATTAAATATAACAGATATCCGGTAATTTTAAAAGTCCATTCTTATCTCTAATAGACTTTTTATAACATATATTTATCCTACATTTTTATGTTGTCTAGTTGAGCCTAGAATTGAAGCTAAAGATGCATTTTTGGCCATATTTAATCCCTTAAAGTAATAATTCCGGAGCGTGTTGGGGTCAACAGCACTATTCCGCTGAAGTTTCATGCGGCCTTCAACTTCACACCAACCTCCTCACCCCCCCCCCCCCCCCCCGCCCCGCCCCGCCCCGCACTCTTGCCATCCACGACTGTTACTTACTTACTTAATTACTTTACTTATTTTATGTAATAGGTACCTACACAGGATAATGAACTCTACTAAAAAGATTTTTCTTTCATCCCTTGAAACATCCGATGGTTAGGTTGGATTAGGATAATAATAATAGCCGCTCTGACAAATAGAGCCCGGTACTTACATAGTGGAGCAGCGCATTGTATTATCTATTGCGTTTTCTCATACTGCCTGGCTCACAGCCAGATACAGAAACGATCTTTTAATTTTAAAGACAGTGTCAGTTCCATAAAATTTGTTTTTTTTATAAAACATGGCTCTTATTTCTGAATACATAGTGTTGATCGAGCCTTGACGTACTATTTACTGCCAGCAAAAATACTGATTTTCACAGCAAAAAAGGATCAGCCAAAATCCTTTTTATGTCCTAATTGTTCTTACATGTTCAACCTAATACGAAGGATAAAGAGGGCTTCGCTTCGCTCACCCCCTTTACCCTTCACCTAAGCTACCGCGGTATTTTGCCCTGATATTTGCTGTGAAAATAAGTATATTTGCTATGCAAATCAGTATTATTGATGTGCAGTGTATTATTTCCCCTATTTAATAACTTTTAATCGGGTCTTTTTTCTATGTAGTCTGGGTTGTAACCCAATATTATTTTCGAATAAGTCCTGAAATCGATGCAAACAATATGTGCCTCACGGGTAAATTGAAGTTGACAAGCTTTTAACGTGGCCATTCCCGGCCGATTAAAAAGCTCTCAGGATCGCCCTCGTCGACCAGAACGTGAATACGGGACGCAGCTCATGCACGAGTTATTTCGTCAAAATTACGTTAAGGCGGATAATAAAAATATTACTAAGCACAAAAAAAATAAACTTACACTCAAATACGTGTATCTCGAGGCAAATGACATTAGCAATATCACCTCTTCATCACTTGCCAAAATGCAAATGATGAGTGAAGTTAAAAATAATAAAGCATCTCTTCCAGAAGCGCTTCACCGGAACTTCTATGAGCCAGGCCCAGAGGCTTGTATCAAGTCACTCAATACTAACAGTCCAGCGGTTAGTTTAGTGAAACTAACCGTAATCTGGATCTTATCTAGATCTCTCTATTGCGCAGGCGCCATTTAATGAGGCGAGTCTGTCCATAATTACGCTTGTCGCTTGTAATCGTCAATAATCTCCACGATTGTGTAAGCTATCGATCGGGCTTCTGCGATCCTTCCCACAATCTTTACTGGCCACTGCAGATCAACCGTTCAAATTTATAATGGGATTCGATTCGAAATTCTACATGACATGACAGACGTACCTCAACGAGTACATAGGTAAAACGTCCTCAGTAACTAGTTATATTTTTGTTTACCTAACGAATTCTTTATATGATAAAATCGTGGTGGTTTTAACATCTCAGTGTAATATACGTCAAACGGGCAATTTGAAATTTAACATTGATAAATAAAGTATGCGATTTATTTGATACCTACACGTAATTTAATAATACAGTAATTCATAGACACATCGGCACCATTCGGGTGTTATCGTTGTTCCGAGTTTTGCCGATAGGAAAGGATTATTCACTACATCTGTACATACTCGTACATCTCATATCGCGTATTTCTTGGTTGAGGCTTGAGGTAGGTACGAGAAAGAAATAACAAAAAGGCGGGCATCGGTAAAATTTGCATCTCGCTTCTCTATTCGTGGTGGTTGATATGCTGGTCACAACCATCTACTTCATTATTAAAATAAAATGCATTACAGGCCACACTGGCACATGGCTGCCCCTGTTACGTTAGTCGCTGCGGTAGAACAGTGCGAAAATTGTTTGTATTTTCTTAACCCTCTGAAACAGGATTTAATAAAAGACAATGCCAAATAATGCGGGGTGTCCTTACCTGTCTTACACTCGCAGCTATTTTGAAAACGTATTTTTTGACGCTAGAACCATATAAACATTCTTTTTAGATCGCAGTAAAAATCAAGCTTTAGGTGAAAACCTCTATTTAGTAAAAAAATCGTGTATTTCCCATTGACAATGTTTTCAAACATACACATTGAAGGAAAACTATTCTTAACAAATATTTTTTTTGGGATGTTGGAAATATCCTAAGGGGATCATTGCTTTAAATATGTGTATTTAATAATACCCAGCCACTTAAACACAGAAATAATGCCAAACAATAGAAATGAAAGTAAGACATGCGGTGTCAAAAATAGTTTTTTCATTAAACGCATTCGTAGGAAGCCATACGAAAGGCGTGACGTATTTTAAGGCATATTCTTGAAACGGAGTAAGGACATAATTTCGCAATTTTCGCAACAACCATACAAATTCAATCCCACTTCAAAGCTGCGCGAGTGAGCGAGACGTAAAACCAGAGGCAGGTTATGGCGAATCAGTAATGCCGTTCAATTAAAATAAATACTGACAATTCTATAGGTTAACATACCTACCGGATGTATGTTCTAATAGCTGGGTTAACTGCGGTTTGTGCAATATCTAAGTGAGTACTTTAAATGACCAGGTACTGTTTTACTGAATCCAGATCTTTCAAATTTAATTTAATCTATAGATACTTCTACTGCGGTTTGTGCAATATCTAAGTGAGTACTTTAAATGACCAGGTCACTGTTTTACTGAATCCAGATCTTTCAAATTTAATTTAATCTATAGATACTTCTAAACCATCCACAGGCTTAGAATTTAGTTAGTAGTAGTTAGTTTAATTTAGCAAAATGTATACTGCCCATAGCATTAGCGATCGAATTGAAACTGGTTCGTTAAAAACAAAAAATAAACTGACAACTGAAACCTCTAAGATTTGACAGAAGAAGGCAGAGGCTTAGGATTATCTCAGGCCATGGGCCAGTGACTGTTACCAAACTAAATTCGTTCTTAAATCATATACATCACCTCAGAGTTAGCTGTGCCTATCCTCTTATCATCATATTGTTATTGCATCTCTGGCTACGCTACCACTCATTGGAAATGCCGCCGGAAGCAAAGCAACCATAAGAAGCGACGAAATCAAATCAATTAATCCGCAGATCTGCGCCTTTAAAAGAGCCATTAGAGACGGCAAAAAAGCGAAGGTTGCGAAACGCGATTTCTCGTTGCAAGGCAGGTGCAGCCCGCGCCCGCCCTCCGGATCAATACGCCGCCCGCCCTGCCCCGCGCGCCCGCCCGCCCCTACTAACCAGGTGGCGCGTTGCATAAATATACAAGTGATACAATTGTACAAGTAAAAATCGGCTTATGTTTAAACGATTACCAAAAATCGCACCTATGTTACTACCAATAAATACGAAATGACTGCCAGAATGGACAAATGTCCACCAAATTGTGTTTGGATAAATGATCACCAAACTTCTTTTTATGTTTTGTGTACTTAAGTTTATGTTTTAAGTATTTTTTGTTGTTCTTACATGTTCAACCTAACACGAAGGATAAAGGGGGCTTCGCTTCGCTCACCCCCTTTACCCTTCACCTACGCTACCGCAGTATTTTGCCCTGATATTTTTTGCAACTTTTGGTGTTAATTTTTCCATTTTGGGTAGGAAAAAAATATTTTGGTGATCATTATATTTGTTGCCGTAAAAATCCATCACTGGAAATACATTCGTCGAGTTAACGAAACTTTCTAGTATTTTCGAAATACTTGAACGTGCAAGCCTAATACTTAAAACTTCGTTCTTCGGAAACTGGCACTAAACTGACTTTTCGTTTTAGACTATTAAGACTTGTAAAATAATCACTTATTGGTCTTATGGAACAGTCTCAGGATTGCCTAAAGCACGCTGTTCGCGGGACCCGGCCGCGTAAAGTCGCATGATGTGTATGAATCAGCCCTGAACGTGCTGAAACGGCACAGTTCGTGTCCTCCATTTTTGCTCTTTCGGGAATTTAGCATGAACAAAATCTACCTGTCAACTCAGCCTGCGGAAGATATTGTCCCAATAATTCCATGTGTAGTAGTTAACTGCACGTGTTTTACATATTAACTATAGCAACCAATTCGGTTATGAAAAACCAATGTGAAACTAAATGGGGTCGCCACGCTCCGCACCGCTTCGTCCGGCTCCAGGTTGTATTATAAAGTTGTGACCGAAAAAAACCTAACTTTTAGTATTCGGACAGAGATTGTCCTACAGCAACCAATTAACAACATCAAGCGTAGAGGCATACACAGATTTTGCTCATCGGTATGCGCATCAGTGAAGGCCGAAGTCTGTTTACCATTCAGCACCTAACAGAGCTGGCTAATATACAGGAAGCGGCTTTACGCGTCCCGGCCACGACGGACGTGCTGAACGAAGCACACATAACACAGATCAAATACATTATTCACTAACATGTGATAATTCTAATCTAATCATAATTATTTATAATAATAATAATAATACCTTGGACACTATTTACACACATTGTTCTAGCCCCAAACTAGGATTCCCTGTATCGTGGGTACCAGACAACGATACACATACTTAAATAGATAAATATTATACTTAGATAGATAAACAAACATGACTAGGGTACAAGCATCCGTTGTTGCTTATATATTACACTTAAAAGGTTACATTAAGAGAAAGCATATGCACAAATGCGAGCTTATCTCTACAAAGAGATTTCTTCCTGCAAACCAAGGCATGAAATTTACAATAAAATACAAATAAGGAAATTAAATATCTATAATAATAATATTTGTACATAAGTTAGGTTATTTTGTGTTTATTTCTAAGTTGTTTGAAATAATTATTTTAAAATCAAAATTAAATATCTATAACATTCGGAAAATAAAATACGTATATACCAGACCACTAATAAGTAGGTACCATTACATACATATACCTGTACATACAGTTTATATATAATAAAATATTGTATAACTAACTAACTTAAGTTCTCCTTTATTCGAATTGACCGAGATGGAAGAGTGTCAGTTTCATCTGCATCGATGTGTTGTCGTGTAAAGATATTAACCTAACCAGAACCTAACAGAAAACAACCAGGATAAAATTTAGAAATGACAGTTTATTAGGGCTATATACAATGGAAAATGATAGGAAGATGAGGGTGGATGAAATGAGACAGGTTTTATAAAATTACAGATGTCTAGATAAAAAAAGGAAGCGGAGGACACGGAGAGTAGGAGGCCGATGAAGCAGTAGACGTCTGGTGAACCGGTCAGTGGAGGCACTGGTGGGCGATGTAGGAGTTGCAGTTGGAGAGTGTGGCCGGCTGCCAATCGGTGCTCAGACCCCGACGGGCAGCAGGAGTAGGGGCCCTGGTAGCGAAACGCCGGCCAGGGTAGAGGCCCGCAGCGTGTCGGCCTGAAGTCACTGATGAGCAGGTGTAGCCGAGAACGGGCAGGTGAAGTGGAGACTCAACGAAGCGCTGACCAGGGTGCAGGTGTAGCCGAGACCGGGCAGGTGAAGTGGAGACTCAACGAAGCGCTGACCAGGGTAGAGGCTCGCCAAGTCAGGAGGCGTTGCAGTAGCGGCTCGCAGGATCCCGGTGCAGTGCGACCCCGGGATAAGGCCTTTAGGTGATGCTTGTTGCACAAAAGCTGACGTGAGACTCCAGAATTTCAGAAATGTTCCGCTCTTATACCCTTTTTGGAGAGTTCTAAAAATTATTTAAATTAAAAGCAATTTTTGTGAGTGGCCAAGAGAGAAAAAGTATGTTTGTAAAAGTATTGAAGCAAACATATCAGACCGCTAACGAGTTTGAATGGACATTGCCATGACAACCAGATAAACAACAACATAATAAATGTCAGATTTTGGTTTCAGGCTCGTAATAGAAAAATTAACAAGTTCACATAGCCAAAATTACATAACAGCGAAAGATAAAAGGGTAGCGCACCAGCGCGCACGAAGCCCGAGATTGCAGAGTTTCGGAGAAAGCCAAATACAAGGTCACCAAAGGTAAACCCCTTCGCTATCGATTTAGAAGTGCTGATAGTGTGAAAATACGAAGTGAAAATGATTTGTTATTGTGTTCTTATGGTTTAAAACGTTACAGGGTCCTATGAAAATAAAGGTGATACGAAATAACAAGCTGTACAGCTCAGCAAGTATCCAGCTGAAAAGACTGGAAAATAGCATGTAAGTAACATAACACTACAGTGTTTATATATTGGTGTAACTAAATAAGGTGGGCAGGCAGAGGTTACTGTTACAGGTCCCTCCATTCACTAAGACAAATCAACCGACATTTATGGAAAATCTCTCTGATTTTTCAATGGGAAATATTAAGCTGCACATTAAAAATACTGATTTTCACAGCAAATATCAGGGCAAAATACTGCGGTAGCTTAGGTGAAGGGTAAAGGGGGTGAGCGAAGCGGAGCCCTCTTTATCCTTCGTATTAGGTTGAAAAATGTAAGAACAACAAAAATTGCTAAAACATAAACAGTGCTTCCACAAAAAATATTAAACAGCGTTTAACCTCAAAACAAACGTCAAATCCCATACGTTTTTGTTTCTAAACAACTGTTGAACAGTAGTTTATTTTTTTGTGGTAAAAAAGTGTTTTTGTTGATCCTTTGTTGTTGTGAAAATCTGTATTTTTGATGTGCAATTAAATACTAGCCTTGTTATACTTGCTACTCATGTGAGAGTCAATGTTGGTAGTCTACGTGCCTAAACGTGGTGACCATAACAGTCACACTACAAGAGGTGCAGATAAACTGGCCAATTTCCCTCATAAATTAGAAAAAATGGCCAAAACAATACGGGTGATGGGTCCGAAGGTGTACAATTTGCTACCGGACGACATTACTAATGCACCGAGCTTCCTAAACTTTAATAGTAGTTTATGTGACTGCTACATAATGGACGGCATTAAAACTCGAGAGTGGGTTTATGAAACGAGCCGATGGCGAGTTTCATAATAATATCACTCGAGAGTTTTAATGCCTAATTATGTACAGTTACATACACTAGTTTATCTACACACATATCATAAGCTCTCTTTGATGTGTTCAGGAACCGCATGTTTGACCGGCATTGTGGCTCTGCAGTTGTTTAGCTTGTTCTGTAGCACCAACTTCGGGCGTTCTAAATTTGAATGTCAGCACCAACTTCACAGACAAACTAGGGGCGGCATGCAGGCGGGCGTCGGCGTTCGAAATTTGAATGTCATTATATGTAGAAAAACTACACATAATGACCATAATGTGTAGTTTTCCAGATACGAGACGAGTTTTTACCAAGTAGTTTAACATAATGCTGATCGTAACGTGCGGTTTTTGAACGCAGTAAAGAGGGTTTATGATACGTGTGTAGATAAAATTAAATTAAAAAGTGGCTTGTCAAGAAGTCGTTCTAGCCCTATGAAGAATTTATAAATTTTAAAGAACGAAGTACATAAGTACTTATTCTTTTATTTGTACCAATAATATTACATTATACTCTTACGAGTTATGACAACATCCTTATCAATGATATGACAAATGTTCCCTTAATCTAATTTTATTTTATAGATTTTATTAATTTTATGAATTTTGTTTGACTTGTATTACCAATAAATGATGTCTTGTGTCTTTTCAATTTACTTAACGTGTAAACTGTGTCGATTTCGCTGTGGATAGTGGTTCCCTAAGTGATTTCGAAAATCATTTGATCAATTTTCATATCATCCAACACCATTGATCGATTGCTCAGTTGGACGATGCGTTAATTCTACGAAGCTTCAATTAACGGATACAACCTTTCATCGAAAACTACTTGCCGAATTTCATTTAAACGATAATACATAAATAAAATTAAAATAAATAATGCAGCCCATTAAAGTCCCCACCGAAGGGTACCGGGCTTTACCCGTATACGAGATTGATATATATTGAGCCATACTCCATCCAGTGTGGGGTGAGCGGCCAACGCGACTGTCAGATGTTTTCAAGCTGCCCTAACATGCCCTCTGACTAGCGTCACTACTACTTCCACCGAGTTATCCATCCATCGAAACAAATGCCACATAGAAACGGACACCCATCCAGCACCCGTCGCAGCCAGATATTGCTACCCGCCATAATACATACAACCGACAAATCGGTCAGTCGATGTCTCGTTTCATCGAAATGATGACATTGGATTGATAACATCATGTGCCACTCTGTGTCCCACTGATGGGCACCGGGAAGCATACATCTATGGCCGCTTGCCAATGATCGATGAAATGAAAATCGATCAAAGGACTTCCGTAGTCACATGGGGATCCCCAATGATATGTTATAGTTAATTTCGGTGATTCTCCTCATTACAGAACAAAGCTATATCCAGCCTTACTCTGTAACTCCTTGTGCCTTTTCCATTAATGAGCGAAGAGCACATATTTCCACATTTAGCGAGCAGATAAGGCAATTCTCAAATACTTTGTTCATTTTAGTAAATCTGGTATGTTGTAACTTTGTTTTGTCACTGAAAAACCGGACGCCGACTTAGTTTAAAGCGAGGTATGCCTGACGCCAAGATTCTTGGTGCCTTAGTGCCATCTGGAGGTGATAACTGCGCATGGGAACTAAAGAGATGCATTCATGGGCGAGAGAGACATGGTGGGCTCGCCCGGGCGTCAAGAAACATTGCGATATCTGTATCACAGCTCGGATTCGGGTTTCAAATTCGATTGTAGCGCCATCTAACCAGCTTTTCCTGCCACACCCCATTTAAACAATCGGCCACGATCGTAACTGTTTTACGACAATGCTTACAAAACCTAAAGGCGAAAGAGAAGTAATTCAAGTAACCCGTAATTTATTTATAACAGAATTAGGGCCTATTTCAAGAAGTCCCGATAAGCTCTATGTGACAGATTCGTCATCATTAAACGTACAAAATTTATGATTTATCTGTTCGATACGGTTTAGCAGGAGTTCTTGAAACCGGCCCTTAAAGAATATTTTACGATATTGCGGCTCGGATGCACAACCGATTACTTAAAGTTTGATCGACACTCAAAGCAATGCCCTCTCGCTGTCACGGTATCCCTCTCGGCAAATGTAAATAGGAGCACAGTGTAGATGTCGCAACAATGTCGTAGAATTGACTATATCATGATGTCGTCAACCATGGTTGAATTAGAACTCTCATTGAACGAAGCATATTTTAGGGCAAAACACTGCGGTAGCTTAGGTTAAGACTTTTGTAAGGGGGCGAACGCAGCGAAGCCCCCGAATAGTCATCGTGTTAGGTCGACATGTCTAACATAAAAAATACCAAGTACTGAATACAAATGCTTTTAAAAAGACATGTTTTCGTGAAATCAAACGCTTTGTGATCATTTCATGAAATAATTGACTTTATCAATACGTGGTTGGCTATTTCATGAAATAATCAAATTCTACGAAATAGCTACGACATATATACACAGTCAGGTCATAAGTTCTGTCACACAATAAAAACTTTTGAATTTAGAAAGCTGGCCACAAAAAAGTTTATTGAATTCGAATTTCGAATTTTTCATGAAAATAAAAATGTGTACATTTTAGAATTTTCCTCATTTTTAAATATGGAGTGGACACTTAAAGACCGTGTCGCAGTTATTGCGTTGCATCGTTGCGGTTACGCGCCAATTCAGATTTTCGACTTGCTGAAAAATTTGAATATAACCAAAAGATTCGTTTATCATACCATAAAACGATACAATGAAGACACTAGTGTAGATGACAGGTCAAGAAGTGGTCGCCCTCGCTCTGTTAGGACTCCAGCAGTGATAAAAGCTGTGAAGGCGCGAATTCAAAGAAATCCCATACGTAAGCAGAAACTGTTGGCCCTTCAGATGGGGTTAAGCAGGACCACGGTGAAAAGGGTGTTAAATGAAGACTTAGGGCTTAGGGCATATCGAAGAAAAACAGGACATCGTTTGGACGCTCGTTTAATGGACCTGAGACTGAAGAGATGCCGCGCTTTGTTGAAGCGGTACGCGGGGAAAAAGCATCGGGAAATTCTTTTTTCGGATGAAAAAATTTTCACCGTGGAAGAGAGCTACAACAAACAAAATGATAAGGTGTACGCACACAGCAGTGAAGAAGCGAGCAACCGTATTCCGCGTGTCCAACGAGGTCATTTTCCATCCTCGCTCATGGTTTGGTTGGGAGTCTCTAATTGGGGCTTAACTGAGGTACATTTTTGTGAGAAAGGCGTAAAAACGAATGCAGTTGTGTATCAAAATACAGTCCTCAAGAACCTTGTGGAATCTGTTTCTCATACCATGTTTAATAACAGGCACTGGGTATTCCAACAAGATTCTGCGCCAGCTCATAGAGCGAAAAGCACACAAGACTGGCTGGCGGCGCGTGAAATCGACTTCATCCGGCACGAAGACTGGCCCTCCTCCAGTCCAGATTTGAGTCCGTTATATTACAAGATATGGCAACACTTGGAGGAAAAGGCCTGCTCAAAGCCTCATCCTGATTTGGAGTCACTCAAGGCATCCTTGATTAAGGCAGCCGCCGATATTGACATAGACCTCGTTCGTGCTGTGATAGACGACTGGCCGCGCAGAATAAAGGCCTGTATTCAAAATCGCGGGGGTCATTTTGAATAAACTTTATTACCATAAGAATTTATGTTTTATTAAGTTCATTTTGCTATATAAATGTTTACATAAATAATAAACATGTCTAAATTATTTCATATTGCACATGTGACAGAACTTATGACCTGACTATGTACAATCAACCATGTTTTTCAAGGGTCCATAAAGAAACAAGGAACCCTTATAGTTTCGTCAAGTCTGTCTGTCCGTCTATCTGTCACTCCGTCTGTCCATCTGTCCGTTCGTAAGTCACAGCGACTTTATTCCGAAACTATCAGGACTAAACAGTTGAATGTAGAGGTATTCTGTAAACCGCTTTACGACTTTTGTACAAAAATTTAAAAAATCAAAATTAAGGGGGGCTCCCCATACATTGAACTAAAACCAAAACATATTTTTTTCATCACACCTATAAGTGTGGGGTGTCTATAGATAGGTCTTTAAAAATGACGCTGAGTTTCCTGAAACCATTTTTCCTCAAAGTATATCGTTAAAAGAGACAGACGCTTCCAAAGTGGAAAAATTTGTTCCCCGTTTGAAAGTAAGAGTGAAAATAAAAATTTAAAATTTTGTGTATCTCAATAAACAATTTCAACGAAAATTGGTTCGAATTAAATAAAATATGCAGTTTTTAAGATTTAAACATTTATTAAAAACCGCAAATATAACTTTGTCGTTCATACAAAAACTATGAAAAACAAAGTAATTATTTGCTGGTGATATTTTGGCTAGGTGTATCAGGTGAGTATATTCCTAATTTAATTTTTGGATTACATTCACTCAACTGGCCGGTTTTTCAAACTGCAGTTTCTTGTCATTATCTAGTTGTCATATTGAGTGTTGATCCTAATGCGACTAAGGCAGGCGTTTGGCGCTTCATTCCAATTCGTCTAAAGCCGAAACTATTTTTGAAAATGAATTGCTGTTTTATGGAGAAAGTAGCTTCGTGAAAACAAAGATAATCTAATAAACGTTGTTGCTATCAACGATAGTGCATCGCCTATCTCCAATCATGCAGGGTGGGCGTGGAAGGCGACCGAGGGTGTGCGGGGCGCGCGCGGGGGGAAGGTCACGCCACTGCATGGACGGGGTCTTCCGAGCCGAACCATGCCTGGTTCAACATATGGTTAGTTAGTGATGAGTTAGTGAGAATTTGTAAATTACCCATAGTTCATTTCGTTCAATATTTGTTTTTTGATTTTGTTATTTTTTTAATTCTATAGCATAGTCGTCATCAATCATCCTCATCATATCCTGAAGGCAGAGCACAGTTTGATGAAAATATAATGAGAATGCATATTAAAAGAGTGATGGATGTAACAAATACATAGCGTCACGCCCTTTCCCATATTGGCTGACGGAGGCACTATTGTGCCCACGTTTAGCCAGTTATTCAATACTCAATTCTCCAAAAACGATCTGAATGGCCGAGTCGGCAGTGGCAGTGAGCCTGCCTACGAAGCCAATGGTCCCGGGTTCGAGTCCCGGTGGGGGCAAATATTTGTACGGATGTTTGTACCCTAGTCATGGTTGTTTATCTATCTAAATATAATATTTATCTATATAAGTATATGTAACGTTGTCTAGTACCCAAGATACAGGGATCCTAGTTTGGAGCTAGATCAATGTGTGTAAATAGTGTCCAAGGTATTATTATTATTTTATATCCATTGAATTTTTGAACATACCCACTTATTTGATATTCTTCTGTCCCCGATTGCTCGATTAAAATCCTCAGCAAAGTCGACGCAGTTCATGAATTGACATAGATGATTGTCAATAAGCGGACAACATTTCTCATATTCATATTCATATTCATTTATTTGCATATAACATGTACAATACACACTACAGGTGGAAAATGTATGTAGGGTACATGGACCCTGACAGGGTATAACAAATTTATCTACACATACACATAACTTTTACATTGACCCGATCAGCTCATCTCGACCACAAATCGATCCGGAGGCGTCGTCGTCGTTGCCGGAAAACATTTGAAGAGTGAAGTGAAACTAGGAGCATCACAGTGATATCACCCGGTTGCATGTGAATAATTATACATATACGATATATCCTGCATGACTCATGCAACGGGGATCTCTATGGTTACATGCAGCTTGTTGTCGGACTATTTTTGTAGAGATTTTCGCCCCTATTGCCTTTCGGTAGAGTAGGCGAGATGCGTCTGGGGACGGGGCGCGTGCCACTCGCTATAGCTATAAATAGATCTGAGTTTAACAGAGTGCTTTTCTGTCGTTTTGGGAAAGCGGTATTTCTCTGATGCGGTATATATGTCGTAACCATATCGTAGAGTTGACTATATCATGAAATAGCCAACCATATTTGAATTAGAACTTTCATTGAACAAAGAAATATTTAAGGGCAAAACACTGCGTTATCTTAGGTGGAGACTAAAGGGGGCGCAGCGAAGCCCCCGAATAGTCTTCGTGTTAGTTTGATTTCTAACACCACATATTATTGAATACGAATGCTTAAAAAATATATGTTTCCGTGAAATTCGACCCATTCTTACCATTTCAAGAACTAATGACATGGTTGGGCATTTCATTAAATGATCAAATTCTACGATATATCTACGACATATATAATATAAGAGAGTAGGTTTAGCCACGTTCCTTCTGGCTGGGCAACGTACATGACAAACGTGTTGTCACAACTATTCTCATACGGGCTGGCGGAAGCACTATTGTCCCCATATTTAGCCAGTTATTCAATACTCTATTTTGCATGGCAGGGGCTAGCCCATCGCCGCAGCAGAGGATACTGAAGATTTCCTCACGATGTTTTCCATAGCAGTTTTCAAATTCGGGGCTATACATAATATCTATACTATATCTCGCTTGAATTTCACACCACAAAGTTCAGCGCATCTCAACTCAACGGAGACCTGCGGTCTATCGATATGGAATAAGAATAGCACATTCCACCCATATGCAGCACCTTATAAAAAAATACATTAAAAACAATCAATCACAAGGCAAGATGCTAACACATCCTCCGACTGAACTAACTCGAAGTCCTTGATTTGAAGTAAAATTGTTTCACTGTACATACTTACTGGGTTGGCTGGAATAGATTTCTTTTAGGAATACCTTTGTACATATTATTTCCCACTGCGTCAATTGTTTTTACTGTTGTTTTATGCAATAAAGGATATAATAATAATACATATACACTATTTATTTTAAACTTACTTACTTATTTTAAACACTTGCAGGATCGTCCGCAAATTCATGGGAAATTCATCTTAATCATTCATTCATCACTACGCACTTGGCTAAGGCCCGTGCCGTAAAATAACCTCCTATGAATAGGAGAGAAAAAGAAAGAAATAATAATAATAATAATAAAATTATTAAACACCGACCGAAGGTTCGGTTTACTGGGTTGGCTGGAAGAGATTTATTTTAGGAACACGCCCGCCTTTGTACATCTTATTTCCCACTGCGTCAATTGATTTTACTGTTGTTTTATACAATAAAGGATGTAATAATAATAATAATAATAATTAAATTATTAAACACCGACCGAAGGTTCGGTTTCGGCCAAGTTTCGGCCAAAAAAGAGCTTTCGACCAATTACTTGATTTCGGCCAAGAACCGGCCGAATCTTCAGCTCGGCCGAAACATATGTTTTGTAACTAGTAAACCTTCAGTACGCCGACGCTGCGGCTATATTTGCATCTAATTTGCATCGTTTACACTTAGAAGAACATACATTAACGGAGGTAATAACGTTGTCTAATCATTCCTACGAAAGTAAAGCTCTAAGGGAAATAAATAAATAAGCTTTTAGGGAAATTGTTCATTTTCACACGTTTGAAAAGTGTGAGTTTCAAATCCGAAGGTTTGGTTTCGGTTTGGGCCAAATCCAGTTTCGGCCGGTCATTAAAAATTATGTATGGGCGACCGACCGTTGGGTTTATCTGTCCGATGGAATCTATCGGATGGGTCGGAAAGTGCGTGGGCGGCTCTACCGACTTTATCCGACCAGTTACATTTATAAAAATTACAAACTCTTTAATATTTTACGGTCCGGTTAAAATTACTGCAGCGTGCGAGTTGCATCAACTAGTATAATATTTTTCATAGCTAAAGTTAAAGAGAGGATTTATACAAAAGTTCCTTTCTGTTAAACCCGTTGGGGAGAAAAAATGTATCTATATTTTTTACATATATCTACTTATTCCTTGATACTGTTGATTTTTTTTGTGAACATTCCTGCAACAGATCCAGAAATGGAAATTAAACACAATAGTTCTTCTATCATTACGAAAGTTGGCATGAATATCTAGTTCGGATTACAATGCAACAATATACTGCTATCGAGCTTGTCTGATGGTGGAACTCCAAGTTGTGAGAGAAACCCTTGGATGCTTACTTGTAAACACATCGAGTTTGGCCATATTAGATTCGTTGTGACGACAAGTAATATTAATATCTCCTAGCGATGTTCTGAACATCATCAACTGATGATGGAGCTAAAGTGGGGGTAGTAGACAGTACCCTGCCCATCTAGTTTGGGCTCAATGACCTTTTGAATTCGAAAGGGTGTTTTTATTTATTAAACTACTACAACATTTTGTTCACTTATAATAATAACCTTCACAGCTCAGAGCTTTTTATTTTTATACAGGGTGACAATTAATTAGCCGACCATATTTTGGGGAATGAAAGTACCCATCAATATGAACAACTTTTCCAATGAAACATATGCTCGCAAATGAAAAAAATATTTCGTCCCTCAGTACTTACATTGACCCGATCAGCCGGTTACAAGTTACTATGGGAGACCCAATTTTTTTTGTTTGCAGTCATACAGTCGCATGTTTTTTGGGGAAAGTTGTTGTCAGCTAATTAAATGTCACCTTGTATTTAGCTGTTGATCTTCAACACTAAAGACATCAAAGCATACCATCCGGTGCTTCAATGTTCTTAATGTGTTGTCTACTTATAATAATACTAATAATAATACCTTGGACACTATTTACACACTAGCCACAAACTAGGATTCCCTGTATCTTGGGTACTAGTCAACAATACACATACTTATATAGATAAATATTGTACTTAGATAGATAAACAACCATGACTAGGGTACAAACATCCGTTCTCATCAAACAAATATTTGCCCCCACCGGGACTCGAACCTGGGGCCCTTGGCTTCGTAAGCAGGGTCACTGCCGACTCGGCCATTCGGGTCGTCGGGATTTCGAAAGGGTGTTTTTATTTATTAAAATACTATGACATTTTGTTTACTTATAATAATAACCTTCACAGCTCTGAGCTTATTATTGTTATATTTAGCTGTTGAGATTCGGATCTTCACCACTAACAACATTAAAACATACGGACCTCAGAAGGTGCTTCAATGTTATTAATCTATTTTCTACTAAAATGTGTAACCCCTGATATCTTATTTATTAATACCAATTATAGTAATTTCGGTTTCTGGCAGCCATTACGTTAGCTACATCAAAGGTCCTCGCCCACATGCTTGAATGCTTGATTGATATTCGAATCATCTTCTGGAAATCATTATGGAGTTGCTCTTTTTGACTGTTCTAACATACTGTTTTAATCAGAACGTTTATGGCCAATGTTTGAATTATATCCTTCAATATGGGTTATATCAACTTGAAAATGATTAACGGTGAATATTTTTGTATCTGCAATTCTGCACCTACCTAGAGTCGTGTTCATTAAAATACTAACTCGAATTCTAACATATTCGAACAAGGAAGAACCCTCTGTAGAAATTACCATCAACTCCAATCAATCAACTTCATTGTTGGGATCAAGTCAAATATTACATTACATAGGTACCCAAAACTACGGGCAGATAAATTGAAGCAACTACTATTGTCTTCTAGCCACGGATAGTAGCTTAGCCTGGTTAGCCTTTGTAAATTGTTATTCCGTGTCAGATGACAACATAATTGCTGCGTAGTAGGTTCTTTGAGTAGATATTAGTTACTCTGTGGTAGTAAACCTAGCACAGCTGTACAGTAGAAGGATTCCACAATGTCGATTTCAGTGTGGTGCGTATTTGTCATGGGCGACGCGGGCCGCGTGCGGGGCAATCCCACAGTAACTCCCGCGTGCGTGATCAAACACGAAAGAGGCCAATACATAGTTAGTACTTTATCTATCTCTCTGTCTAAAAATCTATAGGGATAACAGCGGACGGCAGCCAGCAAGCCATATTCGCATTTCTTAAGGCTGTTTCATATTTTATGGATATGTAATACGACTTCAGCATCGAAGACTATATCCCAAATATCTAAGTTTACTCCGCTTAAAATTGTATAAACCAACAAAACAAATGATAAGAATGCTCTGTAAGCGCTTAAGTCCTGTCGAGCCCTGGACCACATCAGAGTGCTTACAGTTCGACTCTGGTTTGAACTGATTGCTTCGTATGATACCCTCGTGCAAAGCAGTCAATTCAAAGCATTCGCATGAGAGTGATTTCTGAGTAAAGATAGATGTTAATGAGATGTCCTCAACTCTTACATCTTTTGGAATCCTCCGCTATCCATACTGAATCCTTAGATGTACTCAGAGTCGCATTACTAATCTTGTGTTTTTTTTGTAAAGAAAGAAATGTCATTGGCCAGTACAAAACCTTTGACTTTGACGTTCTTATTAGATTTTATCTACAACGTATCATAAACCCTCTTTACTGCTTACAAAAACCGCACGTTACGATCAGCATAATGTTAAACTACGTGGTAAAAACTCATTTCTTATCTGAAAAATTACACATTATGACCATAATGTGTAATTTTTCTACATATTATGACATTCAAATTTCGAACGCCGACGCCCGCCTTCGTGCCGCCCCTAGTTTGTCCGTGAAGTTGGTACTACAGAACAAGCTAAACAACTGCAGAGCCACAATGCCGGTCATCACACATCAAAGAGAGTTATGATATGTGTGTAGATAAACTAGTGTATGTAACTGTACATAATTAGGCATTAAAACTCTCGAGTGATATTATTATGAAACTCGCCACTCTCGAGTATTAATGCCCTCCATTATGTAGCAGTCACATAAACTACTATTTTGTTCAAGCCAATGGCATTTATTGTTTACAAAAAAATCACAAGATTAGTAATGCTAGGTAAAGTTTTTTGTAGCTATATATTATAGCATTAGGTTTCATTGCACCATAGGGGACTCGTATCGTAGGGCCAAGTAGCCAGCTGCTGTGGAGCACTCAGTTGACTATACCCAGCAAATACAACATGTGCGCCCTTTATTTACTCGTATAGATTTGATAGAATCGAGCCCTCGGTCCTAAAGAAAACTATAAGTTAGGTACCTACGTTGAACAGTAGTGGCGCCAGGCAATGGCAAAGGGAGAGGGGGGGGGGGGGGGGGGCTTAATGGTCTCCGATTTACTGCACTGATGCTGTGTGTGATGCAATCTTCGCCTTATTGGGGCAGGCAGGCGACATGGCTAGACGATGGACGGGCAAGCAGGGCCGAGACGACCGGATTTAGACTATATGTAATTTAAGTGCTTTTACCATCTAAAACCTTCTCTTTGAAGTGAAACATTGGAGTTTATTTATTATCCATCAATCACATTCGGAAAATGTGAATATGTGGCCTGGAAACACATACCTGGAGACCATACCAGATTCCGTACCAAAGAACGAGTCGCTTTCAGAAAAAGCGGTCATTCTGCCCCCGAATACTCGGAGTTCCTCTCTGAAGGTCGCTAGCCGAAGTGAGTGATGTCACCTCAAATGGCATCCAGCCGTACTCAGACAAATACAGCAGGATGAACGGATCTCGTAAAATCAAACGACTCTTTATTTCTATGGTTCACATATATTAAATGCCTATGCAGCTATTTTGCCCCGCCCCAGAAGAAGTTAACTTACTTGCCCTTAAATTTTCGTCCACAAATTGCCGAGTTGCGTATTGCTATAGCATTTTACTATAGCTGTTCCGTGGAAAGTCCCATTAAAAGCCTGATAATATCATTACATTTTTAAGAGAGGTTTTCAAAGTGCGACATCAACCATGAAATTGAATGCGTTCGGGAAATAAATTGGCTATACCGGAAAAGGGCTACACTTCAATTGTCTGCAGAAATGGTATTTAGCAAAAAAATACTATTATGTAATCGATGCCTGGTGATGGGTGCATGTCGGAATTCATTACATACGCCGGTACACAATAAACAACGCACCTTCTTTTATATAGGGTGTAACAGAAAGGTGTCGTCATAAATAAAAGGGTTGATATGGGCATCATTCTGAACAACTTTCACTAAGAAACCGATTTGATCTGAGCAACTTTAATTGTCACTTCTCCATACATTGACAATGCTGTATTATACTACTCTGTCAAGAAAGTCACGGGGAAAGATCAATAATACACAAAATTTTAGTTATTCATCAAAATTTATTCTATCACCTTCAAAGTATGCTCCTTCGGAAATCCAACGAATAATCCAATCAGCAAAACATTTTTTAAACCTGTTCTTGCCGCGAATTCTCCTTTATGTCTTCTAACGAATGAAAACGGGTGCCACGAAGTGGTAATTTCAGTTTAGGAAAAAGAAAGAAGTCGGCTGGAGCCATATCTGGTGAATAAGGTGGTTTCTAGATGGAATTTGTTGATTTTTTGGTCAAAAATTCGTTCACAATGAGTTTTCAGTAACTATTTTCTTCACTTTTGCGATATTAACTTCAGTTGCAAACGTTGATGGTCTACCAGAGCGAGGTAAGTAAATCTTCCATCACATCTCGGCCGCTTTTGAACGCTTTGTACCACTCATAAGCACTTGTTTTTGACAAAGTCGATTCACCGTAAGCCTTCTGTAACATTTTCAGTGACTATGAACACGATATTCCATTGGCGATGCAAAATTTAAGACAAACTCTTTGTTCGATGTTTTTGTCCATTAAGATATGATGTAACTAAAAAGCCTGTACTGTATTTTTTCTAAATAACAGATCAAAATCAAACTCCGCGCCAAAATGGTAAACAGTTGTGTCAATCGAACTACAAAAAAAAAATGGAACCATAGACAAATCATCCATTCCCGATACTTTTTTGACGTCCCTCCCACTAACTATTATTGTCTTCGAAAACTTTTAAGAAACTTATTGTTTGTTGTAAGAAACTAATTATGTACTCGAAGAAATAATAATGAACACGTAAACTTGCTTCTTATCATTTATTACCCTACTGTACCTTGTGATGTCTCATTGAAGAGAACGAGAAGAAATTTAATTAATATTTTTTGTCTGGACGACATCGGGTAGTTTTCTTAGTGGTAATCGGAAAAAACCCTACAAAACAGCTGATCGCCAGGCCCTAACGGCTCAGAACGATGTCTCCTCTTAAATATCACTATAGGAATGTACTTACCTATAAAGTATACTTTTAGCTGACTACACAACTTACTTTAGGTAGGTACTTCGCCACCTTACTATAAAGCGCAGTGGTACTCCCATTATTTATATTAAAGCTATTCAATTTCCTATTGTCCATAAAAACAAAGACGAACTGGTAACATTATAACCAAATGCCTACGCTGCTATTGAATCAAGATTAGAATCCTATATAAACTAGTGGCTTTGTGAGCTGTAGACTTAACTACACTTACTACAGAGTCGGTCATTTCTCCGATAATGCAGTAAATTCGGCCAAGCACCATAATTTGCCGTCCCTTGTCAATCGTCGCTTGTACCTCAATGCACTATTATTTTTCAAAATTCTAAATAAATTTACAAATTGTCTTTCCCTGCTAGATAAGATACCGTTTAAAATCTCAAACGCCTCTTTACGTTCTCGTGATCTTTTCCACGTACGTTTTGCTCGCACCAACTACTCTCAGCACACTTTCTTCAGACGTGTCTCAAAATTCTTAATTGAGAGACCAATGATATCGATCCCTTTAATAAAACTTTAAGTTCTTTTAAGAATCTCCTCAGATCAACATTGTCTTAATAATTTTAGGTTTAGCTCCGTTATAATAATGTTATTATTTCGACGACATTACCTAATTATTGTTACGCTAGATTTTTAGAGTAAGCAGTTTATTAATTTTGCTCTTACATTCGATCGGTCATTGCGTTAAAAAACTTCTATTTTAAGTTATCTTATGGAACTCCAGGTCTATTCGTATGTTTTTTAATTAAGTATAATTTGTATAAGACTGTTTGTTTTCGAAATAAATAAAATAAAATAAAATAAAAATAGACCTCGCGAGTGACAGTTTCTTTTAATAACACATACAAAGTTATTAATTCACATGGTTACGTACATGGGGTATGAAAGTAGCCGCACCAATAACTTTGTAAACTACATTTTGCGGTCTTAAACCGAACCTATTGACTTTTCAATATATGTAATTATATTTCCTGTTACACTCACGGTCTCTACAAAACCAACGACACCTCATTTGTTAAAATCCGTCAAGCTGTTTGGACTATAGCGGTTTTTTGAAATTTTAAAACCATCTGCAATTTTGTAAAAAATCCAAAAACTGAATCGGCTATAAAAATAATTAATTATCGAACCTGCTCACAAAAAATCACGAGAATCAATTGAGAAATGCGGCCTGTCGAGTATTACATCCGGACATACGAAAGCGTTTTTGCCCAATCCTGAAACGGAGACGCTCCGTCGCTTCGATGGCTCGTGAATAATTATTTCTTCTTAAAATGTTATGTAGTACTCATAAACTCTTCTCCTGAGGATTTATGAGTATCGGCAAGTACTGCTTACCTTGCGTGCACGCTATCAATCTAGCAGTCTCGCAACATGGCGGTACGATCATGGCTGTAACATGACCTAGGTTAAATTACACGTTAGGTCACACTGCTGTGTGTGTGTGTGTGTGGCTCGCCGCGGAATAATAGTGGGTGAACGATCGGGACACACTCCTTGCCGGACGATAAGCCCTTACTCAGGAAGGGAAAAAATACCGAGCTAAAAAAGCTTACACATTTACCCATTGACATTTACATACAGGCACATACATTGTGCGAACCAGAAACAGCGACGTCACACACATGGAACCCGGGACCTCTCGCATGGTAGGCAGAGCCACAACCGCTCTGCACCATAGAGTTCTTCAAGCGGGAGGCAGAAGCACAAGCCCACGCTTAGCCCTTTATTCAATACTCTAACATTATTTATTCCTGTTTCGAACAGTATCGAAAAACGACAGGATAAGCCGTAATACAAATAAAAATCCCGGCCAAGTGCGAGTTGGACTCGGGCACCAAGGGCTACGCACAAATCACTTACATATTTTTAATTATTAAGAAGCGTCCGTGGCATAGCGGTATTCGCACATCGGAAACGACCGTGCGGGTAGCAACATGTGGCCGAGACGGGAACTGGACGGGTGTCCGTTTCTTTGTGGCATTTGTTTTGGCGCTTCCGTGTTTCGGATTGCCACTCAGTGACTGTAGTCGTAAAGCTGAGTCAGAGACCCTAATGAGGTAGCTTGATAACTTCTAACAGTCGGATTGGCCACAGTCGTACTCGTGTTTTTCAGTCATAGCAGTACCCAGGAGACGCTGGTGGACTAAGAAGCGCAACTGTGGCCAGGAGACGCTGACATGCAGTCGACTAGCGGTGACCAGGAGACGCTGGCGGGTAGTTTGGGTCCGGAAAAATGGCCTCTTAGAAGTGTTCTAGTTGGAGAGCAGCCGTAGACTAAAGACCACATTCTTGGTTCTTGCAGCCTAAAGCAAAGAGTATATATAATAGTTGTCAAAAACGAATGCTGTCAAAGATGTAAACCATAACAATTTTCGTAGTTATTCCTACGAAGAAAGCTGGAAATCAACTTTGTTACATGAATCGTTTGCAAGGCTGGACTATTTATCATACTTGAGTGCATGTTTTAGGTCCTATAAAACGAGAAGAGGATATCACATCAATTTTGAAACCCTGTCTGTATTTGGTGAGTCATTTTAGGATACAGCGGTTAGTGTAGCGAAAACCCTACAAGCTGTCAGTTTCGGTATATTTTTCCAAGATGACTTCTTCATGGCTTGAGGTATTTGTAAGGTGAGGTATCTGAGAATCACGCTGTGTCATTCCAATAGTTCTTTAGAAACTTCAATTTTCTTTTACCATAACTATAAATAAAGGTTGCTTTCGTATTTCTGTCTTCACAAGATTACGAGTGCATTCATTGTCTGCCAGTCGCGACTCGCCATGGCAAGATTCTATACCTGCTTCACTCATCCACGTTTTAAACCCATTTATTTGGTGTCCATTCGCACATGTGCGCGCCGCGTGTACCTTTTTGGGTCTGAGCTGGTTAAGCGATTGCATTGGAGACGACTTACCATAGTTAGTTGTATATGGTATTGTAGATCTTTGAGATTTGTCATAAATAACACGCGATATTTGGCACAATAGTCATTTCTAACTACTGCACTTTGTTCCACAAGCCAATACACCCGTCACCACTCACCCGGGATAATAGGACTCTGTATTGCACAGAAATTATGAAACTGCCATCCCTAACTCTGCAACACACTTATCACAAAGGTATCTCCGAGGTTCTGTTACGACACCGCGCAGCGGGGCGGGGGGGGGGGGGACATGGTCTGTGCAAAGGTCCCCGTTACTGCAGGCGCAAAGACCCGCAGTGCGAGAGGGACGGAATCGGGGAAAAATTACAAAAAGTTTTAAATGAATACAAATTAATGAAAATTTATTTATCAGGTAATTTAGGTATTGCCAAAACCCACCTAAATAAAAAAATAAGTCTATGTGCTATTCCAATTTAACAGAAAATCATGAGAAAATCTAAAAAAGTTTAAATTTAGACCTCATTTAAATAATTATTTCTATCGAGCGAAATTCCTCCAATCGCTTTTATGATAACACGAAATCTAGAAAAAGGTCCCGAAAGTGTTACATATACTTACTAATTTATTTTATGCGGTACTTCTTTTGAACAGCAGAGAAATCACTTCAAAAAGTGACGATTTTGTCGATAAATCACCTTCGATTCTTTTAAATTTTCTTCTCAGATTAAAGTATCAATTGCGCATCTTGCCAAAACAAGTATTCGTTGTGCTTTAATTAGGTGTTAGTTCTAAATCGGTAATGAAACGATATCGCCCGAAATTACGCCATGGCTTTCATTATCTCGCCGGATCGCTTATTTACTACATCTCCAGATCCAGGGAGCGTAAACCCAGAACCGGTGTATGGCTGAAGGTGGTGAGCCTGCACAATTCGTATCCACCCTTTTTTGCCCTTTCAGGAATTTAACGTGAACAATATCGGTGGTACCTCTCAACTCAGCCTGAGGAAAGTGAGCCAATATTTTCATGTGTACTCGTTAACTCTACTTGTTTAAATATTTTACTTTAGCAACCAATTCGGTTCTGTGAAACTATAGGCTCCGCTCCGCTTCGTTTGGCTCCAGGTTGTATTATAAAGTTGTGACCTAGCACGACCTAATTTTAGTATTCGGATAGAAAGTGAACCATAGAAAGCATATAACAACATAAGGCGTTGCCTATACCTACACAGATTGTCTTAACGACCTCTGTTGCGCTGCGGTAGTGGCTCTGCCTACCATGCGAGAGGTCCCGGGTTCGATCCCCGGCTGGGGGTAGAGAAAATAAAAACCGCTGAGCTTGGATGTTTATATGTGTGTGACGTCGCTGTTTCTGGTTCCCACGACACAGGGTATCCTAGTTAGGGACCAGCAGCAGCAATGTATAAGTGCCTGTAAAAAAAAATGCGCTGTATGCCAAAATCTTTTTACTGTTAAGCAACTAACAGCATTGAGCCATACACAGGTTTTGGCTTTATTCATCCAGAATCCTGGGAATGTTCTCCCCTTATTGAACTTTTCACTATTACACATATAACACAGAATCACAAAAAACTTTAAATTCAATAAAACCCATCAATTAATTTCATCTCACAATTTATGATGATATAAAAGCTTGCTCCGAGATTTACATCTTCTGCCAATTCAATATCACGAGTATCTTCTGTCAATTCAATAACATATTTTGTAAAATAGGTGGTTAATTTGGTGGGAATTTATATCACCCGAAATATTTAATACTAAACTACAATATACAACATACATTGCAAGTCAAATAAAACCTTTTGAAAAGTAGATTCGAGACACTTCTGATGTATAGTTTTTGACAATTCAGTTCAGATTTCAACATGGACTCCGATATTTTAGAGCTACAAAATTAAATGACCAACACAGGGAAACCCAATGCATGTTGCTGATAAGCGCACTTCAATGACAATGGATTCCCAGATGTTGGGCGGTTGGGTCCAGAAACAAAATCACTAAGCGATCAAGACTTAAAAACTGTGTTATACTGTAGTGATACATCTAGTTTTATTGTGAAAATATACATATATTTTTTAAGTGCAAGTGCCAACGTGTTTATGTGATTGCGAATAAAATAAGAGGTATTTTAAAATTAATACATTCATAACAGCTCTATTTAGAGCTATACCTATAACAGCTCTTCAGGGCTACCATACAATTACATACCTTAATGTTTCTTGTAGAACTTGATGCTGCTAGTTTTGAAATACAAAAACAGCTGTTTAATACACAAAAAGTCAACAAAAAATACTTAAACCATAAACTTGAGTATCTACACATTAAATATTTGAAACATAAAAAGGGTTTTTGCTGAACCTTTTCTGCTGTGCAAATCAGTATTTTTGATGTACACTTAAATACTACCTACACTTACAGGCCGTGGTACACGTGGCACCGTAGTGATTCATAATATCCTACTTTTGTTATGAGACTCATATCTGCTAGGTACTGGAGTTAGTAAGGTTCATTCCAGGAAAATGCATCCATAAGACCTTAGTTCATCCAAAGTGCGCAACCTCAGGTAGGAAACCGTTAAATATATAACTTAACACTTCTTACATAGACTCGTGTTTCTATTGCATTGTTCAATGCTAGCCACGTCAACCGTCATTGGGCCACCACTGCTTGTGGGACTGTTCATGCATACTGGAATTGAACGATATCTGAAATTTTTAACAATAAGATTCAAGTTTGACAGCTGTCGGCGACCTCATATTCTGGTGGCGCCGCCGTCTAGAAATATCACGAGGTGTGACTGTTCTTTACAGGGGCGGATCCAGGATTAGTAGATAGTTTTTATTAGGTACCTGGAATATAAATTTACATAATAATATAATCGCGCCTTGTGCCGCTTTTGGCAAACCTATAGCCTCCTCCCCTGGCCGCGTACACAGCCGTATTTTTAAGTGGAGTTGAGAACGACATTTAGCTGTGGCAAACCTCACTGGCAATGTAACTAAAATATGCATCATACTTTAACCGCGAAAATATGTGCCTCTCCGTTGCCTTGAGAATATCCTGAGTAAGTGCTTGGTATGAAATTGAAAACCCCCCCCACCTGTATCTGTCACTGGTTCTAAAAGGGCCTAAGCGATGAAAGAGCGCGACTCGTGCGTGTTTGATTGCATGAGCGGAACGCGGGGTGTGCTACCATGTGCTACTGACAAAACCTGCACGCGGAGTCTATGCCGTAGCTCCCGCGTGCGTGATGAAATGAAACCCGCACGACACTGAAAGCGGCGTCGGCGTGGAATAAACCTCATAAAGTGTAGGTACACTCAAACATAGTATTAGAGGTACCTAGTATCTCTGACTTAAACCGTATACTTTTAGGAGTTGCTTCAACTCTTCGAGCACCAACCATATCTAACCCTAATTTTCAAATTGTTTCTATCGCGAAAACAGACGTAGGGTGACAGCGCCTTGTATCGCACACGTCACACTTTTTTCACTTTTAACTCCCTCCTGCTCGTAATTAAACAACTTGTATCGCATTTATATTGTATTTCGAGCCTAATATCGGTGAAATGGTTACCTGATATCACACACAAATTCTTAAAGTGAAAAGTAAAGTAAAATGACTTATTATTTGAATTGAAAAGTCTTAAAGCCATGATTTTTGCTGCGAATACAATGCTGGGGGTCATAAATTATGAATAAGCTAAAACAATATTTTAAACAACTATATTTTAAAGGTTATAAAACAAGTGGAGACCGCAAACAAAATTGTTGCTTTTCTTGTGATCTCATCAGCCAGTCTTTCGTCATTTGTAATCGGGATTCTAAATAATAATAAAGATGTTATTTCTGGTTTAGCGAAAAAAGACCATAAAAATGTATGGGCACTGACCCACCCACCAACAAACATGTCAACGACTCAGATAGTCTTGTATCAACTCACAAAAAGCGTAATCTCCATTTGTTACTCAATATACAGGGTTACAGGAAAAGTCGTGCTAGATCCGTTAAGGGCATGGAGTACCCATAATTTCTGACTTATTTAACTATGAAACACCCCACCCTAAACTTAACCCTTTTCGAGATATTCGACTTTTAATTTTTTTTATTTAAAATTGCCGATTTTAAGGCTACTAAATTTAATTTTGTTTATTTTGTGTGTCTTATTATTATTATTATTGCATTTTCATATGTGTAATAAGATGCTTTAGAACGTCAATCATTAAAATAGTGCATAAGTTAATTGAATAGGCCGAGTAAACAAGTGAAAGTTAAGAAATTATAAAAAAATATTAGAAAGTTTATTTTTCTCTAAGGGATATCTAAAAAAAATATTATGGCAGTTGTTCGGCAGATGTGTTTTAAAATATCTACGTTTCATCAGCTATTTAACGAGGCATAACAATCTAGGGTTTTATTTAAATTAATTTAAAAAAACTTAGTTTCATTGGCGACAGTGGAGAAGAAAATTAATACTTAACCCTAAAAAGTAAAATAAAACAATAGGTAAGCATGTTGTCATTTATTAAATCAGGTTTTCACACAACATTTTCTTACTCTACAGTTCATGTTCAACATGGCCGCCTCTGTTTCTAATACATTGTCGCATCCTTCTACGGAGCGACAATGTATCTTCACTACTCCAGTGGTCAACGTTGTCCTCATTTGATTTGCTGCATCCACAATCCTTTCTCTTAATTCTTCCACAGACGAAACTGAATTTGGCTCGCTGTAGACAAGACTTTTCATGCGCCCCCACACATGAAAATCCGTGGGGGTCATCCATTTGTTTGGATAATTTGTGTCCAGCCAGTCCCTGACACTTCTCCTGAAATGGGCAGGGCAGCCATCATGTTGGAACCACATGTCCCTGATCAAGTTGAGTGGCAGATCATCCAGCAAATCACTCAAGTCTCCTCTCAAGAAGTTTTCGTAGCTTTCCCCATCTAGATTGTCCGGGAGAAAGTAAGGTCCAATCAAATGATTGGAGATAATGCCCATCTACACATTCACGCTGAATCTTCGTTGGGACCCCTTCACTCTTTTCTTATTGGGATTCCTTAGTTGTTTTGGGGCCCAGTAATGGGCATTGTGATAGTTAGTTATGCCATCTTTATCAAATTTGGATTCATCTGTCCACAAGATATTTCTTAGAAAATCTGGGTCTTCTACGTCAGCATGTACCATAAATCTGCAGAAGTCCAACCTTCTTGCGGGGTCTCCTTCTTCATAGTATTAGAGGTACCTAGTATCTCTGACTTAAACCGTATACTTTTAGGAGTTGCTTCAACTCTTCGAGCACCAACCATATCTAACCCTAATTTTCAAATTGTTTCTATCGCGAAAACAGACGTAGGGTGACAGCGCCTTGTATCGCACACGTCACACTTTTTTCACTTTTAACTCCCTCCTGCTCGTAATTAAACAACTTGTATCGCATTTATATTGTATTTCGAGCCTAATATCGGTGAAATGGTTACCTGATATCACACACAAATTCTTAAAGTGAAAAGTAAAGTAAAATGACTTATTATTTGAATTGAAAAGTCTTAAAGCCATGATTTTTGCTGCGAATACAATGCTGGGGGTCATAAATTATGAATAAGCTAAAACAATATTTTAAACAACTATATTTTAAAGGTTATAAAACAAGTGGAGACCGCAAACAAAATTGTTGCTTTTCTTGTGATCTCATCAGCCAGTCTTTCGTCATTTGTAATCGGGATTCTAAATAATAATAAAGATGTTATTTCTGGTTTAGCGAAAAAAGACCATAAAAATGTATGGGCACTGACCCACCCACCAACAAACATGTCAACGACTCAGATAGTCTTGTATCAACTCACAAAAAGCGTAATCTCCATTTGTTACTCAATATACAGGGTTACAGGAAAAGTCGTGCTAGATCCGTTAAGGGCATGGAGTACCCATAATTTCTGACTTATTTAACTATGAAACACCCCACCCTAAACTTAACCCTTTTCGAGATATTCGACTTTTAATTTTTTTTATTTAAAATTGCCGATTTTAAGGCTACTAAATTTAATTTTGTTTATTTTGTGTGTCTTATTATTATTATTATTGCATTTTCATATGTGTAATAAGATGCTTTAGAACGTCAATCATTAAAATAGTGCATAAGTTAATTGAATAGGCCGAGTAAACAAGTGAAAGTTAAGAAATTATAAAAAAATATTAGAAAGTTTATTTTTCTCTAAGGGATATCTAAAAAAAATATTATGGCAGTTGTTCGGCAGATGTGTTTTAAAATATCTACGTTTCATCAGCTATTTAACGAGGCATAACAATCTAGGGTTTTATTTAAATTAATTTAAAAAAACTTAGTTTCATTGGCGACAGTGGAGAAGAAAATTAATACTTAACCCTAAAAAGTAAAATAAAACAATAGGTAAGCATGTTGTCATTTATTAAATCAGGTTTTCACACAACATTTTCTTACTCTACAGTTCATGTTCAACATGGCCGCCTCTGTTTCTAATACATTGTCGCATCCTTCTACGGAGCGACAATGTATCTTCACTACTCCAGTGGTCAACGTTGTCCTCATTTGATTTGCTGCATCCACAATCCTTTCTCTTAATTCTTCCACAGACGAAACTGAATTTGGCTCGCTGTAGACAAGACTTTTCATGCGCCCCCACACATGAAAATCCGTGGGGGTCATCCATTTGTTTGGATAATTTGTGTCCAGCCAGTCCCTGACACTTCTCCTGAAATGGGCAGGGCAGCCATCATGTTGGAACCACATGTCCCTGATCAAGTTGAGTGGCAGATCATCCAGCAAATCACTCAAGTCTCCTCTCAAGAAGTTTTCGTAGCTTTCCCCATCTAGATTGTCCGGGAGAAAGTAAGGTCCAATCAAATGATTGGAGATAATGCCCATCTACACATTCACGCTGAATCTTCGTTGGGACCCCTTCACTCTTTTCTTATTGGGATTCCTTAGTTGTTTTGGGGCCCAGTAATGGGCATTGTGATAGTTAGTTATGCCATCTTTATCAAATTTGGATTCATCTGTCCACAAGATATTTCTTAGAAAATCTGGGTCTTCTACGTCAGCATGTACCATAAATCTGCAGAAGTCCAACCTTCTTGCGGGGTCTCCTTCTTCAATAACGTGTACCGGCGTGTAATGGTACGGGTATAGGCCAGCAGTATGCACTGTAAACCACACTCTCCATTGCGAAAGTCCCAGATCACGGGCAACAATATTAGTGGAAGTAGTCGGATCCGCTCGAAAGCGTTGCAGTATCTCATTATCCTGTTCTTCGTCGTCAACAATTCGTGGTCTTCCCATGTCTGTATTTCGTCTCAAAACAGAGCCAGTTTCTCGAAGTCTTCGATAAACTCTGTCAAAAACGGCTACATCCGGCACTCGACGACCGGGGTAGCGAGTTATGTATTCGTTGCGAGCTTGCGCAGACACACAATCGCAGTATCCGTAACAAATGAGCATATCAGCATATTCCTCAGGTGTTTAGGACGTCATCTTCAACACTTCCGTATCACAAGTACTAATCAGAGTCCGATTAACAAGCACGTAGTCACAAATCAGAAGAAATAGTCCAGAATCACAGCCAAGTCGAGAAAAAGAGCAAAACGATATCACATCTACTGTACGAAGCACAAAAGCAGACTGACAACCAAAAGTTTATTTATTTTTTTTGTTGGAGGGGAAAAAAATGGAATTACCCATGCCCAGGAGTCAGACCTCCCTGCTATGTCCGGGTCCCCACATATTGAAAAGTTGCAAAAAATATCAGTACAAAATACTGCGGTAGCGAAGCCCCCTTTATCCTTCGTGTTGCGTTGAACATGTAAGAACAACAAAAAGAGATGGTTTGCCACAAACTGAACAAGTTTGTTTATGCCTTGTATAGATTAAAAAAACTGCTGACACACAAACAGCATTAATGGCATATCATGGGTATGTGGCATCCGTTTTAAGGTATGGTCTTATACTGTGGGGAAATGCTAGGGAAATAAATAGATCATTCATAGTTCAAAAACAGTGCATTAGCTATTTTGCAATGCAAAGCCCCGAGATTCTTGCAAACTTCTCTTTATAAAATTGAAATTATTGACCCTGCCAAGTCTCTATATTTTTGAAATGGCGTGTTTTGCACATAGTCACCAGAACCTATTTACAAAATACTCCCAACTTGAGAGGTCGTGGCATACGAGATACCCAAACAAAATTGTATACCCACCATGCAGAACAGTCTTCTGCCAAAGGAGTTGCTATCGGATGTTGATAAATATATACAACAATCTGCCACTAGCATTCAAAAATTTACCACTGCCTTTTTTTAAGAACCACCTACACAAATGGTTAGTCGATAAATGTTTCTACAACATAGAAGATTTTTTTGACAGATAAATGTAAAGATTATTATTATTTAAGCTAAGTTATTTTACATGAGTAAGAATTATTTTGACATTTTACATAGATACTTAGAATACATGTTTTTTATAGAAATGAATTATTAGCTTAGTGTTTTAATATAATATAATATATATTTGCATGCCTAATTAGGTAAAATATGCGAAAAACATAATTTTAGTAACATCTGACATGTACCATATTTAAAGCAAATAAATGACTATGACTATGACTATGAAAAATACTTAAAACATAAACTTAAGTATGTATACAAAACATAAAAAGAAGTTTGGTGATATTTATCTAAACTAAATTTGGTAGAAATTCATCCACTCTGGCATTTCGAATTTATTGGTAGTAAAATAGGTGCGTTTTTGGTAATCGTTTAAACATAATTATTAGGCAAATCAATCTACTACCCACAGATGTTTAAAAAAAACACTATCGCTTTCCCTTTAAAGATATATAATTTTACATTACAGATACAGATGTAGTGAATAATCCATTCCTATCGGCAAAACTCGGAACAACGATAACACCCGAACGGTGCCGATGTGTCTATGAATTACTGTATTATTAAATTACGTGTAGGTATCAAATAAATCGCACACTTTATTTATCAATGTCAAATGTATCAAAGTAGTAAGACAAAAACGAACATTTCCGAGAAAATACGAAAAGAAAGGATTATTCACTACATCTGTACATATGTTGCAGTGAAAACCCGTTTTCGAATATTCAATAAGAAATGTTGGATATCTGCTGCTTTCCCCACAACAAAATACCATAGGACATATGTAACTAAAATAGACTACCCCAGCTGTAGCTAAATCCGTGTTTTGTCAGATGTTCCTTAATCGTAATCCACAGACTGAATTTACAGCTAATTTATCTATGTGGGGTCCCCGCTGCAATTTGATATCCAGTCAAAGAAAAAATGAATTAAGCTCTCTGTTGTTTAAAAATCGTTCAAGGTCTTCCATATAACGTGTCTTTTCCCAGACGGGGTGGCAGAGGTAACTTCACATAATATTACCTTCCTATCTTCATGAATATTTTTACAACTATCACTGAATTTGACAGCTGTCACCAATTTTGACAGGTGTCAGGATATTCGACAGCTGAAATTATTTGTGACCGGTTTCGCCATTTAACTAGTCACAAATTTTGACAGGTAATACTTTTTTTGACAGGTGTTACTATTTTTGACAGGTGTCACTTTTTTGACGGAAGTCACTACTTTTGACAGCTGTGACTATTTTTGACTGGAGTCACTATTTTGTCAGCGTTATTGTTAACATATTTTTTATGTGTGACTTTTTAACAGCTGTCAAAAATAGTAAGCGATCGAAATCAATGACACTTGTGAAAAATACTAAGACATATCAAAAAAATTACAACTGACCAAAATACTGACACTTGTCAAGTTGGTGACAGCTGTCAAAAGTTTCATGAAGGTAAGAGGGGGATAACAAATATTATGTGAAGTTATCTCTGCGACCCCATCTGAGAAAACTCAGTTTATTGTGACATGCAGCTATACTGCCTCTGTCACCCTGGCTGGAAAATAAGGGCCTTACCACAAAAAAATAAACGAGTGTTCTACACCTGCTTAAAAACTAAAACGTATGGGATTTGACGTTTGTTTTGAGGTTAAACGCTGTTTAATATTTGTGGTAACACGGTAAATGTTTTAAGGAAGGTCTTAACCGATTATGAAATGACAGAAGGCTTTATTAATTTTTCCTTTGGATGTAAAACTTTATAAATTGATAAACATGTCATCAAGATACTGGATTTTCGAAACCGATGTACCTTTTTATTTCTATTAACTAGTGGCACTGCAGCTTGAGCTGTAGACCTCGTAAGTCGCAAGTGAAACTTTCTTTTAATAACACATACAAACTTTTTAATGCACCTGGTAACGTACATGGAAAATAAAAGCAGCCGCAGCAATTACTTTGTAAACTACATTTTGCGGCCGTAAACCCTACCTACCTATTGACTTTTCACTAAAGTTATAAAGCCTGTTAATCTCATGGTCTCTATTTATAAACTGACAACCAAAACAATATCCCGTGTTGTATTCCAGCCCTAACCGGTCTCTACACATTTTTTCTTTCATTCACACCTACATAAATCGTCACTTGTCTCGCTCGCACGGTGCGTCTTAACTTGAAGGACAATAAGCGCGGGGCCGTTAGAGCTGCTACCTGGAGCGTCCCAACTACTTTTATATCCACGAAATGTAATACAAATCCTAGATTGTTATACCTCGTTAGATAGCTGAGACATGAACTGTAGAGTAAGAAAAAGTTGTGTGAAAACCTGATTTAAACCCCACCCTCTCATAAGGACACCGGTTGAACAAACTAACAATGGAGAACAAAAGACGGCGAGGCAATGAAAATGACATTTCATGCTTACTTACCTATTGTTTTATTTTACTTTTTAGGGCTAATTATTAATTTTCTTCTCCACTGTCGCCTATGAAACTAAGTTTTTTTCAATGAATTTAAATAAAACCCTAGATTGTTATACCTAGTTAGATAGCTGATGAATCGTAGATATTTTAAAACACATCTGCCGAACAACTGCCATAATATTTTTTTTAGATATCCCTTAGAGAAAAATAAACTTTCTAATATTTTTTTTAATTTCTTAACTTTCACTTGTCTACTACGGCCTATTCAATTAACTTACTATTTTAATGATTGACGTCCTAAATCATCTTATTACACATATGAAAATGCAATAATAATAATGATAAGAGACACAAAATAAACAAAATTAAATTTAGTAGCCTAAAAATCGGCAATTTTAAATAAAAAAATTAAAAGTCGAATATCTCGAAAAGGGTTAAGTTTAGGGTAGGGTGTTTCAGAGTGAAATAAGTCAGAAATGATGGGTACTCCACGCCCTTAACGGATCTAGCACGACTTTTCCTGTAACCCTGTATATGTATAAAACGGTATTATATATAAAATATATAGTTTAATCCTTCTTTGCATAGTGACTGAAATGTTAAGCATAATAGACCTATTCTTTGTAGACCTGTTTCGCTGCTGTTGATGGTGGTGGGGACAATTTTTTGCAATGTCCTTTGACAAAAGAATTAAAAAATTAGTTAATTGTGGGTTAGTGTAAAGCAGGTAAATAACCTATATAATTAATACCTTTACCTAATTGTATTTCATATGACATATTTTGACAGACAATCAGGCAACGCTATGTGACTACGATAGACATAAGATAAAACCTGTTATATTCAAATATCACCTTTATGACCAACGTAATAAAGACCAAATTCTACAGTTGAAAAAGTTAATTATGATGAACTTTACAAGTGTGCGTAATTAGAAATTTTTGATAACAACCGCTATATTATTATGACTAGACTCTCAAAATACGAAAAACTAAGGTTTGGCATAGCTTTATGCTAATAAAAAATATACATTTATTTCTGCGAACGATTTTGTTATATCGCACACCCTTGCGATTCCAGAATCCAAACAAAATATCTAAGCCCAAAGCCGTACACCGATTTATTTGAAGTAAACATACAATAAATAATCAAAGGAGTACTCTAATTGGTACATTACTTCAACTACAGTTAATTAGTACTTCAAAGGACTACAGCAATACGAAATCACTTACTTACACAACAAAAATAATGAAAGTAGACGCGTCCGAACCGGTTGCACATATGCATGCACTACTGACATGTCCAATGAATAGTGATCGCGTCAGCATTTGGTACACCTGTATGAAATAAAGTTTATTTTCCCTTAAAAGTTATGCAGATAAATGAAGTTGATCTATAGATACTGAGGATATTGTGTCAAGTGTGCGATATATGGTGCTGTGCGATACAAGGCGCTGTCACCCTATCACCCCTAAATGCGTTAATGCCATTATTGATTAGGTATTTTATAGGAGTTTGAGGAGTAAAAGTGACTCCTTTGAGTAGGTTAGGTAAACCATTGATTTGTGGCGTAGACGGAAAAAAGTAGAACCAACCCTTCCTGCTGGTGGGCACCTGCCACAAGTCGTAATAAGTACCGAGCTCGTCACAGTTACCACTCAAAACGTGACAATACCAACAAATGTAAATGCATAGCTAAAATGCCTTCTCTTGAGTTGCTGCAATAGACTTATTGGTACCTATTTTATTATTGTGACATTGTTACATTGCAATAAATTGCTGATCGCGGCAGTAGGTAGTCATATTGCGCTGTGATCTGATCCGCCACGGTCATTGAAGGTCAATTGTATTACACTGACCAAACGATAAGAGATTTGGTTTCATCTACTAAAAGCATATGATATTGATATGTCACGTGTTTTTCATATAGGCTGATCTATCTTTTGTGACATTTAAATAACTGACCATATTTTGGGGAAGGCTCCCCGTCATTATTGACAACTTTCCTCAAAAAGCATATGGTCGCAAATGAAAAAAGCTTTCGTCCTTCAGTACATTGACCCGATTAGCTGAATACAAGTTACTATGGGAGACCCATTTTATTTTTGGCATGGCGGCTGTATTTTTCTTGAAGAAAGTTGTCAATAATGATGGTGATCCTTCCACAACATATGGTCAGCTAATAAAATGTCAAGAAAAATGTTATAAATACCAACTTTATTATACGCAAGTCCTAACTCGAATCAAGGAATGCATTACATCATAGAAACACATAAGATGCCTCCTATTCTTGTACATACTTGACCGTGTCCTAGGCTCTATAAAGAAAAACAATATGGGTTACAATTGTTCAAAAAACATCTAGAATAATCACCGCTATTAGCTGGGAACCGAGCTAAGACTAAACCAAACAAACGTATGATTCACAAATGAGTTCCACGAAGTACGAATCATCGAAATGTACTCTACATATATGAAAATGTGTCCCACGATTTGGCAAACGCTTGAGATCGTGCAGACCTGTGATTTACTCTCTGTAACCATACCGATACGGACTCCAACAGTTGGTATACCTACATACATATTTGAGGAGCATATTTGAGGGAAATGTCCATTGAAACAGGTTCGTTCAGTTTTCCACGCTTTTCTCCGGGCGTCGGTCGCGCCGATATTACTCAGAGATGACATCACGACATCGCGTCGGTTGTTTATTATTACTATATTTATCATTTACGCAATCATGAGTGTGATGCTTCTCATTTGCTAATGGACCTCTAAAGCGTGAGGATCTCCTGTACACCCGTGAATATCTTTGAACGTTTAAACCGTATACATTTGTCGTGTAGGGTTTCTGTAGTGAAGTGCGTATCAATTGGTGCCGTTGCTACATTCTCCATACAGTGTACTTGACCTTTGCGCGTCATGACACGGGTCGCCTGCGCATGTTTTGGAGATAACAACAGCAAGTCAGGGCCAGGGGCAGCGGACGATTCAGCATTGGAATAAGGTGAGGTTGGAAATATTCCTCTTGCCTTGATGATTGATCTGTGGGAAATAATTAATTTAGTTGATGACTTGAGTTAAGTTGGTAGGTAAGCCTCTAAGCGCGAAATAAAATGTTGTTTTTTGCTTCACTTTATGTCAGTTAACTGAGTACTTTTGTGTTTTGATTGGTGTTGCCGGATGATGACGCATGATTTTAATTCTTTAAATTAAACATAGATAAGTATCTAGTAATAGGTAGCTTGTCAAAACCGAAGTCCAAGCAACCTACAAACAACGTTCAAAATAGGAACTTGTAACTGGATCCCAGGACGAGCATCCCACTGTTCGTCCACACACACAGTCCCTCGTGTTATATAACATGTATTTACATAATGGCAACATTTATTTTAATACCCCGAGGAGGTCCGAAGCCCGGGATTATTGATGGCGTCCGCATCAAATTGATGCTGGTTAATCTTCAACAACTGCGCTACACTTTCCCCTGACGAAATGGGACTATTTGTTTTCGGTGAAAGCCTATCGGTCGCCGACGCCGGACCTCGTTACATGCAAGCAATTAAAATATGAGGAGTGGTGCTTTGAATACATTTTTTAGCGCAATCGCCGTCACGAAAATGAATTAATCGCTGTCACGAAAAATAACACTTAAGGCCATTGTATCGGAAATATTAACAACCTGATTCGTGTTTGTTGAAATTTTGGACAAAATCATAATAAAATAAAGTCGCTGCGGCAAAACTGTTCGAAGTCCAAATACCTGGGAGTCCTTCTAATACCTGGGAGTCCTTCTAATACCTGGGAGTTCTTCAAATATATGGGAGTCCTTCAAATATCTGGGAGTCCTTCAAATACCTGGGAGTCCTTCAAATACCTGGGAGTCCTTCAAATACCTGGGAGTCCTTCAAATACCTGGGAGTCCTTCAAATAGCTGGGAGTCCTTTAAATACCTGGGAGTCCTTCAAATACCTGAGAGTCCTTCAAATAGCTGGGAGTCCTTCAAATACCTGAGAGTCCTCTAAATACCTGGGAGTCTTTCAATTACCTGGGAGTCCTTTAAATACCTGGGAGTCCTCCAAATACCTGGGAGTCTTTCAAATACCTGGGAGTCTTTCAAATACTTGGGAGTCCTTCAAATACTTGGGAGTCCTTCAAATACCTGGGAGTCTTTCAAATACTTGGGAGTCCTTCAAATACCTGGGAGTCTTTCAAATACTTGGGAGTCCTTCAAATACCTGGGAGTCCTTCAAATACCTGGGAATCCTTCAAATACCTGGGAGTCCTTCAAATACCTGGGAGTCCTTCAAATACCTGGGAGTCTTTCAAATACCTGGGAGTCTTTCAAATACCTGGGAGTCCTTCAAATACCTGGGAGTCTTTCAAATAACTGGGAGTCCTTCAAATACCTGGGAATTCTTCAAATACCTGGGATGTATCGTATCGAGTGACGGAACCGTAGAACCCGATGTCACAAACCGCATTAACACCGGTTAGATGAAGTGGCGAGAGCTGACGGATTGTATAGAAATGAACTTAAGTTGGTGCAAAGGTCCCCGTTACTCCAGGCGGAAAGACCCTCAGTGTGAGAGGGACGGAATCGGGAAAAAATGTCATAAGGCAGCGCTAACCCACAGAAAAATTGTTTAAAAATAAACTTCGCTATTTTGTTTAAAAGTTTTTTAAGAAGATTTTACGCATACATAATATCTACATTTTCAACGCAGTTTCACAATGAAATTAGTTAGGATTTCAGAATTACAGGAAAAAAAAATTTAGAGGTTTTTTCGTAATTAAATTCTATTGAAAAAATTTCATCCAATCGCGTATTCCTTTAGTGAGAATCTTAATCAAACACTCAATAAACGTTAACCCAAAAATCAATCTGTAGACTTCAAGGTGGAGTAAATAGATTCGAAAAAAAAACATTTTTTTTTTCGTATCACCGGGTTGTGGGCTTTTATATGGGTTTGAAACATGATGGTCATCATGTTTCAAACGGGCGCTTGTTCTGATATGTTCGAAAGTAGTACCTTCGACTCCATTCAGAATTATCGTTCACTGTTAGCTTGACCTGTGACCCTGTGGACTGCCCATGTGAAGTCTGAACAAGTCTGGATCGAGCTCAAACATATTCTCGCCTTATTCTCGAAGACAAAAATACGAAATATATGGTCAATCAATAACCACAAACGTCCAATAGACGTGTTCAGGTTAGTTTACAGGTTAACCGATGGGACTGTAGAATATTAGGCAAAATTATTTATGTCTCGTTCATAGGCTTGGTTTGGTATTTTCAAGACAACACATAATTGAAACATTCTCTTGAAATGATTTTTTATTAGGGTGAAGTAGATTAAAGTTCTTTAACTCTTCAAAAGGCAAGGATCGTTTACCACATCGTTTTCAACCTTAAGACATGGTAATACATTAAAAAACAAATGAAAAATGTTGCACGCTCAGGCCCTACCAAAGGTTAAATAAATCCTTTGTTCGACCACAAGGAACCTTATTAAGGAAAGGATTTGGTCGGAGCTTCTATTCAGGAAGTTGTAATTCTTGTTATAGTTGATTAGGCTCCCGAGTGAAATAATCAACACCCTTAATCGATGAACAAGTTTCTTGATTGTTAGACTCTACCGATGACGTAGAACAATTTTTAACATCATTGCTATCTTCGTAATGACATCGTTTCCTACATGGTAACTACCTACTATAGAATTATAGTATCTGTGAAGTGATGGTACTCTCATGTACCCCGCAGGGAACGTTTTCAATTATAATTCACACTTCTCTAATACAATCATGTCAAAGTTATGTCTAGTGCTCAGAACTATAAAGCAACAGTCGAGAAACTTCTACGTAACTAATGATCGATCAATCGATGACTTAACAAATCGCATATCTTTTTAACTCATTTACAATTTTATCGAAAGAAGATTTTCATGCAGGTAATACATTTTGCTGATAGTACTTAGTCCGGTTACTCAAGTGCCCTTTACTGTCGCAACATTACATAACCGTCTCAGGGTTCGTCCACTAAGTACGTAACGAGAATTTTTCCGGGATCCATTCCGTTAGGTACTATAATAATGAAAGTTAAAAATTACAAGACAGAAATAAGTAGTCTATGAAAGTGGAGGCATTTACCCGGTAGTGAGGTACAAACCGGGCTACATAAAACATATATATATAAAATAAAAAGAACAAACTTATTCCTAAAATAAATCATTCGAAAGACGACACACTACTCACGCCGAACAAATCTACGGAATAAATATTGTGTGTTAAATATGAATGAAAGCATGATTGAATGAATGGTGCCTCTCCAGCCAGGGTTCTAAACCTCTATCCGGTCTTTCGGTCGACATAAAAATGAAAATATAGAAAGGTATCATCATCAATTGTTTGTTAGCAAACGTCCTGTAACCATACCGACCGGCGTAAAATTATTCGCCTTCGCCTTACGACCATTTTTTTTGTCACCCTCGATTAATGTAATACTTGCCATCTTACCGAAACTTGTATTCATTCTGACTTAATTAGATGTTCGTTCTAGATAGGTACTAAACCGATGTCATTTACGCCATAGATTACATTCTCTCTTCCGTCCGCTTATCCACTCCATTGCCAAATTCAGGCCGTCTGGCATGTACTTACTTACGTGCCAGACGGCCTGAACTTGTCATTTCACTATGACACATTTGGGCTTAGACCCATATAGGTAAAACTAACACACACAAATTGGATATTACATCTATGAACATTGTTGTGTGTGTTGAGACCCCGAATCAAAGATAAACTACAAAATAGGCTTTATTATTATTATATTATAATGAACACATCAAATCAATAACTTCGTTTTAAGTGAAGATTAGATTCAACAAATTCACAGGGATTTACAGATGGGTCATTTGGACAAAAAAAAAAATGTTCTGTCCAGCTCCCCGGACACAACCGTTCAGGCCAGCGACACCCAAAATAGTCGTTTAACGAGTTTGTATAAAACCTTAACAAAAGCAAATATTTTCTATGCCTTCCGTAACAAATTGAGTTACATGCTTAGTGGACGTCCCCTGCGACGCCTCGAGTTAGCTATCGCAAATTCGCAACAAAGGGCTGATCTGCCACAGAGATATAGTGCAGCTAGCATGTTCCTGGCTCTTGGCAAAAGTGATATAGTGCAGCTAGCATGTTCCTGGCTCTTGGCAAAAGTGCTGGTGCAAGATCTGCGATAAGCCACAGAGGAACGTCAATTTGAAATTAATTTATATGCGATTTTTGTGCCAGCGCCGTTACGGTTCCGGTCAGAATAGACCGACCCAGCATGTGGTCCGATGTAAGAGTGCTAAAGCTAACAGTTTGATAATAATGATCCCAGCCCCCTTAATCACTAGCTCAAATCAAATCGGCCGAAAATTTAAGAAAAACGCATCGTTTTTCCAGACACGTAAATATGTTGCAAACTTTGTCGATTTTGGTCATAATAATAATAATACCTTGGACACTATTGATCTAGCCCCAAACTAGGATTCCCTGTATCGTGGGTAGCAGACAACGATACACATACTTAAATATAGATAAATATTATACTTAGATAGATAAACCACCATGACTAGGGTACAAACATCCGTTCTCATCAAACAAATATTTGCCCCCACCGGGACTCTTGGCTTCGTAGGCAGGGACACTACCGACTCGTCCATTCGGGTCATCAAATCTGTGATTGTGACTAATAAAATGGCCACCAAGTGGAAATTGTGTTGTGGTAACAACAACAATAACTAAGAAATCGCCGTTCTGCGAAGCTGTTAAGTCTAAAAATATAACTTCTGAACTACAGCACGGTTGTGCGTTCTGTTGAATAACTTGACTCGTTTATTTCTTCTTTTTGGTTAGAGCTACGTAAGATAATAACATAAATTCGTTGTAAACCGTCGCTTTCATCTTTCCCTGTGGCACATTATCGTGACGGTCAGCATCAAGACAAGATATACTTTACAAAACAAAGTCTAGCGCAGTTATAGTGTTATTATTACTCAACTAAGTATGTCTGGCTACTTACGACTACGTACTACTACTTTCTAATTTAGCAAATATATGTCTCAGTAAAACGGAGCAAGTAATTTTCAATACTTTAACAATATTTTAGAGTAACTTTGACGTGAATTCGACTTATGAGCTAATTCTAAGAAACTTTAAACATATTTTTCTCTATGTTATGCTTCAAACATTTATTGGTAGGTATCACTAAATAAGGAATAGTTACTTACCTAGTCATAGACGATTAGGTACGCTAGAGACGTTGCTCGGAAAGGTTCTTGCAAATGGGCGAATTAGTATTTTTGTTATTCTTCTTCGACTTATTCTCATGACCTCCATAAGTAGTATAATAGAATTCGGTTAAAAGTACAGCAGGACCTCTTTAATC
Source organism: Argyresthia goedartella (assembly GCA_949825045.1). NCBI lineage: Eukaryota > Metazoa > Arthropoda > Insecta > Lepidoptera > Argyresthiidae > Argyresthia > Argyresthia goedartella. The sequence goes on from OX463806.1 coordinate 11,789,003, forward strand.
CAAACTCCGAAAATTTACCCCCCGTTCGGATTCGTGGAGCTTTCGAATTGTAGTATAAAAAATTAATAGGGTATTTTTTATGAAATAAAACTAATAGTATTGTAAAATGTTATATGTATATTCATCTATAAATAAATTATATTTATTAAATTAAACTTTTTAAAAGAAATCCAATATTTTAGTTTGTTGAGGGAGGTATTTATTTAATGACAAATAAAAAGCTTTATCGCGCAATTTACGTAAAAGCATTTTTTCTGGCAAAGGAATGTCCAAATGTAGGGCGTTCGGATTACAGAGGTGTTCGGATTAGATAGAAGGGGTTCGGATTAAAAGAGGTCCGGCTGTATGTACAATACCACAGAATACTTAATATGACAATACTATATTATTAACGTGTATATGTGTTGTGTCAACAGATGGCGCTAGTAGAGGAGACCGGCGCAGGCGCCGCGGAGGACCCCGAGGCGCTGCTCAACGAGTGGCTCGGCGAGCTGACCGTCCTCACTGCTGTGAGTACTACTCTTCGGAGAATAAGATATTTTTAGAGAGATTTACATAAACATGTCTTCAATCCTCTTTCCATATGGGGTGGCAGAAATGCAGTCCGCTGTAGTTTAGCCAGATAGATTTACTATAAGAAGTATGCCCTAAAGAGGAGCTGTTTCAAATCAGAGAAAGTAGTAGTAGTGGTCAGATATATCTGAAACTTTATCAGGAACCGGTGAAAATGGGCCTCAGTTTGCGTATTAATCTTTCAACCAGACCACAAACTTTGAATGTATAAACACATGCTTGAGTTCATAAAAAACCGGCTAAGTGCGTGTGCACATTTAGGGTTCAGTACCAATTTTTTTCCTTTGAATACCTTAGGAAATTCAAAGATAAAATCTGATTTATCTTATCAATTTATTGGTATTGGTTAGCAAAATATACGTTAATAATAAACTTTATCACCAAATGAAGGTGAATGGGAAATTACAAATTTCTTTGGTATATTTTTTTGTAGAAAAGCCGACTTTGGTGGCTTCTCATGCCTTTGTTTTCCAATAAAAAATAAAAAATACAGTGTTTAAAAACAAACAAACAGTTATATAAAGCGATAGCCCACTCAATGGGGTAGGTCAATTACAACATTTAAAAATATTTTTTACAATTAGTTTGGCTTTGGGTCAACAAGAAGTTTATACTGTAAACATTTGAAGACTGTTACTTAAACCCATTGGCTGTAAACCCTGTGTGAGTGACAGCAACAGGGCTCCGTTTGGACCCTTCGCGTACGGAACCCTTAGAAGGGAACGGCGGTTCGGACGATGATCGCTGGATCTCGTTCGAAAATCGCATATTGGTTTGAATATCCAACACGTGGACGCGCAGCTGGTCGACAGGTGCAGGATGCGCGCGGACTGCGCAGGTGGTGCCAAACATTACGAAGATTTTGCGAAGAGACTCTTTCGGTCTTTTTTGGCGCGATCAGTTTTCCTTTTTTTAACGCTGGTTTTGTAAAGTTGCGGTTTTCGCGGTTTTGTGGGGACGGACGTCAAAGGTAGCCAAGCCAAGCCCGCTGCAGTGCGGCCTCGTTTCGGCTTTACGAAATCTTTGTTGTACGTTGTTCTATTGATGGCGCTCACTCTACACCTCCTCAACCAACTATAATACATAATAATAGGTATTATATAGGTACCTACTGGCATTTGAAGCTTGTCGAGCCATATTTGGGCTTGTGGCTGTGGATAGGTAAATCGTACAGAAGAAGCCATTTTACCCGGAGACGTTTATATCCGGATAGTTAAGTCGAGGGGTAATTTTTTTAAGGATCTGGAAATTCTATAAAAGCTAATTAGGTTAAGAACCTTATTTCATCCAAACCAAGTCGCTCGCAAAAAGTCCAATTTCCACGCCTTTCATTTAAATTATTCTTAAGAATTGCTTTCCCCTGAGGAAATTCTATTAGAATTTTGTATAGACGTTGTTGATGCTAAATTAAATATAGACACAAAGAGTTGTTATTACTATCTATCATTTCAGTGAATACCTCATGGCGACGGTGTGCAGAGATGCTTTAAACAGAAGCTACAACTTCATGTGTAGGTACGAGTATATTGCATACAATTATCTTGGATGATGTAGGGTCTATCCTTTTCACTTTCTAAAGTCTGAAAAACCGAAAATCTAGGAACTGAGTTCCAAACTTCAGCCAAATTAACCTTATACGTGTTTATAGGGTTCAGTGCATTAAAAGGAAAAAAGGAACTCTTATAGGATCACTTCGTTGTCCGTCTGTTAAGGACCTAACCTAAGACCATTTTTCTCAGGAGCGCTTCAATATATCAAGTTGAAATTAATATCGATTGTTTAAATCAGAAGTCTCTTGATGTTGTGAAAAAAATCAAACTTATAGGTCAACGCAATCAAAAGATATCGCCATATATGACACAATTTTGCTGAAATTGCTTGATATTCGGAAGGGAAATCAAAACCATTAGTTTAGTTATACACAGGTCATAAGTTCTGTCACATGTGCAATATGAAATAAATTAGACATGTTTATTATTTATGTAAACATTTATATGGCAAAATGAACTTAATAAAACATAGATTCTTATGGTAATAAAGTTTATTCAAAATGACCCCCGCGATTTTGAATACAGGCCTTTATTCTGCGCGGCCAGTCGTCTATCGCAGCACGAACGAGGTCCATGTCAATATCGGCGGCTGCCTTAATCAAGGATGCCTTGAGTGACTCCAAATCAGGATGAGGCTTTGAGCAGGCCTTTTCCTCCAAGTGTTGCCATATCTTGTAATCTAACGGACTCAAATCTGGACTGGAGGAGGGCCAGTCTTCGTGCCGGATGAAGTCGATTTCACGCGCCGCCAGCCAGTCTTGTGTGCTTTTCGCTCTATGAGCTGGCGCAGGATCTTGTTGGAATACCCAGTGCCTGTTATTAAACATGGTATGAGAAACAGGTTCCACAAGGTTCTTGAGGACTGTATTTTGATACACAACTGCATTCGTTTTTACGCCTTTCTCACAAAAATGTACCTCAGTTAAGCCCCAACAAGAGACTCCCAACCAAACCATGAGCGAGGATGGAAAATGACCTCGTTGGACACGCGGAATACGGTTGCTCGCTTCTTCACTGCTGTGTGCGTACACCTTATCATTTTGTTTGTTGTAGCTCTCTTCCACGATGAAAATTTTTTCATCCGAAAAAAGAATTTCCCGGTGCTTTTTTCCCGCGTACCGCTTCATCAAAGCGCGGCATCTCTTCAGTCTCAGGTCCATTAAACGAGCGTCCAAACGATGTCCTGTTTTTCTTCGATATGCCCTAAGCCCTAAGTCTTCATTTAACACCCTTTTCACCGAGGTCCTGCTTAACCCCATCTGAAGGGCCAACAGTTTCTGCTTACGTATGGGATTTCTTTGAATTCGCGCCTTCACAGCTTTTATCACTGCTGGAGTCCTAACAGAGCGAGGGCGACCACTTCTTTACCTGTCATCTACACTAGAGTCTTCATTGTATCGTTTTATGGTACGATAAACGAATCTTTTGGTTATATTCAAATTTTTCAGTAAGTCGAAAATCTGAATTGGCTCGTAACCGCAACGATGCAACGCAATAACTGCGACACGGTCTTCTTTAAGTGTCCGCTCCATATTTAAAAATGAGGAAAATTCTAAAAAGTACACATTTTTATTTTCATGAAAAATTCAAAATTCGAATTCAATAAACTTTATGTGGCCAGCGTTCTAAATTCAAAAGTTTTTATTGTATGACAGAACTTATGACCTGACTGTGTATATTTTTTCTCTTAAAGACTAATCCCACTTAGAAGCAAAGACGCAGCAGCTGCCAGGCCGTCACCAACAGGGGCTACAAAAAATCAACACCAATAAAGAAATAATGTATCTTATGGGATGCTCATGATGAATGCATGCCATCCAGCCAGTGCATGTTTAAAAATTATGGTATTTTGTCGTTTTGTTATTATTTTTGTAAATAAAAATTCCTTGAATCCTTCAGCGTGGATTTGTCAACTTCTTTGACCATATAATAGTTCTATTGGTATAGTAAAACTATACATTTATCATATTTAACAACCAACCAAACAATAGGTTATCTCCACCATTATCTGGTAACACGTTCGGGCCTAAAATAATAAAGTGGTCGGAGGTACTTATTATGAGTGAGGCGACTACTGACAGGTGTTCCGAGATTTGATGGTTACACTTACACCTTGCAGCCTGCTGCAGTGACGACCAATATTCGCCAATTTTTAACTTTGCTTCAGACCTTCCCTGACTTCCAGACAAATCCACTTAATATGTAATTCACTTCAGTCCAAATTACCAAGTTACTCTGCTGTTACAATCGAACTTATAAAATAGAATGGCACTTTTATTGTAGCCTGTCCATATTTTGCATAATTCTATTAATCCACCTATAGGTAGTAACTAAGTACCCTGCCTACCTACTAAAATGTACCTACTTTCCTACTAAAATGTAGCGATTCTATTTTCTTTAGAATCTAGGTAACACTTACTCATGTGGTACCACTTCGTTCTGTGCAAAACTTTTTATAGGGATATATACCTACTATCAGCAATAAGTTCCCCAACAGCGAAAACTCATTAAAATCTTATATCAACTTTTTTACAATTATTGTCATATTACTACGATAAAATAATTACATGGTTACTCTACAAAATAGCTTTCCGAGTATAAAGAGAGCATCTGTCGTCGGCGAGATTTGCCCTTTTACAAAAGCAGGTGTGTTGTCTTACCACCTGTTTGTTGTATTTTTTGTAAGATTATTTTTTCTGGCTGTCCCTTCTCGGGGCTTATTTAAGTAGTATAGCCAGCATTAAGTATAATAATAATATCGGAAGCGGCTACAATCTTACAGATGTTAGGTAGATTGATGACACATAACTTAATTTATAGTATACTTTTAAGTTCATTCTTAATTCTAATTTAAGTATTTTAGTATATGTTAGAATATAATAATTTAGTATAAGCAGTATATATTAGGTTGAAATAAAAAAGTCAAGTCACATCACAGTCACACACTCATATTCGAGAGAGATGTGATTAGGGTTACCATATCTCCGGAATTGTCCTGAGATCTCCGGACTTTAAGACCAATCTCCGGAACACCGGAATTGTCGTAAGATCTCCGGAATTCAGGAATTTTCATTAAAAACGAGCAAATCGTCAATATATTCTTATTAAAAAGTAAGAGATCAAACAGTCTTAACTAAAATCACAAATTACAAATAAAATCAACACCAAGGCAGGCTATGTCTAGTTCGTTCGTGTAAACTCTCCAGTAACTAAGAGATCGAACAGCCTATTGTAAATATAGGTTATAGAGTTCCATTACGTTTTAATTGAAAATACCACAAAATCTCAGGAATTTCCAATACAAATCAGGCCTAATCTCCGGAATTTTCATTTTTCCACATGGTAACCCTAGATGTGATGTTAGGGACTAGGTAGGTAGTCCTGGACTGGACAGCTTCATAAAGACCAAATAATCGTTGAATCGGTTTGCTTTACAGATATTAGATCTAAGAAGATGTCAAGAATAATATTGAATCTAATTGATATTCAGCCTATTTATGTTGCAGTAGTAGCTATTAGCAATGAAGTTGAAACCTCGGAAGCTCATTACAATGTGAATACATTATTCATTTCAGATAAAACAAATTCAACCTATCCATGTCAAAATAGTCCTTAATTTCTATAGCGACAACAATGACCTAAATGCAGCGACGCGAAGCAGTCCATCACGCACGACACGAGCCACCACGAGCCTAGACCTTGTATCTTCCTGTATCTACCTGTAATTATATAATACCACGCAGTCGAGTGATGCAATAATGCACTAACAATGAAATTGCTGCCATTTTTCTACCGCGCCTCTCTGCCGTAGCTAGCGTGTCAACACAGTATTACATTAGTAAGATAGATGACAATGAATAAATGCGTTCGGTTACTTCTAATCTAAGCATTGATAGACAGAGCGTGTTTTTGTTTTCTCCATAGCTGCGTCGTTAGGCTAGCCCCCTGTCACGCTACAATGGAGTATTGAATAACTTGCTGACGTGAGCACGACTGTGCCTCTGCCACCCCGTATGGGACAATTTCTGATGCTATGTCGTAGTTGTTGTTGTTGTTGGCGATCAGAACTGCAAAATATGAACTTTTTATAAATATATTTATAATATCATGGTCTGTTTTTATGTTTTTTGTAATTTTTATATATTCCAACATCGCTCACTATCAATGTGGATAATATCCTTGAGACTCGGATATCCATGTCACTGCTTTATCCTTTTTCTCATATGTAGAGGGTATTCTATTGAACATGGTAGTGTAGAGGACTACTCATACTCATACTCATACTCATATATTTATTGTGTCATTGTGGTATATTTTAACAAAATTTTATCCAACAATGAACCCTGTAAGGGCACTACAATGTCTTAATAACTAGTTAGGTAGAAATGAAATAGTTTGAGTTCTATTGAATCTGTCCTGTAGTTAAGCGTGTTTAGCTACAGCTACATACGTTGAACCCACCCTGTGTTCCTGCCTCCTCTCGCGCTATCTGTCAGCAGATGGCATGCGTGGACAACTCCACAACACACGTCTTTAGCTACAGCTACGTTGAACCCACCCTGTATTCCTGCCTCCTCTCGCGCTATCTGTCAGCAGATGGCATGCGTGGACAACTCCACAACACAAGCTATTGTGGGTGTCAACTCACTTGTCAATTGTTGTTATAGTGTCATTATTTTCATTCATTTGATTTAGGTCACATACCGCTGTAACCGCAGTCGTCGTTCACATTATGGAGTTTTGTTTCTCTTCACTGGTGTTAGCTCTCCCAAGGTTTCAAATATGAATTCAATATAGTTTTCTCCTCTGTGGTGTCCTCAATAGGAATTATGAATGAATAATTGGCTTGTTGTGTTATTTTTTCTACCTAAAGGTTTTCTTTCTACCTCTACAAGTATTTTAAGCCGATAGGGCTTTTTATTAGACAACACTTATACATATATAATATACATATGCCCTATTTATATACCCAGGCCTGTCGTGTCCAAAAGTGCTCTATCTAGATTAGAATTCTTAATTTCTGGGTAAATAGGTACACGCTACGGAGCCTAAGGTGCCGTTAAATATTTTGGCATGAAATACAATAACCGAAACTTGTGAAATGTATATGTTGTAGGCTCAAAAGTGAGTACTTTGATTTGGCAACAAATATAATGATCACCAAAATATTTTTTTCTTACCCAAAAAGGATAAATGAACACCAAAAGTTGCAAAAAATATCAGTACAAAATACTGCGGTAGCGAAGCCCCCTTTATCCTTCGTGTTGCGTTGAACATGTAAGAACAACAAAAAGAGATGGTTTGCCACAAACTGAACAAGTTTGTTTATGCCTTGTATAGATTAAAAAACAACTGCTGACACACAAACAGCATTAATGGCATATCATGGGTATGTGGCATCCGGTTTAAGGTATGGTCTTATACTGTGGGGAAATGCTAGGGAAATAAATAGAGCATTCATAGTTCAAAAACAGTGCATTAGCTATTTTGCAATGCAAAGCCCCGAGATTCTTGCAAACTTCTCTTTATAAAATTGAAATTATTGACCCTGCCAACAAAATTTGGTGGTTCTGGCATTTCGAATTTATTGGTAGTAAAATAGGTGCGTTTTTGGTAATCGTTTAAACATAATTATTAGCCAAATCAATCTACTACCCACAGATGTTTAAAAAAAACACTATCGCTTTCCCTTTAAAGATATATAATTTTACATTACAGATACAGATGTAGTGAATAATCCTTTCCTATCGGCAAAACTCGGAACAACGATAACACCCGAATGGTGCCGATGTGTCTATGAATTACTGTATTATTAAATTACGTGTAGGTATCAAATAAATCGCATACTTTATTTATCAATGTCAAATGTATCAAAGTAGTAAGACAAAAACGAACATTTCCGAGAAAATACGAAAAGAAAGGATTATTCACTACATCTGTACATATGTTGCAGTGAAAACCCGTTTTCGAATATTCAATAAGAAATGTTGGATATCTGCTGCTTTCCCCACAACAAAATACCATAGGACATATGTAACTAAAATAGACTACCCCAGCTGTAGCTAAATCCGTGTTTTGTCGGATGTTCCTTAATCGTAATCCACAGACTGAATTTACAGCTAATTTATCTATGTGGGGTCCCCGCTGCAATTTGATATCCAGTCAAAGAAAAAATGAATTAAGCTCTCTGTTGTTTAAAAATCGTTCAAGGTATTCCATATAACGTGTCTTTTCCCAGACGGGGTGGCAGAGGTAACTTCACATAATATTACCTTCCTATCTTCATGAATATTTTTACAACTATCACTGAATTTGACAGCTGTCACCAATTTTGACAGGTGTCAGGATATTCGACAGCTGAAATTATTTGTAACCGGTTTCGCCATTTAACTAGTCACAAATTTTGACAGGTAATACTTTTTTTGACAGGTGTTACTATTTTTGACAGGTGTCACTTTTTTGACGGAAGTCACTACTTTTGACAGCTGTGACTATTTTTGACTGGAGTCACTATTTTGTCAGCGTTATTGTTAACATATTTTTTATGTGTGACTTTTTAACAGCTGTCAAAAATAGTAAGCGGTCGAAATCAATGACACTTGTGAAAAATACTAATACATATCAAAAAAATTACAACTGACCAAAATACTGACACTTGTCAAGTTGGTGACAGCTGTCAAAAGTTTGATGAAGGTAAGAGGGGGATAACAAATATTATGTGAAGTTATCTCTGCGACCCCATCTGAGAAAACTCAGTTTATTGTGACATGCAGCTATACTGCCTCTGTCACCCTGGCTGGAAAATAAGGGCCTTACCACAAAAAAATAAACGAGTGTTCAACACCTGCTTAAAAACTAAAACGTATGGGATTTGACGTTTGTTTTGAGGTTAAACGCTGTTTAATATTTGTGGTAACACGGTAAATGTTTTAAGGAAGGTCTTAACCGATTATGAAATGACAGAAGGCTTTATTAATTTTTCCTTTGGATGTAAAACTTTATAAATTGATAAACATGTCATCAAGATACTGGATTTTCGAAACCGATGTACCTTTTTATTTCTATTAACTAGTGGCACTGTAGCTTGAGCTGTAGACCTCGTAAGTCGCAAGTGAAACTTTCTTTTAATAACACATACAAACTTTTTAATGCACCTGGTAACGTACATGGAAAATAAAAGTAGCCGCAGCAATTACTTTGTAAACTACATTTTGCGGCCGTAAACCCTACCTACCTATTGACTTTTCACTAAAGTTATAAAGCCTGTTACTCTCATGGTCTCTATTTATAAATCGTTTCCTCCCATTGACCTAAGATGTATCCAAACACACTGATTGTAAAAAGGGTAGTCTTCGTACTCGTATCTACCTATCATATATTTTTTCGGGATTTGGTAAGTTATCATCATGATTTGACCGAATTAGATATAATTTTACCTATTTTTGTAGATAGTTACGTACTCTACTTACACTACTTAGTTAAGTACTCTACCCTATCTTCCTTATTCATCGCATTGATGAATATTTTTTGTCCATACTTCTGATTCCTTCCCAAATCCACGAAAACTCTCAGAATTGATGTTAATGGACAGTTTTATTGGAGATAAATTGTTACGTTTCCGAGGGGTCATGGGTGGCTCGATTTGGGTGCAAGACTGCATGGGCCTGTCGTGGTGCGAGTGTGTGCGTGCTGCCTCCCCTTTGTTGAGCGGGGGCGGACAGTAGGGGTTCGCACACACACACTTACCCTCAAACCCACACCAAGGGAAGCCCAGCCATCCCGCCTCAATATCCACTTGGCCCAAATAGCGGACCCAAACGTGCACAAAATACGCGGGCCCGCGCGCCTTGTCTTTACCTCTCCCTCCCCAACCCCCCGCTTCCTGCTTCCTCACGCCTCAAGGGCGTGCATCAAGCGATTTCTACTGAGCCCTTTGGCTTAATCTTCAATGTTAAGCTGGCACCCCGAGCTAATTTTATAGAATTATTGGTTTCTGACTAGACTGTAAACTCGGTAAAAACACTCGGGAGAATAATTTAAACGAGTGAATGGGAGAAGAGGTCAACTGTGTGATGTTGGCTGGCTTGGCTGGCTGGCTGGCGCCAGTTGGGCGCGGGCAGGCTGCGAGCGCAGACGCGATTTGTTGGTGCTTTTACGTTCATGCTCTCTTCCACATGAGCTTTTAATCGCCGCCCGCCCTATTTATGTTGCTAAGACGATTAAATTTGTAAACTGTCAACAGTTCCTTCCAGTTTGGAGTATCCGTTTCCGGTCGAGCAATTTTTTATTTGGGCTGGCTGTCAAACAAAACAAAACGGAACCCGCGTCGAGTTGAGTTGAGTTTCGGAGGAAATTCCGTCCGTACGATTTACTCGTGAAGTGTTTTAATGCCGGTGGTTTGGCTTTCTTGTGTTAGCTGGTATTATGAGTCATTAAACATTGCAATGTGAACTATTGTGAACGATGGACTCGCCAGTGTCGGCATACGAGGCGGGCAAGTGGCATCGTGGTGGATTTTTATCAAGTTTGAACAGAAGTTTTCGTCTTTCGACTGGAAAGTCCAGGAGTGTCAGCTCGTCACCGTCTCCTGTTGAGAGCAAGTCATTCGGGCGTTCACTGGAGATGGAATCCGCGGTATGTTCCCCAGAACAAAGTGGTAAATGAAATGAATGCATTGTTCATGAAGTACCACTTGCAGGTTGTAGATACAAGCACACTAAGTACATATTAAATAAATTACCAGATATCTTAAGGGCTAAGGTTCGAAAGTTGGGTTGGTGTCTCAATTGAAACATTAGACGAAAGCATCATATATCCAGATCTGTTTTTAATGTGGCCATGATATTTATAATACAGCTCTAGTCCCTGTGTGTGGAAGTTGCTTGAAAATTCAGAGATGTTGTAGCTACAGCACAAACAATTTGATTTAAGAGCATGAGTTGTGAGGGATAAGTACCACTTACAAAATATCCACTCACTGAAATCTCAAAATACTGAGGGTTTGAAATTATTTTATCCAACCCATTTCTAAACCAACACACTCATTGAAACTATTCCTTAATTTTCAATGTAAATAGAGATTCATAGGAATATCATACTTACCCACATTCATAAACAGTCTTACCACAGCATTGTCTTCAGGGAACAATAAAATTATCATATTATATGTTGGCATGCACAATGTGTACACATACACATAGTTATGGTTAATTGATTCATGCAAGCAGGGAGCACTGTTCCTAATTATGTCCAGGATTGGTTTCCTGTTTAACTTGGTGCTTCTATGAATAAGTAAGCGGCATTCATCCTAGAACCCACTGCATTTCATATTATGTATGTTATACTATAATTAAGAATAATCCAAACTTTCACGTTATAATATAATTAAGAATAATCCAAACTTTCTTATCCCCAGAGCTAAGGCGATGGGCTAGCACCCTGGTGTGTTATTGACCACTTGGCCAATAACACACCATGAGTAGTATGGATTATACACCAATAGTGGATCATGATGTGCAGTTCACATCATACTCTACTATTGATTGTTATGGCATTCTCCTTCCTTTATGGTTATGAAATTGTACAAAAATAATTGTAGTCCAGAAAACCTATCAGAATTTCCCTGGCTTCCCTTATATAATGAATATGGGCCTTTCTCTACTAACTGGAAACTCTTCCATACATAGTTGTCCGACCCTATTTTTTTTGACAATTAAGATTTTTTGTATTTAAATTGCTAGGGTGTAATAAAATAAGTACAAAACATATATTTTATAGCTGCATGACGATATTTTCTGTTTTTGACAGGAGATTTAATTATTATGTAATTATCGACGTTAAACTTATGTGGGTTAAGCTCCAGAGGACTGTTGAACAGAGGACTGTTATTTTTACATAAAAATGACATAGCACAAAATGGTTTTTAATCTTATATAATAACATAGTTGTGGCTGTAAATTATTACATTGATTAATTGTTGTGTCTAAGTAATACAATTTAAGTACTTAAAACACAATTAAAAATACTTAACAGAGGACTGTGGATACAATCTGACCAAACGCGTGGCTCTCATACAAACGCGAAGTTAAGACTAAGCAAAATAGCGATAACTTATTTAGAGCTGCGTTAGCGCAAATTTCACACGGATAACGTTTCGTTTCACCCAAAATGTAACTACAATAGAAGTTAAAAATATTATTACGGGATTTTCAAAATGTAACAGAGGACTGTTCAAAAATGGTAAGGACAAAATTTGAGTAACAATTTTTGCTACTCAAAAATCCTCCAAAATTAAAATAGTTTTTTGTTCGCTTGCATTAAGTATTTTTTATTCTTATAATATAAAAAGATTAAAAATTTTTTCGTATAATTAATAAATATTCTTCCGAATCATAGTCGTTCCGTTAATGGGACATAACAGAGGACTGTTTTTAGTGGTGTTTGGACCGAGTTTATATAAGTAACTAAAATGTTTTATAATTTACTAAGTTGGCTCGTTAAAAAAACTTTCTTATTGTATGTGTTTTAGTAAACAAAATAATATATTAATATAGTCAAAATGTATAAAATTTACCTGGACCACGATTTTCCTGTTAGTAGAGAATGGCCCATATATCTTTAATATTAAACAATTTGTCTGCCTTGCTCACTCTCCCGAGTCTTTACAACCGAACATTTCCCACTTCCAGGGTCTAAATGCATCAAACGATGGCACAACAGCGATGAGGCCGCTGGAGATTGTTGCTCCTCGCCTAGACACATACCGTTTCTCTATGGCGAACCTCGAGGAGACGCAAGATGCCGACCTCGATGCCATCCTTGGAGAGCTGTGCGCCCTAGACTCAGAGTGTGATGAGGAAATATCTAGGGTCTCTTCTGGTAAGAAAACGGCAGCTTAGTTTGTGACATATTAAATCACTTTTGCTTAGCTGACATATTGGCTGGGATATTTAAAAACCGGATACTAAATATCATTGATTAATGTACCAGCATGTTATTCTGTCCCAGCTATCAAATTGTATACCTACATTAATAACAGCATATCCTGTTTTTGACAATCAAAACATTACATTTGGTACTAAGTACACTATCTGTGGAAGTACAGTTAAACTTGGCAAATAATAATGTGGTAGTTAGGCCGATTCTCAAGGCAATAAAAAGAGTTTGAAAATAGAACCCAGGGCAACCAGCCCCCTTGCCCACATACACTTAATTCTCTCTCTCTCCTTAACTGCTGTACTACTCCATCTGAAACATTATACATAAGTTTGTGAGATATTAGAAACAGATCTCCTCCATCAGGTTACCCATCGGCTCCAAAGGACAATGAAGTTTGCCCACAAAGGCCAGAATGCCACAGAAAGGACTGTGCTGACGGGTCCACCAACATCGCCCGGACTGATTCACCAGACAATGACTCTGCCTTCAGTGATACTGTAAGTTGCACATAGAATGTGTTAATTATAAATTTAGACATGTCAGGGAAATTACTGATGGAGCCACAAGTTGCTTAAGAGTTGCTTAGGAGTTAGTAAAGCAGTTGATAGGTAAGTATTTCACTTCGGTTGGGAGACTATTCTGATGCTCAATTTAATAATAGCCATATCCTAACAATGAATTGAAAATTAAACCCTATTACTCTATTGGCCATTTTAAAACCAGTTTACTTTATTCCGCAGGTATCCATGCTGTCCAGCGAATCTTCTGCGTCAAGTAGTGCCAGCTCAAAGTGCAAAGCTTTAAAACTAAATTTACACCAAAATCAAAAGGTTAGATATATTTCATACAGGTAATAATCCTTCACATTTCATATACAAATTCATGAATATTTATTTTTATCGTTCACACTTCGCGCGTCTATCATCATATCGGACTATTACCGACGCAAACCTAAGAATGACTTACCGATATTGGTTATACGCAATCACCGACCAATAGTAAATTTAAATGATAAGAAATATAAGCACTCTAAACAGCTGTTATCGCTATTTAGGAAGAGTACTTACTTACACCATACACTATATCTATGTTAATGTCGTCTAATGCTCACTTCACAAATTGTATGTTTGTGTTAATAAAGCTTATTTCTATCTCAATGCTGTAAGAATTACACACATACACAGGACATATAGTTAGAGACACTGCATGCATATTAAAATAACTAAGCTATTCCTCAATATTTTTATCACACTAATATTAGAACTTGCAACACATTTAAAATATATTTATGTTAATATTGTGTAATGTTAAAACTTGTCTGCTTCTAATATTTTATTCGGTTTATCCTAATTGAAGAAATTGAAAGCAGTATAAACTTAACATAGATATGGCCATATAATTTAAGACGCTCCATTTGGTTAGAAGAAATAAAAATATATTTTTATTACATAGTGAAATTATCTTTATTCCACAAAATTGCTAACACATTTTTTAAATATTCCGGTACGTATCAATATTTGGTCGCATGTCCTTTGGCAGAAATGACAGCACGACATCCCTTGGGCATGGAAGCGATCAGTTTTGTACAAGCTTGTACTGGAATTTGCTCCCATGCTTCTGTAAACGCTTTGTAAAGTTTTTCGAAGTTTGATGTCCGCTTTGTCGCCACTGTCTTCTTCGCCTGGTACCACAATTTTTCTATCCGGACTGTATGGGGGCCAACCAAAACTGCTACAGATCTTTTTCTACTTTTGCAGTGAGTTTCGTTCGCATCATTGTCCTGTTGGAAAGTCCAAATGACTGGTAAATTTTGCTCGGCATAGGGCAGCAAGGCTTGTTCTAATATGCATGTTGCATTATATTTTCCTGACAGGACCAACACTAAGTTCTGAAAAACAGCCACACACTTTGATATTTCCGCCCCCATGTTTGTCTACTTGTTTGTTTGCTATACTTTGGATCCATTTCCTTGTCCGGGGGCGTCTTAATATATTGTTTTTCGTCATAAATAATCATATTTTTTTTGTTTCATCAGAAATAGCACATGTTTCCACTCTCGTTCAGACCAGTGTTCATTTTTTTAGCAAAAGCTAAACTTGCCTTAACATTTTGTTTTTCCAAAAGTGGCACCTTCCGAGACAATCTTCCGTACAAGTTTGTAGTTACGTTGTAGTATGGTTGTAGTACCTAGTTTCCGTCTAATTGTCCACCTCCTGCACCAAACAACTCCGAACGTATCAGTTCTGATCCCTTGAATGGATCTTTTTTTGCCAACAATAGCATCTTAGTCTTCCCGCGGAGTAGATTTCCTTGGTCTCGTTTTTCTAGGTACGTTTTCGGTCGTGTTGAACTTCTTGAAATGTTCAACGATTTTCAAAATAATCGTTCTAGTGGACGAATCGAAAAATGATTTTTCCCGTATTGATTGGTTTAAAATGTATTTTATCTACACACGTATCATAAACCCTCTTTAATGCGTACAAAAACCGCACGTTACGATCAGCATAATGTTAAACTACTTGGTAAAAACTCATTCTTATCTGAAAAATTACACATTAAGACCATAATCTGTAATTTTTCTACATATTATGACATTCAAATTTCGAACGCCGACGCCCGCCTGCTTGCCGCCCCTAGTTTGTCTGTGAAGTTGGTACTACTGAACAAGTTAAACAACTGCAGAGCCACATTGCCGCTCAAACATGCGGTTCCTGAACACATCAGAGAGCTTATGATATGTGTGTAGATAAACTAGTGTATGTAACTGTACATAATTAGGCATTAAAACTCTCGAGTGATATCATTATGAAACTTGCCTTCGGCTCGTTTCATAAACCCACTCTCGAGTATTTAGTGCCCTCCATTATGTAGTAGTCACATAAACTACTATAATCAATGAAAATAATAAAATTAATGAAAAAAGTTAGGTTATATCGACGTTTCATGAAAATACGCGGCAAAACAAAGAAAAACAGAATGTAGCTTTATTTTCTTTTTTTTATTTATTTGGAATACAGCTTTTATTGTCTTTAATTAGCTGGTAAGCAAGAAGTACGTTAAAAAAGTTTGTGTTACTTTCCCGAAGTGAGCATTGTCTAAACTACTAACGAACACAACTATTTTTGTCCCACATTTTCATACGGCAACACTGGCTGTCAAACGGCAAACAGCTGATTTCACTACGTCCCTAGAAAAATTTATATTTTAATATGATTTAGTGTAATTCTGAGCCCAATTTAGTGTTATTTTAGGATTATAGTGTAATGTTAAGTATTTCTATTGTTTGCAGTGTGTTTTAGTGACGTTTACTAGTGTCTCGAAACATGTTAAATTTGTGACCGTTGCAGGTTATAAATTTAAAAGTATTTGTTATTTCCGTACACTTTCATCGCTTTTTGTTACCTTATTGTTAAATTATTATATTTAACAACGTTTAAAATATATTTCATAGCAATTAGTGATGTGCAAACGCTGAAAAACGTTACTATTCCACGTAAGTAATTTCGCATTGTTTTGGTGTGCAATTCCTTGATTCTTATCTCAACTGTAACCATGATGACCCGCAAAGCTGCTGCTGTCGCTTCCCGACAGCAGGAAAATGACAAGCTCAAAGTTACCTTACTAGAATTAAAAAAATCAAAGGAAATGGTCACCGAATTACTCTGTGAAAGGGAGGAAAATGAGAAAGAGCTATTATCAGTACTTGAAAGTAGAGATAAGCTAAAGAAACAATTATGTGTATTAGAACAAGAATGTAGTGATGTAATTGTTGAGCGGGACAAGCTGCAGGTCACCGTAGATAGCTTCACTGTATGTAGTGCAGAGTACGAGCAAGCCCTGAAATCGATTGATTCCCTGGAGAAAGCATTGCTCGATGCCCATGAACAAATACATGCACTCCAGGAGGAGAAGGAAAAAACCGCAGCGTTGCAGACCCAGAGCCTCTACAGTGAAGTCGTAGGGATCAGCCCGCAGCTGGTTACTGTTGCAACTGGAAGCCTTGATGATGTCATTGATTTAACTAATGACACATTGCCCACATCAAGGTTATTAAGTTGCAGCAATAACAAACTGAAAAAATACATTAAAATAAATAGGTATATACGGAAAACTCAGAAATTAATAAAACATAATAAATTGTGTACTAAAAACTTAAAAGTAAGCAAGAAAAATGTAAACTTATTACATGATTTGAATATGTGTGTATTAGAATTAGAAAGTACTAAGTTGATGTATGAAACTGACACACAAAACTTACATTTGAAAATCCAAAGCTTAGAGGATTCATTGAGATCACTAAACAGTGCATATTTGAACTCTGAGAAAGTTATAAATGAATACTCATTGGCTATGGATGATTTAATTCAAGAAATGAACCATAATTGTGAGCGGTTTGAGTCGCTGACCAACAACCATACTTGTCGCTGTGAGCAGAAAGGTGGTTGTTTGACAACGGGCAACTCTCCGGGCTTGTGTGACAGTTTACCAACACAAGGTGTTACTGATAATAGTTCTGCCAAGTCTGATATGACCACAACACCTGATATTATAATGTACTGTGATGAGATTGGAAGTGGCATGGGCTCAGCACTCCACTCATACTCTAAGGGACATAGTGTTATTAGTAATTGCTCACCTTTTAGCACTGTAGATAATATTATAAATCAAATTTTGAATGACAGCACTATCACAGCCAGTGCCACACTGATAATTTTCATGGGCAATAGGGGGGATGTGAACAAAAATAATTTAATAAAATTTTATGAAACATTGAATGGTCTTAGTGTGAATAAAATTATATTGTTCACATTTCCCTACTGCAACCAATTGACACAAAATGAAAATGTATATAGACATAATATGAATATAACTATGTACGATTTATGTACATATAAT
This sequence comes from Argyresthia goedartella, assembly GCA_949825045.1. NCBI lineage: Eukaryota > Metazoa > Arthropoda > Insecta > Lepidoptera > Argyresthiidae > Argyresthia > Argyresthia goedartella. Next base: position 11,806,960 of record OX463806.1, read on the forward strand.
AATAAGTTTGATATTATTGACACTAACAATTATGTTAGTAATTATTTTACTATGACTAAAGGTACATTTTACCTTTCAAATTATTGTAAACGACAAATAGCTATGTCACTATTATATTTATATGACATTACAGCCAAAAATTTGGCTTCTAACTCTGCTTTTACTGAGCAGCCTAATATGAATCTGGTATCAGACCAGAATAACAGGATGCATTTAAATTAGTTCATAAGACAACAGAGGACCCAGGCTCTGGCAACATATGTTCTAGTATATTAGAAAACCCTAAGAATAAGGGAAGCTCACATGCTAAGTATATAAGTTCATCAGAATATTCAATGTATTAGAGGCAAAGATCTACAAATAGTTATTTTTAAATTGTAATAAAATTGACATTTTGTGCATAACAGAGCACTGGTTAACTATTAATGAAATTATGTTTAGCTTTAAAGATCACCAGGTTGATAGTTCGTTCACCAGACTTAATTCAATACATGGTGGGGCATTAATCATACTAAACAATCATATGAAATTCAAGGAACGTAAGGACATTGTTTCCTTATCTGTTGAACGAACTATAGAACTTGCAGCTGTGGAATTAGAACAGTTCATCGTTATATGTGTCTATAGGCCACCCTTGAGCGACTTTGAAATGTTCGAGAAAATAATGGAATCCGTCCTAACTATTTCATCACACAGTACGAAACGATTAATTATATGTGTTGACTTTAATGTTAATCTGTTAGAAAGAACTACTCTCAGCGTTAGATTGATAAATCTTTTCTCATCATTTAGGCTTAGCCATTTATTTATGGAGCCAACAAGAGTGACTGCTACTAGTGCTACATGCATTGACAACATTTTTACTGATGTTATTCCAATCAGTAAAAGTGTTATCAGTGAATTGGATTCAGATAATTTAGGACAATTATTTCAATTTGATTCTATTAGAGAACCTGTCATTAAAAAGAAAATTTCGTTTGTGCCAATAACTGCTGACCGGTTAGAAAGAATGAGATACTCTTTAGCCCAGGAACTACCGTTTTTGGCTGCTGAACAGTCTCCTAATATAATGTATTACTTATTCTTTGAAACCTTTATGAAACAGTACAGCGCGATATTCACTTCAAAATCGGTTGTGGTTAGTGGTTCAAACGACTTTAGTACGTGGGCTACTGCAGAGTTGCATAAACGCAGGCAAGCATTGTATGCATTGTATGAGGAACGACGGTTCAACATGAGTGACGAATTTAAAGAACAAGTCAAACAGTTCTCCAAACAATTTAAATTAGACTGTCATACAGCTAAACGTAATTTTCTGAGTAGTAAAATTAAGAATAGTTCCGATGTTATAAAAACGACTTGGAAAATAATTAATGAGGAGGCCGGTCGTAGTAAAAAAGCGAGTCACGATTACGAACTAAAAATCAATGGACAGCTTACGAGTTCTAGCTTAGAAGTTGCAACTGAATTTGAATCGTTTTTTACTAATGCACCGGCTTCCACGACTAAGTATTTAAATTCGTCACCTTTGTCTGCTGTTGCAATATTAAAAGATAATGTCTCAGAGTGTGCTTCATACTTGAATTTTAAGCACGTCACAAGTTCAGATGTCGTAAAGGCATTTAAATTGATAAATGTTAAGAAAACGAATGATCTTTGGGGACTCTCTGTTCACGTCGTTAAATCCCTGATCGAATTAATTGCACCTGACCTAGCGGTCATTTTCAACAATTGTATAGACTGCGGTGAATTTCCTGATTTAACGAAACAAAGTAAGATAATTCCCCTCTTCAAAGCAGGTAGTACTCAAGACCCCACCAATTTCAGACCTATATCAATACTACCAACTTTTAGTAAAATTTTTGAGAAATTAATCTTATCACAGCTATTACATCATTTTGAATCAAATAAGCTAATGCATAACAAACAGTTTGGATTCACTCGCGGTCGTTCAACAACAGATGCCGGAATTCAGTTCATTGAAAGTATTTTTGATGCCTGGGAAGAGTCACAAGATGCCCTAGGCATTTTTTGTGACTTATCTAAGGCTTTTGATTGCGTTTGTCATGAAACATTGATCAGGAAATTACATCATTATGGAGTTAGAGACACGTCATTGAATTTGTTAAAATCTTATCTGAACGGAAGAATACAAAGGGTAGACGTAAACGGAGAACGATCACCAGGATCATTGGTTTCTTTGGGCGTGCCACAGGGCTCAATATTGGGACCCTTCCTTTTCCTCATCTATATAAACGACTTACCCTATCTAGGAAGGGACTGTCATGATATGGTACTGTTTGCTGATGACACCTCACTTATTTTTAAAACAAAGCGAAACCAACACGCTAATGATGATCACGTGAACAATACCATATCAAGAGTGGTAAATTGGTTTAATGTTAATAATTTGCTATTAAATGAGAAAAAGACTAAATGTGTTAAGTTTCTTACTACTAACGTTAAAAATAATCAGACATGTATAACAATTAAAAATGAGGAATTGGAATTGGTAACCAGCACAGTGTTTCTAGGTATAACGTTGGATTCCAAACTCCAATGGGGTCCACATATTGATAAGCTATCGAACAGACTGAGCTCTGCAGCTTTTGCATGCAGGAAAATCCGTCACTTGACAGATTTAAAAACAGCCAGATTAGTTTATTTTAGTTATTTTCATAGTATTATGTCCTACGGTATTCTGCTCTGGGGCAGTGCTGCTGACATAAATACTATTTTTGTGCTGCAGAAGCGGGCTGTTCGTGCGATTTATAAAATGAATAATAGAGATTCTCTTAGAAATAAGTTTAAAGAAGTTAATATATTGACAGTCCATAGTCAATATATTTACGAGAATATTATGTATGTCCATAAGAACATTGTTAACTTTCGAAGAAACTGTGATATACATAACTTTAATACTAGAAACAAGGACAAACTTGCAGTGCCCACTACTCGGCTCCATAAAATAAAAAACTCGTTCAAGGGTAATTGTGTAAGATTTTACAATAAACTCCCAAGCACTTTGACAGATCTATCAATTAATAAGTTCAAGAAATACATCAAGCAAAGGCTTATTTCTAAAGCTTACTACAGTATTAAAGAGTACATAGACGATAAAAATGCTTGGGACTGAATTGTTCTAATTAATTGTGAGCATCCTCACTGCCAGAGTTTCTTTTACTGGACACTTGGAGGCCTTTTACACCTCCAAAGATTAATTTAATTATACAACTCTTGACTGTGGGGACCATTTACATCTCCTATCATCATTTTATTATTCACTAAAGAGACTATACATCTCTGTTATTTATATTTTAATTATTTTATTATGACATTTGAGACTCTTTACATCTCTCAGAAACAATAATTAAGTACTTTTTTTTCTGATAATATGATACAAATAATAATACCAAATGTTCTGTAAAAAATGAAATGAAATGACATGTGAAAGTGCCCTTGTGGCCTATTTACAGAATAAACGTTTTGAGTTTTGAGTTTTTAAGAATACAACGTTATGGTTTTATAATAACTACACTACATTACATACCTATTTTAGCTAATGGTACTACCATATTTAAGTTTTTGGTGATCAATAGGTGATGTCTTTAATTATGTGACCACCAATGCATGTGTTTGCCAGGACGCCAACTTCCAACTCAAAGCGGACAAAATCAAGCTAGCCCTTGAACGAATGCGAGAAGCCAACGTGAAGAAGCTCTTCATCAAAGCCTTCTCCGTGGACGGGTCCTCCAAGAGTCTGCTGGTCGATGAGAAGATGAGCTGCGGGTATGTGGCGCGGCTGCTCGCAGACAAGAACCACGTGACCATGGAGCCCAAGTGGGCCGTGGTGGAACACCTACCTGACCTGCATATGGGTGAGTAAAAGACCCAAGAACTTTTGGTTTCATATTTCACTAGTGGTTCTATCAAAAGCTATAACTTATGTATACCTTATGGTCCGCTATCAAAGCCATCTATAGATAGGGATTTTGAGATTTTTCGACAGTTCCAAATGGCGTTTTTAAATTAATTCTCGCCTTATGAACCTTCCTAAGTCTTCAACGAATTGTTTTAAAAAAACCTACATCCAATAGGTCCCGCCATTTGCGAGATACCCATTCGCACGGCTAACCAAAAGATTTTGCGATGAATACTATAATAATAATATTAAAGATAGATACAAATCGTATGGTTTTATTTCGTCTATGCTTGTAAGTAAGTTAATGTTGTGTTAGGGAACCAAACGAAATCCGCAGTTGAACGCTACTGGTTCTACATGGTCTAGTGTAAACTAGCGACGCCTCATGGTTTTGTATTCACTGTTGTAAAAAGCATCAATAACTAAAATATTATATATACTTGTAAAGTATAATCTCTTGTAACAGCAGAATAGCATTCCGGACTGCACTCATTTTGATTACAACCAAATAATGCCATTAACAAAGTATAATAAAATAGGGATGAATATGAGGAATTACTGCAGATGACTCACTACTTAGTCAGTCTAATTTATATTCCCCCTCTGAACGGTCTGGGGTCACACTCCCCTGCCCGTGACAAGAAGGTACATGCAATAAGGGAAGTTGTACATGTCACGCGATATTATATGATTCTTGCCCGCTGTTGTTCCCTAAAAATGCACTGTCACGACCTGAGCATCGCAGCCCTCTTTGTTCGCTGTTCGCGTGGGAGAGATTTCGTTTTTATAGTAGATTATATTAATAATTTATTTTGTTACAAACCACATCATCTTTTTCGTTTGTTTGTTGTATTTTTTTCGCCCAATAGAGTCTTTACTAAATCACTGGTATATTGTATAAATACGCAGGATTTTAAAACCATACTATAGAAAGTCGAGTATGACATCGATTGAGTCGCTTTTCGGGCCTTATTGTCCCCTAGGGGCATACTCTAATTAAAACCAATCACAATCCAATATTGGCAAGTAACTAGCTTGACACCCTCCACCAGTCTTATATATTCACACTTATATGAATTAACAGTAATTTTGTTATATTTCCAGAGCGCGTATACGAAGACCACGAGATGTTGGTCGACAATCTGATGCTGTGGACCCGGGAGTCCAAGAACAAGATCTTCTTCGCCGAGCGACCAGACAAGATAGACCTCTTCCAGACCCCGGAGAAATTTCTACTCTCCGAAGATGACAGAGGTGAGTAACTTTCATAAGTTATGATGTTAGGAGACAAAGGTCCTCTTTCTTTTCCCGTGATGGCCGAGGTGGATGGATGATTGTAATAGAATATTAGCAGATTTTGTGATTCTTGATGATGAGTTTATGATGAACACTCTCATACCAACAGGCTATCTCATGAAGTTTGCCTTCACCCTTAGAGAGTCCGTGGAATACAAAGACCTTAAAAACTAAGTGTGAGTATTCGTTGGATCCTGACGCAACGAGTGATTAAAGCACGCCTTAAAGCCGAAATACAGACTTCATCTCAAATTAAGTGTCGCTTTCATGTCTTACTGTGGCTGTCGACAATTTCCGAGCGTTTCCATTTGACAAATGAGGTATCGTTAGAAGCGTCTTGATCGACCACCGGTGATTGCCTATGTGACGCACAGGGTAAGTGAGTAAATTGAGGGAGGGCTATTTTCCATGAACAAAAGTTAATATACTGACACTCTTTACTCATACGAACCTTTTACTTTTAATCAATTAGTTTAGTAGTGGTTAAGATTCTTTTCGCCTACAATTTTAGTGACAACCAGCGATATGGTAAGTAACGATATAAGTACGGCTAAAAACAAAAATGATAGATAGTTTACCTACTTTATTTTCGATTCATTAGAATACTGGTATTTAATTGTGAGCTAATGATCGCTGTTTAAATAATATCGAAAAACCAAGTCGAAGTAATAATTTATTAACATACTACGAAAGATATAAACACAGTCTTTGAATGAAATTATATGGTAATACACTCGATAAACGATTTCAAATACCTTGCTCATATAGTGACTGAGGACCTGAGGGATGACCCAGTCAAAGAGTGGGAGCGCAGCTCTTTGGCAGTTCGGGCGAATGTATTGTAGGAAAGCACATTGTAAAAAGCCAGTAAAAATCTCACGCTTCAAGGCACACTGTCAGTCAATCTACACGTGCAGCGACTTTACTCACTGCGCATCTAGTATAAAAATGATTTTAGGATGTTGCTGGGGCTGCTACTCTACTTTAGGACATGTTTGTGGAGGCACGTACTGATGTAATCCGTGCCATCAGACGTGAGAGAAACCCCCCTTAATAGTTTATCTGTTAAAAACAAAATAAAAATAGTATTATTATTATAATAAAAAAATAAAACGGAATATAATATAGCAATAAACAAAAGTCTTTACAAAAACACTCATTTAGCACACACATTGCAATAGTTTTTCACCAGGAAACCTAAAATTAAAAGGGTAGTATTTCATCACACATCAATGTTACTTTGTGGAAAAGGTTCATAAATAAAGATCAAATCATTGCAATATTATTTCATACAATCCAATTTATTGATGATAACTTTTTACCATCACTATCGATATTTCTTGGAGAAATTTGTAAAAGATAAATTATTGTAAATAATTTTTTGTATATGAACGTATTTTTGATACTTCTGGGCCGAAATATTTCGGGAAATCTTCCGCTATCCTAATGTATCCAATCAAATTTAAAAAATACACAGACTTGAATAGTAATACAAGAAAGCTACGAATATCTACCTGATGAAAATTTTACTCAGTATAATGTAGCTGTTAAAATTGGATTTCTAATGCAGTTTCATAACTTTTCTCAAGGTTAGATCACTTTTGTAATTAAAATAACCATTCCCGAAAGTTTCGATTTAAAATATTCATTCTTTGTTTATGTTATGGCTATGAAAGATCTGCTGTTTGATGCAATTGAAGAGGTCGTTGTCGCCTGACAAACTATACACATGGTGAGTGTAGAGCAACAATAACCCAAAGGAAACCAAACCATCAAAGAAATTGTACGCAATCCAAAATTGACGCTTCATCTATTTAAGCAAAGGGTTTTGTTTAACTGAGATGTGACGTCACTAACTTTAATATGGCGCTTTAATATAACTTTAGTACAGGATTTTCAATAAAAAAAAATATGATCTAAGGCTGAGTTGGGTATAGAATTAAAGAGCTTATTTAGCTATTTATTATTATTACGTATATATAATTCCATTTATTTATTAGCTCTTACTGCTGCTTTGCTTGGATTTAGTTGAATCGTAAGAAGCGTACTGACCGCCCGGTGGCTAAAGGTTTCACACACTTTAGTGCCCGATGTTTTAGTAGTCTAGTTTTAGATTTTGAACTCGTCGTGTTACCCGACTGCACAAGAAAGGGAGGACAATGTTTGTCGAGCGTATGTATGCATGCAAGACCATTTCGTTATCACGCGCTACACCCAAACGGCTTGACGGATTTTAATAAATGAGGTCTTGTTGGATTCGTGTCAGTTTTGGGAGTGTCATAGGTTATCTAATTTTAGTTAAAAGTCAATAGGATGGATTTTAGATTGCAAAATGTGGTTAAGAAAGTAATTAGTGCGGCTACTTTCATATTCCATGTACGTAACCAGGTGCGTTCATAAGTTTGTATGTGGTACCGACAAAATACAATCGTTTTATTTTTCTGTTCCCACTTGTTTTCACAACCCTTGCATTGATCATTGCAGGCTTCGCAAGCGAGCACGACGAGCACTCCCGCCAAGTGATCCTCGAGGAGTTCTTCGGGCAGAGCGGCGGCAGCAGCGCCCCCTGCGTCTCCGGCCACCCCGTGCCGCCCATGGAGGGGCCGCTCTATCTCAAAAGCGATGCCAAGAAGGGCTGGAAGAAGTACCATTTCGTTCTGCGGCCCTCCGGTTAGTGCGCGGGAGAGCAATGCTACTCGAGGCTTAGGGCCACTTAATGGGGAAGATTGCGGTAAACTTTTTGGTAGAGGTCACTGTGATTGTCATCAGCAAAGTTCATGTCTCTGATTCGTACTTATTTCTTAAAATTGCTTTACTTATTTTGTGATTCACTTGTAACCTCAGATGAACGGAGCTCTTTGCTTACTTACTCTGTGTTTATTACAAACTCTTAGGGCCCTCTACGTGCAACTACTTTGTCAGTTTTCTTCCCCACTGTCATACTGGCGCTGTTACCCCTTCTTGAAGGGTAGACCCAAAGTGCAGGTAAACTAAATCGCGTTATGACTAGTCATGTAGGGATTTAGCTAGTTATAGCTCATGCGATATAGTTTAGAAGAAGAGCGGAAGGCAAAGAGATTTATTAGATTTGCTTCATTTCAGTCAAAGAACGATATGTTTTGGATAATTTTGGTTGAAAAGTGTAAGACAAAACTTAAAAAAATCTCATTTGTATGAAGTCTACACGGCTTCCCATGAGATTTCAAATGCTAATATTCTGAGGCTATGTGATCCTTGTAGCTACTGATTTTCTGCATAAGACGTTTTATTATGGTTTTTACTTAGGTTATGTGATCACATACGTCATCAGCCTCACGCCGTTTCCCTAACTGACTGTCAAGGCACAGTTGAGCCCATGTTTAGCCAGTTACCTTGTAGCCCATTTCGCATTACAAGGGCCATCGCAACTATGAATAATTGACGTTTTTGTACAATATAGGTACTCCTACAAGATTATTTATTTATTTTATTTTATTTTTATTTTTTATTTATTTTTATTGATATTGATATTGATACAGATTTAGCTAAAAATATAATAATATGAAGTTTAGTCGTAACGCGATTTAGTCCCTCTACGCAATAGGCCCACCAGACTTGAAGGGCTGCTACCATACTTCATAGTGCTACAAGAATCTACTTGGATGACAGATTGATGACTCTTACGAATAACACAAGGGCCATTTGCTATTGCAGACGCGTGCCAAAAGATCACTGTAGCAATGCAATGGAAAAACCCATCATGACATTGATTGTTCACACTTTGTGTTCGCTCTTGTGCATCCCAATCACTGACCATTACTCCTGGTACATTCCGCTAATGCATCTACATTGAGCGACATACGGTGGTGTTCTGCATCACCGCTAATTCGGTCTTATGACTGTAATTTGTGCATTTTCTATGACTGTTCTAACATACAGACGTTGTTAATATGAAAAAAATAACACGTTTTGTTCGCTTACATATTGGGGTGGTTATGGCGTCTACTTCTATGCATGGACTTTGATCCCATTAAACAATATTGATCCGATAATTGGTAGGTATTTAAATTATAATTGTTTTGAAAGTATTAAAACGCTTACTGGGCTTCTGACTTCCAAACTTTAAAACTTGACTTTTTTTGGGCCATCACAAGATTCTACGCTATCTTTGGAGTGTTCTATTGTACTACTCAACAAAGTTATCTTGGCACCCGCGAGGATTGCGTCTCCCTTTCCTTATTTCGCTCGCTCTCGCCCTCGACGCTTCAGTAGGAGTGTGACGGACGCTATTACGGCATCAGAGCGAGTTGCCAAGTTGACTTTGACTTGTAGTACGAGTATAGCGATTTCACCTTGTCCATCAATTTAAGGTGTGCAACAAAGAATTACGCCATAACTGAAACTCAAATATAACGGCATCTTAAATCTTGTACGGGCGAGTTTACTGTATGAAACCGAAACGCGTGAATGCGAAGACTTATGAAAGTAGATAAATAGGAAAATTGAATGCAAGGTAGTATGAAGTTATTATTCTAAAGGAATTTCATTATATTCCTTTAGAATAATACCTTCGTGGTAATAATAATGGTAGAGAGAAAAGGAATTGTATGCATGGATTAATACAAAAGATGTTTGTGTGAATAATAGCGATACAATATTTGAGATGCCGTTATTCTTTTAGAATTCTGCTTGCGTCATCAAATGTGGCCACATTTATCATTTCGTATTATATTTACGTTGCAAAAAAGCTAATGCGAGTTCTATTTCTCCTGGTGCAATGGCTCATCATAAAATTAGTTTGAATATCTCCCCTAAATGAGTAAATTTTGTAATTGTTAACATTTTACATTGCATTGCGAATGGTGGACGAGTCTATCCCGGCATTACAACATTGCGTAAATTCGCTTGGCGATAAAAACGATATAAAACACCTCTTCCATCCTTCCTTCCAATCCCTGTGTAATTCGTGTGCTGCCTCAACTACATCGACTATTTTCTCCGCAAACTAGGTCTGTATTATTCGCCAAAAGAAAAGGCGCGGACACTTAAGGAGCTGGTCTGCCTTGCGACTTTCGACACTAACGAGGTGTATATAGGGCTCAATTGGAAGAAGAAGTACAAGTCGCCGACGGACCACTGCTTCGCCATTAAGCATCCGAGGCTGCAACAACCAAAGAGTGTGAAGTTCATCAAGTGCCTGTGCGCTGACGACCAGCCCACGCTCGAGAGATGGCACACCGCCATGAGGATAGCCAAGGTTTGTACCATGTGACAACTTATGTCAGATGAGGTCTCACCAAGTTAAAAACTTAAAAAAACTCGACTTCCCTATATCTTCCTCCACGTTGGGATTCGAATGTCTACGAAATCTGTAATAGACAACTAAGGCCACACACATTAAATTGAATCTATTTTATTTTTTGTGTGAGGGGGAAAAAATGGTATTAACCATGTCAGGGAGTCAGACCTACCTTCTATGTCCGGGTCCCTACACATTGAGCGGGCATCAGCTCGTGTAGTAAGCGGACTAAATAATAACCCCAGTGTTTGTGTACTGTTATCGATAATCGATTTAACTTCACAGTTAAATCGGTTACCGAGGCCATGACTTCGGTGTATGCTGAAGGCTTTCTACCTGCATTTTGCCCATTTGGGCGATATATATGTGTGTATGATGTGTATGGGAGGAGTTTGCCTGCTTATCCGATTTTATAAGCGGACATCAGCTCATAGTCAGAGGGCATTGTAGCGGCATGTTAGGGGGGCAGATAGCCCCCGCTACTATGTGGTAGTTATATAATAATTAAATTGAATCTACGTCACCGAAATCCAGAATGCATCTCATGACAATGACCGCAAGTGTGTCGACACACCATTGCCGAAAACGCGACCGAAGTCCGGCGTGATTACGTCTGCAATGTTATGTCCACTACGTGAGGTTTAATACGGCATTTGACAAGGTAGCCCAATAAATGTAGAAACGTATCTCAAGCTGAACCTATTTCAACAAAACGCTGACAATATCAGAATGGTATATTATCAGCAGTTTGTTTTTTATAACTTAATTTTGTGTTAAAAATTTGACTACGACGTCACGTGCTAGTATTTCATAGAACTCGTGAACAAAAATACCGATTTGACAGTTCCTAACACAGATACTATAATACCAGGTTCCTAAAAAGTATCTAATTCGACTGTCAGTCAAATACCGTATTCAGGAACTTATAATCATCCGCGGAACTTCGTCGAGTAATTTCGGCCATGTTGTGTCGACACAAAAACCACTGAATGGTCAAAGAAAAGCAAAATTGCACAATTTCGTTGACATAGATGATATTATTACAGTTGTTTTAAGCAAAACAACATCTGAATGGATTCCTAATTTTCAAATATGGTTCAAACTTACTCTTTCAAATAAAAACAGACTTTTTCAGATCGTTTCATAAATATTAATTACAGTTTCGAGGTAACAAAATAAAACAAAAATACAAAATAATTAATTGAGAAACCCCTCTTTTATTGACCGAGCGTTCGCACATCGAAGCGCCTCTGTTTCAGGATTGGTCAAAAATGCTTTCTAATGTCCGGATGTGTGTCCGGATGTCATACTCTACAGGTTGCATATCTCAACGTCAATTTTTGTGGGCAGGGGGGTTACCACAATATTTTTCCAATTCAAATTAGGTTCAAAACAAGAACATCACCATGGCAACCATTTCCATTCCAATTCGCCATAATGAGCTTTATTTACATACAACCAAGGCTTTTTTTAAAACGATCACGATATTTTGCGGATTAAATTAGCTTCCTAATTTGAATCGGCATAAGACGTTGTGGTAACCCCCCAGGTTCGATAATAATTTGATAGTATTTTTTTGTCGATTCAGTTTTTGGAAATTTTTCAAAGGCGGAGAAGTGGGGATTTTAAAATTGCAATAAACCGCTGCAGTATAAACAGCTTGACGGATTTTAATAAATGAGGTGTCGTTGGGTTTGTACAGACCGTGAGAGAAACAGGCCATATAACTTTAGTGAAAAGTCAATAGGTTGGGTTTAAGACCGCAAAATGTACTTTACAAAGTTATTTGGTGCGGCTACTTTCATACTCCATGTACGTTACCAGGTGCATTCATAAGTTTGTAGGTGTTATTAAAAGAAAGTGACACTCGCGAGGTCGGCAGCTCACAGAGCCACTAGTTTTAGTCGGTTAATAAATAAATACGCTTATCCGTCCGGAGCGCCCGGGCTCTTGTGGTTCAAGCGATGCGAAACCCGGTGTTGACTATGTTGTAATGAGATACATAATTCATACTGAGATATTCAAACGGTGATGGAATGATCGCATGGAGTCCTATATCATATCCCTCATCTCCAGAGCTGCGGCGATGGGCTTGTCCCCTAAAAATTGAGTATTGAATAGCTTGCTAAACATGGTCGGTAAAAGGCGTGACTATGATTGTATGAATAAATAAATGCTTACGTACCAATTTTTCACCCTTATAGTGCGTTTGGCCATTCATTGAACACTCATTTTCGTGAAAATAATATATAATAATAATCATGTTTATTCGGTAATAATATTGCTACAGTTTTGTCATACATTTGTACAGACAATATAAGAGTCGTTACTCCCCAAAGTAGAGTTTCCCCTGTGTTTTGGGATAAGTAACATACGCTCCTCCCTACTTGTATGCAACAATAATGTCTAACAAAAAAAAATGTTCTGTAATTATGTACATACAGTTAAAATATTTGACTTAATTTAAATTTATAGTAAAATTTAAAGTCATAAGTTGAGGATCTTATATAATAGTTAAAAGTTAATTTGATAAAATGGGATAAATTTTTACATATGTGACACAAAACTTACTTGAAAAGGCATCTAATCGCTATTGGAGATTGTTTATAGTATGAGTTATGAAAGAGAAGTTGATATGTGTAATGCATGTATGAAAAGGTTCTTGCTCGTCACATAATATTCTGAAATTGGCAAATTTAATTTGGCAACACTTCGTTTATTTTGGAAATCTGTATGATTTCCACGCAATATTTCCTCTACATCTTCCGTGCTCTCTGAGGCAAGGAGTGAGATTAAGTAAATTACGCATCAAACTGACCTAGTCTAAATATGAAATTCGCGACTCACTAACACTTTTCAATACAAAAATGAAGACTAAGACGCGATAAAATGCGGAGCTTGCTACGGGTGTAGTAGTGTAGTTAGTTATCCAGCACCCGTACTACGAACGTAGACAGGTTTTGCCGCGGGAAGGGAAGGGAGGTACAGAGCTATGCGCTATATACAGGGTTATAGGAACAGTCGACCTAGATCCGTTAAGGGCGTGTAGTACACATCATTTCTAAATGATTTCACTATGGAACCCCCCATCCTAAACTTTACCGTTTTCGAGATATTCGATTTTTATTTTTTTTTATGAAAATGCCCAATTTTTCGGCTATTGAATTGAATATTTTAAATTTTTTTGACTCTAATGATATTTTTTTGGTTTTTTACCTGAAAAATGAGATGCTTAATGACCTCAATGACTAAAATTGTACATAAGTTAACTAAATAGGTCATTGTAGACGATCGTAACTTAAGAAAATAAGTACAAATTATAAAAAACAAAATTTCTTTTCTGGATATCTCAAAAAAATATTATGGCACTTGCTCTGCAGATCCTCGTCGTCATCAATGACACGTGGTCTTGCTAAGTCCGTACGTCGTCGCGAAACAGAGCCAGTTTCACGAAGTCGTCGGTAAACTCCGTCGAAAACGCTCACATCAGGTACTCGACGGTCGGGATAGCGTCGTATGTACTCAGTCCGAGCTCGTGCGGACACGCAATTGCAGTATCCGTAGCAGATAAGCATATCCGCATATTCTTCGTTCGAGTATGTTGCCATTTTCAACAGTCCAGTATCACAAGCACAAATCAGAGTCCAGTAAACAAGAACAGTAGTCACAGTTAGAAAAATCAGTCCAGAAACAAAGCCAAGTCGGGTGGGTATCCGAAAGCACAATAATTCGCATCTACCATGGACGAATCGCATGAGCAGACTAAAATGGATGGCAAGCAAACAAACAACCAAATACAAAACAATGACATGTTGTATCCCCAAACTTGTTTTTGCACATTATTTTTCTCACTCTTACCTGCATAAATCGTAAGTTGTCTCGCTCACACGCACCGGATTAACTTGAAGGACAATAACCGAGGGACCCGTTAGACCTACTACCTGAACCTTTTCAACTATGTTTTTTTCTATGAGTTTAAATACAACCCTAGGTTGTTATACCTCTTTGGATAGTTGATAAAATGTAGATGTTTTTAAGCACATCTGCAGAGCAAGTGCCATAATATTTTTTTGAGATATCCAGAAAAGAAATTTTGTTTTTTATAATTTGTACTTATTTTCTTAAGTTACGATCGTCTACAATGACCTATTTAGTTAACTTATGTACAATTTTAGTCATTGAGGTCATTAAGCATCTCATTTTTCATGTAAAAAACCAAAAAAAATATCATTAGAGTCAAAAAAATTGAAAATATTCAATTCAATAGCCGAAAAATTGGGCATTTTCATAAAAAAAAATAGAAAATCGAATATCTCGAAAACGGTTAAGTTTAGGATGGGGGGTTCCATAGTGAAATCATTTAGAAATGATGTGTACTACACGCCCATAACGGATCTAGGTCGACTTTTCCTGTAACCCTATATAGCTATATCCCTCACAGTGAATGCGTTTCCCTCCTTCTCTCGCTCGATCTCGCCCTCGACGCGTCAGTAGGACAATGACGGGACCTACGTCATCAAAGCGAGGTGCCATATTAAGTTTGGCGTGTAGGTTTCAAAGAAATAAAGAACAAATCCAGCCTAACAAAATGTGTCGTGTCGTGTTTCAGCACGGCCGGCAGCTGTTCGAGAACCATCGCTCGCTCGTGGAGGAACTCACGCAAGAAGACCTGGACCACCTCGCGCATGCGCGCTCCTGCTCGGTAACTATACACTTTATATTTAAGGTGTTAGTTCTAGGTAGAGCAGAAAGATTATTCCATGTGACTCTATCCCCCAGTTACTGAAAGAGTGCTCAAATGTAACAGGCGATTAATCGAAGGTCAATTCAAAATAGCAGCACGTGATTGGCTGAAATGAATTTTATCTACACACGTATCATAAACCCTCTTTACTGCGTACAAAAACCGCATGTTACGATCAGCATAATGTTAAACTACTTGGTAAAAACTCATTTCTTATCTGAAAAATTACACATAATGACCATAATGTGTAATTTTTCTACATATTATGACATTCAAATTTCGAACATGTGGTTCCTGAACACATCAAAGAGAGCTTATGATGTGTGTGTAGATAAACTAGTGTATGTAACTGTACATAATTAGGCATTAAAACTCTCGAGTTATATTACTATGAAACTCGCCTTCGGCTCATTTCATAAACCCACTCTCGAGTTTTAATGCCCTCCATTATGTAGCAGTCCCATAAACTACTATAACAGGTAGTCTAAAACTAAGTGCTTATGAAGATAGATAAATATTAAAAATAAAACGACAAATAAAAGCATTATTTCATTAAAGTAGACAAAAAATAAATCAACCACTTTTTTTTAGATATTTTTGCATCACTGATAGGTACTTGTGTGTATAGTAAACGGCCCAATAGTAATATTGCACGTTTGTGCAGGTAAAGAATGAAATCAGTTGCACAACCCAGTTACCCACCACAATCAGGGATTGTTATCTGCGAGTTTTGTGAACAACAGCTTGCGTATGGAATGCTTGAACCGACTGAGAGATGAGTCAAACAAGTCAACCTCCCCAAAGTTTTTGTCGTGGTCTGCACAGAGTCGATTTATTGGCGCCCTTTTACCAGCATTGGTGCGAGAGACTCTGTCGTGGAAGAGAAGCTTGTGCCGCGGAGCTCTGAGCGGGACATGGTACCTTACAAGAGAGACAAGCTCAGGGCAGTTGTAGTAACCGGTGC
This sequence comes from Argyresthia goedartella, assembly GCA_949825045.1. Taxonomy (NCBI): domain Eukaryota; kingdom Metazoa; phylum Arthropoda; class Insecta; order Lepidoptera; family Argyresthiidae; genus Argyresthia; species Argyresthia goedartella. The sequence continues at coordinate 11,823,164 of OX463806.1, forward strand.
ACATCCGCTTGAGAACAACGGCGTCCGCGAGCGTTCGACGGTCGACTGTCGAGGGACGTCTGTCTGTAGTTCGTAAGCAAGTTAACGTATGACTTCTTTGGAGCCCTTACACGGTAATTTCTAGAATACAAGGAGGAAGGAAGAGATGGTTTGAGAAAGGTTTCTGAGACAAGAACTCCGTGTATACTCTGATCGCTGAAAGCTTCAAGGAGTTCAGCATAGCTAGCGGGAATACTTTAGCCGTTAATATGTACGATATTGAAATTTAAATCCGATTGCGTAAAAACGCGTTTCAGGTTGCTATACAGTGACGCGTCCGCCGGGGAGTCGACACCTCGTGCACCAAAAAAAGTCGCCAGTGGAAGAACATGAGAAAATACTACCTGTAAAATTATATATGATATCCATAAAATAAAATTAATATACTACAAGAGCTATAAAATAAATATAAAATTAATCTATAATTCTCGTCTTGCGAGGTATAACAATAAATTAATTAAAATACTAAAAGCCTTAACCCAGTCACACTGGGATTGCTGGGAAAGGAATACATTACACCATTACAAACAACACACTCAAAGCGAACAAGCCCGACATGACAGACGTCTTTTCGTTCATGAATAAAAAGAACTAGGCCACATGAAGCTCGCAGACAGTAACAAGACACTGGAATTCTGTATGCCTCATCATGACTGATGAGGACATGACTCATGTATGACACAACACTTACGGCACCAAGGCCGCGCCCTTTCTGACCATGATGACACTGCGCCAGTTAGCGGCCGACGTAAAAGAGAATTACCCAGAAGCAGCACAATTTGTCGAAAACTACTTTTGTATGGATGATTTACTCCACGGCAGTCACTCATTGGAAAAAAATAAAGCAAGATTTAATCGATTTAATGAAATCGGGAAGCTGTAATCTGAGAAAGTGGAGCTGTAATTATCACGAATTACTTATTTTTTATTTTTTTTATTTTATAAAAAAATATTATTAAGTATATAAAAATTATTAATTATTATATGGACAAGAGCAGCAAGACCAAGAAAATAAAGTTTCAAACAAAACACTTGGACTTTACTGGAACCCCAAGCAAGACACGTTCACAACGAAAGCCGATACTAAACGAAGTCTTCTATCGGATATTTAGAAACAATTTGACCCACTGGGTTAGTAGACTCCACTCATGACATCTACGAAGCTGCTAATCCAAGACGGCTGGAAGTCAAAAGCAGGGGATGACAAGCTCCCCGAAAATATCGCCTAGGTATGGCATAAAATAAAGGGCGATATAAAAAACCGGTCAATTGCGAGCGAACTCGCGCACGACGGGTTCCGTACCACCATACAATGGTAGGGATGGTGTGGAGTGAATAGTTTGGATTTTACATAGGAAAATGTTGTTTACAAAGTTATTGGTGCGTCTACTTTTAAACTCCATGCACGTAACCAGGTGCATTCAGAAGTTTTTATGTGGTTTACAGGTAAATAAATGATTTTATTCTGTTTTTAGAATTTTTTGTTACAGCGGCAACAGAAATACATCATCTGTGAACATTTTAACGGTCTAACTATCACGGTTCATGAGATAAAGCCTGATGACAGACGGACGGACGGACGGGCTGCGGAGTCTCATATTAAACGAGTTAAAATTAAAGCGATGGCTCGGCTCAAACGAAACAAGCGAGATCGAGTTAAATGGATTTTGCGACGCCTCACAAAAAGTTTGTGCATGCGTCGTATACATAAAAATTGTTAAACAAAGACAACAAGGGGAAATTAATCTAGTTGTCGGAAAATCAAGACTAGTGCCGTGCAATAAATAAATTGTATTACCACGCCTCTCCAAGTGCAGCTCCCCTCCTCTCCAAGCTGATGAAAGCTGTGAAACTAGCGCTTTCGTCACACCAAGACATCAAGGTTTATGAATGGACTGATTCAACCGCGGTTTGGGGATGGCTACTAGGAAATCCCGACCCTTGAACACCGTTCGTCACTAAAAGAGTCCAAGAAATCATGGCAGTAATAACAGACCGCTGGCGTTATGTCAAATCGAAAGAGAGCCCTGAGAGAGGATTCCGCAAGCCGCGGAAAACAGCAAACCATTTTAAAGATCATCCTCTGTCGAGGAAAGGACCCACTTACGGTTACCCACTTACGAAGCCAATGTCAAAACTTAATACACGACAACGTAAGAAGAAAGAAGGACAAGTCCACGGGGTAACTCAAAACCCACAATCAACCATAATCAAAGATCTGTAAGACAAGTACAGCTCTTTCAAAAAGGTCGTACGATTAGGATGGGTACGCCGATTCATCACGACAAAAACAAGATAAGAAAATGCACCATGACTAACATTATCAGAATTACGAAAGGCGAAAGAATGCATTGTAAAGCAAGTATAAATAATTTTCAGAGAATTAGAAGCTCGAACATAGAGAAAAATCCAAGATAAATGACGCACTTGAACAAGTTTGAAGTGGAAATGGGCTGGGCATATTTCAAGAATCGCAGACCAAAGATAGATCCTAGAAATAACCAAATGGCGAGGACCGCCAGGAACTCGGAGAGAAGGAAGACCTTATAAACCATGGGAAGCGGATATTCAAACTATTTTTATTTTACGGAAAAGAGCTATTCAAGCAATTTATAACGCACAGACTCCTTAGAAGACTCCAATTAATTTATTTTTGAAAATATAATAAATACATTATATTCAAAATATTTTTATTTTACTTAGAGAGCTATTCGAGCATTTTATAATTTAAAAGGAACATACTCATTAAGAGAGCTTTTTAAAGAAATTGACATACTAACTGTAGCTAGCCAATTTATTTTCAAAAATATAAAGTATGTACGTAAGAACCTTACAACATTTCCCACACTTAGCGATAGGTGTAATGTTAACCTAAGAAATTATCACAGACTAGTTGCGCCCCGGTTCCGACTCGTGAAGGTTAGCAATTCTTTCAAGGGTCAGTGCATTCTCTACTACAACAAAATACCTCTGGAGATCTTGAAATTGCCTTTTGAGCAATTTAAAAACCTTTTTAATGCGACTGTCAAAAAGGATATATTACAATGTTCAAGATTACTTAAATGACGGGACTGTATGGGGTTAATCTGGCTCAACAAGACCTTGCTGTTAATAATTTTGTAATGATTTATTCCTGCTTATTAATCGTCAAGTCGTGTAAGGGTGTGTGTGTGTGTGTGTGTGTGTGCATAATTATTTTTATAAAAAATAATAATAATAATCTTAATATTTATTTATTTAATCTACTGTGACTATAATTTTAATTTTAATTTTAATGACAACATATGGATTTATTGTATATACAAGTGTACATTATAATCTGAAATAAATTTGAATTGAATTGAATTGAATTGAATTAATTATAATAATTCATATCGAAATATTTGTATTAGTTAAGTACAAGCAATTTTGAAAAGAGATCTAAAAATCAATCTGTGGGCGTTTCTGCGCCCTGCTTCTCCCACAGTGGTAAAATTTAGAGAAGTGGCAAAAAAATGAAGATTGCTAAGAATATATGTGACTGTGTCTGGGAAAAGGGACCACTTTGGCGGTATGGAGTTATTGATATCTCCTAAAACTAGATAAAATTAGCTTTTCTAGGTGCAATCATTATATTTTTATAAATTTTTAAATATGCAGTAGGCAAAATGTAAGAGTTGAGAAAATTGAGTTTAAAGTTTATGTTCGTGAAAAATACACTCCTACTAGGAAGTTAGGAATGATTGGTACCAAGTTAATCTACTATCATCACAGATTAAATACAGACATCAATGGTCTCAATAACTATAATGATTTGGAAGATAGTCAAAGAAGAACTTGCACGAGTGGGAAAAAATCAAGTATTTTAATTGCTCATAATCTTATGAAAATACCTTTAAAACAATGAATGATTAATTATGGTAATATATTTTAAACATAATAGAGGGGAAAAAATAAAAAACGACTGTATTTTCTTTGTTTTTTAATGTAAAATACTAACATTCTTATAAATCAGTTCTAATAATTCTCATAAACAAAAATCAACTAAATACTTATTATTTTTTAAGTTATATCACAAAATCAGCCAAAATATACTTGAGCACAGAGATCCAAACATAATTAACGATACTTTATGCTATATTTAAAGTATTTATCGTGTTTTAAGTTTAGTGGTTTGACGATCATTTTCGTATGAAAGTATAATTAGGGTACCACTTGGGGGGACTTAGTAAAGTTTAGTATCACAAGTAATGTTACTACTATTTAACATGTTTAATAATAAAAAATATCGTGTTGTCACTATGTTAAACAGTAAAGTAAATAGTTTTCAGCATAAAAGAAAGTTTTTTCTACATTATATTCATTTCTAAGGAAAATATAGTTCATATTCTAAGACAGGTACCACATTGTCAATAAACTTTATTGTTTACAAAAAAATTAAATACAACTTGTCAAATTAACGCAATTTAAATACAAAAAAATCTCATTTTTTTTATGGGAAGCCGACGTTTCGGACAATAATTTTTCGGACACTGTCCGAAACGACAAATTTAAATTTTTCTGACACCATCATAATCATTGATGGTGTTTTGTATAGTCAGATAAAAGAGCTTAAAAATATAGACAAGGTAACTGGTTTGGAGGGGGTCGGAGAGGGGTTGTGAGGTTTGGAGGGAGGATTGAGGAGAGGGTTGGAGGGGTTAGTTGAGGGGGGTTGTGGGGGGAGTTGAAGGGATGGTTGGCGGGGAGTAAGGGGGGTGAATTTAGGGGTTTGGGTGAGGCGTGAATTGGAGAGAGCGCGGAGAGGTGAAAGTGGAAGCGGGAGGGTGTTTCAAATTCCAGCAGGTGTTTGCTCGTTTGGTTGGTTTTTGCAACTTAAGCTTTTTATCTTACTGTACAACACCATTATTTTTCATGGTGTCCGAATCGTCACTAAAAATATTTCAATTTCAATTTGTCGTTTCGGACAAAGTGTCCGAAAAAATTGTCTCCGAAACGTCAACAGCTTTTTTTTTGTAAATACAGTTAACTGGATTCAAGGCGCTCATCAAGTTCCCTTTTTATACAAAAATAAACAATTTCTTTTATGATTTCTTTGGCCCATTTGACCACAGTAGCCGCATTTGGGTGCTTTTCGTTGTTGGCATTCCACTTCGACTTCGACGGGGTTGCTTGTTCTTAGTTGGCTGGTTCAGTATTTATGAGCGGCATGTCGACGTCATGTAACGGATCTTCCGTAGCACTTATTGCAACGATTTTTATAGGTTCTGGACACAACACATTTCGAGCCTCAATGGAAACATACTGGCGAATTTTATGGAACAAATACTGTTGTCGCTCAAACGACAGCCTTGTAGGAGGTATTACAGTCGGACTAGTATTTTGCGTGAAATCACAAGTTGAATTAAAAACTGCGATGTTTTTGACATCTTGATCATCAAACTTGAGAGACTGAGTGAGCGACGCGCGTGCTGCGCCGCCATCCTTCGCCCCCCGCCCCGCCCCTTGTCCTACCTCAACGCTGTAGGTACTTCCCCGCATGACAGCGATCGCGGTAAATGAAAATACTTCACCTGTAAAATATTACCTCAGTGGTTGGTACCCTTGGTACTAAACTTCGTGACCTATTAGGATACTGAAATATTATAATTATACAGGTATTCTTTTACACAAAATGACATTTAAGGTATTGTTAAGCGATTAGTAACAAAAACCCATTCTACGTAATTTTCGACTACTTCAAAAAAATGCAGATATCTCGGAAACTAAAATCCTCAAAGTGGTCCCTTTTACTAGACACAGCACAAATAATTTATCTACAGTAAAAAATAATAATCATAAATTGCTATTTTCATAATTTACGTCAATATTCTTATTTATGAGAAATAAACGCCCTTTTATTTTTTTATTTATTTATCTATATCAATTTATTAATTTTACAATATTACGAATTTACAATATTTTATAATTTAAATGAAAAAGTGTATATATTGAATGAACGATATAATATTTGTATGCCATTACGCCAAACCTAGAAATCCCTCACTATACTTATATATTATTTTATTGTTGATAGAATATTATTATTAATTTGTAATAGTGCATGATACTTGTATTTTTTTTTGAATGAATTAATAATTCTTTGTTAAAAAGTTACAGCACTTGAATATTGGTTAATGTTAGTGACGTGACGTCGCTGCTGTTTCTGGTTCCCTTTTGCCCAGCTCACGTTATTCCAGTAGCAGTCCAGGCCAGCGATCGGATTCAGCGCTCTGGCAGCCACTGGAATCATGTTAACCGGCACTTGAGCGCAATCGGTACATTTCAGTACAGGCAAAAAGGCGAGACTTGAGATCGCAATTCTCAAGTCTCGCCTTGCGAGTCAGGGCTGGCCGATGGGCTACTTGACAAGAGTACACTACACCGACGTTACTAACATACTATTTAATACTCATTTCCCTCTTCGTTCAAGTCTTATATGGAGGGAAACGCTCTTACAAACGCATTACTCAGGTCTCGCCTTCTGGACTCTAAAGCTACTGGAAGAATGTGAATGGAGTATTACGTATAATATGATAATTCTAGTAGCCACAGACCTTGCCTTAGTTAAAATCGCATATTTGATGTGTCCCCAGATAACCTCGATCCCGACGAAGACCAACGGCATTGCGGCGGTTGTGATCAGTAGCCCCGCGCAATCCACCTCCAGCAATACCAGCGTCGCCAACTCCGACGTGAGCAGCGGCAGGTTAGTATACTACACAAAGAGACCGCCAATCCCTATTCTCTATAATCGAGGCATCTATACTTGGCCCAACTCAATAACAGAAATGGCTGCCCAATAAAATGTGACGTTCATATTGTTGTGTAAAGATGAGTCGTTCCGGACCGTATCAGTTCCAGTAGACGTATCCGAACTCGGAACAACATCATTCCGGTCCGTTCTGTCTAAATTAACATACTCCATAGTCCGGCGGAGTCAGATCCACGAAGAGGATTGAGGAACGAGAGAAAGAGCAACTCCACGTCTCCGGTCTGGCGGATTCGGACGTTCGTCAGTGTGACGAGGATCAAGGAACGAGCTGAGCGCCTCATCCTACCGACTCCGCCCGCGACCTATGCGTATCTGTCTCATTTTCCGGGTGATAATGCCCGATATATCATGATCAACATGAAAGATTAAAATGTGGCTTATTCAAAAACGGTAGAGATTCATCAATCAGCCCACATTGGTCACCCACGGTCCTGAGCCACCCGTATCCACTGCCTACCCGCTATGGCGATGATGTCATCCGTCCACCTGGCTGGTGGTCTGCCGACTGGTCGTCGTGCGGTTCTGGGCCACTCTGTCACCGCTTTGGTCCACCTTCCGTCATCTGTCCTTGCCAAGTGTCCTGCCCACCCCCACTTCAGTCTCGTGATTCGCTTGCCGACATCGACGATCTTAGTACGACGTCTTATTTCTGTATTGCGAATACGATCCCGAAGTCTAATGCCTAGCATGGAACGCTCTATGGCTCTTTGTGCGACTTTAATTTGGTGCATATTCGCCTTTGTTAGCGTCCATGTTTCGGGACCGTATGTAAGTGGGCAGGACTCATTGGTTGTAAACCCTGGTCTTCAGGTTCTGCGGGATCTTGGACTTAAAGACGTTTTTAAACCTTCCAAATGCGGCCCAACCCAATTGAATCAGTCTGGTAATCTCATTTACTTGAGAGTCTCGGCCAAAAGACAAACAATGTCCAAGATAAACATAACTGTCAACCGCCTCTATTGTACTGTACCGACAATTATGTTCGGTACCGATAAGTGACTCATCATTGTTTTAGTTTTGGACAAGTTCATCTTAAGGCCGATTTGCAAAGATGTTGTGTGCAGATCGTCAAGCATGTTTTGTAGATTACCGACGTCTACAGCTTTGAGTACTAGATCGTCTGCGAACCTCTGGTGCGTAATCTTGGCACCGTTAATGTTGACGCCTTTTTCATCCCACAATAGAGTCTCCATTACATCTTCAGTGACATTCGTGAAGAGCTTAGGAGAAATAGCTTGGCGCACGCCCCGGCCTAAGTTGGCTCCTGTATCGTAGGGCAACAGTATAGCTCCCGGAGGATACGTACAAACCTATCATCGACTCCGCAACGATGGTGGGAGTGGAACACCGCCCAGTGCTCGACTGTGTAAAAGGCTTTTTCGTAGTCTACAAAAGCCAGACACAGGGGCCGGTTGTACTCCCTAAATCTCTCCATCAGTTGCTTGATAGCGTGTATTGTATATGATCGACGGTAGAATATCCACTCCGGAAGCCCGCCTGCTCCACTGACTGACAGGTTTGTCTATTGCACAGGACCTTAGCAAACAGCTTGTACGACTGTGATGGAAGGCTTATAGGTCGGTAGTTTTGTAGCAAGCTCTTATCTCCCTTCTTGTGTAGAATTTATGCTACCGAATTTTTCCGGGCGTGTGGTGTCTAGTTTTTTAGTAATACAGTCTTGAAGAGCTCTACCAGTACTTTCAAAACGGGTTTTCCTCTCGCGTGTAGCATTTTCACTGTAACACCACCCTCGCCAGAAGCCTTTTCCTTTTTCATTTGACTCAAGTCAATTAATTATAGAATTCAATATTTTTGGTTATATATTTGCCACATATATTATCGTGATATTTATTCGTTTTAGGGCCCGTTTGTTTGTCCTGCTTAAATAAAAAACATTTCGATATACTGACTGATTATAAGTAGGTACCTACTAAATATTGTTCACCAAAATGTCTAATGATTATCATTCTATATAATTATAAACTTGTCATTTTTATTTATCGACCTAAAATCGAACATAAATCAACCAATCAGCTTTGGTTAAACCTAGGTTTAGCTGCTCAAAACCCGAAGTCGTATTTATTATTTAAAACCTACTTTGGGCTTTGACCGAGGAGCTTGAGCAACCGGTTGAACCCAGAGTAAACTGCTCTTGTAGCTTTAGCCGCAACAAATACATGTCATTCATTTCAATTGGCTGTCCTGTAATCACCAAAACTGATAAAATAAAATATCTGGGTCTCACGCTCGACGAAAAACTTACGTTCCGACCCCATATTAACATTGTGGCGGGACGTGTCAGAAGGCTCATACCTGTTATGAAGCTTCTTAGGCGGGGTGCTGCTAAGGAGGTGCTAAAAGTAGTATACACATCCCTGGGCCAATCTCTCCTGCTATACTGCATCACAGCCTGGGGCAGCGCAGCAAAAACTGCTATGATCACACTGGAAAGAGCTCAGCGGTCTATACTCAAGGTGATGATGAAAAGGCTTTCATTTATCCCACTGCAGAGGTCTTACGAGAATGCCAAGTACTGTCCGTTAGACAACTGTATATTCTAAGAACAGCCTTGTACAAACATAAGTTAATTATAAACTCGGACGAATACAGCTCAATGATGGCTAGGAGAGTATACAAAGTGACAACGCCCACTGTCTGTACGGCATTTGCTCAGAGATTCAGTTCCTTCTCCTTCCCCTTTACATACAACGTAGTCTGTAAGAACACAGACATTAAACACTCCAGCATCCCAGAGGCTAAGGTTACAATAACGAAATGGCTGTCGATTTAGATTATGACAAAACCGAAGCCCTCCCATCCGTTTGTACCTAAGTAATAATAACACACACATATTTATTTATATTCCTACATAATCACTAATCTAAACACACATACACATTATATTTATTTTACATTATCTATATCCAAATGACATCCCTCATAAAATTAAACTGATTATGAATTATCTTTATTTATCCTTAACATTCTCTGCATACATACACAATACCACTCTTATTTGTAATATATACATATTTATATAACTGTTGGTCTTAATTAGCTTAAATTTTTAGTTTTATATCATTTTCCTTTTCTTTTTTTTTTTTAAGCTTAAAACTTAAATAAAATCATTTTCGTCTTTACGAATAAACTAACTTATGTAGTTAGAAACTAATTAAGTATTTGTAAACTTGTAATTTAGCCAGGACTCCTCGTGACAGGTTAAACCTAGTGTGGGGTCCACAAGCAACTTGTATATTTCAACCCAATCTGGTAAATAAATATTTTGTATTTGTATTTTGTATTTGATATTTTACTGACCATCGAGCTCCATCGTTTTTGATTCTTATTTTATGACGTGCTCGATGCATTTGGACCACGATTCAGGGCGACTAGCTAGAAGGCGGAATAAGATTTAAATCGAACTCGAGCACAGAATACTTAATAGTACTACGTACAGAAAGATCACTCCTCAAACACACTTAAATAAATAGCTACTCTCGCTACGCGGCAATACAGCGCAATGTAGCTTGCACCTGCGCTACGTTCAGTAATAGCTAAACACCTACAGAATCGGTTACCCACCTGTGCACACTAGATTGCGCCGTATCATTTCGCCTGAGAGCTTCTTTTACTCTGATATCTCACGATGCGACTGCGAGCCAAGCGAGCGGCAACCTAAGTGAAATCCCCAACTCCGGGTCGGCCAGCCAAACGTACCTAAACCTCTGAGTGAGACCCCCCTGACTCGAGTAAACTATGACAACTACATACAAATTTATATGGAGTTGTCAAAGTTCACTCGAGCAAAGTCTTATTCCGTTCTAGCCAGTTGCCCTACGAATTTATTTTAGCAAACCTTCTTTCCTCAAATCATTCCCATCACTAAAACGAATTATGAAACTTCTTTCTAATCTATATTCAGATTTTCGTCTAAGTAATGTTATTTCTAACCAGAATTCAGACAAGTTTTTTACGGTATTTGACAAGGTAGTCCAATAAATCTAGAAACGTGCCTCCAGATGAACCTATTTCAACAAAAACGTTTGAAAATATGAGATTTGTATATTTTCAGTAGTTGTATTTCGTAAACTCATTTTTTGTTAATAAGACAGCATTTAACTATGACTTCACATGCAAGTATTTCATAGAACTCGTGAACAAAATTACCGTTTTGACAGCTCCTAAAAAGTATCTATTTTGACTGGCAGTCAAATTTGTGTTTTAAATTGTCTCTACAACTGAATGTGGTAACCAACATCGAGTGTTCCCTTTGGAATATCGAGTTTCCTGATCACGTGACATTTATTTACATTGTGGGCTAAGTAAGAATGGCCATACTAAAGTATGGGATGGACATGGATGGTTTTAGTTATAACTAAAACCACCCAGGCCCATCCTATGAACATTTACATTTTAAGGATATTTGCCAACCTGTAGGCTGATTCTGTGACGCAGGTAAAGAATAACTTCGCCAATGTCACGTGTTCAGACCTGCACAATGTCGTGGTATAGTGCGTTTGAGATAACTTGTCCCTTTGCCGTTAAGTTTGCTGTGGTGCACAACTGTCAAAAATGGAGAAAAGCAATATACAGTGGCCAGACCCAGATCACAGGTTTCAAACAATAACATAGAAGTTTTACAGATAGCTACAAATTCATCACAATACGAAAAACGTAAATTAAATTTTGATACCTATGAGAATCGGCAGCGTATAGGTATAGTATGAATTATTTATTTAACAAGTGCACGCCAGGTAAGCCGGTGTACATCTAACGATTCTAAAGACAGAGCTGCGAGACCGAGGCTCGAGAACCGGCTGCCAATCCGGCCGCAGATGGCCAGAGTGGCATAAGTCATATTATACGCTACTCGCTGGATCGGGTCCGTGGGGCATTACTCCCCAACTGCTCGCCACAAGCTGCCCTGCGGGCTCATTATTATTTATAATGATGTCCTCCTAATTTTTGGGTAACACATTTTTCAATATTCACATTGGTTTTATTGCCAACAAATTAACGGCGAAAGGACAAGTTATCTGAAACATATTTTACACTTAATTTATCCCGATCCCTTTGAAATTGACGTCTTGAATGATAATCGCTAACTTCAGGGCATTGTCAGTTCTAGCGGTTGTTGATTGGTCAAGCAAACATTATTTTCACTAGAAGATAAAATCTGGGGGCAAATGTTATGATTCTTTCTTAAAGTTGCGAAGTGAGAGATCACTTCCTGCACGATTAAATCAACAAGAATATTGAGTGATTTTGTTTGATAACGGTAATTCGAACCTTCGGAGTATGTTCGCCGATTTTAAATTGGCTTTAAATGAAGACCTGTAAATAACCCACTTTTTGGTAATTGGAATACAAAATAAAAGATCGCTTGCGGTACATATTTTTCACCAACGCAGATCAATCTTATTTTAGTGTCTTGTGCTCAGCGGGGATTTACCGCAAAAATACTATTAAATATCATTTCCTGCAAAGAAATAAATCATTGTTTTTTTTTGTTAAATTCTCGAAGGTAAAATATCACTGGTACTAAAACGAATCTGAACAGTGACGCAAGTTAGCAACTAGTTTACTTTGACTTATTAAATGTGTACATCTAGTGTAATCAGATGGGACGCCACACCACACAGGGCGCTACCTACTGGATGAAGTTCCATTGTGACTACATAATAAATTATACAAATAATATAAGGGAGGTAAGTCTTCAATTGCCCCCGAGATATTAGGTCTTTACCATATGAAATTGGCGTTTTGCATGGGAGGAACACAAAGTCGTTTTTTAAAAAAATATAATACAGGGTGACTGGTTAGTCGACCTACATACGTTGGGAGATGCTTGCACGGATCAAAACCAACCATTGTTACTATGAAACACCCTACCCGAAAATTTACCGTTTTCGAGTTAGGGGCCCTTAAAGATGTTCGAGGAAAAATCCCACTTTACAACATATTTCGCACCAATTTTCCTAATCTATGTGATTAAGTCCAAGTATTTTGCTGGTATTAGGTAAAAATAGAGTTAATTTAATATTTAGAAACAAAAAAGAACCGACCACAACAAAAAAAAACATATAATACAGGCTTATGGTGAAAACCGAATATCGCATGTTTACTTAATGGGTTGACTTTGAAGCAGTGTCACCAAAAAAAAAACTAGTAACTGTTTGTGCAAACAAAACCTAAAACATCTCCAGTTCTCTAGCTATTCAATGAGGTACAATAGTCAAATAAAATGTTTATTATTCTTGGGAAAATTGGGCGACAAAGTAGATAAGGTAGCGGACTCTAAGATGACCGGTGATTTAAAAAAAGGGTTTTAAGATGTTGTAAGGGCAAAATTATTTTATTTTTATCGCCCGATGTCCAAAAGGGGGTGTTATAAGTTTGAAGAGTCTGTCAGTCTGTCAGTCTGTCGGTCTGTCTGTCTGTATGCCTGTCCGTGGCAAGTAAGTCAAACAGGTGGACGAATTTCGATGCCGTTTTCTGTAAATAAAAGTAGACATCTCTTCGGTGGTTCTTAGATATGTTTTGTTAAAATTGGTTAAGCCGTTCGAAAGTTATCTGCTTAAAAAGGAATAGTGGTCAAACGAATGGACTGATTTTCTGATCCAAAAATTAATGAGGCCGAGACGAAAAGAAAAGTTTTGACATAAAAATTAAGGAAAATTATGTTGTCTTCGAAATTTGAATTTTCAGTACTCTAGGTGACGTCTGTCAATTACTGGACTGGATAGTCCACGGATAGGTCCTTACGAGGTCCTTTCGCGTACTATCGTAACTTGTGCAGTGCGTACCGTAATACCTTCCTCCCTGAGCTAACATTTTCTTTCATCGCGACTTTGCTTGTTTTGTGGACTTTTGAATGTTCTCCTGTACTGTGACCTGGCTGTGTAACTAGGACTTCGACTTGCTTGTGATTTGGATTGTGAGATTTTGGTTCACGATGCCGGTGTTTTCTAATGAAGAATATGCTGATATTCTTATGTGTTACGGGTTGTGCTAGGGAATTCTCGAGCAGCACGGGCAGAGTATGTGCAACGTTATCCAGGTCGTCGAGTGCCAGATGTGTCTGTGTTTGATGGTGCTTAACGACGACTAAGAGAAACTGGCTCGGTGCAACGACGAAATACGGATATGGGTAGACCACGTGTGTATGGCGTCAACGTGGAAGACGAAATACAAAGATGTTTCCAAGAGAATCCTACGACATCTACACGTGTTGTTGCTCAACAGCTTGGCGTCTCACAGTGGAAATTATGGTTCACTATGCACACTGCTGGAAACTATCCTTACGATTCGACGTATGGATTTCAGTCGCTTTATGCTAAATGCAGATGCCGAAGATCCGGACTTTTCAAAACTAATATTGTGGACAGACGAATCTAAATTTGATAAAGATGGCATATTAAACTATCATAATGCTCACTATTGGGCTCCTAAAACGCTACGGAATCCAAATAAGAAGAGAGTGAAAGGATCACAGCGAAGATTCAGTGTGAACGTCTGGATGGGAATTATAAATAACCATTTAATTGGACCTGTTTTCTTGCCTCAAAATTTGAATGGTGAAAGGTACCAGACATTTTTGACAACGGAATTACATGATTTGTTAGATGATTTACCGCTCGCACTGATAAGAGACATGTGGTATCAACACGACGGCTGTCCAGCTCACTACTTTAGGGGCGTCCGGGATTGGCTGAATGAAAATTTCCCAGACAGATGGATCGGGAGAGGAGGTCCACTACCATGGCCTGCAAGGTGTACAGACCTAACCCCGATGGATTATTACATATGGGGACACATGAAGAGTATCGTGTACCAAGATGTTCATCCTGTCGCAAATGTAGGCATTTTGAAACAAAGGATTATTGACGCATCTGAAAAAATGAGAAGGCAGCTCACAACCAGAGCAGTCAAAAATGAATTGAGAACTAGGTTACGAAATTGTATTAGGAACATGGGTGGTCATGTTGAACATGAATTGTAAAGATAATACCCCCCCCCCCCTTCTTATTGTTTCTTAACAAAACATATCTAAGAACCACCGAAGAGATGTCTACTTTTATTTACAGAAAACGGCATCGAAATTCGTCCACCTGTTTGACTTCTAGAGTGCCACGGACAGGCATACAGACAGACAGACCGACAGACTGACAGACTGACAGACTCTTCAAACTTATAACACCCCCTTTTGGACATCGGGCGATAAAAATAAAATAATTTTGCCCTTACAACATCTTAAAACCCTTTTTTTTTAAATCACATGGTCATCTTATAGTCCGCTACCTTATCTACTTTGTCGCCCAATTTTCCCAAGAACAATAAACATTTTATTTGACTATTGTACCTCATTGAATAGCTAGAGAACTGGAGATGTTTTAGGTTTTGTTTGCACAAACAGTTACTAGTTTTTTTTTTTTTGGTGACACTGCTTCAAAGTCAACCCATTAAGTAAACATGCGATATTCCGTTTTCACCATAAGCCTGTATTATAGGTTTTTTTTGCTATTATTGTTTCTAAATATTAAATTAACTCTATTTTTACCTAATACCAGCAAAATACGGTGCGAAATATGTTGTAAAGTGGGATTTTTCCTCGAAAATCTTTAAAGGCCCCTAACTCGAAAACGATAAATTTTCGGGTAGGGTGTTTCATAGTAAC
This sequence comes from Argyresthia goedartella, assembly GCA_949825045.1. Classification (NCBI taxonomy): domain Eukaryota; kingdom Metazoa; phylum Arthropoda; class Insecta; order Lepidoptera; family Argyresthiidae; genus Argyresthia; species Argyresthia goedartella. The sequence goes on from OX463806.1 coordinate 11,838,673, forward strand.
AATGGTTGGTTTTGATCCGTGCAAGCATCTCCCAATGTATGTAGATCGACTTACCAGTCACCCTGTATATTTATTTAATCAAAGTATGTACCATTGCTATCTATACACTTTTGCCATCTCATAGGTAGTTCTTCAATCCCTTTACTAAAAAAAACATTCAGACGGGAATCAATAAAATCTTTGAAGGCGGTTTGGACTGCCCCATCGGAGTTGAATTTTTTCCCTTTCAAGAAGTTACCCAAATTTCGAAAAAAATGGTAATCTGTTGGAGCAAGGCCCGGAGAGTACGGTGGATCTCTTAGACATTCCAATTGAAGCTCCTCTAATATGGTAGCCGTCTGTTGTGCAGTGTGTGGTCTAGCGTTATCATGAAGCAGCAGTGGCCTAGAGCGAATGACCAGTCTCGGTTGTTTAGCGGCTAGCTTTTCCATCATGATTTGCAGTTGCTGACAATAGACATCTGCCGTAATCGTCTGGCCAGATTTAAGAAAGCTGTAGTGAACGACACCAGCACTAGTCCACCAATAGCTCACAAGTAACTTTTTTGGAGTCAATTTTCGCTTGGGACATGGTTTGGCTGGTTCGGCAGGGTTCAGCCATTGCAATGAGCGCTTCCGATTATCGTAAAGGATCCACTTTTCATCACAGGTAATGATTCGATTTAAAATCCTTTCATTATTGTGCCGGGTGAGTAATGCAACGCAGCAGTCAACGCGCGTTTGTTGATTTGCTTCACTCAGTTCGTGAGTTACCCACCTTTCAAGCTTTTTCACCTTCCCAATTTGCTTCAAGTGGATTAAAACAGTTTTATCACTAACACGGATGGATGGATGGACATGGATCCGCTTCCACAATAGCCTTCAATTCTTCATTATCAACTTTGGTCTCCGGCCGTCCACGGGGCTAGTTCTGCAGGTCGAAATTTCCAGAACGAAAACGTTGGAACCAAAAACGCACTGTGTTTTCTATTGCGGCACCGTCGGCATACCCCATTATTCCCTCGAGCCGTTTCTGCAGCACCGGTGCCACGGTAGAACTCATACTCGTAAATAACGCGATATTTCAAGTTTTCCATTTTGTAAGCTGTGTGACGCAAGAAAAAAAACAATTGAGGAAAAAACAAATGAATCATAATTTTAGAAACACAAATACATGAGTAAATAGCTGTATAAATTTGAATTTGGAATTCCTAACCATAGAAGGAGATATTTGAGATCAAAGTGGCCAGTACGGCGAAACGTCAATTTCATATGTAAGGACCTAATATTTAAGAGCACGAGCAAGCAAAGCGAACGAGTGCTTATGGTTCGAGGTTGTAATTGACCCCTTATTTACACCCGAGTGCAATGCTCTAGTTTTCAGTAATTGGAGGAAATTTAAAATAACTTATAAAACGACAATTTATTTAAAATTGACGACCTCTGTGGCGCAGCGGTTGTGGCTCTGCCTACCATGCGAGAGGTTAATTGTGCGATTTTCTTGCTGGCCAGTGCAATCGTTTTGAAAAGAAAAAGTTTCTTGCCTGGGTCTTGACTCAAATATGAGGTCTTGTCCAATTAAAACAAAGAAAGGAGAATTGTTCGATTTTCAACTTATTTACTTCCCTAGTGTTGTAAAATGCATTTTTTAGACCATTAGTGATGAAATAGTTATTTGTGTCTCAAGGGAGCAAAATTATGTATTTACGGCGAGGGCGGTACATTGAGTCCAGAGTGAAGTGAAGGGTTGCTCCTGAGTGACACATATGTACAACTTTTCACACCGACCGAATATGAGGAAAATTGAAATGAAATGCTCTAAAAATAATGAAATACCTATACTTTGAATTATACTTTCACCACTACTAGAGTAATCGAACAACGAAAAGTATTTTTTTATAATGGCGGATTGTGAAGGATTAGGGAAAGGATAAAATATTCCTGTGCTACTTTTACCAAAGTGTAATAATTTATTTTCATATAACTTTCTTAAAGTTAAAACTTGAAACATGTTCGTTTTAATCCATTACGATGAAATTACAATCGTTTTTTTTTTAAGATCTGTGTTCAATTGGTACATTGTGTAAATACTACATGACAATGAATAAATTAAAAAAGTAGCTTAAACAGAAAAGTAGCATTTTGCTCCCTCTCTTCGTGGAGCAAAAATTACTTTTCCGAATGAAAGGTGTGAAAAAATAATAACAAACGCAAACAAACTGCCCTAAGATTCGCCCGGCCCAAAGGTCCTCATTACCTCCTCTGGTCCAGTAAACCCCCAGAGACGTTGTGTAACCATGTAATCTTTTGTGATTTGTTTCTGGCTTAGTTAGTTTTCAGTAGCATCGTGTGAGCTAACTCGTGTTGTCCTACAGGCACTCCCGCGCATCTTCCTCCAGCTCCAGCGGCTGCCTGTCCGACAGCGGGACTGCTTCAGAAAGCGCATTCGACTGCGAGTTCCCCATGGGTAAGTTATCGTCTACAGCGTACGCGTTAGCGTGGCAATAGCGGTCATCGACTCCTGTCTGGCACTATACCGCTCATGGATTGGGTTATGCGTACAACGTTTGAAATAACTGTCGTTTAGCGTATCATGATAGCCGTCGCCGACCGTTACCATGTTTACCATGTATGATTCGGTTCGCAGTAGCAGTTGGGTCAATGACCGCTATTGCAACACTAATGAGTACCCATTATAGGTCACTATGGCAGCTTTTCCATGTAAAATCTGTAATTTTCACGCGCTTGATATTGTTCTTAAATCTGAGAGCAGTATATTATTACGGGCCTTGAATTCATTATTTGTAAGGTTACTTAGAAATACATGGAACATATAATTTGTCTATGGAAAAGCAAAGGTAATAATAGAAGTTTAAAACAGATCTCACATAGCTGGGATAGGGAATAAATACCGATAACAATATCCTAGCACCTACTCTTATTCAGAACGCCCTTTTGAGAAAGCACTTAACGATTAACTCTTGACTCTTGACTCTTGAGCTAACTTTGTTCATTGAAGCCAAATTGTCTTGTAAATCTCATTCGACCTCGCAACTTTCTGCCCCTTACTTTGTGTCATCCCTGAATCGTCGGTGAGTAGATAAGTCTCTTTCCAGGCACAATAAAGCGGAAACCGTCAATGAAGCCAAACCTCCCGCTGACGTGGATGACGCGCCAGCTGAAGGAAATGGCGGAGAAGGGGGGGGCCGCCTCCGACGGGGAGGGCGGGGAGGGCGGGGACGGTGGCACGCTCACGCGCCGGCCGCGGGGGAGGGACGACAGCACACTCAAGAGGCATAACACTATCGGTGAGCAATTCTGACAGCTTTGTTACTTTATCTACTCACGTATCATAAACCCTCTTTACTGTGTCTAAAAACCGCACTTTAAAACCAGCATAATGTAAAACTATTTGTTAAAAACTCGTTTCTTATCTGAAAATTTGTACATTATGACCATAATGTCCCAAAATTTGTCAATTTATGACATTGTTTCGAACGCCGACCTCCGCCTGCGTGCCGCCCCTAGTTTGTCTGTGCAGTTGGTACTACAGAACAAGCTAAACAACTGCAGAGCAATGATTAATGCCACAATGCCGGTCGAACATGCGGTTCCTGAACACATCAAAGAGAGCTTATGATATGTGTGTAGATAAACTAGTGGATGTAACTGTACATAATTAGGCATTATGTAGCAGACAGATATCAGCTATTTCCTTTTGTTTTTTATGTAAAAGGGGCCTTACTGAGTGGGATTGTATTCGCAGACGTAGCGGACAGTAGCAGCGTGTACAGCAGCCCTGGCAGCAGCTTGGTGGGCGGGGCGTACGCCGCAGTCCCTCGCCCTGCGCACCCCACCCCCCCGCTGTCGCCCGGCTACGAGCCCTCGTACCGCTCCTCTGATGCGTCGTCACTCTATGGGTACGCGTGCCTGTACGAGATGCGCGCCACCGCCGCCGGCGCTGGCGACGACCTGCCGCCGCCGCCGCCGCCGCCCGAGGACGCCATGTTCAGTTCCACGCTCAGCCTCGACTCGCTGCCGCCACCGCCGCCGCCGCTCGATACGGACGAGCTGCACGGCTCGCAACTGAGCCTGCCGCCGCCGCCGCCGCTGCCGCCGGTCGTCGACGCCGCGCCCTCCCCCCGCGTGCACGACATCATCTCGCAGCTCACGCAGGCGCAGTACTCGCCCCCGCCGCCACCCTGCCCCTGCCCCACCCTCGAGCCCGCGCCCGCGCCCGCCCTGCCGCGCCAGCCCTCGCTGGACAGCGTGCACTCGCGTGCCTCCGACAAGTCCGTATACTCGCACGGCACGCAGGCCGCTGCGTACGGCGCCTGCCTCGTCGAGCTGCAAGCCAAGAAGATCGCCAGCCCCTCGTTCAAGCAAGCGGAGCGCGCCGGCTCTATCAAGAAGGTCAAGTTCGCCGACGAGCCCGCCAACATCGACACCAGGAAGTCCAAGAAGCTGTCGTTCAGCCTGGGCGGCGGCGGCGGCGGCGAGGCGGGCGGGCCGGCGTCGCCTCGCAAGCCGCCGCCGCCGCGCCGCGACGAAAGCACGTGCCTCACCTCGCCCAAGAAGCTCGCCGACTCCGCCAGCAACCCACCCAAGGACTTCCTGAAGGACTTGCAGCGCGTCATGCGCAAGAAGTGGCAGGTCGCGCAGAAGTGCAAGTTGGAGCCCGAGACAACGCCGCACGAGGTGCTGGGTTTCCGCGAGTACCCGCAGCTATCCGAGCACTACAAAGAGACCAGCGTCTCCATGTGGGTGCACGAGCACTACGGCTCCGCGCAAGCGAGGGAGGACCCCTACTACGAGAACGCGTTCGGCGCGGCGGAGGCCGCACCGCGCACCGCTCCGCCGCGCGCCGCCAGCAAGCGGCCGCCGCCCGCGCCGCCACGCCGCAGCGACTCCACGCACCTGACGCGCCACGCGCCGCCGCCCGCGCCGCCCGCCGCGCCGCAGCCCGCCGCCTGAGCCCGCCGCACCGTGCCGCTGCCGTGCCTGCCTTGCGTCTTACAGTAATGACCGGATGCGCTCCCTCGTTGGTCACAGATTCTCATTCATCTGGTCAAAATATTATAGCTTTCGGCACCCCTATACATGGCGATAGTCATATATTAATCTTATAATTTGTTGTGCTGTTAAAATATTGATGAACCTAACTAAAAGATCCTGTCCCAACGAGTCGACTCGGAACGTGAAGGAGGTCGCGCGCACAGCGGTGTCGGTGAACAATGGAACTCAATCGTGAAAAGCGAATATAATCTTAAGTGTAGTGCAGTAAACGTGGACGCAGTAGGTCGGTGCGGCTGAAGCCATCGACTAACGTGTTAATTCAATTGTGGGTAATTCAACATTTTACTGTCAGCAATTTGTTCTCAATCAAAATTAAAGATATTTAAAAAAGGAAGATAGGTTCAATGAGATAATCACAAAATGTGTTTTAGAAACCTTTTAAGTGGCTTTTTATAGAAAATGCTATATGATTTATTTTTGCAATGAATTCTCTTTTGCTACGAGTTATTACGGCTTTATAGTACAAATATGATTAAAATACATATTTTGAGAACGATTGATATATATGATGATTAAACAGTGAATTTACCCGCATATAATAAAAATTAAGTGATCGTCAAGTGTATACTGTGGATGGAGTGATGATGTAATATGATGTTGAGCAAAAGTTGTTTGTACGCTGGCTAATAGGGTGAGGTTTAGTTGAAATTCTACATTTTAAATTATCTTTTTTGATAATAAATAAACGTGTAAACTACATAATGTATATGACCAATACGGATATTATTTTTACAGAAAATTTTAGTGTTAATAATTTATATTTCAATGGCGGTGCTATCATGATGAAGGTATAAAAAGAGGATGATATGTCTGTATCTACTTGTAGGTAATTGTATATGAAATGGTTATCCACTGTATCAAATGCATTTGGTTAAACGTCTGATTATGTAAAGGACCAATTCTAAATTACTTTTTACCGTGAACAGTCGAAGAAGCTGTTTCTTAGTTTCTTCTTGTCTTGGGTGTGTGATTTCCATTTTGAAAATTAATATGAGCATCGGACGTTTATCCATATTAAATACTAATAGTAATGTCACTATGCGTTACCACCAGGAATGTTCAAGATGTAGACACATATAGACCTGGATGTCCTAATATGGATTTCAATGACACTTAATAGTTATGTTTAGAGTAAGAGTTGTCAACTGTGCCCTGAGTTTACTTAGTCAAAATTTATTTGAGAGTGAAGTTTTTAAAATTAAATTTTTATTAATTATTTGGGAGAAAGAACGTGAGCGATGCTGTTAATAATTTGAATCAGTAAATTGAAATTGTAACGGACAGCTCCATACCAGTCTGTAAGATACTGATGTGATGAAATTAAAAGTATAATTAGGGCGTAAGCTTGATTCGTTTTATTGGTGTCGATTCGATAATCCATTTGCTCCATCTATGGAATCTATGGAATGATCGATCTTATCGACATCGATAATCGGTGCTCGAGCCTCGGAGAAGGATTTCAAATAGTTGGAGTTTTGTCAATTCAATATTATGTTCCTAGTTAATAATTATGTAAAGCAACATTTTAACCACGGTGTCGCCAGTCGTCGCCTTTGTTACCTATTCCTAATTATATTCTACCATGGCATTATCCCAGTGCACGTAATATCGTGGGATAAAATGATGTGGTAGTATGGTAGTCATCCCCAAACCAATGAACGAAGATATCACTACCAGTCTCATCATATGGCAATGAAATAGAAGGAGTGATCCCTCGTTCGATGGTTTGGCGTGTCTAGTATAGTTTGACGATGATGTCATCGCAAAATACTTGTGCCATAGTTACTAGTAAGGTGAAAATGTCTATGATACGAGAATATAAGGTTCTAGTAGGAAGGAATGATTCAAAGTGAGAACTTTTGGCGTCGACCGTTGCGGTCGTTTATATTCTTTGGTAAGTACCGGTGTATATATATATATATAAAATTATATATCTACCATATATACATATGTTTCACTATAATCGACCACATTTTAAACAGAATATCAGATCTCAGTTTCTTCTGTGTGCATTAATTTGTTAAGGCTGTGATTTCGTAGCGTCTGATGTATTATGGCGTAGTTTTACGTTCAATATCAAAAACCAGATTAATTACATCGGAGAGTCAACAGTATATTGTATGTCAAAGTTCACGTGAGACAACATTTTCGTATTGAATTGTATCCGAATAAATTTACTTTTGCCTACCTGATTGCTTAGGTTAAATTTACGAAAGTTGATTGTGTGACATGATATCACAAGCATAATATATTAAGTGAATTACTTAAAATGCTGAGGCTGAAAGACATTCTGTTTTACACAACGTACGTAGCTAGTGTTAAGGAACGTTTTTATTCTATACATTTTGTGTAACAACAGTTTTAGGATAGCTTAAAGTTTTGTCGTATGTTCTTTCTACAGACTACGAGTCGACTGGTTTAAATCGAAACTCCATCCAGTAATAAAATACATTTGGGAAAAGACTGAATCTAAACTGATCCGTTTTCGACAATAAAGTTGCGTCCAATCGCTCAATGTCAGGGTCTACTTAACATTCAACTACATTTTTATAGGCAACACTTTGTACAGAGTTACTTATTTAGCATCTCTCGTATTTGTAGTTTGGAGATTGGCAGCGTTTGTTCGCTCCACATCTTTTGTAGATCAATTGAAAGGAAAGGTGCGCTTTCACTCACATTAGTTTATTAAGCCGACGTGGTAATTCGAGTTTGCTTGCCAGCCTCAATTTTCTGCAGCGGTTTAAGAAGTTATGTATATGTCGCAGGGGTATGATAAGTCAGGCTCTTAGTTAGCAAATCCCTAACGGATTTGACCAAATCGCTTAAGGCGATACCTCGTCCGTGCAGAGGTCCCCGTTACTCCAAGCGGAAAGACCCGCAGTGTGAGAGGGACGGAATCGGGAAAAAATGAAAAAACGGAGCGCTGAACGTCAGAAAAATAGTTTAAAAATAAACTACGCTATTTTGATAAAAAGTTTTTTGATGAGATTTTGCGAATACATAATATCTACATTTTGAAAGCAATTACTCAATGGAATTAGTTAGGATTTAAGAATTACAGGAAAAAATAAAATAATTTAGAGGTGTTTTCGTAATTAAATTCTATCGAGAAAATTTCATCCAATCGCGTTTTTCTTTTGTGAAAATCTTAATCAAATACTCAATAAACGTTAACCCAAAAATCGAATCTGTAGATGACTTCATGGTGGAGTAAATGGATTCGAAAAAAACCCCATTTTTTTTTCGTAGCACCTTAACTTAATCTAGTGAATTGGTCGAATCGCTATACGATTTCAGTGAAATGTCAAAAATATAATGCCGTGTCTTATTTTTGCCCTGCCCCTTCTTCACCGCGCCTAGTTTTGTACTAGAATTTAGAGCCAAATTGGTCGCTATAAGTCACTTTGTGTTCAAATACTAAAGTAAGGTTGTGTCAGGACACAACTTTATGTACTACATGGAGACGAGTGGAGCGAAGCGGAGCGAGGCGAGACCCCATGTCGTTTCACAGAACCGTATTGGTGCTTATTTGGCATTTATTTTCGACCAGCAGTTACATATAAATTCCCTATATGTGTTTAGGGATCTGTTAAAATCATGTCATTATTTTCTCATTTCCCGAGATTTGATCAAATCCCTTAGGGATTTGACCAAGTCCCTGATTTTATCATATCCCTGCAAAATATTTACTCATATACATACCTACTTAAAACGATCTACATAATACAGATTTGCTAACTCATCGTCGAAACCGGCTCTCTTACATAGTCGTGACCATGTCTTAAGCCTCAAATCATTTATCATGTTCTAGACAATTATACGTCATTTTTTTATATTGATCTTTGCATGTTTATTATTCAGAATGTGCCCAAGTCTCAAGGACTAAAAAACTGAAATATACAATCTAGCTATTAATTAAATGTTACTCTTTAATAATGTGTCGTACGTAAGGTACTAAAAGGGTATTGTAAATAAATATGATAACTTAGATACGGGTTACATGTACTGCTTCACGTACTGGCGTAACCAGATTATTATCTAACGCATTTATTAGTAGTTTTGTTCGATGTGTACAGAAAAAGTAATGTTTTTTTAGTTCTTTGTATATTTTTCAAATATAACAAATTGATTAATATATTTTTGTTTTTCTTCAACCCCATTTATATTAATATAGTTTGAGCTTTAGCTTTCAGTCGTTAAAAAACAGAATCCGCGAGAATAACCACCCGGGTTCCCGCTCCTCCACTCCTTGACGATGAGCGCAATTCCATATTGTAACGGCACCAGGCTAAGGTCGAGCCACCGCTATCAGTAGCTATGATCGTCTATTCTATCTATCCCAAAATGAGAGGACCCGATTCAGCTGTAAGATTTGTAAGTTAAGAATGATAAGTCTGAATTTCTCGTTCGTAGAGAAGTTCGTTAGGCGTACAATAGTCGAACGAAGTTCGGTTCAGGAAGTTACAGTTTCCAGTTAGACAGAGAAAGTATATATGTCCGCTAGCCGGTAATTCGCATCAGTCAGCGGTGTATTGCGCCAGAACGATCGTTGTTATATTTTATGGGTGATGGCACCATCTGGTTTTTGTATATATGAGCGCATGGAACTTCTTTTAGTGGTCGACCACAGTTTATAATATTCGTTTGTGATATCGTATAGATATCCGTCGTAGTTTTACGACGTGAGTACTCAATGATATTTCATGTGCTCGCTAGTAGCGGCTTGTGGTGGTTCCAATTATATATTTGGTTCACAGCAATAACGATCCGAAAAGACCGGTTTACACAATTGCGAATTGATTTTCCGAAATGGGTTCTGAACCAGCGGTTACCTCAAAAGGTCCGTAACGTTTTGAAACCTTCAACTCTGCGCAATTTGAGCTGGATGTTATCGAAACGTAAGCATTATTGTTTTAGGAGATCTAACCCACACCATAGCGAAGTGCATAGTTCGATAAATACCGAACTATGAATTCCACTAGCCACAGCACGTCCTTGGCTGAGCCGAATCATATATACCGACTCAGCCTACACATTAGACCTCCAGCGAAATTTACATTTAATTTAAAGATGCAACTTGAATCCAACCTGACCCAAGGCAATGCAAAACACCTACCCGGACCTAAACAATGAACTTTAGGCTGTAAATTGATCTCTTCGCGCGTCCCTGACAACACTCAAATGTCAAAATATCAACAGGATATGTTATCTGTGTTGACACCGGTTTAACTTTGTTCTGAATTTGTTATTTCCATCCGCGGAACCTCATCGATCAAACAGTCTCCCTATGCCCTGCCAACCTAGGTTTAGCCGCAACTAAACTCCTGTCTAGCCTAGTCTAAAACCTAGTGTTATACCACGTCCATTATCGACACCACTCGAAAATGGTTGAGTTTGATTTGAATGTGCTACTCGAAAGGAATGAGGAGAGGATTAGCCCGCGAATATCCTAAGAGCCAATCCAGGAAAACTATGGTGAAGGAAAAAGGAATTTAGGGTCGCTCCAAGCCCAGACTCAGACTCAGATAATTTTCTTACAAGTTCTTTTCTAACGACCCAAGGATAGTTTTGGAATTTGGGGTTGGTTGATATAAAGGTTAGGAACCGAGGTATATCTCGGCGCTTCAGACACTCACGAAAACCCACTGAAACTTCGCAATCACAATTTCGTATAGTTCTGACGCGTAACACGGCAGACAAAACTGTTTAGAACTCGTGAAAGACGACTGTCACACTAGCTAGACGCTGAGACTGAATGCTCTCCCCTCCCACGCTCTCGTATTTATACGCCCCACATGTCTGAAAGAAAAAAAACCAGCGTCCTTTGCGAACACGCTCTGCCCAAGCGAAGCTTCTTATCACTAACTACACAGGGTCTATTTTCAACCATGCCATGCAGATCCGCCGTTCTACAAACTGTGTGTACGCATATTCACTATGATCAACCGTAGGTTATCACTCAAATCATTTGGTACTGCCGATACACAGAATCTGTTGATCGCTGACCAATAAAAGCTTGTTGCGATTAATTAAGCATTTGCCGACCGCTAGACGCGCGTAGCAAAGACCACTAGAATGATATTCAGACTAGTGGTGTCAGACTCTCCATATCATACCTCAATCGCAATTGTATATTTGCAATCAACATAATAGCTTTCTCCGTATCGTTCCATAATAACCTTTCATTATTTAGTTATTCACAATTTATTCAACGCGCAGCCAACTCGGCTCTGATTCCTACACATCTCGCAGGAATGCGACAAAAAAAACCTGACCTGTAAACTTCCTGGAACCATCACACGCGTCGGCTCTGTTTTTTGCTAACTTGCCACTGAGCTACGCAAAACCCCCAAACGTTATCTGAACCGATTCGTATTCAAAACAGCGCGGCGTTGGGCTAGCCCTCTATCACGCAGAATGAAGTATCAAATGTACCGACTCTCGTGTACCATTACAATATAAATGCGAAAATTTATGAAAATTGCGCAAATTGAAATGGCGACACGTTCTTACTCTTCCGCTCACTCGGTTTGTTTCTGTCAAATGCTGTTGTCAACAGACATTCGCCCAGAATTCGTCGTTATAGTCCATCTTTTTCACGCATCGCGCGCCTGAGAAGTGTAGGTACTTACCTTAACAAAACCAGGGGGGTCTCACTGTACAGTTTAGGTACGTTCTAACGGCCAACCCGACGGGCGGGATTTCGTATGGTTGGTGGGGTTTTTTCAAACTTGAGGGAATGAAGTTGTATAAGACCTTGCAAATCCACTATATCTAATATATAACTATCTTACAAGTAAAAAATACATTTTACAAATTCAGAAATAACACCTCGAAAGAAACAAATGAAAGAACTGGAGAAATTCGGTCTCTACAACAAGAAAACAAGCTTTAAAAACTTCAATTTTATTCTAATTTACAGCAATAGCATTAAAATCTTTGCGCCTATTTTTTCATGTACATAGAACTAAACAAAATGAACAGAATGCTTTTTACATACATACATATGCTCACGCCTATTTCCCGGAAGAGGGGCAGGAACACCTCCACCTGCTACGATCCTGGCATACAACTCTCGCTTCCTCAACATTCATAAGTCTCTCCATGCAAGCTCGCCGGTCACGGGTACTTCGTATTTGCCCCTTCACTAACAAATCGCCGATTTGGTCTTTATAGGACCTTCAAGGGCGTCCCCGCCCGACGGCTCCTTTCACACCCGCTGTATAAATCTGTTTCGTCAATCTCCTTTCATTCATCCTTTCAATGCTTTTTATTATTATATTATAAGGACTTCAATTTTATTTTAAGAGCTGTTAAAATTATAATTTTACGATCGCAAATCTATCTCTCGAAAAATAATTTTAGTCTTGGAATTGGCGTTATTCATTACGATTTCTACTATAACAAATATAAAAATATCGATATTGATAAAATGTATTACTTCTATAGTAAATCCTTACACTTTGACTTAGTTTGACAGCCTTGTTGTTATTGTTATTTATATAGTGTTGGTACTAGTTTGTAGCGCAAAATAGACATGCGCAAAATTTGTCAGTGAAAAGAAAAGATTGAAGTGTATCTTTTCTGTCAGTGAACTACTTCAATTAACTTAATAAATACCGAGGACCCGTGAGGTATATCAGTCAAAGTAATTGGTTCAGAAACTCTAGTTATTGGTCAAAATTCGGACCAATATCTGTTCGTCCAGCACTAAGTAACATTTTTGAAAAGATTATACTCAATCAAATGCTCTCACACTTCAACCGTACAAAACAACTCGACCCCATACAATACGGTTTCACTAGGGGTAAATCCTTATTGCACCAGGTATTACCCTTAAATCTCATATTTATTCTGCATGGGAGGAAGCACAGGACGCCATCGGATTTTTTTGCGATCTGTCGAAGGCATTTGATTGTGTTGATCATAATACGCTATTATTGAAATTAAATCATTACGGAGTTAGAAATAAAGCGTGGGATCTATTAAGATGATATTTAAACAAAAAAAAGTTAATCTGTTAATGTGTGATAGTTTTTAAAGCAGGGATCTGCACACAGTGGGATTAGGCATGTATCACATATTTTTGAAGTGCGTGAATCTCTACCTTGCTTCAAACACCTTTTGCATTGTGCTCGCTTAGATTTGCCTTTGATAAGGTAGTGGCCTCCTACAAGGAGAGGACCTTCCTTCGGGGTTCAAATTCCTCACATCTGTGAGGAATTTGAACCTATTTTCTACCTTATTTTCGAAGGTATCTACCTTATTTTCTTGGTGTTTAGTCAGGATCTCCTGTGCTTATCTCTCTCTGAACTCCCGATTGGAGCTTTTGTATTTAGTGTTGTTGATAATCCACGCATTGCATACTGACACATTGAACAACCTGCGGAAAAGTTTTTTATACCAGATATGGTTCCTGAATCTTTCCATGGGAAACGCAGACAAAAGCTGGTCTTTTTTGTCTACGCCTCCCATGGACTCATTGTAGTCAAGCACTACCTTGAGTTTATATTTATAAGTGCCATATTTTTGTTTGCCGCCTATCTCCACGGGATGTAGCGTGGAAATCATTGCAACTAAGTTGCTATCACGCCACACAATGGCCGTGAGGTCTGTTGTATTGCTGAAGACAATTTCTCCCACACGTAATTCCTGTTTTTTGGCATTTTTTAGTGAGGTCGGGAGAAATTCTCTGTTAATCCTCAACGTTCCTATGGTGACCGTTTTTTTTAGTTTCAGCAACCGCGACATAAGCGGCGAGTTATAGAAATTGTCCATCGTCAGGACATGGCCTTTATTAAGGAGAGGCCGGACGAGGTCGAAGACAATTGCGGACGTGTTCGAATCGGGCTGGTCACGACATTTATCGACTATTGTCTTCTCCGTCGCCGCCGTCGCATTCTTCGTCGCCGCCGTCGCATCGCCTTTTCCAGTGTACAAACGGAATGACCATAAGTACACTGTTTTTGCCTCGCACAACTCGTACGTTTTAATTCCGACACCAGCGGCTTTAGTTGCAATTTTCTGGGCGAAATTAAGTCGCCCTTTCCATTTTAACAGCGAGTCGTCAAGTGCGATATCCTGTGCCGGTGAATACATCAGACCTACAACGCCCCCTGCAAAAATCCAAACATGGTATTTTCCTATGACATATTTTATACTATATATGAATTTATCGTAACTATCAAGAATCATGAGCTCTTGAATGTCCTATGGTAACCCTGTTGACTTATATTAAATTTGTTACAGGAAATCAGTTCCAGTTGCTGTAGTACCTGAAGAGCAACCAAGAGCAAGAGGACGATTTTGTAGAGAATTCGCCTCCTCTCTCCGCTCCAGTTTTTGTGAGCCAGCGAAGTCTCTTTCGTAAGTACTTACTTAGATTATGTAAACAGGTTGTAAAGCGAGCTTGAAACATGCTTTATCACAACAACACATCCTTATTTCAGAACATGTACGACGCAATAGTGGCGTGTCCATGCCGTCCACACCAAAGCAGCAGCCGATGCTCATATCCCCTGTGGTCACCCCAAAAGACCCGTTCATGCCATTTCGTAAGTAACCTATGTGTGTTAAGTACTGAACTTTTCGAAACAAGACAGAGTTGGATACAGACTTGAGTCCAAATTGTAAATTATGCTTTTTTATTGAGATGTCTACTCTATTTCTATTTACAGTAGCCAGTGCAACAAAAGCCGATGCACCTAGTGCAACATTAGTTAACGAGGAGTCGGGGCTGGACGAAGTTTCCTTGGTAAATTTAAACAGAGGTAAATTTACTAAATGCTTTAGTCAGCAAATATTTTTGTGGTTTTAAAACTGGAATTCTTTTTCTTTGGGATTGTTTCTTAACACTTTGACAGCCAAGCCTTTTATTTATTGCCATTTTCTGACAGCCGATCATTAGGACAAATAGGCGTCACGTATCTTATCCGGGATCGGCTGTTAAAGTGTTAAACTATAGTGTAGTTAAACTTAAACAAGTTCTATGTTTTAAATAGCCCGCCTCTATGTTTTAAATTGCAAATAAATAGCCCAGACGCATTTTTAGGCACTTTTGTCTGAGACTTTTTTATTCCCGACATAACGTTCAACGATTTTAAAACTCAGCGTGTATTTTATTTCAGAAGTATATTTAAACACATATTTTTATTTGGCAGACACACCGATGTTTGAACTTCTCGAAACAGTGTAGAACTATGGCAGAAAAGTCCAAGCCATTTTAAATCAGGACAAAGAGGATGACCTATTTCTGCAGAAAATGACGGACGCGGATAAACTTCATTTTGATTGGAAAGAAGACCCAACAGTATTTAAAGGTGTCAGAGAAGTTTTTAACGAAATTCCTGGTCCTACGTTTGACTTGGAAACAGACTCACCTCTTGCGCTACTCGAAAAGATATGGGACTCTGATTTCATATCTTTAATAGTAGAGCAAACCAACATATACAGTACGCAACTTCTGGAAAATCCCCATATTAGCAGAATGGCTCGACTGAGGCGTTAGAAAACACTCACAGCCACAGACATCTGGCTTTATTTTTGCGTCCTGATTCTGCAAAGCCTAGATCCTCGACCAAAAGAATCGGACTACTGGTATTGTAAATTGGCGGTGTTAGAAATGGGCAAGTTTCGAACAGTGATGCCATATAACCAGTATCTGCTAATAAAAAAGTGTATTCACTTCACTGATAACACCCAGCTGACCAAGGGAGACAAAGCCGCTAAGATCAGGCCCGTAGTGGAGCATCTAAATAAATAAAAAATCAGAGATGTATTCACCGGCGCAGGATATCGCACTTGACGACTCGCTGTTAAAATGGAAAGGGCGACTTAATTTCGCCCAGAAAATTGCAACTAAAGCCGCTGGTGTCGGAATTAAAACGTACGAGTTGTGCGAGGCAAAAACAGGGTACTTATGGTCATTCCGTTTGTACACTGGAAAAGGCGATGCGACGGCGGCGACGGAGAATGCGACGGCGGCGACGGAGAAGACAATAGTCGATAAATGTCCTGACCAGGGCCATGTCCTGACGATGGACATTTTCTATAACTCGCCGCTTTTGTCGCGGTTGCTGAAACTAAAAAAAAACGGACACCATAGGAACGTTGAGGATTAACAGAGAATTTCTCCCGACCTCACTAAAAAATGCCAAAAAACAGGAATTACGTGTGGGAGAAATTGTCTTCAGCAATACAACAGACCTCACGGCCATTGTGTGGCGTGATAGCAACTTAGTTGCAATGATTTCCACGCTGCATCCCGTGGAGATAGGCGGCAAACAAAAATATGGCACTTATAAATATAAACCCAAGGTAGTGAGTGCTTGACTACAATGGAGTCCATGGGAGGCGTAGACAAAAAAGACCAGCTTTTGTCTTTTCCGCAGGTTGTTCAATGTGTCAGTATGCAATGCGTGGATTATCAACAACACTAAATAGAAAAGCTCCCATCGGGAGTTCAGAGAGAGATTAGCACAGGAGATCCTGACTAAACACCAAGAAAATAAGGTATCTGTGAGGAATTTGAACCCCGAAGGAAAGCGTCCTCTCCTTGTAGGAGGCCACTACCTTATCAAAGGCAAATCTAAGCGAGCACAATGCAAAAGGTGTTTGAAGCAAGGTAGAGATTCACGCACTTCAAAAATATGTGATACATGCCTAATCCCACTGTGCGCAGATCCCTGCTTAAAAACTATCACACATTGACAGATTAACTTTTTTTTTTTACCCGACTGCCTTTAGAAGGGAGGGTTATGTTTTTCGAGTGTATGTATGTATGTATGTATGATTCATGACGTTGATTCATGGCATAAGACAATGTTTTTCTTTATTATTAGTTATGCTGCAATATTGAAAAATGTTTAATAATTTACAGCTACCTCACTACGATTTAGCCTTAATGTTTTTTGTGTATTTTCTGTCTTTGTGTTAAATGTTTTATTAAAAATTTAAAATTAAGCAATTTTTTTAATTAACTTTAATATTTTGCGATGGACTATTATACATCACGTAACTGTAACGTAAACAATTACGTGATGTATAAAAGTCCGACGCAAATATTTAAAATTAATTTAAAAAATAATTTAGTTTTAAATTTTTAAGACAAGGTTTCTATGGTTACCATCACAAATAATTTTGTATATTTTTGGAAATTTAATATATTCTTCACATAATTTTTTGGTTTCATTTATACTTAAATAAATCCCTAGAAAATACTCAGGTGTGATGTGGCCTTTATAACACAATTTCGCTTAATTGTACAACGGTTAACAAATATCCGGCAGCAAATTGGTAATTAACAATAGGATAAATTTACGATGTTTTCGTCCTCTACAAGCACAAAATTATATCAAATTGCAGAGCTAACTAGGCATACTCAAAAAATAAGTGTTAATCCAGAGAGCTGTCATACTAAAAACACACACAAAACTAAATAGAAACCAACAGTGCAAACTGGCAAAAGTTAGTGTTCATTTCATGCCTCTATTTCTCTCCAATTATTATAATAAAATGTAATTAATCTTACAACGTAACATCCATAATATAGTCTAGTTTATGTTGATATATATATTTCAGGTCTAAACTCTAGAGTACATACACAGAATAGCAATTTAAAACCACCGCGCAATCAATAATTTCCAAGAAAATAACACAAATTTTTGTTCACATAACACAAATAAACTGTTAGTATTATCAGGCAACTATTCCTAATTCCAAAAAACATAAAACATCTACAGGTTATCTGTCTAGATTTCGTAACAATGACAATATTCTGTAACAAGTGCTTAAAATTCCAACAGTCCTTTGTTTACACAGCTATAAAAACGAAACCATTAAACTTATAACTTGACACAGCATACAACGACATTCTTGTTTATGTTATTAACAAAATCTCTAAGCACTTCAAAGCTAAACAACCATTTTTTGTGGGTCTAAATTGTACCAGGACAATCAACGGTTTTTTTTATTTATGGCGCGTTCATTTGAGTGGTTAAGTAAGACGGTGTTTCTGTTTGAACACCGACATTTCTACATAATCATCGCCGCTTTGGGAGTGAGGGTGATTCTAATTCAAATATTTAAACAAACAGTCTGTTGTGTTAAACATTACATAAACATTTAAACAAAAACACAATAACTTCGTTGACATTGCTGTCATTTAAATTGATTCACTGCAACTAGAGATGGGCAGTGCTATTAATCATGTTAATATCATTTGGCTAGTAACATGTTAATAACTGGTTAATAGCCAGTTAATAGCCAAAATGGCTATAAACCCTGTTATTAATGTTTTTTATACCAATCATGTTTTTTACGGTTATATTATCATTAGTGATCTGAAATTCAGAGGCTTTCGGTCAAGTCTGTTGCGGACTTCTCAGCCAAGTGCGAATCAGAATTTTCGGGTAATTTTGAGGGGAAAAAGTCACGAAAAGAGTGTCGTAGTTACTAGTCCAAATTGCTTCAAAATCAATATCTGGGTTTCCGGTTGGAGTGTGATCATGATTCTGATGTCAGATTATGAAAAAGTGGCCGCCATTTTGAACTTTGAAGTTTCTGGTCCGATTTGCTTCAAAATCGATATCTGGAGATTTCATATTGCCTAAACATTCATGAGATTCATCTAATTAAAACTTAAAAAGTGTGGCAAACACACTACATGCTCAATAGCTATCACCAACTTAAGTACCTATTATAAATCTAAACGAAAACCAGTGAAGTTCGTACAGATTTGGCAAAATATTACAAAATAACTCAATGAATAAAAAACTAATGATACCTTCCCCCGACCGCATAGTTCGTACCATTCAGGTAGACACACGGGCTCTCTCTCGAACGCACAACATTTTCAGATATATATTTGTACCAGAAAGAGATGGAGTGCGTCTTCGCCGATCACTTCTGCCTGCGCATCCGGTCAAGTACCAAACCTCCAGCCAATGGCGATTTTGAACCTTAACTTAAGGTATTAGAGTTCACAACCTATCACCAGAAAAAAATGAAACAGATTCACTTAGCTGGTGGAAGGGGATTTGCAGCTCTACTCAGTTGCATAAAATTGCAATTGCGAATTTCTCAGCTCCTTGTACATCCGCAGCTACTGAAAGGACGTTTTAGTGCTCAAGCTGATGTACATAATGCTAAAAAGAATAGGCTAACTACAGAACGGGCAGGAAAAATAACGTATATATCCCAAAATTGGAACTTAACAAACAGACCATCCTATTCAACAAGTATACTAGTCACAGAAAGCGATCAGATGGATTGCTACTCGGAATCACAGCCACCGATACCAGATATATACGAAGTCGATGAAGATGAAATCAACCAATCAACCCAACAGAAATAGATCCATTAGAATCCGATCCTATCCAAGAAGCCGATCCAATCCAAGATGCCAATCCAATCCAATTGCTTATCAGGACAGAAGGCAGTGATTGGGCTGCAGAATAACTTTTTAATTAGGCACACAATAAAACATGAAAGCAAAAAAAAATAAAAAATAAAACAAAAGTCATTGTAAATAAAATAGCTGATTGAAACTTTTTAAATGGGCGGATTATTTCCAAAAAATTGCATTCACATTGTTTTAGATTTAGATTTTCCTAATTCTGATAACCATGGAGGGAAATTTTAAAACAATAATAGCAGGTTAGGTTCTAGGTAATAGCCTCTAGAGGGCGCAACATCCCTTTGGCTTTGCCATAGTCGAATAAAAATGGCGGCCACTTTTTCAAAATCAGACGGCAGAATCATGATCCGAATCAGAATCCAACCGGCTCCCCATATATAAATTTTTAAGCAAATCAGACCAATAACTACGAAGTTCAAAATGGCGGCTATTTTATTAAAATCTAACTTCAGAATCATGATTGGACTCGAACAGGATCCACAGATATAGATTTTGAAGCAAATCGGACTAGTAACTACGACACCTTTTCCCCGACTTTTTCCCGTCAAAATTTCCCGAAAATTCTGATTCGCACTTGGCCGATAAATCCGCAACGGACTTGACCGAAAACATCCGTATTTCCGATCACTAGATAAAATGTACAACCATAAAAAAACAGTTTTGTATTAAAAACATTAATAGCAGGGTTTATAGCCATATTGGCTATTATCTGGCTATAAACTGGCTATTAACCGGTTAATGCCAAACGATCTAGCTATTAACTCATCTCTAAACTGAACTCTCTAACTTTACCCAGAGTGTAACGTGTAATCGTGTTTCCGTCTTTTATCAACAAATGATTATCATTTAACCCCCCCTCAAGCAAACTTAAGTAAGTCGGTGTTTCAGTTTGACTACCGACATTTCTACATAATTTTCGCCGCTTTGGGGGCGGCGAGGGTGACGGCCTATGATTCGCTGAAGAAAAATTCACTGAATAGAAAGCTTCGCTGCTATTGCTCGTATCTTGAGGCACATAAGTTTCAGATAGTACCATGGCTGAAGCTCGCATTTCTTCAATGTCACCATCTCTACGTTCAATCATTTCACAGGATGCACCTGAAAATCATTAGACATATCCACAGACATATAATAAGATACTACTTATGCCGGACTCTGGTCAATGGGGAAGAAAACTGACAAATTTGTTCCACCTAGAGAGCGCTGAGTGTTTTTTACAATACAGAGTAAGTAAACAAAGAGTTTCGTTCATCTGGGGTTAGAAATGCATCACATAGTAAGTAAAGCAAGTTTAAGCAAATAGTTTCGTTGATCAGATAAATGAATAGTCAATGGAAATGATGTTGACAATGTTTGATATGAACAAACACAGAGTGCCCTCTACCAGCAAGTTTGCGTAATCTTCCCCATTCCATCTAAAAGTGAGCATAAATTAGGAACAAACAGCTCAGCAGCATTATGTTATATAATGAACCTACCTGTATTATCTTCAATTGAATTATGACGCAGGTTACTGTCTAAATCATGTAATTCTTCTCGTGGATTTGTTTGTTTGGCATGTTCAAATGGTTCTTGGTTCTTCTTTTTATAAATTGGACCTTCAAAAATTTCCATTTCTTCCAAGTTTTTAGTGAGTTGACTTGAGGCACCTGACAACCAAAATAAATCGTGTAAAAAAAATAAAAGCACATAAACCAATTAATAAATTATAATTATTTAATATTTTCTTATTATATTTATATACCTGTGTTAATGTAACCTTCATTGTAATTTTTTTCTTGTAGTTGTACTGGAGAACTTATTTCACTGTCGCTGTAGTAGGAACCTCGTTTTCGTTTTTTTATATTCTTCTTTGCTTCATTGTGATGATCAACTTTTGGAGTACTGGAGTACTGTGGAGGACTGAACTGAAATGGTTCTGTTGGTAAATCTGAAAATGGTGAAGTTGATTTGGATTCATCACTTTCGTACAGTCAGCATCAGATATATGTGAGCGGGCAAGCTACTCAAATAGATCTACACATCCTAAGCATCCAGAAATATCTACTAAGCCAAAGTGTCAAAATTATCTCAACACCCTCAGTGTTAACGTTGATATAATTTTGACACTTTGGCTGTGTAGATATTTCTGTTTGTTTCTGATGTGTAGATCTATTTGAGTAGCTTGCCCGCTCATATATATCTGATCCTGACTGTACACCGTTGACAATCCTGTAAAATAATGACAAATCCCAGAAATATGTAGGTGTTCGAGTCAGAGTTGAAGTCCTAGGAAGTTTTTCAATATTAGTTGGAATGTTAATTCTACCAGGAATGTCAAAATAACCCATCACTATATACACATACACACAGTAGCTCGGTCGGCTAGCTACAATAGGTACTTGAATAATTATAATTAATAGTAACTTACTGCTGAGCGCGTCGTCGTCTTGAACCATAAACACTTTTCGTCTTTCGTTAAAAGTTTTGCGCCACATTTTTTTTTCAACAGCAAATTTTTCTGATTGGCAAAGATGGTCGATTTTCGTGACTGCAAAAGAGGTGAAGGCACAGACTAGTATTTATATCGATGGGTGAAGGGTATATTTGTTTGTCTAAATGTTGTACTATGCGCAATTTTCAAACTACCTTCCTTTTCAACGATCTTCACTATTTCACTTCACTACCCACATTCTACATAAAATCGGGGTTGGAGTGTAGATAAGGGGGCGCTAAGGAAAAAAAAACTTAGATTTTTTTTTGCGTTTAGATAGCCTTTCCGCCCCCTTATCGACACTCTGACCCTTTCCTAGATAAATATTATACTTACAGCCGAATGTACCAGTGTCAACATGATCGATCACACAAACATTTGAGTTTGAATTCAGTGTTGCCACCCTCTGGTTTTGATTTTCCCCGGACTCCTCGTGAATTTTCCCTAAATTAGGCACTTCTCAAAAAAAATCCCCTAATAATTTATTCTAAAAATATAACACAAATTGAAGAGATTTACACACTATATTATTTCATGGAATGCGTCCATTGTTTGGGTTTCCATTTCTTCCAACTGTTCAGTGTTTTTTTTCTTAAAATTATACATCGAGAAACAAAGTTACGTTCGGATACACGCAGTCACGCATTATTATTTTTTTGTTGCGAACTGAAAATCAAAAATTCTCTAAAAAATCCCCGACATATTTTTTACCTCAATATTCCCCTAAATAATTTTATACCCTAAAAAATCTTCTAAACATTCAAAAATCCCCTAAATCTAAGGGAAAATACCCTAAGGTGGGGACACTGAGTTTGATGTACGCACTTATATTTCTCTTTGAGGTAGGTATCGGGGTTATTACGTATCTTGCAAACAGTAAGCAATCGACAAAAAATGCACAATTTCTGCTGTCAAAAGTGACAATGGCGGAGTCAGTGTTGCCAGATGGGAAAGTTGAAAATGCGGTAGGCGTGCTACAAAATCGCGGATTTTCAAAAAAAAAGCGGTGTTTTTTTGTTTTAACTTCTACATTACTTTTTCTGTCTCAATTCATATATATTTTATTGATTTTATATTGTTTGGTCATACAGCGACATGAGAATTTACAAATTTAAGACTAACACACAATATGGCAGGCAGTTTTTTTAATAAAGTCGAAGAAAGTATCAGCGGAAAGGTACAGTTGCTGGAAAATATCTTGGCCAAAATGATCGAATGAATTAATCTAAACAATGTTTTAAAAATAGTTTCATCGTTGCAGACATTTAATTATTTTAATCTCATTTAATTCATTCATTCATTCATTCATTCTGGCCAAGTTATTTTCCGGTAAATGTGCCGTATACAAATCATCAAACCATAAATAAATCATTCGAAGGAAAACACATCTTCAGCATCGTCTCTAGAATCTCCGAACTCCGCTTTTGGGAAGTTGTAAATTTGTTTGGCAGTCATTTTTGATAACATGCTTTGAGAAACAATGAAATTTTTGCAGCAGCCCTCATTTTTTCTAACAGCTTGATCTGCCAAGAGAACTCCATTTACAGTTGACGTTATTAAACGATTTCGTTTGTCGGTTTTTATATTATTTATTTTCGAGAATTTCTTCTTTGTGTTGCGCAATCTGTAGAGAGAAATATTAAATCATTAGATTTGGTATCTCATAGTTTATTAAAAATGTGAGATACCAAATCGTAATAACTGCTAAAAGAAGATGTAAATAAACACATTTATACGTGATTAAGAGTCTTTACTTTATGCCAAAAGTGGTCAGCTTCTTGAGAAGTTAATATTTCGGTTGGAAGAGTATGTTTAATAATCGGTAATCTTCGCCATTCGTCATCAATAGCTTGCTTTTCATCTGTGCAGCGACTCAAATGTATAGCCAATGGCAATAAACTGGGCGTTTGTTCCCTTGTTTTTTGGGATAAAGCCTGTTTTGGACTCAGTAGTGGTAACTGTATGAGCACAGGATCCCCGAAATCATATCTGAAAAAAAAAAACTTGAATTGTGGAACGTGTTCTTTTTAAATAAAAATATAGTAAAGTAACAAAACAGAATATGTGTAATCTCGCTTTAATTTGAAGACAGGATGTAATGAGAAATTTTTGGCATTTCATCCGAAAATCGGCTATGATATCGCTTCTCTGCATTGCGTCGGGTGTAGATATTTGTCTCATAGTGGCTACTCCTAAGTAAATCTGATTCATGTCTAGGAACTTGCTGCTATCATCCGGCTGGATTTCTGATATCGGAGTCTGGTAGACATAATCACTTTTCATATACATCATTAAAAACTCAGTGTATGTAGTCGCCATCCTTTCGTGTACAACTGTTACAACAATTTTTTCAGACTGGAAGTATTCATTCAACTGAGTAAATTTTGGAAGTACCCATTGTAAAAACAAATAGTATGCTTTCACGAATAGGTCACACAAAGCACGATGAATATCTTCAGATATTTTCAGACGCTCCGTAAGACATTTGTCAGCGAAAAATAACTTCAGGGGTTCCCACATTTCCAGCATGCGGTCTATGACTGAAGTAAGTGAAAGCCATCTTGTCTGACTTGGATGCAACAATTTGAGCACATCCAACTGAAAAAACTTTTGGAATTGTGCAAACTGTGCCTGTCGTTTGGCAGAATTTTTCAAAAAATTGTAACAATTTCTTGCCAAGTCTTCACAAGTTCTCGGCAGTCCTTTACATGCTTCGTTTGCGCATAAGTGTAAGGAGTGGCATATGCATTTCACAATGCGAATTCCAGGACATAACTCCATCATACGGGTCTTAACCGAATTTGTATTTCCCATCATAACATTGCACCCATCGGATCCAAAACCAATAATGTTACATATGGTCCAGGCACTCTCATCGTAATTCCCTACAGCTCCAAGGCCAAAAATCGCGGAGTCATCTTTGATAACCTGCTGTCTTGGTCAGCGCATGTCTGCGAGGTTAGTAGGCGTGTCTTCGCTACGTTTTACTCCCTCAGACGACTTCAGCACTTCTTACCTCTTCAGACCAAAATTACACTCGCCCAATCTCTGTTACTTCTCCTCATTGACTACGCAGATGTCTGCTGGATCAGTGCAAAAGAAGAGCAACTGGACAAACTCGAGCGACTTCAAAATCTTGGGATTCGGTTTATTTTCGGTTTGCGCAAATTTGACCATGTTTCTCAGTATCGCAGGGATCTGAAGTGGCTTCCAATCCGTCTTCGCCGGGATTCCCACATCCTCTTCACTCTCTTTAAGATTTTACATAATCCTCATTACCCTGGCTTCTTACGTGATTCGTTCACTTTTCTTTCTTCAGATAGGCCTCGGAGACCTCACACTCGGTCGCTGCTCACAACACCGCAACATAAAACTGTCGCATATGAACATGGGTTCCGACTCCGGGCTATCAAGCTCTGGAACAAACTCCCCAGCACCGTCAGGGACAGTCCATCTCTTAACATCTTCAAAAGTAGTTTGAAGGAACATTACCTTTCTCTTCTGTAGTAGATTATATTTTATTTATATATTGTATAGGTATTTACTGATATTTATATATAGTATTTATAGGTATTATATTATTATGTAGGTTCTCATTTATTTATATGTGTAAATATCTCAGTAATTTATTATAAATATTTTAAAGTCACTCTGATGTTTAGTTTTTTGTTATGTTGTGCATAATATCTATGGTCTATCCCTTCGCATGAAACTATTTTTTCCTGTCAGCCCTGGGTTTGCTGGAAGAAATCTCTATATAGAGATAAGCACGCCTTTGTATACTAACTATGTTTGTAATTGTCCATTAATGTGTATATGCAATAAAGTATAATGTTATCTATTGGAATGTTGTTTTTTTTAAAGGTGGTAATCATTGCTTCATAAAGTCTGGCAGCAGTTGCACCTTCTTCAGCGCCCGCCGGATCATTTTCACTAAAAACTTGTTCCAGCTCCCAAAAACGACTTATAATTCTCCCTTGGATTTCGTCATAAAACCGTACCATTATACATGCTGTCTTTACACAAGCAATATCTGTTGACTCATCAGTTAAAATTGAAAACTTTGTTTTTCGTAATGTTTCCGTAAGTACCGCTTTTTCATCGTCACCAATAACGTTGATTATTACGCCTTTTATTTTGGTGCGTTTCATAGCCAGAGATTTTGCTATATCTGAGTCCGGAAACATATCTTTTAACACCTCGACAAGATGATCCATGCGTGAAAAGGGTTTGTCATGGGCTGCAAAGTAACCTCCAAGTTTTATTTCTGCATGTTTTAATTTGTCCTCCAAAGGAGTAGTTTGTTTACTAAACATGTCTACGACACTTTTTTGGGCGCCTGGGGCGCAAGCTCTAATTTTAGCCTGATGTTTTGCAGTTAGTGCGTGCCTTTTAATATCAGACTATCTCCTAGAACACGAAGTGTGACTGTCATGAGTGAGAAAAACAGGGTTGTTTGTTCAGCAGATTAAAAAAAAGCGGATCCGCGTAGGTAAAAAGCGGAAGGCGGACCCATTGTCAAAAAGGCGGTGTAAAAAGCGGAAAAGAGGTGTATCTGGCAACGCTGGGCGGAGTATAGCCAGTGGTCAACGGTGCTGCCTCTAGCGAGCAACCGCAAAACTAAAAAGAGCATTGTTGTTGCAAGTAGCAGAAAGCAGTGTTGCCGTTTTAGCCACTTTGTGGCTAGATCTAGAGGATTTTCAACGGTTTCAGCCAAAAAATAATAAATGTTAGCCACCAAAACGAATCTAGCTACATCTAGCTACTTTTGGTATGTTTTTAGATTATTACTTTTGGAAGTCGAACGAGCAAGAAATTTTAAATAAACCTGTGGTTATCGCCACTCAGTAAAAACTGAGTAGGCAAAAGGCAACACCACCGCGGTCCGCCCTCCGCGCCGCAGTTGTAATCTCTGATCAGGGTTTTCCCAATGAGTGTTTATATTTTTCCGTAATTCAGATTCGATTGAATGAAAATCTACGTTATTACTATTTACAGTTTGTTTTGTACAAAGTAGTCATGTCATAATTTATCGAAACGATGTCATTGTTTATGATAATAATATTATATTATCAATAGTCATAGAATATGAAAGTTAGCAAAGATTAGCCACTTCTAGCCATATTTCGAAAATGTTTGTTTTTTACAAAACTGCTTACTTTTTTTATGTTGCCACAAACTAGATTGCCCTGGCGGCAACACGGGCAGAAAGCAAACAATTGGCGAGCGATCACTTTATATAATACGAATTTGGTATGATACATTGCAAACGACCGCGCGATGAATGCGCAATCACTGCGTAATAGCTGCTGATTGCCAGTGTTGCCATTTAGGGAAAAAATAAGTCCCTAGACCTCGATGCAATAGTCCCTAGATTTTGAAAAAAAAAACGAATAAAAAATCCGCTAGAAGTCGCTAAATATTTCAAAATATTCCATGGTAACAAAATATGGTGTAAATAAAAGCAAATTTATATAATCAAGTATTTAATCATAATAATCAAATCTCTATAGGTTTATACAAGCAAAAATTTCGTTATCCATTGCGTCATGTTCGACTTCGACAACTTCTAATGGCGCTGAAGCAGCAGAAGTTGATGGTTCCACTGTAGAAGTACTTGGTTTTTTAACAGTTTTTGTGATTTTGGTCAGGACATCATCTGGCAAGACATAGGTATGGCAATTGCGTTTTAAAATCTTTAACTGGTTCCTTATAAGCAGTATGGAGTTTAAAGTGGTTGAAGCCAGCCTGTTCCTCAGTTTGTTTTTTATAATATTCATTTGACTGAACATTCGTTCCACTTCTGCGTTGGAATGGGGCAACGACAGAACAGTGATGGCTAAGTCTGCTATGTCTTTGTACGTATTAAAACCTGCAGCGTCCTTGTATTTTAATACATGAGCCCAAAATTGTACTGTATCAGTAGTCATGGTGTCCCATTTCACAAAGGTAATACTGTGCCATTGTTTTAAAATGTTTTCAATTTTGTCCTCCTCATAACCTAATTCCACAGCGAGTTCAGCGATTGAGTTATCTTTTAACTGTTTTAAAGTATTTTCTACAGATAATTGTGTCATTTTTTGTAAGGCCATGTAATTGCTGGGTAAGCGGTTTTGAATTTCTTTTGCCAAGCGCACGGTAAAATCAATACAACTTTTTCTAACTGTTGCAACTGTTTGGGATGGTAAATTGGTTTTAGCAACGTGGGACTCAAACATGTATCCGAGATGAGGTACTGGGCTTAGGTGGTTATCAATTTGAATGGTCAAATAATCTTTTTCAGTTGTTGCGGAGTTCGGTATCAATATCCTGTTAAAGACTGATCGCAATAAATTCATCAATGAGAATAATAATTTAACAGGATCTCTGTTCTCTCCTTCGAAGATCTTGATTCCAATTTGCACATAATTTATATTTCACTGTGACAAAACGAGCAAAAGGCTTTAGTGGGATCAGTCATAACAGGTTTTAACCACATTTTAAACTCGTCTTGTTGTTCCCATTCTGGTCTATACCTTTGAGCATAAGACTTCTTTTTTAAAGGAACTTCCATTTCCACAATTATTAGATTTTGTTAAAAATTACGACTATATTGAACAAAGACACTATTCACACCTTGACAAAACAGGTTTGTTCTGCGAAAACGTAACATAGAAACTGGCTATTCCGCCCTTTCTCTGAAAGGCGGTGATGAATGAATGAAATGAAAAAGAAAGAAATAGTGATATATGATGCATCGTTTGATAGAGTGAGAGGCACCAAACCGGTTGAACTTCAAGATCGAACGACATTCTGGTAGGGGATTTCCCGAAAAACCAATAGCAATATTCGTAGTGTTGCTAGTAACTACATTTAAATTTGAACTAAAATATGTCTGTGTTTTCAATATCGAAAAAATCGCTTCTTCTAATTTCGCTACACTACTGGGGGTTGGTAGTCAGCTTTGCAAACAAAAAGTCGCTATACGCTAAATTTATTTTAGTCGCTAGATCGAAATAAAAAGTCGCTAAACACATCTAAAATCCGCTAGATCTAGCGACAAAGTCGCTAAAACGGCAACACTGCTGATTGCTGAATTTTAGGTAATAAGCCCAACGCTCTTCAACCTCCGCATTCCCCTCTATCGTCATCATCGTCGGCCATTTAATACCAATAGTGTTTCTGTTTGATCGATTGAGTGAGTGATCGAGTACCTATGTCAAAGTTCCGTGCATAGCTTCTCCAGATTTAAAAGTAATATTACTGTCTATATTCTCTTCTGGCTGGCGTTACGGTATAATGCAACGCAACTGCTGTGTTAGTTAGTGTTTGATCACAACACAGTTAGTGTTTGATCACAACACAGTTAGTGTTTGATCGAGTGAAGTTATGTCAAAGTTCCGTTCATGACCTCTCCACATTTTACAGGATTTTACTACCTATAATCTTTTCTGGCCGGCTTTACGGCGTTATAATGCAACGCAAGTGCTATGTTGGTGGTTGAGGTAGTTTACGAAAGGACGTGTGGGGCTTCCGCCCCCTTATCGACACTCTGACCGAATCTCATGTTAATCCACAATACCGATGCAACAGTGAATGGTTATGTACATTTTAGGCTGGATTTGTTTGTGATGCGGTAGTTCAGATTTATAGGTTACCGACTGTACATAAAATCAACAACAGCGCAACAATACATTCAGAAATTAGTAAAGTAATACAATGCATTATTTTAATGTAGTTATCTATAGGACCCACTGTCTGATGCAGAAATTATCTGTCTGTGATTTTAAAGCCGACATTTAACACTTAAGTCAGATTCTTTATCAGTGAGTTGGGTCGCCGCCTCAGGCAAAAAGGTTTTTACTACTGCTCTGGTGCATTACTTATACAAAAGATTTCTCTGGCTGTGCAGCAGGTTATGCTACCAGCGTCAGTGGAACATTTGGCGTGGAGCCATTGGAATCTGCCCATTTTTTAATTTATTAAATGTGTACAGAACCTTATCCAGACTCTTGTTCATCTGGTAGTCTATTGAATGACAAAACGAGCTCATTCCATCGTTCAATGCAAAATACTTTTCCCTGATGCACAACTATGCAGAATAATTTGTTTTTCATTTTTTTTATTTAGACCTGCTAAAACTCACATTTTATGTTTAATCTTTACAGGTACTGATGACTTCTAGCAGCCAAATGAATGTTGTGCTGTAAAGATTTTAAACGTAAATATTACTAGCGTAACTTGAATAAGTATTTTTCCAATTTTTAGAACATTTGCTATACATATAAAAACATAAAACACATAATTTTTAATTAGAACAGCAGGCATAAAATATTTTTATTATTATTATTAATAATAATAATAAAAATATTTTATTACTAGAAACATAAAATGTAAATATCAAAGTAAATAACTAATAATTAAGTTGTGTAAATAAATAATTTTGCATAATACCTATTTAAGTTTTATAACATGTGAAACTGAAATTACATATTAAGACCAATTGTAAACCACGATATGCAAATAAAGTTTCTCATTTCTGTTTTCCGATTTCAATTGTTTTATACCTTTTTACCTGACTGCACCAGAACGAGGGTAATGTTTTTCGAGTGTATGTATGTATGTGTGACCATTTAGGACGAGCTACAGCCCAAATGGCTTGACGGATTTTAGCAAGAGGTGTTGTTGGATTCCAATAGAACATAGGAGTGATTTACACTTAGTTGCAGGTACCGTCTTTAAATTTTAAAGACGGCATTAAACACTAACGCCTGACTTTAGCGACACTCAAGTCAGACTTTTGTGACACGAAAGTCAGACTTTAGTGACACGAAAGTCAGACTTTAGTGACACGAAAGTCAGACTTTAGTGACACGAAAGTCAGACTTTAGTGACACGAAAGTAAGTGTAGTGGTGATAGTAAGTCGGAGTGGTAGTAAGTGGGATTTTAGATTGCAAAATGTGGTTTCGATAGTTTTTGGTGCGGCTACTTTAATACTCCATGTGGGTAAACAGGTGGCATTCATAAATTTGTGTATGTGGTATTGAAAGAAAGTTTACTCGTGTTATTTATTTTTTAAATATTACCACTTATTTATATTGGAATTTATTCCCTTGATTTTAATTTATAAATACCAAAATCTTGGCATGCACAGACTGTACAAACTTATTACATATATTATATTTTTCTTACCTGAAATCTGTGCGTAAATTGCAATATTTGATGCTTTTTATAAATTTAAATCAATTTCCCAAAAACTAAACAAGTGGATATATTGTAAAAAAAATAACGCGTCTGCATTTTCTTTCAATACCACATACAAACTTACAAATGCCACCTGTTTACCCAATTTAGTCCATACCAAAGAGGATAAGTCCATACCCACCCACGCGCCACGTGAAAGCACAAACAAGACGGTTCCATTGCCTCCACAAAAAATAATTACTGTCTATAGTAACATAACATCAAGTACAATCAAAGAAAATTAATACTCACAAGGAGAGTACAGATTTAGTGAATAATCCTTTCCTTTCGTATTTTCTCGGAAATGTTCGTTTTTGTCTTACTACTTTGATACATTTGACATTGATAAATAAAGTATGCGATTTATTTGATACCTACACGTAATTTAATAATAAAGTAATTCATAGACACATCGGCACCATTCGGGTGTTATCGTTGTTCCGAGTTTTGCCGATAGGAAAGGATTATTCACTACATCTGTACAATGTTTTGATGATTAAGGAATATTCAGTAAAGATTTGTTTTACTCATAAAAAGTTTATTTTCATAACATACATAGTAACTTACAATATTAATAAAAATAAACTCGGTAGCGGGCAGGGAGAGAGTCGAGAGTAGAGGCGTAGGCTCGTCTTCTCGTCATGTAATCTT
The DNA here is from genome assembly GCA_949825045.1 of Argyresthia goedartella. Classification (NCBI taxonomy): domain Eukaryota; kingdom Metazoa; phylum Arthropoda; class Insecta; order Lepidoptera; family Argyresthiidae; genus Argyresthia; species Argyresthia goedartella. Next base: position 11,870,490 of record OX463806.1, read on the forward strand.
CTCACGCACCCATTCTGGGGCGTGGGGAGTCAGGGTCAGATCAACGGATCTCTTCCTGAGGAAGCGCCTCTGTCCACTCCTATGGACAGGTCATCGGGGGGCCCTCGCGGGCGGTGGTGATCTTCTCACTTGGGGTGTTCCGTTGGATGATCGCCGGCTAGGCAACCAGGTCGCGTGGCAGGCGGCGGCGGTCGGGCGGGCGCGCGTGGTACGGCGCCATGTCGCGGATATGCGGATGTTGTGAGCTATCCGCACGCGCGAACATGCCCTTCGCCAGCCTCTGGACAAACTGGTCCACTGTTTCTCGTGTAGTTCAGCAGCAGTATATATAGTGTGTGGTTCAGCGCGAGTGTGTTTGTGTGGAAGGACGGCAAGAGCCAGGTTCGCGTCGCATCCGCCGCACCTGCCTCACAAATAACCTATTTTCGCGTGCTAACCGAGACAATAATATAATAAAACTAAACAATAAAATATCTATTAAAACCAAATAATGTTACAATTTATAGATATTTAAAAATAAAATGTACTATGTTAAATCCTTGATAGGTAACAATATCCAAGTCAAACAAATCTGGTAAGTTCTCGAAATAATTGTAACAACAACCAGTTTTAGCTATTTATTTTTTTACATTTTAAGTTCGTTTTAACTTCAGTTTCGAAATCAACTGCATATGCCTAGTTCAATAAAAACAAAGTGATATATTTATTAAATATAATCTTTCAACATCTCTCACTGAATTCTAACGTTCTCGCCATTCTAGAATGCACTAGTATCCATATTGATATTATTTATACGAAATTAATCCATCAAGGTTGTGTATCAATGCAGTACATATTGATACTTGTTTAAAAGTCAACGTAATTTGCTAAATAATCTGTCATTTAATTGGAGGTCGGTGTTACAGCTTAGGTGATATTTACAGACGGATATATCCGTAACATATTATTCCTCGGATATATTATCATTATCAATAACATTGTATGCGTTTTATGAAAAATTATGGTATCTTTTATTAGATATACCTACTGTTTTATAATCAAACTCAGATTACATACAAGTCGGAATAACTGTAAGCCATCTCATATTAGCCGATGTAATTTACTTCCGATAAAGATTGATAAATGATATCATAATCTAAAATCAAAAAAATCCGACTGTGTGATTTACTTTGTGAGTTGTCGTTCACGTCAATAAATAAATAAAAACAATAATTTAACTGCTCAAAAGAACCTAAATCGTGAACTATTGTCTTTCCACCCAGGATGATCTCTGTAAGACAGAGCATAACTTTGAGTTAAGTTCCCAAATATATAATTGGACATAAATATCTATCTAAGGAATATGGCTCCTACGCCTGCGTCTTTAAACAACGACGAGAGATTGGACAATTCACAGCGTAAACACAAATATCATACAAATCATCCCAGACTGGACTAACTCGAGTAGAAAGAAAATAATAGAAATTATAGCAGATAATAAAGTAAATAGCGCTATTTGCAACCGCCAAGAGAATAGTTTACTTCGATAGAATCGGCGTTCCAATATAATATAAAAATCCCTTTCCCAGTGGTGAATAAGGAATAGTCATGTATTGTAGAATAACAAAGTTTTGAAGCAAATTTAGCATCTCGATAAATAATTATCGCATAAAAATTTCATACAGCTTCAGTTTCATTTGGATTTTGTTAGGTTTACATGCATTAATATAATAGTGTTCATATATCTATGTTTCTTTTATGTTGACTCTAAGGTATAAAAAATATAGAGGACCCGGTAGGAGAGTGCTTGCGTCGCTGGGGACGGCGCGTGCTGCGCGTGCGGCGCGAGCGGCGGGGGGGCGGCCGGTCAGTCCTCGCTGCACGAGTCCTCGTTGTCCGCCTCCTTGATGTTCGTGAAGAACGACGTCAGCGCCTTCATCATCACGCCTGCGGCAAACAAACAAACAATACAATTCAATAAGTCGCTTTAACGCACCATCAACCTGATATCAACCTTTTTTAATAATTTGTTTATAATTTATAATAATTTGTTGATAATTTGTAAATTAACAATTATTTATGAAGTAATAAATAATTACTGTCTATAGTAACATAACATCATTGGTTGCGATTTGGAAGGTGACACAAACTAAAATTAACAGCCAACTAGACAACTAAACGTCATCATGACGTCATCTTAGTTGCTTAGCTTTAATTGGTATTCGGAAGGCGCCAAAATTAATCGATATTTGTTTTTAAAAGTTAATTTTAACTTGTCTCCTTTAGTGTTTGCCAATTTGTATGGATTTCGTATTCGGAAGGCATTTTAGATGGCCGATTTTAGTTCCTTTTTGACAGATAGCAGTTAAAATTAACGAGCATGCATGGTTTTGGTGGCAATTAAAATTAGCTTGAGGCCATTTTGGTCGGATTTCGTATGAAAACTATTATTTCGTGTGTATTTCAGTCTAATTCGAGATAATCACGCAATTTAATCAATCAATCAATCGAACGTAACTTTAAGCGGCAAATTTATTTTTCTTGTCATGACTTCTATTTTGGCGGTTTTCACGCGTCGTGAATTCTTGATCCTAAAATATGTATAACGAAATAAAATGGATATCGAATGCGTGGCGGCTTCTTAGCCCTAGACGAAGAGTCTAATTACCGGCGGTAAGTTAGAACAGATTGTTATTCACATTCTTATCAATTTCCTTCAATCAATTAAATCAGCGCACATTTACGCACTGCTGGGTACAGGCCTTCTTTTACCACGAGATCTATACCTACTCAGGTCCCGTGCCTTTCATTTTTCTACCTCTTCTTCAGTTATGTTAGGTAAACTAAATTGATTTATGCTTGCATATTGCAGCCCAAACTATGCCAGGCTCATAACTATGATGGCAAGATATATAGACATAAGAATGGAAGCTGCAAAAGTCCACCGATTATAACGTTTGCCAAAACTTTCGAAATACATACCTATATTATGTGGACCTACTACGTATTATTTTTATTTTAGATTCAGAAGACGAATAGGAGACCACTGCTGGCGCGGCCAACGATATGGAAGTTGAAGACGCGTTTGACTTCCTGCAGGAAGGCCGTCAGCAGCGGGCTAACCTTGTTCATAGTTAAAAAATATAGCATAATTCATAAAAAAATAAACACAATCTTATACTTTTAAATATTTTATTAACAAACTGATTTATTTATTGTGGTTCCTCTGCACAGTCTGGAGGCTCCAGCACACGGCAACAGCGGTTGTGTCAGCCCTGATGGCGGCCGTCTATTCATCTGTTGACTCCCGCAAAGTTTCGCGCATCAAGCGGGAGTTTTCATTTAAAGCCTGCACCAACAGGAGTGCAGGTGAATCCGCTGCCCTGCAAAGTAAACAAAAGACTACATAAGTATTTGTATTATGAAGTATAACAGAGACATAAAGAATTTGTAAGCAAACAACTTATTGCTTTCATTATTCACATCTTGAAAAAGCAACAGCCTAAATGAAATATACAACAAGCTACCATTCAACAAATTAATATGAAAATGACTAACAAAAGACATGCAATCCATACTCTTGAGCGAGACGGCATTAAGACGTCAGACGGTAGAAAATCCAACCGACATGGAAGTATTAGAGTAGCATGGGACTTTTCTTGGAGGACAAGTTTATCAACACAATTTCTTGATTAGCTATCATTTATGCTTATGACCACTAGAATGACTTGCTTTGCTGTAATGACCACGGCATGGCCACTAGGTCCACGCCTATACAATACAATTTAAAAAGAATACATTACACAATACAAACAAATTCATGAATGACATAACTTTCATAATAAGCTATGTTCTCCAGCTAATTCTAGGCCAGTTAATCTATTTGTATCACTTATAGGTAGCTGTGTCATAGGCCCTAACAGGGCAGCTTCATTTCTTCTGACAGTTGGGTTGGCCACTATTAAGGGTTGACACCCCTCTATCGAACCGGCAGAGCCAGCATGGTGGAGTACTTATGACTCAATCTTACTTGTATCCAAGCAAAGCCCCATGCCCCTCGGTGTGCACATTAATGGGCTACATATTATTATGTGTATCATTCTCACACTCTAGTACCTATCTGGTCAGTAGAAACTTATCTAAACAAATAGTAGACATACCTATTGCCTCCTTCAAATCTCTGCCGCAGCCCAATACATTGAGCTGTGTGGCAAGGGCCGACCACTGCTCCTGCTCCATTATCGTGGGCCTCGCTCTATTCCCTGCAAAAGTTTAGCAAAGTGAAAACATATGCCTTCCTCACTATTTGTGATTTGATTGCGCGGGAAAATTGCCGGCGGATTTCTGTCATTTATACCTAGTGGTAGGTCTTCTCATCCCGAATTAGAGCAAAATAGATAGGTGGGTACCATGTCAGACATGCATATCAGTGTCCCATAGTGGGGAGAGATGAGAAGTCGCAGTCACAATACACATCACAATCTGTTTACCAAACAAACAAATTATTGCAATGAACATACCCCGAACAATCTCGTTGTTTGAATGGAGCCGCTCTAAAAGCAGCGGTTAGCAGCGCCTGTTGCCGTTTCGACATTTGTTTCTTGCTGGTCTTCTTCTCCAATAATAACACGAAATACAGCACAAAAAGAAAGGAAAAAATCAAAATCACAGTGAAAAGAATAATGACTGAAGTAAGTGTGACAGGCGACAAACAAGACAGTTCGCGCGCTGCCCGCGGCTTGCAACACAAACGTTCTGAAACTGATTGAACATAATTTTAGTTTATTCAAAATGAGTCTATCCGTGGATTATTATCGAAATTATCTTAAAACTATAATTTAAACACTATAAAATGCACTTGTAATAATAAATTAATAATAATTTGAAAATATATTTGAACAGTTTCTTTATTTGACTATGACGAAATATATCGATTTTATCGAAACATAATCGAGAAATAAAAAGATACATTGTGGTTCAGAACTGTCCCTAGGGGCGGTAATTCGTTTAGTTGGAAAAAAAAACGACAACTATTCTTAGTTTGCGTTTAGAGAGCGTGACTTCCAAATACCGATTAACGTAATTCAAACTAATATTAGTTCTCAAAATAGTTTAGAGCGGCTAGTTGTCCGTGCCTTCCAAATCGCAACCAATGTATAGTGCTACATGGATGTTTTGGCTGGTAGATGACACTGACAGGGGGGCGCGACTGTGTAATTGGGGTTGCCAGTTAAATGAAATATTACCCGCTTTGGGGAATTTAACCTCGTGTATTTATGGAACCTCGATGGACAGATCTCGCAAAGCACTTCGTACAAATAAGTACAGATAAGTTTGTCAATCTGTATCACAACACAAGTCTAAAGATTGACCATAGAGTTGGCGGTCTGATACGTAGTATCTTATTATACAGGGTGTTCGGCAGAACGTTTTTCACAGAAAAATGGGGGGTAGGTGGGGTCATTTGCGATCTCCTCAGCCCAAAAGATTTGGCCTAGGCCCAAATATTTTTTTTATATGATTATTTTTAATTTTTTTAGAATTTTGTCACTTTCATAACTTTAAACTCCTAAGAACTTTTTTTTATGAGTAGACCTTATTTTGTTTCTTTTTATTATAATCTCAATAATTGGTAGGTCCTGTTAAAATTAATATTTGTTGCAGGTTATTGCTAGAAAGAAAGTAAAAAAAAAACAAACATGAAAAAAGAGTTTTTCTTTTTTTTTAAGCTTGACTTCGTGTTGAATTTAAAAAAAAACTAAAAGTGATGGAAGACTTCTGATTTTTTTAAAACATCTCTAAAGTGTGAGCTTTCTAGCAGTATGACGTTTGTTTTGATATCTGTGTCCTAACCAGAGTTATTCATTGTTATGTACCTAGACGCACCATTTCAACGAAATTCCACTTATGTGGGAAGTTAAGATTTTACGAAATGGATCAATGCAAACGTGAAAATAATGAAACGATTAATTAAATTTCGTAATCTTTATTTTAAAACATAAGAAAAAAACAACATTTTTAACGTTTAGTGCAAATCTTGTTCAAATTGACGTCCGTTATTCGCTATACAAGCTCTGCATCTGTTTCTAATTTCAACTGTTGTTGTTCGCAGAAGCATTTCCTGTTTCATCGTCTCGAACGCAGCATCAATACGATTTATTAAATCTTCCTGACTGAGAACTTCAGTGGTGTAAACCAAATCCTTGGCTCTTCCCCAGACGTAAAAGTCGAGAGGCGTGATGTCTGGCGATCGAGGGGGCCAGGGAATTGGAGCTGGATGCCGACCAATCCATGCGTTAGGGAAAGCATTATTAAGCCAATCCCTTGCATCTAAGCTCCAATGGGCTGGACAGCCGTCATGCTGAAAGACAATGGCAGCATCTTCTTGGAAAACTTCTTCTAATAATTCGGGTAAATCATTCGTTAAAAATTGTAAAAAGTTAGGCCCATCGAGGATGTCTGGCAAATAAAATGGCCCTATTAACCTATTGCCGATCACTCCTGCCCAAACATTTACACTGAATCTTCTTTGAAACTTCCTTTGTCTCTTTACGCGGGGGTTTGCTCCTTTTTTTTCCCAGTGATGTAAGTTGTGATAGTTAACTATTCCTTCCCTGTCAAATTTGGATTCGTCGGTCCAAAGAATTTTCCTTAAAAAGTTTACATCGTCCACATCGGTATGCAGCAAAAAACGGCAAAAGTTGATACGTCTCCCAAAATCAGTATCTTCAAGACCTGGAACAAACAAAACAAGAATTGAATTCACTACTAGTGACTACCTTATTGTTACTCGAATGCAGTCTAACACACATTAACTTTCGTATTTGAACAGATTGAAATGATGAAATTACATACGAGACTGATTATTGATTAATCAATCAGGAAACAAAATCATAAAGTCAAGTGTATCTAGGTACATACCCTGGACTGGTGTGTAGTGGAAAGGATGCCTTTCATCGTGCCGGAGAACAGACCACACTTTCCATATTCCTAGGCCAAGCATTGCAGCTACCTGTCTAACACTTTTGGTAGGGTCCGCATCAAACTCGGCAAGAATTTGCTCATCAATGGCAACATTGTGTGCTCTGACGTTGACCCTCGGCTCTTGAAACTGTAAGTGGCCGGTTTCCCGTAAACGCCTGTAGGTATTCGCAAACGTCGGATAACTGGGTACTCGTCGGTTGGGATAACGTTCCTGATAAATTCTACGGGCTTCGTGTGAATTGCTGTTAGCGCTGCCATACGCTAATAACATGTCTGCATATTCCTCGTTGGTAAATTGAGCCATTGCACTAGCAAACGAACTTATCAAGAATAACAAAAACTTCACTTAATGATTGATAACAATAACAAAACGAATTCAACAAAAACAAGCGCAAGCGCAGAGAGAACGTCAGATCGTAGAGGCAGCTAAGTCTCGACTAAAATTGGCTGAAAAGTTGAGTAGCCGCCAGCGATGCTCCGAAAGAGAGAGAAGATATGACATGAGTGAGCTAGAGTGAAACATTATCATTGTTACCTCCTTTGTGAAGCTACGCGCCGCCGGCGTCAACGCCGCGTCGGGCGCTTCCTTTAGAGAGTGAAGCCCTTGTGACTATGCAAGAATGAAAATAATTATTTTTTGCTTTGTGTAACATTTTAGTAATAGCCGTTTCATTATTTTGTCTATTGCATTGATAAATATCGCAAAACCTTTAACTTTCCACATAAATAGAATTTCGTTGAAATGGTGCGTCTAGGTACATAACAATGAATAACTCTGGTTAGGACACAGATATCAAAACAAACGTCATACTGCTAGAAAGCTCACACTTTAGAGATGTTTTAAAAAAATCAGAAGTCTTCCATCACTTTTAGTTTTTTTTTAAATTCAACACGAAGTCAAGCTTAAAAAAAAAGAAAAACTCTTTTTTCATGTTTGTTTTTTTTTACTTTCTTTCTAGCAATAACCTGCAACAAATATTAATTTTAACAGGACCTACCAATTATTGAGATTATAATAAAAAGAAACAAAATAAGGTCTACTCATAAAAAAAAAGTTCTTAGGAGTTTAAAGTTATGAAAGTGACAAAATTCTAAAAAAATTAAAAATAATCATATAAAAAAAATATTTGGGCCTAGGCCAAATCTTTTGGGCTAAGGAGATAGCAAATGACCCCACCTACCCCCCATTTTTCTGTGAAAAACGTTCTGCCGAACACCCTGTATGTCTGTGAGCTTAGCTACGCTCTCGGCCTATAAGCTTGTGACCAATTGCAACTTTTGATGTCCGCGCTATAAAAGCCTCGACCTTCGGTCTTGAGCTGCGCTGTGCTGCATTTTCGGCCACCAACAGTGCGACCAGCAACGCAGTCATTACAGACCGTGACAGTAATGTACTAAAGTTGTGTTAATATTTATATGATTTGATATTGTGATTTGTTAATCTTCAGGGACCCAATAAATACCCCATGTGGGTACTTATTACCAACTCATAATGTAAGACCTAAACTGAACTGCCTTGGTTTTTATTAACCTCGACGACCAAAAGAGGGGTATTATAAGTTTGAAGTAGCTGTCTATCTGTTTGTCTGTGTGTGCATGTGTATGTCTCTCTGTGGCACTCTAGAGATCAAACAGGTGGACAGAATTTAATGCGGTTTTTGTAAATAACAGTATACATTCCTGCGATGGTTCTTAGCTATGATTTATCAAAAGCGGTTCAGTAGTTTGAAATTTATTAGCTTAACAAGGACACAAGACTACCAAATTTTAACTTTTTAACCCCAGAAGACGAAAATATAAGTGTTGTTATAGGTTTGAGGCGTCTATCTGTATGTGTGTGTGTGTGTGAGGTTGGGTGTGTGTCTCTGTGTGTATGTGTGTGTGTGTGAGCTGTGGCACCCTAGCGCTCAAACGGGTGGATGTATATTGGTGATATGTTACAAGTCAGAGACGACGTAAAGAGGGTTGTTATAAGTTTGAAGTTTACGTCCGTGTGTATGTGTGGGTGTGTGTGTGTGTGTGTGTGTGTGTGTGTGTGTGTGTGTGTGTGTGGATGTTTCTCTATGGGTGTGTCTGTCTGTGGCACCCTAGCGCTCTAACGGGAAGACGGATTTTGGTGATGCTGCACACAAGTCAGAAAGAATGTATACTGAGACACAGATTGACTTCCACATTTTAATCTTTGTAATTCTGCCAAAGCCGATTTGTCATGGGGTCTATTGAATAGTTTTCTCTGATTTAGTTCACAAATTGCAACTCCTTGTAATTTTTTTACGCGACTTAGAAATTCATATGCTTGACCGTTTGCAAATAATTTACTGCCCAGATATACGACAGCCTTTTCTACTGTAGCTCCTTGCAATTAAATGAGTCGAGGGTTTTGTTTTTTTTTTTAATTTATAGATATTCGTACTATTCTTAGTACGAAAAAGCAGAGCAGTTCAGTTTAGGTACTGCTCTAAGAGTTGGTAGTAACCCACCAGGTGCTAACTCAACGTCAATGTTGTCCATGTGATGTCCCACAGCGTAGATTGCGTACACTTTTGTTGATGGTTTGGTTTATTTGTTTTATTTTTGTTCTACAGAATTAGGTAATACTCGCCATGTGTATAGTTTGTCAGACAACAACAAACTCTTCTATTGCATCGAACAGTATGTGTCATAGTCATAATATAAACAGTTATCTTATTATATGTCTGTGATATAAACAAACACTGAATATTTGAAATGAAACTTTCGGGAAACGTTATTTTAATTATAAATTGTAGTCAGTGAGATAAATTATAAAAGTACTAGGTCATTCCTCAGCATCCTCAGTCACTATATGACCAAGGTATTTGAAATTGTTTATTGTCTGTGTTACCATATAATTTAATTTAAATACTGTTTATTTCTTTCGTATATGAAAATAAATTATCACTTCGATCGAAATGATTTAAAAAGTGATCATTTACTCATAGTTAAATACCAGTCTTCTAAGATATCGATAACAAAAGTAGGTAAAGTATCTATTTTTTTTATCGATAGCCGTACGGACTTTCAACTCCTCAAGCATTGACATTACATTACAGTATTACAGCTTGCCAAAGTGCAGAAGGTATAGCAGGAAAGTCTATGGACTTCGTGGAATGATGGTTTGATGGAATCGATACTTACCCCATTATCGCTAGTTGTCAATAAAATTGTAAGCGAAAATAATCTTACCGGTCCTGTCAAAACTATATCCCACTCACTTACTGATCCTGAACACAGTTGTCAAGTATGTGAAACTTTTTAATATCAATACCTATTTGTATTGCTGTTATATTACAAATATTGTTTTGTCCTTTTTTCTAGACTCCTCTTCTTAATCTAAAATACAAATAACCATATATAACTGACATAAGAAATAATATAAGCAAAGCCTTTAAAAAAATATGGAGCAATATTCACAGCATTCAGACCTCGAATACCAATCTGAAGGTAGTTCTACCTTATTATCTTAGGTAGGTGTAGATCGACTAATAACATAAATCATTAGGACCACACACTAGGAAACCATGTGTCGTGGGATACAGAAACAGTGACGTCACAAACATGTAAACATCCAAGATCTGGGGATATTCTTCTTCCGCAGCAGGGATTCTAACCCTTCGCTTGGGAATAGTGTGGCCATGGTCTAAGTGTTAGTCGACTACATAAACGATGAAATCAATTTAAACAGCTTGGTCTCGAGTGACCCATGTTTACCGTCGGCCGGTTTTCAGCGGACTGCCATTGCGTTAAGATTATCGGTCATCTCGAAGAAGTGAAGTGGCTGCTATGGCCCCGCAAGTATGTCGCAAGCCCGGGCGCCTTGGCGCTGGGAGACTGGGTGGAGAACCCTTACATCTGGCTTCATCACGTAGAGAGCAATGATGGCGAGCTAGCTGAGGACGATGCGTTAAAGTTAGTTGCATTTATGTAATTCTGAGGCCCACCGCAATTGCAAACGTGTTGCCGACGCAAGTGAGCGAGACAGCGAGCGTAATTACCGACGCACGTGAGTGAGACAGCGAGCGTAGTTACCTAGAAAGCATTAGTCGTCTGCAGTCGGCTACGAACTTTCAACTGCAAACGTGTTGCCGATGCTAGTGAGCGAGACAGCGAGCTTAGTTACCTAGCGAGATGTAGTCGTCTGCAGCCGGCTACCAACTTGCAACTGCAAACGTGTTGTCGACGCAAGTGAGCGAGACAGCGAGCGTAGTTATCTAGCGAGATGTCGCCGTCTGCAGTCGGCTACCAACTTGCAACTGCAAACGTCTTGCCGACGCAAGTGAGCGAGACAGCGAGCGTAGTTACCGACGCAAGTGAGCGAGACAGCGAGCTTAGTTACCTAGCGAGATGTAGTCGTCTGCAGCCGGCTACGAACTTGCACCTGCAAACGTGTTGCCGTCGCAAGAGAGCGAGACAGCCAGCTTAATAACCGACGCAGATGAGCGAGACAGCGGGCTTAGTTACCTAGCGAGATGTCGTCGTCTGCACACGGCTAGGAACTTGCAACTGCAAACGTGTTGCCGGCGCAAGTGAGCAAGACAGCGGGCGTAGTTACCGACGCAAGTGAGTGAGATAGTTGAGAGTAGTTACTGACGCGAGATGTCATCGTCTGCAGTCGGCTACGAACTTGCAACTAAGTTTATCTGAAGAGATACACCTATCGCAGCGAACGGATCAGAGGACGATATCAGTACTTCTGAGGTTCTCCTGATTCGGATGATTGGATGCGGACAGGTTAGCGATAGCTGTAATGTTTACCTAAGAAATACTCACAGACTAGTTGCGCCCCGATTTAGACTCGCGAAGGTTAGCAATTCTTTCAAGGGTCAGTGTATTCTCTACTATAATAAGATACCTCTGGAGATTTTGAAATTCTCATTTGAGCAATTTAAAAAGCACTTTAAAGAGACTTTGTTGAAAAAGTGATATTACAATGTTCAAGATTACTTAAATAACGGGACTGTATGGGGTTAATCTAGCTAAACACAGACCTTGCTGTTATTAATTTTGTAATTATGTATGCCTGTTTATTAATAATAATAATTCATATTGTAATATTTGTATTAGTTTAGCACAAGGAATGTTTAAAAGAGATCTAAAAATCAATCTGTGGGAGTTTCTACGCCCTTTTTCTCCCACAGGTCCAATGAAGAGAAGAGGCAAAAATTACTTTATGCTAGGTTCCATATGATTTCATATATTGATATAATTCTAAAATTCGATCTGTTCCGCTCGTTCGGTGCGATAGTTGAGTTCACCATAATGTACTCTGTGTCTGGACCTATCCAGATCAGTTTGAGCAATTGATTCGCAAATCTAAGGAAACTTTAATAAACATTGGTTTAGTGACAGTCGGACTCACACACGAAGGGTTCCTAACAAGTAAACACCCTAAAATACGGTTCTTTATTTATTTGTAACTGCTTGTACTTAGTTGATTAATTGTTGCTGTATCGGCAACAGAAATACACACTCTGTGAATATTTTAACTCTCTATCTATTACGATTTATGAGATAAGATATAATATTCTTGAATGAATTGTAACATCCCAACATTACGGTGGTGACGTTAACAAATGCGTTTTGTCAAAGACACCCCAGGGGTATCGTTTTCGGGATGGTGGGGGCTTAGTTATACTGTCCCGTTTGGCAGCCTTCGGGTACGGAAATCTGATAAAGCTACAATGCCGCATGCATCATAGTAAAGGGGCTGATTTCCATATTAAAAGAGCAGCGCGGCAGTCGCGCAACTGACTTTCCAGTGTTGCAAGCGCACGCACGCACCCCATTCCTTATTTAACAAATGACAGACTACCAACAGAAGAAGGAGCCACGATGATATCAATCCATTTTTGAAATGAACCGTCACACCCCGCCTCCTCGCACGCGCGGCGTGCAATGTGAAGGCGTGTGCTGCTGCCGCGGCGTATTTCCGTTGTATGTGTCACCATAAGATTGTCAAAAACGTTAGTTTATAATCTTACGCTTTTTTCTCTCGTTAGTTTACAAACTTTCGATAAATTGTTAACTTTACCGTACTGCTTAGGATATGACGCGTTAGTTTATAATAAAACCGTAAAATTGTGAACTGGTTTAAACTTGAATTGCAAAGGAAATACCAGGGCAAACACTGCGGTAGCTAAGGTGAAGAATAGAGGGGGCGCGCGTTAGGTTGACATGTAAGAACAAAAGAAACGTAAATTCTAAACCCTGTCGGTCTGGTTAACAATTTGTCGATAGTTTACAAACTAACGCGTTAGTTTATAAACTAACTGTTTTGACAATCTTACGGTGACATATACAAAGCCACTACGCTCCCATAGTGAACTCTTCGTGTACATTTCGGAATGCTCATACTGCCATCTGCAACTACGAAGAATTTTGCAGAATTTTCGTGCATAGCACGAAATCAATTTGTAGTGAATGTGTGCGAATGTTTAGTTCCAAACTATACAATGTTACTTACGCATACTATCAAAGGTTATAAATGGGTGTTATTTAATCGGACATCAAAAATACTGAATTGCACAGGAAAAAAGGTTCAATAAAAAATCTTTAAATATTTTATGTGCACTTAAGGTTATGTTTAAGTATTCTTTGTTGTCCCAATGAAAATACTCGTGTTTTTAAATAAATATTTTACGTGTTACTTATTTTTATGTTTTATATATTTTTGTTGTTCCGAAATGTTCAACCTAACACGAAGCTTGCTTCGCTCACCCTCTTTACCCTTCACCTGTTTTCCCTGATGACAATTGCGGTTGCTTAGGTGTGCTTAGGTAAAGGGGGTGATCGAAGCGAAGCCCCCTTTATCCTTCGTGTTAGGTTGCACATGTAAGAACAACAAAAATATATAAAACATAAACTTAAGTAACACGTAAAATATTTATTTAATAACACCAGTATTTACATTGGGTGCTAGCGCTGCATATAACGGAACCATAAAATTGGAGGAGACCATTCCGAAGTTTACACGATTGCGGCGTAATGCTGATGTATAGTTCGGAAGACGTTAGTGAAAAAATTGCGTTCCAAAGTAAACGCTATAATTTACAGACCCCTGCCTAATTTCCTTGTATATTACGGAAACACGCGCTGCCGGGTGGCTGCCGCCATGTGAAAACTTTTTAATAGTGTCGGTTGATTTTACAGATGTACAGACACCCGCTATTGGTCGATCCAAGATGTACAGCGTTACTTTGTGTGCGACTTCCACTGCGAGAAGGCACTGTTACCCTGTCAGTACCCTAACCTGCGCATGAGTTCGCGCCTGGGCAGCCACTTCTGGAGGTCCAACGCTGCGCTGAAAAAACCCAGCAAACAGTATAATAGGGAGCTGTTCAGCTCCATCGCTACTACACTTCTGGTAAGTTTAGATTTCGTTTAGAATTCTAGAGTAAATACAATACGTAGAGGAATACAACTCAGTTAGATCTGTCTTGTACGAACGGCTAAGGGGCTAAAAATTGTAGGATAATACTATGACGTGCTTGTATGTGATTGCTGTATCAACTTAGCAAGTTAGGGTTTAGCTATGCTACATCACAGAGACTTATAGTTAATTGTTATGACCATTTTCAGAAAATTGAAGCTAAACAAGCTCAAATAGATCGCCTTATAATATCGGACCAACTTATTAACTTGGAGCGGATGGACTACTTCAGGAGGAAATCGTTTATAGGGATCCTACTTAACATTTTGAGGTACCTAGGTACTTACTACTTATAAAGTCAGTCGTTTTGAATTCTATATTGAGGAATGTTGTTCAGTTTCACAACAATATTTAATTCTGACTTTACATAATACCCTTTTTTAGATATGAACATCTTTTGACATTGCCTCTCGTAAAACCATGATGTAAAGTGATTTTGTTATTAAATAATGATATTGTAGTTTAACTCACCCTGCGGTCTGTTAGAATTGGCATTGTCCCAGTTTTCAGGACCGCCTGCAATTGGTCTCGTTCGAGAACCTTCTGTGCAAACGTCTGGAGGGCGTCCGTCTGGTCCAGCAGCTCGCCAGCTTCAACGCCGGGACCCTGAAGTATCTGTTCCTGTGGCGGTTCGTGCTGCCAAATGAGAACCCCATTCTGATCAACTACAGCAATATTAAAGGTTCCTGCTTACTGATTATTAGACCTAATAGTAGTAGGTACCTTAGGTAGTACATAGTGTTCCCGAACAGTCGCGATATCGTCTATCTTACATATCGTATTCTTTTCTGGAATTTTTACCGAGTTGTCGGTTTATTGACCAGTACCGCCTGCGCTCAATGAACTAAATGAGTTAGGTATATCTATATTATACAAGGTAACGTTTAATTAGCTGACCATATTTTAGGACATGATAGTACCCGTCATTATGAACAACTTTCCCCAAGAAACATGTGGTCGCAAATGGAAAAAAATATTTGTCACTCACATTGACCCGATCAGCTGATAACAAGTTACTATGGGGCACCTAATTTTATTTTCGTTTGCGACCATATGATCCTTGGGGAAAGTTGTTCATAATGACGGGTACTATCATTTCCTAAAATATGGTAAGGTAATTAAATGTCGTAGCCATATTAACTTAATGTACAGATGTAGTGAATACTCCTTTCCTATCGGCAAAACTCGGAACAACGATAACACCCGAATGGTGCCGATGTGTATAGACACATCGGCACCATTCGGGTGCCGATGTGTCTATACACACCAATTACTGTATTATTAAATTACGTGTAGATACCAAATAAATCGCATACTTTATTTATCAATGTCAAATGTCAAATTGCCCGTTTGACGTATATTACACTGAGATGTTAAAACCACCACGATT
This sequence comes from Argyresthia goedartella, assembly GCA_949825045.1. Taxonomy (NCBI): domain Eukaryota; kingdom Metazoa; phylum Arthropoda; class Insecta; order Lepidoptera; family Argyresthiidae; genus Argyresthia; species Argyresthia goedartella. The sequence goes on from OX463806.1 coordinate 11,886,290, forward strand.
CTATCATATAAAGAATTCGTTAGGTAAACAAAAATATAACTAGTTACTGAGGACGTTTTATTTCAATAAAACGCACTGATAAAAACCAAATTCCGGTTGGGATGATCTAATGATTCTATAAGGATTGGAACCCCAAAAGTCTAACTTATCATTTTAAAGCGATAAGAAATTTATTAAGTAAAAAATTCATGAAAATAAGTACAGAGAATATAAATAAGATATTCATTCTAGTTCAAGACGTGTGGGACTGCCGCTCCATCCTCATATGGGCCTGTGCGATTCCACCTATGGCGGGTGCCGCGGATGCACATGCTGCTGACGATGGCGGTTTGAATTCTTGCTCGTAGCCAGCCCATTATTGTGGCAGGGGTCCGGTTCCAGCGGTCCGCCAGCGTTTCGGCGAGGTGTTTAGTGAATGATATCATTTGTGGAGCAAAAACTCCGTCGACAGAGGTTACTAAAGGGGTGAAGGTGGTGTGGCGCATCTCGCATGGGTCGCAGTATTTCCTTTTCTTTTCTTCTTCAGCTGAACGAAGGACAGCCGCTACGGGGCGTGATGCGTGGGAGGGAGCGTCGGTGTCTATGACACGGATATCAAATAACGCCTCCCTCTGGGCAATCCATACCCCCCGACAAGCCAAGTCTCCGCGCAGCCCAGTATCGCCTTCGGAGATGACTGGCTCTTTCGTGACGTTTCCTCAGGCTTGCTGGCACAGTTCACAGAAAAGATCCCTTATTTCGTTATGTCTGCGTGTGATAAGGCCACCTGTTTTGCAGCACAAGGCGTGATCCACGTTGAAGTTGTCATTGCCGCAGCCGTCGCAAGTCGCAGGCATGGAGATTGGTGTGCGGTGGTATCTTATGGCCAGGGCATCTCTAAATTCGTGGGGTGATAAGTCGAAGTTGTCTTTTCTTGTCGGTATTACTGAAAGCCATGTTGATGTTTTTGTTTTAATTTTTGTCGCTATTGATCTTTCTATTGCTCTTTTCTTTTTGGATGGTAATTTTGTTAGAATGCTTTCTAGAGTTTCGTTCTCGTATGTTTCTTTTTCCTTGTTTCCTTCCTTTCTTGCGTCACGCAAAGAATTGTAGTGTTCAGCCAGGTTTATGTCTTTCATCTCGGTTAGGGCTGTTGAAAGTATTGTTGATCCCTGTTTTGAGATTTGGTATGCACGGTTTGGTGTGTTGAAGGGGTCAGAAAGGGCAAGTCCGCCTTTGTGGACTGGGAGGGTAAATAGCTGGGTTTCAAGTTTTGTGATTTCGCCTCCGATTAGTGTTGGTATGAATTTGTCGTGTAATGTGTTAGTTAAGGGTTCAAAAAGTTCTTCTGCATTTTTTAAGACCCGTAGTAGGAAGGACCATTTAAACTGAGCTGCTTTAGTTAGGGCAGTGTAAGCGTCTTGAGGTGAGTTTTTGCAGATTGTTGTGAGTTTCTCGATGGTAGATATCCATTCGGCTACATTCTTTTTTACGAACTCGTCCCCTCCTGTCCCTATGTAGCCTCCTAGGAAGCGGGAGCCGGTAACTATGGAGACGTTGGTACCGGAGAACGTCTTTTCTGCGGTAGACTTGTCGGTTTCTGACACTATTAGAAATGATTTTTTACCTTGTGGTAAGTATCCGTATGCTGGGCCTGTTTTGTTTAAATTGTCCCACCATTGTCTAGGCTTTGGAAAGTGCCTTGCGCGGAGGAGTCATCGGCGTACCAGCATTGTGTGACTGTGTTTTCGGTTTTAAGTTTGTTTATTATTGGTAGCGTTGCAAGCGCATACAGTGACATTGCGAGTGGGTCTCCTTGGGTTACGCCTTCTCTGCTATATAGTCTTGTATCAGAATCGCGAAATACCAATTCAGCGTGACCATTGTAAGTATTATAAAGAAAGCGGGCGCAGTGTGGCCAGTATATTCTTGCTTGCCAGAGGGCTAGTTGTCTATTCACGGCGTTAAAAGCGTTGTTCGCGTCAACGAGGAGCATTCCCCAGTTTGAACCAGGTTGGCAATCTCTTTGGAAGACATCGTTCATGGCATGAATGGCGCCTTTGATGCCACTGCCCAGTCCACTGCAGAGCTGTGACTGGCCGCATGCTTCAGTGACTTCAGAGCCTGTTGCTAAGATCATGCATTTGGATAATATTCTTCGTAGGCATTCGCCGATGCCGATAGGTCTTACGCCAGGGCATTTGTCTTAAGCAACAAGTCGGCTTGACATTAATGCTTGTATTTGGGTCCAGGGTATGGTTTCGTTGCTATGTTTCGTTGTGAGCTGCGCTACGGCTTCTCTTAAATGGGCGCTTGCTTGGCCGAAGCGGAGTAGGAAATCTCTCCAGTTTTCGGCTGTGCATCCAGTGGGGCCTCCGCCGCCGTGTAGTTTTCTCGCAACTGTTTCGACATGGTCACAAGTTATTTCGATTTCAAGGAGTGGTGGGAGTTTTGTAACTATAAGTCAAAACTACAGTAGGATTTTGCAGACCTTTTTTATAACAATAAATTTTTGTAATTAATTAAAAATACTATGACATAACAAAAAAGACACCTCAAAATAAAACAAAACAAACCAGCAGAGAAATTAATATAAATAAATATGATTTTCTGATTGGATGAACGACTTCGATTATGACAGCGGGATAAGAGGAGGAGGAGCGGGGTGGACAGTGTGATGCGAAACAATACTTCAAACTTCCATATCACAGTCACAATCAGAACTATTTTCTGGTGTATCATCGTCAGAGTTTTCATGAACGGTGATTACAAAACTAGCCATATAATTTTCCAACTCAGGTTCGTGTTTTCGGTACTCGTTTTCGCATTTGATGGCGTGGTCACATACTTTGGCGCAAACATCGGAACCAATCATATTAACCTTTTCCTGTACCAATTGTTTCACAGTAGTCATATTCATACTGATGTTTCTTTTGGATACGTATCCCTTTATTTGAGACCATATGTTTTCAATCGGATTGAAATCAGGATGATATGGTGGCAATCTTAGTACGCTGTGTCCATATTCGTTCATAAGTTTATCTATAGAGTATTCTACAAAGTCTTGTTTGTACTTGCAAATAATTTCATATATTTCAAGTTTTGTTAATGACGGATCAATCGGAACGTTATGTTTGGATAGCCAATCAATCATGTCTTGCTTCTGGTATTTGAATTAGGAGGTTTTTCTATGTACTATCGAACCATCTGAATCATGACCCACCATAAGCTTATTTTGCTAAACCCCTTAAATGCAAGTAGGTCGAAATTCGCTTGAAGGTTTATTTCCTTGGTAACGAACTTGTTATCATTTGATTAGACACTGACATTACGATAGATCTTACAAGTTTGAAAGTTTCAAACGAATTATCAGGCAAATGGGTCATGATTCAGTTGGTTCGATTGTACTTATTATGATATGCAGCATTATCTACTACTAGTACCGAATGTGGAGCTAAGTTTGGAATGAGTTGATTACGAAGCCATTTTTCATAGTTTTCATTGTTCATCGCGTTGTGATAGTCACCTGTTTTATCAGTAGACTGATACATTAACAATGCCCCAGGGATAAACCCCTTTCTACTACCAGCTTGCACTATTATAAGACGTTGTCCTTTAGAAATTAACTGTTTCACTCCGTTTTCTGACGAGTCGGCCCAGCTTTTACCTGCCAAATGTGAGGTATGGATGTATGTTTCATCCATATAAACAATCTCTCTCCCTTTCAATCTGTACTTTTTTATCGCGGCTAAAAACTTTACTCTTTTTAAACAAACATCATCTTTCTCGATAAGTAATTTTCTGTTGTTTTCAACTTTTTTATACCAAAATCCCATTTTTCTAAGAATTTTTCTTAGCGTAAAGTCACATCCCTTAAAATTTATGGTTTCGGATAACATGGACTTCAGGGCTTTAATTGTAGGTACTTGTTTGTATATCAAATGGAAATTATACACTAATCGGCGTATAACGTTGTAGTCAAAATCGTCAAGACCTAGACAAAATAATTTATTTGGTCTAGCCAACTTTGCCGACTTCGGACTATTGGAGGTGGATTGATTTATGTATTCTTTTTTCAATATTTTATTTACTGTTCGTTGAGAAATTCCACTGGCCTCCGAAACTCGTTTTTGGACTTTACAAAAGTAAGCAGTATAGTTGGTATGTTTGAATTTATCATCTAAACGTTTCCCTTTTCTTAGTGCTTTCGGCATGTCTGTTATAAATTGTTAATGTGGATCGAATAAAATCAATGTTTATTATTTACAAAAATGACAGACAAGAGTGAAATGTAAAGTCAAAAAAAAATATAGGTGGCCTGCATTAATACACGAGTCCATGAAGTTTATCACAAAATCTAACATAAATATCAACAAAATATTTCTGTGGTATTAACTACTCTATATAGATACTTCCTCTTGCAATGCGACCGTTCCCTACGTTGTCTCGATGGGTACTGAGTGCGAGTGAAGTAGTAAGACAAAAACGAACATTTCCGAGAAAATACGAAAGGAAAGGATTCTTCACTACATCTGTAGGGTATCTGATGGATGATCTAAAAGGCCATTTTCTGGCTGACCATTTCAATAAATGGTCAAAAACAGTTTGAATTTGATGAAACATGTATTTTTAAAAGTATTTTTATTCAGTCTACCTAATGTTTTTTGGGAAGGACAATTCGAACTAATACGAATACTAAGCGGGGGCTTCGCTGCGCTCGCCCCTTTTAGTCTTCGCCTAAGCTGCCGCAGTGTATTGTCCTAAAAGATTTCTTCGTTTACTGAAAGTTCTAATTCAACCATGGTTGCCCATTTCATGAATTACAATTACCGGACTCCGCCTCCATCGTGAAAATCAACAATAAATCGACATCAGCGCCTCTAACGGTGGTTAATGTAATTATTTTACGATATACTAATGTTTAACCACATCAAAATAGTCATGCATTTTGCTGTTAATATCATCAAACGCTGAACATTGATCTCGTCAGGCCATTTCATCATATGATCAGTTTAGGGTGGCTCCTCCAAATTGTTGTATTTCAAGAAATTGACAATCACATCATGATAGCAGTCTACGATATGGTTATGACAAATACATGAGGTCTGTCTGGTTAGCTTAGTAGATAAATAAAATGAACGTGGATCCACGAAAATGCTTACGCATATTCATAATTTGCATTTCATGAAACCATCTGACATTATAGCAGTGCAGAGATGGTAACAAGGTGATGGTAAGATGGTAATGGAGAAGATTATGTATGTATTGGTTGAGGGCAGAGTGTGTCCAATACTTGTCAAACATTGTCAACAGCAACGTTCAATGGATATTAACAATGACAACATCCATCTGATTAATGAAACTGCTTTTCTTTATTTACTTAACTTGCTTTATTTACTTACACTTTGATTCGTTGTTTTTTTCCCAATGTTTTCTTCCACACTTGGTTTTCATTTTATGAATGATTTAATCTGCTGATTCATTTCCTGAATTATATGAATGAATGAAAAGCTTACCGATTAGCCCAATAAAGAGATAATAGATAATAATAGAAGACTCAAAAGTGATTCAGCTTACAAACCTACATTAATTTCTACATTTTTTTTCTTGGATCGTTTGGTGTCATGTGGGTTTGTCAGTTTTTCTTCAGCACACGAAAACCATTAAAATTGAAGAAGGAAAAAGAAAGCGCGGAGAAGCAGACTTTAACACTTCTTCAGATATATACACCCAATTCCAAGCACAGTGACGATGACATTGAAGATCTTTACGACCTGATAATTAAGGCCTGCGGATAACACAGAGGTTCTTGGACCTTAGTCCTCGGTGATTTTATAGCAAAAGTCGGACCAAGGCAGGAACTGGTAAACCGAGACATGATGGACCACACGGGCTGGAAAGCCGGAACGATCGTGGAAATCGGTTGCTTCAGTTCGCATTCGGACAACGCCTCACAATTAGTAATAGCTTTTTTTTTTTCAAAAAACCGTAACGTCGCTACACTTGGATATCTCCAGATAATAACACAAACAATGAAATAGATTTTGTCCTCTCCTCCAATTAACACATTATAAAAGACATTGCCGTTCTCAACAAATTTAAGTTTAGCTAAGACCATTGGCCCATTCGGGCAAAAGTAAGCCTGAACGTAAAAATTCTCCGAGGCAACTTGTTTAAAAACAAAATCAAAATTTATAAAATAAAATAAAATCAAAAATCAGGTTGTCAAAAGACATACTTTTAAATAATAACGTACACTTCAACATAGAGCTCACTAACTATTTTAAAGACCTTCCCACAGACATGGAAAATGCGGAAACAAAATATAATAATATAAGAAATGCTATTGAAACAGCTAGCAAAACAGTAAGAGCAAATAATAACAAATTAACAAAAAACACTAAATTACTATTGCAAAGGAGAGAATCAGTCCCCAGATATTCAACAAAGTATAACTTATTAGATCGAGAAGTAAAACGTAATATAAGACAAGATATAAGAAGATATGGTTAAAGTAGCTATAGAGAATAATATATCCTTACGAGTAGCCAAGCAATGTATCAATAATAACACGACCTAGATCACACGTCTTACAGACCAAAATGGTATTAAACAGGGCAACAGAGATCCTATCAATATTTTGCGGAATTTTAAAAAATGACAACTCCGCTTCATTCTCCCTCCTTTTATTTCAACTCCCGTACAAACAATATCTTGTAATTAGTTTAATTGACATCTGCACATCATTCTACAAAACCCTATATTCCGACCCACAAAAGACGGACCCAACCTTTGATGCTACACACTCCCAGATGCCATCCCTCCCGAATCAGGCCTCGAGTTAAATCGTGCTCTGATGAGCATGAAATACGATAACAGCCCCGGAGAAGATGGTATCACGACAGAAGCATTAAAGACAGGAAAACCGGCACTACTACCTCACCTTACAAACCTGTGCAACCCTCTGCTGTGCAAAGGCCAATTCCCGTCAAAGTTGGTTGACTCAAAAATAATCCTGCTGCATTAAAAGGCGACAAATCCGATATAGAAAACTATCGACCTAGTCTCCCATGTTTACAACTGTTTTATAAAGCTTATTGAATCCCGCATTGCTAGTAAATTAGACTCTCGTCAACCAGCCGAACAAGCTGGTTGCCGCCCAGGATTTTCAACGACTGATCATTTCCAATCTCTTAATCAAATTATAGAAAAATACAATGAATTGAATAGGCCCTTTTATCTTGCTTTTGAGGATTATTCCAAAGCATTTGACAGCATCTCTTATGACTCCCTTATTCAAAGCTCTCCATAACCAAAATATAGACCTAATTTATATTAATCTTATCCAAACAATATACATATAACAATAGTTCCTCTTGCATAAAGTTGCAGTCATTTGGACCAATTTTCAATGGTATGTATTAAAGTATTATAGGGTTTATATATATTGTTGCGTTGTATTTAAGTAATTATGTAAGCAGTCTATTTTTAGCAATTAGGGTTATCAGTATAATATTGTATGTAATATGTATTACTTGTAGTATTTATAGAGTTTCATTGTACGAGCAGGTCTTCCCCCGCTCAACCATTACCTTTCCTACCATCTTGGTTTGCTGGAAGAAATCTCATTTTAGAGATAATCTCGCCTTTGTACATGTTTTTTCTACTATAAGTTATCCGTGTGTCTGTTTTGTGTAGTGCAATAAAGACATTACAAATTACAAAAAAATATGAAAAATAGAAAATTCTAATAGTAGAATGAAAACAGTTTGGCAAATAATAAACCGTGAAACTGGCAAGGGGCAATGATTTCTGCCATAGGTAATGATGTTGTTAAATCCAACGCTGAGGTTGCTCGAGCTTTCGAAACATTCTTAACCAATGTACCCTTACTCACAACAGATCGTCTAAATTCATCTCCATATGAAGCAGAGACTATTAAAAAAAACACTAGCGTGAGTAATGTATATCTAAAATTTCATCATGTATATGCCCAGGACATTGTCAAAACGTTTAGATTACTTAACTTAAATACTGAAGACCGGTGGGGTATATCAGTCGAAGTCATTGGTCAGTAATTCTAGTTACAGCCCCACACTTAGCTTGTATATTCAATAAATGTGTTGATTGTTTATGTTGTTGTTGTTTGCTTAGTCGAGTGGTGGGCGGGCGACGCGTGGCAGGGTGGCTGTCAGTTGTAGTGCAGCTCGAGCTTGGCCGACAGTGGTGTCGTACCACTAACCTGCTCAGTATTATCTAGGGAGGGCGGATGCTTAGTCTGGTGGTGGGCGGGCGACGCGTGGTAGGGTGGCTCCAGTTACAGTGCAGTCGAGCTTGGCCGACAGTTGTGTCGTTCCACTAATCTGCTCAGTATTATCTAGGGAGGGTGGATGCTTAGTCGAGTGGTGGGCGGGCGACGCGTGGTAGGGTGGCTGCCAGTTGTAGTGCAGTCGAGCAGCCGACAGTTGTGTCGTTCCACTAACCTGCTCAGTATTATCTAGGAAGGGCGGATGCTTAGTCGGGTGGTGGGCGGGCGACGCGTGGTAGGGTGGCTCCAGTTACATTGCAGTCGAGCTTGGCCGACAGTTGTGTCGTTCCACTAATCTGCTCAGTATTATCTAGGGAGGGCGGATGCTAAGTTGGGTGGTGGGCGGGCGACGCATGGTAGGGTGGCTCCAGTTATAGTGCAGTCGAGCTTGGCCGACAGTTGTGTCGTTCCACTAATCTGCTCAGTATTATCTAGGGAGGGCGGATGCTAAGTTGGGTGGTGGGCGGGCGACGCGTGGTAGGGTGGCTCCAGTTATAGTGCAGTCGAGCTTGGCCGACAGTTGTGTCGTTCCACTAATCTGCTCAGTATTATCTAGGGAGGGCGGATGCTTAGTCGAGTGGTGGGCGGGCGACGCGTGGTAGGGTGGCTGCCAGTTGTAGTGCAGTCGAGTTTGGCCGACAGTTGTGTCGTTCCAATAACCTGCTCAGTATTATCTAGGGAGGGCGGATGCTTAGTCGGGTGGTGGGCGGGCGACGCGTGGTAGGGTGGCTCCAGTTACATTGCAGTCGAGCTTGGCCGATATTTGTGTCGTTCCACTAATCTGCTCAGTATTATCTAGGGAGGGCGGATGCTAAGTTGGGTGGTGGGCGGGCGACGCGTGGTAGGGTGGCTCCAGTTATAGTGCAGTCGAGCTTGGCCGACAGTTGTGTCGTTCCACTAATCTGCTCAGTATTATCTAGGGAGGGCGGATGCTTAGTCGTGTGGTGGGCGGGCGACGCGTGGTATGGTGTTTCCAGTTACATTGCAGTCGAGCTTGGCCGACAGTTGTGTCGTTCCACTAATCTGCTCAGTATTATCTAGGGAGGGCGGATGCTAAGCTGGGTGGTGGGCGGGCGACGCGTGGTAGGGTGGCTCCAGTTATAGTGCAGTCGAGCTTGGCCGACAGTTGTGTCGTTCCACTAATCTGCTCAGTATTATCTAGGGAGGGCGGATGCTTAGTCGAGTGGTGGGCGGGCGACGCGTGGTAGGGTGGCTCCAGTTACATTGCAGTCGAGCTTGGCCGACAGTTGTGTCGTTCCACTAATCTGCTCAGTATTATCTAGGGAGGGCGGATGCTAAGTTGGGTGGTGGGCGGGCGACGCGTGGTAGGGTGGCTCCAGTTACATTGCAGTCGAGCTTGGCCGACATTTGTGTCGTTCCACTAATCTGCTCAGTATTATCTAGGGAGGGTGGATGCTAAGTTGGGTGGTGGGCGGGCGACGCGTGGTAGGGTGGCTCCAGTTATAGTGCAGTCGAGCTTGGCCGACAGTTGTGTCGTTCGACTAATCTGCTCAGTATTATCTAGGGAGGGCGGATGCTTAGTCGAGTGGTGGGTGGGCGACGCGTGGTATGGTGTTTCCAGTTACATTGCAGTCGAGCTTGGCCGACAGTTGTGTCGTTCCACTAATCTGCTCAGTATTATCTAGGGAGGGCGGATGCTAAGCTGGGTGGTGGGCGGGCGACGCGTGGTAGGGTGGCTCCAGTTATAGTGCAGTCGAGCTTGGCCGACAGTTGTGTCGTTCCACTAATCTGCTCAGTATTATCTAGGGAGGGCGGATGCTTAGTCGAGTGGTGGGCTGGCGACGCGTGGTAGGGTGGCTCCAGTTACATTGCAGTTGAGCTTGGCCGACAGTTGTGTCGTTCCACTAATCTGCTCAGTATTATCTAGGGAGGGCGGATGCTAAGTTGGGTGGTGGGCGGGCGACGCGTGGTAGGGTGGCTCCAGTTATAGTGCAGTCGAGCTTGGCCGACAGTTGTGTCGTTCCACTAATCTGCTCAGTATTATCTAGGGAGGGCGGATGCTCAGTCGAGTGGTGGGCGGGCGACGTGTGGCAGGGTGGCTGCCAGTTGTAGTGCAGCTCGAGCTTAGCCGACAGTTGTGGCGTACCACTAATCTGCTCAGTATTATCTAGGGAGGGCGGATGCTCAGTCGAGTGGTGGGCGGGCGACGCGTGGTAGGGTGGCTGCCAGTTGTAGTGCAGTCGAGCTTGGCCGACAGTTATGTTGTTCCACTAATCTGCTCAGTATTATCTAGGGAGGGCGGATGCTCAGTCGGGTGGGTGATGGATGGGATCCAAGTATTTCTTGCAGACGTGAACAACAGTCTCCCGAGAAGGATTGTTAGCGGCGGGCGCATGCGTTTCCATCATCTTGAAACCAATTATTTTGTTCGAGTCTTAGGACCCGATAAGTCGACCTTGGCGACTCATCTTGATTTCTTAACCAAACACTGAACAATTAAATTCTTACTAGCCACATTGACGTTATTAGCCCTGAATTTTTATTAACCAGATTTTAGAGATAATTTTCTTATATCGACGAATTACATTACATCACATTTTTCTCCAGAACCGATACAAAATTATCTCAACCACTGCATAAATGAGGACCGAATTTCAAGGAGAAATGAGTTTACTACAACCCCTCTGCTCCCCAAACAATTTTGTCACCATACTATAAACGCCTTGAATGGCTGTCTTGATAGTTACACTCATGTCCTGCGACGGAAAGTGGAACTAAATACGCTGATCTCATAGGCAAGTCTCACTTGCAAGATGACGTTGGCGCCGGGGCTATCGGACTTGAGTCATCTTGAGTGGTGGAGGGACTAGAAGCCTTATTTATAATAATAATAAATATTAGAGGACAATCCTACACAGGTCGAACTACGCTCATAGTAAGCTCAATAAGGCTTGTGTTATGGGTATTAGACGACGGTATATTTAATAGACATAAATACTTATATAAATACACAGAAAACATCCAAGCCTAAGAAACAAATATTCATGCTGGTCAAAAAAATATTTGCCCTTACCGGGATTCGAACCCAGGACCATCAGCTTCGTAGGCAGGGTCACTATTATCTAGGAAGTCACTACCCGCAGGGTCACTACCCGCTAGGCTAAACCGTTCGTCAATTAGCTCCTATTACGTATCGCTGACATCTAGGAATTGTAATTGCAATGCAATTTAAATTGACAGATCCACCGATCATAATCGCTAGAAAAGAGAATGAATTTACAATGTACGTATTCTGATTGGTCAATGATTTCTCGGTGAATGGTAGCACTTTGTGTCTGTGGGTCGCACGGTCTCACGCAAAGTATCGATTAGCACCTGTCACCTTGACAACTCAATTTGTATTGACAAACCGAACTAGGAACCAAACTAATGAGCACAGACGAAGAGAAAACCAGACTCTCCAAGCTTCTCAGTGGCCTCGAAGTGCAGGATGTGAAGCTGACAGAGCGCTGCTTTCATCTGGTGAAGGAGTTCCATACGCAGTTCGATGAGCAAGTGGATGAGGAGGAGCGGCTGGGCGCCGAGGAGGTATTCGTAAACCCATACGTGGTGGACAAGGAGGCGTTGAGAGAAACTGACAGAAAACTGATGGAGTTACTGGCTGCGAGGAAATGGTCAGTTCTATTATATCTATTGTGTATGGATTGGAATTTTTAATGGATTACCGTATTCCACTTTCTCGCAATGTTAATAATTTACTTGACTGTGAAGCTGTGATTGTCCAACGATACAGAATTAATATTGTCGCTAGTGATGTCAAAGCACGCACTTTTAATAAGTGACTAACTACCGATGAATGTTATGTACTGGTAGCTTACATATTTTTTATCTTGTTAGCCTTGGTATCCAGAATGCATTGCTCTGGTCCCTGATCGGCGATTGACTGATTATTTCACAGCTCAAAAAAGGAGTCGCTAAACAGCGAGATTCTCTCCAACACAGACCCGAAGAGACCATGGCGCACCAACTCCTGCAAGGAGCGGCTCCTGCGTATCGAGAACCAAATCGCGCGACACCACGAAACCGCTTGCGGACGGATCGAACCCCTCCCAGAAGAAAGCATGCAGGAGCTGATCAAACAGTGCTCCGAAGACAACGAGCGGCCGGTCGTCATGACGGTCAGGGACGTGGTTGAAGAAGCCAAGAGGAACCTGCCGAATTTCCAGTACAGGAGGATAGAGAACACTACCGCCACGGCGATTTTCCAGGAAGCGCACAGGATCCATGCTGATGAAGAAGCTCCTTCTCTAGGAGGCAGAAGTGTCGAGGCTGAAATGATTTGATAGACTTTTGTTCGTGATAAATGAAAACCTGGAACAGAACTTTACATTTTATAACTTCTCTACCTTTTCTGTTGAATTCTAATCAATTTGTGATGCTTATTATACCTTTTTGAGTAATATGGCAATATTTTATTATTATGCAATAAATGAAGCACTTATTTATTTTATTGCGTAATTTCGTTGATTTCAATTCAAAGACATCTACAGTCAAGATATTAGTTTTTTTCACCCTTTTTTCTGATCTAAAGCCTAAAAGGCCTAGCTATCCTAACCATGCATCTGTGGCTGCAGCTACTAAGGTTTATCTCGCCCATTCCATAAGTTGTCCACTTCGAAGTCTTCCTCCCGCAGGCAGCGGCCAGTACATCCCCCGGCCACCGAGCCAACACTGCTTCCTGCGCAGCCTGGCTGATCTGACGAACCTGCGGGTGCTGGCGCTGGAGTACTCGCACCTGGCTGACACGAGCGGAGAGGCCATCATCACGGTTCTGCCGGTGCTGAAAAGACCGCATTTCCGGCTGCAGGTCGGAGTTTTAGTGACAGTCTCTAACCACACTGTGCCGAATTTACGCGACTAAGTTCCGCGTCTGATTTCAAGTTCCGACGTGGACGCGCCATACGCGCGGAATTACGCGACAGAAGTGTATAAATTGTATTACCGAAATACGCCCGACGTAAGTGTCGTTGTTTGCCAAAATGTGACGTAATTTCAACATAGTGTGGTGTGGTTAGTTAGACACTTAACCCAAGTATCACAAAGCTGCATTATATAATTCCACACAAGGTCCACATCGGTTTTTAAAGCACTATTAAAAACTTATCAGGTTGACTCGGACTGCAATAGCTGCTTAGAAAACAACGAGATGTAATGCAATATTCTGTATTCTGCGATTCTATTGAGCGTTACACAGTCGCCACAGATTCACTGTTATTCAGCGTTTAGTAGCGTTGTACCCTATCAGCTCCAAAAGTGCATTTTGAGGACATAAATAGGGCAGTTTTCTGAATAATGGTTCACCGGGTGTACCTTTAAAACACTTGCATTTTAAGAGAGAACATACGAAACTCTATAACGCCAACAGACCAGATGTGAAGTATATCAACAAAGATATAATGCTCTATGCTGCTTAAACGTGGACTTTTATGTCATTCCTCACAGATAGAGTTTACTCGTAAATCAGCATTATTAATATAGGCCAAAATTGTACCAGTAGGACCTTTTATGCACTTACACAGCAGCGCACTGCTATAAATCTGTACATCGTGCCCGCCAATTCAGACCTATAATAATTCAGGCTGAATAATGGAATTTAAGTCGGCATTTTGTCTGCTGACTGCTAACTGAACCAGTTATAATTTACCATTATAAGACATGCGTGGACATTTATAAAGCATTTATCAGTAAATTAAATTAACACTGACCACTCGTTTATCCGCGTATTTTTGTAAATATTTAGCTTTTATCCATTTAGTTTATATTAGAAAATATCGGCTTGAACTGAAATATAAATGAATGTGTAAACAGCGTCCACATGTATAATTAATATTTAAAAAAAAAACTTGCAAATAGCCTATTTTATTTTGAACTTTTTTCACATACCTATTTGTGGATATTATGAGTGCGCGTCAAAATATTGACCTAAATATATATCTTATTTCACAATAAAGTTATATTCTAGATACAATTTAACACATCGTTGAAATAACCCAAAGTTTTACTTAACATTAACTTTATTATTTATCCAGAAAATGGCAACTAAAAGATCTTCATTTGCACTTCGACACTCTTGTACGTAGTCAAATCTCTGGCACCTGAAGTATTGGGTACCAGCTGAAGTATTAGGTTTGAAGCGTTTTATGTCCATAACGCAGTTGCCGAGATACTTGATCTGCGGACATTTGGCAATGTCGCAGCCGGATGGGAGCTGGATAAGAGATGGGGGGCAGTTGGAATCATGAAATTTGGGAGAATTGAGCTTGGTGACTTCGACGTCCTTAAAACCGATGTCGTCGAGTTCTTTTGCCAGTCTTTTTAAAATACTCCGGGATACCTCTAATAACCGCCTTGTTCAACTTCTCCTTCTTTCTATAGAAGGTATGAAAGTGCATGTTTTCACTTGTGAGGCCAGCTGTTATTAGACTGTGACTTTCAGGTGAATAGCAATGAATTGCCACCTTGTTGTTGTTTTGGTACTGAAGGTCGAAGTTTTTATTATATTTCATGACGAGGTCTTTGATTTGATGGTGGGACCAGTCAGTTTGCAGTTGGATAAAGGGGGTATGTTACCAGGTTTTTTCCTTGGTTGGACAGCGTTACGTAGGGGTTCTGACATAATGCTTATCTCATAATCTCGTAAAAGCCCGGTAAATCTGTTGCTCGTACCGGTGGTGGTGATATTTTTGCGGCTCTTTCTGCAGCAAACTTCAGCAAAATTCCATGTGGCTTCTGAAATCTCGTCTATATTTCTCTTCGCGGGGGGGTTGGGGTTTGACGAGGATCTTGTGATGTACTTATCTAGGATGTCGCTAGGGAGGGTCCTCTGTCGATAACTTTATTGACAGGGGGAGGTCCCATCACTAATGATGTTTTTATGTGACACTGTACTTGTTGGGTGGGGAGACGGAACAGCTCAAAACGCGTGTGTGCGACTCGAGCACCGAACCGGAAATTTCGCTGTATTTTGCTTACGCCTCCGCATTGTAATTAGGTAGTTAGTTAATTTTTCTAAAACAAATAAAAGATAATTTTGCTCTAAAATTTACATTTAAAATATTTTATAGTTTTACCATATATAAAAATATTTTTATACATTTGACCCGTTACTTAGAAATTATTTCCAAACCGCGGAACAATATAGTTCCAGAACCCTTATGTATATTTAAATCGATATATTAACGATGGGAAATCAGTCTATAGAACTATTATCAATCCACGAGGAACCAACAATGCAAATATAAATTTACATTACAATTTAAATTAAACTCAAGTAGTTACGATAAATATGCATATAACCCAAACCCCCAACCAAAAAGTTTTAATTTAAATAATCAGTTAAATCTCTCTGGTCAAGAGAGAGTAATACGCAATTTCGTTTACAAGTATGACATCATAGTTCCAGTATATTGATTTATGAATGAATGAATGAATGAATGGTGCTTCTCCAGCCAGGGTTCTAAACCTGTTCCGGTCTTTCGGCCGGCATACCAGAGGGCACAAGTTTTGAGGGGGGGCGGAATGACCTGCTCTATAGGAGGGGAAGGATAGTGAATTCAATCGACCGACTCTTCAGCCTGAAGCCAATATAGGATATGTGGAATGGTGAGGATGTGGGATTTGGAGAGCAGCTGTTGTTTTCTTCAAGTTCTTGTTTTCCTTCTATTTTCAGTTATTATTATTAGTTGAGTTTCCTGAGTCGTGTTCGTTTGGGTTATCCGGTAAGTACCCAGTTTCGCTTTCGCTCTCTGTTTCTGGAATACGGTATATTTGCCTCTAGGCCATCCTGACTTCGTCCCTGTTGTGTGATGATTCTGTCCAGTAACTGTGTTCTTCACCGTAGTATTTGATTGATGTCATGCTTAAGGAAATCTTTCCAGGTGTATATAAGTCGGCCGACTTTCTTCTTCCTTGCTTCGTATTTGAATGGAGCGTGTAGAAAGTGCTGTTGTGGGCGTCGCAGAATATGTATTGTAACACTTCCGGTGGTTTTTGATTCGTTTGGTTATCGTTTTGCCCTGTAGTCAGTCATGAATTTTGTGGTATCTTGGATAGCTTCTGGCGTTCTCAAACATGTCTCTGAGGATCAGGCGTTCATATTTTCTTAGTCAAGAACTGACTTTCAACTGTTTGCTTTAGTGAGGGTTGCCGCTTTTTGTCCGTATTTTATAAACAGTGCAATGACCATTTTGTAAATCAGGCGCACTATATTCCAGTCCATGTTGGATTTCTTTATAAAATACATTAGGGCCTTGGAATTGCATATGGCTTGCCGGCACCTCTTTTTTATTGTGTCCTATGTTCTGCCGTAATATATATGCCGAGATATTTGATTTCGTTTACGGTTCGTATTGGAACTCCGTCCAATACACTGGTTGTTTATGGGGTCTCTTATAAGAATTTTCGTCTTTCTACTTTCAAGTTTGCCATGAGCATTTCTCCGATGATATTTAATTATTCACTTTTAGCTACTCCGCGGCATAGCAGCGCTGCGTATAAACGCTCTTTCAGGTTGCGGGCGGTCCGACTCTGGAACGCACCTCTTTGCACTATAAGAGACAGTCCGACTCTTTTTTCTTTTAAGAAACATATCAAAGAGCACTACCTGTCTCTTTCATAAAAGTTATTGTATTTATATTATTCTAAGTAAAGTTTATGTATATATCGGTAATTATTTAGTATTTGCTATCTGTATTTTACAAATATTTTAATTTATTCCTAGGCATTTTAGTTATAGTAATTATTGTGCACTGCCTACCCTTTTATGATAGCAATTCCTGTAATGCCTTGTTTTGCTGGAAGAAATCTATTTTTAGAGACAAGCTCGCCCTTGTAAGTACATGCATTTCCTTTTGATGTAACTTTTAAAATATTTGTGTGCAATATTGTGAAGGAGGTTTGTTCCTATAATTCCCTTTTTCCTGTATTTCTTTATAGCGTCTTGTCCGATGCGAGCATACAGATACCAGAGATAGTATTTTAACATATGTATCATGTTTGTTTCCTGTATATAGGCTATCTGTATGTTTCTGTTAGTCAATTCCGCATCAATGTTGAGTCTTTTAGTTATTTCGGCGCATCCTCTAACGTTCCAAGTAGCAAAGCGCATACGCTCGCATGTGACTTGTGGTTTAAATATGGGGCTGTTTCGTATCATCGTATATCCGGTGTTGTCTGGGATGTCTTCTGTTGATGTTATGGTTGACCCTGAGGAGGTCATGGGTGTTACATTAAGTATCGGGGAAAGTATGGTGTTATCAGTTTGGTTATCGGTTGCTTGATCCGTGGTAAATTTGGCGATTCAAGCAAGTATACGCTGTCGTAGTGGTGTCCTGTGCCGTTGAGGTTGATAGATTTCACTGCATCCGCTGGATTCTTGGGCGTGAATGTGAGCGATGGTGTATTTTGCTGGTGGTTTGTTACGTTAACTAGAAAGTATTTGGCAGCTGGTATTATAATCTCCTCTCCAGCCCAAGTACCGTAATTGCGTAGATTTTCAATGTTGAGTTGTTGAGGATTTCAGGCTCAGTGGTTGCGAGCTTTGTTCTGTTCATCGCCGTTTTCTTCTACATATTTAACTAGGTCCTTACGAATGTGAGTGTGGTTGCATGTTAATTGACATAGGTGATTAATTTGGTCAGCAATTGCAGTGAATAGGCAGTTACCATCTCAGCATTGGTAAGGCTTCCATTACGTTATCTTCTTGGGATGTTGTTGAAAGAAAGAACTTAGAGATAGCGTGATTTGTTTGAACTACCTTTGTCTACGATTAACAGATCATACGGGTTGCGATTGTCCAAGTTTGTGCGTATCTTCGTGCGCCCTAATTCTCGGTAGAGAGCCGCTTAGGACAAAAAGTCTCCGATTTTATTGTTGTTATTGTTCATCAGTGGAAGTCTTTTGTTATTGCCTGTTTTCTGGAAGGTGGTGAAATGATCCTTTTATGATGTGCAATTGTTGGCTGTTTCTCGCTATTTCTCAGAATATGCAGTTATGTAGGTAGTCGACGGGCTTGCATTATTGTTTTATTTTTGTGGGCCTGTCGGACCGGATACAGTTAGAAATAGTTAAGTTTTGTTTTACTGTTATTGGGTAGGTTCCTGTCTAGTTTTGTATTTAGGTATACCTATCTCCTACCTTCTAGTACGGCACTGTGCCTGTGGGATAGTTTGGAGTTGGCCTAGTAATTTGAAGCGAGCGTGGTATCTGTTTATGAAATGGTATTTAGCATTACGAAGGGGGTTACCTGCCAGATATAGAGTTCGTTTTGCCTTTTGATCTGAGTTAGGGCTATCATAATCGCAGCGATCACACCAGGTTGTTGCTCAGCTAGTGAGACTCATTGCACTGATATCACCTACTTCATTTCACTTCATTAGTGCATATTAGTTAGGTCCGTGACTCGGGTCGAGGTTCAGTCCGTGAACAAGGCCCTAAAGATGAAGTACCCGGTTGTATCTGACCCGGCGGAGGGGGATGCATGTGTTTGTGGCGTGTGAGTGTATGTGTCGGTACGGTAAGTATAAAAGTCATTGGTCATCTTATCTTGAATTGTGCATTTTGGGTAGGTCGGGGGAAGGTGTTTAGATTTACCGCTATCATATTAAATGTTTTTGGGGCGGGTGGAACTTGAGTGTACTTTGGTTGTTGCGCTGTATTTTGGTATGGGAAAAGTGAGATGCTGTAGATGTGACTGGTTGTTGATTACGTTTTGGTGCTCTATTATGTATGCGTTGTCGTAGTGGCTGTCGGAAAAGGTCAAGTTGATAGTTCCGACTGCGTTA
The DNA here is from genome assembly GCA_949825045.1 of Argyresthia goedartella. NCBI lineage: Eukaryota > Metazoa > Arthropoda > Insecta > Lepidoptera > Argyresthiidae > Argyresthia > Argyresthia goedartella. Next base: position 11,905,379 of record OX463806.1, read on the forward strand.
TATTCTTGTTGGGGGCTATATACGATTGATGGGCCATTTTGTTGATGGCTACACTTATTACGTAGAACTCCGCGGCTGCTATGATAATTTCTTCACCTCCCCACGTGCCCTGTATGTGGAGATTTTTTATGTACTCAGTGAAAGCTTCTGCGTTTGGTGCGTCGATCGCAAGTTTGATGCGTGGATAATTGCTGTTAGCTTCCACGTCTCTAGCTAAGTCGCTTCTGATGTGGGTATGGTTGAATGTCGCTCCAAACAGATGGTTGATTTGGTCTGCAATTGCATGGAACAGGCAGTTTCCATCTCTGGGCATTGGTAGAGTTTCCATTGTGAGATATTACAACAGGAGAGAGCCTCATGCTGTTTTAGCTAATATGAATGTGTGTGTGGGTCGTTTCTAAGAGGTGTACGGCCGGTATGATGAGAGACGCTGTTTGGCCTTTTACGATCTATTTTTATTCTAATGTTTCCCGATATTTCCAAGATGGGCTGACACCATAGAATGGGTGTCAGATGTGTGAGGGAACGATGTGGGCCTTTTGTGCTTCGAAGCTTTTACAATTGTTCCTAAATAGCAGTCAATTGTTTTGTCTAGTTTCTGGGAATTTGGTGAGATGGCCTTTTTATGGCATGCACGTGTTTAGTTTTTGTTTATTGTCGGGTTTAGTATATTTGCAGTTTAGCTACGTAAAAATATTTCTAGGATTGTTAAGTTTTGGGTTGGCTTATTCACAGAGTTTCAGGGTTTTGTGGAAGGTTATTGTTAATGACTGTTTTGAATGGTCTTTCGAAGATGAGGAGAAAAGAAATCTCGAGGAGAATTATCTCGAATTTATTTTCAGGCAAAGAAATATAAGTATATGTAGCTATAATAATGTTTTATTAGTTGATTTTGCCTATGACGCACCTATAAATGTGATTATGCCTTAGTCAATATGGGCGACCGCGGCCGCGGTAAGTGGTGGTTTTTTTTTAATTGTCAGGAGGCGAGTGGTCCTGAGAGAAATAAAGTTAGAGATAGGTAATCACTATCAATGATGTCCTAATCGGAATGATCTCACCAGGTTGGTGTGTTTAGCGGCGGTGGTGGTGGAGGCTGTAGCGTTGAGGGTGCCGGCCTGTCGCTGCGTGGCTCAGACGTGCACCTGGCCTAGAATTCTAGGGCTTGCACAGATGGGATGCCTAAGAGTATCGCGCAGTTCTCTGGGGATTCATTACACTCGACCGCACTAGCATCATCACAATCACTGAAATGCGCGGTATTGCACAGATGGGGTGCCTAGATGGATCGCGCACATTCCCCAGGTAACCCTTACAGTAACACGCGGTATAAGCCAGCCTATAAGCCAGGCTCGTTTACGGGCCTCCGGAGGCAGAACAAAAGGCGCGCGCCGGGGATGAAAACTATTGTTTGTTTAAATGTGTTTGCGAGATCTCGGGGGGACACGTCCGTTCGGTCCGGCAACACAAACGCCACTCCCTAGTTCTAGTATATTGATTTAGTTTAAAAACTAACTTACTACTAATTTTCAAAAACGTGGGACCAAACTAATACTTTTAACGTACTTACCTATATAGTCAGAAATCATGACAATAACCATAAACACCACTGAAATGTCACAGGATAATAATCCTGTGATGAATTATCCTAGGACACGCAATTTAGTTTACCTGGGATGACATTACAATCCAGTTTTTTTATTTAGGAACCAAACTACTTTAGCGATTTGATAAATTGCTTTTTATTTTAAAGAGTGGATCTCCAGTTTGATTCCATTTTTTTAAATTTAGAAGTTGTCTAGAAGTTTTGTTTCTAAATAAAAAATACTGTAACTAAGTATGTGTTTTTGTTTAAAACTCCTGGGTCAGGCTACACAGCTTCGGTTCGGTTTACACACAAAAAAATCACTATGCACTAATTCTGGGCAGACCTGGGTCCACACCCTGGCAAAGAGCTTTAATCTCCTAGCGCCAACTCGTGGTAATTGCAATATTGCAATAGTGCTTCACCAAGCGATGTAGGCCTTGAAATATGCATCATCAGTAGCATCACGCCGCGCCGCGCCGCGCCGGTGACATATTTTGTTCTACGTGGTCTATCTGTGTTATTATAAAATTATTATAAGTATTTTTGTGCTTTTTAGGGTTCCGTACCCAACGGGTAAGAACGGAACCCTATTACTAAGACTTCGCTGTCCGTCCGTCCGTCCGTCCGTCTGTCACCAGGCTGTATCTCAAGAACCTAGCTAGCTAGAGAGTTGAAATTTTCACAGATTATGTATTTCTGTTGCCGCTATAACAACAAATACTAAAAAACAGGATAAAATAAATATTTAAGGGGGCTCCCATACAACAATACCACATACAAACTTATGGATGCACCTGGTTACGTACATGGAGTGTGAAAGTAACCGCACCAATAACTTTGTAAACAATATTTTGCTGTGTAAAATCCAAACTATTCACTCCACACCATCGCTTCCATTGAACCGTGGTACGGAACCCTTCGTGCGCGATTTAGACTCGCACTTGACCGGTTTTTTTATTTTATTTAGTATATTATGTATTTATTATCATGTATTATTATATATATTTATTACATTATTATGTTTTAGTTGTAAACAATTAGATGTGTACAGTTTTATTGTGCACTAGGACTCTCCTTTTGCACATTTTTTCCTGTCCTGCCTAGGTTTGCTGGTAGAAATCTCTCTTTAGAGATAAGCTCGCCTTTGCTCATAAAATGTTTTGTTACCTTACTACTAAGATTTCTGTGCAAATAAGAACATGAAATTTAAAAGTATTTGTGCTTTTACTTACTGCGGCGCTTGTGTCAGTGTCCGCCGTGAGCGCCGCGAGATATCATACAAAAAGTCTGAGAACGCTTATACATAAACGCTCCCATAACATAGCGTAGGATTCGGCTTCAAGACATCATATCCGCTAACGATCTGTTGTCCTTGAACTAGAAGTTACTTATGATTTGCGTTTTCATCTTTCACAGTCTCCGTGTCAATCTTTATTCCTTGCTGTAGAATACGCGACTGGTAGTCTTAAAACGCAACCCAATGAGAAAATATGTCTAAATAAATAACCTATGGGGCGACAACCTTCCGTATCGGGTATCGCAATAATAACATATAAGACGTGAGGGTGAGGTTTCCCGAGTTGTTGTTGCCCTATATAGTTACGTGTGTTGTATTTATGCTACCGCAGCTAATTTGCCGCGAGGGTCAGATCCCAGGACGAGCTGACGCGGCGCTGGGTGCTGGCGGTCATGTCATACCCGACACAGCGTGGCGGCGCGTCGCCATGGCCTGTCCTGACCTATATCTGTCGATGTCATTCTGTAAGTACTTCATCCCAAACATACTCGTTTCATTCGTATTAACACTCCCTTCATGGCGACTTATACCGATTTCACACCAGGGCAGAACAGTAGTGTCTCCATTCCTTTTCTACGCGAAACAAGGAGATTGACGCATAGCTCTGTCCCTAACTGGACCTTGTGTGAAATCTGCATTCGGTTAGCCACACGACTGAGCCCAGGGATACCAAAGACATTTTAATCGTCCAATAGTTTGGTCTGGTTAGGCTGGCAGTGCTGAACCAACTAAATGGTCTAGTTGGCGGTGGATGACACCAGCCAGCAGACGGCTGATTGCTAAGCCACAGTTTTTTAGTTGATAAGCGGCTTTAGCAAGGCGACCGCGGTTTCAGATGCTTAGTAGATTTTTTCTATGCATAATTAGTGTATTCTAAGACGATTGCAAAAGACGCGAACCGTCGGAAATTATTAGTTTTCAAGTTATAATTTCTTTTAAATCGCCATTTCAAGCATTCGGGACACGTGGGGATGTGGGAGTATTAGGGAGGGGAAACGACAGATTTGACCGATTTTTCGACGTCAGATATAGAGAAAGTTTATTGACCTCGAGGTCATCGACCTTGCCTTGAATTTTCGCTCGTTTTCCCCAGAAAAATCCAGTGACATCGTTCAACGTTCATTGACCTCGAGGTCACCGACCTTGAAACATAAGGTCATTGACCTGAAATTGTCAATTTTGCAGTTCACATAAGATAATTAATTGAACTCGAGGTCATTGACGTTCAAATTTATCTAGTGCAGTTTTTGCAGAAAATACTCAGTTTTCAGTCAGAAAGGTACCTACAGCATCCAATTTGGACCAAAAACAAACAGAGTACGTAAACTCATTTACGTCTTTAAAAATCTCAGGCATGTAGCGGACCCAAGGCTCTTAAGACAGGTTTACATGGCATTGTGTCAGTCAATTATTACCTACTGAATTTCATCTTGGGGTGTTGCTGGCAAAACGGATATGTTGGGCCTTGAGAGAGCTCCTCACTTTTCGCCAACTATTAATTCAACACCTCGTTCTCAGGCAACTCTCCAAGCTTTTCTTTGACCTATCTGTACTCGTCGTAATGACAGAGTTTTTAATACGTCATCAATGAAAAAACACAGCTTGGCTTTTTCTAAAAGGTTTTTCCTGTTCTTGGTCCCTCGTCTATACAACAGCATCAATCGAATTCTCAATATTTATCCCCTTAATAAGACCGATGTGAAGTAGGCAGCCAAAAGTTAGCAGCCAATATAATCCGACCAATATAAGGAGGTACTTTTTCATATTTCACTATGGGCCTTTATGATAGATTTAAGGCAATATAAATGGTGTCTAGTGCCTGTTGCTAAAACCAATACTTTCTTAATGAACCATGCACCCTAAAATGTCGACATAATACTCACAATATTCAATATAGTTAGTTGGCTGTGGCACTTGTGGTCTTCTAGTCCGATATTGGTATTCAAATGTATTCTTGATTATGCGTTAAGACCTAAATAACCTAGAAAAACACAGCTTATTTACTAGCCGAACTTCCTTCGTGGTCAAAAACACCAGCAGCGGTTTCAAGGTGGAGTACACAAATTCAAAGTTTCACTTTCTTTCGGCTGTGGTAGTGTCTTCTCGTTCGAAATTGACCTGTTTTAGTATTCAAGATTATGCTTTACGACGTACTTAACATAGCTAGATCCAGTTTTTGTACAAGCCCAACCTCCTTCGTTGTCAAAAACACCAGCAGCGGTTTTAAGGTGGAGAAAACAAATTCAAAGTTTATTTTTAAGTCAGCTGTGGTAGTGTCTTCTCGTTCGATATTGACCTGTTTTAGTATTCAAGATTATTCTTTACGACGTTCTTAACTTAGCTAGATCCAATTCATTTACTAGCCAAACCTCCTTCGTGGTTAAAAACACCAACAGCGGTTTCAAGGTAAAGAAAAGAAAATTCAAAGTTTCTTTTTCAGTCGGCTGTGGTAGTGTCTTCTCGTCCGATATTGACCTGTTTTAGTATTCAAAATTATGCTTTACCATGTTCTTAACATAGCTAGATCCAGTTTATTTACTAGCCAAACCTCCTTCATGGTCAAAAACACCAGAAGCGGTTTCAAGGTGGAGAAAACAAATTCAAAGTTTCTTTTTCAGTCGGCTGTGGTAGTATCTTCTCGTCCGATATTGACCTGTTTTAGAATTCACGATTATACTTTACGACGTACTTAACATAGCTAGATTCAAGTTATTTACTAGCCGAACCTCCTGCGTGGTCAAAAACACCAGCAGCGGTTTCAACGTGGAGAAAGAAATTCAAAGTTTCTTTTTCAGTCGGCTGCGGTAGTGTCTTCTCGTTCGATATTGACCTGTTTTAGTATTCAAAATTATGCTTTACGACATACTTAACATAGCTAGATTCAGGTTATTTACTAGCCGAACTTCCTTCGTGGTCAAAAGCACCAGCAGCGATTTCAAGGCGGAGAAAAGAAATTCAAAGTTTCACATTCAGTCAGCTCTGGTACTGTCTTCTCGTTCGATATTAGAATGTAATAGTGTTCTCGATTATTCTGTAAGACCTACATAACATAGCTAGATCCAGTTTATTTAATAGGCAAACCTCCTTCGTGGTCAAAAACACCAGCAGCGGTTTCAAGGTGGATAAAACAAATTCAAAGTTTCTTTTTCAGTCGGCTGTGGTAGTGTCTTATCGTCCTATATTGACCTGTTTTTGAATTTCAGATTATGCTTTACGACGTACTTAACATAGCTAGATACAGGTTATTTACTAGCCGAACCTCCTTCGTGGTCAAAAACACCAGCAGCGGTTTCAAGGTGGAGAAAACAAATTCAAAATTTCTTTTTCAGTCAGCTGTGGTAGTGTCTTCTCGTTAGATATTACAGGTTATTTACTAGCCGAATCTCATCGTGGTCATAAACACCAGCAGCGGTTTCAAGGTGGAGAAAAGAAATTCAAAGTTTCACATTCAGTCGGCTCTTGTATTGTCTTCTCGTTCGATATAAGCATTTTATAGTATTCTAGATATTTCTGTAAGACCTATTTAACATAGCTAGATCCAGTTTTTTTACTAGTCGAATCTCCTTCGTGGTCATAAACACCAGCAGCGGTTTCAAGGTGGAGAAAAGAAAATTCAAAGTTTATTTTTCAGTCGGCTGTGGTAGTGTCTTCTCGTTCGATATTGACCTGTTTTAGTATTCAAAATTATGCTTTACAACGTACTTGACATAGCTAGATACAGGTTATTTACTAGCCGAACTTCCTTCGTGGTCAAAAACACCAGCAGCGGTTTCAAGGCGGAGAAAAAAAATTCAAAGTTTCACATTCAGTCGGCTCTGGTACTGTCTTCTCGTTCGATATAAGCATTTTATAGTGTTCTTGATATTGCTGTAAGACCTATTTAACATAGCTATATCCAGTTTTTTTACTAGCCAAACCTTCATCGTGGTCAAATACAACAGCAGTGGTTTTAAGCTGGAGAAAACAAATTCAAAATTTCTTTTTCAGTCGGCTGTGGTAGTGTCTTCTCGTTCGATATTGACCTGTTTTAGAATTCAAGATTATGCTTTACGACGTACTTAACATAGTTAGATCCAGTTTATTTACGAGCCAAACCTCCTTCGTGGTCCAAAACACCAGCAGCGGTTTCAAGGTGGCGTACACAAATTCAAAGTTTCTTTTTCAGTTGGCTGTGGTAGTGTCTCCTCGTTCGATATATACCTGTTTTAGTAATCAAGATTATGCTTAACGACATTTTTAACTTAGCTAGATCCAGTTTATTTACTAGCCGAACCTCCTTCGTGGCCAAAAACACCAGTAGCTGTTTCAAGGTGGAGAAAACAAATTCAAAGTTTCACTTTCAGTCGGCTGTGGTAGTGTCTTCTCGTTCGATATAGACCTGTTTTAGTATTCAAGATTATGCTTTACGATGTTCTAACATAACTAGATATCCAGTTTATTTACTAGCCGAACCTCCTTTGTGGTCAAAAACACCAGCAGCGGTTTCAAGGTGGAGAAAACTAATTTAAAGTTTTTCAGTCGGCTGTGGTAGTGTCTTCGCGTCCGATATTGACCTGTTTTAGAATTCAAGATTATGCTTTACGACGTACTTAACATAGCTAGATCCAGTTTATTTACTAACCGAACCTCCTTCGTGGTCAAAAACACCAGCAGCGGTTTCAAGGTGGAGTACACAAATTCAAAGTTTCACTTTCTTTCGGCTGTGGTAGTATCTTCTCGTTCGATATTGACCTGTTTTAGTATTCAAGATTATGCTTTACGACGTACATAGCTAGATACAGGTTATTTGCTAGCCGAATCTCCTTCGTGGTCATAAACACCAGCAGCGGTTTCAAGGTGGAGAAAAGAAATTCAAAGTTTCACATTCAGTCGGCTGTGGTAGTGTCTTCTCGTTCGATATGGACCTTTTTAAGTATTCAAGATTATGCTTTACGATGTTCTTAAAATAGCTAGATCCAGTTTATTTACTAGCCGAACCTCCTTCGTGGTCAAAAACACCAGCAGCGGTTTCAAGATGGAGAAAACAAATTCAGGCTGTAGTGTCTTCTTGTCTGATAATGGCATGTAATAGTGTTCCAGATTATGCCACAGGACCTACTCAACATTACTAGGTACATATATCTATTAAATGCACCTCCTTAGTCGTCAGAATCACCAGTAGCGGTTTCAAGAAATGTCAATAAGTTGAAACACTGCTATAAGCCAACAGATGGCGGTAGGTTAACTAATCTATTGTTTTTGGATTTAATAGTAAGATTTAAGATTCTTATAAATAGATCCAGTCCTACAATGATCTTATATCACGTAGCAGAAATCACAACTGTCGCTGCCTTCGTATAAATCGTGTCAGAAATAGGGAGATAGGTGGTGCTATAAACATGCTATAAAGCTATAAGTAGCGCCTTGATGTCAATCTCATCCAAGTGCCTTAAGATCTTTGTGGCTCTGTAGAGCCACCTACATAAATAATTATTAGCCGAATTAATAGGTATGTTTATTGTGAATATTTTTGGGAAAAAAGTTTACCTACGTAAAAATGCTTCTATCATCTATTAGATGGCGTTAGCGGCGGGTGACGTCATATGATCAAGATCATCACATGTTGGTATCTTCTTCTGGGCCGATTTATTTATTTATTTATTGTCTAAATTTTGTTTGTGCCATTACAGCTTATACCAGATCGACATAAACATTCACGACATATTTACATGTTACAACACAATTACAATTCAAATAAACGGTATTGGTAAAGAAAAGCAGTCTAGATTATGTTTTAGGGCCTATTCAACAAAGCTAGACACAGCACATATACTAGCCGCATCTGCTCGGTAGCCAAAATCACTAGCAACGGTTTCAACAAAATATCAATAAGTTGAAACGCTGCTATTAGCCAACAGATGGCGTTACCTGACCTCGTTGATAGCTTTTTAATTATAAAATTTTAATAAATAGTTACAGTGGCAGAGGATCTTATGGCTTCTTTTATATTATATATTTGTAATTTCATTTCATCGATGTTTTTGTTCATTCACAAATTTCATCGGACTTTTGTGCTTCGGTACAATCGAAATACCAACTTTTCTTTGGTGCTTGAGGCTTGAGGCACTAATTAAGTTGGGAAGACCGGGTTGATTATTAAAAATAATTTATTTATTGGACAGAGTAACGACAAGGTTAATTACTAATACAATATTGACTTATTCTAATAACTTAGGTAGTATATATATTTAATGTATAGCTGACTGTTCATTGACGTCATGACCTAGATGGAGTGGTGCTGACAAAGAAGAGTTTTAGTGGTTGGTCTATCTTAACTCCTCCCCCCTCAAGAGATAAATTATCCGAAGCCGGCGTAGAAGGATTCGGAGAATTTCGTCCTATACAATTTGTATATGTCCTGAATTTAAACAATAAGAAAATAGTAAATGAAATAATAAGGATATACAATAAAATGGTCCAAACACTGATATTTTTCACGACATAAGTGAAGTTTGTCGAATTGTTTTCACTGACACTGAACTTTGCGCTGTTGATGTCGTCTTTAATCTCGCTGAAGTCTACGTTTTGAAGGTCCAGTTGCTTATCCTCTTGAATGATGGAGTTTCGTAGTTCTGGTAGTGGTTTAAATGGAAATTAAGTTCTGCGGCTTACGCTTTTAGGAACATCAGATAAAGCACGGATGTGGCTACATCTAGGCTAGTATATTTTAGTTACTTTCATAGTGTGATGTCCTATGGTATCTTGTTGTGGGGGAAAGCAGCGGATATTCAAACTATTTTTATTTTACAGAAAAGAGCTATTCGAGCAATTTATAATTTAAAACGAACAGACTCCTTAAGAGAGCTTTTTAAAGAAATTGACATACTAACTGTAGCTAGTCAATTTATTTTCAAAAATATAATGTATGTACGCAAGAACCTTACAACATTTTCCAAACTTAGCGATAGCTGTAATGTTAACCTAAGAAATAATCACAGACTATGTGCGCCCCGATTTAGACTCGCGAAGGTTAGCAATTCTTTCAAAGGTCAGTGCATTCTCTACTAAAATAAGATACCTCTGGAGATTTTGAAATTGCCATTTGAGCAATTTAAAAAGCATGTTAAAGCGACTTTGTCGAAAAAGGGATATTACAATGTTCAAGATTACTCAAATGACAGGACTGTATGGGGTTAATCTGGCTCAACACAGACCTGTCGCTGTCAATAATTTTGTAATTATTTATTCCTGCTTATTAATCATAACAATTAAATTTTTCATATTTGTATTAGTTAAGCACAACCTATTTTTAAAAGAGATCTAAAAAGCAATCTGGGGGAGTTTCTACGCCCTTCTCCCACATGGTCCATTGTAGAGAAGAGGCAAAACATGAAGTTTGCCAAGTATATGTAAATATCTACAGTAATAAAGTACTTTGACTTTTGACTTTTGACCATGAAGGAGGTTTGGCTAGTAAATAAACTGTATCTAGCTATGTTAAGTACGTCTTAAGGCATAATTTGAATAATAAAACAGGTCAATATCGAACGAGAAGACATTGCCACAGCCGAAAGAAAGTGAAACTTTTAATTTGTGTACTCCACCTTGAAACCGCTGCTGGTGTTTAGGACCACGAAGGAGGTTCTGATAGTAAATAACCTGTATCTAACTATGTTAAGTACGTCGTAAAGCATAATCTTGAATACTAAAACAGGTCAATATCGAACGAGAAGACACTACCACAGCCGACTGAATGTGAAACTTTCAATTTGTTTTCTCCACCTTGAAACCGTTGCTGGTGTTTTTGACCACAAAGGTGGTTCGGCTAGTTAATAAGCTGTGTCTTGCTAGGTTATATAGGTCTTAACGCATAATCAAGAATATATTTGAATACCAATATTGGACTAGAAGACCACAAGTGCCACAGCCAACTAACTATATTGAATATTGTGAGTATTATGTCGACATTTTAGGGTACATGGTTCATTAAGAAAGTATTAGTTTTATCAACAGGCATTAGACACCATTTATATTGCCTTAAATCTATCATTAAGGCCCTTAGTGTGATATGACAAAGTACCTCCTTAATTTGGTCGGATTATATTGGCTGCTAACTTTTGGCTGCCAACTTCACACCGATCGCAATAAGAACATATGTAAAACTCACTTAACTAAGTGGTTACAAACTCTGCTATGAAGAAACGGAATGTCTACTTAAAACATAGTTCCTATTTGCTTATTTTACATTACAATTATAAACACACTTTCATACAATTTCACACCCTGCATTCAACTTTCATCAGTTTTGTGCAGACACAACTTACCAACCACAATTACTCACCCTGCTTTCTCAATAACTTCAAGTTTATAATCTTACATCCTATCATCTTGAAAGAGCAGGCACACTCTTTACATTCCTACACAACATTCCTGTATATATACACAGTCAGGTCATAAGTTCTGTCACACAATAAAAACTTTTGAATTTAGAACGCTGGCCACAAAAAAGTTTATTGAATTCGAATTTCGAATTTTTCATGAAAATAAAAATGTGTACTTATTAGAATTTTCCTCATTTTTAAATATGGAGTGGACACTTAAAGAAGACCGTGTCGCAGTTATTGCGTTGCATCGTTGCGGTTACGCGCCAATTCAGATTTTCGACTTACTGAAAAATTTGAATATAACCAAAAGATTCGTTTATCGTACCATAAAACGATACAATGAAGACTTCTAGTGTAGATGACAGGTCAAGAAGTGGTCGCCCTCGCTCTGTTAGGACTCCAGCAGTGATAAAAGCTGTGAAGGCGCGAATTCAAAGAAATCCCATACGTAAGCATGGGATTTCTTTGAATTCGCAAAGCAGAAACTGTTGGCCCTTCAGATGGGGTTAAGCAGGACCACGGTGAAAAGGGTGTTAAATGAAGACTTAGGGCTTAGGGCATATCGAAGAAAAACAGGACATCGTTTGGACGCTCGTTTAATGGACCTGAGACTAAAAAGATGCCGCGCTTTGTTGAAGCGGTACGCGGGAAAAAAGCATCGGGAAATTCTTTTTTCGGATGAAAAAATTTTCACCGTGGAAGAGAGCTACAACAAACAAAATGATAAGGTGTACGCACACAGCAGTGAAGATGCGAGCAACCTTTTACTTTTTAGGGTTAAGTATTAATTTTCTTCTCCACTGTTGCCAATGAAACTAAGTTTTTTTCAATTGATTTAAATAAAACCCTAGATTGTTATACCTCGTTAGATAGCTGATGAAACGTAGATATTTTAAAACACATCTGCCGAACAACTGCCATAATATTTTTTTTAGATATCCCTTAGAGAAAAATAAACTTTCTAATATTTTTTTTTAATTTCTTAACTTTCACTTGTCTACTCGGCCTATTCAATTAACTTATGCACTATTTTAATGATTGACGTTCTAAAGCATCTTATTACACATATGAAAATGCAATAATAATAATAATAAGACACACAAAATAAACAAAATTAAATTTAGTAGCCTAAAAATCGGCAATTTTAAATAAAAAAATTAAAAGTCGAATATCTCGAAAAGGGTTAAGTTTAGGGTAGGGTGTTTCATAGTTAAATAAGTCAGAAATTATGGGTACTCCGTGCCCTTAACGGATCTAGCACGACTTTTCCTGTAACCCTGTATATTTATATATATGTTGATCACCCATATATACTGAGCACCATTTGACAACCGAGATACGGTGTTTTCACTAGTTCGGTTGTCACTGATTCCTCCTATTTTACGATATATGTTCCCAATTAAGTACGTCTCCTTATTTTTTAAGTAGAACCTGTGTAAACCATGGTATCTGTCAATAAACAATTTCATTTCATGACTATCCCGACCATTTAGAAGGCAGTGGCAGCCAAACCAGACCAAACTATAGGCCAATTAAAAAGTCTTTAGTCTGGGGGTACCTACTCGTAAGAGCTTGAGGGACTTAATTCTCATGCAAATAGGTACATAATAATACCACCATAGTATAGCAATTGCTCCAGTCACTCAGGTATACACCTTGGTGTTGGAAGTAGACGTGGCTCGGGCGACTGAATAGCCTAGGGATTGTCGTAAGAATGATTTACATGCCAAACTCACGCAAGCCAACATAAAGGGACCGTTTACAGGTTAGTGCTGGGGTAGATAGTTTGGCAACCTTGGCAAGTATTTTAAATCAAGCAAAACCGACTTCAAGGCGCATATATTCCTCCTCGTCGGGATGCGAACGAATGTCGTCTATAAACACGAAAAAGAGGAGAATATGTCTGTCATCAATTCATCAGGCTGCGTCCGTGACTACGATAACGTGCGCCGCTGCCTGTCCAACTCGATCCCCCTGCGAGAGATCCACGTGGAGTTGGGAGTGGACCTGCTGATGCAGCAGCGCCAGGACTCTGACGTCAGCTGTGTGGTGCGCCATGTTGCGCACGCCTTCGGGAATGCTCTGGGTGAGTACGATGCTCCTACGATGAGGAGAGCGGGGTGGCTGATGCAGTTGTGCCCACGTTTAAAAGTCCCTGATCTTGCAAACAAGACAGAATTTAGGATGTTTATATTGTGTGTGCGTGTGGATTGAGTGTAGTTCTAGTACATTGTGCACCGAGGAGAAAAAGCACTGTTTTATGTCACGGGCGCGATATTGAATTCTAAACGTAAAGAAGTTCTCCAAAAGAGAATGGGCAGATTGGGACCACCCTCCAATAGCGTTAAGATGTATGTCATTGTATAGGTATTTTCAATAGGAACAATATTTGTTATGACAGCTTTATTGTCACAGTTGTCCGTTCAGAGATATCTTGCATATAGGTTACGATAAAATATATTCAAAAAGCTTTTTTTTGTTGTGCTTAGTACTTTTATTTTGTGATCATAACTTTATTTCGCCAATTCCTCGTGCCTGCGCGTAAGCCCGAACTCGCCGGTTTGGACGGAACCGTGCGGTATGCCCCCCCCCCTCCAAACCGGTTGCCGGGCGGCCGCGCCGGTGCGGTGCGCTAGCGGCGCTGCAGGTAAAAAACACTCAGTCGTTCGTTGCTATTGTGCGTGAATTGTTGTTATCTTATCAGTCACTCGATCTTCCAACGACTTTGACCTTGGCATTATTTTTGGACACTGATTTATCCTCGCAAACCTGCTCTAATTATTGAATCGGCTACTACACTGGACTTTTGAATTGCATCAAGATCGGATAATAGTTATGGAAGATTTCCGCAACTGTGTTATGTGTCGGCGAGGCCTTTATCGTGGCAGATATCAAAGACATGCTCTGACAGATAATCTCCCAGGAGCGCAACCAGAGATCGCTGCGTTCATACAACAACATGCAGTGTTGGAGGTGAGTGTCTTCTTGTTTCTTTTTTGTAAGGAAGTAGGTGTATGTATATTTATTTATTTGTGTTTATTTTGAGGCTAGACGCACAGAATAAATAATAGTACTAGCACAGAAAGGACACTGTGCAAAACCATTTAACTAAATAGCGACTCTTGCGTTTTTCTTCATATCGATGACATGGTTCCTAAGAACAAATCTTCGTATGTATTATAGTTTCAGACTTTCCCATACTGACCGATTTGAATGCGCCACCCTGTATACTATTTATTAATCTATACAATACTAGATACAAACACACAACCTACCCATACACACACATGACATTAGGTTTATCGTATATATATAATGAAATCCTTTATTGGCCACATTTTAAGATTAGATGTAAGTACGGCTGTGGATTTTTGTTGATTGAACAAAATAAAAATAATGTTTTTTTATTATTTCCAGGTGATATTTAACAACACCAGGAGCGTCTGCCATAGATGCTGGCAGAGAGCAGTGAATGCTGCTGGACCGCCTGTTGCAGCAGAAGTACCCGAGGCTCCCGAAGAGAATGAACAAAATGTTCAGGTACTTCATGTTCCTGAGTACATGAGAGCACCAAATAGCCACAGGCATTGTATTTTCAACAATTGCCCTAATGATACCCGACTCAGAATACCAGAGGCCATTAAACTCCACGTCTTCTGTGAACACAAACTGTATATACCAGAGGAAGCTAGAGTATGTAGAGAACACATTGAAGGCAATAACTGGGATGATCTGCCTGATTTTTGCAATATTAGTCATGATTTTACTGCAGCCCAGTTTAATCATGTTTGTGACATGCTACGAGCAGCAGTCCAACGTGGTTTGAGATTCGATTTTAGAGTTCGCGGAACCCTAACGAATGAAGAAATGCATTTTTGGATTGGTCTTAACAACGACCAATTCGATACCATTTTGGCACAAACTCCATCACTGGGTGAGAGATGTAGTGATTCAAGAACTGCGTTAGCCACATTATTAATAGAACTTCGCACGGGAGATTCAAATGAAAGGCTTTCGACATTATTTAAAATGTCGAGAAGAAAGTTTGAATGGTGTTTAAAAATAACACGGGAATGCCTAACGAATGAATATGTCCCACAACACTTGGGTATTGATCACGTGACCAGACAAAACATTCTGGCGAGAAACCTAACAATTCCAAAAAACCTCTTTGGGAATGAAGAAAATAGCAAAACAATATTGATTTGTGATGGAACTTACATATATATACAAAAAAGCAGCAACTTTTTGTTCCAACGACTGTCATACAGTTTACATAAGTTTCAAAACTTATTAAAACCCTTTTTGGTCGTTGCCACAGATGGCTACATAATTGATGTTATGGGACCATTCGCTGCTACCAAAACAGACGCGCAAATCATGAGTGATATAATGACGAATGAAGAAAACCCTTTACATCTGTTATTACGCGAAAATGATGCATTAATCTTGGACCGTGGATTTAGGGATGGTTTGGGGTCCATTGAAGCTTGGGGCTACGATTGGTATGTGCCACCAACTAAAGATCGTCGAGAGACACAACTTACAACTGAACAGGCCAATGAAGCTCGCGCCGTAACAATGTGCCGATGGGTAGTGGAAGTGGTAAACGGCCGATTTAAAAGAGACTTTAAACTCTTGCGGCAAAAATATTTTAATAGGGCGCTGCCTAACATGTTCGTCGATTTTAGAATCGCTGCATCTATTATAAACCACTTCCACGTGCCCATTGAAGACAACGCCCACGCAGAAGATTTTTAAATCACATAAGACGGAAAGTTGATACGCCAAATCTTTTGTATACCTATGTAGATAGAAAACGATTAAACAACCGAAGGGCAGATTTTCAACGAATCGAAGCAAATCTAATAGAGAACTTCCCAAGGGTCACCGTGGATCAAATAATCGTGCTTGCCTTGGGTACCTATCAGTTAAAACTTGCGAAAAGTTATTGCAGCGAACATCTACAGAATGGTTTATATCTTATAGAAACATATAGAGAAAATCGGTTAGATGATTTGCTCGATTACGGTTTACAAGAAAATGCGTGGCTTCTGCGTGGACGTATCCAATCTCGTCATGTTAGGCAAAAAATATATTATTGTTATATTTTGATTGCAAATGAAGGCAATAATATTGTTGAACATTATTGCACATGTTTATCAGGAAGGAGAACGATGGGCACATGTGCACACATTATATCAATAATCTGGTATTTAGGGTATGCGCTTCATGAAGGGTTTAATGCACCAGCAATATTTTTAAATGACGTCATAGTAGATGAACCCTAAGTAAAGCGTAGCCTAAATAGCAGACTTAAGATCCTGTAATTAGTAATTGTAATAATAAATAGTTAAAGAATGACCTGTGCTATTATTTTTTTTCCCAAGAAAATATTAATGTAATTAACCCCTTATCGGACCTTATATGTCATATATCTCTGAACGGACAAGTGGGACATTAAAGCTGTCAAAGCAAAAGTAATTCCTATTGACAAGACCTATCCAACGACATATATCATACTGCTATTGGAGGGTGGTCCCAACTCCCAAACATTTTTGCCCATCGTCCTTTAACTCCCGAGCGAAGCGACTGTGTTATGTGTTAATTTCCGAGCAAAACGAGGGAATTGAGACTGAGTCCTGAGTGCAGTGAGCAAGTAAGCGTGCCCAAGATAAAACAGCGCTATCCTCGAAGAGTATACTTATTCTCAATACTCAATATATTTATTGCATTCCATAAAATTGATGTTGCATTGGATGTTATAAGGATACATGTGTTATTTATGGACCTTGCAAAAAAGGATTGCAAAAGAAGAGAGGGAAACAAAGTTTGTTAATTTGTAATTTTATGAATTTAAACTTTATTTACTATTGGTCAGTAGGAAGTAAATATCAGTCATGAAAAATTATCCTAGAAATGTTTTTTTTGTCTATTTAAATTTGTCATTTAAGTACTCATCAACTATATAATAGCATTAATTATATGATATTTGTTTTAATTTATGTATAAATATATTATCTTTCAAGCAAGTTCGTAATATGTTATATTTATTAATTGTGTTTCTAATTATCAGTTTTAAGTAATTTTCCACTGGTTTTTACTATTGCACCGTTGATTTTATGTATTTGTTTAAATTTTATCACTTAAAGTCACTGAAACAGAAACGTTTCCATATAGTTTTTCACTGTTTCCATACGGTAACACTGAAATTAGTTGTTATTTCTCCTTGTTTATATTTTTCATTTAATTCACTCACGGAGCGATTATTTTTGCGATGTTTACTTAGCAGCGCCCTCTCGCGACTCCGACTCTACTTTTTCCACCTTCTGCTAGAAATTACAAAAAGCAAGGAACTTGCTAATAACAGGTCCATATTGGCTCATCTAAAGTCTATGTTCCGAAAATGGTCTTACTAACGATTTGTACTCCGAATGATCACTCTTCCTAAGATGTTGGTGCCTATTTTTTTCAATTTTTAGTACTACCGACGAAGATCGTACACACTCTGGTTTCCGAATTTTTTTATTACTAAGTAATATTTCTACTGAAACTGATCTAAATTCCTAAGTGTTTTTTACCATAACGTTGTCATTCATAAACATGTTTTTCATAATATTGTTACTCATATTATTGATAAGTTATAATTCTTATTTGAGTGTAGGGTACCGACATGAAGTTAGTATCGCACTTCATTCTTATTCTTATCGATAGCCAACTTCATGTCGGTGCATTATCATTACGAAGCGTATTTGCGATATTGTGCATTTGTTATTTTATGAAGTTTTGTTTGAACAATGGAGGAAAATTAAAACTAGTCGCGTCGGATTTAAATTAATATATACGAAAAAACAAAGTGACGGATGATAAACAATACTGGGCTCCTGAAATAAGAAGCAATGCAAAGTATAAGTGCAAGTCGAGATTAATTACAACTTTTGATAAGGATGTCAATAAGTATAAATTACTGAATGGACCGCACCAAGAACATGATCATGAACCGGACGCGTTAAAAGAAAAGGTATGTATTTGTAGTCCATTTGTCCCTAGATGGCAAACCTCAATAACAAACCATAAAATTTGACATTTGTAGTGAAGGGACAATTGATTTTATTGATTTCACAAGCTGTTTTATAATAGTGATCCGATATATTGTTTAAAAAAAGCTATTTCTATTGAATTTATATTATTAAACACTCTGGAACGTTATTCACATTATTCACATTTACATTATTCACTCTGGAACGCGGGCTCGCTGAATACTGGGCATGATGAGTTCACGGTAGCTATGTTGCAAAGATCGCCCGATTTTGTAGCTATTAACGAAACTTGGCTCAGGGACGGGGAGGTGGGGCGCGCGCCGACAGTGCCCGGATACAGACTGCGCCATGTAGCTCGCTCAATGGAGGTTAGACGCGCGCGAAGTGGAGGTATTGCTTTTTACATTAAGTTAGGTATGAAAGCAAAAATCTACCCTCATCCGCTATCTGAGTTCAAAGTCGAGCAAATGTGGCTTTCTTTGAATATTAAATCAATAAAAATCATAGTCGGAACTGCCTATCGTCCTCAGTGGATGGCTGTGGATGACTTTTTGGATGCACTGACTGACTCAATATCCGCGTTTTCGAAGTTCGACCGCATTGTATTAACTGGTGACTTTAATATTGATTTGCATGGTCCGGGGAATGCTATGACACATAAGTTGCAGCAATTCCTTGACTATACTAAGTTAACAAATTATGTAGCCGAGCCAACACATTTCACCGATACCAGCGCAACGTTTATAGACCTTTTCTGCACTAATGCCGGTGTAACTCAAGTCTGTGTGGATCATATTCCTGACCTCGGTGCACACGCGTTTGTAACTGTTACAATAAAGGTTAAAAGGGAGAAATATATACCACGTAAAGTTCTGTACAGGCCGATTAAAAATATAAACCTGCAGTCGTTTGACATTGACCTGCATAAAATTAACTGGGATTCTGCTCTGGAGCACGAAAACGTTGATGACATACTTAGAGCGTTCGAAGTAACAGTCCTGGAATTATTTGATAAACATGCACCCATAAAAATTACCACCATTAAAGAGAAAACTATGCCTTGGCTGACAAGTAATTTACGGCACATAATGCACCTCCGGGATAATGCTCACAAGACCTACAAAGTGTCAAAATTGCCTGCTCATCGCCAAGAGTACAAATCTTTGAAGCATTTTGCGAATGCCAGTTTGTACGCAGAAAAAAAAGCTTATTTTGAACACCACATAAACAAAAACATAAATAAACCTAAACTGTTGTGGAAAAATCTAAGAGAAACTGCAATACATAACGTTAAGAAATCCATAGATATCCCTGATAACTTCGCTAAATCCGATGAAATGAATGCACACTTTATTAATGTTCCTGGGGACAACTCTGTAACAATATCGGATCTTTCTTTCTTCGAATTTCATAGACATAGTCCGGCTGTTTTCCAGCTTCGTTCTATTAGCGAGTACGACATCGGAAAGATCATTTGTGGAATGGGATCTGACTCCTGTGGATCGGATAACATTACCATGAGCATGACAACTCTGACGCTACCACACACTCTTAAAATAATCACTGAAATAATTAACAGATCGATTTCTACCAGCACCTTTCCGACCCCTTGGAAAAATGCCATTATACGACCTTTTCCAAAAACTAGTGATCCTCAAACCGTATCGGATTTACGTCCAATTAGCATACTTCCCTTTTTGTCTAAGATTTTAGAGAAAGTCGTTTACAAGCAGGTCGTCTTGTATGCTGAAAAAATATCTATTCTGCCCAAATTTCAATCAGGATTTAGAAAGAAAAGGAGCACAACATCAGCCCTTCTTGATGTTGTTGACAACATACTCGCGGCGCAGGACTCCGGAAATGGAACAATCCTTACACTCCTGGATTATTCTAGAGCCTTTGTAATGGTACACGAGAGTCGGTACATTTGATGCTTCATTTTGCGTGACAGAGGGCTAGCCCAACGCCGCGCTGTTTTGAATACGAGAATCGGTTCAGATAACGTTTGGGGGTTTTGTGTAGCTCCGGGTAATTTAGCAAAAAAAACAGAGCCGACGCGTGGGATGGTTCGAGGAAGTTTACAGGTCAGGTTTTTTTTGTCGCATTCCTGCGAGATGTGTAGGAATCAGAGCCGAGTTGGCTGCGCGTTGAATAAATTGTGAATAACTAAATAATGAAAGGTTATTATGGAACGATACGGAGAAAGCTATTATGTTGATTGCAAATATACAATTGCGATTGAGGTATGAGATGGAGCGTCTGACACGACTAGTATGAATAGCATTCTAGTGGTCTTTGCTGCGCGCACCTAGCGGTCGGGAATGCTTAATTAATCGCAACAACCTTTTATTGGTCAGCGATCAACAGATTCTGTGTATCGGCAGTACCAAATGATTTGAGTGATAACCTACGGTTGATCATAGTGAATATGCGTACACACAATTTGTAGAACGGCGGATCTGCATGGCATGGTTGAAAATAGACCCTGTGTAGTTAGTGATAAGAAGCTTCGCTTGGGCAGAGCGTGTTCGCAAAGGACGCTGATTTTTTTCTTTCAGACGTGTGGGGTGTATAAATACAGATGGCGGGGGTAGGGAGAGCATTCAGGAGTGTCGTCGACCGTCGCGTACACGGACCTACACCTCTCGCCGTTCCTCCGCAGTTCGCCCGCCGCTTCGTCGCAAGCGGACGTGCGCAACACGCGCCCGTGCGCGTCGCGAAATCACCGTCGCGAGTGTTTGCACGGAGGGGAATACCTTCTAGGAACGGATGCCGGCTTCGCCTAAGGTCGTACCTGGTCGGTACCCCCTTCGGGCAGCCAACTTGTCCATAGCCCGCTGCTATGGACAAGTTCAAAAGCCCTTCTAAGGGCTATAGTGACAGTGCTAGTGTTAGTGCGGACAGTGCTAGTGCTAGCGTCAGTGAACGCCATGTTGATGATACGAGCAGCCCGCCGCTGGGGGCCACCCCGCGCCGTAGTCGCCTCACATCATCAATATCCCTCGACCGCCTGCTCCCCGTCTCAACGTCGACGGAATATGGGTCCCCTTTGGTGCGTCGTCCGGTTTCGCCGAGAGCGGAGCTTGAGTTGGACGGATTATATCTAATCCGGGCCGCTCAAGCCAAACTGTTTTCGCCGGGACTACTACGCGCCATGGAGGCCTACATCGCCGATAGCCGCGCTGCCCTGGAAGGTACGCCTGCGGCTGACATCGGCGAGGAAATTCTAGACGCGAGACTGCTGGAGCAGGCGCGTGAACAGCCCCTCATACTGCCGCCACCGCCCCGCGGGACGAGGCGGGCGCGCAGCGAAAGCCCATCCGACGAGGTACTACGGGGTAGCGGAAAGCGGGCCTTGCTCGCAGACTCGCCATCCCCCCCGCCCCGCCCGCCTACACCTGGGAAGACTGGCCTGGACATGCCAAGGCTTTCGCCCCTGCCGGGCGAGCCCCAGGCATCCGGGTCCGCCCCCGCCCACGAACCGACCGCCGCGAGTGAAAGAGACAGTGAGAGCGCTTCAACACTGGAAAGGAAAGGTACGAGTGTTTTACATACTAAGTGCTCTCCCACAGTGTCGTTTGCCGCGGCGGCCGTGACCGCAATTCCCGTGTCTGGGGCACCGCGCCCCAGCACCGCGACCCCCCCCCCGACCAGTGAGGCACCCGGTGCCGCCAACCGCGCGTCCGCCCGCCCCGTCGGCGACCACGTCGCGAGTGCCCGCCCGCCCCACGCGCTCCGCCGCTGCGCCCGCGATAGTGCCCGCCCGCCCTACGCGCCCCGCCGCCGCGCCCGCGAACCCACCCACCGCCGCGACTGTGCCCGTGAACCCGCACGCCGCCGCACCCGCGATAGGGCCCGCCCGCCCAATGCCGCCCGCCCGCCCAACGCCGCCAGCCACTGCCGCCACTCAAACCGCAGCCGCGATCGCCACCACCACCGCCGCCCCATCGGGAGGCGCTGCGCCACAGCAGCCCCACCAGCCGCGCTATCCGCCCCTTATTGTGGAGGTCCTACCCAACTGGGCCGACCACTTCAGGGCGATAGCCAGCGAGCTCGGCCGCGCTCCCAGCGCGCGCGCCTACCAAAAGGGTGTGCGCTTCACCCCAACGGCCGAAGACGAGTACCGGCTTGTGCAGCGTTACTTGTGCAGGCTGGAGAAGGACCAGGGTGTGAGATGGTTCTCATACTCGTTGCCGGCCGACAAGACCCAGAAGGTGGCGATCCGCGGGCTGCCTTCTAACACCGCGCCGGAGGAGATAGTCGCGGCGCTTGCAGAACTCGGTGTGGAGGCCGAGTACTGTAAGCAGATCCGGGCGCGCAAAGGACGACCCGGCTGCATCTTTTTCGCCAACCTGAAGAAGAACCCAGACCGTGCCCCCGGCGCTGTGTACGAGATCACGGAGCTCTTGTACATGCCGGGGGTGAAGATTGAGGCCTGGCGCTCGAAACAGGGCCCGGCCCAGTGCCACAGGTGCCAGCAATTCCGGCACTCGTCGCATATGTGCCACCGCCCCCTAGCGTGCGTACGTTGCGGCGGTCCCCACTCGGCGCGGGAATGCCCCCGCCCGAAAGACCAGCCGCCGACGTGCGCCAACTGCGGTGGCCCGCACACGGCAAATAATGCGACGTGCCCCGTGTTCCGCCAGGAGGCGCGAAACAAGAAGGCCGGCACTGTGGCGCTCACCAACGCGCCCGGGCCCAAGAAGGTGCAGCCTCCCCCTCTGCCTCGTCCCGATCTGCAGGAACCAACGGCGCCCGCATCGCTTATGGCACAGGCGAACGACGGAGCCCCCAGGCAGAAGACGAATCGGGGGGGGGAAGTAGAAGAAGAAGGCGACGGCTCCACCTGCCGCCGGCACCGCGGCGGCTACTCTCGCCGCCAGCGAGACTGCGGCCGCCGCTGGCGCCGCCACTCCGGCTGCGGCGATAGGGCAGCAGGACTTGGGGCACCTCACAGCCCTGCTCGCCCTCCTCAGCGACCCCACTGCCCTAAGCAGACTCACCGCTCTGCTCCGCAATGAATGAGCCGCTCAGGGTCGTCCACTGGAACGCGCAGTCGCTGACAGGGAAGAAGCGGCTGCTCCACGTGTTCCTGAGGGACTACCGCGTCGACGTGATGCTCATCAGCGAGACACACCTAGCCGGAAGCGACAAGCTGTCGCTGCCCGGCTACTTCGTCTACCGCAAGGACGAGAAGACCTCCAGCGGCCGGACCTTTCGAGGCTTGGCAGTCATCGTCGGCAGGAAGATCGTCCACCAGCTCGTCGACGCCCAGGAGTATTCATCCCTATATGCTTTGGGCGTCAACCTCCAGGTCGCCGGCGAGGTGCTGCGACTCTACGCCGCCTACAAGCCCCCCAGTACACCAATCCGCACCGCCGAGCTACGGGGGCTGCTACAGTCGCCGCACCCGACACTTGTCGCCGGCGACCTCAACGCCAAGCACACCGCCTGGAACTCCACCAGGGTGTGCCCAGCTGGACGCGCCATCCATGCCGACTCCTTGAGCCACAACTACGACGTCATCGGTCCCGACGAGCCGGCCCGCGTGTCGAAGTGGGTGACTTCGACACGCGGGCCGGATGGGACATCATCGACGTCATGGTCGTTAGAGGTCTCCGGACACCGCCGAGCCAGGAGGTTCTCCCTGACCTCCCTTCGGACCACAGGCCTGTTCTTCTCGTCCTGGCGGACCTGCCCACCCGGGTATCTCCGCCAGCATCACGTCGCCGCTACCAGTGGGGCGCCTTCACCGCCGCCCTAGACCAACCCTCCACCAGTTGCCCCGTCAACCAGCCGGAAGACGTTGACCGCCTGGCATCGCTGCTAACTACCCAGATCCGAGACGCGCTCGACCTATCATCGCACACCGTAGCTCGCGGGCGGAAGCCCAATCCTCTTCCTGCTGAGCTACGCGCACTCATCTGCGATAAGCGCACTCTCCGGAAGCAGTGGCAGCAAACCCGCTGCCCCACGATGAATACCAGGCTCAACGCCATGACGGCAGAGCTGAAGCGCCAACTTGATCTCCACGCTGAAGAATCTTGGGAACGCCACGTCGAGTCCATAGGCGACCACGTCCCCTCCGTGCATCGCCTGTGCCGGGCTTTGTCGACCACTCCTGCTCCTGTTCGACCAATCCTGGGCAGCGACGGCCTACCAAGATTCCGAGCCCAAGACCGTGCGGAGATCTTCGCCGAATGCCTCGAGAAGCAATTCAAGCCGAACCCAACGGATGATGTGGAGCACGTCGCAACAGTCGAGAGACACCTGCGAGAGTACTTCGCCACGCCGATAGCTCCCGAAGAGGACCCCATCGTCGTCACGCCCGGCCAGATTGTGCGTGCATTCCGACGTACCAAGCCCAGGAAAGCCCCGGGCGCAGACCGAATACCCAACACGGCGCTGTTACATTTGCCGCCACGCACTGTGGCGGCCGTTGCGCGCCTGTTTAACGGTATCTTGCGCACGGGTCACTTTCCAACCCAATGGAAGGAGGGCTTGGTTATCATGTTGCCCAAGCCGGGCAAGGACACCAAGCTGCCTGAGAGCTATCGGCCGATCACCCTACTGAGCACCATCTCAAAGGTGTTTGAGAAGCTCCTGTTAGCGAAGTTACTGCCCCACATCCAGCCGCGCCCGGAACAGTTCGGCTTCAGGCCCGAGCATTCTACGACGCTTCAGCTCACCAGAGTACTGAATGACATGACGGTTTGTATGAACAAAAAAGAATACACTGTCGCAGTACTTCTGGATATGGAGAAGGCGTTCGACAGAGTATGGCACGAGGGGTTGCTGTACAAGCTGTCGACGTCCCCTGCCCCAAGAAGAACGGTCAAAACAATCGCCTCTTTCCTGAAGAATCGCCGCTTCCGAGTGATGGTTGAAGACGCCGTCTCTGAGGAACATCCCGTCGCAGCCGGCGTCCCCCAGGGCTCCTGCCTGTCTCCCGCCTGCTACGCCCGATACACGGACGACATCCCCGTCGGGCCGGGTGCCCAGCTGGCACTCTTCGCAGACGACGCAGCCTACTACGCGTCGTCGTTCCAGGCTCCGCACGCTGCCATCAAACTGCAGCGCACCCTGGACATCTTGCCCGACTGGCTCGCCAAGTGGCGTCTGTCCGTCAATGTTGGGAAAACGCAGGCGCTCATCACAGGTCAGAGTCTCCTTCCACCATCGCTCCAGCTCCAGGGACAGCATATCGAGTGGCCTTCGCAGGTGAAGTACCTGGGAGTGACTATTGATCGCCGGCTCACCATGAAGCAGCACGTTGACAACGTCGTCAGCCAGGTCAAGGTGGCACGCGCCAAGCTGCGTCCACTTTTCGACTCCAGCCTCCCTCTGAGGGCGAAGCTCGGGATCTACAAGACCTACGTGAGATCCCGCCTCACCTACGCGGCTCCGGCATGGTACGCCCTGTGCTCGGAGACGAACAAACGGAGACTCCGAGCCCAAGAGAACCTCTCTCTGCGTACCATCGTCGGCGCCCCCCGCTACGTGAGGAACGCGACAATCCAGAGGGACCTAAGATGGGAAACCATGGACCAGTTTGTCCAGAGGCTGGCGAAGGGCATGTTCGCGCGTGCGGATGCTTCACATCTTCCGCATATCGCCGAACTGGCGCCGCACCACGCGCGCCCGCCCGACCGCCGCCGCCTGCCACGCGACCTGGTTGCCTAGCCGGCGATCACCCACTGCATACCAGCGCCACATCAAGACCACCGCCCGCAGGGGCCATCCGATGACCTGTCCACAGGAGGGGACAGAGGCGATTCTTCGGGAAGAGGTCCGTCGACCTGACCCCGACTCCCCACGCCCCATAAAGGGTGCGTGAGAAGATTATGAAGAAGAGCATTCAGTCTCAGCGTCTAGCTACTGTGACAGTCGTCTTTCACGAGTTCTAAACAGTTTTGTCTGCCGTGTTACGCGTCAGAACTATACGAAATTGTGATTGCGAAGTTTCAGTGGTTTTTCGTGAGTGTCTGAAGCGCCGAGATATACCTCGGTTCCTATCCTTTATATCAACCTACCCCAAATTCCAAAACTATCCTTGGGTCGTTAGATAAGAACTTGTCAGTCAATTATCTGAGTCTGAGTCTGGGCTTGGAGCGACCCTAAATTCCTTTTTCCTTCACCATAGGGTTCCTGGATTGGCTCTTAGGATATTAGCGGGCTAATCCTCTCCTCATTCCTTTCGAATAGCGAGTTTTGAAATTCCCACACACACAGTCATTAAACATACAAGCACATTCAGATCAAACTCAACCATTTTCGAGTGGTGTCGATAATGGACGTGGTATAACACTAGGTTTTAGACTAGGCTAGACAGGAGTTTAGTTGCGGCTAAACCTAGGTTGGCAGGGCATAGGGAGACTGTTTGATCGTTGAGGTTCCGCGGATGGAAATAACAAATTCAGAACAAAGTTAAACCGGTGTCAACACAGATAACATATCCTGTTGATATTTTGACATTTGAGTGTTGTCGGGGACGCGCGAAGAGATCAATTTACAGTCTAAAGTTCATCGTTTAGGACCGGGTAGGTGTTTTGCATTGCCTTGGGTCAGATTGGATTCAAGTTGCATTTTTAAATTAAATGTAAATTTCGCTGGAGGTCTAATGTGTAGGCTGAGTCGGTATATATGATTAGGCTCAGTCGAGGCGTGCTGCGGCTAGTGGAATTCATAGTTCGGTATTTATCGAACTATGCACTTCGCTATGGTGTGGGTTAGATGTCCTAAAGCAATAATGCCTACGTTTCGATAACATCCAGTTCAAATTGCGCAGAGTTGAAGGTTTCAAAACGTTACGGACCTTTTGAGGTAACCGCTAGTTCAGAACCCATTTCGGAAAATCAAATCGCAATTGTGTAAACCGGTCTTTTCGGATCGTTATTGCCGTGAACCAAATATATAATTGGAACCACCACAAGCCGCTGCTAGCGAGCGCATGAAATATCATTGAGTACTCACGTCGTAAAACTACGACGGATATCTATACGATATCACAAACAAATATTATAAACTGTGGTCGACCACTAAAAGAAGTTCCAAGCGCCCATATATACAAAAACCAAATGGTACCATCACACATAAAATATAACAACGATTGATCTGGCGCAAAACACCGCTGACTGATGCGAATTACCGGCTCGCGGACATATATGCTTTCTCTGTCTAACTTGAAACTGTAACTACCTGAACCAAACTTCGTTCGAATATTGTACGCCTAACGAACTTCTCAACGAACGAGAAATTCAGACTTATCATTCTTAACTTACAAATCTTACAGCTGAATCGGGACATCTCATTTTGAGGTAGATAGAATAGACGATCATAGCTACTGATAGCGGTGGCTCGACCTTAGCCTTTGTGCCGTTACACCTTCGACTCGATCAATGTTAGTCTGTTGCTGTCCAAGCTGAGCTACTACGGCTTTGATGTTGCCGCGGTGCGATGGTTTCAAACCTATCTTAGGGCTCGTAGTCAGCAGGTGGTACTAAGGAAGGCCGATGGTAGCTGCGATCAATCACAAACTGTTAGTACCGACAGGGGTGTCCCCCAAGGTTCAATCTTAGGGCCACTATTATTTATCATCTACAGCGCCGATGTCACAAAGTGCATTAATCATTGTCATTACCACATTTATGCAGATGACCTGCAGATTTATACTAGTCTAAATAAAAACAACTTTCTCGACTGCGTTAGACGTATTAACGATGACTTGGATAGAGTGAACAACTGGTCTACGAGGAACGCCTTGGTCTTAAATCCTATTAAGTCCAAATACATGATATTAGGGTCAAAAAATCAGATAGAGACATTTACTAACCTAAATCCACAAGTAACTATTGCAGGTGTCCCTATTGTACGTGTATGTGAGGCCCGAAATCTTGGTATTATTATGGATAACCAATTACGTTTCGAGAAGCATGTTCTTGACGTAGTCAAAAACTGTTTCTATAGACTAAATATATTGTATAGGATCCGAAATTATCTGAGCGAACAAATGCGCATACTACTGTGTGAGTCATTGGTTCTCTCAAAATTAAATTATGGCATTACAGTATACGGGCCCTGTTTGCTCAAACGCACTCACCGGTTGCTGCAAAGAGTTCAGAACGCAAGCGCCAGGTTCTGCTTTACCATCCCTTCTCGTAGTCACATTACTCCTTACCTGAACAAGGCCAACATGCTCAATATCAATGGTAGGCTGCAACTACATCTTGCCTCCCTCTTATTTGGTGTGATAAGGCAACAAACACCAGAGTATTTATTTGAAAAGCTTAAATGGCGGGTATCTCGTCACTACATCAACAGGACTACAACCAGCATTTTAACAATCCCTCGACATCGATCAGCTGCTTTTCGGGGCAGTTTCAGGTATCTGGCGACGAAGTGTTGGAACAACCTGCCACCACCAATCCGAGTTCACAATTCTATTGCCAGTTTCAAACTTGCATGTAGAAAACACCTTCTGCACCTGCAGAAGTCAGATGCCTGATTCTGCCCCAGTGAATCCCCGCGTTTGCTAGTTATATTATCTTAAAGCTAAGTCTTTTTAATGTACGTATGTGAATCGGTTAAGTCACTGAACAATCTATAGTATACAATATTTAATATCCCTTATACTCTCAACTATTTATGCAATTAGTGTTTTTTAATGTATTATTTATTAATTATAATTATATTTCTGATGTCAATTCGTCTCCTACTTAGCTTATCCATCCACTAAATTTTCCTAATTTTTTCCTATAGTTTATTTATTTTCATATCAATTATATATGCAGTTTTACTAAAAAGTAGTTTATTAACATCCACCCTTTATCTTCTCCTCCTTGATAAGGTGCCGACAGAATACCAGCGTTGCAGGACCTCTTGCAGGTTCTGTGGCACATGCTGAGTCGGAACCTATTCGCCGCCTAGGCACACACTTCACGACGTTACTGTCTACTCGTCGCTACAAAATTGTATTTTGCTTTTATTTATTTCTTGTTGTCTTGTGTATGTACTATACATATAAGTTACTGTGTGGTATGTACTTTTACTTTTGTGACGCGTGTGTATATTATTGTCTGCGATATTGGTTGTTATTACTTTCTCCTTCAATTGTATGTTTCACTTTTTTTCTTGTCCTCTCATAATTATCGTGTATTTTATGTTGTGTGTGTTATGGCGTAGTCCGAATAAATTGATATTCTTTCTTTCTTTCTTTCAAACATGAAACGAAATAAAACCAACTTCGGGTTTTGTTAAATATATATTTATTGTTATAAAATGTATTTATTGCCAAACAGTTACTTTTAATTGATATACATAGGTAAATAATAAACATAGACAAACTATCTCATATACTTATTAACAAGTTAAATAAATAAATTAAGAAATACTCTGCCTCGTGCGTGTCATATCCGATGCAAAGGTCTTCATTTATTGCCTTACGTTAATTATAATAATATAGCAGATTTAAAAGACGTCGACCGTACATCAAGGCCATATATACCCAAACAGAAACCAAGTAGACAATTTGCTATTCTAGTACACACCATTAACGTAAAGATACTACCTTAGTACTGAAACCGATTTTAATACATTACAAACAATACTTTACTGCGCAGCACATACTGCCATCACTTACAATGGTGGCAAAATACGCGGACCCAACGAATCGCAATACCCCAATAAAAATAGGATACCAGCGTGGCAAAGAAGATTGCAAAAAAGAATAGCTGACCTTAGAGCAGGTATAAACAAGTTAACACATTATACACAAGGTAACACCAGCTCCAATGTCCAACAACATGTTGAACGAATCAAGCTACAATATAGGATATACTTCCAATACGAACCAGATAACACAGACCCTTCTCAACTTTTAGACACTCTAAAACAAAAGCTGAATGCATTAGCAAGTTGTCTACGCCGTTACAAACTGACAACTCTTAGAAAAACACAAAACAAGACTTTCTACACAAATGAAAAACTGTTTTATAGATCTTTGCTCACCGAAAACTCAAAACCGCCCCACACAATCACAAGAAGCACCTACACCAGAAGCATTACATGACTTCTGGTCAAACATATGGTCAAAGCCAGTAATAACACACAATAATAGCAAATGGATCTCAGATGACCAGCATGCTCTCGAAAATGTCCCAGGAATAGAATTTGATGGTATCACTATAGATATTCTGATTTCAGTAATAGCTAAGACACATAACTGGAAGGCCACCGGTTCTGATAAAATTCATAATTACTGGTACAAAAAACTCACAATTATCCACCCAATATTATTGTTACAGATAAACGATTTTTTACAAAATCCGGAGCACATGCTACCTAAGGACCTCACAGATACCATAAAACCAGCTAAATATCGACCCATAACTTGACTCCAAAACATATACAAAATAATAACAGCATGTCTTAGTCAACACGTAAACACCAACCAGTTACAAGCTGAACAACAAAAAGGATGCCGCAAATTCAGTCAGGGATGCAAGGAGCAACTTATCATCTATGCGGTCGCATCTAAACAAGCTCTCCGTAAAAAAAGAAACATTAACACTATGTTTATTGACTATAAGAAGGCCTTTGACTCTGTACCGCACACATGGCTTATCTACGTATAAAGTACAACACTATAAAGTTCACCCCACTATCATCTCATATCTATCAACAACCATGCAGACCTGGAACACTATTCTTAAGTTATACAATGATAACAATACAATATAGACTGACAAAATCATCATTCGCAGAGGAATCTTCCAGGGCGATTCACTGAGTCCCCTCTGGTTTTGCCTGGCACTCAATCCACTATCAAATCTACTCAATAACACAAACAAATGATTCCAAATAAAGTTTGATAACACACACCACACATTATTACATTTACTATATATGGACGATATAAAACTTTATGGAAGTAACTTAATAGAAATACATAAACTTGCAGATCTAACACAACAGTTTTCTAATGACATACAGATGGAGTTCGGAATAGATAATTGCAAAATACAATCAGTTCATAGAGGAAAAGTTGAGCGCAATACATACATATTAGAGAACGGAGATCAAATAGATCCAGTGGATAACGAGATAAGATATATATACTTAGGTTACTATCAAACGCAACAGATACATCAAAGGGAGACAAAAAAAAACAATCACACAGAAGTTTAGGAAACGGATACATACCATACTTAAAACACAGTTGTACGCTCGAAATACCGTCAAAGCATTAAACACATACGCCATCCCAATCCTCACATATTCATTAAGTATAATCAACTGGTCCCAATCAGACTTAATAAAACACCAACGCACCATCAACACACTTATGACTAAATACAGAAAACACCATCCACGCTCTTGCATACAAAGACTCACACTACCTAAAATTGAAAAACAGCATTTCTCATAGATATAGCCATACCAAATACACACAACCTTACCACAACTTTTACAGAAAAGAACACAAAATACACAGACCTTGCCATTGAAATTAAAACACAATGGCATGTACAATCTGTCAAAACTATCCCAATAGTCATCTCATCCACAGGAGTTTACACACTAGTCTCACTCAAAACACTAAATATACCCAGACATACTAATAATCCACACACATACTTCTTCAAAAAGCAACAATACTAAAATACTAAATACATGTAGAATTGTAGGAAAATTCAAGGGCAAGGACCGTGATCTTTAGTAGATAAGCACTTGGCGTAAGCCCGTGTATCAGAACCTCTTTATTACAAGAGTGAAATGAAAAATTCATAAAAATATAAGAATAATAATAATAATACCTTGGACACTATTTACACACATTGATCTAGCCCCAAACTAGGATTCCCTGTATCTTGGGTACTAGACAACGATACACATACTTTTAAAGATAAATATTATACTTAGGTAGATAAACAACCATGACTAGGGTACAGACATCCACATAACATATAATGATAATAAGATACTTTCGCGCTCTGTTCGCGCCTAGTTTTTCTCTTTCGTGTATGATAAATATGGTAAATATGAATGGTGGTTTCAAATTGAGATAAATCATTTATCATAAGTACGTTATACGGCTGTTCTAAAGATGATGGAAAAATCGTCAGGAAACCTTTATTACTCCATAGCTGCGGAAATGGGCTTGCCCCTTGTCACGCAAAATGGAGTATTGAATCACTGGTTAAAAGTGGGCACAGTTGTGCTTCTTCCACCCCGTATGAGAAAAGGCGTGACGCTATTTATGTAATGTTGTTTCGAAGATATAAAAATGCGTGATTGTGGGGTGCAAAAGGGAGCATGTCCAGTGCCTCTTATATACCGATCATCAATATTGGTCTTGGTCTTATTGACATTCACTTTAATTCATGAGACATACTCTCATTTGCATTTATCCAACGACGATGCAAAATTGGCTTGATAAGTATGACTCCTATTTGCATCCCTCTATCACACACTTTCAAAATAATTAAACAACTAATCATATTTAATTAAATACATCATACAGGTAGGTAGGTAGGAAAAATAAGAGTGATGCGAATAATGTTAAAATAATGAGGTAATTATCTAGACATATGAATGTAGAAAATAATTAACGACAACATTTGTAGACCACTGCGTTATTTTTTTATTTAAATATTATTATAATAGCTGGGTCCAGCCAGATTGAGCGAGGCAGCTCGCAGGGCAGCCTCACACAAATGCCTCAGGCAAATACCTCGGCGAAGCCGCCTCGGGCTTGCGTGAGGCTGCTTTGCGTGCGAAAGCCGAGCCACAGTGAGCCTGAGTAGTTTGAGTCATCCGTCGGCGAGCTTATCTCTAATAAAAGATTTCTTCCAGCAAACCGTGAACAGTAGGAATCTAAGATTATAGGAGTTAATGCGTCACACCAAATGACCATTATTAGAAAATAATAAAACGTAATTTTTTCCATACATTGACATTTTACATACATTTTACAATATTTATTTCCTCGATAAGTATGCACCCTACAGATTTTTTCTCCATAACAAATGTTATTTCTATAGATAATACCTATCCTATAAAATATTCTCAGATCAAAATTTCGAATTAAAAAAATGATGGTACCTCTAGGTTCATAGACCTGAAAAAAGTTCCACTGTGTCACGTGGTACGTGCCTGCGATGTTAAAGCCCAGCTGCACAGGTACTCGGCATGTGCCTTGCTAACGCCCACTTTCATAAGTTTTTTTTACATATTTTAATAACACAACCTTCGTTGCCGTGTTCATTCGTTCAATTTGTTCATTCATTCACATTTCCCCTTCACTAAACGAAATGTCAAACGTGTGTAATTTTTCTCGTAATTATAATTTTGGGAAATAATGTAATTTCTAAGCTGAATTTTGACAAGTTTTTAGTGAAATTTAGTGAATTTATGTTTAACCTCTCCGAAACCCGGCCGCCCGGCGCCAACCAGCTCTAATCCCAGGCATACATGAACCCGCGCGGCGCGCAGACTTGACTGACATATCAAGTGATTATGTCTGAATGGTAACTCTTAGAACTATGAGAGTTGTACATCTGAGTAGCTAATGAAACCCTCTCTTACTCAATGCGAAGAAAATGTCACTGTGACCTTAGTTTATTTTTTTACCGACATCAGAATCACAGACTTCTAATAAAATGCTCCCTCTCGTCACAAATGTAGTCGACATGAGTAAAACACAACAAAATACACATTTTGTTTGATACTTTCGTAATCTAACAGTGCTGCAGGACTTCTAACAGTGTATCTCATACTTTACTACTTACCGTACAAAATTCTATACAAACTTCAATGCAAAGATTCAAATGTTTACGAAAAGTGATTTTTTCGAGTCACGTTTGCAGCGTCTTGAATGAATGAAATGAACAAAAGACCATACCGGAAATAGAAGATTGGCTCACTGGCCGTTTTTACATACTAAAACCTTGCCAATACGAACACAATGGGGTTAAAAACTGAAAGCTCGTCGTAGATGGCAGCACTGTTGAGTGTTCCTAAGAACCGCCATATCGTCTATTAGTTGTTGTTTGCTAAAGTATTCAATAAACTCAAACTCAAACTCAAACTCAAACTCAAACTCAAACTCAAAACGTTTATTCTGTAAATAGGCCACAAGGGCACTTTCACATGTCATTTCATTTCATTTTTTACAGAACATTTGGTATTATTATTTGTATCATATTATCAGAAAAAAAGTACTTAATTATTGTTTCTGAGAAATGTAAAAAGTCTCAAATGTCATAATAAAATAATTAAAATATAAATAACAGAGATGTATAGTCTCTTTAGTGAAATATTAGATATCACGATAAAAATGTATTCGACCTGTATTGTAGAAGTTAAAAGACGAGCTTAGAAAACGGAGAGCATCTGAAATTGGTAAAAAAGCAGCTTTAGTTGAAAGGTAAGTTAAAAACTGGCATTGTTATGATTTAAAGGTTATGTTGCGTTTTTTTTGTAAAGTCCATTTTTTTGTTATAGATTACAGGCGTACGACAGGAATAACCTTGTCGGAGTTGAAGACAAACTTGAGGATGAGATTCCCGTTATTCCTGACTTAGAAGAGTTCAGGGGTGAGAATGCCAGCACTAATCTTCCAGGTCTGTCTAGAGGCCATATTCAAGAGTTTTTACAAAGGTAAGAGAGCATTGAATCTTGATATCTTTGTCTTTGAGGATATGGCTAAGACAGATTATACATAGGTATAAAATTATCAATATTTTGTTTCAGGTTTCAAGTACCGAATAAAGGAAGACTTCTGTACGAAAGTAGAAGCCTGGTAACTCTTCGTGTTGCTTTTGTTGCTCTTCGTAATTTCATCATTGTCATGAAAAACTGATCTTCAATTGAAATATATTGAATATGACTTCCATAGTATTTAATTAAATGAGCCATGGGACTTAATGTTGAGAATACAAAATAGAACTATTGAACTTCACACTTATTTTGGGATTGGATGCCACTGAGTCCATTTGATCACCACAAGGCGTTTCAAAACAAAGTTTCTTGAGACTTATCTGAAGCTGTCTACCCGATCGTTGTTGTGTTGTCTGTTTGACTGTTTTGACCTTAGAATATGAAAATATTGAGGGTACAGCTGTTTTCTTCAACACTTTGTGTATATAGATTTATCGCCTGTATACGAATTGGGTCCATAATAATCTTCAGGTAGAAAATGGGCAGCACATAACCTTGACGAAGTACTAGCATTCCATTTTTTTCTATGAAGAGCTTTCTCCCACAGTTTTCTTCTTTTAGCTTCTTTGGGGAATAAATGAATCCCCGTATTTTTGCAATCAACAGCTGCACAAAGAGTCATTATAAGAAATTATTCATAAACAAATTGGTTTGTTTACATAATTAGTAAGAAGAACTGTCAAATTCATGGAACACTCAACAATGGTGACATCTGAAGTGAGCAAAAGGCAGTTTCTAACCCCATTGGTTAATTCATTCCGGTCTAAAAAAAGGTATCGAGTGCGTGTCGGTACGCTTGGGTCAATAGTGATTGTTGACGTTGACGTGTCGGTACGGTTGGGTCACGGAGAGGTTAAAGTAGACTTTGTGAGTGATTGTGAAAACCGTCATCGAGTGATCTTTGTCAAATATCGAGATTTTGTGATCACGTCATCTTTGTTTACCTCTTATGCCAGTTAAGGACAAATCGAGTATACAGACTTTGATTTCTTTGTTCAGTTGTTTTGCCCAGATGTCCATTTCGGTAGCAACACTGACCTAACAGTACCATAATTTGACTTTTGGTTGGTATGTTTAGTTCCAAAGTAGTGTTTTTATAGTTTTTACATGTTCTAACCTAACCTAACCTACCTACTGCCCAGATATTGATTTCGGTAGCAACACTGAGCTAACAGTACCATAATTTGACTTTTGGTTGGTATGTTTAGTTCCAAAGTAGTGATTTTTGTTGTTTTTACATGTCTAACCTAACCTAACCTACCTACTGCCCAGATGTCGATTTCGGTAGCGTCACTGACCTAATAGTATCCTATTCTGACTTATAAGTAGGAAGGTTTCGTTCTGGAAACAGTGTTTTTTTGTTGTTTTTACATGTTCTAACCTAACCTAACCTAACCTACCTACTGCCCAGATGTTGATTTCGGTAGCGATATTGACATAATTAATTGCAATTATCTTTCCAGGTATACGCCGCTATAAATAGAATTAAAGAAGACGCTTTAATTAATAAAAACAAAAATCCAATTCATATAATCATTGAATGCAAAGCAAGCACTTCTTCAAGTATAATTTCCAATATGCCAACAAATGTTTTTATATCCTAAAATACATAATTTCGTTCAGTAATCCAATAGATTTTCCTTTTTAAACATTTTTTTTTTATTTTTGCTTAAATACTTAGTGTGAAAAATTGCTCCATCCATTTTTATACCTTTATTAGTTATGAGTATGAGTCGCCGTATTTTAATAGATTTTTCAATAATCCAACAACTTTTCCAACGGTCATATACTTTTTAGGATATGACCGTAATTAATAATAATTAATTGAATTATCTACTGTTTTAACTGTTGAGATAGAACACGCTTGCTGATCCCTATAAGGGTTTCGTGGTTGCCCGCGGCCGATTGTTGGTTCAGACTGGGTGTAATTGTGCACTTTTTTAATTTTACTACCACAGATACTATAATATGCCTATGCCAATAGTCTTGCAGTATTATACACCCATTTATAAATATTATGAAGGTATATTTATACAGTAAAACAGTGCGTGAGGGTAATTTGAGATGATTTTGTTACGGAAAGGCTGTTTTTATAATTTTCGCAGTAACTGTTTTGTCGCAGGAAAGTGTGGGACAGAGGTCTACATCGCGCTAGTAATCTGTGATCGCGCTCTTACGCGCGCGATACATTATGTCGAAGAATTAAAAAGAAAAGCGGCTAAATACTGATGTTTTGTTGTATGGAAATAAAAATGAACCGAATAAAAATAATAGTGTGTCATATGTACCTAGTTGATTATCTGTGTTAGGCACTATAGCTGTCTATGTCTAACTCTTAAGGGCGCACCGAGTTTCTAGCACTAATCCATTTTAGGTATTTTATGCGCTTCGTCTTTGTGTGCATGAGGCAAACCGGCCAGAGCGAGCGGCTTGCTAGAGCCGTGCGCCGCGTGCGACGAGCCGTGCGCCGTGTCGCGCGGAAACTCCGAGCGGCCAAACAAATATAACTCTTATTGCTGCGAAAACCAGAGTGGTGCCCATTAAAAAGCAACCATCGCTGCCGCGTTTGGAACTTTGCGGGGCATTACTGCTATCAAAACTTATGGAGAAGGTTTCCAAAGCTTTCGAAAACAAAGAGATTATCAAGTATACCTGGTCAAGTCAAGGTGACTCATCAAGATGGGAATGCTTCGTGAGGAATCGTGTAGAGCAGATCATCCCACAGCTTCCGAAACAACAATGGAACTACGTCAAGTCCGAGGAGAATCCTGCTGACTGCGCGTCACGAGGACTTCTGCCTGGAAAACCAATCCTCTTCAAACTGTGGTCGGATGTGGACGGGCCCAATATGGCTAAACAATTTTAACAGAGAAACTCATCTGAACATCCCAACGGGAATAATGAAATCGGCAGACAACTTAACTTCGAAACGAAAACTATCACAAACAAACAAGAAAACTTCATCGATGTATTGACCAAGAAACATAGCTCACTAACTTTCATCAAACGAACCGTCGCTTGGATTTTGCGTTTCATCAGCAGAATACGAACCCGAGTCAACGGCAGCAAGGCATCGGACTTACACGCGATGCACCTTACGTGCGTAGATATAAATAGCGCTACAATAGCTATAACGAAGCACATATAATAACAAGAATTTGCTGACGAAAAACGAGCATTGAGCAAAAACTCAATGTGTCAAACAAATGTGTCATCTAAAAGTCACACCTATAAACTGAATCCCTTTCTGGATGAACAGGGAATTCTGAGAGTAGGTGGCAGACTCCAACATTCTAACTTAAACTAAAACATGAAGAAACCTATTGCCAAGAAAAGGCACTCTAACAGAACTTGTTATAAAACATTCACATCTTCAAACTCTACATGGCGGCGCAAGCCTAACTTTGGCCTACATCAGACAAACTTACTGGATCATCTCAGGAAACAGAACTGTTAAAGAACAACTTTGACACTGCGTACGATGTAAATCACCAAATTATGGGCAATCTTCTTGAAGCCAGAATTGTACCATCAAGACCATTTACCCACACCGGAGTCGATTTTACCGGTGATGTTGAAATAACTAACAATAAACAAGCAGTTGCAAGGGATGCATTGTGTGCCGGCCCGTACGCCCGCCACAGATTACAGATATGCGGAAATATCTCATCACGTACTACTAACTAACGTACTACTAGTATGTCTTATGCACGTCATTAATAACATGTACCAACCTAGTATATAAGTTAGGATTGTATTCCAATCAATAGACAAGACTTTAACTGAGCAGCCTTTTATTACGTCTCCCGTCGGTTGCCACTCTGTCGGCAAACATTGCAATCTTCGTGTGCATAGTAACAAAACTGTGCACATTGAGCTCTGACCTCTGAAACATTTATAGCAGCTTTGAAACGATTTTGCGCACGCCGGTCAACGCCCCAGCACGTCTATAGTGATAATGCCTCAAATTTCGTTGGCGCATCAAAACAGCTGAAGAAGGAATTTATTGAGTTCAAGCAAATACTAACGCCAACATTTTATAATAAAGTACGAGAAATGCCAATCGAGTGGCATTTCAACGCGCCAATTTGGCATACAGCGGGCGGACTTTGGGAAGCTGCGGTGCAGTCCATGAAACATCATTTAAATCTAGCCCAGATAAAAGGGTGCGTTAACTCTAGACCCCTTTGCCAGCTCAGTGAAGATGTCGAAGAGTTTGAAGACTATCCACAGATATCGAGAGATAGGCCCTTGGCGCTAAGCTTGTATCGGAACCAGTGTCGTCGAAAATTAAGAACACGCACACATCTACACCACTCATACATCAATCCTTCCGCATTTATTGGTTCAGTGCAATGTTATGCACCTATCGTCCGAACACACCTACACTACCGCAGTTACATTAGCTAGCCGAGCTAGTGCTGGGACATTGCAAGGACAGCGAGTTTCATCAATCCATTATAATTTATAGACAGTGGTATTTATGCTTTAAATAAAAATAATACTTTCTTTGTTAATATGGCATATTTATTTTACAAGAAATACCTATTACTATGTTTACAGGCTGTAACACATACGGGGTGCCAAGCCGAAAAGGATTGTTTGGGACAT
This sequence comes from Argyresthia goedartella, assembly GCA_949825045.1. Taxonomy (NCBI): domain Eukaryota; kingdom Metazoa; phylum Arthropoda; class Insecta; order Lepidoptera; family Argyresthiidae; genus Argyresthia; species Argyresthia goedartella. The sequence goes on from OX463806.1 coordinate 11,944,997, forward strand.
GATTTTGAAAAACTTTCTCAATGCATCTGATTTGATCAGAGAAACGTTATTTTTTACTACCCCATACAAATCAGCTGACCGCTCGGCCCAAAATGTACTGCAAAGTGAAAAATAATGTTGCTCTGATCAAATCGTTTTAATAGAGAAGGATGTTTAAATTGATGTCCTTAACAACCGCCTTTCGGCATAGATACCCTTTCTGTATAATCCTGTACAGTACAATACTACCTATTGACAAGAAAAATGTAAATATTTATTAAGAATTTGGCGTTTTGACAATTTAGTCTTAGCATTTTTTGCTAAGTAATGCAGTCTTATATTAGTATATCTTCTCATTAGAGCTTTGATTAGTAATATTAAATAATTACCCAATGGGTTTTGTTCGAGTTGGTAAAAAATCTAATTTCTTTCCATCGATTCAAAAACATAATTCTCACTATCACTATTCCCATCACTATACGTCGTCTCTGCGTGCGTGTAACAGTGAAAGAACACTAAAGAATATGCCCTCACATGGCAACAACTTAACTTACATATCGGAGATTCAAGAAATCGACGAGAAACTCCGATTCCAGAAGGCCCGAGAACACTTCCCGGCTTCTATAACAAACCACGACATCCATCAGTACGTTATCGCGTATCTGGCGCTGGCAGGAGCCATAATCGGCATCACCTTATATGCCTGTATCAAATGGAAGCGAGCAGCAACACCTACGATGCATCATCACCGCCAACGAGAGAGACGAGCAGACATCGAGCTTCGAGCGACAACGATGCCATCGAAGCATTCTTCGACGCAGGGAAACAGCAACATTGCGTTTAACTTTGAAGATGATACCTTTGAGTAATAATGTATAAATACTAGAGTAGGCGCGCAAACTGACTTTCTTGCAGCTATAAGTAAAGCTAATTCACTCAACACCAATTCAGTCTGTGCCAAGCGCTTGCCGAGCCGTGACGCTTTTGATAGGAGAGTAGTCACTAAATAATCCCGTCATGTGCTCTGCGGTACTGTAAAAACTACACCGTACAGAACAAAAAAGCCAAGGAATAACTTTTCATGTTAATTACCCTGTATTATTAGTAAAATACGCATATTCAATAATATTTTGTGAAATATAAAAATCAACAAAGCGACAGCCATGTTTTCTCTTTGAAAATCAAAGAGTAATAAGATTTTTACATGCAGATGTGTCATTTCCGAATACCAACGTGTTATGCACGGCACATATTTTTAAATTTTTATTGCACATGAAAATTCACATTACAAACTTATGGAAAAGACAAACGCAAGCTTATCTCTAACAAGCGATTTCTTCCAGCAAGGCCATGATGATGAGGATAAATTTCATAGCAGTGATAGGGACCCTTGCGCAGAAACATAGCTCATGTTTATCTGACGAAAATTTAAAGAACTGTCAATTTATTTATAAACTGACTAACAACATCAAAACTAATGAAAAAATAACCCATTAAAATGTTGGATATGTGCATATTCTCTTTTATTTTATTCCCAAATACATTCGCTTAAAAGTATGCAACATAGGCAGGATTCACTCGATAGGTATACTTTTGGGCAAATGCGACTATACGTCTTCGGCATGTCGCATCTGAGCGCAAAGATTTTTTATCTATGACAACTGACAAGCCCGCTCTCGTCAAGAGGCCGGGCACATATTTTGTTCGAGCTAGCGTCCCTAGTATTTATATATTATTACTCAAAGGATGATACTTATATTTAAGATCCATAAATTTACTCTGCGTTAATTTCATGTTTTATTATTTTTAACTTCCTGTTTAATTCTGCGTTAATTTAAGTTTATTTTACCTCTGCGTCAACTTTACTTATTATTTCTTAGATTCTATCCCGGTTTGGGAGCATGTACGGTCACGCCGCACAATATTGTGATCAGCAACCTAGTTTAAGTCATGCGAACTTACTTGTATGATATTTAACTAAAGATTAGTACAGTCTTCATACATCGCCATAACTAGTAACATCAATAAATAGTAATCCAGCAATAATTCTGGTTTAACTCATAACTTTAACAACTACTTCGAGTGTGTGGGATAATCTCGTAAACTACGGGTTAGACCATAAGTTACAAACAGTAATTAGGTATATGAAGTATGGGTGGCCACGAAAAATAAACTGTACTAAGATCGCCCCTTATTATAATCATAAAACAGATTTATAATATGATAATGGATGTTTATTTATTGTTATTTATTTATATTTAGAGTCACCGACGGGCAGCCGCGCGCACAGCACGTTTGCAAAAATGGTGTTCCGCACACCTACGCGTTCAAAAGACCCAAACAATAGTGACGAGCAAAGGTGTTCGAACTGTGCTCAATGCGCAATGATCATAATAAATGGACTTTTAGTATTTATCTCTGACAAGTCGGATACCTTGGCTGAGATGAAATTGAAGATAATCCGAAGAAAGGAAGGTTCCGAACGAAAGAGTATTCTGGAGATGATCAAGCTCATTAAGGAATGCGAGCCTGACAATTTGTCTACTTTCGTGGCTAAGATTTAAGCAAACTACCCCCCGTTCTTTTGATCACATTGACGTGACGACCCTTTTGAAGGACATGGCTTTGCTTCGGAAAGAAATCGCTGACCTCAAATTGGGACAGCAGATGGATGGTCAACACCAATTGTCTCCAGACATTGAGACCCTGAAAAAAAAGATAGAGGTGTTGAAGATAATGGTACAGGAACTGCACAGTAAGAAATGCCGATGCGATATGGATCTGCCTCTTATATCTTATACCGATAAGAATACCAGCAGGCGGACTGTGGAGGACCCTGCTGTAGATGAGGGTGGGTGCGCGGTTATCCAGCCCACTGCGTCGTTATCACCTCCCGTGGTCAGCGCGCAGCTACCTAAGTGCAACGTTGAACCAAGAGAAGTCAGGAAAAACCGTAAGATAAAGCGGAAACAGAGCAGTGATAATGTTGCTCAAAGAATCCATGACTTGCCTACGACTACGAAGTCTACGACGAATTCAGATAAAGCCCTTGATGCAGGAACACCAAGCATACCTGATGTGACCAAGTCATCCCAATATGTAACCCAGACCTTCGCCGATAAAGTAAAAACCACACCTACCAAATCCAGTGACATGACTGTGAAACAACAAAATAAAGAGGATGGATGGACAACGGTACACTAGAAAAAGAACCAAAAGAGGATTAAAAATAGAAGGGGCACGGGGGAACCCCTACCTTAGTTTAATTTTAAAGTTGCAAAAAGAATGATATCGCTGTATGTATCAAGAGTGTGTCTGGAGCACAGACTTGAATAGTAGGGACAGGGCACGGAGCGCTTGAAAGTGTCGCTACAAAAACAGTACAAAATCGGGAAAATTGGACTGTTTGCAATTTTCGAACGCCGACGCCCGCCTGCGGCACGTTGGTACTACATAACAAGCTAAACAACTGCGGAGCCACAATGCCGGTCAAACACGCGGTTACTGAACACATCAAAGAGAGCTTATGATATGTGTGTAGATAAACTAGTGTATGTAACTGTACATAATTAGGCATTAAAACTCTCGAGTATTAATGCCCTCCATTATGTAGCAGTCACATAAAATACTATCGAAACGTGGTTCGATATCGAAGCTACCAAGATAAATACCTACAATAACGAGTTTAATGCATCCAAAGTGAGGGTGCCGGTGGCAAATGTTGACACATTCCTCGACCGACAAGGAGACCACTTCTGGCCTAAGGACATCGTATTTAGAAGGTATATGGAGTCCACCCCTAAACCGCTGAAAGTCAAGCTTGCTGACAGTTTTATCGTTCCCAACAATTCTAATGGATAGTACAACAACCAATCAAATAAATAAGAACTTGACATTGGTTTCATTTAATTGTCAGTACCTGAGAAGTTCGATTGAACATGTCCGAGATCTGTGTAAGACACACCATGTTATAGCCTTACAGAAAACATCGCTAATGCCACACGATCTGGACTACCTCAACACCGTGGACCGAAACTTTGGCAGTCATGGTGTCTCAGCTGTGGGTACCTCGAGGGGAATCGTTAAGGAAAGACCGTACGGCGGTGTGGCGCTCCTGTGGGACAGGAACATGGTCCCGACCGCCGAGTTCATCCCGTGCCATAGCGAGCGTATGGTGGCGGTACGCCAGCACTGTGGGGAGAGCAGTCTTCTCGTGTTCAGTGTCTATATGCCTACAAACAGCGATGAAAATTTACCTGAATTTACTCAGTTTTTAGCTTAGCCAACCTTAATGCAGTGATTGAGTGCTCAGAAACGGAGAGTGTTTATGTGTTAGGGGACTATAATGCACATCCACATACGTCATTTGGTGTAGAACTAATGATCTATTGTGACGAGCAAGTTATGAGCTGTGCGCACTATGACTCACTCGGTATAGAATCGGATACATATACCTAAGTAAGTGCGGCGCACGGTACTAGGCGCTGGCTCGACCACTGCCTAGTGTCGAACTTCAATTAGCGGAGCACAGGTACTTTATAATGTGAATTCGTCGGACTAGTCATTGCCACTAGTCATTCAGTGTAGGTTAGGTATTCTTTTTAAGCCAATAAATACTGTATTAGATTCGAATTCTGACATAAAACATTTATGGGGTAATCGCAGTAAAGAACAAAAATATGTAATGATCTCTTTGAAACTATTAAATTAAATAACTATTATAATGTTGACTGTACCCATGACTATTCTAATAATGATATTAAATGTAACTGTAATGTAAATAATGAACATATTAAATTAATAGACAACTTTAATAATGACATTGTAAATACTCTGCAAACCGCAGCTATACGTAGTTTTTATGTTAAAAACTCTAAAATTAAAAAACTTATTGGTTGGAATTTTCATGTTAAGAAACATCATTCAGGAATGGGTTTTATGTGGTAGGCCGTGCTCGGGGCATTGCTATGAGGAAATGTCTGTCTCGCGCCGGAATTTTAAGGCTGAAGGCTAAGAACATCTTTTGTATTCGGGTAGGTACATCTGTGAGGTACGGCGCGGTAATTAATCTCTGTGCTCAGCATTCATATCTACCGGCTAATTTAAATCGCACACTAGTAGTTCCTATTGTTATAAATAAGACTGGTGATGTTTCGAGTGCGACAAACTACAGGCCTATTTCGCTGGCTACGACTGTGGCTAAGGTACTTGAAAGACTCATAAAACTTAATACATCGCCGTTTCTAAAAATAGATGATGCTCAATTTGGTTTTAGGGCTGATGTTTCCACAGACATGGCTATATTTTCTTTAAAACAAACAGTTAATTATTACTTGGACAATAAAACAACGGTGTACGGTTGTTTTTTAGATTAAAGTCGTGCTTTTGATACTCTTAAACATGGGGTGCCATCTGGCACTGTTGATCTTCTTAGTTACTGGTACAGTAATCAGAACAACAGTCTCAGGTGGGGTAACGTCCTGTCATCAGACAGGACGATACGCCACCTGATCAACCTATAACTATCAAGTTATAGGTTGACCTGCGGTGTGAGGCAGGGGGGCCTGACCTCCCCCGACCTGTTCAACCTTTATATGAATGACTTGATCAACCTGAGTTACGCGGACGATATGTGGTCTGCTCAGCCCGACGATCAAAGGCCTGAGGAAGTTATTGTTATATGAAAAATACGAACTAGAACACTATCTATTATATAATGTTAAAAAAACTGAGATGATGGTGTTCAGGTCGGGGAGAGGACCGGACCACATTCCCAGTCTTATGCTTAAGGGTCAACCTGTAAATATAGTCGAGAACTTTAGGTACCTTGGCCACATTCTCTCGTCTTCTATGAAGGACGACGCTGATATTGAGAGGCAGCGCAGGGCTTTATCAATAACTGGGAATATGATAGCAAGAAGGTTCTTTAAGGCCTCTTCAGATGTAAAACTTGTTACTATTTAAAACTTTTTGTCAATCATTTTATACGTGTCAACTCTAAAGTCTGGTAACTAAGTACACTCGTAAATCCCACGATGCACTTAGAGTCACATACAACAACACTTTTAGGCATCTGATGGGCTTGCGCCGAGGCTGCAGCGCATCGGGGATGCTCACCGATGCGCGAGTCAACTCTTTTAATGCCATCGTGAGGTTCAGAATAGCAGCTTTCATGAACAGAGTTGACACGTGTAGAAATACTATTATCAAAGAACTTTCTGATAGACTTATAACTACTGGCATGTACATAGTCAGGTCATAAGTTCTGTCACATGTGCAATATGAAATAATTTAGACATGTTTATTATTTATGTAAACATTTATATAGCAAAATGAACTTAATAAAACATAGATTCTTATGGTAATAAAGTTTATTCAAAATGACCCCCGCGATTTTGCAAACAGGCCTTTATTCTGCGCGGCCAGTCGTCTATCGCAGCACGAACGAGGTCCATGTCAGTATCTGCGGCTGCCTTAATCAAGGATGCCTTGAGTGACTCCAAATCAGGATGAGGCTTTGAGCAGGCCTTTTCCTCCAAGTGTTGCCATATCTTGTAATCTAACGGACTCAAATCTGGACTGGAGGAGGGCCAGTCTTCGTGCCGGATGAAGTCGATTTCACGCGCCGCCAGCCAGTCTTGTGTGGTCCGCTCTATGAGCTGGCGCAGAATCTTGTTGGAATACCCAGTGCCTGTTATTAAACATGGTATGAGAAACAGGTTCCACAAGGTTCTTGAGGACTGTATTTTGATACACAACTGCATTCGTTTTTACGCCTTTCTCACAAAAATGTACCTCAGTTAAGCCCCAATAAGAGACTCCCAACCAAACCATGAGCGAGGATGGAAAATGACCTCGTTGGACACGCGGAATACGGTTGCTCGCTTCTTCTCTGCTGTGTGCCTACACCTTATCATTTTGTTTGTTGTAGCTCTCTTCCACGGTGAAAATTTTTTCATCCGAAAAAAGAATTTCCCGATGCTTTTTTCCCACGTACCGCTTCAACAAAGCGTGGCATCTCTTCAGTCTCAGGTCCATTAAACGAGCGTCCAAACGATGTCCTGTGTTTCTTCGATCTGCCCTAAGCCCTAAGTCTTCATTTAACACCCTTTTCACCGTGGTCCTGCTTAACCCCATCTGAAGGGCCAAAAGTTTCTGCTTACGTATGGGATTTCTTTGAATTCGCGCCTTCACAGCTTTTATCACTGCTGGAGTCGTAACAGAGCGAGGGCGACCACTTCTTGACCTGTCATCTACACTAGAGTCTTCATTGAATCGTTTTATGGTACGATAAACAATTTATAATATTATATAAATTAGGTGTAGTAGTAGTAGTATTAGGTATATGTACCTACTTATATTATTATTGTGTATGAATAATTTTGTTGTGCAAATAGGTTTTACTCTCACAATCCACTTTCCTTTCCTATCTGGGTTTGCTGGTAGAAATCTCTTTATAGAGATAAGCGCGCCTCTTGTACATATATCTTTCTTTGTATATCTCTGTATGTTTGTTTTGTGCAATAAAGTATTCATTCATTCATTCATTCATAAACGAATCTTTTGGTTAAATTCAAATTTTTCAGTAAGTCGAAATTCTGAATTGTCGCGTAACCGCAAGGATGCAACGCAATAACTACGACACGGTCTTCTTTAAGTGTCCACTATGAATTTCGAATTTTTCATGAAAATAAAAATGTGTACTTTTTAGAATTTTCCTCATTTTTAAATATGGATTTAAAAATGAGGAAAATTCTAAAAAGTACACATTTTTATTTTCATGAAAAATTCGAAATTCGAATTCAATAAACTTTTTTGTGGCCAGCGTTCTAAAGGACATTGTCCATTTTCGGCTAAGCGTGGACAGAATGTACGAGGTAATACTAGCACTGATTATAAATAATTCCATTGCGAATATTTTCGATTATCTAGTTGTGTAAATCGACAGTTAAAACTTAAAGGGAATTTATGTGAAACACAGTCTTTAATCAGTCGACCGGACGACATTTTATTTTCGGTATTACCATGTAAAAAACTTGATTTATGTGTAATGTTGATGTATTATTGTTATTAAAATGTTATTTTATTTGAACATAACCTCTCAGTAGACATACAGGAAAAACTCACGACACAGGCATATTGACACAAAATAATTACTGTTATTGGTTTCTTACCAACCTGTACTACAAAACCTAATAGTTAGTTTCGATTCAAATGTCTGTTCACGTTTAGCCGAAACGCCCATACAAAGTGGACAATGTCCTTTAAAAGTTTTTATTGTGTGACAGAACTTATGACCTGACTGTGTATAAGCACTGGCTTGCAACTGTAGCGTAGTAATCTTGACAAGAGTATAAATTATTACTATATATTAACTAGTTAGTGTTATTTTTTAAGTTTGACAAATATGGATATTAAATAATTAATAATAATATATCTAATAATATATCTAAAGGATAATGAATCTGAAAATAAAAATTTATTATTATTATTATTATTATATTTTTATGAATTTTTCATTTCACTCTTGTAATAAAGAGGTTCTGATACACGGGCTTACGCCAAGTGCTTATCTACTAAAGATCACGGTCCTTGCCCATGAATTTCCGTACAATTCTACATGTATTTAGTATTGTTGCTTTTTGAAGAAGTATGTGTGTGGATCTGGGTATATTTAATGTTTTGAGACTAGTGTGTGTAATGTGTATGGGATGACTCCTGCGGATGAGATGACTATTGGGATGGTTTTGACAGATTGTACCTACCATTGTGTTTTAATTTCAATGGCAAGGTCTGTGTATTTTGTGTTTTTTTCTGTAAACGTTGTGGTAAGGTTTACTAGGTTACTTATTTGAGTATAGGAACTCAGTACACTGTACCACAGGCATGTATCGGAACCAGTGTCGCCGAAAATTAAGAACACGCACACATCTACACCACTCATACATCAATCCTTCCGCTTTTATTGGTTAGTGCAATGTCATGCACCTATCGTCCGAACACACCCACACTACCGCAGGTACACTAACTATACTCTATCCACCGAAACGAGTTAATAGAGCATTGTCTCTGTCGCACAATCCCTTACAAAAGATAAGGACACAAAAAGGTGAGTGGGCGTCAACTATACTGATAAAAAGTTAAGGTGTGTTCATATGCGATGATTTTGTGCGCTCAATAGTAAGCACTAAAACCACTTAAGTATTTTGTATTGAACTTAGAGAAAGAAAGAAAAATATTAAGACAATGTTTTAAAATAAAATTATGTATATTTAAATAGTTTAACATATACAATTAATTAAATTATTCCGACGTATCACTACTGTCGCTGTCACTTCCCACGTTTATTATGAATGTTTCGGTCATTGTTTCCACATTTCTGTCCAAGGCATTCATTTTCGGTTCTACTATCTCTTCGACATGTTTTATGCATTTTTTCCATTTTGCAGCGTCAATATTTTGAATTGAGTTGTTTAATAAAATTTTTAATTCTGCCATCTTGTATGTTTTGTTGCGGGATGCGACATGTCCTTTAACTTGAGCCCAGATCAACTCTATCGGATTTAATTCGCAGTGATACGGCGGAAGTCGTACCACAGTTTTATTTTTAGCTTTCGCCATTTCGTCTACGACACGCGCCTCGTACTGCTCCTTATGATTTTTTACGATATTCAGTAGCTCTCGTTTTAATAAATCATCCTGAAAGGGGATTTGTTTTTCTTTCAACCAATTAATTATCTCTTGTTTTTTATTTTTTTCAGTCGGAATTTGCTCTACTTTTCTTGAGTGGTACGAAGCGTTGTCCATTACAATAATACAATTATCATGTAACTTTTCAAGAATATTTTTGAACCAATTCTCAAACACTTCGGCATTCATATCTTGATGGTAATCTCCTTGCTTTTTTGACTCGAACACGTGTAAGCCCCCTTCTACAAATCCATCATCACTTCCAATATGAGTAATTATTAACCTTTTTCCTTTTCCTGGAACAATAAAAAATTGTATTGAATGATCTGATACAAAGTTAACGCTCACACAGTTTAAGATAACATAACAAACAATAAGTGCCGCCAATTAAGGATCGCTCAGGTACATTCAAACCTTTTCAAAGAATTGCATTAATGACAAAGACAGTTTTAACAATGGAATTATGTTAAAGAACTTACCGGAAGGATTTTTTAATCCAGTTGTCAGGCCATCAAGGAATGCGTCGCGTTTATTTTTCACATTTGTATCAGTCCATACGTTTGTAGTAGTATGGCCTTCATTGAGCCAAGTCTCATCCAAGTAATATATTTTTTTCTTTTCTTCTCTTGCCATTTTCATTGTCCGCAAATAATTCCTCCGCCAAAAAAATATGTCGTCACGATCAATCAATAAGCTGTTCCTGCATCTTTTAATGTACCTAAATCCAATCATTTTAAGGATTTTATGAAGTGTTGATCTTTTGAATGTCCCCAAAGTACCATCTTCATTTATTGAATTCATTATTTTGTCCAATGTCGGTATCTCATTTCGGGAAAATAAATCGTGAACTTTTCTTCTTATAGCACATTTAGTTAAGTCGTCGATTGTGTCTACAATGAAAGTACGTTTTCTTGTTTTTTTGGGTGAATTTAAAACATTTTTAGTTTCTTTCTCTTTCAGAATTCTATAGATGGACATCCAATGAACACCCATAGATGATGCAACAGCTTTCATGACGTCATTGTTTGAAGGGGATTCCATGGAACTCCTCATAGATTGATACATGTTCCATATCATTGTTTTTTCAGTCGAGGAAAAGGCTCGTCGTCGCCTTTTTTCCACAGAGTTACCTCCATGTAAACTGTCGGCCATCTCACTTAGGCAAATCGACAGTAAACTCAAAAAGTCCGTTATACAAGCGCCAAGTCTTTAGGAATGCAATCAATCACAAAGCCGGGTCACACGTAACAAAATTATCCAGAGTCCAAATAACAAGCCGAGTCAAAAAATAAAATAATAGATTGCACTAGCACAGTGAGCACGTCTGAACAGTACGAGTCGCACGAACAAACTAAAAAAACTCGCGCTGTGAACACAGCCTTAACGTCATTGTTCGACCAATCACATGCCAGTTCATTTTTCCCCTATTAACTCGTTTCGGTGGATAGAGTATAGCCGAGCTAGTGTTGGGACATTGCAAGGACAGCGTGTCTCATCAATCGATTATAATTTATAGACAGAGGTATCTATGCCGGCTTATATAAATAAAATAATTCATTGTTTGTTTTAATTAGACTTATTTATTTCACAAGAAATACCTATTATTATGTTTACAGGCTGTAACACATATGGGGTGCCAAGCCGAAAAGGGTTGTTAGGGACATAATTTTGAACAACTTACTCAATTAATCTGATTTGATCAGAGCAACCTTATTTTTTACTTCCCCTTAAAAATCAGCTGACCGCTTGGCCCAAAATGTACTGCAAAGTGAAAAATAATGTTGCTCTGATCAAATCGTTTTAATAGAGAAGGATTTTCAGATTGAAGTGCTTAACAACCGCCTTTCGGCATATATACCCTTTCTGTATAATCCTGTACAGTACAACCTATTGACCAGAAAAACGTAAATATCTATTAAGAACTTGGCATTTTGACAATTTAGGCGTAGCATTTTTTGCTAAGTAATGCAGTCTTATATTAGTATATCTTTCCGTTAGAGCTTTGATTAGTAATATTAGATGATTAGCCAATGGGTTTTGATCGAGTTGTTAAAAATCTATTTCTTTCTATCGATTCAAAAACATAATTCTCACTATCACTAACCCCATCACTATACATATCACACTATGCATATTTACTTTCCTATTTAGATAAGTGTGAAATATTCATTGCGTGTTAGCTTGGCAATATGTAGTGAAATTAAGATACAAAACAAGCAATGGATAATAAACCTAGCGAGAACAACATGACATTGTCACTTTAATGATCAACTCGTGACTTTTTTATAATAACAGTTTTTAAATAGTCTTTAATGAATCATCTAAAATGATTTCCTTAAAACCCTAAAAATAACAAATGATAAAACGTAACCCCCTTCTTTTTTTATATATTTCATATAGATTACTTAGTGTGTCGGTTAAGTATCTAATCTTCATTTTCTGCTTTTCCTTTGTTTTCGTTTCCCGTTTTCCCACAGTATTTTTGCTAATATCATCTCTTATATAGAAATGCTTTAATTCGTCTTGTATTTTGTTGTTTACAACTTTATCCTTGTTTTCACTTTGCCTAATACGGCTTGTAAGTCCCAAACAGCTAATTTTAACTGGTTGGTTGCTTTTGAAGACTTGATTTAGCGCGATCGACTTAAGCTGCCTTTTTTCTGATTTTCGGGTAGTTTGTACGTTTCACGTAGTGAGCACTCTAATATTTCTTGACATGCCAAAAGTTTCTCCATGTTCAACAACTTTTTTCTCGTGGGCTATCTTTTCACGGTAATATTTTTTTCGAGTCGCTTCATTTCTTGATTTTAATTTGCGAATATATTCCACAGCTCTTCGATAGCTCCTGCATACTTTTACATAACGTATTTTCAAAGCACAGCTTGAGTTGCTCTGAGACTGCGATGTGCTTTGCGCAGCTGTTCTCGTTTTCTTGTTTTTTCTTTTTTAGTTTTTCCTTTCTTCCTTCCATTGTTTTCTTCTACATTTTTTCTCTTCTTCTGTTAGAACCTTGACTTTTTTTAGACTCTTTTCAAGACGTTTTAACTGCTTCTTCCTATGCTCCTCAAATTTTACGGGGTCTAGTTTTATTTTCTCCCGGTACCTTTTAGCTCATTCTGCTGCCGTGAGGGTCATGTTCACTGAAATATAACGTCTTATATTAAGGTGGGTGATATCAGGTTAGGTCCTTACGTAAATTCCACCTCCCACTGTTTCGGCGCTGCTTGTGTAAATACAAACAAAATACGTTATTTTTTATATTACAGATAAGCCACATGTAGCCCCAACTTAATAGTTCCAGTGTGTCACAAAAAAAAAGCCGGCCATAAAATACCTTATGAACCGGAACGAGACGATTCATATCAACAAATGTTCAAACAATAATTCAAGCTATGGTGATAATTTTACGGCTACTTACAATATTGTTTACGATACCTCCTGAACACAAATGTGATTGTGTTACATCAAATAACGTAGTAAACTCCTACATACCTCCTAAAATCCTGTGTCTTTGCCGTGACGTTGTCCCGAATTCCGGTCACGTCTTATTCCCGGACAGCAATAATTTGGCATTTTAAAAGCTATTTTAATACCAATACATAGGACTTAAAATCGTCTGCAAGTATTCATCATACGCCTATAGAGCTGCTAAAACAGTGGTGGTTACCAATAATAATCAGCCATAACTGAGACTTGAAGTTGCAGTGGGACATGAAGATTTTACACTTATTTATAGTGTATTTTTATTATATTTTATTAACATTAATATTTAGAAAGCATTTAAAGTTTAATTTTGTCACTAAAATATGTAAATTTATTGAGTAATAAGCAATTTAACTATGTAAATTGCTTAAAAAAATTATAAGAAATAGTTGAATGTCTGGGAGACCCCAAATTTGCAATGTGAATCTCTTGAAAACAGCCCTAATACGACACAGAGCTCTTCACAATTTTGAGCATATCTATACATAGATAGGTTTTTTACTAATTCTTCATAACTAAACGTAAACTTCATGTTTTCCAAAATAACGTTAGGTCGTATGTGAGAACGACAAGTCTATCGTTCATGCAACTTCTGTTAAGCAACCAGAAACATTACACAGCCATTGTCAAAATTATTGCAACATCAATGAGGTTTAATAATTTAAACATTTTTAGCTTGCGTGCTATATCCGATGCAGACTGTAAGTGACTATATAATAATATGTGTTTATTCTCAGTGACGCTAAGCCTGCACCAGTGGCGCTTCGCCACCTTCCCCCTTCGTCGCGTGTTCGAGCTGATGCCGCACCTCACGCGCTTCCTCTACGTGGGCCGCGTGGAGGACGAGGTGGACCTGCAGGGCATGCTGCGGATTCTGGCATGCGGGGTCGCCGACAGTGGGTATCTCAGCATCACCACCATCATGCTAAGCCTCGACCCATTGGCGGCATAGGCCTCTCCTAAGCGCCAACCCTCACGGTCCTGTGTCACGCATATAACGAGACCGAGATTGAGTCTGCTGATATTTTTTTTGTACACCCACACACACACACACATGCATATAAGTATGTATAGATAACGTAACACTTTCACCACTATAGGTAAATCGAAACATTATCCAGAAACTATGAAAGTTGGCGGAAGTAATCTATAAGACCTGCCAGTCGGGTGCGAATCATAAAAGTCCGCCGCCGCGGGTGCATTGACAGATATAATAGCGAGTGCCGCCGACGCGCCTCGCGGCTTCTGACGTAATCTAGGGTTGTGCCAAAAATGCCATCCAAAACCCTCAAACAACGCCCGCGACACAAAAAAACAAGTAGTGTTGTGTCTCTGTTACTAAATTAAAACATTCAAATATTTTTTTAAGTTTTCACCAAATTACATACACTATTACGGAGGGTCAATTATGGTATCGATAACGATAACGTAGTGATTCCGTTTTGGAATCACTACGTTTTTAGAGATCGACTTGTACATTTTTGTTGTGACATCTGGCAAGCACCATTATGCCTGGCTTTCAAAAGGTTAAAGATACACCGCTGATAAGTGTAGCCTTTTTGGGTTTCCGAACCATTTGTTCATAAAGATTGTTTACTTACCTGGTTTTTACCGACAAGGGGAAGGCAATAGGCAATGCTATAATTATCGGCAGAAGACCTTTTAAGTTTTCGACACATCTTTAAGATTTGCCGCTGATAAGAAGCTTTTGTCTTTCCGAACTCTTTGTTATTAAAAATCAATCGTTTACATTTGACCGATAAGGGAGACCGTATACGATCTAGATATAAGCATTTGAAAAATACTAAAGAAACAAAAAATATTAATTAATATTCAAAATGTATGAATTATTTATTTGTTTTTGTAAGAAAGTAGTGAGCGACAATCCTGGCTCCTGATCTCCTTATAGAGTGCGGGGTCGGCAGTAGTTGGCATCCCAGCACCGCTGCCCTACCGCAGGAAATATCTCAGTTAAGCGCTATAGGTGTAACAAAACAAAAGTAACACAAGCTAATAAACTGGACTTGGCAATGGCAAGGCTTTTTGTTTAAAACCCAAATGAGCCATGTCATTTTAAATTCATCAAAATTATGGGGTAACTTGTTAAGTCAAACTTAACAAGTTACCCCATAGCTCTATCAGAAGCTTGGTGAAAATATGCTAATTAAATTAAATTCAGAATTAACATTCAATTTGTACGGTTAGCAAAAGATGATGCCTGATCAAATTAACAAAAAAATACACAGTGTGAATGAATCTTCATAAAGTGCACATAACGTCGTGGGTTGAAGAACATAGAAATTCATCGAAAAAAATATATTTAAAAAAGTTCTCATCCCTCCCAATTTTTAATAGCTATTTTTATATTGAAATGCGGTATCTGGGTACCAACTACATAAAAATAATTATTACTTCGGAATGGAAGGGTTTTTCGTAGTGAAATTGACTGATTCGTAATGATGAAAGACACGTAGTGCTGCCAGTAATATAAAAATTGTAGAAAAAGTGGTAACTGTAAACTAAAATTACGCTTGCAGATTTCGACAAAAATTTGGTTCCGAAAATGGAACTATTTTATTACCGAATACCTCAATGGATAATAAATAATTATACTTTGGGACACATATTAATTCAATTCACTTAAGTTACGTTATTACAATAAAAACAGATAAATGCATCAGTTTTTCAAAGGACACACACTCTTTTAGTTAAAGGCACAAACTGAGCCAAACACAATTTTCATAATAGTAGAGATTTTTTAATTTGAGTTTGAATACCAAATACAATCAACCTCTTTGCTACCTCCTGACGACAAGCACGCATATTTATTTTATTATTTTTCGATATTTTTTTCCGAACAACGGAGAAAATTTTATTCGTTGGCCTGATAGTTTCTCAAAGTTTTTTTGGATATGCCCAGTTTGACTAGATTATCTCCCGCTGAAATAGCCGACATCTATTATTCTTATGGTATGTCACGTGGATGGTCGAGCTGCGCAAGAACTGCATATATCGCTGCCTTCCCCGACCGACGCCGACCATCCGCGCGGAACTTTCAAGAAGTTCAAAGAAGACTCTCCTAGACTGGACTTGGCTTAAATCTTGATCGTCGAGAACCACGAGTTATAATTGACGTGTCCGTGGAAGAAGCAATCTTGAGGGTTTAATATGCGGATCCAGGCATCAGCACAAGACGTTTGGCTGCACAACATGGCATCTCTCAGAGAACTGTCTTGTGAATTTTGAGGAAGGAAGGTCTTCACCCGTACCACTATCAACGAGTGCAACATCTCCACGAAGATGTGGATAACGTGCCGAGTTGCGTCATCTCGGCATGGGTCCAAAGGAGGACCTCAGCCGACCCCAAATTTTCCAATAAAAGTTGTGGATGTGGACGGGGCAACATTTAACAGAGACAGCATCATAAACTGCCGAAACTAGCAAGCCGTAAAGGTTTAAATCCAAAGTTGAAAAATATCCTCCTCATTCCACGTGAGGTTTTTAGTAAAGTATGGATAGGGCTCATAGACAACATTCTGATTGGTCCTGTAATATTACCAATTGCTTTGAGGGGCCAACGTTTTCTGGCGCTTTTGCAGGACGAGTTACCTTTATTTTTGAAAGAGGTACCAATCGGTGTAAGACAAGATATATTCCTACAAATTTACGGCTGCCCAGTCCATAATCACACGCCTGTCAGGACATATTTGAATGAACAATTCCCAAATCGCTGGATTGGTCGGCAAGGGCCGTTAGGATGGCCTCCTCGTTCGCCAGATATAATATGACACCACTGGATATATATTTTTGGGGCACGATGAAACAAAAAAAATATAATGCCCCATCCACAGATAGGCAGATCTCCTAAATCGGTTTCTAAGTTGCGCAACGCCATCCAAAACGACCCAAACATGATTAGGAGAGCTGCGCAGTAAATTGTGTTTCGTTCAGCATTGTGTCTTGAACAACCCCTTGTTGTTGACACTTCGAAAACCTATTGCATTCATAAATTTTTTATGTAATTACTGTGCTTATTTTCTTTGTATGTCTGTTATATAGTAGTTTATGTGACTGCTGCATAAATGAGGGCATTAAAACTCGAGAGTGGGTTTATGAAACGAGCCTTCGGCTCGTTTCATAATAATGTCACTCGAGAGTTTTAATGCCTAATTATGTACAGTTACATACACTAGTTTATCTACACACCACATATCATAAGCTCTCTTTGATGTGTTCAGGAACCGAATGTTTGACCGGCATTGTGGTTCCGCAATTGTTTAGCTTGTTCTTTAGTACCAACTTCACGCAGACGGGCGTTGGCGTTCGAAATTTGTATGTCAGTACCAACTTCACAGACAAACTAGGGACGGCACGCGGGTGGGCGTCGGCGTTCGAAATTTGAATGTCATTATATGTAGAAAAACTACACATAATGACCATAATGTGTAGTTTTCCAGATACGAAACGAGTTTTTACCAAGTAGTTTAACATAATGCTGATCGTAACGGGTGTTTTTTGAAAACGCTTTTTTTGTTTTTTGTGTGTAGAATAAAATAAATTATAAAATGATAAGGTATAATTATTTTATTATCTTCGCCCATTCACCCGCACTGAGCCAGCTTGATGAGGTCTAGGCTATACCTCCCACTAATCTACTTATCGAGATAGGTAAATATGTGTCGTCGGTCCCCTTGTTGTTGGAGTATGTACTCCAACAACTGTCTCCATTCCCTCCGGATCACCCGTTGATCCAAATTATTAGAGCCGCCGATCCCCCCGCTAGCCCCTCAACCAGCTCCGAAGCTGACCCGCACCCTCGCTCGCCGGTTCTTGCATCCCCCGCGAACCCCCCAACCCCAACCACAACCCTCAGCTCTCTGTCCCCTGTAAATTCACCGCCATCCAAATTCAATGAGGAAACTCAGTTCACCCCTGTCATCTCTAAAAACAAAAAGCGGAAGAACCGGTCTTCCGAGTCCCCCGTAAGCCCCGAGGCGCCCCGCGCTCGCCTCCCACCACCAATAATAGTCCGAGACGAAAACGCCTGGACTCGGGTATCGATCCATTTACAAAGAAATGGAATTAAATATACATCCGCGTTTACATCAGCCGGAACCCGCGTCCAGGTGGCAGAGTCCAAAAGCCACCGCGCCTTAACTAAATTCTTGAGAGCGAACCATATCGCCTTCCATACTTACTCACTCCCCGAGGAGAGGACTTTCCGATACATAGTCCGCCCCGTGCCCACAAATCTCCCCACATCCGTCATCAAAAATGACTTAATCTCCAAAAACTTCCCGGTAATGGAAGTACATAGGATGCACCGTGCTAAAACCGCGTACCGGCCTGCAAAGGCATTTAACATGATTCTAGTTATTGCCGAACCCACCGCCGCAGTTAGGCAGATTAGCCCCCTTAAATCCCTATGCGGTCTTAAAGACATAAGCGTCGAAAGCCCCAAATCTAACAACATCATTTCACAGTGTTATAACTGTCAAATGTATGGTCATGGCCAAAGCAGATGCTTTGCCCCCCACCCCACACCACCTACCCCCTTGGACAAGGCTTCGGGCCGCGGCCCCATTTCCTCCAACGGCACCTTAAGCGCCGCCTGTTCCATAAACTACCCCCCCCCCCCCCCTCTAGGGCATTCATCCCAAGCCTGCTCGACCTCCCCACACTATATCCCCTAAATATTGCCTCTTTCAGGCGCACCCCCCTAACATACGCGTTCGTCACCTCCCTCACCCACCAACCCACCCTTTATACCTAAATTCTCATCATGTATAGTACGACCATTTTAATAAACTCGACAAACGGACGGACAAAACCCCACAGTCTAACTTTAGCGCTCTATAATGCTGAAAGTCTCCTTAAACAGAGAGAAGAAGTCGCCGATCTTCTCAATAGACATAAAATAGATATCCTCGCGGTCCAAGAAACTTACCTAAACCCAAACATAGGCGCTTTAATATAGCCAAATATAGTCTCCTCCGTACTGACCGCTTACCGACTCAGGACCGACACAAAAACCCCAAAGGCGGTACCGCTATCTATTATAAAAAATCTTTGCACGTTTCTTCTATAGTCACCCCCCAAATAGATAATTGCGAAGCAACCGCCATCCGCATTGCAATGTCAGGTCACGATCCCATAGTCAAAGCATCAGTCTATCTGCCGGCCGGACAGAAGATGATAGCTAATGATCTCAAAGCCCTCTTAGAACTAGGTAGTACAGTTATCCTAGCTGGTGACTTCAACAGCAAGCACCAGCAATGGAACTGTAATGAGACAAATACCAACGGACGGACCGCACAGAGACTTCTCGAATCCCTCGATGACTGCGAAGTCATAGCTCCCTATGCCCCGACCCATTACCCCTACACAGCTGACCACAGACCAGACATTCTCTCCTACTGTATCTTCAAAAACATTAGCCTCCCAGTCGTGTACTTAGCGAGCTTCACTCGGATCATAGACCGGTCTTATACTATCTCGGCAGGCCATTCGACCAAACGACTGAAACCAGGACCGTTATTAACAACCGTAAATTCAAGCAAGCTCTCAGCAAACTGGACCCAAGATTAGATATCACATCAGAAATTGACAATAGAGCCCAACTAGAAGCCAAAATCTCTGACATAGGCAACAGTCTCAACGAAGCCCTGACCGGCGCCTCTAGCGAGGTCCCGGTACAGGCCAACCATCGCTTCGAACTCCCAGAGGACTTGAGACTGCTGCTTAGTGCAAAGAATGCGGCACAGAGAGATTACGATTACTGTCCCTCAGACAATCACAGAATTCAAATGCGTCGCCTCCAACGAGAGGTTACCAGATGCATGCGAGAGCTCAGAGGCAGTCGCATGAACGACTTTGTCTCCAGCATAGCCCCAAGTCACACTGCCATATTTAAATTCAGTTAATAATTCAAATCCGATGAGATTGTTCCCCTGCCCCCCCCTAAAACGGGATAACCAACCCGCAGCCTTTGACGTCGACGAAAAGGCCGAATGTCTTGCCGATAGCCTAGAAACCCAGTGCACTCCCTCCTCTCAACCAATAGACCCCGATCATCGTAACATGGTCAACTCTGAAGTTGAGCATAAAAGCTCTCTCCCTCCCATTGACTCCCTTCCCGAGATCACCCTTGAGGAAGTGCAAAAAGTAATAAAGGAACTCAAACCTAAGAAAGCCCCGGGGCTTGATAAAATCACTAATATAGCAATTAAAACTTTCCCTCTCAGACTCCTAACAAACCTTACGGTAATTTTCAATGCCTCACTCCGTCTCTGTTCTTTTCCAACCGCATGGAAAGAAGCAGACGTTATTGGCTTTCAAAAACCCTGGAAAGATCGAACCGACCCCACTTGCTATCGCCCCATTAGCTTACTCTCCTCAATAGGCAAAGTCTATGAACGGATTATTCTCAACCGACTCAAAGACATTTGCATAAATAAAAAACTCATACCCAACGAGCAGTTTGGCTTTAGACACAAACACTCATGCGTCCAACAGGTGCACCGCATAACGGAGCACATTTACAAAGGGTTCCACACAACGGCAAAGTCCAAAGATACCGGTGCCATATTCTTTGACGTAGCGAAAGCTTTTGACAAAGTTTGGCACAATGGTTTTATTTATAAACTTTACCAACTCAACCTCCCCGATAGGCGTGTACTCATTATCAAAGACTACCTCACAGAGCGCAGTTTATACTATCGAGTAGAAAAATCGCGCTCTAGGCCCCACCCCATAGCCGCCGGAGTCCCGCAAGGCTCAGTTCTCTCCCCCACCCTCTTTTCACTTTACGTCCAAGACGTCCCCCGCATGCCATACGTCGAGCTAGCCCTTTACGCTGACGATACGGCGCTCTATTACTCCAGTAGAAAGAGGGCGCGCGTTTCTCAAGTACTCCAGAAAGCAGTAATCGACCTCGGTGAATGGGCTCTCAAATGGAGAATAGAGATGAACCCCGAGAAAAGCGCAGCCGTGCTTTTCTCAAGGGCTAAGACTCGAGCTGACCGCGCGTCCTCTTCACTACCCGAAATCACCCTCTTTGACCGCCCTATCCCCTGGGAAAATAAAGTGAAGTATTTAGGCGTGACATTAGACTCCCGACTAAATTTCAAATCCCACATTAAAACGGTCCGCGACAAAGCAGCCTTCTACATGAGTAGGCTTCACCCGCTCATGAGAAGAAAATGCAATCTCCCATTGCGCTGCAAAATAACTCTATTTAAAACTTGCATCCGTCCGGTCTTCACGTATGCAAGTCCAGTCTATGCACACTGCTCCCACTCCCTTAAGCCCCTTCAGGTTTTACAAAACCGCTTCATGCGAAAAGCCGTAGGTGCCCCGTGGTACATGCGCAACGTAGACCTCCATAGTGACTTTAGACTCCCCACAGTAAAGCAATATATGAAAGAAGCGTCCGAACGCTTCTTCATTAATGCATCTAGCCACCCAAACCCGCTTATAGTACAAGCATCTCTATATGATCCGACCACAGATATAAATAAGAAACACCTTTTCAAAAGGCGCCCCAAAGACGTCCTCCTAGAACCGGAGGACGATATCACGAAAGATCTTAAAGCCCAACCACCCCCCGCCCCTCAGGCACGTCAACTTGACGAAGGCTGTGTTCCCGAAGCACTACAGCGTCTCAGATACCAAACTTGGATTGAAAGAGATCGCCGTCTTGATTCGACGAACACACAATCTCCCCCTGCCCCTTTAAACCTCCCGGACTGAGGTCAGAGCCCCCCTAAATGACCCTAATATAAAGTAGTTTAGGATTAGGATAGGGTTTTAAAAATTATATGTAACCACCTCTTAGTAGCGGGGGCTATCTGCCCCCCTAACATGCCGCTATCATGCCCGTTGACTATGAGCTGATGTCCGCTCATAAAATCGGGTAAGCAGGCAAACTCCTCCCATATATATCATATACACATATATATCGCCCAAAAGGGAAAATTGCAGGTAAGCAGCAGAAAGCCTGCAGCATATACCGAGGCCATGACTCACAGTTAATTCTTAATAAGACAACTGTAAACACAAAGGGGTTGTTTTTAGTCCGTATACCACACGAGCTGATGCCCGCTCAATATGTGGGGACCCGGACATAGCCGGAAGGTCTGACTCCTGGTCATGGGTAATTCCATTTTTTTGCCCTCCAACAACAAAAAAAAAGGGCTATACCTCCCATATCGTATGGCTCAATCTTATGTATAACATAACATAAGGGTCCCCACATACAGGCCCCCGGCCATAGCCACAAAACGCCGCTTCCGGAATATTTCCTACGAATACATTTTATACGGACTCGCCGCACACGGTTGACGCCGGTGGACGCCACCATTCTAGAAGGGTAAATTAGCGTAAATTAACTACATCGCGCTCGAGTTAGGGATCTAGCTAGGTAGTTAGGAGAGTTCAGAAGAGAGGAAGACTTAGATTAATAGACATGTTGTTATTAGGTATGTCAAATAACGATGTAGGCACATATATAATAGAGAGTGAAGAATTTATATTTGTTTTGTGAGGTAAGATATTTTCTATACAACCTATTTATAAATGTATTCTCATTTGTATGTTGCATGCTCAGATGAACGAAACTTTTACTTTAGATCAAAAGCAATTCTTCTGAAGCAAATAGACCTTCTAAATTTACGTATTTACGTAGATTTATTTGTTTCGTATACAGGGTCTAACAGAAAGGTCTAGTCATATTTTAGGGGGTTGTTAGGGACATCGTTCTGAGGAACTTTTACTATGAAACCGATTTGATCAGAGCAACTTTAATTTTCATTTAACCTAACATAGCGTGACGCCTTTGCCCATACGGGGTGGCAGAGGCACAATTGTGCCCACTTTCAGCCAGTGTTTCCATCTTTCAATACTCCATTTTGCGTGATAGGGGGCTAGCCCATCGCCATCTATGGAGTAATGAAGGTTTCCTCACGATGTTTACCATCACCGAGAGTGTCCGTATAACGTACATACGAGTAAGATAAAATGACTTATCTCATTAGTACATGGTCAGCACCGGGATTCGAACCACGAATTCACTTTTTTCACTTCTCTATACAAATCTACACAAGATAGATCTTCTCTCTACACAAGATAAGCTCGCCTTTGTCATGTGTTGTCCACTTTCAATTGTAAAATGTGTTATTTTGTGAAATAAAGTATAAATAAAATAAATAAATAAATCAGCTGACCGCCCCCGGACCAAAACGTATGGAGCAATGAAAAACAAAGTTGCTCTGATCAAATCAGTTTCATAGTAAAAGTTGCTCAGAATCGTCTGTATAACAACCCCCTAAAATATGACTACACCCTTCTGTTACACCATGTATATCTACTTATACAGGGTGTAATAGAAAGGGGGGTACAAGCCGAAAGGGGGTTGTTAGGGACATCATTCTGAACAACATTCATTATGGGGCCGACTTATATTTCACTCCCGAGCCGAGCAAGTTTATTTTTCTCCCCTATACAAATTAGCTGTGCGCGCGGCCCGAAATATGTATTGTACTGAGATGAGAAAAATAAAGTTGCTCTGATCAAGTCGGTCCCATAGTGAAAGTTGTTCAGAATGATGTCCCTAACAACCCTATTTCGGCTTGTACCCCCCTTTCTGTTACACTCTGTATATAACCTCCACTGGGATATAGGTATATATAGATCCAATGTGTAACTTTATATTTTTGTGGTAATTTGCAGATCGCATTGATGAATTGAATTTAAGGAACAATATAAAACAATCAGCCGTTCAGAGCAATGACACACCAGGAAAAATAATCCGTGAAAACTTATCTTCATTGCCTTCAAGTAGCGCAACATCGACACCTAACAAGAATGCTCTGCGGCAAGTCATACAAAGAGCAAGGAAGAAGAATATGCCTAAAGAACCCACATGTGTTAGCGAAATAAACGTACCTGATGATCTGAAAGAAATAAATGGAGTAAAATTTTTGGCTCGTAACCATGAGTATGGGAATAACCAACGCCTGTTGTTATTTGCCACCGAATCGAATCTTAGGAGGTTAAGAGATTCAGAAATGTGGTTTGTCGATGGTACCTTTCAAACTTGCCCTACAATATTCACTCAGCTTTTTTCCATTCACTGTATAGTAGGTACTGGTGATTTTGAATTTGAGTATGGTGATCTTGAATTTATAAGAGCTTTAGCTTTAAGTACTCGTTTGTACTAATACTTATAACACATTGTTAATTGTTATAGATCAATACTTAAAAGTTTAAAGATTAAGTTAGTTAATTAAGTATAATTTGTTGTGTTTGTTATTTGTTTGTATATGTAAATACACAGTAAAAGTACTGGACCACATATCCATGTTTTTTTTTTAATCAAAAAAATATAATATATTTTTTACTGAGTTTTTATATATTATATATATATATATATATATATATATATATATAAATTTAAGCTTCAGTGTCGTGTATATAACCACCTCTGAGCTCGGCGTAACTTTACAAATTAACACCCTGTATGTATTTCATATGTTTGGTAGGTATGTTAATAATTAATTAATTAATAACATATTATGATATTTGAAATTATAATTTGATAGTACCTATGATTTTTAAATATGGACATGGTCTGAAATAAAGAAAAATAATGAAACAAAAAAAAGACTGTTGAATCGATATGACAAGTATTCGAGCGTATGAGGCAGTGAAAATGTTTTTCGAAACAGCGTCTTTCGTGACTACATTATTCGAGTCAATAAGCTTTCGAATCTATGAGGCAGTGGAAAACAAATTCGCAACAATGTTAGTCGAAACAGCTTCTTTCGCGACTACATTATTCGAGTCAATAAGCTTTCGAACCTATGAGGCAGTGGAAAAATAATTCGCAGCAACGTTCGTCGCAGCAACGGCTATCGAAACTACGTACTGGACCCGCAGTGACTGCAATCATAGATTGATTGTACAATACCTATACCTACACATTTGATTCAACTTGATGGGTGATACCCACATGTTTATTTATCATAATTTATATCATCGAGCAGTCCAGATCAAGTGTCAATAAATAATCACATATAAGTTTATGAATGTAGGTTTAGGCGAAACACGATTTTTACTGCTGAATAGTCCTATACGATGATTGATATTAAGCTAGTTTAGTATGACGTTTAGGCTAACGAGACTTAGTCTCTCTACGGATTAGGTACATCCTCCTAGAATGGTCGCCACACGCTGCAAAACGTCGCTGCTCGCTTCTTGTGGTCCGCACAGGCCACAAAACGCCGCCACCAGGCGTCACTCGCTCGATTCCCCACCTTAAGTCTGTTATGATTATCATGCGACGCGCATGTGTTAAAAAAGTAGCAGCCACCGGTCACAAGTGGCTGACGCGCGCTTCAGCTACCTTTAACCGCTTCTAGCTTCTCGTGGCTGTGGCCGGAAGCCCGTGGGCGGCGACACTTAGCCTTACGCCTTGTCCCATTCGGAGTGGTAGATGCACAATGGGCCCACTTTTAGCCTGTTATTCAACAATCCATTTTGCGTGACAGGGGGCTAGACCATCGCTGCAGCTATGGAGTAACAATCAATCAAGCTTACGCATATCCATAAAAGGCCTGTTTCTCGGGCCTTTTATGGATATGGATACGCTTTCTGGGGATATTAATGTGGGCTACATTTATTTATTTACCACCTCCTGACTTCACGGTATATCACTAATCTCTAGGACTTATGATTAAGATTAGATCCGAAAGTGACAATAGGTATCATGTAATGTTTAAAAAATTTTATTTAGAAACACAATTTTGGTGTCGTCTGAAATCTAACGAAATGAAGAATAATATTCCGTAATAAAATAATTCCATTTTGGGAACCAAATTTTGTAACGATCTGCAATTACTAAAAAACTGCCGAAAAAATCACTATTATTTCATAAACAGAGCGTTATTTTAGTTTACAGTTACCACTTTTTATTAATGGAATCACTACGTGTCTTTTATCATCACGAATCAGTCAATTTCACTCCAAAAAACCCTTCCATTCCGAAGTTATATTTTTTTTTGCAGTTGGTACCCCATTTCAATATTAAAATGGCTATAAAAATTGGGAGGGGGGAGTTTTTTTTTTAATCGTTATGTTCACTTCTTGAAGATTCACACTGTATATAAAATAAAACTGACCAAATGATTCAGGTTATATATGTCACCGTAAGATTGTCAAAACCTTTAGTTTATAAACTAAGGCTATATCGACAAATTGTAAACCAGACCGACAGGGATTAGAATTTACGTTTCTTCTGTTCTTACATGTCAACCTAACATGAAGACTATTCGTTTTGTTCTCAGTAGTACCGTGGAAGAAGTTCTGTGACGGAACTAGTGAGACTTTTATTCCTAACAGTCCCGCGGGACAAATCATAAAATAAATACTAATATTTTATGATCCCATGTATACTATTATAACACTATAAATATTATATTTAACCTGCTGACGCAGAGAACCTAAACAGGAACTTTTTTGACAGACGTCACCTCGGTACTGAAGATTCTATTGTGGGCATTTGTGGGGTAACATTATATAATTTGTCTTAATTGTTGTCATTATTTTTTCTTTTCCGGCCAGCAGAGAAGTGAGAGGGTATATTATTATCATGATTTTGACAGGTGTCACTATATTTGAGATATCATTATTTTGAGAAAATTCAAAAATTAAAAATTCAAAGAGTTTATTTCCATAAGTAGGTTACATTTGGAGATTTCTTCTGTGGGTGCATTAAATGCCGATCTCGAGAACATCAGGGGCTGGGCTCTGTCTCATGGACTACCTGTCAATCCCAGTAAGTCGCAAGCCATGATTGTCGGCTCCAGACACTCCCACAGTGTGTTACAGTATCTGCCTCTTGTTCCTGTAACTTATGATGGAACCATAATTCCGTACAGTACTAAGGCAAAAAATCTAAGAGTTATCTTTGACAATCAGCTTTCATGGTCTGCTCACGTCTGCGAAGTTAGTAGACGAGTCTTCGCCATATTTCACTCCCTCAGGCGCCTTCAAAACTTCCTGCCTCGTCATACTAAAATTACTCTTACCCAGTCTCTTCTCCTACCTCTCATTGATTACACAGATGTCAGCAGGACAGGCGCGAACGAAGAGCTACTGAACAAACTCGAGCGAATTCAAAATCTCGGGGTTCGGTTTGTCTTCGGGCTGCGTAAGTATGACCAAGTCTCCCAGTATCGTAGGGAACTGAAGTGGCTTCCAATTCGTCTTCGCCGGGATACCCATGTTCTCATTCTCCTCTTCAATATTCGGCACAACCCTCGCTACCCCAGCTTCCTGCGAGATCGGTTTGATTTTCTTTCTTAGGATATGTCTCGGAGATCACACACTCGGTCGCTGCTTGCAACTCCTCAACACAACTCAGTCGCATTTGGGCAAGGATTCAGGATCAGTGCTATCAGGCTCTGGAACAAGCTCCCCAGTGCCATCAGGGGCAGTCCGTCACTTAACGTTTTTAAGATTCGCTTGAAAGATCATTACCTCTCTCTTCCATAGTATGTATGTATATATATATAATTTATATGTGTATGTTATGTATGTATATAATATTATTATAAATTAGGTGTAGTAGTAGTAATAGGTATAAGTACCTACTTATATTATTATTGTGTATGAATTATTTTGTTGTGCAAATAGGTTTTACTCTCACAATCCACTTTTCTGGGTTTGCTGGTAGATATCTTTCTTTTTATGTCTCTGTATGTTTGTTTTTGTGCAATAAAGTATTAATTCATTCATTCAATGTCAAATCTTAAACTAACACACATATATAAGATATGGGGAAATATAGAACTCAATTTGAATTTCGTCACCTCAATGTTTCAGATGCGGGAGGCAAAGAGGCGACTAGAAACCTCCAGCTTTATACGTTATTTTTTACAGAATTGGAGCAAACACCTTCCCAAGCTTTCTTGTCTTCTACATGATCTGATATTTTGTAATAAGCCTTTTCGATCTCAAGATCGTAACACTTGTCAAAAATACTGACCTGTCAAAATCATCACACCTTTCAAAAAAATTGTGACCCGCCAAAAAAGTCACCCGTCAAAATAGTGACAAGTACCACTTATACCATCAATTGTACTGGCCAATGGTACAAGTGGTTCAGAGGGCGCGGTAACCACACGTCAAATCCCTAAAACCAGGGAACTTCTTCCATGGGACTACTGGGAAATCAGTAGCGTTGATGGAACTATTGGGAAAAAAAAGTCTCCGGAAGTAGTTCCGCCACGGAACTTCTTCAACGAGACTACTGGGAATAAACCTTCTTCACCTAAGCTACCGCAGCGTTTTTTCTGGTATTTCGTTTGCTATTCAAGTTTAAACCAGTTCACAATTACGGTTACGGTTTTAATATAAACTAACGCGTCACATCGTAAGCAGTACGGTACAGTTCAGAATTTACCGATAATTAAACTAACGAGAAAAAACGTTAGATTATAAACTAACGGTTTTGACAATCTTACGGTGACATTGATTTTTTGTTGTTGCAGAACTAAAGCAGGTCAAGATTCAAATTCAAGACGAAGAGTCGAGGAGAAATTATTGGAAAAATTGCGTTCAGTGCCTGTCTCGAGAGTACGCCCACATTATGGACTTGTACAATGTCCACCTTTGCCTAGACATTTACAAAATATGATGGAAATAAATTCTTGACATCGCAAATCCTCAATGGTTTCATTTCTTTAGCAAACAAATAGTAGTAGTATACGATAGTAGTAATACGGTAATACGATCATGAGATGATCTGTCATATTGACCTTTCTTTTCAAATCCTTCACTCTCGTAAAGGTTTCTACGAAGGTTTAAATTGCAAATTCAAAGCATTTGGCAGTGCTTGAACTACCCGTCATATCAGTCAACTGAACTAGTTTTTTTCCCCCCCATTAGATCAGTTGAAAATATAACAAGCTTTTTGCCTCGTTTCTCTTTTTAGATACCCTTCTACAACCCTCTAGCAGCAGTAGTCCGGTTGTTAGTCCGGTTGACCGAACTAGTGCAACTTTTCAGTAGCAGTAGTTCGGTTGAAATATAGCACCGAACTACCGATACTCTTTAGTAGCAACAGTTCGGTTTGTATAATATTAAGAATAAAATTGTACAATACACTTTCTTACTTTATTGTTATTTTAAAATGAACACGTAAAGAGAGCCACTTTGAATATGAATAACTCAGTTGAAATGAGTGTATACTGTATGTTCCGAAAATCGTTATTTCCTAATTGCAGTTAATACCATTCGCATTATTTCTCACTTTATATTTTTCTCGTAATATTTCTTTCCCTATAGCAACTTTAGTCATTCGCATATTTTTCCATTCTATTTTTTTATGAAAAGCTTATTTTTCCGGTATGTTTTGTAACCATTCTCATTATTTTCCATACAATTTTTTTATTAATAGCTTAATATCCCTATATGTTTTATGACCAGCCGCATAATTAAATAAATAGATAATAAATACTCAAATATTTTTGTTAGCAAAGAAGTAATAGTAGTCGGTTCGTAAATTGATGATTAGTAAATACTCTAAGGTTGAAAACTAGTTGATTAGGCATAAACGTTTAAATAATCGTAGACACTAGATAATAATCAATATGCATACACTTCAACATACGTATCTATCATTGTCATATGTGACATAACATAATTTAGTCGTTGCGTTGTGAGGATTTGTTAGACACGTTTTCTAATATTTTTAGTTACTTGTATAAAAAAATCCGTTGGCATTTTTTCCCTACCTAATGTTTTACCGCATGCAAAGATTATTTTAGTAGATGTTACTACTCGGATCAATGTCATAAAGTAATTTTTCCAGATTATTGATTTTCTTGTATAATATTTTCCGTTCGACTATATTCTTTAACATTTTTACCGCCATAAGAAAAAAAACTTGAGGTACATTTTACTAGTAGGATAATTTTCCGCTAGAATTTTATGCAATCGAATATTTTATAATATTATAATTTGCAGTGGTATCTTACAGGCTAATTATACTCCACATAATTTCAGCGCAGGGTAGTTGTAAAGTTTTCGGCATCGCAAAAAAAGGTCGGTTTCGTGATAACGGCCAAGTGTAGTTCGTACATAAAGAATAGTTTTGGTTTCCTTAACGGCCGAAGGGATGTAATAAATAACAATACCTTTACATGTGTTTAAAGATTTTTTTATTATTTTATAGTAGGTAATATCAGTATGAACTAAAATTCTCTTCTCTAAATATCTAAAACTAAAACTTAACTTTTCTATTAATTAACATAAAATATTAACATAACATAATCTTCTCAATACTTTAAGTAAGAAAGCTTTTCTATACAATTGTATAGGGTTACCTCGCCAACCAAATAGTTATCAACAATTTTTTCAATTTTGTCGTCCATAGTAATATATTTTTGACCCCTCTTGCGGTACACATCAATGTTTAAATTATTCTGAGCAAACTTGAAATCTTGCGAAATCGCCTCTTGTTTAATTGTAGATATGAAATGGAAAAGATTTAGGTCATTTCTTATATGCTTTCCCAGCTTACTATGCCACCCCTCGACGACATTAGTTGTGCGGTGGCGATGGTTGTAACAAGAGATCAAATAAATATTTTTCAACCTAAACCACTGAGTAGCTAGATACTCATTAAAATCCTCAATATTCTTAACGTTTGGTGCGCTTGCCTGTACATTATACCAAGCTTCCATAATTTTTGAGTCAGGTAGGTGAGCTATCTGCACACATTTGCGGACATAGGTGCTGCCATCTCGACTGTCACAAATTCCAAATCTCTGTGCATTTTTCCAGACTGCTTGTGAAAAATTAAAATAGCAGCCACTTACTTTTGCAGAAGGATATGTGATTTGCAGGGCATTTATAGCAGCCAACTCAAAATCCACTTTAACATGCATTGTTTGAAAGTTGGGCACAAGTTCTTTAATTGTGTTAAACATAATTTCGTAAGAGCTTTGTTTCTTATCAGGCAGCAGTACATATATAAAAGGAACAATTTTTGTAAATTCTGAGTCACTTCCGACATCTCCGTGAATTGTGTACTGTGTACAACTGCTTATATTGTTTTGGAACAATCTTAAATGTTCCATCCATAAAAAAGTTCTTTATATTGTTAATATTTTTTTGTGCCTCCGATGTAGCAAATAACAGCAATCCATTTACGTGTGCACACAAAAATTTTTTGGCAAGGTCTTCAGGAACTTGTACTTCTTCACAATACGACGAACTGACTTTAGCCAACTGGGCGTTACGGTGTTTGTAAAGAGTATCTCTATGCGTATGAAAAGATCTTAATTTATCGGCGTAAGGTTCTGACTCGAATCTTTCCATATGTTCCTTATAAATTTGCGGTATAGGCCGATAGTCGGTTGAAACCTTTTTCTTCAACTCTATTAAACTCTCTTCTATTTCTATGCTTTCGAAGTCGCTTTCACAAACGTGATGATTTTCCTTTATTATATTGGAGTTATCACTATTTAAAACTATGGAGCCTTTGCAATTTTTTTTGGCACAGTTCCACACCGATGTACCACTTTTATTTTTTCTTTTTAATGTGTGCCTGTAACCACCTCTAATCAAAATTTTGCCACCGTGACTACTGGCAATTAAGTGGAAGTTAACATTTGATTGACTAGGACCAGCAGCAGATTCCATGTTAGCTCTTATTTATTTATTATGGACTCTCACAATGCAATGTTTATTTGAGTCAAATTATTTTTGAGTACCAAAAAAACAAAAAAAATGTCAAAGTTAAGACATTTGACAACTTTAAAAAAAGGATATAACTAAATAGGCTTGTTGACGACGAAAGCGACGTCACTGTTTAAATGATTACTGTAAATATATTGTTAAAATAAATAAATAAAGATAATATTTGTAGGACATTAGAGTTAAGGAAAACCTAGTTAAGCAACTTATGTTTTGTGTTCATATTCTATTAGATTTAAGTATGTTATGAGAATAAAGATATTTTATTGGTTGTTTTTTGATGTGTAGCCTGTGCGAACCGAGCTCCGATTGAAGCGACTCGAGGCGCGCAGGCACCTATATTTAATACCTCGGTGAGGCGGGGAACCGCGGGCCGGCCAAAATAATACAAAACCCTTATTAGAAACCCCGCGGTCACCCAAATCATTATGTAAAAGAATATTTAGAGACTTAAGGTATTGAATAAGCATAGATTTAAGACAATAAATGTAAAATAAAACCATTTTAATTAGAAATAAAGCCTAGCGGGGAAGGAGGGGCGAGGAAGGGGGCGGTGTGCGGCGCGGGGTCTGGGGTAAACAAAACTACTCTCAGGCGGTCCAATAAAAGGCGCGCGCGCGCCGCCGAAAATTCATTCCCGATCGAGCTACAGCAGAAGAAGCACCAAGGCCTCCCCCTCGCCTCTCCGCCTGCAAATATTGAAGAAATTGCGTTATCATTCGAGCCCTCTTCGCCATCAACCTAATAAGAAAATCTACAGTCCACGCTGCGCCCCGCAATAAGTACACACAAATACGAATTGCGGGGTACTCTATGTACATCGCGTACAAGGCTAATAAATTAAAAGACGCACGTGAAAACTCTCCAGTTCTCATCTTCAGTTGAAGGATAAAACAACACTTGAAGTATTATCATAGTCATGTGCGCAATAAGTTGGTATGAATAAGGTACCGTCTAATGGTAAAATGTGATGAATGCGCGCGTGGAACTTGGGTACGAACTGCACTTGACCGTTATCACGAAACTGACCATTTTTTGGAATGGCGAAAATTTTACAACTACTCAGCGTCTACGTATATACATGCTAATGTTTAACGCGTTCCGAAAAGTTATAAAGAACTACGTTTTAAATAATTGCTGGTAACATCTGATTTTACGAAAATTATCTATCTGTAAAAGAAAAGACAAAATATTTTTATACAAGATAATAAAAAATCTGGAAAAAATACTTTTAGGAAATGATCCTAATAGTAGAATTAACTAAGAGAAATATTGCGTGTGGTGAAACATGAGGCAGGAAAAAAAACGAACGGAAAATTTTATACAAGAAAACAAAAATGTCAGAAAACAAGTCTGCTAGGAGAATATGCTATTGGATTTTTTTATACAAGTAACTAAAAATATTGGAAAACATGTCTAACAAATCGTTGTGAGAATATAATTCTTGTCTTCTCAAAAAAGTAATTTGTCAGGACTTTCAATGGCATCAAACAATTTGGAAGATAGTGTTGCAACTTTTAGCTTCATTGAAAGCAACCGCAGAGGTAAAATTTTGATCAAGGGCGGTCGGAGGCATTACTTAAAACGCGAAAATCACAAATGCCGGACTTCCATATGGACTTGCGACAAGGTTGGTCATTGCTATGGCTCAGTATTGCTCAACCCTGACAAAACTGAGATAATTCGAGAGCGCGAACATTGCTGTATACCAGACCATGAGAGCATTGACATAGAGCGCAGCATAATTAATTTTAAAAAAGGTGACTACTACATATAAACCAATCCCAACCTTGTTTAAGGAAGAAATGGGGCAGTTTATGACCGAAGAATATGTAGACAAACTGCCGATTCTACGCAACAAAAAAGATAGTTTATATAGAGCCCGCCGCGAGGAAGAATCTTTCGAATGCTGCGAAGACATCCTGTTACCAGAAAGCTTAGCCCAGGACTGGCTTTGTGTCAAAGAAGACGACTTTTTAATATTTGTTACTGAAAATGCCAAGGAATGGCTCGCAAATTGTAAGAAGTTTTTTGCAGACGGTACTTTTCGGATCGTTCCAAAACCGTTTGTGCAATTGTACACTTTTCATGCGGACATTGGGTCTACTGCTGACCACACAAGAGTACTGCCTTGCATGTATGTCCTATTGCCCAACAAGCAGCAGGAGACCTATGAAAAAATGTTTGAAAGTTTTCAACAAAACATTCCTGATCCAAATAGTATCGTGCTTTAAGCAGCGTCACCGAACGAACAACGTGACTGAGAGCTGGCACAAAAAATAAAAAATATCATTAGAAAAAATTCTAATATTTTATTAGTGCTCTCAGAAATGAAGGACGAGGCACAGGCAGTGGATTTCCAAGAGCTACAAAATGATGTTCGCCCTGATGTCTTTCGGAAAAGGGCTAAAAAATACATTGCAATGGATATGAAAATCGATAACATTGTCAATAATTTTCTGCTGGGAAAATATAACATTAAAAAAACCATCTTACTTTTGGCCTGTTTGAAGTATTGATATGCTTGTTAGTTAAGTTAATGAATACTGATTTTAACTTTCACAATTGTCAGTCATATTTATAAAACATAATTTTTAAGAAAAAAAAATAAGTATATAAATTTCTTTAAGTTTCAACAAACGATATTAATTTATTCATATTTTTTTATTTATTTATTTATATGAGCCTTCAGTGTTCCACTAATGGGCAAAGGCCTCCCTCCTCTTCTTTCAACCATCCTAATCTTGACCCGTCTAAATACATAGAATGGAAAAATATGAAAACGGTTCAAAAACATATCGAGAAAATAAGCTACTAATAAATGCACAGAATGGGAAAATATGAAAACGGTTCAAAAACATATCGAGAAAATAAGCTACTAATAAATACATAGAATTGGTAAATATGAGAATGATTATAACTGCTATTGATAAGTAAAGCTTACGAGAAAACTTAAAAGTGGAAAAAAATGAGAATGGTATTAACTGCCATTTAGGAAACTACAGTATACACTCGTTGAATATCACCACAAGTTAATTGCAGTTGGGCATCTCTAATGAAATCATCCCTTTCAGTATGCTTAAAATTTCTTTTCGGTAATGTCTTCTTTCCGAATCTCCTGTACTGATCGACTTTCAAATTTGCAAGATTAAAGTCATCTCTCAGTACATGCAAAATTTTTATCATTGTTGGTTTTTTTTTATCAGCCCGTTTATTTTGAAGTTCCAACCTTCCACGACATTGTTCGTCCGGTGGCGATTGGCAAAGACAGACCTTAAGGGAATAAAATTTGCCCTCATCAAGACCTTTTCGAAATAGTTTTTAAACTTAGTTAAATTTTGGTCATCACAGGGTATTTAATTTAATTTTATATATTGCCAACCAGCATTTATTTGTTGCTCAGGCAGTAGAGCTAACACTGAAGTTAAATTAAGTACATATTTTTGTTTTTTTCTTGTAAGGTTATATTCCGCTGCTTTACGCTTCAAGCAATTACAGTAGTCAAAGAAGCATCCAATCACCGATGCATTTTTAAATTCGTAGTTTAGTGCATTCATTGTGGCATTTTCGTAATCAACGTGTATTTCTTTAGGATTCCACTCAGGGATTTTTGACTTCATCAGTTCAAAAACTATTCTATATCCTTTTCGCTCCTATGTGACATAAATGTAAATGCCAGAGGTATAACATTATTTGTCTCGTTTGTGCTACCCATGTCTCCATGAATAGTAAACAACTGAGCAAATGGGCTGGGGCCGGCCTTAAACGTACCATCCATGAAGTAATCGTTTTCATATAAACTTGTGCCTCAGGGCTAGAAAAAAACAGTATTCTGATATCACGATCATAATAATCCGCTAGTAAAATATCGAAAAAAAGCGATGGAACTTCCACATTAGAAAGCGATGTTGAAAGTATTTTTTGTACTCCCGCATTTTTACGAATCTTCCGATAAATTGAATGTTTCTTTTGTGAAAATGTTGGAATAGGATCAGAAGATGCTAAATCTAGACCCTTATTTCGTAATGCGAGCAAACATTTGCGATAGACTCTGGGTGCAGGTTCTCTTCCTTGTGCAGCCTCTGTTATGCTTTCATTGATTAATATATCAATATTATTTTTCGATTCATCTGGACTACAAGTATGTTCACCAGTTTTGCCAATTACGTCTTCTTCCTTAAAAATATTATCCTTCTCCATTAATATGAAACTACTACTTTTATCTAACCGACAAACCCTCCGTAGCAACTGAACGGATTCGCAACTGCACGGATTCGCAACTGGACTGATTCTCAGCTGGACGGATTAGCAAATGGACAGAGTACAGTCAGCCTCATTAGTTGCTGAACACCTAAGGACCTTGTCATTTTCACTCATTTGACAACTTCAATCATGAAATAAATTGGATATAAGTAAGGAATTGAAGGAAAATAAAAAAAAAGATTTCAAGTAAACAAAGAATTTGTAACTTCTGAATCAATATCATATTCTCAATCAACTTTGCCTAACAATTTTAATTTCGTAATGTTTCTGTTACTACGGATACCTAATGGTAATAGTCCAACTTTTCGAACTACACTGCGTGATAACGGTAATAGGACTTTTGGGATAAAAATATTAGTTCCACTTGTCCCACGAAACAATCACACACCAAACAAACTTGATCTGGTTTGAGACAACTCAATGGAAGGGACTAGTGTGGGATAAACGGCAAATTAGGAAGTGTACGAACTACTCGACAACATACAAGAAGTTATCGTTAGGTATGTCATGAACTGTACATGTCATGTCCAGTTGCGAATCCGTCCAGTTGCTATGGAGGGCCGACAAAAGCTAAGGCTGCCTTCCGACGTATAGTACCTACCATAACAAATCTTACACACACATATGGTATGGAGTAGCAGACTTCACATGTTTTTTACAGGTTTTAAATCAATTAATTCAATTTTAAATCAATTAATTCAAATCAATGTATCCCATATGCCACCTTGGCCGCCCCCCTGAAGGGGCATATGTGATTTTGAATAACTTTCACGCCTTATATGCCCCTTCACGGATGTATTCTGATGAGGCGGGGCATATGCTCCTGTGGTATATTTCACAGTTTCAAATGCCAAATTAAACCACAGTGTACGAGTTATAAGCGGTGGCCTTGAATGCGCAGTACTTTTCAATACCTGTACCTACATATGCGCAGTAATTCCCGCCAACGTCGCCCAGCGCTCTTAATACGTGGCGCGAGGTATATCATATGCCCTTTTTATAAGATTCGCTTTAAAGATCATTACCTCTCTCTTCCATAGTATGTATATATATACAGGGTGTTAACGGGGTCATGATTCAAACCTATCGGTCCTAACTCGAAGAATTAATGCGATTTCAAGTATAGGGCAAATTTTTAAAAAAATACAGCCTTTTTTAAACTAATCAACAATTTATTTATCCCAGTTAATAACTCAGATTATGGTTACCCTAATAATTCATGATAAAACCTTTTTAATAAACAAATGATTAGATGAGTAAGTAGTAGGTAATTGTCAACCGTCACGTCATAAGAAAGTCAAATATCAAAATAAAGAAAACTTTTAAGGATTGGTTTAGCTAATTAACTGGTTTTTCTGTTGAACAAACAATGCCTGCGGCATATCCGTTTTCAAATGTGGAGCGGTCTGACATGATGATGTTTTATTACCAAGTACGTCGTGCGACCACCGCTCAAGATTTGTTCCACCAACGTTATCCTGATTTGCCTATCCCAAGCCGAAGATTAATCAACACGATGGTTCAAAATCTGCGAGATTACGGACAGTTCTCTGTGCCGAATCACGCCCAAGCACGAGGCGGTGACAGGCCACGACGACGTCGATACGCGGACAATCTCGACCAACAAATTTTTAGGTTCTTTTACCAGGATCCGCGAAGAAGCACCCGGCAAGCCGCAAGACGTTTTAATGTAAGCCATGTTTTTGTGTGGAAACTTCTCAACGCAACCGGGTTGCACCCGTTTCATTTCACACCTGTACAGGATCTTTCACCGTTAGATTGCCCTTCAAGAATGATCATGTGTGATTGGATTGGATTGGAAAACCAAGAAACCAACATCCTCTGGACAGATGAAAGCACTTTTACACGAATTGGCCTATTCAACATGCATAACGAACATTACTGGAGTGCATAAAACCTAGCTTAAAAAATTTAACTAGAAGGAATGCATATCAAGTGAGATTCAGTCTAAATGTGTGGGCAGGAATAGTGAACGATATTGTTATCGGCCCCTACTTCATCGAAGGCAGATTAAATGGTGCTAAGTACCTTGATATGTTGAGACAAGTGGTGCCTGAATTACTGCGAGAAGTACCGGAAAATTACTTGCACAACTTACACTATCAACACGATGTTGCTCCCGCTCACTTTCAACACCAAGTACGCGATTACCTCGATGAACAGTTCCCGAGACGTTGGATCGGCCGCGGCGGACCTGTGGCATGGCCTGCTCGCAGTCCCGACTTGACGCCTTTAGATTTTTTTCTCCGGGGTGAAATGAAAAGATTGGTCTATGAGCATGAGTCCAACACTGTCTCCACTGATGAACTCGTGAGCGAGTAGTTGCAGCGTTTGAAACTGTAAAGCAAAATCGCTTTGCTCTTGGCAGGTTGAAAGACAACCTCAGACGACGAGCAGAATTATGTCGACAGCAAGAAGGCTCACACTTTGAACAACTCCTGAAGTATGTTTATTATGTGATCCTAATTGTTTTAAAACTTGAGTAGTGTCTTAGGGATTTTATTACTTCAATAAATTCGTTTAATTTTCGTCAATTATTTTAATTTATTTTACACTAAACATTGAATTAAAAGATTATCATTTATCAAGTAGGAGTAATAATAACCGTAAGTGCAGTCGCCATCAGATACATCTGTACATTACAGGGTGCTCAATGAACATGTACTCTAACGCCTTGACAATAATGGTCGTGTTCAGATATTTTTGAGCAGCTTGTCCGTTGCGATGTATGTGATGGCGACTACCTAATGCGTTCTTCACTAGATACGGTTTTTAGTCTTGTCAAGTGCGTAGGGTGACCATAATAATTAATAAATAGGGAATCATTTTTAGTTTTTTTTTTACCTGCGAAAAAAGTGCTAATTTATGCACTCCAATCTACAGCGTTGTATTCCTAATTAAGTGCCAAGTCTATTTTCTCTTTCTTGCTACACGACCCCGATAACACCCTGTATATATAATTTGTATGTGTATGTGATATATGTATATAACTTGTATGTGTATTTTAGGCATGTATGTATATAATATTATATAAATTAGATGTAGTAGTAGTAATAGGTATATGTAACTACTTATATTATTATTGTGTATGAATTATTTTGTTGTGCAAATAGGTTTTGTACGAGCTAACACGTACATGAGCAGAATTACCATTTATATAAATTCAGTCAATTTTGCACTTCTTGTAATTTCCTACATTTTAGGTCAGTTCGTGTATAGCCATCAAGCGAGCGTCGCGTTCTCACTCTCATTTACTTACTACATCATCCATCCTACTTCTACCAGTCTTTCAATACAGTTTTACTATCAGTTTAATCAGTCTGTCAGACATATCAGTCTCATAGCTCCGGACACCCCGGAACATTGGTCCTTCGAACCGCGGAAAAGCGGGATCTGAGCACGTGTCCGTGTCGTGTAGACGTTATTCGTGTCACCATTTCCGCTTGTCGTGAAACAAACTTAGTGCCGCTACGGTGTGGACAGTCTTCTGCAGAACTTCAGCTGTGCTATCAAGTGTCACAGTGACTATCAGTTATCAAGGATTGTAGTGAAATTGAACATCAAGAGTTCATTCATCAAGTATCAGCAGAGTTGGCCTAGGTAACGTGTTCCCGCTAGCCAAGAATCAAGAGTCCAGCAGCATCAGGAGCGTTGGCCTAGGTCACGAGTCTCAGCCAGCCGCTTACTAGCAGTCCAGCAACAATCAAGTAGTACCAACAGATCAAGTAAGATCTTTCCGTTTTACATACCTACATTATGGCTTCTGTCAACGAAATCAGCGCTGCTCATCAGCAGCAACTAACTCAAGCAATCGAATCAGTTTTTATCAATTTCAAAAAGGATAGTGCGGATAGAAAAACATCGGGCTATTTTGAGAAGAAAATAAACCTTTTGGATAGCCATTGGTATGAATATGAACGCAATTTTAATGAAATGTCTGCCATGGACATGGAGCCAGGAGTGAAGCAGTATATTATGAACGATAGGGAGGCAGTGCGAGAAATCTTTCTCGCACTGCCTCTTTGCATTGCATTGGTATATCTATACCAAAATCAGAGAGTATATTCTGGCTCAACAAACTTCGGAAAAGATATCGGAAACGCCTGTTATCAAGCCAGCTAGTTTTTTAGTCCAGCCTCCGGCGTTTGGAGTCCCGGCGGGGGCGAGTAGCAGTGACCACCCGCTGGCTTCTAGCGCAACAGCAAGCAAGATCGAGGAAATGCTGAGGAAACAACAGAGCAATTTCAGGGCTTTCCATCGTACCTTATCAGCTATTAGTATGGATGCAGTATCCGAAAAGTGGGAGTTAGACGATCTTCTCAGCACCGTACAGTCCCGCTGGGGCACAATCGACAAATTGCACTGGGAGTTAGACAGCGAGTTGAACGGCTCTAATAAAGATTACGAAGATGCTTACTCCACTTACGAAGGAAAATACGAGGCCATCAAGAGAGCCATAAACAAGAAGATGTGGTCCGTTTCTCACATCGGGAAAACGACCCCTAAAATCGAACTGCCTATTTTTTCCGGCAATTACAACAGTGGGATTTCATTCAAAAACTTATTCGGTGAAACTATCCATAAAGCCCTTCTATGTCGAATGCTCAGAAAATGCAATATTTAAAATCAAAATTAAAGGGTGAAGCAGAAAAACTAATACAGCACTTGCACATCAGTTCTGAGAATTATGACATTTGTTGGGACATAGTCCCTACATACGCCATCGGACAGCGCGGGTACAAGTGGGTCATGCTGGGCGGTGACGACAAAAAGCTCTTCTAAAGCCAATTCAAGCTCGGGAAGGAATAACAGAAGCAGTTCACACGTATCGCTACAAAATGACCTTTATGAAGTACTTTTGCCTACCTCTCTCATCAATGTTCAAGCAGTAGATGGGTCGTATATCAAGATGCGCGCCCTTTTGGATCAGAGTTCCCAAGTCTCATCACGGAGAATGCAGCTCAGCTCCTGAAAATACCTAGGAAGAAATGCAATGGTGGGGTCTCGGGAATCGGGGCAAAGGAAAGCAACTGTAAAGGGATGATTACTATCATCTGCTATTCAACCGCGAGCGAATTTTCCTTTGAAACAGATGTTTTGATTATGAAGCAGCTTATAAAAGATTTACCAAGTCAGTCTATTTCCAAACCTGACTGGTCGTATCTGGACCAAATCCAATTAGCTGATCCAGAATTTCATAAAAGTCGCCCTGTAGACGTTTTGCTTGGTGCCGACGTGTACTCAAATATATTAATGAGCGGGATATGCCATGTAAACCCTACCTTACCGACCGCTCAACAAACTCAGCTCGGATGGATTTGGAGTGGTAATGCAAAAACATATCAGTGCAATGTAGTACACAATGATATCGACATTATTAAAAAAATTTGAGAGATAGAAGAAATATCCGCGCAGTCAAATCTATCTTCTGAAGATCAGCAGTGAATTGAGTATTATCAGCAAACAACATCAAGACGAGATGACGGTCGCATCGAAGTTAGGTTGCCGTTAAATTCAGATTATAGAGAGAAATTGGGCCAGTCAAAATCAAAAGCGATTGCTCAATTTTACAAGTTAGAGCAGAAACTTTCAAAACGTCCGAATATTGCGCAAAATTATAAATTATTCATTGACGAGTATGCATCGCTCGGTCATATGATACCCGCTGACACAGTACCTGCCAGCGGAAACAACAGCATATTAAAATGATATTCGCCTCACCATTGCGTCACACGCGAAGAGTCGACGACTACCAAGTTGCGTGTAGTTTTCAATGCATCAGACAAAACTTCATCGGGGGAGAGTTTGAATGACGTAATGTGTAGGGGCCCTAATCTGCAACAAGATTTACAAAGCCTCATTATCAGGTGGAGACAACATAAATACGTATTTACGGCCGATATAGGAAAAATGTTTAGGCAGATATGGGTCAAAGGTTGCAGATGATCATATGGAGAGATAATCAGTACGAGAGGCTGCAAGAATATCAGTTAGCCACGGTGACTTACGGCACTAAGGCCGCTCCATTCCTCGCCATGATGACGCTTAAGCAGTTAGCTCAGGATGAACGAATGAACTATCACAGCAGTACAGCACCGAGTGTCTTGGAACAGTCATTCTACATGGACGATTTGATCCATGGTACACACTCTATAGAAACCGCCAAACAATTACAAGCCGATATGATAAACCTGTTACAAGAAGGGGGGTTAAATCTGAGGAAGTGGAAATCAAATGTCCCGGAGTTGCTAGAAGGCGTAGAAGCAGATCAGAAGCAGCCAGAAAATTTTGACTTCAAACAAGTGGAGTCAACCAAAGCCTTAGGCCTCGGGTGGAATCCACAAAAGGATGTATTTACGTTTCAATCTGGAATATTACCATCATCTTCAAGACCGACCAAGCGGTCTCTTTTATCAGACGTTTCGAAGCTTTTTGATCCCCTAGGGTGGCTCGCCCCAGTCACTACCAAGCTGAAAATACTGTTTCAAGATGTATGGAAAGCAAAGATATAGTGGGACGAGTCCGAACCGCAAAACATCTGCGACGAATGGATCAAAATTAGGAATGAGATTCAGTTAATTCAGCAGTTTGAAGTACCAAGGTGGCTGCAGACACAAGAGAGAGATCATGTTGAACTCCATGGGTACTGAGACGCTAGCACTAAAGCGTATGCGGCCGTCGTTTACTGCAAAATAAACAAGAAAAATCGGGCGACAGTCACCTTAGTAGCAGCAAAGACAAAGGTCGTTCCACTCAACAAGAAAACCTCATTACCGCAACTAGAACTTTGTGGTACGGTTTTACTATCAAAATTAATGTCAAAACTCAAGGGATGCCTAGGAAATCATACCATAACAGTCTATGGGTGGACCGAATCGATGGCGGTACTTGGTTGGCTAAATGGTGAAGCAGATAAATGGAAGCCGTTTGTTGCCGACCGCGTCAGAGAAGTTATTAGCGCCATGCCATCAACCTGTTGAAGATACGTCAAATCAAAGGAAAATCCAGCAGACTGCGCAAGCCGAGGTATCACTGCTTCACAACTCAAGGAACACTCGTTGTGGTGGCAATGGCCCGCTTGGCTCCCTAAATTCTGTCCGGAAAATGATGTCAAATATAAATACACTACTAACGAAGAGGCAAAGCAAGTCAAGCAAGCAAGTGTGACGCAAATATCAAGTGATTGCGACACTATAAAGCAGTTGTTGGAAAGGCAATCTTCATTAAATAAAGCAGTAAGGATATTAGCATGGGTCCTGAGATTTACAAGCAAGAAAGAAAAGCAAGATTATTTGACAGTACAAGAGTTGAGAAGAGCAAATATGTTAATAATACAAAGCAGCCAACGGGAAATATTTTTGGACGAAATAAGCAACTTATCAGAAAGCAAAGCTGTCAGCAGTAAAAGCA
The DNA here is from genome assembly GCA_949825045.1 of Argyresthia goedartella. Taxonomy (NCBI): domain Eukaryota; kingdom Metazoa; phylum Arthropoda; class Insecta; order Lepidoptera; family Argyresthiidae; genus Argyresthia; species Argyresthia goedartella. Next base: position 11,988,605 of record OX463806.1, read on the forward strand.
AATTAGTTAGTTTGAGTCCTATATTAGATGAAAATGGCATTCTACGAGGAGGGGGAAGGTTGAGACATGCGAACCTGAGCCCTGAGATGAAAAACCCTGCCATCATCCTAAGCAACACGAGACTAGCAGATCTTATCATCGATCATGCTAACAAAATAACATATCATGGTGGTGCTCGTATAACCACAGCTTTTATCAGACAGAAATATTGGCTTCTGGGTGGCAACAATGCCAATAAAAAACGACTACGCTTGTGCGTTAAATGCAGAAAACACAGCCCCATTCTTCACCCTCAGTTAATGGGAGACTTACCACCAGCACGCACCAACCCATCGCGCCCATTCTATCACTGTGGCGTCGATTACACTGGCCAAGGGATACGTGGCAGTGTTCGTGTGTATGGCTACTAAAGCCGTACACCTAGAGCTAGTCTCCGATTTAACAACGTCGGCCTTTATTGCTGCATTGAAAAGATTAACCGCTAGGAGGGGCCAGCCAGGGCATCTCTACAGTGACCAGGGGTCGAACTTTATAGGAGCCAATAAAGTTCTGAAACAAGAATTCGCAGCACTTCAAGAACTATTTAATCAAGAATTTCGGGCAGAGATAGCAATCATGGGCATCGAATGGCACTTCAACGCACCCTCCTGGCCCTCAGCAGGTGGGCTCTGGGAGGCTGCAGTAAAAAGCCTAAAACACCATCTGAAAAGAGTGATAGGTGATCTGAACCTGACTTACGAAGAGTTTACCACGCTCCTAAGCCAACTTGAAGGATGCCTCAATTCACGCCCACTCTGCACATTAACAGAAGACCCCGACGACTTAAATTTCTTAACACCATCCCACTTTTTGGCAAGCGGTCTCATTTTGACCCTGTATGATACTGAAGATCTAAGAACAAGGTGGCATCTTACTCAGAAGACATTCCGTGATATCTGGAGTCGTTGGCGCGACGAATATTTAACATAATTCTCATCACGAAGCAAGTGGCGTCAGACTCACCCCAATATCAAGTTAAATGACGTAGTCATAATCAAGGACGAAAACCTCCCCCCAGTAAAATGGGTCTTGGGCCGTGTAGTACAACTGCATCCCGGCGGAGATGGTTTAGTGAGAGTTTTAACCCTGAAAACGAAGAGTGGCTTCATGAAAAGACCCGTTATCAAACTCGCGATTCTACCAGTCAATCAGAATGAAGAGCTAAAACCTAATCCTAAATCAAGAATCAGAAAGACATCATCAGTCTTATCATCTGCACTCATGGCCCTATTTTTCATGTTTTTAGCAGTACCATCTATACACTGCGCCTACAGTATATCTCCACTACAAAACCCCTGAATTTCGATCGTATTAATAACATGAATTTAATTCGAGACGATTAGCGCCTAGTTGTCTATTATGATACTCAACCTTATCAAGAAGGAAATATGGCGCTTGAAAAGTACATAACATACCTGAGTAATATGTGCAGAAAAATACAGTTGCAGTCACATTGCGAAGGCATTATGTTACAGCTGCGTCATGAGGCCACTGAACTTCAATATTATTATGATATCATTATGAATCATAATTCCCAAACGTTGCTTCGTCGGCGGCGCCCTGGCCTGGTCAATGGAATAGGTAGGATATATTGCTAACAGCCTTCCCAAGCTTTCTTGTCTTCTACATAATCTGATATTTTGTAATAAGCCTTTTCGATCTCAAGATCGTAACACTTGTCAAAAATACTGACCTGTCAAAATCAACACACCTTTCAAAAAAATTGTAACCCGCCAAAAAAGTGACCCGTCAAAATAGTGACAAGTACCACTTATACCATCAATTGTACTGGCCAATGGTATAAGTGGTTCAGAGGGCGCGGTAACCACACGTCAAATCCCTAAAACCAGGGAACTTCTTCCATGGGACTACTGGGAAATCAGTAGCGTTGATGGAACTATTGGGAAAAAAAGTCTCCGGAAGTAGTTCCGCCACGGAACTTCTTCCACGGGACTACTGGGAATAAACCTTCTTCACCTAAGCTACCGCAGCGTTTTTTCTGGTATTTCGTTTGCTATTCAAGTTTAAACCAGTTCACAATTTTACGGTTTTATTATAAACTAACGCGTCATATCGTAACCAGTACGGTGCAGTTTAGCATTTACCGATAATTAAACTAACGAGAAAAAACGTTAGATTATAAACTAACAGTTTTGACAATCTTACGGTGACATTTTTTTTTGTATTTTTTTTTTGTTGTTGCAGAACTAAAGCAGATCAAGATTCAAATTCAAGACGAAGAGTCGAGGAGAAATTATTGGAAAAATTGCGTTCAGTGCCTGTCTCGAGAGTACGCCCACATTATGGACTTGTACAATGTCCACCTTTGCCTAGACATTTACAAAATATGATGGAAATAAATTCTTGACATCGCAAATCCTCAATGGATTAATTTCTTTAGCAATCAAATAGTAGTAGTAATACAATAGTGACATCATGAGATGATCTGTCATATTGACCTTTCTTTTCAAATCCTTCACTCTCGTAAAGCTTTCTACGAAGGTTTAAATTAACTACTGGTTTGACATCACACATTTTCCCAGAAGGGGTGGCAGAGGCATAACTTCACAAATTAATATCTTTATTATATTTTTTGACAGATGACACTTATTTTCACAGGTGTCATGATTTCGACATAAATTTATGCCTTTGATTTTTGACTGACCGACGTGACTGACGTGAACTTCATATATAAATATAACTTAACGCATATAACTTAAAACTGATATTCGTGATATATAAATATAACATTTAATAAGTTAAATGTTATATTTATATATCACGAGTTAGAGGCGTGTCTCTGAGTTAAGACTCAGAGACACGCCTTTTCCTGTACAGAGTGACAGGCTTCACATTTTTTTTTTACAGTATTTAAATCAAGTAATTCAAATCAATGTATCCCATAAGCCACCTTGGCCGCCCCCCTGAAGGGGCATATGGGATTTTGAATAACTTTCACGCCTTATATGCCCCTTCACGGATGTATTCTGATGAGGCGGGGCATATGATCCTGTGGTATATTTCACAGTTTCAAATGCCAAATTAAACCACAGTGTACGAGTTATAAGCGGTGGCCTTGAATGCGCAGTACTTTTCAATACCTGTACCTACATATGCGCAGTAATTCCCGCCAACGTCGCCCAGCGCTCTTAATACGTGGCGCGAGGTATATCATATGCCCTTTTTTAAGATTCGCTTTAAATATCATTACCTCTCTCCCATAGTATGTATATATATATATATAACTTTATGTGTATATTATGTATATAGTGTCGTGTAGCTATACGAACCTAACCAGAACCTAACAGAAAACAACCAGGATAAAATTTTGTAGTAACAGTTTATTAGTTATTTACAGTGAAGACGATAAAAAAATGATACGAAGATGAGGATGGATGAGATGAGAACAGGTTTTTTATAAAACACAGGTTAAGTAAAAAAAAGGGAAGCGGAGGACACGGAGAGTAGGGGACCGGTGGGGTTAATGGCCAGGATGCAGGTGTATTTGTTGTTGTAGATGTGGTTGAAATCGTCGTTGTAGGAACGGTAGCGGGCGTACTTGTAGTTACGGCTCGCAGGATCCCGTTGTAGGATCGGCTCGCAGGATCACGTTGTAGGAACGGCTCGCAGGATCCAATTGTAGGAACGGCTCGCAGGACCCCGTTTGTAGGAACGGCTCGCAGGATCGTGTTTGTATGAACGGCTCGCAGGATCGTGTTTGTAGGAATGGCTTGCAGGATCCCGGGGTAGTGCGACCCCGGGATAAGGCCTTTAGGTGGTACTTCTAGTTCAGAAGCTGACGTGAGACTCCAGAATTTCAGAAATGTTCCGCTCTTATACCCTTTTTGGAGAGTTCTAAAAATTATTTAAATTAAACGTAATTTTTGTGAGTGGCCAAGAGAGAAAAAGTATTTTTGTAAAAGTATTGAAGCAAACATATCAGACCGCTAACGAGTTTGAATGGACATTGCCATGACAACCAGATAAACAACGACGTCAACAAATGTCAAAGTTTGGTTTCAGGCTCGTAATATGGAAAACAACAAAAAAACCATGAAGTAAATGAAGTAACAATGAATATAAAAAGGTAGCGCACCAGCGCGCACGAAGCCCGAGATTGCAGAGTTTCGGAGAAAGCCAAATACAAGGTCACCAAAGGTAAACCCCTTCGCTATCAATTTAGAAGAGCTGATAGTGTGAAAATACAAAGCGAAAATGATTTGTTAATGTGTTCTTATGGTTTAAAACGTTACAGGGTCCTATGAAAATAAAGGTGATACCAAATATCAGACTGTACAGCTCAGCAAGTATCCTAGAAGAAAATCCTAAAAAATGACATGTAAGTAGCATAACACTACAATATATAACTTGTATGTGTATGTTATGCATGTATGTATATAATATTCAAATCAATATCCCATATGCCACCTTGGCCGCCCCCCTGAAGGGGCATATGGGATTTTGAATAACTTTCACGCCTTATATGCCCCTTCACGGATGTACAGATGTAGTGAATAATCCTTTCCTTTCGTATTTTCTCGGAAATGTTCGTTTTTGTCTTACTACTTCACCGCACTCAGTACCCATCGAGACAACGTAGGGAACGGTCGCATTGCAAGAGGAAGTATCTATATAGAGTAGTTAATACCACAGAAATATTTTGTTGATATTTATGTTAGATTTTGTGATAAACTTCATGGACTCGTGTATTAATGCAGGCCACCTATTTTTTTTTTTACTTTACATTTCACTCTTGTCTGTCATTTTTGTAAATAATAAACATTGATTTTATTCGATCCACATTAACAATTTATAACAAACATGCCGAAAGCACTAAGAAAAGGGAAACGTTTAGATCGGCAAGCCTGCGAAGTTATTTTCAATATTTATTTATATTTCTTAACTGAAAATGATAAATTCAAACATACCAACTATACTGCTTACTTTTGTAAAGTCCAAAAACGAGTAAATAAATATTGCAAAAAGAATACATAAATCAATCCACCTCCAATAGTCCGAAGTCGGCAAAGTTGGGTAGACCAAATAAATTATTTTGTCTAGGTCTTGACGATTTTGACTACAACGTTATACGCCGATTAGTGTATAATTTCCATTTGATATACAAACAAGTACCTACAATTAAAGCCCTGAAGTCCAAGTTATCCGAAGCCATAAATTTTAAGGGATGTGACTTTACGCTAAGAAAAATTCTTAGAAAAATGGGATTTCGGTATAAAAAAGTTGAAAACAACAGAAAATTACTTATCGAGAAAGATGATGTTCGTTTAAAAAGAGTAAAGTTTTTAGCCGCGATAAAAAAGTACAGATTGCAAGGGAGAGAGATTGTTTATATGGATGAAACATACATCCATACCTCACATTTGGCAGGTAAAAGCTGGGCTGAATCGTCAGAAAACGGAGTGAAACAGTTAATTTCTAATGGACAACGTCTTATAATAGTGCACGCTGGTAGTAGAAAGGGGTTTATACCTGGGGCATCGTTAATGTATCAGTCTACTGATAAAACAGGTGACTATCACAACGCGATGAACAATGAAAACTACGAAAAATGGCTTCGTAATCAACTCATTCCAAACTTAGCTCCACATTCGGTACTAGTAGTAGATAATGCTGCATATCATAATAAGTACGTAGAAAAACCTCCTAATTCAAATACCAGGACGCAAGACTTGATTGATTGGCTATCCAAACATAACGTTCCGATTGATCCGTCATTAACAAAACTTGAAATATATGAAATTATTTGCAAGTACAAACAAGACTTTGTAGAATACTCTATAGATAAACTCATGAACGAATATGGACACAGCGTACTACGATTGCCACCATATCATCCTGATTTCAATCCGAGTGAAAACATATGGTCTCAAATAAAGGTATACGTATCCAAAAGAAACATCAGTATGAATATGACTACTGTGAAACAATTGGTACAGGAAAAGGTTAATATGATTGGTTCCGATGTTTGGGCCAAAGTATGTGACCACGCCATCAAATGCGAAAACGAGTACCGAAAACACGAACCTGAGTTGGAAAATTATATGGCTAGTTTTGTAATCACCGTTCATGAAAACTCTGACGATGATACACCAGAAAATAGTTCTGATTCTGACTGTGATATGGAAGTTGGAAGTATTGTTTCGCATCACACTGTCCACCCCGCTCCTCCTCCTCTTATCCCGCTGTCATAATCGAAGTCGTTCATCCAATCAGAAAATCATATTTATTTATATTAATTTCTCTGCTGGTTTGTTTTGTTTTATGTTGAGTTGTCTTTTTTGTTATGTCATAGTATTTTTAATTAATTACAAAAATTTATTGTTATAAAAAAGGTCTGCAAAATCCTACTGTAGTTTTGACTTATAGTTAGACTTTTGGGGTTCCAATCCTTATAGAATCATTAGATCATCCCAACCGGAATTTGGTTTTTATCAGTGCGTTTTATTGAAATAAAACGTCCTAAGTAACTAGTTATATTTTTGTTTACCTAACGAATTCTTTATATGATAGAATCGTGGTGGTTTTAACATCTCAGTGTAATATACGTCAAATGGGCAATTTGACATTTGACATTGATAAATAAAGTATGCGATTTATTTGATACCTACACGTAATTTAATAATACAGTAATTCATAGATACATCGGCACCATTCGGGTGTTATCGTTGTTCCGAGTTTTGCCGATAGGAAAGGATTATTCACTACATCTGTACTCTGATGAGGCGGAGCATATGATCCTGTGGTATAGTTCACAGTTTCTAATGCCCCCCTAAACCAGACGAAATCTTAAAGGGGGCAAATGAAACTGTGAATTAAACCACAGTATCATATGCCCCTCTACGGCGATAGTGAGGCGAACGTTGACAAATAAAAATGTTGCCATTTTCGAAGTCGTGTTTCTATTTCTTTCAAAGTAGTCAATGACGGATAGTCTCCCCTTTTGAACATTGTAGCGTACTTATTTCGTAAGTCACAAGTTCCACGATCGTATGTCACGGGTGTGACTCGACGTGCCCTTGACTAACATACCACATAGTAGGTACTCATCATATCATGGTAGTAAACGAAAATATTTTTGTTTGTTAAAACCTAACTTATTTGTCACCTGATTTAGACAAAGTACGCCAAATGATTATTCTTGTGATTTTATTCTTTAAAATCTGTACTTGAGTAATATAGTGTCTGTTTAGACAAATAGTTTTTAACTTAGACCTGAAATACACACTAGGAGCTTCGAAACAGAATATTAGATATTTTTTTATCAATAAATTATTTACCGATCGGTTTTCGTTCGTACGCTTTCTCACATAAGCTATATTTCTCACGTAGCATAGCTCGGACAGGCAATTCCTTACATATAATGTTATTTTAATGTATGCCAAATAATGTTTAATTTGTAATTTCGATTGAAGCCGTAAGCAATTTGAGTATTTTATTATACCGAAATTCCTAATAACTACAGCTGCATGTGTTTTATTTTATTTTTTCTAAATACCTATGGTGGAAAATTATAAATTATCCCCAAGTACTTTGACCCAAACAAGAAATATAATTTCGTTTGCGACCATGATATGATGAGTATCTACTATGTGGTATGTTAGTCAAGGGCACGTCGAGTCACCCCCGTGCCATACGATCGAGGAACTTTCTTTTGCACTGAACTATAAAAACAGCAAACCATTATTTGAACCGGCGACCACTCACTTATAATGCGAGTGTTCATCCAAAGCACATCGATAAACTTGTTCTAGTAAAAAATATTCTCATTTTTTTTTGAGGCTTGTGTTTAAACGATTACCAAAGAATTCGAAAATTTACTAACAATAAATTCGAAATGACTGCCAAAATGGTCGAATGTCCACCAAATTGTGATTGGATAAATGAACACCAAACTTCTTTTTATGTTTTGTGTACTTAAGTTGTTTTAAGTATTTTTTGTTGTTCTTACATGTTCAACCTAACACGAAGGATAAGGGGGCTTCGCTTTGCTCACCCCCTTTACCCTTCACCTAAGCTATCGCAGTATTTTGCCTTGATTTTTTCTGCAACTTTTGGTGGCCATTTAGCCATTTTGGGTAGGAAAAAAAAATCTTGGTGGTCATTATATTTGTTGCTTTCTTTAATGACTTACGAAATTAGTACGCTACAATGTACAAAGGGGTAACTCTATCTGTCCTTGACTGTACTTTCAAATAAATAGTTATACGACTTCGAAAATGGCAAAATTTTTATTTGTCAACGTTAGCCTCACTATTACCGTAAAGGGGCATATGATATACCTCGCGCCACGTGCTAGGCGACGTTGGCGGGAATTACTGCGCTTATGTAGGTACAGGTATTGAAAAGTAGGTACTGCGCATTCAAGGCCACCGCTTATACTGTGGTTTAATTTGGCATTTGAAACTGACATATACCACAGGAGCATATGCCCCGCCTCATCAGAATACACCCGTGAAGGGAGGCGTTGAAAGTTATTCAAAAATCCCATATGCCCCTTCAGGAGGGCGGCGGAGTGTATACATAATTTTTCCGATATAATATTTTCCTTGTATTTTTTTTCCATTCACGCTTTAATTTTTACGATTATTTTTTCTACACTTTTTTTCCTAGTAGTTTAATTTTCAACACGCATTAATTTCTACTGTTTCTTTTTGCCAGACATATATTTTTCTATGCATTTTTTTCTCAATCCGTATTTTGCATGTACATATTTTTTACCGATGTAATGATTTTCCAGTTGTATATTTTCTCACACACTTTATGTTTGATTCAACCTGCATTCTTACAAGTCACATCTTTCCCGTACGAGATGGCAGAGGCACAGATGCGCCCCGTTTAGCCAGTTTTCACTTCTCCATTTTGCGTGACAGGGGGCTAGCCCATTGCCGCAGCTAAGGAGATATAACGTTTCCTCACGATGTTTTCCATCACCGTTAGTAGGTACACATAGACAGATATAGCGTGCGATTTATTTAATAAATTAAGTAGGCACCTATTATCCCGTGTGGGAAAGAAGTGATTTGCATTAAATCAAACAAAGTGTGTGAGGAAATAAACACCTGGAAAATTATTATATCGGTAAAAAACATGTACAGTGGTGGTCATATAATTAAGAACGACTATTTGAAAACAAGCTTTTTTCAAACTTACGAGAATAACACTTATTGCATATCGTTTTGTATCTCTCTCGGTATCGTAAAACTGTTTTACACAATCGTAGCATACAGTTATAATATGATAAATTCAACAATATTATTATATAAGTAAACTTTTTGTATATAATATATCTTAACATGTTATTGCAAACTTACTGGCTGGCCACATAATAAAGAACGCTGGATAGTTTATTTTTTTATTCAAATTTAAATAGAGAACACTCTGTAAATAGACCACTATTCGAGTAATTTTGGCGCCATTTAGTTGTGTAAAAGTCAAAACGTTGATCGTTTCATAATAAAAAAATGAGAAAAAAATAAAAGTTATGATGCATCTACAAGGGAAGGAATTAGACTTGCGCAAAGTGTGTCTTTATAGGGAGTAATCATATCTCATATCTATTGATTCGGTGACATATTATATCTCTATCATATCTCACTCATTCAAATCTATGGCTTCTCATAACGCTCCAACTCCTACTTATTTCTTACTCTTTTATCTCACAAGGCTCTTATATTTGTTTAATGAGTTGATGAGTTGGAAGAGTCTCGAAAAATAACCTACTCAATACAAAATATATAAACAAACAAATTGCAACAGTTGCATTTTAATTTCACCATTTGAACTATGCCTTAACCAACTTACCTAGAGACCACTTTTTATTGCCCGCTTGGATCCCTTGATCACTTTTGCCTTGGCAGCGAACTGATGCCTCCATAGCTTCTTCATACATTAATATGAACGTTATATCCCATAGATTTTTTATTGCTTTTCGAGCTTATTGCAATGCGATAAGATTCAAATCAATAAGCAACGCGCGAGAGCAGCGTGGTCGATTCCTTCGGCGCCGTCGATCCGTTCGGTGCGGTTAGTGTGTGTTCACCTTCGCTATCGCTACTACTAGATATCCGGCTCAAATTTGGACCAAGGATCAAGGTGATAAGGTTGCTATTCGCCTAAAAGTGACATTTAAGACTGAAATACGTGTGGTTGGTTTGGTCAATTGTGTATTTGCCAACAAAATGTGGACCAAATGTAGACCAAATGTTAAGGTGATAAGGTTGCTGTTTGCCTAATAGTGACATTTTAAAACTGGAAGACGTCTGGTTTTGTTGGTTTGTTCTCACACAACTGTGTTTAGTGTAGCCTGGGCAGAGAGACCGAGATTTGTTTGGGGAGTAAGATATGATTCATATCGCTGGGATGTAACTAGGATATAATGGACGTCAAGCGATATGTGTGTCATATTATATCTTACTCTCGAGTTACCCAAGTCTAGAAGTAATTATAAAACTTCGCGATATGAATTGGTCATATAAAAAGATTGCCAATCATTTGCAGTGCTCAAAAACGATGATATTCCACGCTGTGAAGCATTTTAACACACATCAAACAACTTTAAATATTCCTCGTGTACCTAAACAGAGAGTCATTTCAGCGAGACGATCGAAATATCGTGCGTTTGGCAAAACAATACCCTTTTAAGGGGTCTAATGAGTTAAAAAAAGAATACTTTGGTGAAAATAACCCTTCAGCGATCTCAGCGCGCACTATCCGAAGGCGATTGGTAGAAGCGAAGTTGAACGGAAGGATAGCAAGAAAGGTGCCCATGTTGAAACAGTGTCATAGGCAAGCCCGGCTTGCATTTGCTAGGAGGTATGAAAGCTGGACAGCAAGACAGTGGAAAATGTTCTTTTCTCTGACGAAACAAAAATTAACAGAGTATGTTCTGATGGGAAACGATATGTTCGACGCCCTCCGAATACAGCATTCGACCCCAAGTACCTACACAAAAATGACATTAAAGCATGGTGGTGGAAATGTGAAAATTTGGGGATGCTTCTCTGGTCATGGTGTTGGAGACTGATAGAAGGAAACATGGATCAATTCCAGTACAAAAATATACTCGAAGAAACTATGTTACCATATGCTGAAGACGTACTTCTGATTATTTGGACATTCCAACACGACAACGCAACGATCCGAAGCACACTGCACGCACCGTTAAAGAATTCCTCACATCTCAATCAGTTTCTGTCTTAGAATGGCCACCGAACAGCCCAGATTTAAATCCCATAGAGCATCTTTGGTGCGAAGTCAAGAAAAAGGTTTCAAATCGACGATGTGGTAACCTAACTGAGTTATATAACGTTTTTTTAGAAGAATGGCGCTCTATTTCTCTTGAAAAATGTCAAAAATTGATAGAATCCACAGATATCGAGAGATAGGCCCTTGGTGCTAAGCTTGTATCGGAACCAGTGTCGCCGAAAACTAAGAACACGCATACATCTACACCACTCGTACATCAATCCCTCCGCTTTTATTGGTCAGTGCAATGTCATGCACCTATCGTCCGAACACACCCACACTACCGCAGGTATACTAGCTAGTGAAGCTAGTGTTGGGACAATGCAAGGACAGCGTGTATCATCGATCGATTATAATTTATAGACACTGGTATAGACAGTCGAATACAATGCCGGGTTCTATAAATAAAATAGTAAATTGTTCGTAAATACGATATATTTATACGACATACGAGACCCTTTGCCTCTCTTCTTTTTTTCAACAGAATCCTTACAGCTAGAAAGAGAGGCAAAGAGGTTTCTGAAGGTAGAATAACTGTGAACTCTTCGGACCTGACTGAAAGCATCGGAATTTCCGATCAATACTTATAACACCCCATTATCCTTCGTCGGGCGAGGTTTTAAACAAACTTAAAATCTAAACTGCCTGTTTGGCAATCATTGGAGTAACTAACAATAAACTTACGTATTATTAACTATATTAGTAATTGCGAAATGATAAAATCTATCGATTCAAAAACATAATTCTCCTATCACTATCCCCATCACTATATGTCGTCTGTAAGTGCGTGTAACAGTTCGCCTCCGTATCACGATGCATCTTTGCTTTCGTACTTAGATAAGTGTAAAATATTCATTGCGTGTTAGCTTGGAAATAAGTAGTGAAATTAAGATACAAAACAAGCAATGTATAGTAAACTTAGCGAGAACAACATGACATTGTCACTTTAATGTCAATTCGTGACGAATTTTCCGCGAATGATTTATTTTCGTAATAATGTTTATTTCTTGTGTTTTAAGAAGAAATAATAGTTGGAATGAGACTTACAAGTGATATGTGACACCGGCGTTCTTGGAGTTCACAATCTCGCTTTTATTTTTGCACGTGAGTATTGCACAGGTCGGCATTTTCGAAAAACAACGGAAATGAATTCGTCACTGCGATCGCCCGGTGACTACCGAGAAATTTTAATATCTAACCTGTCGGAGCTACATTTGTTCGCACGTGCCACGCCCCTCAACCTATCTCTCGATATCTGTGATAGAATCAATGCCTCGTCGGTGTAAGGGAGTTATTAAAAGCCATGGTCACGCTACAAACTATTAACTTAGAATAAAATGTATTAAATTATAATTTTTAAAATTGTCACTGTCTTATTTAATGTGATTTGTAAAATCTAAGTATCTACGGAAACAACTCTCGAGCAGCTTAAGAATCGTTCTTAATTATTTGTCCAGCATTTTTACTTATTGAATTTGTAATTATCGATAATCAATTAAATTTGTAAAAAAAATAGTAAATGTTTTAAATATTTACTCCTAATCCCGTTTACTTTATCGATGTAGCTATTTCATAACACAACTAATTACTTTTAAGAAGGAACTTAAAAGTACACATAGCATAGTTTTGAAAAAAAATATCTGGTACTACAAATCGTTCTTAATTATATGACCACCACTGTATATGAAAAATACGGATTAAGAAAAAAAATGCATAGGAAAATTATGTCTGGCAAATTGAAACAGTAGAAATTAATGCGGGTAGAAAATTATACTACTACTACTACTACTATACACTCGCGGAGGTGGCATAAGGGATACATTCAAAATAAAAATAGTGACATCTGTCAAAAGTAGTGATACCTGTCAATAAAAATAAAGGTGTTAATTTAAGTAATGCCTCTGGGAAAAAGCGTGAGATATTATTGTTCAAAGAGAAAACCCACTAGTTCAGTTAACCAAACAAGTGGGAATAAAAGCCTTAACATGACTACAGCTTTGTTAAATTACATCCTAACACATGTTCAGTATGTAAATTAAACAACATTTATGTACAAACATCTCTAAAAGAGATTTATTTTTTATATTTTCATAAATTTTATATTAGATAACTCGTTTTAACTAATTCCTCGTTTAATACATACATCTTTGAATTCATAAAAGCTCTGTCTTGCAACCCTTGGATTACTGCTAATAGTTCAATGGCCAAGCACAGAGATAGTACAATGTTTTGATGATTAAGGAATATTCAGTAAAGATTTGTTTTACTCATAAAAAGTTTATTTACATAACATACATAGTAACTGACAATATTAATAAAAATAAACTCGGTAGCGGGCAGGGAGAGAGTAAGTACGAGAGTAGAGGCGTAGGCTCGTCTTCTCGTGTAGTTCAGCAGCAGTATATATAGTGTGTGGTTCAGCGCGAGTGTGTTTGTGTGGAAGGACGGCAAGAGCCAGGTTCGCGTCGCATCCGCCGCACCTGCCTCACAAACAACCTATTTTCGCGTGCTAACCGAGACAATAATATAATAAAACTAAACAATAAAATATCTATTAAAACCAAATAATGTTACAATTTATAGATATTTAAAAATAAAATGTACTATGTTAAATCCTTGATAGGTAACAATATCCAAGTCAAACAAATCTGGTAAGTTCTCGAAATAATTGTAACAACAACCAGTTTTAGCTATTTATTTTTTTACATTTTAAGTTCGTTTTAACTTCAGTTTCGAAATCAACTGCCTATGCCTAGTTCAATAAAAACAAAGTGATATATTTATTAAATATAATCTTTCAACATCTCTCACTGAATTCTAACGTTCTCGCCATTCTAGAATACACTAGTATCCATATTGATATTATTTATACGAAATTAATCCATCAGGGTTGTGTATCAATGCAGTTCATATTGATACTTGTTTAGAAGTCAACATAATTTGCTAAATAATCTGTCATTTAATTGGAGGTCGGTGTTACAGCTTAGGTGATATTTACAGACGGATATATCCGTAACATATTATTCCTCGGATATATTATCATTATCAATAACATTGTATGCGTTTTATAAAAAATTATGATATCTTTTATTAGATATACCTACTGTTTTATAATCAAACTCAGATTACATACAAGTCGGAATAACTGTAAGCCATCTCATATTAGCCGATGTAATTTACTTCCGATGAAGATTGATAAATGATAACATAATCTAAAATCAAAAAAATCCGATTGTGTGATTTACTTTGTGAGTTGTCGTTCACGTCAATAAATAAATAAAAACAATAATTTAACTGCTCAAAAGAACCTAAATCGTGAACTATTGTCTTTCCACCCAGGATGATCTCTGTAAGACAGAGCATAACTTTGAGTTAAGTTCCCAAATAAATAATTGGACATAAATATCTATCTAAGGAATATGGCTCCTACGCCTGCGTCTTTAAACAACGACGAGAGAATGGACAATTGACAGCGTAAACACAAATATCATACAAATCATCCCAGACTGGACTAACTCGAGTAGAAAGAAAATAATAGAAATTATAGCAGATAATAAAGTAAATAGCGCTATTTGCAACCGCCAAGAGAATAGTTTACTTCGATAGAATCGGCGTTCCAATATCATATAAAAATCCCTTTCCCAGTGGTAAATAAGGAATAGTCATGTATTGTAGAATAACAAAGTTTTGAAGCAAATTTAGCATCTCGATAAATAATTATCGCATAAAAATTTTATACAGCTTCAGTTTCATTTGGATTTTGTTAGGTTTACATGCATTAATATAATAGTGTTCATATATCTATGTTTCTTTTATGTTGACTCTAAGGTATAAAAAATATAGAGGACCCGGTAGGAGAGTGCTTGCGTCGCTGGGGACGGCGCGTGCTGCGCGTGCGGCGCGAGCGGCGGGGGGGCGGCCGGTCAGTCCTCGCTGCACGAGTCCTCGTTGTCCGCCTCCTTGATGTTCGTGAAGAACGACGTCAGCGCCTTCATCATCACGCCTGCGGCAAACAAACAAACAATACAATTCAATAAGTCGCTTTAACGCACCATCAACCTGATATCAACCTTTTTTAATAATTTGTTTATAATTTATAATAATTTGTTGATAATTTGTAAATTAACAATTATTTATGAAGTAATAATTACCTTTTCCCTCCAAATCATGTCCAGACGTCTCCCACGCAACAAATCCTTCCACTGATATTAAGTATTGCTCGTGCAAACATTGGAAGATCTCCAGTGTTAAACCTGGAACAATATATCAATTCATAATTACTACTACTTAGAATTTTTATTTATACTCCGTATTTTTATAGGGCAATCAACTTATTACAATTTCTACAGCTTTATCTTTCGTCATTTGGTAGGAAAAGTACAAGATGACAAATTACACAAACACATTAGTGAGTGTGGCAGGCGGCACTTTGTTCCGGAACTGCGCTGCGGGTCACGGGCAGGGCCGAGCAGGCATCGACGCTCGATAGCAAACAA
The DNA here is from genome assembly GCA_949825045.1 of Argyresthia goedartella. NCBI lineage: Eukaryota > Metazoa > Arthropoda > Insecta > Lepidoptera > Argyresthiidae > Argyresthia > Argyresthia goedartella. The sequence continues at coordinate 12,004,405 of OX463806.1, forward strand.
CACTTGTCAAAAGATGACGTCGCTTATCACTAAGTGCGATAATGGACGATCAAAGATCAAATTCATATAGGAGATAAAACAAATAAAGATGTTTTGATAAAATAAAACAGTGTGAAAGGCTACAATAAATAGGTTATATTTACTTTATTGCAGTTGTAGTGTCTTACTTAGAATACTGCTATAAAGATGGAGTTGTATGATCCACGATGACCATTGAGACGTGGATATGTTGTCCAACATCGTGACCATAGAAGCCTACTGACCCGAACATTATTAATGTGTCGACCATACGATCGGTCTTTTGGCTGTAAGCAGGTGCCAACAAACTTGTCCCAATTTTTCTCTAACTCCAACACCGATCCCCTTCACTTTGAAATTGCTGTTTGAAGGATATTCACCAACTTCAGAGGACAATTACTTGAAATATTGGGGTTAGTAATTGTAGAAGTGTCGTCAGCATCGTCTGTACCCATATAAAAAGGATGTTGTATGAAATTATTAATATTTTTATATATTATTCAAAATAAGTAGTAATAAGGCGTTTTTGTGTAATTGATTGCTCCGATATTGGAACTCGTTTTCCCAAAGAAAGTTATTAAGTCAGTGGGATACGTCGTATCCGTTTCCATGGACCGTCAGAGGTTTTAGGTTGTCGGAATAATTTCGTGGAATCTGAATGCCTACGTGATTATGTTACTCTTTTCTGACTATGCAAGGCAGAGAAATACTCAGGGTTTTTTCTTGTCAAACCACTTAGTTTTGCAGCGATTTTTTCCAATTCATGGCACTTGACCTCATGCTACAGTGTTATGAAATACCGGCCAGGTGCGGTGTAAACCGCTGCCTCAAATACAAAATGGAGTTTAATTACACCACTCACTCAATGGAGCCTGTAATCAACTTTTACCGGCCAACACCATTGCATTTCAAAATTGCATAACGATCACAACCACATTCAAAGTTATCAGGATTGATGTTGGAGATAAAAGGCTGCTGATCTAGGAGCAGACGGCTCCCAGCTCAATGTCGCCACGTACCCTGCGGGTGTTCGAGGCGGTGGATAAGCTGCTGGATGGCCACGAGGCAGCTGGCCTCACGCGCCTGCTTGCTGTCTCCGAACTCGCTGATCAGGCCCGCGTACTTGCTCATGCGGTCCTGGTTGAAGTGCGGCACGTCGCGGCCCTCCGAGAAGAGCGCGTGCTCGCAGATCGCTTGCATGAGTGCGCGCATGAACCACTCTTCGGTGGACGCCGCGCCGACGTTATCCTGCAAGCCAGCAAGCATCTTGTCGACTCACAAACTTATGCTAATATGCGCCGTAGCCGTAGTTATTATGTATCTCTGACATCTAGGAATTACAAACGTAATTGACAAATCGGCCAATGAGAACACGATACTTTTTATTGTTTCAAACAAACGAGCTACCTTTTGTATCGATTATGATCGATCGATTTGTTAATTTCAATTGTATTGCGATTGAACTACTTAGATATCTGAGATACATAGTAAGGCATTGAACTACTTAGATGTCGGAGATACATAGTAAGGCATTGAACTACTTAGATGTCGGAGATACATAGTAAAGCATTGAACTACTCAGATGTCCGAGATACAAAGTAAGGCTACAGATCACAAACAAGCTCTCTTTTGTAGGGATTATGATTGATTGATTTGTCATTTTGAACTGTATTGCTATTGAAATGCCGAGATATCTTGGTTTCCCGATGACCATATACAAACCTGTAGGACGTTATCCGATTTATATGTAGCTCGCTTAAGAGATTGAATTTATGCCAAGCAGTAAGAAGAACCTTGCAACTAAATTATGTTTCAGAAGTGCTCATTTGATATTTTCTCTTGAGGCGTCGATATAAAACATGTTTATGTTCGTTAACATTAGCATACAGGCACTTACATTGCTTCTGGCCCCACACTAGGATAACCTGTATAGTGGCAACCAGAAACAGCGACGTCGCACTCATATAAGGATCTAAGACCTGGTTTTTTTTCTTTATCCCCAGCCCGGGATCGAACCCGTAACCTCTCGCATGTTAGGCAGGACCACAACCGCAGCTCCACAAAGGTCGTCAATAAATCCTCCTCATCGCCATAGTTGGCAAACGGCTACATAGGAAGAAATCTAGAACTGCCGTTCAGCGAAAATCGAACGGCTTTAGTCACCCCAGTCAACCCCATGTCACACCCTATTCATCGAAAGACCTACATCTCCTTCAACATACACTTTGCCGGGAAATAAAAGTTGAAACAGTTCATATCCTTCATAATAAAATACCGTTCCTTCAATTTAAGCTCGTTTTTGATGATGCGAGGCCTTGTGGTTCAAAATTAATGACATCTAAATATGAGGATTTTTCTCTCGAAAGGTAACCAAATTTTATGACAAAAATTTCAAGAGGGCACTGCCACAAAAATGGCGATTTAGGTTTTTTGGCGTAGATGGAGGTCCGTTGTCGCCTTTAAAAGCTATATAATGGAAACATTTTCCGGAAAAAAAATATTCCCTGCGCACAACCCTTGCCAAACATACTGCCTTCCGTTCCTACTAAATATGCGCTGGGTCTTAGGAGGTTAAGGATTGAACATCTTACCTTGACCCACCCTCGTATGCATTCGCAATTTTCATCTGTGTTCATAAGTTGCAGCAATTTACTCTGAGTCTCGGCATGAGTTAATGTCTTCTTAGTTTCTTCACTAGCCTTAGCACCACCTTCTAAGAATTCGAAACCATTATCTTGTACAAATTTGGACACCTGAAAAAAGTAATATTTATAAGTATTTATGTTGCACAAAAGTACAGTAAGAGAGTATTCATCACCAAACTAATCAAAAACAATAATATCTAAGTATATCCTATAATCTGAGTTTACCTGGTCGTCACTCATCCATTGAGTTATTTGTAGTCCGGACTCCTGCCACTTGGTCATTACAAATGTAGGACCCATACTTTCTTTCATGTCCTTGATTATAGCTTTGAGCATAAGGTGTCCTTGTTTTGAGGAAATTATAGTCTCAGAAACTTTTAATATTTGCACAAACGTAACATGCTGGAAAAACAGTAAAATGTTAGACTAGGTCCAATTTGAAACTGTCAAATAATTGCTTACATATAATATTTTTTAAGACATACCTTCTGTTCGATTTGTGGTGCTACGAACTTGGCTAGATATTCGTACAACATCGGTACGTCTATGTATAGGTCAGGTGCGACCTCGAATATATCTGTGAACCCGGCGAGGAGGTTGTCCGACGCCACGGTGCCCGTGCTCACCAGGTGGAGCACGGCCTTGGCCACCCGAGCAATGTCCTTCGGTGACCTTTCAAATACATACAATTATATTCTATGGTTCAAATCGCACATATATAGTAATTATAACATATTAAGTGTATAGTTTTCAGAGAATAGATATCTTTACTTTTAAAAGCGTAAATACTTAAGATTTTTAAGGATAAAGAAAATTTACTGGATCTATTCCATTATCATCATTTGCGAGCACCCTAGCGGATCTATGATCACATATTTTCACTTAGCGGATCAATGATCACATATTTTCACTCAGGTCACAAATAATCCATCAATAAAGGTGCGCTGCTTGCTTGCTTACTTCTCGAGCGCAAAGTTGAGTATTTCAGCGACGACGCCGGCGTGGTACTGCGGCTCGAACAGCTGTTTCACATCGGCGGCGAGCTCGTCGGCGTCGCTGTTGTTGAGGAACTGGCCCACGCTCGATACCACAGACTTCTTCTTGGGCTCGGGCAACGGCTGCTGCGGCGCGGCGGTAGGCGCAGGCATTGGCGCGGGCGCGGGCCGGGCAGGCGCGGTGCCCCCGCCGCCCGTGCTTCCAGCCACGCCCACTGAGCCCGAGCGGCTGCCGCTGCCGGAAGCTGCGTACCGCATGATAACACACGATATTAAACTCGCTGTATTTGATTGAAATTAAATATTAACTAATAACAATACATTTCAAATTTAAAACACCCCTGACACATTATTGAAACGTCACAGTAAAAATTTGGTTCAATTAATTCCTTTTAAGCTGATTACTATCGCTGAACTGATAAAACATTTCCAAGAGAATTTCGCTGTGAAGTCTACTGCCAATTACAAAATAAAGCCGCTTCAAAGTTATAACACTCCTTTTTTGCCGTCGTCAAGAACAGCAACTTATACGAAATAACTTTGGATTTACCACATAGCATATTGCGTTTTTAAAACAAAAATATAGATATGTATTTTTTCTCCTTTCTCTGTCAAAAACGCAGCATTGAGACAGTAGTTAGTTGATAGTTACTCACAGAAATCGGCTCTCGAGTTGAATGTGGATCTCTCAATGGAAGCACCCTTGGAGTAACTGGGATTGGGATCCTTGTTCACTTAAAGATAAAATTAGTTGTTATAAAATTTTGCATTTTCTGTATTTATTTAAAATAGTGACAAAGATCTTATGATTAAGTAACCTTATGATAAATGTAAAAATAATCCCTATTACCAATAGTAATAATATTAATAGAAAATTACCTCTTGCGGTGGGATCATTAGCCTCCACATCAAGCACGCTGTATTTGTTAGTAGTAGTGGGTAGAGTCATGCTTGGGCTGCCACCCAACGGAGAGATCGTGTTCTTAGCACTTGACCCATAATTCCAGGAGGATGGTGGGGCTAGTTTTATATTTTGAATATTCTGTAAACAGATTCAAGACATCAGTTTTCACTTTCCGGTATAAAGCTTAGGAGTTCTATTTTCCAACAACATACCTTATTTAGAGACTTAAGTTTAGAGGTGTCTACAGAATAGTTATGTGTCCTAGTCTGTGTTTTCCATGCGTTGTCCTGGAATTGGTTGTTGCCTTGCCGGCGTCCGTCGCCGCCGCGCTTGCCGCGCCCGCCCTCGTCGCGACCGCGGAATCCCCCCATCGGGGAGGCGTTCATCATCTGGAACCAGACATCACATTTGTGAAATTCGCTTGGCAGGGCTGCTTACAGTCCTATTGGATTGGAATTCAAAAGGATTTACCTCTTGTTGCACAACAATGTTTCGATATTGTACTAAAGTTAGAATATTATATATAATTATTAACTCTTGTAAAATGTTTTGATCATTATTTAAACCATATCAAAACAATAAGCATATAATGAAATTCTGACTCTGCATTGCATTTAGTTGTCATTTATGTATGTATGCATTACTGTCTGGCTGTATGTAAATAGCTCCTACCGCCAGACAGGGCTCAGCTCAGTAAGGCTATGCGCATGACAACTTTGGCCTGCGCTTACGTAATATCGGGCGCGGTGGCTAGAAAAGTGAAAGGCTGAGATATATACTGCACATTTATCAAATCGTTTATTTGTCACATTTTTTAACGATCTCTTGATTTTGTTAGGCACTTGTTTTATATTCAGATTATCAGTTTATCCAACCTTTATAAGAAGTTATGCAGGTTAAGGTGGCAAAACCTATAATATTCCATTTTATGACATAGGGTTGACCTTTCCTTTGATCGTGTGTTGACTTGGCCTCAAAGTTCTCAAGCCTCGTAGCTCAACCTACTATTGCTTATACCTATACTAACCTAAGTCAAGCTAAATCAATGATCAGTTGATCACATACTCATTATGTACACAAGTAAGTAAGACACAAGAAAAATTAAAGCATTCTGCTACCCATTCTCTTAATAAACGATAGCTATATTCGTATTTTCGCGACATATTGTGGTCTGCTGCGACTGCCAGAGTTGAGGGTGGTGGGTGGTGATGCTATTTCAGGTTACTCACTTCAATGTGCCGCTGTTGCTGCTCAGCCTCCTTCTGGATCTGGTCCATCATCTTAGGCTGCGAGTCGACCACGCTCTTGGTCACCCATTTCCTCCTCCTGAGCTCGATTACGTCTTGCAACATAAACCTGGATGGAAACACACCAATTTAAGTAAAATTCCTTTGGGACTGAAATGTTCTCACAATCTGCCCTTGTCAATTGTACTTCCCTCCCTTGCGGTTCGGTCATTTAGTATCTATTCATAAACGTGATGCATGATGAATCATCCTACAAAATGTGGAAACGGGACAATTCACGTCATAATCGCTTTTAGTCAAGGAATGATTACTTTATTCACAATAGCTAGCTAGCAAAGCATTTTCTCTGTCACACTATTGTGATTAAATGACAAGGACAACGCCAGCCAGCCCTATCTGACATCAAATCACGTGCAACCACCTTTGTCAGTACTAGCTTAGAATTGTGAATGAAGTATAGCAATATAGCAGTGGATGTAGCCTGTGTTCTGCATTGGTGAATGCTAGTGGCAGGCGAGTGAGGCAAGATGAGACGACCCACCTGACCCTGCTGGAGATCTTGTTGGACTTGCGATCCACAATCTCCATCATCTTCTTGAACACATTGTCCAGCTGCTCGCGCACCTCCCCCTCCACCTGCTCGCCAATGGTAGTCAGCAGCTTGCAGAGGCACTCCAGCTTCTCCTCCTCAAGCTTCTCCACTAAGTACTTCATGCAGAACACCATGATCTTGGATGTGAGCATCTTCAGTTTGTACAGCTCGCCTGCAAGACAATATTGTGGATGTAATGGAGTAATAATCTGACTCCAGCTCGCTAGGGTGTCGCTTCGAAAAGGATAAAGAACAAATAAAAAATGGTATTTAACATTTGTTATTCCAATATGCGTAAAAAGTGACTCTGGTTTATTATTTCGATTGCTCAAACGATATTCTGGGTAGTGAGACAACAGGGACAGTAGGAACTAGGGCCAGAGGTCAGCGCATGTAAATGTAAACTCGCAGTAAGCAATTTCATGCGCATCAGCAAAGTCGGAGGCGCATGCTTAATACAGTGTGCGGCAGCCGTGACCTTAATGCCGACTTGTTATCTCGCTCGCCTGGCACTCAAACATATCGCGATGCGAATAATTAACAAATCACACATAATTCAAAATCTAATCTTTATTTTACTAAAATTACGCAAGCATTTTTATCTCTCTTAGGTGTCAATGCGTTCGTAATTAACATTAGCAAGAATGTACAGTAGTAACAGTGGTATCCGCGATTATATTGAATTTGAGAGACTCGCGTGCATAATTATACGTGTCGGAAGTACCAAGTTTTTCCGCCAAGGAACATTAAAGGTTTAAGTAATAGGTTTCCTAATACTAACCAATAAAGCGGACATTTCCAACGGAGCGCATCCTCGCTTTCCTGTTCTCCTCTACCAGTTGAACTTGCAGCTCTTTTCTCTTAACCTGAAACAATTCACAAATAATTAGCTATCACCAAGCCATAGCCTAGCCAACTCAATACTATCTATCTATAAAGCATTAACTTACTGGGTCTGTGCATTCATTCATTTTTGCTTCTAGTTTCACTACTGTCTCGTCTACTTTCTCAGTCTCGAATTGTTTTTGGCATTTGCTTATGATGAGCCCCCTGAAGTTAACGCATTGGTCTGGCGACGTCGGGTTGTCTGCGGGCACCTGCAATACATACAACACGCCGAGTTACACTCACTCACGATACATGTCTCACAAAAGAGACATCCCTGATGCGACAGCGTGTTTCTTGTCTTGTGCATACCTTGAGCTTGAAAAGCTTATTGCACATGTTGGCGTATGCCTCGGAGAAGTTGGGCTCCTCAATAGCCTTCTCGAACACGAGGTCGATCACCCCCTCCAAGCGCTTCTGGTTGTTGATCTCGAGATGCTTCACCTTCTCCATCAGAGTATCAAACTTCTGAGGGGTTAGCTTGTTCAGGATGCCTCGGAATTGCTTGTACAATTCCTGAAAAGAGAGTTTTATGTAACACTCCTTATAAATTAATTTTAATGATGTGAAATAATTAGTGCTGCTGGAAACTTACGGCTGTTTTGGCGTCCTCCTCGCCGACATCCCCCTTCTTGTACCTGGTAGGCTTCCAGGCATTGTCACTCTCATTGAGTTTCACGTCCTCTCGCAGCGACAGCGACACGTGGATCACTGGCTTGTGTGGCTGGCTGGGGTTCGGGGTCAGCTTCACGCTGCCCTTGCCTGCGGATGTGCGACACACATATTATTGCCATATCGATTTTCAAACTTTACTAGGTTACTCCACAAATAGGTAACCTACCGCTAGGCGTGATATTTCTTCCGTCCTTCTTGAGGTCACGCGGGCCTATGTTCCTAGACACGCCGGGACTCTTCGCGAACGAGGGAAACAGGGCGTCGTTGATGGGCCTGGCAATAGCGGTGAACGCCAGGGTTTCCTGTTGAGAGAGATGTTCAGTAACAACTTGTCTCCGGGGAGTCATATGTGAATTGAAAAGCGACGTTACATACCCGGACGACTTTGCAAGTCTCGAGCATGGGAATGTCGGGCTTGATCTTTGACATGGGGTCATCCCGGATCTGCTTCAGTAGATCCAGGTCGTAGCACTTTTTGCCCGCCTTGTTCTGTGGATTCCATTGATCTGTAATTGAACATAACAAGTTAGAACTAGTCTTAGTTGTCTCACCTGAAACACTAAATTGTAAAGGTATGATTACTGACCATCACTGTATTTGTATTTGGGCACAAACACCGTAGGAGCCTCGGCCTCGGAGGGCTCAGTGGGTGGTGCGGGCGGCTCGGTCACCGGGGCGCAAGGCTCGGCCGCCGCGTCTTCGGACTGTGGGGCCACTTCCTCCGGCACCACAATGCTAACTTTATCAGTCTCATTATTCCCATTCTCGCATGCCTTCGCTTCCTGAGCGTCATCAGTGCCTGGCTCAGTGGCAGCTTTAGTATTCATATTTTTCGAATTCTTCAGAGTCTTTTCGTTCCTATTCACATCCTCATTAGTGTTATCGGTTTTATGGCTAATGGCGATGTTGTCCGCCTCATCATTTCCATTTGCAGTTTCTGAATCTGTTGAAGGTAAAATATTTTATTTCCATTTGCAGTTTCTGAATCTGTTAAAGGTAAACATAACATAGCGTCACGCCTTTTCCCATATGGGGTGCAGATGCACAATTGTGCCCACTTTGAGTAAGTTATTTAATACTCCATTTTGCGTGACAGTGGGCAAGCCCATCGCCGCAGCTGTGGAGTAATGAAGGTTTCCTCACGATGTTTTCCATCACCGTTAGAACATCCGTAGAATGTACTTAAGATAAATTAATTATCACATTGGTACATGGTCAGGAATCCAACTTGCATCTCCTGTGTGAGAAGCAAGCATGAAACCTATTAGACCATAGAGCGCTTTTAAGGTAAAATATTTTATAAATCATTCTCATATCATATCAATATTGTAAGACGAGAGGACGCTTATTATGATATCAATAGATCAATTAATTCTTGATAGGTCATGAACAGGTATAAAAAATTAAGATGAAGACTTGAAAATCAAATTATAAGCTTATATTAACTTAAAGTTATGGTACATACCTGGTGACTTACTATTAAGATTTATATCTTTCATTTTAGCTTCAGTGTGATTAGATCGAATACAGCTGGCTATACCTTGGGCTAGTTTATTTTGTGCTTCTATAGCACTTGATTGTTCCTTATTTTCAGTTTCTTTTTTGGGCACTGGGAAGTCGACTTTAGCAACCTTTTCAATGCTAGCGGCCAGGAGATCAGCAGGTGCGGTGACAACAGACAGCACTGCTTCTGGCTGGCTGTCTTCAATATTACAATCAACAACTGTGTGGGTACGTTTGGCGATGGGAGCCGGTGTTGCTTCCTTGCTGACTGTCGGGCTGCTTGATGGCCCAGTATTGCCTATTGGCCTGATTTGACTAGTTTGGTTGACAACTTCATGTAAGTCTTCAGCTTTTTCAGCTGTAAAAAAGACATGATAATGACAGTCATCAAAGTGTATGTAAAGTGCCGGATTATGTACCTAGTGCGGTTATTTACTTATTCTCTTTGAAGAACCTTAAAATTGCTGGCTGTTGCTTATTAACTATCATAAGCCACATCCAGTAGTTAAAATTATAGGCACATAAAAAATTACAATCCATCATATAGTGGGGTCATTGTATTAGGTAATATTCGACACTTGATCCAAAGTCATTAAGTAACCTTGTAAGGGAGAGCACACAATATTATTTATTTTCTCAAGATAGAACTGCTTATTGTTTAGATTTTTTTAGTTAAAAGTACAGATTTATTATAATAATGAAAAATGAAAGCAATTTCACTATTTACTTTGAATAATAAACCATTTTAAACATAAAAAATTACCTTACCTTGTAACAATATTCAGTTTTGAAGAAGAATAACAATTTGTTCTACAAAACTGAATATTGTTGCAAGGATACAAGGTTGTTGGTGAAACCTTTTTCTTTTAAAACAAAAATTTGGCTGATACCCAAAAAAGTATTGATTGATTAAAAATATTATTATTTTTATAATCTTTTTTTAAGCTGGTGCATGCTCTATGAAGATAAGACAACAATATGTCAAATATTAGGTACCTATAGAATTATAGACAAGCCATTGTTGGCTATTCATTAACATTTGAAAAACATCAAAGATAAGAGTTACAAATTACAGTGATCCTTGACAATCTAAAACTACAACAAGCATGCTGGGAAGACTTGCTGAGCTGCATAAACTGAACTAACTGTCAAATAAGACATCAAATCAAAAAGATGAAGGAAAAATATAAGTCCCGAGAAGATGGTGCATACTGCCTGTAGTACACAAGGGAATACCTACATATATCTTCATCTAAATAGAATCTATAAATGCAGCTTTAGACAGAGCTGGTGTAAGATTGATCCAGAAGTTCTTGCATTTACAAAAACAAACATTATATCATCATTAATTTTACTGCCGAATTTAGAGAAAGAAGTGGGTCAGAGTGTCGATAAGCGGGCAGATGCCCCTACTGAGAAGTGCAGTAATAGTAGTATAATTAGTAATATTTAAATACACTCACTTATTTCAGTTAACAAATAAGCTATTCAAGAATTCAGGCAAACTTGAAAAGTGACTAGTCAGAACAAATATGGCTTGCATAAAAGACCATTCTCAAATATCACAATTGAAGTAAATAACATATTGACCAGTAAGCTATACATGGCAAGTTGAACAAAAGCAGACTACCACATTTGCTATATCAATTAAATTGAAGAATTATTATCATATTATGCTGACAAACATTTAAAACCCCTTATTATGAACTTTTATGCTTACAGTAGGACTTGAATAAAGACAAAAAAAAACTTAACAATATGGAGCCCTGGGCATGTGCTTAACACAGTTTCGGTCAGAGTGTTAATAAAGGGGTATGTTTCTAGTAAAGGGATATGAGGCCAAATGATTGTAAAGTGAATTCCTCATGTCCCAATAAAAGAAAAAGAACAATACCAATAAAATTATTTTGTATTTCAGGCCTTTTAATCAAAAAGAAAACATCAGTACCCATCTGTGCTTAAGCCAAAAAAATGCCGAATACCTACTCTACATCAAAGAGATATGTTCATTAGCTTTGCGTGACAAATTCAGCACGGGTGAGGTAACATAGGTCAACCAATGCATCGAATTTATCTGCCCGATTTAAACGCGAAAAAGACTTATGTTACAGGATACGATATCAGGAGCTGCTGCGGTGCAGTCTCACGCATAGTGTAGAAAGATCCAAGTTCGAAAGCTATAAATAGATTCGTGAAGTATTTCCACGTGGGAGTTCCATCTCGCACAGTACATACCTGAAGCTCTGACCGATTCAAATGTGCCACTGACAGCTCAATTATCACAGCCTGTTTCACAATCCTTCAATTTCTCTCCTTGCAATACTATGATGGACTTGAAATAGTGTACGTAGGAGATTATGATAAAAGAAAGTCCATCGAAAAGGTCACTCAAGGATCTAGAACGTCTGATTTTAGCACTCGTTTCACTTGAACCACTTTGCGTTGCGTCTTAATACTTAGATAGAAAGATAGGACAAAAGTTCTTAGATTACGTTCATAAATATGTATAAATTTCAAGTGTAACAGATGTTAGAAAAATTTAAACTCGCAGCATGCAGCCATGCTCCCGAAATGACTTGAAGTCAAATCCGCCATATTGAATTGCTTGTTCCACATGCGGTAACAAACGAATGAAAGGCCGCTAGTGATGTGCCGCTAGGCCCCCACCATGCCGCATGTTCAACTTGAATCGATTCTTTAGAATGCGGCCTTCGCTACCATGGATCACGTGGATTATTTTCATGGTTATTTTACTAAATCAATTCTAGATTATTTTTTCGCAGCGAACTTTGCTTTTTCGTAACGAACAGAGAAAAGACAAAATTGAAATTAAAGATCATTTAATTAAATTTAGATCAGTTCAAATAAATGATATTTATTATTTTACTGTTAGTAGCTGGGCAGAGACGACGCGACGTGACAAAGACAAGACAAAGGTCACGCTTGCACCGTGCACGGCATGATCTACAGGACAAAATTGGACTTGAAGTTTTGGGTAGGTACCCAAAAGGGCATGTCCGTGTATGGGTAGAGGTAGAGGAAACATAACCAATAAACTAACCATAGGGTTAAAAATTAATTAAGGTTAAAGCCTCTCCACACTCGTGGATTCTATTCGCATATTCTTCGTGCCTTGGCGCCTCGTTCCCGATTGTTGTCGGTTTTTTATCCCGCGACAAAGGGTGGTAAACAGCAGGACCGGAAGGTTTAAACGGTGTTTTACTGTTTAATTAATTTTCCCGTGGTCGTTTAGGTTTTTTCGTTTACAACACAATACACTAGAAATAAACTATCAATCATATTGAGATTTCAACTCCAATCCGTGCCCTCTTCCTTCCTTCCACAAAACGTCTTTTCTCATCTGAGAAAAGACATTTTGGGGTGGCTGGGAGAGGCACAACTCACGTCACAACTTTATGACTTTTTTTGCATGTCATGAGTTTGACAGTTGTCACTTTTTTGACAGGTTTCACTATTTTTGCCAGATGTCTAGATTTTGACAGGGGTCAATCATTTTAAGATTTAATTGGACCTGCCAAAAAGTGACACCTACCAAACTTAAGTGTCACCAGATAAATGTTGTTATTTTGGTGAGCAAGACAATAAAAAATAGCCGTGTTACTACAAAAAATGTTAACCTCAAAACAAACGCCTAATCCTATACATTTGTTTTAAAAAAAGTGTTGAACAGGACTTCATTTTTATGAGGTAAGACCGTAGAAATCCGACTGAATCCGAATGTTTTTTGGATAATGCTAGTACTGGAGCAAACTAGTACCACTAGAATCATCAATGTAGAGTGAAAATTACGGAAAGTTTCGGTAAGAAACGTAGTTTTTGAGGTAACTTTTCGGTAAATTTCCTGAAACTTTCCAAATTAAGTTGACACGAAAAAAGGTGGGATTTTTTTCGAATCCATTTACTCCATTATAAAGTCATCTACAGATTTGATTTTGGGTTAACGTTTATTAAAAGTATTTGATTCTCACTAAAGGAAAACGCGATTGGATGGAATTTTCTCGACAGAATTTAATACCGAAAAGACCTCTTAATTGTTTTAATTTTTCCTGTACTTCTGAAAACCTAACTAATTTAATTGCGGAATTGCATTCAAAATGTGGATATTATGTATTCTTGAACTCTCTTTGAAAATCTTTTTGACAAAATAGCGTAGTTTATTTTTAAACTATTTTATGTGGTTAGGCGCTGCGTAATTTTAGTTTGAGCCGAGCGCATTGTTTGCGCTCTGTTTTAATTCTTATGTGGAAGTAATTAACGCTGTCACTTTCGTTTACACCCGTGTTCCTTTTATATATGTATACTACTCAAAAGAAAATAGGGGTCACTAAGTATTTTGATTGCTACGTGAAAAATTATAGTAAACAGTAATGTATATTTATTAAAATAACATGTAACAAGGCTTTTGTTTTAACTTATGCTAATAACCATTTAATTGTGTAGTCAATTGTTTCACTTATTTCAATTAACATGAAATTAGTCCATTGTCAACAGCAAAAACTAAACAGAAACTCTTTGCAAAACAAAACAAAAACTGACACAAGCTGTTTTTTTTAATGGTTTAGTAATGGGTGTGTCCTCCTCTCCTGTTTTTACACTCCTGGAGCCTTGAATGCATACTCTCGATTAAGTTTCTGATGTTTTCATCAGGTATCTCATCCCACGCACGTTTCAGAGCATCCATAAGCTGTTGCTGGTTGTGAACCTCTTGCTCATGCTCCCTAACCCTTCGTTTTAATTGGTCCCACATATGCTCTATTGGATTTAAATCCGGACTATACGCTGGCCATGGTAGGACACGAATATGGGAGTCATCCAGTACAGTCTATGTGGCCCGAGCTGTGTGTGGGCGGGCATTGTCATGCATTAACCAGAACCCTGGCCCCACTCTCTGTGAGAATGGAATCACATGAGGCCTGATGACTTCATCGATGTACCGTTGTGCAGTTACTGTGCCTTTATTTAAGAAAACCAGCTCAGTTTTGCCTTCTAAGCTAATCCCAGCCCAAACCATCACACTAGGACCTCCAAAGCGGTCAATTTCCAGACATCGGAAAATCTCTCAACCTGTCGTCTCCATACTCTAATCCGCCGATCATCACTACAAAGCTTCACTTTACACTCATCTGTGAAGAGCACCATACCCCATTGATTCATGCTCCAATCTGAATGTTCGCGGCAAAAACTTAAACGATTTCCATGTTGAACCCTAGATAAAGGAATTCGTACTACTCGGCGTCTGGACCTTTGCTGGTCTTCATGCAGTCGATTACGTATCGTTTGGTCACTAACACGAGTCCCCGTTGTCAACCGTAGGCGATTTTGTAACTTAGGTGCCGTCACAGAGCGCTCTCGACGGGCACTCAATCGGATGTAGCGATCCTCTTGTGCCGTTGTCGCTCGCACCCTGCCCGATCCAGGCCTTCTTGCAACACTGCCAGTCTCTTGGAACCGATCCCACACATTGTGGATGGCTCGGCGAGAGAAACCCAACGAAAAAGCAACAGACCGCTGTGAATGACCTTCAGCAATCAATGTAACGGCTCTGGTGGCAGTAATGGTATCCATATGCCTTCGTTGACGTGGCATTATTAACAAAAGATTTTAAAAGAAGCAAAAGATGGACAGAAATAGTTTTTTAACAGAATAAAATTGTGATTCCATCTGAAAGGAATTTGACCTGAAACTCGTTTATTTAATTTGCTTCAATTTCTGGCCAGCTGTAAGACTTAAACACCAGCATTAAAGAGATTGGATACTGAAGGAGGCCGGACATAATTAATTAGTCACTTATTAATTAGTTTACATCTAAAAATTTACTCAAAAACAGAAATATGTAAGTGGCCCTTATTTTCTTTTGAGTAGTATATATTTTTTCGTGTCACCTTCAGATGATTTAGGTAATTTTCAAAAATTATAGTTATACTTAAAAATGCGTGGACTAGACTGTCAGAAGACAAATTTCGTAGCCTCCATTTCTTATATATGTATAGACCACGAAGTATTATTATTTTTTAAGTTTATATCTCCGCGATCCTACGAATCTACGCATATCTAAGCATCGCGAAACCAAGCGTAATATTTTTAAATTAACGTGAAAATTTAACTACAATAGTAGTTAATGTGACTGCTACATAATGGAGGGCATCAATACTCGAGAGTGGGGCGAGTTTCATAATAATATCACTCGAGAGTTTTAATGCCTAATTATGTACAGTTACATACACTAGTTTATCTACACACATATCATAAGCTCTTTTTAATGTGTTCAGGAACCGCATGTTTGACCGGCATTGATCATTGCTCTGCAGTTGTTTAGCTTGTTCTGTAGTACCAACTTCACAGACAAACTAGGGGCGGCACGCAGGCGGGCGACAATTTGTTGTACATAATGGTCATAATGTACAAATTTTTAGATAAGAAATGAGTTTTTACCAAATAGTTTTACATTATGGTGGTCTTAACGTGCGGTTTTTAGACGCAGTAAAGAGGGTTTATGATACGTGTGTAGATAAAAGTATTAAAAAATAAATAGTTACATGAATTATGCTACTGAGTGTCATTAGTTTTTTTAAGTGCAAGATATACCCAATTACACACACCCAATTAATGTGAAAAATATATCTTGAAATAGTTTTCAAGATATATTTTCCACCCAAAAAAGGAATATTTCGCGAAACTTACACTATAAAACGAAACTTTCGAGGTAATCATCAACTCTACTCCAATGGAACAAGACTGGCTAATGGTACAAGACGGTCTTTATCTATGTGCTAACTGTGTTTCCTAGCGCTAGCGCCATCTCATCTCGTTTCTTCCATAGATTTTCAATACCATCAAACCGGTTTAAAACATGCTTTGTCACGCTTTGCCAGGTTCACGTTTTATTAGACAGAGAATAACTAAAGTGACAAGAAACAACAAATTACAAAATCTTTGTGACCTAACTCACTTAAGTTACGATTAATCTTTATATTTATTTAAATTTCCACTTATCGTCATGATGATGATAAAGATGATGTTAATATAGCATCTTTATACAGTATCTTAAGTATGACATCCTATTCAACAAAAATTTAGTAGTGATGGGATAAATATCGATATTTTTATCTAAATAGTGTTCTTTTATCATAAAAAAAAACACAAAGCATAGCTCTGCGGGGGCTCGCAAGATTGTTTCTGATACTGTGTGCCGGGTGTTTTGTCTTGATGACTGTATAGCGGATATTTCCTAGTTTCTAGTAAGTTACGCGCGGTGGGTGTATTAGGTTAAATTCTCATTTTATTACACTACGCTGAATCAGGCCCTAGAATTAAGGGTGGCGTTGGTGCCCACTCCCAATATGTGATCCTCTCTTATTAAGGGTTATCTTTTAGGGTCCCTGATTCAGTCGACTTGCTAGTGTAATGAGCATTTTAGGTAGGGTGATCTTACTTTGTGTGGTGGGCCCGTTGAGCGCGGGCGTGACGACGGGCGCGTGCTCTTGCTCGGCGCGGACCGACTTCTCCTCGGAGCGGCGTCGCTCGCGCGGCGCTCGCTGCGGCTGCGGCGGCTGTGGCGTCGGCGGCGGCGCCACAGCCGCCGCCGCCACCACCGACTCCACCGGCGCCACCGCCACCACCACCGCCGCCGCCGCCGCCGCCGCCGCACTGTCGCCCTCCGACGACTCCACGACCTCGTCCTCAGGCACCGGCTTGAAGGCCTTCTGTTTCGCTTGCTTGCTACCAGTCTTACTCGTATCTACACCTAAAGCCGGTACCGGCTCACTAGTCTTTTGGATTTTTATACTCGTAGGCAATTTAGGCACTATAACAGGACTGTCTGATATCGCTGACACGACTGGCGTTTCGCTAGGTTCCGCAGCGACATCGATCCCCAATGTCTTCGTTTCGTTTACAGTTAATATATCAGACTTTACTATGTTATTATTTATAGAGTTTAGAGCGTTCATGTGAGGCTGAGTGCTTACGGCACAGGTTATAGTTACTGGCGTGTCTAAGCTTTTTGTGATGAAGGTAGCTTTCAGATTCGTGTCTGAGGCTGAGGGTTGTTTGGCCACTTCGTTCACCATTCTGGTGAATTGCTCAGCGATGCTGTTTGTTGTTGTCTCTGCTTGACTCACTGGCTGCGGTGTTTGCCTCTCACTCGAGTCGCTACTAGCGTTGTCATTCGATATCTCCGATAGTATATCGTGTCCTATAACAAAAAGGGAGAATATAGAAAAAGTGACGGACTAACTTGTTCTCATATGTTCTGGGGGTAGCTTGGGTACTTACGCGTGACTGGGTGTATAATTTTTAGTCTATGGCTTCTTTTCGGTGGCGGGGCGGGCCGCGGCATACCTGAAAACAATCAGCAATATTTAAGTCGATGTCAAGGTGTCGTCTAATAAATTGCACGAAAATACAAGGTCCATTTATGTTGTGATACGAGCCCTAAATATGTTACTTCAGCTGAATCTGAATCCCTGAGCATTGTCGTAAGCGACGACTAACGACGACGAGCCTGGGATGGGGACTGCAGATTTTGTGACCGGGATATTGATGCTGAATTCTGTCAGCGAGACAAACAATTTCTCAAGATTTTTTTCCTTTCGGATTGCTCGTTTTAGGCCAGTTCATTATACGTGCCCCATGATGGAATAGCCTCTCAGCAGATGTCGATAGATCAGTTGGCAAAAGCTCATCGTAACATTAAATCAAGGCTATTTAAAAATGTCATAGTGGCTTATGACATCATCTGGGAATGCATGTGTGCGGCAGTTACCCGGCATGGTCTGGTGCATGTGCGGCGGCTGCGGCGGTTGATGCGGCAGCGTGGGTGCGGGCGCGGGCGGCGCGGACGGCGCTCCGGGGGGGCCCGCCACCAGCGGGCTGCCCCCGCCCCCACGCGGGCCGCCCCCGCCCAGCGACTGCGACGGCAGCTGCTGCGACGTCGGCGAGTAGTAGTCTAAGGGGAATGCGGTCATATGTCATTTAGTGTGTCGTCATCATTCATTCAGTCATTTTATTGCACGCAAAAAAAGGATTCTGACTTGTCAAATCAAAAATAAAAACACATCGAGCGCACACATAGTTTTGTTTTGTGAAGGAACTACAAATTTACGATTTTCGGACTTTTTCCTTTACTTATGCTAAAAGATCTTGTTTCGAGCCAAATTTCATGATTCTAGGTCATCGGTCATAGGTTTTAATTCCCTTGCGAATTTCAAACAAACTCAAAAAACTTTTGGCATAATTTGCCTCATCTTTTGATTGCGCTAACCTAAAAGTTCGATTTTTTTACAGCTCCAAGGGACCAGAGTTGAGTAATTGATATTAATTACAACATGGTACCTTCGCGCATTATTGATAGAAAGGGCAACCAGACAGATGGACGAGCAACGAAGTAAACCTTTAAGGGTTCCTTTATTCCTTTCATAAAATAGATTTATATTACAAGTAGACTTAGGTATACAGGACATTTACTGCCCTGCTCAGAGACTCTCATACTTATGTATTATGTACTTAGGAACTATACAAGGGTTTTTCACCTTTTAGTTGAGCACAACATCCTGACCAAACTGATTTATCATTCATATTCTTTATTGCACAGAAATCTTAATAGTAAGGTAACAAAACATTTTATGAGCAAAGGCGAGCTTATCTCTAAAGACAGATTTCTACCAGCAAACCTAGGCAGGACAGGAAAAATTGTGCAACAGGAGAGTCCTAGTGCGCAATAAAACTGTACACATCTAATTGTTTACAACTAAAACATAATAATGTAATAAAAGATATATACTAAATAAAATACAAAAGCACAAAAATAAAATATATATCAAACATATACTACTTATATATACATAAATAAAGGTACCTATCACGAAAGAGAAAGGAAATGCTGTTTTAATCTTGTCT
This sequence comes from Argyresthia goedartella, assembly GCA_949825045.1. Taxonomy (NCBI): domain Eukaryota; kingdom Metazoa; phylum Arthropoda; class Insecta; order Lepidoptera; family Argyresthiidae; genus Argyresthia; species Argyresthia goedartella. The sequence continues at coordinate 12,023,787 of OX463806.1, forward strand.
TAAAAGTGAAAATTGAGGGACTATCTCTGATAGCGCAGGGAAGTGCCTTCCACAGTCGGATCGCCGTTGACCTAAAATAATGTTTGTAAGCGGCAGTGTTATGCCGAGGAGTAGAGAGAAGAGACATCGTGTGGGATATCCGGTTGCTATGCCTGGAGGAAATAAACTCGAAACGTTCTCGAAGATATGAGGGGTAGCGTGGATTTCGCAAAATGTTGAACAGATAGGAGAGAACGTGCATATCACGACGAAGACGGATCGGAAGCCTCCCCAACTCCTTGCGATACTGTGAGACATGGTCATACTTGCGCAGCCCGAAGACAAACCGAAACCCGAGGTTTTGGAGTCGTTCGAGTTTGTTCAGTTGTTCTTCATTCGCACTGATCCAACAAACGAGGTCGATTAAAGGTAGTAGGAGGGACTGAGCAAGGGTGATTTTAGTCTGCCGCGGCAGGAAATACTGCAATCTCCGTAGGGAGTGAAATGACGCAAAGACTCGTCTGCTGACCTCACAAACATGGGGCGACCAGGACAACAATTTATCAAATACAAACTCAAGAATCTTTGCCTTCTCGCTGTATGAAATTATGTTACCATCATACACTAAAGGGTCGACGGGCATTTTCTGAACTAGGTTATGAGAGTGACGGGTACCCAAAATCATAGCCTGCGATTTGCCCGGGTTGACAAGCAGACCATATGAGGTAGCCCATTTCCTGATGTTCTCGAGATCAGCATTCAACGCCTCAACTGTCAGATTCACATCACACGGAGAGAAGTGCCGATATATTTGAAGGTCATCTGCGTACAGATGATAAGAAGAGGTAAGAACGTCAGAGATGGAGTTAATGAATACCGAGAAGAGGAGAGAAGAAAGGATGCCTCCCTGCGGAACACCTGCGGAGAGATCACACTAGTCCGTTGAGATCTCCTCAGACTTAATGCGTTGCTGGCGGTCTCTCAGGTAGGAGTCAAACCAGCGAGCAGAGTTCAAGGAGACATTAAGTGACTTTAAAATTTCAACTAGTATATCGAAATCGACGCAGTTGAAGGCGCTACTGAAATCAAGCAGTGTAAGGACCGTAAGCTGCTTTTGATCCATAGCTAATTGAATGTCGTCAGTGACTTTGAGCAGTGCCGCGGTAGTGCTGTGACCCGGCCTGAAACCTGATTAGTGGATAGTATTATAGTATCTGTGTTGGTGGGGATTCAGTAACATTATTGAGGAAAGGTAGGAGGAGAGTTGGGAGTGAACAATTGATTCTAGGACTTTGGAGAGGATAGGCAGAATAGGCAGGGACGGAATTCTTTAAAGGAGGAGGAATTGGACGTTTTGGGGAGGGGAATCACAAGTGCCAATTTCCACTGGCTGGGGTAGCAACAATGGTCAAGCGACACATTAATTATGTGGGTGATGAGAGCTAACAGCACATCAATGTGCTGTTAGCTCTCTACTACTACTTGGTAAATACTCATTTCTTAACTGAATATTGATACATTATGATGTATAAGTATCAATATTTCGACATATAATGACATTCCAATTTCGAACGCCGACGCCCGCCTGCGTGGCTCCCCTAGTTTGTTTGTGAAGTTGGTACTACTGAATAAGCTAAATAAGTGAAGAGCAATTATCAATACCACAATTCCGGTCAAACATGCGGTTCCTGAACACATCAAAGAGAGCTTATGATATGTGTTAAGATAAACTAGTGTATGTTACTGTACATAATTAGGCATTAAAACTCTCGAGTGATATTATTATGAAACCCGCCTTCGGCTCGTTTCATAAACCCACTCTCAAGTTTTAATGTCCTCCATTATGTAGCAGTCACATGAACTACTATTATGATACGTGTGAAGATAAAGCAATAAATCGATTCAGGCTTGGTCACGAGAAATGATGACCAAAGCCATTGTAGACAGATCATCAGAAGTGTGCACAAATTGTAATTAGTTTATGATTACTTACATTGATTGTAGTTCGGTGGGCTGTTGTAGTTATACTGCAGATGCGTCATGTATGGGTAAGCAACACTGGAACAAAACATATTTTTATAGCTTTGGATGCGTCATTTTACACATGTTTTCAAATTCTGATAAGCTCTTTGACGACCGCGACGAGGCTCTTGCCTCTCGAGCGAGTGGTCCTTGGGTGGAGAAAAAAATCGAATCGAAACACTCGAATGGCCGAGTCGGCAGTGACGCTGCCTAAGAAGCCAAGGGTCCCGGGTTCGAGTCCCGGTGGGGGCAAATATTTGTTTGATGAGAACGGATGTTTGTAACCTTGTCATGGTTGTTTATCTATCTAAGCATAATATTTATCTATATAAGAATGTATATCGTTGTCTAGTACCCAAGATACAGGGAATCCTAGTTTGGGGCTAGATCAATGTGTGTAAATAGTGTCCAAGGTATTATAAGTATTATTATCTCTGACTTCGCTGTTTCTGGTACCCGATAGCAGATCTGGTTCCGGCCCACACTAGGATACCCTGGTATCCTGGTATCCTAGTGTGGGCCGGAAGCAATGTATAGGTACTTGCCTGTAAACAGGTGTACCGAAACTCAACGTCAAGCGGGCAAATCAACATCCCTTCCCTTATCATATTTAGTTACTGTGACATCAAACTTAGCAATTCTCATACGATTTCTGTACCAACATGATCCTAAATAACCACATTATTGATACCAGTCAAAAATTGAGCAGAATATTTCGTCAGATTGAAAATAAAAATTATGTTCGGTTGCGTTGTGGTTTGAGAAAATCTTGTAAGCCAACTGTGACTAATCATAACGGAAAAAACATACCGTACTACCCTAGGCAAGTTTATTCAAAAATTGGCCTTTTTAATAAGGATTTAGAAACAGATCACTAGTTACTTATCTATCTATACTTATAAAAATTAATGGCTTTACGTTAGTCTTACTAAATCTCTAAAATGGCCCGACCAGTTTGAATAATTCCTATTAACATTTATTCTCGCGGAGGAGGTCTAGGTAAAAAGAAAATAAAGAAAAGTGCACAGATACAGCCAAAAATTAAAAAATATACATTATTTAATTAAATACGATACATGGAACTGAACTTTTCCCGTTTGACTTCGGACAGTTACAAGTATGGTAATTGTTTGCGTTCTACTCAAATTTTAGCTTGAGCCTCTAATATTTTGTTCCCTATCGGATATCGGGGCCGCACATTTGAGATCTAATTGCGACTCGGCCAGCTGTACATTATTTGGTCGGGTCGCTTTTTGTTTAAATTATTTTAGGGGACTTTGACATATACATTAAATATCACGACACGACACTCTGTAGAAAATTTGAAAATGCCTTTTGTGACTCCTTATGTGCAACAACAGTCAAACCAAGGATACCGCCGGAAAACCATACATGTGATTCGCATACATATGCAACACTCATCAAACCATATTGTACATATAATTTTGTTATTCGCATGAAATGACACCACCTTCATCACGTAAATTATTGAGTTTTCAGATAGAGCAATCAAACAAATATCTGCATGAGCCGGCCGAGCGGCGGAATGCGCCCCTGTTGAAAATTCACCTAATGACATTTTATGACCATATTCTTGTCTTGTTTCTTTCCTGTTATTGTAACCTTAAAGAAGCTTAAATTTGTTTTGGTTGTGGTTTATCGAGGTTCTAGTTATAGATATGTACTGAAACGACCTCACCCGATACCAATGCCCATTGGTATGCATTATCTTTCTCTCGAAGACTGGCGCCTGCACCTGCCTTCCATCTCCAGACCCAGGTCCAGGGGATGTTCACCCATGATTGAGCTTTGCACTATTTATAACTCAAGTAACATCACAAACGCGTAGCATAATTTTTGGTAAACCTATATTCAAGACACTTCTCTTCGACAATTTCATAAGTCCTTTGAGCAAAAAAAAACTTTGTTTCTCGTACACTCGGCGCCACGAATAAAGAGCTCTCGGAGAAACTGGCGGGGATTACTGCGCATGTGTACAGTCGCGGCATAATTCCGAAGTGCGTTTTTAGGGTTAGTGTGAAGGAATGAGTGTTCAGGACTTTCTTCACTTCTATTTTTTCTCTGTTTGATATTTTGTTGATTGGGATATTAGCCGATGTAAATAATGGACTTTGTGTCAAATAAACTATAGGTACTCTCTATTGACAACATTTGTTAACGTCAAGGTTGAAACCTATATATAAATAACCCCCTAGCATAGAATGCCCCTAGTCACTAGGGCCTAGTGAATATAGATACTTGTAGTAATAGTCCTGCACACTCTTTTCTTCCCGCTGACTAATAATTTGTAACAATTAAACCACAATTAAGTTTTTCATCAGACTTCTTCATCAGTATTTCATCAGACTCTTTTTTGATATAACAGTTCACATCGTAAACCATTTTTCTAGCTTGCCTAGTCAGTACTTTATTTTTCGGCATTTTCGACCGGGGCGAAAGATAACGTTGGGTAATATTGTATGCGACTGTACTCAAGAAGCTTCGAGACGTGCTTTCGGTGCGGGCATCGGGAAGCGACTGATCAACGAATCAGGTGCCGGCGCTGACTACCGCCCCCGTCGCTCCTCACTTCCCCGCGCCAAACACTTGTGAAAAGTGACTACTGCGCATTCAAGGACAAAGCTCTTTAGTCGTGGCGCCGAGTATAGCAACCAGGGACACGTCCGCGCGGTTCGATGGCCTAAAACCAACCCCCCTACGTTTCTGTGGTTTTATGTGCGAAAAAAAATATATCTTTCTTACTGACTACTTTGGCTTTTATCTCTCCGGACTTGATTTTGCCCAGCGTACTACATAGCATTGCAACATGCAAAATGTGTACACGTCTGAAGAATATGCCTATTATGTATATTGTCTATCATGAATGCCTCCGCCGCGGCAAGACTGTATCGTGAGAGGTATCCTAACGCCGAGCTTTACCCAGATCATCAAGTGTACGTAAATGTTCACCTAGCCTATTTGGAAGGACGATTGCCTGGTACTAGTAGGGCCGGAAGAAGACCTCAAAGAAGTATCGAAGAAGTGATTTTAGAGGAAATTCAGAATGAATTATTGAAATAAATTCTGGAATTTCGAAAAGAGTAGTTCATAAATTTCTGAAATCCAACTACTATCACCCCTACCACGTACAAGTATACAAAGCTTGTTGCCTCTGGACTACACTTCTAGATATGACAATGTTGGCGAGAAACAAAGAAAATTCGCAATTTCTCGAAAAAGTCCTGTGGAGTGTTGAGTCCACGTTCAAAAGACACGGATATTTATGCATGATTGGCACTTAGAAAACCCACATTTGATGCTTGAATACCGCCCTCATTATCAATTTAAAGTAAACATGTGGACTGAAATTTGTTAGTCCGATTGAGTTGCCTACAACATTGAATGGAGAAAACTACCTATATTTTCTCCAAAATGATCTGCCATCCTTATTGGACGAATTACCATTCAAAATCCACAGGGATATGTGGTATTAACAAGACCGCTGCTCAGCGCACTACGCTCGTGCTGTGCGAGATTATTTAGTATATAATACCGCACACTAGAAATACTCGACGAGTACATAGGTAAGGAGCCACTTCTAGAAGCGAATACAGACATGATACCCACAAAAGGTATAAGATACAAATGCATGAAGACCCTTGGTAGGGCCTCAATCAAAGAGAACTAAGGATCTTCACAGACGCTTCTAAAACAAACTCAGTTACCGGCGCCGGGGCATTCTCGGAAGATCTAAACAAGAGGAGATCAACATCATTAGGTGCCCACAACACCGTCTTCCAAGCCGAGTGTATGGGCATCATAATGGCTACTACAGCTATTGCGGAAAGAAAGGTAAAGGATTTCCCTATCTGCATACTATCCGACAGCAAGGCAGTTCTGCAAGCCCTTCAAAGCAACACGATCACCTCCGGGCTTATATTTGAGTGTCACCAAGCCCTGTCTGTTACCCTGCAGTGGATAAAGGGACACAGTGGCTCGCGCGGCAACGACGCAGCCGACGCACTGGCAAGGTTGGGTTCGGAACAGACGTTGGAGGGACCAGAACCCATTATACAACTGCCATTTAGCTGGTTGAGGAAAACCCTAACGCAGCACACAAAGTTAACTCACCAACTTTATTGGTCAACCTTGGATGCCTGCAAGCAAGCCAGACAGGCCCTCCCGATGATCAGATCCGGATTATCAAGTAAGCTTCTGAAGCTAAAGAGGTCACAGCTCCGCTTGGTAACCGGAGCGATGACTGGACACGCTTTGCTAAACAAACACTTATATACTCTAGGTGTTACAGCCTCCCACTGTGCAGAGCCTGCATGGAGGTCGAGGAGACCGCCACCTACATCCTACTGGAATGTTCCGGCGTGGCCATCTACCGGGCAACACACCTCGGGTCTCCGAGGTCGCTTCGGGAAGTCGTCGGCAACGTCAAGGGTTTGCTATAGGCTTCCTACAGGAGTTGGGTTGGCAGGAGTAATGCCCCCAACCCACATCACGCAACTAGGCGTAAAATTTGAAACGTCGAGTTGCGGAAAAGTATCCCACATTCAACGATAATAACTATCCCAGAAGGTGGATTGGTTTTGAGGGACAAATTGTGTGGCCAGCTCGGTCTCCGGACCTGAACCCAGATGTTTTTTTACTACTTGTATAAAAGAAAAAATATATACAAATACAAATTCAAAATATCAGTGATCTCCGCCACAAATTTGCTCAAGACTAATTGCAAAACTAATAAAAAGATCATTTCTTAAATGATGTAAGAGCCCGCATTCGTGCTGGAGGCAAACAATTCGGACATTTACTCATTTGGCGTAAAATGGTATTTTATTACAGAACTAATTAACGTAACTCTTTTAGTTTTACTCTAATCTAGTCATTATTTTTCCATTCTTCAACTTACCTAAAATGTTGTTATGTTGTCCAACTTGTTTTGATATTATTTCTAACCTTTTTTGTATGAAAGTAGCAAGTATCATACTTTTTTTTAAATCTTAACTAAACAGGCCAGTATGTTTTTTTTCTTAAACCAAACTACGTAATTTTAAATCAATCTCAATTTGTGACTGCTTTCAATAGTATAGTTATTTAGGGTCATGTTGGTAAAGCAATCATATGAGAATGATAAGTTTGTTGTCACAGCCACTAAATATGTGATAGATAAGGGTGTTGATTTTTGAAATAAGTTTATATGTTTTGGTTAATGGTAAATGGTGTTTGGTAAATTGTATAGAGGCTTTCACCTGGTGCTCGCTTGACCTTGAGTTTCAAGACATACTGTATAAATGTAAAATAAAAATAAATTTCAATGATTTTTATAACAATAAGTGTAACAACAGGATAGCTGAACAAAATATTCAAAACACCTATGTGTTACCACAAAAAAAAACCTGTTCAACTCTTGTTAAAAGACAAAATTATGTAGGATTTGACGTTTGTTTTGAGGTTAAACTATGTGTAACACGGTTATATCGGCTAGATGGAGAAGTCGAAAGCAGAAAGTTTTAGTTATACTTTGTTTGGACTAGTTAGGGAGACAAAAATACTAAAAGTGATGACCCTTCTGAGGTGAGCCCTAGGAGGTGGGGCATGAAGAAGGGCCATTTTTTGCTTACATCTCGAAAACGACGCCTTTTAGAAAATTTTGTTGGACTACATAATTATTTCTCTACAACTTTAATTATACACTTTTATCTAAACACGTATCATAAACCCTCTTTACAGCTTCTAAAAACCTCACGTTAAGACCAGCATAATGTAAAACTATTTGGTAAAACTCATTTCTTATCTGAAAATTTGTACATTATGACCATAATGTACAAAAATTTGTCAAATTATGACATTCAAATTTCGAACGCCGACACCCGCCTGTGTGCCGCCCCTAGTTTGTCTGTGAAGTTGGTACTACAGAACAAGCTAAACAATTGCAGAGCAATGATCAATGCCACAATGCCGGTCAAACATGCGGTTCCTGAACACATCAAAGAGGGCTTATGATATGTGTGTAGATAAACTAGTGTATGTAACTGTACATAATTAGGCATTATGTAGCAGTCACATAAACTACTATTACCTATTCCCAAAACAATGTCTAGGATTTGAGCTCCGTTGTTTTTCTTTAAAATTGTGGTTTTGACCCCATTTTTTTGTCACACATTGCTTTTTAACTTTATAACAGTACATCCGAGGAAAAAGTGCCCCGAAGAATGTTATAGAGTTAAATTTATCGTCAAAAATGTATAACATGTGCTCATCTACCGTTGAAAAGTTCGGAGCTCATAATCTTAACCAACGATTGGGAATAGAAAAAAGTGTATAGAATCAAAGTTGTAGAGAATTTTATAAGCTTTCATTAAGTAGTACAACAAAATTTCCTATGAATCGACGTTTTCGAGGTGTAAGCAAAAAAAAAACGACCTTCTTTTGCTTCTACCCCTAGAGGGTTCACCTCAGAGGGGTCAACCTATACTTTTAGTGTTTTTGTCTCCTTACTAGTCCAGACAAAGTTACGAAGTCAAACTTTCTGGTTTCGACTTTTGCATAAAGACCCCCCTCTTTTGAACACTCCTTTCATAGGCTACTTACTAATCCTAATAGATTTTTCTATTACTTACGAAATTTGCAGTATAAGTGTTAGCTATCAGCGGCCGCTCTATGAGCACAGAATGGGTGTTGTTTCACGAATGTTCGCCGATAAGTGAGAAGTGAGTCAATCGACTTTATAATAAATTATAATTTTACGGGTATATTGCACGCGCGTAGCCATGTCCCCGTCACGGTCGTCTTTCGCAATCTTCAGTCGTAAGTGTAACTAATGTGCAGGTAATGCGTCAGCAATCGTCATTTTACGCCGAACGTCGCGCACTCATTGAAATGTTGCGGCGTAATCTCTACAAGTTTTCCCACCGAACGAGCAAATTGAAAAGTTATGTACAATCGTAATTATTTATTGATTTGTGGTATAAAAGCAACGGTACGACCCTAATATCAAAATAATCTTTTTTACATTATAGTCGATCTATGGAAAGCGAAGCTTTCTTTTGCAGGGAATACACCTTCTGACCTCCATGTTTCATGCTTAGATTGCGCTAAGGAGCTTTTTATCCCAAACGTGACGACGACAAAAACTAGGCGAAAGGATTCTATTAAATTTTCCCTATAGGCACTTGAATCTTACCAGACGCAGCAAGTCGAATCCCAGAAAATATGTATTTTGTTCTAGAGTCAGCCTTAAATGTCTGTAAATACAGGATACACAGTTGACTCCCGTTGACCAGTTTTGCCTCATAAACTCTCTTCAAATTGAAACTTTGACACTGTCCAGACACTGACATTTTTAAAATGAGCCTTTCGCGATTTGTACTAATAGCTGTAAATATTTAAATGTAGTTTTGATATACCAAGGATAATTATAATCAATAATATTATATGATATTTAACGAATAAATAAATATGTAATTTTATATTCACTTATTTTATACGTTAGCGTGCTAAATTTGACAAGTTGAATACATTTTGACAGTTGCTAAATCAATGCAAGCTGCTAAACGTATTTACTGTTTTTCGAGCAAGTGGGCCTCAGTAGTGTACATCTGATTAATTATTTGATGAGCTCAATTTATTACTGTCAATAGTCGTACATTTTACTTTGAATTTTATTACTATTCACATCTGTTGGTGTAAAGTAAACTGTAAGTTTGATGTTTTTATCCCAGACCATACATAGAAGCAGACGCCGTAAGCACCCCAATATGTATGCGAAGCGAACCAAACGTGTACATTCTTTCATTTAAAAAACGTCTTTGAGTTAGAACAAGAGTCATAAGAGCGACTGATAGGTGGTGCAATGCACCAACATATGAAACGCGAAGCGGTGCATTTGCGGCGTATACCTAGATTTACGGTCTGTGGGTTTAATAAATACATCTATAACAGCTTGACTGAGTAGTTTCCTGCGAGAGTGTGGCGGGAGGCGTGTGTCGACGTGACGTCTGCATGTCGCGCGCGTCCACAGCACGTCATGTCGCCGCTCACCTGCCGCAGGAGCCTACTCAGCGAAGCGCTGTGGGTATTGTTAGTTACCCCTGTGACCTCGGCTGCTGGTAGCTCTGCGGCATGTTCATTGGCGCGTGCTGGAACACGACGGGGAACATGACCGGACCCGTGCCGCCCGCCGCGCCGCCCTGGAGGAACGGCTGCTGCTGCCTGCGAAGCCACACCCACACAATTAGGCCAGTTCTTCATCCGCTCGGTATGGTTTCGACGCGGTACAGAATTTGTACAGAGGCCCATGTTATGAAATGACAGCTTGCTCACCGACTCGTTTCGGCACAGATTCAATACGATTCATAAGAATCGGTACAGAATCTGTAAAGAGTAGCCGGCCTCACCCCCGTCCCAGCTCCGCCTCACGCCTCAATATCACTTATTCACTCACTCACTCACTCACACTCACGATATCGAGTCGACGACACCGTACTAAAAACATACCGAGCCGGTGAGGAATGGGCCGCTCGCTGATTTCGGTACAGATTCTGTACCGCACCGACAACATACCGAGCCGATGAGGAATACACTATACGACATGGCGCGCCCCTCCCTACTCGCCGGCGAGGCAGCCGAGCGTAATTACGTCGCGAGTGAGCGTGATAGCGTACCTATGGAGTAGTGGAGGGGCGCGCCATGTTATCGTATTATCTCTATTCCCATGATCAAAGAGTCAGATGGACCAAGGCGGTGACGGATGATGGCCAAGGGACGCACGTTGGTAAAGGTACAACAAGGCAGAGTATCCTCTTCATGGTCGGATGACATCTCCACGATTGCTTGGCTGGCACCAGTGGATGAAGTTAGCGCAAGACCGCAAAAGTAATGAAGAGTAAGATGTATGTGCAAAGTCTGGATAGAAAAGATAACACGTAAGCGTCGGAGCGAAGTAAGCGTAGGCCACATTATATGAGTCGTAGTCTAGTTTGAAAACCCGCTAAAACGCCCCTCAAATTTGCAACGTTATTTATTGGTAAAAAGGTCTAAAACCAATGAAAGTTTGCGGTTTTATCGGGTTTTAAAACTAGACTACGACTCATATATTAGTCATCGTGCGCGCAAGAGAGACTATGATGGCCAGACGCTCAAGAGGCGTCCACAAAACGTCGTACATCACGACCCTGTTGTGTGGAGTGTGCGATCGTGGGCCTCTCACCTGGAAGGATGACTTGAGGGCCTGGAGCCATGCTGCGTCGGCCTGTATTGGAAGTTTGAGTATTGCGCGCGCGGCTGCGGCGTCTGATTCGGACTCGGCCCATAGCTGTGACCCTGCTGGATACACGAATGTCAATCTTGTTAACACGCGCTTCTGTTGATGCTTAGGCGCGAAAGATAGAGAGCGAGTTAGCACCAATCTAGAGTTAACTTTGATATTTTGTAATGAACATTGTTCACCCGAGATAAATGCAAAACTCTCCTCTATGTTCCGGACTTTACTGGACTAATAGTCAGGGCTGAATGGAGGAGCTAACAGTCAACACAGAGGGCTGTTTGAGTTTGTGACAAAATCGAGTATAAGGACACGTGTCATAATCTCAGACTGATGAAGATAATCTAGGATAACCTATATTAGGTTTAATTCGGTGAAAAAACATCAGTGGTTCGGTAAAATGTTTCGGTGCTTCAAAGAAATGATACAGACGGCTAAGGTCCACTTGCACGGTACTCGTTGAATCAGGTGGGTTACTACCAATAGTACGTACTAAGAATAGTATGAAAAAACAGGGCAGTTCAGTTTAGGTCCTGCTATAAGAGTTGGTAGTAACCCCCCAGTTTAGCGTGCTTAATTGCTTTAATTTTGACATATTTCATACCTACATTTTAACAGATGCTAATGCAAATACCTTCCCCTCCATATTATCAAAATATTTATATTGTTTTGGGTAATAGGTACATATGTGAGTAGACACAGAGTTGTGGGCCATTGTAATTGCATCCAGTCATAATAGCTGCAACTGTGACAGGCTGTTTGTAAACTGTTGATTGATGTCAAAGTAAACAGAAGGCCGGTAGAGACGTAATCGACAGTTGCATTCTTTAGTGTGGAATACGGTGTGGGGTGATTAGTTACATAATTGGAACACTGAAAACTCAAGACTGGTCGCGTTGTCGCACGAAGTCGCCGAGTAACGCCATTAAAATGAATAGTAGCCTAGTGATGTCATAAAACTGTCGTAATTGTTGCATGACCGTTTCGCTAATGAATTATGAATATTATACGTTAATTAAGACTTCAATGCAACCAGCCACCAATAAGAAATAGCTCTCTCGTGAGAGCGTAACTGACTCATGCCGAATATCAGACGCAAAACGCCGATCTCGGGGGTAACCAACCACCCAACCAAGAGAAACCAAACATTCAAAGATGTGATCCCTGGAATTGTTTTCTAAAGAAGATGTTTCAAAAACACCCGGGCCCATTCGCGCCGAGCTTGGGTTATTTTTATGGGATTTGAAACATCTCCTTTGGCGATGCACATTGAAATATACCTATATCGATAGAGGACACTTATATACAAGACAAGAGAGACTTTTTCAGAGGCAGCATGGCAGCGTTCGAGGAAAAATAAACTGAAGTTGTATTTCTTCAACTTTTAATTTATTTCCTAATGAGGTGCAGTATTCAAATATTCGAGCTCTGTGCGTACATATCTATTATGGGGAAGGTGATTAGCCAAATATTAATCTTAGAGGGCACTGTGTTTGTCACTGTCAAACATTGTCCCAGAAAAATATTTTAAACAACAAATTTCTTCACATGCTGAAGCTGCACACCACCCCATTGTTTACAAAAATTATTTAACATCGACAAAGAACAAAATAACAAAGTTGGATCAACAAGATCATGGATATTGACTATTCATTTCTCTGATTAACAAATCTCTTTACATGATCGTGCCTTACTTACTTATTTTGTAATCTGTGCGTTGATACATCAGCCCGTCACTGAGTCAGTCAAGACTTATAATTGGATATATATAAATAAATAAACAAAACGTTTACAAGAAAACTCTTCATGTACGGGTCGGACTCGTACACGAAGGATTCCGTGCCAGGTACAAGTAAACTAAAGGAGTAAAAATAATAAAACATTAACAAAAAAATATGATGAACTTGGTCTTTTATACCAGTTCCTATATATAGATTGCGGATCCGATGTCAAACCAATTGCGCCACCGACTACTACTAAAGGTGCCGCGAAATAGCCATAATATTAGACTAATGCAGACATCAAGGCATATTAAAAAACCGGTCAAGTGCGAGTCTAAATCGCGCACGAAGGGTTCCGTACCACCGTTCAATGGAAGCGATGGTGTGGAGTGAATAGTTTGGATTTTACACAGCAAAATATTGTTTACAAAGTTATTGGTGCGGTTACTTTCACACTCCATGTACGTAACCAGGTGCATCCATAAGTTTGTATGTGGTATAGTTGTATGGGAGCCCCCTTAAATATTTATTTTATCCTGTTTTTTAGTATTTGTTGTTATAGCGGCAACAGAAATACATAATCTGTGAAAATTTCAACTCTCTAGCTAGCTAGGTTCTTGGGATACAGCCTGGTGACAGACGGACGAACGGACAGCGAAGTCTTAGTAATAGGGTTCCGTTCTTACCCGTTAGGTACGGAACCCTAAAAACGGGTCTCTTGTATGGCGACCCCTTTAATTGACAAACTCTAGTGTGGTTTATGAAACACACATTCTGTGAAAATTTCAATCCACTACCTGTTACGGTTCATGAGATACAGCCCACTGACGGACAGACAGACAGACAGACAGACCAGGAGTGCGTCTGACATTGGTTTAGATATAGACAGGGCTTGGACGTGTTTAATATTTTTTGTAGAACACGGATGATTGATCCCCATTCGCAAGTAGCTCACCATGCTATTCTTGGCCATGTCCTGCTGCTGCTGCTGCTGCTGCTGGGGAGTGGGCGGCTGCTGCGGCTGCTGTTGGCGCAGAGCCGCCTGCGTCGCGCCCTGCCCGCCGCCCGGGGAGCCGGTCATGTAGCTTGCGCCGCCCGCGCCGCTCGGGTGGTAGCATTCTGGTCCTCCTGTCACACCGGCCGTGGAGTTAGATGAGATAATGATCTAGTCGGGATTCGAACCCAGGGGCGGCAGTCTCGACATTCATAACGATCGCCGTACGACCGATCTCCAAAATCCACCTTAAGAGGTGATGATGGATACTCTCGGATGGCTATTATATGGCCATGGCTATTGACCCCAATCAAAATCAACCCCCTGGGACAGCTAAGTGCAGATACACCGAAGTGCACTGTTCAGCCAGAAGTGTTGTGGACAGATGATTCGGCGTACTTAAAAATACATTCACATGTCTCCAGACAACGACAGGAAAGTTGATGCACAAGCCTTCCACTGCTGGCCAAATTGTGAATGCATGTGCAGTGCACAATATGCATATCAAATATAGGCTCAACGAGTCTCAGTCACCAAAGGATCTTAGAGAGGATAGAGATACCTAATGTTGATGTTTAGTGATAGAGATCTAGATGCAGGTATATTGGGTACTAATTAGTAAAATTATATTAACAGACTAAGCAAACTTTCAAGAAGTCAACATAAATTAAATAATTCTCTCATTGGACCATGGTCAGGATTCGAACCTGCATCTTCTGTGTTTGAAGCAAGCCTGAAACCCATTACTTTGTATTTGTATAATAAAAGAGGGATGTACAGATTTTGTTATAATTTTTATTGGCCATAATTAAAAAAAGCTGCCTGCGCCAACAGCAGAGTGCCTCAGCCTGCATTTGGATTGAACTGTAGTTGCAGCTGCCAGCATCTGTAACAAATTGATTATTTCATTATCTTATCTTTATCTTTTGTGATAGGGTCAGAGTGTCGATCCAACCGATTTCTCTCAGCAGATTGATTTGAAAAATTGTGAATGTTGTGCGCTCTATCTCTAATTGATGCAAACATCTTCTTTTATTAAACTTGTTCTATAATGTTTGTGTTTGTATTGTTGATGTTCCTGTTACAAATAAATAAATATCTTTATGAACCCTATGATATGTTATTAGGCTATGAAATTGCCATTTTATATGAAGAATCTTCAGTACAAATATTTTTTCCACGCTAATCTAACGAGAACTTAATATCTCAACTATACCTTCATTGATTCTGCATTTCATATCCACTGTTCCGAAGTTTTAAGTGAGCCCAGTGGGTGGGTATTCAGCTAAGCAGCAAATTCATTCCACGCTAACTTAAAATTGTCCTTTCCTTGAATGCTGGTGAATTTCCTAGTCACCAAGAAAGGTCGCGCTTCCAGTAGAGCCAGGAACACTTCCACTTGATTGCTGCTGCCTTTAGATGTACGTCTACGTCTAAAACATTGATTGAAATAAATAAAGTGAACAACCTAATTATATTTCTACAAAACAATAGTCGGATGGTGCATACTTAGGTACTTACTCGGCTACTCTGGGAGTGGCTTGAGAGCCTCTCAAAGTCTGCTGTATTTCGGGGTAACTATCATCCAATATTTTTTCTATTATCCACAACAACAAAATTATTTGGACGAACGAACAAAGATCAATGAATCAATGACAATGACAGTTTTATTTTTTCAGAGCAATCCCGATGAATAAACTTTCATATTCCTTTATGCAATTAGATAATAACTAATTATTTTGTATTGCATACGATAACTAAGTCAATTTCAATGTTTCAGTGTGTTTAAGTCATAGTTTGACATAGTTCAAATGTAATATTCAATATAAATTCATAAGTTAATCAAATCAATTTTAGCTATATTCCTTAAATTCGGGGATATTTTTAATCGGGATCATTTTTCACTTGGAATAGCCGGTCTATGAATATGGTTTTTCGTTAACTTATCAACATCTCTGATTGCGATTTTGCACGGTATTATAGCATTTGAGACTTGCATTTGTAGTAAACATCGTTACGGCAAGCGATATTTTTAGTTATTTTGCGACGATCGGTATTTTACGATAGTGTCGCTATCATTGTCGAGACTGCGGGGCCAGGACCTTTAAGTTGATCGTTAGTAGATCGTCTTCGGACTGTCAGAACGGAAATGAACGGGTTTTCCTGGTGTGCATAAAGACTATTGGACCGACGGCTATTCTTCAAAAAAATGGGTCGAAACTAGAAGATCAGTTAAAAAATAATATCAGTCGCGAGATTGTTTAAAAAAAAGTTGCGTAAAAAATAACTATATATGCTCTGCTCACTGGTTACCGTAAACGAAAGCTGGAGTTTGAGTGAAATTTTAGAATTTCACAGAATTAATGGGTCTTTGGAGACGTTTTCTTAAAAAAAACCGATGACTACTACAAATCCTTGATGTGGCAGAATTGGCGAGATGTCCGATCTTCTCATACTCACTCTGTGGTGTGGGAGCTCGTGGATACCTGTTATCGTACTTGTTAAGGAATATATTGCACATAAGATAATAATAAAACCATATGGATAAGAATAGTAACATAAAAACAGGGCAATAAATACATAAATTGACTAAATATCCCTAAGGTTTAGAGAGGTTTATTTCACGATGTAGGCTCAGACAAAAACGAAACTATTGCAACGTAGTTGGGCCCTAGTCCTCGCTCGCTTGGCGGGCCGTGTGCCTGCCTGTCCCTGCACTGACAGCACTCACTTGGTTGCGTCAGCAGCCGGTAGCGCTGCGGCGGCATGCAGCCGGGGCTGGGGTAGCGCGGCGCGCCCGGCTCGTGCTTCAGGGCGCCGGCCGGGTTGTTGTAGAGGTGCATGGGCGTTATGTTCAGGCCGTTGACTGTGATCTGCTGGCCGACCCCCCCTTGCGACATGCTGATGCTACTGAGCCCGTGCGCGCCGTGGCCCACGTCGATGCTCGCATGCTGGCCCGCCGGCCCAGCGTGCCCCATGCAGCCATGGCTGCTTGTATTACCACCTCTTAGAGCGACCATTTTTGTTTCATGATACAGTAACTTTAGCACGTGAACTATCCAAATGTTAAACCATTCCCAGAATTGTGGCGATAGAATCATAGGTGTCGGTTTGCTATGGTTGCATGGTTTGATCGCAGAACGAACTTAATATTTTATGAAGGGCACTGTAATTTGCGCTAGTGTAATAAGTCTGGACATGTGCGTATCATTTGAAGAATATTATAAACGAGCTCCACGCGATGTATTTATTTCTAAGTGCAATAGCGATTGCAAGGTGCATGAGTGCAACGCATGTTGCTAAAACGTTTGTAGTCCGCATTCACTATTTAAACCGTAATAGAATGCAGCATAGAGAAAATCGATAAGGAATCGGCGCTACATTTCCTCTGTAGTGGCGCTCTCGGCAGACTGCCGATGGCGGCCTTTTCCCTGCGACACTTCGGCCTGCAGCCACACGCAAACAACACTTTCACGTAGCAAAGGGCAATATTACATTGCTAATAACTATTACTATTTATCGCGATCTTGCTAAACTTTCCGACCGGGAGACACTTTGACGGGCTTTTATTTTATCGTGTGTGAAATGGGATCGAAGGAAAGAAAGAGAAGACCGAAAAAGCAGCCCTACGCGGCTTTTGGGGCGTGCTGGGTGAGTGCCACCCCTCCTCGTACTGCGGGCGGATACGATAGGATGTCGCGGCTGAAACGTGTACCCTCGGTGTACATCGACGCGGATGAAGGTTGTAGCAGGGAGAGGCGCAGTGCATGAGCAGCAGTGTACGAGTGCCGTAGCTGCACAGTCACACGAATGCCTCGTGCCACGCACCCCGCACCCCCGCCCCACTCCCCAGACCGTGGAAATTGACAAGGGGAGAGTTTCTTTTGTGAGGGCGGTAGTTTAGCTAGGGTTGCGAATATAACTCGATTCAGGGTACGAAAAACGATTCGATTATACGTATTTCAATTTATTCGAATGCTGTATTGTTGGAATTTTCTATTATACTCGTGCATTGAATCTGCTTCGATACTTCAGTAGCGTAGCTACATTTCACTGTTAGGCCCGTTTAATGAGTCTCCGTCAGCTCTGAGAGTTGTCACAGCTGTCAATGAAGGTTTCGACATATCACATCTGTCATTTTCACTTAGCGTATTTTTTTGTAAGAGACCTTCAACGATTTTACTAAGATGAATGGATTATCTTTAGCACTGAAGGAGCACGAAAGTAGGCACCGAAATTACAGTTTCTTCGCTTTGAAATCGAATTGATCAAAGTAACTACATAGATACTAGATGGGACTTGGGATTTAAACGAGTGTTTTCCAGTTCTGAAATTGAAACTGGAAGGCAGGACCAGGACTTCTACATATATCGTTCCAAAAAATTCTCGCTTTAATGGACGCAATAATCGCATAAACACACACACACACAAAAACACAATCATTTTTGTATTTTTAACCTACGAGTGTTTTTCTTTTCTTTTCGTTCTCTTTTTTGTCTTATTTTAAATTTTAATTTGTTGTTAATCAGTCACGGACGTGAGGGAGCGGGGTCTTCTGATACAGGTATTATTACTTAATAGAAGGCCCCAGCCGAAACTTAAATGTAACATCTGGTTTATGAAATAAACATATTTTCTTTATTTTAAACATATTTAATGGCACTAAGCTGAAGTTCATGAGTAGGAAACTCTTTTCTTTCTTCGCTTTTGTTGCCGTTTGGGTGTAGCAAGAAGCTACATTATTTATTTATAGAATCTCTTGAAGTAATCTGGAAATTTCTTAGAGTATAAGTTAAGTTCCTTTGCAAAAAATTAACGGTACCTATTTATTTTCAGCTTACTAGATTAAGGGTAATAGGTAAAAGGCCTATGGCTTCGCATTACTTGCTACAGGAGTTTTTTAGTTCGTTCTTAGTAACCACTGGAAGAATCGCGATCGCAATGAAACACCTAGATAAATAGAAAATTAATTCATGTATCATAAGTGTACGCGTTTCGCCTATGGCCTATGGCCACTCAAGGTGTGTCAACAACTCAACACACAATCAACACTTTTCAAGATTGACTCGGACAAACATCAACTTAAACATTAAACTCAAGCTTTTTTCAATTTAAATCTAAAAAAATCAAATAAAACCGGTCAATTGCTAGTAGGACGTCGGACCAGCACAAAGGTTTCCATACCATTGTACACGGAAAAACGTAAAACGAAGGTATTTTGTACGAGTAAACCCTTTTTAATTCTTAGGGGCGATTGTTCCAGCCCCAGATAAAGAGTCGGATAACTATCAAGCGAACATTTTTACCTAGCTGTTTATCAGTCTGATAGTAAGTCGCTCATTTTTCAATGGTCATTTATTCCTTAGTTAGCTATCTGACCTTTTTATTTCAATCCTGGCAATCCGAACTCAGAGAGATGAAACAAATATATAGAAAACAGTGGTAGTGGAGCAGGACAGACTATCGTCATAATTTCCCGTCATTTGCAAGATGGCGTCTCAAGCAACAGCTGATTTCAATCAACGTGGTGATTACTTCCTCTGAGGTTATTGTTTGGTAACATTTAGTTTGGATCGTCGATATTGTGATTTTATTTACTGAAATTTGCAATGGAATCTCAAAAAAGTGTATTAAAAAGAGAGCGGCCAACTTCAATACTGCCGAGGTTCAGTTTCTCGTCGATCTTGTTAATAAGCACAAGCAAATAATTGAAAATAAAAAGACTGACGCGGTCACAAATAAGGACAAAGAAAATGCCTGGATCAAAATTGCAGATGGCTTCAACGCCTGTGGATTTTCAACAGGTATCCGCATGTGGAAAACGTTGAAGCTAAAATATGAAGGTATTAAAAAAAACAAAAAAGAAGTCCTCTTTGAGAAGGCAGGAGCAATACAGAACTGATGGTGGGCCATCAGAAGCTCCAGACTTTACTGAAACGGAGGAGAAAGTAATGAGCATTTGCTCAAATATAACAGGATTAGAAGCTCGTCACGATAGTGATACTATCATACTGACATTTCCTGAAGTGGAAGTTTTACCATTGTCAACTCATGAAGAGGAAGTCGTTCCTCCAAAGCCAACTGAAGTTACAGACGAGTCATTCAAGGATGACATTAACAATATGGGCAAGTCATACAAAGATGACGTGAACAATATGGAGGAGTCAGTCAAAGATGATGACGACAATATGGACGAGACATTTAAAGATGATGTCAATAATGACTCTCAAAAAGTAAATAAATGGGATAAATGGCACCCAAAAGCGCTTAAAACAAGGGTTTCACAAGTTTTAAAACCAGACACAGCGACAAGAGCAAGTGTCACCTCTAAACTAGACAAATTAAGCGCAGCTCGTTTAGAACTGGTCCAGCTGCAAATGGAGATTGCCAAAAAGCAACACCAGTTTGTGGCGGAGGAGCATAAAATGAAAATGTTGCAATTAGCTAATGATGAGAGAAGAAAGGAAGAAATACATGCAGTGCTGATTAAAAACATGAAATCTGGGCCTGTTATGAATGATATTATTTAGTTAGGATGTTGTTTGGTATAGTTATTTATAAGTTTTTCCTAAATTTCGAGAAATAAAACCAATAACAAGCTTTTGAAATTTTATTTTACAAAGGAGGAAAAGCTAAATTTATTTACTTATCTATTATACCATTAGAGCTTGAAAATAACTTAGCATAATGTTTCTTGTCTGGTGCCTTTCATCAGCAACGGGAGGACTTGTTTCAGAGGAAGGAAATACAGGTTGAGGTGGAAAATGTACTTCCGGGTCCTCTTGAGGTTCATCTTCATTTTTTGTTCTGGCTAGATTGTGTAATACAGCACAAGCTACAATTACATCTTGTGCAAGTGGTAGTTTACATCTCAAACCAATAATTAAGACCGGAAAGCGTCTTTTCCATACTCCAAAGCATCTTTCGATGACATTCCGGGATCGGATCTGTGACTCATTGTACAAGCTCTGAGCAGGTGTTGTTGGGTTTTGAATTGGAATCAGTAGATAATTAGTTAGTTCATAACCGCTGTCTCCAAGTATGATTCCATTTCCAGATGCGTGATTCTCACAATGGAATTTTACATGAGAATTCTAAAATATCATGCTATCATGAGTAGAGCCAGGCCAACGTGCAACTATGTCTTGGAACATTAATTCTGCAGAACACATCGCTTGCACGTTAAAAGATAGAAAGCTTAGATATTATATAAGGTGAATTGCGTGAGACCTCGCCTATTAAGTTTAATTTTAGCTAGATATTCATATTTTTCTACTCCTGATCACCGATTAAATTTCACGCTTTTAATTGTTGATAAATAAGCATAAAATGTAACGACATACGTAAATGTTAAGGTTTAATGTGTTAAAGGATGAGATGGATACTCGAGCATCTTCAGAAGTATGGAAGTATTTTAAGAAAAAAGGCCCAGAAAAGGCGCAATGTAATCGTTGCCCAAAAGAATTAAGTTGCAAAGGCTCATCTACCAGTGGACTTGCAAGACAATTGACAACAGTACATGGCATAAACATAAAATATCGATCGGATGAAGAATCTTCGCAGGCATCAACTTCGGCATCTTTACCGGCTACTGGTACTTCCACTTCACCACCACCAGAAAAAAAGGCCCCTATGAAACAGACGTCTTTGGACCAGCATATTAAAATGCCCAACACTATTGGCGAAGTCGTCTCGAAGTTAGCAGCAAGTGACGGAATAAAATGCGAATCTGACGTTATGAAATTCATTATGGCGTTTGCTGAAGAAAAAAGAGAAGAAATCATCGCAACCATGAAGAAGTACGTGGATAACAATGGACGATTCAGTATCACTCTTGATGCATGGACTAGCATCAGAAATAGGCGCTATTTCAATATAAACTTACATGGCAAAGACGGATAAGTTTATAATTTGGGTCTGACATTCATACCGGGGAATTGCGGAGCACCAGAAACAAGAATAATTGTAGGTACAGTCTTGGCTGATTTCAATATCAACTTCGAGCATGAAGACAAGCGATGGTCCGAACGTGATGAAAAAATTTGGCCGCGAGAGCCTGCATGCATAGCCCAGCAGAGATGGTGCTATGCATGAACCATACGATCCATTTGGCGGTGACAGACGTCCTTTATAGACAAAGGACCAGTGACACAGCGTCTGAAGAATCAGACTCAGAATCTTACGATTCTGATCATGATATTGTGGAGAGAAGTTCCCGTGAAATCCGACCAGATTTAAAGAGAGTTCTTGAAGACACGCGGCTTATTGTCAATTTATTTCGCAGAAGTCCACTAAAAAACGGAATACTTCAAGATTACGTTCGTCTGGAACACAACGTAGAAAAATCACTGAATCGGGACGTTAAAACCAGATGGAACAGCATAGAAACAATGATAAATCGTTTTATAGAAATAAAAAACTGCATCTAGAAGGCGTTGATTGATTTAAATAACGCAAACTTATGGCACGAGGAAAACTTAATTGTTTTGGAGGATTTACTTAAAATCTTGAATCCTATTAAATTGGCAGTGGAGGCGCTGAGCTCCCGAAAAGCAGGTATTCTGATCTGCGAAGCAGTTATTACAACACTTCTTGGAAGATTGGCTAAGTTGGAATCCCCGCTTGCTGTGGAGTTTTTCAATTGCTTGACACGAAGGATTACTGAGAGAAGAGATTCCAAGCTATATACTTTGACGCTCTTTCTGCAAAACCCTACCATTCAAGCTAATGAATACATCACAGACAGTGCTGAAACCAAAGAATCGATGATACGTTTTGCTGAAAAACTCTTTCGGCGATTGTTTCCAGAAAAATCTGCAGCTGATTCCAGTCCAGAGGAGATTTTACAGGCTCTTGCTGAAAGGAAAAGAGAAATGAGTTTTGCAGATCAGCTCCAAGAAGCCATACAAAATGCATGCAAGGGCACTTCATCGCCACGAACTCGCTTTACAAGACTAAAGAAAGACTTTGACTTGTATATATCATCTCGTAAAAGAACACCAAACCTGGATCTACTGCACAACGCCCTTGGAACTATCATGGCCACGTCGACTGAAAGCGAGCGCACTTTTTCTGTATCGGGAAATTTTGCAACAAAGATAAGGAGCAGGTTGAGTGATGAATCACTTAGTGCATTAGTTTTCTTAAAACATTATTTTAAGGAACAGATGAATTAAAGTGGGATATGATAGAGAATATGATTCAGACAAATAAATAGCTTATATTGACGACCCGAATGGCCGAGACGGCAGTGACCCTGCCTACAAAGCCAAGGGTCCCGGGTTCGAGTCCCGGTGGGGGCAAATATTTGTTTGACGAGAACGGATGTTTGTACCCTAGTCAAGGTTGTTTATCTATCTAAGTATAATATTTATCTATATAAGTATGTGTATCGTTGTCTAGTACCCAAGATACAGGGAATCCTAGTTTGGGGCTAGATCAATGTGTGTCAATAGTGTCCAAGGTATTATGATAAATTAACGTGTTTTATTACTTTTCTGGTAGATATAAATAGCAAAATCAAAATATTATTAAAAATTCCCGGGACCCGCGAATTCCCGGAAAATCGGATATTTTGTTCCGGGGTCCCGGGAATGAAAAAAATCCGGGAATACCGAAACCCTAAGAGGCACACAAAAAAAAGCTCAGTTTTTTTAGAGTTTACTGCTAGTTTGTGTTTGTTACAACAAGATATATCATGATATGGTTTGTAATAGTGTTGAAACACGTCGCTTGTAAGCGGACCCCCTTCGATTTTAATAAATCTCGTGTAGTTCATTTAGAATTTCAGATTCTGTGAACATTTTAATTCTCTACCTATTAAGGTTCACGAGATATAGCCCGCTGATGGACAGATGGACTGGCGGACAGAAGGACAGCGGAGGCTTAGTAATAGTTTCCCGTTTATTTCACCAAAGATTGTTACTACCTTTCAGATTTTTACAAACAGGTAGCTGTGTCGTTATCTTATTTTGTAGACAGACAAGGGATATTGGAAGACATTCCAAGTAATTTAAATTAGTTCTCAAGACAACAGAGGAAATCTCTAGCATACATAAGCCAATACATAGTCAGGTCATAAGTTCTGTTACATGTGCAATATGAAATAATTTAGACATGTTTATTATTTATGTAAACATTTATATAGCAAAATGAAATTAATAAAACATAGATTCTTATGGAAATAAAGTTTATTCAAAATGACCCCCGCGATTTTGAATACAGGCCTTTATTCAGCGCGGCCAGTCGTCTATCGCAGCACGAACGAGGTCCTTGTCAATATCGGCGGCTGCCTTAATCAAGGATGCCTTGAGTGACTCCAAATCAGGATGAGGCTTTGAGCAGGCCTTTTCCTCCAAGTATTGCCATATCTTGTAATCTAACGGACTCAAATCTGGACTGGAGGAGGGCCAGTCTTCGTGCTGGATGAAGTCGATTTCACGCGCCGCCAGCCAGTCTTGTGTGCTTCTCGCTCTATGAGCTGGCGCAGAATCTTGTTGGAATACCCAGTGCCTGTTATTAAACATGGTATGAGAAACAGGTTCCACAAGGTTCTTGAGGACTGTATTTTGATACACAACTGCATTCGTTTTTACGCCTTTCTCACGAAAATGTACCTCAGTTAAGCCCCAATAAGAGACTCCCAACCAAACCATGAGCGAGGATGGAAAATAACCTCGTTGGACACGCGGAATACGGTTGCTCGCTTCTTCACTGCTGTGTGCGTACACATTTTGTTTGTTGTAGCTCTCTTCCACGGTGAAAATTTTTTCATCCGAAAAAAGAATTTCCCGATGCTTTTTTCCCGCGTACCGCTTCAACAAAGCGCGGCATCTCTTCAGTCTCAGGTCCATTAAACGAGCGTCCAAACGATGTCCTGTTTTTCTTCGATATGCCCTAAGCCCTAAGTCTTCATTTAACACCCTTTTAACCGTGGTCCTGCTTAACCCCTTCTGAAGGGCCAACAGTTTCTGCTTACGTATGGGATTTCGTTGAATTCGCGCCTTCACAGCTTTTATCACTGCTGGAGTCCTAACAGAGCGAGGGCGACCACTTCTTGACTTGTCATCTACACTAGAGTCTTCATTGTATCGTTTTATGGTACGATAAACGAATATTTTGGTTATTTTAAAAAATTTCAGTAAGTCGAAAATCTGAATTGTCGCGTAACCGCAACGATGCAACGCAATAACTGCGACACGGTCTTCTTTAAGTGTCCACTCCATATTTAAAAATGAGGAAATTTCTCAAAAGTACACATTTTTATTTTAATGAAAATTTCGAAATTCGAATTCAATAAACTTTTTTGTGGCCAGGGTTCTAAATTCAAAAGTTTTTATTGTGTGACAGAACTTATGACCTGACTGTGTAAATATATCAAGCAAGCATAGGCGATCAAAAATGTATAATATCTCGGCCGAATTAAATAATTCAAAAAAGT
Source organism: Argyresthia goedartella (assembly GCA_949825045.1). NCBI lineage: Eukaryota > Metazoa > Arthropoda > Insecta > Lepidoptera > Argyresthiidae > Argyresthia > Argyresthia goedartella. Next base: position 12,049,214 of record OX463806.1, read on the forward strand.
GTAATAATTCCCAATATTAAATAATATTCAGACAAAGGGTAAGCCCCACTTAAATATTACCCATCAAAACATGCAGGGGCTACCTGGCAAAGAACTTGTATTAGAATTATTTCTTAATAATTCTGACACCAATGTTATTTGTATTACAGAACATTGGTTAAAGGAAAATATGATGTCTTTTAACATAAATAATTACAAAATTGTCAGTTGTTACAATAGAAAGACTGCTGATAAAGGTGGTTCTTTAATCTTAGTAAAAAATAATATTAAGGTGAAACAACAGAAAGATATTCTTACACTTACTGTAGAAAGACAAATAGAGGTATCCCGTGTTGAGTTGGAAAGCCATATTATTGTTTGTGTCTACAGACTTCCGAGAGATGAAAAAGGCCATGGCAATATTGAAATATTCGAGAAAATTATGGAGGTAGCCCTCATTAAACTTTGTAATAACCGAAAAAAGTTAATTATTTGTGGCAATCTTAATGTAGATCTGCTTGTAGATAAAACACTAAAGCGACGATTAATAATTCTGTTCAAATCATTTAATTTATGTCATGTATTTCTAGAGCTGACTAGAATTACACTTACCAGACAAACTTGCTTAGATAAAGTTTTTTGTGACTGTGCATTCACAAGTAAAAATGTAATTAACTGTGTAAACTCCGATCACAGTGGTCAAACATTTTCATTCCCAATTACTAGTAAAAATAAGACTGATCCATCATAAACTAGAGACATATGTGAAAACTTAGATATAAGTTTGCCAGTACCGGATTTTGATGAACAGAATCCGATCAAAATCTGTTCTGACTTCTTCAACATTATTGAAACAGAATTCAATACAGTTTTTAAATTAAAGAAAGTCAGTGGTAACAACGGTAAATCTAAATTTAATGACTGGGCAACGTTTGGAATTCGTAAAAGTAGAGCTATCTTGTATGACCTTTATGAACAAAAACCTAGAACTTCGGTATAAAATTTCATGACTATGTTTAAAAATATTCCAAAACTTTCAAGTTGGTTTGTAGAACTGCAAAAACTTTACACATTAATAGAAAAATACAAAATTTAAATAATAATAATAATAACAATAATAATAATAATAATAATACCTTGGACACCATTTACACACATTGATCTAGCCCCAAACTAGGATAAAAATGATATATGAAAACATGTTGTTTCACTGTTGGTGAGCTAAGAAAAGAGCCATTCCATAGAAAACAGGACAATTATATAATTTTAAAATATTATCTAAGCAAAACCAATTTATATAATCTGTAAACATTAATTGTGAAAAAATAAACTAAGGCAGTAGTGCTGAAAATAGTTATATTTTTATTATAATATAATTAATATTTATATTTATATATTCTAGATTTATTTTCTGTTTCACTAATTCTGCTGCCAGCGTTTGTAAATATATCCTGTTGATATTTGATCACTCGAAAGATGATTATTGTTATTTTATAATAAATACACCAGCAGAAATGGCGAAACAAAAAAGTACTTTTTTATATATTAGATATATTTGAGAATTTTATATATATTTTTCAGTTTCTATTGCTGTTCTATTTTCAGTTTCTGTTTCAGTTTCAAGTGTTGCCAGTCTATCTTGTTGTTATTAGTCCATTCAAAAGACAATTATTGATGATTAAAAATGGATGATTTTATATTTCTATGATTTTATATACTATAATGAATGATTAATGGTCTGCAATAATACATTTGTATGTAATGTATTTATTTAGGTATTTCCTATGTATGTTCTTTGCCATATTATATTTCCCGGGTGGATGATACTACTAAATCTGTGACCCCAGTATGAATGGCTCAAATTTTCTGTTATACCCGGGGGTAGAATTTAGAGGCAGATGTGAGTAATTCAAATTTTACAGGTGGTTGCAAACTATAAAAGCAAGTTATAACCTATGATAGCTCAGGCTACCAGACAAGTATTCACCCTGTATTACTGATCTGATAATCCACTGCTTTTTCTGTAAAGTTGGGATCACAATGAAAATCTTAGACATGTGAAATTCTCCAGTTGCATTTGTAGAGCTGAGCAGGAGAGTTCTCACCTATTAACCACTCTGTCGCCAGGCCCGCGCGGCCAACCCTTCTCGCTGGCGCCGGGCGATACGATCGCGCGGCCGGCCACGAAGGCTTGCCGCGCCTACTTGACTAAAAAGTTCACTGTTGGTAGGCTACAAAAGCTAGAAGGCAGTTAAAATATGTCCAGAAACATCATGAAACATAGAATCTATTACTGTATTAAGTTTCACCTTTTTGATAAACAAAGCGGCAAAAAGGATTAAGTTAGAAAATTCTGTAAAAAAAGGGCTCCTTATCAATTAGACTGTCATTCTACTAAAACCTACTAGAAACCAAAAATTATCTCTGAAATTCTATAAGAAATATCTTCACTATATGTTTGATATATAATAAACCCCACAATTTCAGCAATAAAGGCAGAGATTTCAGCAAAAAATCCAAGCATTTACAGCTCAAACGGCGGTTTCATGAATCTGTCAACTTTGATTATTTTTTCAGGATGTGGTTTGTATACCATATGACTATCCCAGACACTTTCAAAGGGAATTTCAATCAGAAGTAACCAGAACCATCTAGTGTTGAGTAGCAGAGCAAATTTTACACAGTATAAAAAAACAGCGATGTTACCTTTTGTAAACATTGGCAACAGAGAGTCGAGTCTCTTGGCGTTACCTTTTGAAAATGTTGGCACCAGAGTGGTTAAGAACTCAGCATTCATTACCTACTGTCTAATTATTCAAAGTTATATTGATCTTGTTATCTGATTTAAATAAATAATAATAATAATAATTGTGCGAATGCAAATTTCATGCTAGTTTAATTCAAATGAAAATTCTGTGTATCATAAGATTAACCACAAATAAAAAAAAGTCTTTTCAGTCATACCATCTGGCGATAAGTGAAACTCGCTTAATGCAACAGAATTATAAAAAATAAAAATGATCTACAATTTTCTGTATCCGTTTGCTATACAATTTATGGTTGCCATCAATTTAAATCCAACAAAATATTGAATGTCAGGGTTCTTCGAACATGCCTTATCTGATGAATTAATGAGACATCCTGTAGTAGTATTAGTACATAAACTGGAGTAGTCCACAATTTAAATTGGAAAACACAAAGGCAGACTTGTACAGTGAATACGCTTTGGATATTAAATCAACCGCATGAGCCAAGAACTCTCACTTACAACAGGCAACTTCGCATGGCTTTAAGAATTAATCTGCTTTAGATTACAATACAAACAATTTACAATTACAATAAAATCATGTTGAGCATCTCATCATGCCACTAGATAATATTGTCATTAGCTATATCCCTGGCATTGGAGGTATTCTGCATCATAGGAACCTAGCCACATACTTTTATCTATGTAATATGTATCATATACAAGAATGATAAACTGGTAGCAGTGTTGTGTGTAAGCAAATCAAAAAGTACAAGCAAAACATACAGAAGTGTAAATGTTGACACTTCACATCAAGAATAATCAGAGCATATATACATAATCATGTGTAGAATTGTGGGCTACATCTTAGCAAAGTCAAGGAGAAAAACAAATACCAATACATTCATGAATAAAATGAAAACTTACAGGGATACGGTGCATACGTTCGCAAATGCGGCAAAGTAGATCCTGAAATGGCCCATATTACGTAAATAATAAAAGCGGTATTGCATATGCGAAAAGGATACGTCCCAGGGCCTCGCTGGTTCGGCGCCAGAGGCACCTGATTCCCGTTGCCACTCATTCTCTTGGCACCATAGGTCTCCGGACACGTACACCACTCGAGGTGGCACGTAAGATAGCCCTAACCGATCGTAGCACACATCCGGCACGAACGATTTACACCGTCGTCAGGCTGACAAGTCACTTCGTTTAGTTTAACCACGAAACTAACGTTTCTAGTAAAAACATCGTGCAAAGTCACAATACATATTTTCTAGCGGAATATATAGCATTCGGCCCAGTCACTAAACAAACGACAGTACAAAATGGCGGATGTTAACCAATAAACAAACGTGACTGTCACTGTAGTTCGAATATTTTCGCAAATATCACTTTAATTTCAGTTTCCTTTGGGTGAAGAAGCGTTTCGTTTAAATAAGATTACAAAAGATAAAATATTTATTCTGCAATTACAATGTTAGAATATAATTTTTAAATTTGTTAACTGTCATTTGATAATTCACTTCACGAGTATTTCACGTCACGCATGCAAGGCAAGCTGCAATCGCGTCGCACATGTCAGTTTTCTTTTTAATTTAATCAAAGTAGTGTTACCAAAAGTAAGTAACACAAAGGTATTCATGACTTTAATCGATTCTGTAGCGATTACTGCAGAATTAAATCCAGCTTTCATTTTAGTTTCAACAATCGACATTATTTTTCATGTATTAGTGAAATAAGCAACTGACAAACTTGTCATAGTTAACGTAAAATTACAATCGGGGCTACGTTGCCCGCTCAAAAACATTTTATAAATTTTCAATATTTTATAATTTTACTATTCTAATCATTTTGTTGTTATAGATAAATTGTGCATCTTAGCAAGAAATTGTATAAAATTTATTATGGCAATTTAAGCGGCTCATTAGCGGATTACTGCGCGTTTTAATAGACAAACCAAATAATTATTTAATAAAAAAACACAGTAGTCTGAAAATGTAGCAACATTTTCAGACTACTTTTGACTTTTTCATTTATTTTCTATCAATTCTTCGACAGACTGTGTAACTATTTTTACTTCTAAAACAAACTGTGTAACTATTTTTACTTCTAAATTTTTGTAAATCTAGCATCACGAGCTTCTGAAACACCATCAGCCTGACAGTCCGACTACCGGATACGGAAGGTAAAAAAGATACGTTCATGATTGATGTGATGAGGTTGGTATCACAGTGTAACACCCAGTTTTTGCAGAATGGGCAAATGTAGCAAGCGATTAATCGAAGATTAATTCAAAATAGCGGCACGTGATTGGCTGAAATTAGTTTAACAAGAGTTTTACAAGTTATCACAGCTAATTTTCCTTCGGAAACCGATTGTCAGTAAAGAGGTTGGTGTGCATGTTCGTAAAATACTGAAATAGTATGTACATTGTTGTAGAGGCTGTAAAGTGAACAACAGATGGACGAGTGATTTTGAGGACCGAGCCACAGGGCCCACAGGCGAAACCTTCTAACTGGCATACCCAGCCAGAGTCGTAAGCGTGTGGACGCGTCCACACGCTTGTGCCTACTCAACTCACTCAGTCTCATTTGTGTAGCGGTGGCGGACAGACGTGCTACGTGACGTAAAAATATGACTATGAAAGAAAAGTAGCCGATGCATGGTTTAAGCATTTGCAAAACATTTACATTCAGGCACATACATTGCTTCTGGACCCACACTAGGAAACCCAGTGCCGTGGAAACCAGAAACACCGATATCAGAAACACGTAATCATCCAAGACCTGGGGAATTTTTCTTCCTCCCCAGCCGAATTTCGAACCCGGGACCATTGGTAACTTATTAAATAAACCAGTAGGTCCATCGTGCTATTTTGTAAAGTGAACAAAAGTCTATGTTTCGGTTTCGGTTCATTTCTGTTGTAATTCAGTTTGTATTGGGTAAATGAAATTCGGAAATGAAAGTGTAGGAACTGAAAATGACGAAAGAAATTCTTATGGCCACTTTCAAAAAGCATTTATGTTCCATATAATAAAAATAACTTAGGCCAAATCTTATCTACAAAGCAATAAGTTCGATGTCCGCCAAGCTTGCTCGCTGACAACAAACTGACGCACTCGCTAGCGTGTGGATGGCGACGTTTGATACCCCAAATCAACCCAAACCTTTGTAGGTGTGGCTTGAAGCTTGCGGCAAGTGGCAAGTGGCCATATCCCGTATATATAAGGCCAGTGTCTTCACGTCGTTGATGTGAACGACAACGAAAACGAGAAGTAGGTGACAGCGGAGTTTTTAAATGTGTGCTCTATTTTAAAGCGACAGCATACTCAACAGAAAACTTCAATCAGTATTATTATTATGATATATATGTATTTGTTTTATTTCTCTCCAATGAGGTTGTTTGTTTTACGGCACGGTCCTAAGCCAAGTGCATAGTGATAAACGAGTGATGGTATTATGATAATGATGAATTAATTCCCAATTAATTTGCGGACGACCCTGCATGTGTTCAAAATAATGGCCTTTAACTTTGAATGTGGATGGATGTAAGTGAATTGTTTTTAAGTATGAGTGTTTTGAATTAGAAAATACTCCGGTGGTAGATATTATTATGGGTAGATACTCTTTTAACTGATTACACTTTCCATTGGGCATTTATTTATATTGAATGATCGGTATATTTCGGTATCTTTGTAGCTTGGGTGCTGGAGAGATTGTGAGTTGTGATTGTGAGTGAGCAATATCTATAAGGTAGGTATAATACAACTTTTTTGTTTTTGTCCAGCACGCTTAAATCAGGTCTAGTGAAGTGTATTGTTTTATCGGTAGGTAATTATAGATCTGTCCCAGCATATTTTGTAATTTTTATTATTATTATATTATATTATATAATTATTATTATATTATATTACCACAACGACGTTATGGGCTAATATAATAATAATACTGCTGGTAATAGTTATAAAATTAAAATAAACATCGACGTCGACAAACATTTAGGGAATGTGGTGGTTGAGAATGAGGGGTGACATGACATGACATGACAAACCAATGGCTAAAAGTGGTGCCTATTTATTTTATTTTTTGGCCATGTACTCGGAAATGTAGGTACTAATTATGTCCTTTTATTTGAAAACAAACACGACACTGTTAAAAAAAAAAGCTGTGATGGACGATCAAGAAGCTTCCTATCATTGGAAGCTCTCTTCTTCTTCTTCATTGGTTCGTCAAATTCTGATAAGTGCCTAGTTTAGATGTTGACATAAATTAAACATATTATATTTGGTACTAACAAACTAGGTACCAATACTTTTAGGGATTTAATATTACATCAAAATAATTAACTTTAAATAGGTATAAATTAAGAAAGCTTTTTGTATGGTATTTTTTGATAGGTTTTAGTTTCCGAACCAAACAAAGAAATTAAAATTCTGCCCAAACATAATCATTGTGCATTCATTAAACTGACAAGGTGATTAACACTCGCTGTCAAGTCAGCATCCTTTCTTTGTCATCAATGACATATTAGTAGATATAACAAAGTTTATTTTTTGGCAGGAAAATTATTAGTAGATATAACAAAGTTTCTTGACGACTGAGCACCTGATACCTCTCTCTCTAGCCCATGTATGCATCTCTCTTCAACCAGATACAACAAACAGCATGAAATTGACATTTTATTTTAGTTTCATTTATATAATTGAAGTGGCCAGTTAAGTTACAGTCAAGAGGTTCCATACGATAATAATCAAAGAGGTTTTACTTAATCACTGACTTTTGATTATCTCATTAACAGGGTGTTTTTACGTGGCAATGTTCTTTTTCAAATTTTCAACAAAAACTTTAAATAGTTTATTACTTAAATATCGCCCAGAGAAGGGCACTATCAGGTCTAAAATATTGCTGCCTAATTTGTTAGCACCTTATATATACACATACAAACATAAATATACATAATTATACACATACATACATACATACACACCGGTCAGACACAAAACCCTCCTTTTGAATTACAGCGAATTCAAAAGGAGGGTTATTCAGTCAGGTAAAAAGATAATAATTTGGATGTTACAAAATTTCTTTGATTTTTGAAATTGATTTATTTCATAATATCAAATCCTGTAGACAAGTTTAATAGCATTAATCAATTCAACAAATAGATCCTGTTTGTCTCTTAAAACACGTCGTCTCCACAAGTACTCTAACCCTATACATATCTTTATGAAAAATTAACCTCTTAACGACCCGCCATTGGGATTGAACACTCAAAGTGTTCAATCCCAATGGCGGGTCCCACCATGTGTCCTTAGTGCATGGGGTCGCCTCGCTTCACTACGCTTTGCTTGGCTCTGGGTTGCTCACTACGTTGTACCCTAACCTAATCTAACTTCAGGATTCAGACAGGAAGTGACAACCAATTCTGTTTTGTGCAACTGCATGGGCTCGCCTCGCTCCACTCCGCTGCGCTGGGCTCCGGGTTGTTCACTACGTTATATTCTAACCTAACCTAACTTAACTTTATGATTCTGAATATATTTTAGCTGGATGTAGGTCGAATATAAGCAGTATGACATATGCGACATGATAATGACGTTTGGTAAGTATATGTATGAAACCAGCCAAAAATAACCCAATAAATAAAAAATACACCGCTCACCTTCACAGATACAGGAACAAAACAGTGGATATTCATCGCAGATGTAATCATCTAAAATTTCAACTAACATGTAGTCATTGTCGAGGCTCGTTAAACATTGAAAAATACTTTTGGCACAAAACAAAGAAGATCTTGTAACACTTTAAGACAATTTTCTAATAATTTCTCTTGTTAATCGGTGTCTTAGCAAGACATCATCGCGCGATTACTCATTCGCAAGGAATATTATTACTGACAAGGAGCTCATTCGTTACTAAGCAGAACAAACACCTACCCTCCAATTTGTAGTTTTAGTCAACGGCATTTCTCTAGGCGATAAAAAGGAACTAATTAGTAAAAAAACACAACTAATCTGACATGTATGATAAGTACAGTTCTGTATAATTTTTCAAATACTATAATTAGGAGCATATTTTCAGTTTCTTACCTCGACAATTGCGAAATACTGATTTACCGACCACCCTCATGCATTCTGAATTATTCTGTTTGGAGAAACCAGTAATCAGCCATATTTTTGTTGTCGATTTATTTACAATGGACGAACAAGTCGTGACCGTGCACCATTATTTCATGACATGGCCATTGGCCAACTTTGCTCACCACCACCTTTTCAACCAAGTCTACTAAACGAGGTACCTGAAGCAGGTCGACAACCACTCTCACGTCTGGCATTTATGAATTAATTTCTTGCAATAGGAAGTAATGAGACATGGACAGTAATAAGAATTTGTTACGTAAAAGAACAAGATAGATATTAAAACCTTCGGACCGTATTTAATCCTATCTAGAAGCCATTGAACCGAGCATCTATCGCGTAAGGTACCTCTGCATTATATTTTTACCAGCCTTTATTTAAGAAAATGATTATATGTTATATTTATGAATGATCATCATCATGAAACATCTAATATCCACTGATATAAACACCTGTAGGCACCGAAGACCTATGTAAATAACTATGATTAATTATGTAAGCATTCATCAATTTAGATTTCATTGTTTAGGAATTGTCTTTGTCGTCAGTTTGATGTTTTGCTGACTATGCAATGACATGGTGATACAATTTCTCTATTTCAAAATCTCTCTTCTTAGATTCCGCCCTAAGAATGTCGAGGACAAGGTAAGGTGACGGATTTTTATTGAACGTGTGTTCCAACCTGTTGTGCCAACCTTTCACGTGGTCGGTGGTTCTGAACGTGTTACCATAGCAAGAATTAATCAGCAGCAGCTCCACTTGGCGAATTATTTAGCAAGTATAACCAATCTTCGGATGGAAAATCACTCGGAAGGCAAGCCAAAGCAACACACAGTCCTTAGAGCTTGACTGTAATGAAAATGACAGCCACTGATATTTGCTTCAGGAAAAACCTCACGTATACCTCGCGCCACGAATTAAGAGCGCTGGGCAACGTTGGCGGAAATTACTGCTTATATGTACAGGTATTGAAAAGTGACTACTGCGCATTCAAGGCCAACGCTCATAACTCGTCCTTAGTACATGAGGTCGCCTCGCTTCATTACGCTTTGCTTGGCTCTGGGTTGCTCACTACGTTGTACCCTAACCTAATCTAACTTCAGGATTCAGACAGGAAGTGACAACCAATTCTGTTTTGTGCAACTGCATGGGGTCGCCTCGCTCCCCTCCGCTGGGCTGTACTCCGGGTTGTTCACTATGTTATATTATAACCTAACCTAACTTAACTTTATGATTCTGAATATATTTTAACTGGTTGTAGGTCGAATAAAAGCAGTATGACATATGCGACATGATAATGACGTTTGGTAAGTATATGTATGAAAACAGCCAAAAATAACCCAATAAATAAAAAATACACCGCTCACCTTCACAGATACAGGAACAAAACAGTGGATATTCATCGCAGATCGAGTAATCATATAAAATTTCAACTAACATGTAGTCATTGTCGAGGCTCATGTTAAATATTGAAAAATACTTTTGGCACAAAACAAAGACACTTTAAGACAATTTTCTAATAATTTCTCTTGATAATCGGTGTCTTAGCAAGACATCATCATCAAGAATATTATTACTGACAAGGAGCTCATTCGTTACTAAGCAGAACAAACACCTACCCTCTTTGTAATTTTTTACGCATGAGAATCAACCTTACCCGACAGCTTTATCTGCTTCGGGTTCTCTAAGACCTCTTGTAACGTCTAACAAACTCTTTCACCGAATCAACCAACCGGTTATCAAAAAAACCGAACTGATATGCCATTATTAGCACTAAAAGGAGCTTGAAATCATCGCTTCTGCAACTCAGTGTCACTCCATTACATTACATCACATAAATCTTCAAACTGCAAACTCACTCATCATAGTCTGTATGCCTACGTACAGGCAAAAAACATGCCTGGAGGCCTACTATGACCTCCTAAATCTATTCAGTTTAAGGCCTTAAACTGAACTGCATTGCTAATTCGTACCATGACCTCTAAAAAGAAAGGCAGTTTAAGCCCTTATTACGTCCAGCGTTTTCATGCAGTTCACCTTTTTTTTCCTCCTAAAATCGTACCATGACGTGCCATTTGACAAGCGCTCGGCGATTACTGAAACGCTCAACTGTCAAAGTAAGCAATGTTTAAAAAGTTGCTCTGAGATTAACTTTATGTGAATTGTTGTCTTGTTGTTGATAGTTTAGTAGACGCTTTGAGATTGTTTAAGTGCTTTTTAGTTATTTTCTTTATAATAATGGCAAGTGAGTAAACAGGTATTGTTTGAATTTTTTGAAACGGACAATAACTTGAATGACAATTTAAAAAGAAATCGCCACCGCCTTACAAGAGAAATGTATGATCCCTTTCATTTAACTGACGACAAATACGTCGAACTATCGGCTTACTCCCGACTTGGCCAAAGTTTGTGCAAGGAACTGGCGACGAGTGGTAAACCACAGCCAAGTAAATCGTCGGATTCAACCATAGAAACAAAAGTAAGAGTTTATGGAAATACATTAGTTTTATTGTCAAGAGACTTAGGTAATTTCTAGTCAAGAGATCTAGACAGTGTAAATCTATTTTCTACTCTTTTCTGTTGCAGGGTCTTACAGCTTTATCATTTTATGACTGGAACATATCAAATGCCAACAGGTAAGATCCGTGGCTTTATTGCGTAACAAACCATATCACCATTAGAAATGGGAAATACCTATAAAGAATGCACACAAACTGTAGAAGAATGTTGTACCTATGAATAGAATAAGGTGAATTTTTAATTGATACCATAGCTTTAATTATGTAGCTGTCAGACACCGGTTCTAAATAGTCGCTAATTTGAAAAGGTTAGTTATAATTAACACTTTTTTAATTTCAGGTGTAATGAAAAATTTGGAGTGATGTTATTGGCTGCATTGATGGGACACAGGTAGCTATTGTAAGCCCAAAAGGAGAGGAGAGGTATATCTGTCGGAAGGGCCATAATTCTCTAAATGTTCAATTGGTAAGATTAATCGTTGATAATTATTATGAACTCTGTGGCACTGCGGTTATTATGACTCTGCCTACCATGCGAGAGGTCCCGGGTTCGATCCCCGGCTGGGGATAAATTAATAAAAAATTGGAAAAAGGTCTTGGATGTTTATGTGTGTGTAATGTCGCTGTTGCTGGTTCCCACAACACAACAGTGTGGGGCCAAGCAATGTAAGTGCCTGTACATAAATGTTAATGTTTATTTAGTTGTATGTTGATGCCAGTTATGGTGGATCCACACATGACTCATTTAGATGATCAGTCCATCCACTTCAAGACTATTTCAAAGGCCTCAGTAATAATAAAGGCTTTTAGGTAAGCTGTTCTAAATGTATTTCTAAGAATGGATTATTTTGATGGGATACCTGCCTACAGTACACCTACTATCCTAATAAAACTGGAATCCATATGAATCAGAATTATTTTATTTAGTAAACAAACAGAAATTTACAAATAAGTATGCTACTTATTTCTGAATTATTATAATAATAGTTTATAAAGTTAAAAAATGCCATTTCTTACAATCACACAAACCTAATAAGAATGCCCCTACCTCCCGCACTGGTACTAGCAGTAGGTTACGAGATGCAGACAAGTAGCATTCTTATTTGTGTTGTCAAGTAACACTAAGAACTAGAGTATGTATAACTGTAAGGCAGTGGATGCGGGAGGCTCAGGACCGGAGTAGATGGAGTGGTAAAGAATGTGTGCCTATTGATGATGATGTTTAGCTAACTTAACATAACAACAAAATTAATAATAAAACATTCTCTATTCACATAACTATTTAATAAAGTAAGTTTTAAAGAGGAGGTCTGTGGCGCACTCAGTCAGAAAGCCAGCAGTGAGCTGTTATGATGATTAATAAAGTATAATAGTTTTAATTACAATTGTGTCTAATATAATATTTTACTTGCAGGTGACTCTGGTTATCCTTTGAGGAAAACTATGATGAATGCTTTATTGGATGCAACAGAAGGCTCATCTGAAGCCTACTACACTAATTGCCATGTCAAAACTAGAAATGTAATTACACAGTTATTGCAAGCATCAAACAGTCTTCATAGTTTTATGTTAAAATTGTGTTTTTTTTGTGTTGTTTAGTTTTTGTTGTTTTTTAAGTTACAATGTTTTTGTTTAATAAAGATTTAATGTAATAAGATAAATTATGCATGTATGTAAATATTACTATAATACTGTAGCACTGATTTTTTTTGTCACTTTTTAAAGACATCATCATACATGTAATTTTGAATAAAAAATCTAACTTTGACTTAACTATTGAGTATACTTGTGTATGTAATTATTTTGATTTTAAACTCCAAACTCAAATAAAGTAAGTAGTTAAAAATAATGCACTTTTGTACAAGTGAAACACTAGATAAAATAAATCAAATATGATCAACAAAACTAATGATGACATACTGAATCTCGCACAGACAAAGTAGACTCCATAAACTGTGCCAGTGCTTCGGATATACGCCCATCAGAGAAGATAGCCTATTTCAATTGATTCTATCAGGCAGTACACGCAAAAGAGTAACAAACATCCATCCTCTCAACCACAAACATTCGAGTCTATATTATTAGTTAGATAAATAACCGATGACCATCCTTTCCTATCTTTAAATGCACCATCACCCATCTATTTACATTGCTGGGCAACTCTCTGCCACATTCTTTCTTAGGGTACAGATGGCTGAGTGGACTTATTATAGCCCAAGACTATGTCTCTGTGTGAATTTAAAAAAACACAGAGCCCCAATTGGTCGTATGATATACGATGAGGGCGTCGTCGTATAGGCAATTCAACGGTCAGAGTGTCGATAAGGGGGCGGAATAATTATATGTTAAGCATACGACATATTTTAAAATTACACGGAGTCAGATTTTAACTAGAAATTATATGTAAAATATTATTTTACAGTTTCGACCCGCCATCCAGCGAGGCCAATGCTATGTTTGTTAAATGCCTTGTTGTTTGTAGCGTAGCGAACGAGAAAGAATGTATATTACTTAATAATACATATGTAATTAAATCAACACACAAAAGCACCTCCTAAAATAAATCGTTAAATATTGTAAACAAACACATGAACCACTTCACAGTTATGAGTTGCGTTCAATATACTCAATATAATTTGAACGATCAATAAAAAACAAAGCATAAGTTACTAAGTTTTATCACAAATTGTATTAAATAGTAATATGCGCGTATTACTTTTAAGCTTTCATTTTTTCAAAGTACCATTCGTAAATAATAAAACAAATTATAATATAAGATATCCTTATAATAAAAAAAAACCGGTAAATACCGTATAAACAATAAACGTTGGTTAGGAACGGTCCTCCAGACAATGCGATGAGTAGTTCTTTCTTATGGAATCCTGTATATTCCCTTCTCGTTCTTACATAGATGTAAGTTAACTAGCCAGAGACAATAAACTATTCACCTTATCAAATAAGCAGCTCAGAACTCGTTCACCTTTTATGAGGTCATGGTACGAAATTAAGTCGTTCAGTTTAAGTACTTTAACTGAACTGCCTGGATTAAGAACAGTTTCTTATAAGGTCATGGTAGGCCTCCTGGTTACTTGTTTGTAGCCAGCCACGGAGCAAGTAAGTTATGAGTTTCGCTCATCTGAACATGCAGCAGGCAAGGAGGATGTATTTGAATTCGGCCTCATTTGGATAAAACTTTTTGGCTAGGCTTCCCGCAATAAAATATTGTCATGTGGTTCGTGATGGAGCGGCAAAAAGGCGGGAATGAGAATATAATTGTTTGATTGACATTGGAATTTCGGCCTTACTGTTATTGCAATAAAGTGAATCACCAATCTCGCGACAACTTGGAATGAAGATGTTTTTTAATTCTCATTGGAATTTCATCCTTATTTTCATTAGCATAAAGTAAAATTACCGACCCCAGCTACTTCAGCCTTGCACCTATATGTATAAAGGCGGATACCTCCTGAACCAATATTAATGAAACTTGCACCTCTAAGTATATGGCAATGTTGGCCAATAAAAAAACACGGTCAAGTGCGAGTCAGACTCGCGCACCAAGGGTTTATTTATTTATTTATATTAAGGTCTATACAACAGGTACACATCAATACGGAAAAATTTACTATTTTTAACTTCTCTTGAGAAGTTATTATAATAGGTCTGAAAATTGAAATAGGTAATTTTGTGTTTTCTTTACGTTTTAAGACCTGGAGAATCATTTGCAATCATTTTTAGAGTGATGTCTGTGTGTGTGTGTGTGTGTGTGTGTGTGTGTACGTACGTATGTACGTGATCAAAATTATGGAATTCGTTTTCTCAATAACTACTGGACCGAATCGCTTTGATGACCATATCAATCGATACGCCACGTCATGACTTAGATCTGAAAGGAGTCTAGAAAAAATCGGTCCAGCGGTTCGTTTTTTATTTGTAAAAAACTGACTTTTTTGAACACGCAACGTTAATTTTGTATGTAATTCCAAGTATTGAGGGGTAGATGTGGGTTTTTGAGGGTGCTGGTTTCGAATCTTTCATCAGTTTTTTAAAATTCAAAATGGCGGACCCACTATGACGTCATCTTTTTCGTGAAAATTCTTTAAATTCGATAAAATTTATTAATTATTGTGTAATGTTAAAAAATTGTTTTTTTTTTTAATTTTTAACTTCAATTGAAAGTTGTTATGATCAGTTAGGAAATGGGAATAGTTACTTTCGTAATTTCTTTATGTTTTAAGACCTTAAGAATCATTTGCAGCAGAGATCGGCAATAATGATATTTTCATTATTAATATCAGCGAATATTATTAATCAAACTGAAAATTAACTGAATAATTTTGTTTTTTCTTTGCGTTTCAAGACCTGGAAAATCATTTGTTATTATTTTCAGAGCGATGTCTAAGTGTGTGTGTATGTGTATATATACATGATTTTTTAAAGTATTTTTTTTACGTCTTTACTAACTGTCTAATACGTACTTACACCAAAAAAACACTAAAAACAGTGAAAAAATACCTTGCCCTTTAAAGGGTTAAGCACTAAATACCTAAATAGTTAAAAAAAGAATTCTTCTCAAGAGAAGTTGCTTGTACGGTACTTGCTGCCGAACCGATTTTCATGTTTTGTTTTAGTAATAAACCCACAGTGTATCAGTGTATCAGTGTCGCAGTTGGTTGGTTAAATTAGTCAGTGTGTCTGGCGACCTAAGGGCAGGTTCCTACTTCGCCCAAAGGGTGAGCATGGCAATTCAGCAGGGAAATGCGGCCGGCGGGCGTGCTGGGGACAATGCCCTGGGCTAGCTTATGTTTCTTACTATCGATTTAGTGTAGATTGTTTTTAAATAGTAATAAATAAAAACACTCACGATATCTTAATGACTCGTGTATGTTGCTGTGACACTTAACTAAGTCACTAGACCGTTAATTAAATACCGACGTTTAACCAAGTCACTAGCATTTTTATTTAAATTAAGCATCGTCGAAAACGCTTAACAATCTGTCTTACCGCAATGATAGGAAATCATTCAAACATTAGTCGGAATGATTTGAATAAAAGTGTTGAAACACTTCTAGACTTACATAGTAGGATGAAATGCAAATTTATACTATGCAATTTTCCATATGCCTGTAATTTGACAGAACTACAGAACAAATCTGTGCATAGAATGAATATTCATTTATTTAATTTAACATGTCATCACAGCGATGCTATTTTATATTTCGATATGATTAAATTTATTCATAACTTTACTCTGACACAGGATACATTGTACCTGTCTAATAAATATAGAAAGTTAGTAGCTACATTGTTAGCTTATAATATATGCGACGCAGCTATAGTTGGTTTAACCAAGTTCAACTTGACATCAGCTTATGTTAAGAGTAATGTGACATGCACCCCTATTAGGAATTCACCTGTAAATCATACTTTGCATGCCACGTTGGAATCTGTTCCAAGTAATTTAAATTAGTTCATAAGACAATAGAGGAAATCTCTAGCATGCAAGAGCCACTAAATATTTCAAAATGTAAGCCCCAGTTAAATATTGCCCATCAAAACACCCAGGGGCTACCTGGCAAAGAACTTGTATTAGAATTATTTCTAAAAAAATCTGACATTGATATTATTTGTGTTACATAACACTGGTTGAAGGAAAATATGATGTCTTTTAACATAAATAATTACAAAATTGTCAGTTGTTACAATAGAAAGACTGCTGATAGAGGTGGTTCTTTAATCTTAGTGAAAAATAATATTAAGGTGAAACAACGGAAAGATATTCTTGCACTTACTGTTGAAAGACAAATAGAGGTTGAGTTAGATAGCCATATTATTGTTTGTGTCTACAGGCCACCGAGGGATGAAAAAGGCCATGGCAATTTCGAAATATTTGAGAAAATTATGGAGGAAGCCCTCATTAAACTTTGTAATAACAGAAAAAAGTTAATTATTTGTGGCGATCTTAATGTAGATCTGCTTGTAGATAGAACACTGAAGCGACAATTAATAACTCTGTTCCAATCATTTAATTTATGTCATGTATTTCTAGAGCCGACTAGAATTACAATTACCAGCCAAACTTGCTTAGATAACGTTTTTTGTGACTGTGCATTCACAAGTAAAAATGTAATTAACTGCTTACCCTCAGATCACAGTGGTCAAACAGTTTCATTCCCAATTGCCAGTAAAAATAGGACTGATCCATCATTTTATAGGCCTATTACATCCCATAGACTAGAGACGTATATGAAAAAGTTAGATATAAATTTGCCAGTACCGGATTTTAATGAACAGAACCCAAACAAAATCTACTCAGACTTCTTCAACATTATTCAGACAGAATTCAATAAAGTTTTTAAATTAAAGAAAGTCAGTGACTACAACAGTAAATCTAAATTTAATGACTGGGCAACATTTTGAATTCGTAAAAGTAGAGTTATCTTATATGACCTTTATGAACAAAAAACCTATAACTTTGATCGAAAATTTCATGACTATGTTAAAAAATATTCCAAAACTTTCAAGTTGGTTTGTAGAACTGCAAAAACTTTACACATTAATAGAAAAATTCAAAATTCAAATAATAGAATGAAAACAGTTTGGCAAATAATAAACCGCGAAACTGGCAAAGTTATACCAAGGGACAATGATTTCTGCCTAAAGATAGGTGATGATGTTGTTAAATCCAACGCTGATGTTGCTCGAGCTTTTGAAACATTCTTCACCAATGTACCCTTACTCACAACAGACCGTCTAAATTCATCTCCATATGAAGCAGAGACTTTATTAAAAAATAACACTAGCGTCAGTAATGTATATTTAAAATTTCATCATGTATATCCCCAGGACATTGTCAAAACGTTTAAATTACTTAACTTAAAAAATACGGAAGACCTGTGGGGTATATCAGTCAAAGTCATTGGTTCAGTAATTCTAGTTATAGCCCCACACTTAGCTTATATATTCAATAAATGTGTTGACGATGGGGCTTTTCCAGACCTCATGAAACACAGTAAACTGATACCTCTGTTCAAGTCCGGAGATAAGGGCGATCCTTCAAATTTCAGACCAATATCTGTTCTTCCAACACTAAGTAAAATATTTGAAAACATTATACTCAATCAAATGCTCTCACACTTCAACCGTACAAAACAAGTCCACGCTAAACAATATGGTTTCACTAGGGGTAAATCGACTACGGATGCAGGTATTACCCTTATATCTCATATTTATTCTGCATGGGAGGCCGCACAGGATGCTATCGGAGTTTTTTGCGACCTGTCAAAGGCGTTTGATTGTGTTGATCATAATACGCTATTAAAATTAAATCATTACGGAGTTAGAAATAAAGCGTTGGATCTACCTAAGATCAAACCTAAGCAATAGAATTCAAAAGGCAGAAGTTAACGGCGTAAAATCTGATTGATCGGTTGTTAAAATTGGCGTTCCACGAGGTTCCATATTAGGTCCTTTCTTATTCCTGGTATATATTAATGATCTGCCTTTCATGGTGGAGAAATTAACTGACATAGTGTTGTTTGCTGATGATACTTCAATGGTCTTCAAAATTGAAAGACAAAAAGGAGATTTTGATGATGTTAATGGTGTATTGTCTTTAACCTTGAATTGGTTTACAGTTAATATTTTATTGTTAAACGCTGGTAAAACCAAGTGTATCAAATTCTCACTTCCAAATGTCAGGCAAGTTGAGATCAGTTTAGTGATAGAACACAGCACGTTAGAATTAGTAAATGATACGAAGTTTCTTGGAATAACCATTGATAGCAAATTGCAGTGGGGACCCCACATAGATAAATTGGCTGGTAAATTAAGTTCTGCGGCTTACGCTGTTAGGAACATCAGACAAAGCACGGATGTGGCTACATCTAGGCTAGTATATTTTAGTTACTTTCATAGTGTGATGTCCTATGGTATCTTGTTGTGGGGGAAAGCAGCGGATATTCAAACTATTTTTATTTTACAGAAAAGAGCTATTCGAGCAATTTATAATTTAAAACGAACAGACTCCTTAAGAGAGCTTTTTAAAGAAATTGACATACTAACAGTAGCTAGTAAATTTATTTTCGAAAATATAATGTATGTACGCAAGAACCTTACAACATTTTCCAAACTTAGCGATAGCTGTAATGTTAACCTAAGAAATAATCACAGACTAAGTGCGCCCCGGTTCCGACTCGTGAAGGTTAGCAATTCTTTCAAGGGTCTGTGCATTCTCTACTACAATAGGATACCTCTGGAGATTTTGAAATTGCCATTTGAGCAATTTAAAAAGCATGTTAAAGCGACCTTGTCGAAAAAGGGATATTACAATGTTCAAGATTACTTAAATGGCAGGACTGTATGGGGTTAATCTGGCTCAACACAGACCTTGCTGTCAATAGATTTGTAATTATTTATTCCTGCTTATTAATCATAACAATAAAAATTTTCATATTTGTATTAGTTAAGCACAAGCAATTTTTAAAAGAGATCTAAAAATCAATCTGTGGGAGTTTCTACGCCCTTCTTCTCCCACAGTGGGCCAATGTAGAGAAGAGGCAAAAAATGACGTTTGCTAAGTATATGTAAATATCTACAGTAATAAAGTACTTTGACTTTGACTTTGACTTTACCGAAAGCCGGCTTGGAAAACAAGATGGCGTTACGACAACTGCTGATTTGCACAGCTTATATCAAGGCAAAACATTGCGTTAGCTTAGGCGAAGGGTAAAGGGGGTGAGCGAAGCGAAGCCCCATTTATCCTTCGTGTTAGGTTTGAAAATGTGAGAACAACAAAAATACTTAAAACATAAACTTAAGTGCACATAAAAAATATTTCTATTGTATATGTCTTGTTGCCTAGGAACGTTTAGACAAGTCGTTAAAGGTTTTATTCACTCACTTGTCTGACGGAATTTTAGTGAGTTGGTTAAACGTCGGCATTTAATTAACGGTCTAGAGAATTTGTTAAGTGTCTGATTCAACCAACCGAGACATATACACAGGACTTAATACAATTGTTCTTAAAGGTTTCGCTCAAACCATATTTTTTGGTGACGGAAGTAAAAATTTAAGATTTTTGAGATGTTTCCTTCACTTGGGTTATAAGACCTGCTTCGTGGCAAATTTCAAGATTCTATATCGACGGGATTAGTTCACATAAGTAAATTCAGCAAAAGGCTGCTAACATTTTTGAATGGGGACTGTCAAACCCTTTTACTGAAATCTTTGCGGCCAGAGATGAAACCGTTGTACATAAATAGAGTAAATTATTGGAACACATTATGGATTTCTAAAACCATATCCTAAGCGATAAAATCTGAGTACAAAGTAAAAAAAAGTTGTATTTGTCGCCCTTTGAAGTCAGATTTCTCGAAAAGGATATCGTGAAATTCATAATTACACACATTTGTTTGTAAAAAATACTCTATCGATCGACACCCTTCTCATCACTGGCGGCAGAAGTCATGATTTTTCGACAGATAGTATGCCAAAAATTGTACATGACCTAGAAGTTAATTTCTTTCACAGATTTAGGGGACCACATTCAGAACGTACAGTCCTTTTTCTCTAGACCTTGGTTCGGTATTTCATGAAAAACAACCATTTCATGAAATTGTCGGCTACGTCATGAAGTGATAAGATTTTAGTTTTGGCTACGATTTGACTTTAACACGCTCAGCGCCAGTGTATATTTAATGATACACCATAGGGTGCTTTGTCACAGGCCAGTGTATCCTTAATGATACACCACACTGCCCGACTTCGGAGGCCGGTGTATCCCACAATATACACCGTTTCATACATTTTAGTAGCGCGTTCAAAAGCATTGACCCTGGAGAATGTGCCTGTGTTTTTGGGGTGTAAATATCTCAAAAAATAAAGAAAATATGGGGTTTTTCTTAAAAAAAATACTAAAAAATTATAGGTATACACTGGCCTGTGAGAAAGCACCCTATTGTGTATCATTAAAGATATATGGCGCTGAGCGTGTTAACTAAGTATGTCGGCGGGGCATTCCTTTGTGAGTTTTAACTGGGTAGGGGGTTATAAGGGCTACACAAGATCTGATAAAATAAGAATGCTTCAATATAAAATATTTATATATTAAAAAATTATCTCAGTTTCATTTCAGTATTTACAGTTAAACTCACGATCTCACTATATAATCTGATTCAATCTAAAAGCGATATTTTTTCGTATGGTACATATATCTTACAATTAATAAGCATAAATAGAGCAACACGCACGCTTTTCCCTTTAAGGGGTGGCAGAGGCCCAGTTGTAATCACATTTAGACAATCAATACTCCATTTACTTACAATTAATCATAAGTTAAGCCAAATACGTTGTTAAAAATTCGTTAATAAACTTGTCTTAACTTAAGTTGGCACATCTACCCGGCAAAATTTAGAATTTCCAATTTTGGGGTAACCGCAAACAAACTAAATATTTTCGAATTTGGTCGTGTTGCTTCAGTTTTTTTACATAATTTCAATACCTACTTGGTTTTACTACCTACGCGAATACATCTTTATCACTTTATCTCTGGTGTGACAGGAAAGTTTAGTTAGTCATATTTAAAAGGGCTAAGCCTGGTGGCGCCTCCAAACCTATCCGGTGCGGTGAGGGCGACCTAATTTTTAATTCCGGGCCAGAATTTCCGGGGCAGATGGGAGTAGACTATATTCGGGACATTATCTTTCAGAACAACTTTCTTCGCTTAGACACTACACTACGGGAAATATTAAACTGCACATCAAAAATACTGAGTTGCACAGCAAATATCAGAGCAAAATGCAGCTTAGTGAAAGGTAAAGGGGGTCAGCGAAACCCCCTTTATCCTTCTTGTTAGGTTGAACATGTAAGAACAACAAAAATACTTAAAACACAAACTTAAGTACACATAAAATATTTAAAACATAAAAAAGTTTTTTTGTTAATCCTGTGCTGTGCATTTTTGTGTGTATTTTTGATTTGCGATTAAATACTACCCCTACACTACGTACACACTTACAAAAGCTTCAAAATAGGACTTATCTAATTAAACATAACAATAACATGACGTCACGTGCTGTCCCACACGGGGTAGACAGGCATGTATTTACATCCACAGCGGGACAGCCCGTCACACCTCTGAATATTGATAAACGGGGAATAATAAAACGAGCGAATAAAAATCTAATTGTGCGGACGAAAATCACGAACAGCGGAATCAGGTGCTATTAGCGACAAAATTAATGTACTGCTCGACAAAATTACTGAATGTTTTGGACTAGGCTTAATGGCTAAATAAAAACTGTCTGGGCGAAATGGTGGGTCAGGGTAGGATGAACATGTAAGATCAGATCGACAAAGTCCAACGCTCGTTTTGTATTTTATTTTATTTGAATTAGGGCGATACCAAAAAAAAAGTTATTTTTTTTAATCCATTCTAATCTGTAGATGGCTTTGAACTTGAGTAACTATAAAATCATCTATAGATAAGATTTTTTGTTTAACGTTTATTGCGAGTTTGCGCTCTCTTTTCTTTCTTATGTGTAAGTAATTAACGTTGTCGCTTTCGTTTACATTCGTATTCCTTTGATATATTTTTTTGATATCACCTTAAGGTTTTCGGATTTTTAGCCGCGCACTTCACTAATTTTACATTAAACTTTTGTGACGTCTCCTTCAAATGCTGGATTCATGGCTCCTTTCAGGTCTTGCATTTTTGACTCATCTTGGGTATTCTTTCTCTGTAATTATTAATATCAATTAAAGTTAAGAAATTTGTTCATATAAGTACAGGGAGAAATTTGTAGTCATAATTTAAGGGGGCCTCAGGGACATTATTCTGTACAGCATTCACTATGAAACCTATTTGACCAGAGCAACTTTATTTTTCAGTTCTTCATAGAAATCAGCTGACGGCTCGGCCCAAAACTTATGGAGATCTGAAAAATTAAGTTGCTCTGATCAAATCGGTTTCATAGTTAAAGTTGTTCAGAATAATATTCCTAACAACGTAAAATATGACTCCAACTTTCTGCTACACCCTCTATACCCATGTACTAGTATAAAATAATACTTAATAATAAATGTAGCCAATGTCCCCACCGAGGAGCACGGGCCTTTACTAGTATACGAGTAAGATTGAGCCATACTCCACCACGCTGGCTCAGTGCGGATTGATGGAGGGTGTTGGGCTTGTGGCCAACCCGACTGTCAGAAGTTATCAGCGTCCTTTAGGGCCTCTGACACAGCTTTACGACTAAGTACTAACACTGAGTAGAGATAGTAGCCGGGACCTGCAGCTTAACATGTCATCCGAAACACGGAGGCGTCCGAAACAAATGCCACTTACAACGAACACCCATCCAGTGCCCGTTCCAGCCAGATGTTGGTACCCGCACGATCGTTTCCGATATGCAAATACCGCTAGGCCACGTACGTCAAGTACAAAATACACAATAGTATAATGTGAACAACATGTTATTTCTATAGAGAACATATACCCATAGAAAAGTCATCAACGCGCCAGCAAACTGTTAAATTAGTTCCACGCAGAGGGCGCATAAATTTTGTGTACAGTAAACAAAGAGTTTCGATCGTCTGAGGTAACCAGAGATATGAGGTAACTTACAAATTAATCACAGAGTAAATGTAAGTAAAGCAAATTCATGCGAAGACATTCGTTATATCCAGATATTAAACCTTGATGAATGATACATACAGTGCCAATGAACCTCGCGCGACAAAATACCCTCTGGTTCCCGCGACTCAGGCTACTATCCTAGCGTGGGGCCAGAAGTTGTACAATATTTACCTTGGAGCGGTACACCTCATTCGTGAGTCTCTTCAGTCCCGCGAAGTGGTTTTCTATGTCGTTCAGTTTCTTGCCCTCAGTTTCCGGCAGGATGAAGTAGAACACTGTGCAACCGGTCAGACTGAAACATATTGAGGATCGTATGGTTTTGTTCTTATTGTAATATTTTACTATTATTATTATTGTGTCTTAATTATTGAGATTATTCAGATCGTTCTAAAACAAAAGATCTATTTTCAACACACCTGCTCGTAAAGTAGGTTTTATTACAGCGTATTTACACTGATAATGCAGAATATTACCCATGCCGTGCCTTTTACATTACATTATCGCACTAGTGCCTTTTCATTACATATCTTTTTAAATTTTAGCAAGAAGTATTAATGTTTCGAAAACAGCTAAGTAGTTATTTGCGTAAATATAAAATTCAATTCAAAATGTGATAAATAATTAAAGAATTTCATGAAACTGCTTGTTAGCTTGTTGGTATTTATATTTTGACGGTGTATTTTTACCTATAAATACCTAATTTCAAAATTTATAAATATGTGGCTGATTAGCTACTTTGCCGGTGCCCTTATCTCAGACTTGCGCGCGCATGCAGCGCTGAGCGCGCGAAAAAATAAAATTACGGCCGCCATCTTTTAAATGGGTTTCTGTTTGTTAAGTTTATTCACAGTATTGCATTTCGTTAGTGTTGTTTTGTAAAATGTCGAATTTAGATAACGAAGTTGATATCATAGTTGAAGCGCAAAATGCGAGTGATAGTCTTTTGCCCTCAAAATCAAAAGATAAATACATGCAAGCCTACGCAAATTTCATTCAATGGAAAAATAGCAAAAATGCAAGCTCTTTCTCAGAGAACGTGTCATGGCTTACTTTAGTGAACTGGCGAAGAGGTATAAACCTAGTTCGCTTTGTTGTATATATTCTGTGTTGAAGAGTACCGTGCAGAATAAAAATGCAATTGACATCAAAGCGTACACCAATCTAACTGCATTCTTGAAAAGACGTTCAGACGGCTTTTACAGTCGAAAATCCAAGGTTTTAACACCTAATGAAGTGGAGAAGTTCATTAAAGAAGCACCGGATAATCAATATCTAGCGACAAAGGTCAGTTCCACTATTTAGTTTTGTATTCATTATTATAATATTTGTAGGCGGTATTGTGAGTGTTGATATAATAGGAATTAAGTACGATTATTATAACTTAATTATGATTTTATGTATTTTCAGGTCGCATTAATATTCGGAATTACTGGTGCCTGTAGGCGTCAGGAATTAAACAACATTACGACAAAAGATATAGAGAATCACGGAGAGATGCTACTTGTCAAAATTCCGAACACTAAAAATAAAATTCCTCGGTCATTTACTATTCACGGACCATTTTATGAAATAGTGAAAAAATATGAAACTTTACGTTCAAAAAAAGGAAAATCTGACCGGTTCTTCCAAAACTTTCAAAACGGCAAATGCACGAGTCCGCCTATCGGAGTGAACAAATTTGGATCGATGCCTAGAGAAATTGCCAAGTTTTTAGGCTTACCACAGGCTGACGCTTACACCGGACACAGTTTTAGGCGGACTTCAGCTACAATGCTGGCTAATTCAGGAGCCGATATATTGACTTTAAAACGCCATGGGGGATGGCGATCTAATAATTTCGCCGAGTCATATATTGAGGACTCCATCCAAAATGAAGCCGACATAAGTGCCAAAATAACACAAGCAATCCATTTGGAGCCACAATCCAAGAAGTTCTGCCCTGAACCGCGTCCTTCCACCTCATATGCCAATGATGATTTGGGATTTCATACGTTTGCTAATGATGAAACGCAATGTTCTTCTACCTCCTTTCAGAATGTTGCATTATCACCGACATTTACAGTTACCCAATACCAAAGCAATGAAATTATTAATAATACAATTAAACATACAGTACAAATGCCTCATAAGGCGGTAGCATATCATTTCAATAATTGTACTTTTAATAACTGTTTCAATAATTAAAGTTTTTAAATAAATGTGAACTTTTATTTACTTTTCCTCGCTAGTGTGTTGAAAAACGTCGTATGAAACACGTGAGCATTGGTCATTACACTTCTCGTCTCCATTAAGCCTTCGCCTCGAGTGTAATGACCAACATACCACACTTGTATCATAATGTACTATTTCAACACACCTGCTCGTAAAATAGGTCTTATTACAGCGTATTTACACTGATAATGCAGAATATTACCCATGCCCTGCCTTTTACATTACATTATCGCACTAGTGCCTTTTCATTACATATCTTTTTAAATATTAGCAAGAAGTATTAATGTTTCGAAAACAGCTAAGTAGTTATTTGCGTAAATATAAAATTCAATTCAAAATGTGATAATAGTACATTATGATACAAGTGTGGTATGTTGGTCATTACACTCGAGTCGGTTTTTAAGCCTGAGCCG
Organism: Argyresthia goedartella; assembly: GCA_949825045.1. NCBI lineage: Eukaryota > Metazoa > Arthropoda > Insecta > Lepidoptera > Argyresthiidae > Argyresthia > Argyresthia goedartella. Next base: position 12,075,859 of record OX463806.1, read on the forward strand.
AAGGCGAAGGCTTAATGGAGACGAGAAGTGTAATGACCAATGCTCACGTGTTTCATACGACGTTTTTCAACACACTTGCGAGGAAAAGTAAATAAAAGATCACATTTATTTAAAAACTTTAATTATTGAAACAGTTATTAAAAGTACAATTATTGAAATGATATGCTACCGCCTTATGAGGCATTTGTACTGTATGTTTAATTGTATTATTAATTATTACATTGCTTTGTTCTTGGGTAACTGTAAATGTCGGTGATAATGCAACATTCTGAAAGGAGGTAGAAGAACATTGCGTTTCATCATTAGCAAACGTATGAAATCCCAAATCATCATTGGCATATGAGGTGGAAGGACGCGGTTCAGGGCAGAACTTCTTGGATTGTGGCTCCAAATGGATTGCTTGTGTTATTTTGGCACTTATGTCGGCTTTATTTTGGATGGAGTACTCAATATATGACTCGGCGACATTATTAGATCGCCATCCCCCATGGCGTTTCCAAGTCAATATATCGGCTCCTGAATTAGCCAGCAATTTAGCTGAAGTCCGCCTAAAACTGTGTCCGGTGTAAGCGTCAGCCTGTGGTAAGCCTAAAAACTTGGCAATTTCTCTAGGCATCGATCCAAATTTGTTCACTCCGATAGGCTGACTCGTGCATTTGCCGTTTTGGTATGTTGGTCATTACACTCGAGGCGAAGGCTTAATGGAGACGAGAAGTGTAATGACCAATGCTCACGTGTTTCATACGACGTTTTTCAACACACTTGCGAGGAAAAGTAAATAAAAGTTCACATTTATTTAAAAACTTTAATTATTGAAACAGTTATTAAAAGTACAATTATTGAAATGATATGCTACCGCCTTATGAGGCATTTGTACTGTATGTTTAATTGTATTATTAATTATTACATTTCTTTGTTCTTGGGTAACTGTAAATGTCGGTGATAATGCAACATTCTGAAAGGAGGTAGAAGAACATTGCGTTTCATCATTAGCAAACGTATGAAATCCCAAATCATCATTAGCATATGAGGTGGAAGGACACGGTTCAGGGCAGAACTTCTTGGATTGTGGCTCCAAATGGATTGCTTGTGTTATTTTGGCACTTATGTCGGCTTTATTTTGGATGGAGTCCTCAATATATGACTCGGCGACATTATTAGATCGCCATCCCCCATGGCGTTTCAAAGTCAATATATCGGCTCCTGAATTAGCCAGCAATGTAGCTGAAGTCCGCCTAAAACTGTGTCCGGTGTAAGCGTCAGCCTGTGGTAAGCCTAAAAACTTGGCAATTTCTCTAGGCATCGATCCAAATTTGTTCACTCCGATAGGCTGACTCGTGCATTTGCCGTTTTGAAAATTATGGAAGAACCGATCAGATTTTCCTTTTGTTGAACGTAAAGTTTCATATTTTTTCACTATTTCATAAAATGGTCCGTGAATAGTAAATGACCGAGGAATTTTATTTTTAGTGTTCGGAATTTTGACAAGTAGCATCTCTCCGTGATTCTCTATATCTTTTGTCGTAATGTTGTTGAATTCCTGACGCCTACAGGCACCAGTAATTCCGAATATTAATGCGACCTGAAAATAAATAAAATCATAATTAAGTTATCATAATCGTACTTAGTTCCTATTATATCAACACTCACAATACCGCCTTCAAATATTATAATAATGAATACAAAACTAAATAGTGGAACTGACCTTTGTCGCTAGATATTGATTATCCGGTGCTTCTTTAATGAACTTCTCCACTTCATTAGGTGTTAAAACCTTGGATTTTCGACTGTAAAAGCCGTCTGAACGTCTTTTCAAGAATGCAGTTAGATTGGTGTACGCTTTGATGTCAATTGCATTTTTATTCTGCACGGTACTCTTCAACATAGAATATATACACCAAAGCGAACTAGGTTTATACCTCTACGCCAGTTCACTAAAGTAAGCCATGACACGTTCTCTGAGAAAGAGCTTGCATTTTGCTATTTTTCCATTGAATGAAATTTGCGTAGGCTTGCATGTGTTTATCTTTTGATTTTGAGGGCAAAAGACTATCACTCGCATTTTGCGCTTCAACTATGATATCAACTTCGTTACCTAAATTCGACATTTGTCGTGTGACGACAAGAACCTACCAGAACCTAACAGAAAACAACCAGAATAAAATTTAGTAGTAACAGTTTATTAGTTATTTACAATGAAGACGATAAAAAAATGATACGAAGTTGAGGGTGGATGAGGTGAAACAGGTTTTATAAAATACAGATGTCTGGATAGAAAGAAGGAAGCGGAGAACACGGAGAGTAGGAGACCGATGAAGCAGGATGCAGGTGTATTTGTTGTTGTAGATGTTGTTGAAATCGTCGTTGTAGGAACGGTAGCGGGCGTATTTGTAGTTACGGCTCGCAGGATCCCTTTGTAGGGACGGCTCGCAGGATCGCGTCGTAGGCACGGCTCGCAGAATCCCGTTGTTTGAAGGATTGTTTGAAGGTTTGAGGGAGTTTGAAGGCTCGCAGGATCCCGTTGTTTGAAGGATTGTTTGAAGGTTTGAGGGAGTTTGAAGGCTCGCAGGATCCCGTTGTTTGAAGGATTGTTTGAAGGTTTGAGGGAGTTTGAAGGCTCGCAGGATCCCTTTGTAGGGACGGCTCGCAGGATCGCGGCGTAGGCACGGCTCCCAGAATCCCGTTATATGAAGGATTGTTTGAAGGTTTGAGGGAGTTTGAAGGCCCGCAGAATCCCGTCGTTTGCAGGATTGTTTGAAGGTTTGAGAGAGTTTGAAGGCTCGCAGGATCCCGTTGTTTGAAGGATTGGTTGAAGGTTTGAGGGAGTTTGAAGGCTCGCAGGATCCCGTTGTTTGAAGGATTGTTTGAAGGTTTGAGAGAGTTTGAAGGCTCGCAGGATCCCGGGGTAGTGCGACCCCGGGATGAGGCCTTTAAGTGATACTTCTAGTTCAGAAGCTGACGTGAGACTCTTGAATTTCAGAAATGTTCCGCTTTTATACCCTTTTTGGAGAGTTCTAAAAATTATTTAAATTAAACGTAATTTTTGTGAGTGGCCAAGAGAGAAAAAGTATTTTTGTAAAAGTATTGAAGCAAACATATCAGACCGCTAACGAGTTTGAATGGACATTTCCATGACAACCAGATAAACAATCAACATATCAAATGTCAATTGTTGGTTTCAGGCTCGTAATATAAAATTTAACAAGTTCACATAGCCAAAATTACATAACAGCGAAAGAAAAAAAGGTAGCTCACCAGCGCGCACGAAGCCCGAGATTGCAGAGTTTCGGAGAAAGCCAAATACAAGGTCACCAAAGGTAAACTCCTTCGCTATCGATTTAGAAGTGCTGTTAGTATGAAAATACTGAGCGAAAATGATTTGTTAATGTGTTCTTATGGTTTAAAACGTTACAGGGTCCTATGAAAATAAAGGTGATACCAAATATACAGCTCTGCAGCTCAGCAAGAATCCAGCTGAAAAGCATGAAAGCATGAAAAGCAAGAATAGCATGTAAGTAGCATAACACTACATTTTCGGTACGAACCTAACCAGAACCTAACAGAAAACAACCAGAATAAAATTTAGAAATGACAATTTATTGGGGCTATTTACAATGAATTAATTTAAAAAAATGAAAGGAAGATGAAGATGAATGAGGTGAAACAGGTTTTATAAAATACAGATGTCTGGATAGAAAGAAGGAAGTAGGAGACCGATGAAGCAGGATGCAGGTGTATTTGTTGTTGTAGATGTTGTTGAAATCGTCGTTGCAGGAACGGTAGCGGGCGTATTTGTAGTTACGGCTCACAGGATCCCTTTGTAGGGACGGCTCGCAGGATCGCGTCGAAAGCACGGCTCGCAGAATCCCGTTGTTTGAAGGATTGTTTGAAGGTTTGAGGGAGTTTGAAGGCTCGCAGGATCCCGTTGTTTGAAGGATTGTTTGAAGGTTTGAGGGAGTTTGAAGGCTCGCAGGATCCCGGGGTAGTGCGACCCCGGGATAAGGCCTTTAAGTGATATTTCTAGTTCAGAAGCTGACGTGAGACTCTAGAATTTCAGAAATGTTCCGCTTTTATACCCTTTTTGGAGAGTTCTAAAAATTATTTAAATTAAACGTAATTTTCGTGAGTGGCCAAGAGAGAAAAAGTATTTTTGTAAAAGTATTGAAGCAAACATATCAGACCGCTAACGAGTTTGAATGGACATTGCCATGACAACCAGATAAACAATCAACATATCAAATGTCAATTGTTGGTTTCAGGCTCGTAATATAAAATTTAACAAGTTCACATAGCCAAAATTACATAACAGCGAAAGAAAAAAAGGTAGCGCACCAGCGCGCACGAAGCCCGAGATTGCAGAGTTTCGGAGAAAGCCAAATACAAGGTCACCAAAGGTAAACTCCTTCGCTATCGATTTAGAAGTGCGGTTAGTATGAAAATACTGAGCGAAAATGATTTGTTAATGTGTTTTTATGGTTTAAAACGTTACAGGGTCCTATGAAAATAAAGGTGACACCAAATATACAGCTATGCAGCTCAGCAAGAATCCAGCTGAAAAGCATGAAAGCATGAAAAGCAAGAATAGCATGTAAGTAGCATAACACTACACATTTTACAAAACAACACTAACGAAATGCAATACTGTGAATAAACTTAACAAACAGAAACCCATTTAAAAGATGGCGGCCGTAATTTTATTTTTTCGCGCGCTCAGCGCTGCATTCCCGCGCAAGTCTGAGATAAGGGCACCGGCAAAGTAGCTAATCAGCCACATATTTATAAATTTTGAAATTAGGTATTTATAGGTAAAATACACCGTCAAAATATAAATACCAACAAGCTAACAAGCAGTTTCATGAAATTCTTTGTGAAATATGTGGCTGATTAGCTACTTTGCCGGTGCCCTTATCTCAGACTTGCGCGCGCATGCAGCGCTGAGCGCGCGAAAAAATAAAATTACGGCCGCCATCTTTTAAATGGGTTTCTGTTTGATAAGTTTATTCACAGTATTGCATTTCGTTAGTGTTGTTTTGTAAAATGTCGAATTTAGATAACGAAGAATTATATATCGAGTGTACGCCGCCAGATATCATAGTTGAAGCGCAAAATGCGAGTGATAGTCTTTTGCCCTCAAAATCAAAAGATAAATACATGCAAGCCTACGCAAATTTCATTCAATGGAAAAATAGCAAAAATGCAGCTCTTTCTCAGAGAACGTGTTCATGGCTTACTTTAGTGAACTGGCGAAGAGGTATAAACCTAGTTCGCTTTGGTGTATATATTCTATGTTCAAGAGTACCGTGCAGAATAAAAATGCAATTGACATCAAAGCGTACACCAATCTAACTGCATTCTTGAAAAGACGTTCAGACGGCTTTTACAGTCGAAAATCCAAGGTTTTAACACCTAATGAAGTGGAGAAGTTCATTAAAGAAGCACCGGATAGTCAATATCTAGCGACAAAGGTCAGTTCCACTATTTAGTTTTGTATTCATTATTATAATATTTGTAGGCGGTATTGTGAGTGTTGATATAATAGGAACTAAGTACGATTATTATAACTTAATTATGATTTTATTTATTTTCAGGTCGCATTAATATTCGGAATTACTGGTGCCTGTAGGCGTCAGGAATTAAACAACATTACGACAAAAGATATAGAGAATCACGGAGAGATGCTACTTGTCAAAATTCCGAACACTAAAAATAAAATTCCTCGGTCATTTACTATTCACGGACCATTTTATGAAATAGTGAAAAAATATGAAACTACGTTCAACAAAAGGAAAATCTGACCGGTTCTTCCAAAATTTTCAAAACGGCAAATGCACGAGTCCGCCTATCGGAGTGAACAAATTTGGATCGATGCCTAGAGAAATTGCCAAGTTTTTAGGCTTACCACAGGCTGACGCTTACACCGGACACAGTTTTAGGCGGACTTCAGCTACAATGCTGGCTAATTCAGGAGCCGATATATTGACTTTAAAACGCCATGGGGGATGGCGATCTAATAATGTCGCCGAGTCATATATTGAGGACTCCATCCAAAATAAAGCCGACATAAGTGCCAAAATAACACAAGCAATCCATTTGGAGCCACAATCCAAGAAGTTCTGCCCTGAACCGCGTCCTTCCACCTCATATGCCAATGATGATTTGGGATTTCATACGTTTGCTAATGATGAAACGCAATGTTCTTCTACCTCCTTTCAGAATGTTGCATTATCACCGACATTTACAGTTACCCAAGACCAAAGCAATGAAATAATTAATAATACAATTAAACATACAGTACAAATGCCTCATAAGGCGGTAGCATATCATTTCAATAATTGTACTTTTAATAACTGTTTCAATAATTAAAGTTTTTAAATAAATGTGAACTTTTATTTACTTTTCCTCGCAAGTGTGTTGAAAAACGTCGTATGAAACACGTGAGCATTGGTCATTACACTTCTCGTCTCCATTAAGCCTTCGCCTCGAGTGTAATGACCAACATACCACACTTGTATCATAATGTACTAATAGATAAAGTTTATGTAAAAGGTTGTGCTAACTCGCCAGGGTGGCTGCAGTAAACCATTAGATGAAATGAGCTTTAGGGTCGTGGGATTTTTACTTTTTAGGGTTCAGTTCCCTAAGAGTACCAAAGGGACCCTATTTCTAAGCCTGCGCTGTCCCTCTGTCTGTCCGTCTGTCCGTCAGTGGGCTCTATCTGATGAACGGTAAAGGTAGAAAGTTGAAATTTTGACAGAATGTGTATTTAATTAAGTACACGAAATTTAAATGGATTGTCCATATAATAGGCGTATTTTTTGCGTTTTCCTCTTGTACGTTGGTACGGAACCCTTCGTGTGTGAGTCCGAATCGCATTAGACCGAATTATGTCAAAATAAATATACATAGTTTCATTTCTTCTTTCCTTCGTACATTTGCAAAAAGTACTCTGCCACACCGAATGTGACTTAGTGTGACGATATGTTTGATACCCACCAGACCAGACCATAGAAGCCGTACGTGCCCCAGATGGAGATCTGGTCCACCATGCTTATGTAGAGCTTGTTGGCGAGGAAGCCGAAGATATAGCCGACGGCGCTGGACAGACCTGCTGCACTCGACCTGGTCTTCGCGCTGAATACCTGGAACGACACCATGATTAGAGTACGCTGCCTCTTACTTATTCTCAGCGTACCTTTCCACTCTTAGAGGTTGGCGATCAGCTAAGAACAGGCAGTACTCCTGACAGCCGCAGGTCTATGGAGATTCCTGCTTTTTCCCCAAGCGCATCAGATCTTCTACGCTGGCCACTTCCTCCCATTCACTGGAGTTCCCAATTCTACTAGCGCGTCTTTTCCCTTCTATCTTTTATCTTTCTGACTACACGAAACCTAGTAAACAATATTATTTCGTGATTATTTTTCACTTTCAAATCTAAGTGTTTTAAAACCTTTGCATGATACTTCAATAAAGCTATGTACGTATAGTTATGAGTAATTAGCATCAATATACTTATTGCCCTAAAAACAGTATTCACACAAAAAATAAAAGAAAAACATGTACAAATGCGAGCTTATATCTAACAAGATATTTCTTCCGACAAACCTAGAATGGAGAAGATAAAAAGAAACTAGAGGTAGACCTATTTGCACAAAATTAAATAATAATATGTATGTTAATAGAAATAATAAATTATTCACCAATATCTACATAATACTAACAATAATACTATATTAATATATAATACATATGTGACGGGTAATGCTAGAAGAGAGAGTAAACCTAGGTTTATCCGGGTTTACTTAGGATTACTAATATTAATTTGAATTCAACAATGTTTGGGTAATGATAGGTGTTGGTCTGAATAATAATAGGTCTACCCAATGCTGGATGGGTAATGTTATAATAATTAGTGAAATTAAAAACAAAGAGCACAGATAGCTTTTATTTATTAAAAAACATACAAAAGAACGTGGCAATAGTTATAGCATTTCTAAGCAAACTTAAAGTACCTACTTAAAGGCATGTCAAAAATTAAACAATTCTTAAAGTATATGATATCGTATTAAATATTATTTATTTAAACTGCTGGGACAATTCCTCGATAGGTCCATTTTGTTTCGTAGCCTAGAGATCATCAGTAATTACTAATTTTAGTAAGGCCAAGGCCTCATAAAAGATGTAATTGCAAAACAAAATGTGTTACAAAGAAGTGTACTTATATGCTTCAGGAAAGATCTGCAATTCAAAGTGTCACAACAGTTTATATAAATAATATATATTACGACATCATATATTTTGCATTGGGTAGACCTGGGTGAGTACGGGTAAACTCCGAATAAAAAATTAGTACAATTATTATTCAGACCAACACCTGACATTACCCAACCAGTATTGGGTAGACCTAGTTGTGTACGGGTAAAGTCCGGACTTTACCCAAAGAGTTTTGGCAATCCTAAGTAAGTCCGGGTAAACCTAGGTTTACTCTCTCTTCTAGCATTTCCCTTAACACATACTTAAAAAGATACAAATTTGTAGATATTAATACTTAGCATGGAATAGAATAGTGTTCTTTCAAACGAGATAAAAATGTTAAGTGGGCAGTTTGTTCCAGAGACTGTTAGGTCGAAGTCTGGACCCATGTTCAAAAGCGACAATGTTGCGGCGTTATAAGTTTCTTCCAGAGACTGATAGGTCGTAGTCTGGACCCATGTTCAAAAGCGACAATGTTGCGGCGTTATAAGTTTCTTCCAGAGACTGATAGGTCGTAGTCTGGACCCATGTTCAAAAGCGACAATGTTGCTTCGTTATAAGTTTCTTCCAGAGTCTGATAGGTCGTAGTCTGGACCCATGTTCAAAAGCGACAATGTTGCGGCGTTATAAGTTTCTTCCAGAGACTGATAGGTCGTAGTCTGGACCCATGTTCAAAAGCGACAATGTTGCGGCGTTATAAGTTTCTTCCAGAGACTGATAGGTCGTAGTCTGGACCCATGTTCAAAAGCGACAATGTTGCGGCGTTATAAGTTTCTTCCAGAGACTGATAGGTCGTAGTCTGGACCCATGTTCAAAAGCGACAATGTTGCGGCGTTATAAGTTTCTTCCAGAGACTGATAGGTCGTAGTCTGGACCCATGTTCAAAAGCGACAATGTTGCGGCGTTATAAGTTTCTTCCAGAGACTGATAGGTCGTAGTCTGGACCCATGTTCAAAAGCGACAATGTTGCGGTGTTATAAGTTTGTTCCAGAGACTGATAGATCGTAGTCTGGACCCAAGTTCAAAAGCGGCATTTTGCGGAGTTATAAGTTTTTTACAGAAACTGATAGGTCGTAGTCTGGACCCAAGTTCAAAAGCGGCAATTTTGCGGAGTTATAAGTTTGTTCCAGAGACTGATCGGTCGTAGCCTGGACCCATATTCAAAAGCGGCAATGTTGCGGAGTCATAAGAAGAGACCGAGTATGAGGCGAAGACAGAATAAAACCGGTCAAGTGCGAGTAGGACGTAGGACCCATACACGAAGGGTTCCATACCATTGTACACGGAAAAACGTAAAACGACAGTATTTTGTACGAGTAAGTATACTTTTTAATTCTTAATAATGAAATATTAAATACTAGGTAGGACTACCTTCAAGGCCGTACAACGAAACATTGAAAACGAGTTTTGTGTTTGTATTATGTAAGTATTGAACTCTATCTACTCAGGTCAACGAAACTCTTTGCTCATAGAAACCTGAAGTGGATAGAAATTGAGTAACTTATTTACAGAATTAAAATCAAATATGATAAAAAACTTAATATTATTTTAATATTAATTTTATTATATTTTTTATATCATTATAATTCGAATTCATCAATCTTAATCATTTTAAGATTAATAAACATTTTAATTCTTAAAAACCCGTAAGTTTTATTATTTATTGCAATAGAAATACACCCTATGTGAAAATTTCAGCTCTCTATTTATTTCGGTTGATCCGGTAGAGCCCGGTATCAGTCAGACAGACGGACGGACAGCGGAGGCTTAGTAATATGGTCCGTAATGGATACGGTACGAATTAAAACGAATATATCTCGTAAGAAGCCAGGGTAGCGAGGATTATATAAAGGATTGAAGAGGCTACGGAGGATGGAGGAAACCCCGTTGAAGGCAAATCGGGAGTCATTTCAACTCCCTGCGATACTCCGAGACGTTGTCAAACTGGAGACCGAAAACAACCAAATCTCGAGGTTTTGATGTCGCTCGAGTTTGTTCTGTTGCTCTACGTTCACGCTCGCCCAGCAGACATCAGCGTAAACGATCACGGAAGAAGAAGAGAATCGGCAAGAGTGATTTTTGTATGGCGAGTCTGGAACCAATAATCATAGCCTGTGACTTACTAGGGTTGACAAGGAGAACATAAGACGAGGCCCAAACCATGATCTTCCCGAGATCAGCATTTAATACCTCTATAGCTGGTGCCATGAAAGGGGGAAAAATGGCGGTATATCAGGCCCTCGTGTCGCCTTGTAAAACTCGAATAGTGTATCGATTGCTCGCAAGAGCCTAAAATGCCATATTTGGGTTGTCGGAAGCGCTTCTTTTCTTATAGAATAGAATAGAATAGAATAGGCATTTATTCGCTGTATCAGCACAAACACAAGAATATAAAAGTATTACATGGAATGAAGTAGGTACTATTTAAAAATAAAATAAAATTCAGCAATAAAACTACCCACTATTAGTACCCATAAACATTTGTCAGGGGTTTCGCTGCCATGTGCACATGCTGCGACAGCAAAAGGGTTCAGACTCAGCATAATGTCACAGGAAATCCTATGACTCTGGTTTTCAGTCTGGGGCCCAGAAGATATAATATGATTTAAAATATTAATTTGTCCAGGTGGCAAGTGTAATAAATAAAATAAACTAAACTTAATATTGTTGGGAAGTGTGAGAATAACCTAGGCTAAGTACCTATTCTCAGAATAAATAAAAATTAAAAACAAATGAAATTTGCGGAATTAAGTTATGAAAGAGAATTGTAAATTGCATGGTTGTTGCATGCAAATGTTTGGTGTGTTGAATTGTATTGTAAGTAATAATGTCAGTTCTTATTGTTATGCTATCCGTCTCTGAAAAAGTTACTTCATGTATAAAAAAGTGTAACCATCAAACTAAAGTCAATGCTTCAATTCAACATCATCGTCAACCAACATCACGAGCCCTTGGGAAAGGGGCGGTCTCTACTCGGCGACAATTTCCACGTAGTCATGGTTGGCCTTCGGTCCTGTGCCGCTGGGTCTGATAGCTCAGGTCTAGCTGGCATTGGTCATTCCTGTTGCAGTCATCATCCGTGACTTTGGAGCGGACAGAGTCACGTTCAGCAATCAGTTTGGGAGTTTGGAATTTGGGGGTATGAGGTGATACCTTCTCCCCTATCACATCAAACATTTTGTGGCCCATGAGGGGGAGAACTTACTCCCGGAACCTACGATTCAACGAGCAGATATACTTTTGCTATTTGAATTTTATTATGTGACTCGAGGGCCTGGAGATCGTTGGCGTAAAGATGGTATGATGAGGAGAGGACATCTGAGATGGAATGGATGAAGATAGATAAAAGAAAAGGAGAAAGTATACTTTCTCCTTTTTTCAGGGTGTTATAACACCCTGAAAAAATCTTCAGAGGGCACAACATTCCGTTGAAATCGACTACGACTTTAAGACTGACTATCGACCTCTCAGGTAAGAGTCGAACAGGTAAGCAGAGACGGAGGACTCATTCAAGGACTTCAATATCTTAACGAGAATGTTGACTTCGACATTAAAGGCGGTGCAGATGTCGAGCAATGCTGCCATCAAAGTGAGCTATTTCTCATCAGTTGCGTCCTGAATGTCGTCGGTGACTTTTAGTAAGGCCGTGACGGTACTGTGCCCCGGCCTGAATCCGGACTGGAATCGATTCAGCAAATTGTTTGAGGATAGGTAGGAGGAGACCTGAGAATGGACAATGGATTCTAGAACTTTGGAGAGGATTCTAGGACTTCAGATAGCATCTAGCTGACGAGCTTACCTCTCCGATCAGGATCCAGGGTAGTAAACGTATGCCGGTGTGCGTTATGAGAGCCAGCAGCATCATCAGGGTCGTGGGCATCCATGAATACGGATTTCTCTGGAACGATAAGATTTTTATAATGAACCATTTTGCGACAAGTGTTGTCGCTTTGTTTAGAAATCTTAGAAAAAAAACGACGGTGGGCTAACACCTAATAACATGAAAATGGAGTAGTTGAATGAATTGTTGGCTCTATGTAAGCTAGTTCTAGTGAGAACTATAGCTCTGGGAGAAGGCGATAAGACACTGTCACCCCGCCAAGAGACGTGGCACTAGTTTCAACAGTAGGTATATAATATTATGACGTCTCATGACAAGACTAATAACCATTTTCAATCCAAAAGTCGACGGGGTTTAGAAAAAAGCAAGTCAGGAACGGTTAATACAAACGACATCAACGCGCGCGCGTTGTGTGTATTACAACGATTTGACATTCAATAGACGCATTTTTTTTGCACTAAAAGCCTACGGCGGATGTCTTCATAAAAGAAGATCATCAGATAGTTAAGATATATTATCTGGGATACGTTTGAAATCTTTTGCAAGGCCCTTTAAATCGCCGAAGGTATTTACAATACTTAGTAAACTTACCACATCATTAAGTGCACCGTCTAAAGTCTGATTAATTCCTTCTTGCACGACTTCGGTAACATTCTGGAAGTGAGATAAAAAAATGTTTAGATGATATTGTACGAGTGTGTTACGATGTCACCATCTACAATGAATCACCGACCAGATGTATCACCTCATACGAGATTGCGAAAGACATGGAACCTTCTAGAACATCGATTCCGAATTTTATGAGAAATCTGACAGTGCATTTCATTTCCATCGTGGGACCACCACCAGTTTTCCCAGTGCCTTTTTGCTAGAATCGCTCTTGCGAGAGGACGTTTAGTATAATTGCGGGATCAATCGCGATCACCCCTAATTTTAAGTGAATAGACTAAGAACATTTGTAACTTTCTACATTAAAGTTGTGAATGGACATATCTCGTCTTTTTTAAAATCCCCTCTGACGGCCAGTACACGTAATTGGCGCAGTCGGTAGTGGGTAGTTGGTTAGTGCGTGAATCTAACATCGAGGACCACACTGATAGGTGTCGTATCGGACGACACGGTGCAACTATGATCTACAACCTCCGTACGTACAAGTGCCAAGAAGAAGATTTACCGAGCCGCCACATCCAGACATCGATGAGAAAGCTCCAAGACGAGATGCTGCTACTGTGAGTCATAGAATAGTTACGCAAATTCTATTGGTTGCTATTCCCTCACTCTCACAGTACCTATCCTAGTTCCTAGTTACCTAGTTTCTAATAATTATATCGTATACCTGATATCGGTGTACCTCTTAGTTAAATCTATCTTATTAGTTGTATACCTAATATCGGTGTACCTCTTAAGTAAATCTATCATAGTTATATCTAAAATCGATATACCTAACTACCAAAATTTTTCACCCACGAGTAGGTAGGGGTCTTAGACCCAGTAGTCGTGAGGAAATAAGGAGACAGCTAAGCGACCAAAGTCGTAACTTAGACCTTATAGAAGTAATAGACGAAAGCTTAGAAGATAATTATTTTAGAATGACGGAAAATCAGCAGAACGAGGTACCGACCCTCGCCGCCGAAAATATGGCACCTCTGCAACCCCAGGTTGATTATACGGACAGGATTTACAAGGCTTTAAGATTAGTGCCTGAGTTTGATGGAAACTCTAATGTCCTGATAAAATTTTTGAACATTTGCGATCAGCTTGTGCTCACATATGTCAATCCAGCCCCAGGCAACGAACTAAACAACTATGCTATGTTAAATGGCATATTGAATAAAGTAAAAGGACCCGCCGCTAGAACACTAGCAACGAATGGCGTAGCCTCAGACTGGAATGGCATAAGGAATGCATTGATAAATTCATTCTCAGACCATCGTGATGAATCTGCTCTATATACGGATCTATCAATGTTGCGTCAAGGCAATGATACCCCACACGTTTACTATGAACGTGTCCAAAATCTACTCAATACCATCATGACCTATGTCGAACTGCATGACGAAGTTTCAACTACTGTGGAAGCGAAACGAACTTTGTATAAAAAGTTAGCGCTTCAGACATACCTGAAGGGTTTGAAAGAACCACTAGGCTCTCGAATTAGATGCATGCGACCCCCAACCTTAGAGAAAGCCCTGGAGTTTGCTCAAGAGGAATTAAACGTAATGTACCTACAGAACAAAGAACCGAGAAAATTCCCCCCCGTGTATTCGCAAAATGCTTCCCGATCAAACCCAACTCAATTTCTGGTGCCCCGACCAGCGTTTGTTCCCCAAATGCCTCCGCCAAATGTGACTAGGCCCATTTACAGCCTTCAACAGCCCAACACCCCGAATAGACCCCGTATCAAGGACCATCAAGGACCCAACAAATGTTCGGTGCCCTGCCCCGTTCTGACATGTCCACCGGTTTTAAAATTCAACCGCGACCCCAGCCTATGAATTCATTCCAAAACCGACCAACACCGATGAGTGGTGTAAGTCACCCCGTTGCCCGGACTCTACCACCGATTTCTCGTAATGTAGCTCCTTATCAGCCGCAACGAGAAATGCACAGTAACGAAGCGTACGAGACATACGACCCTAACACTTACGATGACTATAACCAAGAGTACCCGGAGTACCCCGGCTTTGTATCGAATGACTGTGACAACCTCCAAATGACTGACCCACAACAGCTCGACTATGACCAGACTCAACAGACCGAGCAGGATTTTCCCCCGGATTCGAAGCCGAATTCCCCAGAATAGAATTAAATCTTCAGCATCGGAGACAACTCCCGTACATCCAGATTTTCAACCCCCCCCCTGAAACTACTCATTGACACAGGTGCAAACCAATCGTTTCTTAGCCCTGAAGCGGTTGAAAGATATTTTCCATATACGCCCCTGGACTATGACCCTTTTATAGTGACGAACATACACGCTACGACGTCAAATAACTACTCAATCAGAATTCCCTGCTTCCCCGAGTTCAATGACCGATTACCTATAAAATTATCTGTCTATAGATTCCATAACTATTTTGACGGCTTAATTGGATGCGATTTGTTGGAACAATGGAAGGCAAAAATAGATCTTGGAAAGAGAATATTCATCACTCAATTTGCAACAAATCCCATTCAGATGTATGAGTCGCCTCAGAATAAAACTCTATATGAGACTGTAGTACCTGCACAGTCCACTCGACTAGTTAGAATGCCCACCAATGTACCCAACGGAGATATCTCCATAGACCAACAGACAATTTGTGGCTGTAATGTCAATGACTGTCTATTCAGATCCCAAGATAGCCAAGCGTATGTTGAGGTATCGAACCCGACTCACAATGACCTCATATTTTCACTCAAAGACCCCATTCGCGCATATGAGTTTAGCGAATCGACTTTACCACCAATGATGGCTAATCGCACACAAGAAGTCTTATCGCGTCTACGTACTGAGCATTTAAACGTCGAAGAAAGAACTAACTTAATGATGCTTTGTAAAGAATATGCCGACGTATTTTATATCGAAGACGAACCACTGACTTTTACAAACCAAGAGAAGCATATTATTAGGACGACTGACGAAATTCCCGTGCACACTAAGATATACAGATACCCCCAAATTCACAAAAAGGAAGTTCAATCTCAGATTCAAAAAATGTTAGACCAGGGTATGATCAGACCCTCAAATTCCGCATGGAGTGCCCCTATTTGGATAGTACCAAAAAAGGTAGACGCCTCCGGTAAAACCAAGTGGAGACTAGTAGTTGACTTTAGAAAACTTAACGAAATACAATAGACGATAGGTACCCCATTCCCAACATAACCGACATCCTAGACAAGTTAGGAAATTGCCAGTACTTTTCTTGCCTAGACATGGCTAGCGGATTTTATCAATTGGAGACCCACCCTGATAGTATTCATAAAACCGCGTTCAACGTAAATTGTGCCCCCGGACACTTCGAATTTTTACGCATGCCTATGGGACTAAAGAACTCTCCCTCAACATTCCAGCGCGTAATGGACAACGTGCTTGGAGGCCTTCAAAATGTCATTTGCGTGGTGTACTTGGATGACGTTTTAGTATTTTCAACGTCATTACAGGAACATATCGTAAATCTGCGTAAAATATTCCAGAGATTGCGAGAATCTAACTTCAAAATCCAGATGAACAAATCTGAATTTTTGAAGCATGAAACTCCCTACTTAGGTCACATTATCACCCCCGACGGAGTCAAGCCCAACCCTGATAAAATTGCAGCAATCAAAAACTACCCCATCCCCAGAACCCCGAAGCAGATAAAAGGTTTTCTAGGATTGTTAGGCTACTACAGACGATTTATACCAGACTTTGCTAAACTGACAAAACCTATGACAGTGTGCTTGAAAAAAGGTGCTAAAATAAACCTTACCCCCGACTACATAAAGTGCTTTGAACACTGTAAAACTCTATTGACGAATGACCCTATATTACGTTACCCCGACTTTACAAAAGACTTCATTTTGACAACTGACGCTTCGAACTTCGCCCTTGGTGCAATTCTCTCACAAGGACCGATAGGTACAGACTGACCCGTAGCATATGCGTCTAGGACCCTAAATAGTAGCGAAATTAACTACTCTACTATTGAGAAAGAGATGCTTGCAATCGTATGGGCTACCAAGTATTTCAGACCATACCTTTTTGGACGGAAGTTCAAAATCGACTTCACAGTCGTCTACAAAAAAGGCAAGAACAATACCAATGCCGATGCCCTATCGCGCGTCGAAATTCATAATGAAGAACTCGCTTCTATGATAGTGAACATCTCTTCCTCAGGGTCATCCACCATTACTGCCTCCGATGACAGACCATTTCTCAGCCAGTCATCCACGGATACCGCACCCAGTGAAACACCACTGAATAGCCCCCTTCCACTCTTCACTGCACATTCAAACACAGATATACCACCCCCCGGAGACGCCCCCATTCACGTCAACTCACCCGCTGAAACAGTTCATACCAGTGTGGAGAATCCCATACTCAACTTGCCCATTTCAGATGAACCTCTGAATAAATTCCGTAAACAACTTGTGATAAAAGTTGTCCCCACTTCCGCTTGCCAGCGCCCAAAAATAGTAAAACCTTCTGAGACCTTCCAAAGAACATACGTTGAAATTACAGAGAGTAATTTTGAGGATAAGTTAATTGATGTCGTAAAAAGATACATCGACCCCAAGCTTCGAACAGCCATATTAGTACAACCCCCTGAAAAAATGTACGACATTGTCCCTGTCATACAGAGAACTTTCAAAAGTTCCTCTATGAACTTAGTTCTGGTGAAACATGAACTTGAAAATGTACCTGAATATTTGACCCAACAGAGCATCATTCAAAATTATCATGAAGGAAAAACCAATCACCGTGGCATAAATGAAACATTCCTGTCACTGTACCACCGATACTTTTGGCCCAAGTTAAAAGAAAGCATTACAAAATTCATTAGCAACTGTAACATATGTAGTTCCGCGAAATACGACCGCAATCCATTGCGCCCTCAATTACAAATTGTCCCGCCACCGACAAAACCTTTCGAATTAGTACACGCAGATGTGTTAACCATTGAACAGGAAAAGTACTTCACCATCATAGATGCCTTCTCAAAATTTGCACAAGCCTATAAAATCCCGGATAGCACTGCCCCCAGCATAGTTAAAGCCCTATTAACTTTCAGCTCACATTATGGTTTTCCTATGAACTTAAAAACGGACCAAGGAACCGAGTTCACAAATCAGGTCGTTTCAGAACTGTTAAAGTTACACAAAGTCCAACACCATACCACCGCAGCTCATGCCCCTAACGAAAATGGTATGATAGAACGATTTCATAGTACACTCCTAGAGCACCTTAGATTATTAAACATTCAGCACAGAAATGAACCTGCCCAAAATCTTGTTCCATACGCCATTATAGCATACAATAGCTCTATACATAGTCTAACTAAATGCAGACCCTTTGATCTTGTAACTGGACATTTTGACCCCCGAGACCCGACCGACATGAACTTGACTGAAAGATTACTACAACAGTACCTACAGGAACATCGCAATAAAATGGATACAATCTACCATATCATACATGACTCATCAACAGCTGAACGTACCGCGCTGACGTCACAACGCAACGACAGTAGAGAACCCATTTTAAATTACAGACCAAACGAGGAAATATTCATGCTAGACAAAAACTCGCACCACGATTCACCCATGACAAAGTCGTTTCAAACTTACCCATTCATATTTACACCTCAAAGAAACGTGGACCCATAGCCAAAAATCGAATAAAGAGGCCTTTAAAACATAGATCACTTGACTTGTTACAGGATCATACTAACCCTGACCAGCCAGGCCCCAGCTCAAGACATCCGACTTGACAGATTGGACGACGGACCCGGTATTTTGCCCTTTGACCTAGGCCCTACCAAGATCATATCCCATCACCATACATTCCTACAAGATATAGACCTTGACCTGTTACAGACACATCTGACTACTACAAAATCTCAACTAACTGCCGCAGCTAATAGTATCAATAACGAGAACTATAGTTTATTCAAATATCAAATCATTCACCTATTCCATAAAATAGATAAGATATCCTCGCAACTCGATACCTTCCTACCTAAGAGAGCTAAGCGTGGCCTATTCAACCCATTAGGTAGTTTTATCAAAAGTATAACTGGTAACCTCGACTACAGCGATGCTCTGAGGTATGAAAATATCCTTCAAAATTTACAGAAAAACGATCATGACTTATCTGAAAGTTTCAATAACCATATTTCCTTATACAAGGCAATGACGATCCAACAAACTCAGATTTTAAATAACTAAACTACTAATCAGGCAAAGTTAGCGAAAGCGCTATCATATTTCATAAACAATTCCACCTCAGATAGAGTACAACTGGCTCACTATACCCAGCTGACTCAGTTATTCGCCTTGATCAGCGAAAACATACAAGACTTAAGTATGGAGATAGATAAGTTAGAGAATATATTAGCTTTTAGTCGTACAGGCTACTTGCACCATTCTATTTTATCACTTAATGATATCACCTATATGATAAGCAAATTAAACCTTTTGTATGAGCCTGAACAAATTTTAAAGTTAGATTTGAGATATTACTATTATCATGTATTTTTATCTATGTTATCACGTAAGTGACCTATGTCTTTAGTGATAATAAATTTCATTAAACCTTAAACCTTACTATGATTTGATTAGCTTAGGATGTTATTTTATAGATAAAAAGATCGTGATTGTCCTTAAATTCCCTCTAACTACTACATCATCCTATAAACTATACAGACTCTGCCCAGTACCTAATAAATTCCATAACGTCATCGTTCCCCCGTTCCCATTCCTAGCAACCAACTCCAAGGAGTATGCGTACATAGAGGCAGAATGCCCGAAGGTCGACATCTGGTACATCTGCGAGCAACAGCTGAGCCACCAGATCCGCACGCAACGTGACTGTATCGACACCCTGATATACTTGCAAGAAATAGACGCAACATGCAGTACTACTCCTATCTCTATGTCCAAGGAAGCGCTAACCGAGCTAGACAGTCAGCACTACATCATTTCGTTCCCGAAACCTACAAAAGTCGACATCTTCTGCGGACCACAGCAGCATCAGATCCTAGAAGGCAGTTTTCTAGCAACACTTCCTAGAAATTGCAGTATTCGAGCACCGAAATTCACTATTGCCAACTTCAATGATAAACTTCGTGGACAACCTGTCGAAATCATCATATTCCCACAGTCAACTTCGCTGTCGAAACCATCTTCCGAGAATCGGCGACTTGACCTGACCACAATCGACTTGAACAAATTGCACGATATCCAGAAACAAATTACAATGGAAATTCCGACGAAATCAATCACTTCCGACTTACTGACCACCTACCATACAACAATACCTATGTATGTACTGGTGACATTCTTCACAGTTGCACTGATTGCATTTTACCTTCGACATAAGAAGACAAAGAAGTTGAACCCATCCGCTGAACCCAATTTGGAACTATCACCTCTACCTGAGACTACTACTTCAGCCAGAAACCTATCTCCGGAAGAGAAAAGAGCCGCAATATTCGCCGTAGACATAGGCAAATAGTTGCTCATCTTGGAGGGGAGGTGTTACGATGTCACCATCTACAATGAATCACCGACCAGATGAATCACCTCATACGAGATTGCGAAAGACATGGAACCTTCTAGAACATCGATTCCGAATTTCATGAGAAATCTGACAGTGCATTTCATTTCCATCGTGGGACCACCACCAGTTTTCCCAGTGCCTTTTTGCTAGAATCGCTCTTGCGAGAGGACGTTTAGATAATTGCGGGATCAATCGCGATCACCCCTAATTTTAAGTGAATAGACTAAGAACATTTGTAACTTTCTACATTAAAGTTGTGAATGGACATATCTCGTCTTTTTTAAAATCCCCTCTGACGGCCAGTACACGTAATTAGTGTATGGTTTAGTTTATTTTGTTAGATGTTTACATAATATTTACATTTTACATGTATAGGTATAAAGCCTAGTTAAATATGTACATTTAATAAAAACTAACAATTAAATATAAATATTAAAAAGATAAAAAAAATTGAGGCAGGTCACTGCCGCCGACGCTGGCCAAGGTGCCCAGAAGGCTAGCGGCGTTGCCTCGCTGTATAGCGAGACTCAGCCTTTGCCCAAGGTAAGCTCCAGCCCTCCGGTCATTAGAGGCGTTGACCAGGCGAGACAAAAGTTCTTCGAACAGCGCTCGCGCCTCTGGACTGGACCCATGGACCGAGCGTTTCTACTGCAAAAGGCAGTGAATTAGAAATTCATTTTTGGGACCTGATGAAAAGAGTTCTATCGAATTTAATGTCACTTCACTTTACCGAGCTATTATGTTGACCATTCGTCCCAAAATTTTTGGAGCGACAATGAATCTTTCATAATTCGCTTTAAGATTGAACAAAATAATACCTTACAAAAACTTACATGTTTGACAGCAAATGCATCGTACGCGGCCACTAGCAGGCAACAGATGGCAGCACCCCCAGTCGAGATGAAGGTCAACGCCCTCTTCCCGGTATAATGCACCAGCACCACACAAGCTCCCGAACCGAAGATCTGCAGTAAACCCAGGATCAGCGTCGCGAAGTATCGGTCTATCGGCGCGTCGAGGCTTTGGAATATCGAGACCGCATATGTCTGGAATAAAGGATATAGTCGCACTACCTGTGAGCCAACATTGAGAAGAACAAAAGAAATAATCAGTGAATCTGTTATATACTATGCCTTAGCTCCTACACCACCTAAAGGACTAACAGGTACAGGAATAAAGGATAACAATAAATTAAGGGATGTAAAGGGGGTAGATATTGATATTAACCCTTAGTTCGCAACGACAATCCTGGATGACATCCGAAACAAAATAATATCAAATTGCACTTTTACTAATAGTTGCTTACTGATCTTTGTGGTAGACTTCATAGAAAATGTGATAAAAAAAAAAATTGAACCGATAACCAAGGCATTTACTATATGATTTTACTTAAATTATAGCACTGTCATATTTCATGCGCGGTAGGATGGTTATTAAATCACTATTATTAACAAGTACATTTAGTTTTACAATAAAGCACAACTTCTTATGACTAATAGCTGTAGTTAATAGTTAAGTTTATATATATACAATATTTGTATTGGAAAATATTTTTATTTGACTAAGGATAGGTATTATCTATCTAGGTTTTATACAAAACAGATAGCACAGTCACTATCTTATTTTATTTTGAACTCAGTCAAGTTTTTGACTAATGAAACGCCTGCTTCTATTGAGCAGTGTAATAATAATGACATGTACTCCTTGGAATCTGTTCCAAGCTCTTTAAATTAACCCATAGGACAACAGAGAGTAACTCTGGCAGTAATATTAATATTTGTATAAATATACCTTCATCTTGCCCATTAAATCAAGTTACTAGTAATGAAAAATGTAAAAGTAAGAATATTTTAAACGTGGTTCATCAAAATATACAGGGCATGTTAAGTAAAGAACTGGAAATTGAGTTATTCATGAACTGTAATAATATTGATATTTTATGTATAACAGAGCACTTTTTAAAGAGTTATCAGTTCATGTTCAACTTTAATAACCACCACGTTGCTAGTTCATTCAACAGAAAAACAGCTGATCGCGGTGGCTCCTTAATACTTGTAAGTAATAGTTTTAAATATAAGGAACGAGTTGACATAGTGAGCCTGTCTGTTGAG
The DNA here is from genome assembly GCA_949825045.1 of Argyresthia goedartella. Classification (NCBI taxonomy): domain Eukaryota; kingdom Metazoa; phylum Arthropoda; class Insecta; order Lepidoptera; family Argyresthiidae; genus Argyresthia; species Argyresthia goedartella. The sequence continues at coordinate 12,098,303 of OX463806.1, forward strand.
CGTACCATGGAAATAGCCTGTATTGAACTTGAACAACTTATTGTAATGAGCGTATACAGACCACCAGATTCATCCTTTGATTTATTCGAAAAGAAAATGGATGAAGTGTTGATTAAAATCAGCGATAAAAACAATTTTTTTATAATTTGTGGTAATTTTAATGTTAATCTGTTAGAGGATAATAATATTTGTACTAGATTAAAATCTTTATTTTTATGTCACAACATGAACTATCTGTTTTTGGAACCTACTAGAATTACTGCAACATCTGCTACCTGCATTGACAATATATTTACTAACATTACGCCCATTTTCAAATCGGTCATCAATAAATTAACCTCTGATCACTCTGGTCAGATAGGTATATTCAATATTAAAATAAAAAAGGACCAAAAAGAGGATATTACATGTGTGCCCGTTAGTGACACTCGGCTTGAACACTACAGGAATAATATTTTAGATAAACTATGGGAAATACCATACAGTGACGATCCAAATTTGTTGTACAACTCAGTATTTAACCTTGTCAAAAATGAATATGATACGGTATTTAAATCAAAAACTATAAAAGTTAATAACAAAGCTTTGTTTAGTGATTGGGCGACAGTTGGAATTCATAGGAGCAGACGAAGATTATATGAACTCTATGAAGAGAAATCATATAACAAAAATACGGCCTTTCTAGATTATGTTCGTAGTTATTCAAAAATGTTTAAACGCGTTTGTGCCGTAGCTAAATCTAATTTCATTAAAAACAAAATTGAATCTAGTAGCAATGTAATGAAAACGACTTGGCAAATTATAAACAGAGAGACTGGAAAGGCCAAAGATACACATAATAACTTCAAGCTTAAGATAGATAATCAATTGCTAAGTACAGACCTAGAAGTAGCAAAAGCTTTTGAAAATTTCTTTACGGACATTCCAGTTTCAACAACCAAGTCTTTAAGTTCATCTTCCGCTGCTGCTGAATCTATACTTAAACAAAACTTTGAGGATTGTAAAACATATTTTAAATTTAGGCACGTAAATAATGAAGACATTGTAAAAGCGTTTAAATCCCAGGAAATGAAAAAGACAGCTGACGCCCATGGTCTATCAGTAAAAATTATTAGTTCCATTGTAGATTGTATTGCACCTCACCTTTGTTGTATATTTAATCAATGTATAGATAATGGTGTGTTTCCTGACTTGATGAAACTAAGTAAAGTTATACCTTTATTCAAAGCTGGTAGTACATCAGACCCCACCAATTTTAGACCCATATCGATACTACCAACGCTTAGCAAAATATTTGAAAAACTCATACTTAATCAATTGCAAAGTCATTTTTATCTCAATAATTTAATTCATATTGCTCAGTTTGGTTTCACAAAGGGTCGTTCAACAGCCGATGCTGGTGTTGAACTAATCGACAATATTTTTGATGCCTGGGAAGACGCAATGGATGCAATAGGTGTCTTCTGCGATCTATCCAAGGCTTTTGATTGCGTCCATCATGACACTCTTGTCAGGAAGTTACGCCATTATGGTGTAAAAGATCAGGCACTTGGCCTTCTGGAGTCATATCTATCAGATAGGGTTCAGATGGTCGATGTTAATGGGAAAAGATCACCTGGGTCTTCAATAAGTATGGGCGTACCGCAAGGTTCAATTCTTGGTCCTTTCTTGTTTTTAGTATATATTAATGATTTACCATACCTTGTTAAAGCAAAACATGGGTTAGTATTGTTTGCCGATGATACTTCTTTGATATTTAAAATTAAAAGACAGCAATCAAATTATGACGAGGCAAACAATGCTATCTCTAGTATAGTGAACTTAATGAAAAGAAAACTAAATTTATTAAATTCGTGTTACCCAATGTGAACCCGGTAACTACAGACATATTTATAAAAGGACAGATTGGACCTTGTGCAGTCGACTGTCTTTTTGGGCATTACTTTAGACGCCAAACTACAATGGGATCCTCATATAAATAAATTGTCGAACAGACTGAGTTCGGCAGCGTTCGCAGTTAAAAAAATTAGAGCTCTTACCGACGTAGACACCGCTAGACTAGTCTACTTTAGTTACTTTCATAGTCTAATGTCCTATGGTATTTTATTGTGGGGTCACGCTGCGAATGCTAATAGTATATTTATTCTGCAGAAACGGGCTGTTCGTGCAATTTATAGATTAGGGCCTAGAGTGTCACTGAGGGAAAAGTTTAAAGAAATCAATATTCTGACATTTGTGTCTCAATATATCTATGACAATCTTGTGTAAGTAAAAAGAAATATAACTAATTTTCAGAAGTACAGTGATATACACAATTTTAATACTAGAAATAAAGACAAGTTGGTTGCTTATGTAAGCCGACTACATAAAATTAGTAATTATTTTAAAGGCTATTTAAAGGCATTCTTGTATACGCTATTACAATAAGGTCCCTACTGATATTAAAAACTTACCTTTAGACAAGTTTAAAATAATAATAAAACAGAAATTGTATAAAAAAGGTTACTATAGGATATCTGATTACTTAGAGGACAGATGTCCATGGGAATAGATTGTTTGAGTAACAGGCTGTTTCGATATATAATTAGCTCATTTTGTAATTTGACAATATTTTATTTAAAAAAGGAAACGCAAAAGATGCGACGACTGTGGAGTTTCTTCGGTGAGCTCTTCTCCACAGATTCCGCCATTGTGTTAGAGAACTCACCCAAAAAAATGTAATGACGGATCTAAGTGATGTAACAACATCCTATGGAAATAAATGATTTTTGATTTGGTTTGATTTGATTTGATTTAAGGATTCTTGTGCAAACTTTTTCATTTCACTAACAAATTATAAAATTACTAGGGTGATTGTTACTATGTGGTTTGTGACTAACACTGCAAGAATTTGTTTTGTTGTTCACCTATTAGCAGAAAAGTACTTGACAAGATATATTTAGAAAAATGTTTTCGTTCTTTTTTGTATGGAACATGTGGTGAGTTGGTCGTTGATAACATTTGCTTCAGATTGAAGCAACTTGTCATAGAACAAGACCCAAAGACTCATTTTTTCGCTAGAGCTTGCACCGTCACCAGACAAAAGTAGTTACATTTCACATTTCACAATACTTTATTGCACAGAACATTACAACAATACATTATGCACGAAATTAAAAGCAAAGGAGAGCTTTAGTTATTTCTCAACAGAGATTTCTTCCAGCAAACCTATCAGGATAGGATACGTATAAACTGAAAAGGGTAGTCTAGTCTATACTGACTATAAAAATACATATAATAAAAGAAAAGTAGATACAATAAAAATAACAAATAATAATAAACAGATAAATACAATAACTTAAATATACAATACCTATGATGAAAGAGAAAGTAAGTGCTCTTTGAAGTGATTCTTAAAGGAGAAGAGAGTGGGACTGTCCCTAATAGTGCAGGAAAGTGCATTCCACAGCCGAATGGCCCTCAGCCTGAACGAGTGCACGTAGGCGACGGTGTTATGCTGCGGAATACATAAAATCGTGTGAAATCTCCGCTCCTTGCCTCTGGAGAAAAGAAACTCAAAACGTTCATGAAGGTAGGAAGGATATCTGGGGTTTCTCAAGATGTTGAAGAGTAAAGCCAACATGAGGGAATCGTAGGAGGGTTACTTGCGATACTGCGAGGCCCGACGACGGACCGAATCCTGAGGTTCTGAAGTCGTTCGAGTTTATACAGTTGTTCTTCATTCGCACTCACCCAGCAAGCAACGAAATAGTCAATTAAGGGAAGTAGAAGGGACTGGGCTAGAGTGACTTTAGTATGCCGTGGAAGGAAGTATTGTAATCTCCGAAGAGAGTAAAACGATGCAAAGACTCGTCTGCTGACCTCGGAGACATGGGGCGACCAAAACAGCGTGTTATCGAATACAACTCCGAGATTTTCTCCGAGTAGACTCTCTGGAGGTGATATCCACTTATACTCTTCTAAAATTTATAAGGCTGCCAAGCCTTTTCGTGAATCCCAATTGTTCCTGAATAAGTTGTATGAAAAGGAAGGATTTAGGCTAGAGGCCACACACCTAAAGCCAATTTTTCATAGAATAGTCACTCTTGCCATACATCAGTAATTACAGCTCATTCCAGCTGGTTATGTTCACCAATGTCCACCTCCCACTTCTGCCTGCTCCCACGAACGCATCCGACGGTATCAGAGCTAACATTTATACCTGAATGTTCTAAATTGTAATTATTATTTTTTTGTTTAACGTTTCTGAGCTAGGGGCAATGGTCTTTGTAAACGACATATGTTTGTGTCCTTTTTCGAAGGCTTCCCAATGTTTTATGTGACGGGCATATAAATAATTATTCGGCAGCTATATATGCATAAGTAAGATTTTTTAAACATTTTTCCTCATGGCTCTATACCTAAACTAAACCAATAAAACAAAAAAAACTAGGATTTGAGTATTTCTTTGTCTGTCCTCTAAAGGGTAACCGCGTAGGTACCCGGGCAAGTTAAGAAGGTACTGGGTCGAATGACGTTTGTTGACGTTTGTTGACTAAATCGAAATACGAATAGTACAATCAATATCGGCTTAGGTTGTCCGTTGTCTTTCAGTCAGTCAGTGTAGCGTTTTATTAACCTCTTGGCAGTTCCAGCGAGCGGGAGGTGGTCGCTGGTTTTCATAGGTCTTGAACTTTATTACCAAGCAATGAGGTTCAAAATCGCGGGCCATTGTTATGGCCGCCGAAAAACGCCGGTTATAAAATGCTAACCTTACAACGCACAACTTAAATCTAATATCGGTTTTGAAACATTATTCTAAGCTCGCCCTGGTAGTAGATGCAAGAGTAAACGTACAGCAAGAAACGGAATAAGTTTGCAGACAATAGGTACCTTGGGTTGATGTAATGACGTAATGGTATCATTAATTACAAATTATCATTATTTAAATGCAATAAGTATCATTGAATAGTGTATTCTAGTGATAAGTATCAGTGCCGCAGTAAAATGTACGTACGCAAAGTTTATATGTAATAATTACACTTATCTTTTTAACCGGTTTTACCTCAAGCATGTTGTATAGTTTTTAGGGTTCCGTACCCCAAGGATAAAAACGGGACCCTATTACTAAGACTGTCTGTCCGTCTACCACCAGGCTGTATCTCATGAACCGTGGTAGTTAGACAGTTGAAATATTCACAGATGATGTATTTCAGTTGCCGCTGTAATACTAAAAATTAGAATAAAATAAATATTTCAGGGGGCTCTCATACAACAATTCTTTCAATACCACATACAAACTTATGAATGCACCTGGTCACGTACATGGAGTGTGAAAGTAGCCGCACCAATAACTTTGTAAACAACAATTGGCTATGTAAAATGCAAACTACTCGCTCCACACCATCCCTACCGTTGTACAGTGGTATGGAACCTCCCCGTGCGCAAGTTTGACTCGCACTTGACCGGTTTTTATAAGTTAATAAGCCTGCGAACTTTTCTTTATGATATGTTTGCCCGTCAACCATTGTTTTTGTTGGAGCATGTATTTTTTTTATTTAAAAAAAACTTGTGAACAGTTTTCAGCCCTGGCCCAGCGTTTTCCATTTCTATATGTACAATCGAACCAACTGAATCATGACCCACTTGCCTGATAATTCGTTTGAAACTTTCAAACTTGTAAGATCTATCGTAATGTCAGTGTCTAATCAAATGATAACAAGTTCGTTACCAAGGAAATAAACCTTCAAGCGAATTTCGACCTACTTGCATTTAAGGGTTTTAGCAAAATAAGCTTATGGTGGGTCATGATTCAGATGGTTCGATAGTACATGACTCAGAACTAGCTGTCTTTTTTGTCGCTGTAGAATTAGTAGAAAAATGCTTAGCTTACCTGAAGAGTGGTCATCCCACTGAAATGGCCAACGAAGAAAGCATAGGAGACCAGGAAGTATGGCACCAAGAAGCTTTTGTCCAGGTAATAAGACAACTTCTCTGATATCGTCTCCGCCATTTCACCGGAGTCAACTGTCAAAGATATATATGCAGTATGCTATAAAACATAACTGTACTTTAATTTTAATAAGTCTATAATTATAATACCTCTATTTGAAATCGGGGTTTATAATCGTACTAACCTTGCTTACTTTTGAATAATGCTTGAATATCTTTTAACTCTTCTTCAACCATGTGAGGTACTGTCCAGCCACGCAGCCATTGTAAACTCTGAAAATAATAATAATGCGCTTGCAAAGACAACACCAGAAACTAATAAAACCGCTTTTTTGGTGGGTTAGTTTAGAGAATCTAGAATATAACGGACGTTTTGGGAACAGATTATCTTGTTCCAAAATTGGAACCATTGGGAGTTAAAACCAACTACACAGTCCAGTGACATTAGCTGTGATCTCCGGTTATGAGTTATTCAAATTCAGTACATGCTGCATGTGAGCAAAGTAATCCCACAAAAGTAGATCAGCTCATGAGTAAACGTGGGTTCTTAGTGTACCTTCCTAGCTTCATCGTGTTTCTTCACAGACACCAGCCAATGTGGAGACTCGGGTACAAAGCAGAGCGCCACAACCGCTAACACCTAGAACAAAGATCCACTTTTGTCAGTAGTCACTACTGAATCCTTGATTCCGAAGAGTCCTGTTTATATTTACCCAAGACCTTTCGGAATCAATATCAGCTTAGTGCTATTGTAACTAACGTTTACTTCAAAATATTAAGAGTTTATTATCAAGACCGACTGAGTAAACGCTAGTAATCTGTCTAACTACATATCTAGGTTTCCATTACTACATATAATAATTTATCAGCGATTATGAAGTATTTTGAAATTGCAGTGCATAAAAATAACTTTTTAGACCTGTTGTAGGGACAAGTAGGTATTTACAAGAATGAGAAGAAAAACAATAGATGACCTCTATGGTGTTGCGGTCGAGGCTGAGAGGTCCCGGGTTCGAACCACGGCTGGGGAAGTAGAAAAAATAATCCAATGCTTCTGGTTCCGTGGGAACGCAGGGTAAGTTCCAGTAAGGAGCCAGAAGCAATGTATGGGCCTATATGTAAAAGTTTCATTTAAGGTTATGTTATAGTAGTTTATGTGACTGATACATAATGCCTAATTATGTACAGTTACATACACTAGTTTATCTACACACATATCATAAGCTCTCTTTGATGTGTTCAGGAACCCCATGTTCGACCGGCATTGTGGCATTGATCATTGCTCTGCACTTGTTTAGCTTGTTCAGTAGTACCAACTTCACAGACAAACTAGAGGCGGCACGCAGGCGGGCGTCGACGTTCAAAATTTGAATGTCATAATTTGACGAAAATTTCTACATTATGGTTATAATGTATCAATATTCAGATAAGAAACGAGTTTTTACCAAGTAATATAGAATCATGCTGGTCGTAACGTGCGGTTTTTGGACGCAGCAAAGAGGGTTTATGATACGTGTGTAGATAAAATGTATCAAGTGACAGTTGTCAAAATTCCTAAGGCGTCATTTTTCATAACTTGTTTTTTATTATATCCAGTACATATAACCGGCCATTTCTACCCTCTGTCTGTAACTAATCGATCAATCAGCCCTTAATCATCTACTACTGGGAATACACGGAAACATGGCCCTATGGCAGGCAGGGAGGCTCAGCTCCCCTAGACAAGTTGCCTTCGCTAACTTAGGGCTTAAGTGCATAATTAGTTAATTACTAACGACAATAATGCATCTTTAGCTTAAATTATAGGCGAAAAATGTGAGATAAATATTATGTTATATAAAGTTTGTTAGAGAGAACCCTTCATGGAAGATATATAACTATCTTTTATAATAATTATAATAATAAAAATAAAACAACCTTTCTTCGTGATACATTATTTTCTATTAAATAGAAATTCCCTCGGAGGCGAAATCAGTTTTCTATATGATACTAACACGCAAAAAAGTTTGATTAAAAAAATAAAGGTGTATGTTTTATTTTATTTTTAAAGTTATTATTAAACAAGTTAATTAACATTTTATATAATTTTCAACTCGCGGAGCCGCGGGGCTCTCGTGGCGGTGCGGTTATTCTGCTGTGGGTATTTGTTTTTTTTGTCAAACGCTCAAGGCCATTGGCGCTTGTTCACTCCATAAGCGTCGAGTCGAGTGATAGATAAGTTAGCGAATGCTTGCGCCAGCTGGAACGGGGTAGATGGCGTAGTTGATAACTATAAATGAAAATTTAAATCAACCCCGCGACAAACTTAAGTGTAAGACTTATTTCCTGGTTAAGGGAATATATACCTTTCGAACCACGGATCCGATTTTAATAGAGCATGGCCAAGAAACATCGCCAAGAAACTAGCATTTACAGAAAACCGCATTAACATCTGTCCACCCGTTTGAGAGCTCTAGCCACTGACAGAAACACACAGACTCAAAAGCAGAAACTCTTAGTCGGGCGATGAAAATAGATATATGATAATATTTACCGTGAATATAATATTGACTAGCGCGAGCGTCCGCCAGTAGAGGAAGAGTCCCATGAGGAACTGCGTGAAGACGCCGACGATGATGCTCATGGAGCTGGTGGCGGAGAGAGCCCCGCGAAGGTGCGGCTGGGTGATCTCCGCCACGTACGTGAGCACCTGGGACCAGGTAAATAATTATCTGCTGGATGTATGCCTCCCGACCGCCAGGTACGGTAAGAAGGACACAAAAATAATATTTCACTTTGTATTCTCAGTTTCCAAAATTTTAACGCTGTGGGAGCCGGCCGTAGCTGCCTGCACCTGCAACTGAGCAACTATGCATATTTCATCATGTCATCATGTCATACTCTGTGATGTTACTGTTTGTTTTCTCCTAATAAAACACATGCCTTAATTATTGGTGAGTCTCGAGTCACTTACATTTTACTACAGATGTAGTGAATAATCCTTTCCTATCGGCAAAACTCGGAACAACGATACCACCCGAATGGTGCCGATGTGTCTATGAATTACTGTATTATTAAATTACGTGTAGGTATCAAATAAATCGCATACTTTATTTATCAATGTCAAATGTCAAATTGCCCGTTTGACGTATATTACACTGAGATGTTAAAACCACCACGATTCTATCATATAAAGAATTCGTTAGGTAAACAAAAATATAACTAGTTACTGAGGAAGTTTTATTTCAATAAAACGCACTGATAAAAACCAAATTCCGGTTGGGACGATCTAATGATTCTATAAGGATTGGAACCCCAAAAGTCTAACTATAAGTCGAACGAAAACGAACATTTCCGAGAAAATACGAAAGGAAAGGATTATTCACTACATCTGTACCGATCTCTCGGGTTCCAAGTTCCGCAGAATATGGCATGGCATCACGCTATGATTAAAGGACATTAAATACGTCGATTAAACGTGGTCACAATCCTGCCGCTGCCACATCGTATGGGAAAAAGTCTGACACTCTTTTTTATTGTTTTGAACACGTACCGGCGCCTCCAGCAAGCCCCCAGCCAGGCCTGTAAGTATCAGCGCGGCATACAGATAGGCGGTGCTGCTGCTGTAGTGGAACAGCAGCCAAGCCACGAAGAACGGTACGTTCACCATCTGCATGGCCTTGCGCCGGCCCATGGGGGTGGTGACCACACCAGACAGCGCACAGCCGACCGGCACCACGATGTAGTTTATTGAACCTGAGGAAAAGCGTTCGAAATATTTGTACAAGTCGATTCTTATTAAGTTAATTGTTACTGAGTTATTCGTGTAACTGCCCTTCTAAGAGTCGTTTAATAATTTATTAAGGATTAGTTAGTGAACGATTTTGTAGGTTTTTGATTATTGGAATTGGAATAAGCATTAATAGTAGTTTATGTGACTGCTGCATAATGGAGGGCATTAAAACTCGAGAGGGCTCGTTTCATAATAATATCACTCGAGAGTTTTAATGCCTAATTATTTACAGTTACATACACTAGTTTATCTACACACATATCATAAGCTCTCTTTGATGTGTTCAGGAACCGCATGTTTGACCGGCATTGTGGCTCTGCAATTGTTTAGCTTGTAATTTTGTACCAACTTCACGCAGACGGGCGTCGGCGTTCGAAATTTGAATGTCAGTACCAACTTCACAGACAAACTAGAGACGGCACGCGGGTGGGCGTCGGCGTTCGAAATTTGAATGTCATTATATGTAGAAAAACTACAGATAATGACCATTATGTGGTTTTCCAGTTACGAAACGAGTTTTTACCAAGTAGTATAACATAATGCTGATCGTAACGTGCGGTTTTTGAACGCAGTAAAGAGGGTTTATGATACGTGTGTAGATAAAGTACATTAGGTAAATGTAGCTCCTAAGGCCTCCACCGATAGGCACAACTCGTATTCGAAAAATAAAGAGCCATTGGTTATCTACTACGCTGGCTTACTCATAGACGCTGTCGGGTCGGCCGACCCTGCCCGTCCAAGCCTAAATAGATCTACCATATATACTGAAGTATACTGATATACCATAAGTTTCTGGGAAAAATATCTAGACATAGCAGGAAATGCTCGAAAATAAATTGTGGCAATCCTTGCAGCCTAGTGCGTGTTTTCTATGGTTCCGTACCCGAAGGGTGCTATTACTAAGCCTCCGCTGTCCGTACGTCCGTCTGTCAGCAGGCTGTGTGTAACTCATGAACCGTGATAGTTAAGGAGTTGAAATATTCACAGGTGATATATTTCTGTTGCCTCTATAAAAACAAATACAAAAAAACTGAATAAAATTATTTATTTATCCGTAAACCACATACAAACTCATGAATGCACCACCTAGTTACGTACATGGAGTGTGAAAGTAGCCGCACCAATAACTTTGTAAACAACATTTTGCTATGTAAAATCCAAACTACCCTGGCCTGCAAAACTAAGTACTACACTTTTTTTTTCTAAACTATAGAAGTTAGAGATTTAAAATGAAAAAGGATTCATATCAATTTTTATCAACTTTCCTTGAATAGATAATACAAAATTAAACTATTTTTCGAGGCCTTTTTGTTTTGAAATTATATCTTGTGTACTTAAAAAGTTATGGCAATTTTAAAAGTCTGATAGTTAGTTTTGCAGGCCAGTGTATTCACTCCATACCATTTCTACCATTTTACGGTGGTACGAAACCCTTCGTGCGCGAGTTCAACTCGCACTTGACCGTTTTTTTTAATAAAACATTGGTACGCCTATTAGAAGACAGTAGTCCGCTTGTCACTTAAGTTGTCATCATGTACTGTGCCTATTGAGGTGATGCAGCGTGACATGGATCTAATAAAGGCCACGTTTGCGTATATTCTTTTGGGTAGCAAATCCTTCAAATCCAATTGTATAGACCATGCCGTGCAAACTTGGCTTGTGCTGTGGTAAAAGACACGCATATTATAACTTTCGCCATTTTTGTTTGGCTCTGAGCGAGGGTGAGGTGTGAGTTAAAGCCAATCACAATTGGCGATAGTTTAACTATCGCCAATTGTGAAGATATGTAGGTGTAACTATCATAGTTACACCTACATATCTTCGGGAATACAATTATCGTGACTTACTTATCCATGATAATTCTGAACTGGTCAAATGTAGAATCTCTCCATCAACTGGGTCTCTCACAGCCGGTATGAGAATCGTCGGGAATCCTAAGGTCATGCCATATCCTGGAATTGAAAAACACGCAAATTGGCCTCCAATACTAGGATGCTATTAAATGCAGTGCATCGACTGAATAATGATTTAATAATGTTAAACTAGATCAAGATATACAGACAGTTTTATCAAATATTTATGAGTGTTTAGATTTACTTGTTATCGCCTCTATCTGGCAAACAAGTCATTAACAACTGCATAATTGTATTTATTACACAATTTACAGATGGCTTTATAACAATTACACTCAAGCCGATCATTCATTGAGTAAATAGAGAAATCAAGATACAATGTAGGTAGTAGGTAAAATTGTTATCATTAAAATATCGGTATATTCACAGGCCTTTATGCACATAACTTGATTGAACCTATTTTCTACCCTATCTTCGAACCATGGTCAGACCAAGGTTCACCAATAAAAAGTATTGCAGTGGACACACTTATGTTACAAATACTATAAACCTAGATAAAACCATTAATCCTAATCCGTTGATTGTTTATGGATGAGATTATACCTGTTATTGTACAATTCATGGCGAGGTTGTTGATTGCGTAATTTTGATTTGTCTATTCGAGACCTAGTTCGGTATCCGACTTAAGTCGTATAGTTGTTATCAATTATCATCATTGGGATACCAAGTGGAGTGTTGAATAACGGCTTATGTTTAACTGTTTATCAAATTGAGTAAAAAGTTACATCAAAAAATATTTTTTTGATCCCAAATTTTAAACCCTATTTTATACAAAATGCAAGGGTCGCCTCGCTCCTCTCCGCTTCGCTTCGGATCCAGGTTGTATTATAAAGTTGTGACCTACAAACCGAACTTTATTCGGACAGAAAGTGACCAATATCAACCAATACCAGAACCGTATTGAAACTCCATGGGGGCATTAAATTTGGTGAAGATTTAAAAAAAATGTGAGTCAAAACTTATATTGGTAAACAATATATTACCCGAATAACTAGTTAGACGGCTACGGTGGGTACGACGGGTATGGTATGTACGACAGGTACGGTGGGTACGACGGTACCTCTGCCAACACGAATGTAAAAGCTTGACTGTGGTTGTTTTTGTTTAGGATACCGAGACCATTTGGATTTGGGGATTATTGAGATTGGTATTCCTGCCGCATGTACCTTGCTTGGTCTTTGAGCGAACTCTGACCTCTCTTTCTCGCATTGGGAAAGGTGGACTCTATACCTGCTACGTAGTTAATTGGCGGCAGGTAGAGTCCAAGTCAGGATTGATGGCCAGAGGGGAAAAGGAACTGAGAGGGTGACGTCCCGCACACCTCCCCCGCAAACCCGCAAAGGCCATGTCATAGTGCTCTGTGCAAGTCCTATCGATGATTTCGATCTTCATAGCGTTGAAGTTGACACTTGTACTTGTGTGTTCTAAATGGTATCGGCTGGCCTCTTTGTGTTTATGAAAAGGTAAAACTCAATATTCCATTCTCAAGAACAAGAACTAGCTAGAAAAGTACTGGAAAATTATGACATTGAACAGAAAAAATATATTTTTAAAACACATTTCAGGAACTGGAAAAATAATACCCACTAAAGTAAATGATACAGGGATAGAGATGGAATATTTTATCATAGAAGTGGAAGTATCCAGTGACGAACGAAGATTCCTTATCTTACGATGATTCATAGTTTATTTATTTATTTATTAATACTTAAGGAGTACCAATAGCTGCAAAAACATGATATTAGTCTTAGATAGTAATTCAAAGCCAATTATAGAAACTCACAGATAGAATATTTTATCATAGAAGTGGAAGTATCCAGTGACGAACGAAGATTCCTTATCTTACGATGATTCATAGTTTATTTATTTATTTATTAATACTTAAGGAGTACCAATAGCTGCAAAAACATGATATTAGTCTTAGATAGTAATTCAAAGCCAATTATAGAAACTCACAGATAGAAGTGGCATAGAATAAAGAAAAATGTTTGGGACACTTAGCACACAATATCGCACTATGTGTACACTGTTAATACAGAATAGTGCACAATATCGCACTATGTGTACACTGTTAATACAGAATAGTGCACAAGAAAAAAAGAAAAAAATATTAAAACACCATAGCAACTAATTAGCCTAAAATAAAATTACACGTAACATGAGCAACACAACATGAACAAATAACTACCTGCAATTTACCAATCTTAAAAATTTTGATTGGAGTATTATTATGATAAAAAAACGACAAGCTGGATTTGGCCTCACAGAAGGAATTGAGCAGTTGAATACATCAATATCCATAGTCTTGACAAATTATTCGAAGACCAACTCGCGCGACTCAGGAAACTATTTTGCCTGTAATTAGACGAGGAACATTTAAGTGATACAGGGGCAAAGTGACTTTTAGATCGATGAGGCGTATTAAATGAAAGTTTATGTACATTTGATTTAAATTGTGATAAATTAAATATTAGTTCAAATAAAAGGTGATATTTAACCTTCCTTTTGTCAGTACCTTTTTTAACTATAGCTATCGACATCGACTACCTCACTAAAAATGGCCATTAACAAGTTGAGAGTTCGCTCGCGCCAAGTTAACTTTACCCTATGCGAGAAAGAGAGGTCACAACTCGCTCAGAACCTAAGAAACTTGGCGCGGCCTGTACCTAACAAGTACCTATCGTGTAGACACAAAAATCTCACGTGTTCACTCGTATAGGACGGATTATCAACAAGGTGTTCTACCAGTCTGACTTAGCGCTACTAATTATATCTACTGCCTCCGATAGCCTTTCGAGTTTCGAGTATCGCTAATTGTGAGTGTGTCGTTTTTTAAGTGAAATATTCATATTCATATTCTTTATTGCACAGAAATCTTAATAGTAAGTTAACAAAACATTTTATGAGCAAAGGCGAGCTTATCTCTAAAGAGAGATTTCTACCAGCAAACCTTGGCAGGACAGGACAAATTGTGCAACAGGAGAGTCCTAGTGCGCAATAAAACTGTACACATCTAATTGTTTACAACTAAAACATAATAATGTAATAAATGATATATACTAAATAAAATACCAAAGCAAAAAATATAATATATATCAAACATATACTACTTATATCAACATATATACATATATAAAAGTACCTATCACGAAAGAGAAAGGAAATGCTCTTTCAATCTTGTCTTAAGGGCTGAACATAGGCCAATGGCATTGAGAATTATACAAAGAAAACAAATACCCGTCGCATCGCGTCGAAGCAGACTGACGCATGCTCCCGCGCAGAAGCCCGCGGGGCAGCCCGAGCTCCGAGACCAAGAAAATTATAGAAAATATGACTAAACTCCTGCAATAACAACATTAAAAATAAAATAAAAGAACCAAAAAAATTCCCTTTTTTTTACCTATTTTTGCGTGTAAGTTTCATATAGGAAACTGATTTCGTCTCCGAGAGCTTGTTCATTTAGTTGAATAATAATGCATTGCGAAAAATATTTTTAAGTATTAAATATAACAGATATCCGGTAATTTTAAAAGTCCATTCTTATCTCTAATAGACTTTTTATAACATTTATTTATCCTACATTTTTATGTTGTCTAGTTTAGCCTAGAATTGAAGCTATAGATGCATTTTTGGCCATATTTAATCCCTTAAAAGTGAAAATTGAGGGACATCTCTAATAGCGCAGGGAAGTACGTTCCACAGTCGGATCGCCGTTAACATAAACGAGTGTTTGTAAGCGGCAAATATCTACAATTCTCGCTTGCCTTGCTTGTCCAGATTGCTATCCATATTTTTTCAGTTTTACCACAATTTTCGAATCAAAATGATGCGTGATTCATGACCTTATTCACTCACACAAAGTAAAATCGAGGCCTTACCGATCTCGTATTGAGGTTTGTTGATGGAAATTCGACACCTTAGTTCGATACATAACCGTGCAAGACTTGACCACCTACTAAAGACAGCAGCGTGTAAATATACCTACGAGAATAGGATAGAAGCGTGATACAATGACATTGTGGAGAGCAGCCCAGCCATCACCGTCTCTTACTGTTCCTGCTCTCTTCCTGTTATCGAAGGGCATGTCAACGACCACAGATTCAACGACTATCAAGTTTCAAGAAGTTATGCCAACAAGATTATTGGTACATCATCTTCACATTCGGTCCAGCGACCTAGATCTAATAAAAAATACAACTCGAACCTTATCAGTGTTCAATAATTTCATAATTTGTAATTAAGCTAAGCGCGTGCGCCGTTCTCACTGTTATTACTTGAAATTATAAACATTTAATAGTTTACAGATTGTAGCCTGATCGTAGCTAGAAAGAAGTGAGAATCTTATTTTTGTTTCAGCCTCGAGACTGCGGGACTTGACTTGACAGGATGACAGTTAATTATCTGACCATGTTTTGGGGAATGATTTACCCATCATTGTGAACAACTTTGCCCAGGAAACATATGGCCAAATGAAAAAAAAACGTCTCTTAGTACATTGACCAGAACCGATGATTAGAAGTAAGGGAAGCCCAAAATATTTTTCATTCTGGAACAAATGTTTCTACGGGAATGTTGTTCATAATGATGGATTCTATTATTCCACAAAATATGGTCAGCTCATTAAATGTCACCTGTATGCTTATTGCTTATACAGGACTTCAGTTCACTGAACTGACAGATCTGCAGTTACACCCGAACGAGGATTCAACTCTGAGGCCCAGGATGCAGAAGCATCAACTCAAAGTTTGACGGACTCTTAGAGTTGTGTGCCGTGTGTGTCGAAGCACTGATAGAGTTTATGGAGTCTCATTTACCTCTGCGAGATTCAGCCTTGAATCACCACTAGAAAGGGAGATTTCCCTTTTACATTCTCAAACCTCAATCAGTCATGTACTCTAGAGATGGGCCGAATATGGTTTTAACCGAATACGAACTTCGTCCGAACATTCGTTTAAAATAAAAAAATCAGCCGAACTTCAGTTTAATTTCGCCGCGATATCTCGAGAGCGACCTGTCATGATTTTGTTTACGCACTTACACGAATTCTCAAAATGAATAGATGCACCCCGCCGAACTAGAAGGTTTTTTGTTTATGCATAGTTATCCATTTAAATTACGTAGTAGTGAGGCATTTAAAAATACTAAGTTTTTTTGTTTAATTTAGGCAAAAATGTTTAACTTATATAATTTAAAAATAAATGACAATGAATAAAGGCCTAATTTTATTTTACGAATATTATGATAAGTATGATTTCTATTCTATTGATTTCAGTCAAAATGCAAGTGAGTATTTAACTTTTTTTTGCAACGAATGTTCGGCATTTAAACCGAATTTCGGCCGAATGCCGAAGTTCTGTTCAAGCTGCCGAAATTCGGTTAAACCGAATTTTGGCCGTTCCCTAATGTACTCATTAGTTTAGTTGATCATATTTTATTATTTTTAATTGTATCCATGTGTTTAGACTTAAACGTAAGTGTTTAACTTGTAAAATGCATGCATTATTTTTGGCTATTTGCAATAAAGTTTTTGAGTTTGAGTCTAGCACCCGTAGCAAGCCTAGCGCGACTCGTGTACTTCGCGTATTTTTTGGCGTCATCATGTTGAAATTCGCGACTCATTCATACAAAAACTAAGTGCATCTCAGATAACTTGTCCCTTATGCCTTTAAGTTGGCTGTAGTGCACAACTATCAAAAAATGAGGAAAAGCAATATTCCGTTGCCAGACTTTGATCAGAAGGAGGTTGCTCAAGTTACACTTGGTTCCTACAGCCCTTCACATCCTCCCGGGTAGTGTTAAGGAACAAATTATTCTAAAGACGTTAATTACCAGGTTCTGCTGCTGACCAGATTGTGATCTTTCAAATACACCTGACACTGGCAAAACTAACCTCAACAGAGGTTAGCACGCCAAATCAAAAGAAGAAGAAGGAACAGGCTTTGGTCACTATTCCCCGCTTTTTATAAATTAGATAGCGGGTAGGTAGCTGGTAGCTACAACCTCTTCACAATACGAAATACATAAATTAAATACCTGATACCTATGAGAATAGTTTGAGTTAGTTGAGATGTTTTCTTTTGGTTTTATTTTTAAGTGCTTTCATTGCTACCAACTTAACGGCTAATGGACAAGCCGAAACGCATTTTAACAGTGACTTGATACGATGCGTGCGATGCGCGACTGGGGCGGGAGTGCCACGGGAACTGTCTCCCGAATAACAGCGTCAGTAATTGAGCCGCAGCCTGTGCGTCTGGTCATAACTTGCCTAAAAGTAATAAGTTCTTCACGCTAACAGCCAAGAGCTGTGGAAGTGCTGTTCTGAAGTCCTTCCGGTAGCCATACTGATGCCGACCCTCAGGCTCGATTGCGGCGGGTACTTCCTTTACTTCAAACGCCATCTGTAAACAAGGCCACCATAATATGCACATGTAAGCATTGAATAAATGATTTTGTATATGCCGATTTTGGTACCTAATTAATGGAGGAGCTACTAACTACCGTCCGTCCTGAAATTGGAGTAAGACGTCTCATGGAGAAAAAAATATAAAATAAAATAATAGCCGGCTAGTCGGCCAAAGTCATAGTCGTCCCTTCCTATAGTATTATGTTTATACTCATGTTTCTTGTAGTCTATGCTACCATCATCCATAAGCCATAACCAACTAGATCATACTTAGTACATACCGAGAGCTCAGATACAAAGATCCACACATCAAGTGCCTACAACTTATTATAGTCGCTGACTTAATAATAACTTTCAGTCGACTGTCAATGTTTTCGCAATTCACAAGTTACCAATGGATTGTTTCTACATATTTATACTTACATTTTTAGTTGTGTCAGTTTACAGCAATCCTTCAAAGGTATTGGTATTTCTGGAATGTAATTGTAATTGAATTCTGATTGTGACGAACTGTTCAACGCAGTAAAACTAACCCGTTTAGTTTAAACTTTCATTTATTAAAGGCGAATGGAGTACTGATCCTGTACCGTCCTCTTGACATCAGCAACGATTGTGCCCAGTCGGCAAATATGAGATTTGACGTCTCGTTTGGGAATGGCATGTCCGATACAATAACCTTGGTAGGTGCAGCGGAGCAGTTGTTGTTATCTGCACAAGCGCAAGACCCTGTCTTCGGTCTATTTGCCTCGTTCATCCCTACCTACCCTACCCCAGTTAGACCTACCTACAAAGAAATCCTTCGATACCTACATCGGTTTAATACACATTTTGGCCGAAAGAATGCACATTCACTTGATTTTCCTTAAAAACTAGATTCGAAACCTGCACTAATTATTGTAACATTAAATTAAATTTCAACAGGTCTTCCGCAAAGTCTCCGAGTTGGATTACCAATGCGAAGTAGACATCAGGGCATCCAGTGACGACGACCAAGTCTGGCTCTTAATCGTTATTAGGTACCAATTACCATTATCGATGTATGTAAATGTTTGTCAAATCGATGTAATGTTCCACACCGCCTCTTTCTCCAGATTCCCAAATGAGTTGTCAGAGAACTGTGCCAGCAACCATAACGCATTTATCATAAAGCGACGTGACGATTGTTTCTATCTATGTGACCATCGGTTTGAACATACTCTGAAGAATTACTTCCTGATGCCAGTGCTGGGCCGGTTCCGGTTCGGATTTATGAGTAACAGCAGCGTCAATGTTGGTAACGTAAGTTATCTTCATCAATATTCAGTTTTCATTTTAAAATAAAAGAGATAATGATCCGGTTACGAAAAAATTGTAAGGAATTTAGATCAATAGAGTAATGAAATGTTACTACAATCGTAATGATATCGGTTTTTATTTATTTCCTGAATTTTATGAATTATTTAAGATGATTCGTCTGATGTTGACGTTTAAAAACTAAGAATCTTTTTTACATTTTGTGTCTTTTTTTGGTGACTAAATATCTTCAGCTAAGGTACCGCTTGGTTTGAACAATACCTGTTGGCATCGTTTCAATAACAATACTGTATGGTCTTTGAAGGGATCCACACACCTTTGCATACAACTAAGGGTTAGCTAAGTTGTCAGTTAGAAGTTAAAGAGTCTGTATAATCAATTTACTTTATAATAATAAGTTACACTCTAAAAATAGTCTATTGAGGTTTATATTTAGGGCTACGGCTAGCAAGCCGTAAGGCGTAGTGATATATTCTTGAACCTACTAGATACCATGTAGTTCGGTGCAGCAATTTGAGGTACATTCAAGTTGAAACCAATTGTCATTTTACTTTTTACTTCATGAGTTGTAGGAAACCTCTGCATAATCCTTGCCCTAATGCAACGATACCTCGTTTTTTGATTTGTGCTGTAGTTACAAGGTCTTGACATGATTCGCAGATGCTTGTGGCAGCAATGAGTTTTTTTAATGTAATTATACCTCATCATCACTGCACGGGATTTCGCAGCGCATTCGACTTGTTTATAGTATAAATAATTTACTCTAGAATTGTTCTTTAGAATTATAAGTTGAACTCTAAAAATCGTCTGTTGTAGCTTCTAAGCTACAACAGATGATTACAACAGCTATTTAGGTGCTAGGTCTTGCTCGCAGTAAAAATAAGTTGAACTGCAAAATAGTAATAACTAGAATACTATTTAAACTATACAGCGCCGATAATGCTGCGTTTGCAATGTACAAGGTTGGGACATTCACATTTCGACATATAGGACCAACCCTGCCTGCCTGCCTGACAACGGACTCAACTGAAATCCTTTGTAAAGGGTTAGGCAGCCTAGTCCAAAAAAATAAATAGGCGATAGTAGGCTAAAGTCCCGCGACTATAATATCAATACATCAATCTACTTTGCAGTTTGGATCTTTTGGAAAATATTCCTGGGTTTTATGGAAAGTTTGGGTGTACCACACAGACCCTTTAGCATTTACTTACAAATTAGATTGAACCTTATCAGCCTTAGAATGTCCAAGATCAAGTCAAAAGTCATTTGGGGCTTTTCACCCAGTGCAGGAAAATCTTCGACAGTCTTATTGGATATTTATCGTCATTATTATCCTAATGCAGGTTCTGATTTCCAGGCGAATATTTACCAAGTGACCGCCACCGCGGCGCGTTTGATCCCGGAAAACGCCACTTGCGCCCCCAGAAATGAAACCGACTGTATGTTTCAGCGGAAAAAGTATTGCTTTACGTCTGGCTCAGTATGCGATGGCATTAAAAACTGCGGCGTTGCGGATTGGTTACTATACCTCTAAATATAATAATAATAATAATACCTTGGACACCTTTTACAAACATTGATCTAGCCCCAAACTAGGATTCCCTGTATCTTGGGTACTAGACAACGATATATATACATATATAGAGAAATATTATACTTAGATAGATAAACAACCATGACTAGGGTACAAACATCCGTTCTCATCAAACAAACATTTGCCCCCACCGGGACTCGAACCCGGGACCCTTGGTTTCGTAGGCAGCGTCACTGCCGACTCGGCTATTCGGGTCGTCGAATATATAAATATTAATGGATAATTTAGGAGGTACGGGGATTAAGAGCATTCCAGTGCCTTTCGCGAATGACATGGATATGGCACGGGAGACGTTGAATGTTCGTTAAGGAGGTAATCCATCATCCATAGGTCTCTTAATTTAATTCTTTGGCCCCACACTTCAAAATCACAGACGACAAGTCCCCCCGCGTCCTAGGCGCCCCAGTTCTAGACGATTCATACGCCGATTTCATCAGCGACCAACTCCCAAAATTTGATGAATCGTCCAGTCGTCTTCTTGTAATTAGCCCTACATATATAATTTACAAAATTTGCTTATTTCTCCCAAAATGTATCTACGTCTTTGGGTAATCATGTTCACAGTAATTATTAATATAATATAGGTCCTTACATAAGAAATTTGCGGTTTGTATGGAGAAATTCAAGTTAACTCAATTTTCAGTACAAACATTTTTGTATTTTTTTTTAGGAATGACAGATCCTAATTTTATAAACTTTGTGTGTATGAATGAGACAACATTTAGCTAACAGAAAATTTTATATAATTTTTGAAAAGTGTCAGCAGTAAAAAAATATTACCAATATTATCATGAAAATGGATGACATTTAGGGGCACTGATTTTGTAGATAAAATTTTACTTATCAAACTGAAAATTAAAAGAAAATTTAATAAGTAGATGTAAAATATTGAAATTAATTTTAAAACAATAAAAAATAAACTGGAAATAGCTATTGAATTACTAGAATTATGAACTCCTGAATCTGTAAG
Source organism: Argyresthia goedartella (assembly GCA_949825045.1). Lineage (NCBI taxonomy): Eukaryota > Metazoa > Arthropoda > Insecta > Lepidoptera > Argyresthiidae > Argyresthia > Argyresthia goedartella. The sequence goes on from OX463806.1 coordinate 12,120,179, forward strand.
AAAAATTCGCCTATTTCATAGGTAAGCACCATATCGACCTGCGATTGGATTTGGGTCACATCAAACACAATAAAAATTATAAAATCAACAATGAATTCAGTTACTAACCCCAGGTTTGGATTTCGATATGTGTGTGACGTCGCTCTTTCAGGTTTCCTAGTGTGGGGCTAGAAGCATTGTCTATTATATAGGCACCTACATAAATGTTCATGTTTTATTGGAAGGAGCGCACCGCATTGGACTGATATATGACGAGTATGGCCTACATTGTTTGTAAGGCGTCGTATCGGTTTCGTATAAAAACAATAGCATATGATTTTTAAAAAAAACGACACTTATCCATTCGGCGGGCAAAGAAATACGAATGTTCATTACCTCCAACATCGTTTCCTGAAGCTAGTAACCTACCCCTTGCAGGTTCGACGAGAGAAAGTCAAAGTGCGGCGAGCCAATAGAGAGGCTGACTTCCACCGCCGCTGCGGCTGTGGTGGCCGCTCTGATCCTGGCAGTGCTGTTCTGCAGCCACGTCATTACCAGCTGCCTGCCACAGTCGGCTAACTCCTTCTTCATCTTCAACGAGAATGAGGACAACCGACTCTGCATAGACCCGTTGCAAATACCCCAGCGAGAGCTCGGCTATGAGCTGGAGCATGTCAGGCGCAATTCGCTAATACCGGTATTCTATCTATCCAGCCTCCTGCACCCATTGTTGAGTAAAGGACTCCTTTTTATCACGCCATTTATTGCGGTCCTGGGCCAACCTGATCCACTGCGGCCCGGCAGTTTTGGCGATGTCATCCGGTCATCGGGCGGGTGGTCCGCCTCTTGGTCTACGCACCTTTCTTTGGCCACCATTCCGTCACCGCTTTGGTTCATCTAACGTCCCCCCCCCTAGACAAGTGTCCCGCTCATCTCCACTTTAACCTTGCGATTTGCGTACCCACATCTATGACCTTGGTGCGTCGTCGTATCCCGACGCTGGATATGTGACCGCGAAGGGAGATTCCAAGCATAGCAGGCTCCGTTGCCTTTTGTGCTACTGGGATTCTATGCATGGATTCCTTTGTGTGCGGACAAGTCTCAGATCTATATGTGGATATAGGCAGAACACATTGGTTAAACACCTTGGTTTTAAGGCATTGAGGGATTTTGGACTTAAGACATCTTCCAATTTACCAAAGGCGGCCCAACCCAGTTGTATGCGCCTGGAGATATCCTTGAGAATTTCGGATAAATTAAGGATAAACTGTGTCCAAGGTAGATGTATTCGTCCACTTACCTACGATAATGTTAGGTCGAGGACCCTCAAGATTGGTCATAATCTTTGCTTTGGAAACTTTTATCCTCAGGCCGACCCAAGTGAAGCTTTATACAGGTCTTCGAGCATTCTCTGAAGATCTGCAACGTTTTCGGTTAGAAGGATAAGGTCGTCAGCAAAACGAAGATGTTATAAACATCGGCCGTAAATATTAATACCTTTGTCCTCCCAGTCGAGTGTTATGAGAAGATCTTCGAGCACACCAGTATTACTATCTAACATCAGTAGTACTATATAATACCAGTATTAATATCTAGTTATTTCAGCTTTAATTTCGTCATGCCCTCAATTTAGAGATAACATAATTTATACGGCATAAATCGGGCCGAGTAGTCTAGCCTTCGGCCACAGTTTCAGATTGATTCTTCTTTTATCAGGCTTCACCAAATGGCATTCTACTACAGATGCCGGGATAAGGCGCATAAAACATATTTTAGATGCTTGGGAGAAGTCACCAGATGCAATTGCTGTCTTCTGTGAACTTTTCAAAGCATTTGAATTTTTTATTTGATTGCGTTATGTAGTCACAAAAATTAATTGGTAAATTATAGCACTACAGAGTTCAGGGAAAAGCTCTGGATCTTGTCTTCTCTTATCTTAATAATAGAATCCAGAAATTTGATGTAAATGGAGAGGGGTCATCTGGATCTCTCATCTTAATGGGTCCCTCAAGGTTCAATATTGGGCTCATTTTTGATTTTGGCAAATAATAACGATATTGCCTTTTTGTAAAAAAACTTATGTGAAATTGTTTTGTTTGCTGATGAAACCTCACTTATTTTTAAGATTGACAGAACCCAGAACAATTTTGACGATGTTAACAAAGCTATAACGCTAGTTCTTAACTGATTTACTATCAATAATTCAGTGTTAATTGATAATAAAAAGACAAATGTGTAAATTCTCGCTATCCAATATCAGAGAGAAGTCCACTTCCACTTTAAGTATTTTAATGACTAACGAGCATTTAGACCTGGAACAGAGACTAAATTCTTAAGTATTAATCTAGATTTAAAATTGCAGGGGGTCCTCACACATCGTCTATAGCTGGATGATTGAGTTCTGCAGGTTTTGCTGGTCGAAAAATTATACAGTTTTCTGATGAAGCCATTGCAAGATTAGTATTTTTCAGTTACTTTCACAGCATTATGTCATAGGCATTATGTTGTGGGGTGAAGCCGCAGATATCCAATAGGTATTTGAGCTATAGAATAATATGAAATCCCGCGATTCCCTCCGGGAACGATTTAAGGAGACCAATATTCTTACAGTGGCTTGTCAATACATATATGAAAACTTATGGTACGTTCGGAAAAATATCAACACCTTTGTCAAAAATTGCGATGTTCATAATTCCTACACTAGAAATCAAAATAAACTGAATGTACTATCGAACCATCTGAATCATGACCCACCATAAGCTTATTTTGCTAAACCCCTTAAATGCAAGTAGGTCGAAATTCGCTTGAAGGTTTATTTCCTTGGTAACGAACTTGTTATCATTTGATTAGACACTGACATTTTGATAGATCTTACAAGCTTGAAAGTTTCAAACGAATTATCAGGCAAAAGGGTCATGATTCAGTTGGTTCGATAGTACCTAGATTGTATGTAGATTTCGGTTTCAGCAGGTTAATTTATGGGGAACTATATACTTTTATAATAAGTTACCAGAGGGAATTGATGAATTACCCATGCAAAGGTTTAAAATATTTATTAAGGTTAATCTCATAAAGGAAACCTGTTACACTATTAATTATATTGTTAGACAAAAATGCATGGCCTCAATGCCCCAAGCTCCATGATAAGGATAATAATATTTAACGTAACTTTTAGAAATGCAGATAATGTAATTTTACGACTTCTGAGCTAAAACTAGAACCTTCGCCGCTTGATTTTGGGTTCTCAGGCGGAAAAAATCTATTCCTAACTCATTCGATAAATAGTTTTACAAAAAAATTTGAAAAAAAAAATGTTGGAATAATCGCCAAGTAGGTGGAGAGTTCCCTATAAGGAACAAGGATGACTTCAGAAAACTTACTCTTTCTTTATACAATCAACAAAAAGTGGGTTCAAGTTTATATAGATATGTATCAACATATCATCAATCCGTCCGTCTCAATAGGCGCGTCTCAATCAAATGTGGGCACAATTGTGCCTGTGCCAACCCTTAAGGGAAAGCCGTGTCTCTAAGATAAAAATAATAATAGCGACGACGAAGTAGACTATAATATGAGGTGATTGCTCTGAGGTGAGCCCAAGGAAGCAAAAAACCAAAAAAATGGGACCCCAGGAAATTTTGTTGTACTGCATAATAAACGCTGACAAAATTCCCTACTATATTGAATCTATACACTATTTACCTAATCCCAATATAAGCTCTGAACAACAAAAGGTTTTTAATTTTAATACAAGTCATATGAGGAAAAAGTGACCTAAACTAAAGAAAGATTTAGAGTAAAATTGCTCTTAAAATACGTATAAAAACATATATTATTCGTTATCTACCTTTAGTTCGGAGCTCATATCATAATCGTAGACAACGATTGGAAAAATGTAAAAACTGTATAGAAAAGTTGAAGAGAATTTTATCAGTTTTCAGTATGTAGTACCACAAAACTATCCATAATTGCTTGTTTTCGAGATGCGAGAACCAAACAAAGTTACTAAGTCGAATTTTCTGCTTTCGATTTCTCCATTTGAGCACTTATTTACTAAACTAAAGTGCGCATAACCCTGCTTTTGTTTTTTTATTGATTGACGCCCTCATTTTTTATCAAAAGAAGTCAATACAACACCATATCATATCAAACAATCGTTATCTCTAATAAGGTGTCTTCGAGTTCATCGTCCGAGACCGCTCCATTGGCTGACGCAGAGCTGCAACAGGATGTGGATCTGCAGAGCTTGGAGGCGATGATTGAACTACCAGAGTTCCCGAGTCTACGTGGATATGTAGGTTTTAACCAGGTTCGTGGGAATTCTGGTCCCTCCAGGGGTGACCTTACCTAGCCCCTATAGGATAGCGCAAGACCGTGAAAAAGAAGTGAATTTAAAAGGCCTTTAGTCTGCTGTGGGTGCAGATGGATGGATAGCTAAAGTGAATCTTTATTCGACATACAATGTCGGTCACAAAAATCAATGGGCACGGTTTCAAGGTAAGGCGATCCTTGAAACCAACTGAGCTTACATTTGCTTCGCCGTTTGGCCAGACCTAACCTAATATAACGGGATATCGAGATAGTGGCGGTGGCGGATCCAGGATTGTTTAGGTTTATAAAGTTCAGAATAATTTATATCATTGAACCTTAGATAACTCTACGTATTACGTCTTACAGGAAACATCTCCGAAGACTGAAACGCGGCGTACCACCACGGTGCGTAGCATGACGGCCAGACTGCTGCGGGCGGTCACGGAGCGGCTGGCCGCGACAGCTTCAGTAGTTCCGACACCGGAGCAGCCGCGGAGACCTAGCATACAGTTGCTCTGAACCGAATATAATGCACTACTGAAGGGAATGTAGGCGCGAAGGAAGATTATAGCTGCTACCTATCTTTGAAATATACTAGGACTTGCGTCTTGCCTGGAGTATTATTGAGTATTATTCAACAGGTTAAACGTGGGAGCAAAAGGTACCCCGTATGGCGTGAACATATGCCTAATTTCGTCTTGCCATCCCGGAGCTTTTCTACATGGCTGCATAACCTTCACAATTTTTTATTCTCAGATGTGTGAGAGGTAAATCTCGTACATAGGTCTGCATATAGTTTATGGCGTTAACTTCCAACTTAAGCCCTAATGTAGCTCCAGTTTATATGCAGGAACTGCATTTTAGGGGTATTGTAACAGTCCCTGCACTTTCACATTTTTCAATATTTATTATTTAGATTTATGTAGGTTTTTACAGTTTATTAAATGCTTCCCTATTTACCTGTTGACCTAGTCCGTCAGGCTAGTGTCCGTGGGTGCATATTGCATCTGCGATGCCATGCCGTATATTATGCCATATTAAATGACTTGGCAGTAAGGAGATTACCTATGTGCGTAAGAAGCCGGCCACACAGAAAACACGGAAGATGCGGACGTGTCGCAGACTTTATGAAGCATATTGAAAAGCCACGGACGTGACGGGACGGCGGCGGCGGCGGGGCGGGGCGGGGCGGGGCGGGGCCTGCGTGATTTCGTTAACATTATCTGCTTGTTTTGTGCTGTACCGCAGTTGGGTTTTTTATTTATTTTAATTTAGTTTCGTCATTGATTTCCTGATTTTTAGTATAATATTACGACAAATCTTTAGATGATTAGTGTGAAACTAATGTGTATTATTAAAAGCTTCAGCAAGATAAGTATATAATTCCGTACTCGCCTTTTAAACCTCTTTTATTTTGATACCCCACTCGAGGGTATAGAATATAATTTTGTAGCCCGCACATTAAAGCGCATTTAACCCTCCATTTTTCTTTTTAATTTATTCCGTGTACTCAGTGACACTTATGCCATCAAGACAAATTTAATGAGTTATCATTTATCAAAATCGGTTGAACCATTGAGCAGTTATGAGGGCACATAAGAACTGACATACATACATTATATACCAGTCAATCATATAACCCTCCTCTTTCTCTTCGCTGCAGTCGGGTAAAAATGTGATAATTAATTATTCTGCAGCTGATTAACTGTGATATTATTACATAACATTTCGCGTAGTGTACCTGTTGTTAGTTGAGTGCCATCTACCATAATTATTTTTAAAGATAAATATAAAGAAAAGGATAAAGAATCATTTAACCAGGATTTAAAACTTCGTGCCTTTATTCGTGTTTTGTTATGTACAGGACATTCATAATTTTTTATTGCACAAAGATAAATAAAAAAATACATTTGAGGCGAGTTACATTTATCTCTAAAAAGAGATTTCTGCCAGCAAACCAAGGCATGATAGGAAAATCGATATCGATTGTTTGATGTGATAGGAGTTATTCATTGCTCAATTAAGCTGTTTTTTTTTAATTGTTTTAATGTAGGTCGAGTATATCAAGAGTTACGTAAAATAACAAATGAAAATCACCTATTTTATTATTTATCCGTCAGATAGACCACGAAGAACAAAATATGTCACCGGCGTAATCAGAGATGCTACGAAATAATCTTTAGTTCGAGGCCTTTTCGCGTTACAGGGGTTAATAGGAATAACCCTCTGTAACGGAACGGAATGATGAACATAACCCTAACAAAATCTATTCTGACTTCTTCAACATTATTCAAACAGAATTCAATATAGTTTTTAAATTAAAGAAAGTCAGTGGTAACAACGGTAAATCTAAATTTAATGACTGGGCAACGTTTGGAATTCGTAAAAGTAGAGCTATCTTGCATGACCTTTATGAACAAAAAACCTATAACTTTGATATAAAATTTCATGACTATGTTAAAAAATATTCCAAAACTTTCAAGATGGTTTGTAGAACTGCAAAAACTTTACACATTAATAGAATAATACAAAATTCTAATAATAGTATGAAAACGGTTTGGCAAATCATAAACCGTGAAACTGGCAAAGTTATACCAATGGACGATGATTTCTGCTTAAAGATAGGTGATAATGTTGTTAAATCCAACGCTGAGGTAGCTCGAGCTTTTGAAAAATTCTTCACCAATGTACCCTTACTCACAACAGAGCGTCTAAATCCATCTCCATATGACGCAGAGAGTTTATTAAAAAACAGTACTAGCATCAGTAATGTAGATTTTAAATTTCATCATGTATATCCCCAGGACATTGTCAAAGGCTTAAAAAATCCTGAAGACCTGTGGGGTATGTCAGTCAAAGTAATTGTTTCAATAATACTAGTTATAGCCCCACACCTAGCTTATATATTTAATAAATGTGTTGACGATGGAGCTTTCCCAGACCTAATGAAACACAGTAAACTGATACCTCTGTTCAAGTCGGGAGATAAGGGTGATCCTTCAAATTTCAGACCTAAGTAATTTTAGCACTAAGTAATTTTTTTGAAAAGATTATACTCAATCAAATGCTCTCACACTTCAACCGTACAAAACAACTCAACGCCAAACAATACGGTTTCACTAGGGGTAAATCGACTACGGATGCAGGTATTACTCTTATATCTCATATTTACTCTGCATGGGAGGCCGCACAGGATGCTATCGGAGTTTTTTGTGATCTGTCGAAGGCATTTTGATTGTGTTGATCATAATACGCTACTAATGAAATTAAATCATTACGGAGTAAAAATCAAGCGTTGGATCTACTAAGATCATACCTAAGCAATAGAATTCAACGGGCAGAAGTCAACGGTGTTAAATCTGATGGATCGGGAGTAAAAATTGGTGTTCCACAAGGTTCCATATTAGGCCATTTCTTATTCCTGGTATATATTAACGATCTGCCTTTCATGGTGGAGAAATTGACTGATACAGTGTTGTTTGCTGATGACACGTCACTGGGCTTCAAAATTGAAAGACAAAAAGAAGATTTTGATGATGTTAATGGAGTATTGTCTTTAACCTTGAATTGGGTCACAGTTAATAATTTATTGTTAAATGCTGGTAAAACCAAATGTATCAATTTCTCACTTCCAAATGTCAGGCAAGTTGAGACTAGTTTGGTGTTAGACAGCAGCACGTTAGAATTAGTAAGACACGAAGTTTCTTGGAATAACCATCGATGGTTATTCCATTAACAATTAAAAAAAAACGGTGTTAAATCTGATGGATCGGGAGTAAAAATTGGTGTTCCACAAGGTTCCATATTAGGCCATTTCTTATTCCTGGTATATATTAACGATCTGCCTTTCATGGTGGAGAAATTGACTGATACAGTGTTGTTTGCTGATGACACGTCACTGGTCTTCAAAATTGAAAGACAAAAAGAAGATTTTGATGATGTTAATGGAGTATTGTCTTTAACCTTGAATTGGGTCACAGTTAATAATTTATTGTTAAATGCTGGTAAAACCAAATGTATCAAATTCTCACTTCCAAATGTCAGGCAAGTTGAGACTAGTTTGGTGTTAGACAGCAGCACGTTAGAATTAGTAAGACACGAAGTTTCTTGGAATAACCATCGATGGTTATTCCAGGAAACTTCGTGTCTTGTCGAAACCCCACATAGATAAATTGGCTCGTAAATTAAGTTCTGCGGCTTACGCTGTTAGGAACATCAGACAAAACACGGATGTGGCTACATCTAGGCTAGTATATTTTAGTTACTTTCATAGTGTCATGTCCTATGGTATCTTGTTGTGGGAGAAAGTTGCGGATATTCAAAATATTTTTATTTAACAGAAAAGAGCTATTCGAGCAATTTATAATTTAAAACGCAGTCTCCAGAGAGCTTTTTAAAGAAATTTACATACTAACTGTAGCTAGTCAATTTATTTTCGAAAATATAATGTATGTACGCAAGAACCTTACAAAATTTCCCAAACTTAGCGATAGCTGTAATGTTAACCTAAGAAATAATCACAGACCCGCGCCCCGGTTTAGACTCGCGAAGGTTAGCAAATTTTTCAAGGGTCAATACATTCTCTACTACAACAAGATACCTCTGGAGATCTTGAAATTGCCATTTGAGCAATTTAAAAACCATGTTAACGCGACTTTGTCGAAAAAGGGATATTACAATGTTCAAGATTACTTAAATGATGGGACTGTATGGGGTTAATCTGGCTCAACACAGACCTTGATGTTAATAATTTTGTAATTATTTATTCCTGCTTATTAATTATGATATTATAAAATTTGTATTAGTTAAGCACAAGCAATTTTTAAAAGAGATCTAAAAATCAATCTGTGGGAGTTTCTACGCCCTACTTCTCACAGTGGTCCAATGTAGAGAAGTGGCAAAAAATGACGATTGCTAAGTATATGTAAATATCTACAGTAGTAAAGACATTTGGAATTTGGAATTTGGAAGCCTAATGAAATTTTGAGGAAAATAGAAATGTATTACTTAAGTCCTAAAAGTCAAGAAATGAGAGAGAGAGAGAGAGAGTATTAGTAGAGTGAGTTCTTTTATTTTACATTATTTTCCTAGGACTACTAACAACCAAACACAATATACAACCTAACAATAACTAGGCGGGCAGAACTAGTAGGCTGGACTAGGATGTAGCAATTGTGGTATAGCAGTAGTCGCAGAAGGACCAGCAGGTTGGAGGTATAGGAATAGTCGCAGTACTTCAGCAGGCTGGAGACGTAGCAATAGACGCAGATCTTCAGCAGGCTGGAGACGTGACAGTTGTCTCCAAAGCAGAGTTCTTCAGAAGTGCTCGGGCCTCGTGGTCTGGGAACTTCTGAATCTGGCCGTCTATTACTTCTCTGTTTTGACAGCTCGAACTTTACTGACCTTTCTTGGGTCGAGATATGTTAGGACGCCTCGGATCAACTATTTGACATTTTACTCGTATAAATAAAAATGAAGTGAAAAAAATAAATACAAGTTACAATAACGTAAGCTCTCTTGGCAGGCGGAACTAAAGATTAAAAAAGTAGGTACCCCAGTGCAATCTCAGGATCCTTGAGGCTTGAGTAGTGTTTGAAGACATCCGGCTGGTGAGTTTTTAGATTAGATATGGAAAACCCTACACCCTGTGTCTCTTGGTGCAACACTAATGCAATATTGATATATTGCGAGGCGGTGCTAAGAAATTTAATTTCAAATGAAAATCAATCGATTTTACTTAAAAATAAAGATTTACTAAAAATCTACCTATTTACAATTTTATTTTTCCATTCTAAGAATAGCGCCTAGCACCATCAAGTGAAAGCAAGGCGTGTAAATTACAATCGTTACTCCAAGCGCCATCTCTGGATCACGAAGAGTTACTAATTCTAGTCTATGAATTAGCACCCTGTTTACGTAAGTGAGGCCCTCATTGCGTTTATATTAAATAGAATGCATTGCAATAATAGGGCGCCGCAGACGAGGTGCAGGCAAGACAGAGTCGTATCTGCGATCCGTCTGTTCTGTAGGTTTTGTGTAGCGACGGTTCTATACATTTTGTGTAATAACAGTTTATGTGACTGTTATGTAATGAAAGGCATTAAAATACCAGTGTGAGTCGCTAATATTAGCACACGAGTGATGTAATGCCTATATAATTATGTAACAAATAAAAGAGTAGAAAATAAGTGGGGGCCCCACCACCTTTGTTTGTTGTTGTATTAGCCGAAATAAGACAGACTGCACAGTGCATACTCAACGCTGGAGATTCAGTCCGAAAGTTCCGTTTTCTCTTATGACGCACTGTACACTGTACACTGCTTTAACTACACACGTATCATGAACCCTCTTTACTGCGTCCAAAACCACACTTTAAGACCAGCATAATGATAAACTTCTTGGTAAACACGAATTTCTTATCTGAATATTGATCATCATGACCATAATGTACCAAAATTTGTCTAATTATGACATTCAAATGTCGAACGCCAACGCCCGCCTGCGTGCCACCCCTAGATTGTCTGTGAAGTTGGTACTACAGAACAAGCTAAACAACTGCAGAGCAATGATCAATGCCACAATGCCGGTCGAACATGCGGTTCCTGATCACATCAAAGAGAGCCTTTGATATGTGTTTAGATAAACTAGTGTTTATCTACACACATATATATCCTTCGGCTCGTTTCATAAACCCATTCTCGAGTATTAATGCCCTCCATTATGTAGCAGTCACATAATAGTAGTTTATGATATTGTTGCATAATAAGGGTTCTTATAACTCGAGTGTGTTTTAAAAAAACGAGCCATAGGCGAGTTTTTTTATAGTATCACACGAGTGTGATACTATAAATATAAAAGTGATACACTACTTTATCTACTCTCATACTATAATACATAAAATAATATTGCAAATAAAACGCTGAATATAATAACAAATTTATTTTTACTTGTAATAATTATTGATGTTCTGAATATTACAATTATGAAATTGAATTTCAACCGGACAGGAAGCGTAATTGGAGGTACTCGGACAGGGTATGTTAATGTTGACCTCATTTCTGCTATTTTCAATACTGTTAAGTATTGATTTGGATACAGCGATCTTGTTAGTCATTAAATCATCTATATAGGCTTCTGCAACTGTCGTTGACTTCCAACCACCGTGTCGCTTTAGTGCCGTTATATCTCCACCAGCGTCAAGTAGCAAGGTCGCAGATGTTCGGCGAAAGCAGTGTCCTGTGTACAATTCGGGGTTGGTAAGTTGAAGATAGCTGGCAATAATTTTGCCTTAGCTCTAAATTTGTTAATGCCAACTCTCTGTGTCGTGCATTTTCCGGCAATATAGTTTAGATAAAAACTGGGATTGCTGCTCTCAGTTGCAGTTTTGCATTGTTCATAATATTTCCCAGTAATGGTAAAAGACCGGTCTATCTTGGTTTTAGTTTTACTTATTTTGATCAATAGTGCAGTTTCGAAGACATCAACATCTTTGAATTGTATGTTGTATAACTCTTGTCGTCTATCACCCATTATACCAAAAATTAGTGCAATCTGTAACAATTCATATACATATTACGGTAAATTAACTCAATATTAACAAAAAAAATATGTACATGGTTAACTGATAAATAACTAAAAATACCTTTGTGAAGAGATATAATGTGTCTGGGGCTTCATTTAAGAACTTATTTATCTGCCCTGCTGTAAAAGTCTTGGATTTTTCCCCTTTATATCCTTGTGAGTTTCGTTTCAAAAATGCAATCAGTTAAGCTATATTTAGTTAAGTCAACTTCGTTGTCAATACTGAGTGTACTTTTAATCACGGACTAATTAACCCACATACTTGACACTTTATATTTTTCAGATAACTCTTGACAGTACCTACTCTAACAACACATTTTCAGAAAATGATGTAGTATTTTTATTCATTCTCCATTCCATGAACTCGTGGTAACATTTATTATAGTTGCTCCTAGATTTCGCCGGTAACAGGTTCATGGTCATGTTTGACGCAGCTTCCAGAATGTCTGGTGGTGTACGATTACCACTATCCTCGCTTTCAGACATATTTTTACACAAAAACTAATTTATTTTACAAACAAAACCAAACTTTGTTTAATTTAAATGTTAAATGTTGGCGCCAAGGCGCAAACATCGATCGCGCATGCGTGTTTCTTTTTTTTTTCCTTCCGAATCGGAGGCCGGCGCCACTACGGAGGCACTACCTTTTTTTAAAGTAGAGGTTCAACCTTCTTGGTCCAGCTGGAGGTTGTATAGGTGTATCGTTATAATTAAAAAGTACTTTAATGATATAGGTGTCCATACAAGACCTGTAATCGTAATAAAACTTTTTTTTTTGGCCTGTGCGTAATGTTTGTCATAAGAGTTTTGATTTAATTTTTATAATCTTTGTATTATAGAATCAGAGTAGATAAACTACTATTATCTACGCACATATTATAAGCACTCTGTGATGTGTTCAGGAACCGCATGTTACGACCAAACGGCGGCATTGCGGCATTGACATTTACTTTCGAATAGAACGTCTTCTCGATATTAGATTTGAGGTCAAATAAAATGGGCGATGCTAAAGAAAAATACATACCAAATTTTATTTTATTTTGTGGAATTTCAGGCTATTTTTAGAAACTATTTTAAATATTTCAGGTAGTGGATATCTTATTACTTTTTAATCATTTTAAAATAACACCCCTCCTGAATTCCCTTGCTCTCAGTTTAGGAACGGTTGTGCTTGAGGCTGGTTATTGCCTATAATAAAACTATAATATATTTTTTTGTTTACTGACTGTTTAGGAAATCTGTTGACAGTTTTACAGAACAGACTACCTAACGACGAAGGGAATCTGAACAAACTACGCCGCATAGGACAAATGAAGTAGCTACATTATGTTTTTTATCTACCCACGAATCATAAATCCTCTTTACTGCGTCTAAAAACCGCACGTTAAGACCAGCATATTGTAAAACTATTTGGTAAAAACTCATTTCTTATCTGAAAATTTGTACATTATGACCATATTTTAGTAGGTTGTTCATTTATTTTTTGATTTGTATTTTATCTACGAAATGTTAAACTTTAATGGACAACCTGTTTGATGTTCCAAATAAAGAAGAAAAGGCAAGTTTTAGCCCCCGACGAAAATATAGGGGTGTTTTAAATTTGAAGCGTCTGTCTGTCTGTGTATCTGTCTGTGACACTCTAGCGCTCATACAAGTGAACGGATTTTAATGCGGTTTTCTGAAAATGGTAGTAGACCCCCTGCGGTGATTCATGGATATGTTTAAATAAAATCGGTTCAGTAGTTCTAAAGTAATCAGCTTAACAAATAAATACGTTCTAAGGCCTCTGTGGCGCAGCGTTTGTGGCTCTGCCTACCATGCGAGAGGTCCCGGGTTCGATCCCCAGCTGGGGGTTAAGAAAAAAATAAGCAGTTTTCAAGATATAAAACATTTATTAATAACCTCAAATATAACTTTGACATTCATACAATGACTATGAAAAAAAAAATACAACACAAACATCCAGTCACATAATTACTTGCTACGACGGAACCCTTCATGGGCGAGTCCGACTCGCACTTGGCCACTTTTTTTTTGTAGTAGGTAGTAGACTTTACTGCAATGGTTTTGAAATATATTTTATTAAAATCAGTTCAGTAAAAATTTATCAGCTTAAATAGAAGACAAGTGAACCTTTTGGCCGTAACGTTTAATTTATTTGTTGGGCATCCTAAGGCTACATTCAGCAGCACTGGTGATGACGTAAGCCTTATGGTCTGGCGCCGTCGAAAAAAGGTATATGACAAGCCCGAAGTGCTAAGAAACAGCTGAATGCAGAGACTTGAATTCTGGATTTGTTTTAAAAAAAACTACATCTAATACCGACGTCGATGCTTTAGAGTAAAATGCATTTTTGTCTTTTTAAATGGCCAAAATTTTAGATTTTTGAATGTGATACGAAAGGGCATTTCTGGAGGTTCCTGAAAATATGCTTGTTGTGTTAATCATTAAGAAAATCGGTGAAATATTAGGTCCTTACATATGAAATTGGCGTTTTGCATGGGAGGAACATAAAGTCGTTTTTTTTAATATAATATATTTATTTAATCAAAGTATGTACCATTGCTATCTATACACTTTTGCCATCTCATAGGTAGTCTTTCCATCCCTTTACTAAAAAAAACATTCGGACGGGAATCAATAAAATCTTTGAAGGCGGTTTGGACTGCCCCACCGGAGTTGAATTTCTTCCCTTTCAAGAAGATATCCAAATTTCGAAAAAAATGGTAATCTGTTGGAGCAAGGCCCGGAGAGTACGGTGGATGTCTTAGACATTCCAATTGAAGCTGTGATTCCAATTGAGTGACGCAAGAAAAAAAACAATTGAGGAAAAAACAAATGAATTATAATTTTAGAAACACAAATACATGAGTAAATAGCTGTATAAATTTGAATTTGGAATTCCTAACCACAGAGGAGAAATTTGAGATCAAAGTAGCCAGTACGGCGAAACGCCAATTTCATATGTAAGGTAATACCTAATATATGTTTGCTACGGGTTAATAATTGTTGCAAATCTGTCATATCGTCTGCATATTTCCAAAAGAACACCCAATACACATTTTTAAAGACAGCTAACGTAGTTTTAATGTTGTAGTCATCATTATAATTATGTAAAAGCGTCTATCTTACTTAATGCAAGGCAAATATAGTCAACATTAAATATTATTATTATTTCTTAATTAATGGCGGTCTAACATCAAGGTTAATTTCCCCAATATCACGTGCTTTTTTTAGATGTCACTGTATTTGGACAGGTTCTCCTTCGAGAACCTGGAAATTTTAGTGTTCACTTGTTGCTCCTTAGCACTACCCGGGAGGAAGTGAAGGGCTGTAGGTAACAAGTATCTCCTTCGGACGTGAGCAACTGCCTCCCTTAAATATAATAATTTTGTTTTAATTTTTATACAATCCGCCCAGTAAAAAGCGTTTTAAAATCAATGCGATTTCAAAAATGCCTTCCACTGTTTGCCTGTCAGACGCTCTTAAAGTCTAGTCTATGGCAATGGAGGTATCGTATAGCAATGTCATAAATTACCCACTGATGAAAGATTAAATAAATTTCACCCCCTATCAGAAATTCCCAAATCACAACGCCAAGTAAGAAATTCTACTTAAAAAATAAACACACATATTCGCACTGTTTCGTCGCAGCGTGACAACAGACAGCTATGTTGCAGTGTGAGCTGTTATGAAATTTATATGGTTTTGTCTAAAATTGCAACCACGAGTTGCTAATTTTACTACTACACGCCTTAATCTGGTAAACCACAGCAGTCAGATTTTTGACCAAAGGAAGCGAAACGGTCAGTAGGCAGACCACCTACCCGATGATCCGAGGATATCATCATCAAGTGTTTTCACTAGATGGTATTGGCACAGGACCATGAGGATTAGCGCTATAGAGAGCAGGCCTGTTACCAGCAGTGGGTCGATGTGGGCTGAGCATGTTGATTTATTCGCATGGCGTCAACGCGCTTTACTATGCCCGGTACTTTACCTTCGCACGACGTCAACTTATCTGATCACTCTATACTAGACTTTGCGTAGCGTCAACTAATTCAGTTTGGATCGGATTATACCTCAGCGGCTGCCTCGACAGATGCCGAGGGAGTGATATTATTGGAAAATTCCCAAATAAAAAAAACCTTTGCTGCTATAAGATATTACATCAAGGTGCAGAAAGTGCACTATAACTAATCACCGTATAGACGACATACGCGAAATGTCGGTGTTTCGTTCATAACCCAGATGGATTTCAGAAACGCAAAAGGTCAGAAAATACTTTTAATAATTTGTGCTGTATTTTGTATGGGAAATGGACTTAACTGGACTTCAAGTTGATTCTTCATTAAGTCATATGAAGAATCAACTTCGAAAAGAAAAGAAAAAGCCAGATGGGGTGGCAGAGGCACAATTTCATAATTTTTATGATTCTTACAGGTATCAATCAACGTCATGATACCTGTCATCCAAAATGAAGATCTCGTCGAGAGCTGTCATATCTTCATACATACCTGTGATCTAGGATCAGTAGTTTCCGAGGTCTGACAGTTTTTAGTTTCACAGCTATTATCCAAAATGAAGGTCTTGCCTAGAGCTATCATATCTCTTTATTTACTAGTGGTCTAGGATCAGTAATTTACTAGATATGACAAACTGTCAAAAACCATGACAACTGGCAAAATAGTGACACCTGTCAACATATGTCTGTCAACAGTGACAATTGTCAACATAGTGATACTTGTCAAAATAGTGAAAATTGTAACATGGTCAAATTGTCAAATTATGACATTCAAATTTCGAACGCCGACGCCCGCCTGCGGTCCGCCCCTAGTTTGTCTGTGAAGTTGGTACTACAGTACAAGCTAAACAACTGCAGAGCAATGATCAATGCCACAATGCCGGTCAAACATGGGGTTCCTGAACACATCAACGAGAGCTTATGATATGTGTGTAGATAAACTAGTGCATGTAACTGTACATAATTAGGCATTAAAACTCTCGAGTGATATTATTATGAAACTCGCCTTCGGCTCGTTTCATAAACCCAATCTCGAGTATTAGTGCCCTCCATTATGTAGCAGTCACATAAACTACTATTAAGGATATTTCAGTAATCCTGTAATATTTTTTGATAGGAATAATGGAAGTTTTAGTTAGTAACACAATTAGCTCGAAAAGGTTTTCTCAGTTTGGTACCTTCGATTTTTTTAATATGGCCCATAGCATTGTTTTTCAGGGATGCTGGAAATTTGAATGCAATAAGAACATTGAATTGATGACTATTCCCAAGCAGCACGGAAGTGTCGTCAACGTCCATAAACCAGCCTATTTAGAACTTAGAGTTCTATATGAAACGTATAAGAGTGTCAGAAAAAGCTTTTAGTCGTATAAAAGTGTTTTGTCGGCTATTATACAGCTCAAGCTGTATAAAAAGATTATAAAGGAATTTTCGTGGGTTTAAGGTGCAATAACTGAATATTCGAACTCTACTATAAAACTTTAAGTGTTGTGTGACACCTTAAAGCTACTTTTATCATTAAAGCTGTACATGGGCTTTATTCTGCATGTAATCACTTACTTATTACAGCTCATAGTGTTATAATAGTATCGATAGACACTTGTTATTGTACAAGGGTATAAGACAACTCCGTCCTAGAACTAATTCTTATGGAGTTATTCTACACTCTTGTAATTACAGTAGCTTTATTAACTTCTATTAGGGAGAGTATTATAAAACTAAAACAATAAATTACAGCTATAATACAGCTTTAGGCTGTATTACTGACAGGTGATCAATTTGCTTGGAATCGTGTGAATATAGACAGTCGGGTTAAAAGTTAATTATGTGGAAGAAAAGGAAAAGAATTGGTGCAGTGAAGAGAAAGATTGCAAGGGCAATCGCAAATAACAATGATGAAACATCGTTTATTGAGGAAGTAAACGATGTACGGACAAACCAAAGTCAAGCGTTGCCATCGACATCCAGTGAAGGTTCCGTAGGAAAAATTGTAGACAAAGATGAACAGAATAGTGATGTCGAATGTTCCGGACCTAATGACGACGTTTCTTCGTGCAGCAGCGCAAGTAGCTCAAGTGATGATGACGATGAGTTTTCAAAAAATATATTGTTTCGTCAGCGAATAAAAGAATGGGCTATAGAAAAAAATATATCTCAAGTAGCACTTAATGATTTAAGTACAATTATAAATAGCAGATTTCCAGAGATATTACCACGCGACGCTAGAACAATTTTACGTACCGTAAAAGAGATACGTATCGAAACTATAGAGCAGGGTGAATACTAGCATAATAGCCTCACTGATTCTCTAAAGAAATCATTAGAGAAATGGATTGATGTTCCAACCAAAGTGACTTTAAATTCCAATTTTGACGGTCTGCCCATATTCAAAAGTTCTAATAAAGAGTTTTGGCCAATTTTGTGTTCTATACATGAAAAACCCAATATTCAACCGTTTGTAATTGGAATCTACTTTGGTGTTGGAAAACCAAAACAAATAGACCAATATTTAGATCATTTCGTAAAGGAAATGGAACATTTAATACAAGACGGAATATATATTGAACAAGTCAAAAGGAAAATATCCATTGAAATAAGATGTATTATATGTGATTCACCTGCGAGAGCATTAAAGGTAAGTAAAACCTAATTAAAAAAAATATAAGCATATTAATTACCTATGTAATTTGATGTTATAGCGTCCTGCTCCTTGATTAATGGTTTTAACATCCGTAAGTGACCAAAACTACCGATAGTTACATCTGAAATATTATGTGTTGCTGTATCAAACTGCAGAGTTAGCTTTGCACGACTCTATAGTTTATTATTTATTATGATTATGTCCGTTGTAATTACTGTTGTGTAAATTGATTAAATTAAAATAACGTTTTTTTTCTTTCAGGTGTATGCAATTTTAACGGAAATCATGGTTGCTTAAAATGTGTAACAGTAGGAGAGTATTCACATGATTCACACACAGTGACTTTTCCTGACACTAATTGCCGCCCTAGAACAGACCAAGAATTTCGTGAAAAAAAGTATGGAGCTCATCATAAAAAAGATTCTCCTTTTCTGCGGCTACCTGTTGATATGATACAAGACTTCCCGGTAGCAGATTCTCTACACCTAGTTGATTTAGGAATAATGAAGCGATTACTTATTGGTTGGCGCAGTGGCAATTTTGAAAAGTACATAACCAAATGGCGTACTACAGATACCGAAACAGTTTTAAGTTTTTTAATCAGATCTAAATTGCCATCAGAAATTCACAGGGCAGTGAGAGGACTAGACTGTATTAGTCATTGGAAAGCATCTGAATATAGATCTTTCTTGCTTTACTTAAGCATTGTCATACTTCCAGACGTATTATCACAGGATGCATTTTTACATTTTCTAACGTTTTTTTGTGGTATAACAATATGTTCCAGTAAAAACTATAGGCACTTACTTCCTTTGGCAAAAGAACTCCTCCAGTATTTTGTTGAACAATATAAAGACTTTTACGGAAAAGATTATGTAACTAGTAATGTTCATAATATAGTCCATGTAGCAGATGAAGTACAACGGTTTGGCCCACTACATACATTTAGCGCTTATCCTTTTGAAAACAAGCTGTATTTAATTAAAAGAATGATTAGGCACGGCAATAAACCTCTTGCTCAAGTTGCAAAAAGTTTAAGTGAAGATTCAGCATCCATGAAAACTACCAGTAGCAGCAGCAGAGAAAATCAACAACTCACAAATCGTGAACCTTTTGTATCTACTAATAGCAGGAAATTAACTGTGCTACATTTAAAAGATTGTATAATATCATCAAAATCACATGATAAATATTTTTTATGTACCAATAATGAAGTCATGGAAACAAAAACAATTACTGTTGTTGGCAGTGAAATAGAAATATATGGCTATAAAATTACAGACTTGACAGAACTTTTTGAAAAACCGGTGAAATCATCATACTTGAATATAGTCAAAGCAAACTTACAATCTAACATGCGAACAGAAATAGTTGTTTATCCCAAAGATATAAAGACTAAACTAGTATGTATTGAACACAAAAATGAATTGTACTTCATACCCCTTTTACATACAGTTTAAGTTTATGAGAGAAACAAAAATTCACAAGATCGAGTTAATGTATTTTATTTGTTACCTACTAATTAATGATATTATTAATTATTACAGAACTTTTTGTAGGTTTAGAAGACAAGCACAGCTTAATATAATAACTTACCAATTGACCTGCTAAAGCATTGAAGTCTGTAGCTTTTTTAGGTATAGGTATTTCTGCCCGTGTTTCTTCGGCCTCAGTGTCACTGTTTTCCACCATGACATCTAATTCTGTGAGTGCTTCTTCGTATGATCCTATTGACGGTCTTTTCACGGTGCATTTTGAATAAGACCAATTACTTGCGGGTCTCGAGTTTCTATCCTTCACTAGTTTGGCATCTATTCGTTTTCTTGGCCATCTCAATACATTTTTTGATTCCCACGCACTTGGTATAATGCAAAGTTGTTTCTGTCCTTTATCTATCGTCTCTATTATTTTAAATGGCATTGTTATCTGAAAAAAATATTAAAACTCATTATGATACACTCTAACGCAATATTTTTTTGTTCACATAAACCCATATAAAATAAAACTGAAGTTTTTGCTAACCACTTCCAAGTAACGTAAGAAAGACTACCTACGATGACACACCGAAGGAGAAAAATAAAGGAAATGCCTTCTTTGCCTTCGTATAATAAATTGCTTGGCAAGTTAAAATATTGATTAACCGCTAAAGGTTTTTAATTTCTTCTAAGCATCTCTAAAGAGAATTACAAGGCTATGCATGATGAACCAATAAACAGCCTAACGAGTAAAAATATTCTATTAAAAAGCTGATTAAAAGCCAAAGGCTGTATAAAAGACTCTACTTATAACGTAGTACAGCTAACTAGCTGTACTACGTTATAAGTCTAACTAGACTATAATGGTGTTCAAATATCGTTAAGGCTGTTTAACAAATTGTCGCCATTTTCGAATGTATGAAAATATATTTAAAAAGATAATATAATAAATACTTGACAAAATTAGGTAATAACTCAAGTCGTTTCATAATTACCAACTCAAATAATTATGATTTTGCCCTCATATCTATTACTTAAAATATATTGTATTATTTTAACCTCAAAATCAAATACTACTTCCCGCTAATTAATATTTAGTTTTACTGTTTCTTAATTATTATGCTAGGGCGTGAAAATAATGCCATAAATCTCACATAGGTATACAATAAATATAAATCTGCAAGTCAATACTGACGCAGAATGATGTATAGTTCACCATATAAACTAATCTATAATAATATTTACTTGGTACTATTTACAAATGGTTTCCATATTACATATAAACTATAACATCAATGTTTATCTTACTTACCTTATGATCAGCAGCTCGGAGTTCCTGGCGCAACCTCGTTGTAAAACTAAAACTGAGTGTTGGTTTATTTTTACACCCAATATAGGCTCTTATAAATATAATGGTTTATTTTTATACCAAATAACAGCTTATGGTTTCTTTTTACACCGAAAAACAGCTGAAATACAGCTAATGGTTTCCTTTTATACCGAATAACAGCTCTAATACAGCTCTAATACAGCTTTTGCACTATTTTACAGCACATGTAACGCCTAAGGCTGTATAATTTGTGGCCCTTTTGCCCTTATAAGGGCTGTATATAAGCATTCTTACCCTTTATACAGCCTAAATGTAAGCTTCAATACAGCTCTTAGTTTAAAAAAAATCTAATATACAGCTTCTTTACAGCTTAAATGCTGCTTGGGTTATTAAGTAATTATATAATTTTCACATAAAAGAAATGTGTTCTAACAAAACAGTCTTTAAGCTGGTCGTAATTTGCAGTTTTTGAAAGCTTATAAGGGTTTATGATAAATTTGTAGGTAAAAGTAAATTAAAGGGTCGCGTGGCTTGGGCATAAGAGATCAAAATCGGGCGTCGTCGTCAGCGCGCGCGCAAATAGGTACTCTTTTTCTAGTTAGATAGATTTATTGATCTAACAAACATCTTGACTGGTTGATATGTACTAAACATAAGATAAGATTATGTTGTAACGAATAAGATAGCGTCACAACAGAATTTTTTTATTGGTACAGACAGATCGAGTTGTCTACTGCAAGCATTTCAGTCCAGCGAAAAAGACGACTCTGAACTTAATCCTAATTTTGGGTGACAGACCGGATATTACTTATATTGTAACATATTAGGATTTAGCGACGTCATTTATGTTATTGATTATCCTATCTCGCAACAGTTGCATGCAGCAGTCATCATGAGCCACAGCTTCTTTGAGATTATGTACCTAGCTAGTAGATTTAGAGGAGACACCGCTCCTAATAAAAAAAGCGTTTATTTTCTGTCGGTAAAGACGTCGGAAAGAAGTTTTTTTTTAAATTTCATTCAACTCACTTTTATGGAATAGGATTCAAGTGTAAATAAAAATGCTCTTTAATATACTATCTAAACATATGTGTTTAGATAGTATAGATTCATATTAAGTTATAAGAAATATCAAGTGATGTTGCTCTATTAGTCCGCTCCTCTATACATAGGTAAAGAACCTTTTTTAACATATAAATCTAAACGTAAATTATAATAATAATAATATAATCATTTTAATCTATTCCTCTAAAAGTAAACTGAAGGTGAAATTGTAAGTTCAGCTGTCGTGGTGCCCGCTGGCCAGCCTTAAGCCGAGTTGGTTATATACGGGAAATATTAAACTGCTCATCAAAAATACTGATTTGCACAGCAAAAGTACTGATTTTCCCAGCAAATATCAAGGCAAAATATAAGGGGGTGAGCGAAGTGCAGCCCCCTTCATCCTTCGTATTAGGTAGAACTTGAAAGAACAACAAAAATACTTAAAACATAAAAAGTGTTTTTGCTGATCCTTGTTTGCTGTGAAAATCAGTATTTTTGATGTGCGATTAAATACTAGCCGTTGTTTACTCATGGGGACGCGGGCGGGAATCGATGTCAAGGATTCGACGAAAGGAAAGAGGACCAAATCATTTTGTGGTTACTTCGGGAGACTTTTCCATCAAGCATAAATAATCAAATTACGTTTATAACGTTGAGGAAGGCAAGCTGAAACTTATTAATTGCAATTATTTATACGTAGGTACCTTCGTTCTTATTTCGTGATACAGACTCAAAGGCTGAGTTTTATTGAGCACTGAATCCTACCAAAGATTATCTCAACAACAACAAACAAGCACGCCGGCCTTCAACCGAAGGAAAACCTTCACGACACCGGATAAAAACATTCTGTTTGACCGAACAGATTAGCTGATTGCAGACGATGGATCTTAAAACAACATCGCAAAGGTCATAATCGCAGTCACAATGCTTTAAACTCAGTCTGGTGAAGGGGCACCTGGGTATATAGGCAAAACGATACAAGATTGCCCATCTGTCTTGTAGGTACATGTACCGAGTTCATTCGCACAGGCGATTGCATACGAACATTTACCGAGGCGACGACGGTAAACTTACAACCAAATAATAGATTTCTAGACTCGCCAATTTTAAAGATACCGATAAAGTCCCCATCATCGGATTATTTTTGTCGGAAGTTAGGAAATATTAGACTTCGTCACCCTTCCTTTGATTTTCTCATAAACTTATCTTAGAATTACATTTTACTATTTCCCATCGGGCCTCGATCACACATACACACACAGACAGACACATGCACACCCTCCCTCATACACAAACACACGCATACACACTTACCCACACATACACACTTACCCACACACACATGTGCACGCACGCACACACACACTCATAACACACAAACACACTCACATACCCTCATACACCATACATTCAGCAGTTCACCATATTGTCAGACCAGTTTGAACTAAGTTTTAACTTACTATTACTTTGCTTTACTTTATTATTCCTAAATAGGTTCTTATATTTCTATTTTATCTTTGTATTGTTTCGAAATTGGTATTTCAAATTTTCTTTTTCTAATCAAATAGTATTGTGTGTTGATTGCAGTGAAACGTGAATAAATAAATAAATATATATATCGTATTGTAGATAATTATCCTCTCATCCTCGGGGGTAAGGAAAAGGACGAATTTGGAAATTTCTAAGAATTAGGGAAAAAGAGTAACGATATGCTGTTATATATTTATGTTATTTAAGGTACTTTAAAACAGAATAATTGATAAGAAAAGAGCAGTTGTTTAAGTATACCAATTATTGGTAATATCGGTCTCCGTTCGCCCAAAACGGAAGCCGAACCTTGAGATCCTGTATATAAACCTTTTTTTATCTCGCTTACACTAAAAGTTGTACATGATTACATGCAAAGGTTGTCGCTGCAAAATATGTGTTACCGTAAAATGCGTTCTAAACAATAACCACAAAAACCGGGCAAGTGCGAGTCCAACTTGCGCACGAGAGGGTTCCATACCACCGTAAAATGGTAGGGATGGTGTGGAGTGAATAGTTTGGATTTTACATGACAAAATGTTGATTACAAAGTTGTTGGTCGACTTCTTTCATACTGTAAGTAATGTACGTAGCCAGGTCCATTTATACGTTTGTATGTGGTTTACAGATAAATAAAAACCTTGGCGATTCCGGGTAGGTTTTCCTGTAATGTTTGGCTTAGTTCTATATTCTGTATTTTTTAAATTTTAGACTCTGTAGTTTTAGAGATAAGTGGGGGTGAATAGTATTTTTTTTTACTTTTTGAACTTTATTTCTGAAGTTAAAACATATTTTTTTTATATAAAGCCCTTTCTTAAAGATATCCTAAATTACTTATTACGGTGTTTTTTTTTTTCGTATTGTCATTCGAATCCTTCACTTTCTCGTGATTCATTTATGGCCCTCGCTTTAAATCCGTCCTTTATTCACTAATACACAATTTGACTTTTTGGAGGACAAATTAGAAAATTAAAAGAAAATGCTTTTGAAATTGTATCGTGTGACATGTCAATTGAAAGGGCTCCGAAACTATTGATCCTAAAATTTAAAAAAAATACATAATTCTATGTCTTTACTCAAAAATTATATAGAGAAAGCTAAGGTTTAAATAGGAGGGGCACAATTTCTTTCAATACAACATAAAAACTTATAAATGCACCTAGTAACATATATGAAGTAAGAAAATTGCCGCACCGCACCAATAACTTTGTAAATAATATTTTGCTATTTAATCAGACAGAACAATTATACCTAACCCCATGCGAGAAACTTGAATGCCACTGTCGTACGGAAGCCTAAAAGCGCGTGTTCGACTCGAACTTGACCGTTTTTTCCCCGGGATTGTAGTCGGGGCATGTTCATGTCAACATTATGTTTGACGTCAAATGACGAATAAACCAAAACAGCTCCAGTCATTGCGACCACTGGATATTTATTATCCACGCTCTACCACAGATTACTAAATAGTTACTACGTAAGCGTAACGCTTAACACTGATCATTATTATCAGCAATTTTTATTTATATATTTTTTGATTTAAACATAGCCTATTAAAGCAGTAACTGTTTTCATCTGTTCCAATAGTAATTTATTATTTTGAATGTTTTAATCATACCGGCATTTCTAGAAGTTCCGGTAAGCCTTATCGAACATATAGATACCACATAATTTTGTAAGTAAGTAAAATGACAGATGAATCATCTTGAAACAAGCAACTATTTAAATAAATCACGGTCAACCTTAAGTAGAAGACCTGTATACCATGCATGCAACCAAAACTGCATCATTCATTAAATAAAAATCAAAAAATCTAGGCGAGAATCTAAACCCTTATTTTGAAAAAAAAGTCACCTGTATTATTATTAAACTATCTGATAGTGTTGCTAATAAACATCAATTTCTGTGTGTGGACAGTGGAAAGTGTTCATTTAATAAAAAATCTAATTCGAAACTGCAGACAATGCAGATGTAAGCGAAGGAAATATTTAATTGAGTAGGTATTGTATTCTTATGGAGTGTATTGATATTGAATAATTTTATTTAAAAAAATAACACTTTCCACTCCTTTGCCATATTCCAGAAATGTATCCTTATCAGCAACACTGTCGAATGAAATAATAATGAAGGTGATTTTTATTACAAAATTTGCCGGTTTATTTCCCGGCTAGGATTTTTTTTATAGAATTGCTTTATTGAAAGCGTCCAGTTTCGAAATTGGCCAAAAATGCTTTTGTCTGGATATCTGTTCTCGCCTACAGTTCACATTTTTCAACCGATTTTGACTTAATAAAAAAATTTGATTTTTTGATTTAATAAAAAAAAAACGATCGCAATTTTTCAATGGGTAGAAATTAGGGTAAAGGGGGGATGTTTGCAGGAGCATTATTTATCGACGAATTTCAATCAAATTTGAGAGGCACACTAAGGAATTCATTTTACACAAGACTTTGGGAAAAAAAACGAAAGGGTTTGTGGAGGGGGAAGCAATTCGGGGTATTAAGCCAGAAGAAAAGTAAAAGTGTCGGTTATGGAATGGTTGTAAGGTAGTGATGTTGCAATAGCGATAGTTTCGCTATCGATAGTCGACCTTGAAAAGCAGGTCAATAGCGCGATATCGAAAATATCGACATGCCGTAATACAATCGATAGTATCGATAGTGAAATATAGGCGATACTATAGAACTTTGACGATACTACCGTCGTCGCGTCAAAAAAGTCGATACTATCATTGATCTACCGCCGCGTTTCGATAGTTTTGTTTTAGTAACTATTGACGTATTTTCGATACTATCGACTGGAAAGAAAACTAATAAATCTAATAAATCTAATAAAACAATTAATTAATGATTGAACTGCGAAATACTGCAAATATATACTAAAAAGGTGGGATAGATGAAGTTTGAAATCAATACCTTTTAGGAGCAACCAATAGTATCGTAAAATGTTCGACTATCGATAGGCCAAAACTATCGATACTATCAATAGTTTTTGTACTGATACCATCGATAGTATCGATACTATTGGTCTTTAGCAATAGTATTACTTATCTTTACCAATCGATACTATCGATAGTATCGACAAGGGTCGATGGTTTCGATAAGACTATCGATAGTATGACTGATTTTCAAGGCCAGGATAGTATCACGATACTATCGATAAACTATGGCTATCGCAATATCACAATTGTAAAGGCTCGCGAGGTCTACTGTTCTCACAGACCCACTAGTAGTAATCGATGTCATGGTATGTTTGTTAACAACAAATACTTCTATCTCTTATAGTTTCTGATTTCGCCCTACTGACCCTTCGAATGAGGCCACCCTAAATAGCATGATTATTCGTGATATTGGTACATATATCACTTCATATATATACGATGATAAATCTATATATATATATGTGTATATCTACGAAATCTAATAATTTGCATGCATGTAGCAGCTAAGACGGCATGGAACATTTGTAGAAGGCTGAACATCTCGTATTGTTCTAGATATCTACCGTGGAACAGCGTTGCAGTGATATCCTAAATAAAAAACCTAAACAATATTCATCATCTCTTACGTACTCGTTGTGGGTACTTCGTTATAAAAATAAATGTAACCCATCAATATCCACACCGAGAGGTACAGGGTTATTTATAATCGAACACGCTGGATAGCCTGTCTAAATGCAGGTTGTTGTTGGTTGATATTAAATTACTTGTAATACTTTTCATCTGGACATTCGGAAGTCAAAATACATGATACTTTTTGTAACATTTATCATAAAAATAGTTCTCACTTACCTACCTAGATTTTAATGTAATCGACAAACATTTTAAAATAGACGCTATGTCTCATTTCAATGATACACCTACAGTAAACAAAAGTTAGCTAATCATGCTAAATGAAACACGCAAACCATTAAATTAAATAATTATCTAATAATAGATATCTACCTTATCACAACTTTCACTTGCAAAACAAAATATAGACTCACCTTAAATATTGGCGATCACCGGCCACTAATACATTAACAACTGCGGCGCAGTTGTAATGTGGTACGAACCACGAGCCAAGCGCGACTGCGTGAGACACACACATCACATAAAGGCAGCGTTCTATGAGCCACGGGGCGGGTTGCCACCTCCATGATATGGCCGTACCCAATTAAAGCCGCATTTACATTTCAATAAGTACAGTAGCTAGTTAGCGTAGCGTCAGTTAAGTCATAATTAAGTATTAAGTGTAGCATCCAAACGTCTAGAAAGAATTAAGTCGTAAGTAGTAAATCCAAACATCATAAGTCGTCGTTCCGAGATAAGACTTGTCACGCAACGGGTCAGTCGAAAGTCCAAAAAAGTAGTTTTAATCCAGAAAATTGACGGTGAATTACTCAACCCTCTTAGGGGCCACTAGCTATAAACGCAGAATAAATATTGGGTAAAGTTATTCGAAGAATAAAATTTAACCCAGTGTTAGCGATTAAAATTACCACATTTAAATTGTTGGTTTTAATTCATCATCATCATCATTTCAGCCTGTTAACGTCCACTGCTGAACATAGGCCTCTCCAATCGCACTCCAGCGTGACCGGTCCGTAGCCACCTGCATCCAACGAGATCCAGCGATCCTCACCAGGTCGTCGGTCCATCTCGTAGGTGGCCGACCCACACTGCGCTTGCCAGGACGTGGTCTCCATTCAAGGACCTTTTTGCCCCATCGGCCATCCGATCTTCGCGCTATGTGGCCTGCCCATTGCCACTTCAGCTTGCTTATCCTACGGGCTATGTCAGCAACTTTGGTTCTTCTACGGATCTCCTCATTTCTGACTCGATCTCGTAGAGAAATACCAAGCATAGCCCTTTCCATACATTCCATACGTTCCGACATTGAGCCTCTGAAAAAGTCCTTTTGTGAAGCACCACGTCTCAGAGCCGTAAGTCATCACTGGCAACACACACTGATTGTACACCTTAGTCTTCAGGCACTGAGGGATTTTGGACGAGAAGACGTTGCGTAATTTACCGAACGCTGCCCAACCTAGTTGGATCCGTCTACTGACCTCTCTCTCAAAATTGGACTTACCTAATCGGACTGCCTGTCCCAGGTATATATATTCGTCAACAACTTCGAGAGTAGAGTTCCCAACAGATAGTGCGGTGGGTGCAACATGGACGTTGAACATGACCTTCGTTTTGTCCATGTTCATTTTAAGACCCACTTGTTGAGAAACTCTATTGAGGTCATCGAGCATTTTTCCAAGATCTTCAAGCGACTCAGCCATCGTCGACATCGACTATATCGTCGGCAAATCGAAGGTGAGTGATGTATTCGCCGTTGATATTGATGCCTAGTCCTTGCCATTCCAGGAGCTTGAAGGAATCCTCCAGATCAGCAGTAAACAGTTTCGGAGATATTACATCTCCCTGTCTTACTCCTCTCTTTAGGGGGATTTCCTTCGTGGAATGCTCCTGTACTCGAACTGACATGGTGGCGTTGTTATACAAGCACTTCAGCACTTCAACGTACCGATAATCAATACGGCATCGCTTGAGAGATCTAAGAACAGCCCATGTTTCGACGGAATCGAAGGCTTTCTCATAGTCCACAAACGCCAAGCATAATGGGCGATTATACTCTTTAGTCTTTTGTATAATCTGCCGAAGTGTATGTATGTGGTCTATGGTGCTATAGCCCTTTCGGAAACCGGCTTGTTCGGTAGGCTGGAAGTCATCGAGCCTGTGTTCGAGACGGTTCGTGATAACTCTCGAGAACAGCTTATAGACGTGGCTCAGCAGTGTTATGGGCCTGTAGTTCTTCAGTAAGGTTTTGTCACCTTTTTTGAAGAACAGTACCACAACACCCCTGTTCCACGCCTCAGGCGTTTTTCCCTCGAGCAAGGTGGAATTAAATAGCTTCTGAAGGACTTTCAGTACCGGCGTCCCGCCCGCTTTCAGAAGCTCTGTGGTAATTCCATCCTCGCCCGGTGCCTTGTTGTTCTTAAGCTGTTTGAGAGCCATCCTAATCTCGTACAGGCTGATGTCCGGGATATCCTCGGTATAGTGTCGGGTTAGCTTGGCTCTTAGGTCCGTCGCAGAGCCAACAGGCTCAGAGGACACAGAGGTATATAACTGTCCATAGAACCTCTCTATCTCCCATAACACCTCTGACTTGTTCGATGTTACGCTTCCATCCTCGATCTTCAGCTTTGTCAACTGGCTTTGCCCGATAGACATGTCCCTTGCGAACACTTTGGAGCCTTGGTTCCGCTCGATGGTCTCCTTAATACGCTGTGTATTGAAGGAGCGTATGTCATGTCGCGGGGACTTCATAATCTGTCTATTGAGCTGCCTATAAGACTCAGCGTCATCGGAGGTTTGGAGCGTCATAGAACGTCTACTAGCCATGAGGTTTCGGGTGTGGTCTGATAGTTTTTGAGGTCTATTTTTACGGAGAGTTTTAAAATACTTGGATCCTACCGTGTGGACAGTTTCTACCAACTTGCTGTTAATATCGTCCACTGATGCACAGCTGTCTAGCAATTTGAAGCGATTTGTCAGTTCGAGTTGAAAGCTCTCGGGGTTTTGGATATGTGCATTTGACGGTCGGAGCGTGGACTTCATCATACGCAACCTTTCAAGTTTGACATTGATATTCAATATGCCCCTGACGATTCGGTGATCGCTACCGGTTTTGACCTTGTGGATCACCGTGACATCATTGAATATCTGCCTCTTGGTGCTCATAATGAAGTCGATCTCGTTTTTTGTTACACCGTCGGGGCTCATCCAGGTCCATTTCCTATGAGGCGGCTTCTCGAAGAAAGAATTCATCATAAAGAGTCCTTCTTTCTCCAGAAAATCGGCCAGCCTCTGTCCTCTGGCGTTTCGCTGCCCATAACCAAATTGCCCCACTCTCAACTCACCATCGCTTCTACAGCCCAGCTTTGCATTAAAGTCTCCCATGACAACAGTGAAGTGTGTCTTGGAGCTATGTATGGCCCTACTAATGTCCTCATACATATCTTCCACCTCATCATCTGAGTGCGTCGTGGTTGGGGCGTATACCTGTATGACCTTCATCGAGTACCGCTTGGATACTCTGAGTATAAGGCACGCTACCCTATTCGACACACTTCCGATGGACACAATGTTGTTCGTGAGAGTCTTGTGGACGATAAACCCAACACCACCTTGGGACTTCTGTTCTCCCTCCCGGTAGTAGAACAAGTGGCCGGACTGTAAGGTTATCGTATCCTCTCCCTCTCTTCGGATCTCCGATAAACCAATAACGTCCCAGCGCAACTTGGTTTAATTGGAACAGACTTAATATTGATCATTTTGTTACTTTTGCTAACAATAAAAGAATTGATGTATTTTTGGGGTATTGGTTGATCAGTTATGATTCTTAGCGCGCCAATCGATGTTCAGTATATTGACATCCAGATCCACCGGTTGTATCATAGTTTTGTGTTTTCGCGCGATGACGGTTGTAAGAATGGCGCCGGAGCCGACAGCATGCCAATATGTGTTGGTTTATTGACTTCCGGATGAAACACCAGAATTATGTCTGGGCGCGCTGTCAGTTGTAAAATGGCGCCACAGCTGTTAGCGCGCTAAACGGAAACAAGCTCCTGACATCCGTAATGAAGGATTAGCGCGGGCGACCGAAGAGTTTCGACAAAATGGGAACATATTCTGTATTGTAACGGGGTCGAGAGTAGAAGTGTAGTGAATCATATTTTAATCATATCATAATTAGTGCGGGATACAATAATTGAAATAGTATCGTAAAGAGCAATGCAAAGTGGAGCATAGTGTCAGTGAATAAGAAAGAGCAGGAATAAAGGAATCAAACTATAAAACATGGAGTTTTCTTTCAGATCAGAAGTGGCGGATCCACGTAAATCAGATGAGTCGTATAATGTAATGTATAGTGTGTCCAAGATTTTTACGAGTATCTAAAACTAGTCATTTTCTAGTACTTTGTTGTCCTCGAAGTGATAATATTCTTGAATTCCTACAAGATTATACCTTTACATAAGTATTTACACGGATTGATTTCTTTGTTCGAGGAGTAAAAAGAATTGAAGCAGATTTATTTGCGAGACGTTAAGATATTTATAGATTCCGACACGATACGAGTATTTGAGCAGATTTGTGTTGTTCTCGAATTATTACAAGACTACTCGAGTATTCAGGCATATTTAGTTAGTACTTACAGTGTTGTTCAAAGTTCAGAGTTAAAATTTATTTATTGCTGTGGATATTTGCATATACTTGGCAGGCGTCATTTTTTGCTTCTTCTCCGCATTGGACCGCTGTGGGAGTGGAGGGCGAGGGATCTCCACAGATTGAATTTTAGATTTATTTTTAAAAATTGGTTGTATTTAGCTGATACAGGTGTTACAATATTAATTGTTATAATTAATACGCAGGAAATAATAATTACAAAATTATCAACAGCGAGGTCTGTGTTGAGTTGGATTGGCCCCATACAGTCCAGTCATTTAGTAATCTTGAACATTTTAATATCCCTGTTTTGACAAAGTCGCTTTGACATGGTTTTTGAAATGCTCAAATGGCAATTGGAAACAAAATTATTTATTATTTGGCTGTTTACTAATACATATAGTCCATTATTGTCCCTACTGAGGGACGCTGGCCTTTGACCGTATGCGGGCCGTCCTCCATCGCGCTGGCTCAGTGCTGTTTGATGAAGGTGTTTTGCGACCACTGCTACCAAGTAGCAAAGGTGTCCGTGACCTGTAGCTTGGTGTCTCATGCAAAGCACGGAGAGTTCGCTAATGTACTTAAGATAAATTAATTGTCGCTTGGTCGGGATTCGTACCTGCATCTTGTGCGAGAGGTAAGTGTGAAGCCCGATGGCCGCGGAGCCATGACTATAACATTATCCCTCTTATTAAATGAATAACACAAAAAGATAGACCAGCACTTGACCATGTGACCTCGACCTTGAGGGGGTCAGTGGCAGGCGGGGAACCATTACCCCCATATTGACAAATTAACCCCTTTGACGTACAAATCAAAACAAAATAGGTTTACTCTATGAATTCTCTTCTTACAAAATAAAATAAAGTTCTTACTAGCTAAGTGGTTATTTTATAAAGGTGATCCAATCAAAACAACAAAGAAATAGGAAAGGAGGATTTGCTGGTGGTACATTAAAACTTGATGATGGTGGAACAGAAAAGAAGAGTGATAACTTGATAAATCACTTCATTTGTGATGATTACAGTTGGTGCGCACTTATTGATGGGCGAATGTGAACTGATCGATAAATCTGGCTTACAAAATAATGAAAACAGCAATGTAGATTGAGGCTGACATTGAAATATCTGACGATGCGCGATGAAATCATGCAGTGTCCTTTGAGTAATAAAAGTGTAAATTTGGATCTCGTTTCAATCATTATTGATATCAAATTGTCTAGAAAAAAGTTCTAACGCACTTAATTTATTTATTTATGCAATTATTTACACTGAAACTGCCTCAATAACAAAAAAAAATACAATCAAAATACTATCCACACACGCTTCGTCAAAATGAATTTCAATATCAATTAGAAATTATAAAATGTCAAAACTTAAAATTAACCGAACAAACCGCCCCGTGACATTTCCGTGCTAAAGGTTACAATAACGCTGGCTTCTAATTTGTTTAGCTTCTAAACACTTCTGAACAGCAGATGGATGGGTTCAAAGTCATCAATTTTGACCATATGTATGCCCCTTAATGGCAAGCGTAGACTCAAGTAAGAACTCGTTTATTTTACGCACTTAAATAACTACTAAATGTTGGGAGATGTACTATGGTCTATTCAGCGAGTAATCTGACTGTTGACAGATCGTGATGACGGAGTTAGTGATTTTATGGTGCGGTTCAGAATAGATTTCTTCATACACGGCACAGTCAATTTTGGTTCTGAAGGAGTTGAATCGATGCCATATTGATGGTATCATGATTTTGATTAGGTTTACGTACAGCTGGGTTTACTTGATTTGTCGGACTCGGAGTGCGTCATGAGGATTGACACCTTCGCTCCTCTTGAATGTTGCTGATCAATGAATGTTGCTGAGGGGTCAGGTTCTGGTTCTAATTCTGGTTCTAAGTCGTGACAATTTATGATAATACAGCTAAGTCTAAATTATTATTTTTAGATCTATTCATTTTAAGCAAATACACTAAACATCACTGGTTTCGATTGAGTTGCATCTCGCAAAACTTATCATGTCTTATCTCCTTAACTTCTTAACTTATTATAAGTTTATTGTATTTATTAGGTTGTAAATATGGCTAGATATCTGACCCTTTATTTATTATAAAATGAACGAGTTCAGTTTGGAGAGAAATTAAGTTTTATAGATGCTGCAATAGCGTCTGTAAACAGTTGACGTTCATTCAATATCAGATTGGATTGAGAGGACAGTTTTGGTAATGATATTTTGTTTCCATCAGTGTCTACCTAGATTTTCTTTGAGAGACTTTGGTGTCTAAAGAAAAATACTCTCGTTTTGTTTACTTCTGCTTCAGTTACCTAATGACAACGTAAGAGTGCGGTCGTGCCGAGCTGAGAGAATGCAGCCGTGACTACGATGCGAGTCATCAATTGAATAACGTGCCGTGTCTGGAGTGGGGTGCTATCAGGTGCTTAGTTCGCTATAATACGTTTTGGTTTTTAGGACAAGATAACATAACAAGCATTTAACGTACATTCAATATCTAACTGGATTACGAGGATAATTTTAATGATGATATTCTGGTTCAATCGGTGTCTACCTAGATTTTCGTAGTCTATAATAAAGATACTCTCGTTTTAATTATTTCTGTTTCAGCCACCTGGCCACGATGCAAGAGAGCGCAGTCATGGCGAGCAAATAGAATCCTGATCACGATGCAAGAGAGCGCAGTCGTGGCGGGCTAAGAGAGGTCTGACCACGATGCAAGATTGATTTCTAACTTAACGAGCAAAAGTTTATTATTATCGTATTCTACTCTACCTGGAAGAATTTGTATTTTGATATTCTGTCCTAAATTGTGCTTATTATACGAGTACAACCTATTGGTCTGAATGGCCGAATGTCAGCTATATATATCATGATTTGTATTATGTAAATAAACTTTATACAATTGATTACTAACTAAACTAGAAAACGTTTATTATGTCTATATGCTAATCTAGCTGCAAGAATTTGTATTTTGATATTCTCTCCGAAATTGTGCTTACTTTAGAAATAGAAATACTTTATTCAGGTAAATATGCACATAAACTTGTTTTTTTACGCAGTAAAGAACAAGGGATATTCACTACTCCCTAAAAAAGGGCAAGCCCTGTGGCATAGGATAAGTAGATCCTTCCCACCAGTAGATGACACAATTTCCAATAGTTTTAAAAAGTAGGAAAGTTTTTGACATGATGATAAATTACAATAAAAATTCATATATTGAAATTTTTAGAACTGAATTATTTAAAATTAACATTAAAACATAAAGTTGAAATTAAAGTAACATTAAATTTTTAATTATAACTTAGTTTGTGTAATGTATGTGTATGTGTGTGTGTATAGAGAAGATGAAAAGTGTAATGTTTGAATGGTTTATTGTTGTGAGTAGTGAATGGAAGTGTTGATAATTATTAATATTTAATTATTATTATTTATTTATTTTAAAACACCTATTGACATATTTTATTTTTGTTAATAGCGTTGATTGATTTTGTTAAATTTTTATTTTTATTAATTATTAATAGAAGCGGGGTAGCATGTCCTAATAATAGATAGATTTTCATGATGAAAATATAAATAAATACAAATAAAGTAAAATAATATAAATATCCAATAATTTTGAATATAGCAGACAAATGAGTACTTATTGTTGTTGTTGTAATATATGTTGGCGATTTTCAAAGTTACCACATACTACGAGAAATTGTTTCGAATTGACCACTTGTAAACAATATAGTAAAAAATAAGTAAACATTTTGAAAATGGAATTCTTTGCCAATATTTTTATTGAGTTTGTATTTTCTTACTATATGTCTTTGTGTCATTTGTCATTTGCTTTACGATTTGGCGGCAAATTGAAAATTGTCTGTGTCACGTCAGCATGAATATAACGCGAAAATTTTTCGTGAATTGATTTTTTATGACTTACGATGTCATTTAAGTCAACAAGAAAGTTATGATAGACTTCGATGAAGCCCCATCTCGTGCCACTGTTTACAACTGGTTTAATGAGTTTAAACGTGGTCGCACTAATCTCACCTATGATCCGCGTGAGGGACGGCCTTCTAAGGCGACGACTGAAGATAACATCAGTGTTGTGCGGCGTATGATAGAGACGGACAAAAGAGTGACCGTATCAGCAGATTAGGGCAAGTTTAGGCATCAGTATGAGCCAAGTGCACCAAATCCTCCATGATCATTTAGCGTTCAGGAAGCTTTGTGCCCGGTGTATCCACCGGGCACATAGCCGGCTTCGGTCAGATCATGAGGTATCCCTCATGATTTGACCGAAACCCAAAAACTCTATCGTGTTGATTGGTGCCATGATATGGTTCAAAGATTTAACGGAGGTGAGTAAAATGCTTTGTTCGACATACTTACGGGTGACGAAAGCTGGATTTACTATTATGACCCCGAAACCAAAAGACAGTCTGCTCAGTGGGTGTTCCCTTCCGAGGAGTTGCCAACTAAAGTGAAGGGAGGTCAAAGAGTGGGAAAAAAGATGGTGGCCTCGTTCTTTGGTCATTATGCGACAGTTGTTTAAGAGGATCGAAAAACAGTGACTGCAGAGTGGTATATTAACAATTGTTTGCCACTTGTCTTGAAAAAAGTTCGGGAGAAACGACCCCGCTGTAGGATCCTTCTACACCACGACAACGCCTCGTCGCACACCGCCAAGCGAACGATGGACTATTTGGCGACGTCAGACGTGGAATCGATTTTATCGATAACTGTCACATAATACAACAAAGGGGTTGTTTTTAGTCGGTATAATACACGAGCTGATGCCCGCTCAAGTAGGAACCCGGACATAGCAGGGAGGTCTGACTCCTGGGCATGGGTAATTCGATTTTTTCCTAACCATCAAAAAATAAATGATTCGAATGAATTATTCTTACTCACTCTCACAAAGGACCGAGGATGACTTGTGATCCCTTTATTAAAAAATATAAACGATCATCAGATTTGACATTTCCAATGTCAAAGGTTTCTCAATTTATGTGAAACTGTGTTTGGTTTATTTATTTTCGAACGAGATAAACAACGTTAACATCTCGATAACAAGTTTCCACAAACTAACCTGTTGTTAGGCCAGAAACAATAACCCTGCATTACCTGTTCATGTTTATGCTATAAAGAAACAACGCATATCAACCATAATAATAATTTTATTTAAATCAATACAGGTTCTATATTTTTTATTTTATTAACCTCTGTATAATTCCACATAAATGTACAAATCATTCATGCATATTTCAAAAACTAATTAAAATATATTTATGTGGACCCCTCACAGGTAAAGGCCTTGCCTTCTCCAAGAATATTCACCTCTCTCTATCGTTGGCCGTATCCAACCATCTTCAACTTGCCACTATCACATTTCGTCTGACCATCTGGCACATAGCCTGCCTCTAGCATTATGTTTGTTTGTTTACAGATCTCTGACTCCATCTATCGACTGTCTATCCAGCTATGTAGCCTGCCCATTTTATTTGTAGCTCATCACATTGCTTGCCGTGCTGATACCGCTTCTGAACCCAGTTCTTTCGATCGGTTGGTGTACGCCAATGTTTGTAGATATTCTTGCCAAAAGACAGGATGCAAAAGGCATACTTGATGGATTTGTTTGTCTGGACCCGGGGTTTTCTCCGATTTAAGCTTCATTATTTGTTTGAGAATTTCAGCACCTGTGAACTTGCGTCGGGAAGGCCTCCAAGCTTTGGTCAAATAAACTAAATATAAAATCATTACAACTTTAAAAAATCATAACTACTTGTTGGCAGCCTACATAGGTAATCGGTGATTTTATCATCAGTTTCCTTGAATTGAAAATCACGCAGAAACCCTTAAATACATACTAATGTATAGTATAGTATAGAATAGTTTGTATTTATTTAGCATTTAGTCCTTAGCATACTTACTTTACACTTTATTGCACATACACATTAATGGACAATTACAAACACAGTTAGTATACAAAGTAGTGCTTATCTCTATATAGAGATTTCTTCCAGCAAACCCAGGGCTGACAGGAAAACATAGTTTCATGCCAAGGGATAGACCTATTATGCACAACATAACCAAAAACTAAACACCAGAGTGACTATATATTTATAATAAATTACTTAGATATTTACACATACACACATATAAATAAAAGAGAACCTACATAATAATATAATACCAATAAAAAAAGAGCCCAATCCCTGATACTCTCAGCAAGGCCACAGCAGAGTTAACATGGCAGGGAGAAAAATAACGGCAAATTTGGAGATCATCGGCATAGAGATGATAAGAGGAAGAGAGAGTATCTGAGATAGAATTTATGAAGACAGAAAAGAGAAGAGGGGAGAGGATACCACCCTGAGGGACCCCTGCAAAAAGGTCGCACCGTTCTGTTGAAGTCTCCTCGGACCTTATACGCTGCTGACGACCTCTCAGGTAGGAGTCGAACCAGCTGGCTGAGGCCGGGGAGACATTCAGAGACTTCAGTATCTCAACGAGGATGTTAAAATCAACACAGTTGAAGGCGCTGCTGAAGTCTAGTACCGCTATTACGGTGAGCTGTTTCTCGTCCATAGCCAACTGAATGTCGTCAGTGACTTTGAGTAAGGCCGTAAAGGTACTATGACCCGGCCTGAATCCCGACTGAAATTGATTCAGCAGACAGTGAGAAGTAAGGTAGGAGGAAAGCTGGGAGTGGACAATGGATTTTAGGACTATGGAAAGGATAGGCAGTATAGAAATAGGACGATACTCTTTGAAAGAGGAGGGGTTTGAAGATTTGGGTAAAGGTAAGCTAATGCTTTTTTCCACACATAGGGGAAAGAACAGGTAGAGAGAGAGTGATTTATAATGTGTGTGATAGCGGAAAGAATATAATCGAGCACGTTGCTGATCATATTAGAGCAGATGCAATCATCACCTGCAGCTTTCGATGAGATAGCCAGCACCGCCTTCTTAACTGTGTCAATTCCGACGGGACTGAAGTCGAAAGGAGTGGAGGTCAACGCCGGCCTGGAGCGGAGCCCATGCAGAGTGGCATACTTAACGATGGGATCCATAACGACTGGGGGTGCCGAAAAAAATCTGTTAAGACCGTTGAGATCGACGTCACCAACCATTTGATTCTGGGGCTTACCGACACCTAGAGATCTCAGGAATTTCCACACTTCGGAAGGGGTGTAGTTTTTAATGCACTCAAAGATGAGGCGGCGCTTGGCATCACGGCACATACGGTTACAGCGGTTCCGGAGGCATTTGTAGGCTGCAAAGTTATCGTCGGTGGGTTCCTTTTTATGCTGATATTTAGCTCGGTTCCGTTTAGCCATCAACCGTTTGATGGGGTCCGTGAGCCAAGGCGCAGGAAGGTGTTTTACTTTGACCTTTTTGATGGGTGCGTTTTTGTCAAATAGTCCCAGAATAATTGTGTTGAAATGGTGGATCTTGTCGTCAACGGCCTCACTAGAAATGACAGGTGACCAATCGATTGATGATGTATCAGATTGGAGTAACGATGGACCAATGCCCTTCAAGTTACGAGAAAGATACATTTGACCCTGTTCTTGGGAGACTTGACCTTATAGGAGAGATAAACCAGGTAATGATAAGAAAAAGGAGAATTAAATTGACCGTGGGCAGCAACCTTGTCTATATCAGATGAAGGAGAGAGGGAGAACAATGTGGTTGACAATGAGTTGCATTTAGAGGGAGAATATGCAAGTTCAATGAATTGACAATAGACCGGAGTTGGGCCGAGCGGGAATCATTTTTAAGAAG
The DNA here is from genome assembly GCA_949825045.1 of Argyresthia goedartella. NCBI lineage: Eukaryota > Metazoa > Arthropoda > Insecta > Lepidoptera > Argyresthiidae > Argyresthia > Argyresthia goedartella. The sequence continues at coordinate 12,160,099 of OX463806.1, forward strand.
ACATGTATTAAAGTCGCCGAGGATTAGGACATCATTATAAAGAGGAGTCAGCTCATTGAGCAGAGACTCGAAGGTATCGAAGTAAATGATGAGAAGCGAAGGACTGTAGAGAACACCGAGCAGAACTTTACTATGGTGAAGACAGATTTCAAGGAAAAGATGTTCAGCAGATTCAGAGTACTCACTCGGGGAGACACTCACAACTTTGCAGGATATGTCCGAACGAAGGAAAATTCAGAAACCAAAGAGAAAATCAACAAAGACCTCCAGCCAATTTTTGAATGGGCTTAACAAAACACCCTAGTCCTTAACCTTGCCAAATCCAAATATCTGGTTTTAGGTACAAAAATTCAATGTGAGAAAGTTACCATACAAAATCCAGACGTGAAAATAAATAACAATCCTATTTCGAGAGTAAACACGGCAACTAACCTTGGTTTGATAATGGACAGCGAACTAAGATATACAGACCACATAAATAAAAATATTAGATATGCATTTTTGAAGCTAAAAATACTATATAATTTACGACAGTAATTAAGCGAAGATATAAGAATGCTTCTTACAGAATGACTTGTTCTATCACTATTTAGCTACTGTGATACAGTTTATGGCCCAAGAATATTCGTCAAGACATCTAGGGCGATACAAGGGGTACAAAATGGCTGCGCTCGTTTTTGTTTTTATCTACATACGTATCATAAACCCTCTTTACTGCGTTCAAAAACCGCACGTTACGATCAGCATTATGTTAAACTACTTGGTAAAAACTCGTTTTGTATCTGGAAAACTACATATAATGGTCATTATGTGTAGTTTTTCTACATATAATGACATTCAAATTTCGAACGCCGACGCCCACCCGCGTGCCGTCCCTAGTTTGTCTGTGAAGTTGGTACTGACATTCAAATTTCGAACGCCGACGCCCGCCTGCGAGAAGTTGGTACTAAAGAACAAGCTAAACCACAATGCCGGTCAAACATGCGGTTCCTGAACACATCAAAGAGAGCTTATGATATGTGTGTAGATAAACTAGTGTATGTAACTGTACATAATTAGGCATCAAAACTCTCGGGTTTTAATGCCCTCCATTATGCTGCAGTCACATAAACTACTATAATGTCCCAAGAAGGGCACATATTACGCCATTCTTAAGTGAAAAGGGTATTCTTAAAATGGCCGCACGACGAGAACTTCACCTAGCCTGCATGGTGCAGGCCAGGTGAAGTGCAAAAAATTATCAAGCGTAAAAAACCAATATATCTGTATGAGACTTCGAGCAACACGGTTTTCCGTAGGAAAGGCCGCGTTCCTCCAAGGTATGAGAAGATCAGATGGAAGAGATATATCCCCCATACACGCTACACCCGATCAAAATTGCTGAACTTATTTTGAACAATAAAATTATTCTATTCTAATTCTAATTCGATAGATGGATCCAGAAAACGGTAAACCGGCTCGAACCAAGCAGCAAAAATCGGGCAAGTGCGAGTTAGACTCACACATTAAGGGTTCCGTACCATCGTACAAGAATTGATAAAATCAAAACAAAAAGAAAAGAAAAAACACTAAGTCCTAAATAATAAAACCAAAACAAAAATAAAAAATATATGTTTTCTCTGTGAATCGAACCCGGAACTTCAAGATTGCGAAACCGATACGAAACCTATTGAGCCATCTCAAAGTTATTAAGAGTAGCCAAATTTATGGTCATATTGAATCATGTTGTTATGAGGTATGTCGCAGGAGTTATTTTGACTTTTAAAAAAAGCAATCGCTTGTATGGGGACCCCTTTAATTTTCAAAATTGCATGTAGTTCATTATTTGTTGCTGTTGCGGCAACAGAAATATGCACATTCTGAGAAAATTTCAGCTCTCTACCTATTTCGGTTGCTCCGATAGAGCCCGGTGACGGACGGACGGACGGACAGACAAACGGACAGGAGAGATTTGTAATAGGGTCCCGTTTGGCACCTTTCGGGTACGGAACCCTAAAAAAGCGAGAGGCAGGCTATGTGCCAGATGGTCAGACGAAATTGTGACTGTGGCAGGTTGAAGATGGTCGGATACGGCCCACGATAGAAAGAGGGGAATATCCTTGGAGGAGGCTTTTACCCGCGAGGGGTCCCCATTAATTAAAGTTTATATTTACATTAGTTTTTATATGTGTGCTCAAAAATATTTTTAATTTATGTGGAATTATACAAAGCTTAAATAAATAAATAAATATAGAACCTGTGTTGATTGATTATTCAGATAAATGTATTATCATGGTTGATGTACATTGTTTCTTTACATCGTAGATAAAACATAATCATGTACAGGCATATACAGGTTTACCCATTGCCTCTGGCCCCTCACCAGGATAGTTGGTGGAAGCTTGTTTTTACCACTCAAAACTAACACGCACGCACATTAATCTTGCTTAGTTCCCCTCAGCCTCCAGCAACATCTGGTGTTGCCACCAACGTGTTTCCTCCGCCTTTTCCACGAGATCATTCTGTGTTCCAGAGATTCTGATGTAGGGGCGTAAATTCTGGGGTTTTCGATAGTCGGCAGACCTGCCCGATACTCCTACGATATCATCAAGTCGACAGGGCTTTGCTGGATGTAGTTGGTACAGGTTGTATTGGCGCTACCATAGAGAGTAGAGTAGAGGTGGTTGTTATTACAAAAACGCATAAAATAACGCGTTTATTTAAAATAATGAAAAACCCCGCAATTGAGAATTTGAAAAACACGGCTATCAAAGGGCCGTCTTTTTAAATCTTTATAAATCAGTCTTTTTAAACCAGTTAGCAAGGCCCAGGCACAGAAAACCGGCTTCTATACCTATGGAATAGACCAATAGGAACGCAGAAACGCAAGCGGGTAGAGTGGGGCCGCCATCTTGACAATGACGCCCGGTTTGTTCGCCGATGTCGGGCGCGGCCGCTGATTACGCTAAATTGTGCGCCCACAAAACGTAAGTTTTTACTTGTTTATACTGCGATTTGTAAGTAGATTTTTGTTTAGAGTGTTTATTTGATCATTATTATTTTGATATTTACATAGACATGTGCGATTTCATGTCTATTTATTTAGAAAATGATCAATTAGTTTAGGAAAGCCCAGCAAAATTGTTGCTCGGGCCATACAAGACTCGGCTGGGCCTTCCAACCCTACTGCAGTCTAATAAAGCCCGCTAGTTTCTGTAGTGTTAAATTTAACTAACAATGTTTTACTGAGTGTTACGAAAGTGCCTGATGATGATGCTAAATACACTTATAATTACTGATCGGGAATTCGGATGCTTTCGGTCAACTGAGTGACCATAGGAGCCTTTTTAACGATATCTGTGTAATAAGGCCCAATGTATGAAAATTAAAAACCATAAAACCTTGACAATAATTACTCAATTATAGCATGAATAACAATATTATTAAATAAAATACTAATATTTATTCACAAAACACCTAAAAAGCTACAGCAACAGCTAGGCTGATTTCCCACACAGTGAAAACGCGTATTTTTCTAACAAGTTATTGATGATTTTAGTTTATGCTTCCTTTTATAATGTTTATGAATATCACAATGTTTATATTTATTAAATCTTTGAGTTCTTTAATGTATTCTTTTACGCCAAACGACTTACGATCGGCACGGGCCTTATTATCGACACCCATTTTATTAAAACCCAAAAAAGAGGTTTTTAAAAACGTTCAAAAAAGTAACTTACCGTCGTTATAGTTATAAAAAGTAAATTTATTTGGATTTTAAAATAATCATAACTTTCATTGTAAACCTTTTTTTCCTTGAGGGTGGTTAAATAAAGCTTTTATTTCAATTTGTATAAAAGTGGGCCTTACCATACGACGGTACCTTATTATTGATATTGCGTGGGGTGATCGCGTGTCTCGGTCAAACTAAAACTAAAAACTAAGAACAAAATAAAAAAAAAATTACCGATGTACCTGCGCAGAAGCTGAGTTTTTAAAGCGCGGGAAATGCTGTTGTCCATTCAGCATGCTCGACGCGTTTCCTGTTCCGCTATTGGTCACTGGCTGCCGCAAAATGTCAAATGCTTAGTCTGCCGCCATACTTCTGATTGAGTGCACGCGTAGCAGGCAAAAGTACACTTAGTGGCAAAAAAAGTTTTTTTTTATAAAATGAGTTCAATAAAAAGAGGACGACCACTTAAAAGACAAGCGCGGGAAATAATTTCCAATGTGCACGAGTTTATGACGAGAGAATTTCAAGAGTTTAAGAACACAACATTTACAAAAAATCGATTTTCGAAAATTATTGATCGAACGGCCGAAGCGACACGAATTTCAAAGAGGACGAAAACGAGAATTCTAAACGAGAAGGATCAATCTACGAGCCCTGCGAGACAACACAATCAACAAACACTGCGGGCCCTTCCTTTAGTACGCAGAAAAAGGGCAAACTGAAAAAACTCATCGTAAGGATTTAGACGATTTTGCATACCAAGTGATACGCAGGAAAATTTATGATTTTCACAAAGAAGAAAAACAAAGTGGTCACAATAAAAGCGCTATTGGAGAAGTTAAAAAGAGACATTGACTTCGGAGGGAGCAGAGAAACTCTACGCCGCATTGTGAAAGAATTAGGATTTAAGTTTAGGAAAATTCAAACTAACCGAAAGTTGCTGGCGGAAAAAGACAAAGTGAGACTATTAAGAATACAATTTTTGAGAAAAATCAAAAAAGTATCGGCTTGAAGGGAGGCCTTATGTCTATGGTGACGAGACATACGTTCATTCGACCCACACCAAGGAACACGCGTGGTCCGACGAACAAAGCAAAGGCATAAAAAAAACAATTTCGAAAGGCCCGAGGTTGATTATAGTTCATGCTGGTGGTGCTAATAGATTTATTCCAAATGCTCTACTTATGTACAAATCGGCTCAGACCACAGGAGACTATCATAGTGAGATGAATAAAGAAAATTACGAGAAATGGTTGCAAGAGAAATTGATTCCCAATCTTCACCCAAATTCTGTGTTCGTCATTGACAATGCGTCATACCACAGCACATTAGAGGATAGGGCACCAAACCAAAACTCTCGAAAAAAGGTGATACAGGATTGGTTAAAAGAGAAAAATATATCTTTCGATATCAAAGCAGGTAAACCTGAATTGTACGATATAATCAAACGCCATAAGCATTTGTACGTAAAGTATTCGCTTGACACCATAATGGAAGCTCATGGCCACACAGTGTTAAGACTCCCTCCCTACCATCTGGACTTCAACCCAATAGAAAACATATGGTCGCAGGTGAAAGGTCACGTAAGCAAATTCAATGTAGCCATGAATTTGACCGAAGTGCAGCGCCTTTTGTTAGAAAAATTCGCAATCATTGGGCCAGACGAGTGGCAAAAAGTTGTAGATCATGCCATCAAATGCGAGGACGAATTCATGACATTGGAGGAGGCCACCGACGATAGATTGGACCAATTTATTATAAACACCAACGAAGATACATCATCGTCATCGGATAGTTCGAGTGGTAATAGTGATGGTCATAGCAGTGACAGACGCTCAGAGTGATATTGGGATAGCAGGAGTGTGGCCTTTAGATTAAGTTTTATTATTGTTCAATTATTCAAAATGTAAAGACATTACTTCATTTATTAAGTAAAACTTACATTTAAAATAACATTCAAATATAACACTTTTTGTCACACCTGTAGTGTACACCAGGCCCGGTAAAATTGTCTTTAAGTGTAATTGCGGAGTGACGTCGCTCGAGCGAGTGAGATGGAAATAACACCTGCAGTGTACTATAGACTTTAAATAGTGTAGTATAAGGTTGATTGTAAATTTTAAGCTTTTTTTCGTTAATCTTCGGAGCCATACTTTCTTTTCTGCGCGAACGAAGATTCCCGACACGCCATATAAAATGTAAACCTCGGAAACTGTCGTGAATCCCTCATCTCTCACTAGAGAGAGAGAGATCGGATTTAGGCGATGATATCCGGGAAAAGCCGAATCTTTAACTGATTTTATCTACACACGTATCATAAACCCTCTTTACTGCGTTCAAAAACCGCACGTTACGATCAGCATTATGTTAAACTACTTGGTAAAAACTCGTTTCGTATCTGGAAAACTACACATAATGGTCATTAAAATTTTGAACGCCGACGCCCACCCGCGTGCCGTCCATAGTTTGTCTGTGAAGTTGGTACTGACATTCAAATTTCGAACGCCGACGCCCGTCTGCGAGAAGTTGGTACTAATGAACAAGCTTAACACAATGCCAGTCAAACATGCGGTTCCTGAACACATCAAAGAGAGCTTATGATAAGTGTGTAGATAAACTAGTGTATGTAACTGTACATAATTAGGCATTAAAACTCTCGAGTGATATTATTATGAAACTCGCCTTCGGCTCGTTTCATAAACCCACTCTCGAGTTTTGATGCCCTCCATTATGCAGCAGTCACATAAACTACTATTAATCGTAAGCCTGTGTAAAGTATGAAGGTCAGTTTATTTGAATCGTTATAATGTTACTAATAATAATAGCTAACATTATTGTCACAGATTATTATAATAGCAACACACTTTAAAAGCTACAACGTACAAATGAAATGTTCATTACCAATAACGTATAATCGAGAAGCCGTTTTTAATACCGGTTCTTATAAAATAACTCAGCGTTTATTTGCATTTTTTTTAAAGAGCTGTTTTTCCGAGCTCTGATAGCTAGGAGTCCTATGCCCAGCAATGGGTCGATGTGGGCGAAGTTTGATGATGATGATGAAAGTTCGATTCTGTACGGGATTCCTCCAACGTCGAGATGATAATGTTGTTTATCTCGTTCGTAAATAAATAAACCCGACACAGGTTCACATAAGTGAAGAGACCACCAGTCATCCTTTGTTCTCTCAAAAGAGTAAGAAAGAATAATACTTATCCAAAATTCGTTCAAATATCGTCAGTTACAAACTCGACGCGCCTTTTTTGTGGCTTAGTTAATTTGAGCTGTGTTTTCGTTTGAGCTGGACGAAATATCCGGATTAGTGAAAATCCTAAGTAAAATTTTATTCTTCATGCAATCGATAGCATTTGTACATGCTTTTTTGCTTTGGTTATTTCACAGAAATTTAGTGCTTCTGAATCAATTTTACTTTCAAGAGGTATACTGAAAGAGTTACAGTCACTCATGTTAAACCTTTCAAGTACCCTAGTTTTAATGTATGTTTCCTGATACACTAAATACAACAAGAAGCAACCAATTAAATTCAAAATACTATTTCAGAATATCCAGAGCATAAACAACAAACATCACCTACTAGAAGCCCTCGTAGAAGAGGACTCCTCATACCTAGCGATTTGCATTTCAGAATCATGGTTGACCGAAGCGAAACTAGATCGCTTCCCACTTCAGCCGAACTTTTCGAGTCGGCGGCGGTGGCGTATGTATCTACTATATACTACTATGCTACAACACGGTATCGAATATGAAGAGGTTGAAACTATCAACAATATCTCTATCGAATACAACCTTGAACTATGTGCTGTGAAACTAACAAGAGAGAACATTCTATTAATATGTGCCTATTGGAATGGTATGAATAACGACTTATTTAACTCCCAGCTAGATAACTTGCTTATTTTACTACAGAATAAGTATCCACAAACTGACATAGTTATAGGCGGTGACTTTAACTTAAACATTTTAGAAAATAGTAATAAGCGAAATACCTTTATAGAAACAATGTCTGAACAAAACCTAACTCAATACATAAACTCGCCCACTCATTTTACAAAAACAAGCAGCAGTTGTATAGACCTAGTTTTTACAAACACTAACAAATACAAGGAGACATGCGTTAAAAATCTAGGTCTCACAAACCATATGGCCACTGTAATAACACTTAACTTGCCCCCACCCCTCTCTCCACAAACAGACGTCTGGTATACAGAGAAAAGAATATTCTCATTAAAAAATATGGATCATTTTGAAAACTCACTAGTCAATATCAACTGGTAAGAAATCCTAACGAGCACAAAAATTAATGAGAACTATATTACATTTCATACAATCCTAACTGACATGTTGAACAAGTTTATTCCAATGAAATAAATTAAACTCCAATTCAAAAAGAAAAAACTGTGGCTACAGGTATCAAAACATCCTGCAAAAATAAAAGACTCCTCAAACTACACACCTACAAACACACACACACACACACACACACACACACACACACACACACACACACACACACACATACATACACATACACACACACACACACACACACACACACACACACACACACACACATACATACACAAGATAGAGTATTGTTTGTATTTTATTATTTATGTTATAGCGAGGTGCTATAACATAAATAATAAAATACATAGAAATATTGGTATAAGTACATATAATGATCCCACTGTTATTAAAATAAAATTCTATTTTAACTAAGATATTTTATCAAAAAATAATGATATAATGAATAATAATATATAGAATATATATAATATAATATAATAATGTAATAAGTATAGTAAATAATATAATACAATAAGAAAAAAATATTTATCGAACACAAATTTTAGGTGTAAGCTAGTTATTAAGACATTGTAGTGCCCTTACAGGGTTCATTGTTGGATATAATTTTGTTAAAGTATACCACAATGACGCAATAAATATATGAGTATGAGTATGAGTATGATACAATAGTAGATTGTTAACCGAGGGCTGAAAGGCTCTCACTTCGTTCGAGCGCCAAAACATCTCGTCAGGAATGGGTGCTATCACCCGAGTAAAACACTCTACTTTTCATTACGAATACGAGGAAAGTAAACACAAGTCAGTTAAAATCAAAATTATTTTATTAAAAACAAAGTCACTTGAAATCAAAATTATTTTATTGAAAAACAAACAACAAACTCAAGTTTAAAAATACTACTCATAAAAAAAGTAATTTCGGTGCCCCCGTTGATGTCTTTTACTTTGAGCATAACATTAAAAAAAATACTTCCGTTTTATGGCTGTATAGGTTACTACCATTGCGTTGTTCAATATAAACTGCGATTCATATATATTTTTTTTAATACTTTTCTGCTTTAGAGCAGGCATGTACCACTTTCAGCACGGTGCCTGGATGAACAATGACCCCCTTTCAGAGTATGAGTAATGAAAAGTTACTTTGTTTTCTGTCCTTGTGATTTGAATACCCAGAAAACAGTTGACTTCATTCAAATCCACCATCTTAAAAGTGTTCATATTGTACCTTTCAAAACTATCCGTGGTAATTTTCTCAGTTGTTGCTATAATAAGATCATCAATTTATAGTAACACATATATGTTTCTCGATATATCACCTGAATTTAGAATGTACTGTATCGATCAGCTGATGAATATCGAAAACCCTTTTTTAACAAAGCTTGTTCAAACGTTTGAAACCAACAGCGTGCAGATTGTTTAATCCGTACAACGATTAATTTAATTTGCAGTCCATGTTTTCCGCATCTGTGCCAGGTACACCTTCAGGAATTTTCATGTAAATTTCCTCGTCTAGTTTCCGGTTTAAAAACGCCATTTTAACACCCATATGGTGAACAAGCAACTGATTTGCGAAACCTATTAACATTCTAAAAGTCGCAATCCTTGCTACTGGGGCAAAAGTCTCATTGTAAAATCTCAGATATTTTTGATTAAAATCGCGTGCTACTTAACGTGCTTTATATATTAAAGGATTGCCAAACTCTGTTCCAGGTTTGGGTACTAGTGCCCAGGTGATTAATTTCCTCCCTGATAGTCTTTTCCCATAAATGTTCCATGCCTGCCCTGGATTCAAGTCCTTTACATGATTGAGGAATTTTATTTTATTGTATTTTAAAGATTCAGCACAAAGAAAATCGTTCTCAGATATATTGTCACCGTTTTCAACATTAGAAACAGTATGTAAATGTTTAATCTTAGCAATCCGTCTTAAGTTTTATTATCTCATTGTCTTGCGATAACGGCATTTGATTTTGAAATGGATATGAATTCAAGCGCTCATCTGTTTCACCAACAGATTTATTAGGTTTTAACCCAATCAGGCAGGTATTAATCCCGTCTGTTTACATAAACCATCTGATCCATACTTATCAGATAAGCATCTCTTTTCCAAAGAGTGCATAGAGTCAGAGTTATCAACAGATCTATTTTCAGCCGTAGTCCGTACAACAAATCTATTTCCAGATATAGTCAGTTCGGGCTCAGATTTCTCTTGCCTACTTGACAAGAAATTAATCTCATAAACTATCACATCTCTGACTCTCAATAGTAGTTTATCTACACACATAACCTAAGCTCTCTTTGATGTGTTCAGGAACCGCATGTTTGACCGGCATTGGACTGTAGCGGTTAATCACCCGAAATTAATTTTCTCTAGTATTTTAATTTCCATTCCTTTATTTCCCCAATTTTTCTTTTTACTATGCGGAAATTTTCTCATAACATTTTTGCCCCATGCTCATAAATTCTTAGTCGATTTCCATACCGAATGATATTTTAACCAGTCCATTATATTGCCAGTCTATGAAATTATCGTTAAATATGACCTTATCTACTCATTGGTTTTCTTCTGAATACCGATTGTCCAATGGTAGTGAAACCTCTTTAGATTACAATGTCAATAAATACTGAAGAGGTACTATTGCTTTTCAATGACTGTGACAGTATCAAACAATATATCGAAATTTGAATGTCATTATATGTAGAAAAACTACAAATAATGACCATAATGTGTAGTTTTCCAGATACGAAACGAGTTTTTACCAAGTAGTTTAACATAATGCTGATCGTAATGTGCGGTTTTTGAACGCAGTAAAGAGGGTTTATGATACGTGTGTAGATAAAAAAAAATCTGCTGTCACTTTCCACACCTTGTAGCCATTTGGTTCACAACCGACAAAAATTCACTTCAAAAGTTTTTCATCAAAGTTTGACTTTCTACTTTTATTAACAAAATGATCAGTTGACCCAAAAATCTTTAAATACTTTTATGGGCTCACCTTTAGCGGATGACCTACTCACTGGGGCGTCCAAACTTTTTTAGCATCATGTTGGGGTCATTTGATCATCTTCCTGAAAGTTTCAGGGTGCGGAATTCAATAGTTTTTAAGATATGATTTTTTGAAAATCTGAAAATACTTTGTAAAATGATGTAACGCAACGCAAATAATATGTTTAAATCTTGTCTGTGGTCAAAATATATTACCTACATTTCGTTGTACGCATATTTGAAAAGATGAGAATTCTCTAAAAAAAGGAGGAAATGTGGAATCTTTTTTTAATAATACCTATTTTAATAAAAACGTTCATTTAACTTGCAATTTATGTTTGTTTATTTATTTTACGTCAATCAAAGTTAATTTAGTATTTCTTTCGTAAAATATCACTTTTGATAATAAAAAGGTTGTCATTTTTGTTTAAAACGGAACGCATTTTGTTGGGGCGTTTTGCCGCGTTTTTGGTTGGGCGGCAAAGTAGTAGTCCCTTTTCTAGTAGTTTCGCGAATGTTCTATTTGCTTGCTCTCTCGATATTTACAAGCAAAAACAACTGGCTAGAGTAGGTTATTGTGGCTACTTTTCAATCGGGTTATAGGTTATGTTAGAACTTTGAAGAAGATAAACCGGAGCGGAGCATATGCAAACAAAAACTATTGGCTAGAGTAGCTTATTGTGGCTACTTTTCAATCGGGTTATAGGTTATGTTAGAACGTTGAAGAAGCTAAACCGGAGCGGAGCGGAGCGGAGCGTATGCAAACAAAAACGATTGGCTAGAGTAGGTTATTGTGGCTACTTTTCAATCGGGTTATAGGTTATGTTAGAACGTTGAAGAAGCTAAACCGGAGCGGAGCGGAGCGGAGCGGAGCGTATGCAAACAAAAACGATTGGCTAGAGTAGGTTATTGTGGCTACTTTTCATGTAAATTTTGATCATAGCATTATGGAGCATTTGTGGAGGAGAAAGGTGTCGAGGCAGAAAAATGACCCCGGGGGGGGAGTAGTAGGGGGGGGGGAATCTACCCCCTTCCCCCTCCCCCCACTTAAAGATCAAGGTCAGTCTAAATTTTGTTTTAATTTAACAACATAACCTCAAAACTTTAAATAATCATATCTCAGAAACTAGGTATTTCCGTGGGGGGGGGAGTAGTAGGGGGGGCATCTACCCCCCTCCCCCATCCTCCCCTCCACCCCTCAGGGTCAACAAAAGTAGGTCATCCGCTAAAGTCCTTCCCTTTTATGTGTGTGCGTGTTATCTAATGTCAGTGCTTTTGATATTTACCATGTAAGTACTAGTTAACCCAGCTTCACCCCAGAACGATTTATCTAATTTAGATAACACAGCTTCACCCCAGAACGATTTATCTAATTTAGATCCTGCTATCATTGCACGACTTCGCTCTGTTATTGTTCTAATCATACACTCACCAATCCCATTGAGAGCTGGTATTAACGACACTGTTAAGTGATAGCATATACCTTTTTGCACATAGAAATCCCTCATGTCGGGATACAAATTCTCCCCCCCCCTCCCCCCCATTATCGCAAAATAAGTTTACTATTTTAAACCAACATAGTCCCGAAATGCAACAAAAAAAACGTCAGATTTAAGAGCCAATAGGTATGTCTCACTGGTTTTGTTGTTTCGCCCTGGAGTACTTTAAGGCTCGTGTCACGTCCTTCGGTTAATAACTTGATCTCTTCTTCTAGTAATCTAGTTTTTACGAAAGCTAAAGTCGTGTTTTCTTCAGCCAACGTCTCAATTGCAGTGACGATACTGTTGTGGCTTTTATGAATATTATTGATGAATAGATGAGTCATTTTGTCGGGCTCTTCTAACTTTGCACCAGCAGCCGTGAGTTCGGTGATGATGACATCTAATATTTGAAAGTGGTTTGTTAAGGCTAGTATTTAATCTAATCGCACATCAAAAATACTGATTTGCACAGCAAAAAAGGATCAACAAAAACACTTTTTATGTTTTAAATATTTAATGAGTATTTAAGTTTGTTTTAAGTTTTTTTTTTGTTGTTCTTATATGTTGAATCTAACACGATGGATAAAGGGGGCTATGCTTTGCTCACCCCCTTTACCCTTCGTCTAAGCTACCGCAGTATTTTGCCCTTATATTTGCTGTGCAAATCAGTATTTTTGATGTGCAGTTTAATATTTCCATAACATAACATAACAACTTAGCGTCACGCCTTTTCCCATACGGGGTGGCAGAATCACAATTGTGCCCACGTTGAGCCAGTTTTTAAATACTCCATTTTGCGTGACAGGGCTAGCCCATCGCCGCAGCTATTGAGTAATGAAGGTTTCCTCACGATGTTTTCCATCACCGTTAGAACGTCCGTGTAATGCACTTAAGATAAATTAATTATTTCATTGGTGCATGGTCAGGAATCGAACCTGCGTCTCCTGTGTAAGAAGCAAGCGTGAAACCCACTGGACCTTTTATTAATATGGTTCCACTTTTCAGCGTTAAGTTTAGTAACCTCTTTCTCAAAGACAGCTGCGTCGCTACACTTTTCCTCTGAAAGATAGAGTCAAGTTTAGCAAAAATGCCTTAGTCCTTGTTTTGTTCTGTGGTCAAGCCAAGTAAAGAATCTGACCTAAATTCTGAGATTGTGTTCTTAGCTGATCCATTTTTCTTTGTCTACTCAGAATCTGGAACTGCAGAAATTTCACCATCGATCACGTTCAGTATATCGAGTTCATTTAATAGATTACAAACTCTAAATTTCCAAATGATACATGATAAATGAACACTGTATTTAATTTATCACCATCAAACAGTTTAATGTTAAGCCTTGTGTATACATTTTAATCACAAAAAGTTGTCAAGAGTCTTTTTCTCTGTTTTCTCCCTGTTCACTTTTCAACATTAAGTCTTATGCACAGATAGTTTTCACTTTAAATGATAAATTATTTAATTTCACTTTTGTTTTTTATTTACTTCCGAATTTTGTAATTACAACAAGAGACATTGAATTCTGCGTAAAGATGATAATAATAATAATAATAATAATAATCATAATAATAATAATACCTTGGACACTATTTACACACATTGATCTAGCCCCAAACTAGGATTCCCTGTATCTTGGGTACTAGACAACGATACACATACTTATATAGATAAATATTATACATAGATAGATAAACAACCATGACTAGGGTATAAACATCCGTAAGATAGGTGATGATGTTATAAAATACAACGCTGAGGTAGCAGGAGCTATCGAAACATACTTCACCAATGTTAACTTACTCACAACAGAGCGTCTAAATTAATATCTTTATGAAGCAGACTGTTAAAAAACAACAGTAGCGGCCGTGATGTAGATTTGAAATTTGATTATGTATGTTCCCAGGACAACGTCAAAACGTTTATCTTTGACTGATATACGTGTGGTATATCAGTCGAAGTCAGTTATAGCCCCACACTTAGCAAATATATTCAATAAATGTGTTGACAATGGAGCTTTTTTGACCGTGATCCTAGCAAGAAAGTACGATTTAGACAGATTCTGATTATGTACTGTACATATATAGTGTGTTGTAAGCTATAAATGTGACCGAAATTTCAGAATTTATTTGTAAACGGGGGCTGAAATATTTCACAAAAAGCCTTCCTACTAGAATCACGTTTCGAAAGGTGATCCTAGCAAGAAAGTGTGAAATCAAAGGATTTTACTTCTTTGGGAATTTAGTGTGTCGTGAGTGGTAAATGTGAACGAAAAGCCAATTTTGTGTGTCCACGGGTTTCACAGATACTCCATTTCTAGAACACGAGAACACTAGAGAAAACTTCTAAACACAAAAATCTTGCCAGCTACATAAGTAAAAGTGGTAATTGGACTATTTTTTTCAAACCGTTGGGGAGTTTTTGGAAAATCTTTAATATGCCTAAATGGCTTAATATTTCCTTCACAAAGCAACGCAGAGTCAAACGAGAGACTACTAAAGGTACTAATTTCGAAAGCCTAGGAAAGGCGTTTCACTAGCTAGAACAATAACTTTTGTGAAGAATTTGGACGAAAATCTTTGGACCCTAAAATAAGCAGGACGTACTTTGTTTACAGCAAAATTTAGTTTGTCGTACTTAATGTGTAGTTATTAATTTTTTAAACCAAAAAATCGTAGAAATACAGTTATTTTATCTACGAAGGAGAGTTTCATAATAATATCACTCGAGAGTTTTAATGCCTAATTATGTACAGTTACATACACTAGTTTATCTACACACATATCATAAGCTCTCTTTGATGTGTTCAGGAACCGCATGTTTGACCGGCATTGTGGCTCTGCTGTTGTTTAGCTTGTTCTGTAGTACCAACTTCACGCAGGCGGGCGTCGGCGTTCGAAATTTGAATGTCAGTACCCACTTTACAGACAAACTAGGAGCGGCACGCAGGCGGGCGTCGGCGTTCGAAATTTGACAGTCATAATATGTAGGAAAATTACACATTATGGTCATAATGTGTAATTTTTCAGATAAGAAATGAGTTTTTCCCAAGTAGTTTAACATTCTGCTGATCGTAACGTGCGGTTTTTGTACGCAGAAAAGAGGGTTTATGATAAGTGTTTAGATAAAATATTCAATACATAAAAAGTGTTTTTGTTGATCCTTTTTTGCTGGGCAAATCAGTATTTTTGATCTGCGATTAAGTACTATCCATATAGTACTTAATCGCATAAGTTATTTGCTAGTTTTTGCCCTGGCTAAAGGTTACGGTGCCGCAGAAGGATTAAAATAAAACTTTGTCTTTTTCTAGAATCAACGTAACTGGAGGCACGGGAGTGTCGCTATTTATGGGCTCAATTCATTATTACTTGAGTAGGTGTATGAACTATCTCAAATAATTCCACAGAAAAGCAAAATTTTCGAAACATCTTACTGTATCAAGTTTGGCAAACTTTGACATCTTATTTCTCCCAAGGCTGCAAGTGGCTGTACAAGTTTTTTTTTATTAAGACATATTCAAAACTGCTGCCAAAGGTTTAATTGTAGAAAAGAAATCAAATGTATTTATTTATTCAAACATTCATTTTTTCAACATTTTTTTCTCGAAAAGTAAGCACCCTACAGACTTTTTCCAGATAACAAATGTTGTTTGTTTAGTAAATATCTATCAATAGAGATATCAAAAAGAGCATCCACAGAAAAGTCCAATCTACGAAAAAAAGATACGCTTTCTAAATTTGGCATACTTTGACAAAATGATTTCTCCCAAGGCTGCAAGTGACTGCAAGAGTTCTATTTTTTTAGGTAGGTACGCCAAATTGCCGCCAAATGAGACTAATTTTAGAAAAAATATCGTAATTATCTCAATACATTATTTTTTTCAACATTTTTTAGTCGATAACCATGCACCTTACAGACTTTTTACCGTAACAAATGTTGTTAGTCTAGTCCAGTGTTTTTCAACCTGTGGGTCGCGACCCCCTGGGGGGTCGCGAAGCTTCTGTAGGGGGGTCGCCAGAGGTCGAGAGAACTAGGTACTTTAGTAAAAGAAAGACAATAAAGATTATTAATATTTATTTATTCATTAAGTAAGAAAAACAAAAAATAAAATCCGAAGACCCATGTTAATTAATGCGAAGGTTGTGCTTGTTTTTTATTAATTGATGAATCCCATCGTGGATCTGTATTTGCGACACATAGAATTAAATCGTTTTCCAAATTTAAGCGATTTCTTTGCTTACTCTTTATCTGGGCCATCGATGAAAATGTCAACTCGCATAAGTACGAGGTGGCAAATGGAATCAAACACTTCAAAGCCTCAGTTGTCAATTCCGGGTATTCTGTTTTTCTCCTTAACCAAAAGGTATCCAAATTAGAAGAATTGAACTCCAAGTGTAACATCCCATCGGCAGATAATTCTAGCAGTTTCTCTTTGAGCTTATTTGGTAAATTAGCCTCATCTATAGCTGCATTTAAAAACGGATTTAAGATCCACCTCTGCCCAGTGTTCTCTGATATCTCTTGCACTGAGAAGTAATGACACAATTCTTCTTTCAAATTATCTAACAACTCTTTCATACCAGGTACATATGTCTTGATGTTTATCTCACATCCGACTTCTTCAGTAAAAGATTGTGTCGACGAAAATGAATCGAAGTTATTTTGATTTATGGACGACGACCACAAGTCAATTTTTTTTGTAAAGCCATGTATTTTGTCTTTTGCAGTGATGACATTTTCATTTCGCCCTTGAAGACTTTTATTCAAGATATTTAAATGCTCAAATAAGTCAGAAAGAAAAGCTAATTTCTAAAGAAATTCCGGGGCGCAAATGAATTCAGAGTATTCTGACTTGGCCTGCTGTAAATATATTAAAAGTTCAGCACGAAGTTCCATAACTCTTGCCAGTACTTTACCTTTTGACAACCACCTAACCTCTGTATGGTAGAGTAAATTTTGGTGGAGTGCCCCCATATCTTCACAAATAATCCGAAACAATCGTGACTGCAACGCTTTTCCTTTAATAGAATTTACAATCTTTATAATAATATTTAGAACTTAGCTGTATTCCTGTGGCAAGACTTTGGCCGCAAGAGCTTGGCGATGGAGAAAGCAATGCACCCAACAAGCGTTTGGCATCTGTTCTTTCAGCCTAGCAATAAATCCACTCTTCGCACCAGTCATCGCTTTTGCTCCGTCGCTGCAAATAGCAATGCATTTATTTGCCCAATCGATATTCATATCTTGCGTAGCTTCAAGGAACATGTTATGCAAACACTGACCTGTAGTATTTGTGGGAAGCGCTCTGCAAAATAGTATTTCTTCCATTAATTTATCACAGGATTCAAAACGCACAAAAGCTACAAACTACGCACATCCCGCAATGTCCGTGGATTCATCAAATTGCAAAGATACAAAAGCGCTTTCCTTTATTTTTCTATGACTTGATCACGAACGTCAGTAGCCATATCGCTTATCCTGCGTTGAACGGTATTGTCAGAGAGAGGTATACTTTTGAGTTTTTCGACCTCTTGTTTCCCAAACATAATATCTGCTATATCTAATATAGCTGGTAAAATCAAATTTTCGGCAATAGTGTGAGGTTTTCCTGCTTTAGCCACACGAAAAGCTACTCGATAACTAGCAAGCAACGCTTTCTCATTTAGGTTGGACATTTGCACTATACCAGTTTTTTGATGTTGAAGAGCTTGCAATTTTCTCTCAAAAAATTCCACGGGCTTATTTTTTTCATTTGGATGTTTTGTGTTAAGGTGGCGTGTTAATTTTAGGGATGCAACCGATACGATACCGATACCGATATATCGGCGATATTTCAGGTTTGCCGATATATCGGCATCGACGATATTTTTATGGCCGATACAACGATACTTTTCAAATTTCTCGCTTTAAAAATGTAATGTAAACGCACGTGTTGTCTTGTCTATTTCATTGCTAACGAAGCACGTTAAAAATGCAATCTAAACGCGCGTGTTTTTTCGTCTATTTCGTTGCAAACGAGGCACGAACTACGCTCGGGGAAACCCCGAGCTCTATTTTTAAACTAACATCTGATTAATGTTAATTTAAATTACCTACTAAAACTGTACCAACCTGTCTATATTTTTATAGTACCTAATAAAAAAAAACCTGACTTGTACTTTATCTATTTAACCTTCATTTTTAATTCAATAAGCGTATCGGTATCGGTATCGGTATCGCCGATATTTTTATAAGCGTATCGGTATCAGTATCGTATCGGCAAAAAGGCGTATCGTTGCATCCCTAGTTAATTCTCTTGATAAAGTTTCAAAGCAAATAACGCACTGTGGTTTATTGTCACTCACAGTAAACCCGAATTTCAAATAATTGTCGTCATAAAGACGTTTTTTCTTGCGCCCACGCCTACAGGTAAGATGGCGGATATATCAGAGTTGCCAGTACTAAAAAAATACAAGGATTCGTTCAAAAACTGCCAAGATTTTATTAAAAAACTACCAACAAAAGCTATCATCAATGACGCCCCATATTTTTAATGTTACCCCATTTCACGGTACTGTTTCTAAATGTCGGCGCAACTTGCCAGGTACCATGGAACTATTAGGAAGCAGTTTACTACATAACATGCAGAGAGGTGAGCCGTTGGAATCAATACATCCGAAACTGGTATATGATTCATCATCATAGGTACTTCCTTTTTTTTGCCTTTGAAACTGTGAGCTTGACGTTTTTGCATCACCTTCTTGATCGGGAATTGCTGTATACTCCACGCGTACTGCATTGGAACATTCGCCTTCGTCAGAAGATTTTGTTGCAACACGCTTATCGCCTTTAAGCCGACCCAGTAGAACCCTGAACTCTTCGTTTAAAATTCGCAATTCGCTAGCCGAACCGAACGCTAATCGCTGACTGATTGAGTCAAGCACAAGTTATGAGCAGTGGCCTTGAATGCGCAGTAGTCACTTTTCAATACCTGTACCCTGTACATCCGTATGACCGACGACGACCCGAATGGCTGAGTCGGCAGTGCCCTGCCTACGAAGCCAAGGGTCCCGGTGGGGGCAAATATTTGTTTTAATGAGAACGGATGTTTGTACCCTAGTCATGGTTGTTTATTTATCTACTTAAGTATAATATATATCTATATAAGTATGTGTATAGTTGTCTAGTACCCAAAATACAAGGAATCCTAGTTTGGGGCTAGATCAATGTGTGTAAATAGTGTCTAAGGTATTATTATATTATATACGCAGTAATTCCCGCCAACGTCGCCCAGCGCTCTTTCATTAGTGGCGCGAGTCGGCGCCTTTGATAAATATATAAACCGAAACAAAAATTGAAATACAAATTGAAAGTGCCAACAATTCTCAACTCTGTTTTGTAGTTACTGCCGGTAGAGGTTGCTTTTATCAAAGGGACTGCGCGCCCACAAGTGCCTTCGCCCAGGTGGCAAGGCGGCGAAATCAAAGGGTAGCGCAAATGAACTAAACGCATCGACTTCAGTTACCTACCTATCGGCGGCGGGCGGCATAGCACCTACAAAATTGTACTGTGGTGGCGAGTTGGCGACTAAAGACTTCGCCACATCACCGCGGGTCGGGCGCGGGGCGGCTCCAGCGCGACTGCCGCGCGGCTCCCGCGAGCAGCGACCCCGTCACACCGAAAGCAGAGCGAGCGCGGCGCGGCGCGCGGCGGTAGCAGCGCGGCTCCTGCGCAATGCTCCATGAACTTACATATAAATAAAAAAACCTTGGCAATTCCGGGTAGGTTTACTTGAAATCTTTGGCTTGAGTCCTATATACAATATTATTTATTGAACGGTAAATAATGAGTACCTACAAACATATGAACACTTATGCGCAAAGGCGATATAATATTTTTTTTTCATAAATTTAGACTGTAGTTTCGGAGATAAGGGGAGATGAATGGTCATTATTTGCATTTTTTTGATCATAAGTTCCAAAGTTATCAAAACGAAAATTTAAAAAGAAATATTATTGAAAAGTTTATGAAGAGCACTTGACAGCGATTCCCTACATCCCTACGGTGTTTTTTTTTGTTTCGTCATTTTACCCCCACTTTTTTGTAGGCATATTTTTTTCATATTATCGGTTATCAGAATAAGTATTTTTGCAGAAGATTTCAAGACACGCGAGTGATCCCATAAGAGTTCCTTTTGAGGTACGGAACCCTAACAATTAGACCGCGATTTAAAAAGTATCACTTTGAATTAATCATCATATGATGCCTTAGGGCGGTAAGCGGACGATGCGCCCGGAAAATCCGTGGTTATCGTCAGACAAAAATTTCATCGCCGCATTTCACACCGTTTCATACGTCTACGTCCAATTTCATCTGTCCAAAACTCTTAACTACCCAAAAATGTCGAGTTTTACACGAGATAACAAGTGATATGTAGGTTTTTAATATTAGGTATCGCTACGACGATGCACCTATTCGAACAGCCTATTACCTACAAACAAACTGATTTACCTACTAGAATCTGTTTGTAGGTACCCAATAGGCTATCCGAGTAGATGCGTTGTGGGATACCTACGTAGTGGTAGTAGTAGGTAGTCAGAAAGATTCGTAGAAGGTACATGGTATCTTGTGGAGGACTACGTTTTGAATTAGTACAATGATTGTTTACTGTACTGTTTGGATGAACAATACGAGGAAAAGAAAAGATATTTTATACTTCAATCATCCCAAGGAGTCTACTAGGTAAGTAAATGAATACCAGATAATACCTATCGCACAAACCGTGTTATTTAGTTAGGTAATTGCTGGGTAATTGTTATTATTATTTGGTTTAAAAAAAATAACTCATGAATTTTTGTGTCAAATCCCCCAATTTTATATTGATTAACTAAAGCTAGGTATATCAATAAGAAAAATTGACACTTGGAAGCCAAAGTGGCTATGTCCTCTAAAGTCAAAATCCCGCCCACTGTGGAGCGGTGAAATCAAAGGTGATTAACAGTAAAGAAACGGAACAGAGACAAAGATTCATACAACCACGCCGTCGGTCGTAGGTAACCTACACCAAGCATACGGCGTATGTGTGCGTGTCATCAGCCCCTGTGTTATTTAGTTACGTAGGTAATTGTTATTAATATTTTATTACATAACTAATTGTCCGAATAGTCATTTATTCCACTACCCAACTGGTCCAACAGGTTTACCACGGGAACGTAACTCTACCCATGGTCCAACTGTCAAAATACTCATTTTATTGTTATGACCCGTGGTACAACTGAGGGGCAATAGTCCAACTGTTATTTGAACAACTGCTATGTCCAACTGGTTGTACCACGGGGAAGTAAAATTACCTTGGGGCCAACTGTCAGAATACTTATTGACAGGACAGGTGTCACAGTGTCATGATCTTGACAGGTGTAAAACTAAAATCTGTCATATCTCGGATAATACTGTAGTGCTCCTAGCACTCCTAGGGATCCTATCACTATATGATGTAGTGCTTAATTGATAATTATAAAGATGAAGACGTTGGTTTGCGTTTGTTTTTATTTGGTTTAGTTTATTCATACTTTTTATAAAAGGGATCCACAACTGGCTCGATAGCCATTAAGCTATCCTAACTATAAAATTTAGACCAGTCACTGGCCGAAGCCTACGGTGAAGTGTGTCACATTGACTTCTCACAACCAAGCCTCTTTCTTTTTAAAATTATAAAATAAGTAACAATGTCAAAGTGACGCCCACTCTAAAGAGGCCCGTATACAATATACAAGCTACAAGATCCTAGACCACTGGTTCGTATTGAGATGTTACAGCTCTCGACGAGACCTTCATTTCCGATGACAGCTGCAAACTAAAAACGGTCATATCTGGCAAACTACTGATCCCAGACCACTGGGCCCCGATGCAGGATCGCGACACACACATATGAATCTCACTATCTTTCACTTTATAAAATTGCCAGCCTTTAAATAAGAGCACGTGGCCTCCTCTTCTTTGTATTATTTTATATTCACTATTTTCTTCCATTTATTCCACACACAACCAATCAAGAAGTGAAAGCTTTGACAATGTGTCAAATTCTAGACATCGACGGAAATTCCAAACGAGATTGCAGTTCAAAACAATACTAGACTAGTGTCTCTGTGAGCTATAGACTGCGCGAGCCTGTTGGTGGAAAGCTGAACATCTGACATACAAACTTACGAATGCACTTGGTTACCTATATACATGGAGTATTGAAGTAGCCGCCCCTATAACTTTGTAAGCTAAATTTTGCAATTTTTCACTAAAATGATATAGTCTGTGTCACTCTCACGGTCACCACGAATCCAACGACATGTCATTTGTAAAAATCGGTCAAGCCGTTTTTTTACATTTTCAAACCCATATCTCCATCATTTTGAAAAAAATACAAGAACTGAATCGACTAAACAATTCTATTTAGTTATCCAACCTGCTCACAAAATTTCACGAGAATCGGTTGAGAAATGCGACCTGTAGAGGAGAACAACCGCACAGACAGACATTTTTGCCCAATCCTGAAACGGAGACGCTTCGGCTCACTTGGTCAATAACCTTTTTGTCTATATGTTAGTTGATCCAGTTGGACCATGGGTTAACATACTTTCTAGTGTTGGACTACTGATAAATTTACTTGCCCGTGGTTCAACCGGTTGGACCACGTTGGACCACGGGTAAGCTTGGTTCCCCGTGGTACAACCGGTTGGACATAGCTGTTGGACCACGGGTAAGCTTGGTTCCCCGTGGTACAACCAGTTGGACATCGCTGTTGGACCACGGGTAAGCTTGGTTCCCCGTGGTACAACCGATTGGACCACGGGTAAACTTGGTTCCCCGTGGTACAACCAGTTGGACATAGCTGTTGGACCACGGGTAAGCTTGGTTCCCCGTGGTACAACCGGTTGGACCACGGGTAAACTTGGTTCCCCGTGGTACAACCGGTTGGACATAGCTGTTGGACCACGGGTAAGCTTGGTTCCCCGTGGTACAACCGGTTGGACCACGGGTAAACTTGGTTCCCCGTGGTACAACCAGTTGGACATAGCTGTTGGACCTCCAAGATGCCCGAATAGAAATCCAGCATCTACGTGACCTCCTGTCAAACGCACTCCAATGTTATGCCAAAGAACAGAGTGAGTTAGTCGAACTCAGAGCTGCAACATCTGAGCTGCTACAACTACAACGCCAGAACGCGGAATTGGTAGGCATTCTAATTGAGGACGAGGAGGATGAGACCAGCAAGGAGGATGACACCAGCAAGAAGGATGAGCCCACATCACAAACTCTGGTCTTGACCCCCCTCAACGTGAGTGTTGCAACGCCCACTGCTGTCTCGACCAAGAAACAGCGTCGCACCTCAGAGCTCATCAGCGCGAGCGCCGCGCTGCTAAGGGACGCGCGTGTCGCGCTGCCTGCTGATTCGTGTGTCATGCTGCACGCTGCCGCGAGGGCCGCGCCGCTCGCCGTTACACGCGTTGCACCGCTCGCTACCGCGACTGCCGTGCCGCCCGCTGGCACGTGCATCGCACCGCACTCCAACACGAGTGTCCCACCACTCACCTCAAATCGTGCTCCGAGATGAACAATAGCAAACAAAAGAACTGTAGTTTGAATAAACTACACCTATCTTATCTGAATAGATAAGATAGGTGTAGATTTTGGTATGTTTTTGCATTATGGCCTTAAGCAACAAGTGACAAATAATTGTTGTCCTAATAGTTCCTTTGAGGATATTATAAAAAAGATAGCTGTAGGGAATTTTGACGAACATACTACCATTGTTATTATGGTAGGAAACCACTCAAACATTAGTCGGAGTGCATTAGATACCGGTATAGAGGTACTGCTCAATTTATATAATAAGACGAAGTGCAGGTTTATTCTATGTAACTTTCCTTATTGTTCTAATTTATCGGGGAAACAAAATAAAAGTGTACATAGAATGAACATGCATCTATACAATATAACGTGTCATCATAGTGATGCTATTTTATATTTCGACATGAATAATTTTATTCATAACTTTACTTTGACTCAGGATACTATGTACCTGTCTCATAAAACAAAAAAACGAGTAGCTACATTGTTAGCGTATAATATATGTGACACAGTTGTAAATACTATAACGCAGTCGCCTTCAGTTTTAGTTAGTATTAGTACTAATAGTAGTGTTTTAAACTAGATAGTTCGACAAAAGAGGACCCCTCAAAACATAAGAAAATTTTACAAAATAAGCAGGGGTTTTCTGGCAATCAAATGAAAAACACTAGGACAAAGGGTAAGCCCCACATAAAAATTTCCCATCAAAACATGCAGGGGCTACCTGGCAAAGAACTTGTATTAGAATTATTTCTTAATCATTCAGACACCGATGTTATCTGTATTACAGAACACTGGTTAAAGTTAAATATGATATCTTTTAACATAAATAATTACAAAATTGTCAGTTGTTACAATAGAAAGACTGCTGATAGAGGTGGTTCTTTAATCTTAATAAAAAATAATATTAAGGTGAAACAACGGAAAGATATTCTTGCACTAACTGTAGAAAGACAAATAGAGGTATCCTATGTTGAGTTGGATAGCCATATTATTGTTTGTGTCTACAGACCTCCGAGAGATGAAAACGGCCATGGCAATTTTGAAATGTTCGAGAAAATTATGGAGGATGCCCTCATTAAACTTTGTAATAGCAGAAAAAAGTTAATTATTTGTGCGATTTTAATAATAATAATAATAATAACACCTTGGACACCATTTACACACATTGATCTAGCCCCAAACTTGGATTCCCTGTATCTTGGGTACTAGACAACGATAGACATACTTGTATAGAGAAATATTATACTTAGATAGATAAACAACCATGACTAGTGTACAAACATCCGTTCTCATCAAACAAACATTTGCCCCCACCGGGACTCGAACCCGGGACCCTTGGTTTCGCAGGCAGCGTCCCTGCCGACTCGGCCATTCGGGTCGTCATAGATTTGCTTGTAGATACAACATTGAAACAACGATTAATAACTCTGTTCAAATCATTTAATTTATTTCTAGAGCCAACTAGAATTACACTTACCAGCCAAACTTGCTTAGATAACGTTTTTTGTGACTGTGCATTCACAAGTAAAAATGTAATTAACTGCTTACCCTCAGATCACAGTGGTCAAACAGTTTCATTCCCAATTGCAAGTAAAAATAGGACTGATCCATCATTTTATAGGCCTATTACATCCCATAGACTAGAGACGTATATGAAAAAGTTAGATATAAATTTGCCAGTACCGGATTTTGATGAACAGAACCCAAACAAAATCTACTCAGACTTCTTCAACATTATTCAGACAGAATTCAATAAAGTTTTTAAATTAAAGAAAGTCAGTGACTACAATGGTAAATCTAAATTTAATGACTGGGCAACATTTGGAATCCGTAAAAGTAGAGTTATCTTATATGACCTTTATGAACAAAAAACCTATAACTTTGATCGAAAATTTCATGACTATGTTAAAAAATATTCCAAAACTTTCAAGTTGGTTTGTAGAACTGCAAAAACTTTACACATTAATAGAAAAATTCAAAATTCAAATAATAGAATGAAAACAGTATGGCAAATAATAAACCGCGAAACTGGCAAAGTTATACCAAGGGACAATGATTTCTGCCTAAAGATAGGTGATGATATTGTTAAATCCAGCGCTGATGTTGCTCGAGCTTTTGAAACATTCTTCACCAATGTACCCTTACTCACAACAGACCGTCTAAATTCATCTCCATATGAAGCAGAGACTTTATTAAAAAATAACACTAGCGTCAGTAATATATATTTAAAATTTCATCATGTATATCCCCAGGACATTGTCAAAACGTTTAAATTACTTAACTTAAAAATACGGAAGACCTGTGGGGTATATCAGTCAGTCATTGGTTCAGTAATTCTAGTTATAGCCCCACACTTAGCTTATATATTCAATAAATGTGTTGACGATGGGGCTCATGAAACACAGTAAACTGATACCTCTGTTCAAGTCCGGAGATAAGGGCGATCCTTCAAATTTCAGACCAATATCTGTTCTTCCAACACTAAGTAAAATATTTGAAAAGATTATACTCAATCAAATGCTCTCACACTTCAACCGTACAAAACAACTCCACGCCAAACAATACGGTTTCACTAGGGGTAAATCGACTACGGATGCAGGTATTACCCTTATATCTCATATTTATTCTGCATGGGAGGCCGCACAGGATGCTATCGGAGTTTCTTGCGACCTGTCGAAGGCGTTTGATTGTGTTGATCATAATACGCTATTAATTAAATTAAACCATTACGGAGTTAGAAATAAAGCGTTGGATCTACTAAGATCATATCTAAGCAATAGAATTCAAAAGGCAGAAGTTAACGGCGTAAAATCTGATGGATCGGGTGTTAAAATTGGCGTTCCACAAGGTTCCATATTAGGCCCTTTCTTATTCCTGGTATATATTAATGATCTGCCTTTCATGGTAGAGAAATTAACTGACATAGTGTTGTTTGCTGATGATACTTCAATGGTCTTCAAAATTGAAAGACAAAAAGGAGATTTTGATGATGTTAATGGTGTGTTGTCTTTAACCTTGAATTGGTTCACAGTTAATAATTTATTGTTAAACGCTGGTAAAACCAAGTGTATCAAATTCTCACTTCCAAATGTCAGGCAAGTTGAGACCAGTTTAGTGTTAGACAACAGCACGTTAGAATTAGTAAATGATACGAAGTTTCTTGGAATAACCATTGATAGCAAAGTTACTTTCATAGTGTGATGTCCTATGGTATCTTGTTGTGGGGGAAAGCAGCAGATATTCAAACTATTTTTATTTTACAGAAAAGAGCTATTCGAGCAATTTATAATTTAAAACGAACAGACTTTTGAAATTGCTATTTGAGCAATTTAAAAAGCATGTTAAAGCGACTTTGTCGAAAAAGGGATATTACAATGTCCAAGATTACTTAAATGACAGGACTGTATGGGGTTAATCTTGCTCAACACAGACCTTGCTGTTAATAGTTTTGTAATTATTTATTCCTGCTTATTAATCATAACAATTAAATTTTTCATATTTGTATTAGTTAAGAGCACAACCTATTTTTAAAAGAGATCTAAAAATCAATCTGTGGGAGTTTCTACGCCCTTCTCTCCCACAGTGGTCCAATGTAGAGTAGAGGCAAAAAATGACGTTTGCTAAGTATATGTAAATATCTACAGTAATAAAGTACTTTGACTATTGACTATTGACCACGGGTAAACTTGTTTCCCCGTGGTACAACCAGTAGGACATAGCTGTTGGACCACGGGTAAGCTTGGTTCCCCGTGGTACAACCAGTTGGACCACGGGTAAACTTGGTTCCCCGTGGTACAACCAGTTGGACATAGCTGTTGGACCACGGGTAAGCTTGGTTCCCCGTGGTACAACCGGTTGGACCACGGGTAAGCTTGGTTCCACGTGGTACAACCAGTTGGACATAGCTGTTGGACCACGGGTCGGTAGTGATTTATTCGATCGTTATGTTTTCCGTTTAAGTTTACCCTGTTATCTATGCCTGTTCTGCAATCTCTATGGCAAGCATAATCCTAAATCAAAATCAAAATTTCTTTATTACAATATAGATTTACCTGAAACTATATTAAATAAAATCCACGGGTAAGCTTGGTTCCACGTGGTACAACCAGTTGGACATAGCTGTTGGACCACGGGTCGGTAGTGATTTATTCGATCGTTATGTTTTCCGTTTAAGTTTACCCTGTTATCTATGCCTGTTCTGCAATCTCTATGGCAAGCATAATGCTAAATCAAAATCAAAATTTCTTTATTACAATATAGATTTACCTGAAACTATATTAAATAAAATACATAACATACAGGTAAAAAGATGTTTATTATGTTCCAGGAGTGTTTTAGAAATACACTAATAATTTCAAAATAAACATGATAAAACACTTCCGACTTACAAAAGAATTTCATTAAAAAAAAACCATACTTCAAAAAACATGATTTTAATGGGGCAGAGGAACGTGCGTATCACTTCTCAACAATCTAAATAATATAATTGCACAATATCTGACGGCACTTAACCGAAAATACTGTTTATTCCAAATGTTTCAAACAATATAATAAAAATATCACATTTTTGATCCATGATACGATGCACTTCCTTGAATGAATTATAAATTTTCCGCAAATCTAGCACGACACGAGGCCGGGGAGGGGGGGGTCATGGTACTCCAGGATGCGCGGTGAGACGTCGCGCCTGCCGCCTCCCGCCCCGCTCTCCGAACGACACGCGGGCATTTTTGCCACAAGGGTACATTAAAATACACAAATGATGGATCTTATCGCATCAAGATGGACCAAACTTGAAACACTCTTAGATGAACCGACAAGTAGACAATAAAGATGTAATATGAGACGGCGCGGCGCAGCGGGAACAACAAGCACTACATTAAATGGCTGCGCCGCATACGTGCGTGCAGGTTTCTAAGCCTGACTCTCTAATGAGAGTTCCCTAATTCCACTCACTAATGTGGTTGTGTCGATGGTGGTGGTGGTGGTAGCAGGCTTGGGGTTCTTGGGCTTGCCCTGCTGCTGGGGCGACGAGGCGGCGGCTGGGGCGGCCGCACCCTCTGCGCCGTTCTGGCGCGGGGCAGCAGGTGTGGGGGCGGGGGCGGCGGTTCCCTCCTCGCCGGCCGCAGCCTGCGCCCCCTGGCCCTGGTAGTTATTGCGCGGCCGCATGCGACGGAAGCCTCCGCCGCCGCGGTTCATGGGACCGGGTCCAGCACCTCGACGTCCGCCGCGGAAGTTACGACGGAAGTAGCTGCAACAAAGCACAAACACGTACAGAAATGTTATGACTGCAATTGGATGGTTTATCTAGTTCACCTTTGGTATTGTGTACATTGTGTGTGTGTGTGTGTGTGTGTGTACTTATAACATAAGTATGGATGGACCAATTTTATTAATCCCTGTTGGATTTGTCTCCGCCCAAATATCGGAAAAATTCACATAAGAATATATTTTTTTAAATACATAAATAAAAATAATTGGTTAGGAACACAGCCATCCTCTGCAATTGGCCATGTACAAAAATTCAAGGGCACCATACTGAGAAAACCGTTGTGTCCCCCCCTACCATAATTGTGTCCCTATTATACAAAAAAATCCGTTATTCCCTTAAATAGTAGATTTTACAACAAGTACACAAAACGAACCATTTTTATCCGAGACTTTTAGCAGCCCAAGCCGAAGGCGAGGGCAGATAGTAATGTCGAGGATAAAAATGGTTTTGTGGACGAGTTATAAACTCTGCTTTTCACTTCGATTGCGAGAAAATAAAACAGTAACATAACGTATTAACATTTCTTTAATTAAAATTCAAAGTAAAATTGCTACGGCTTCTTTCCCGCTACTTTACTTTTTTTAATTTTCCTGCATAATTTTCGGGCAAAGAAAAAAAAAATATAGCCTATTCTTAAATTATTAAATATTTTTTTTTTTGTGGTAAACACGTTTTGATATTTAGTTTCTTTTTCGTATTATCTTATTATAAATCAAAAATGCAAATAGGGATGGAAATATTATAAATTAGCAAGTTTTATCCATGTACAATTAATTGTTTTTGGCTGTATGGGCTAAATGGTCACTGCCTTAGTGTAGACACATTTAAAAAGCTACTTTTATGCACAAGAGCATAAAATTCAACTTTATGTCGCCTAGATCCTGCATAAAGTAGTACTTTTTCGAGCATGAGAAGTGAAATAATATTACAGTATTTCTGAAATATCTTTAAAAAATGATGTCCTTCATGTGATTCTGACGTAGTTTGTTCAAATTCCGTTCACAGTTAAGTTGGCTGTCCTGTCGACAGTTTTATTGTCAGTTATTAACTCAGATGTCAGTCGGAACATTAACTTCAACAGATATTTAAGTTTATTAGTCCTAGAATCTGAAACAACCAGTTTCAAGTACAACCGTTCAAACACTGAACAATTGACGACACGAGAGGTGTTATTTTAAAAATAAAAATAGCCTTAAATAAAATGAAAAGTGACTTCTTTTATAGCATGGCCAATAACAGTTATCATTGGGGTCACGGGGTGACAAATAGTAGTGTTTTAGTAACCTGCGCTGCGGCGGCGCTCCTCCCTCCTGCCCCTCGTCCCCCTGAGCTCCCGGCTGGTTGTTGAGCGGGGCACGCCCCCTGGGGGCCATGCCGCCCCTGCGTGGAGCGCCCCCTTCACCACCACGGCCGCCGCCTTGACGTGGGTAGTACCTGCACAATTGTTTAAGAATACAATATGATTTTCTTACAAACTTTCGATAACTATAATCAAAAGTATATCAGGAGAAAGCATATCAGGTATATTTGACTTATAAGCTGCCCTTTATTTTGTGGAAAACAGAAAAGCATGGAGTGAAACATTCAATAAGGTCCGCTAATGGCCATCCTCAACATTTAGTGAGTAAGGGAGATACTCACTGGCGATGGAAGCCGCGACGCTTGTCGGCTGCGTAGGGCGAGCCCTTGACCGGCTCCCCTCCGGGTCCGGTGACTCCGGCCGCCTCGTAGCCCTTCTCGCCGGCGACAACGGCGAACTCCACCGCCTCCCCGTCGCCGACTGACCGCACTGCTTTGCGAGGGTTGTTTCGGCTGATTGCTGTTTGGTGGACAAAGATGTCCTCCTTGGTGTCATTACTGTGGGGTAGGAAATACAATTTTGAAGTGACTGACATGGCAGCTTACACTGCTGTAACTAGGATATATGTGGTATTCAGTCAAATTGGTTTATTTTATGATGTTATTGAAATATTTCATCTTTCTTTACTTCTTTTGATACTGGTAACAAAATTATTAACAAATAATTGGGACAATTTGCATGTAAACTTCGGCCGTTTTTTGAATGCGATTATGACATTTTCTTATATTCATAAGCAATATTTTTCACTGTAGATGTCAAAAATTTATGGGTTTTGAGCTATCACATTGATGATTAAGGAATTAATTTATTATATAATCAAGGAATTAGGATTGCATTCTCTCAGCAGCCAGACTTTAGGGCAGTCATATTTACATAAGTTACTTTTTTGTGTATTCTTTCTTATGATAGTGCCTTTAACTGAATATTCTCTATCAGGGGGTTGGTAAGTCCCTAAGGAATGGCATACAGTAAAGGTTTTGATCACGGACACCTGAATTTAGGGGAGGGGAGAGTGAGGGGCGGAGGAGGGGGCGAGGGGACCTCCCCCCCTAAGTCTCAATTGTCAGTAACCAGGGGTTCTTCTGTTATACATTTTCAAAAATCGCATTTTGAGGTTATTTTATAGTATAGGATTTTTACAGTCATTGTTTGTGTTGTATTGATGTTTGAAATCGCCTTAGCTCCGGCTACTAGGACTCATAAAAAAGACAAGTATTTAATCGCACATCAAAAATACTAATTTTCACAGCAAAAAAGGATCAGCAAAAACGCTTTTTATGTTTTAAGTATCTTTGTTGTTCTCACATGTTCAACCTAATATGAAGAATAAAGGGGGCTTCGCTTCACTCACCCCCTTTACCCTTCACCTAAGCTACCGCAGTATTTTGCCCTGATATTTGCTGTAAAAATCAGTATTATGATGTGCAGTTTAATATTTCCCCATAAAAACACTATAGGGAGTAGCCACAAGACTGCCCAGATATTGGTTTGGAACCAACCAACACTAACCTAATAGTAGCCACAAGACTGCCTAGTAAGTGGGGTGCCCTGACTCAGATTTCAAAATCAGTCAAATAAAATAGCCAAGTCTGCTATACTAGAACACTACTTTATTCCACGCTCCATTTCACCCAACTTTACAATACGTTTTTGACATCTATCATGAAATACGTATTGGAAAGAGTAAAAATTGCGTTCCATTTCAGGCATACAAAATAATATTTTGTTTTAGGTATTATAAATCTAAAACAAGTTTCCGACAATTAAGACTAGAATAAAAAGTTCAAGAATATAGTCAACTATCCTCCTAAATAACTCTAGTAATTACAATCAGGTGTCCGTGATCAAACCCCAACCCTGGAATACTAACCGGTTGATGAAACCATATCCGCTCTTGACATTGAACCACTTCACGGTACCCGAAACCTTTTCAGCTGAAATAAAGAGAACATCCAATATAAGACAGAGCAATTTGTGTGACAATGAAATCATAAACAACTTAGGTAGGTATTTTAATATTATTTGTTGTTGATGTGTCAACTCTATCCATGTCAAATTTCATTGTGTTTCGGTGTGGTGTCAAATTTTACACTATGGGATAGATTGTTTATTGAAAATGGATGATATGCCCGTTTTCACCAACAATCCTTTTTTTTAGGGGACACTTATCGTTATTATAGATACTGGGCTACATAGCAGTTAATTCATTTTCATCTATGCTACTAGGGGTCCCCATAAACTTACCCTAGTGGTAAGTGATGTTTTCTTAGCTGTCAAAAAGTTTGCAACTTATGTATTTAACTTTAGGCACATGATGGGACTGCAGTTTCAGTGGTTCGGAGCCTGTACAATATATAATTATACATTGTACAGGCTCCGAACAATATATAATTATACATAAGTACCTGTACGTAGGTGGGGGGTGTAGATAAGGGAGAGTCAAGGGAAAAATTAGTTTTTCTTCGCTTTGAGGCAGCTGGTTAAGCCCCTTTACTGACACTCAGACCTGGGGGCCTACCGCGCAAGCTCCGTCGGCATCGGTGACGGCTTCATTTTGACAGCTTCGTGCAAGAATTAACTTTATCATTATGGCAATACGGCAAGACAATTCAAGCGTCGGTATCGGCATCAAGCCGACGGGGCTTGGGCGGTAGGCCCCCTGAACCTACAAATCACTAGCATGTACTAACTATGTACTATATGGTATGAATCACTGTTCCAGTGTTCCCTATGTTATTACAATGAACGCTTAGCTGTTAGGCGCCTATTTGTGTTGGTTGCGTAGTTCTAATTGTATATGTACACGTCGCTTCACAAATTATGAGCGATACATATGCGCAGTAAGCTCCGCCATTTACGCCCAGCGCTCTTAATTCGTGAGGCAACTACAACATGCACTCAACAGAAATTTGAAACTAATGCTACCCAAAGGGAATGAATCACAACTCCCATAGTAAAAAGTCAATGGTCTAAAAATAGTTCATCTAACATTAGGTACCAATAACAGGCTTAAGGAATAACATGGTACAGATACCAAATTCAAAAGGTTTCGGGAAACTGCATCAATTTGGGAATGCACCTGCGTTAGGTGGCAGCTGCAAACTGCAGGACGCATTCTCGGTATTGATTTTGCAACATGCGGCGCAAGCAAATAAGCGGCTCTGCCGGGGTCAACACCTACCTATCGATCAATAAAATACGATGTAGGCCACATGACGTCTCGGCCATCAATAACCAACAACATTTTGCGCAAACCACACACACTACCAATGGTTACAACAACGAAGCACGCGAAATTATAAATGAAAGCCAATATCCGCGACCATGTGCTTTCCTTCCGATAACAATGCCGGGCTCCAAACTAAGATGGCGGGATCCTACTTACCGATGACCTGCTTCTGTTTGGCCGCTTTTGGTTGTGCCGGCGGCTGTTCTTCTTGCGGCGATTGCTGTTGGGCCGGCTGCGGCAGCGGCGCCTTGTCGGACTCAGCCATGGTGTAATTGGCGAACGGCTGGTGGCGAGATGGTAATTTCCTCCACGACCTCTCCTCGATGTTCACCTCGCTTCGATCGTGTCAATCAAACTAACTAAACTACGGCCTGCTGCTGCGCGGCTCGAAGCCGACGGTCGCGTTTTTTTTTAAGAATGGGATGCATGTATAGGTTAGACTAAGACAAACTAATATTGTGCCGGTGAAAACATCGATGCGTATCATTTTGGATCGATTATTTTTCGAATACTCTTCAGGTATGGACCTAAATTACTATCATTTTAGTTTAATTGTGTATCTCATTGAGGTTCTCAAGCACAAAAACTTTCAAGTGTCTCGCTAGCATTATATTGAATGCTTCTTGAACTGGTAACAAGAATTTCCGGCATTACGAAATACTGCGCTACATCCCTAAGCGTCGTGAAGTTAGCCGCATTCAAAAAAAATCAATACAAAAATGCCGAAACAAATCACGTGTTATCCTTATAATCATAATCATAAATTATATCTTTATAGTTTAAAAATATCTGTGTCTATTTAATAGAATCGTATTAACACTTTAATTTAATATAGTATAATTCAAGTGTTATGACGGAAAGCGTTTTCCGGTAGGTTGTCATGTTTAATCTGTCTGTCCTACTCTATCTACAGAATAAAAATGAAACCGATAACCACATAACCGGAAATATCTTTATGCATAGTGTTGTTGAATTTTATTTAGTGTTGGGGTCCTAAACTCCTAACGTTTGCAGTCTATGTTGTGTAATTTGAGTCAAATATGTAAGTTATTCTTATTTATGTGAAATTTTAAGATTATTTGAAACTTTTATATGTCGCAGTGTGTGAAGATAACAACACTTACAAATAATTTAGATTGTTGTCATTTTGGATATAATGTTTCATCATTTATTTTGGATCTTATTTCAATATCACTGATGCAATAATGCGACTTGAGATTGGCTCATTAGCTGGTTTTCTATACGCCGCACAGTGACTCATCCAGTAAAAGCTAGTGGCACAAAATTCATGTCGGAATTTCTAGGAAATGACTGTCTAATTACGTAAACAACCCTTTATAGGTAAGGAATTTCGAGAAATCATTATCCTATGCACCTCCTTAAGATCCCGTTACAGGGAAGGTAGGTGATTAGGAATTCAGATTTGCATATGCTAATCAGTTGCATTTTTGCCACACTTACTGATTATTGATTGCAAATTAAATATTGATTTTAGTGATGGATAATTGTACTGATACTTTATAATCTGAATATTTTATTAAGTTTGCTGTGTATATTTCGGGTTCTAGATGAGTTAAGGCTTCGCCACACCAAACGCAGGTCGGGCGCGGTGCGGGCCCGCGGCGGTATCAAAGAATTTGTAATACAGGGAATCCCCTTAGATTATACAAACACTAGATACCGCGGCAGTACTGAATGACAGCGGTGAAAACAGGCCAACTTTAGCATGCTAGTGTGCGTGTCGACATGTTGGAACGCTCGCGACCTGTTAATCTGTGTGCGTGTCAAATGTTGCCACAAAAGCAATACTACCGGAAAAAGTAGGGAAACTGTACAAGTTGGTGGATTACCTTCGATCATTTATTCTACAGTATAACCTAAATAAATAAACTTGGTGAATAAACTAAACTCATTTTAACCATATTATGTTAGCTGAATTTCGGTTAAGTACGCAACTATCTATTTTTTATCTTCACAGATTTAACTTAAATATCTATCTTTGGTGTAGCTAATGGTATTGTACGAGCCTTAGCTCGTAACGTGTTGTTGTAGGATGTATGTTGTAGGTTCCGAAGGAAAGACGTTAACTGGTAATTGTACCGAGTGCTTTATTGCAACTAACTCAGACTAGTCTTTAGCCTAGAAAGGTAAACTACGTGTTATGCTTAATTTACAATAATTATCTAGGTTATAAAAGTACAGTGAATACCAACGATGTGCATGCTTGTACATGCTGCCAAATCAACCAACAGGGAAAATAA
The DNA here is from genome assembly GCA_949825045.1 of Argyresthia goedartella. Classification (NCBI taxonomy): domain Eukaryota; kingdom Metazoa; phylum Arthropoda; class Insecta; order Lepidoptera; family Argyresthiidae; genus Argyresthia; species Argyresthia goedartella. Next base: position 12,196,324 of record OX463806.1, read on the forward strand.
AGGGTAACTACCCTGCCTATCACTATAAACCTTTCTGTTATTGTTATCCCCTAATGGTTTGCTAAATTGTTAATATTATGTTATTACAGTATCTTAAATATTTTAATTTAAACGTTAAACATTTTAGTCTTCTGGGTCGGTCTTGCGTAGATATGTTCCGTTCGCGATCTCCTTCCGGTCTTGGTGTCCCCCTCGGCTGGTGCAGTGGCTGTGGCAGCACTGGCGGCGGTGACGGCTCGGGACGTGATAACGGCGGCGGTGGCGGCGACACGTTTGTCCTGACGACTCTCAGCATCACGACGACGACGCGCGGCGATCCAGGCTAGGCAGCCAATGACCGTTCCGAGTATCAGCACCGTCAATGTTATGTAGGAAACAGCGTACTGATGCACGTCATGCTCCGACAATGTTTGCGGTAACTCAGAATTTTTCTTAAGTTCCTCCAACTGATTCTCGAGTCTCCGAAGTGCATTTGAATGATCTTCGGTGACAACATCTTCCCGGTCCTCTGTGGCTGTTAACTTTGTCATGTTGTTGATGGTGTCCAGTGTAGGTACTGCAATCCTTGTGTTAATGAAGAGTTTGTTTTGGTACTCGGTGTCCGTGTAGATCGTACTTTCGTCTTTCTTCAACGAACATCCTTGAGCCATGTTGATGATTCCCGTTCCGCTCGTGACCTTAGACATCATATGTTCCTTGCAAATAATGCGTAGGTGGCATTCTTCGCAGCAGACGTAGAGCCAGACATTGTGGCGATGTAATGCGATCCATTTGTTAGCGCACGTCGAACTGAGCGCATTGCATTGTGTGCTGTTATCATTCGTTAGCAGTTTTATTTCACATGGCTTGTTATGTTGTCGCATACTGTAGACGGGATTGTTGAAAGTGCAAATGTACTTAGTTTGCTTCAAAATAGTGCACTGTTGTAAATCTTCTTTGCTCAAGTTTACATAGATATCCTTCAGCATGTTGATAGCGATGTATTCAGACGTAGTTACCACAGATCTGGTCTGTTTGTTTGTAATCAGCGGTATAGGTATAACTCTGTATAGTTGTAGCTGATTATCATTTATAAGCGGCAACTTCATTTCCATAATAAGATATTCTTGAGTCGCTCGTGCTTTGACGTGGATCAATTTGAAGACCTCCCTTATTTCTTCGTGGGCGTTGTCCACCGGCAATGCCAAATGTCCCGGAAGTCGAGAGGCGATAACGCTCATCTCCTTCAAAATTTGTTCTTGGGATATTATCTTGTTGTTCATTTGGCCTCGATAGACGTCTTGAATAACCTCGAGGACTCCTTGTTGTATTCTCCTGAGTTTGCTCAGGATAATATTGGCTTGCAGTGCGACTGCGTTAAAGTAGACCATCATGGCATTTTGTTTTGTGTCTTGTTGTAACTCCCGCATATGTTCATCGGCTCTCTTGATGTGGCTTCGCATGAGCCCGAGTTGTTTGTTCATTGTTGCTTCATTCCTGCTTATGATGCTGTTTTGTACTTCGACAATAGAGGTCTGATTCTTGAACAGCTTCAGCAAATATTGTTCATTGTCTCTGACGTTGTTTATCTCTTGGTGATATTGCACCGCGAAATCTTCGTCTAGAACTCCAAATAGGCTGTGCGCAAGTTGTCCTACGCCATTGAAGAAGCCTCTCTTCGTCCTGTTTCCCCCACTTTGTCGGGACTGTAAGCCTAAGTTGTTGCTCTGAAGCTCCTCAATTTCTTGTCGTAGCTCCGACACGATACTCCCGCAGACCACTTGATAGGCGAAGTTCTGGCAGGCGTTTTCTACATGGTCGACGTATCCTTGGATATCCTTGAACCCCTTCCAGTAGGTAGACATATTGTAGTACGCCAGGATTGTCCAACTGTCGTGAACCGTGTTCAGATTTCCCATGTCGTCATAATATATTTGTCTTCCTTTTTCAAATGATGACATGCCGAAAAACTGTTGTTGCGAGCCGCAGACCATACACATAAATACGATGAACATAGTTATGTAGTTCATCATCGATATGCGTTTATTCTTGCCGGGTGTGCTGTTTGTTTGTTGTGTTTGTTTTTGTTTTTCTTCGCCTTCGGTGGGGAGTCTGATGAGTCTTGTTATTGGTCTCTTCAGAGATCCCTTTTCTGTCTTGAGAGATACCACCCTCACCAGGTCGTCCTTGCCCGGATGTACTTCTAGTATTCGGCCTAGAGCCCATTTTCCCGGAGGAAGATTGTCCTCTTTTACAACGACGACGTCTCCCACTGCAAGGTTTTCTGTTTTGTTGTTCCACTTACTCCTCGTTTGTAAGTGTTGTAGATAGTCTGATGACCATTTCTTCCAGAAGTCCTGGTACATCTTCGTGGTTAACTTCCACCGATTTCGCAGACTGACTTCGCCTTTCAGATCTTCTTCTGGTATTGCTAATAGAGGTTCGCCGATTAAGAAGTGACCCGGAGTTAGGACAAATTCCCGATCCTCTGTGTCTTCGGTCAGCTGTAGCAGCGGCCTCGAGTTGAGACAAGCTTCTATGCATGTTAGAAGGCTGTAAAACTCTTCATATGTGAGTTTTTGCTCCCCTATCACTCTTTTCAGGTGATACTTCATGGATTTGACAGCGGATTCCCACAACCCGCCCGCAGTTGGCCAGGCCGGTGCGATGAAATGCCACTGGATTTCCAACTCATTTGTCTTGTTCACGAAGTCTTCATTAAATGTTGATTGTTCCTTGAACTGTTTCTTAAGTTCTCTGCTGCTTCCCAGGAGGTTTGTTCCGTTGTCACTCCATATGTTTTTTATCAGACCCCTTCTACTGACCACCCTTTTCAATGCCAAAATAAAGGCTTGGGTGCTCAGATCCGAGCCCAGTTCCAGATGAATGGCCTTTGTTGCCATGCAGATAAACACGGCGATGTAGCCCTTGGATGTTCGGACTCCTCTTCCTTTATTGGCCTTGACATCTACTGGGCCTGCGAAGTCCACGCCGCAGTTGTAAAACGGTCTCGATGGTGTTATTCTGGCTTTTGGTAAGTCTCCCATCCTCTGGTTTTGTTTTTGCGGTTTGAATCTTGTACACGGCACGCATAGTCTCAATCTTTGTTTTACTGTTTTGTTGCCGCTGATGATCCAATAACGCTGTCTCAGGTAATTTAACGTGAGCCGGGAACCTCCGTGTAATGTTTGTTGATGAGCTTGTTCGATTAATAACTGTGTCAGTCTGCTGTTTGATGGCAGAATTATTGGATGTTTTGTCGTGTACCCCAACTCTGAGTTCTTCAGCCTGCCTCCGACACGTAGGTTCTCCTCTTCATCCAAGATAGGATTCAGCTTGATAATGTTACTGTTGGATCTGACAGTTCCCTTTGATTTTAAATCTTTAATTTCGGATTTAAAATACGTATTTTGTTCTTGTTTTACTATTCGCTGTAGCGCGCGTCGTATTTCCTGCAACGATAGGTGTTTGGAGTTGCCCCTTGTCGCCGGGTCGCGTGCCGTTGTTATGAAACGTGACACCCACGCTAGTATGCGCGTAGCCCTTGACAATGAACTGCATTTTTCGATGACGCTGGCGATGACCCCCATTTCTGTTTGTTGTGCTGGATAAGCTTGAATCTTTATTTCTTCGTTTGTTGAATAACTTGAAGGTTCCGTAGCCATTTGTGTTGCGTCGTTGTTTCGAAGCCAATGAGGCCCTTCCCACCAAAGGTTGAACCCCCGCAGTTGTGACGGAAGGAGTCCTCTGGAAGCACAGTCCGCTGGATTTTGCTTTGATTTCACGTGTTTCCATTGTTGAGCCGGGACGACACTCTTGATCTCCTGAACCCGGTTTCCCACATAGGGTTTCCAGCGATGTTCATCTCCTTGCAGCCATCCCAGCACGACCATTGAGTCCGTCCATGCAAATATCTTCATGTTGTGATTTTCAGCAAATCTGTGTTTTATTTTGTCCACCAGTCGGGCTAGTAATAATGCACCACCCAACTCCAATCTTGGTAGCGTTATTTGTTTATTTATGGGCGCTACTTTAGTTTTCGCTGCGACAAGTGTTATTTTCTCATCGCCGGTAGACAACGTAACCTTCGAGTAAACGACGCAGGCGTATGCTTTTTCTGACGCATCGCAAAATGCATGTAATTCGATGTTGCAGTTTGTTTCTTCAATTCCCAACCATCTCGGTATTGTAAAATGTTGTATGTTTTGAAGATCCTTCCTTATAGTTGTCCACTCCTTTTGGATATCCTCCGGCAATTCGTCGTCCCAGGAAATCTTAGACAGCCATACTTGTTGAAACATGATTTTTGCTTTAATCGTAACTGGCGACAGCCAGCCAAGTGGGTCAAATAGCTTAGCGACGTCACTTAACATATGCCTTTTTGTTTTGACATAGTTTGTTGTTTGTTCTAATGTTGATGTGAACATAAATTGATCGTTCTTCGGGTTCCATCCCAACCCAAGTGTTTTTGATGTTTCCTTTTCGCTGAAGTTGAAGTTTCGGGGGTTTCTCATCTCTTCGGGTAGATCGGCAACTAAAGATGGGTCATTGCTTGACCATTTCCGGAGGTTGAACCCGCCTTTGTTGAGGAGCGTTATGAGCTGGTCTCTTGTTAACCTTGCTTGTTCTGTTGTATGTTTTCCGAAGAGTGCATCGTCCATGTAGAAGTTGTTCTGAAGGACGCTTTTTGCTTGAGGAAGCTTATCGCCTTCGTCCGAGGCGAGCTGCTTCAACGTTTTCTGGGCTAAGTAAGGCGCGGCCTTAGTCCCGTATGTTATTGTTTTCAATTCGAATTCTCTCATTTTCTTTGATGAATCCTGCCAAATTATTTTCTGGAGTGGCCTATCTTCCGGATGTACGACGATGAATCTGTACATCTTCTCAATATCTGCTGAGTAGACGTATTTGTACTGTCGCCACTGTAGTAATAGTCCTTGAAGGTCCGCTTGAAGATTAGGTCCTGTTTCCATCAAGTCATTGAGACTGAATCCGCTTGTTGTTTTTGCCGAGGCGTTAAATACTACTCTTAGCTTTGTTGTGACCGCTTCCATTCTCAAGATTCCGTGGTGCGGTAGATAATATTGAAGCTGTTCTTGTTTATTTGATATCTCCATATGACCCAATTGTTCATATTCGGCCATGAAGTCATTGTAGCGTTGGGAAAATTCTTTGTTTTTGTTAAGCTTGCGCACTAATTGTTTATACTGTGCAATAGCTTGTGGTTTTGATAGTCCCAGCTTGTTCTTGAAGTCCTTCTTCATCGGGAGGCGAATCTGGTATCGTCCGTCAAGAAGTCGCTCTGTTGTTTCCGCATACATTTTTTCGCAGAAGTCTTCCGAGCTAGTTTCAACTTGGTTGCTTGCTATCTCCTCCTGTTCCCAAAAATTGCTGATATCTTCCATATTGTTGATGGTGACATGACAGTTGAAAGTCCTTTGGGAGAATTTTCCGCATATCACCCATCCCAACCGTGTTTGTTGCGCAATAATTGCTTGATTGTTTGTTTTAATCAGGCCTTCCATTATCAATTCCGGATAAATATCAGCGCCCAATAAAATATCGATCTCTCCTGTTATGTTGAACTCTGGGTCCGCCAACTTCAAATGTTGTAAATGCTTCCAAGAGTCCACATCGAACGATCTGTTAGGCAGCTTGTTGGTCAGTCGCCTCATAATTAAGGCACCCATGACGAAGTTGTAGTCGTTGTGTAGAGCTTTGCAATCGAGATGGATTTCTCCCTTGCATTTGTTGGGTGTTGTTCCCAACCCAGTTACATCAGCATTGTTTTTGATCCTCTTGAGTTGTAGCCGTTGCACAGCGTCCTCTGTTATCATTGTTATCTGAGAACCTTGGTCGAGTAAAGCTCTCAGCGTTACATAAGTTCCGTCGTTGGCTTGCACCATAAGTTTTGCTGTGGCCAACAGTACTTCGTTTGTTTCCGTACTCGATACGTGCGTGCTGTGCCGGTTCACTTGCTGGCTTGCTGACTTGCTTGGCCTAGATATTGCCTCGTGCAGCAATGTGCTGTGCGACCCATTGCACTCTTTACATTTTTTGTTTGATCTGCAAATATCCCCGTTGTGTCCAAACAGGCAGTTGCTGCATACTCTCAGTTTTTCAACTTCTCGTAATTTAGCCAAAGGTTCAAGGTGCAAAAACTCTTGGCACGCGTATAATCCATGTTCTCCATTACAGCGCGGGCACGTTCTCTTTGCTGCATAATAGGTTCGTGGTTTGAACGTTGAACTGGCTGCCCCCTTTTTATTAACCGACTTGAAAAAGGGAGGGTTGTTGTTTGACGAATTCTTGTTCTGTTCCTTGTTGTTGTAGTTGTTCCCTGGAGCTTTACTGTTGCTGGACTCCAATGAGATGAATTTGTGTTCGAGGTAGCCCAAAAAGCTATCGAGTTTTGGCAGTTCCCGAGGTGATTCTAGCGATTCGATATACGACTGCAGGGTCTCGGGATCCAGTTTTTGTTGAAGGATATGCACCACCAATGGTTCCCATCCGCTAGTATCAATGTTTAAGTTTGCAATAGCATTGATGTTCTCCAACGTCGTGTCGTGTAGTCTTTTCACCTGGGTCGCGGTTGCTTGTTGTATGTTAGGTTGGTTGAGCAATAAGTTCGCATAGTATCCGAAGAGGAGACGAAGATTGTCGTAACGATGTTCCAATATTTCCCAACAGTCTTTATAGTTGTTGGCGCTAACGTGTAAATGCTGTACCAGGCGTTCTGCTTCCCCCTTAAGTTTTGTTTTTAAATGTTGCATTTTCTGGGCCGGCGATATGTTTTTGTTGTTGTGCACAGTCTCCGTGAACAAATCTTTGAATGTAGTCCATTTGGAGTAATTCCCGTCGAATGTCGGGATTTCTATTTTCGGTGTCGATCCGGCTCGAAGGACCAAATGTACGAGCCTTAGCTCGTAACGTGTTGTTGTAGGATGTATGTTGTAGGTTCCGAAGGAAAGACGTTAACTGGTAATTGTACCGAGTGCTTTATTGCAACTAACTCAGACTAGTCTTTAGCCTAGAAAGGTAAACTACGTGTTATGCTTAATTTACAATAATTATCTAGGTTATAAAAGTACAGTGAATACCAACGATGTGCATGCTTGTACAGGTATGGTATGACTAATTTGGAACTACATAATGTATAATATTCAAAGGCACTACATAATGCATAATATTCTCAAGTAATAAACTAATTCATATAGCGACTGGTAAACAAATTACTGAAAAGAAAATGACTGAGTATTTATTTAATCCTTTTTCAATAGGTAGCGTCAAAAAAAGACCCTACCTTACATGCGCAGGGTTTTTCAGGCCAATCTTTTAATTGGAAATGCAGTAAGAGATGTGAAATCAGACTTCTAAATAATAAAAATGGCTAGTCTTAAGATTAATTTCAAGCCTCGGCTAATGTCCGAAGTCATGTTCGTTTGTGATAACGGATGTCATCTTTAATCGGCTAGATTGCAAATTAGCCAATGCGTTTCGGTTAATGTTGGACATTAGTTAGCTAATGTTAAAAACGAAGTATTCGTGCGACTGCGGGGAGCGGGGTGAGGTAATTTTATTCAGATGAGAAAGCTATTTCTAATATCAGGTCAAAACACTGCGGTAGCTTAGGTGAAGAGTAAAGGGGGTGAGAGAAAAAAACTATAATAAGACGAGATATGTATTTTTTGTTGTTCTTATGTCCCTTCGCTCACCCCCTTTATCCTTCACCTAAGCTACCGCAGTGTTTACGGCTACATCCCACATCATCACTTATTCCAATTTAAGACGGTAAATTTTCAGCATTAGCCAAGTTATACTGAAAAATAAACTTAAGTTTAGTCGGCTAATGTCAACCATATTTTCTCACCCATCTTTAGCCTCAACAGCGTCGAGGCTAAACTGCAGTTTATCCGACTAATGTTGAAATCATTTATCGCAATGAACATTATTTCGGACATTAGCCGACGCTCGAAATTAGTTTTAAGACTAGCCGGCTAAACTTAAGTTTAGTTTCACACCTAGTTTTAGCCGTAACATATACATCATTTATTACATTATTATGTTTTAGTTGTACTTGTGTGTTGACTCCAGCCGGATTCCCAGATATAGATTTTGAAGCAAATCGGACTAGTAACTACGAAGTATGACTGAATTTGGTCACAACTGTGATTTTGCCACCCCGTATGGAAAAAGGCGATGCTAGTTTATCACCTCATGTTCAAAAGCACTCAGGTGCGAGCATAGTTGTAATTTGTGGGGAAATTTTGCATTGAAAAATTGGCAACACTAATAAAACGTAACGTGTGAATCATGTGAAATCAACAAGAAATTTACTTAATGTTTTACGAAATACAACGAATTTAGGTTGACTTCCCGATGAAATTATGACTTGTGATTTGCTTTTATTCGTCCTGATTTGCTTTTATTCGTCCTTTGTAATTTCTACACACTTTAATCGCACAGCAAGGCATTTTTTATCAAATTTTGATGACCTGTCAAACTGTACAACGCGTGCGTCTCCAATGTCAGCTCAAAGCAGACTGTTTGAATGGCGGCCCACAGTTGTGCGCCTTATTTTTCTACGCAATCGCGAAAGTGACACTCCGTCTATAGAGTAAATAGTCTAAGGGAATCCCATGAAACCCGTCACACCGAAAGCAGCTCGGGGGCTTCGCGCAAATCGCGTTGGAACCGCGCGGTCGACGACAGAAGATACACTTGAACTGGTTAGAACTACTACCTACTCACCTCAGTAGCCTTCCGAAGCATAATATTGCGCTTACATTTCAAATCAAGAAACCATGTTGAGTGGGTAGGTATCTTTATATAATTGTAGCAAGGATAGAATTTAATTTTGTTTATGCAAGTTATCATTCTTCCATTTAACATCTAACCGACACTCAGGTACCTTCCTTAGCGGGCAATGATTGTGGAATAATTGCACGGCCGTATTCATAAATGTGTCAAAACTCAAATTTATTATAATTCAATAGGTTCATGTCAATATTAATATCATTTAAAAATGTCGTCAAATTATTTTGCGATGTTAATCGCTTCTGTACAGTCAGCGTCAGAGAAATGTATCCCCCTCAGTTTTAAAACATTAACTTCGCAAAGCAGAGCGAACGTGAGGTGCCATACTCTGCCAGTGTTCAACCACGACAAATTGATATTCAAAAATGTAATCTTTTATTTTAAAACTTTGTTGATTTGGGGTTTGAACCTCGATCCCATATGCCGCCCGATTTATTTCATTTGCTCATTACCGCTGAGCTACTCATGAAGTGATGCGAAATTGTGCATCAATTGCTTGCAAAGATAGTCGATGTTTCTGTCCCGGCATCCTTGTCTAGCTAAAGAGTATGGATAATAGTTCTGTCTTTGTTTACCCTTCTTTCAAACCACCAGTGTCGTTTTATCTTGAGACGGATACTTGCCAACGATTTAATTAACTGTGGTGTAAGGTTGAAATTGGAATGATATTACCTTCGCGGGAGTTAACGATCAACGTTTGCTTCATTTAATAAATAATCTTTTGACTCCACTGTTTATTTACTTACTGTATTGCAATTTAATTCATTTTTTGTCTGCAGTATTGTCATCTAAAATAATATGAGATTGTAAATTGTTACACTACTTCGTAGTTTAACAATTTACAGATAATGAAATATTGGAATATTTGCCCGTAATATTTTGTTTTTTTTTGTTTGTTTCTATTACTAAACTTAAGAAAACTAAATAATATACCTTGAAATATAATATGGTTTATTACATAATAAAATAAAATAATTGAATAAAGAAACAAATATTATTTCAACAACATGCCTATTTTTTACTGCGTAACTTCCGCATTTCTTTATTTTAATATGATAAGCTAGGAAGATAATAAAAAATAAACAAGAACTGCTACAAAAAAAAAAGGACCTCGCTGGCGCGGAATCGTACCCGCGACCTATGCTTCACTAGTCCGACTTGTTAACCACCATACCAACTTGCAAGTTTCTCTGACTGTACATGTCTTACGTCATTTAATTTGGAATTGTATATAATTTAGATGTAAATACCTTTATGATCAGACAGATGCGTATCTGCCGGTGACGTTATCACGTTGTTGCGATCCAAATCTGTATAGACCTGGTCCAAGCAGGTCGAGGAGGCACCCTGCACTTTTGTAGGGAAGTTCACACTCGAGGACAGGTTATACTGGGCACATAGATCCAATAACTGACGTTTAGGGCTCGATGTTGTTAGCAGATTTACGTTGAAATCACCTACTAGGAGAATATTGCATTTCTCATGAATGATAAAACCCATCAATGACCTTAGTTGCTTTAAAAATATCTCGAAGCTAGCTTCCTCAGTGTTAGAACGATATACACATATTACCAGTAAATTAAAGTAAACACATTGTATAGCCGTAAATTCACAGTGGATTTCAACCGAGAAATCACGAATATCGGGCCTATCAATAACATCGATAGATTTGTTTACATAAATGCACACACCACCATGCTCGTGCGTGGCCCGGCAATAACTAGATAACAATTCATAATTTATTATGTTTACATGTTTTGCTTCGTCAACTTTTAACCAGTGCTCCGACATGAGAAGAATGTCGCAGGGATATTCAGATTGCGTATGATGTTCAACATTTGGAGTTTTATTTCTTAGGGATTGAACATTCCGATACCAGATTCGTAGGGACTTACCTGAGGTGGGTTTACTGGGTGCTGATGGTGCTGGCTGTGATGAAGGTGCGTCACGACTGTTGGTGATTAAGGTAGAAGCGGTGACCTTAGGGCATCTTGGCGATTTTGGCCGCGCCGGGGTCAGTGGGGGCGGCGAGGGGTGAGTCTGCTCGTCGCACAGTGAGCCGTTCCCCCCGTTGGTCGACGCGGGGGCGGTGGAGAAACAGTCGACGAACCTGACTCGCGGGGGCCATACCGACGCATCACTAAACATTTCGTATATCCGAAAATCCCCTTATCTCCGAAACTATAGTCTAAAATTATGAAAAATACAGTATATCGCCTTTGCGCATAAGTGTTCATAATTGTTTGTACTCATCATTTACCGTGCAATAAAGAATAATGTAAATAGGACTTAAGCCAAAGATTTCAAGAAAACCTACCCTGAATTGCCCAGGTTTTTTATTTATATGTAAATCATGAGTACATAGAGTATGAACGTAGCCGCACCAATAACTTTGTAAACAACATTTTGCTATGTAAAATCCAAACTATTCACTCCACACTATTGTACGGTGGTACGGAACCTTCGTGCGAAGTCCGACTCGCTCCTGTTGTTACGTAGGGCATTTGACGATCAAACATGCCCTGAACGAGGCGCGCGGGAAACGCGGCGGTAGCAGCGTGGCTCCCGCGCGGCCCCGCCGCGGCTCTTGCGCGGGAGCCGCGCTGCTACCGCCCCGCCACGCTCGCCCCGCTTTCGGTGTGACGGGGTCGCTGCTCGCGGGAGACGCGTGGCAGTCGCGCTGGAGCCACCCCGCGCCAGACCCGCGCACGCCCCGCGCACATTTCAAATATTTTTTCATAAATGTAAACTTTGAAGGACTACAACTTTTGTATCCAGATGTATCCAGGCTGGATTTTTAACATTAGCTTTAGTTTCATAAAATCTCTAGCGCCTGAAACCCCCGCAAGTAAAAATATTGTATTTTTTCTAGAACGAGTCATAACCATGGCGAAGTCTGAGCTTTTTTGAAGAATGGTTAAAGCATGAGAAAACAGAAAAGATTTAACATATTATGGATTTTTTTTGCAAGAATCTTAGTATCGTTGATATTACTGATGAGTCCTTGAGAAAACTGAAAGGGAACTTTCCCAGTATATCTGCAATGTTAAGCGAAAAGTGGAGCAAAGCGATGACTTGTAAGGACACTTTTCTGGCAAAACATAAATACTGGTTGGAAGGAGAAGATATACTATACACTGTAAGTGTGAACACACCGTGCCCCTTAATATCAACAAAGTGTTCAGTCCATAGGTCGACCTAAAAAACCTTTTGAAAAGTCATCGTTGAAAAGCAAAAGACACAGAGTTGAAGATCTTTTGGCGACCCGAAGTGCCAATGAATTAAAAGATCGCATGGGTGTAATTGTAGATAAACAGAACCTGGCTTCGGCAACTCAAACGATGGCATACAGCTCAAAGATTCTTTTCAAATGCGGAATTAATAAGCTTAATAACAGGATTGGATGTGACCCTGATTAAAAGATTTACCGTCGGGATATGACATAAATTGTTCAGATTTTGAAAACGATTGCCGTGAAACACGTAAATTATATAGAGATCTGTATTCGTGGTACCGCAAGCCAGTAAATGTACACAAAATTCTAATGAAAAAATTTAATGAGGCCAGAAATAAGGACTGTCGCCGCTTCTGCGAATGCTTTTAATTACATCCGATTCTGTTATTAATAGCCTTAGAGAATTGCCTAAAAAGAAATTAACTCTTTGCCACCGGGAGTACTACAGGTTATTGTCCCGCCTTCCATACAACCAAAGACATCCATCGACCTACCGCAGCATATTAACGTGGAAGATTATTAGGTATCTGACTCTACAGAATATGATAGTGATAGCGATGGATCGCCTGATGATGACGATTGTTTTTTTTTTTACTGTGAATAAGAAATTTATGTAAAGTTAATATTAAGTTTGCATGCTATTAAAGTTATAATTTATTTTGTTTTTTGTTGTAAAAAGATTATTGAATAAATATTTACGGACATGTAAAAAGTCTTTCATTATCAGGCAAATTTCGTTTCCATGGACACCTTCCGGTTCCATCATCAGACCCTGGACATTATCCCGGCCCAAAGTACTAGACAAAACAAACTAAACGAGCCCAAACTCGTCGGGGTTGCATCGTTGGGTTACAGAGTTCCCTTGGCCACCTTCCGGCTCCATCATCAGACCCTGAAAATTATCTAGGCCCAAAGTACTTGTCAAGATGCATCAAACGAGCCGAAGTTCGATGGGATGCCGTTGGTTCATTACGAGAACCCATGGCCACCTTCCGTCTCCATCATCAAATCAGCACCATGTCAAAAAATAAAGCATATATATATATACTACAACGCATATTACGGCACATTAAACAAAAAAAAAAAAATTAAAAATAACGTATAAAGCTGGAGGTTTCTTGTCGCCTCTTTGCCTCCAGCATCTATAACATTGAGGTGACGGAATTCAAATGGATATTTCCCTATACCTTATATATGTGTTAGTTTAAGATTTGACATTCTCCAAATGTAGCCTATGTGTTTCTTAGGGAAATAAACTCTTTTTGAATTTTGGATTTTGAAAATATGCTTCAAAATAATTTTGTCCCGCTAGCTTGTACTGGACGAGTCACTGTGCGCCGGCAACGCAACGGCACCGGCTTTTTCGGCGCCGGTGCCTTTGCCTCGTTTTTCCACTAGGCTGGTGCCGGTGCCGGGGCAGGCCTGCGCTCGCTCAGCTCCGTGCCCAGCTAGTACTGACACAGAAATCAGTTCTATCTGCCACACATGAATGGTCTCGTCAAATCGAGCGTCGTATATATCGTACCTTCGGTAAAACAAGGGCATAATTGTACTATTCGCGATTTTATAGTAGAGCCTTAAAACGTTTTTTTTTACATTCAAAGTCTACTGGCTCTGCTCATAAAGCTTTGCTTCAATCCATCTTTGCATGTAATAAAATGTATACTACCGTCAATACGTGTATGTCATTTACATGAAATAAATATCTATCAGTTTTTGATAATTAATATTTTTGCAAATAAGGGGAGACATTTATGACCTTTTCCTTCCAAAACTGAAATTTAATTGTTATTATGACCAAAAGTTTACTTTGATTTTATGTGAATTTCTGAATGAATAAAACGGTTTATTTAGGTGACTCACATTTATTATCATAACACACTGATGTGCTCAGCAGAATTAACGAAAATAATCACAACGATAGTGGTATAGTTGCCGGAAAATATCTTGGCCAGAATGAGTGAATGAATAGGGATTGAAATATTTAATTTTAAAAAGATGAGACATGTCTGGAAGAACAGAAATATGTCTAGGACATTGTTTAGATCTCAGACAATGTTTTAAAAATATTTGCATCCTTCCAGACATGTCACATCTTTTTAAAATTAATTATTTCAATCCAAATTCATTCACTCATTCTGGCCAAGTTAGTTTCCGGCAGTTATAACAAGTCTTTGGAAAATCAACTTTAAAATAATACTAAAATTAAAGGAACCTCAAACCTTTAAACATTACCTTCCTATTCGTTTTCATTTATCAGTCAGTCTTTTGCGTAATAATATCAAATAGAAAAAGATGACAACAACAGTGCCTAGTTTTGAAAAAGTAATATCAAACAATCAATATTTGAGCAAAAAGTTTGAACTTATCAGACTTTTTTGCGAAACCCGTCACAGGGCAGCTTGTATTTTAAAATATGCTGTTATAATAATTCTCATAGAACCTTGGAACTATGTTTGATTCCATCAGGTGGCGAATATCTTCTATTTTGCGACTTGGAATAGGCTGTTTTTCGGTGTACAACACTGTCAATATGATCTCATCAATGTTCTTTTTACCACCACGGCCAACTTTAATTTTTGCTTCAGTCCAGGCTTCTGTGTTGTAGCTATTTCTGAATTGGTATCCATCTGAGCCCTTAGTAAACCTTATTGCTTTCATTTCTGTCAATTTTAGTTTATTACCATCAACATCTTTGTTTACATTAAAATTTACTTTATCAGCCAATCATTTTAAATCAAAGAATGAGTCAAAATTCATTTCTGTTACTGTGAATTTGTTCCCAGTTTTTTTAGCATTTCGGATAATACTTAAATATTCAATTGGCGAGTATATTGGTCCAGCTTTCTTAGCCCGTTTAACGCATTTTTCAATTACTGAATGAGCTGAATCTGCTTTATTTTGTGTATGTCCCCTTATGAGAAATTTGTGTGTTATCGATTTTATAGGCAATGTATTGACAGCATAGTAATACATTCCGAAAACGAACCTATTCTTTTGCTGACCACAGCAGTTGTCCGAATAAAAAATTATATCCTTATCCGGTTGCTTCTCAGAAAGGCCTTTCAGGAACTCATAAAGACAAGACCCAACTTCGTTCGCTCCGCGTTTTGCAAGACCTTCGTGCCAGAAGTAGCAGAATGTTTTGTTATCTTTCGTGTCGGAAATCGTGAAATTGTAACAGTTTAGTTTCGACTTATAAAAGAAAGCTGATGATTTTCCTATTGGGCATGGTAAGACAGCTTGTAAGTCGAATATGGATACTATGGTATTAGAATCTGTTTTATTGTAGTGATCTATATCGTTGTTAAGTTCTATACGGCATAGACTTTTCTCTTGCAAGTGCTATTTGTGCTGAGCAGATAGTGGTTCCTTATCGGTAGCATTTTTGTACGCCACACATTCATCGCATTGGTCATTACTTGGAACAAATAGACCCAGATTAAAATCATTATTAAAAATGCGGTTGTAAGCGTCATAATTGGCAGCTTCTTTGCCTGCTCTTTTCCTGAGACGTTCATAGACGCGATGGAGCTCAGCAATAGTCAGGCTGCCATCTATGTACTCTCTAGTTGTTTTAGCTCTTAAGTAATGACTTTCTGTTCGAGGGATTGAATTTATATGATCACGAACCGATTGTATGACTTCATCACTCATTGAACACTGTTTACCGTGTTTTCCACGTTTATCGCCAGAATCCGCTATATACATGCCATCAGTTATAGCATCAGCTACATTTCGTAGAGTTTTTTCACCAATACATAGTGTGTTTAGTAAAAAAACCTTACATACTTACCATACTTCTTGACCATTCAGGGTAAAGTAGTAGGTAGAGTGAGGTTTTCTGGGTGTCTTCTTGCAGGTATTATTTTTGGCCACGACTTTGATTCGCCTGAATGCAGGAGTAATTCTTTTTGTACAGGATGCAAGAAAATCTTTTTGTTTCGAATATCGAATTTCTCTTTTCAGACGAAAACTTTGTTGAACAAGAAAGACGACACGTTGCTTTGCATGCAGGACGAATAGACTTGGCTGGTATTGTTTTCCCCCTCTTTGTAACATACTCTTGACCGCTATTTTTCAAACGCTTCGCTTTGTTTTGTTTCCACTGATCTGGATGTTTTTGACGTTTTCTTGACAGTCTTCTATTAGTTTCTTGTTCGACAGTGTTAATATTCGGAGATGGTTCTGGTTCTACATTTGTTACCGAAACAGCCACATTATTAACAGACTTAGTGCTGATGTCTGTTCTTGATGAACTAGAAGAGCTTGAAGAACCCGAAGAGCTTGAAGAACTCGAAGAGCTTGAGGAACTAGAAGTGCTTGGGGATCTGGAAGGTCTTGTTTGGTCATCAAGTAAATTTAATGCAGTTTTCTTTTTACGATGCTTAGGCTTATACTCCGAACCTTCAGATGCTGAAAAATCTCCATTGTTTGATGACATAACATTTTCGGCTTCTGAAAGGTTGCTTTCCAATAATTCAGGGTGCTGAATTTCAATATCCGAGGATGTTTTTATTGCATGTGTATTCACTGACTTCGTACTTTTAATATTGCATTCCATTATATCAGAATCTTTATTTGCTATGGCCAAAGCAGCCACCGTAGAAGTATTCAGTGCTTCTGAACTGTTGCATTCCATATATTCGGGATCCTGATTTTCTAAGTCATTATTATTTTCCATCCATGTCTCAACTTTGGCTCGAACTGACGAATCAATTGATGAAATATTGATGTTTGAAGTGTTGATATTCTTGTGGCACTTCGTATCATCAATGTATGTTTGATTTGAGGAGACAACGCTGCGAGACTCATCATTGACTTTGGTTTGTATGTCACCTTTTTTGTCTTCATTAAGTAACATCAAAATTCGTCTACTTCGGGATCCCATATTGATCTGAAAAATT
The DNA here is from genome assembly GCA_949825045.1 of Argyresthia goedartella. NCBI lineage: Eukaryota > Metazoa > Arthropoda > Insecta > Lepidoptera > Argyresthiidae > Argyresthia > Argyresthia goedartella. Next base: position 12,213,259 of record OX463806.1, read on the forward strand.
CAATGATTTATTTTACATATTACATGAAATATAGAAGATTAATTAGAATACTAATCGTGATAAATTACTATGTTGCCAGTTATTTTTTTTAATAACTAAGCACTTTCTTAATTTTTAACCGTACACAGGAAACCGAATTCATACTTATGTAAACAGATTTAAATGGAATACCTATTTAAGGGTTGATTTCCGAAATAAATAATAATATCCAATCATTTCGGAACTCTGAAGACTCGATTAATTTGAAAATGTTCATAATTTAATACATAGTTGGAATGACTAAACAGGCTCAATTAGTTTAAACGTATATTTTTGTTGTAATTATTTTGGAATGACAATGCCATTTTAGCACTTCATGACAAAAAACCTAGTGCAATATTGGAAATACAACATCGCAATAGTGAGATGTGTCTTTGTATTACCAGTGTGTCTGTAGGTTTATAGCCTCAAACCCCAATGTGGCTTATAATCTATAAACACATTGGAAGTACAAAGTCCAATATAACACTTGTGGCTTTGTTCCTCCAAAGACGTGGTAATAAAAGAGTCATAAGTGTGGAACATGTGCCGTTGTCCTTCCAGAAACATATTTATGAAAAGGGCATATTTACCTTTGCGGCGTTAACGCTTCAGCTGACCACGACTTCACTCGCGGGCGTGCGTACTACTGACCAATAGGGCGTTGTCGCGCTCAAACTGCTCGTAAAGGTGACAAAAATACAAAGGCGAACTGGCGCCCTCTGGCGATTTAAAACCTAACTTTATGAAAGTCTTTGTTCCACCAATAAAGCGGTGTTTTCTAAACATTTCGTCATACTTAGCTCAGTTTTCCAAAAAAATACAGTTATGCCCTTGTTTTATCGAAGGTACGATATATTGTTATATATATATTATATCTAATATGAAAATACCAACGAAGCAGAGAAATCAAATATTGGAGTAACCCAATCTTAAAAGTAAGATTCCTAGAAGGAACGTATTACAACCTATATGAAAAGCTGAAATGACCCCACAAAATTCTTGCCAACTTTCTCCCGCAAAGGTTTATTTTTGCTTAAATCCCAACACACATCGCATGAGACTAATCGCAAAAGAAATCTTCATGGGAGTTGTTGGTACAAAAATACTAAGAATATAGAAAGAAATTCATTTATTGCCAAATTACTTATGATTTATAATAGGTACTTAGCTAATATAATCATTGGTCCGTGGTCACGTGGTGGGTTTCACGCTTGCTTCTCACACAGGAGATGAAAGTTCGATTCCTGACCATGTACCAATGAGGTAATTAATTTATCTTAAGTACATTATACGGACGTTCTAACGGTGATGGAAAACATCGTGAGGAAACCTTCATTACTCCGTAGCTGCGGCGATTGGCTAGCCTCCTGTCACGCAAAATGGAGTATTAAATAACTGGCTCAAAGTGGGCACAATTGTGCCTCTGCCACCCCGTATGGGAAAAGGCGTGACGCTATGTTATGTTGTTAATAATTGGCAAAAGGGCCAAACTCGGCCATGCAGTGAAGATGGCGTCGAGCTCTTACCCTTGCCCCTGAGCTTGATCTTCATCTTCACGGAGCGGTTGGACTCGCCGTCAGAGTCCTCGTCTTCGGCTGCGATTTAAATTAAATTTATATCAACAACGATTGTAATATGAAACTGAACTCTGTACGTCACGGCATTTGTCTGTCGATTATCTAGTAACCTGACTTAGTCCTGAAGAGCAGACACACCTAAAGGTCAAAGTTATTTCCAGATGGCGACGTACTAGTGATCGAAGTGTTACCACAGAGCACAGCGCTGGTTTTTAGCAGGGCCCCTTTCTAATGCATGCCCATTTGACATTTTGTCTAGTCTGTACATACTAGTGACATAGAAAACCTAAATTAATACAGTATATAATAATTTATAAAATATATATCAACCAGAAGAATTCAGAAACCAAACTAAAAGTGCTAATGCCACAACTTTCTGGAATATAGTTAGATAAGGCGCCATCGCAATCAGTGGAGGATTTGCAGTGTTGGCCGCCCTAGGCCCCAACACTTGTAGCCGCCCCTATCTAAGCACCCATCACATGCTTACTTTATGGCAACAAATATAATGACCAAAATATTTTTTTCCTACCCGAAATAGATAAATGAACACCAAAAGTTGCAAAAAATATCAGGGCCAAATACTGCGGTAGCTTAGGTGAAGGGTAAAGGGGGTGAGCGAAGAGAAGCCCCCTTTATCCTTCGTGTTAGGTTGAACATGTAAGAACAACAAAAAATACTTACAGTGATCATTTATCCAAACACAATTTGGTGGACATTTATCCATTCTGGCAGTCATTTCGAATTTATTGGTAGTAAAATAGGTGCGTTTTTGGTAATCGTTTAAACACAAGCCTTACTTTATAACTAACTTTTATTGAAATCGATTCTGAAATTGATGTAGTTAACTATTAAGCTGCTAGTTTGTAATATTTTCCGATGTATCAGGTTTTAAATATATTTTTTTAGATTATATTGTTAACATTGTTGAGCGTGAATATATTTTTACTTGTCACAAACAACAAAACGATCGTTCTTCAGAACTACACAACACACACACACATATGAAGAGAAATATCCCCGTTTAGGATTGTCGCGTCTTCAAACCATTTACCATTTTAACAGACTGACAGCATTGTTTCGTTCCTCATCTTTTATACTACAGTTTGCACGAAAATGGACACAGTCTGCTGGAATTTTTTCTTCTAAGTCAGTAGAATAAACCATTGCAATGCTTTGGCCATTTCTTCGACCTTTCTGATGCACTTAGTTTCGTCAGTTTAGTGATGAAATAAAATTTATTTTACATACCTAGTGATTTTAAGCATCTGGTCGCTTTTTGAGTTCTTCTGACAATGTATCTATTGACACCAAAAAAGTAGTCATGCTAAAATTTTTGAGACCATTATTTTGTTCCATCTCTTCACCTGTTTGTCTAGCCAGTAGCTTTCGAAAATCTTTCTCATATTTCTCTACAATTGACAGTTTTTTTGGCTTTTTTTTCGAAATCATCAAAATTATCTCGCGTTTCTCCAATAAAATGTATAAAGCATAAAGCAATGGTAATGCCAATTTCTGAAACTGAAATTGCGTAAACCGCTGCTTGAGAAACAAATAGCTGACCCAGCACAATATAATAATAATAATAATAATACCTTGGACACTATTTACACACATTGATCTAGCCCCAAACTAGGATTCCCTGTATTTTGGGTACTAGACAACGATACACATACTTATAGGTATATAGATAAATATTATACTTAGATAGATAAACAACCATGACTAGGGTTAAAACATCCGTTCTCGAACCGGGACTCGTACCGGGTTACAGGCGTTTGCCCCCGTTTTCGTTTCCCCCCGATACTAATCAAAAGAATATCATTTAATTATATGTTTGATTCCCCCATAGTTAAGAAATAAGTACAGTCAAGTGAGACAGTGCAACTTCCGAAATATTATTTATAGCGACCGATTTTGTACCGATTTGTTTATTATGTTATGATACTTAAAATGCATTAAATATACTCAACAAAATATAGAGACTTTGGACACTGCTCGAAACCCGCTTTAAACATTCCTGTTATTTAGAACAATAGAGCATGGATCGATAGTTTGTAGGTACATCTCTTTCACGCGTTGATGGAATGTAATGCTGTCTCTCTTTCACGCATCGTTGGTAGGGATGCATCCCTTGACCTTGTAACTATATGCAACTGCAACTGATAAAATATTTGCCCCACGATGAAGACCAGGCTCAACGCCATGACGGCAGAGCTAAAGCGCCAACTTGACCTCCACGCCGAAGAATCTTGGGAACGCCACGTCGAGTCCATAGGCGACCACGTCCCCTCCGTGCATCGCCTGTGCCGGGCTTTGTCGACCACTCCTGCTCCTGTTCGACCAATCCTGGGCAGCGACGGCCTACCAAGATTCCGAGCCCAAGACCGCGCGGAGATCTTCGCCGAATGCCTCGAGAAGCAGTTCAAGCCGAACCCAACGGATGATGTGGAGCACGTCGCAACAGTCGAGAGACACCTGCGAGAGTACTTCGCCACGTCGATAGCTCCCGAAGAGGACCCCATCGTCGTCACGCCCGGCCAGATTGTGCGTGCATTCCGACGTACCAAGCCCAGGAAAGCCCCGGGCGCAGACCGAATACCCAACACGGCGCTGTTACATTTGCCGCCACGCACTGTGGCGGCCGTTACGCGCCTGTTTAACGGTATCTTGCGCACGGGTCACTTTCCAACCCAATGGATGGAGGGCTTGGTCATCATGTTGCCCAAGCCGGGCAAGGACACCAAGCTGCCTGAGAGCTACCGGCCAATCGCCCTACTGAGCACCATCTCAAAGGTGTTTGAGAAGCTCCTCAACTCAACTCAAACTCAACTCAAAAGTACTTTATTACTGTAGATATTTACATATGCTTAGCAAACTTCATTTTTTGCCTCTTCTCTACATTGGACCACTGTGGGAGAAGAAGGGCGTAGAAACTCCCACAGATTTATTTTTAGATCTCTTTTAAAAATAGGTTGTGCTTAACTAATACAATTATGATTTATTTTTATTTAATAAGCTGGAATAAATAATTACAAAATTATTAACAGCAAGGTCTGTGTTGTGCCAAATTAACCCCATACAGTCCTGTCATTTAAGTAATCTTGAACATTGTAATATCCCTTTTTCGACAAAGTCGCTTTAACATGCTTTTTAAATTGCTCAAATGGCAATTTCAAAATCTCCAGAGGTATCTTATTGTAGTAGAGAATGCACTGACCCTTGAAAGAATTGCTAACCTTCGCGAGTCTAAAACGGGGCGCACATAGTCTGTGATTATTTCTTAGGTAAACATTACAGCTATCGCTAAGTTTGGAAAATGTTGTAAGGTTCTTGCGTACATACATTATATTTTCGAAAATAAATTGACTAGCTACTGTTAGTATGTCAATTTCTTTAAAAAGCTCTCTTAAGGAGTCTGTTCGTTTTAAATTATAAATTGCTCGAATAGCTCTTTATAATAAAAATAGTTTGAATATCCGCTGCTTTCCCCCACAACAAGATACCATAGGACATCACACTATGAAAGTAACTAAAATATATTAGCCTAGATGTAGCCACATCCGTGCTTTGTCTGAAAGCGAAGTCTCCTGTTAGCGAAGTTACTGCCCCACATCCAGCCGCGCCCGGAACAGTTCGGCTTCAGGCCCGAGCATTCTACGACGCTTCAGCTCACCACAGTACTGAATGACATGACGGTCTGTTTGAACAAAAAAGAATACACTGTCGCAGTACGTCTGGATATGGAGAAGGCGTTCGACAGAGTATGGCACGAGGGGTTGCTGTACAAGCTGTCGACGTCCCCATGCCCCAAGAAGAACGGTCAAGACAAGCCTCTTTCCTGAAGAATCGCCGCTTCCGAGTGATGGTGGAAGACGCCGTCTCCGAGGAACATCCCGTCGCAGCCGGCGTCCCCCAGGGCTCTTGCCTGTCTCCCGCCTGCTACGCCCGATACACGGACGACATCCCCGTCGGGCCGGGTGCCCAGCTGGCAGTCTTCGCAGACGACGCTGCCTACTATGCGTCGTCGTTCCAGGCTCCGCACGCTGCCATCAAACTGCAGCGCACCCTGGACATCTTGCCCGACTGGCTCGCCAAGTGGCGACTGTCCGTCAATGTTGGGAAAACGCAGGCACTCATCACAGGCCAGAGTCTCCTTCCACCATCGCTCCAGCTCCAGGGACAGCACATCGAGTGATCTTCGCAGGTGAAGTACCTGGGAGTGACCATTGATCGCCGGCTCACCATGAAGCAACACGTTGACAACGTCGTCAGCCAGGTCAAGGTGGCACGCGCCAAGCTGCGTCCACTTTTCGACTCCAGCCTCCCTCTGAGGGCGAAGCTCGGGATCTACAAGACCTACGTGAGATCCCGCCTCACCTACGCGGCTCCGGCATGGTACGCCCTGTGCTCGAAGACAAACAAACGGAGACTCCGAGCCCAAGAGAACCTCTCTCTGCGTACCATCGTCGGCGCCCCCCGCTACGTGAGGAACGCGACAATCCAGAGGGACCTAAGATGGGAAACCGTGGACCAGTTTGTCCAGAGGCTGGCGAAGGGCATGTTCGTGCGTGCGGATGCATCACACCTTCCGCACATCGCTTGCTTGGTGATCTTCTCACACCCCTTCCAGGGTGCGGGGTTGCGGTCCCGGGGCAATGGCCCCCTTCCGCGGAGTCTTCCGCTGGCCGTGACTACGGCCAGGTCATTGGGTGGCTGAGGTGTTCTTCTTCGGGTTGTGTGGCCTCAATCCAGGGGTGCTGCCGGCTCGGCAACCAGGTCTCGGGGTAGGCGGCGACGGTCAGGCGGGCGCGCGTGGTATGGCGCCAGGTCTCGCACGAGCGGGTGTTGAGAGCCGTCCGCTCGTGCGAACATGTTCGTTGCCAGCCTCTGGACGAACTTGTCCAGTGTCTCCAATCCTAGGTCCCTTGCGATCGTTGCGTTTCTCACGTAGCGAGGCGCGCCGACGATGGTACGCAAGGAGAGGTTTTCTTGGGCCCGGAGTCTCTTCTTGTTGGACTCCGAGCAGAGGGCGTACCATGCCGGCGAGGCATACGTGAGGCGGGACCTGATGTACGTTTTATAGATCCCGAGCTTCGACCGCAGGGGGAGGCCGGAGTCCAGGAGTGGACGAAGTTTTGCCCGTGCAGCCCGGACCTGGTTTACGACGTTGTCGACGTGGGTCTTCATCGTGAGCCGGCGGTCTATGGTGACCCCCAGATACTTCACTTGGTGCAGCCACCCAATGTCCTTCCCTTGGAGTTGGAGTGGTGGTGGCAGGTTGCTCTGGCCGGTGATCATCGCCTGCGTCTTCCCGACGTTGACGGAGAGCCTCCATTTGGCCAGCCATTTAGGCAGGGTGTCCAGCGTGCGTTGCATTTTGACGGCGGCGTGGGGTGCTTTGTAGGACGACGCATAGTATGCTGCGTCGTCAGCGAAGAGGGCCAGCTGTACACCAGGGCCAACTGGGATGTCATCCGTGTATCGGGAGTAGCAGGCGGGTGAAAGACAGGAACCTTGTGGGACGCCGGCTTCGATGGGGCGGGCTTCTGACACGGCGTCTTCCACCACCACTCTGTAGTGGCGACTCCGTAGGAACGAGGCCACGACGCGGGTGATTCGTCGTGGAGCTGGGGACGTCGACAGCTTGTACAGCAACCCCTCGTGCCATACTCTGTCGAACGCCTTCTCCATGTCCAGGAGTACTGCGACGGTGTATTCTTTCTTATTCCGACAGACCGTCATGTCGTTCAGTACCCTGGTGAGCTGGAGCGTCGTCGAATGCTCTGGCCTGAAGCCGAACTGTTCCGGGCGAGCTTGGATATGTGGCAGCAGTCTTCCTAGCAGCAGCTTCTCGAACACCTTTGACATGGTGCTCAGGAGGGTGATGGGCCGATAGCTCTCGGGCTTCTTGACATTCTTGCCCGGCTTGGGGAGCATTATGACCAGGCCTTCCTTCCATGTAGTAGGGAAGTGCCCCGTGCGCATGATGCCGTTAAACAGGCGCGTCATAGCCGCCACAGTCGGTAGCGGCAAGTTGCGCAGCGCCATGTTGGTGATTTGGTCTGCGCCCGGGGCTTTCCTGGGCTTGGTGCGCCTGATCGTTCGCAGGACTTGGCCGGGCGAGAAGAAGATGGGGTCCTCTTCAGGAGCTATCGGCGTCGCGAAGTAGTGCCGCAGGTGTTCCTCCACTGCTGCTACGTGTTCGGCGTCGTCGGTGGGGTTCGGCTTGAACTGCCTCTCCAGGCATTCGGCGAAAATTTCAGCTCGGTCTTTTGCTCTGAATCTCGGGAAGCCGTCGCTGCCCAGCAGCGGTCGAACAGGAGCCGGGGTGGCCGACAGCTGCCGGCATAAGCGATGCACGGAGGGGACGTGATCGCCTACGGACTCGATGTGGCGTTCCCAAGATTCTTCGGCGTGGTCGGCAAGGCATCTTTTGGTGGTGGCCGTCATGGCGTTGAGGCGGGACTTCAGAGTTGGGCACCGGGTTTGTTGCCATAGCTTCCGGAGACGGCGCTGTTCGCAGATCAGTGCCTGAATCTTCGCCGGGAGGGGTTGGGGTTTCCTCCGGCTAGAGACGGTGTGCGAGGATGTGTCGAGCGCGTCCTGGATCTTGCTAGTCAACTCTGAAGTCAGTGCTTCGACGTCTTCTGGCTGTGTGGCTGTCCGGGTGGTGGGGTTTTCGGCGAGTGCGGCCGAGAAGGAGGCCCAGTTGTACCGTCGACGGGGCGCTGGTGGCGAGACTCTTGTTGGCAAATCCGCAAGGACGAGGAGAATGGGTCTGTGATCCGAGGGAAGGTCTGGCAGGACTTCCTGGCTTGGCTGGGTCCGGATTCCTTTGTAGACTACGATGTCGATGATGTCCCCAGAGCCGTCCGGGTTGTAGTGAGTCGGCTCGTAGGGTCCGATGACATCGTAGTCGTGGCTCACGGAGTCGGCGAGGAGTGCGCGTCCGGCGGCGCACACTTTCGAGGAGTTCCAGTGTGGGTGCTTGGCGTTGAGGTCTCCGGCGATGAGAGTCGGTTGCGGCGACTCCAGCAGTCCCCGTAGCTCCCTGGGATTGAGTCTCTCACCGGGGGGGTGATAGGCGGCATAGAGTCGCACAACGTTGCCGGCGACCTGTACTTCGACGCCAAGGACGTAGATTGTAGTGTGCTCCTCGAAGTCGATGGGTTGGTGGACGATACTCCTTTTAACCAGGATAGCCAGACCTCTGTAGGCAATCCCCTGCGGGGATCGCTCGTCCTTGCGGTAGGTTGTGTAGCCGGGGAGGGTGAGCTTCATCTTCACGGTGAGGTGGGTTTCGCTAACCAGCATGACGTCGACTCGGTACTCTCGCAGGAAGGTTTTCAGCAGCTGCTTCTTTCCTTTGAGTGACTGGGCGTTCCAGTGCACAATCCTTAAGGAGTCAGCCATCAGGGCAGATGTTCGGCGATACTCCTTAGGACTGCGGGATCTTGGAGTGCTTTGATGAGTGCTGCGACAAGATCCCTCGGCGGTTCGTTCTCTGGTGGAGGTGGTGGTGCTGCGGCTCCTTTCTCCTCAGCCGCTCTCGGCACTTCGTTCTTCTTTCCCCCCCGCTTCCGTTTGCGCTTGGGTAGGGGCGCGCCTGGCGCGGTGGCCGGGTTGGCCTCCGCCATGAGTGATGAGGGCGCCGACTCCTGCACAGTTGGGGGTTTGGGGGGGGGCGGCTGCGTCTTGGGGCCACCGGTGCGGGCCGCTGGACCGGCCTTCTTGTTTCGGCTCTCTTGCCGGAATACAGGGCACGACGTGTTGTTTGCCGTGTGCGGGCCTCCGCAGTTGGCACACGTCGGCGGCATCTCTCTAGGCCGGTCGCAGTCCGCGGCGGGGTGCGGTCCTCCGCAACGCACGCAGGCCTGGGGGCGGTGGCAGTTGTGGCTGCTATGCCTAAACTTCTGGCATCGGTGGCATTGAGCTGGTCCTTTCTTCCCGCGCCACGCCTCGATCTTCACGCCGGGCATAAAAAGTAGCTCGTCTGTATCGTACAGACTGGCTGTTATACCCGGCGTCTTCTTCAGCTGCGCGTGGAAAATGCAGCCCGGTCTGCCCTTCCGTGCCCGAATCTGTTTGACAAAGCTGGCCTCGTAGCCGCGCTCTGCCAGCGCGGAAGTGATCTCCGCGGGCTCAGTGTTTGCCGGCAGCCCCCGGATGGCAATCTTCAGGCTCCTTTCGGCGGGAAGCGAGTAGGAGTACCAGTGCACCCCTGTGGTCTTCTCCAACGTCGAGAGGTACGACTGGACGCACCGGTATTCCTCGTCATCTGCAGGCGAAAATCGCACACCCTTTTGGTAGGGGCGCGCGTTCGGGGCCCTCTTCAGCCGCTGCTGGATTTCGCGGAAGTGGTGGACCCAGTTCGGGAGGGTCTCCACCACTATAGGCGGGTAGCGCGGCTTGGAGGGCGGTTTCGTGACGGCCACGCCCGTAGCGGGGGCACCGGGTGGCGGCGGGGCGCCTGCGGTAGGCGACGCGGCAGGGGGCGCACTAGCGGGCACAGCGGGGGGTGCGGCGGGTGGCGGGCGGCGGGCGACGGCGGGCGGCGCGGCGGGGGGCGCGCTAGCGGGCGCGACGAGTTTAGCGACGGGGGGCGCGGGCGCGGCCTGCACTCCGTGTGTGTGCGGGATGGGGCGGGGGGGCCTCGCGTTCGCGGCGGGCTGATTCGCGACGGTCGCCAGCGCGGTGGGCATGGGCGCGTATGCGGACGCGGCCGCCGCGTACGAGGTGGCCAGCGGCTCCGGCGATAGCCGCGGCATGTCGAGGCCTCGGGGTTGCGGGGGAGTCGGTGACGGCGAGGGCTCCAGCAGCGCTCGCTTCGCGGCTTCCTGCTGCAAGTCGTCCGAGGGTCGTCGTTTGCCCCCACGGGTCGGCGGCAGAATGAGGGGCTGCGAGCGGGCCTGCTCCAGCAGCCTGGCGTCCAATAGTTCGTCGCCGATGCTTGCTAGCTGGCAGCCTTCCATGGCTGCGCGGCGCTCGACGAGGTAGGCCTCCATGGCCCGCAGAAGTCCCGCCGAAAACAGTTTGGCGTCACGGGCACGAATTAAATACAATTCGTCCAGCGTGAGCTCTGCTCTCGGCGAGACTGGTCGCGGGACGATCGGCGACCCGTATTCTGTCGAGGTCGACAAAACCAGGGGCCGCTCGAGGGAGGCCGATCTGAAGCGGTGGCGGGGGATGGTGCGCCTCGGGGTTTCGCCCAGTGGAGGGCTCCCGTCCGGCGCAGCGTAGCCCTGAGAAGGGCTGTGGAACTCATCCATAGCGCTGGTTGGCTATGGATGAGCTAGCACGGGAAGGGGTTCCGATCTGGCACGACCTTAGGCCGAAGCCGACGTCCGTCCGCCCCCGAAGGTTTTCCCCTCCGTGCAGTTCGCGACGCGGTTGTAGCGCGAACGCGACGCGCACGGGCGCGTGTTGACGCGGGCGTTTCGCAATGAAACGGCGCGCAAGCAGCTGAGTGGAGCGTTGCAGTAGGTCCGTATGCGCGGATGATCGCGGCTCAACTCCCCGCACATCGCCGAACTGGCGCCGCACCAAGCGCGCCCGCCAGACCGCCGCCGCCTGCCACGCGACCTGGTTGCCTAGCCGGCGATCACCCACTGCATACCAGCGCCACAAGAAGACCACCGCCCGCAGGGGCCATCCGATGACCTGTCCACAGGAGTGGACAGAGGCGATTCTTCGGGAAGAGGTCCGTCGACCTGACCCCGACTCTCCACGCCCCAGAAGGGGTGCGTGAGATGATTATTAGTTTAGTTTAGTACCTTCGCCATTGTAGAATCATTATATTACGTGTAATATGTTTAAAAGTATACTCGGTAGGTAATAATTGATTATCACTAATTCCCAAAATATTTATTACATATATATAGTTTTAATTATTGAGTGCCATTTGGTGCATACAATGTAAACTCATTTTAACAAAGTTTGTTTTCTTTTCTTAGTGTTTGAATTATTAATATTAGTTATTTTTCTGTTGATTTATTTATAATTAAGCACTTTTTGCCAAATTTAAATAACTCAGCATTTTCATATAAGTACATATTGTAGGAAACTAAATGTAAAACTGGCGAAGCTGTGATTTGATTTGTGATAATGTAAAATAATTTAACTGTTATTTGATTTGTGATAATGGTAAACAATTATAATAATAATTATAGTTATGATCTGAAATAAATGGATAATTTTGGCTTAGTACTTTTTTCTTTGACTGTACCACCTCGATGGTAAAGTAGATAACCCGGGACCCTTGGCTTCGTAGGCAGTGTCACTGCCGACTCGGCCATTCGGGTCGTCAATCAACTAATCAGCTTTGACTATCTTTCGGTGACATATGTAAGATTAGCAAATCGATTGTACAAATCTTGGAGTAGCAAAAAGAACGAACGAGCCTCTTGGTTCCTTTCAGCTGCACATTCACCTACTAAATTGAGCGAGTTTGCTGAACAGGGAACGTACTCGGCAAGGGGAGACGCGGGGGCGGCGGCGGTGGGGCGCGGGGGTGATTAGGCGTGAATGCTATCACGCCGTTATTTCTTGTTATCATCAGTGTTTTTTTTGTCGCGATTGCCGCCCCTAATAATTGTTCGCCCTAGGCCCGGGCCTACTGGGCCTTACGGCTAATCCGCCACTGATCGCAATAGGTTTGCAACGCGGAGTCGACAGCATAGTGAAGTGGGAGCCTTGTTGTAAACCAGTGTGGACGGAAACACCAACCAAGGTGACCCCTGTTGGTAGCTGGTTGGCAGCAGTCTGGCCCAGGTTAGAAACGTAGAGGTACAAGTTGCGCATCGCACCGGGGCATCCCCTTACCCACCACCTACATGCCCCGCGCATACACGCACTACACGGCTACAATACCTTCACAATACACAACTTGCTTGCTTGCGAGCTTGCTGCTCTGGCAGGCACCGGCACCGGTACCGTGCCGGCGCCGGTGCCGGTAAGTCGAAAAGCGTGCCATATGTTTTCATACATTTTGCTTCGCCGGCAGCCGGTGCCCTTGCCGATGCCGATGCCGGCCGGCGTATGGAAAAAGGCTGATTGGCTCTGGCTGTAATGTGTCGTCTGCGACTCTGCGAGACCCTCATATGGTCGTACCCAAACGAAATGAGATTGTTTAAGCTATGGAGCTGTAATAGTAGTATTTGTTACTGATATATAATGAAGCGTGATATTATAATGAAACTCACCTTCGGCTCGTTTCATAAACCCACACTCAAGGGTTTTTAATGCCTAATTAATCTAATTATGTACAGTGACATACACTAGTTTATCTACGCACATATTATAAGCTCTCTTTGATGTGTTCAGGAACCGCATGTTCGACCGGCATTGTGGCATTGATCATTGCTCTGCACTTGTTAAGCTTGTTCAGTAGTACCAACTTCACAGACAAACTAGGGGCGGCACGCGGGCGGGCGGCGGCGTTCGAAATTTGAATGTCATAATACGTCGAAATATTGATACATTACAGTAGTAATGTATCAATATTTATGTTGTATATCATTTAGGTAGTTGACAATAAAGTCAGTCGTCATACAGCTTGCGTGTGCGTTTCACTTCATGGTGGCAGCGGTGGCTTTTATTCGTGTTTGTTTTGGCAAAGAACCCAGTAATAATAGTTGCTAACTGTTTCTAGATTCTTGATTATTGAAATAATAGTTATGGAGCACGCAAGACCACCGGCAGACCTCATATTGGAGGGTGGACCAGCAAGTCGCGCCGACGCGTGGCGAAAATGGCAGCGCCAGTTCAAGATATTTCTCAAGGCTTCCGGAATTCACAAAGAAACATCAGATGTCCAGGCTAGTTTACATGTCAACCTAATTGGGCCTGAGGGATATGATATTTATACAACTTGCCGATTCACGAAAGAGGAAGAACGCGACGATGTTAACAAAATCATTGCGAAATACGACGAAAATTTCAATACCAATCCGAACACTACCATGGCCAGGTTCAAATTTTTCACCAGAAATCAGGAGAAAGGTGAAAGTGTCGACGACTATGTGACTGCGCTAAAACTACTCAGCCAGTACTGTGAATTCGGTGTGTTGGAAGACGGTTTGGTAAAAGATCGCATCGTCTGTGGTATCCTGAACTGTTCAGTACGAGATAGACTTCTCAGAACTGACGATCTGACCGTAGAGAAAGCAATGAAGATTTGTCAAGCTAGTGAAATGTCATCGGAGGAGAATAATGAAATGGAAGTTGTGAAAGGCGGCGGCGTCGGCGGTGAGTTGGTGAGATCGTCGGCGATGGCCGTGGCGCGGACGCGGTGTACGGTGCAGGGGCGGCGCGACGCGGTGGCGGCAGGTGGCGCGCGCGCGGCGGGGGCGCCGTCGCGGCCCGGCCACCGCGGCGAGACGAGGCCGGCTCGGCAAGCGGGCGCTGTGCGGGTGGTGGCGGCTCAAGGGCAACGATGCCCAGCCAGATCTGCTAAGTGTTTTGTGTGTGATAGGCGTGGTCATTACAAAATTATGTGTCCAGAGCGAAACGGTAAAAAGGTCCATGAAATATGTGAAGACGATGACAGTTTGTTTTACGTGTCCACCATCGACGAAGGCAGAAAGGGACAGAATAATAGCAGTAAGTGATATGAGTCATTGTATCTAACTAGGGATGGTTCAAAAATTAATTTTAAATTAGACACGGGCTCTGTCTTAAATGTAATTTCAATGTCAACATTTATAAGTTTGGGTTTTACTTCAAGTGACATTAAAAGGAGTTGTATTAAAGCACAGTCATTTTGTGGTAATCATATCCCAATAGAAGGGACTTCTGATATTTGTTGCATGTATAAAAAAAAATGTACCAAATTATACATTTGTTATTACAGTTCAAAAATTAATTTTAAATTAGACACGGGCTCTGTCTTAAATGTAATTTCAATGTCAACATTTATAAGTTTGGGTTTTACTTCAAGTGACATTAAAAGGAGTTGTATTAAAGCACAGTCATTTTGTGGTAATCATATCCCAATAGAAGGGACTTCTGATATTTGTTGCATGTATAAAAAAAAATGTACCAAATTATACATTTGTTATTACAGTTCAAAAATTAATTTTAAACTAGACACGGGCTCTGTCTTAAATGTAATTTCAATGTCAACATTTATAAGTTTGGGTTTTACTTCAAGTGACATTAAAAGGAGTTGTATTAAAGCACAGTCATTTTGTGGTAATCATATCCCAATAGAAGGGACTTCTGATATTTGTTGCATGTATAAAAAAAAATGTACCAAATTATACATTTGTTATTACAGTTCAAAAATTAATTTTAAACTAGACACGGGCTCTGTCTTAAATGTAATTTCAATGTCAACATTTATAAGTTTGGGTTTTACTTCAAGTGACATTAAAAGGAGTTGTATTAAAGCACAGTCATTTTGTGGTAATCATATCCCAATAGAAGGGACTTCTGATATTTGTTGCATGTATAAAAAAAAATGTACCAAATTACATTTGTTATTACAACAAACAACTGTCAAAGCGTCTTAGGGAAGTATACATGTGAGGAGTTAGACCTAGTCAAACGAGTGTTATCTTTAGCGATAGATGAATATGAAGACTTGTTTACGGGGCTAGGTAAATTACCCGGTTCACATAGAATAGTGCTGGTACAAGATGCGAGCCCTACCGTATGTCCTGTCAGAAAAATACCTATCGGTGTTAGGGATAAACTATTTGAAACATTAAATAGTATGTTGCGGATGGGTGACATTCGCAAGGTTTCGCACCCTACACCATGGGTAAACGCGATCGTGTTGGCGGCTAAGAAGAATGGCGAGGTGCGCGTGTGCCTCGATCCCCGACCATTGAACCGAGTTATACACGGAGAGAAAATCTGACAAAAATACAGTAATTATTACTAAAGTATTTCTAAATCCGAGGACAACAAATGTCCTGTAATAATAAATAATCGATTTTTGTAAATGCAGTTAGTAAATATTACATGTAACGTTTTTGTAATTCCAAGTGTTTCGTATTTAGTATTTACTATTTCATGATGACGTCAAAAACAAATACTAACTGTTTTGTAATTTTAAGAGTTCAATTGTTATATCGGAAATGATGACGTCATAGACAAATTCTAAGTGTTTTAATTTTAAGAATTTACTAGTAATATCAGTAATGATGACGTCATAGACAATACCAACTGTTTTGTTATTTCAAGAATGTATTAGTAAAATCGGAAATGATGACGTCATATGTAAATACTATTAATATATTTAAACACTGAAACTATATGATATTCTTATCATCACACAACCGACAACTAGATTGTTTTAGCACATACATAGTTACGAATAAATTGGGCATTAGTTGTAGGTACTAAACAATCAAATTTTCTTTCTTTTTATTACGTTCTAAATTTTGACCGCAACGTGTCACCCGGAGCGCTTGCAAACTTGAAATGGCAGACAATTGGTGCCTGTGTGTGTCGCGAGCTTGGATTACAAAATGATTACTTGGAATTACAAAACAGATTGGTTTTTATTATTTTAAGAAATACGATAGTAGTTTCAAGTAAATCATATGTAAATACAAAGATGTGCTTACTTGGAATAACAAAACATTATAGTTTTATCATTATAAGAAATACGTCAGTAATTTTAAGTAATTCATATGTAAATATTAAGATGTAATTATTAATTGTTAGAAACGTTTGTAATTTTGCCGTACGGCATAAATTCTGCATCGGAAGTATTCCATGCCAAAGTTAGGCAGCTGCTGGAGGACCTCGATGGTGTGGACTCCTTTGTCGACGACATTAACTGCTGGGGCAGATAATGTCGTCGACGAAGAACATGATACGAGACTGAGGCGTTTACTGGACAGACCGCGGGAAGTAGGCATCAAATTCAATCGCGACAAATGCGAATTTTGTGTGCGAAAGGTAAGTTATTTAGGGCACACCTTTAGTGAGAATGGCATGCAAATTGATAAGCAGAAGCTTAAGGACATAGAGGAGATGCCCACTCCCAACGACAGGACCTCGTTGGAAAGGTTTCTGGGCATGGTGAACTATCTGTCGAAATTATTTCCAACTATTCGGAGACAGTGGCTCCACTAAGCTGTTTGCTGAAGAAGCAGGTCACGTGGTGCTGGGACGCTCGGAGGCGGTGGTGAGGTCGCTGAAGCATGCGCTGTGCAGCGCGCCGGTGCTGGCGCTGTACTCGAGCTCGGCGCCGGTGCTGCTGTCGCTGGACGCGAGCGATGCTGCTGCAGGGCGGGCGGCCGGTCGAGTTCGCCCCGCTCACGCTCACTCCGGCGCAGACCAGGTATGCTCAGATTGAAAAGGAACTGCTCGCGATCGTGTTCGCGCTCGAGCGTTTCCATAATTATGTATTCGGCAGATGTGACGTCACAGTGGAAACGGATCATAAGCCATTAGAGTCGCTCAAAGTCAAAGTCAAAGTACAGATGTAGTGAATAATCCTTTCCTTTCGTATTTTCTCGGAAATGTTCGTTTTTGTCTTACTTCTTCACTCGCACTCAGTATCCATCGAGACAACAATTTGACATTTGACATTGATAAATAAAGTATGCGATTTATTTGATACCTACACGTAATTTAATAATACAGTAATTCATAGACACATCGGCACCATTCGGGTGTTATCGTTGTTCCGAGTTTTGCCGATAGGAAAGGATTATTCACTACATCTGTACTTTCTTACTGTAGATATTTACTTATAATTAGCAAATGTCATTTTTGCCTCTTCTCTACATTGGACCACTGTGGGAGAGGCAGGGCGTAGATTGATTTTTAGATCTCTTTTAAAAATAGGTTTTGCTTAACTAATACAAATATGAAAAATTTAATTGTTATGATTAATAAGCAGGAATAAATAATTACAAAATTATTAACAGCAAGGTCTGTGTTGAGCCAGATTAACCCCATACAGTCCTGTCATTTAAGTAATCTTGAACATTGTAATATCCCTTTTTCGCCAAAGTCGCTTTAACATGCTTTTTAAATTGCTCAAATGGCAATTTCAAAATCTCCAGAGGTATCTTATTAGTAGTAGAGAATGCACTGACCCTTGAAAGAATTGCTAACCTGTTTCTGAAGTCGCTCAATTCCGTGCCATCCCGACTCCAGAGAATGACGCTTCGCATACAGTGCTACCAGTTTAAAGCTGTATACAAACCGGGAAAGTATATGTTTGTGGCGGACACTTTATCCCGGGCGGCATTAACGCAGACAATGCACGAAAAAGTAACTAATGAGCTAGAAGAGCAGTCTTGTTTTGTTATAGAGAACGTGCGAAGGACAACCTCGTGTATATTTCACGCTCACTCAGGAGAGACATGATCGCGCGTGTCCACGAATGTTACCTTGGCATCGACCGGTGCAAGCGACGCGCGCTTGACGTGTTGTTCTGGTGCGGCATGTCACGAGACGTGGAGCGAGCGGTGCGCTCGTGCAGGGTATGCTCGGAACAACCCGCGCGACCAGCCAGGGAACCGATGATCACTCATACCGTGCCGAATATACCGTGGGCGAAACTAGGCTTTGATATATTTGAACATTCGCGTAAAAAGTATCTTATACTGGTTGACTATTTTTCAAATTATATTGAAGTCAACCAGCTGAGTAGAATAGGGTCGCGGGCAGTTATATACGCAATGAAGGAACAATTTGCCCGGCACGGAATTCAAACGGAAGTAGTGACGGATAATGGGCCGGCATATGCGTCAAAAGAGTTCGAAAACTTTACCAAAGAATGGAGTTTCAAACACACAACAAGCTCGCCTAATTACCCGCAGTCCAACGGGTTGAGTGAAAGGTCAGTCAGGACATTAAAGCACATAATAAAAAAGGCGATTCCTTCAGGAACTGACTATCATTTTGGATTGTTGAATCTGAGGTCTACCCCGAGAGATGGTATAGGGTCTCCGTCTCAGTTGCTTATGGGGCGCAGGCTTAACACCCGGCTGCCGGTGCACGAGGCGAGGCTGCAGCCGGAGCGCGACAACTCGTGCGACCGCGAGCGCAGCAGGGGCTACTACGACGCGCATGCGCGGGACCTGCCCGCACTGCAGCGGGCCGATGACGTGATCGTGGTGGACGGGGACAAAAGGCGCAGTATGCGCGTGCAGGCGCAAGCGGTACAGCCGAGGTCGTACTTCCTGACTGACTCAACAGGTAGGCGCTATAGGAGGCATAGAAGACATTTAATTAAAGTTGAAGAGATCGCTGCTGAGCAATCGCCGTCGGTATCCACTCCCTCTGCATCCAACTACGAGAGAAAGGACACCGGTGAGTATCAATCCGACGGCGACAGTAACAGTAGCCAGGAGTGGTTCTCGGACGCGACGACGCGAAGGTGGGGACGCACTCACGTTCGTGGGGAGGCGACTCTCGATCTCACCTATGAACCGAGTGAGATGGCGGATAGCATCACAGATGAGTCGCGTGCAAGTCTAGGTACCGCCGGAGCGGTAGGTAGTGACGCCGAGGTCAATGACACCCCCCACTGCATTCCGAGATTGATAGCCAACCACGAGTTAAGCGAGTAGCAGCGGAAAGGGCTCGTATTGGTTAGCAAAGAATAACAAAAAATAGGTTTAAAAGTAACTTAGAATGCTCTTGTTATGTTGTGTAAATGATTTTATAGATTATTATTTTGTATTCTCACTTAAGTTTTGTTACCAATAATATAAAAAGGTATCTAGTTGTTGGAATATCTTATATTTGTTTTATTTAAGTCTATTCCTAAAAGATAAGATATCCTAAGATATCCTTTAGTTGTCTTCCATGATCTCATCATCATATCCTGAGTGACGTTGATAAATTATTGAGAAGCTCTATTGGTACGTCATGACAACACTTAAATTTCACCATTAAGCATTACTGACTAATCTTAATATTTCTTAAGTTAACTTAAGTTATCATATCGCAACAGTGGGATACCAAGCAGTGAGTGGTTCCGGTGGACATCTGTGGTCTTCATCATCACTTCATTCCACCTCACAAAATGACGGCTAGCCTTTAGAAAGACGGCCGTTTCAGATACCCCGTGGGGGCACTACATTGTGATTGTTCAAACTTATTATCTATTTATATTAATGTCATTTTCTATACTATATATATTTTTGTGACAATAAGATTGAAAAGACATCACATTTTGACGTCGCTGTCTGGAAGAGTTGGCTTGATACAATTTCTAAGTTCTTTTCTAGAAACTATCGCACATTGGTGTGACCTAACTTCCTATTACCTTTGAGAGTCAACTCCATATAATTACTGCTTATGTAGTTCCACAAATTCAAAATAACCTTATTCTCGGTATGGATTTTTGGCGTAATTTTGGTTTATTTCCTAAACACCTAAGTTCGGTGTTGTTCTTCAGAGAATCTAGGATAGCTCAGGTAGCTTCTAATGAATCTAAACATCTACATTGTTATGATCACTTATCTGATACTTAAATACCGTATAACAGAACAGCTGATAACATCATTTGTCAATTTAAGGACATTTCTTAAGAAAAACGTGGTCTTGGTCGAGCTTCTCTCCTAACTCACGCTATTGACACTGGTGAATCTGCCCCCATACTTCAAAAGACCTATAGGATGTCACCTGAGAAACAACAGGCATTGGTCAAACAACTTGACGAAATGCTTGAGGAGAACGTTGTTGAATCGTGTGATAGTCCTTGGTTGGTTGGAACTCAGATTCTGTTTGGACAGCAGAAAGCTTAATTCCGTTACCCGAAAATACGCTTATAATTTACCTTACATTTCTGAGATTCTAGATAACGTACGAGAGGCTAAATACCTAACTTCGCTAGATTTATTTAAACGTTGCTGGCAAATTTTAATCAAAGAAGAAGATCACTGTAGAACTGCTTTTTACATTCCTAGCCGTGGAACATATCAATTTAAGTCTTCGGCCTTACCAATGCTTCCGCTACCCAGCAACGTCTAGTAGATATTATATTTTATAGACCTGAATTCGAACATATGGTATTCGTATTTATAGATGCCATTGTAATTGTTTCTCCTACATTTGAGAAACATTCATCTTTACTTCTCTATGTACTAGATAAATTAAAGTCAGCGAATCTCACTGTTAACTTAAAAAAATGAAATTTTTTCAGGCAACAACTGAAATATGGTATATGTGGTAGAGTATTCTGGTTTACACGCGGATCCAGAAACTTAACTTAACTACCCAACTCCTACATATCGCAAAGAGGTTCGTTGTCTCCTAGGTGAGCTTCATCGTATCGTCGATTTATTCCGAATTTCAGTTCTATAGCTGCTCCTCTCAGTAAGCTCACTTCTCAGGGGTAAAAGGCTGCCGCCTTTTTCATGGACTACGGAGGCAAATGTAGCTTTCACTAAACTAAAAGAATGTTTAGTTTCTACGCCCATTCGTTCTTGCCCAGACTATACTAAACCTTTCGGTCAAAAATTAGACGGTGAAAAAAGAGTCATCGCTTACATGAGCAAGTCTTTAAATGAACAGGAGAGAAACTATAGCGCGGCCGAGCGTGAAGCCCTCGCTGTACTATCTGCTATCGAACACTGGCAATGCTATCTAGGTAATGGCATGAAATTCTGTGTTCACACTGATCATACTGCTTTGAATTGGTTTTTAAATCTTAACAACCCTGCAGGTCGTCTGGCTCGCTGGGGAGTAAGACTTTCAGCTTACAACTTTGAAATTAAACATCGTCGTGGTGTTGATGATGTTGTTCCTGATTCGCTTTCACAAACTATTCTTGTGAATGCCATAAATGACATTCCGAACGTTTCATCACCAGCTATAATACTACCGACGAGTGGTTTCGGAACATCTACCTATACAGGGTGGCTCATTCAAATCGGTCAGTATGGGAAAGTCTGAAACTATAAGACATACGAAGATTTGTTCTTAGGAACCATTTCACCGATCTTGATAAAAAGAAAAACTGCATTCATACATTTGAAAAAAAAGTGTACCCAGCTGGGGAATCGAACCCGGTTGTTTTGAAAAAAAAACTTACAGTTTTTCTGTTTAAATAACGATTGTGTAGGTCTTAAGCAGCAAATGTCCGTATGAAACACGATGTCTAAAATGAATAAAATGCATTGTTTTTACATACTTTAATTTATCATAGTAGGTGTTCGAAGTGACCACCACCGTTACAATATTCAACAAGTTCACGCATGTAAAATTTTGTTTATGGTTGTTTGTACCTCTCTACTTGTTACATACACCGTTTAACATATCATATGGCATTGACATTGCATTAAACCTTTAAGGAAGTTTTGTTATCTACAGTCATATTATTATCTATTTATCAATTAAACACTAACAATCAATTGAAAAGCCCACTTAAAGTAAGTGTGTAGATATTGCAGACATGTCAAACCTCATTTGAAAATGGAACGTCTAGGTGTGACTGGCCGAATAGCAATAAAAAAAGAAAAAAAAGAAAACTCGAGTGTCAAATATTTTGGCGGGAACTGAAAATTAATGCTTCGGTATTTTTGTGTTTATCGCTGTGTGGTTGGGAAAATGCGTTTTACAAACTCCGAGCACTTTGATTTATTGGAAGCCTACTTTAAAAACGACAGAAATTGCTCCCGTGCACTACATTGGTACCATATCAAATATCCAGCACGTATTTTACCTACACGTAAGATATTCATCAAAATTGTTCACAATTTGAAGACCCATGGAAGTTTTAAAAAGCCAAAAAAAGTAAAACCAAGAAAATGTGATGAAAACATGGAAATGAATATTTTAACCTATTTTGAAGCAACACCAGATGCCTCCACCCGTAATGCAAGGCGTGATATTCCTGAAATTTCACGTCCGACTATTCATAGAACCTTAAAGAAATACAAATACAAGTGCTACAAGAATGGACATTGGGTGCAGGCCTTACATGCAGGAGATGATATTAGACGGCTGGAATTTTGCAATTGGATAAAAGAAACAATGGGTCTAGACAGACATTTTTTAAAGTAAGTATGTAATATTTTCTGATGAAACTCAATTTTCCAACAATGGAATGTACAATCGTAAAAATCGTCACTATTGGAGTCGAGAAAATCCCTTAAGAATACACGAAGGACGCCGTCAAGTTAGATTCTCGTTTAACTGCTGGGTCGGCCTACTTCACAATAAGGTACTCCTGTTTAAAATTTATGATGGACATTTGGACCGATTCAAGTACCTTGCAATCTTAGAAGATCTTTTAGGGGCCGTAGGAGAAATGCCAGCAGAAGTAAGAGAACAAGTTTATTTTCAACAGGACGGAGCACCAGCCCACAATAGTCGCACAGCAAAAGACTTTTTAAATGAAAACTTTCCGCGAAAATGGATTGGCACGAACGGCCCTATCAAATGGCCCGCGAGGTCGCCCGATTTAACTCCTCTAGACTATTTCTTGTGGGGTTACGTTAAGGATGAAGTGTACAAAACAAGCTATGACACCGTTGAAGACCTAAAAGCAGCCATAGAGTCCATTTTAACGCAAATTCACCACATGAAGATACAAAATGCCATAGTAAGATCGTTACCTAAACGTGTTGAATATTGTATTGAAAAAGACGGTGGTCACTTCGAACACCTACTATGATAAATTAAAGTACTTATGTAAAAACAATGCATTTTATTCATTTTAGACATCGTGTTTCATAGAGACATTTGCTGCTTAAGACCTTCACAATCGTTATTTAAACAGAAAAACTGTAAGTTTTTTTTTCAAAACAACCGGGTTCGATTCCCCAGCTGGGTACACTTTTTTTTCAAATGTATGAATGCAATTTTTCTTTTTATCAAGATCGGTGACATGGTTCCTAAGAACAAATCTTCGTATGTCTTATAGTTTCAGACTTTCCCATACTGACCGATTTGAATGAGCCACCCGTATAATGGTTGTCTAACTTCCCAGACGTCTTTCTCTAATTATATTGTGTAAATATATTATGTCTAACAAAAACCGATTTTTTAAAAGTTTGAATCGTTTAACTCCTGAGTTTGAATAGAAAGAGGTGGAGGAGATAATCGCTAGTAATCATTCGGAACTTACTTCTGCTCATTTAGGTGTCTTTAAGACCTATAAACGTCTTTGTCTAAAGTTTTATTAGCCTAAGATGTTGCGCGATGTTTCCAACTTCGTCACTAGCTATCATACATGCGAGGCATACAAACATACAACTCACGCTCCTCTACTTGGTATGGGTCGTCCAAAACATTGCTCTAGGCTTTTTCAGATGATTAGCATGGATTTAGTTGGTCCACACCACCACCGTCAAGAAAACAAAACACTTTTCTTCTCGTCATTACGTGTTGATTTTCCAAGTACTGTCTGCTATTCCCGATTCGTCGTGCTACAGCTGATTTTATAACCTTGTACACGGAGTGCCAGGAAGCGTCCTGACGGATAATGCAAAACAAATTTTGTAGCAATACTTTGTGTAAACTGTTTAGCGATTATAATGTTCCGAAAGTTTGTTTTACGCCTAGGTATACTCCACAGGTGAATAGCGTAGAGCGTTATTATAATGAAACTATTATGATTGCTGTTTCTACCTTCATCGAATTAATATTTGTAAAATACAGTTTGCATTAAACAGTTCTGTTAGCGAGGTTACAGGCTATTCGCCGTCATCCTTAGTTTACGTGCGCGAGCTAGTTTCGTGTGGTACTCATTACTCCCCACAAAATTATAATAACGACGATCTACTTTTCGCTCCTAGAGATGTGTACGCGGAGAATCTAGGTCCTTTACGGAAAAGCGTTGATAAAGTTCAATCGTGTATACTACGGGCTCACGAGAGAAATTATGGACCTTATAATTTGCGTCGTAAGCAAGCTGAGTTTAATGTAGGCGAATTTATTTGTAAAAGAACTTACTATCTGAGCGATAAAGCTAATCGGTTCTCTAAGAAGTTAGTTCCTAAGTTTTAAAAATGTAAGATAATTAACAGATGGGGTTAAGCAGGACCACGGTGAAAAGGGTGTTAAATGAAGACTTAGGGCTTAGGGCATATCGAAGAAAAACAGGACATCGTTTGGACGCTCGTTTAATGGACCTGAGACTGAAGAGATGCCGCGCTTTGTTGAAGCGGTACGCGGGAAAAAAGCATCGGGAAATTCTTTTTTCGGATGAAAAAATTTTCACCGTGGAAGAGAGCTACAACAAACAAAATGATAAGGTGTACGCACACAGCAGTGAAGAAGCGAGCAACCGTATTCCGCGTGTCCAACGAGGTCATTTTCCATCCTCGCTCATGGTTTGGTTGGGAGTCTCTTATTGGGGCTTAACTGAGGTACATTTTTGTGAGAAAGGCGTAAAAACGAATGCAGTTGTGTATCAAAATACAGTCCTCAAGAACCTTGTGGAACCTGTTTCTCATACCATGTTTAATAACAGGCACTGGGTATTCCAACAAGATTCTGCGCCAGCTCATAGAGCGAAAAGCACACAAGACTGGTATATAGTTTCTAATTTTAAATAACTTTAGCTTAGATTTCTTTTATTTTATTTTATCACGAGGCGACTCTGGAGCTGAGTTCTGAACGACACGGCCGATCTTCTTAAAAGTCTGCAAGAAAATAGATGGCTGAGGAAATACGCGGAAATGATGCTGTGGAAAGAAGACGCAAACCAGCCTTTTCCTCAACTGAAAAGACTATGATTTGGAACATGTATCGAAATCTATGAGAAGTTCCACGACCAAGACAAAGTTAGGCCCACTAAGCGCAAAGCCAAATGTCTGGATATTCGGAGCTTCAAAGGTGTGGACCTCGACTCCCTTAAATCCGATGCCTCATCTGTTGATTGGAACCCTGTCATGACTTGTGAGACCGTTGATGACAAAATCCTGAAGTTCAACTCAATTGTCCTTGGGCTTTTCGACAAGCACGCACCAATGAAAAAAGTCAGGGTCAAACATCTTCGTGCCCCGTGTCTTACCGACGCCATCAAGCGTTTAATGGCAAAAAGAAACCGTGCAAAAGGGCGATATAAGAGGGACCCGACCAACGACAATCTCCTAGCTTTTAAACGCCTCCGTAACCTGTGCAACCGCATGTGCCGCGATGCCAAGCGACGCCACATCCATGAGCGTATAGAGATGTACACTCCAGCTCAGGTATGGAAGTTCCTTAAAACCATTGGTGTTGGCAAGTCCCAGGAATCTACTTCAGGTAATGTCGATCTCAACGGTCTCAACCAGTTTTTTCTTCTCCTCCCGTCGTGATGGACCCTACCACTAAGGAGGCAACCCTTCATTGTCTACGGTCGAGGGCTGCAGTCCGCACCTCACCGTTTAACTTTAAGCTTGTCGGAATCGGTGCAGTTAGAAAAGCAGTGCTAGCTATCACATCGAAAGCTGCTGGTGGCGACAACGTCAGCCATCAGATGATCCACAGCGTCCTTGAGGAGTTGCTTCCTCCAATTACCCACATCATCAACTTCTCTCTATCGGTGAGCTCCTTTCCTAGTCTGTGGAAGAAAGCACTCGTTATCCCACTGCCAAAAAAATCCAATCCCTCCTCCTTCAAAGAATATAGGCCCATATCTATCCTACCCATTCTCTCCAAAGTCCTTGAATCCATAGTCCACTCCCAACTCTCCTCCTACCTTTTATCAAACAAACTTCTCAATCCTTTCCAATCTGGGTTCAGACCAGGCCATAGTACTACCACAGCACTCTTAAAAGTCAGCGATGACATACAGCTAGCCATGGATCAGAAGTTGGTCACGGTCCTAGCCCTGCTTGACTTCAGCAATGCCTGTAACTGTGTCGATTTTGACATTCTGGTCGCTATATTGAGCTCTCTGAATGTCTCCGTCCATGCTGCTAACTGGTTCCACTCATACCTGAGAGGTCGTCAGCAACGCATTAAATCTGAAGAGACCGAAACTCAATGGTGTGATCTTTCCTCAGGAGTGCCTCAAGGTGGTATTCTCTCTCCTCTTCTATTTTCAGTCTTCATCAACTCTATCTCCGACGTTATCTCTTCTTCGTATCATCTTTACGCAGATGATCTCCAAATTTATCGCCACTTTTGCCCCTGCGATGTAGCTTCAACCGTGGAGGCACTGAATGCTGACCTCGAGAATGTGAAAGACTGGGCCTTATTATACGGGCTGTTGGTAAACCCGACCAAATCACAAGCCATGCTTTTAGGAACCAGGCACACGCTTTCCTTGATACAAAAACTTATTGTTCCCGTGTCATACAATGGCATCACAATAGAGTATACAAATCAGGCGAAAAACTTTGGGGTTATTTTTGACAACCTGCTGTCTTTGTCTCCACATGTCAGCGAGGTCAGCAGACGGGTATTTGCGTCTTTTCACTCCCTCAGGCGTTTGCAGTACTTCTTGCCACGGCAGACCAAAATCACCCTTGCTCAGTCCCTTCTCCTGCCACTAATCGACTACGCCGATGTCTGTTGGGCGAGCGCGAACGAAGATTTACTGAACAAACTCGAACGACTTCAGAATCTTGGCATTCGGTTTATCTTCGGGTTGCGCAAATTCGACCATGTTTCTCAATATCGCAAAGAGTTGGGTTGGCTTCCAATTCGTCGTCGCCGAGACACTCATATTCTCTCTTATCTCTTCAATATATTGAAAAATCCGCGCTATCCCAGCTACCTTCGAGACCGCTTTGAGTATCTCTTTTCAGGAGATCGGCACCGGAGATCCCAAACGGTCTCACTCACTCACTTAGCCACTCCAAGGCATAGCACCTCGGCATATGAGCATTCATTCAGGCTGCAGGCGGTTCGACTGTGGAACGCACTACCTAGCACTATAAGAGACTGTCCCTCTCTTGTCTCTTTCAAAAACCGGGTAAAAGAGCACTTCCTTTCTCTTTCGTGAGAGTTATACAAGGTGAAATTTAATTAGCTGACCATATTTAAGGGGAAGATAGTACCCGTCATTATGAAGAACTTTCCCCAGGAAACATATGGTCTCAAACGAAAAAAAAAATTGGGTCCCCCATACTAACTTGTAATCAGCTGATCGGGTCAATGTACTGAGGGACAATATTTTTTTCCATTTGCGACCATATGTTTCTTGGGCAAAGTTGTTCATAATTATGGGTACTATCATTCCCCAAATTATGGTCAGCTAATTAAATGTCACCTTGTATATAGTATGTATATGATTATAATATATAAACTATATTTGCAGGTATATGTATGTATTGTATTTAGTAGTCTGGTATGTAAGTATTTTATTTTCCGTATTTTATATTATATATGTATTTTAGTATAGATTAGATATTAGATATTGTACACTGCCTACCCTTTCATGTTACATTTCCCTTTCATGCCTTGGTTTGCTGGAAGAAATCTCTTTTTAGAGATAAGCTCGCCTTTGTACATATGATTTCTCCTAATGTAACCTTTTAAATTTAATATGTGTTTGTGCAATAAAGAATTATGAATTATGAATTCCACGAATTGGCCTTTCAATAATGATGTTCCATCATGTTGTTGATGTTGATGTTGCAGCATCATCGATGGTTATGCATTGGATGTTATTCTAAAGAATTGTGAAGGTGAAAAATAATAAAATCATTGACGACCCGAACGGCCGAGTCGGCAGAGACCCTACCTACGAAGCCAAGGGTCCCGGTTTCGACTCCCGGTGGGGGCAAAAATTTGTTTGATGAGGTCGGATGTTTGTACCCTAGTCATGGTTATTTATCTATCTAAGTATAATATTTATCTATTTAAGTATGTGTATCGTTGTCTAGTACCCAAAATACAAGGAATCCTAGTTTGGGGCTAGATCAATGTGTGTAAATAGTGTCCAAGGTATTATTATATTATATTCGCAGTAATTCCCGCCAACGTCGCCCAGCGCTCTTTCATTAGTGGCGCGAGTTGGCGCCTTTTTTTCTGAAGCTGGCCTATCTATGAAGACAAGCGAAACTTTTGTTGCCTCTTGAGGCAAAGAAATTTGTATTCGTCCACCACTATTTACCCCTAGTGCATTGCAGTACGATTACTGATTATTATGTTGTGGGAAGACAACATCGTACGTAATATATATTTGTCATGTCAAAGAAATAAATGTTTTTTTTTTATCCGTAAATGGCAATAAAAAATACTGTCCGTCCGGCCGGATGCCGGGCAGTGATGATAGAAATTTAAGCTGGATATGCCTCATCCCGGAGAGATCTAGCAGTTGCAGCTGTGTTCACGGATGTTGCTTTGAACGAGAACAAAAGCGAGACACGTAGCTTGGTGACAGCGGAATTTTAAAGCCGTGATTTTGAAATAGAAAATTGGATGACAATGAGGGATGACAAACCAATGGCTATTTATTTTCGGCCATCAAGCAAACCCTGACATATCGGTCTTAGACTACCTGGTACCTATAACATGTGTACCCCAAAAATTGGTGCGAATATTTTTAAACTTGACGCCCTACAGTTTTTTCAACTTCAGTGGGGTTGAGGGTGATATATAACAAGGTACTCTGTGAGGATGACTTAGTCTACCTAATGTCATAGACAGATTGGTTTCGTCATGTATATATTTTGATGTAAATTGTAGTTCATTCATTCGTTCATTTTTGCTTCTCAGTACATTGTACGAGACCATTCACAGTAGCTGTGTTTTGTTTGTAACTATATACTTACTCGCTAGTCGCTTCCAACGCCAACAATTGACAAAAGGGTGAACTGAACAAAATATGTTTCTATTTTACGGCTGTTCCCTTTCCGATTATCAATTAAAATTTCAACAAAAATTCTTATTATAGTAAGAAAACTTACTATAATAAGAACCGTCCTGAGACTTCAACGAATAGTTTAAAAAAGTTAATCTACATCGGTCCATTTCTAGGGTTCCGTACCCGAAGGGTGCCAAACGGGACCCTAAACTAAGCCTCCGCTGACCTTCTGCCATCACCAGGCTGTATCTCATCATCATCTCTCATGAACCGTAATAGGTCGAGAGTTGAAATTTTCACAGAATATGAATTTTTGTTGCCGCCACAGAAATGAATAATTAACTACACTAGACTTTATAAATTAAAGGGGGCCCCATCCAAGAGACTTGTTTCAATATCCCTGTCCCTGCAAATTATCAAATCATCAGGATTCAATGTCACCGCGTGTCTGTGATTCAGTCCATAATATATTTGTTTCAGTAACCTGAGTTACCAGTCAGTTTTCCAGTATATTATATCCAGCTCCCGTTGCACTTTTTTAGGCTCTGGCCGGTCGAAAGGATACTACTACGCAGTGAGACGTGTCGTCGTGACGCTCGTGGCCTGCCTATTGCATTGGTCCCTTTTTTAGTTCGAGTATAATGGGTCACTAAATCTTTGACTTTAGAATTAGGGAAATACTTTGAAATATCCTCAATGGTTTCTGATGAGCACAATGGCGGCAGTACCCGTGTGCAGATTACCCGTGCCTTAATGGTCGCCGAAGCAGAAGAATAGCCTCACGTTTCCAAAGAAGCAAAATTTGGCTAACTTCGCAGAAGAACGAAAAAACCCCAATCGATCGTGCGCCACCTATGCCTTCTTCACGTTACTCATGTTACGTTACTTCACGGCTTAACGTTTGGACGGATATCCTATATCCGGAATCCGGCCAAACTAGTATCCGTTTCATCTCTACCACTACAGATGCCACTGATTGTTAGATAAAGCGATATTTACAAGTAGGTAGATATGTAAGATTTAATTAAAATAAAGTAGGTAGTTAGTTTGACAAAGTTTGAACACTCAAATCATGCATTGTTCTCTCATTTAGAGCTGATTAATTTGAACTTGAGCAGCAGTTTGTTTATTGTAATGGTGGATGTGATCGTGAATGAAGCAATGATGGTATTAATATTATCGACTAGCTGACCGTGGCGACTAGATGAAGGGCGACTTTCCATTGACACTAAAGCGGAAACTGGTCGACATTTGTATTCTGCCTATCCTCACCTACGGCGCTCAGACGTGGTCACTGACCGACCATCTGAAGTTGTCCATCCAGATGAGTTGAAAAACTAGATGAAGTTTTGTTTTAGAATTTGGAAAATATTTAGGCTAGTGTTATAGTTAAGTGTAGAGTCAAGTGTTATAGAAGTGAAGTGAAGTGAAGTGTAGTAATGTAAGTTAAATGTAGGCCTAAATATAATCCAGATGAGTTGAAAAACTAGATGAAGTTTTGTTTTAGAATTTGGAAATTGTGAAAAGGATGAATAGATAAAGATTTAAGAGTGAAAGAGAAAGCAAATCAAAGAGAAAGAGACAAGGCGCAGAAAAGGTGAAGAGTGGAGAAGAACTTTTACGTTGGGCGCCAAAATGTCGTGTGACGACAAGAACCTAACCAGAACCTAACAGAAAACAACCAGAATAAAATTTAGAAATGACAATTTATTTGGGTTATTTACAATGAATTAATTTAAAAAAATGAGAGGAAGATGAAGATGAATGAGGTGAAACAGGTTTTATAAAATACAGATGTCTGTAGAAATAAAGAAGCGGAGAACACGAAGAGGAGTAGACCAGTGGGGTGATGACCAGGTGGCGGGCGTATTTGTAGTTGTAGATGTTGTTGAAATCGTCGTTGTAGGAACGGTAGCGGCGTACTTGTAGCTACGGCTCGCTGGATCCCGTTGTAGAAATCGTCGTTGTAGGAACGGTAGCGGCGTACTTGTAGCTACGGCTCACTGGATCCCGTTGTAGAAATCGTCGTTGTAGGAACGGTAGCGGCGTAGGCACGGCTCTCAGAATCTCGTTGTAGATGGAGTACTTGAAGATTTGAAGGAGTTTGAAGGCTTCGCAGGATCCCGTTGTAGATGGAGTATTTGAAGATTTGAAGGAGTTTGAAGGCTCGCAGGATCCCGGGGTAGTGCGACCCCGGGATAAGGCCTTTAACTGGTACTTCCAGTTCAGAAGCTGACGTGAGACTGTCCTGAATTTCAGAAATGTTCCGCTTTTATACCCTTTTTGGAGAGTTCTAAAAATTATTTAAATTAAACGTAATTTTTGTGAGTGGCCAAGAGAGAAAGAGTATTTTTGTAAAAGTTTTGACGCAAACATATCAGACCGCCAACTAGTTTGAATGGGCATTGCCATGACAACCAGATAAACAAAGACGTCAACAAACGTCAAAATTTCTTTTCAGGCTCGTAATTCGGTAAACAATACGAAAACCATGCAGTAAATTACATAAAAGCGAAAGTAAAAAGGGTAGCGCACCAGCGCGCACGAAGCCCGAGATTGCAGAGTTTCGGAGAAAGCCAAAAACAAGGTCACCAAAGGTAAACCACTTCGCTATCGATTTTGAAGTGCTGATAGCATGAAAATGCAGAGCGAACATGATTTATTAACGTTTTCTTATGGTTTAAAACGTTACAGGGTCCTATGGAAATAAAGGTGATACCAAAATCACAAGCTGAACAGCTTCAGCAAGCATCCAGCGTAATAGAGCAAGCAAGGACAGGAGCAGTTACCAAAGCTTCTTTAAGTTTCTCGAAAGCAGCTGCAGCCTTGGAATTTTTAAGACATTCAAGAAAATAGCACTTAAGTAGCATAACACTACATTTTCCCCCCGACCCTGGAAAAATTTTTGACTTAACAAAAATTTTGATATGTACAAAAATAAACCAGAAAAACACAGCTTTGCAGAAACAGACATCACCAGGCAAAATCAGATATACCATCTCTTACATTCCTCATCTTCATTCAGGTAAGGGTGGAGTTCACATTCAATGACTACCACTCTAAAAGTGTGTTTTCAAAAGGACATTCAGGCTTACTTAAGGAGTTGTCATCCGCTCCTGCGTGGAAAAAAAAATTAAGTAGAGGTAAAGAGAAACAAATTAATCCTAAGGTAGCTTTAGTCGCTTTGCCTTAAGATTAAAAGGGCCAGAGCGGTAGAGCTCGAAGCTAGAGATCAGCCACATCGCCAACGAGATGTGTCTGAAATGAAGAATATACATATATACAACAGAGCGGTAGAGCTCGAAGCCAGAGATCAGCCACATCACCAACGAGATGTGTCTGAAATGAAGAATATACATATATACAAATTAGAAGTTAAGAAAATTTATGCTACTTACATGCAAAAATTTTATATAAAGATTCGTATCACCTTCAGGACAGAAGGTTCCATGACAGTCGGATCAGCAGGAAGGTCAAGTGATGGAGAGTCATTTGCAGTTGAAGGTGGAGTCATTGTTATAGTTAAGTGTAGAGTCAAGTGTTATAGAAGTGAAGTGAGGTGAAGTGAAGTGAAGTGAAGTGAAGTGAAGTAATGTAAGTTAAATGTAGGCCTAAATATAATCCAGATGAGTTGAAAAACTAGATGAAGTTTTGTTTTAGAATTTGGAAAAGGAATTCGTACTTAATAACCCTTTCCATTGTTATAGTTAAGTGTAGAGTCAAGTGTTATAGAAGTGAAGTGAAGTGAAGTGAAGTGAAGTAATGTAAGTTAAATGTAGGCCTAAATATAATCCAGATGAGTTGAAAAACTAGATGAAGTTTTGTTTTAGAATTTGGAAAATATTTAGGCTAGTGTTATAGTTAAGTGTAGAGTCAAGTGTTATAGAAGTGAAGTGAAGTGAAGTGTAGTAATGTAAGTTAAATGTAGGCCTAAATATAATCCAGATGAGTTGAAAAACTAGATGAAGTTTTGTTTTAGAATTTGGAAATTGTGAAAAGGATGAATAGATAAAGATTTAAGAGTGAAAGAGAAAGCAAATCAAAGAGAAAGAGACAAGGCGCAGAAAAGGTGAAGAGTGGAGAAGAATTTTTACGTTGGGCGCCAAAATGTCGTGTGACGACAAGAACCTAACCAGAACCTAACAGAAAACAACCAGAATAAAATTTAGAAATGACAATTTATTTGGGTTATTTACAATGAATTAATTTAAAAAAATGAGAGGAAGATGAAGATGAATGAGGTGAAACAGGTTTTATAAAATACAGATGTCTGTAGAAAGAAGGAAGCGGAGAACACGAAGAGGAGTAGACCAGTGGGGTGATGACCAGGTGGCGGGCGTATTTGTAGTTGTAGATGTTGTTGAAATCGTCTTTGTAGGAACGGTAGCGGCGTACTTGTAGCTACGGCTCGCTGGATCCCGTTGTAGAAATCGTCGTTGTAGGAACGGTAGCGGCGTACTTGTAGCTACGGCTCACTGGATCCCGTTGTAGAAATCGTCGTTATAGGAACGGTAGCGGCGTAGGCACGGCTCGCAGAATCCCGTTGTAGAAATCTTCGTTGTAGGAACGGTAGCGGCGTAGGCACGGCTCGCAGAATCCCGTTGTAGATGGAGTACTTGAAGATTTGAAGGAGTTTGAAGGCTTCGCAGGATCCCGTTGTAGATGGAGTATTTGAAGATTTGAAGGAGTTTGAAGGCTCGCAGGATCCCGGGGTAGTGCGACCCCGGGATAAGGCCTTTAACTGGTACTTCCAGTTCAGAAGCTGACGTGAGACTGTCCTGAATTTCAGAAATGTTCCGCTTTTATACCCTTTTTGGAGAGTTTTAAAAATTATTTAAATTAAACGTAATTTTTGTGAGTGGCCAAGAGAGAAAGAGTATTTTTGTAAAAGTTTTGACGCAAACATATCAGACCGCCAACTAGTTTGAATGGGCATTGCCATGACAACCAGATAAACAAAGACGCCAACAAACGTCAAGTTTCTTTTCAGGCTCGTAATTCGGTAAACAATACGAAAACCATGCAGTAAATTACATAAAAGCGAAAGTAAAAAGGGTAGCGCACCAGCGCGCACGAAGCCCGAGATTGCAGAGTTTCGGAGAAAGCCAAAAACAAGGTCACCAAAGGTAAACCACTTCGCTATCGATTTTGAAGTGCTGATAGCATGAAAATGCAGAGCGAACATGATTTATTAACGTGTTCTTATGGTTTAAAACGTTACAGGGTCCTATGGAAATAAAGGTGATACCAAAATCACAAGCTGAACAGCTTCAGCAAGCATCCAGCGTAATAGAGCAAGCAAGGACAGGAGCAGTTACCAAAGCTTCTTTAAGTTTCTCGAAAGCAGCTGCAGCCTTGGAATTTTTAAGACATTCAAGAAAATAGCACGTAAGTAGCATAACACTACAAAGTCTAAACTCAAGGTTTGCCAAAGGGCTATGGAGAGTAGCATGTCAAGAGTGAAATTAAGGGACCGTGTTAGAAACACCATACCGCGCTCCATAACTCGTATTACCGACGTGGGGGCACAGAGCGCCTAGCTCAAATGGAGCTGGGCCGGACCGGCCGGTCTGTCGCATGCATCCGGACAGGTGGACAAAAATTGCCACCGAATGGTTGCCTCAAGACGGACAACGCTGCAGAGGCAGGCCCAGAAGAAGAAGGCGCGAGGACCTAGAAAGGTACCTCCCGAGCTCGCAGGAACAAACCAAGGATCGGGAGGTGTGGTCTAAAAGTAGGGAGGCGTTTGGGGGGAAGTGAGAGGGGAAGGGAGAGTGGGAAACATCACAGGGTAAATAAAAAAAAAGCTTCCCGTGGCGCGGCTTGCGATACCTACGTCTTTTTCGATTTCTAATAGTACCCGAGCATAGTACATGAGCTCCGTGGTCTACTGGGTTTCACGCTTGCTTCTCACACTGGAGATGCAGGTTCGAAACCTGACCATGTACCAATCTGATAATTAATTTATCTGAAGCACAGTATCGGACGTTCAGTGTTTCAGATGACACGTTAAGTTGTAGGTCCGGCTACTATCGCTACGTAGTAGTGGTGGTAAAACCCTCCATCAACCCGCACTGAGCCAGCGTGGTGGAGTAGGGCTTAATCAATGGGCATTAGGGAACATTAATAGGCTACATTTATGTCATTTATTTAATAAATTTCGAATTTTAGACCACAAAAAACCGTCAAAGTTCTAGTCAGACACGCGCACCGAGGCGAGGGTTCCGCACAAATCGTATATTGAAATGAAGGAACTTTAAATATACCGTTTTCAGATGTTTCCATAATTAGTGTTGTAATACCTTGCTTCTTGCCAAATTTCATGATTCTAGGTCAACGGCAAGTACCCCCTATGATTTGTTATCAAAGAAAGTCTGAAAAATTGTGACGTATATGGCGCTATCTCTTGATTCCGTTAACTTAAAAGTTTGTTTTTTTCACAAATTTAAGATTACAGAGCCATGAATAATGGATATTAATTTAAACTTGATATTTTTACACGATCGTGAGAAAAGGGGTCTTGACAGACGGACAGACAGACTGAAAATTACAGTTTTCGGATTTTTCCTTTTACTGGTAATATAAACCTTGCATCGTGCCAAATTTCGTGATCGTAGGTCAACGGGAGGTATCCTATAAGTTTTAATCACCATGCGAGTCCAAGCGATTTCAGAAAAATTGTGACATAAGTGGCGGATCTCTTGATTTCTTAACCTATAAGTTTGATTTTTGACAGAAAGACAACGAAGTGATCCTATAAGGATTCTTTTTATTTCCTTGAAGGAACGGAACCCTAAAAAATAATAATTTTGAATTAGATGCGCGAGCGCATGACGTCCACCGTCATCTTGAAAAGAAAATCCCCATACTAAATTATTTTTGAACATATCGGCTGTGAACTTTCATATTCATTCATATCAACAAATAGTTTAAAAGGGCTTTCATCCCAATCAGTCCAACCGTTTGCCTTTTTACCAACACATGAAGCGATTAATTTTTAATGCATAGGGCATTTTTTCAAAGTTTATAAAGACACTTGTGAACTTATCGCTTGTAACAAAAAATAAGATTTATGTTTACTTCGCATAATTTTGATTCACAAATTGCCATGTTCAATTTGTCCTGAAATATCCGCTACGTGCGGACTCGTTTAGGTATTTTCTGGCTTCCGTACCTTAGAAGGAAAAAGTAAATATCACTTCGTTGTCCGTCTGTCTGTCCGTTTGTCCGTCTAGCAATACCGAGGTAGTGTTGTAGATATATCAAGTTTAAATTAATATGTATTACCCAGGTGTGAAAAAATCCAAGATATCGGTCAACACAATCAGATATACGCTAGGTAGGGTACACTGTCTACCCTTTCATGATACATTTCCCTTTCATGCCTTGGTTTGCTGGAAGAAATCTCTTTTTAGAGATAAGCTCGCCTATGTCACATATTTGCTGAAATTGCTTGATATTCGCAAAGGATTCAAAACGTATAGGGTACTTCCCGTTGAACTGATATCATGAAATTAGGCACAAAGCGAAGTCTTTT
This sequence comes from Argyresthia goedartella, assembly GCA_949825045.1. NCBI lineage: Eukaryota > Metazoa > Arthropoda > Insecta > Lepidoptera > Argyresthiidae > Argyresthia > Argyresthia goedartella. The sequence goes on from OX463806.1 coordinate 12,250,061, forward strand.
TAAATTTTTTTATTTATTTAAATTTTATTATCAAAGGAAAACCGAGGTTTACAAAATTTTAATAAGTTTACAAAGAATTACAAACAAAAACCACATTAGTGCCGGTTCTCACCGATATAAGTTACATATTAATTAAAACTAGAAGCACTTACCAACGCATTTTACTTCGCTCAAACTATTAACGAAATGGTATTACCGCAGCAGAATATCTAGTTGCGAATATTATGTGGGTTCAAACTTAGATTATACAATCACTAGATACCGCGTCAGTACTGAATGACAGCGGTGAAAACAGGCCAACTTTAGCATGCTAGTGTGCGTGTCGACATGTTGGAACGCTCGCGACGTGTTAATCTGTGTGCGTGTCAAATGTTGCCACAAAAGCAATACTACCGGAAAAAGTAGGGAAACTGTACAATTTGGTGGATTACCTTCGATCATTTATTCTGCTGTATAACCTAAATAAATAAACTTGGTAAATAAACTAAACTCACTTTAACCATATTATGTTAGCTGAATTTCGGTTAAGAATGCAACTATCTACTTTTTATCTTCACAGATTTAAATATCTATCTTTCGTGTAGCTAATGGTATGGTATGACTAATTTGGTACCACATAATGTATAATATTCATAGACACTACATAATGTATAATATTCTCAAGTAATAATAGCGACTGGTAAACAAATTACTGAAAAGAAAATGACTGAGTATTTATTTAATCCTTTTTCAATAGGTAGCGTCAAAAAAAGACACCGCCTTACATGCGCAGGGTTTTTCAGGCCCATCTTTTAATTGGAAATGCAGTAAGAGATGTGAAATCAGACTTTCAAAATAATAAAAATGGCTAGTCTTTTTCGAGCCTCGGGTAATGTCCGAAGTCATTTTCTTTTGTGATAACGGATGTCATCTTTAATCGGCTAGATTGTACATTAGCCAATGCGTTTCCCCCCCCCCCCCCTTTATCCTTCATCTAAGCTACCGCAGTGTTTACGGCTACATCCCGCATCATTACTTATTCCAGATTAAGACGGTAATTTTTCAACATTAGCCTAGGTATACTGAAAAATTAACTTAAGTTTAGTCGGCTAATGTCAACCATATTTTCTCACCCATCTTTAGCCTCAATAGCGTCGAGGCTAAACTGCAGTTTAGCCGACTAATGTTGAAATTATTTATCGCAATGAACATTATTTCGGACATTAGCCGACGCTCGAAATTAATCTTAAGACTAGCCGGCTAAACTTAAGTTCCCAGATATAGATTTTGAAGCAAATCGGACTAGTAACTACGAAGTATGACTGAGTTTGGTCACAACTGTGATTTTGCCACCACGTATGGAAAAAGGCAATGCTAGTTTATCACCTCATGTTCAAAAGCACTTTGGTGCGAGCATAGTTGTAATTTGTGGGGAAATTTTGCATTGAAAAACTCGCAACACTAATAAAACGTAAAGTGTGAATCATGTGAAATCAACAAGAAATTTACTTAATGTTTTACGAAATACAACGAATTTAGGTTGAATTCCCGATGAAATGATGGCTTGTGATTTGCTTTTATTCGCCCTTTGTAATTTCTACACACTTTAATCGCACAGCAAGGTATTTTTTTATCAAATTTTGATGACCTGTGAAACTGTACAACGCGTGCGTCTCCAATGTCAGCTCAAAGCAGACTGTTTGAATGGTGGCCCACCGTTGTGCGCCTTATTTTTCTACGCAATCGCGAAAGTGACACTCCGTCTATAGAGTAAATAGTCTTAAGGGTTCAAAGAACCGCTAGCTCAACATCCGCCTCTTTGATGGTAACTGCTTGCTAAGTAGGTTACATTTATCACACGCACGCCTTAAGTAACTATTCTGCCTGTTATTGGCATTCGCTTTCGGTAAACCGGTGGTAGGGTAGGTAACACAAGAAAAGAAAATTCTGAAAAATATAAATTACTGTCGGACTCGCTATCTGACTGTCGGTCCGTCTCTAAAGACACATTTTTCAGGAAGACGTAAAGGTATCAAGTTGAAATTAATATCAGTAATTCAGATCTGTAGGCTCTTGAAGTTGAGAAAAAAACAATCTTGTAGAACAATGCAATCAAACCTAAAACTTAAAATTAAACAATACCGCCCTAAAAGTTGATATTCGAAAGGGAATCAGAACCTATAGGTTAAATCCCATTGACCTATAATCATGACATTTGGCACGAAACATGGTCTTAAACGAGTAGCACAAGTATCTGAAAAACCTGATAACCGTATATTTATTATTCCTTCACCAAAAAATAATGCGATTTGTGCAGAACCCTCCAAGACAAGTCATAATTTCTTTATTACGGGAGATATTTACATAAACTAAATAAACGTTAGTTTTTGCCTCTTTTCTACATTAAACCTCGGGCCTCGGTGTGCGAGTCTAAGTCGCACTTGGCTGATTATATAAATATATTTTTTTGCTTTAGTGTCGTGTAAAGAACCACCCCTGAGTCGGACGTAACTTTACCAAACAACACCAAAATTGATAGATAATATAATAGCTCGCTGACCCGCCTGTCGTCGTTTTGTAAAATACTATTGGGCTACCAGCACCATCTATTGGCAGAAGGATGAACTGTACAAAATATTTTTATATATATTTTCTTCGTAAGAACCTCACGAAGATTTCAACGAAGAGTTTAAAAAAAAACATCCAAATCGTTTCACCCGCAAGTATTGCGGCACAAGATTTGCGCTGACCAACAATTTCGCGTTTTTTTTTTATATATAGGTATAAGGAAAAGAAGATAGAAGTTAAAATTATCGCATGACGAGTGTTATTGTGTAACAATATTATTCCATATTCTCGATTAGATTATTCCTTTTCTTTCCTTGATTTGCATTGTTTAGCAAAGAAATCAGTTTGAGGATGGTCTATTAGCCAGAGCCGACATAAAGAAAATCCATCCAGTCCAAGACGAACCTTACCCCTAGCGTTCTGAATGAATTTAGCCGGAATAGCCACTTTACCGAACACAAAATAAATATGCCCAGATATTTCCGATTCCGATTGTTTCTCGCGTTTCTTAAGCTGAACCTCCGCTGCGGCACCAATATTTTCATCAGGAATAAAATCATGTTTAGGAGGAACTTCGTAACCATCTACATGGCTGTCCACAGTTCCATTTTTCAGTTCTGTCGATATTATTTTCGGTATCTTGATTTCATATTCGGAATACTGCTCGTGAGGTTTTGTTACAGTATTAATTTGCTCTTTATCAGTATTTTTTTGACTACCGGATTTTAATCCTGGGCTTATGGTGTTAGCTTTTGTAACAACGATGGTATCCACGCCTTCAGAACCAGTTGTGGTGTCAATGGGTATCGTATTAAAGACGAGAATCTCTTCACTCTTGTTCGAAAGAAGTAAAGGCTTCGAATATTTATTAAATAATTCCAATGATTCGTCTCCTGATCGGCCATTAGTAACATTAAAATGGTACTTGGCAAAGTTGGCAACGTCGGTCTTATTATCATCAAAACCCAAGCGTCCCAAGGAAGCATTTAACATATTATCAAGTAAATAATTTCCAATGTTTGGCGACGTCTTTTTGTTTATATCTGAGGTAGCCGAATTATTAATATCTTCTGTCTGGTCTTGAATATAATGCGTCTTAGAATTGCCGGACTTCATAGAATCATGAATGATGCCACTGCCGTTTAGAGGACTCGTCATATTCGGCGAGATAAATGAATTAGAAACTAATTCATTGACATCAGTTATCGATTTTGGTGAATGAGTAGTTACAGAATTGACATATTCTTGCGTTTCACTTGTCTTCAATAAAGGGATTGTTGTATCTAAGTCGCTGTCTTCTTTTTTGTTGGAAATATTCTGCAGCTCTGAAGAATGAGCAAATAGTCCTCCGGCTGCATCTTCTGTCTTTGAAGATTTGACATTTATATTGGGTGATAACTCTTTGTCATAGTTGCTTGTTAGTAAAGAGCCACCATGAGGAATCTCATTTGAATTAATCATATAAATATTTTTTATCCCTTTATTTTTAAGATCAAAGCGGGAATCTTCATTATACGCACTAGGTTCATTATTTGCAAATTTGTTTGCTATTTCGTTATTTTTTTTGAGGTCCGAATATTGAGAATTTTGTTCAAGATCTGTATGAACATACTCACTCAGACTAATGTTCATATTTTTGTCAGTAACTTCAACTACTTTTTCAGTTGGGCCATGAAAATTATTTTTTAAATTGTTGTCATGTTCATCATTTTTAAATATTTCTAATCCACTATAGGGAAATTGAGCAGATGAATCGTTATCCAAGTAAGTATCAGATCCCTCCGAATTTGTATTTTCACTCAACTGTTCTTTATTATCTGACTCGTCCAGTACATCGACGTATGATGGACTAATATCTGTTGCGTCGGTATCTTCTTCCATCTGCTCTTCATAATCCTGTCTGTTTGTAAGAGTGGGAAGTAAAGATGACGGAACTCCCTTCGCTGAGGGAGCGTTAAGATGAAAAGCTGTAGATTGGAGGAGTGATTTATTTTTATATTCCTTTCTTGGTTGTCTATCTCTCACATCCGTAAGACTTTTCATAACAATATTTAGAGGTTGTGAACACTTGCTTTTAATAGCTAGTATTAAATCTGTGTCAGACATGTTCTCGTACTTTTTTAGCATCACTTTATTAAAAACTGGCTTTGTCGTGGTAGAGCTGTTATTTTTCCTAGAGTAAATAAGTATGTTTAGGTCTAAGCAATCGGATAACCTATCTTCACTTAATTGTAACTCTTTCATTTTCCCAGACTTGGTATTAGAGTTTTCTTGCAGGCCGATGTCTAGATATAAAGGTATATCTTGTTGAACCAGTAACTCCATTCTCGTTTTAGGATTATCTGAGATGTGTCCTTTCTTTTTGTTTGTAATTGTAATATCAATTTTTTTTGGATTTAATATGTAGTAGATTTGGGGCAAGTCCAACATATACTTCTCTTTTCCAATGAGTTCTTTAACAGGAATGTCTGCTCCGTCTGGTGCTAGCTTATTTAATTGAACTGAATCCGATACAGGTTTATTTGTTTGATGGAAACAAATGCAACCAGGGATCGCATACGGATAGTCTCGGTTTGTACTGAAATAAACAATTGGAATGATTAGGAATATTTCATAATCTACAATTTCAATATTAAGTCATAGAGAAATATATATCTTGCCAAATCATATTGAATCAATAGGAATCGATAATTTTTGTGCTTAAGTTCGTTTATATTATGACCCTAATGGTTTGTACTGAAACAAACAGTTAAAATGATTAGCAATATGACATAATCTACAATTGCATATTATGGGTCATAGAGAAATATACAATCTTGCCAAATCATATTGAATCAATATGCATCGATAACTTTTGTATTTTTTTTATGTTCAAGTTCGTATATATTATGACCCTAGTTGTACTTATGTACTACATAGCAAACCTAGGTATATGACTTCCTTAAATCGTATTTATTTAAAAATATTGTACTAAACCAATTATTTCATTGGTCGATTTTGTCATATTTTTCTTAATGTCAGCCTTACAAAACGTCTATAGGTACCTACATAAATAATTTGCGTGCAATTTTTGTTTTGGTGGCTATTAGGCTGGGCATATTATTCTTCATGCAGGTAAATCCAATAAATACTCACGGGTCCCGGCAGTGTAGCTCACAATTGCGCGATGTTCCTTGTATCATCACCAACACCACTGATAGAAGGTTTGTTAATATAGGTAATATGGAGAACATACTGTCGACGAAAACGACGAATTTTGACGACTGCTCGTTGGTCCTAGTGAGACTTGGACGCGAATGAACTAATTTAAAACTAAAGCTATTCACCACGGTAATTACCACACAATCTGTAAATCCGTCACAAATTGAGCTGTTAACTGCAAATGAACAGCTAACTAAGAGTTTACTGTTATTCTTCGATATTAAAGAGTATTGCACATTTGGGCACGTATATTAAAATTAAGCTAGTAAGTTGATGTCAAAGAATTCAACTTATAAACAGGATTTTTATTTTATTAAACGGGACATGGACAAATCATGGATATCTCTGGCGACAGGACTACTGAGTTACCTATTGAGTTGCAGCTTCACTGCAGAATCTATCACTGCATCCTTGACTCATTAAACTAACAGTTTAAAGAGCATTTGGTTTTAGATTCAGCCAATGTGCGGGGTCTGTTATGATTGGTGAGCTCAGCGTATATGATTTTGCATCTTTGGATGACGAAATATGCATTTATATGTGTAATTGTGTACCTGTATAATACCACCACATAATATTCAGGACAGAGAACAATGGACGCAGATCGGAAAACCCACGTGATGCAATTTGCACATAACGCTGACCTCAAATAAAATAAAAGCCAAACCTTTTTATCTATTAGAATTCCTCCTCCTCGATACATAAAAAATATTGTCGCTGTCATTTGTTTTGATTGTGATTTGTATGAATCTACGTATAAGAAGTACAGAGGTAGGTTACATCTACGTATTCAAGATAGCCAAACATGACCTTCAAGCTGTAATCCTCACCATTGAAACCTTCATGAAAATGAAATTTTAAAATGCAAAAAAATAGTCCTGAAATAGTCCTAAATAGTCCACCAAGAAAGATAACTAGTTCACTTATAGTTTCGAAGTTATAGCTATAGGTTGGTGAAGATTACAGCTTGACGTCAAGCTGCAATCCTCATCTCTCGTGCAAGCAAACGAAGGGGCCTATTGACTTGGTTTGGGTTTCAAAAATTAGTCCAGGAATAGTCCACACGACATGCCAAATTTCAGAAATAGTCCTTCAACAATTCCAGAGTTATTAAGAAATCTTGATGAGGATTACAGCTTGAACATTTGATAACATCAAATATCTCCGGACCGCCTACGACTTTCAGTTTGATATTTTTGAAAAAAAATAGTCCAGAAATAGTCCACCGAAACAATAATAATTTCCACCTAGTTTACTTTGAAGAACAGCATTAAAAATGCAATGTTTAATTTCCCATACATTTCAATAAATGTACAGTCGTGTACAAAATAATAATGGGATAAACCCTAATAAACCGGTTTATACCAATTAATCTCCATAGTCTAGTGGTTTCATACACGCTTCTCACGCAGGAGATGCGTGTTCGAATCCGGTGCTGACCATATACCATTGAGATAAGTAATTTAACCAATGTACATTATGCAGACGTTCGTACGGTAATGGAAAACATCGTTGGGCAACCTTTTATCTCCATAGCTGCGGCGGTGAGCTATCCCCCTGCTGTAGGCACCTAACTACCTACCTTCCTACCAAGGTACAAATCATCTCACCATTTCCACTCAATATGAGGTTAAAAATGTATCATCCCACTGCGCCAGACCGGCTGCGCTATACGGCAACCAGTGTTGGATTTTGGTGCGTTAAAAAGGATAGCACAAAAATACAAAAAGGATAGTATTGTGTAAAAAAGTATAATACGCTCTGATACTAATTTAAAAATGATGAAAATATTTGAAATCAACATCATTTATTCGTAATTTTCATGACTACTGCCACTTTTCATAATAATTGAACTCTACTTACTACTCTTTGGGTTAGAGATCTAGCAATTATACTTACTTTATGTTGACTGTTTTTTTAGATATGATAATAAATCATAATTTATAAGTCCATTGCATATGATTTATATACAGGCTGTAAAATAAAAGTGTTGTCAAATTACAGGTTGTTAGAAACATGTTTCTGAACAACTTTCACTATGAAACCGTTTTTATCAGAGCAATTTTATTTTTCACTTCTATACTGTGGTGTTGTTTAATAAAGCTACGCCCGGGTAAGGGACTCTAGTACCTATCATTATGAATAACTTTCCCCAAGAAATATATGGTCGCAAACGAAAAAACATCTTGGGTCTCCCATAGTAACATGTAATCAGCTGATCGGTTAATGTAATATGGGACGTTTTTTTTTCCATTTGCGACCATATGTTTCTGGGGAAAAGTTGTTAATGATGATGGTACTGTAGGCGTAACTTTACAACACAACGGCCTGTTTATTCATTTTTGGAAGAGGTTAAAAATAAAGTTGCTCTGAAAATGTTTCATCGCGAAACTATGATGTCCCTACATATACATAAAGGTGTAGTCAAACTTGAAGGGGTTTTCCCCTTATATATGTATGTACTCGGGAGGTGCCAATTATTTAGAGATAGGTACTTAATTAAATACCTAAAATTGAAATGATTAAAACTGTAATTAATCGAACAACTAAGTTTGATGTTATGTGATCATTATACCAATGAACCGACTGTGATTATTGTGATTAAAACTAACTTATATATATATATAAATATATAACTATAATGAACATAAATGGATCTGTTCTTTTTTCAAATTATGTTTTGTGAGTACAGAAGTTAGCATGTTATCCTTTACACATTGATTGTCAGTTCTTAACACTTTCCTCCATTGCAATGATGTCGTTATTGCAATTTTCATGTACGGATTGTATTGATTATTAAACACTCGTGCCTTAATTTCCACTGAAATATGTTTTAAGATGTCTTTAAAAGTTTCGGCAAAATCATATTTCGACGAAATTTTGCCAGCGCGTTCGCGATACTAATTCTGCCATTGTTGTTAACATCTTAGCTCAACTAAATTAATATATAACATATATCATAGCTGCAACCGAAGCTTGAAGACCCGTTCAAAATCCAAATTGCTGTCACGCACTTACATACAACAAAAAACTCATTTAAGTTTCAGTCTTCTAAGGGCTTTTGACAGCCGTTAAAAACAGTCTAAATGAAACACAACTTAAGCACAACAAGCAAAAGGCAAGAAACGTACTCAAGCAGGCCAAGCTTATTGCCTGTCAGCCAGGTTGCCCCTAACCATCCGTGTTTCATTAAGGCTATATTTAAACTGTATTTAGCGGTTATCAAAACTCTGGTGTAAGTCCGGCTAAATGGGAGAACATAAAAGTGTGGGAACGTATAAGTGTCGTGAACGTGAGGGACAGAGCTATGCGCTAGCTAGTATAGTTCTGTCCCACACTTTCCTACAATATTACACTACCATTAGTTTTCAGAGATAAAAAACAGGCCCTTTGATTGAATTAACCGATATAAACCGGTTTATAAGGGTTTACCCCATTATTATTTTGTACACGACTGTACACGTATTGAAATGTATGGGAAATTAAACATTGTATTTTTAATGCACTTCTTCAAAGTAAACCAGTTTCGGTGGACCATTTCTGGACTATTTTTTGGCTCAAATTTCAAACGTAAAGTCGTAGGCGTTCAGAAGATATTTGATGATATGAAATGTTCAAGCTGTAATCCTCACCAAGATGTCTTAATAACTCTGGAATCGTTGAAGGACTATTTCTGAAAGTTGGCATGCCGTGTGGAATATTTCTGGACAATTTTTTTAAACCTTAACCAAGTCTATAGGCCCTTCCGTTTCCTTGAACGAGAGATGATTATAGGATTACAGCTTGACGTCAAGCTGTAATCCTCACCAAACTATAGCTATAACTTCTGAACTATAATAGGACTTTTTAGGACTATTTCTGGACTATTTTTTGGCAGTGTCAAATTTCATTTTCATGAAGGTTTCAACGATGAGGATTACAGCTTGAAGGTCATCAAACTTCGGGAGTCTAAATATTTTCGACCTGTATTAGCTAGTTGTAAAATTATAGTTAGGTTTAAGGTTTATTATTAAAATTAATTGCACAAGAGTTTTAATTTTTGTAGACTTAAAAACTATAGTTGGAATCAATAGATGAGACATCCCACAAGATAAATAGGGACACGTGTACACATAATATTGATATAAATGATCGAGGATCTATGGCAGACAGGATTGCCTAATCAAAATACATTTTAAGTAGACTATGAGTAACATAATAACTATTGTTTAACTTGGTGAATTATTTATCATGTCATTGTTTTTTATCTTGAATAAATAATGAAAGTAGACTTTTAGTAGTTAGTAGGTAACTACATTTTTAGATTGCTGCTTGATGACTGTGCCCAATTCATTTGGTATATAGGTTTACAATCTTCATAATGAAGTTTCTCATTAATACCTACCGTATCTACCTACCACACCACACGTGTTTTTCCTATTTCAAAGTATTATTTATTTTGGTTTCCTTCAGTACTGATGGATTCGGGATGTTGGGAGATTCAGACATTTATTCTGCGATTTAACTCAGTAGTACGAACAGGCATATTTATCTATGTTGATATGAAGATGACTGCGGAATTTTGAAATATGTTCTATTTTGTAGCGACAGCTTATTTCGGTAAGAGGCAAAATTTTGACGTGAAGCCTAATAATATTGAATCTAATATAACTATATATATATATATAATGTAGTGTTATGCTACTTACGTGCTATTTTCTTGAATGTCTTAAAAATTCCAAGGCTGCAGCTGCTTTCGAGAAACTTAAAGAAGCTTTGGTAACTGCTCCTGTCCTTGCTTGCTCTATTACGCTGGATACTTGGTGAGCTGTACCGTCTGATATTGGGTATCACCTTTATTTTCATAGGACCCTGTAACGTTTTAAACCATAAGAACACATTAACAAATCATTTTCGCTCTGCATTTTCATGCTATCAGCACTTCTACATCGATAGATAAGGGGTTTACCTTTGGTGACCTTGTATTTGGCTTTCTCCGAAACTCTGCAATCTCGGGCTTCGTGCGCGCTGGTGCGCTACCCTTTTTTCTTTCGCTGTTATGTAATTTTGGCTACGTGAACTTGTTAAATTTTATATTACGAGCCTGAAACCAACATTTGATATGTTGATTGTTTATCTGGTTGTCATGGCAATGTCCATTCAAACTCGTTAGCGGTCTGATATGTTTACTTCAATACTTTTACAAAAATACTTTTTCTCTCTTGGCCACTCACAAAAATTACGTTTAATTTAAATAATTTTTAGAACTCTCCAAAAAGGGTATAAAAGCGGAACATTTCTGAAATTCTTGTGTCTCACGTCAGCTTCTGAACTAGAAGTATCACCTAAAGGCCTTATCCCGGGGTCGCACTTCCCCGGGATCCTGCAGGCCGTTCCTTCAAAACAATCCTTCAAACAACGGAATCCTGCTAGCCGTAACTTCAAATACGCCCGCTTCTACATCGACGATCCTTCAAACAACGGAATCCTGCGAGCCGTAACTTCAAATACGCCCGCTTCTACATCGACGATCGTTCCTACAACGGAATCCTGCGAGCCGTATCTACAAATACGCCGCTACCGTTCCTACAACGACGATTTCAACAACATCTACAACAACAAATACACCTGCATCCTGGTCATCACCCCACCGGTCCACTTCTCTCCGTGTTCTCCGCTTCCTTCTTTCTATCCAGACATCTGTATTTTATAAATCCTGTCTCACCTCATTCATCCTCATCTTCCTTTCATTTTTTTTAAATTAATTCATTGTAAATAACCAATAAACTGTCACTCTAAATTTTATCCTGGTTGTTTTCTGTTAGGTTCTGGTTAGGTTCGTGTCGTCACACGACATTTTGGCGCCCAACGTAAAAGTTCTTCTCCACTCTTCACCTTTTCTGCGCCTTGTCTCTTTCCCTTTGATTTGCTTTCTCTTACACTCTTAAATCTTTATCTATTCATCCTTTTCACATTTTCCAAATTCTAAAACAAAACTTCATCTAGTTTTTCAACTCATCTGGATTATATTTAGGCCTATATTTAATTTACATTACTTCACTTCACTTCACTTCACTTCTTTAACACTTAACTATACACTTAACTATAACACTTGACTCTACACTTAACTATAACAATGGAAAGGGCGGAAAAAATTAGCCTAAATATTTTCCAAATTCTAAAACAAAACTTCATCTAGTTTTTCAACTCATCTGGATTATATTTAGGCCTACATTTAACTTACATTACTTCACTTCACTTCACTTCACTTCTATAACACTTAACTATAACAATGGAAATTGGAATATTTTCCAAATTCTAAAACAAAACTTCATCTAGTTTTTCAACTCATCTGGATTATATTTAGACCTACATTAAACTTACATTACTTCACTTCACTTCACTTCTATAACACTTGACTCTACACTTAACTATAACAATGGAAAGGGTTATTAAGTACGAATTCTTTTCCAAATTCTAAAACAAAACTTCATCTAGTTTTTCAACTCGATCTGGATTATATTTAGGCCTACATTTAACTTACATTACTTCACTTCACTTCACTTCACTTCACTTCTATAACACTTGACTCTACACCTTAACTATAACAATGACTCCACCTTCAACTGCAAATGACTCTCCATCACTTGACCTTCCTGCTGATCCGACTGTCAAGGAACCTCCTCTTGTTTCTCAACTTCTGTCCTGAAGGTGATACGAATCTTTATATAAAATTTTTGCATGTAAGTAGCATAAATTTTCTTAACTTCTATTAACTGTTAATTTGTATATATGTATATTCTTCATTTCAGACACATCTCGTTGGTGATGTGGCTGATCTCTGGCTTCGAGCTCTACCGCTCTGTTGTATATATGTATATTCTTCATTTCAGACACATCTCGTTGGCGATGTGGCTGATTTCTGGCTTCGAGCTCTACCGCTCTGGCCGTTTTAATCTTAAGGCAAAGCGACTAAAGCTACCTTAGCATTATTTTTTTTCTCTTTACCTCTACTTATTTTTTTTTTCCACGCAGGAGCGGATGACAACTCCTTAAGTAAGCCTGAATGTCCTTTTGAAAACACACTTTTAGAGTGGTAGTCATTGAATGTGAACTCCACCCTTACCTGAATGAAGATGATGAATGTAAGAGATGGTATATCTGATTTTGCCTGGTGATGTCTGTTTCTGCAAAGCTGTGTTTTTCTGGTTTATTTTTGTACAAATCAAAATTTTTGCTGAGTCAAAAAAAATTCCAGGGTCGGGGGGAAAATGTAGTGTTATGCTACTTACGTGCTATTTTCTTGAATGTCTTAAAAATTCCAAGGCTGCAGCTGCTTTCGAGAAACTTAAAGAAGCTTTGGTAACTGCTCCTGTCCTTGCTTGCTCTATTACGCTGGATACTTGGTGAGCTGTACCGTCTGATATTGGGTATCACCTTTATTTTCATAGGACCCTGTAACGTTTTAAACCATAAGAACACATTAACAAATCATTTTCGCTCTGCATTTTCATGCTATCAGCACTTCTAAATCGATAAATAAGGGGTTTACCTTTGGTGACCTTGTATTTGGCTTTCTCCGAAACTCTGCAATCTCGGGCTTCGTGCGCGCTGGTGCGCTACCCTTTTTTCTTTCGCTGTTATGTAATTTTGGCTACGTGAACTTGTTAAATTTTATATTACGAGCCTGAAACCAACATTTGACATTTGATATGTTGATTGTTTATCTGGTTGTCATGGCAATGTCCATTCAAACTCGTTAGCGGTCTGATATGTTTACTTCAATACTTTTACAAAAATACTTTTTCTCTCTTGGCCACTCACAAAAATTACGTTTAATTTAAATAATTTTTAGAACTCTCCAAAAAGGGTATAAAAGCGGAACATTTCTGAAGTTCTTGTGTCTCACGTCAGCTTCTGAACTAGAAGTATCACCTAAAGGCCTTATCTCGGGGTCGCACTACCCCGGGATCCTGCAGGTCGTTCCTTCAAAACAATCCTTCAAACAACGGAATCCTGCGAGCCGTAACTTCAAATACGCCCGCTTCTACATCGACGATCCTTCAAACAACGGAATCCTGCGAGCCGTAACTTCAAATACGCCCGCTTCTACATCGACGATCGTTCCTACAACGGAATCCTGCGAGCCGTAACTTCAAATACGCCCGCTACCTACATCGACGATCGTTCCTACAACGGAATCCTGCGAGCCGTATCTACAAATACGCCGCTACCGTTCCTACAACGACGATTTCAACAACATCTACAATAACAAATACACCTGCATCCTGGTCATCACCCCACCGGTCTACTTCTCTCCGTGTTCTCCGCTTCCTTCTTTTTATCCAGACATCTGTATTTTATAAAACCTGTCTCACCTCATTCATCCTCATCTTCCTTTCATTTTTTTAAATTAATTCATTGTAAATAACCAATAAACTGTCACTCAAAATTTTATCCTGGTTGTTTTCTGTTAGATTCTGGTTAGGTTCGTGTCGTCACACGACAATATATATACTACACAAAAGAAAATAAGGGCCACTTACATATTTCTGTTTTTGAGTAAATTTTTAGATGTAAACTAATTAATAAGTGACTAATTAATGATGTCCGGCCTCCTTCAGTATCCAACCTCTTTAATGCTGGTGTTTAAGTCTCACAGCTGGCCAGAAATTGAAGCAAATAAAAAACGAGTTTCAGGTCAAATTCCTTTCAGATGGAATCACAATTTTATTCTGTTAAAAAACTATTTCTGTCCATCTTTTGCTTCTTTTAACATCTTTTGTTAATAATGCCACGTCAACGAAGACATATGGATACCATTACTGCCACCAGAGCCGTTACATTGATTGCTGAAGGTCATTCATAGCGGTCTGTAGCTTTTTCGTTGGGTTTCTCTCGCCGAGCCATCCACAATGTGTGGGATCGGTTCCAAGAGACTGGCAGTGTTGCAAGAAGGCCTGGATCGGGCAGGGTGCGAGCGACTACGGCACAAGAGGATCGCTACATCCGATTGAGTGCCCGTCGAGAGCGCTCTGTGACGGCACGTAAGTTACAAAATCGCCTACGGTTGACAACGGGGACTCGAGTTAGTGACCAAACGATACGTAATCAACTGCATGAAGACCAGCAAAGGTCCAGACGCCGAGTAGTACGAATCCCTTTATCTAGGGTTCAACGTGGAAATCGTTTTAAGTTTTTGCCGCGAACATTCAGATTGGAGCATGAATCAATGGGGTATGGTGCTCTTCACAGATGAGTGTAAAGTGAAGCTTTGTAGTGATGATCGGCGGATTAGAGTATGGAGACGACAGGGTGAGAGATTTTCCGATGTCTGCATCAAGGAAATTGACCGCTTTGGAGGTCCTAGTGTGATGGTTTGGGCTGGGATTAGCTTACAAGGCAAAACTGAGCTGGTTTTCTTAAATCAAGGCACAGTAACTGCACAACGGTACATCGATGAAGTCATCAGGCCTCATGTGATTCCATTCTCACAGAGAGTGGGGCCAGGGTTCTGGTAAATGCATGACAATGCCCGCCCACACACAGCTCGGGCCACTCAGACTGTACTGGATGACTCCCATATTCGTGTCCTACCATGGCCAGCGTATAGTCCGGATTTAAATCCAATAGAGCATATGTGGGACCAATTAAAACGAAGGGTTAGGGAGCATGAGCAAGAGGTTCACAACCAGCAACAGCTTATGGATGCTCTGAAACGTGCGTGGGAAGAGATACCTGATGAAAGCATCAGAAACTTAATCGAGAGTATGCATTCAAGGCTCCAGGAGTGTGAAAACAGGAGAGGAGGACACACCCGTTACTAAACCATTAAAAAAACAGCTTGTGTCAGTTTTTGTTTTGTTTTGCAAAGAGTTTCTGTTTAGTTTTTGCTGTTGACAATGGACTAATTTCATGTTAATTGAAATAAGTGAAACAATTGACTACACAATTAAATGGTTATTAGCATAAGTTAAAACAAAAGCCTTGTTACATGCTATTTTAATAAATATACATTACTGTTTACTATATTTTTCACGTAGCAATCAAAATACTTAGTGGCCCCTATTTTCTTTTGAGTAGTATATATACTATCTATAGGACATTTATTAAACGTTGTAGTATTTAAACAACATTAGGTAATTGCCTACTAGTAATGTAAAATTGAGCGGTATTACCGCGACGAATTTTATTTTTTCTCGTTATTTGGACCCTTGTTATATGGGAATACCTATTAAACTGTAGAAAATATTGTGAAATTGTAATAATACTCTTCTTATCAGCATGAATGACTCTGACATTTTAACGGGTCGAAATTTTGAACTTTATGCCATGGTAATATAATTCAAAACCTATAACGACATTTTAGGTACCCAGGCGGCTACTGTTTATGAAATAATACATAGCAACTATTGTCATTGTCAAATCTAATCAACACAAAATCCTTTTCCTAGAATAATAACAGATTTTGAACTGTTTCTTTTCTTGATTACGATAGTGGTGATAACTGCATCAAAATAAAATGACCACAAACCACCGGTGAGAAGTTGTGACCTTGAAACGCACGTGTTTCTGAAATTTGCAGTCATCAATAAGGTACTCAATGCTCTCTTTCGCGTCTAGCGCATGCATCGCACTGCATGCGCTTGGTGCACTAATCCGCTTTTTTTTCACGCCTAGCGCATGGGACATACGCGTTGTACCCCACGGGCTATTCAGACGATTAATTGTCAATGTAAGCGCTGAAAAACCCCGTGTGGTACGGTGCAGCGACGCGCTATAGCGCTCCGGCTTTTCGAGCGGTTCGAAATTCTGAAAAGCCCGTGGAGTACAACGCGGCCCAGCGTAGTACCCGGAAGGAGTAACTGAGTATGTTTTAGAGCAGTGAAATATCTGATAGCATTAATTGCACTGACCTTTGATTTATATTCAAGAGTATTTGAACAATCACCATTTCCTATCGAGAACCTGGAAAATAAAATCTTAAAAATAATTTGTTGCTCATTAGCACTACCCGGGTGGACGTGAAGGGCTGTAGGAACCAAGTATTTCCTACGAATGAGAGCAACTCCCTGACAGGGCAATCGTTTGTATAGTAATATTCAGGTGTCAAAACTTAAATTAAAATCGTAAATACCCGCTTTTCGTCACAAAACCATTAATCACATTTTTTTCAATCGCGTTTCGTTTCATCCTTGCTAAATAAATAATATAATCTTTTGATCACACGGCTATTATTTTTTACGGATTAATGAAGGAAACCAAAACGAGACTATGAGTACAATTTATAACTCAAACAAGTAGAATTATTATAAAAATAAATAACCCGACTGCATTTTCTAACAATACCACAAATAAAACTCATGCACCTGATTCTGTACATGGAGTTTGAAGTAGTCGCACCAATAACCTTAGTAACCTAGATTAATATTTTGCCTCAGTGCTTGTAAACTAAAACATAACGTTTATCAGACGAAATAATTATGTAAAAAATTAGGAAACAGACTTTTTTGTTTTTGTCAGTCGCTTCCGCTGGCCATATTCGTTTTGTGTGGACCGGCCTCACAACACAGTGTTGTCAATACGTAAAAACCAATTAACCATTTAAGTTTCGAGAAAAAAATATGTGTACTACGTCGTTGTTTCATATGCTCTTTTCGTGGATAAGTTCTAAAAGTAAATAAGTTCTAAAATTAGTATCTTTGGAATAGATATGGTTTATAGTGATCTTTCGCGACAAATCTTTAATTTACGCTTAAATATATACTACTGAGTCCCATTAAACATTTTACAATGGCATCACTGCCGCATTTTTTAAGGCAGCTAATGAAATAAAAAACTGGCCAAGTACGATTCGGACTCCCGCACGAAGGCTTCCGTACCATTATCTATTAAAACGGCAAAAAAAATCACGTTTGTTATATGGGAGCCACCCTTAAATATTTGTTTATATTTTGATATGTTTTTTATTTTTAATGAATATATAACTAAACATTCTGTGAATATTTCAAGCGTCTACCTGTTGCCGTTATCAATATCGAGCAAAAAAACACGTTTGTTGTATGGGAGCCCTCTTAAATATTTATTTAATTCTGTATTTTAGTATTTGTTGTTATAGCGGCAACAGAAATACATCATCTGTGAAAATTTCATCTGTCTAACTATCACGGTTCATGAGATGCAACCTGGTGACAGACGGACGGACGGACAGCGGAGGCTTAGTAATAGTGTCCCGTTTGGCACCCTTCGGATACGGAACCGTTTTAGAAAGCGAAAGAATAGATATACTTTGTTTGACAGAACACTGGCTGCAAGAGTGTGCAATGCAGTTCAGTATACCAAATTATAAAGTGATCAGCTGTTTCAATAGAAAGACTAAAACTAGAGGTGGTTTCTTAATTTTAGTAAAAGGTTTTAAGTGTAAAGAACGAAAGGATATTGTTAGTCTTTCTAGTGAAATGAATGCTGAAGTCTCGTGTGTTGAGATGGAAAAATATACTATTGTTAGTGTGTACAGGCGGGCCGAAGGAGATTTTGACTTGGCGTGGCGAAGTACTCTCGCAGGTGTCTCTCGACTGCTGCGACGTGCTCCACATCATCCGTTGGGTTCGGCTTGAACTGCTTCTCGAGGCATTCGGCGAAGATCTCCGCACGGTCTTGGGCTCGGAATCTTGGTAGGCCGTCGCTGCCCAGGATTAGTCGAACAGGAGCAGGGGTGGTCGACAAAGCCCGGTACAGGCGATGCACGGAGGGGACGTGGTCGCCTATGGACTCGACGTGGCGTTCCCAAGATTCTTCGGCGTGGAGATCAAGTTGGCGCTTCAACTCTGCCGTCATGGCGTTGAGCCTGGTCTTCATCGTGGGGCAGCGGGTTTGCTGCCACTGCTTCCGGAGAGCGCGCTTATCGCAGATGAGTGCGCGTAGCTCAGCAGGAAGAGGAGAGGGAAATTGTACTTAAAAACTAGCTTATATTTATACTCCGGCTAGGGGACCGTCCATTGTACTCCTTGCGTCGGTTGCAGGGATCGCGGCAGGTACTCGCGGTCCTTGTCGGCGCGCTGCACTGTCTTGCTCGCTCGGTCAGTCGACCGGTGTTCGTTGCGCCGGCCGGGGCTCGCTGTCCGTAATACGTGTTATCCGAAAAATGTAGATAAAATAATTATCTCATTGTTACATGGTCAGCATTCGACCCTGCATCTCCTCTGTGAGAAGCAAACGTAAACCCATTAAATCACGGACCGCGGATTTAAACATAAGCCTTTTTATTTCAATTTTTATAATCTATTACCAAAGTTCTTGACAGAAAATAGTAAAGAACAGATTGACAATATGTATTTGTAAGCACAGAAAAATAATCAAGGCCAAAATCTAAAAATAATGAGAGTAAATCCTTTGAAAATCCTAAACTAGTTATTCACTACCGCGTTATCCTACTTTGCGAGATATCTGAGTACACAGTACAAGAAAGGCATCATAATTGAAATAAATTATTCGATATTTGTTACATAAAAAAATATTTCGAAAAAAATATTATGTCCATTGTATCCAGGTGTAATCGCTGGCCGCATTTTGCGTTATTTTTTTCTCAAAATAGCAGAGTTTCGGTACACCTGAATCCATACAAAAAGGTTAGAACAAAAAAAAATAAGCAAACCCCTCAAGAATATCTCAGCTTATGGCCTAAGACACAGATTACTAAATAGTTACTAAGATCACACCAAAACCACTGAAAACCGCCTTGGAAAAAAAATATAAAATAATTTCTACTAAATTCAAGTCAGTCTCAAAAATATATATGTTATTCACAATGAGACAATTTAGTTTAAATACTATGTCGTTATACGATTGGATTAATTTGCCTCGATCGTGAAAATTCCTGAACATAGTCTATATTAAAAGGGAGAAACAATAATTTTAATATAAAATAACTGATTTTTCTCATAATGTTTATACCTAAATTTTCCTCTTTTTGTATTTTCCTCCTCCGTATCAATCCTTAAATTTTATCAATTAGCTTATTTTCGTTTTTCATTAAATTCGAAAAAACACTTAATTTTTAACGTCGCCGGGCGGTCCGATGCTATTCCGAGCCGCCCGCTACCCCGCCAGTTCCGCTACCCCGCCGGAACAAGACGGGCGAATGCGGCGCCCCTCACCTCAACAGCCAGAACTGGGCCGCAGAACATATAGTAAGTACCCTTTTACAATTTGTTGTTGTTGTTGTTGTTGCTGTGATGTTATTATATTAGTCGTTAAATCGTCATAGAGTCGTATTACCCACTTTAAGAAATCTCGTCAAAAAGTCAGTTGATAAATCGTTCAAGAAGTATTTTACGTTACGTTAAATACGCAAGGTGAGCTAATTTGTTATCACTCACTACATGCCTAAAGGTATTAACTACTTGTAAAAGGTGAGGCGCGAACGGGTGATGCATGCGAGGGAGGAAAGCGTGTAAAGTATCAACTTCGCTTAGTCGGCGTAGTTAGTACAGCAATAGTCTTAACACAAGTGCTCTGCGATACCTTTGTGTGCTGCTAGCTGCCAACAAATACCTAAACAAGGAGTTTTTTAATTCCCATTAGGGCTCTTGAGTAATAAAATAAAAAAAACATCGACGTCGACTAACTTTTTGAATGAATAACTTCTTTAGCCGTGGTTAGAAAATGAAATGTGGTTGAGAATGAGGGCTGACCCACCAGTGACTAAAATTGGTATCTTTTAAAACAATATCGATCCTATGCAACAAAAAAAATATAATATGACATATTCCCCGAAACTTAGTCCGAATATTTTTTAAACTTAATGTCCAAATTTTTTTTTATAATTTTTCAGTATCTGTGAACCGTCCCTGTCTTTCTATAGCCAAAAGCTGAATTAAACGGATCACGAATAATTTTACTAGTCTTTGATTTAGATTTTTTGATATTTTGCTTATTCTAAGATATTTTATCTAGCTCTTGTCTTTTTCGAATCTATTTTTTGTCTTTGACCTGTCTGTCATTATCTCAGCAGAGAGTTCCGAAGCAATTTAAACAGGCCAGTTTCGCCGCGAAACTCCCTCCTCCAGTAATAGGACCTAATACTCAAGGCTGGGAGCGCACGCTTGTACAGTCCGGTCGGTGTCTGCACGTCTGCTACTCAGACCCTGCCGTCACGCCCAGGGTACACTGCTGTCACCTGTCACCTTGGGCCAATGGTTCCGAGGGAGCTGGCCGTCTACCAACTACACGATATCGTCAACAGCCAGAGGTCGCATGTCAGGTCGGAACTATTTATCACGTCGTGTCAAAGTGGGCAGGTATTCCCTCAGCCAACGTTTCCATGTCAGGTCAGCCAGTCTCTGGGAGTGACGCCAGGATCGTCACAGCGTATCCCCATTCGTGAAAGTTCCAAAAGGATAGACGTTGTTAGGGTCTTGTGTCAGTAGGAAGTCGTTAGGAGTCAGGGGTAGGCACTCGTCATTGTCGATGCGAACGTATGTTTATAAAGATTTCGGTCTCTGCAAGTAGAGACAGTAAGGTCTGGTGACAAGGCGAAGTCTTTTTTGATGTAATGCGAAAAGCGATCATTACTGAGCGTACGAGTCTCTCTCAACAGCCCCTCATGTGAGGAGCGTTGGGAGCAATAAAATACCTTCAATAGACCTGATGCTTCCGAAGCGGAGGAGTTCCTCCGTGTCGATGGACTCGACTGACTGTCGTTGTTCACGATCGGCTCTTCTGAAGGTCGTCGCATTATCGCTCCAGATCTGCCTCAGACTTGAGATGTAAGTCGTCGAATCGCCATAATGGCGCTGCTACTGACTAGGTGTATGGTGCGGACTGTCAGGCCTGTAAAGAGAGCAACATACCTCTTCTCGAGTCGCCGTCCCACCTTCACAGTCAAGGGTGCGAAGTAATCCAAGCCGGTATACCGGAATATTCCCTCCACCACCACAAGGTCTTTCCTGCCTTCGCGGCTTACATACCGAATCTTGGGCACTGTCATGCGCTACTTGTCTTCGGCTCTTTCACGCATGCAGTTTCTTGATGCCCTACAAGTTATTGAATGCGTCCCGGCCTTTCTCCCTTTCTGGGCAGGTCATACAATACTATTTTTTCGTCCTCCCCGGTATACCGGAATAGTCGTCTTCCGGCACTGAACCCCACGTCGGGCTGCTCGCCCATCAGCGGTGGCTCAGGCCTCGCTTTTTATTGCTTGCACATCTGGCACTTATTCCATTCCAATTCAAATAAAATCATTTATTTCCAGACATATCAAAGTATAAATCTTAACCTAGGTCTTAAGTTAGTACAAAATATCTTAATATTGTATATTTATCTGAACAAGGCTTCGTTATAGCCTGTATTTCAGACTATTGAAGATCTTTTCTACTATTTGATGTCATATAATAAAAAAGTTACAAAAAAACTACTCTTATAAAGCCATGCGCCTACATTGCTTCCCCCTTTGAAATAACTAAGGAACTTATTTACACAGAGCACAAAAAGGTAATAACAATATTAATAACATGTACACAATAAAATATCAAATTAAAACAAATTAAAAATAATAGACGAAGTAAACTTTAGACGATAGTTGTGTGGTATTTTGCGGCTTTTATTCACGCAAATCTCACTACCTTGCGAATTATTCTGCCCGAGCGAGACTTCTTGCATTCTGCTGACTCGTTATCGCTCGTGGCCTTGGCCCGCCCTGGTTTCTCTGACGGTTCCACCGCGTGTTTGTTTTGACTGCTCTCTTTTTCCGCTTCGTCCACACGGCAGTTGTTTAACACGTATGCGGGTTTCAATCTGTCGATCGAAACTGTGTTGAGCTTGTCCCTGATCTTGATCTTGAAGATTTTGTCATGTCTTTCGATGACTTCAAATGGTCCTTCATACCTTGGATACCTATAATACCTTGGACACTATTTACACACATTGATCTAGCCCCAAACTAGGATTCCCTGTATCTTGGGTACTAGACAACGATACACATACTTATTTAGATAAATATTATACTTAGATAGATAAACAACCATGACTAGGGTACAAACATCCGTTCTCATCAACATATATTTGCCCCCATCGGGACTCGAACCCGGGACCCTTGGCTTCGTAGGCAGGGACACTGCCGACTCGGCCATTCGGGTCGTCAATGGTGGGGTCAATAGCTTCCTAACGGCGTCCGTGCGTACGAATACATAGCCGCTAGTTTTCAGGTCTGGGTGGATTAAAGATGATGGCTTGGAATGGTGGGCTGTCTTGAAAGGTGAAACCTTGTCCATGGCAGCTATTAGTTGGCTCGAGAACTCTTCTGGAGATGTGTCTTGCCTTTTTGGTTCGACGAACACTCCTGGAATACGGATGTTGGTTCCGTAGAGCATTTGTGCGGGGCTAAAATTGTCGTCTTCACGAATTGCGGCTCTCAAGTAAAGTCGAAAAGGATCGAAAATTGACATCGTTAGTCTTAATACCTCGCGTTTCTTAGACCTGGTCATTCCAGTCTTAACTACCTCGCTCACTTTTGGGAAGTTGAGTTGAAAAACCAACTCGTCGCTTCCCTGGTCTCAAGGAACGCCGAGTACTCGTTCTGTCGGGACGGCACTCTTGTCTGTAGATAACAACCGGAGTCTGTTCTTGGCAAGGTAGTCGGGTTGAAGTTGTCGGAGAAGTCGCTGACACGAAGTTGTGATGGTTGAACCCTCCCAACCCTTGTACATCTACTACGTCGGTCACCATACGTATCATCACGTCCTTATCGTCGAAAGAGTTTATGTAATCGACGACGTAGTGATGATCTATTAATGCCTTGTACTTGGAAAAAACTTGAACTTGGAAAAAATATGGGTTTACAACTTAGTCAGCGCGTGGGCCAGGCAATATTAAATAACTGTATGCCTGGCGCCACATATTCACAAATATTAAACAAAGTGTTGTCATCGCAGTTTTTAGAACCAACCACCCTAATTATTTTAATTGGTAGAAGGGAAAATGTATCTTAAAAACTGATTACTAAATACTTTTCCAAATTAAATTCTTTACAAAATGTAGATAGAATAATCTTGTTTGCGTTTCCCTTCAGCCAATCTTTGTCACAACATGAAAATCATATAAGACATGATTATAATACATTTATACACACATTGACATGTCGTCATACTGAAAAATTTCATTTCATAGACACCAATATTTGTATTGGAAAATATTTTTATTTGACTAAGGGGCGATTGTTCCAGCCCCAGATAAAGAGTCGGATAACTATCAAGCGAACATTTTTACCTAGCTGTTTATCAGTCTGATAGTAAGTCGCTCATTTTTCAATGGTCATTTATTCCTTAGTTAGCTATCTGACCTTTTTATTTCAATCCTGGCAATCCGAACTCAGAGAGATGAAACAAATATATAGAAAACAGTGGTAGTGGAGCAGGACAGACTATCGTCATAATTTCCCGTCATTTGCAAGATGGCGTCTCAAGCAACAGCTGATTTCAATCAACGTGGTGATTACTTCCTCTGAGGTTATTGTTTGGTAACATTTAGTTTGGATCGTCGATATTGTGATTTTATTTACTGAAATTTGCAATGGAATCTCAAAAAAGTGTATTAAAAAGAGAGCCAAGTCGTCAATTGTATCAAATACATCCATAGCTATTCGCCAAATCCGTAGGAACGTGGTATAATAATCAGTAACAGAAAAATTACTAGAAATAACCAATGGAAATAACCTCAAACTGCTCAAACCAAACCAAATAAACCAAGTGACATATGACTTTTGGTGACAGACAACTACTTTATTCTACTGAATACAGTTATCTGGCCGTTGAAGAGGCGGATAGATTTATTCCTCTGATAGCAAAGTTATTTCACTGTTATATCCTACCCGACGATTGAAAAATTCAGTTTATTGTTAACTGTCGAATAAACAGACAGATAGACTATCTGCCTGTTTATCTGGGGATGGAGCAATCGCCCCTAAGGATAGGTATTACCTATCTAGGTTTTATACAAAACAGATAGCACAGTCACTATCTTATTTTATTTTGAACTCAGTCAAGTTTTTGACTAATGAAACGCCTGCTTCTATTGAGCAGTGTATTAATAATGACATGTACTCCTTGGAATCTGTTCCAAGCTCTTTAAATTAACCCATAGGACAACAGAGAGTAACTCTGGCAGTAATATTAATATTTGTATAAATATACCTTCATCATGCCCATTAAATCAAGTTACTAGTAATGAAAAATGTAAAAGTAAGAATATTTTAAACGTGGTTCATCAAAATATACAGGGCATGTTAAGTAAAGAACTGGAAATTGAGTTATTCATGAACTGTAATAATATTGATATTTTATGTATAACAGAGCACTTTTTAAAGAGTTATCAGTTCATGTTCAACTTTAATAACCACCACGTTGCTAGTTCGTTCAACAGAAAAACAGCTGATCGCGGTGGCTCCTTAATACTTGTAAATAATAGTTTTAAATATAAGGAACGAGTTGACATAGTGAGCCTGTCTGTTGAGCGTACCATGGAAATAGCCTGTATTGAACTTGAACAACTTATTGTAATGAGCGTATACAGACCACCAGATTCATCCTTTGATTTATTCGAAAAGAAAATGGATGAAGTGTTGATTAAAATCAGCGATAAAAACATTTTTTTTATAATTTGTGGTGATTTTAATGTTAATCTGTTAGAGGATAATAATATTTGTACTAGATTAAAATCTTTATTTTTATGTCACAACATGAACTATCTGTTTTTGGAGCCTACTAGAATTACTGCAACATCTGCTACCTGCATTGACAATATATTTACTAACATTACGCCCATTTTCAAATCGGTCATCAATAAATTAACCTCTGATCACTCTGGTCAGATAGGTATATTCAATATTAAAATAAAAAAGGACCAAAAAGAGGATATTACATGTGTGCCCGTTAGTGACACTCGGCTTGAACACTACAGGAATAAAATTTTAGATAAACTATGGGAAATACCATACAGTGACGATCCAAATTTGTTGTACAACTCAGTATTTAACCTTGTCAAAAATGAATATGATGCGGTATTTAAATCAAAAACTATAAAAGTTAATAACAAAGCTTTGTTTAGTGATTGGGCGACAGTTGGAATTCATAGGAGCAGACGAAGATTATATGAACTCTATGAAGAGAAATCATATAACAAAAATACGGCCTTTCTGGATTATGTTCGTAGTTATTCAAAAATGTTTAAACGCGTTTGTGCCGTAGCTAAATCTAATTTCATTAAAAACAAAATTGAATCTAGTAGCAATGTAATGAAAACGACTTCGCAAATTATAAACAGAGAGACTGGAAAGGCCAAAGCTACACATAATAACTTCAAGCTTAAGATAGATAATCAATTGCTAAGTACAGACCTAGAAGTAGCAAAAGCTTTCGAAAATTTCTTTACGGAAATTCCAGTTTCAACAACCAAGTCTTTAAATTCATCTCCCGCTGCTGCTGAATCTATACTTAAACAAAACTTTGAGGAATGTAAAACAGATTTTAAATTTAGGCACGTAAATAATGAAGACATTGTAAAAGCGTTTAAATCCCTGGAAATGAAAAAGACAGCTGACGCCCATGGTCTATCAGTAAAAATTATTAGTTCCATTGTAGATTGTATTGCACCTCACCTTTGTTGTATATTTAATCAATGTATAGATAATGGTGTGTTTCCTGACTTGATGAAACTAAGTAAAGTTATACCTTTATTCAAAGCTGGTAGTACATCAGACCCCACCAATTTTAGACCCATATCGATACTACCAACGCTTAGCAAAATATTTGAAAAACTCATACTTAATCAATTGCAAAGTCATTTTTATCTCAATAATTTAATTCATATTGCTCAGTTTGGTTTCACAAAGGGTCGTTCAACAGCCGATGCTGGTGTTGAACTAATCGACAATATTTTTGATACCTGGGAAGACGCAATGGATGCAATAGGTGTCTTCTGCGATCTATCCAAGGCTTTTGATTGCGTCCATCATGACACTCTTGTCAGGAAGTTACGCCATTATGGTGTAAAAGATCAGGCACTTGGCCTTCTGGAGTCATATCTAACAGATAGGGTTCAGATGGTCGATGTTAATAGGAAAAGATCACCTGGGTCTTCAATAAGTATGGGCGTACCGCAAGGTTCAATTCTTGGTCCTTTCTTGTTTTTAGTATATATTAATGATTTACCTTACCTTGTTAAAGCAAAACATGGGTTAGTATTGTTTGCCGATGATACTTCTTTGATATTTAAAGTTAAAAGACAGCAATCAAATTATGACGAGGTAAACAATGCTATCTCTAGTATAGTGAGCTGGTTTACTGTTAACAATTTATTACTTAATGAAAAGAAAACTAAATGTATTAAATTCGTGTTACCCAATGTGAACCCGGTAACTACAGACATATTTATAAAAGGACAGAGATTGGACCTTGTGCAGTCGACTGTCTTTTTGGGCATTACTTTAGACGCCAAACTACAATGGGATCCCCATATAAATAAATTGTCGAACAGACTGAGTTCGGCAGCGTTCGCAGTTAAAAAAAATAGAGCTCTTACCGACGTAGACACCGCTAGACTAGTCTACTTTAGTTACTTTCATAGTCTAATGTCCTATGGTATTTTATTGTGGGGTCACGCTGCGAATGCTAATAGTATATTTATTCTGCAGAAACGGGCTGTTCGTGCAATTTATAGATTAGGGCCTAGAGTGTCACTGAGGGAAAAGTTTAAAGAAATCGATATTCTGACATTTGTGTCTCAATATATCTATGACAATCTTGTGTACGTAAAAAGAAATATAACTAATTTTCAGAAGTACAGTGATATACACAATTTTAATACTAGAAATAAAGACAAGTTGGTTGCTTATGTAAGCCGACTACATAAAATTAGTATTTCTTTTAAAGGCAATTGTATACGCTATTACAATAAGGTCCCTACTGATATTAAAAACTTACCTTTAGACAAGTTTAAAATAATAATAAAACAGAAATTGTATAAAAAAGGTTACTATAGGATATCTGATTACTTAGAGGACAGATGTCCATGGGAATAGATTGTTTGAGTAACTGGCTGTTTCGATATATAATTAGCATTCATTTTGTAATTTGACAATATTTTATTTAAAAAAGGAAACGCAAAAGATGCGACGACTGTAGAGTTTCTTCGGTGAGCTCTTCTCCACAGATTCCGCCATTGTGTTAGTGAACTCACCCAAAAAAATGTAATGACGGATCTAAGTGATGTAACAACATCCTATGGAAATAAATGATTTTTGATTTGATTTGATTTGATTGTACGCCTCTGGGTATGTCAGTTCGTTCCGGTTGTGCTTTGTCGTCGTCCTTTATGCGTTTCGGTTCTTCAGGTATTACGCTGACGAAGGCAAACATACAGCTCCAAACTTCATCATGTCCATGACTCGTCGTAGTCTCACAGGAGTATCTGCGCTTGTCGGTTCTCTGATCTTATAAGAACCCTGTGGAACATTTCATGTACATCCGCAACCACGGCCAACTACCCTTTGCGGAAACCCAGCATCAGGCAAAAACGTCAGTAGGTCGGGTCCACATAGAAGGAAATCATTAAGTGACTTGCCGTCAGATTTGGTAGCACAATCCAAGACGTGCGGTTCATCTTGGATTGTGCTACCAAATCTGACGGCTTGTTCAGTTTGATGGCATTGAATAATATAGTAATTTACGTATGGATATTCATTTAAAATCGTTTTGTATGGAACACTATATTCAAACTATCTACAGATCGCGTATTGTGTGTAGAATATTCTATGTATAGAATAATTTGTCTTCGTTGAGTCCCTTTATGCCGAATGACACAATCTTCGACTTTTCTTCGGTCGTTGTGATCCCAGATACGCCCTTGATAGTAATTTTCTCCGCCTTTCCCAGATACCTGCCCTGTTTAGAAGCGTCGAGTCTATCGGAGTAGCTGCGGCTCCCTCTAGGAGCGCGAAGGAGGCTATCACCGGTAGAACCTGGAGCATCAGATGCGGTCTCTCACTTCCGCTGGCATTCACTGTCACGTCATCGGTGTGGTTGACGGGAGTTTGTCTATCAGTCGGCTCGGTAAGCGGAGCGACGTGAAGTTGGCGGTGGTGGGCTCGACTGCAGTTAGTACCTACTGGACATTGCACATTCCTCTTGCAGGCCTTCAGTTATCCGTCACGACCTTCCATCGACCGTCATCTGTTTGAATGTCTCGCAATAGTTGCACAGTTGTCGTGTAGCTATACGAACCTAACCAGAACCTAACAGAAAACAACCAGGATAAAATTTAGTAGTAACAGTTTATTAGTTATTTACAGTGAAGACGATAAAAAAATGATACGAAGATGAGGATGGATAAGATGAGAACAGGTTTTTTTATAAAACACAGGTTAAGTAAAAAAAAGGAAGCGGAGGACACGGAGAGTAGGAGACCGGTGGGGTTAATGACCAGGATGCAGGTGTATTTGTTGTTGTAGATGTTGTTGAAATCGTCGTTGTAGGAACGGTAGCGGGCGTACTTGTAGTTACGGCTCGCAGGATCCCGTTGTAGGATTGGCTCGCAGGATCACGTTGTAGGAAACGGCTCGCAGGATCCCGTTGTAAGAACGGCTCGCAGGATCCCGTTTGTAGGAACGGCTCGCAGGATCCCGTTTGTAGGAACGGCTCGCAGGATCGTGTTTGTATGAACGGCTCGCAGGATCGTGTTTGTAGGAACGGCTTGCAGAATCCCGGGGTAGTGCGACCCCGGGATAAGGCCTTTAGGTGGTTCTTCTAGTTCAGAAGCTGACGTGAGACTCCAGAATTTCAGAAATGTTCCGCTCTTATACCCTTTTTGGAGAGTTCTAAAAATTATTTAAATTAAACGTAATTTCTGTGAGTGGCCAAGAGAGAAAAAGTATTTTTGTAAAAGTATTGAAGCAAACATATCAGACAGCTAACGATTTTGAATGGACATTGCCATGACAACCAGATAAACAACGACGTCAACAAATGTCAAAGTTTGGTTTCAGGCTCGTAATACGGAAAACAACAAAAAAACCATGAAGTAAATGAAGTAACAATGAATATAAAAAGGTAGCGCACCAGCGCGCACGAAGCCCGAGATTGCAGAGTTTCGGAGAAAGCCAAATACAAGGTCACCAAAGGTAAACCCCTTCGCTATCGATTTAGAAGTGCTGATAATGTGAAAATACAAAGCGAAAATGATTTGTTAATGTGTTCTTATGGTTTAAAACATTACAGGGTCCTATGAAAATAAAGGTGATACCAAATATCAGACTGTACAGCTCACCAAGTATCCAGCGTAATAGGGCAAGCAAGGACAGGAGCAGTTACCAAAGCTTCTTTAAGTTTCTCGAAAGCAGCTGCAGCCTTGGAATTTTTAAGACATTCAACTTAACTTAACTTCTTAGATGTCGGCGGTGGAATGATGTACGTTGCCGCGCGGGCTACAGTCATAAGCCAATCGGAAATGTGCGTGAGTGTTACAGATTTAACGCCGAGATTCGTCGATACACCATTGACATTTTAGTAAGGACGGCAGTTTGTTTACAATCTCTCTGATCAGAGTTGGATTGTATTGTGACCAACCTCATTTGTCATTTTCATAGTGGCCACGACGTTTTTAACTGCTGTCGAGATTTCAATCACTTGACTTATGTCATCATGTCGTATGCCACGCATTTGTCGAACTTTTTTTATCATGACTTCGATTATGTATTCAGGTCTACCATAACGAAGTTTCAATGTGTCTATGAAGATATTTTGGTTCGTAGCACTCACCCATACGGAATCCCGTGCGCGTCTTTTCAGGCATCTCGATAGTCGCGCGATGTTCTCGTCTTCGCTATAGCCATATAGTCTAGTTTTCGATACGAATTAGCTATAGAACAACAGCTACTCTTCAGGGCGGGCAGGAGTGAAGGAGGGCAGTTCCTTTGTGCTCGGCTGTCTTGCAAGGAGCTTCATGATGTCACTTTTCAGCTTAATGAAGGAAATTTTGATGGCCTAAAGAGAATGTAAGAGCGAATTTGAGGATGAGTCCGATTTTATTTAAAAAAAGTTTTCATATTTATAAATGCTATCCTTCCTACCTAAAGGAAGACCCTACCTACCACCTACTACCTCCTACCTACCTTAGATCAGTTTCTTTTATAAAACTGTTTTTCGTTCCAACCTTCCAAACTTCAAACATGTTTCTCGATTTTCAATTTCACCTTATTCCACCTAAGGGACCAGTGAGAGCCATAAATAAAGACATGGAGCGCATAAAAACATAGATCAAATAGCAAGTTATCAAATACTAATGCTGTCAAAGATATTGTTTATGATAACCATTTGTATAGTAATTTGCTGTTCAAATCAGTATTTTTGATGTGCAGTTTAATATTTCCCAGAATATATATATATATAATATTAGGTCCTTACATATGAAATTGGCGTTTTACATGGGAGGAACATAAAGTAGTTTTTTTTTAAATATAATATATTTATTTAATCAAAGTATGTACCATTGCTATCTATACACTTTTGCCATCTCATAGGTAGTTCTTCGATCCCTTTACTAAAAAAAATATTCGGACGGGAATCAATAAAATCTTTGAAGGCGTTTTGGACTGCCCCATCGGAGTTGATTTTTTTCCCTTTCAAGAAGTTATCCAAATTTCGAAAAAAAATGGTAATCTGTTGGAGCAAGGCCCGGAGAGTACGGTGGATGTCTTAGACATTCCAATTGAAGCTCCTCTAATATTGTAGCCGTCTGTTGTGCAGTGTGTGGTCTAGCGTTATCATGAAGCAGCAGTGGCCTAGAGCGATTGACCAGCTTCGGTTGTTTAGCAGCTAGCTTTTCCATCATGATTTGCAGTTGCTGACAATAGACATCTGCCGTAATCGTCTGGCCAGATTTAAGAAAGTTGTAGTGAACGACACCAGCACTAGTCCACCAAACGATCTCAAGTAACTTTTTTGGAGTAAATTTTCGCTTGGGGCATGGTTTGGCTGATTCGGCAGTGTTCAGCCATCGCGATGAGCACTTCCGATTATCGCACAGGATCCACTTTTCATCCTAGGTAATGATTCGATTTAAAATCCTTTCATTATTGTGCCGGGTGAGTAATGCAACGCAGCAGTCAACGCGCGTTTGTTGATTTGCTTCACTCAGTTCGTGAGGTACCCACCTTTCAAGCTTTTTCACCTTCCCAATTTGCTTCAAGTGGATTAAAACAGTTTTATCATAAACTACGTAGCCTGCAGCTAACTCGGACGTGGTTTGCGATGGATCCGCTTCCACAATAGCCTTCAATTCTTCATTATCAACTTTGGTCTTCGGCCGTTCACGGGGCTTGTTCTGCAGGTCGAAATTTCCAGAACGAAAACGTTGGGACCAAAATCGCATTGTGTTTTCCATTATGGCACCGTCGCCATACACATCATTAATCCTTCGAGCCGTTTCTGCAGCACTGGTGCCACGGTAGAACTCATACTCGTAAATAACGCGAAAGTTTTCCATTTTGTAAGCTGAGTGACGCAAAAAAAAAAATTAGGAAAAACAAATGAATTATAATTTTAGAAACACAAATACATGAGTAAATAGCTGTATAAATTTGAATTTGGAATTCCTAACCATAGAGGAGATATTTGAGATCAAAGTGACCAGTACGCCGAAACGCCAATTTCATATCGACGGTTGAAAGGCAAAAATTACCAAGCGACACGTTGGGCGAAATTGAGTTATATACATCATTGAAATCAGAAAAAAATTCTGCGTCGATTGGTCATACTCTTGTAGCGCTAGAAGGACTTTTGTTGTCGCTTGGTAACTTTACAAAAAGCACATTTTCACAGTTTTCGGCGTCCAAGCGACTAAAATTTTACTGATTTTTGAATAACTTTCACTTGGTAGGTATTGCATTTTATCATTTTATACTTAGTCATTTTTGCCTTGACTCGAATTAGTGCATTAAAATATAAAGATATTTTTGCCGTATGAGCATTGCTTATGAAACTTTACCGGATTAAAAATTATAATTTTTCGTCATTTGAGACTTTTTACCATGCCTTCATTATGTACTGATTTTCGTTTAGTTTTTTTTTCTAAATGGAATGTTATTAGCAACGTCATAAAGTCGTATTTTACCTGCCTAAAAATGATATATTTTGTCGCTTGGTAATATTTTACCTGCCGTTTTTTATACTGTTTTCGTCACTTAGATAACTATTTCTGGTATGAAATTTGTATGAAAATGTGGTTATCCCTGTTGCACCTATTTTGTTATGTCGCATAGACGCGCTGTACAGCAGATTTTGGGTGGCGGTTGGTAACAAAATATCGATTAGTCTTCACCGAACTGTCGCTTAGGCATCCGTGTGCTCGTGCGCATCACAAAAAGTACCTACTTTGCCACGTAGCTTGAGACAAGTACTCGGTAAGTGTTTTAATTAATTATAAAGATTATGAGTGTTATCTTATTTAACACGCATTTTACTGTCTAAATTTATTGTTTTAGGTGCATAATGAATCGCAAACGCAATAGCCGAGTGAGAGTATCATTGAGAAAGCTATGTCAAACGCGGGTGTAAATAGCAGCGATTTGAGCTCGGTAATGTACCTGCTTAGTTCAATATTAAATCATTAGGTATTCTCTCAATCGAAACTATTTGAAGCAATTAATATTAAATTTAATTTCTAGGGGCCAAATCGAGAACTCACTCGTATATACGAATATAAAAATTAGAAACGATTCGAACGAGTTCGCAAAAAACTGGCGTTTAATGAAGTGGTACGTTTTTAATTAATTTATTTACTTGTTGCATAGTAAAAGTGTGTGTGTTCGTGTTGGTTGAATACATTTCAGATTCTATGAGTTTGCCATCACTTCTTCAAAACACATAAAATATTACTCTGTAAAGAAGCGGCACTCACCTACACATTTTATTTTCAGGATGAGACACTTTCAGATGAAGTCCGTCCAATGACAACCTCCACAAGTACTCGTGGGACTGTTGCTGCTAACAATGATATGGAGTTGACTGGCCTGATAAATGATGTTCTACCTAGAGAGCAGAGTAAAGTCCCTGTAGAAGATTATTCTTCTATGCGTGTAGGTTGAATACATTTCAGATTCGATGACTTTGCCATCCCTTCTTTAAAATACATGAACTATTACTCTGTAAAGAAGCGGCACTCACCTACACATTTTATTTTCAGGATGAGACACTTTCAGATGAAGTCCCTCCAATGATTACCTCCGCAAGTACTCGTGGGTCTGTTGCTACTGACAATGACATGGAGTTGAATGGCCTAATAAATGATGTTCTACCTAGAGAACACAGTAAAGTCGCTGAAGATTATTCTTTTATTCTTTTATTCTTGTAGGTGGAAAACATTTCAGATTCGATGATTTAGCCATCACTTTGTCAAAATATTACTCGAAATTTTAAAGAAGCGGCACTCATCTTCATATTTTATTTTCAGGATGAGACACTTTCATGTGAAGGCCCTCCAATGACAACCTCCGCAAGTACTCGTGGGACTCTTGCTGCTGCCAATAAGGCCAGTTATCTCCTCAGTCAGCAGACTGAGGAGATAACTCCCAAGAACAAACAGTTAAAAACACTGAAGATGGATTGACTACACCAGAAACGTCTTCTCCATGCCAGACCCAAGTAAGTGCCGATTCTACAAATTCTACAATTGTGGAAAGCTCTCAACCTGGCGGATCAAAAACTAGTCCCAATTCTACCATTGGGGGAAGCTCTCGACCTGGAGGATCAAAAACTAGAAAGCCTCAGAAAGGTCGTAAACGTAAATGTAAAACTGATAAAATGTACATTGATTATTTATCAGATGAAGATTACTCGACCTTTATTAATTGCGAAGAAGCTGTTTCAGATGAATGGGTAGGATATGCTTCTTCTTCTAATGATGATGAGTTGGTTTCAAAAATGGCGAAAACCAAAAAAAAAACGGACAAAAAAGACAGAATCGAAAAAGCTAAAAACAACTTTGGATGAAATTGAGTAAGAAATAGTTGGAGAAAAAGGCTTGAGAAAAAGAAAAAAAAACTTGAGGAATGAACGGTCACAAAAAAGAACTGCTGGAGAATATGTGCGAAATGATGGCAAAACCATTGATGCCAAATTTGTTCTACCTAACCCGTGCATTGGAAAAAAATGTCGTAATAACTGTGGAAATATTTATTCTTATAAAAGACAGAAGGTATTTGATCACTTTTGGGGACTCTCGGGAAATCGTAGAAGAGACTGGACAGTAAGTATAACACAGAAAGAAGAGATAAAGCGTAAGCGAGTTGAATCGGGGAACGTATATATATAAGTATCATATTAACGAAGGAGAGGTTAGGAGACCAGTGTGTTTGCAATTTTAGCAGCTACGCTAAATGTATCGTCGAAAACTATTTATCACACTGTCAAAAACTCTAGCTGGGGCTGCGCTAAAGAAGATTTACGTGGCAAACACGTTCCGCCTAATAAAACCCAACCATCTACAATTGAATCGGTGATCAATTTAATCAAAAAATTACCTGCAGTACCGTCGCATTATTGCCGACATGATTCCACTAGAGTCTACTTATCACATGAATACAAAAATGTTGCTAATCTTTACAGCACTTACCAAAAACTCTCTAAAGAGAATTTTGTAGATTTTGTTAGTGAGAGAGTTTTCCGTAAAATATTCTCTGAAGATTTCAATATAGGGTTCCACGTACCCAAGAAAGATAAATGTTTGAAATGCTTAAAACTCGAACAAACAGATAATTATCTGTTTGTTCGAGTTCAGATCCAGCAAAAGCTAAAGAAAAAGCTGAACATGAAACTGAAAAAGATGAAAGCTATAACAGGTTTTATACTCATAAGCATAATCACGAAAATGACCCAAACACTCTATGTGTAAGCTTTGATTTAGAGAAGGTTCTGAATACCCCGTATGGTCAGTCAATGCTTTTATATTACTCGCGCAAATTGGCTGTATATAATTTGTGCTTTTACGAGAACGGGACGCGCAGAGTTTCATGCTATTATTGGGATGAAAGTGACAGAGAAAGAGGTGCGAACGAAGTATCTAGTATTCTACATAGATACATAAAATCGTTTGACGAAAGGGGTAATGTTAAAAACTTACTTCCATATTGTGATTGCTGCCCTGGGCAAAACCGAAATCGGGAGGTTTTAGCAATGGCACACTCCGCGTTATCGCAATGCAAAAATTTAGAAACCATACAGATAAATTATCTACTCACTGGTCATACATATATGCCGGTCGACAGTGTTCACGGTGTAATTGAAACGAATCTGACAAATACAAATATTTATGCACCATCTCAATGGTATACTGTTTTCACCACAGCTCGAAAGGAACCCTTCCCCTACGAGGTTCAAAAACTGACTTTTGAGGATTTTTACAGATGGGACTCTATTGCTTAAACGTACATTAAAGGTAACCTTGCGGGAAAAATCAGCAAAGTCAGAGTAGCAACATTCAAAAAAAGTAATCTTTCAAATGTGTCCATCAAGTATTCCATGAACAAGTTTGCTAAGTCGAGCGTGGTTGAAATCCAATCTAAGACAAGGGTGCCTCTTATGTCATGTTACCGTTCACGTCTGCCGATAGCGAGGGCAAATTATGATGACCTGATGAAGTTTGGCAAGGACAAAGTTATTCCGGCTCAATTCCAAAAATAATTCACCGAAATACCTTGTCCTGCATCCACAAAAGATGATTTGCCACAGTCAGATATCGATGTCATAGATCTTGATGATGTTTAAACACCTATTTGTAAAAACATTAGAGAACATGTTGTGATTTTTAAAGTCGAAGCATGGATCTCAATCTATAATTATAAGATTTATAATCTATAGGTAGGTACCTCGCCTGAACAACAAATAAGTTGAAGACTATTTAATTGTGATAATAAAGTACAAAGTTTAATACTTTGTACTTAATAGTTTAATAGTTTAATACTTTGTACTTTATTATCAGTGCCATAATAACATTATGTGCTGTTAAATGTTATTGATAAGCCATAATTACCTAATATGCCAAATCTACCTTATAAGTAAGTAGTAACAAAGACTTGATCTTAATTGTGTTGTTTAATTGATACTTTATATAAATGTTTTCACTCATGTTGTATGGAAAACGATTTTTATTGCAATTCTATTTTCCATTTGTGTCCTGTTACATTGTTATGGATAAGCTTGCCTTATGTGCCAAATCTACCTAATAAGTAGTACGTAAAGCTCAAAATTATTAGGACTTAACTTAATTGTGCTGTTTAATTCATAGTTTACCTAAATACTTTCACTCGTGTCATGTTGTATTAAAAACTATTATTATTTTAATTTTGTTTCTAATTCCTAAGTAATAATCATGTAAGACTGCAGAAAAAGGCTGATCTAAAACTTTAACACTCGATGTGAATCGGTTGACTTTTTGGGTAACTTAAGAAATGAATAGCAGAAACCCATTCCAATTTAGCATTTTTTGTAACAGAACGTTGGTAGCAATGTTGATACTAAAAACTTGTACTGATTTTGAATTTAATAATAAATCTATGAATATAAACTGTCTATTTTATTGTACAGTTGTGTACTAAAACCTAAATTCCTTGTTATTTGGTTAAAAAAAACCTACACTAACATTATTTAATTTGTACTACAGTTAAAATTGGCTCGTAGACAATTTGTTTTATTTTCTATTCAGATCATTTTACTTGAAATAACACGTTGTGTTATTTCTGGATGCGTAATTTTTCTTCAAACCCAATTATAAAATAATAGGGTTTAGTTAATTTTACTCGTTTTATAATACAATTTTGCTGTCGGTAAGTAACTTTTACCTAATTGTGATTTTGATGGAATTATTGACTAACCGACACTATTTCATAACATATCAAGAAAAGTAGTTATCTTTAAATACCACTTTATTAAGTCTTCAAACTTCATTTAAAATTCGTTGGAATCAAGTAGTTATGACTAATAGGAAAGTTTCTATGTATTTTTTTCGAAAAAAATAAATCTTTAAAATGCTCTGGTGTAAAGTTTCAAATATGTCGCTTGGTCATTTTTGCCTTTCTAGCGTCGATATGTAAAGACCTAATATTAATTTGCGGTAATGATGTGACTCTTTTAGTAAAACAACTTTTGGTGATTAATTGTCAATTTTGCTAAGCAAAAAGGTTTTTAATACAAAATTTGTAATTATTCCTATGAGTGTATGTTTATTTTGGAATTTCCATGATACCATGAAAATCAAAAATCAAAATCAAAAAGTTTATTTCCATAAGAAACACATGGGCAACATTTGGAGAATGTCAAATCCTCAACTAACACATGTTTAAGGTACAGGGAAGTATAGAACTCAATTTGAATTCCGTCACCTCAATGTTATAGATGCTGGAGGCAAAGAGACGACTAGAAACCTGCAGCTTTATACGTTATTTTTTACAGAATTGGAGCAAACACCTTCCCAAGCTTTCTTGTCTTCTACATAATCTGATATTTTGTAGTAACCTTTTTTACATAAGTGATTTTTAACAACATTTTTAAATTTATTTACAGACAATTCTTGTAACTCAGTCGGTATTTTGTTGTAAAAGCGAATACATTGCCCTTTAAAAGATACATTAACCTTATGGAGCCTAGTAGTAGGTATAGCTAGTTTATTCCTATTTCTAGTGTTGACATTGTGCCTGTCGCTATTCTTAGGAAATTTATCAATATTTTTGTGGACGTACATTAGGTTTTCATAAATATACTGACACGGCACTGTCATAATGTTAATTTCCTTAAATTTACAACGCAGTGACTCTCTGGGACCCACATTGTAGATTGCACGAACAGCCCTCTTTTGCAGCACAAATATTATGTTAATGTCTGCAGCGTTCCCCCACAGCAGTATGCCGTAAGACATAATGCTATGGAAGTAGCTGAAGTAAACTAGTCGAGCTGTTTCCACGTCCGTAAAAAGACGAATTTTTTTAACTGCATAAACTGCGGAACTGAGTTTTTTTGATAGCTTATCTATGTGTGGGCCCCACTGAAGCTTATTATCTAAGGTGATTCCTAGGAATACCGTGCTATCTACAATTTCTAAATTTTCACCTTTAACATTAACATTAGCCGAGACTTGTTTAACATTGGGGAATATAAACCGAATACATTTAGTTTTGTTATTGTTCAGTAAAAGATTTTTAGCACTTAACCAATTGACTACCTTTGAGATTGCATTATTCACATCGTCAAAGTTCAAACTGCGTCGTTTCATTTTAAACAAAAGTGAAGTGTCATCTGCAAACAGTACAATCTCATGATTATCTCTGACAAGATGTGGCAGGTCATTAATATAAACCAAAAACAGGAATGGCCCGAGTATGGAACCCTGCGGTACACCCATAGTAACAACAGACCCTGGAGATCGTTTTCCATTAATGTCAACTCTCTGTATCCTGTTATTTAGATAAGAAGAGAGAAGATCTAAAGAGTTATCCCTAATTCCATAGTGATGTAATTTCCTGATCAATGTCCCATGGTCAACGCAATGAAAAGCCTTAGACAAATCACAAAATACTCCTAGAGCATCATGCGACTCCTCCCAGGCATAATATATATGTGATATTAACTCAATACCGGTATCAGTAGTTGATTTGCCTTGTGTAAAACCAAATTGTTTACAATGGAGCATGTTGTTGGTGTTGAAATGTGTAAGAAGTTGATTTAAAATTACTTTTTCAAATACTTTACTAAATGTAGGCAATACCGATATCGGTCTGAAGTTAGAATGGTCAGATGTACTACCCAATTTAAACAAAGGTACTATTTTACTGTGTTTCATTAAATCAGGAAACACGCCAGATTCAATAGATGCATTAAATATGAAAGCTAAATCAAGTGCAATAACATTTATTAGGGGCTTCACAACATAAACAGAAATATCCTCTGTCCCTAATGTCTAAAACCTCTGGGTCTGCAGTTTTATTAACCTCCTCGGGCCTGTGGTCGCCTATAGGTGACATGTAACGCCCTCTAGGAAAATGTTGATAGAACCAGCATTTCTTATTATTGACCCAGTTTTAGTAGTTAATCCTTTACGGGAGAGATGTCGCTATGTATCC
Organism: Argyresthia goedartella; assembly: GCA_949825045.1. Classification (NCBI taxonomy): domain Eukaryota; kingdom Metazoa; phylum Arthropoda; class Insecta; order Lepidoptera; family Argyresthiidae; genus Argyresthia; species Argyresthia goedartella. The sequence continues at coordinate 12,289,944 of OX463806.1, forward strand.
TACCAACGGCGGCCATACTTTTGTGGATTTTTTTGGCAAGAGAGTGTTTTGAAAATGAGTTCGCGAAAAAAATACAAAATTGGTGTCCCTCGTGATGGTAAGTCCAAGATTTCTTTACAGTGGCATGATTTTATGATATACTATTATGGAATTGTATATTTGTTTGAAAATCTGCATCCAATACGATAACCAACTTGTCGATACGAGTTTTGTAAGTCCACCCACACAACCAAACTTTTGTATGTCGTCTATTGGTGACACCAGGTGCTGATATCTCAAATAGTACCAACTTTCCTTACATTTTCATAAACGTTCCAGATGTTATTTAACGTAGTAAATGCAATAAAATATATTTCTTTTTAATTATTTTATTACTTTTATAACCTTATGTAAAGTTTTTTTTTTCAGAGGCAGTTCTTGGCAACATCATTAATGATGTTATTGCTGGCGATGACTCCGACCTTGATTTTGTATCTGATGGTGAAGAATGAGCCAGTGACAACAGTTATGTTCCGCAACCGGACAGCTCTGATTCAGAAGATGAACCTGCAAACTTACCACAAGAACCTGAAGGGGAATCAAGAACTGCTCCTAGGACAGCTCAGAGTAATATCTCCCAACCATATCTACCGCGCCGAGTATATTGGAGAGCGAATAATGATTTCGAGCCCCTGCAGCCAGCTCCAGATTTTACAGAAGTGATCCAGCCAGGTGTTAACTTAAGACCATATGACTACTTTTCTAAGAACATACCTGAAGACATTTTCTCAAGAATAGCCTTTTGTACCGACCAAAATTACGTACTAAAAAACGGCTCAAGTTTCAATGTGACTGCTAAAGAATTAAAGATATTCTTTGGTATCACTATCATGATGTCTTACATGAAGTTTCCGAGAATTAGAAAATACTGGGAACAAAACCAGGGTTCCTGCAATCGCGGACAAGATGACAAGAGACAGATATCACAAACTACGATCTAATCTGAAAATGGTAATTGATAGTGATGTGACTGAAACCGTCAAGGCAGAAATGAAGTTCTGGAAAGTTCAGCCATTGCTGTCGACTGTAAGAAATGGATGTCTACTCAATCCTGTATCCCAAGAAACCTGCATAGATGAGCAGATGATCCCATTTTGGGGCAAACATGCAGCAAGACAGATGGTCAGGGGAAAACCAAATCCTGTAGGTTTGAAAAACTTTGTCTTAGCTTCACCTGACGGTCTTCCACTGGATTTCTTTCTCTATGAAGGAAAAGGTGACACTATTATAAATGATGAAGAAACGAAAGCCCTTGATATTGGAGGAAAGGTTATCATGCGCCTTAGCATTCGTCTTCCTGCAGGCTGCACCATATACATGGACAGGTACTTCACATCTGTTCACTTGTTGGAATTGCTTCATTCCATGCGCGAATGCTCTGGTACTGGAACGTTGCAGAAGAACAGGATACCCAAGAACTGTAATTTGAAGAGCGACTCTGAGTTACGAAAGCAAGGCCGTGGCAGTCACTCCCAACTTGTACATTCCAGTGGACAGGTAGCCATTATCAAATGGTTTGATAATAAGCCTGTAATCATGGCGTCTTCAAGACACGGCGCTGAGCCAACAGATGTCTGTCAAAGATGGGAGAAGAAGCTGAAACGCTACATAGATATATCGAGACCAGCAATGGTAAAGAACTACAATGAGAAAATGGGCGGAGTGGACTTTTTAGATCGGATGATAAGTTACTACAGAATTTCCGCGAGGACCAAGAAATGGACCATTAGGCTGATATTCCATCTTTTTGATTTTGCCATAGCAGCTGGCTGGATCGAATATAGACGTGATCAAGAGAAAATAGGCATACGCAAGAGAGATATTCTGGATTGTCTTGGTTTTCGCGAAGCAATTTCGGACTATCTTATATTTTGGGAAGACGTTGCTGAAGATCCTGCTGGCGGAATATCGTCGATTGGGCGACCAAGCAAACGCGCAAAAACTCAACACCCGTCTGATTATGTTCGTACATCAAAAAATGATCATCTTCCCGAACCAATGGACACCAAAAATAGATGCCGGCTGCCAGGTTGCCATTACAATACTGCACGACACAAATGCCCAAAATGTAATGTGTATTTGTGCCTGAATTCTTCACGTAATTGTTATAAATTGTATCACGAACTCTAGGCAGTTTTTAATCTTAACATTTAATTCATTAAAGCGGTTAAAAACAAATTTTGGATGTTTTTTTTTACGATGATCAAACTCCTTGTTCATAGGGACTTTTCCGCACTTTTTAACACAATGAGACCTCATGTCGCCTATAGGTGACATGGTGGAAAGCGATTTTCCGGAAAACGAAGTGGTAGATCTTCACGTGCTGGTTCCATAAATATATAGTTTATTAACTTTATCATTGCTAAAATGAGACTAAATTAAAAAAAACTGCTCAGGACTGAGGAGGTTATTGATTTAAAGGCTTTAATAATATTTTTATCATCTACATAATTAAACGAGAATTGATTTTCACATCTAGGTACATAGTCTTTTAGCAAAGATTCAGCGACTACTTTGGAAGAGTCTAAAGACTTTGTAGTAGAGATTGGGATGTCAGTAAAAAAAAATTCAAACGCTTTAGCTACATCAATATCATTTTTGAAAGTAATATCATTAATTTTTAATTCATATTCATTGTTTTTAATACTGACCTTTCCAGTCTCACTTTTAATTATATCCCAAGTTGATTTAATTTTTATCACTTTTTCTTATTTTAGATCTGATATAATTCGATTTTGCTATTTGACAAACTTTTTTAAAGATTTTTGAGTGCTTTTTTACTTTATCCATGAACTCTTTACTATGATTCCATTGTTTTTCACTATATAATTCATATAAATTTTGCCTACTTTTAAGTATACCTACTGTGGCCCACTTACTAAAGTTAAGTTTGTCTGAGATTACAATCGATCTGGTAGTAAATACTGCATTGAACGCATTGCTGAATTTGTAAAAAAAATTACAATATGACTCATTAGGGTTATTATTAGAGTAATTGATAGGTAGTTTGCTATCCCAATTCAATTTAAACCTTTCAACCCGATGTGCAGTCACAGGTATGTATTGTATCTTTCTTGTAGAACTTTTTTTAAGTTGAATTTCTAGTCTAATGTATTGACCTAAATGGTCTGACTTTAAATTACTTATAATTTTTTTAAGTACAATTTTTTCATTTGGATAAGCAAATATATTGTCTATGCAATTTGCTGAGGTTTCAGTTATTCGAGTAGGTTCCATGAAAAGTGGCTTTAAGTTGTGAGAATTAAATAAGTTAGTTAGTCTCGTACTAAGGGAGTAAGTTTCTAATAAATTTACATTGAAGTCTCCACATATGATAAGAGTTTTATTAGATTTTGATACTTTAAATAATATGTCATCCATGACTTTTTCAAAAACATCAAATGAACCTGATGGTGGGCTGTAAACGCTTATTACAATTATGCGCTCCAATTCAACACATGCTACTTCAATGTGGCTTTCATCTGATAAACATACTATGTCATTACGATTTTTGAACTTTATGTGTTTATTTAGAAATATTAGAGAGCCTCCACGAACAGCATGTGATCTGCAAAAAGAACTACCAACCTGGTGGTTACTGAAATTGAACATGAGCTCATGGTTTTTTAGCCAATGTTCTGTTAGACATAAAATATCAATATTAAAAGAGTTCATGTACAATTCCAACTCTAATAATTTACTGCTAATACCTTGAATATTTTGGTTGACCAGATTAGTTAACTTTGCATTTATTTTACAATATTGAATTTTTCTGTTTTTCTTATGTACTTTATTAATATTATTTGACGGGCTAGAGACTTCCTCTATTGTCGTTGTATCTAATTTAAATGACTTGGAAAAGCTTCCAAGGTTTTGTTTGAAACATCAGTATAATGCTCAATAGAGGCATTATGTGTAGCCAAATTTTTGGCTGTTATATTAAAATAATAGGACAGCGAATTTGCTAATTGTCTTTTATAATAACTAGGAAGGTAATATTTACCTTTAGTCAAATAATATTTATTTCTACTAACAAAATTGTTAGTATCCATTACATGTATATTATTATTGCATGATATAGTATGCAAGGTCATATTCAGCTTATATCTAAGGTTGTTTTCTGATTGTGGCAGGCTGTCGCTGTAAGGGAATGTGAACATAACAATTTGTTTTACTTTTAAAGAACAGAGCTTCTCTAAATATTTAATTAAGTCAGACTTGTTCACATTACCCCTATTACCGAGGCATATGATTAAATAACAGTCATCACTATATGTAGCATTATCTACTTTTTGCATAATATCATGCAGATTACAGTTGGGTAAACAATTATTTATTACCGTATGCTCCATATACATATTTAATAATTGGCCCATATTTTTTCCAAGTTCATCACTGTACATAATTGTTTTTATACCTGGATATGAATTGCTAACATCCAGAAGGGAAGTAGCTGACGGAGCACAGTCCGGCACACAACAGCAGCTCTCCAATATTTTAGTTTCTAGGCTAACCTGGCTACTGAGAACTGCATCCATAGCTAGATTCAGTTCCCTGGTTTCCGCTCTGGTTTTGTCATAGAGGCTAATGTAGTGCCCCAGGGAGCGCTCTGCCTGGTCAAGTTTGCATCTTAGCTCATGCATGTTGTCCTCATAGCTAATCTGATTATAATTAAGCTGAGCAGTACACAGCTCCAGTTTATCTAAAACCCTTCTTTTATTATGAAGCTTTGTTACAACCTTTTTTGTTTTTTTAGCATATTTTTGTTTTTTTTTATAAAATTATTAATTTTGACATATTTTCTTAACTTATTTTTACTGAGTTTCAATTTGTGTGTGCTGTCCCTGCTGCTGGCTGCCACATTACACACTGAGTCATCCTTAGTAAGGTCAATTGTCATAGTGGGCAGGCTACAGCCCGCAACAGAGACATGGCCCAAGGAAGTATTTACTGCTTTCATCAAATTTCTTTCATCAATTCATCAAATAAGCTCTGCGTGGTCACTGTGGCAGAGCTCATAGCCGCTTCTTCCAGCTGTGTGATATGTTGGTGGGCATCAAACAGTTCCTTCTCCAGGATTGAAGTTCTGTGCAGGACGGACTCAAACTTAGTGCCACAGTGCTCATCAAACCCATCTATTATTAGTTGCAGCCTATCCCGTTCCTCAGTAATATAAATATTAATAGAATGTAGCGCGGACAGCTCCCTCTTTAATTTTTAATTACAAAGGTTTTCAAGATAGTTTTTTCATTTTCATCTCTTTCTGCTTCTAATTGTTCCACCTGTCCCTTTGCTTGCTTTAATTCCTGCAAAACCAGTTGGAGCCTGGACTCCGCTTGGCGAGACAAAGCATTGCGAGTCATCATTATGATTAGTAATGTGAAAACAAAGACAAAGAATACTCGCTATGTAGCAAGGGAAAGGCAAGACAATGTCAGTTGAACATAGTGTCAAGACAGTTTGAATCTTCCTTTGGTCTGTTGGCCCGTGATCAATTATTTTATCACAATTATAATTCTGACCACGTTTATTACTGGGACACTATTAATTGACTTAACAAACACTAAAAACTAACACTATATTCGAAATAGACGAATTTTAACAAAATTATTTAATGAATAAAGTTAATTTCAAATAATGGATATTGAATAATTATCACCCAATCTAAATATACACACCTGAATAGTGTATAGTCATGGACAATGCTAGATGTCAATCTAGCCAAATTAACAAACCTCTAAGCTCGGTTATTAGAAAAAAATAAATTGCAGAACGGCTTACATCAAATAATATTGCCTACCCTACCAAAGCCACCGAAAGTATGTTGCTGTTTTTGGTAAAACAAAATAAACCTGACCAAGTATAAGAGATTGATAATTTAGTACAGTAGTATGTATGGTCACAAAATACTACGACTGCCGCCATATCATTCTGACTTGAATCCGATAGAAATGATAAGGGACGTAGTAAAAGGTAAGGTTGCCACAAAGAATGTTGGTTTGGATAATATCACGTTCCTGCAACTGGTACAAAACTCTTTTGAGGATATAACTGCTGATACATGGAATAATTGCTGTGAGCATACAAACAAACTAGAAGAGGAATATAGATGCAGGGGACTGGTAATTGATAGAGAAATTGAACAACTTATTAAAAATGTTGGCGGCAGTGATAGTGAAACATCCAGTCTTACAACTGACAATGAGTCTGTAATGTCTAGAATTGAACCAGTACAGTCTTATCATGAAGATCATGAAATGTCTTATAAATCTGTTGAATATTTAGATTCAGAATTTGATGACAAATGAAAAAAATGAATGCATAATGACAATGGTTTTATTTTCTACATTTTAACCCGACTACAGGTACTTAATTTAGTAAAACATTATTTCATAATAATAAATACTATTATTGCTAGTTAATGTGACTTCCATAATGAGAGGCTTTAATATACTATACGAGTGTTTCATAACAACACACACGAGTATTTTAATGTCTAATTATGTACATTCACTGCTTTATCTCTACATATCATAAGCTCTCCGTGATTGTTAATTTATAGTTATATTTAAAATGTAACTTCTAATAAGTTCGATTTTAAAATAAGTTCGGAAATTAGCGAAGCGGCTAATTTGCATGGTCAAGTAATTTCCTATGCTGACGACACCGCCTAACTCTTCCGCGGGCCTTCTTGGTTTGATTTGTTCACATCAGCCGATAGAGGCTTACATTCTATTATCAAATGGCTATGCGTAAACTCACTTACACTTAATCTATCAAAAAACTAAATACATATTTTTTTCTATCCGATACTCAACCCAATCTAGTGCAAACCTCTTCATTACAGCTCATACTTGTGACTATTCAAATCCCTCTAATTGTAACTGCCTAAAAATTGAACGAGTTAATCATGTTAAATATCTTGGAATTTTAATTGACAAACGTAGTATTCTCAAATTAACCTAGTAGCTAACCGATCAAGAAATCCCACCTGGATCTTTAGGCGTTTACGTAACATTTGTGACGTCAATATTATTAAATTTATTTACATCACATTAGTCCAATCCGTCCTACTGTATTGTAAACGGATTTGGGATGGTACCTTCAAAACGATATTCTTAAGTATTGAACGAGCTCAGAGATATATAATTAAAACTATGCTGGAGATGAAAAAGTTCCTTTGTACGTTTCAATCATATAATGAATGTTATATTCTAACAGTATGGCAACTTTATATTGGCATATCAAAATACAGATGTGCATAGCAAAAAAGGATCAGCAAATACACTTTTTATGTTTTATAGTAGTTTATGTAACTGATACATAATGGAGGGCATTAAAACTCGAGAGTATAATATCACTAGAGAGTTTTAATGCCTAATTATGTACAGTTACATACACTAGTTTATCTACACACATATCTTAAGCTCTCTTTAATGTGTTCAGGAACCGCATGTTCGACCGGCATGGTGGTGTAAGGATGGGCCTATGGGATGTAGTGAGAGACGTGTTTGTTGGTTTAAAGACGCGCGTTTATTGACTGAGGATGGACACAGACATTGGTTATTATAGAGATGTATAGGCTAAAGGTGGTTACACACTACACCTTCCACCTTTTTTTGAAAGAAAAAATTTGGTATCTTATTTTTTCTAACATTAAAACAAAATGTATTTACAAATGTTAAAATAAATAACCTATATAATCCAATCTGACTTTTTGATCTTTTAATTTCAAATATATTACTTTTAAACAATATGCTGTTTGTTTAATATTTATGCTTCGGAACGCACCTTTTTGTTGTTGCGCAATCGGACCGCGAGTGATCGGAACGGAACTAGCTAGCTGTCACTTGTATAGAAACGAGATGACGAGTTAGAGGTTACTTTTTTGGACATGGAGAAAATGTCGGCACATGGCATTCGGGCCTTGGCTGTATTTTATTTGTAATAATTGTCTAACACAGGTGTCGGGCCTGTAAAGCACGGAACAATCGTCGGGAAATAATAAATAGATTCACGTCATCGGAGTGAGTGCTTCGTGTTGTGAAAGGTTAAAGTGATTCGGGGATCAATTCGTCGCATTCGGACAGCGACTCTTTGTGTCGGCAAGCAACACGACGGCGACAGCATCGGGCTACGATGAGAGTAAGATTCGACTCCTCTCCCCCCACCCTTGTGCTCCTCATCCCGTGTTCCTGCCTCGAATTGAGCTTTCGAATTCCGGTCCACGGCGTTAAAGGTCAGTACTCCAGGTGAAAAACAACCCTACCAGGATTCCACGCCCTTTCGGTTAAGGCGTGGAATTTAATCATTTTGGTAGCAGAGCGTGGTTTCCTAGTGGGAAATCGATTCACGGACGGTTGTAGGGTTGTTTTTTTGCCACATTGTAGCTGGGAGAGGGTGGATACCTCAGATTGGTCGGCAACCATTTTGTGAGTGAGTCGTGTGGTCGGTATACCACAATTTAGGTTCATTTTCGGTTAGTGAACGTATAATTGACGATTTAGTTAACAATTATTATAAATTTGTAGTCGGAAACTACTCGGTGTGCATAAGAAACAGTCATTCGGTCGGACTATAGTATTGCAGTCGGGTTCCATAGCATTGCAGTGTTATTTCGGATTACAGAGCAGGGTCAGGCTATTTAAGGGGTATTAAGCTGATTTTGCTGACCTCAGTAGAAGTGTAGGTCATATCGGAGGGGCCACTTCTAGAAGGTTCACAGCTACCTTCATTATATTAAAAATAGCATTTTTTCTTATAATAAATTTTTGTGTGTTATTTTTTATTGTGCTTTATGGTGGCATTCTCTAATTGATTTAGAGTGTATAGTTATAAGGTGTATGTCCACAGGGCGACCATATTAAATATTTTTTAGGATTTAATTGTTTTAGTGGTTGCCTTAGTTTTGACAACTTAGTTTTAATTTCTGTGCCCAGCGCTGACGGGCAAGTGCTGGTCTCTGGCTATACTCAGTTCGGTAGTGAAGTATAAGACCAGAATCTATTAAATCGGTCAACATGGCACGTTCGCCCTTAACGGTGCTGCGGCATGGTGTCCGGGAGGAAATGAGATGGCTCGCCCATACTCATAAGTATGTGGAGCGACCTGACATGGACGATGTCCTGCTCAAGCGTGTGGAGGACGCAATGACACGCGTCGGGAAGGTGTGTCGGCTGGCTGCGGAGGCTGAAGCTCTCGGGCTTACGGATGTAGCCTCGGTGGCTGCAGTGAAACAGCTCTGCGCGGATGCTGACCAAGCGATGCTTGGGTGACATCGAGCGTCGCGCGGAGAAAATTAAGCGGTCACGAAGGAATGACCGTGGGGAGGGTAACGGAGACCCACCCCCGAAGGGTGTTGTTGGACGGCTGCCACACCTGGAGATTCCGGCCTTCAGTGGGGCAATTGATGAGTGGCCGGCATTCATTAATTTATTTGATAGTTTGGTCCACGGTCGGGACGACCTGGACAACGCCTACAAGTTGGCCCAACTATTGATGGCTCTGCGGGGTGAATCGAAGGAGTTGGTCGGTCACCTAACGGTCACGGCGGGCAATTATGAGATAGCCAGGTCCATATTGTTTGACCGCTACCAACACAAACGGCGGTTGGTTGATGCGCAGCTGGGGAAGCTGTTTAGCATCCCTAAAGTAACCCGGGATGTTGACATCCGAGTACAGGTGCTCAACCCTGTGCTGGTGGCCACTAAGGCCCTTCAGAACCTTGGTCTTCCGGTAGACCAATGGTCATACATTGTTTTGTATATGGTTTTGTCACGGTTGCCTGCAGCTGTTCAAAGTCGGTTTGAACAGCTGCATGGGGGCAGTAGCACGGAACTGCCCACGCTCGTCCAATTGACGGATTTTTTGGAGGGTGAATGCAGGCGATGTGACACACTGGACACGGAGGCCAGTGTGCAGCGCCAACCCGCGCGGATGCGGGAGGGGCCGCGCCCCCCGCCCCCACGGGGGGGTGGGCGGTCGAAACAATTTGGCATTTTGAATGCCGCGCCGTCGGGTGACGGCTGTGTGCACTGCGACAGTGCCGGTCATGAAGTGACCAGTTGCGCCAACTTTAAGGCGCTCGGGGTAGCTGCCCGCAGGAAGATAGTCTTCCGCCACCGATTGGTTTCGGTTGTTTGGGGCCGCACACGCTGAGCGAGTGCTTGCGCGCGTTCCCCTGTGAGTGCTGTGGTGGCAAGCACCACATAGTGTTGTGCCTGAATCGGTCAGGCCCTTCGGACGGTCACCAAGGCCGGACTCAGGTTGGTCGGCCACAGAGCCCAACCAGGGCCGGACCCAGTCCCCCTCCGGGCAACGGGAGTCACCAACGGGGTGACTGGGGTACCCGCGGACGGGACCCCCCCCCCCCCGAGGGGAAGGGGGCAGCGCGGGTGGTAACATGCGGGATAGCCAGGGTTCGGTCGCCGCTGTCCACGGTCAGCGAGGACTTCGGGCCGCTGGCTCACCGCGTGTTACGGGCGGGTGTCAAATGGCACCTATGAGTGGCGCGAAGGCTGGGAGCCCACCACCTTCTGCGCCACCCTGCCCGTCGGTCTGGGAGGCGAACAGGGAGGCGAACAGTCGGATGTCGCCCCCATTCCTAGAGCGCCCCAGGTTGGATCCGCTCTCCCCCATCCATCCACGGTGGCCACCGGGCACACCATACACCGTCCGGTATGGTCGGATACCGGGATAGCGAGGGGCCTATTATCCGGGTTGGGACCCCTTGCCCTTGTCTGATATGCCGGTTGCGTATCAGCAGCCGAGTTACTCCAAGGCCGACGGAGGTCTCAGCGGGTTCGGATCACGCGGAGGTTCCCGCTAGGGACACGCCGCCCACTTACAGGGTGCCGCCACTCCACAGACGGTCATGCTCCCCACCGCCTCTGTGATAGCGTGGAGTTCGGACGGCAAATCATGTGTGGCACGAGCACTATTGGACTCGGGGGCCCAGGGGTGCTTAGTCTCGTGCAACCTTGTAAGACGGTTGGGCATTTCGGTAAGGGAGTATCCACATTCCATTCGGGGAATTGGGAACACGGAAGTCGGTTCCGTTAAGGGAGTATGTCGGATTGCTCTCTCGTCACGGGTGGATTCCTCGGTGAATCTGACGGTCACGGCAATAGTCATGCCTAATGTGATGGGCTCACACCCTCACGTACGGTTGTCGCCCTCGGTGCGACAGTTGGTCGCTGTGTTGTCACTGGCTGACCCGGAGTTTGATATTCCGGGCACAGTAGACATTTTATTGGGTGTCGATGCCTTGGGATACCTGTTAGTGCCAGGTGTCCACGTGTTGCAGGCGACTGGTCTGGTTTCGGTCAACACCAGACTGGGCCATGCGGTAATGGGTCCGGTCATGCCGGTTGTCCCACGCCTAGCGACTCGTAGTCCCTTATTCGGTTCTGTACTCTCGGAGGTGATACAGAAGTTTTGGGAGGTGGAGGAACCACCTACGGTCCGCCGGTTGGACCCGGTTGAAGAAGAGTGTGAACAGTTTTATCGGAACAATACTGGTCGCCTTCGGTCAGGTCAATGTCACACGTCTTCCATTCCGGAGTGAACGCCCACCGCTGGGTAGTTCACACCATGCAGCCGAGACGCGGCTTCTGTCGATGGAACGACGCATGAAGCGTGACGGGATTTTCCGGCAGAAGTACGTCGACTTCATGCAGGAATACGAGTCGCTCGGCCACGTCGGTTTCGGGTATCGACTGGAAGCGTGAAGACCACTGCTTCCTGCCTCATCACGCGGTCTTGAGGACCCCGGAGGGCAAAATACGGGTAGTGTTCGATGGATCGGCATCAACATCTAATGGCATGAACCTGAACCAGTGTTTGCATTCAGGGCCGAAGTTGAACCATGACATCGCGGATGTTATCACACGGTTCCATCGACACAATGTTGTGTTTGTAGCTGACATCCGGATGATGTTTAGACAGACGGTCATTCACCCTGACGATAGACGGTATCAGCTGATACTGTGGCGAGAGAGCCCAGATCAGCCCATCAAGGTGTACGAGCTGAACACCAACACGTACGGGCTAAAGTCTAGTCCTTATTTGGCGATTCGCACTCTGCGGGAGTTAGCGGATCGAGAACGGTTAAATTTCCCTAGAGGAGCAGCAATCCTGGAGCAGGATCTCTACGTGGACGATATCTGTACCGGTGCAGATTCCGTAGAGGAGGCGCTCGCTCGTCGGGACGAGCTAGTTGAGCTCTTACGGGGTGGAGGTTACGAGCTCCGGAAATGGATGTCGAACTCTCCAGAGTTACTGTCTGGTCTTCCGGATGACTACCAGCAGGATCCCCACATTTTTGAAAATTTGGAAAATCCAAATATGTTGTCGGTATTAGGCGTCCAGTACCAGCCGGTGTCAGACATGTTTTCGTATCGGGTCGAGTTGGACTCCCCGAAGGTCTGGACGAAACGGAACGTCCTTTCAACGGTGGCTAGGACATTTGATCCAAACGGGTGGATCACCCCGGTAACATTTCAGCTCAAGTGTTTTATGCAGCAATTGTGGTCTGCTGAGCTGAAATGGGACGACCCGATCGGCGGGTCATTAAGCTCAGAGTGGGACTCGTTCTTTTCGACCCTCCCTGGCATCAATCGGATTTCACTGTCACGGAGGTTGGTCCCCACCAAACGATACACCGCCACCCTGCATGGGTTTTGCGATGCCTCGGAGAAGGGCTACGGAGCTGCGGTATATCTGCGTACGGTCGACTCCTCGGGGGAGGTTGATGTGCGGTTGGTCATGGCCAAGAGCAAGGTTGCGCCGTTGCGCACTCGCCTGACCATTCCCAAATTAGAGCTTTCGGGAGCGGCTCTTCTGACTCGTCTGCTCAACCACACGATGACGGTTCTTCGTGGGTCAATAGCGTTAGAAGATACGGTCTACGCTTGGACGGACAGCCAGATCGTGTTATGCTGGCTGAAGGCTTTAGTTCACAAGCTGGAGATTTTTGTGGCGAATCGGGTTTCGCAGATTTTGAATTCGGAGGTTCCCTTAATCTGGAGACATGTTCCAGGGGAAATGAACCCAGCAGACTGTGCGTCTCGTGGGTGTCACGCTCCGGAGTTGGTTGGACATCCCTTGTGGTGGGGTCCAAAATGGTTGACTCAAGCCGAATCGGATTGGCCAATGAGTCCACGCGTTACCTCGGCAAACGGCGCCTTGACAGTCGGTGTCTGTATGACGCAACCAGAGCCGGAAGAGGAGTTCAGCCTGCTGGAACGGTACAGCTCGCTCGACAAGCTGGTCAATGTGACCGCCTGGATCTTCCGATTTGCGCGGAATTGTCGCAATTCTGAGGCGCAACGGGTGCGGACACAGGTCCTGACACCACGGGAACGGAACCATGCGTTGTTCGCATTGGTACGGAACGTGCAGACGGTGCACTTAAAGTCCGAATTGGACATTCTGAGACGCGGACGCGTCCAACTGAAGGGAGCTGTGGCTCGGCTCAATCCGTTTATTGACCCTCAAGGATTGCTGAGGGTAGGAGGTCGGTTGCGGAATGCCAACCTGCCTTATGCGGCTCGCCACCCGTTGTTACTCCCTAGGAAAGGGAAGTTGGTCGAACTGTTGATACAGGATCGACACATTCGGAATGGGCATGTCGGATGCCACGCCTTGATGGCGTTTCTCCAGCGCGAGTTCTGGATTCTATCGGGAAGATGCTTAGTGCGTAGCGTCGTATTTCGGTGCCTGCCTTGTTATCGGGCCAAGGCGGCTACGATGCAGCCCCAGATGGGCGATTTGCCCTCGGATAGGGTTAACGAAATCCGGCCCTTTGCGGGTGTCGGAACGGATTTCGCGGGACCATTCATGGTCAAGTCTTCACAGCTACGGAACGCCAGATTAGTGAAGGCATACCTGTGCGTCTTCGTGTGCTTGGTCACGAAGGCAGTCCACTTGGAGGTGGTCAGTGACCTCACAACAGAGGCATTTATCGCATGTCTAGATCGGTTCGTCTCAAGAAGGGGCCTCCCGACATTAATCCGTTCGGACAACGGCACAAATTTTGTCGGAGCCAGGCGATATCTGCAGGAGGTCACTCAATTCCTGAACTAAGTCGCACCTGACGAGGATCATCGGTGAGACCTCTCTACGCTTTGAAGAGCTTGCGACGCTGTTCTGTAAAATTGAAATGACACTGAACTCGCGTCCGTTGTGCCCGCTCAGTTCGGATCCAAATGATTTGGAAGCGTTGACGCCGGGTCACTTCCTGATAGGTCAGCCCCTTAACGCCCTGCCAGAATACCCATTCGGTGATGTTAAGTTAAGTCGGTTAACTAGGTGGCAGATGTTGCAGCAGATGGCTCAAGATTTTTGGAAACGGTGGTCCCTTGAGTACTTGCACATCTTGCAGCAGCGCCTTAAGTGGACTGACCGGACGAGCCCCCCTCAAGTCGGTGATTTGGTGCTGATTAAGGATGCGAACCTGCCATCATTGAGATGGAGACGAGGACGGATCGTCAAATTGTACACGGGTCGGGATGGCACGCCTCGATCAGCTGAAGTCAAGGTGGGGGACTCGGTCCTCAAGAGAGCGGTCGCAACACTTTCTCGCCTTCCTATTGATTAGGGACAGGTTCGGGCCTGTCCGGGCGGGTGACTGTTTAATATTTATGCTTCGGAACGCACCTTTTTGTTGTTGCGCGATCGGACCGCGAGTGATCGGAACGGAACTAGCTAGCTGTCACTTGTATAGAAACGAGATGACGAGTTAGAGGTTACTTTTTTGGACATGGAGAAAATGTCGGCACATGGCATTCGGTCTTACACAGGTGTCGGGCCTGGTCGGAATGTTAATTATAATAAGCACGGAACAATCGTCGGGAAATAAGTAGATTCACGTCATCGGAGTGAGTGCTTCGTGTTGTGAAAGGTTAAAGTGATTCGGGGATCAATTCGTCGCATTCGGACAGCGACTCTTTGTGTCGGCAAGCAACACGATGGCGACAGCATCGGGCTATGACGAGAGTAAGATTCGACTCCTCTCCCCCCACCCTTGTGCTCCTCATCCCGTATTCCTGCCTCGAATTGAGCTTACGAATTCCGGTCCACGGCGTCAAAGGTCAGTACTCCTGGTGAAAAACAACCCTACCAGGATTCCACGCCCTTTCGGTTAAGGCGTGGAATTTAATCATTTTGGTAGCAGAGCGTGGTTTCTAACAAAATATACTGTCATCTCATAAACAATCTCTTTCAATCAAAGTCTTTATTATAATCTCCTTATCACTTCAAATAGGTACTTTATTTAACGGGATCCGGATTCATATTTATATTCACATATAGTGAGTGCACTTTTACAGGTACTTTTTATACACATTGGTATTTATTTCATATGGTACTTTTTATAACAATACTTAAATACATAGACTTCTAGTACCTGGCTCCAGGTCTACCTGCCTGAGCCTGCTCGCGAGCTTATTAGGTCATCGATATCCAACTTACTCACGAAGGAAACTCGTCCACATCATGATCGAAGAGGAAGGATTCGTGCCTTGTACCTTTTGACTTTGATGATTATACAATAACAAATTGGACACGCCAATAGTCACGTATCATACTAAAACATAACTTAAACTAAATCCAAACGAATCCTTCGAGTTTTAAGAATCTCTGCAACATGTCGGATGATCAGTCCAACTGTTTATCGAAATCTTACCAAACGAAGCATTCCTAGCTAACTTACTTTCTCAGTGGCCATGAGTCAGTACTGATCAACTTTCCATACATTCTCTTACATTGTTACTAGGAACAATCATATACTTATTTACTAAACAATAATTTTCTTTCTAAACAATACCAACATTCTTTTACCAGACAATAATACAACTATCCTTTGTAGTAAGTAATTCAATATCTCGTCTTCGCCTTAAACACTGCCATAAAAAATAAATATGCTGAGATATCTAAAAAACGTACACAATTACACTCTTTTACTTAACTTCATTGTCTAGAGGAGCTAGGCGACATGCCATAATACATAAATAAATCTTCCCTTTAAATATTACTTACTGTTCAGATTAAACATCCTCAAATCGTATTTTGTTCTAATTTATAAAAACTTTTAAAAAATAGCAATTAATTTCGAAGTGACCACTATTGTAGGTCAGACTATAGTATAGTTAGCTTTCTTTATCGCCAAACGCAAAGTGTTCCACTGCAGTAATACTGTGCACTGCTTGTAGCAAACTTATATTATAAGAATGAAATTGTGGTTCCGTAGTTCTAAATTATTATTTTTTATTGGCATTCTGCATGTTATTGTAAACTGTTACTGTTACTAATCTGAGAATTTCTCAAAATGCTGAGAATAAAAATAAAATAAAAATTGGTTCTTCTAAAAGTACATCATTGATTTTATATATATATATATCTCTTACTTCAAACATCACACCCTATTTTCACTCACTATCATGCTCTATTTTAACATACGGATCGATACTTCATTCCTCTGCTGAACCCTATAATCTCGAACAACGTCCATCACCAAATACGGTTTCTAATAAAGTTGTCTGATTTATTAATTAATTATATTAGAATATCATCATTACTTTTACCGTAGTGCAGCTGCAATAAGAGCTGCTAGGTATCATTACGATACATTCTCGTCAGAACTTCAAAACAATTTTCTCGGCTCGAAGGACCACAATGTTCCGGGGTGTCCGGAGCTATGAGACTGATATGACTGAAAGACTGATAAACTGATAGTAAAACTGTATTGAAAGACTGGTAGAAGCAGGATGGATGATGTAGTGAGTAAATGAGAGTGAGAACGCGACGCTCGCTTGATGGCTATACACGAACTGACCTAAAATGTAGGAAATTACAAGAAGTGCAAAATTGACTGAATTTATATAAATGGTAATTCTGCTCATGTACGTGTTAGCTCGTACATATTCCCGGGCGAGACAAATGGGGTTAGTAAAGATGAATGCTGATATGATACATGATGATAGAACAATTTATAGCTTATGACTAAAATATTTCATTTTATTATAAGCTACTGCTTATGATTAAAATATTGTCCCATTTACTGATTCATTACACAATTTTTTAAATAAAACGATCATAACATGGTAAAAACTAAGAATCTACATGTACATTAGATATTTTAAAAACTGGTCGATTCACTATTGGGGAGGAACAAGCGTCTTTCAACAACACTCGCGCACTTTGCTCGTTAGTAAAAAGAGTGCGTTTGACTGGTCCCGGAACACGCGCACTTCTCTTTGTGAATTCACTTAATTCACTGTAATGTTCGGTGCACTGTACACTGGTGGACGCTGCCGACACGGACGAAGCCGCCGGTGGCACCGCTACGGCCGCGGCGGGGGCAGTCGTGAGCCGGCAACTGAAGCGCCGCCACGCCCACGCCACAACGATAACTGCTACCAGGGCGAACAATATATATATATCGCTGCATACTGATGGATATCGTTGGACGAAACTCCGACTGCTAGAGGCTCACTCTGTTTCATGATTTCAATATTCTGTTCGATATTTTGAAGCTCCTTCTGATTATATTTTGAATCGACTCTGTCCACGTTGGATGTCCATGGATCTGGTAATGATATATTGATAATATGATTTATCTGTGAAATCTCTGGTAATTCTATTTTAGCACTTACATTAATCTGAGTGACTTCGTGTCTATGTCTATAAAGAAATCAGCTGTTTTGATAACGCATCCTTGATCAATATTGAAGAACCCAACGGGAGTCATTGTGAGTGGGGTAATCTGATCGCCACATACGAGTTTCAATAGACACTGCTGGCAACAAAAATAGATGTAGGAATTTACTTTATTTAACTCTATCCATTGATTGCTGCAGGGTCGTGTTATCGTATTACATCTTCTTGTGTTTGATAATACTTCACAGAAACTTTTTTCGTCCTTGATTATATGAATCGGCCTCTTGATATGGCATAGAATATTTTTTGGATCTTTATGTAAGCAAGGCCTTATCTCCTGCATATATATTTCAATGAACGCATCCCGCCGCAGATCAACTGTGACGTAATTCGACGCTATTGTTATCTCTTTATTGCCTATCAGTTGGGGAATCGGAATGACCTTTGAAATTTCATATGTATCGTCCCCAATGAGGGGTATTTTAATTTCAAATATTATAAAGTTGGCTGTAACTCTTGCACGCACTTGTAGTAAGTTATATATCTCTGATAAACTGTCTGTTTTCTTGATTGGTTACGACAAGTCCTTTGGGAGCTGCTCAGATATCACACCAAGCTCATGTCGTAACTGATCCGGGGTAAGTAAATGGAAATTGAATTTGCCATTATAAATATTTGTCACGGCGTCAAGTAACATCTGATGAATATTTTTTAAACTGATTAAAATATTGTTTGCAATCATAGCCGTTGACAAAAAATCACTAAAAGCGAGACATTCTGTACTCCTGATTTTATGTGCTCAACGACATTTTCGATATCGTTAAGTTTCTTGTTAATTAACTTATGATGCTTGTCCATCATGCCTTCTGTTCGTTTCAGCATGTTAAACTCTGCTTCCACTACCGAAGTTTGATTTTTCCAGAGTGCTGCAAGGTGGTGCTGATTCGTCTTGATAAGGTTTATATCTTGCTCATATTTTTCCGCAAAACGCTCATCCAGGACGCCGAACAGGCTGTTAGCAATATATCCTATTCCATTGACCAGGCCACGGCGACGCCGACGAAGCAACGTTTGGGAATTATGATTCATAATGATATCATAATAATATTGAAGTTCAGTGGCCTCATGACGCAGCTGTAACATGATGCCTTCGCAATGTGACTGCAACTGTATTTTTCTGCACGTATTACTCAGGTATGTTATGTACTTTTCAAGCGCCATATTTCCTTCTTGATAAGGTTGAATATCATAATAGACAACTAGGCGTCAATCGTCTCGAATTAAATTCATGTCATTAGTACGATCAAAATACAGGGTGTTGTTGTTTTGTAGTGGAGATATACTGTAGGCGCAGTTTATAGATGGTACTGCTAAAAACATGAAAAATAGGGCCATGAGTACAGATGATAAGACTAATGATGTCTTTCTGATTCTTGATTTAGGATTAGGTTTTAGCTCTTCATTCTGATTGACTGGTAGAATCGCAAGTTTGATAACGGGTCTTTTCATGAAGCCACTCTTCGTTTTCAGGGTTACAACTCTCACTAAACCATCTCCGCCGGGATGCAGTTGTACTACACGGCCTAAGACCCATTTTCCTGGGGGGAGGTTTTCGTCCTTGATTATTACTACGTCATTTAACTTGATATTGGGGTGAGTCTGACGCCACTTGCTTCGTGATGAGAGTTGTGTTAAATATTCGTCACGCCAAAGACTCCAGATATCACGGAATGTCTTCTGAGTAAGATGCCACCTTGTTCTTAGATCTTCAGTATCATACAGGGTCAAAATGGGACCGCTTGCCAAAAAGTGGGATGGTGTTAAGAAATTTAAGTCGTCGGGGTCTTCTGTCAATGTGCAGAGTGGGCGTGAATTGAGGCATCCTTCAAGTTGGCTTAGGAGCGTGGTAAACTCTTCGTAAGTCAGGTTCTGATCACCTATCACTCTTTTCAGATGGTGTTTTAGGCTTTTTACTGCAGCCTCCCAGAGTCCACCTGCTGAGGGCCAGGAGGGTGCGTTAAAGTGCCATTCGATGCCCATGCTTGCTATCTCTGCCCGAAATTCTTGATTAAATAGTTCTTGAAGTGCTGCGAATTCTTGTTTCAGAACTTTATTGGCTCCTATAAAGTTCGACCCCTGGTCACTGTAGAAATGCCCTGGCTGGCCCCTCCTAGCGGTTAATCTTTTCAATGCAGCAATAAAGGCTGACGTTGTTAAATCGGAGACTAGCTCTAGGTGTACGGCTTTAGTAGCCATACACATGAACACTGCCACGTATCCCTTCGTGGTCTTGATACCACGGCCCTTGTTGGCTTTGACGTTGACATGGCCAGTGTAATCGACGCCACAGTGATAAAATGGGCGCGATGAGTTGTTGCGTGCTGATGGCAAGTCTCCCATTAACTGAGGGTGAAGAATGGGGCTGTGTTTTCTGCATTCAACGCACGAGCGTACCTAGTCGTTTTTTAGTGGCATTGTTGCCACCCAGAAGCCAATATTTCTGTCTGATAAAAGCTGTGGTTATACGAGCACCACCATGATAGGTTATTTTGTGGGCATGATCGATGATAAGATTTGCTAGTCTCGTGTTGCTTGTGATGATGGCAGGGTGTTTCATCTCAGGGCTCAGGTTCGCATGTCTCAACCTAACCCCGACTCGTAGAATGCCATTTTCATCTAATATAGGACTCAAACTAACTATTTTGCTTTTACTGCTGACAGCTTTGCTTTCTGATAAGTTGCTTATTTCGTCCAAAAATATTTCCCGTTAGCTGTTTTGTATTATTAACATATTTGCTCTTCTCAACTCTTGTACTGTCAAATAATCTTGCTTTTCTTTCTTGCTTGTAAATCTCAGGACCCATGCTAATATCCTTACTGCTTTATTTAATGAAGATTGCCTTCCCAACAACTGCTTTATAGTGTCGCAATCACTTGATATTTGCGTCACACTTGCTTGCTTGACTTGCTTTGCCTCTTCATTAGTAGTGTATTTATATTTGACATCATTTTCCGGACAGAATTTAGGGAGCCAAGCGGGCCCTTGCCACCACAACGAGTGTTCCTTGAGTTGTGAAGCAGTGATACCTCGGCTTGCGCAGTCTGCTGGATTTTCCTTTGATTTGACGTATCTCCAACAGGTTGATGGCATGGCACTAATAACTTCTCTAACGCGGTTGGCAATAAACGGCTTCCATTTATCTGCTTCACCATTTAGCCAACCAAGTACCGCCATCGAATCGGTCCACCCATAGACTGTTATGGTATGATTTCCTAAGCATTCCTTGATTTTTGACATTAATTTTGATAGTAAAACCGTACCACAAAGTTCTAGTCGCGGTAATGAGGTGTTCTTGTTGAGTGGAACGACCTTTGTCTTTGCTGCTACTAAGGTGACAGTCGCCCGATTTTTCTTGTTTATTTTGCAGTAAACGACGGCCGCATACGCTTTAATGCTAGCGTCACAGTACCCATGGAGTTCAACATGATCTCTCTCCTGTGTCTGCAGCCACCTTGGTACTTCAAACTGCTGAATTAACTGAATCTCATTCCTAATTTTGATCCATTGGTCGCAGATGTTTTGCGGTACGGACTCGTCCCACTGTATCTTTGCTTTCCATACATCTTGAAACAGTATTTTCAGCTTGGTAGTGACTAGGTAGGGCGAGCCACCCTAGGGGATCAAAAAGCTTCGAAACGTCTGATAAAAGAGAGCGCTTGGTCGGTCTTGAAGATTATGGTAATATTCCAGATTGAAACGTAAATACATCCTTTTGTGGATTCCACCCGAGGCCTAAGGCTTTTGTTGACTCCACTTGTTTGAAGTCAAAATTTTCTGGCTGATTCTGATCTGCTTCTACGCCTTCTAGCAATTCCGGGATATTTGATTTCCACTTCCTCAGATTAAAACCCCCTTCTTGTAACAGGTTTATCATATCGGCTTGTAATTGTTTGGCGGTATCTATAGAGTGTGTACCATGGATCAAGTCGTCCATGTAGAATGAATGTTCCAAGACACTCGTTGCTGTACTGTGTAGTGTTATGCTACTTACATGCTATTCTTGCTTCCTATCCCTTAGCTCCAGCTCCACCATCAGTCTTTTTGTTTGTCCTTCAGGGTACCTTGCTCTGTCATGCATTCATGCTGTACGGTCTGATATTGGTCATCACCTTTATTTCCATAGGACCCTGTAACGTTTTAAACCATAAGAACACATTAATAAATCATGTTCGCTCTGCATTTTCATGTTATCAGCACTTCTAAATCGATAGAAAAGGGGTTTACCTTTGGTGACCTTGTTTTTGGCTTTCTCCGAAACTCTGCAATCTCGGGCTTCGTGCGCGCTGGTGCGCTACCCTTTTTACTTTCGCTTTTATGTAATTTACTGCATGGTTTTCGTATTGATTACCGAATTACGAGCCTGAAAAGAAACTTTGACGTTTGTTGACGTCTTTGTTTATCTGGTTGTCATGGCAATGCCCATTCAAACTAGTTGGCGGTCTGATATGTTTGCGTCAATACTTTTACAAAAATACTCTTTCTCTCTTGGCCACTCACAAAAATTACGTTTAATTTAAATAATTTTTAGAACTCTCCAAAAAAGGTATAAAAGCAGAACATTTCTGAAATTCTGAGTCTCACGTCAGCTTCTGAACTGGAAGTACCAGTTAAAGGCCTTATCCGGGATCCTGCGAGCCTTCAAACTCTCTCAAAACCTTCAAACAACGGGATTCTGCGAGCCGTGCCTACGCCGCTACCGCTCCTACAACGAAGATTTCTACAACGGGATTCTGCGAGCCGTGCCTACGTCGCTACCGTTCCTACAACGACGATTCCTACAACGGGATCCAGTGAGCCGAAGCTACAAGTACGCCGCTACCGTTCCTACAACGACGATTTCTACAACGGGATCCAGCAAGCCGTAGCTACCAGTACGCCGCTACCGTTCCTACAACGACGATTTCAACAACATCTACAACTACAAACACGCCCGCAACCTGGTCATCACCCCACTGGTCTACTTCTCTTCGTGTTCTCCGCTTCGTTATTTCTATCCAGACATCTGTATTTTATAAAATCTGTTTCACCTCATTCATCTTCATCTTCCTCTCATTTTTTTAAACTACTTCATTGTAAATAACCAATAAACTGACACTCTAAAATTTTATCCTGGTTGTTGTTTTCTGTTAGGTTCATAGGCACACGACATTTTGGCGCCCAACGTAAAAGTTCTTCTCCACTCTTCACCTTTTCTGCGCCTTGTCTCTTTCTCTTTGATTTGCTTTCTCTTTCACTCTTAGATCTTTATCTATTCATCCTTTTCACATTTTCCAAATTCTAAAACAAAACTTCATCTAGTTTTTCAACTCATCTGGATTATATTTAGGCCTACATTTAACTTACATTACTACACTTCACTTCACTTCACTTCTATAACACTTGACTCTACACTTAACTATAACAATGGAAAGGTTTATTAAGTACGAATTCCTTAACAAGGCCGAGCTCGAATACGAAGTACAGATTAGATGTGAGGAACCAGCTAATACTGTTTTGCTTCTTAAAAAACAGGTTTTGCGTTTAGTTGCGAATTCTCACCCCGAAGATATTCTGACTTCTCCAGTTCCGATTGAGGATGACTTGTCTCAAATTGGTTCTACTCTGACTTACCTGGATTGTAAAATTGAAAAATTTTTACAAGGAGAAACTAAATATTTACGATTAATAGAAACTTTTATTAGTCATGTTTTTTACAGATTGGAGCGAATAGATACAGACTTATATCCAGACTCTAAAGCTAGTTTCGATACTTTGAAGTTGAAATTTGACGATATTTCTAAACAGTTCGGATCCTTGGCTCTACCTTCAACTGCAAATCACTCTCCATCACTGGACCTTCCTGCTGAACCGACTGTTACGGAACCCCCTCTTGTTTCTCAAACTTCTGTCCAGACCCATACCCCGTATACTCCACCACCACCTCAATCTTTTCCTCCAACTAACGTCTTCAAAGATCTGAAAAGACACACCTTCAATGGTAAAAGCTGTCCAAGATCCTTTCTTCAAAAACTTGAAGAATATTGTTTGGCTCGTGGCTTGTCCAGGGACTTATTGATTTCTCAGGCGTTCGAAATCTTCACCGACAATGCCCTTCATTGGTTCAGATTTAAATATAATCAGAATCCAAACTTTACCTGGAATGAACTTTCTTCTTTACTAATCAAAGACTTTGGTGGTTTTGATTATGATCATAAACTTCTAGAAGCGATTAGGAATCGTACTCAAGGTCGTGATGAACCTATCGTCATCTTTATATCCATCATGTCTGGAATGTTCGCTCGCCTTTCAAAAAGACTTTCTGAAACAGAACAATTGGAGATTATTTTGAGAAATATTCAGTCTTCGTAGCTCTAAAAGACATTGACTCTATCAATTCTCTTCTGGCCACTTGCCAAAACTACGAAAAGTTCCTAGACAGAGACAAACAATTTAAAGAACCAAATTTGCAACAAAGTCCTCATGTTTCTGAATTCAACTACAAGCATTCCACTTCAAGTTCAGTTGACTCTCCAAACTCTTCTAATAACTCACGACCTTCTCCTCCCTTTATGAATAAATTCACTCCATCCTACAAATACCCTTCTAGACAAGTTAATAGTCTCTCTCAAACTGCAGCTCCCCAAGAAAGTTCTTTTTGCGTTCGCTGTCGTAAACTGGGTCATACTTTGAACAGTTGCACTCAACCACGATTCGTGATTTGTTTCAGATGTGGTCTTAAGGGTGTTAAAACTGCAGAGTGCCCTACTTGTTCTCCCAAACCTAATACTAGTACAAAAAACTAACTGCTGACTTGAAGAGTAACTCAAATTTTGATAAGGACGAGTGGACTAATTGGCTCAAAACAATTCAAAACTTCTTTGCTTGCTACAAAATCTCTTCTACACTCTACTCCAAAGAACAAGATCTTAATCGTCCATTCGTTAATGTCAAAATTTATGACTTAACTTTATCTGGTTTACTAGATTCTGGCAGCTCAGTAACTATTCTGGGTAATAATTCTCATTTGGAAATTCTTAAACTGGGCTGCAAACTTTTCAAGTCAGATATTATTACTGTCTCTACTGCTAATAATCAAAAAATTAATTCCTTGGGTTATTTTGACTTACCTGTCCATTTCAATAACGAAACTCACTTGATTAAAGCTTATGTTTTCCCTGAAATATTCCCTTCTCTAATACTAGGTATCGACTTTTGGAGAAAATTTAATCTTCTACCTAGTGTTTTAACTTCTCTTAACTTTACAGATCCTAAATGCTTGGCTATCGACACTAAAGATATTAAAGTTTTACCTTATGAGCATTTAACTCTTAATCAAAAGAACATCGCTAATGACATCATCCAACGCTTCAAGACAATCTCTTTTGAAGAAAAAGGTGTTCTGGGAAACACACACTTAATCACCCACAAGATTGACACTGGTGATTCTCTTCCGATCAAACAAAGATGTTACAGACTGTCTCCTGAAAAACAAAAGGCTTTAATTAATGAAGTTGACAAGATGCTGGAATGGAACGTCATTGAACAATGCGAAAGTCCATGGTTATCTCCAGTCCTCATCACTCCAAAGAAGAATGGGGAATGGCGTTTCTGCGTAGATAGCAGGAAGCTTAACTCAGTCACACGTCGTGATGCTTATAGTCTGCCTCTAATAAGCGAAATTTTGGACAACCTGAGAAATGCCAAACACTTATCAAGCATCGACATTGCGAAAGCATTTTGGGAGATTCCCTTGAATACTGCTGATAGAGATAAGACAGCATTTTATGTTCCTGGAAGAGGTATGTTCAGATTAAAAGTAATGCCTTTTGGTCTCACTAACTCACCTGCAACTCAACAAAGATTAATGGATACGCTATTTTCTTCTGAATTTGAGAATAAGGTATTTTGCTATCTGGATGACATCATTATTATTAGCGAGACTTTTGATGAGCACATATCGCTTCTCATGAAAGTTCTGGAAAAACTTTCAAATGCTAATCTGACTATTAACTTTGAAATGAGTCAATTCTTCAGGAAAGAACTGAAATACCTTGGTTTTCTAGTGGACGAGTATGATCTACGTGCTGATCCAGATAAAATAAAGGCTATTCTAGAGTATCCTGTACCTACTTGCAGAAAAGAAGTTCGAAGATTCATAGGCACCTGCAGCTGGTTTAGAAGATTCATTCCAAACTTCAGCACTATTGCCTCTCCACTCAACCAACTAACCTGTTCCGGGAAGAACGCTCCTAAATTTTTATGGAATTCCAGGGCTGCAGCTGCTTTCGAGAAACTTAAAGAAGCTTTGGTAACTGCTCCTGTCCTTGCTTGCCCTAACTTCGAACTACCCTTCTCTGAACATTGTGATGCATCAAATTATGGCATAGGAGCAATGCTTACTCAACATCAAGATGACAAAGAAGTCGTGATTGCTTACATGAGTAAAGCACTAAACAAAAATCAACAAAACTACTCAACTACTGAAAGAGAAACATTAGCTGTAATAACTGCGCTAGAACATTGGAGATGTTACCTAGGCAATGGTAAGGAATTTACAATATATACTGACCACGCTGCACTTAAATGGTTTCAGAACTTATCGAATCCATCTGGAAGACTTGCTTGCTGGACTCTACGCTTATCATGTTTTAATTTTGTCCTGAAACATAAAAAAGGAAAGGATAACGTTGTTCCTGACCTTTTATCAAGGCATAAGCATAAAGAACGTCCTGATACACAAGAAACTCCACCTCAAGGTGTACATCCTATTACGATTGAAGAACCATCTGATCGTGAACTTGAACACTACAACAAGATTTTTCTCGGATGCTCCAACAACCCAGACGCATATCCCAACTACACTATCAGGGATAACAAACTTTACCGCTGCATCCATTCTTCCGATTGTCTAAACGACGACTTTATTTGGAAAGAAGTTCCACTGCCACAAGATAGACATGCACTTATTGAAGTTAGCCATGGTTCCCCTTCAGAACTCCACCTTGGTATCTTCAAAACATTCAAGAAAATATCTTTAAAATACTATTGGCCCGGTATGTTTAAGGACATTGCCAATTTAATCTCGACATGTGAAACCTGCTTAACCTACAAACACCCTAATCATTCTCCCTATGGTCTTATGGGTAAACCTAAACTTTGCTCCAGACCTTTTCAAACTATATCCTTGGATCTTATGGGTCCATTGCCTATGACCCGGAGAAGAAATCAGTATATTCTGGTAATTAACGGCAATTTTACTAAATATACTATGATTTTTCCCCTTAAACTGGCTACTTCAGCTAATATCATTAATGTCTTGGAAAATTCAGTGTTTCTTGTTCATGGCATTCCCCAAACTATAATAATGGACAACGCTGTTCAATTTCAGTCGCGAGAATTCCACTCATTCTTAAATTCTTATAACGTTCCTTGTATTTTTCACACAGCTTTATATTGTCCCCAGGTTAATCCTACAGAGAAATTTAATAGTACGATTATTACAGCTCTAGCATCTCTAGTAGGAGACGATCATAGATCCTGGGACAACCATCTTACTAAGATTCAGTTCGCAATGAACAGCGCTACAAACGTTGCTACTGGCTTTACTCCAAACTTTTTAGTCTTTGGTAGGGAAACAATACCTTGTGGTTCCTTCTATACTCCAACTCAGAATCTCGAGGAATTGATATTTATGCCTCGTGATATTTACGCGTCTAAGGCTGGTCTCCTCTCATCTATCTTTCACAGAGTTCAAACTAAACTTCACATAGCTCACGCTAAAAATAGCGCTCGCTATGATCTTAGCCGGACTTTTAAAGAATTTAATGTGGGAAATACTGTTTGGCGTAAAAACCATGTTTTAAGCAATGCTGGCACATACTTTAATGCTAAACTTGCCCCTAAATTCATTAAGTGTAAAATAGTAACCAAACTTTCACCATTGGTATACGTTCTAGAAGATACTAACGGAGTTAGAGGCAAGTGGCACATTAAAGACATTAAATCTTAAATTTTATTAACTTCTATTAACTGTTACTTTGTATATATGTATAAATATCACCATCAATTTCACCTTATTATTTTATTTCTTCCTTTAATCCAGTGTTCTTCAACACATTTTACTTTAAGACCTCGAATTTTCGTTGGTTAGTCTTCACTTATTTTTTTTAAATCTTTATTTCAGACACATCTCGTTGGCGATGAGGCTGATCTCTGGCTTCGAGCTCTACCGCTCTGGCCGCTCTTAATCTTGTCTTAAGTCGTAGCGACTAAAGCTACCTTAGGATTAATTTGTTTCTCTTTACCTCTACTTAATTTTTTTTTTCCACGCAGGAGCGGATGACAACTCCTTAAGTAAGCCTGAATGTCGTTTTGAAAACACACTTTTAGAGTGGTAGTCATTGAATGTGAACTCCACCCTTACCTGAATGAAGATGATGAATGTAAGAGATGGTATATCTGATTTTGCCTGGTGATGTCTGTATCTGCAAAGCTGTGTTTTTCTGGTTTATTTTTGTACATATCAAAATTTTTGCTGAGTCAAAAAATTTTCCAGGGTCGGGGGGAAAATGTAGTGTTATGCTACTTACATGCTATTCTTGCTTCCTATCCCTTAGCTCCAGCTCCACCATCAGTCTTTTTGTTTGTCCTTCAGGGTACCTTGCTCTGTCATGCATTCATGCTGTACGGTCTGATATTGGTCATCACCTTTATTTCCATAGGACCCTGTAACGTTTTAAACCATAAGAACACATTAATAAATCATGTTCGCTCTGCATTTTCATGTTATCAGCACTTCTAAATCGATAGAAAAGGGGTTTACCTTTGGTGACCTTGTTTTTGGCTTTCTCCGAAACTCTGCGATCTCGGGCTTCGTGGTGGTGGGCTGGTGATGTAATTTACTGCATGGTTTTCGTATTGATTACCGAATTACGAGCCTGAAAAGAAACTTTGACGTTTGTTGACGTCTTTGTTTATCTGGTTGTCATGGCAATGCCCATTCAAACTAGTTGGCGGTCTGATATGTTTGCGTCAATACTTTTACAAAAATACTCTTTCTCTCTTGGCCACTCACAAAAATTACGTTTAATTTAAATAATTTTTAGAACTCTCCAAAAAAGGTATAAAAGCGGAACATTTCTGAAATTCTGAGTCTCACGTCAGCTTCTGAACTGGAAGTACCAGTTAAAGGCCTTATCCCGGGGTCGCACTACCCCGGGATCCTGCGAGCCTTCAAACTCTCTCAAAACCTTCAAACAACGGGATTCTGCGAGCCGTGCCACGTCGCTACCGTTCCTACAACGACGATTCCTACAACGGGATCCAGTGAGCCGAAGCTACAAGTACGCCGCTAACGTTCCTACAACGACGATTTCTACAACGGGATCCAGCGAGCCGTAGCTACCAGTACGCCGCTACCGTTCCTACAACGACGATTTCAACAACATCTACAACTACAAACACGCCCGCAACCTGGTCATCACCCCACTGGTCTACTTCTCTTCGTGTTCTCCGCTTCCTTCTTTCTATCCAGACATCTGTATTTTATAAAATCTGTTTCACCTCATTCATCTTCATCTTCCTCTCATTTTTTTAAACTACTTCATTGTAAATAACCAATAAACTGACACTCTAAAATTTTATCCTGGTTGTTGTTTTCTGTTAGGTTCATAGGCACACGACAACTGCTGTGATAGTTCATTCGTTCATCCTGAGCTAACTGCTTAAGCGTCATCATGGTGAGGAATGGAGCGGCCTTAGTGCCATAAGTCACCGTGGCTAACTGATATTCTTGCAGCCTCTCGTACTGATTATCTCTCCATATGATCATCTGCAACCATTGATCTTCAGGATGGACCCATATCTGCCTAAACATTTTTTCTATATAAGCCGTAAATACGTATTTATGTTGTCTCCACCTGATAATGAGGCTTTGTAAATCTTGTTGCAGATTAGGGCCCCTACACATTACGTCATTCAAACTCTCCCCCGATGAAGTTTTGTCTGATGCATTGAAAACTACACGCAACTTGGTAGTCGTGGACTTTTCGCGTGTGACGCAATGGTGAGGCGAATAGCATTTTAATATGCTGCTGTTTCCGCTGGCAGGTACTGTGCCAGCGGGTGTAATATGACCGAGCGATGCATACTCGTCAATGAATAATTTATAATTTTGCGCAATATTCGGACGTTTTGAAAGTTTCTGCTCTAACTTGTAAAATTGAGCAATCGCTTTTGATTTTGACTGGCCCTATTTCTCTCTATAATCTGATTTTAACGGCAGCCTAACTTCGTAGCGACCGTCATCTCGTCTTGATGTTGTTTGCTGATAATACTCAATACACTGCTGATCTTCAGAAGATAGATTTGACTGCTCGGATATTTTTTCTATCTCCCAAAAATTTTTAATACTGTCGATATCTTTGAGTACTACATTGCACTGATATGTCTTTGCATTACCACTCAAAATCCATCCGAGCTGAGTTTGTTGAGCGGTCGGTAAGGTAGGGTTTACATGGCATATCCCGCTCATTAATATATTTGAGTACACGTCGGCACCAAGCAAAACGTCTACAGAGCGACTTTTATGAAATTCTGGATCAGCTAATTGGATGTGCTCCAGGTATGACCAGTCAGGTTTGGAAATAGTCTGACTTGCTAAATCTTTTATAAGCTGCTTCATAATCAAAACATCTGTTTCAAAGGAAAAGTCGCTCGCAGTTGAAGAGCAGATGATAGTAATCATCCCTTTACAGTTGCTTTCCTTTGCCCCGATTCCCGAGACCCCACCATTGCATTTCTTCCTAGGTATTTTCAGGAGCTGAGCTGCATTCTCCGTGATGAG
This sequence comes from Argyresthia goedartella, assembly GCA_949825045.1. Lineage (NCBI taxonomy): Eukaryota > Metazoa > Arthropoda > Insecta > Lepidoptera > Argyresthiidae > Argyresthia > Argyresthia goedartella. Next base: position 12,320,525 of record OX463806.1, read on the forward strand.
TGAGACTTGGGAACCCTGATCCAAAAGAGCGCGCATCTTGATATACGACCTATCTACTGCTTGAACATTGATGAGAGCGGTAGGCAAAAGTACTTCATAAAGGTCATTTTGTAGCGATACGTGTGAACTGCTTCTGTTATTCCTTCCCGAGCTTGCATTGGCTTTGGAAGAGCTCTTTGTCGTCACCGCCCAGCGTGACCCACTTGTGCCCGAGCCGTCCGACGGCGTATGTAGGGACTGCGCAAACGCCTCGTGTAACAAACTATTATGGACTTGACTACATTCTCGACAAACTTTTTCCGAAAGGCAATTATTTTCATGCTTAAAAAGACAATTAGGGCAGAGGTTCAATCTCTTCACTGTCTTTAATCTAATTCTGTTGAAAGAAGGCATATCTAGAAACCTTTTACAAAAATAGATTCCATGCTCGTTGCTGTTGCACAATGCGCAGTGGTATTTTGCTGACATGATTTTTCCGTTGTTGCTGTTCGATTGCGAAATTGCATTGCTGTTTGTAGTAAATGCATTTTTGTGAAGACTGATATTTAGCTGTGACTTGATTATTTTGCGTAGAATTATCCTGCTTTCTGCGCGATGTTTCTAGAGTTGTAAATTTCAACTCCAAAAAATTTAGGAACTCTTTTAACACTGGCAGCTCCCTAGGGTTGTTTACAGACTCTACGTAGTCGGTATAGGTCTCTGTGTCCAATTTCTGTGACAAGAGATAGACAATCATAGGGTCCCATGTACTGATATCGATTCCCATATTTTTCATAGCGTTAAGGCATTCAAGAGCTGTGTCGTGCAATCATTTTATTTGAGCGACTGATTTCTGTTGCATAACCGGGACATTCATAATGGTGTGCATATGCGAGTTAAAAATTAATTTTTCATTATTGTAGCGTTGATTTAGTATGTCCCAACAAGTGTCATAATTCTCAGAACTGATGTGCAAGTGCTGTATTAGTTTTTCTGCTTCACCCTTTAATTTTGATTTTAAATATTGCATTTTCTGAGCATTCGACATAGAAGGGTTTATATGGATAGTTTCACCGAATAAGTCTTTGAATGAAATCCAACTGTTGTAATTGCCGGAAAAAATAGGTAAATCGATTTTAGGGGTCGTTTTCCCGATGTGAGAAACGGACCACATCTTCTTGTTTATGGCTCTCTTGATGGCCTCGTATTTTACTTCGTAAGTGGAGTAAGCATCTTCGTAATCTTTATTGGAGCCGTTCAACTCGCTGTCTAACTCCCAGTGCAATTTGTCGATTGTACCCCAGCGGGACTGTATGGTGCTGAGAAGATCGTCTAACTCCCACTTTTCGGATACTGCATCCATACTAATAGCTGATAAGGTACGATGGAAAGCCCTGAAATTGCTCTGTTGTTTCCTCAGCATCTCCTCGGTCTTGCTTGCTGTTGCGCTAGAAGCCAGCGGGTGGTCACTGCTGCTCGCCCCCGCCGGGACTCCAAACGCCGGAGGCTGGACTACAAAACTAGCTGGCTTGATAACAGGCGTTTCCGATCTCTTTTCCGAAGTTTGTAGAGCCAGAATATACTGTCTGATTTTGGTATATCTTTCTCGCACTGCCTCCCTATCGTTCATAATATACTGCTTCACTCCTGGCTCCATGTCCATGGCAGACATTTTATTAAAATTGAGTTCATATTCATACCAATGGCTATCCAAAAGGTTTATTTTCTTCTCAAAATAGCCCGATGTTTTTCTATCCGCACTATCCTTTTTGAAATTGATAAAAACTGATTCGATTGCTTGAGCTAGTTGCTGCTGAGCAGCACCGATTTCGTTGACAGAAGCCATAATGTAGGTATGTAAAACGGAAAGATCTTACTTGATCTGCTGGTACTACTTGATTGTTGCTGGACTGATAGTAAGCGGCTGGCTGGGACTCGTCACCTAGGCCAACGCTCCTGATGCTGCTGGACTCGTGATTCTTGGCTAGCGGGAACACGTTACCCAGGCCAACTCTGCTGATACTTGATGAATGAACTCTTGATGTTCAATTTCACTACAATCCTTGATAACTGATAGTCACTGTGACACTTGATAGCACAGCTGAAGTTCAGCAGTAGACTGTCCACACCGCAGCGGCACTAAGTTTGTTTCACGGCAAGCGGAAATGGTGACACGAATAACGTCTACACGACACGGACACGTGCTCAGATCCCGCTTTTCCGCGGCTCTAAGGACCAATGTTTATTTATTTATTTATTTATTTATTTATTTAATAGAGTCTTTTACAAGAAATACGCTAAAAAACCATTTAAAATTCCTTAATTATGACATAAGATTTGCGCTTTCTTAATTAAAAAAGACCACAGCATGCATTGCGACTATACATATGGATAATTAAAAAAAAAAAAACTATAATTACGGGACTCTAAGGCACATAATATCAATAGCCATAGACAAATTATACAATAACATTTCAATAAAATAAAATTAAAATAAAATTAAAATTAAAATAAAATTATGGCAAATTATATCAGTTAAAATTTATAATAAAAGTGACCCTTTTAAAACTATAGCAGTGACGATCTACTCCAGATTGATTTTGCTGATACATGCTTTGAAGCTGTTAAGGCGCGCGAAAATATCCATCTCAGCTTCTGGTTCACATTCTTTGGCCCTGAGATCATTGTATAGCTTGCATAGTCTATGCAGCGGCGCGTTGGAACCTAGATTGGTTTTAACCGAAGGCGTGAAAAAAAGTCTGTAGTTCGACCGAGGGAGTTTCTTTGGTGTGCAGAATGATATTTTAGTCAATAGATCCGGACAGTCGAGAATTCCGTTGACCAGTTTGTGTAGAAAGATTAAGTCAAGTTTTTTTCTACGTGCTGCCAGTGTGTCAATATTATAGTAATTCAAGCGCGAGTCATAACTGGGTAGCCTCTTCGCTTTGTTGTCACCATAGGCTAAGTGGTAAAGAAATCTTTTCTGTACGCTTTCTATCCTGTTGGAGTAAATATTGTATTGCGGGTTCCAGACCACGCTACAGTACTCAAGCTGTGAGCGTACCAGTGTGTTGAATAAACTGATCTTTGTAGAAGGTTCCCTGAAATTCTTGCTGTTGCGAATGACAAACCCTAGTGTTTTTAGGCTTTTAGATGTAATTTTCGCAATGTGTTTATCAAATTTTAGCCGACTATCCAGCAATACGCCCAGATCACGGATAGAATCAAGGTTTTTTAGTTCATCATCCCCGATGTGATATGTTCGGTGGTTGGCGATGTTGTTTCGAGTAAAGTGGACACAATAACACTTTTCAGCGTTTAGTGACATGTCATTATTGACGCACCATTCGCTCAGTTTAACGAGGTCGTCCTGTAAAAGGTTCGAATCCTTTAGTGAGCTAATAGGCCTGGTCATCTTAAGGTCGTCAGCAAACAAATGAAATTGTGAGTGCCTGAAGCAGCTACCTATGTCGTTGACAAAAGCATTAAACATGATTGGACCCAGATGAGAGCCCTGAGGGACTCCCGAGTGAGCCTGAAATGCAGTGCTGGTATGCCCGCAAATTGCCACTCTGCACTTTCTGCCCTCTAGATACGACTGTAGCCATTTGATAAGGCTGCCGCCGATGCCAAGCGCTGACAGTTTGCCGATTAGTAGCCTGTGATTAACTCTGTCGAATGCCTTACTAAAATCAGTATAGATTACATCCGTGGGGATACGGCGGTCCACTGTGTGGCAAATATCTGTTTGATAGGAAACCAAGTTCGTAGCCGTTGAACGTGACGTCATAAAGCCATGCTGGTTTGGTATTATGTACGGCTTTAGGAACCAAGTAAGATGTTTACAAACGAGTTTTTCGAAGACTTTACCCATGACGGCGAGGATAGATATGGGTCTGTAATCCGATACAAGATTTTTCTGACCAGACTTGAATATCGGAACTACCAATGCGTCCTTCCAATCTTGTGGAAATACGCCATCTGTTAATGAGCGATTATAAATATGACGAAGGGGGATGGCAAGTGCGGTTGCTGTTTTAGAGATGAAAACAGAAGGTATACCGTCCGAGCCTGCTCCTTTATAAGGATCAAGTCCTTTTAGGGCTCGGAGTACCTCCGTATCAGAGAAACTAAGGTTGTTAAGAAAATGAGCTGAGTTTGTAGTGTCAAAATTAGTTGTGGATGTTGAAGTCGTCTGGCTGTCTTTCTTATATACACTGGAGAAGTTCTTAGCGAAGAGATTACATATGCTGTTTATGTCACTTACGTTGATATCCCCTAGTTGCATCTGGGAGGGATAGCCACTCGAGCCTCCCCTTTTTGCTTTTAGAAATGACCAAAATACTTTTGGGTTAATTTTAATAGATGCTTCTAGACGGGTAATGTATTTGCAGTACGAGTGTCGTTGTAGTTTTGAGCAACTGCTGCGTAATAGCTCAAATTCGAAAAGATCCAAAGGATTGCCATATTTCTTAAACTTTATATGTAGCTTAAACTTTTCCTTTAACATGCGGATAAGATGGTTTGAGTACCACGCAGGGAATCTTTTACGGGTGTTTTTTGTTAGGGGGACATGTTTCTTTATTAGGTCACGAACTGCAGTGTAAAACACGTGTACCATATCGTTGACTGAGGCGCAGTATCTGAATGAGTCAAGCCAATCAATTTTGTTTAGATGGTCCACAATAAGGTCGTAATCTGCCTTATAGAAGTTAGGTCGGGGCGCTGGAATCTCCCGTAGGAGACTGGTTCCTTCCAAAGACACCTGAAAGTCCAGGGGTGGGTGATAGGGGTCAAGGATGCTAATTAAGTCCGTACTTTGTGCCAAACAGTTAATGGGTACATTTCCCAGAACCAGATCCAAAACTTTCGATTGAAAGTTCAAAACATGGTTGTATTGTTTTAAGCTATTAAGGGTTAGAAAATCCAGAAGGGTATTGTTTAGGGTATTGCTAGGGGCTTCAGGAGTAGTGTGAGAGAGTGGAGTATTTTTCATCCAAGTTATATCTCGCAGGTTGAAGTCGCCAATTATTATTACTTTATTGGCTTGATCTAAAGTTTTCTGAGCATTCTGCAGGAAAGTATCGAGGTTATGCTGTTTATCTTTAGTATCATTTGTGTAACGCAAGTAAACTGCACAGAGGTGTAACTTTCCCCAATTTTTGCCTAACTTGACATCTATGCTAACCCAAAGGTCTTCCCCGGGGCCTTCAAGAGCAACATTTCTCTGACTTGATAGGCGCTTTGAGACAGCAATCAGAACACCCCCGCCCGTACTAAAATTGCTGAATGTTGTCGAAGAGCGATCACCCCTGTAAACTATGTATCGATCATCAAAAAGCTCTGAGTCGAAAATACCGTCATTTAACCAAGTTTCCCCTAGTACTATTACATCATGATCAAAGTTCAGCATATTATTATAAAAATCTATAGTTTTAGTATTTAGGCCGCGGACATTTTGATAGTAAATATTTATCTTACTTTTACACAAATCGAATGTGATTGATTAATATAAAGTATTATGCTTGTGGTACTTAAAACCTCTGTATATAATTATTTTAAGGTGCTGAGATGCTCCAAACTTCGCACAAGTACTCGATCGGCTTCGCTGTGACGTCTCATGTAGACCTTGCCACCGCGTGTCCACACAAACTTGTAAGCCAGTAGTTTCCCCTGTTTTCTAGCAGCGGCGTGTAGTGCTTTGTTAGCGGCGGATAGATGTTCGACAACAAATATTGGTTGTGGATCGTCGCCTCCTAAGCCCATATGGCTTGTATTGAGCTTGTCTTTGAGGTTCGCCTTGTTGAAACCCATCGTTGCGGCGAGGAGTGTGTCGCGCTGTTCCATGGTGTCCGGAGCTATGAGACTGATATGACTGAAAGACTGATAAACTGATAGTAAAACTGTATTGAAAGACTGGTAGAAGTAGGATGGATGATGTAGTGAGTAAATGAGAGTAAGAACGCGACGCTCGCTTGATGGCTATACACGAACTGACCTAAAATGTAGGAAATTACAAGATAGGCAAAATTGACTGAATTTATAAAAATGGTAATTCTGCTCATCTACGTGTTAGCTCGTACACTCGGTGGTAAAATATTTTATGTGTACTCAAGTTTATGTTTTAAGTATTTTTTGTAGTTTTTGCACGTTCAACCTAACACGAAGGATAAAGGGGACTTCGCTTCGCTCACCCTCTTTACCCTAACACCTAAGCTGCCGCAGCATTTTGCCCTGATATTTGCTGTGCAAATCAGTATTTTTGATGTGCAGTTTGATATTTCCCCTTTATATTCTCCAGTACATACTAAAGGTTGCATCTTACATAGCAAATCAAAATTTGATGACTCCCTTATAAATAAACGGAATAAAAATACAATTATTATTATATTAAATAAAATAAGATCAAAACAGAATTTGCCTCGAAACAATTTAGCCACCAGTCCATTGACATATACAATGCAGTAAATACAATAATACAAAATCTATTCTTAATGAGCACAAGAGAATGCAAAATAAATAATACCAAATGGCTTAAAACCCTTAACAAGAAGAAACAGAGAACTTAATTAAGCAAACAAAATATACATAGGTCTATGCACATACATTAATACTCATCAATACAATATCACTTTAATTAACATTACATCACGTACCTGACAGAATCAACTGTTTGCTGACCTAAGTCCATAGTGTTCTTGGTCACACTTAATGAATCCTCCAACCTACAAATTACAGAGTAGCCTATCCTCGAACTACCGCCCGCCTCCTTGCTGTTTTAAATTATACCTACCCATCTGTGTTGTTTATTTGTCTCATTGTCCTTCCCGTAAACATACTTGGTTGTTATTTTAGATCAATTTATAATTGTTTTCTAGTTTATTTAAAATTTATTTCTAGTTTATTGTATTTCACACAAGTTATCTGAGTTATTTGTAAACAACAGTTTAATGTATTGGTTTCTAATTTGTTATTTCATTATTGTACCACACATACAGATTACTTACAATTTTATCGGAGTTAGATCTGCGTGTACAATGAATTATCTGATAATAATTCAAACTATATGCATAGATAGTACATAATTACTATTTATCTACTTGGTTTGTTCAGTAACGGCCGATCCCAATAACCTATCTCTAAGAGATCTGCAGTTTACGCGTTACATTTGACAGTTGCGCTATGAGCATTATGTCAAATTTGACACTAGCAATCTCAAATCTGCAGATTATGGATAGAAAATAGGTTATTTGGATCGGCCGTCCAATGTGGTAGGAGCGGTCTCCCCTAACACAGGTTTTCGTTAACTTAATAGGGGAGTCCTATGAACTGTCCTTTTTTTTTTCTTTTTTTTTGTTTTTATATATATCAAGATATTTAGCGCCCTCAGACCAGTTTTTTATGTTCCTCATTGGGCTTTACTACTTTTGATTAATTTGTGAAATTAAAGCCAGTTTTTAGGAAACTCATTTGAATATTTCGAGTAATAGATGTTTAAATTATTTTTAAATAATAGAATTCCGTCGTGACGCCGATTCAATAAAAAAAATAAACGGTTTCATGCGTTAGGTTGTTTCTGAACGAAAAAATCAATATCACTCACATCAACTGACATGTCACTATTGCACATTCATAACGTGTTTTTTTTCGCCTTGGAGTGCTGATGGATAGCACATGGCTGAGAAATAATTATTGTTGTATTTGCTAATTTGGCTTAGTTAGAGTCTCTTTGGTGTTTGTTTACTGTTTGTGTCCTTTTATTTCTGTTGTTCGCTTGTGTGTATTTGAGTTTCCTAAACGGTAAGTTCCTTAACAGCCCTGGTTTTCTTTCTTACATGGTTGAGATCCTAACAGTCCCTAATCATGGAAGGCAATGAGAAGGAGTCCTCAAATAAATCACAAGATGTATTTACGTTGTCATCGCAAAATTAGTAGTCTTACACAACGTCCTCTCCTCCTTATTTCCCTCTTATAATATATACAAAACCCCAGAGGACATGGATGTTAGCTCTAACTCAGGTCGTAAACGGCCCCACTCCGCTTCTCCTGCTGTCGAGAGTGACCCCAAAGCACTAACAAAATTCCGAAAAACACTGGCCGTATTCGATGCTCAGCCACGGACAAATTTCCCTATCTTGTTCAAGTCTCTCGAATTGAAACAGATGAACGCTCAGGAAACACCATCCATCCAATCAAGTTAGGCATACTTCTCCAAAAACTTCATATTCATGGAATAAGATCTGACGGAATTTGGTCGGATGAGGAGGTCATCATCAACATGTCGGCACCGATAGGGTGCGGTAAAATAATGAAGATCAGACACATCAACCGCAAGGTTGTTGTTGATGGGAAATCAGAGTTGAAGGCAACTCAAACTGTTGTGGCCACATTTGAAGGTCCGGTACTCCCCCAAAGAGTGTGTGCCTATTCACATCTCTCCCAATCGAATTATATCAATTCCCCACTATGGAGTGCTTTAACTGCTGTCGATATGGGCACACAAAGACCAAATGCCGTTCTAAGTCCAGATGCTCCAGATGTGGTGATAACCACTCCACAGAGTCTTCTGACGTGATTCTATCCTGTCTGTTATGTTAGGGCAATCACTTGGTAACAAGTAGGGAATTTCCTGAACAGTTAATAAAGGCAAAAAAATATTAAGACCACCATGGCTGAGAATAACTTATCACATGAGGAGTCTTTTCGGTCTTTCCCGTGTATCATACAGGTCATGTAACGAGGTGTCCTCATCTACCCCCTCCCATCAATCTCAATCATCTTCTCTGCCATTCTCAGGCAATTTTTCCTGTCCTTCAACTTCAAACAGAAAGACTGTCCTTGAAACAAAAAAAAAACAACTTCCCCCTTCAGGGTATGACAATCAAAGACTAGCTAATCAGTCTTTGATTGCCATACCTCATTTTTTATTTATTCATTGGCATGTAGCATTTACGCCATGAGCCAATTGAACACAAATCATAATAAAATAATCGATTGTAATTTCATCGTAATCGATTAAAAACGAACATATTTCAAGTTTAAACTTTAACAACGTTATATGAAAATTTATGAATTTTCATATGACGACGTTTTATAAAAATGTCACAAAAATTATATATTTTACTGAAATCAAAACTATCGATGACTGTTATTGTGATATAATGAACATTGATAACCGATACCATTGTAATATTCGATTCGATTATTTTTACACATTGGTAAAAGTAGCACAGGAATATTTTATCTGTGGTGATCTTTCCCTAATCCTTCCCTAATCCGCCATTAAAAAAGAAAAGTTTTGTTTTCTTTGTTCGATTACTGTAAGAGTGGTGAAAGTATAATTCAAAGTATAGTTATTTCATTATTTTGAAAGCATTTTATTTAAATTTTCCTCATGTGAAAAGTTGTATGTGTCACTCAGGAACAATAGTAGATTGTTAACCGAGGGCTGAAAGGCACCCATTCCTGACGAGATCGCCAATAGTTCAAGGCAGAAATGGGTGCTATCACCCGAGTAAAACACTCTACTTTTCATTACGAATACGAGGAAAGTAAACACAAGCCAGTTAAAATCAAAATTATTTTATTAAAAAACAAAGTCACTTGAAATCAAAATTATTTTATTAAAAAACAAAGTCACTTGAAATTAATATTAACGTTTGTACAGTTATTGAGCGTTAGAGAAGTATTTTTTCCAGGCATATTAATGTTAATCACTAAAAGATAAAAACAAGTTTAAAATATAAAACTTAAGGAAATCACGCCGAAACAGACGCTCGCGGCGAGATAGCTCGCGCGCCAACTTGTGCTAGCCGTAAGTACATCACAATTCGCAAGATGGCGCGCGACCGCGAAAGACGGCCATTTTGAATTTGCGTATTTGGTGGTTTTATCTGTGTCTTAAACAATATTTTAATTTATTTCGCAAATCACATCTCAAATACACAAAGTACATTATATTAATTATAAACATCAAAAAGAATTTAAATGTCAACAAAACTAATAAATGAAGAATTAATCGTTTTATGGCTGTATACCTATACAGGCTGTATACCTATACTACCATTGCGATGTTCAATATAAACTACGCTTCATATTTTTTTTTAATACTTTTCTGCTTTAGAGCAGGCATGTACCTACCACTTTCAGCACGGTGCCTGGATGAACAATGACCCCCTTTCAGAGTATGAGTAATGAAAAATTATTTTCGTCATGGGCGTTAACGCTTGAATCCTTCGCATCGAATCGCTTCACTCTGGATTCAAAGTACCGACCTCGCCGTAAATACATCATTTTGCCCCTTTGAGACACAAATAACTAATAAATTGTGTTGTCCCTTTCTAACTGCAGATATCAAAGTCTAAAAATCGTTATATTTGAACCGCGACTCCCATTCATTTTCATCACATCACACTGGTAGAAATTGTCTGGCAAAAGACAGATTGCCAAGAATAAAAATTGAAGTTCAAGATAAATATTTTTAATATACTAAGATCTGAGTCAGAATAAACATTTCAGAAAATTGGGCAAAATACGGTCAATAATAAATCTTCACTATAAAAAGATGGACTAATTACCTACGTTGTTTAACAGTTTCTTCGTATATTTAGCAAAGGTCCCAAATAATATCAATTGTAAAACTATAAAAAACTGGCGATGAATGCTGCCGAAATTCTAAAGCTTAAAATTACATATATATATCTTCTCCCCATATACTGCACTAGGCATGATTGCCTCGTTGTAATGTTAGGATTTCAGTAAACTTTATCATAATCTGAGATCTAATCACTTTATAAAACTAAAATAATAATAATAATATAATAATAATAATAAAACTATTACTTCAATATTTATTTACTTTCTGACTGACAAATGAATTATTAAAAATATATTTATAGGAAGTATATTGACATTTACAAGTCAACCAACTTAACGGCGAAGGAAATTTGATCCAAGGAGCATTCATCTGTTATTTAACTGTAATTTACGCTACATTCTTCATAATTTGACGACCCGTTTAGCCTAGCGGGTAGTGACAATGCCTACGAAGCTGACGGTCCTGGGTTGGAATCCCGGTAAGGGCAAATATTTGTGTGATGAGCATGAATATTTGTTTCTTAGTCGTGGATGTGTTCTATGTATTTACATAATAAGTATTTAACTCTTTTAAATATATCGTCGTCTAGTACCCAGAACACAAGCCTTGTTGAGCTTAATATGGACCTAGTGCGATTTGTGTAAAATTGTCCACTAAAATTTATTTATTTATATATTTTTTATTCAATATTTTACGGGAATTTCAGTAATCCTGCAATATTTTTGGATGGTTATAACGCCATATAATTAACACAAAATCAAAATGCTTTTCTCAGTATGATGCTCTTTAAAATCTTCTACATAACGAAATGTCCCGAATTCTACCAAGACCACGGATTTTTGGTATGAAATGAAAATTGTTACTAAGTTAATATTTCTGCAGCAGGTCTAGGTTCCTCAAACGGCCGCCAACTAGCCGCCGGGGACCGCCATGTGAGATATAGGTATGTTGACAACGTTTGACTTTGTGCCACGACCAGTGATAGACAAGACAGGTCGAAATGACCTACCAGTTTATTTACCTAGCCGGAATGACTTTAGGCTAGTGTTGATAAGCAGTAGGTAATGAAGATACTGCTGCTAAAAATATAAACATTTATGCATCGCGCTTTGTTTTCGTGAATGGTGCACAGGTCAAGTTAAAGGGCAACGGAAGTCACGCAGACCGATTTAAATTTCTAGTTTTGGGTTCCTCTCGTAAAACTTTATTACCTACGACTAAATTAGGTACATAATTTTAAAATAAATGACAATTGTCGTGAAATTGTCATTTATTTTTTCCACAATTTAAAAAAGCGACCCTACAGTTTAATCATATTAAATATCGTTTAGATCTAATATCATTTTCCTATTCCCTAAATTGCGTACTTCGTATTCGTGTAATGTTGATAATCTGGTAAAATATTAATAGACATGAAACCCAGCAAGAGATAAACAAGCAACATACAGATACACTCCCACGCGAGAAGACCCGATACTTAAGTACCTAGGTATAATGATAGTCTCCGCGCGCCGCACATCAGCCTGGGGTCTCTCGCGCAATAGTGTACAGCGGCCATAATATTACATTGCAATCAAACCCACAATACTTCCTCAATTCGTATGGCGTATTGACTAATATAACAATACTTAAGCTATTAGTGGTAGAAAACCATATCTACTGCAGATAGTATACAGGGTGAATTTCATAAAGTGCACATAATACCTGGATCTGGGTTAAAGAACATCAAAATTCATCGACAAAAATAAAATCTCATCCCTCCCGATGTTTTAATAGCCATTTTGCATATAGCAACTGAAAAATATATGTCGTAGTGTACGAATTGAGCTATAGCTATAGCGTAAGGTAGTAGAAATAAGTACGGTGACACGTTTAATCAAATTCCAAATATACTCAATTGGATTTAAATCACAATGGTAGGGTGGCAGACGTAAAACTTCGTGGCCATGCTCCCTCAGCAATTCGTCCACAACATATTTTTTTGGCGGTTTATTTTTTACAATTATATTGTATTATTCCGGTTTTGTCATGTTTTTTTCAAAACTAATGTTGTTTTTCAACAACCAGCTGATCATCTCAGCTTTCAGTGATGATCGGCATGGTATTTTTTCGGACTGAGTAGAATGATAGGGCGCATTGTCAATGACTACTATGCCGTTTGGTGGCAAGTTTGGTATTAATTTTTCTTGGAGCCACTAAACAAAGTTTTTCGTGTCCATTTCACTGTGGTAATCGCCTGTCTTGCTTTTGCATTTATATAGCAGTTCAGCCCCGGGGATAAATCCATTCTCACCACCAGCATGCACTAGAATCCAGCTTTGACCAGGATGCCAAGTTAAACTCGCGCGCGTAGTACCTCTATGCGTATGGAAAAACGTCTAATCCTTAATGTTTTGCTCAAATAACTTTCAAAATATGTGTAACAATCACAAACTATAAGCAAGTATGTGTTGGCCAGCCAGGTACTTTTTTATAATATTTTATATATAATATATTTTATATATTTTTACAATATATCATTGTTTAACTTTATAACCTAAAACCTGGATTTTCTTGCAAATGCTTTATGCAAAATGCCCTTGAATCAATCATCAGGCCACGCCGCCGCCGCCGAGAAAGCAAGTGCACTTTTCCGTGAGTATTGGGACAAAGCTAGGTAGCAGGTTCGGTGATAGATATATACGGGCGCTGGTAATAATTCCAAACCACCCAACTTGTTTTTTTTAATTGTATTATTCTGGAATTTTTACGAATCCTTTTCACTTGGAAAAATATTTGTAAATATTGGGGAAAAAATATGTTTAAATAAAAATTTGCATGAAAACGTGCACTCGTCGATAGAAGACTATTATACCAATAAATTATTTCATGAGGAGAATTGTCTTAAAGTGTCACATAAGCGAGATAGCTATTTGATATCCTAGAATGCCAAAAGTTTATTTTTGCAAATCCTTTGAAAAATCTTTCAATCGTAATAATTGATGTTACACTAACTTTTTGACAGATTTCACTTCTTTTACAGGAATCACTAATTTTGACAAGCATCATAATTTTTGACCTGGGTCAGTCAAATACCTCACTTACGTGACAATTTAGGAAAAATGTCCTCATGACATTATTTGATGGAATAATAGCCCTATATAGACGACAGACGTGTGTAAAAGAAAGATTTTGCAAAGGTCTTGCAAAAATAAATTTTTGGCCCTCTATGATATCAAATATCCCGCTCATGACACTTGAGGACAATTTCCCTCATAATTTATTTTGTTGGTATGATAGTTATCTATCGACGTGGGCGTGATTCAATTCAATATCTTTGCAAAACTTTTTGATTTTATCTTCTCACTAAGGTTTCGGAAGGATTCGTGTACAAAAACTGGAAAAATTCCGAGTGATTGCCCATCTATAGTGATAGATCAAAAACATTATTGTATGGAACATATGAATTATATTACGAGTCTGCTTTTATAATAATTATACAAGGTTATTTTTATATTACCTTCAATATTTTGGGGGTTGATAATACCCATCACTGGGAACAACTTTCCCCAAGAAACATATTGTCGCAAATGATAAAAAAATTGGGTCTCCCATAGTAACTTGAAAACAGCTAGTAGGGTCAATGTACTGAGCGACGAAATTTTTTCATTTGCGACCGTAATATGTTTCCTGGTGAAAAATGTTCATAATGATGGGTACTATCCATCCTCAAAATAATGAAGCTGATATAAAAATAAGCTTGTAGATAGAGTACAAAGAAATATTTTAAATTGATAAAATAACGTGATTTATTACCTTTTTGGCAGGTGTAAACAGCAAAATCAAAGAAAAGTAAAATCAAAGGAAACATAGTTTTATTTTCAAAAAGCAACAATACTGCATTCAAAGATTTTAAAAATAAAAAATATATACACTTGCTATTTTTTTAACTAGTCAATGAAGTCAATGCTACAGATAAAATTTCTCCAAGAAACATTAGCTCTTATAATCGCCCATCGTACAAGACATCCATGAAATCGAATATTTAGTACAAAAGTTCTTTGATCAACATTACGCAGAACTAAGGTTCCATTTTTAAACGACTTCACAAAATGAGGCTTACAATTCGTCCGGTTTTTTTTTTAATGTATGTTCCCCGATGGCGCCTAGACGGATGGACCGATTTGAAAAATTATTTTTTTGTTTGAAAGGGTTTACCTTCCCATTGGTCCCATAGACACCAAGTCAGGATCTGATGATAGGATCCTGGAGAAATCGAGAGTACTCTTCAAATATTATAGGCAGACCTATAGTGATTTTTGTGTTTTCATAATAACTCAAGCATTTCCTCATGGAAAGCATAATATTGTGATGCGGAACTGATGATGAAGACCACACATGGCCACCAAAACTACTCAATACTAGGTACAAATAATCTACCTACTATGCATTGTTGACGGGCAACGCTTTGCCTAAACCGGTGGACCTAGAGCCATGAAACTTTGTACAGGGGTTCCTTAGGTAGCACTGTAGTTTCTAATCAAATAGGGTTTGCGGAAGTCGTTTTTTTTTAAGTTTTACTTTTTATTTCAATTATTATTTTACTTTTCATCAGAACGCCTCTTAGAAACTATGTTCTAAATATTAGATTTTATGGATATCTTATACGATAGGCGATTGAAAGAGCTAATGTTTCTTGGAAAAATACATCTCTATCATTGACTGCATCGACTAGTGCAAAAAAATACGAGTGTCATTTATTTTTTATTTTTAGCTGTTTTGATTCTCGGGAGCGGCACGAGTTTAAAAAAAATACAGATATCCGTAAGTATGTTATCGTCTTTGTGTTTCCTTTCCAGATATATTCCGCATCTTATATCTTTATTAACAATAATGGTATACCTATATACAAGTACATTAAAATATAACACACCTATAATTTGTAAAGTACACATAAGTAAAATAATAAAACCTATGTAGGTATTTCTGTTTTAGGAGATCAAGCTGTCACCAAAGTATTCCTTCTCCATCTTCGCATTGAAAAGCCCTGACATGTTTTCTCGTGCCTCTTACTCTCATGGAAACTGCTCTTATAACTGTGATTTGTATTTTTACTTTCAGCCAGTACACTATTTGAGAATACGCTTTTCCCCATTTCTCGTTAAGCTTTGATGCGGTTTTTTTTAAAAAACTGTTATATTCAGTTCCTAGGGCTCCATCGCATGAAATAACTAGTGGGGTGAACGAGGCTCTTAGGTCTTCAGCTGCTCGGTCGTATTTTGTGTGTTTCTCTCGGCTATGTCTCTGTGCTGTTTTTTGCCAGGTGAGGTTGCTGTAAGAGGAAGCGTCAGCATTTACTATGCGTACGTCGAAGAACGCTTTCCTTGCAGGTTCCCAAACACTGTTTAGTAACAGATCACCTATAAGTGCTGGTTGATTTATATTTGCATCTTGCATTATAGGTTCTATTGTGCTAGTTCCCCAGGCTAGTTCGGCCCAATTTTTACAATCATCTCTGTGTTGATCATGTCCTTTTTTTATTAATCCTCCTTTCTTGCAGTTTAATGCGTGGTTTAAGTCGAAATTACTCTCTCCACATCCGTCGCAGGCCTGAGGGAGGTTTGCAGATTCATGGGCGTATCTAATAGCTAAAGCATCCCTAAACTGGGTAGCTGTGAGATCAGTATTATTTGCGGTGGTCGGGATGATAGTTAGCCATTGTGAAGAGTTCGTTTCAACGACTCTTTGGAGACATCTTTTCATTTTATTTGTTAGTTTACATATTATGACATTACTTTTTTCAGCGTCTCTCTTTTGCCGCGATAGTTTTTCTTCTTTGATAATATTTGTAGCATGAGTTTGATGTGCTAGTAAGTCTAGATTTTCGTCAGATCTGATGGCGTGTGTTAGTATACTATTTGATTCTATCGATGTTTTATAACAGTCGTTGTTATTCATTGGGTCGTTAATGCCTAGCCCGCCAAGTTTCACCGGTAGGCTAAATAGCTCATGTTCTAGTGACGTTATTTCTCTGTCTAAGATTGATGGTATCAGTGTTGTCATGATGGTTTGTTTTAAAGTGTGAAATTCCTCACAAGTGTTATCCATGACTGTTTGTAAATATCTCCATTCGCATTGGAGTGATTTTGTAAAGGCTGTATGTACAAGTTGTGGGTGTTTTTTACTAGCTTTTGATAGTAGTCTTATACATTCAATCCATTCGTTAACCTTTTCTTTGATGTATTCTTTTCTTCCATTCTCGTCTCCGATGACACCACCTAAAAACCGATGTGAAAGTACAGTCTTCACTCCAAGGTTCCCAAAAAGTCGGTGAGCTTCTTCGGTTGTTTTATTTTTGACTATGATATAGCTTTTTGAAGGTTCTGGGAAATAACCATATTTTGGACCAAGTTTCATCAGTTTTTCTAGCCATTCTTTTATATTTTTTAGTTTTCCAAAACAGGCGGAATCATCAGCATACCAGTTTTGTACATATTTTCCAGGGTCTTTGCAGCTTTGGATTAGGGGTAGAATACCGACTGCATACATTAGCATTGCAAATGGATCACCCTGTGTTGTTCCTTCCTTGCTTAAGATGAAATCCTTTGAGCCTGATAAGCAAATGACTGCGTAACCTCTATAAGTGTTGAATAGAAATATTGCACAGCGCGGCCAGTAGATTCTAGCATTCCAGAGAGCGATTGGGCGACTCAGCGCGTTGAAGGCATTCGCGGCATCTATTAGTAAGAGGCCTTCATCATCTTCACCTTCATTAAAACATTTGGTCATGGCATGAATCCCTCCTTCAATACCCGATTTCATACCTGCACATAGCTGATCAGAGCCACATGCTAGTTGAACATCTAACCCTGTTGCGGTCGCCATGGCTTTTGCAATGATGCGTTGTAGTATTTCACCTATGCCAATAGGGCGGACGCCTGGTCATTTATCCAGTGCTATACCTCTTCTTGCTAATAAAGCTCTTATGCAGTCACAATCGACAATTTCACTGCTGAGTTTTCTAGTTAGTGCTGCGATTGATTCTCTCAGTTCTGAGCTGTGGTTCCCAAAGCGAAGTAGAAGTGATTTACATTGTTCTGAGTCGGTGCCGCTTGGTCCAGCTCCGCCTCACAGTTTTCTAGCAACTTTTTCTATGTGGTTTGAGGTGATATCGACATTCGTCATAATCGGGAGATCAGGTTGGTCTATAAAATCTGATAGCTGTGGGGTAACTTGGTGAGGATGTTTGTCTTTAAATATTTGATGTACTGTTTTATTTCCTATTTTTTCTGATGGGTCCAAGATTCCACCCACAGATCTTTCCGTTATCCATCTATTTGCTTGTCTAATTTTTCCTTGTAACATTAGGCGGCCAAATATTCGGGCAGTATGATCAGCGTCTTGTTTCTGTTTGTTTTTTGAAGCTAGCTTTGAGTTGCACATTAAAGTTTCTGCAATTAATTCATCATAATGACCTGATTTCCACATCTCCAATCTTCTTTGAAGTGTTCGCCTAATATCCTGGCCTGATTTAACCAAATTGTCTCTCTGTAATATTGTACTACATAAGATGAATATTTTTTCAGAGTTTCCTTCTCCTGGTAGGTTGTTTGAGAGTTCTTTTATCTCTGTGGCAAGGAGTGTGGTAAGTTGTCTGCCTGTGTTTCCTTGTGGGATACTATACTGCTTACTACGAAAATTTAAGTTTTTTCCAGCGTTGTCTCCAGATTGAGTCTGGGCCACCTTCGCTATTAATTAATCTGGCATTGAATCCTTTTAGGAAAAAGTATTGGATGGTTTCTGGTATTTGCGATTGGTTTATGGGTTCATGGATTGTTTCGTCTTGTATTTGCCCAGTGGTTTGGCTCATATTTTGAACAGGAGTGGTGGGTGGGTGTAAGTAATCTGGGTGCGATGCGAGGATATGTCTCTTTAGACCTCGTTTTTTGTATTTCTGTGTACAAACCGGGCATGATTCTTTTATTGGTATTTGTCGCAGGGATGAAATTTGTGCCTGTGATGATGATATGTCAGCATCGTCTCCTTCGTCGGCGTCTTCGTCGTCCATTATCAGGGTTTGTGACTTTGTACACTTAATTCACTAGGAATTTACTAATTTTGTATTGAAATACTAAATAAAAATGGGTGTAAATAGAAAAATAAAAATAAATTGAAATATTTTTTTGACGTGACGTCTTGTCAGTTGAAACCATGATAATGAAGAGTCGCAGTCATTAATATCTTACAACAAATATGGAAACGAACGAAACTCTAAGATTTCTTTTGATGGAGGTGACTTGCCGGACAGTCAACCAATGTTTACAGATATTGATATTTGTCCTTATTCAACGAAAGGTAAGATATGGCAAAGCGCATTATTGA
Source organism: Argyresthia goedartella (assembly GCA_949825045.1). Classification (NCBI taxonomy): domain Eukaryota; kingdom Metazoa; phylum Arthropoda; class Insecta; order Lepidoptera; family Argyresthiidae; genus Argyresthia; species Argyresthia goedartella. Next base: position 12,339,462 of record OX463806.1, read on the forward strand.
ATAACTAAGAAATGGACCTACCAAGTACTAGGTACCAAGTACGAAACACAACGTCAAGCGGGCATCAGGTACCAGGCAGGACCTGTATGAGCTGGGCTTTCACTTGGTGCCCGCTTGACGATGAGTTTCGCGACACCCTATCCTATAGGTATGCGTGTGTCTGGTCTGGTCTTACAATCCTGGGAAAAATGAGGAATTGCTTAGTACCTACAATGACATAATTAATAAAACTGGTATTTAACAATCCACTTTTTGTTCTAGATATGAAAAATATGACAAAGAAATGTGAAAGTGGAATTTCAGAAGCTAAATCTATCGAAAAGTCTAATGAGCAAGCTAAGTGACACAAAAAATGGAGATAAAATACCAACTGAGGCCTGTATTGAATGTGTATTTGACAAAGAATTAGACAAAAGAAATTACTACTTTGGGAATTTGTTGATCGGTGAACTACAGTTTTTACCTCCTTGTATGCGATCTGAAGCGTATATGACTATCCTAAAATATGTAGATTCTTTAAAACAAAAGCATCGTAATAGAGGTAATAATTAACAATATTTTTGACGACCACCTCTCACCTAATCTTATAAAATAGTCAATCTATTTAAAAGTCTCAAAGATATTATTGTCGATATTGATTATATTGATTTATAAGTACCTTTCACCTTTAAAAATAAATAATTACTTACTAAGTAGGTATTATAATCTGATGTTTTATTTAACCTTATCTTAATCGAGTTCTGGGAGCATATTAAAATTAAACATTTTTGTTCATAGCAGTTTCGATACTTTTGATATTTATTGAACGTTAATAATTTTAGTCATTTTTAAACAAGACATTACTCCGAATTAGCCTTGTGTCGGTCATGTACGAAGAACGGATAGGAAACGTTACTGTTCAAAGAACGAAAATAAACGTTTTCCTACGCTAATCGGACATTTGGTCTAGGTGTGAAGTTTTAAATTGGAGGAGAGCTGTGCCAGTCTTTTCCTGGGTCTTAAATTTCGGTTAGTCGGCATTTGCTCTTGACGGGTTTTATAGAACTCAGGGTGTTCGCGAACGAACTTACAGGTTTCTAGGATGTACATACAGGTTAGTGTTAAAATGTTTAGTTCCCCAAAATATGGTTTGCAACTATCGGTCGGTTTTACACTTGAGACATTTGTACTATTTCCCCACAATATTATTCTGTAACTTAGCCACGCATAGGCGTGGGCATAGGCCCATAGGCGTAATAAGTAACTAGAGCAGTTTTCTGGTCGGTAGACCTCTATATTTCACGGAAAGCGTAAACAAATTTTGATAATTTTTAATTTAATTTTTCAATGTGTTTTTTCCAATTTATATATGTGTCGATATTAAGTCCAAGTAGCGAAAAATTATTTATTGAATCAAGCTTAATGTCATTAAATTGAAAATTTATATCTATAGGTTTTTTTTGAAAAGTATAAAAAGGAATTAACTTTGTATTTTTTTAAATTTATTTGAAGGTTATGTTCTTCTAGACAGTTTATGATATTATTTATAAATTAATGCGGAAATTAAGAAATTGCATCAAGAGGTTGCTGACATAACGGCAATGTTAAAAAACGTACTGGAATCCGTGGCAGGTTTCGGTTCTAAAATGAACACCTTGATTTCCCGGACGGAACTGGTAGAATCAAAGTTAGAGACTCTTGGAGGTAGAGCTCTAAATGCGGTACAGGAGACTCCAGTTTACATGGTAACGCAACCATCTGCTATGAACCAGCAATTGACACCGGCGGGGATGAAGGCCAAAACTAGCACCGGAAGTACTTTAGCGTCAAAAGCTGTAGAAAGACCCAAGATTGTGGAGAAAAAAATGGCTTCGATCCGACCGGAGTTAGAAGGAAAGAGAGAACGGGCAACACCATTTGCCCAAGGTAAGCCCTCACAGGAGATACGCAAGGGAAACTCGTCTGAGGTGCCAAAAAATGCGTATACGTTAAATGAACCAGAAGACGGAGAAGGATGGACAGAGGTCCGGAAAAAAACACGTCGTCCGCAATCCTTGTGCTGTCTAGCGGGACCGAGCGTCACCACATTGCAAGCCATCCAGCGCCGCAGATACTTGCACTTATGGAATATGCGGTCGGGATTGGAAGACGTTCAGGCATATCTCCAGCAAGTGTGTGCTCCAGAAACCGGAACCGTAGATGAACTGACGCCGAGGGGCGACTATAAGTCGTATAAAATAGGCGTCCCGGCTGATTTGTATGATAAATGTTTTTCTGTCAACATGTGGCCTGAGAATGCTAGGGTGAAGTCATGGAAGTCCCTTTCGAGGAATTTGGCCGAGAAAAGACTCACGGAAGTAGTACTGGTAGGCACAAAGGTGGGGATTTGGTGACAATCTGCTACCAAAATACCAGGGGATTGCGCACTAAACTGAACAGCTTTTATACTAGCGTGTTAGCCGCCAATATGGACTTGATTGCGGTAACAGAAACAGGCATTAATGATATTGTTCACGATGGAGAGCTTGTTCCTGATGGATACACATTGTTGCGAGGTGACAGGATGGATGGGCGCAAACACGGAGGAGTTTTGCTGGTCGCAAAACCTACACTGCAGCTGAAAGCGATTCCGTTCCAAGATGGTATAAACATCGACGCCGCTCCTTTTGAAATGGTTTCTGCGACTGTGCATCAGCATAATAAGTCCTTATTAACGTGCATTGTATTTTATATACCGCCAAATTCAAAACATAATGAATATGTACAAATGTTGAATATAATTGAGAATATATGTGTTAAATATGATAATGTATAAGTTTTAGGCGATTTTAATTTGTACTCTGCAACTATAGATACTATAAGTTATTTTGAATATTTTATGACCTTCTGCGAGTTCCGTCAAAGAAACTTTGTCGAGAACTGTAATGGTAGAACACTGGACTTAGTTCTATCAATGCTGGGTGAGAGCGACGTCAAGGTAGAGTTGGAGAGCGACTCCCTTGTCCCAAAGGTAGACCCACAGCATCCGCCCTTGGCCGTCAGTGTCTGGAGCAATGTAGTGCTAAACTCTACTGTTGACGGATCTGGGAAGCAGGTGTCACCACCGGATCTAGGTAATTCTGAGCACAGGCCGCGGTGGAACTTTCGCAAGGCCGACTTTCCTCTCCTATATAGCTCTCTGATGACCGCAGACTGGGCACCTCTCTATGCTTCAAAGGATGTAGAGGGGGCGGTGCAGTGCTTGTATACAACCATGATAAATTTATTAGATAATTGCACTCCAAGAAAAAAGCGTAGAACCGGGTACTCTACCAGATACTGTTATCCGGAATGGTACACGGCGGACTTAATACGCGACATTAAACTTAAAGCTAATCTTCACAAAAAGTATAAAGCTAGTAAGTCTCAGTGTGATTATGAAACGTTCTCTAAAAGTAGAGCCCTCGTCAAGAGCAAAATTGTTATGAGGCATGACAATTTCAAGCAAGAGTTCAAGCTCAACTTACAAAGGATCCGAAATAGTTCTGGAGCTACGTCAAAAAGAAACGTTCTAAACGTAGTAGTCCAACCCGTGTCACCAAGAATGGCGTTGCTATAGCCGACGAGGTATGTGCACAAGAGTTCGCGAGATATTTCGAGTCTGTCTACGCTGAGGTGCCACCGCGGTTCGACGCGGAGGCGGCTTTGAAAGGGAGTGGGAGCGCCCGGGTGCACGTCGCACAGCTCACACTCAGAGATGTGCGCGCTGCCCTGACTCAGCTAAAGCCAAAGCACTCCGTTGGCCCTGATGGCATACCACCTTATTTAGTTAGGGACTGTAGGAGGGTGCTGGACAGACCGTTGCTCTACCTCTTCAACCTGTGTCTGGAAAGCTCTGAATATCCCGATGTCTGGAAGATTACGAGAGTTATTCCAGTGCCAAAAGATGAAACAGGGTCGGATGTCAGTGGCTACAGACCAGTAGCGGTTCTGTCCACGTTTGCAAAGGTCTTTGAGTCGGTGTTACAACGTAGTATATACCTCCAGATGAGAGAGCAGGTTTCGGACGCACAGCACGGGTTCCGACCAGGCCGTAACACCGCCTCTAACCTTCTGTGTTTTGTGTCTTACGTAACGCCTCCACTTGATGCGCGGGGGCAAGTAGATGTCGCTTACTTCGACTTTAGAAAGGCCTTTGATACAGTGGACAACGACGTCCTTCTGGAGAAGTTAAGTGGGGTCGGCTTTACTCCCCAACTTATGCGGCTTTTTGTGAGCTATCTTAAGCACAGAAGACAGTATGTGGAATACGCGGGTTCTACATCAGAGTCGTATTTCACATTTTCTGGCGTTAGTCAGGGCAGTAACTTGGGGCCTTTAGAATTTATTATTATGATTAATGACCTTCCGAAGGTCATTAAGGACGCTGTCTGTCTCTTGTCTGCGGATGACCTCAAGTTATTCCTGGAAGGAAGGGACATCTCGGATTGCGAAAAGCTGCAGAGGGATATAGATCGTGTGGTTGAGTGGAGCAAACACAACAAACTGTTCTTCAATGTTGGGAAGTGCGCGTTGATGTCTTACACCCGCGTACGCGAGCCTTTCCACCATAAGTACTCGGTAGATGGGGCAGAAATGACGCGGGTAAGAGAGGTCAAAGATCTTGGAGTGCGTATGGCCACTGATTTATCGTTTTGTAATCACATTGTAGATGTCACTAAGCAAGCATTTAAACAGCTCGGATTTGTAATGAGACAATCAAGGGAGTTTAGGAGCATTGAAACTATAAGTGCCCTATACAATGCTTTGGTTAGAAGCAAACTAGAAAGTAGTGCGATTATCTGGCACCCACATGAAGCGAAATATAGTGTCATGGTGGAGAAAGTGCAAAACCGATTTGTTAGGTACTTATATCTGAAGCTGTACGGAGTCTATCCTTTCTTCCCGCTTATGTATCCAACCCTGTTCGTGTTGGGCATGGTTGGTTACAATGAGCTGGGGGTGAGGAGGGGCCTCGCACTTTCTTCTTATGTATTTAAGGTTTTCCGAGGAATGCTCGAAAACCCTCTGGTGTTGGCGAGGTTGGGACTGTATGTGCCGAACAACTACCTCCGAGCAAGGAACCATAAGTTGTTCTATATCCCGCTGGCGAGGACGGGGATGCTGCGGGAGGCACCTGTGATGAGGGCTCTCGCTCTCTTTAATGATATAACAGAGAGAACCGAGGTGGACCTGTTCCAATGTTCTTTGACGGGATTCGCAAGGGTCGCCACTTATTGTCTGTGTTATAGATAAGATTTATTTATAGCTTTTTTGTCCTTATATTTACTGTCTGTTTGTGTCGATTTGGTTTTTACTGTGATGTCACAAGCATGTATGTTTATAAATAAATAAATTAAAAATATATATATATATTAATATTGTGTGAAGGTTTTCGTTCAGTTCTTGGTTATTTGTGCATGAAGTAAGTATAGACATATCGTCAGCGAACAGGACACTAGGGTCATCTACGGATTTGGGCAAGTCGTTTATGTAAATTAGAAATAGTAAACAACCAATCACACTTCCTTGTGGAATGGAAGCGTTTATATCCACGGCATCTGACCGGACTTTAATCATTTCTTTTCTTTCTGTGTTATAATATTCTAGTTCTACTAGTTGCTTCCTATTTGTTAGGTATGAAGCAAACCATTTATGTGAGATGTCCCGTATTCCCATATTATATAATTTATCTAATAAACTATTATATTGCACTCTGTCATAGGCTTTTGACAAGTTTATTAAAATCCCTACTGCGTATTGTTTGTTATTTATAATATTGAGAGCCGTTTGACAATATTTAATACCGCTAATGACGTGGATCGCTTTTTTCGGAAACCGTTTTGGCTTTCGTCAAAGAGTTTGAATTTCTCACAGAATGTGTACACACGATTACACATCGCTTTTTCAAATATTTTTGAAGCTATTAGAAGCAAAGCAATTGGACGATAGTTGTTTGTTTCTAATTTGGAATCTTTTTTGTGTACAGGTTTTATTAGTGCTATTTTCATAAGGTCTGGGAAAATACCTTCGTTGAACGATTGATTTATCATTATATAGAATGGCAACGTTAACTCCTCTGCGCATTGTATGAATAGGCTTGGTGGTAATTCGTCTACGCCACAGCTATTTTTCATTTTTAATGATTTTATTATATAATAGACTTCGCGATTGCTTACATGGTATAAGAACATTGAGTTTTCCGGTGGATTAAGCGCGGGACGGCCACCTGATGAGATTGATCTGTTTTGTCCTACAGAAGCGAAAAATTCATTAAATATGTTTGCTACTTATGTATTATCTGTGATTTTTTGATTGTTGGTTTTTAGTTCAATATTTGTCTTTTCCCTTTTTCCCTTTCGTTATTTTTGTCTAATAATGCGAACCAGTCAATAGTTTTTAAACGAGATTAAAATAATTGAATGTTTCTTTCACAGTATATTCTTTTTGTTGCATACCAAGTTATTTTTTGCGTCATTTGGGATACCTGATGGCTTATAGTTACACCTTTATGGCTTGAAAACCCTAGGTCTACTACCTTAGTTTCTAATGTGCTTTTATTTGTATTTGTAAATATTAAATCCAGACAAGTTGATGATGTTGGTGTATAATGTGTTGGCTCGGTAATATATTGCTTGAATTTAAACTCTAACATGAAATCTAAAAGTTTTGTACTTTTTGGGGTTGTTTGTAGCATATCTGTATTAAAGTGTCCTCCTATAATAACAGTAAATTTGTAATATTTCTCTCTGATAAAGTTTAATATTTTATCTAGTTTGTTTAATATGTATGCTTCGGAACGCACCGGTTTTTTCGTTGCGCGGATCGACCGCGAGTGATCGGAACATCACTAGCAGCTGTCACTTGTATAGAAACGAGATGACGAGTTAGAGGTTACATTTGCACAGGGAAAAAATGTCGGCGTCAGGTATTCGGGCCTTGGCGGAATGTTAATTATAATAATATCGTAACAATCGTCGGGAAATAAGTAGATTTCACGCCATCGGAGTGAGTGCTTCGTGCTGTGAAAGGTTGAAGTGGTCGGTCCCCAATTCGTCGCGTTCGGATAGCGACCCATGTGGTCGGATACGTGGCATCACGACGGCACCGGCGGCGGACTACGACAGCTGTAAGATTCGACTCCCATCAACCCCCACCCTTGTGTTCCTCATCCCGTGCTCCTGCCTCGAATTGAGCTTTCGAATTCCGGTCCACGGCGTCAAGGTCAGTACTACTTGTGACATTCCATGGTAAAACAACCCTACCAAGATTCCACCCCGTTCGGTTGAGGCGTGGATTTAATCATTTTGGTAGCAGAGCGTGGTTTCCTAGTGGGAAATCGATTCACGGTCGGTTGTAGGGTTGTTTTTTGCCACATTGTAGCTGGGAGAGGGTGGGTACCTCGGATTGGTCGGCAATAATTTTGTGAGTAAGTCTTGTGGTCGGTATACCACAATTTAGGTTCATTTTCGGTTAGTGAACGTATAATTGACGATTTAGTTAATGATTATTATAAATTTGTAGTCGGAAACTACTGTTTGTAAAGGATTATGATTGTAAAGGAATAAAGGATTGAACGGTCATTCCGCGAAGTAACTATATTGTAGGACTTGTGGTAGAACGTCGGGTTCTATAGTACTGCAGTGTTATTTCTGTTTACAGAGCAGGGTCAGGCTATTTAAGGGGTATTAAGCTGATTTTGCTGACCTCAGAACAGTTCAGGACATTGATACTAAGCAACCATTGACATCGACAAATTATGACGGATTTGCATTTATGACGGGACAATATCAAGAAAAGGATCAAGAGGACAAAATAATCTTTTTGTTGGATTCTGGAGCATCGGATCACATAACGAACAGGGATGATCTTTTCCTTGATCTATCTGCTAACCCCACTTAAAATTTCAGTAGCTAAGGATGGTGCATTTATTTCAGCTACCAAAAAGGGAACCCTGCGTGTTACCAGTGACACGGGCGTTCAAGGAGTCTTGGAGGACGTACTGTTCTGCAGTGAGGTCCCATACAACTTATTGTCAGTATCAAAGATGCAAAGGGCGGGACTGACAATAATTTTCGACGAAAATGGAGCCAAAATCATAAAAGACGGTACAGTAATAATGACAGGTAGGTCAACCAATAATTTAATTGCTGTAGATTTTGTAGCGTCTGTTAACATGACTCACCCGAATTACCAAGCATGCAGCAGTGCCCAAAATAATTATACTTTGTGGCATCAACGTTAAGGACATATTAGCAAGACGAAATTCTTAGAGCTAAAGAATAATAAAATGGTTGATGACACAGAGCAAATTATTCCAGTAATGCCAAACGATGATTTATGCGAAGCGTGTACAAGCGGGAGACAGAGTCGATTGCCATGCCAAAGGTAAAAGTCATATTAAGCGACCATTAGATATACGTACATAGTTCATTCTGACGTCTGTGGACCCATCACTCCTACAACAGTTGACAACAAAAACTATTTCGTGTTATTTGTTGACCAGTACACTCATTACTGTGTTACCTACCTGCTAACTTACAAATCCGATGTATTCGCGGCATTCACAGATTTTGTTTCAAAAAGTGAAGCAAAATTTAACACCAAATTAGTTAATTTGTATTGCGATAATGGTGGAGAGTATTTATCTACCGAAATGAAAAGCTATTGTGTTGAGCAGTTGAATGGTGTTTCTGAACGAATGGTACGAACTATAACCGAAAAAGCTCGTTCAATGATAAACGGTACACAACTAGATAAACAGTTCTGGGGCGAAGCAGTGTTAACTGCTGTGTATTTGATAAATATAATACCAACTAAAGCTCTCAGACAAACACAAACACCATTTGAAATGTGGCATAGTAAAAAGCCTCAAATTAAATATCTGAAGGTTTTTGGTTCAACTGTGTATGTTCATATCAAAACGCATAAAGCAAAATTTGATAACAAGTCATGGAAAGGTGTCCTTATGGGATATGAACCAAACGGTTACAAAGTTTGGAACCCAGAAAGCGAAAAATATGTTGTAGTCAGAGATGTTATAGTAGATGAAATAAATTTTCTGCAGTCCAGGCCTACGCAAAAGCCTGAAGAGAATATTCAAAATTCTCATGACAAAACTGATAACGAAAATATGCCTAAATCAGTGTCACCAAAGTTTCAGAACTCTGACAGATCGAAATCAGATAACGGTAAATCTGATGATCATATTTGCCCGACTAAAATTCGCAAAATAAACCATGACGTACAATCTGATCTAACGGTTGGTGTAAATAATGAGAATAGCTCTTACCGGATGCAGGACACAGAAAATATTAATGTTGACACTGAACTGAGAAGGAGTGATAGGCTCAAAGGTCAGCCACCTAAATCTTATACAGAATATGATGATGACTATCTGATGTGCGCTTATTCCACTTTATGTAATTACCTAAATCTTACGACGAAATCAAAATACGAGACGACAGAGTTCAATGGGAAGACGCAGTTAGGGATGAATTAAATTCTCTCTCTATAAATAACACATGGACTCTTGTACCAAGGCCTGAAAACAAAAATATCGTAGACTGTAAATGGATTTTTACAATAATACATGATGAATTCGGTAAGCCTTTACGGTATAAGGCTCGCCTTGTTGCTAGGGGTTTCAGCCAAGAATATCTAACGGACTACAATGAAACATTCGCGCCAGTAGCTAGGATAGCCAGTTTCAGACTATTGATAGCCTTTGCTAACCAATTCAATTTGTCAGTCCACCATATGGATGTTAAAACAGCATTCCTCAACGGTGAGTTAAAAGAGGAAATCTATATGAAAATTCCTGACGGAGTAATTGGCAAGGACAATCATGTCTGTAAATTGAACAAGTCCCTTTATGGACTGAAGCTGCTAGGTGTTGGTTCGAGGTATTTGAAAAATCTCTTAAAGAAAAGGGTTTTCTAAATTCAGCAGTGGACAGGTGCATTTATGTACTAGATAAAGGTGATGTTCATAAAAACATTTATGTAGTTCTTTATGTAGATGATTTGGCCATAGTTTGCGGTGACATTGAAACAATGAAAAACTTTAAAATGTATTTAATGAGCAAGTTTGAAATGAAAGACTTGAATGATATAAAGTTCTTTCTAGGTATAAAAGTTACCAGGTACGATGATAAAATAACATTAGATCAAAGTGCATACATAAAACTTGTTCTGAGTAAATTTAATATGAAAGATGCAAATTCAGTAAAGACCCCTTTAGAAAGTAAACTGAATTATGAGGCTTTGAATTCTGACGAGAAACATGACGCCCCATGTAGAAAAGTCATAGGTTGCTTGATGTACATCATGTTATGCACTCGACCTGACTTAAGTACAAGTGTAAATATACTAAGTAGGTATGTAAATAAAAATAACATAGAGCTATGGCAGTGTCTCAAAAGAGTACTGAGGTACTTAAAAGTTACTATTGAATTAAGGCTGTGTTATCAAAGGTGTCAGGACTACAAAAATATTCTATGTGGATATGTAGATTCTGATTGGGGTGGTAATGATACAAAAGACAGAAAAAGTACAACTGGATATTTATTCAGAATTTTTGATAATTGTACAATTACTTGGAGTACAAAGAAACAAATGTCTGTCGCAGCTTCATCTACTGAGGCTGAATATATGGCATTATTTGAAGCTGTGAGGGAGGCGTTGTGGCTTAAATCTCTTGCGATTAGTATCAATATGGTTATAGATCAGCCTATTCTGATCTATGAGGACAACAATGGGTGCATAAGTATTGCCAATAACCCATCAAACCATAAGCGATCTAAACATATTGATATTAAATATCATTTCTCAAGAGAGCAAATTGAGAAAAACGTAATAAAACTCAATTACATACCCTCAGGTCAGCAGCTGGCGGATGCTTTGACAAAGCCGTTGCCTGCCATCACTTTTCAAGGAATGAGAAGCCAGATGGGTGTAGAATAGTTTTCTGTATTTGTGTTGATGAACTTAGAATTACATTTTTTTGTTGTTGTATATAATGTAATTAATGAGTTCTATAAATTCATTTCATGAAGTGAATTAAATGATTTGATTAGGTTTTTCTGGGTTTTCCCTAATCCTGAGCAACGAATGTTGGATCATCATATTGTATTTTTCCCAGTGAAAACTTGAAAGTTATACTCGGTCCGTTTAGTTAAATTAGTTTTTTTATTGTATAATGAAAATTAATTTTTGAGCGGGCGTGTTGAATTTATTATTTCATTTGCAAAAATCAATTGATTACTTATTAAACGATTTAAATATGCAAAAGTAAGGCCATCTTTTTATGTTTTTTTTTATCGTACTGTCAGTGCTAGGAGTCGGTCGATATTGCTTTCAAGTGACATATATATATAAATAAAATCTCAATTAAACTATAAACGGTGTTTGCTATTTATCCGAATCATAGCCCCATAATACCAATAGCTGGCTCACCGCGTGTTACGGGCGGGTGTCAGATGGCACCTATGAGTGGCGCGAAGGCTGGGAGCCGACCACCTTCTGCGCCACCCTGCCCGTCGCTCTGGGAGGCGAACAGGGAGGCGAACAGTCGGATGTCGCCCCCATTCCTAGAGCGCCCCAGGTTGGATCCGCTCTCCCCCATCCATCCACGGTGGCCACCGGGCACACCGTACACCGTCCGGTATGGTCGGATACCGGGACAGCGAGGGGCCTATTATCCGGGTTGGGACCCTTTGATGTACATACGGTCTGATATGCCGGTTGCGTATCAGCAGCCGAGTTACTCCAAGGCCGACGGAGGTCTCAGCGGGTTCGGATCCCGCGGAGGTTCCCGCTATGGACACGCCGCCCACTTACAGGGTGCCGCCACTCCACAGACGGTCATGCTCCCCACCGCCTCTGTGATAGCGTGGAGTTCGGACGGCAAATCATGTGTGGCACGAGCACTATTGGACTCGGGGGTCCAGGGGTGCTTAGTCTCGTGCAACCTTGTAAGACGGTTGGGCATTTCGGTAAGGGAGTATCCACATTCCATTCGGGGAATTGGGAACACGGAAGTCGGTTCCGTTAAGGGAGTATGTCGGATTACTCTCTCGTCACGGGTGGATTCATCGGTGAATCTGACGGTCACGGCATTAGTCATGCCTAATGTGATGGGCTCACACCCTCACGTACGGTTGTCGCCCTCGGTGCGACAGTTGGTCGCTGAGTTGTCACTGGCTGACCTGGAGTTCGATATTCCGGGCCCAGTAGACATTTTATTGGGTGTCGATGCCTTGGGATACCTGTTAGTGCCAGGTGTCCACGTGTTGCAGGCGACTGGTCTGGTTTCGGTCAACACCAGACTGGGCCATGCGGTAATGGGTCCGGTCATGCCGGCTGCCCCACGCCTAGCCACTAGTAGTCCCTTATTCGGTTCTGTACTCTCGGAGGTGATACAGAAGTTTTGGGAGGTGGAGGAACCACCTACGGTCCGCCGGTTGGACCCGGTTGAAGAAGAGTGTGAACAGTTTTATCGGAACAGTACTGGTCGCCTTCGGTCAGGTCGATTGTGTCACGCTCCGGAGTTAGTTGGACATCCCTTGTGGTGGGGTCCAAAATGGTTGACTCAAGCGGAATCGGATTGGCCAATGAGTCCACGCGTTACCTCGGCGAACGGCGCCTTGACAGTCGGTGTCTGTACGACGCAACCAGAGCCGGAAGAGGAGTTCAGCCTGCTGGAACGGTACAGCTCGCTCGACAAGCTGGTCAATGTGACCGCCTGGATCTTCCGATTTGCGCGGAATTGTCGCAATTCTGAGGCGCAACGGGTGCGGACACAGGTCCTGACACCACGGGAACGGAACCATGCGTTGTTCGCATTGGTACGGAACGTGCAGACGGTGCACTTTAAGTCCGAACTTGACATTCTGAGACGCGGACGCGTCCAACTGAAGGGAGCTGTGGCTCGGCTCAACCCGTTTATTGACCCTCAAGGATTGCTGAGGGTAGGAGGTCGGCTGCGGAATGCCAACCTGCCTTATGCGGCTCGCCACCCGTTGTTACTCCCTAGGAAAGGGAAGTTGGTCGAACTGTTGATACAGGATCGACACATTCGGAATGGGCATGTCGGATGCCACGCCTTGATGGCGTTTCTCCAGCGCGAGTTTTGGATTCTATCGGGAAGACGCTTAGTGCGTAGCGTCGTATTTCGGTGCCTGCCTTGTTATCGGGCCAAGGCGGCTACGATGCAGCCCCAGATGGGCGATTTGCCCTCGGATAGGGTTAACGAAATCCGGCCCTTTGCAGGTGTCGGAACGGATTTCGCGGGACCATTCATGGTCAAGTCTTCACAGCTACGGAACGCCAGATTAGTGAAGGCATACCTGCCTTCGTGTGCTTGGCCACGAAGGCAGTCCACTTGGAGGTGGTCAGTGACCTCACTACAGAGGCATTTATCGCATGTCTAGATCGGTTCGTCTCACGAAGGGGCCTCCCGACATTAATCCGTTCGGACAACGGCACAAATTTTGTCGGAGCCAGGCGATATCTGCAGGAGGTCACTCAATTCTTGAACGGTAACCAGGACGCCATCGGTACGGCTTGCTCCCGACGAGGGATTGAATGGGTTTTCAGTCCGCCGGGATGTCCTCATTGGGGAGGAATTTTTGAGGCTGCGGTTAAATCGGCTAAGTCGCACCTGACGAGGATCATCGGTGAGACCTCTCTACGCTTCGAAGAGCTTGCGACGCTGTTCTGTAAAATTGAAATGACACTGAACACGTCCGTTGTGCCCGCTCAGTTCGGATCCAAATGATTTGGAAGCGTTGACGCCGGGTCACTTCCTGATAGGTCAGCCCCTTAACGCCCTGCCAGAATACCCATTCGGTGATGTTAAGTTAAGTCGGTTAACTAGTTGGCAGATGTTGCAGCAGATGGCACAAGATTTTTGGAAACGGTGGTCCCTTGAGTACTTGCACATCTTGCAGCAGCGCCTTAAGTGGACTGACCGGACGAGCCCCCCTCAAGTCGGTGATTTGGTGCTGATTAAGGATGCGAACCTGCCATCACTGAGATGGAGACGAGGACGGATCGTCAATTTGTACACGGGTCGGGATGGCACGCCTAGATCAGCAGAAGTCAAGGTGGGGGACTCGGTCCTCAAGAGAGCGGTCGCAACACTTTCTCGCCTTCCTATTGATTAGGGACAGGTTCGGGCCTGTCCGGGCGGGTGACTGTTTAATATTTATGCTTCGGAACGCACCGGTTTTTCGTTGCGCGGATCAACCGCGAGTGATCGGGACATCACTAGCAGCTGTCACTTGTATAGAAACGAGATGACGAGTTAGAGGTTATTTTTCCACAGGGAAAAAATGACGGCGTCAGTTATTCGGGCCTTGGCGGAATGTTAATTATAATAATTTCGTAACAATCGTCGGGAAATAAGTAGATTTCACGCCATCGGAGTGAGTACTTCGTGCTGTGAAAGGTTGAAGTGGTTCGGTCCCCAATTCGTCGCGTTCGGATAGCGACCCATGTGGTCGGATACGTGGCATCACGACGGCACCGGCGGCGGACTACGACAGCAGTAAGATTCGACTCCCATCACACCCCACCCTCGTGTTCCTCATCCCGTACTCCTGCCTCGAATTGAGCTTTCGAATTCCGGTCCACGGCGTCAAAGGTCAGTACTACTTGTGACATTCCACTGGAAAACAACCCTACCAAGATTCCACGCCCTTTCGGTTAAGGCGTGGAATTTAACATTTTGTGGTAGCAGAGCGTGGTTTGTTATTGTTTGCAGTCTTCTTGTGCTGGCCTTCGGCCTTGCTCGTGTCGTACACGACGGCCCCCCGGAAGCCGTGAGCCCTCTTTATGGACTCTGCTACGGCCGCTATTGTCACTTCGTCCTCTTCGTCAACAGACATAATGATCGGCTCCACGCTCTCGTAGCTCCTCAGCACCCACAGGAACAACCTGGCCAGGTCCAGAGAGTAGATGAACTGGCGAAGGGGCTTGCCGCTTCCCATCACTGATAATGTTTCACCCTGGCTCTGCATAGTGTCGTCCATGCGGCGTATGAGGGCGGGGATCACGTGACTGGACTCCAGACTGAAGTTGTCGTGGGGACCGAACACGTTGCACGGAATCACCGACGTGAAGGTGCAGCCGAGCTGCTGGTGGTAGCCTCTGTTCAAAACATCAACCATTCGTTTGGCATAGCTGTAGCCGTAGTTTGACGTATGGGGAAGTCCATTGTGAACCATAGTCTCGTCAATAGGGTAACTAGTCTAATCCGGGAAAATACACGTTGAGAGACAGGAGACAACTTTCTTCACTTTATTATTGTAGCTCACATTGAGAACGTTATCATTTATTGCAATGTTTTCCCTAAAAAAGTCCAAGTTATGGGCCATGTAGTGAAACAGCCCCCCAACCATCGCAGCCAGATGAATCACATGAGTCGGCTTCACTCTGTCAAATAACGCCTCTGTTTGGGCTTTGTCTCTCAAATCCCCATCTTTGGAGCCACAAAAGACCCACGTCTCATTCTGTGAACTTTCCGAGCCTTGCTTCTTCTCTTCCTCGACTATGGTCCTTATCGCCTGCCCGACCAGGCCAGAGCCCCCAGTTACCAGTACCACATTCATAAAATATGACCTCCTTTCTTCTATTCCAGTATACGGTAACAATCGTTATATTTTCCTTTTTTAGTATTACGCACGCTTTAATAACATATTCTATAGACATGTCAGCTATTTCTTGTATTTCTTCGCTTTCTATATCTTCTTGTAAGAGAATACAGACGCCGCCTCCTACGGCTGCTAATGCTAATGCTAATGATGCTGCAAATTTGTAGCCGCTGAACTTAAGTAGTTTAAGTTTTTCTTCTGTGAGCCAAGATTCAGTTATACATATTGATTGATATATGGAGTCTTGATCTATGAAGGATTCTACTAGTTCTTGTTTATTGAAGATACTTTGGAAATTTTGATATAATATCTTAAAATGTTAAGCTGGGTCTTCGAAAGGAACCAATTCTTGTGTTATCATTCATGTTGTTGTTTTCGGTTTCTGTTTCTTGTTGATCGTTTTTCGTCTGTCTTCCTTCTATGTAAAGTAAATTATTCTTAATGACTGCATGTAATCCTTTTTTCCGAGCAATAAACATTTCTTCAAGCATCTTCTTAAGATTTTCTCTTGATTCTTTATCTAAATATTCTGTGACGGACAAATTTGTTCCTTGAAAGTAGTGTCCATTTTCTACTATGTATCTAGTCATTCTTTTGCTTATTAGTTCTATAACAAGCTCATGTCAATGAGGTCAGTCGACGAGTATTTGCTACTTTTCACTCTCTCAGGAAACTTCAGTACTTTTTGCCTCGACAGACCAAAATCACTCTCGCTCAGTCTCTCCTTCTACCCCTCATCGATTATGCTGATGTCTGCTGGGTCAGTGCTAACGAAGCATTACTGAACAAACTCGAACGACTTCAAAATCTCGGGAGTCGGTTTATCTTTGTGCTGCGCAAATACGACCATGTATCACAGCATCGCAAAGAGCTGAAGTGGCTGCCAATACGTCTTCGTCGGGATTCTCACATCCTCAACATCCTCTACAACATTTTACGCAATCCACGCTATCCAAACTTCTTACGAGACCGTTTTCCATTTCTTTCTTCCAGCAGGCCTCGGAGAACTCACGCGCTTTCAATGCTCACAACCCCACAGCATATCACCGCGTCCTATGAGCATGGGTTTAGATTCCGGGCCATTCAATTGTGGAATGCACTCCCCTGCACTATCAGGGACAGTCCTTCTCTTAATATATTTAAAAGTCGCGTGAAGAAGCATTACCTTTCTCTTTAGAAATCTAAGTAGTATGTTTGTATTTATTAGTATATTTATTTAAAAAATATATATATTTATATATTATTTATGTTTAGCATGTACGAGTAGATTATATGATATTTATGTAAGCCCTCGTATATTAAGTTAATATTGTTTTATATTAGTTATTTAGATATAACATATATCTAACCATATGTTAATTATTTAGATATGTACTAAATTATATTGTTGTACACATTGTCACCCCTGCTCAGCAATCGACCATTCCCATCCTTATTTGGTTTGCTGGAAGACATCTCTTATTAGAGATAAGCTCGCCTTTGTACACTATTTTTATGTAAGTCTTGTTGTCCATATATTAGTTGTGTGCAATAAAGAAATTATGAAATTATGAACAAGCGGGCGAGCAGTGTTTCTGTATTTTCCGATTCTTTTTGTGTCTTCGATATACCCAAGTAGATCTACATGGAGTATGTCTTTAAAGATATCGATTATTCTGTAGTACAAATCGTTCTCGTGTTCCCCGTAATATTCACTAAGCCCATGGAGCACTATTTTTTGTTATTAATTTCACGTGTTATTTGTGGTGTTGTCTGAGTATTTTTATTTTTATTCAGGATTTCATTTATTTTTTGTTTTATTTTCCGATTTTCTTTGCTAAGATCTACTTTTGTAATTAGGTTTTTGATATCTGCTTAGTGTAGATATTCTCTTAGTGTAGATATTGCTTTTCCTATTTTCAGTTTAACTGTGTTTTGTATTTCTTGTATTATTGTCCTGTTGTTGCCTTTGAGCTGTGAATCAAACATTTCTCTTAGGTTTTGGAGTGTTAGTTTGTTAGGTGCCCGGGTGGAAGTATCATATGGCATCGTGTAATGTGCTTTTTTGCTGTTGTTTCAGAGCTGATGGTGTCTCCCATTAGGTCTGTCTTATCCAAAATTGATGTATCCATTTTGGGTTAATTTTTTTCTGTACGTGACTGTATCAATTGGGTTATCTTCACTAAATGAGGCTGTGTTTTGGGTTTCGTTTTGGTTTCTATTTACTGTGGGTGAATAAACATTTTCTATTGGTGTCGCTTCGTTTCTATTTCTTCGATTTTTAAGCTTACATGTCGGACAAAGCCATTAGAAATCATAGTCCTGTTTATGTTTGTTAAAGGTATCATCATTTATATTGAGACACTTGTTATGAAAATTTATTTTGCAGGAACAGCATGTTATTCGTTCGCTTGTGTAAACATGATTTCCGCATGCTGCGTAGCTCATCTTGTAGGTATTAATGGATGGTATTTTTTCAGAGCCCTCTATCGGTGAGTAGCAGTACTTCGACATTCGTTTGACAATCGTGACTGTATTGCGTGCAAGTCCTAATTGGTCGGCGTCGTGTCAAGTCAGCACGGCAGAGTAGTTCTGTTTCTTCACTTCTACCAAGCGCCGAATATAATTTGTTGTTAGCAACACTATCAGACAAAAGTCACCGACAAACATCACTGGCTGTCACCAGTTCCTTTGTTTATCGAAATAAATGATGGAAGTTCACGGTTTTGAATTGGATGCAGTGGTTATTGACCGTTTGTTTGCGGTTCAAACTGTAATTATGTGGTATATACAGCTATGTTTATAGTGCAGTGTCACACACAAAAACCAGGATAGCCATGGAGATCTTGATTTTGCAGGGAGTAACAGTTGAAAGTACTCACGGTTTGAGGTTATGTGAGAGATCTTCTTCTTCATTATCTGCTCACGCACCCTTTCTGGGGCATGGGGAGTCGGGGTCAGGTCGACGGACCTCTTCCCGAAGAATCGTCTCTGTCCACTCCTGTGGACAGGTCATCGGATGGCCCCTGCGGGCGGTGGTCTTCTTGTGGCGCTGGTATGCAGTGGGTGATCGCCGGCTAGGCAACCAGGTCGCGTGGCAGGCGGCGGCGGTCGGGCGGGCGCGCGTGGTGCGGCGCCAGTTCGGCGATGTGCGGAAGGTGTGATGCATCCGCACGCGCGAACATGCCCTTCGCCAGCCTCTGGACAAACTGGTCCACGGTTTCCCATCTTAGGTCCCTCTGGATTGTCGCGTTCCTCACGTAGCGGGGGGCGCCGACGATGGTACGCAGAGAGAGGTTCTCTTGGGCTCGGAGTCTCCGTTTGTTCGTCTCGGAGCACAGGGCGTACCATGCCGGAGCCGCGTAGGTGAGGCGGGATCTCACGTAGGTCTTGTAGATCCCGAGCTTCGCCCTCAGAGGGGGGCTGGAGTCGAAAAGTGGACGCAGTTTGGCGCGTGCCACCTTGACCTGGCTGACGACGTTGTCAACGTGCTGCTTCATGGTGAGCCGGCGATCAATAGTCACTCCCAGGTACTTCACCTGCGAAGACCACTCGATGTGCTGTCCCTGGAGCTGGAGCGATGGTGGAAGGAGACTCTGGCCTGTGATGAGCGCCTGCGTTTTCCCAACATTGACGGACAGTCGCCACTTGGCGAGCCAGTCGGGCAAGATGTCCAGGGTGCGCTGCAGTTTGATGGCAGCGTGCGGAGCCTGGAACGACGACGCGTAGTAGGCTGCGTCGTCTGCGAAGAGTGCCAGCTGGGCACCCGGCCCGACGGGGATGTCGTCCGTGTATCGGGCGTAGCAGGCGGGAGACAGGCAGGAGCCCTGGGGGACGCCGGCTGCGACGGGATGTTCCTCGGAGACGGCGTCCTCCACCATCACTCGGAAGCGGCGATTCTTCAGGAAAGAGGCGATTGTCTTGACCGTTCTTCTTGGGGCAGGGGACGTCGACAGCTTGTACAGCAACCCCTCCTGAGCATCTGGCTTCTCCTGAAGCCAAGTCCGCGATAGATCATACTACAAATTATGTCTACAAGTGTTATCCAAGATCTATTCAGTGTAGTTTGTGCCTAATTACAGTTTAATTAGCACCCGTCTACGCGACCGGCCCCTTAATGTTAGTGTCGTTTGTTTACGTGCCTAAAGAGTTGTGTGCGCGTAATTCGCTAAAAGCGGGTGTTAAGTGTAGTGTACATCAGTATCCCCAACTGTGAACATCTAAATCAAAGAGTTATATCAGTGTTGACCTTTGAACCTCTTTAATATCGGACCTGGAGAAGCTTTATTTACATATACCTTCCACACATACTTCCTAGCTCGAGCGCGACGAGCGTGACATCTACCTGTGGCCTACTGCACTTAGCGGATCATTTGCGCTCGCGTCGCGTACCGCCCGTCATCGTCACTCATCTATCACCGCGCTGCTAGTTAGATTATAGGCTTGATCGACACCCCCTACCATAGACCGCCGCTAGAGGGCGCACTGGGTTCGCTCACCATGGAATGCAGGATTTGCTCGAGTGAGTTGCTGGAGGCTGATCACATAAAATGCTGTTCTTGTCTTGCTCTATTGCATTACTCATGTGCGGGCTTATCTGAGAAAGACTTCGGTCGTATCCTGCCTATGAATAAAATCAAATGGAAATGCTGCGCTTGCAAGGAGGCAAAGAACAAAAAGATGCCAAGTACCGCAATCCCAGAGCCAAATCCGAAGCCAAACTTAATACCACAGTTCGATCTTACTGGTGATAGGCGAACAGAGCTGAATACGTCAGACTCATTAATCAACTTCGACACAAGATCCTTTATGACCTACATCGACTCTAAGTTTGCTGCCCTACAAAAATCATGGCAGCACGATATCGACTCGGCCCTTACAAAGATTCAGTCGCAACTGGACATCTTCTCTGCCAAATACGCCGGATGGGAAGCCCGTATATCAGCGATGGAGGAGAGGGTATCCTCGACTGCCACAGGTGAGGACGTCGAGCGACTACTCACCGACAACAAGGCGATGAAGGCCACAATCGCAAGCCTCGAGATAAGCGCGGTTAGCCTGGAGAAGAGGGTGGAGGACATGGACCAGTCTGCAAGATCATGCAACCTGGAAATTCAAAACATACCGGAGCACAAGAACGAAAATCTTATCCAGGTGGTCTTCGAGATCGGCAAATTGATAGGCGTCGAGATGGATGCGGGCAAGGTGCGGGCGGTACATCGCGTCGCTCGCGGGCCTGGCGCTGCCCCCGGCCCCGCCGCCGCCGCGGCCACAGACGCGCCCCCCCCGCGCCCCAAGAACATCGTCGTGCAACTGACCTCCCGCCGCCTGCGCGATGACGTACTGTCGGCCGCGCGCGTGCGCCGCGAGCTGTATACTGACCAGCTGCAGATGGGTGGGGAGTCACGCCGGTTCTTTGTTGCCGAACATCTTACCCTACGTAACAAGAAACTTTTTGCAATGGCCAGGAAGGTGGGCAAAGATGCCGGCTTTAAACATGTATGGGTTAGAAACTTCGCGATTCAAATGCGTAAAACCGATTTCAGTAAAATATTTTATATTCGAAGTGAATCCGACCTTGCACGCTTTGTATCTGTATGACTGCCTATTATACCTATACATATTTCCATAATGTTATTCATGTATCATGCCTGCTGTAGTTGCCGCCGAGTTTTATCTGCATTACACAAATATGTACCAAGCACCTACCTATACATCTGTCACACTCTCATACTGAGCCGTCTAAAACGTTCACATCTGTCACTTAAACCATCACTTGTTTTGCCAAATTCCACCCATACCTACAATGCATTGCTTTTCATCTCGCCTTTCATTCAACACGCACATAAATCTTCTCAACATGTATACTGCAAAATTCTAAATGAATTAAAAGAATTTCTTCGTATTTAACCATTTAACTGTTTACTATCAAAACGTTGGCGGAATGAAGGGCAAATTACACGATCTACGATTGAGTTTGATGAACAACAGCTGCGATGTGGTGGTTATTACAGAAACCTGGCTGAATGAACGAGTCTACGATGGCGAACTTTTAACCAGCGGTTATCAACTATTTCGACGTGATAGAGACTTCACCAAGACTACTAAGTTGGATGGCGGAGGAGTCATGGTGGCAGTGAGGAACTCGGTGCAGGTTTACCGCAGACAGGACTGGGAATCCCCGAGCGTGGATGAGATCTACCTGGTATTCCCCGATAAACAACACTCTGGCCTAATTATGTGTGCTGCTTATATCCCCGATTCTTCTCCCTATAAAGTTTATGAATCACACTTAGTAAAGGCTCAGGACGTCTTCATTGAGATGCCTGGCTATAATTTTTGTTTATTGGGCGACTACAACATCCCAGGTATCGATTGGCAATTCCAGGTCGGTATAAAAGGCTGTAACTTACCGGACCAGTACTTAATAACCGAGGTTAACAAACTTTTATCCAACACCATGTCACTTCTTAATATGCTACAATTCAATAGCATCAGAAACATAAACAACCGGACTCTTGATTTAATCCTAAGCAATATAATTGACATTGATGTCGTTACCTCCACGCAACCTGTGTTGAACGTTGATAGACATCATCCACCATTGGAAATATCATTATCTACCAATATGTCCGAAAAAATATTACCAAACGCAAACATCACTAAGCTTAACTTTTATAAAACAGACTACGTCACTGCTATCGAGAAACTGCAGAGCATTGATTGGGTTACAGAATTGACACACTTGAACGCAGAAGAATCTTTAGATTTATTCTATAAACATATATATTATATTATTGATATAACTGTCCCCCGTGTTAAAACTAAATCACGTAAATATCCCATTTGGTTCTCTAAGCATCTGATAAAATTATTTAATCTGAAAGACAAAGCGTGGCAGAAGTGGAAAGTTTATGGAGCGTTGGCGGACTACAATCGGTTTTCTAAGTTACGCGCCAAATGTAAACATGAGATGGACATTTGCAACAAAAAATATGTAAGTAATGTCGAGGAGTCTGTTAAGGTGGACATTAAAAACTTCTGGAAGTACACTACCGCTCTTAAAAAAACCAATACCGGCTACCCTTCAGTGATGAAGTCGGGAGACACTACTTCACACAAAATTGATGAAATAGTCGAACTTTTCTCTGAATATTTCTTGTCCGTGTTTGAGCCAAACTCAGGGGTGTCACCTAACTTGCTCGAACTTAATCTTATTGATAATCCCAATAGTCCCCTTCACCTGTCCAGCTTGACCCTATCTGAACCTGAGGTAACTTCAGTTCTTCGACAAATGGACATCACCAAGGGTGCGGGTCCAGATAAAATTCCACCTATATTCCTGAAAAATTTGCATGAATATATCTCTCCAGCACTTACTATTATATTTAACAAATCATTACAAGAGGGCGTTGTACCATCAGTCTGGAAGCTTGCCTATGTCACGCCTATCCATAAGTCAGGACCAAAAAATGAGGTTTCCAACTATCGTCCCATTTCCCTTTTATCCACCCTAGCTAAAACATTCGAAAAATTGGTACATAACAGAGTATATCCCCTTTTGGAACCATTCCTTGATCCAAAACAGCATGGCTTTGTCAAACTCCGCTCCACTCTCACGAATCTACTTATTTACTCCAACGATCTCTTTGAAGCCATGGATCAGAATGTCGCAATGGACTCCGTATACACCGACTTCAAGAAAGCATTTGACAAAGTCGATCACTTGCAGCTTCTTAAAAAACTGGCATACAATGGAATCAAGGGAGACTTACTGAGATGGTTTGCATCTTACTTAGAAGACAGGCACCAATCTATCGCCCTTAATGGCAAACTGTCAAATGCAGTTTTGATAACCTCAGGCGTTCCTCAAGGATCTATTATAGGCCCATTTCTTTTTGTCATTTTTATCAATGATATAGCACAGTGTTTCCAACACTGTAACTACCTACTGTACGCGGATGACCTAAAGGTCTATAGGGAAATCCATTCCGACATGGACACCGTGTTGCTCCAACAGGACCTGGACAGACTTGACGCTTACTGTACCGTTAATAGTATATCCCTAGCATACAATAAGTGTCAATATATAAGATTCACAAAACAGGTGATAGAGCGTAATACGCGTGAATATCATATAGGCGGACATGCATTGCAAAGGGTCACATGTATTCGGGACCTTGGCGTCTACTTTGATGCAAAGTTGACCTTCGATGCACACATCGCACACATAACTAAGAAAGCTTATCAGATGCTTGGATTCCTCATGCGTACAACTAAGAGCTTTAAGAAACCCAAGTCCTTCCTCACGATTTACGGCTCTCTCGTTCGTTCCCATCTTGAATACGCATCCCCTATCTGGAATCCTTTCTATGCAACGTATGATGCACAAATTGAAATGGTTCAGAAGAAGTTCCTCCGTAGTCTCAATTACCGTGTCAGGGCTCCGAAGAGGTCATATGATATCCTGCTTACAAACTACAGACAGACGTCCCTCCACGATCGTCGCACCCTCGCGGACGCCGTTGTTCTCAAGCGGATCTGCACCAGTTACTACAACTGCCCAGAGCTTGTCTCCCTTATAAGTTACCATGTCCCGCTCAGAGCTCCGCGGCACAAGCGGCTCTTCCACGTGAAAGCCGCTCGCACCAATGCTGGTAAAAGGGCGCCAATAGGTCGACTCTGTGCATACCACGACAAAAACTTTGCA
Organism: Argyresthia goedartella; assembly: GCA_949825045.1. Taxonomy (NCBI): domain Eukaryota; kingdom Metazoa; phylum Arthropoda; class Insecta; order Lepidoptera; family Argyresthiidae; genus Argyresthia; species Argyresthia goedartella. Next base: position 12,363,803 of record OX463806.1, read on the forward strand.
GAGGTCGACTTGTTTGATTCATCTGTCAATCGGTTTAAGCACTCCATACGCAAGCTGTTGTTCAAAAAACTCGAGGATAATCATCCTTGACTGTGGTGTGGTAATTTCATGCACGTTTGTGCAATAGATGTACCCTGATTGTAAACAATGCACATTTTTCTCTCATATTTTGGTTTTTAATTTTAGTAAGAATGTATATTCTTAGCACCTAAGTACTTTAGTTGTTGCTCATTCGGAGCTAATTCTTCCCAAATCATTTAAGCCATAAGTGGGATACCCTAAGGGATAAGTTAGATTTTAATTAACTGTATATTTATCCTTTGTTTGTTTTTGTAATGTAACTTGTCCTGTTTGTAACCCCTGAATAAATAAATAATAAATAAATAATAATAAAAAACCCCTCGTGCCATACTCTGTCGAACGCCTTCTCCATATCCAGAAGTACTGCGACAGTGTAATCTTTTTTGTTCAAACAAACCGTCATGTCATTCAGTACTCTGGTGAGCTGAAGCGTCGTAGAATGCTCGGGCCTGAAGCCGAACTGTTCCGGGCGTGGCTGGATGTGGGGCAGTAACTTCGCTAACAGGAGCTTCTCAAACACCTTTGAGATGGTGCTCAGTAGGGTGATCGGCCGATAACTCTCAGGCAGCTTGGTGTCCTTGTCCGGCTTGGGCAACATGATAACCAAGCCCTCCTTCCATTGGGTTGGAAAGTGACCCGTGCGCAAGATACCGTTAAACAGGCGCGCAACGGCCGCCACAGTGCGTGGCGGCAAATGTAACAGCGCCGTGTTGGGTATTCGGTCTGCGCCCGGGGCTTTCCTGGGCTTGGTACGTCGGAATGCACGCACAATCTGGCCGGGCGTGACGACGATGGGGTCCTCTTCGGGAGCTATCGGCGTGGCGATGTACTCTCGCAGGTGTCTCGCGACTGTTGCGACGTGCTCCACATCATACGTTGGGTTCGGCTTGAATTGCTTCTCGAGGCATTCGGCGAAGATCTCCGCACGGTCTTGTGCTCGGAATCTTGGTAGGCCGTCGCTGCCCAGGATTGGTCGAACAGGAGCAGGAGTGGTCGACAAAGCCCGGCACAGGCGATGCACGGAGGGGACGTGGTCGCCTATGGACTCGACGTGGCGTTCCCAAGATTCTTCAGCGTGGAGATCAAGTTGGCGCTTCAGCTCTGCCGTCATGGCGTTGAGCCTGGTCTTCATCGTGGGGCAGCGGGTTTGCTGCTACTGCTTCCGGAGAGCGCGCTTATCGCAGATGAGTGCGCGTAGCTCAGCAGGAAGAGGATTGGGCTTCCCCCCGCGAGCTACGGTGTGCGATGATAGGTCGAGCGCGTCTCGAATCTGGGTAGTTAGCAGCGATGCCAGGCGGTCAACGTCTTCCGGCTGGTTGACGGGGCAACTGGTGGAGGGTTGGTCTAGGGCGGCGGTGAAGGCGCCCCACTGGTAGCGGCGACGTGATGCTGGCGGAGATACCCGGGTGGGCAGATCCGCCAGGACGAGAAGAACAGGCCTGTGGTCCGAAGGGAGGTCAGGGAGAACCTCCTGGCTCGGCGGTGTCCGGAGACCTCTGACGACCACGACGTCGATGATGTCCCATCCGGCCCGCGTGTCGAAGTGGGTGGGCTCGTCGGGACCGATGACGTCGTAGTTGTGGCTCACGGAGTCGGCATGGATGGCGCGTCCAGCTGGGCACACCCTGGTGGAGTTCCAGGCGGTGTGCTTGGCGTTGAGGTCTCCGGCGATAAGTGTCGGGTGCGGCGACTGTAGCAGCCCCGTAGCTCGGCAGTGCGAATTGGTGTACTGGGGGGCTTGTAGGCGGCGTAGAGTCGCAGCACCTCGCCGGCGACCTGGAGGTCGACGTCCAAAGCATACAGGGATTAATACTCCTGGGCGTCGACGAGCTGGTGGACGATCTTCCTGCCGACGATGACTGCCAAGCCTCGAAAGGTTCGGCCGCTGGAGGTCTTCTCGTCCTTGCGGTAGACGAAGTAGCCGGGCAGCGACAGCTTGTCGCTTCCGGCTAGGTGTGTCTCGCTGATGAGCATCACGTCGACGCGGTAGTCCCTCAGGAACACGTGGAGCAGCCGCTTCTTCCCTGTCAGCGACTGCGCGTTCCAGTGGACGACCCTGAGCGGCTCATGCATTGCGGAACAGAGCGGTGAGTCTGCCCAGGGCAGTGGAGTCGCTGAGGAGGGCGAGCAGGGCTGTGAGGTGCCCCAAGTCCTGCTGCCCTATCGCCGCAGCCGGAGTGGCGGCGCCAGCGGCGGCCGCAGTCTCGCTGGCGGCGAGAGTAGCCGCCGCGGCGCCGGCGGCAGGTGGAGCCGTCGCCTTCTTCTTCTTCTTCCCCCCCCGCTTCGTCTTCTGCCTGGGGGCTCCGTCGTTCGCCTGCGCCATAAGCGAGGCGGGCGCCGTTGGTTCCTGCAGATCGGGACGAGGCAGAGGGGGAGTCTGCACCTTCTTGGGCCCGGGCGCGTTGGTGAGCGCCACAGTGCCGGCCTTCTTGTTTCGCGCCTCCTGGCGGAACACGGGGCACGTCGCATTATTTGCCGTGTACGGGCCACCGCAGTTGGCGCACGTCGGCGGCTGGTCTTTCGGGCGGGGGCATTCCCGCGCCGAGTGGGGACCGCCGCAACGTACGCACGCTAGGGGGCGGTGGCACATATGCGATGAGTGCCGGAATTGTTGGCACCTGTGGCACTGGGCCGGGCCCTGTTTCGAGCGCCAGGCCTCAATCTTCACCCCCGGCATGTACAAGAGCTCCGTGATCTCGTACACAGCGCCGGGGGCACGGTCTGGGTTCTTCTTCAGGTTGGCGAAGAAGATGCAGCCGGGTCATCCTTTGCGCGCCCGGATTTGCTTACAGTACTCGGCCTCCACACCGAGTTCTGCAAGCGCCGCGACTATCTCCTCCGGCGCGGTGTTAGAAGGCAGCCCGCGGATCGCCACCTTCTGGGTCTTGTCGGCCGGCAACGAGTATGAGAACCATCTCACACCCTGGTCCTTCTCCAGGCCTGGTCCTCCTTGGCCGACAATTGTAAACTAAGGCCCGGCAATTAGAACGCGAGCTAGTCAGAATAATATTAGAATATGGCTGACTCGCGTTCTGTCTATCGGGCCTTAGCGCTCGATTTCGTCTAATTAAGTTAGACCCACTTGCGTCATTCCATTAACGTGGACTGCTTTAACTGAATTGCGCAAGTGGGCGTTATGGGCCAAACTGGAAAATGTTTTTTAATATAAATTTCGCAATAAGCCAAACCTGGTTTAGACAGGGAAACTGATAAATACAATTTTATTTTCGTCCTCGTGGGGTTGTAAGAAAACTCTTTTTAGTTTTTCTCTATGCCCTTTGCATAGGTTTAGTTTCTTGTAATCTTAATCTGTCTCAAAATAAGCGGTAATATTTCACTTAAATATATTTCCTTTAATACTTTTATATATATTTTTTTTAATAATTATATATTTATGTCTAAGTTCAACGGTTGTATTTTGGATAGTGTGGAAGCCTATGTATGTGAAGCAAATGAAAATGAAATTTAATTGTATACCGTGAGGTGAATGTTCGAGATTGTACATAATATTTATAATTCCTTTAGTAAATGTTATATTTGGCCACAAAATTGCCGTTTTCTTTATCTAGCTAAGGGGTAAAAGAGTGATTTACTTATACACGGTGACGTTTAAATTAGTTTTGTAAACTTCGGGACATTATAGTACCCATCAATATGAACTGCTTTCCCCAGCACACAAACATTGGTCGCACCGAAAAAATAATTTCGTTTCTCAGTACATTGACCCCATCAGCTGGTTATAAGTTACTATAGAAGATCCAAAATTTATTGGTTTGCCACCATGTTTCTCGGGGAAAGTTGTTCATATTGACGGGTACTATCATTCCCCGAAGTTGAAAAAGTCACCGTGTATGAACAATTGGTGAAGTGCGAGTCGGACTTTCGAAGGGTTCCGGACCAACGTACAACACTACGGGTGCACATCCTATCACGGTTCGTGCGATGAAGCCCGCTGTCAAAGAAACATTTTCGCACAGGCACATTCATACTTTAGCCCCCACACTAGGATACCTGTGCCGTGGGAACCTGGAACAGCGACGTCACACACATTAATATACAAGACAAGATTTTACTTTCTTTATCCCCGCCGGGGATCGAACCCGGGACCTCTCGCATCATGGTAGGCAGAGCCACAACCGCAGACAGACTGACGGACAGCGGAGGCTTAATAATAGGGCCATCTTCGGTTACGGAACCTTAAAAAGTTAGCAAATTGTACTTAGAGCAACAAGGTACCTCGACTCTGTGCGAACGAGAGTTAGTAATGAGAAAATTATCTAAGTAAAAAAACAGTGACATTTTTATCAAAACTTTATTCATGATAAAGCGCTGGTTCCTGAATTGAGAAATTCTCTATGTTAATACTTAAGGACGAACAAAAAACGGAGCGGAGATTCCTGAAATGAGCCAAAAAATACTGAATCGCGCGACAAAATTACTGATTTGCGAGACTAAATTACTGGATTTTTTTAAGCGATCGCTTATTGGCTAAATAAAGAATAAAGTATCTAGGCGAAGTGGTAGGTCAGGGTAGGTGAAGGATAAAGGGGGTGAGCGAAGCGAAGTTAAACAAGTAAGAACAACAAAATCCAACGCTCGTTTTGTAATAGTAAGTAATTCAGTCAAGCAAAACTAGTATTTTTGCCAAGTAAAAACAAGATTTACAGTCATATGTTTAAATGCTAAATACGTTCTTTTTTGCGACATCTGTAGCCAACGAACGGTACAGATGTAGTGAATAATCCTTTCCTTTCGTATTTTCTCGGAAATGTTCGTTTTTGTCTTACTACTTCATCGCACTCAGTACCCATCGAGACAACGTAGGGAACGGTCGCATTGCAAGAGGAAGTATCTATATAGAGTAGTTAATACCACAGAAATATTTTGTTGATATTTATGTTAGATTTTGCGATAAACTTCATGGACTCGTGTATTAATGCAGGCCACCTATATTTTTTTTTTGACTTTACATTTCACTCTTGTCTGTCATTTTTGTAAATAATAAACATTGATTTTATTCGATCCACATTAACAATTTATAACAGACATGCCGAAAGCACTAAGAAAAGGGAAACGTTTAGATCGGCAAGCCTGCGAAGTTATTTTCAATATTTATTTATATTTCTTAACTGAAAATGATAAATTCAAACATACCAACTATACTGCTTACTTTTGTAAAGTCCTAAAACGAGTTTCGGAGGCCAGTGGAATTTCTCAACGAACAGTAAATAAAATATTGCAAAAAGAATACATAAATCAATCCACCTCCAATAGTCCGAAGTCGGCAATGTTGGGTAGACCAAATAAATTATTTTGTCTAGGTCTTGACGATTTTGACTACAACGTTATACGCCGATTAGTGTATAATTTCCATTTGATATACAAACAAGTACCTACAATTAAAGCCCTGAAGTCCAAGTTATCCGAAGCCATAAATTTTAAGGGATGTGACTTTACGCTAAGAAAAATTCTTAGAAAAATGGGATTTCGGTATAAAAAAGTTGAAAACAACAGAAAATTACTTATCGAGAAAGATGATGTTCGTTTAAAAAGAGTAAAGTTTTTAGCCGCGATAAAAAAGTACAGATTGCAAGGGAGAGAGATTGTTTATATGGATGAAACATACATCCATACCTCACATTTGGCAGGTAAAAGCTGGGCTGAATCGTCAGAAAACGGAGTGAAACAGTTAATTTCTAAAGGACAACGTCTTATAATAGTGCACGCTGGTAGAAGAAAGGGGTTTATACCTGGGGCATTGTTAATGTATCAGTCTACTGATAGAACAGGTGACTATCACAACGCGATGAACAATGAAAACTATGAAAAATGGCTTCGTAATCAACTCATTCCAAACTTAGCTCCACATTCGGTACTAGTAGTAGATAATGCTGCATATATCACAATAAGTACGTAGAAAAACCTCCTAATTCAAATACCAGGAAGCAAGACATGATTGATTGGCTATCCAAACATAACGTTCCGATTGATCCGTCATTAACAAAACTTGAAATATATGAAATTATTTGCAAGTACAAACAAGACTTTGTAGAATACTCTAGAGATAAACTTATGAACGAATATGGACACAGCGTACTAAGATTGCCACCATACCATCCTGATTTCAATCCGATTGAAAACATATGGTCTCAAATAAAGGAATACGTATCCAAAAGAAACATCAGTATGAATATGACTACTGTGAAACAATTGGTACAGGAAAAGGTTAATATGATTGGTTCCGATGTTTGGGCCAAAGTATGTGACCACGCCATCAAATGCGAAAACGAGTACCGAAAACACGAACCTGAGTTGGAAAATTATATGGCTAGTTTTGTAATCACCGTTCATGAAAACCCTGACGATGATACACCAGAAAATAGTTCTGATTCTGACTGTGATATGGAAGTTGGAAGTATTGTTTCGCATCACACTGTCCACCCCGCTCCTCCTCCTCTTATCCCGCTGTCATAATCGAAGTCGTTCATCCAATCAGAAAATCATATTTATTTATATTAATTTCTCTGCTGGTTTGTTTTGTTTTATGTTGAGGTGTCTTTTTTGTTATGTCATAGTATTTTTAATTAATTACAAAAATTTATTGTTATAAAAAAGGTCTGCAAAATCCTACTATAGTTTTGACTTATAGTTAGACTTTTGGGGTTCCAATCCTTATAGAATCATAAGTATGCGATTTATTTGATACCAACACGTAATTTAATAATACAGTAATTCATAGACACATCGGCATCATTCGGGTGTTATCGTTGTTCCGAGTTTTGCCGATAGGAATGGATTATTCACTACATCTGTACTTAAGTATTTGATTAGTGAAATTCTCAATTGTAAATCGGAGGAAAGTCATACAAAAGGGCCGTGGAAGAAGATTCCTGTTGTTCCCACAGTGGAGCCTAGTTATAACACAGATACTATTGGGTGCTTACCTATGAAATTGGCGAATTTTTCATCCAGATTCAGGAGTTTATAATTCGAGTAATTCAATAGCTATTTCCAGTTTTTTTTTTATTGTTTTAAAATTAATTTCAATATTTTACATCTATTTATTAAATTTTCTTTTAATTTTCAGTTTGATAACTAAAATGTTATCTTCAAAATCAGAGCTTCCTAAATGTCATCCATTTTCATGATAATATTCGTTATATTTTTGTACAGCTGTCACTTTTCAAAAATTATATAAATTTTTCTGTTAGCTAATTGTCTTGTTGTAAAGTTGTCTCATTCATACACACAAAGTTTATAAAATTAGGATCTGTCATTCCTAAAAAAAATACAAAAATGTGTGTACTGAAAATTGAGTTAACTTCAATTTTTTCAAACAAAACGCCAATTTCATATGTAAGGACCTAATATTTCACGACCACAGTCAAACCTCATCGTGAAATAGAACATCTGTACATTATACATGCTCAGTAAGTAGGATTTACTGCTGTGCAAAGACCCTGAGTAAGATGGCATTTACAATACATGGTTTATAGAAAACGTTCCAACCACTACGTCACACTATGCTTGAATTGTAATGTAAATTTTACAGTTCAATAACTCCTTGGTGAACAATCTCTTTTCCTATAAAATGATAAGAAAACTTTTTACAAAAAAACAAAAAACAATTGAAATGGCGGGCGGTATTTCATTTCATTTGGTCTAAATGTTACCTTACTTGCGACTGCAATAAAATGAGTAATTACTAGTCAAGTAATTCTTCCGATGAAGAGCAGGCCTGCACGCCTGATTTCTGTCATCTCGATGCAGAAGATGCACAAAATATTTTACCTCGCATGAATGACGTAAAGAAGGATGCTCACCTGGCCCCGGTTGTAAGTAGCTATTACTCCCTCGAACTTTATTCGCTTAATATCTCGGGTGCACTCGATCCATTAGCATCGCCTAATTAGATCTTGTTCTGTAACAGCTCACTTACATCTCTTGTGTACCAATCTTCCAATTATACTGGCTTTGATACTTCGGTGGGCCAGGCAGGTCAATCCTAATGATCCATTTACACGAGGCCTATAGCTAAGCCAATCCAATAATCCAGTAATTTGACCCTAATAGGCAATTAATAATAGTCTGGTCCAACCAATGAGCTATTCATAGATGGCTTTGCTTGTATTGGCTCCCTGTAAAAGGTCCATAAATCTGAATTATACATTGCGTCTCAAATTGCAATTTCATTAATCTATCTTAACTAAATATAGATAATTATTCAAAATAGGAACAATATAGAATAACTAATAATTTGGCAGTTTCTTTAGCTCAGTCAATTATCTAGTTCAAATATAGCACTGTGCACACTGACTTATCAAAATCATTGCTTTTCTGTCCTAAGGAATGTTATCTAAACCCTGGCATTAGCTAGCTAGACCACAATAACAGTTCTTGGGTAGCTGCTATGTAAAAATAAATGTTGTAGACTCAGTTGAACAATCCATTAATCATATGATTATTCGATTAATGCTTATTCCGAAATTATTGTTTTAAACGTAACTTTTTTGTTATGACGTTGTATAAACAATACCTGTCGGATCATCTAGGACTTTAAAATAATATAAATAAACAAACTAAGAAGAGAAACAATTATAAACGTTTGAAGAAAACCAAGAAGAAAATGTAAATATTTAAGTAGATACAAATAAACCAATCAACGTAATTTTCTAATCAATCATCAAGTAACAAGATGCAAAACTAAAAACATTTTGGTCCAGCTGTTTAGAAATAGTTACTTAACCTTTCGGGGAATAATAAATAATACCTAAGATTATGAGTAACTTGACGTAGAAACTGGAAATTTCCAAGTCGTTCGTACCATCATTCCCCCGTCAGCCTATGAATTGTCACCCTGTATACCAATACTTTTCAAAACAACAAATAGAGTTTTCATCTTACACCTATAAAACTTTGGCACCATAAAAAACAGGATCTATAATGTAATAAACTTTTACTAGCAATAGTCAACAGCCATAGAAAAATATCGTAGTTATTCTAACGCACGCTTAGCGACACAAGAATTTAAAGACTAGTATTTTAGTAAGAAAAAAATAAAAAATAAATCGCTTCTGCAAAAAACGCAGCCATGAAAACTAAAATATAAACATAAACCGTGTTAGTCCAAAAAATGTAACACATGTGAAGCTAAACCCTACAATTTTTTGTCTACAATTATTGAACACGAGTTTGCTTTTTGTGGTAACATCTAATTAATTTATCGATTACTTAGCGTTATTCGTAGCATGTGCAACAGGCAGTTACTACAATCAGTAATGCCCGGCAGATGAAAGGCGAGTAAAGCACAAATCTCGGCGGGTCAGATATATTTCAATACAAAATATCTATTAGCCCAATGCCCGATTTCACCAATAGTTAAGGGACACTTAGCTCTTTTTCCTAGCTGCCTAGCCATTGTTTCGGTGGCCGGACTCTTATATTTAGGGGGTCGCCAAGGAGCCTAGGAACTTAGGGCAAATCGAAACAACCGCTAGGTGGCCCCTGAAAGAAATGAAGTGTCCCCTAAAAGATAGGGATCGTTAGTGGAATCGGCCATAACTCGCTTTCTATCTTTCCTAAGGCTCACTGAAATCAGCAGACGTAAGCAACCAGCTACATTCGCGTCTATATCCGTCCTCTTGCCGCCTACAGTATAGCGCGTTGTCTCTCCCGCGCAGAGAGCCTGCCCCTTCCGCGCCCCGGCGTGACGTCACGAGACTGCGCGTGCAACGGCAGCGGCGGCGCATCTGTTTATACATAATGTACAGTCAGCATCAGATATATATGAGCAGGGTAGCTACTCAAAGAGATCTAGATATCTTAAAAAATCAGAAATATCTACCCAAGACATTTTGGCTGTATCGATATTTCTGATTTTTAAGATGTGTAGATTTTTTGAGTAGATAACCTGCTCACATATATCTGATGCTGACTGTACCAATTTAAAAACTTTAAAAACCGACTTCAAGTTCAGGCCCTATTTCTTCCCCCCGGGTGGGATGCGCATGTCGTCTTTATACAAGATAATTCACCAAGTTGAAAACTTTAAAAAAAACCGACTTCAAGTTCAGGCCCTATTTCTTCCGCCCGGGTGGGATGCGCATGTCGTCTTTATAAAAGATAATTCACCAAGTTGAAAACTTAAAAAAAAAACGACTTCAAGATCAGGCCCTATTTCTTCCGCCCGGGTGGGATGCGCATGTCGTCTTTATACAAGATAATTCACCAAGTTTGAAACTTAAAAAAAACCGACTTCAAGATCAGGCCCTAATTCTTCCGCCCGGATGGGATGCGCATGTCGTCTTTATACTAGATAATTCACCAAGTTGAAAACTTAAAAAAAACCGACTTCAAGATCAGGCCCTATTTCTTCCGCCCGGATGGGATGCGCATGTCGTCTTTATACAAGATAATTCACCAAGTTGAAAACTTAAAAAAAAACCGACTTCAAGATCAGGCCCTATTTCTTCCGCCCGGATGGGATGCGCATGTCGTCTTTATACAAGATAATTCACCAAGTTGAAAACTAAAAAAAAACCGACTTCAAGGTCAGGCCCTATTTCTTCCGCCCGGGTGGGATGCGCATGTCGTCTTTATACAAGATAATTCACCAAGTTGAAAACTTAAAAAAAACCGACTTCAAGATCAGGCCCTATTTCTTCCGCCCGGATGGGATGCGCATGTCGTCTTTATACAAGATAATTCACCAAGTTGAAAACTTAAAAAAAACCGACTTCAAGATCAGGCCCTATTTATTCCGCCCGGATGGGATGCGCATGTCGTCTTTATACAAGATAATTCACCAAGTTGAAAACTTAAAAAAAAACGACTTCAAGATCAGGCCCTATTTCTTCCGCCCGGATGGGATGCGCATGTCGTCTTTATACAAGATAATTCACCAAGTTGAAAACTTAAAAAAAACCGACTTCAAGATCAGGCCCTATTTCTTCCTCTCCGGTCTGGGTGCGAATGTCGTCAAAATACACGAATACAAGACTACGAAATCCACACATATTACACGACATAAACGAATATACGGTACTTATAGAGAGAGTAGAGAGAATTCATCTTATAAGACCACACCACTGATAAGTCACAGTAAAGCAATTATGCGCAATTTCGTTATCAAACATTTAAAAAAATACAACCAAATTTTTAAGTCGGTTAAAAACAAAAGAAAAGAAAAGAAATACAGCGTCACTTCTTTTCCGCCCACGTTTCGCCAGTTATGCAGAAGTATTGGGAGGCGTGACAGGGGGCTAGCCCATCGCTGTGTGGTGCAAGGTGTGACATCACACGCTATGCCGACCCCGCATCGAAGGCTCGCGCCATACAGATGCCATAACAACACGGTAATTGACAAAGTAGTCCAATAAATCTAGAAACGTGTCCGGAGCTGAACCTATTTCAATAAAAACATTTGACAATATCAGAATTGTATATTTCCAGCAGCTGTATATATTTATAAACTCAATTTTTTGTTAAAAAGTCAGCATTTGACTATGACGTCACATGCTAGTATTTCATAGAACTCGTGAACAAAATTACCGTTTTGATAGTTCCTAAAAAGTGTCTATTTTGACTAGCAGTCAAATACCGTATTATACCAATTTGTACTTAGTCACAAAGTTAACTTGGCGCCCGCGAGGAATGCGTTTACTCTCCCTCCCTCGCTTGCTTTCGCCCTCGACGCTTCACTAGCACAGTGACGAACGTTATGAGCGAGAGTCCCAAGTTTCCCAGCCCCAACTTTGGCTTGTATTATGTTATTGTTTACCTCTGCTAGCGCATGCTAGGTCAATTTCCGAAGAGTGCGGCGCGCGGTGCGCCCCTAGCATGAAGTCGGCGCTGTCGAGGGAGCCCCAGCTGTCGGAGCCATCGGCGCCTGCGCACAGGAAAGTCAATCAAATCGATTCAGCTTCCTGTTTTTATTTTGTTACATTGAAACAAATCAAACGAGTCCAAACTCAAGGGGTTTAGTAGTAGCCGTTGAAGAGTTCTACTTTCAGGTCCCATCATGAGATCAGCTCGATACCATCAATCAACTCACCGAGACGATTCTAAAGAGCCCAGACTCGGTAGGATTGCGTTATTTTATTGCAGAGATCCTGTAACCACCATCCGGCTCCATCATCAGATCAGCTCTATGGTATCATAATATTGAATTGTCGACGAACTTACATAATGAAACCGGGAAGTGATTCAAATTTTACTTGCAAGATTTGTTTACATAGTTACTTCCTTAGTTACAGATGAACATAATAAAAGTGTGTTACAATAAGTTAAGTTTCAATATAGTAGTTTATGTGACTATTACATAATGTCTAATTAAGTATGTACAGTTTATCTACACTAGTTTATCTACACACATATCATAAGCTCTCTTTGATGTGTTCAGGAACCGCATGTTCGACCGGCATTGTGGCATTGATCATTGCTCTGCAGTTGTTTAGCTTGTTCTGTAGTACCAACTTCACCGACAAACTAGGGGCGGCACGCAGGCGGGCGTCGGAGTTCGAAATTTGAATGTCATAATTTGAGAAATTTTGGGACATTATGGTCATAACGCACAATTTTTCAGATAAGAAATGAGTTTTTACCAAATAGTTTTACATTATGCTGGTCTTAACGTTTTAAGACCCAGTAAAGAGGGTTTATGATACGTGTGTAAATAAAATAAACTATAAAGAGAAAATTATGGCTCATGCGCGTTAAGAATGCAGTGCCGTTTCGTCGTCCGCCGGCTAATCCACGCCCCGTAATCAATCAGGTCGCTAAAAATTAGAAAGTCTCCAATCAATCTTTGCCCCGCAGTTGCTCTGATGACTCACTGAATTAAAAACGGACTCAGTGCATTATAAACGCGAGCAACTATACTAAGTAAACTACATACCACAGACATCTTCAGGCGACGGCTCCGGCGTCATTATATTATCGCTATTCGGACCGGTCTCGTAAGAAACACCAACCAATTCTGAAGTTTTGTTCAAATGCAAAGATAGGTCCAATTGCTTTTGCAGCAAATTCTTCAGTAAGTTTTCATCTGGTTGAGGTTGGGCCTTATTTGGCATGGGCTATAGGTCTTTTGGGTTAATTGGGTATGGTCGGTTAAACTCCTGTGGGTATATTGTATTATCACCAAGCTTTTGCGAGTATTTAGGGTTATTTAGGTATGGTGGGCTATACCCCAGCTGTTGTGGGTTTGTTGGATTACTCCCCAACTGTTGTGGGTATGTTGTATTATTCCACATCTGTTGTGGGTATAATGTATTATTGCCGAACTGTTGTGCGTCTTTTGGGTTATTTGGAAATGGTGGGTAACCCATATTTTGTGAATTTTTTGGATTATTCCCCAACTGTTGTGAGTATGTTGGATTATTCCCTAACTGTTGTGGGTCTTTTGGGTCGTCTGGGTATGGTGGTTTAAACCCCAGCTGTTGTGGGTATGTTGGATAATTCTCCAATTGTTGTGGGTATCTTGGATTATTCCGCACCTGTTGTGGATACAATGTAATATTGCCGAGCTGTTGTGCGCCTTTTGGGTTAGTCGGGAGTGGTGGGTAAACCACCTTTTGTGGACCTTTTGGATTATTCCCCAACTGTTGTGGGTATGTTAGATTATTCTCCAGCTGTTGTGGTTTTCTTGGATTATTGCGCACCCGTTGAGGGTATAATGTGTTATTGCCGAGCTGTTGTGCGTCTTTAGAGTTATTTGGGAATGGTGGATAACCCATCTTTTGTGTATTTTTTGGATTATTCCCCAACTGTTGTGGGTATGTTGCATTATTGCCGAGCTGTTGTGCATCTTTTGGGTTATTTGAGCATGGTGGGTAACCCATTTGTTGTGGGTTTGTTGGATTATTCCGCACCTGTTGTGGATTTGTTGGTATAGTCCACAACTGTGTGTGTGGGTATGCTGTATTATTTCCGAACTGTTCTGGGTTTTTTGGATTATGGTCTCGTTTTTGTGAGAATGGTTGTGGGTCTATGGGTTGCTGGTATGGGTACTCTGGTTGGACGCCGTCTGGTTTGTCAGTACCTAAAAATAAACAAATATACCGTTAAGCAAGACGCTTGAAACGTAAAACTAATAAAAAAATACTCCCTCACAAATGAGAGTTTATAAAAAAAATAAGTTATGTACGTATTTATTTCCAAATTAAAATATGTATCACACAATAAAACAATATGGCGGCCGGACGTGCATGTAAAATGCAAATGACTTACTTGGTGCTAATGGATAACACAAAATGGAATGCATGTATAACACCTGTAGACTAGGGTAATGACTTTCCGTTTCCTTTTTCGTAGTCCGGGCTTTCCAATCTCTCTCCAAAATTTTTATAATATGTTTTTATCGGCCTGCGTGATAATTGATACATATTGCTTGCTAGGTACCTACGTAGTCTCGAGGCGAAAGACAACTTGCAAGAAAATAGGAACTGTGTTTAGAAACACAAAGTTGCGAAGACCCGAAGTTTTAGCGCTCTGACATTTCTATTAGGTACGACTGGAGCGACAGGTCCAACAGATTTTACGTTTACGTTACGTTTAGAAGATTTTACTATCGAAATACTGCTGTTATTAGTAGAATTAACACGTTGATGCTAAGGCTAATTTTGAATCTATTTATCATATCGACATTAGTAGCTAGTTATTTACGCTGTTTGAGGCTTCTGATATGTTTTTTTTAAGTAATATTATTTTAATAATGTAATAATTATTCATTTGACATTGCCTCAACTTTGACTCTCAAGGTCTACAATGTGTTCAGCCAAACATATTTAAATAATATAAAAAATAAAACAAAAATCTTATTCTAAAATAATTAATAAAGCGTTTAATGAAGTTAATGAAGTATTCGTTTTAATGTACGTAGTCTGCGTCGGGTTATATATGTTTTTTAAATACTGAAAAGAAAAATGAACTACTTAGTGCGAAAAAGTGTCTATTTTCGCACGATTCTTGGAAAACGCAAATGCATTGTAAATAATGTTTAAAAATGCAAATGAAGTAAATATGTAGTGAAAAAAAAAACATGAAGTAATGATAAAAAACTGATGATTGATTTCTCATCATCATCATCATCATCAGCCCTTATACTCCCACTGCTGGACATAGGCCTCTCCCACAGCACGCCATTCACTACGGTCACGTCCCCCGCCAGTCTCGTCCACTGCTTTCCAGCCACCTTAGCAACGTCACCTGACCATCGGGCCGGTGTCTGCCCGCTGTTCTCTGCCCTGTTCGCGGCCGCCACTCTGTGGCTGCCTCGGTCCACCTTCCGTCCTCCCTTCTAACCAAGTGTCCCGCCCCTCGCCACTTTAGCCCCGTGATGCGCGTACCCACGTCTGTGACTTTGGTAAGTCTGCGGATTTTAATGTTTTATCATCATAATGTATACTTAATTTTTACTTTTATTATTATTATGAGGCAAGGTCTTCCCACTGCTGTGCTGGGCCAAAGCCTTTCTTAACTTAGTTAAAAAAGGCTAGTATTTAATCGCACATCAAAAATACAGATTTTCACAGAAATTAAGTATCAGCAAAAACACTTTTAATGTTTTAAGTATTTTTTTGTTTTTACATGTTCAACCTAATACGAAGGATAACGGGGGCTTCGCTCACCCCCTTTCACCTGAGCTATTATTGATATGTAGTTTAATAGTTCTCATTAAAAATGTAAAGTAAAAACACTAGTGCGTTATTGTAAAGGAAAAACAACTAGAGCGTAAATAAGCTCAATTATGAACCTAAATGTGATGCCATAAAGAGTCACTTTACGAGCAAGGGTGTTAACATCATTATCCTCCTTCTAACACGGTTGGGTAAAACATAATATTATTATTATCTCACCATCAGTACCTTGCAGCTGGATCCACAAGTCCTGGAGCTGCAGCTGCTTCTCATCAGGGCACGAGCCAGCGAGCAAGCCTGCTTCGGGAGCTAAACGTCGGAGCAAACAAAAAAATGCATTTAATCTGTTTATGTATTTGTCTGTGGCACCCTAGCGCTCAAACAGGTGGAAGTATTTTAATGCCATTTTCTGTAAATGGTTCCAGACTTCCCTGCAATAGTTCTTAGCCATATTTTACTAAAATCGGTCAAGTGGATCGAAAGTTATTAGCTTGACAAGGAAACAAGGCAGAAAGGCTGTAAAAAAAACTTTATGCATTAAAAATTCAATATAATTAAGCTTAGAACATCCGTGGCAAAGAGATTACACTCTCGGTGGTCACGTAAGAGATGCGAGTCTGAATTCCAGTACTATTAAATAAACATAAACATCTACATACAGGCCCCACACTAGGATACCGTGTGTTGTGGGAACCAGAAACAGCGACGTCACACATATATGAAAATTCTCGACCTGGTGTTTTTTTTTTCAAAATTCAAATTCAAAAAGAGTTTATTTCCATAAGAAACACATAGGTAACATTTGGAGAATGTCAAATCTTAAACTAACACATGTATAAGGTATGGTACAGGGAAATATAGAACTCAATTTGAATTCCGTCACCTCAATGTTTTAGATGCTGGAGGCAAAGAAGCGACTAGAAACCTCCAGCTTTATACATTATTTTTTACAGAATTGGAGCAAACACCTTCCCAAGCTTTCTTGTCTTCTACATAATCTGATATTTTATAGTAAGCTTTTTTACAAAAGTGATTTTTAACAACATTTTTAAATTTATTTACAGACAATTCTTGTAACTCAGTCGGTATTTTGTTGTAAAAGCGAATACATTGCCCTTTAAAAGATACATTAACCTTATGGAGCCTAGTAGTAGGTATAGCTAGTTTGTTCCTATTTCTAATGTTGACATTTTATCTTGGGACCTCTCGCATGGTAGGCAGAACCACACCCGCAGCGCCGCATACTCGTCAGATTGACAGGTACTAATGAGATAAGTAATTTATCTTAAGTACATTGCACGGACATTCTAATGGTGATGGGAAACATCTTGAGGAAACCTTCATAGGTCTCGTTCTCTATAGCAAAATGGGAGTATAGAATAACTGGCTAAAAGAGGACCAGCTGTGCCTCTGCCCCCTCGTAAAGGAAACGGCGTGCTTGACTCAATGTATTTGTTTAACCATATCCTATTCCACGATATCAAAAAACGCTAAGTGTCGGAAATCATTATTTTCTTAAAACACCATTTTGTATCATTGACCGTGGGCATGTGGGAGTATTAGGGTCGGCGACGACGGATTTGAACAATTTTCGATATGTGCACCCGCACATCCACGAACTGGCGCCGCATCACGCGCACCCGCCCGACCGCCGCCGCCTGCCACGCGACCTGGTTGCCTAGCCGGCGATCACCCACTGCACACCAGCGCCACACGAACACCATCGCCCGCAGGGGCCACCCGATGACCTGACCATAGGAGTGGTCAGAGGCGATGCTTCGTGAAGAGTTCCATTGACCTGACCCCGACTCCCCAGGCCCCAGAAGGGGTGCGTGAGAAAACCAAGATGATGATGACCAATGTATTGCATTCGAGTATGAGCATTTGAGGAATAAACAATCACGAACGAACGGAGTTTTATTCAACAACTGAGCTACATACTGTCCACAACAGTAAGAATCACCATTCCAATGTCCCTCCGTTGTTCCAATGAACGCTTAGCTGTCATGCGCCTAGTTGTGTTGGTTGCGTAGTATTAAAGTGATCACACAGAGTTCTTTTATTACTAATGATTAGTGATGCAACGAATACGAATACGATAATACGACCATGTATCACAGCATCGCAAAGAGCTGAAGTGGCTGCCAATACGTCTTCGTCGGGACTCTCACATCCTCAACATCCTCTATAACATTTTACGCAATCCACGCTATTCAACCTTCTTACGAGACCATTTTCCATTTCTTTCTTCCAGCAGGCCTCGGAGAACTCACGCGCTTTCAATGCTCACAACCCCACAGCATAACACCGCGTCCTATGAGCATGGGTTTAGATTCCGGGCCATTCAATTGTGGAATGCACTCCCCTGCACTATCAGGGACAGTCCTTCTCTTAATATATTTAAAAGTCGCGTGAAGAAGCATTACCTTTCTCTTTAGAAATATAGGTAGTATGTATGTATTTATTAGTATATTTATTTAAAATATATATATATATTTATATAGTATTTTTGTTTGTCATGTACGAGTATATTATATGATATTTATGTAAGCCCTCGTATATTTAGTTAATATTGTTTTATATAAGTTATTTAGATATAACATATATCGAACCATATGTTAGTTATTTAGATAGGTACTAAATTATATTGTTGTACACATTGTCACCCCTGCTCAGCAATCGACCATTCCCATCCTAATTTGGTTTGCTGGAAGAGATCTCTTATTAGAGATAAGCTCGCCTTTGTACACTATTTTTATGTAAGTCTTGTTGTCCATATATTAGTTGTGTGCAACAAAGAAATTATGAAATTATGTATACGAATATTCGTATTCGCCGAATAATAGACATTTACCGAATATTCGTATGCGGTCGATACGCGCGTCGGTCGTCGGCAAGTAAAAATACGACGTGTGCATAGGGCCTCACTAAACCGCAACGACGACGCGACGACGGGGGACTCCCCGGCCATAGTTTACTGTTACTGCACATATTTAAGTTTTCACTGAAGCCATGTTCAGTCGCCTCGGAAAGACTTTTTTCAACAGCTGGAAAGATCCAGACTGAAAAAATAAATCGCCTAAAACCAGAAAATGTACAAATTTTATGTTTTTTAAATAAAAATTTGCCTATTGTAAATTTTTATTATTAGGAGAATATAAATTAATCAAATAAATTAGTCTTTTATTACCATTGCGAGATATTCGTATTCGTATTCACCGATTAGTAGGTTTGATATTCGTATTCGTAAAAGTAGTATTCGTTGCATCACTACTGATGATCCATTTTCGTACCTTTTCCCGAGCCAATCACAGCGCGCCGTTTGACATTCGTTGGTTTGTGCGTGGTCCAAACAGTTTCCCCCACAAAATTTTGAAAAAATTGTGCCTTAGAAATCTGAAAAAACCTCGATGTTTTTCATTTTGACTATAAACAGATATCGTCAAATTTTAACTAGTCCTCTAGGAAAGGGGTTATACTTTAAAAAAAAATGAGTGTGACATTAAAATAAACGGTTTTTTTAACCTACCATACCGCAGCGGCCAGAGCGTATCAGTTTCAGGGCAACTCTGTCCAGCATTAGACCCAACTACACATTTCTGAGTCCAATCGTCAACCTCCTCATTTGTGAACACCGGTTTGGTGTAAAACACTCTGTCACATTCCGGACACTCATTGTTTCTATAGCAGCTTATATTTGCTGTCTCATTCGATTCATCAATGCAGTCCGAACAATTTTTTATGGCTTCAAATAATGCTTGAAGCCTTTTGGAAGTTTTCAAATTTGGTTTCATAGTTTCTTCTGCATTTTGATTGATGTTACTGTAGTTACTGTTGATGTCAGGACTCTTCTGGGGTTCAGTGTAGTGTTTTGAGAAACATTCGCATTTGGTTTGGCACGATTGCTTGTGTGTGTAATGTCGAAGATGGCTACCTCCAATTCTTGGTCTGATGCTGAGGAAAAATATAATTGTCTATTTAATCATTTGCTTATTAATAAATGTTTTGGGTCTGCATTTCTGAATTGGAATAGTGTTAGGATAGGATATGGGTACTATTCTCTGAAATATCGGAAGGACTTTATAATAATGGTCCTTTCAGATGCTTTTGCTGATTTTTCCTATCCATTAGGAGTGCATTTAGAGAGAGAGATTTATAAAACTCTATATAACATTCAGGACCGGGGCTGTGGGTATATTAGGATAGGGAACTGCGGATTGACTGTGGGGATGTGGGAGTATTAGGGTAGAGAACGACGGATTTGGCCGATTTTAGATGTTTTATGTTTGATTAGTATGAAATTTTCAATGAATCTTACAAATTGAACTTACTAAAAGGTTAATTAAAGAGTTTCATTGACCTTCTCGATGTGTGACCTAATTTTTTGGTGGATATTCTCTTACAAAGTTTTAGATGAATTTCATTGGCCTTACCTTAACCTTTCAAAAGTGTGCGGGATAGCCACCTAACCTAACCATAACCTGATAGTCAGTCATTTGTTTTAGATACTAGATTCAAAATTGACTTAGCTCCTGCTAGACGCCAACACCCAGGCCTCCTACTCCAGCTGGTGCAGGAGTTGGGATGGCTGAATTAGAATGTGCAAGCAAAAGGGACATGCACAAAGGAAGGTGCAGGCGCTACAACCCCCTTTAGAGAAGAATAGAATAGCTCCGGCTACTATGGTGATGCTTCCGCACTGCAGCACACCCACATTTATGTAAATGAGAGGAAAGTTAATAACTAGATAGCGCAGACAGGAATCTAACTTCCGAACTTTTTGAGAAAAAAAACATTCTTGCAGATATATACAAATTCTAGCATAGCAAGAACTAAAAGGCCACAAAAAAATCAGGTGCATTCATAGAGATAGCTTTATCATGAAACATTAAAAAAAAGTCAGGCTCATTCAAAACTCCATGCCAGCACTGGAATGGAATTGAAAGTGGTACAAATTGAGAATGGTAGATATAATATCTCTAATCTCACGGGCAAGTTTTACTGGCAAGATTATGGTGCCGTCGCTATTGGATGTGAGTGGTGGCTGGGAGTACCACCAAAATACAAGTACAGCAAAAAATAATAATCTGGAAAACTATTAAGTTCCAGATATAATTTTTTACATCTGAAACTTTTAGGATCCTGTTTCAAATGACCCAAACCATCTTAAATAAAATCACGAAAGCTAGTAAATGGTCCTCGTTCGTAAGTTTAGCCGAAATATCTCTCGTTTAATTAACTTTCAACTTCTTACCATGTGGGGCATTGGGTCCGGTCTCTAGGAAAGCCTCATTGTGTGGAGACACGCCTTCTCCATCCACCACATTATATGTCTGATCCAGGAGAACCCTGGACACCAATAAGAAATATATGTTAAGATAGTAACATAAAACATGCATATAGTGCAGTGGCCGGTTCCACTCCCTTAACAACACTCTGGCAAAACAGTCATCATCAAGAATCAAGAATCCTTTACCCGATCTAGTACATAACTCCACCATGATAGCGGGAAAATGTGGCCAGCAATTTCCCTCTTGAAGAGGCAGAGGCATGCGCCTACCCTCAATAAACAAGAAGTGAAAATTTTGTCTTGGCTTGAAAGCTTGGCGTAAAAGCTTTCTCTAAAACAATACAATCGCCACTAACATTAGTATCTTATTATATGTCTGTGACTAATCTAAGAGCTCATAATATAAAGTTCTTACCTCTTTTTAGGTTTCGCTGATTTTTTTTTTGGTATCACGACCAAACTTCCAATTTTTCTGTTTTTTGTAAAACTCCAGGCGGTATATCGCTACTAACTCAGACTTAGACATTTTGCTTCTTTAGTTTATTACTCTGTCTACCGTTTAAAGCGGCTTCACTGTAATTTTTTAAATAAAATGCAAAGCTGAGTTTGTTTTCAAGTTTACCGACATGTGCGAAAAAAAAATTAAAAACAATATATATATGCAGTGTTGCGAACTGCTAGCTTTAGCTTTACCCAGTTGCTAGAAAATTTTCAAAATGTTGCTAGATTGCCGGTTTTTTTTACCCCAAAAAGTTGCTAAAATAGAAAAATTGAAAAAACTGTTATTTTGGAACGGGTGTTTTGGGAACGGGTTTTTTGGGAAACGGACAGCCTGTTACGAAAGGCTAAATGTTACGGTAGGTAGGTTATAATAAAAAGACAATTTCTGAAAATCATTTTTAATTTCATTAATTCCAACAAGAGAGTTAAAAAAAATGTCTTGTGTACGTCATTGAATAAAAAATTGCATCTACAAAATAAGATTGAGTTTAAAAAAAATGATTGTCTGTAAAGTCGGTTTACGGACGATAATTTTAAGGGATGACGTCATAAGAAACCGTAGGCCGATCGTGCCTCTCTCTCGCTTTTTCCGCGCTCTCGCTTGCACGCTAGGCTCAGGCGAAACGTGACATAAGACGTGATCACAACAAAAATAAATTAAAATTAATCAATTAAAGAGGAAGATGTCGATAGCTGCGGTTTAATATCTTTCGTTGATTTCGAATATTTTTCAACGGTGGCCATTTTATGCAGTACATATTTAGGCAAAACACAGTTATGGCAGCATTCCCCACATTTCCTGAGGGAGTCTCTAATGCAGAGGATTGAGTTTAGAGTTATCATCCTCATTCGGTTTCTTTGCTTATTTTTAACTAAATTCACTTGAGGGAATAACCTCTCTGCCTCTACATTAGAATTTAACAAGTTAAAGCAAGAGTACTTATATTTTGGTTTACTTATTCAGTCGTAGCGCAGCAGGAAACGAGGAATTCCCGGCCAACGCCGATCTTACGTACCATAGCACCTATGACTATCGATTCGCGTTTAGTTATGATTTTTTCTTTCGAGACTCGGTACCCTACTCTACGAATCTCGATAGCCTTGCGTCTCATGATGAAATGAAAAGTTGCTTGTAAAAGTAGCTACAAGTTTCATTAATTTGTAGCTGTCTGTCACCTAAAAATAGCTAAATCTAGCTATAAAGTTGCTAAGTTGGCATCACTGAACCTATGAACCTAAACCCAACTTACAAGCCCACCGTTGCCGCAGCGGTGAGCAAATCACTAGCAAAATTTACTAAACTTAGCATTTAGGCATGACGATTTAAACAAATAATGACAACATGTTTTTGTTATTTGATGGGACTTGTTCTTGTTACAGACTGAAGATCAGCGAGCCTTGCAGATTATTCAGATTGCATTTGTTTGCGAAAAAGTCAGAGTTGATCTGATCTGTAAAAACTTACTTAAATTTATTTTTAAATTACAGCAAAAAGGTAGCACCGTGTCAACCATAGAGAAACTTAATACGTGTCAACCTTAACTTACTGCATCGCTAATTAATTTCCAGTATCTCATTGACTTCGTCGCATATTAGTTTTTGGTCTCAGCTTCACAAACCTACGATTACCCCCTCCCCCCCCCCTCCCACGCACACACCCACACAAACAATGTATTTATTCAATTATATATTAAAAAGTATGCAACACCAAATTACAAACACAATCTACACACACATGACACAAGAAAGGCACTCATGGTTTTATTTTGGTTATCTACCTTTATCTTTATCTTTTTTCTTTTTGATTTCCTATGTTGTTTATATAATGAAATCCTTAATTGGCCTCATTTAAAGATCACTTTTTAAGAGTACATGTAAGCACGGCTGCGAATTTTTGTTGATGTAATAAAATAAAATAAAATAAAATTGCTAATCTGGCGACAGGGGGAGGAGGAGGAGGAGCCAGGAGGCCTAATACCAACTTTTGGACCTAAACTGAACTGCCTTGCTTTTTCGTACCATGGCAAAAGGATTGTTTTAGTTGCCACTCAAAAACCGTTGACTTTTTTTTTGTATAGACTTTTCGTACTAGTAAGTACGTTAATGATTCAAAAAGAGTTTGTTTCCATAAGAAACACATAGGTTACATTTGGAGAATGTCAAATCTTAAACTAACACATATATAAGGTATAGGGAAATATAGAACTCAATTTGAATTCCGTCACCTCAATGTTTTAGATGCTGGAGGCAAAGAGGCGACTAGAAACCTCCAGCTTTATACGTTATTTTTTACAGAATTGGAGCAAACACCTTCCCAAGCTAACTTGTCTTCTACATAATCTGATACTTTGTAGTAAGCCTTTTTATATAAGTGATTTTCAACAACATTTTTAAATTTATTTACAGACAATTCTCTCAGTTGAGATTTTGTTGTAAAAACGAATACATTGCCCTTAACCTTATGGAGCCTAGTAGTAGGTATAGCTAGTTTATTCCTATTTCTAGTGTTGACATTGTGCCTGTCGCTATTCTTAGGAAATTTATCAATATTTTTGTGGACGTACATTAGGTTTTCATAAATATACTGACACGGCATTGTCATAATGTTAATTTCCATAGTTATCAATATTTTTGTGGACGTACATTAGGTTTTCATAAATATACTGACACGGCATTGTCATAATGTTAATTTCCTTAAATTTACAACGCAGTGACTCTCTGGGACCCACATTGTAGATTGCACGAACAGCCCTCTTTTGCAGCACAAATATTATGTTAATGTCTGCAGCGTTCCCCCACAGCAGTTTGCCGTAAGACATAATGCTATGGAAGTAGCTGAAGTAAACTAGTCTAGCTGTTTCCACGTCCGTAAAAAGACGGATTTTTTTGACTGCATAAACTGCGGAACTGAGTTTTTTCGATAGCTTATCTATGTGTGGGCCCCACTGAAGCTTATTATCTAAGGTAATTCCTAGGAATACCATGCTATCTACAATTTCTAAATTTTCATCTTTAACATTAGCCGAGACTTGTTTAACATTTGGGAGTACATAGGGCGCACTGTAAGTTTCCGGAACTGGCCACTTACATAAACAATATTTAAAAATTTATTGCAACATTTGAAAATAGAACTCTTTGGCTGTAGAATGCAGTTTGTTTCATCTGACTGCCCTTTGTTTTTACCTTGTGGCGCCATTTAAAAAATTGTGTGTCTGCATCAACATGGATTTAACTCGGGAAATTTTCGTAGTATGATTTTCTACGATTTTAAGTGTAATTTGACAGCTCAACAGAGCATCGCTCGGCTTGAAACAGCTTTTGGCAATGAAGCACCATGCAAGACAACTGTTTATAGCTGGTTTGCAGAATTCAAGCGTGGTCGTATCAATCTCAGTGACGAATCTCGCGATGGTCGGCCGTCCACCGCTGTGACCAACAAAAACATCGATGCTGTGCGCCGTATGATTGAAACAGACAGGCATGTGACCTACCATGAAATTCGCGCATCCTTAGAAATAGGCATGAGTCAAATACAATTAATCCTACACAAACATTTGGGTGTGAGAAAGCTGTGCTCGCGGTGGATCCCACACAACTTGACCGAGGCTCAAA
This sequence comes from Argyresthia goedartella, assembly GCA_949825045.1. Taxonomy (NCBI): domain Eukaryota; kingdom Metazoa; phylum Arthropoda; class Insecta; order Lepidoptera; family Argyresthiidae; genus Argyresthia; species Argyresthia goedartella. The sequence goes on from OX463806.1 coordinate 12,388,925, forward strand.
AAACGGACCGCGTCACTTGGTGCAGTGCCATGCTTACCAGATTCAACGAAGGTGCGTCAAATTTGGTGTGGGACATAGTAACAGGTGACGAAACATGGATTTATTGCTACGTTCCCAAAACAAAGCAGCAATCGAGCGTATGGGTCTTTCAAGATGAGCCGAAACCAACCAAAGTGGCGCGCGTGAAAAGTGCATCTAAGCGGATGATTGCTTCTTTTTTTAATAAAACTGGACACGTGGCTACTGTTGCTTTAGAGAATCGTCGTACAGTGAATAGTGACTGGTACACGACCATTTGTTTGCCGGAAGTTATTGACGAACTCCGTAAAAATAACCGTAAACGCCGTATCATCCTGCACCACGACAATGCTGCCCTGCTTTAGCTAAAAGGTCGTTAAGCCACAAAACCTAGTTTTGAGATATGAGCGAAAAACGCGGGAAAAATTAAGAATTCATGCAATTTGATAGCTATTGTTAGCATAAAAAAGTGGAAATGTAGTAAGATAGCTCTTTTGATTTGCTATCAAATAAAGAATATCTTTATTTCTAATTACTAGTTTTAAATAGGGAAAAGACACTTTTGGCTTTCTAGCAGTGTAAAATTTGGTTCTTATACCATAAAATAATTTACTAAAAGTTCACTAAGTATACCTTAGCGACTATATAGTTTAGGATTTACACATAAACATGTAGCTAGATTTTTATATTTTAAAATTAAATGCAATTCTTACACTAAAAAGGCGCTAAGGTACATAACGGCTATATAGTCAAGCATTGACCATCAGTTTTATTCCCGTCAAACCTTACCTTATAGATCACTACAGTTCTTTAACTGCTTTGTAGACTAGCTTTGTGGCTTAAGCGTTATTTTATTTGTTTACAATAGCATTATAATCTACAATTACTACACTATAAGGTAGGTAAGCGTGAAACCCTGAACTAAAACGTCCTTTTAGTTATGGATTTTGATCGAAATATCCGATATAAAGTGACCTAATTAGACATGCGGCTTAAGTAACGAAAGAAAAGAAACTAAATTTAAGTAGTAATTATTTGTTTATTAAAAAGCAATTTAAAAAATTGAGGCCAAGACTCACAAGTTCGTAAAAATATAAATCAGAAACACAAAAATACACATTTTAAATAGGCTTTGAAACCAATATTCATCATTTTACGAATTGAATAATCTACGTATTATTAGGTATCTACATTATTCAATTCGTAAGAAAGATCTTTTTATATAACAACTACTCCTACTAGCTATTTACTTATTAAAAGAGACCAAAATAAAGATTTTATCAAAAGATAACATTAAAAATAATAGGTAACTTGGCCAGATGAAAAAGTGTTGTTCCAATTTTATTGAAAAATAACAGTTTCAATTGTTAACTATGTCAGCCTTATTGAAATTAACCGTATGAGTATATTTTTATCACATTAGTCTTAAATTGTTTCTTTCACTCGTTTATCACATTATTTATTATTACTATTAGCTCAATTCTAAAAAGGTTTTAATGGGTATCTAGGAACTCATCATATCACATTCATTTATATCTCTATAACACGTTTATCAAAAATACCAGGACTCACATCTTAACATCTAAATAAAAATGGCAGTTAAAACATCAGTCTTTTAGGTGAAAGGTAATTGCATATTGGACAAAAAATTGCCAACAAGTGACCACTAATCACTTGTTGGCAAATTTTTCCAAAATAGCAATTTATGTGGGGGTATTATGCTGCCACATTTTGCTATTATACCCGCTTTTCTCTCTGCATCGATACCCTTCGGAGATGTACGAAAGGTGATACAGAGAGAACGTGGATTTTTCAAATATTTGTCATTCATGAACTCTAATGACGTAAATTCGTCATCAAAATCATTTTTGTACAGTAGACCGAGATTATTGCGTTGGAAAGATACCTGGACCATGTCTTTCAGGTATGCTCTGGGCTCTGTTTTTTATGCGTCTCTGAGATACAAAATCAGGCACGTTTATGAAGTCTTGTGGTGTCATCGATTCAACGGATACTTTTCCATTATTTATGGATGCGACAGCTTGTGCAAAATCTGTAAAGTCATACAGTTTTCCCATCTTTTTCATTGCAAGTTCAACTTGTTTGTGCACTTGGTCAGAACTCATAAAAGTGTGCCCGCGTTCAAAGTAATGCAGATTTATGTTGCTTGTGCAGATCAAATCTGAATTTATCAAGTGGACAAGCATTGAAAACAACAGCCAATTTTTGTTCTATGCACTGCAATTGTCCACCCAGATATTCACATTACGGACATCACGATTGCGAATCATGAATACATAAAATGATGTCCTCCTGTTTTCTTCCTGCGATTGCATCATGCCACAAGACAGTTGTCGGTTTACTCTGATTAGTGATTGTTCCTGCAGGCGCAAAGGTTTGGTTATAAGCCACGAGTCTTTGAGCAAAAATAACTGATTGAAATTTCTCCATCCTCGGTAGCATGATTACCTTTTCTAGGTCGGCAGTAAAGAACACTTTCTTATCGTCTTGCGGAAAGGTTTTGTGAAAAGCATAAAACTGCCTTGCTTTAGTATATTTGTCATGATGTTTAGCGTACTCTACACAAGTGCTACATTCTGCTACTATCTGAGTAGTTGCATCGTGCGAAGTTAGATTCTTGTGCAAATCGTAAGCCTCGCACTGCTCGCACTCTTCGTTACCAAGCCGTATGAACGATATGTTCATGCTTTTGACATATTTTCGGTACAACTCATAAGACACACTTTGATCACGATGAGTTTTTTCAAAATGCTTGTGCATGTCGGTGATATTAATATCACTTGGTAAATATCTCCTTAACGGTGCATGTTCCCGTCTGTAGTGTGGTTCTTTTGGGTGGAACGATTCCACGTGTCGACTTAGTAACTGGCGATCAAACGGCGGTGTTTTTTGGTGCTTGCCACGTTTATCTTCCTCAAGACCAGTGGATTGGAGATTATCAATGCGCAAAACCTTGTCATTAGTTTCTTTGTACCCTAAAGTAGTCAAAAAAAATATTTTGCACACCTCGAATGTAGTTCCACCCCTTGTGTAGAGTCTAAAAGATCTTTTTTGGTTTCTCTTTGGCACGCTGGTAGTTTTCCTTTTTGGTATTGCTGTTTCAATTCTTGATATGACATACAGTCGTCTTTGTTCCCACGTTAGGGCCCAATACTCTTCATTCAGATTAACGCGGTCTTGTTCATTAAATTTTTTAAAGTATTTCTTCTGACATCTTTCCTTGCATCCTGGTTTCACGGTATACTCCATCCTCTTTCTATCTTTTTTCTCTGTTTTTCGTTGAGCCAAACTAGTTTCGTATCTTCTTCTCTTGGAGGCCTGTTGATTATTTTCGTTCTCGGTTTCTTCGTTGCAATTTGATTCCTTTTCTTCTCTTTGTCCTATAAAATCGTATGTGTTCCTTCGTTTTCGTGATATCTTTTCGGATACTACTGTGCATCTCATTTCGCTGAAATCGACGGTTCGGCGTCTTTTCTTGGTAAGATTCTCTTCTGCAGTTCTAAGTGGCGGCTGGAGTGTAGTGTACGGAGCAGATACGGTGGATGTTGTTGTCGATAAGTGTTTTTTTGACCGAGCCAGTTGATTATCCTCGGAATCGTCACCTGAATCGGGAAGCACATACTCTGGTACGGTGGATTTTGCTGTCGATAAGTGTTTTTTTGATCGAGCCGGTTGGTCATCCTCGGAATCGTCACTTGAATCAGACGGCACATAATTTTTGTCTAAAACAGAGTCGTCAGAATCATAATCAAGTGAAGCTAACATAGTAATTGGTACTGGTGATCCTGGCATCGTATTATCTTCACTCTGTTCATCATTATCGAGAACAAGCAAACTGCCCTCATTGTTAAGTTCAAGCTACTGTTGTTCTTGAGGTGTAGGCACAATTTCTTCATGACAGGTCAAGTTCATCGGTCCACATGAAATACCAGACAAAGGAGTGATGACGTCAGGGATTTGGGAAGATGACGCTACAAAGTCACCAGTAATGTTTTCTTTTGGAGATTTCGGAAAATTCTTATTCAGAATGACTAAATGGCTTTCCAGCTCGTGGAAATGGTGAGAAGATAATGTGTTTTGAGTTTCACAAAAATTCTCAAATACGGTTGATGTCATGGAGTATGGCCGTGAATATAGTCCATTTATACTTTGTCGTTTTGTCGGATGTATTTCCTTTTCCTTCTTATTATTTGTTGATGTAATTGACTGATGATCATTGACATATCTCTGCTGGAGATCTGTGCTTATGGTAGCAGAAGTTTCTGCTACCATACTAAGCATTTTCTTTGCCCGCTGAGAAGTCATCGGTAGTCTGCAAAAAACACAAGGTAGGTACAATAAGCAACTCAATAACGTTGGATCTGAATACAAACAAAGCTAAAATAACTAACTGTGAGTCGTCTTAGTTCTAACTCCTGTCCCACTATTTAGTAAAATGTTTTACCTATTCAAATAAATTTGTGCATGCCACCCTGCCCTTGTACTAACTTTCTCGCATGATGCTTTCGGTGATTTAAGATGAAGTTTACGAACTCCTTTCTACTTTATTCCCCCGCACTATGAGCTTCATCCTCCCAGTATTTCCTATGCAAAATTACATGTTAAACTCATAGGTATTAAAGTATTATTATTATTATTATTATTATTATTAATTTAATTTTATGGGTGTTATTTTAATAAACTTAATAACTGTGTTTGATTTATATGACAGGTACCTTAAATAATAAAGTTATCCTAAATCCAAAAAAAACCTAGATATCCTAGATATTTACAAAAAAACCCCCAATACAAAATGAAATACAATTAAATTCAGTGGTTTAGGCTCTAGAACTAACGACGGAAAACAGACATACATATACTTCGCGTATTGTAAAAAGATCACGTCTGAAGCTAGGCAAACCCTTTTACGCGCAAAAAGCAACCGTAACGCGACTGCATAATGCAAAACTCGCTTGCAGCTACCTTCAGACGTGATCTTTTTACAAAACGCGAACTATAGATACACACACATTTGTTTTATTTATACTTTTTCGGACTCAGTTAACGCTAGAGAACCCATCCCCATCAAAATCTCGTGCAAATTATGGCAAAAATTTAGTAAACTTACCGCGCAGGTGTCTTCCCATCCAGCACGAAAATTTGGCGGGAACGCTCCTGCCTAGCAACGCGTGTCCACTCTCAACAACGGCCCGGGAGACAATAAGGAACGCGATGCGGGGGCCTGCGGGGCTCACCCCGCGAGATCAGATTGCGCCTTTTTAGCTTAATATTTATCTTAACGTCCTTCTAGTTAAGGAGTTGGATGCAAAATATTATCCCTCAAAGTATTTAAAGTCCGATAGTTCTTTTGAGAAAAGTAAATGACCTCAGTTTATTTCAATCATCCTACGCTATAAAGTCGTTAAGAGTGTTTAACGCCCGTAAAGTGTAGTATTTAAGTAGAACTGCTTTATAGCGTAGGATATCAGCATAATATAGATAGATAAACTGCGGCATAAATATCGCGAAAATATCCTAACGCCTTTTTAGTGTAGAACAATCAAATAACGTGTTTTTAGCTAAGCAAAGTTTGAAATAATTTCGGTACAATGATGGCCTTAAGGGCTGTATGTGGCCATTTACCTAAGTATTGATGTTTGAAGTCATTTTAGCTGTGTAAAACATAGCTTTTATCGTATTTAAGGTCTTTTTTACTAGACCCATCTCCTGATCTAGAAAAGTTGTATAAACGACTCTAAGACAGATCGATAGAGATTTTTTTCCTAAGTATGATGTCATTTATAACTAAAAATCGACCCCATGTGGCTTAACGACCATTTAGCTAAAGGAGGGCAGAATGCTAGTTCTCACACGGCCAGACAGACAAACGACTTTTTGAAGGCGAAAAATGTAGAACTCATGAGTCATCCTGCATACAGTCCCGACCTGGCACCTTGTGACTTTTTTCTGTTCCCAAAAATTAAGAACCAATTACGCGGTCAACGATTTTCATCACCAGAAGAGGCTGTCGAGGAGTATGAAAAACACGTTTCAGAGGTCACCACAGAGGAGTGGCACAAAAGTTTTCAAAACTGGTTTCATCGAATGAAAAAGTGCATAGACGCCAAGGGAGATTATTTTGAAAAACAATAAATTAATTTTGTACCTTTAATAGTATTTATTCATATTCATTCCGGAAACTTACAGTGCGCCCCACGTATAAACAGAATACATTTAGTTTTGTTATTGTTCAGTAAAAGATTATTGACACTAAACCAATTGACTACCTTTGAGATTGCTTTATTCACATCGTCAAAGTTCAAACTGCGTCGTTTCATTTTAAACAAAAGTGAAGTGTCATCTGCAAACAGTACTATCTCATGATTATCTCTGAAAAGATGTGGCAGGTCATTAATATAAACCAAAAACAGGAATGGCCCGACTATGGAACCCTGTGGTACACCCATAGTAACAACAGACCCTGGAGATCGTTTTCCATTAATGTCAACTCTCTGTATCCTGTCATTTAGATAAGAAAAGAGAAGATCTAAAGAGTTATCCCGAATTCCATAGTTATGTAATTTCCTGATCAATGTCCCAAGGTCAACGCAATCAAAAGCCTTAGACAAATCGCAAAATACTCCTAGAGCATCATGCGACTCCTCCCAGGCATCATATATATGTGATATTAAGTCAATACCGGCATCAGTAGTTGATTTGCCTTGTGTAAAACCAAATTGTTTGCAGTAGAGCATGTTGTTGGTGTTGAAATGTGTAAGAAGTTGATTTAAAATTACTTTTTCAAATACTTTACTAAATGTAGGCAATACCGATATCGGTCTGAAGTTAGAAGGGTCAGATGTACTACCCAATTTAAACAAAGGTACTATTTTACTGTGTTTCATTAAATCAGGAAACACGCCAGATTCAATAGATGCATTAAATATGAAAGCTAAATCAAGTGCAATAACATTTATTCACAACATGAACAGAAATATCCCAGAGGTCTGCAGTTTTCTTAACATTTATTGATTTAAAGGCTTTAATAATATCTTTATAGTCTACGTAATTAAACGAGAATTGATTTTCACATCTAGGTACATAGTCTTTTAGAAAAGATTCAGCGACTACTTTGGAAGAGTCTAAAGACTTCGTAGTAGAGATTGGGATGTCAGTAAAAAAAAACAAACGCTTTAGCTACATCAATATCATTTTTGAATTTATATCATTAATTTTTATTCATATTCATTATTTTTATAATTGACTTTTCCAGTCTCGCTTTTTATTATATCCCAAGTTGATTTAATTTCGTTATCACTTTTTCTCATTTTAGATCTGATATAACTTGATTTCAATTTGACAAACTTTTCTAAAGATTTTTGAGTACTTTTTACTTTATCCTTGAACTCTTCACTATGATTCCATTGTTTTTCACTATATAATTCATATAAATTTTGTCTACTTTTAAGTATACCTACTGTGGCCCACTTACTAAAGTTAAGTTTGTCTGAGACCACAATCGATCTGGTAGTAAATACTGCATTGAACGCATTGCTGAATTTGAAAAAAATAATACAATATGACTCATTAGGGTTATTATTAGAGTAATTGATAGTTAGTTTGCTATCCCAATTCAATTTAAACTTTTCAAACCGATGTGCAGTCACAGGTATGTATTGTATCTTTCTTGTAGAACTTTTTTTAAGTTGAATTTCTAGTCTAATGTATTGACCTAAATGGTCTGACTTTAAATTACTTATAATTTTTTTTAGGAAAATTTTTTCATTTGGATAAGCAAATACATTGTCTATACAATTTGCTGAGGTTTCAGTTATTCGAGTAGGTTCCATGAAAAGTGGCTTTAAGTTGTGAGAATTAAATAAGTTAGTTAGTCTCGTACTAAGGAGGGAGTAAGTTTCTAATAAATTTACATTGAAGTCTCCACATATCATGAGTTTTATTAGATTTTGATACTTTAAATAATATGTCATCCATGACTTTTTCAAAAACATCAAATGAACCTGTTGGTGGGCTGTAAACGCTTATTACAATTATGCGCCCCAATTCAACACATGCTACTTCAATGTAGCTTTCAACTGATAAACAATACTAGGTCATTACGATTTTTGAACTTTAAGTGTTTATTTAGAAATATTAGAGAGCCTCCACGAACAGCATGTGATCTGCAAAAAGAACTACCAACCTGGTGGTTACTGAAATGGAACATGAGCTCATGGTTTTTTAGTCAATGTTCTGTTAGACATAAAATATCAATATTAAAAGAGTTCATGTACAATTCCAACTCTAATAATTTACTGCTAATACCTTGAATATTTTGGTGGACCAGATTAGTAAACTTTGCATTTATTTAACAATGTTGAGTTTTTCTGTTTTTATTATGTACTTTATTAATATTATTTGACGGGCTAGAGACTTCCTCTATTGTCGTTGTATCTAATTTAAATGACTTGGAAAAGCTTCCAAGGTTTTGTTTGAAACATCAGTATAATGCTAAATAGAGGCATTATGTGTAGCCATATTTTTACGACCTTCAAGCTGTAATCCTCACCATTGAAATCTTCATGAAAATTAAATTTGAAAATGCTAAAAAATACTCCAGAAATAGTCCTAAATAGTCCACCAAGAAAGAAAATTATTCCACTTATAGTTTCGAAGTTATAGCTATGGGTTGGTGAGGATAACAGCTTGACGTCAAGCTGTAATCCTCATCTCTCGTGCAAGCAAACGGAAGGGCCTATTGACTTGGTTTGGGTTTCAAAAATTAGTCCAGAAATAGTCCACACGACATGCCAAATTTCAGAAATAGTCCTTCAACGATTCCTTGGTTATTAAGACATCTTGGTGAGGATTACAGCTTGAACATTTGATAACATCAAATATCTCCGGACCGCCTACGACTTTCAGTTTGATATTTGTACCAAAAATTAGTCCAGAAATAGTCCTCCGGAACAATAATAATTTCCAACTGGTTTACTTTGAATAACAGCATTAAAAATGCAATGTTTAATTTCCCATACATTTCAATAAATGTACAGTCGTGTAGAAAATAATAATGGGGTAAACCCTAATAAACCGGTTTATACCAATTAATCTCCAAAGTCTAGTGTTTTCATACTATCTTCTCACGCAGGACATGCGTGTTCGAATCCGGTGCAGACCATATACCATTGAGATAAGTAATTTAACCAATGTACATTATGCAGACGTTCTTACGGTGATGGAAAACATCGTTAGGCAACCTTTCATCTCCATAACTGCGACGATGAGCTAGCCCCCTGCTGTAGGCACCTAACTATCTACCTTCCTACAAAGGTACAAATCATCGCACCATTTCCACTTAATATGATGTTACACTTTTATGACCCCATGCGCCAGACCGGCTGCTCTATACGACAACCAGTGTTGGATTTTGGTGCGTTGAAAAGGATAGCACAAAAATACAAAAAGGATAAAAAAAAAGTATAGTATGCTCTAATACTAATTTAAAAATGATGGAAATATTTAAAATCAACAACATTTATTCGTAATTTCATGATTTTACTGACACTTTCCATAATAATTGAACTCTGCTGACTACTCGTTGGGTTAGAGATCTAGCAATTATTTTGACTGTTTTTTTTATTTGATAATACAGGTTCTTTGGTCTCTGCCTACCCCTCTTTCGGAAAATAGGCGTGAGCATATGTATGTATCTATGATAATAAATCATAATTTATAAGTCCATTACATGTGATTTATATACAGGCTGTAAAATAAAAGTATAGTCAAATTAGAGGTTGTTAGAAACATCTTTCTGAACAACTTACATTATGAAACCGTTTTATCAGAGCAATTTTATTTTTCACCTCTCTATAGAGGGTGTTATTTTATAAAGCTACGCCCGGGTAAGGGACTATAGTACCCATCATTATGAATAACTTTCCCCAAGAAATATATGGTCACAGAAGAAAAACATCTTGGGTCTCCCATAGTAACATGTAACCATCTGATCGGGCAATGTTATGAGGGACGATTTTTTTCCATTTGCGACCATATGCTTCTGGGGAATATTTGTTCATAATGATTCATAATTCATAATTCATAATAGTTTATTGCAAAGTCACAAAATTTCACAAGGTGGTAAAATAAAAGTTAGTACATTGTGACGCCCTGCTAGGGCACAGCAACATGCGAAGGACAGCCAGTTGTCCATTTTACGAAAAATTGAAAAAAATTGAAAAATGATTACATTTATGTTCAAAATTGTATAGAGACAATTAACAAAATATTGTAGAGATTATTATTATTAACAATAAATAAATAAATTAAGAGTAAATTATATAAACATTAAATTAGTAATAACATGTAATGAACAAGTAATTAGCGACTAGAAATATTTACCTAATTTTATCATTGAAAAATTCTTTCACATCATAATAGCATTTTTCAATGAGGAACTTCTTTAAATAGGTAATGAATAGTGTTTCTTTCTCTATGTTTTTTAAGTAATTTGGTATGTGATTATACATTTTGATGGCCATATGATGGGGACTAGAAGACACGAGTTCTAACTTTGAAAATGGTTTCTTTAATTTATTTTGGGTTATATAATGATGGGTTCTATAGGCGTAACATTACAAAACAACAGCCTGTATATTCATTTTTGGAAGAGGTTAAAAATAAAGTTGCTCTGAAGATGTTTCATGGCGAAACTATGATGTCCCTACATATACATAAAGGTGTAGTAAAATTTGAAGGGTTTATCGCCTTAAAATTTGACTACACCTTTATGGATACTTATAATAGGGAGGTGCCAATTATATAGAAATAAGCACTTAATTAAATACCTAAAATTGAAATGATTAAGTCTGTAATTAATCGAACAATGTTTGATGGTATGTGATGATTATACCAATGAACCGACTGTGATTATTATGATTAAAACGAAGTTATATATATATAAATGTGATAAAAACATATATCGCACCTTTAGTACAGTAATGACCCAACTCAAAAAACCGAATTTTTGGGAAATCGCAAAAAACTAAAATGGACTAAGTCATTTTTCACTCGTTTGCCTTTGGTGTCAAAACTATTATATTTATGTATATGAAATTTGGCACGCACGTACTTAGGTATATTGAGCTTTAGTTTTCACTATAAAAATAAAAAAATATAATTATTTTTAATCTTAAAACTGGGTTTGAAAAAACTCGTTCGAGTTCGGTCTCTCTTGCATAAAATATAATTTTGTGTTTAATGGCTTTTTCAGGTCTAGGTCAGTATAGTATTAATACTTATTAATACATAATAATTTCTTTGAATTTTTCTCTTAATGATTCTCTAGCATCTAATTGATATATCGCCCTGATCGCCCTTTTTTGTAAGAAAAATATCGTATTTATATCTGCTGCTCTCCGTTTTTTTAATTTGTGGTTTTAGACCAAATTCCATCAAACTCTTTGCTACGAGTAAGTACTGGCGTCAAGCACGCATATATTTTTTTGTATTATTTTTTGTTTTTCGATTATTTTTTCTCCAAATAATGGATACTCAGTTGCCCTGTTTACTTCTGCTCAAGTATTTTTTGGATATGCCCCGTTTGACTTAATTCTCTCCCGCTGAAATAACTTATTATGGTATGTCACGTGGATGGTCGAGCGGCGCAAGAACCGCATATAGCACTGCCTTCCCCGACCGACACCGACCATGCGCGCTGAACTTTCAAGAAGTTCATAGAAGAATCTCCTTGACTGGACTTGGCTTAAATCGTGATCGTTGAGAACCACTGTATGTGTTCCTGGAAGAAGCAATCTTAAGGAGTTTATAAGGGTCTGGCAAATTTTGTGGAAGGAGGGTCTTCATCCGTACCACTATTCGTATCACCGAGTGCAACATCTTAATGAAAATGTGGACAACGTGCCGAGATGCATCATGTCGGAATGGGTCCAAAGGAAGTCCTCTACCGACCCCGAATTTTTCAAGAAAATTTTGTGGATGGACGAGGCAACATTTAACAGAGATGGCATCACAAATTTCCTAAACTAGCACAAGTGGTGCCGTAAAGGCCAAAATCCAAAATGGGGAAAATCTTCCGCATACCAAATTAGGTTTTCTATTAACGTTTGGTTAGGGCTCAAAGGCAACATGCTGATTTGTCCTGTAATATTACCAAGGGGCCAACGTTTTCTAACGCTTTTGCAGGACGGGCTACCTATATTGTTGGAAGAGGTACCAATCGGTGTAAGACAATATATGTACTTACAAATGGCTGCTAAGCCCATAACTACACGCCTGTGAGGACAAATTTGAATGAACAATTCCCAAATCGCTGGATTGGTCGGCAAGGATTAGTTATTTTTTATAAAACCTTACAGGTATACATAGTCCATGTCAGAAATAGTCAGAATTGATGGCCAGAGAGGAGAGAGGAAATCGCGGGGGAGGTGACGTCCCGCACGCGTAAAGCCGCCTTCTGCTCTTTGTTAATCTGTGATATTAGTCAGCTCTAGTAGGTACACATACTTCGGCCTTCACTAATTCGCACACCGATGAACAAAATCTGGGTATGCAGCAGCTCAGCTCAGCGCCTTGATGTTGTACAGTTTTAACGCAACATAGTTTGGCTTGGTCACAATCGAGAATCAATGGGACCATCATGATCGCTATTGGCGCGTTTCTAAGAGAATGTGCTGGAGCGCAACATGGTTGGCCCTTAAAATTAATTCAAAACGTCTGAATCGATGGGGCCGACTACTGGAAGGATCTACTTTGATTCTCCCCACATGTTTCCACTCGAAGAAGAAGAAGATGAGGCAAAAATCTGTTGCGCATTAACACGTGTGTGCATGACTGAAACAACGAAGACCCTTACCACTTCGCATTGCGCGTAGGGTGAGACAAACGTATGATTGTATGAGTGCGTAAAGTGCAACGTGCGAGTAAAACGACTGAAAGGGCGACAGACTGAGATATTTATTTTGGTTCATGCAATTTACATACTTCCTTATCTATGGCGGATAAGCTCCTGTATTGTCAATTCACGACCTGTGTTTGTGTTGTTTGTTGAACTGTGACATTCTGTCACCAACCAACAGCCATTTCGATACGCAAGAACCGAGACATATCTAAACAATAATCGAATTCAAAGTGGACGCACAGCGAACACAGAAAAAAAGAAGTGCGGGCATTGTCTTTCCCAAAGTGACTCACAAAATTAGACCCAAAGCCAAAAAGCACTAGACAGCACTAGCACATGCGGTGGCAGGTCGTTCCGCAGCATGGCGTGGTGTAGGTGCACCAGGATGAGTCCTGCTAGGGCGCCCGGCATGTTGCCCAGCGGAGACTGATACAGCAGGTTGAAGGAGAGAGAGCCGCGGTACTGCGTGCGGACCACCCTGCAACGCACGTTAACGGTGAGCTTGCAACTTGTCATAGGTTGCTGGACGTGGTTGTGTGATGCCAGCTGTGGCAACAGTTTAGTTATAACACAGTTTATTAACTTTAGGGCACGACTCATGTACTAGACACAGAATAATAACACTTGACACTGGGAGCACTAGTTACAGTCACACTAAACACGGGGAGTACTAGATACATAATAACCACAATAGACACGGCGACTGGCTAGTCCAATAATATGGCTTGGCTTGGTGATCTTCTCACACCCCTTCCAGGGTGCGGGGTTGCGGTCCCGGGGCAATGGCCCCCTTCCGCGGAGTCTTCCGCTGGCCGTGACTACGGCCAGGTCATTGGGTGGCTGAGGTGTTCTTCTTCGGGTTGTGTGGCCTCAATCCAGGGGTGCTGCCGGCTCGGCAACCAGGTCTCGGGGTAGGCGGCGACGGTCAGGCGGGCGCGCGTGGTATGGCGCCAGGTCCCGCACGAGCGGGTGTTGAGAGCCGTCCGCTCGTGCGAACATGTTCGTTGCCAGCCTCTGGACGAACTTGTCCAGTGTCTCCAATCCTAGGTCCCTTGCGATCGTTGCGTTTCTCACGTAGCGAGGCGCGCCGACGATGGTACGCAAGGAGAGGTTTTCTTGGGCCCGGAGTCTCTTCTTGTTGGACTCCGAGCAGAGGGCGTACCATGCCGGCGAGGCATACGTGAGGCGGGACCTGATGTACGTTTTATAGATCCCGAGCTTCGACCGCAGGGGGAGGCCGGAGTCCAGGAGTGGACGAAGTTTTGCCCGTGCAGCCCGGACCTGGTTTACGACGTTGTCGACGTGGGTCTTCATCGTGAGCCGGCGGTCTATGGTGACCCCCAGATACTTCACTTGGTGCAGCCACCCAATGTCCTTCCCTTGGAGTTGGAGTGGTGGTGGCAGGTTGCTCTGGCCGGTGATCATCGCCTGCGTCTTCCCGACGTTGACGGAGAGCCTCCATTTGGCCAGCCATTTAGGCAGGGTGTCCAGCGTGCGTTGCATTTTGACGGCGGCGTGGGGTGCTTTGTAGGACGACGCATAGTATGCTGCGTCGTCAGCGAAGAGGGCCAGCTGTACACCAGGGCCAACTGGGATGTCATCCGTGTATCGGGAGTAGCAGGCGGGTGAAAGACAGGAACCTTGTGGGACGCCGGCTTCGATGGGGCGGGCTTCTGACACGGCGTCTTCCACCACCACTCTGTAGTGGCGACTCCGTAGGAACGAGGCCACGACGCGGGTGATTCGTCGTGGAGCTGGGGACGTCGACAGCTTGTACAGCAACCCCTCGTGCCATACTCTGTCGAACGCCTTCTCCATGTCCAGGAGTACTGCGACGGTGTATTCTTTCTTATTCCGACAGACCGTCATGTCGTTCAGTACCCTGGTGAGCTGGAGCGTCGTCGAATGCTCTGGCCTGAAGCCGAACTGTTCCGGGCGAGCTTGGATATGTGGCAGCAGTCTTCCTAGCAGCAGCTTCTCGAACACCTTTGACATGGTGCTCAGGAGGGTGATGGGCCGATAGCTCTCGGGCTTCTTGACATTCTTGCCCGGCTTGGGGAGCATTATGACCAGGCCTTCCTTCCATGTAGTAGGGAAGTGCCCCGTGCGCATGATGCCGTTAAACAGGCGCGTCATAGCCGCCACAGTCGGTAGCGGCAAGTTGCGCAGCGCCATGTTGGTGATTTGGTCTGCGCCCGGGGCTTTCCTGGGCTTGGTGCGCCTGATCGTTCGCAGGACTTGGCCGGGCGAGAAGAAGATGGGGTCCTCTTCAGGAGCTATCGGCGTCGCGAAGTAGTGCCGCAGGTGTTCCTCCACTGCTGCTACGTGTTCGGCGTCGTCGGTGGGGTTCGGCTTGAACTGCCTCTCCAGGCATTCGGCGAAAATTTCAGCTCGGTCTTTTGCTCTGAATCTCGGGAAGCCGTCGCTGCCCAGCAGCGGTCGAACAGGAGCCGGGGTGGCCGACAGCTGCCGGCATAAGCGATGCACGGAGGGGACGTGATCGCCTACGGACTCGATGTGGCGTTCCCAAGATTCTTCGGCGTGGTCGGCAAGGCATCTTTTGGTGGTGGCCGTCATGGCGTTGAGGCGGGACTTCAGAGTTGGGCACCGGGTTTGTTGCCATAGCTTCCGGAGACGGCGCTGTTCGCAGATCAGTGCCTGAATCTTCGCCGGGAGGGGTTGGGGTTTCCTCCGGCTAGAGACGGTGTGCGAGGATGTGTCGAGCGCGTCCTGGATCTTGCTAGTCCGCAAAGACGAGGAGAATGGGTCTGTGATCCGAGGGAAGGTCTGGCAGGACTTCCTGGCTTGGCTGGGTCCGGATTCCTTTGTAGACTACGATGTCGATGATGTCCCCAGAGCCGTCCGGGTTGTAGTGAGTCGGCTCGTAGGGTCCGATGACATCGTAGTCGTGGCTCACGGAGTCGGCGAGGAGTGCGCGTCCGGCGGCGCACACTTTCGAGGAGTTCCAGTGTGGGTGCTTGGCGTTGAGGTCTCCGGCGATGAGAGTCGGTTGCGGCGACTCCAGCAGTCCCCGGAGCTCCCTGGGATTGAGTCTCTCACCGGGGGGGTGATAGGCGGCATAGAGTCGCACAACGTTGCCGGCGACCTGTACTTCGACGCCAAGGACGTAGATTGTAGTGTGCTCCTCGAAGTCGATGGGTTGGTGGACGATACTCCTTTTAACCAGGATAGCCAGACCTCTGTAGGCAATCCCCTGCGGGGATCGCTCGTCCTTGCGGTAGGTTGTGTAGCCGGGGAGGGTGAGCTTCATCTTCACGGTGAGGTGGGTTTCGCTAACCAGCATGACGTCGACTCGGTACTCTCGCAGGAAGGTTTTCAGCAGCTGCTTCTTTCCTTTGAGTGACTGGGCGTTCCAGTGCACAATCCTTAAGGAGTCAGCCATCAGGGCAGATGTTCGGCGATACTCCTTAGGACTGCGGGATCTTGGAGTGCTTTGATGAGTGCTGCGACAAGATCCCTCGGCGGTTCGTTCTCTGGTGGAGGTGGTGGTGCTGCGGCTCCTTTCTCCTCAGCCGCTCTCGGCACTTCGTTCTTCTTTCCCCCCCGCTTCCGTTTGCGCTTGGGTAGGGGCGCGCCTGGCGCGGTGGCCGGGTTGGCCTCCGCCATGAGTGATGAGGGCGCCGACTCCTGCACAGTTGGGGGTTTGGGGGGGGGCGGCTGCGTCTTGGGGCCACCGGTGCGGGCCGCTGGACCGGCCTTCTTGTTTCGGCTCTCTTGCCGGAATACAGGGCACGACGTGTTGTTTGCCGTGTGCGGGCCTCCGCAGTTGGCACACGTCGGCGGCATCTCTCTAGGCCGATCGCAGTCCGCGGCGGGGTGCGGTCCTCCGCAACGCACGCAGGCCTGGGGGCGGTGGCAGTTGTGGCTGCTATGCCTAAACTTCTGGCATCGGTGGCATTGAGCTGGTCCTTTCTTCCCGCGCCACGCCTCGATCTTCACGCCGGGCATAAAAAGTAGCTCGTCTGTATCGTACAGACTGGCTGTTATACCCGGCGTCTTCTTCAGCTGCGCGTGGAAAATGCAGCCCGGTCTGCCCTTCCGTGCCCGAATCTGTTTGACAAAGCTGGCCTCGTAGCCGCGCTCTGCCAGCGCGGAAGTGATCTCCGCGGGCTCAGTGTTTGCCGGCAGCCCCCGGATGGCAATCTTCAGGCTCCTTTCGGCGGGAAGCGAGTAGGAGTACCAGTGCACCCCTGTGGTCTTCTCCAACGTCGAGAGGTACGACTGAACGCACCGGTATTCCTCGTCATCTGCAGGCGAAAATCGCACACCCTTTTGGTAGGGGCGCGCGTTCGGGGCCCTCTTCAGCCGCTGCTGGATTTCGCGGAAGTGGTGGACCCAGTTCGGGAGGGTCTCCACCACTATAGGCGGGTAGCGCGGCTTGGAGGGCGGTTTCGTGACGGCCACGCCCGTAGCGGGGGCACCGGGTGGCGGCGGGGCGCCTGCGGTAGGCGACGCGGCAGGGGGCGCACTAGCGGGCACAGCGGGGGGTGCGGCGGGTGGCGGGCGGCGGGCGACGGCGGGCGGCGCGGCGGGGGGCGCGCTAGCGAGCGCGACGAGTTTCGCGACGGGGGGCGCGGGCGCGGCCTGCACTCCGTGTGTGTGCGGGATGGGGCGGGGGGGCCTCGCGTTCGCGGCGGGCTGATTCGCGACGGTCGCCAGCGCGGTGGGCATGGGCGCGTATGCGGACGCGGCCGCCGCGTACGAGGTGGCCAGCGGCTCCGGCGATAGCCGCGGCATGTCGAGGCCTCGGGGTTGCGGGGGAGTCGGTGACGGCGAGGGCTCCAGCAGCGCTCGCTTCGCGGCTTCCTGCTGCAAGTCGTCCGAGGGTCGTCGTTTGCCCCCACGGGTCGGCGGCAGAATGAGGGGCTGCGAGCGGGCCTGCTCCAGCAGCCTGGCGTCCAATAGTTCGTCGCCGATGCTTGCTAGCTGGCAGCCTTCCATGGCTGCGCGGCGCTCGACGAGGTAGGCCTCCATGGCCCGCAGAAGTCCCGCCGAAAACAGTTTGGCGTCACGGGCACGAATTAAATACAATTCGTCCAGCGTGAGCTCTGCTCTCGGCGAGACTGGTCGCGGGACGATCGGCGACCCGTATTCTGTCGAGGTCGACAAAACCAGGGGCCGCTCGAGGGAGGCCGATCTGAAGCGGTGGCGGGGGATGGTGCGCCTCGGGGTTTCGCCCAGTGGAGGGCTCCCGTCCGGCGCAGCGTAGCCCTGAGAAGGGCTGTGGAACTCATCCATAGCGCTGGTTGGCTATGGATGAGCTGGCACGGGAAGGGGTTCCGATCTGGCACGACCTTAGGCTGAAGCCGACGTCCGTCCGCCCCCGAAGGTTTTCCCCTCCGTGCAGTTCGCGACGCGGTTGCAGCGCGAACGCGACGCGCACGGGCGCGTGTTGACGCGGGCGTTTCGCAATGAAACGGCGCGCAAGCAGCTGAGTGGAGCGTTGCAGTAGGTCCGTATGCGCGGATGATCGCGGCTCAACTCCCAATAATATGGGAGGAGGTGCGCTCCGTACGACTGCTCGATACAGACTGACTCGCTGACTGGCGCGCACGCCCTTTTTGTAGCAAGCACACCTAACCTCTCCATTTATTGGCCCAACCTAAGCGAATGCATATATCGCTTGTGTCACCGTACTTATCTCTACTACCTTACGCTATAGCAATAGCTCAATTCGTACACTACGACACGGCCAACCTGACACTACAGTCGTCCACGACTGTATCATCTGTGAAACAACAACTACATTTCGCTCGATCATCCTGACACTTAAGTAGTATCTCGATTTTTCACAATAGTTTTAGGACTGTCTACCAAGCACACACAATTTAGAAAAGTATTCAAATAATCAAATTCTCTCACTAAAATATTCTCTGTTTTTGTCAATAAGTATAAAACATGGTTTATGTAACGCAATAAGCGCATGAGCGACATTGTAAATTTTATATCAGCAACACGATGCCAAACTTTTTTCCTAACGTGCGACGTTGCCGCTTTGTTGAAACTCGTCGTGATATCGCCGCATTATAGAAGCAAACGAAAACAATAGCGGGGTGTTCCTCGCAACGAAATGAAAACAAGAGTAACACACCTGTTTTTGTATCTTTCTGCACCACTAGAATTCAATTGTTCACCGATAGTAACTTGTTGTCAAATGTTGTCTCACTCGATTACCTCGGTTCTTAGAGTGTGGTTGTTTGCTTCCTATTGTGTTTTGTTGTGTGGTGAATTTCTTTTGACCATGGCTTGTTTACTGGATTCTGGAACTTCCTTGCTACTACGACTTCGGCCAGCATTTACGGACTCTGATTTGACCTGACTGGATTGGATGTTTGGAGTTGTTTTATTGGATACCTACTAATTTGGTAAGTATGTTTTTTTCTTGTAAAAAGTAATAATAATAATAATAATGTACGCTCACGCCCGTAAATCCCCAAAGGGGTGGGCAGAGACACAAATTGTATAGAACACTCAAGCCTGTATTACCCAGTGGGTTAGGCAGAGAACAAATATACATTGTAAAAAGTAAAATTTTGACTAAAACTTATATATTAATCTTATTCTACCTTGAAATAATAGTAAATTCAAATGTATAAGGACTTAGTAAACACCTTGCCTTAGGCTCGGCTCTACTGCATAGACGGGACGCAAGTTTCTTTGGTCTAAAGGGGATCGCGCTATAGAAATGAGCGAGAAAAAGCGCGTTCAGTCTCACTCATTTGTATAGCGCCGTACCCTACAGACCTAAGAGATATGCGACCCGACTATGCAGTGGAGCTAAGGCCTTAAATCAAACTAATAAATAACATTTTGAATACAAAAACTAGAGTACCAACAGTGTTATTCGTGCAAAATGCAAAGCCTTTTCTTGTTAGCTAACCTCAGTATTTTCTTCACTTTGAATATTATGTCACACACGTGTTAATATTAACTTAAAAACTTATATAAGCTAAAATTAGAAAATTTATAAAAAATAATGGTAATTTATTTTAACTTAGGTCATACGCAGTTTTCTAGTGAAGCTGAAAACGAATCAGACCAAGAAATAGACCAATGACATTTATGTTTAAATAAGTAAATTGTTGTTTAAACGTGTTGATCATTTTAATTAAGAGTTTTATTATTCTATTGTAAATATTGTATTTTGATTTTTGAGGAACAAATAATTTGTATATTCTTGTATGTACAACTTCAGAATAGAAATGTTAAATGATTGTTGTCTTGTATAAATACGCGTCGAAGAAATTGTTACATAAAAATAAATGTGGTTTAATGAATCAAGTTTCTATCTATTTATTTTACTATCCTTAAGCCCGTCCTTATAATTACCCATCGGAGAGGAAGTGTATTTTTTATTACTCATTAAGGCGAAAATAGCTATTTATTATTTTTCTACTTGAAAAGCAAATCCCGGGTTTCGGGGAGTATCCATATTATTCTTACATATGGCAAGTACATAAAATAGCTCTGCTTACTCCGATCACTGATGATGAGTCAGCCATTGACAAAATGACGGAACGTAAACGTTTGTCGTTACTATTCTATTTATTGGTTTAAATTGACTGAATTTTGGCAATTTTCCTATACAAATTGTAGCCTATCCATCACACATAATTCAGGCATCTAGCTGTATCTACAGGGGGGTAGAAAATACCCCGAAGAAACTTCCATTGCTCTCCCCTTTTGCATTTCCATTAGCCACGGGCTGTGACATACATTTACATGCAATTGAGAATTAATAAATCGTTTAAAGTGACAATTGGCGGTTTATCTTCTGGCTACTCAACCAACAACATCATCAGTAACAACAAACATGCACGGGCAAAGACCAACAGCCTCGTCCGTAAAAGTCCTATTATTTTATTAGGTACAGTCAGCATGAGCTATATATATTTCAATCAACTACATACCTACTCGGATTTAAATGTCAAAAAATACTTATCTAATTAGGAATTGTTAGAACCGTACCGTAATAAATCCTTTAGTACATTTGTAGCTTGACTTACATTCCCAGAGGCCGTGATCCCGGCTCTCGTTGTCCTCGCCGCATGGGCACTCTGCAGACTCGCACAGCCCTAGCCTGTGTAGGCGCTGTCTAAAGCATCCGTGCCCGGTAAGTACTTGGGAGACCATGAAGTCCGGTTCTACCCATTCTGAACTGAGCCTTACGCCCACGTCTGGGAAGAATCCATACAGCTCGCGGCCGTCCTTACTGCCCTGCTATCGTTCCTGCCACTGAGCTACGATGTCTGCCCTAACCGTCGTCTTGAGTTTCCGGTTCTCCCTGGGGGCCAGTTGGTGTCGCTCCTGTGCAATCCGTCCTGCACGACAGACCTCCAAATCGGCTGGTAAAACTCCCGCAAGCACAGGTAACGCTGCGGAGCTGCATGATCGGTAAACATTGGTTAGTAAAACTAGCGCCGATCTCTGCGTTCGTATCAACGCCCTTCTGACAACGAAGTTGGATGAGCATCGGTATGATACCGCGGCAGCGTACGTAAGCGTAGCTATGTATGTCCCCGAGTACAAAACTCGGAGGGCCCGGTACTTCACACCCCACCTGGTTGCGGAAACCCGCGACATCTTGCCGAAACAAGCGGAGGTCTTTTGCCCTATAGTATTCGCATGCGGCAAGTAGGACCTAGCCTCGTCCAGAGTGATAACGAGTAACGTAGCTTGCGACACACTCCTGATCGACGCGCCTTCGTATCTGATCGTTGGCGCTCGCTTGAACCCCCCTTTGTACGTCGTGGTCAAGGACTTCGCTGAAGAGAATCCCAAACGGTTGCGGGATCCCCAACCCGATATTTCCCCGAGCACGACGCTGGCTTTCCGTTCGATGTCCGCGCGCGAAGACGCCTCGATCACCACCGTCACGTCGTCGGCGTACGCAATCAAATGCATTCCTTCGGGTCGCGGCAGCAGCAAGAGATCGTTCAGGAGGATGTTCCATAACGTTGGGCCCAACACTGACCCTTGTGGACATCCCATGGTGCTTGTCTTGGAGCAGGTTTGACTTCCCACATAGAAAATGACTCTACAGTTGCTAAAGTAGCTGACCAAGATACAGTAAAGGTTCGGCGGGGCTCCACCTTGCTTCACCTTGAGGAGGATCATTGGCCACCACGCGTTGTCGAATGCACCAGAGATGTCCAGAAAGATAAGCTGTACGTACGGAGCTGGACTGGTATCTGTAATTTCGTTAATTCGGCTCAGCGCCGTCACTGTCGAACGACCCCGAGTGAACCCATATTGAGCTTCCGATATATAACGATACAAGCAGGGAGCACAGGAAACTATTACGCGTTCCAATAGTTTACCCAAAATGGGAAGTAGTGTGATTGGTCGGTACGCCTTCGAGTCGCTAAGGGGCTTACCGTTGCCCTTTGGCAGGATGACGAGTCGGCCTAATTTCCAGAAATCGGGAAACACTCCCTCGGCGATGCACTTCCTCAGCATGAGCCACATCTCGTCTGACGTGGCCCTCCAAGCCCACTTAACTATCGCTGCCGTGATACCATCAATACCTGGAGCCGTGTTATGCAGGGAGCGCACGATGCGCTCGACCGTCACCTTTTCAGGAGCTGCCATGTCACGGTCGGATGGCGCGAAGGCAGCTGCTATCACGGACAGACTGGTGGTAGATGGTTTCCCTCTGCGGCTCGTCGTCTGGATACAGCGTCTGAAGGAGGTCTGACATGGTGGCCCCGGTAGATTCCGTGTAGCAGTCGATAAGCTTGGTGCCGTTGATGATGTTCGGCGGGGGGCGTAAACGCCCGCAAGCCTCTCTGTAGGCTAAACCCCAAGGATCGTCGTTACCTTTATCGGCAATCTTGCGAAAGAATGCCAACTCTGCTTGCTTCATGGCTTTCTTGTATCTACCCCGAAGGGCACGGTGATCGTCATTAAGCCGCTGCTCAGTCATCCCTCCTGCGCGTCGTGACTGTTGCCATTCGCGCCGAGCTCGGAGCCAATAGGGACAACGGGATATTGAGATTTGACGTGCCGCTGTCCCCTTCGTAGGCTTACAGCTTATGGGGATAGGCGGGATATTAAGATTTGACATGCCGTTGACCCTCTTAATCATATTTATTCACAAATCACATTTATTAGTGTCCGTTCCGAATTAGTGTCCAGTGTAGAAAAGTATTGTACCTCCTTTTCTCTGTACATATTCGAAAATACTTCTTCCTACCAAAGTACCCGTTGTGACATTATGAATGCTGTTGAAAATAAAATAATATCATACTAGTGGCCCTGTGGGCAGTAGACCTTTTAGATTCAATCAAAATCAAGTAGTAAAGTAGCCGCACCAATAACTTTGTAAACTATATTTTGCGATTTAAAATACAATCTATTGACTTTTCACGAAATAGACTATTTCACTCTCTCTCTCTTGGTATGACTGTATAGATCCTCTTTACTAATCCGTCTCCTACTTCGAGGAGTCCAAACTGAAATGAAATGAAATGTTTATTAAGAGATCGTGGAAGATGCTGGTTAAAAAGTAGGTACTTACAAATTGGTACTAATATATTTAACTTTATGGTAATTTATAGCTATATTATTAACCATACCACATACCTAAAGTTATGTTTAGAACTATAAACTAAATACACAAGGTGATATTGTGGATATCCCCTAAAAATGGTGTGTAAGTTACATATGTAATAGAACCAGCAGAATATAGTCCGCCGCGCTAGTAGAAACTGTGTTGCGGCAAGGCAGAATTATATAAACTACATGTCCAGCCTATACAGACACAAGTTCCTATCGAGAATGCTTTACTGACGAGTTCAATTTATATTGGTGTAAGTGATGGCGTGTGTAGTATATGTAAAGTTTATAATATGTATGATAGTCAAAGTTAATACAATATTATGAAAACATATAATATATTAAATCATATACATTACAACTTAAGTACAATTAATTATATGTAGATACATAGATTACATAAACAGTAAAAGTAAAACCTAAGGTACATCTAAACATAGTATGTCTTGAAAATATTTCTTGGATTTTTAGAAAACAGGCAGCCGAAAGGTAATGGTGTGGTATATTTTTAGAACTGGCTTATGAAGCCCTTTAATTTGATGACCCACACGATATGTTTCATAAAAATAAAAAACCATACAAAAAATTAATGACGTCATAACCCCAAAGGGGAAAATCGAGAAAAGCTCTCGACAAAACAATATATTTTAATTCAAGGAACACGTGTGCCAAGTTTTGTAAGGATCGCTTGAAAACTGTGGCCCCTAGACCGGAACTGACAGATACACATAGAGACATAGAGACAGACGAAAGCAAAATCGGCCTCCTATCTTGTCGAAATGGAGGAAACAAAAGACCATGTAAAGATGTGCGTGTGTATGGGATACCTTTCTAAGGAGGACATTGAAGACGGTTAGCTGACCATAATGGAATCCAGGTCTATGGAATGGAATCTACACCTGTCAAATCTGCAAAACATGCATGAATGGCACGTATGAAACCCACATGTGATGCGCGAACACCGCTCGCAATATCGATTTAAAGTAAACATGTGGACTGGAATTTTAAAATGCAAAGATGTTGAACCGTTTGAGTTGCCTGCAACATTGAATCGAGAAAATTACCTTCATTTCCCCAAAATGATCTGCCGTCGTTATTGGACGAGCTACCACTCAACATCTACAGGGTTATGTGGTATAAACAAGACGGCTGCACAGCGCCTACGCCGCCGCCGTGGGCTGTATTTGATGAGTGAAGACCGCTCTCCAACATTAATTTAAGTAAGCATGTGGGCTGAAATTTCAAATGGCAAAGTTATTGGACCGATTGAGTTGCCTGCAACATTGAATTGAGAAAGCTACCTATATTTACTCCAAAATGATCTGCCGTCATTTTTGGACGATTACCACTCAACATCAACAGGGATATGTGGTTTTAACTATACGACGGCCCAGCGCACTACGCTCGCGCTGTACGGGATTATTTAGATGAAGAATATCGCAGAAAGTGGATTGGCCGTGCGGGACAAATTGTCTGGCCAGCTATTTCTTCGGACCTGAACCTAATTTGTTTTTTTTACAATAGAATCTTATAATTTTATAAAAGAAAAACAAATTCAAAATATGAGTGATCTCCGCCACAAAATTGTTCAAGCTGCAGAAGACATCAATGCAGCGAGTTACGCAAGACTAATAAAAAAATATTTCCTTAAAAGATGTAGTGCCTGCATTCGTATTGGAACCAAACAATTAAAACAAACATTTACTTTATTACACAACTAATAAATGTAATTATTTTTGTGTTACTCTAATCTAGTCATTATTTTCCGGTTCTTGAATTTACCTAAAATGTTAAGGTGTTGTTATGGTGTCCAACTTGTTTTACACCATCAGTCCACCGGTCCGTCTGTCACCAGGCTGTATGTCATGAACCGTGTTAGTTGGAGAGATAAAAATTTCACAGGTGATCTATTTCTGTTGTTACTATGACAACAAATACAAAAAACAGAAGAAAATAAAGATTTAAGGGGGCTCCCATACAACAAACGTGATTTTACTAGTTACTGAACAAGTTTTTAGAAATATTTTGTAGGTTTCTTTCTAGCATGTTCCTGTGCTTGAGAATGGATTATTGGACCAACAAGAGGCAGCCAATGCCATTATAAACAGGTACAGAAGTACAAGTAAGTGCAAGCTTCAGGATCAGGAGGAGAAAATGATGAACAGGGTGGATGCGGACTTGCGCACCCCCCGCGATTTCTTATTTCCCCTGAGGCAATCAATTCTGTCTTGGGCTAATACCTTACCTATGATTATATTATTATTATTACAGTACCTACATAACATACAATTATGAGTTTTATTTTATATCTCGGAGGTAGATATTTGTATATAGAAACAATAGCCACACCAACCTATGTTTAAACTTTACAGTAGAAATGGCTAACCTTATGTATGTATACAGTAGGTATACCTTATAATAGTATCAGGCAGAATCTTAATCAATTATTCTATTTATTGTTATGGACTTGTTGTATGTACACAGTATGAGTACCTCTATTTAGATACAGAGATGTAGGTACCTATGTATTAGGGTTGTAACGGAGCTCCGCCTCCGCCTCCGAAAGTTCGGAGCTTCCGATAGAAATCGTACCTCCGACTCCGTCTCCGCCTCCGACATTTCTGTACGGAGGTTTAACGGAGTTTATTTACGTACAAAAATGTACACGCAATGCGACAGGGGCTGCTTTTTCACTAGCTCGCAGTTGTGCATAGTTGTGACTGAACCACAAAGCCGCAAAACTATTGTTTATTAAATACAATTTGCCTCTTCCTAAACATCAATACCGTTAAAAATATTGTTAAAGTGTACTGTTTATGTACCTACAGCTTTGAATAACTACTATTCCTTAATAAATCAAACATATTTTTCTACCTCCGCCTCCGCCTCCGTTAACTTCCGACTCCGCGGAGGCGAAGCTCTTCACCTCCGACTCCGACTCCGCCTCCGATAAGACGCCTCCGTTACAACCCTACTATGTATGTAGATGGGTAGATTAGGTAACAGTAAACCTACATGTCGCCGCCAGAAGCCGCCCGGGCCGTTTCTAAGGGCCGTCATTCGAATGGCTAAAGGTCCATGGTGAAAATAACCTACCGAAACGCTTAACGAGTTGCCTAAACGTGCCTAGGCAAATGATTAACTCAAGACAGATTGACCTTGCATCATGGCTGCTCTCCGCTTCCTTCGACTCAAGTTTGTACACAAAGCTAACTTTGATATTCGGTCTGAAGTGACAGACAGAAGTAGCCCCATAGCAATGCGAAGCAAAGCACAAATAAATCAACTGTTGAGAAGAAGAAATCTTGGATAAATGAAATGGGCCGTCTAATAAATTGGCAAGTCTTCTAAATCAAAAGTCTGACTTTCGTTAAGATGGTTGTTAAACATTTCCATCGATGCTTTGTCTCACGTTAAATGCCATATAGGTCACCGGTGACCTCACCCAGACTAAAAAACTATAAGAAAAAAACTTTTTCGAAAATTGGCGTCGATCCGAACAATCTTAGCAATTTGCAAGGTGATACCAAAAATATATAGAAAAGGCATACAAATGTAAACGAAAGTGTCAGCGTTTGAATATAAATGCAATTCCGCAATTAAATTAGTTAGGATGTCAGAATGACAGGAAAAAATATAACAATTTAGAGGTATTTTCGTAATTAAATTCTATCGAGAAAATTCCATCGAATCGCGTTTTCCTTCAGTGAGAATCTTAATCAAATCACAATAAACGTTAACACAAAAATCAAATCTGTATATGACTTTATAGTGGAGTAAATGGATTCGAAAAAAAAAATGTTTTTGGTATCGTCATAAACACCCGTCAGTCCCAGGCTATAAATAGTGCCTTATTTAACGAAATGGCGACGACATATAAACAATATATGCACATAAGTAGGTAGGTAGTATGAGTACATATGATGATCACAGTCTCTCTCTCAGATTCACACATTGTTTTATGTCGCCCTTGACATTGTAACTTACTATCAATACCTACCAATCTACCAATTAAATGAATTACCAACCTACGTCATAAGCATAGCTAAATATAAAGTGGTTGGTACGGTACCAAATTCAATGACTGGTACCTATGCCTTTACCCTCTAGGTATGTAGATAAATTAATGTCTTTCCTCCGATTTCCGTATTGACAATTTTACTAATCAAATACCTACCTACTTAAGTATCGTTCTGTCTCTGTAGATGTCACAAAAAAGAACGGGACATAACGATACCTACTTGAGTACCTGTTAACTTAGTGAATTTCATTCATTTAGTTGCAGGAAATGTATCGCATCGGCTACAGATCGTAATTGAAATTTCATTTAAAAATTTCGACCGGTTGAGAAATTTCTATAAGCTTAGTTACGCCTAGCACTATTATATACTCTGTGGCTTAGTGGGAGTTGATAAGAGGCAATCGAATTACTTGACGATCGTTTCAATCAAATAGGTACCTGCGAGTGTGTCGCATTCAAGTATTACGGCTCGACTCATCGTGACTTGCGTTGGTTTTTATTTTTAAGTTGGTAGCTCTGTAGCGACAGAATGAACAACCAGCCAAATCACAAAACCGTTTTGTTTTGACCGTATTTACCGATTACAAAGTTGTCTATCATATTTCTGATAAAAGACTGGTCTCGCGATCCACTTCGCAATACAGGTGTTTGGGCAATCTAGCTGGTCATTTTTAGGGTTCCGTACCCGAAGGGTGCCAAACGGGACCCTATTACTAAGCCTCCGCTGTCCGTCTGTGTGTCCGTCCGTCCATCCGTCCGTCCGTCCGTCCGTCACCGGGCTCTATCGGATCAACCGAAATAGGTAGAAGGCCGAAATTTTCGTGAAAATGAAAGTGCATTTCTGTTGCCGCAACAGCAACAAATAATGAAATATACCGATTTTCAAGAATCAAAACAAGTACCTATAGAAGAATAGAAGATTATCGGTATGGCTATTTTCTTAGCCATTTTGTTTTATTTATTTATCGGTACAAATGGACTCTCCTGATCTTATCGGCAAAGATTTTTAATTACAATTGAGTTTTGTGCTTAGTTATTTGTCATTATATGATTAATAATTGCTCAATTGAATTATAGTAAATCACATTAAGTTTTTTATCATATTTGATTTTATTCTATAAATAAGTTACTAAATTTTTATCCACTTCCGGTTTCAATGAGCAAAGAGTTTCGTTAACCTGAGTACATAGTTTAATACCTACATACACAAAACTATTTTTCAATGTTTCGATGTACGGCCTTGAATGTAGTCCTAACTAGTATTTAATGTTTTATTATTAAAAATTAAATAGGTATATGTACTCGTACAAAAGACTGTCGTTTTACGTTTTTTCGTGTATCCTTCATGTGCGGTTCAGATGTCCTACTCGCACTTGACCGGTTTTATTTATTTTATTTAGTTTGGTCCCAATAACTAATAGGTATGACACACAGATATCGAGAGAGAGATAGGTTGAGGGGCGTGGCACGTGCGAACAAATGTAGCTCCGACAGGTTAGATATTAAAAATTCTCGGTAGTCACCTGGCGACCGCAGTGACGAATTCATTTCCGTTGATTTTCGAAAATGCCGACCTGTCAGAGGCGTACTGGATGGTCCGCAGACACCGCGGCGCGGGGGAGCCCCGCACTGAGTGTAAGAAAAAAAAAACCTAATCCTATATAATAACCCCATTGACAAAAACATAATGAAAATTGAAGTAACATTTGTTAAATAACCCTAAGAACTTTAAACACTTCAACCCAGCACACACAGTAAGTTGAGCTTACTTATTATTATTTTATTATTTACGTATAAATTTTTCATTCTTATGTCATATCTTGTTTGAATAAAGCGGCACAGTTAGCGAGAATGAGAATGAATGCTAACATAAATATAGTTATACATTAACAATGTACATTTTTGAATTTTGCGGTTTTGAGCGTTTTCGTCAAGAAGTCTTTTTCTGTCTCTCTTACTCTTGTGTGTTTGTGCTTGTTATGGGATAACTAGCTCGAGCTTGCATTTTGACATATTGGTCGCGAGACTTACGCATACTACAACGTCTCGAAACTTTGTGTTTGTCTTATTACTTCGTGATAATTGTTTAAATTAGAAATGTGTTGTTTAGAAAGACAAAATTATTTTGTGTGTGTGTATTGTGTGTATTTCCCTTTTTGGTGAGTGAAGATATGAAACGTACACATCAAAGTGGATGATAATGATATACTACTAGAAAACTGTCGAGGTCAAGGATACGATGGAGCGAGTGTAATGAGTGGAATTTACACTGGCTTACAACAACGAATTAAATCGATACAAACAAAAGCGTCTTATGTTCATTGTGTTGCTCACAATTTGAATTTAGTTTTGGAAAATTCTGTAAAATCTGTTGTTCAAATGCAAAAATTTTATGAAATTTTACAAAAATTATATGTATTTTTTAGTGTTAGTATAAAGCGGTGGGAAGTTCTTATTGATGTGATGTCCACAGATTCGCTGAAATACCCTGTTTTAAAAAAATTGTGTGGGACAAGATGGTCTTCGAGACATGATGCTGTCTACGCTTGTCGAACAGGGTTCAGACAAGTCATGAAAGCTCTATTAAAAATATCATTAACCACGAAAGATAAAGAGACGAAGAATGATGCTGAGGCATTGTATAAACATATTAATAAATTCGAATTTATTATTTTTTTAGTCATAGAGTGTAAATTATTGGAAATGATAAATTTAGTATCCAAACAGCTACAAACAAAAAACGTTGATTTATTGTATGCTACTGAATTATTAGAAATAGCACTTGCTAATGTCAAAGAATTAAGAAAAAATTTCAAAGTGTAATTAAAGTAGCTGAAAGTTGGGGAATATGTACAGATTTTGAAAAAAAAGAGAC
The DNA here is from genome assembly GCA_949825045.1 of Argyresthia goedartella. Classification (NCBI taxonomy): domain Eukaryota; kingdom Metazoa; phylum Arthropoda; class Insecta; order Lepidoptera; family Argyresthiidae; genus Argyresthia; species Argyresthia goedartella. Next base: position 12,419,336 of record OX463806.1, read on the forward strand.
CAAAAAAAATAAAAACTTTTTTTGACGAATTATCAGTTCACGAAGCAATCACAGATCGAAAACATTTATTTCAAGTTGAAGTTTTTAATACCCACATAGATATAATTATTGGTCAGTTATCTACTCGATTCGAAGGAGTAAGAGCAATAAGCCAACGTTTCCGTTGTCTTTTCCCAATCAATCTTCAGAGATTGAAAGATGATGAATTGTTTAACGTGTCACAAGAACTGATTAGCTTTTATTCCTATGAACTATCCTCCGATTTTTCGCATCAGCTTTTGTCATTGCGAAATTTAATATCTAAAAATATAACAGGAAATATGTCGATAAATGATCTTTCTAAATATATAATAAAAAATCATTCAGCATTTTTAAGTAACATTCCCGACCTTATAGTAGCAATGAAACTGTACTTAACACTACCTATTACAGTAGCGTCAGCGGAAATATCTTTTTCTAAATTGAAAATTATTATAAAATTATTTGCGCAGCACAATGTCTGAAATGCGACTTAGTGGATTAGCTATGTTATCCATAGAATGTGATAGAGTTAAAAAAAATAATATCGATGCGGTCGTCGAAGAATTTGCAAGGAAATCTGCCAAGCGCACTGAACGTTTTTTTAAATGACGTATCGATTTAAATAACTGAACTGATTTATGTATTTTATAATCACACATGTTTATAAATAAAATTTTGTTCATTTAAATAAATGTTCGAAAATGTTTATAGTATAATTGTTATTATTTACACGAATAAAAATATTACCTATCTGAAGTCTATGAGGGGGGTGGGGGGGGGGGCCTCGTTGAGATTTTCGCAGGGGGGCCTCCGGGGTTTCCGGTACGCCACTGCGACCTGTGCAATACTCACGTGCAAAAATAGAAGCGAGATTGTGAACTCCAAGAACGCCGGTGTCACATATCACTTGTAAGTCTCATTCCAACTATTATTTCTTCTTAAAACACAAGAAATAAACATTATTACGAATATAAATCATTCGCGGAAAATTCGTCACGAATTGACATTAAAGTGACAATGTCATGTTGTTGTCGCTAAGTTTACTATACATTGCTTGTTTTGTATCTTAATTTCACTACTTATTGCCAAGCTAACACGCAATGAATATTTCACACTTATCTAAGTACGAAAGCAAAGATGCATCATGATACGGAGGCGAACTGTTACACGCACACAGAGACGACTTAAAGTGATGGGGATAGTGATAGGAGAATTATGTTTTTGAATCGATAGATTTTATCATTCCGCAATTACTAATATAGTTAATGTAACAATATAATTATTTTATTGCTCATAATACGTAAGTTTATTGTTAGTTATTCCAATGATTGCCAAACAGGCAGTTTAGATTTTAAGTTTGTTTAAAACCTCGCCCGACGAAGGATTATGGGGTGTTATAAGTATTGAACGGAAATTCCGATGCTTTCAGTCAGGTCCGAAGAGTTCACAGTTATTCTACCTTCAGAAACTTCTTTGCCTCTCTTTCTAGCTGTAAGGATTCTGTTGAAAAAAAGAAGAGAGGCAAAGGGGTCTCGTATGTCGTATAAATATGTCGTATTTACAAACAATTTACTTTTTTATTTATAGAACCCGGCATTGTATACGGACTGTCTATACCAGTGTCTATAAATTATAATCGATCGATGATACACGCTGTCCTTGCATTGTCCCAACTCTAGCTCGACTAGCTAGCATACCTGCGGTAGTGTGGGTGTGTTCGGACGATAGGTGTATGACATTGCACTGACCAATAAAAGCGGAGGGATTGATATACGAGTGGTGTAAATGTATGCGTGTTCTTAGTTTTCGGCGACACTGGTTCCGATACAAGCTTAGCGCCAAGGGCATATCTCTCGATATCTGTGGTATGACACAAGGAAATGGAAAAAAGTCGTTAATTTTACGCTAATTAGTAAGCAAACAAAGTTCACGAAATTCCGAATCTGAATCACCCAACGCAGATTACCACAATAAGTTATAGGTACTAGTACTTACATTAATTACTACTTAAAAATGCTTTATGGAGACGTTCCATATCCCATATGAAATAAAGAGGATATAATTCGAGAGACCATAATTTGTGTCAAATTTGATGGCAACAGTGTTTTTTTTTTCTTGCAGACGTTCATACAAACAAAGATCTTAGAGTAAATACAATCTTAATAACTATTCTTATTTATCAGTTTTTGTCGTAGCCCCCATCCCCCCAATTGTTTATTTTTCTATACTATCGCGCACGATGAACATGAAATCGGATAGAGAACATAAAAACAAACAAAAAATGTCGTACTGATTATTTTTTTGTCAAATTCGATGGCAGCAGTGTATTTTTTCTTGCAGACGTTCATAGAAACAAAGATCTTAAATAAAATAAAATCATATCCTATGGAATAATAATGGTACTTTATGGTTTCAACTGACAAAACGTCACGTCAAAAAAGACAATTATTTTTTATTTTTCTATTCATACCCATTTTTTATTTGTATTTCAACACAAAATGAATAATGAATCACTTATACAAAGTAACATTCCCGGAAACAATTATGGAGGACGACAACGCCGACGGAAGAGACGATGCTGATATATCATTGTCGCAGCCACAAATTTTATCCATGCGACAAATATCAATACCAATAAAATAATCATGCCCGGTTTGTTCACAGGAATTCAAAAAACCGGTCAAGTGCGAGTCTAAATCGCGCACGAAGGGTTCCGTACCACCGTTCAATGGAAGCGATGGTGTAGAGTGAATAGTTTGGATTTTGCACAGCAAAATATTGTTTACAAAGTTATTGGTGCGGTTACTTTCACACTCCATGTACGTAACCAGGTGCATCCATAAGTTTGTATGTGGTATTGAAAGAATTGTTGTATGGGAGCCCCCTTAAATATTTATTTTATCCTGTTTTTTAGTATTTGTTGTTATAGCGACAACAGAAATACATAATCTGTGAAAATTTCAACTCTCTAGCTAGCTAGGTTCTTGAGATATAGCCTGGTGACAGACGGACGGACAGCGAAGTCTTAGTAATAGGGTTCCGTTCTTACCCGTTGGGTACGGAACCCTAAAAACGAGATCTAAAGAGACATATCCTCGCGTCGCACCCAGATTACTTCCACCCACCCACCACTACTGCTCACAATATGTGCCAAACCACTGAAACAACAAACAAAATTCTCAAGCAAGCGCAAATACAAGACGAAACAATCCCTGAACCCATAAACTAATCACAAATACCAGAAACCATCCAAAGCTTTTCCTAAAAGGATTCAATCCAAGATAACTTAATAGCGAAGGTAGCCCAGACTCAATCTGGAGAGAACGATGAAAAAATATATATGAGGCAATATAGTATCCCACACGGAAACGTAGACAGACAACTAAACACAGTCCTTGCCACAGAGATGAAAGAACTCACAAACAATCTACCAGGAGAAGGAAAGTCTGAAAAAATATTCATCGTATGTAGTACAATACTACATACAGAGAGATAATTTGGTTAAATCAGGCCAGTATATAAGGCGAACACTTCAAAGAAGATTGGAGATTTGGAAAACGAGGTAATTATTAGGGAATCCAATACCGCATCAAAATCTTGATCCCGCAGGCCTGCGGGATCGAGGTCATTAATCCCTTGGATCCGCGGGATTGCGAAAAAGAATAAACTTTATGCTCTTATTATATACCAGAATTGGTGTAATATGAAATAAAAACAAATATGAATAAATAAAAAAAAACTAAATTAAACAGATTGTTGTTTTTTAATGAAGTGTTTTTTTTAAGTTTTTCCTTTAAGAAATGCCAACATATTTAGTATCATTTTTTACTAGGCCCAAATTCCATAAGCACACAGCTCCAGTGATAAATAAGTGGAGATTCAAATATAAATAGCAAATATTTCTTTCTAAACTTCATTCTGAAAGCCAATTTCCTATAATGCGCTGTCATTGAGGGTCCAGGAATTAATAAAAACGATTCTAACTACCCTGAAATTAAACGTCTACTTACATGATAATTTGCAGTTTAATGTATGAATAAATATGCCATAACGTTTGTTCATTGTATTAAATAATGCAAAAAGACAAAAATTAAAAATCCGCCATCTAAACCTTATTTTTTGGCCCCTAAGGCTTAGTCAAAAGTTACCATATCTAGCGACCAAGTCACTAAATTGGCAACACTGATGAGGATAAGTTAGCCGCGACGCCCCGCGAGGGCAAAACCCTTGCCCCTAGGCACATAAGCTAGCTAGTGACGTGGGAATCCACTGTGATTGCGTAGTTTGGTATTGGGCGCGTTTGGAAATACGCACAAGGCACACATAACAAGGCGCTGCGGTTGTGGCTTTGCCTACCGATTGAGAGGTCCCGGGTTCGATCCCCGCCTCCGGATAAAGAAAAAAAAACCAGGTCTTGGATGTTTATGTGTGTGATGTTGCTGTTTCTGGTTCCCAAGACACAGGGTATCCTAGTGTGAGGTCAGCAGTAATGTATGTGCCTGTAAAAATATATATATCGGAAAATGGAGTATAGACTAACTGTCTAAATGTAGGCACAATTGTGCCTCTACCACCCTGTATGGAAAAGGCGTGACGGATGCTATGATATTTTGTTGTTGGTCTGCAAATGTCTAGTTTTCTTGGTATTTTAGTTTTTTTTTAATCCCGCAAACCTGCAAGATCCCGCATGCCCAATCCCGCAAAAAAAGGTGCGTATCCCGCGTTTGCGGGATTGGTTTCCCTAGTCATTATGATAAATTGATTGCAGAAACTCTAATGTGCAAATCAAAGCAAGCATCAAAAAACGAACAGAAACAAGACGCTGATCATACTGCTCGTATATTTGGCCGTCTTATGTTACAAGGAAAAAATGGAAAAGCAAATAGATGAATAACGGAAAGATCAGGGGGTGAAATCTTGGACCCATCTGAAAAACTAGGAAATAAAACAATATATCAAATATTTAAAGACAAACATCCTAACCAAGTAAACCTACAACTATCAGATTTTATAGACCAACCAACATGTCGATATCACATCAAAACAACATAGAAAAATTTGCTGGACAACTGTCTAGCGGAGCTGGACCAAGTGTCACAAACTCAGAACAATGGAAATTACTTCTACATCGCTTTGGGAACCACAGCTCAGAACTGAGAGAATCAAGTGCACCACTAACTAGAAAACTCAGCATTGAAATTGTTGATTGGGACTGCATAAAAGCCTTATTAGTAAGAAGAGGTAGAGCACTGGATAAATGTCCAGGCGTCCGACCTATCGGCATAGGTGAAATACCACAACGCATTATTGCAAAAGCCATGGCGACCGCAACAGGGCTAGATGTACAACTAGCATGTGGCTCTGCAGGTATAAAATCGGGTATTGAAGGAGGGATTCGTGCCATGACTTAATGTTTGAATGAAGGAGGAGGCCCCTAATAAATTCCGCGAATGCCTTCAACGCGCTGAGTCGCCCAATCGCTCGCTGGAATGCTAGAAGCTACTGGTCGCGCTGTGCAATATTTATTTTCAACACATATAGAGGTTACACAGTCATTTGCCTATCAGGCTCAAAGGATTTCAACTCAAGGAAGGAAGGAACAACACAGGGTGATCCATTAGCAATGTTAATGCAGTCGGAATTCTACCCTTAATCCAAAGCGGCAAAGACCCTGGAAATGATGTACAAAACTGGTATGCTCGCCTGTTTTTGGTAAATTAAAAGTCTTAAAAGAATGGCTAGAAAAACTGATGAAACTAAGTCCAAAATACGGTTATTTCTCAGAACCTTCAAAAAGCTATATCTCAATAACTATAAATTTAAAATTTTAAACACCCCTGAAACATTTATGGAACTTTACGGTTGGTTTTCTTGTTTCCTATTTAAGTTGATAACTTTTGAACCTCTGTACTGATTTTAATAAAATATATCGACGAACCACCGCAGTGAAGTCTACTACCAACTTAAAAAATTGCATTAAAATCAGTCCACGTTAGACCGCTATTCCGTATTAAGCTGAGAACTTGCGAACTACTGAATATATGTCTATTGTCTATCTGAATATATCTAAGCTTTTTCACAGAGAGGGAAAAAATAAATCAACCGGAGAAACTAACATATTATTTGGGAACCTTGGAGTGAAGACTGTGCTTTCACATCGGTTTTTAGGCGGCGTCATCGGAGACGAGAATGAACGAAATGAATACAATATAAATGAAAAAGTTAACGAATGGATTGAATGTATAAGACTACTTAAAATTAAATTAATTAAAAGCAAATAAAAACACCCACAACTTGTACCTTTACAAAATCACTCCAATGTTTCAAGTTTCAATTTTTTAATTGAATATAAATAAATAAATTATCTTATTCAACGTCAAAATTGTACTTACTTATAACTACAAGTAAATTTTTTTATATAAAAAAGAGACTACACCGTTTCGGAAGGTGGCCCTCGGGGTTAAGAAGAAACGGCAAGAAACTCCCCCATACCTATTTTTTTTAAAAGTGACTACTAAAGGTACTGGTTTCGGTCTAAGGAAATTCGCCGGCGAGTGATAGACTTGATCCATCGCCCCTCGTCGAATATCTGTGCGCTGAGATGGTATGGACCATGCAGTTTTGTCATCTAAGCATTCCTTAATACTATAAATAGGACTTTCTTATCAGCTCATTTTGAACATAGTTTTTGAACCTCTTTTCAGGAAGGATCAATGATTCCTGTGGTATTTTATTGTAGAAGCGAATACAGAGCCCCATGAATGATGTGCCTACTTTACTTAGTCTAAATATTGGTAGTGCTAACCTATTCCTATTTCTAGTGTTAATCGTATGTACTTATATGTATTCAACCCTCACGCACAAAACTAAATAACTGCAAATAAAGATATTTTCCAATAAGATCGGGAGAGTCCAGTTTTCACAGATAAACAAATAAAACAAAATGGAGTACGATGGCACACTTAACTCAATTTCGGTCATATTGTGGTTTGAGTCCTTTTCCCTTAACTTCGTCCAAGTGTTCTAATTTTTCTATTAGGGATTTAGTCGATAAATCACTGGTCATATGGAGAAATGTGTAGCAATTGGGGTTGCTAACTTTCTGGAGAGAAACGGAAATCTCAAAACCATTTCGAGAAATATGTATTCTGTACAATTTATCTTTATCAGATTAATAAATAGGTATATATGTCATCATAAGATAGTCGAAATCATTAGTTGATAATAATAATAATAATAATAATGATAATAAACTAGGATTCCCTTTATCTTGGGTACTAGACAACGATACACATACTTATAACGCGTTAGTTGATCAACTATCGACAAATAGTAAACCAGACCGACAGGGTTTAGAATTTACGTTACTTTTGTTCTTACATGTCAATCTAACACGAAGACTATTCTGAGGCTTCGCTGCGCTCGCCCCCTCTAGTCTTCACCTAAGTTACCGCAGTGTTTGCCCTGGTATTTCGTTTGCAATTCAAGTTTAAACCAGTTTACTATTTAACGGTTTTAACCGTTAGTTTATCAACTAGCGCGACATATATGTAAGCAGTACGCAAGAGTTTACTATCTGTCGATAGTTGTCGATATGATTATTATAATTAGAAGGCGAACTGCAAGCAAGTTTTCATGTCTGCTGCAATGGGTTTATTTTAAGGGACATACTGGATTAGCGAGATATAAACCCATTCCATCTCTGTCTTGGTCAGTGGTGCGTTCGTTTCGTTCATTCGTTTCTTGATAGAGTTAGGTTGGGAAGGAACAAACGAATGGGAATAAATCAAATGTATGAATAAAAGCGTACAACATTACAGGTGCGTGCGTATTATTATTTAGGTCTTAAGGACTCACCACCCATGGTATATCTAAAAATGCCATTTCCCGGGTTAGGTTTTGAATTTTATCACCATGGCATTAGGTTCAAATTCGCGATGCCTCGCACGTGCGCGCGGTAATGGACCGGTTCACTCCACGCATCAATCGCATGCATGACGGAGTGACAGCTTTACCCATTCAGACTTCCCCTAGTAGCAACGTGACTTCTTCTCAGGTACCTTGGAGTCCATGGACTTATGCCATAGACATAATAGTCAAGATAGAATTGTAATAGTGATGAATCGATATGACGAAAAAAGTATTCGAATACGGTGAAAGAAAAGTATCGCTTCTTACTCAGTATCGTACTAAAAAGTATCGAGTACTAAGTTTTTCGGTATCGTTACCAAAGTATCGAGTATACTCAGGTATTGATACTTACCTACTACCTCACGAGAGGTCACTAGGGTATAATACTCAGGTATTATACCCTAGTGACCTCTCGTGATTGTAGGTTAAAGCCCTACCAGGAACATAAAAAACCTGGTCTGAGGGTGCTAAATAACTTTATATATAGCAATACTAAGAATATCATACCCAAGCAAATTTTCCGCTTCGCTTATTGCCGAACTTATTTTAAAATCGAATTTTCTAATATGTTCGATTTCAAATAAGTTCGGCAATTAGCGAAGCTTTAAGACATTTTAAATTTAAATTAACAGAATGTAAATATTCAGCAGATTCATGGGACATTTCATGATCTTCATGATCAGATTGTACTGGTTCAATTATAGACAAATCAGACACATTGTGAGTTGTAAACTGGGTGTCACTTTCACTGCCGCCAACATTTATAATAAGTTGTTCAAATTCTCTATCAATTACCAGTCCTCTACATCTATATTCCTCTTCTAGTTGTTTTGTATGCTCACAGCAATTATTCCATGTATCAGTAGTTATATACTCAAAACAGTTTTGCACAAGTTGCAGGAACGTGATATTATCTAAACCAACGTTCTTTGTGGCAACCTTACCTTTTACTATGCCCCATATCATTCTATCGGATTCAGGTCACAATGATATGGCGGCATTCATAGTATTTTGTGACCATACTTCTGTTCTAAATTATCATTTTCGTAGTGGGTCAGGTTTATTTTGTTTTACCAAAAACAACAACATACTTTTGGTGACTTTGGTAGGGTAGGCAATGTTATTTATTAAGCAAAAGATTCATGAAAATAAGTACAGAGAATATAAATAAGATATTCATTCTAGTTCAAGACGTGTGGGACTGCCGCTCCATCCTCATATAGGCCTGTGCGATTCCACCTATGGCGGGTACCGCGGATGCACATGCTGCTAGCCCTGATGATGGCGGTTTGAATTATTGCTCGTAACCAGCCCATTATTGTGGCAGGGGTCCGGTTCCAGCGGTCCGCCAGCGTTTCGGCGAGGTGTTTAGTGAATGATATCATTTGTGGAGCAAAAACTCCGTCGACAGAGGTTACTAAAGGGGTGAAGGTGGTGTGGCGCGTCTCGCATGGGTCGCAGTACTTCCTTTTCTTTTCTTCTTCAGCTGAACGAAGGACAGCCGCTACGGGGCGTGATGCGTGGGAGGGAGCGTCGGTGTCTATGACACGGATATCAAATAACGCCTCCCTCTGGGCAATCCATACCCCCCGACAAGCCAAGTCTCCGCGCAGCCCAGTATCGCCTTCGGAGATGACTGGCTCTTTCGTGACGTTTCCCCAGGCTTGCTGGCACAGTTCACAGAAAAGATCCCTTATTTCGTTATGTCTGCGTGTGATAAGGCCACCTGTTTTGCAGCACAAGGCGTGGTCCACGTTGAAGTTGTCATTGCCGTAACCGTCGCAAGTCGCAGGCATGGAGATTGGTGTGCGGTGGTATCTTATGGCCAGGGCATCTCTAAATTCGTGGGGTGATAAGTCGAAGTTGTCTTTTCTTGTCGGTATTACTGAAAGCCATGTTGATGTTTTTGTTTTAATTTTTGTCGCTATTGATCTTTCTATTGCTCTTTTCTTTTTGGATGGTAATTTTGTTAGAATGCTTTCTAGAGTTTCGTTCTCGTATGTTTCTTTTTCCTTGTTTCCTTCCTTTCTTGCGTCACGCAAAGAATTGTAGTGTTCAGCAAGGTTTATGTCTTTTACCTCGGTTAGGGCTGTTGAAAGTATTGTAGATCCCTGTTTTGAGATTTGGTATGCACGGTTTGGTGTGTTGAAGGGGTCAGAAAGGGCAAGTCCGCCTTTGTGGACTGGGAGGGTAAATAGCTGGGTTTCAAGTTTTGTGATTTCGCCTCCGATTAGTGTTGGTATGAATTTGTCGTGTAATGTGTTAGTTAAGGGTTCAAAAAGTTCTTCTGAATTTTTTAAGACACGTAGTAGGAAGGACCATTTAAACTGAGCTGCTTTAGTTAGGGCAGTGTAAGCGGCTAGAGGTGAGTTTTTGCAGATTGTTGTGAGTTTCTCGATGATAGATATCCATTCGGTTACATTCTTTTTTACGAAGTCGTCCCCTCCTGTCCCTATGTAGCCTCCTAGGAAGCGGGAGCCGGTAACTATGGAGACGTTGGTACCGGAGAACGTCTTTTCTGCGGTAGACTTGTCAGTTTCTGACACTATTAGAAATTATTTTTTACCTTGTGGTAAGTATCCGTATGCTGGGCCTGTTTTGTTTAAGTTGTCCCACCATTGTCGTAGGCTTTGGAAAGTGCCTTGCGCGGAGGAGTCATCGGCGTACCAGCATTGTGTGACTGTGTTTTCGGTTTTAAGTTTGTTAATTATTGGTAGTGTTGCAAGCGCGTACAGTGGCATTGCGAGTGGGTCTCCTTGGGTTACGCCTTCTCTGCTATATAGTCTTGTATCAGAATCGCGAAATACCAATTCAGCGTGGCCATTGTAAGTATTATAAAGAAAGCGGGCGCAGTGTGGCCAGTATATTCTTGCTTGCCAGAGGGCTAGTTGTCTATTCACGGCGTTAAAAGCATTGTTCGCGTCAACGAGGAGCATTCCCCAGTTTGAACCAGGTTGGCAATCTCTTTGGAAGACATCGGTCATGGCATGAATGGCGCCTTCGATGCCACTGCCCAGTCCACTGCAGAGCTGTGACTGGCCGCATGCTTCAGTGACTTCAGAGCCTGTTGCTAAGATCATGCATTTGGATAATATTCTTCGTAGGCATTCGCCTATGCCGATAGGTCTTACGCCTGGGCATTTGTCTAAAGCAACAAGTCGGCTTGACATTAATGCTTGTATTTGGGTCCAGGGTATGGTTTCGTTGCTAAGTTTCGTTGTGAGCTGTGCTACGGCTTCTCTTAAATGGGCGCTTGCTTGGCCGAAGCGGAGTAGGACTTCTCTCCAGTTTTCGGCTGTGCATCCAGTGGGGCCTCCGCCGCCGTGTAGTTTTCTCGCAACTGTTTCGACATGGTCACAAGTTATTTCGATTTCAAGGAGTGGTGGGAGTTTTGTGACGTCTTTGGGGAGAGCGAATAAAGCGGGATCTGGAGTATTAGGCGGGGGGTGCTTTTCTCTCAGCACATCACTGACGGTTTTACCGGATGGATCAAATTCAGTGTCTGGGTTTAAAACTTTGTTCGTGTCTTCTGTGAGGAGCCAGTTGAGCGCTTCCCGCGTTTTTGCATGTAGTATCAGTCGTGTGAATAATTTTGTTTCTTGGTCATTGTTGTTTTGTTTCCGGTTTCTTGTATTCCATATAGATTTATCTGCTTTGGTGGATTCCGTGATGAGTTCCTCGAAACGTTTGTCTGCCCAGAGTTTTAAGCGCCGATCGAGTAGTCTCAGTATATCTTTCATTTTTCTAACGTTTTTGTCTCTTTGCAGTATGACCGCAGCAAAGGTTAATACGCGTTCAGAGGGGTAGGTTGATTTGGTTAGATGCTCAATTTCGTCGGCCAGAGTGTGTACGAATTTTCTACTGGCAGTACCGCATGGGAGGTCGTATAGCTTGCCATGAAGGTTACAGACGATGTCCCAATGCCTTTGCCAGATGCCAGACTTGGGTTGGATGGCATTCAGGAATGGGGATCCGAAGGCTTCTTCCAAAGGTGACATTGGTGTTTGCCCATCGGTGGTAGTTTTAAGAGCAGCGGATGCTGATTGGTTTAGTACATCGTTGTGTGCTGATCTCATGTGACGCTGGAGCCCATTTTTCTTGAATTTCCTGGGGCATAGCGGGCATTCGGTGTCAGCTTGTGACATATGGGTGGGTATTTACTTACTTGAGCTATTTGCACTATAATTTTGTTGTTTAGCTCTCGGATAAGGGTAAGATTAATAATGTTATTTGATGTAAGCCATTTTGCAATTTCATTTTTTCTACTAACCGAGCTTGGAGGTTTGTTAATTTGGCTAGAATGATATCTAGCACTGTCCATGACTATACAGTAGCGATGCGCGACATTGAATGATTTTGTGTGTCGAATGATCAGACGACTACTAATATTATTATTCGACTACAAAATTAGCGATCGCTAATCCTAATAATCGAATGATGACCACTTATTTCAATTGGAATAACGAAACCAGACAGAACCTGTATTGTACTGTGAAAACGATAGGACTGAATCTTGCTTGCAGCTGAATAACTGAAAGAAAAGCAAGCGAACATATTGAATAATCGAGTTGAACTAGGTTTGATGAATGATTTCCGAATCGCTAATCGCTAATATATAATGGCTGCAACTTAAAAGTTATAGCCATATGGTTGAATATTGTTTGCATGTCGGTCAGTTGGCCTGTTGTTGGAATGATTTTGTCGACTGGCAAATGCTCATTAGTGGGGGTGCGTCAATTAGTATTTGTCGATCGCTGTCAGTCGCAGTTCGTTGTTGTGTGGTTTAGGTGTTCCATTTCAATAGGTCGAATGATTGCCCTAATCGAGTGTTTTTATTAGTGTAATTCATTATCGCGAATCGCTAATATACTGGTGGGTTCATTTAGCTTGGGTAATAATTTATTCAAACCCCAAATTTTTAATTAACTTTATTCATGGCATCATGGAAATCAGATTATTTTCTTTATCATTATGAATCAACAAAGCATTCGGGATGAACCAGTCTTGCCACCACAATGAAAAATGATGTATCTTTTTCCTGTAGCTACAGATTTAGATACGCCGGGCTCATTTTGGCTTTGCCAACATTTTGCATGATTGAGCGAAGTATGAATATAATATAAATATATAATATATATAACAGGCACACCCACAGACTTGAATAGTAGGGACAGGGCACGGAGCGCTTGAAAGTGTCGCTACAAAAACAGTACAAAATCGGGAAAATTGTACTGTTTGCAATCAGTCGTGAGGCAAACCAAGGTACGCGTTGTAGAAGATCCACCTCGCGTACCTTGGTTTGCCTCACGAAGCTTCAACAGAAGAGAACTAGTTCTTTGCTTCCGAACCCGAACCTACCATATCCCACTTAACAAATTTAGTTTCATTATGAATAAAAGAGACGACCCTAATTGTACCCGATTTGAGAGGGAGGAGGACCTCCTTCACTTAGTTCTCGAGTGTAAAATAAATGAACAACCAAGGCTGGACCTCCTCGAAGAAACTCGGTGCTCTGAGGGGGATCTTCTCTTCCTTTTTCATCGAATTCTAAGCTCTGAGTTCACTGTCGAGTATAGTAACAGATTCTTAAGTTTCTTGATAACCTCTTTGAATCTCAGATGGGAACACTACAAAATACTTATGTAACTAACCAATTTTAGATTTATTTAATGTTATTTTCTTTTGTTAAAGTAATACTGTAAGCACTGTAAACCTCTTTGAATCTCAGATGGAACACTACAAAATACTTATGTAACTAACCAATGTTAGATTTATTTAATGTTATTTTCTTTTGTTAAAGTAATACTGTAAGCACTGTAGCTTTGTTAATTATTTTTAAGCTGACTTAATCATAAGATGTATGGCTTATAAAATAAATAAGATTAAAAAAAAAAAAAAAAAAAAATCAGTCGCGCTTGGACGGTGACAGCCGATTGACATATCGGCAGCAAAAACAACGTGACCTGCGACGTAAAAAGGTGTAAATCATACCCAAATCGCAAAACACAAAAACAGGGAGTGTCGTATCACAAGTAAGTATTATATTTTCAATTACTATTGGCTTTAAATTGATTATCTATAAAATATTGTTCTCGAAAAAATCCTCAAACGAAAATCTCGACTGACGTAACTTTGTAGCGACGCGCGACGCAACAAATTAATATAAGGATAAATAATCTAACCGGATGTCCTAACGGTGATGGAAAACATCGTGAGGAAATCTTCATTACTCCGGCTTCATTACATTAGCTGCGGCGATGGGCTTGCCCCCTGACACGCAAGATGGAGTATTAAATCACTAGCTAAGTGGGCACAGACCGGCACAGTTGTGCCTCTGCCAGCCCGTATGGGAAAAGGCGTGACGCTATGCAACGCGTGTAATGTATTGCTAAATACTCTATTTTATACACGATGACCTACTTAACACTTAATCAGTGATATCAGGTACCAATTTTCATAACTTTTTCTATGATTAGGTATTTTATTACTTATAAATCAAAATCAAGATCTTAAATTCCAAGTCACGCTACTATTGTGTATCTGTGAGCTTACATCCTCTTTCATAATTTAACGGCAAAGACAAAAATGTATATGCCTATTTAATTATGTTTCAACTTCTTATATATTAAACATGAGGTAATTGCGTGAGACCTCGCCCCTTAAGTAAAATTTTAGCTAGATATATTTTATTTCTACTCCTAATCACCGATTAAAAGTCACCGGGTATTTGAGAGTTATCCGTAGATCAACTTTCCTAATACATATTGTGTCTATACACCACAATTCGGAACGTGACCGAACGTGACGCCGTTACAATTTTTCGTACTGTCTTGGTTCCGACGAATTCCGACAGGGGCGCTATTTTTCTTAGCCTCAAAATGGTAAGAAATTGAGTACGGGAAGGCCTATCCTTAGTATTTATATCGATGGGCACACCACTCTCCCTTACATCTAGGTTGACTTCATGTAGGTACCATTCCCTCCATGCCACTACATCATGTCGCTCCATAAGTACTGTCCTTTGATTTTTACATTTTTTATTTATAACCTAATTTGTGTAAGAGTACGTAAACGAAGCGATTCTCTGCCACCAACAAAATTTGTGGATTCTTTAAGAGCTGCAAGTACCTACCAGTCACGTTGACAACAAGGCTGGTGCTGTTATTAAGAGGAATAGAGTCCAATCCTTCAGACGTTATAGCCGACAAATATTTCAATAGATTCTGAATATTTTTTATTACGCCACTGTTAATAGTTTTCGGCATTTTCACTTACAAAACACAAGAAATATACCATGCACAATCGACGCCCCTCTTTGACAGCAATCGACAAAAGACATTAATTACTTTTTAGAGAAAGTGTTGCAAGTTGAGTTTTCCGCAACATGGCGATGTTTTTATATTCTTGGTTTGGCTCGTTTTGTTTTTACGTTACGAGGAGAACGGCAAATTTTGAAAAAGCAGACTCACAATATTGCTGAAGTCAGAGGAGCCAAAGCCCTCATTTAAGTAAGATACTGATGCTGAGATCCTGGATTCAAACTGGTCTGATTGTCCAGCTTCTGCAGGTGGGATGTTTTTTCTATTGCAAAATTGCATATGTATTGCCGTGACAAACGATTTTGAAGTTTTCTTTAATGTATTATAATTATTAGTGATATTAAACTACAATACCCTCTTCCTCTCCACGACCCAAGGCATCATATGATGCCATTTTCCCGTTAATGGTTTGGAATTTTAATAGGTACCATATTATGGCATACGGTCCAAAATAGCGATGCCTCAAAACAACCTGGGGGTCGGAGAATTAAGTATATTGCAGGACTTAATTTGTTTGTCGTGGTAATAGGGATGCATTCTTTTATATTATTGTAAAAATATTTTCTTGCAACATTAATAATACCTTATACGGGTAAGTACTTGTATATGACACATTGAATTTGGAGGAGGGGGGGAGGAGGGGTGGAGGGGGCGGGGAGTTCCCCCCACCTACTCCCCCTTTTTGGAAACCATTAGTTTTTATGTTATGGAGGTCCAAAGATTGAAGAAAATGCCTACATTTTTTGGATTTCGGGGGATTTGGAGGAGGAGAGGGGTTGGAGGGGAGGTTGCCAAGAGTAGGGGGTCGCCTCGCTCCGCTCCGCTTCGCTCTGGCTACCGAGTCTGCTATAACATGTGAACCTAACAAACCTATCTTTAGTTTTTAAACACTGCAATTTGCTTCCGTGACTTCGGTGCAACATGGTATCAAAACTCCATAAAATAGTTAGTAAGTACACAAAGCCAAAGTCGTCGAGAGAATCACGGATAAAACGCAACAGCAACGAAAGCGCTACAGAAAATTCACGAAACACGGATGGAATCGGAACGAAATGAGCAAGTCATTATGTCATAAAATACAAAATGGCCGACGCAAATTTCTACCATTACAACAAAATCTTGTAATTTGTACTAAAATCATGTATCATGTAATCATGTCAATCCAACTTTGGAGCTTTTGTGTTTGACATTTGTCGTTCCGAGATTGGCCAAGTTGTAAAAATCGCGTAAACATATTTTATAATTAAAGTGCTAAAATGATGTTTCCTAAATCAGGAAATGGTATCAGAGGATAGCTAAGGACCCCCCCTAACCACCTAAGTACTCCAATCTTCAAATTTCAATGTGTCTTATACAAGACCCAACCCCCATACACCTATAATTTTTATTTTATAGTGGCTGCAACCATTCCCTGCTGCTTTTATTTTGGCTTTAGAAGCAGACCTGTGATCACATGTACTACGATGTGCCCGCGGTATATCGAACCGGTGCGGTGCAGAGATTTATTGGGCCAGAATCCAGACTGCCTATATCAGCAACTCAAGAACAAGGAGATTTGGGGTGGGAAGTCGGCTGAAACAACAGTAACCGGTGCTCAAACACTGGGAATCGGGTGAAAAAGTCTCAAAGAGGACCGATTACCCACCCGTGTTCAGCGGGCGTCCCACCTCATCATCTATCTATCTACCCTTGGTACTACCGGTGGTACTTCTGGTCATGCTCAATGCTGAGTCAGCTATAGCCAGCTGCACAAATTAAATTTTGTGTATAATATTTCTAGTATATGTTTTGTACAAATAAAACCATACATATTCTTAGAAATTTTGTGTATTTTTATTATATCATCATGCAAATTTATCAGCCCACAAACAATCATTACAATTTGATCTAAGTAGCCCGAACAAAACTACGAATAATTCTAGAAATATTATGCTTTCACTTGAAGACCCATTCTTCTCGCAGACGTTCTAGAATTGGTACGAATAAAAAATCCGGGTTATCACAGCTGTTTGACCACGATGGGACGAAACACTATTTGCTTCCCATTATGAAAAACAATACGATTTTTTTAATTATATCACAATAATAATCCATAATTTTATTTTAGTCAGGTTAGGTTAGGACTGACGTGAGTGACGTGATGTTGGTTTGACAGTTGACTTTTTCACTCACTCTTTGGTTAACTCGACTGCTATTTTTTTTGTGGTATGCAAAGAACCGTCTCTTGGTGACGTCAGGTTTACTTTTAGCGGGTAAAATTTTGACTTTGTTTTTTAAATAGACGCAATGAATAAAACCACTTAGCTTAGCAAACACCTCCTCAATTCGAGGCATAGGGTATTTTCTATAAGAAAGAAAGAAAGAAAGAAAGAAGTTTATTTGTAACAGGAAACAAAAATAGGAGTCAATATTGAACAACTAGGTACATAAGAATATTTCCTGTCACAAGCCGGCCTCAACTCTGCATACGATGAATGCGAACAATCAGCGCTGGTCTTCCGTTGTGACCGACGGGTGACAACACGCACAACAATGTGCACTTTTGTGTAAACATTTATAAACACAGGCAGAAGGAAAATCATTTTAAAAGAGAAACATAGTTAGACATGAATATTCAGACATTATAGTAGGTAACAGGTTAATTAAAGGTATAAAATAAATCTATATAAACAGATCTTATAACTAGATCTTTATTTAACGTTATGGAGTAGTCACCATCAATTTTTACTTTGCCGTTATCTTTTAAAACTGGCACTATAGGCATTGCTTATTGGGAAAAAAATACTGGTATTAATATACCTAATGAATGATACTAGCTGTCAAATTTCATTATTGACTTTCTCTTTTAAAGCAAAACGAACGGTCTTTGATTTTTAAAATCTTTTAGCTGTAATTCTACTTCAAACTTATTAAATTCTCCCATACTATCGCTCCATAAAGCCCCATACTTATCGAATAAATAACTAATCTTGTTATCATATTGTGATAACGAAATGCTATTGTTGTTTAGAGTAACTACTCTACACCACGCTGTACGTTAAATTTAGCCATAAAATCTCGGCCTAGCAGAGGCGGGCCACAGTTTTCAATAACAAAGAATAAAATGTCTATAGTCATATCTTCATACTTCACTCTAATATTGAAACAACCTCATGATGTTATTTTGTGTCCATTGTAAACACACAGTTGTAATCACGGTTGTAATTAACATCATTTGAGGGTAGTGTTAAGAAAATTATTATCAAATGAATTATCCGACATGAGTGATATACCCGACCCCGAGTCCAGCTCTATTGAATAAGCTTTACTATCTATTTCTACGGATAATAGTAAAGGAGCATAATTTTCATACCTTATGTTAAATGCGTTGCATTCCTTACAGTTCTCAAACACTTCGTAGGTGCTCGTTGTAGGTTCTTCGACATCGACGTTGTTTACCCTAACCTTACACATTTTTCTGAGATGGCCTTTTATGCCACATTTTAGGCACTTGTAGCTTCTAAATTTACACTTCTCCGCACTGTGGTTTTTCATTCCACACACAGAACACTCTAGAGCGCTATTATGATGATGAGCGCGATGAGACGAATCCGACAACGTGCCGCGCAGGATAGGCGCGTCCGATCGCGCCGCGAACCTTCTCCTTATTTTGGCCCTCCTGTCATGTTCGCGCTGAAAACCTAATCCTCTTTGATAGTAACACAGTACTCATTAGAAACTAACGACTTAGCTTCTCGCTCGCACTGTGCTTGTTCTGCCACTTCTACCGCACTTGCCAATGTCAAGGTCGACGCATTTTGCCCAAATGGTTTATCCCGCTCGGGGCCCGTGCCCAGGCCGAGGACAACTCTCCCGAGGTCACTCCGCACCAAAGATCTGTATTAACTTTAAAGGAACTGATATTGAAGAAGTCGACTGTATCTTATTTCTAGGAATAGTTATAGACAAACTTTGTAATTGGAAAGCCCACATAACACGAAGTCGCGCCGCCCAGTCTCCTATCTATCCGCCTGGGTTTCTTGTTGCCCCGTAGAACTTAGCGTTGTCCACGAAAGAACACTTCTTTGATTAAAATGCCCGCCGAGCGCGGTCACCAGCTCGTTGTAACTTAACTTAACGTTTCAATATCCTTTGGATATGTTACGGTTAAAGCTAGGTGTGAAACTAAACTTAAGTTTACCCGGCTAGTGTTAAGATTAATTTCGAGCCTCGGCTAATGTCCGAAATAATGTTCATTGCGATAAATGATTTCAACATTAGTCGGCTAAACTGCAGTTTAGCCTCGACGCTGTTGAGGCTAAAGATGGATGAGAAAATATGATTGACATTAACCGACTAAACTTAAGTTTACTTTTCAGTATACCTAGGCTAATGTTGAAAAATTACCGTCTTAATCTGGAATAAGTGATGATAATGATTCGGTAACCGTAAACACTGCGGTAGCTTAGGTGTGAAGGATAAAGAGGGTGAGCGAATCGAAGTCCCCTTTATTATTCGTGTTAGGTTGAACATGAACAACAACAACAAAAAATACTCATACTCGTCTTATTATAGTTTTTGTTGTTCTTATATCAACCTAATATGAAGGATAAAGGGGGCTTCGCTTCGCTCACCCCCTTTACCCTTCACCTAAGCAACCGCAGTGTTTTCCCTGATATAAGAAATAGCTTTCTCAACTGAATAAAATTACCCCGCCCCGCTCCCCGCAGTCGCACGAATACTTCGTTTTCAACATTAGCTAACTAATGTCCAACATTAACCGAAACGCTAATGTGCAGTCTAGCCGTTTAAAGATGACATCCGTTATCACAAACGAACATGACTTCGGACAATAGCCGAGGCTCGAAATTAATCTTAAGACTAGCCGGCTAAACTTAAGTTTAGTTTCACACCTAGCTTTAGCCGTAACAGATATACCAAATTCCTCACTAAACGATAGGTATCGTCTGTTAAAGGGGTGTAGTGGGTTATTAGCGTCTATCTCTGCCAGCCGACTTCTCTGTAAGTAGCATACATAGATAGTTCTAAAGTTCGTTGGTAGCTCATAAACTCTCACCAGTGGCTCCTAGTAGCTGTAATGTAACGCACAAAATCTGACTCGGCGAGGAAGGCAACAGAAAGCAGATATGAAAAGTTATTTGGCGGACTCGGACGCGGCCTAGGGCGCCGGTAGAGGGCTTACAGTTACTGGCGGCCAGACACAACATCTGACCTCCTCTTCAGTCGTAGCAGTTTCCCGTCCACTGAACAAAGAAGAGGGAAGACGAGTGTGTGCGCGTGCACCCTAAAATTTCCTGCGTATTTGACCGCTTCCGTTAATTGGACTCCGATTTCACTTAAGTCCTGTGGCGATGGGATAAGGTAGAGAGGTCTGGTTTGATGCAAGCCAGGTTTTGTCCGAATGCTGCACATAGGCGGTCCTGGGGGTGTGAGTACACGCCGTGGTCGCTTTCGCACTGCAACTTTGGGGCAACAGTGCGGTTGAGGCAGCACCCGGAATGACAAAGCAGCTCTATTTAGAGAGGCATTGCTTTCCTCGCTCAGCCGGGGAGGGGACTAGAAAAGGTGTCCTAAAAATTGTTTGCTCCTACTCGGAGGGTGGTAGTAACCACGGCTGCCACCGCATCACTTTTAAGCGTGGTCGAAAATGCACAAGAAATGTTAACATGAAAACACCTATCATGACATTCGGTGCGTGGAACGTGAGAACGCTTCTTGATCGAGCTGGCAATGCCTGTCCTGAACGCAAAACCGCCATTGTAGCTTGGATGTGGCTGCTCTCAGCGAGACACATCTGGCGGATGAAGGAGAGCTGGTAGAAGACGGTGGTGGTTATACTTTCTTCTGGAAAGGTACCGTTGCGTCCGAACCTCGGCGATCAGGTGTAGGATTTGCCATCAAGAATAACTTGGTAAAGCGACTGGAGGAGTACCCTGTACACATCTCCGACCGCGTGACCACATTGCTCCTTCACCTGGACAAAGATAACTACCTTAATGTCATCAGTGTCTATGCTCCAACGCTAGACAAATCTGATGACATCAAGGACAAGTTCTACGAAGAATTGACCCATTGCCTAGACAGCATAAACGCCAAAGAGCAGATTCTATTGCTGGGCGATTTCAATGCTAGAATTGGACGAGACTATGAGGCTTGGCCTGGAGTTACATGGAGTTACATGTCATGTTGCCGACTCCATGTCTGGGTAGACATGGAGTCGGCAACATGAACAGAAATGGTCAGTTGCTACTCAGTCTCTGTGCTCAATACGGTTTGGCAATATCGAACACTATGTTTAGACTCGCCGCCAAGTACAAGACAACATGGATGCACCCTAGATCCAGATTTGATCGATTATGCTATTGTAAGGCAAAAAGATATCCGTCAAGTGCAAGTCACCCGTGTCATGCGTGGCGCGCATTGCTGGACGGACCACCGACTTATTGTCGCAAAAGAGCGACTTCGTCTCCATCACCCTCGTAGATCCACTACTAAAAAGCTTGCGTCTCTGAACTCTTCACGTTCAGCTGAAAGATCGCGAGGTGAGGGAGAAATATGCTAAAGCCTTGACCGAGAAGCCGTTGCCTAGTAGCGAGACAGGTGATGTTGATGTTGCCTGGGGGTCTTTATCTTCTCACATTATGGACACCGCTTCTGTTACTGTAGGTAGAAATGACCGGCGTAATGAAGAATGGTTTGATAAAAATAATGAGATTCTCAGGGCAGCACTCGACAAACACCGAGACCTCCTGCGACAGCATGGTTGGCGAGGTGCAAGCGTTGCGGTAGTCAAAGCCAGTGACCTAGAATTGCGCAAGCTGTCACGTCAAATAAAAGACAGTTGGTGGCAGGACAAAGCTTGCCACATGCAGTGGTTCGCTGACCACAACCAGCTTGGGGAGTTTTACAGCGAGGTACGTAAGTTGATTGGTACATCCTACCAAGCTAAGGTGCCTTTAAGGTCTACAGACGGTATGCACCTCTTAACAAGCAAGCAGGATGTTCTTATGCGTTGGGCTGAACATTTCAATACCTTGCTCAACGTAGATCGTTCAGCCGATCTACAAAATATCAGCTTAATGCCTCAATTCCCGCTTGACATCGAGCTGGACGAGCCCTTATCACGTGACGAAGTTGTCACTGCCATCAGACAGCAGCAAAACAATCGGGCGGTTGGCATTGACCTTATACCGGGAGAGCTACTTAAATACGGCGGTGATGAGTTGTATACGTTGGTTTGGGAACTGTTTGTTCGCATGTGGGAGGAAGAGCGGGTCCCTAATGACTTCAAAGTGTCGCGCATTAGTGCTCTCTACAAGAATAAGGGTAACCGTTCCGACTGCAACTGTTACCGCGGTATTTCGCTTTTGTCTGCCCCTGGAAAGGCCTTTGCCAGAGTGCTTCTAAATCGCCTAAAGAATTTGTCCGAAAAAATTCTGCCTGAAACCCAGTTTGGCTTCCGACCTGATCGTGGCACCTGCGAAGCTATCATTTCCGTTCGTCAACTACAAGAAAAAAGTAGAGAACAAGGTCGCCAGTTGTATCTATGCTTTGTTGACCTGGAAAAAGCATTTGACAGTGTGCCACGAGAAGCCCTCTGGTTGGTGCTAGAAAAGATTGGATGCACGGAAAAGTTTGTAAAACTTCTTAGTCTCCTGCACGACGACATGCAATGCTGCGTCGCCGTAGACGGTGAACAGTCAGACGTCTTCCCCGTTATCTGTGGAGGGAAGCAAGGGTGTGTCCTAGCACCCACACTGTTTGCCTTATACTTTGCAATGGTAGTCAAGGAGGTCTTACAGACAGTTTCCGAAGGATTCCGCATCCGCTTTCGCACAGACGGTGGTCTTTTTAATTGAGCTAGACTTAGGGCATGTAGTAAAGTCTCGTATGCGTTGATAACAGAGATCATGTATGCTGATGACCTATGCTTTCTAGCAGAAACCCCAGATGGCCTGCAAGAGCTTATGTCCGCGTTTCACCAATCTTGCTGTAAATTCTGCCTAAAGATTAGTGTCAAAAAGACAGAAGTCATGTCCCTGGACACCCATTGTCAAGAGACACTGTCGATAAAGATTGGTGAGGATATGCTCAAACAGGTGGACAAATTTCGTTATCTGGGGAACACTATTAAATCCAAGTGTGACCTTGATGCCGAGATCAACAGCAGGATAGGTG
This sequence comes from Argyresthia goedartella, assembly GCA_949825045.1. Classification (NCBI taxonomy): domain Eukaryota; kingdom Metazoa; phylum Arthropoda; class Insecta; order Lepidoptera; family Argyresthiidae; genus Argyresthia; species Argyresthia goedartella. Next base: position 12,442,765 of record OX463806.1, read on the forward strand.
CTGCAGCTGCGGCATTTGGAAAGCTGTGTTCCAAGGTCTTCTGCTCACATGACCTTAAGCTAGCTACCAAAATATCAGTATACATGGCAATTGTGCTGCCAAATCTCCTATATTCCTCTGAATCGTGGCGTGTGTATCGCCGCCACATACGCACTCTGGATCGTTTCTACCTTAAATGCCTTCGATACATTATGAAAATCAAATGGTCCGAACGTGTGCGTAATACCGAAGTTCTGCGACGAGCCAGTGTTGGTGGCATTGAAGCCTACTTAATGCGTCGGCAGCTTCGATGGTGCGGTCACGTATCACTTATGAAAGAGGAGAGAGTGGCGAAGCGCATCTTTTATTCTGAACTGGAGGAGGGCAAGCGAAAACTTGGCGGGCAGCTTCTCCGATACAAAGATGTTCAGAAGCGACACATGAGAAGATGCAACATAGAGCCCTCTCAATGGGAAGGTTTGGCAGCACAACGGTCAGAATGGCGCAGGATTGTGAAGAGGCAAGTACGCGAGTTCGGGGATCAGCGTAAAGCTGACCTTGATATGAAACGCGACCTATTAAAAGCCCGTCCACCTGCTGCCATTTCCTACAACTACTCGGGTGGCGTACTTACGTGCCCCCAATGCGCAAGGAGTTTCGCTGCGAAGATCGGCTATACGAGCCATGTTCGGGCGCACGCGCGCGAAACCGACTAGGAGTAGGAGTGGTCGCCATGACCGAAATCGGTCGGAATCAATCATCATCGTCTCTTAAGTGGGTAATCAGCACTGCACTTTTATTCGCCTCCGTTATATAATAGATAGCATCTGTCTGTAGATACAATATAATAGTAGTTTATGTGACTGCTACATAATGGAGGGCATTAATACTCGAGAGTGGGTTTATGAATCGAGCCGAAGGCGAGTTTCATAATAATATCACTCGAGAGTTTTAATGCCTAATTATTCATAATTCATAATTTCTTTATCGCACACAACTAATATATGGACAACAAGACTTACATAAAAATAGTGTACAAAGGCGAGCTTATCTCTAATAAGAGATCTCTTCCAGCAAACCAAATTATGTACAGTTACATACACTAGTTTATCTACACACATATCATAAGCTCTCTTTGATGTGTACAGGAACCGCATGTTTGACCGGCATTGTGGCTCTGCAGTTGTTTAGCTTGTTCTGTAGCACCAACTTCGGGCGTCGGCGTTCGAAATTTCATTGTCAGTACCAAATTCACAGACAAACTAGGGGCGGCATGCAGGCGGGCGTCGGCGTTCGAAATTTGAATGTCATAATGTGTAGAAAAAATACACATTATGGTCATAATGTGTAATTTTTCAGTTAAGAAATGAGTTTTTACCAAGTAGTTTAAGATTATGCTGATCGTAACGTGCGGTTTTTGTACGCAGTAAAGAGGGTTTATGATACGTGTGTAGATAAAAATATAAATATATTTATTTATGATGATGTGTGTAAAAAGGTGTCCAAGGTATTATTATTATTATTATTATTATTATATTATTATTTACTAAAATAATATATTCAAATAGTGAAAATAATTAAGATTTTATTAGTAAAATTTCATAATTTGACTGTAGAACGTGTGCGTCATCCATCCCCCCAATGGTTTTTTAGGGTTTCGTACCCAAAGAGTAAAACGGGACACTCTTACTAAGACGCCGCTGTTCGTCTGTCTGTCTGTCTGTCCGTCTTTAACCAGGCTGTATCTCATGAACCGTGATAGTTAGACAGATTCAATTTTCACATATGATGTATTTCTGTTGCCGCTATAATCAAAAATACTAAAATACAGAATAAAATAAATATTTAAGGGGGCTCCCATACAACAATTATTTTAATAATACATACAAACTTATGAATGCACCTGGTTACCTACATGGAGTGTGAAAGTAGCCGCACCAATTACTTTGTAAACAACATTTTGCTATGTAAAATTCAAACTATTCACTCCACACTATCCTTACCATTGTACGGTGGTACGCAACCCTTCGTGCGCGAGTTAAACTCGCACTTGACCGTTTTTTTTCTTGGTATTTGGAGATCAAAAAAAGAATTGAAACTAATAATGTGCTATTTCGAGATGAAATGTTACATTTTAGTTAAAGAGAGCCTTGTCGTGTGTGTATTATGGTAATGTCAGGAATAGTTGATGGAAAGTTATCAGTGAGTCGGTGCACTGAATGAGAAGTGGAACGGGAAACATATGGTCATTTTGTGTTTGTGAAGTGAAAACCTAAACTCTCAAATCCCAGAAAATTAGGAGTAGGGTCGTCCGAAAAAATACAAAACCGCGAAATGAAAACCAACTAGATTATAATAAAGACACCGCTCTTAGAGAACGTTTAGCGGTTAGAGAACTACGAAAAGAGAGGGACTAGGGACTAAACCAACTAGAGGCCACCGTTCGACGAGCTATACTAACCTTGGGGCAGAAATGCGCTCGCTTCTTTACATCCTTCCACCCGTGATTTACGTGATTCCACGTCCTCATACGTAAGAAAACGGCCTCCTTACTGAAGTAGAGCGCGTGACAGCACCAACGGCATCCCAGAGGTCATTGCAGGTTGACTCAACGACCCAATACTCAAACACGATTAAGTAGTTTGTCTATTAAAAACAAAATATGGATCCTTTTGTATTTGGATATTATTATTATATTTATTTCAAAAAATATAATCAATGAAAAAACGCACATCGACAATTATATAGCAATAAACAAATATTTTTACAAATTAAACAGTCATTAATATTAACACACCATTAATTAATATAGATCACTAATCGCGATTCAATAACACAATACCCTTGGCGTACCGTGACGAAGTAAAATATATTGAAAAGTATCTGCAGCATCTACGAGTATAATGTTTATTGGGATATGTTATAACGGCACAAAGGCTAAGGTCGAGCCACCGCTATCAGTAGCTATGATCGTCTATTCTATCTACCCCAAAATGAGATGTCCCGATTCAGCTGTAAGATTTGTAAGTTAAGAGTGATAAGTCTGAATTTCTCGTTCGTCGAGAAGTTCGTTAGGCGTACAATAGTCGAACGAAGTTTGGTTCAGGAAGTTACAGTTTCAAGTTAGACAGAGAAAGCATATGTGTCCGCGAGCCGGTAATTCGCATCAGTCAGCGGTGTATTGCGCCAGATCAATCGTTGTTATATTTTATGTGGAATGGTACCATTTGGTTTTTGTATATATGGGCGCTTGGAACTTCTTTTAGTGGTCGACCACAGTTTATAATATTTGTTTGTGATATCGTATAGATATCCGTCGTAGTTTTACGACGTGAGTACTCAATGATATTTCATGTGCTCGCTAGTAGCGGCTTGTGGTGGTTCCAATTATATATTTGGTTCACGGCAATAACGATCCGAAAAGACCGGTTTACACAATTGCGATTTGATTTTCCGTAATGGGTTCTGAACTAGCGGTTACCTAAAAAGGTCCGTAACGTTTTGAAACCTTCAACTCTGCGCAATTTGAGCTGGATGTTATCGAAACGTAGGCATTATTGCTTTAGGAGATCTAACCCACACCATAGCGAAGTGCATAGTTCGATAAATACCGAACTATGAATTCCACTAGCCGCAGCACTTCCTCGACTGAGCCTAATCATATATACCGACTCAGCCTACATACTAGACCTCCAGCGAAATTTACATTTAATTTAAAGATGCAACTTGAATCCAACCTGACCCAAGGCAATGCAAACCACCTACCCGGACCTAAACAATGAACTTTAGACTGTAAATTGATCTCTTCGCGCGTCCCCGACAACACTCAAATGTCAAAATATCAACAGGATAGGTTATCTGTGTTGACACTGGTTTAACTTTGTTCTGAATTTGTTATTTCCATCCGCGGAACCTCATCGATCAAACAGTCTCCCTATGCCCTGCCAACCTAGGTTTAGCCGCAACTAAACTCCTGTCTAGCCTAGTCTAAAAACCTAGTGTTATACCACGTCCATTATCGACACCACTCGAAAATGGTTGAGTTTGATTTGAATGTGCTTGTATGTTTAATGACTGTGTGTGTGGGAATTTCAAAACTCGCTACTCGAAAGGAATGAGGAGAGGATTAGCCCGCGAATATCCTAAGAGCCAATCCAGGAACCCTATGGTGAAGGAAAAAGGAATTTAGGGTCGCTCCAAGCCCAGACTCAGACTCAGATCAGTTAACCTACAAGCTCTTATATAACGACCCAAGGATAGTTTTGGAATTTGGGGTAGGTTGATATAAAGGATAGGAACCGAGGTATATCTCGGCACTTCAGACACTCACGAAAAACCACTGAAACTTCGCAATCACAATTTCGTATAGTTCTGACGCGTAACACGGCAGACAAAACTGTTTAGAACTCGTGAAAGACGACTGTCACAGTAGCTAGACGCTGAGACTGAATGCTCTCCCTTCCCCCGCCATCGTATTTATACACCCCACACGTCTGAAAGAAAAAATATGCGTCCTTTGCGAACACGCTCTGCCCAAGCGAAGCTTCTTATCACTAACTACACAGGGTCTATTTTCAACCATGCCATGCAGATCCGCCGTTCTACAAATTGTGTGTACGCATATTCACTATGATCCACCGTAGGTTATCACTCAAAACATCTGGTACTGCCGATACACAGAATCTGTTGATCGCTGACCAATAAAAGCTTGTTGCGATTAATTAAGCCTTCCCGACCGCTAGGCGCGCGAAGCAAAGACCACTAAAATGCTATTCATACTAGTCGTGTCAGACTCTCCATCTCATACCTCAATCGCAATTGTATATTTGCAATCAACATAATAGCTTTCTCCGTATCGTTCCATAATAACCTTTAATTATTTAGTTATTCATAATTTTATTCAGCGCGCAGCCAACTCGGCTCTGATTCCTACACATCTCGCAGGAATGCGACAAAAAACCTGACCTGTAACCTTCCTCGAACCATCCCACGCGTCGGCTCATTGTTTTTTGCCAACTTGCCCTGAGCTACGCAAAAACCCCAAACGTTATATGAACCGATTTTCGTATTCAAAACAGCGCGGCGATGGGCCAGCCCTCTATCACGCAGAATGAAGTATCAAATGTACCGACTCTCGTGTACCATTACAGCGTGATTGGGATTTGACGAATGTCGAATTTCGTGTGAATGAGCTCTTACACTAATAAAATATGTGAACGGGAGATTAGTGTTGGTATAGTAGTTTGTATTAGTCTGCGATTTTTTTATTGCTGGGGAAATCATTTTGCAGTAAAATCTTCTTGAGAATTCGCCCGTGTTTTTGCCGCCCACCCGGATCCGTGAGATTATCTAAAATAAAAGGGTTGTATTTAATAACACATAAATTTTAATTAATAATACAGGTTCATAAATACAGATCAAATCATTGCAATTAACCTGTAAACTTGGGAAAACCTTAAAACGGAACTATTATGTTAGACGTCACTATTATTTATATATATATTATTTTCCGGCCAGCAGAGATGCGAAAGGGTTAGGCAATATTATTTCTTACTACTTATACAATTTATCGATAATATTATTTTCACATCACTATCGATATTTCTTGGACAAATTTGTAAGGGATAAATTATTGTAAATACGCTTCTATAAACGTATTTCTGATATTTCTGGGCCGAAAGGGGGGAATGTACATTTTTGTTTTTTTTCTTAGATATATTTGAACAAATTATTTTGTATATATGGGCGCTTGGAACTTCTTTTAGTGGTCGACCACAGTTTATAATATTTGTTTGTGATATCGTATAGATATCCGTCGTAGTTTTACGACGTGAGTACTCAATGATATTTCATGTGCTCGCTAGTAGCGGCTTGTGGTGGTTCCAATTATATATTTGGTTCACGGCAATAACGATCCGAAAAGACCGGTTTACACAATTGCGATTTGATTTTCCGTAATGGGTTCTGAACTAGCGGTTACCTCAAAAGGTCCGTAACGTTTTGAAACCTTCAACTCTGCGCAATTTGAGCTGGATTTTATCGAAACGTAGGCATTATTGCTTTAGGAGATCTAACCCACACCATAGCGAAGTGCATAGTTCGATAAATACCGAACTATGAATTCCACTAGCCGCAGCACTTCCTCGACTGAGCCTAATCATATATACCGACTCAGCCTACACATTAGACCTCCAGCGAAATTTACATTTAATTTAAAGATGCAACTTGAATCCAACCTGACCCAAGGCAATGCAAGCCTAATTTTGCAGTAAAATCTTCTTGAGAATTCGCCCGTGTTTTTGCCGCCCACCCGGATCCGTGAGATTATCTAAAATAAAAGGGTTGTATTTAATAACACATAAATTTTAATTAATAATACAGGTTCATAAATACAGATCAAATCATTGCAATTAACCTGTAAACTTGGGAAAACCTTAAAACGGAACTATTATGTTAGACGTCACTATTATTCATATATATATATTATTTTCCGGCCAGCAGAGATGCGAAAGGGTTAGGCAATATTATTTCTTACTACTTATACAATTTATCGATAATATTATTTTCACATCACTATCGATATTTCTTGGACAAATTTGTAAGGGATAAATTATTGTAAATACGCTTCTATAAACGTATTTCTGATATTTCTGGGCCGAAAGGGGGGAATGTACATTTTTGTCTTTTTTCTTAGATATATTTGAACAAATTATTTTGAATTATAAAATAATATATTAAGAATTCTCGCAACAAGCCATTGCCATTGACATGTCACACGATATATTTTTTGTTTTATTATCTGATCAGCACCCAATTGTGTGCTGTGTACATTTTCTAATTAGTTAGCCAAAATAAAATTACTGGTGTGTCGACCAATATATTTGTACAATAAAAATGATTGTAAATTAAAATGACATGATGTTATTATGACGAATTGCAGCAAATGATGACGCAATACTAAACCAACAAATCAACGCCTCGCAGCTTGCACGTGTTGCGCTCTTCCCTCGCCACGCCCCCCGTAGTCACATGAATACTTTCGTTTTTAACATTAGCCGGCTAATGTCCAACATTAACAGACCAGCATTGGGTAATGTGCAGTCTAGCTGGTTAATGATGAAATTACTTATGACAAACAAACATTATTTCAGACACTAGCCGAGGCTCGACTAGAGTCGAGCCTCGGCTAATGTTAAGGTTAGAACCTTAACATTAGCCGGCTACATTTAAGTTAAGTTTCAAATCTATCTTTAGCCGTAACATAAACAGTTTAAAAGTGTATCAAATTACAAAGTCATCGGTCCGGATATCGGTCGTTTCTTATCCTATTTCACACGGCAGGACGGATCCACCAGCGATCCCATAATGGTTCCGGAAACCTAAAAAGAAACGGGTCGATGTTTTGTACGAGTATTACCTAATTTATAAACAGTTAAGCTAACTGATACCTACATAATTATTTTATATGGCTAATATTTGATAGATAACCTTCGACAAATAATAACGAATACCTAGAGCCACTATTTATTGAAAATAATCGTAATTATTAGAGATGCCACGCATATTCGGAAACTATTCGGTATTCGGCCTATTCAGCCATTATTTGGATATTCGATATTCGGCCGAATAGTAAGAAAAATTCGGCGAATACCGAATAGCAAAATAGAAAAAAAAACACATTGAAAAATCTAAATAAACACCAATGTAACACAAGTTTGTATCAAAAACTTTCATTTAACAAAATAATTACTTAACTAAGTTTCCATTCAGTCAGTGTAAGTTTTTAATGGACATTGGAATTTTGCTTTAGCAAAGTTACTGGTGCAAATCAGAAATGAAACAAACTAGATTCCCCCCGCACTCCCCCGCAAACCTCTACCGCCCGCCCGCTACCTTGCATTGCCATGTAACTTATCAATTTGTCACTCTCGAAATTAGGTGAAGTCCTGCCGAATATTCGGCGGACGAATATTCGGGGCTTCGGCCAAGAGCAGCGCCGAATATTCGGTATTCGGCAAAATCACTATTCGGGGCATCTCTACTAATTATCTCTTTGATTACCATGACGATTTGTTTGTCCTGACCTGACATGACAGACAGGTCCTGGAGAAGTTCCCTGAAGAACAGTGGTTCCCATATTAGGTCTGTGGTATAGCGTAGGTACCTATATAGAGTGCCCGTCACGAGAAGCTTGAATGTTTGTAAATAAAGAACTTCTACTAAGTTACGTAGCGACAAATTTATTCAATGATCAACAAATAATCACAAACTCAATTAACTCCAAGTTACATACGAAACTAAGGAGCAGTTTCACTTGGTCGGGTTATATTTTAGCGATATAACGCGTAGACGACAACGCCTTGTAGTAATGGAAACTGGATGGAACACGTCCGACACATGGAATGTAAACATTTGGGTCGCCATTATGAATTAAGTTCACGCTGACGCTGTCAATGCTGTCTTCCGAGTTTCGAATGTGCTCAGTTTCTAAGAAGACAGGAGATTACCATGAGTCAATGGACGCTACACATTTTAAGCAATATGGTTTAAAACGGTGCTACCTAAACTTGGAGATAGTTCTGTGGTGGTAATAGTCAATGCACCACCACATTCTAGGCGTCTTGAAAAGATCCCAGAGATATTCAAAACCAGCTTTTAACGAAGGATTAATCTTACGATCATGAAATGAAATTAAAACCGAATTGCTGCAAAACGTTAAAACCTTTAAATATAATTGTAAAAGTCATATATGCAGTGGATGAGCTAGCAAAAAAACTTAAGCTGGAAATCTTAACTCTTAATCCACTTGAGCTTGTTTGGGCCGCTATAAAGAGATATGATGCTCGCAACAACACAAATACAATTTGAGGAGATGAAGTCGTTTCTCCAACAAGAACTGCAGCAGGTTACTATTGAAAGGTGGAAGCATTGTGTGGAGCTGGTCATCAAGGAAGAAAATAACCTATATAAAAAATATATGAAATTATAAGAAGATCACGGCAGAAAGTTTTTTATCCATGTAAATGATTCTGAAATGGAATACTCGGAATTGTCTGACGACAGTAATTAGATGTATGTGTGTGTGTGTGTGTGTGTTAACATACTTATATCTCTGTTTAAAAATAAAAATCATTACAAAACTGTTTTATTTTATTTGATCCAAAGGTTGCCAACCCCTGAATGTGTGTTTACAAAAATTAGCTTCTTGTTACGATGACTAGTACTTGATGATTTAGTACTTTATCAAGGTCACCCATTCAGCAACATAAATGTAATCGTAGCTAACCCGATAATCAAAACTTGCTTTATCGTATCTCCATTATTTTAATTACCTACTTGATGATAACAAAAATTGACGACATGGCGAGTTCTGTCACTGGACTGTTCCACTGAAATGCTTTCAACCGCGAACAGGAAGTGCCTTCTATTGTTGTCCAGTGGGTCTCTAACCAGGGCCCGCGGGAGTGGGGGCAAGGGGGGACAAATGCCCTCCCTGAAATCAAATTGCCTATAAAGTTGCTCTAATCAATACAGTTTCGTAGTGAAAGTTGTTCTGAATTATGAGGCCTATCGATAGCTCCAGGGTACTCCATTGTTTACGGGACACCGCCCGACCATCTGCAGAAATTCTTTATAATTACAATAATGGGGCGCTCAATTGCCCGCAATGTGCGAGGACCTTTACAAAGAAGATTGGCCATATATATAAGCCACATGCGAGCCAACGTACGACGTCGTATTCTTGATAAAGTTGTTCCATTATCCTGACCAGGATATTCAGAATCCACGATTTTTATCTTAAAATCATAATCAAGTCAAGATTGATCAAAGTCTATAGTCTCCTATATCGGCCGTAATCGGCCGTATGTAAAACTACGAAAGCAAAAACAGACTCCCCGTCTCTTTACATGTATAAGAAGTAAATACAAAACTATGCGTATTATGGGGATACAAAACATTTTTTTTATATTTTTTGAATCCATTTACTCCACTATAAAGTCATCTGCAAATTTGATTTTTAAGTAAGGGCTTATTGAGAACTTGATTAAGATTCTCACTGAAGGAAAACGCGATTGGATGAAATTTCCTCGATATAATTTAATTGCGAAAAGACCTGTAAAGTGTTTGATTTTTTCCTGTAATTTTGAAATCCTAACTAGTTTCATTGCGGAATTGTATTCAAAATGTGGATATTATGTATTCGTAAACTCTCCTTGAAAATCTTTTTGTAAAAAAAAACGTTTTTTTTTTTATATGTGGTTTGACGCTACGTTATTTTAGTTGGAGTCAAGCGCTTTGTTTGCGCTCCCTTTTCTTTCTAATGTGGAAGTAATTAACGCTGTCACTTTCGTTTACATTCTTATTCTTTTATATATATTTTTACGTATCATCTTCACTAGAATTTCGAAAAAAGTAATAAACGCATTTTAAATTAAATAGTTAAATAAAAACCTAAAAAATATTAAAAAATTAGCTTTATAGCATATCCCAATAATACATTACTTACTACTATTCAAAAGAAAATAAAAATAAATGCAAATAAAGTAAAATAATAACATATGTAATTATTTTAAACATATAAGATAAATAAGTACCATTATTGTGTATTAGTACCATTATTGTGTATGTTATTATTTCCCATCATAAAGTATTTCCGTGGTCCCTGTCTTGCAACTTCCCGTACTGAGATATGGTTCAGACACATATATTTTTTTGCGATTTATCCCTCTACTGACCGGTTTTAAAAAGGTTAAAACGTCGTAAAAACGTAAAAAAAAGTATATCAGTGAGAAAAATAATGTTGGTGTCCTTTAATAGGAAATGTGATGTAGATACATATTTCGTAATAAATTCATTTGATTTTTGGGACCAAAATAGAACAATTGAATTACTTAAAAAGTGCTAAAAAAACTAAGAATTATTCTTAAACAAAGCGTAATTTACGTTTACAGGTAACACTTTTTAGCGACTATTTGATGCTGGAATTACCGCCCATCCTTCGTCATTACATCAGCAACGTTTCATCACTATCCAGTTAATTTGAACCCGACAACCCCTTCTATTTCGAAGAAATATACATTTTTGGCAGTTGTTACCAAGTAAACTAAAAAAAATATTAAAATGCCTATAAAAATTTGGGATAGGCGGGAGGGATTTTTTTAAATTTATTTTTGACTATAAAATTTGATCCTCTTCAACCCTGATCGATATCGATATGACTCACACTGTATGCAATACTTAATACTATAATATATCTTAGATAATACCGACCGCACCGGCGCACCTACCACGATGGCGTAGGAAAGTAGAGGGATATTTATATTTTTAGGGTTCAGTACCTTAAAGGGAAAAATGGACCCTTATAGGAACGCTTCATTATCCGTCTGTCCATCTGTAAAGTCCCTTTTTACAGTAAAACTTTATAAAGTTGAAATTATTATCGCTTACTGAGGTATGTAGTCTCTTGAAGTTGTGAAAAAATCAAACCTAGGTCAACGCAATATAGAAAGATTCCGCCGTTTATGTTATAATTTTGCTGAATATGTTTGATATTCACCAGAATCATGAAATTGTACATATAAAGGAAGAAACCCGAACCATAATTTTGTAGTTCCTACATCAAAAAAATACTAATTGTTCGGAACCCTTGGTGCGTGAGTCCGACTCGAACTTGCCCGGTTTTTTTTTTATATACTCACAGATCAAATTTTAAGGTCTCTTGTAATTTGTATGTCAAGATCAAGAATTAAGTCGATAAAAAATGAGTCATACCATTACTTAAACATGATCGAGATCATGAAAATGATCTTCATTCATGAACTCAAACAAATTGCACCATGAATATAGCTTATTCTGAGTACAAACTACTTGACAATACGAGCAAACCTCGTTTGATGATGATGTAGTTATCGTCGTAAAGCGAATGATGAAATTCTAGTAAAACTTCCGATACGTTATCTTCTTAAGCGCAGCAGTGTGTGGTGGTGGCACAGTTCACGTATAGGTGCTAATCGATAGGTCAAGAATATGTTTATTTTAAAGCTAACCAACCCATTTTTGCCAGACTGCGGCAAAGACAAAAGGATGATTACGATTTTGACCGGTACGTACTTAATCATATATGTCAAAAAAAAATCAAAATCAAAATGTTTATTATCCAAAAACACAATTGTACAGTAGTTTTGACGGTAGCTCCCACACTAGGCGCAGCCTGTGTCGTGGGCGCTTGTAGGCAGAATTACCATTTGATTGGTAGTTTGTTTAAATTCTCACACAATTTTATAAAACAAAAGCAATTAAACTTACACTTACGAGAAATACAATTTTATAAAAAAATAACACTTATGAGAAAGAGAAAAAAATATTAAAAGTAGTCAGTTACTATTTTGCCTATTTTGTGATATCATAATATATTTTTTAATAACATTAAAGTATTTGGAATGTAGATTATGTAGTATACATTTTTATAGTATAGTAAAAAGTATATAAGTATAATACATATTTGTAATATATATAAATATATAATGTAGACGTAGAGTTAGTTACCTATAGTGGTTAATTCCTATCATTCTTTCGGTGTCGTCGTAGTCTTGCTCGTAAAGCTAGCTAACTATTTTCCGTTTTGCTTCTTTAATTGTGGATGACTTTATATCACATGCTTTGGCAATTCTGTTGTAAATGAAAGGGTGTAAAAAGAGGGGGAAACGTTGTGCAAAGGTTGTTTGTGCTACTTTAGTTGCGTTCGGAAGACACGTTGGTTTAGAAGGCTATTGTATTCTGGTCTATTGATGTTGATGCGGTGTTGCTCTAACGCTGATTTAAGGATAAATAATTTCCGAATGCTCAGTAAGTTACTGTCTTTGTATAGAGTCGTGGTGGGGTATCTGACTGGTTTTTTAAACATTACTTTTAGTATAGAGCGTTGGGCCCTTTCCAAGATGAGCATGTGTGATTTAGACGATCCTCCGCAACATCCTATGCAGTAGCTTAAAACAGATTGACATAATGAAGACCAGCTTTAGGGTGTCTTTGTTAGCTCCGTTTCGAAGGAGTCTCATTATGTGGATCAGTTTTCTGGCTCTACCTGAGAGGGTGCGTATGTGTTTGTGAAAGTTGAGTTTCTCGTCTATCGTGATGCCTAGGTATTTTATATGGTCAGTCCTTTGAATTGTGTCACAGGTACAATTTGCAGCAGAGCGATCGCAATTATGAATTTGTACAGTAGAGGTGTTAGGTTGTGTGGCTATTGTTTTATGGAAGCAAAGGTATTTAGTTTTGTTTGTGTTTAGGGTGAGCAGGTTTTTTGAGAGCCAGTTAGATATTCCTGATAGTCCATTTATGGTTTTGTGTATATCTGTTCCCCCAGGATGACAAATGTAATATCCGGTTGCAAGGTTCACATAGAATTCCCCGCTTTCAAATAATAAGCAGATAGGGTAAGAGCGCCTTGTGTCGCACGGAACCATGTATCGCACAATTGGCACAACATCCTCAGTATTTATAGATCTACTCCATTTCAATGTACAATTTTAATGGGTAAATGCTATATTTCATCGTATTTCCCCGTAAAAGTTAGAGTCATCGTTTTATTACAGGAAAAAATTAATGGCTAACATCATAAGTTGTTAACTTACTAGCTGGAGGAAGTCCAAAGTGAAAAAATATCATGACTAACTCAAACTATCAATGATCACATACGTTGCCGATACTCGAAGGTAAAATTTGTATATACAGGATTATTTTTGGACCACTAGATAAAAAATATTTGATTAAAAAAAAATCCTCTTAAAACCGCATTGGGTTGGTTTTGATATCGATTAAGTTTAATTTGGATAAAATGAGATGCTTAATGGACAGCTGGTACTCGCTTTTCATACCAAAGCGCTTTTCATTTTATGAGGAAATGCATAGTTTTTCTGGAAATTCAAATTGAAAATTGGTGAAAGAAACGCATTTTGCTGCGAAAATCGGCCAAACTAAACGCAAAAATTTCAATCACAGTCAAAATTAGTACAATTCACAGACAAAATTATGACGTTTTGTCTGTGGGATTGATATTAATGTTCGTCTGTGGTCGAAAAATGATGCATCTTCATTCCGTTTCTCTCGTAGCGACGCGAATATACTTTTCCTTGTTATTCTTGTTATTTACGATGACTTCGGCTATCCCTTTGGAGGCGACCCCATGTAGCTTCACTAAACCGAAATGTTTGCTTTAGGTCTCTTTCTCTGCAAATACTAAAGGTAGGTTGTGTTAGGTCACAACGTTATGAACGACCCGGAGCCGAGTGAAGCGGAGCGGAGCGAGGCGACCCCATCTAGTTTCACTAAACCGAAATGTTTGTTTTAGGTCACTTTCTGTGCAAATACTAAAATATACTCGTTTCCTATCAAATTAGATGAATCTAACCTCAAAACTTAAAAAAATCATATCTCAAAAAGTACACATTCCCCCCCCTCCTAAACATAATCGATTCAAAAATTTACACACCGCATTTTACGCCACTTTGTAAATCCAAAATTCGAGCGTTAGGTCATTGTGCTCAACGCGCCGCAAACCACGAGCATACGAGAATAATAATAATGGGATAAAAAAACGAGTAAATGAACATAATTTTAATTTGTTTTAGAACTAATTGGCGATAAAATGTAAGAAAAAACATCGTTTTTTTATTCATCAATACAACGTGAAAATGACGGGAAAATAATTAGCTATAAGTCCAAAATAACGTTGTAATTTACGTAACCTAGATAGGGCGACAGTACCTTGTATCGCACAGCACCGTGTAGCGTGTATCTCACACTTGACACAATATCGTCATTATCCAGCGTGTATCCCACACTTGACACAATATCCTCAGTATCTATGGATCTACTTCATTTATTTGCATAACTTTTAAGGGAAAATAAATTATCTTTCATACATAATAGCTGTACTAACTTTTGTCGCGATCACTATTCATTGGTTCTGTCATTTAAACATAACAGAACATGGCAAAATGTGTCAGTGAAAAGAAAAGATTCAAGTACATCTTTCCTGTCAGTGAACAACTTCAATCATATTGTTCAGAAGTTCATTAATAGTAGATCGTGTATAAATATGAGAAATTTTGTGTAGTAGTTAATTTAGTCCAAAATATCCGATCGCGTCAATGAGAAAGGGATGGAAAAACGCTTTAACGAACCTTCAAGAATAGTGCAACCAAATATTTGATTTTGCTGAACGGCGCAACTTTTGAATTTCATTGGCGTATAGCGGACAGCGATGCCAGCGAGCGACGAATGACGAAGGGAGATACATTAAATTAAATTAACTAAAAGAAGATAATACACTTTCTAATGAGTGGTAAATGAGCGAGAAGGTTTTTATTCGAAATGAACTAGTTCATTTACTTCAATAATTCTTGAACAACTCATGTCTACTGTGTTTTACCAATGTGTAAAATAATCGAATCGAATATTACAATGGTATCGGATATCAACATTCATTATATCACAATAATAGTCATCGATAGTTTGCAGTAAAACATATAATTTATTGTGACATTTTTTTTAAATATTACGAAAAATCATAAATTTTCATATGACGTTGTTAAAGTTAAAACTTGAAACATGTTCGTTTTTAATCGACTACGATGAAATTACAATCGATTATTTTATTAAGATATGTGTTCAATTGGCACATTGCGTAAATTCTACAGGCTAATGAATAAATTAAAAAAGCAGCTTAAACAGAAAAGTACCTATCATTTCGCTCCCTCTCGTCGTGGAGCAAAACTTACTTTTCCGAATGAAAGGTGTGAAATAGTACATTGTTGCCCAGGTATAGAAAGTAAGCAATAGATGGACGAGTTAGTTCGTGGGCCGAGCCGCAGGTGAGGCCCGCGAAGATGCGAGTCCATCTATTGCACTTTCTACCGAGGCATTTACTATGTGCTTTTCACGCCTAATGTAAGGAAATAAAACAGGTTGAGTACACAGTATAATACACAGTTTAATTAAAAGTAATATTGATATTCGCATTAGGGCAGTTGTGGAATGACAAGGAAATGTTTTTTCCCGGAACATTTATATTAGTATTTTGTGTCATTTCGGCCGGTATGGAGTGTGATGCTAATGAGATATCATCGAATGATGCAGGATGAGGTGAATTTGACAGTAAGGTTTCCTTAGGTGTCGATGGTCCTGCTTTCGTGTCTGCTGATGTAGACGGACGAGCACGTAAATTTATCGCCTCATTAATTTGGTGGTTGACTTTGACTTTATTTTCTACTGAGTCTGCTATGTATCCTTCTGCCACCTTATCCGATGCCCAACTGCCATGCCTTTTCAATGTGGTTAAATTGGCACCGGAGTCTGCTAGCAGAGTTGCAGAGGTTCTTCGAAAGCAGTGACCGGTGTAAGATTCAGCGTCCGGTAGCTTCAAATAGGCCGCAATCGTTTTTGGTATAGCACCAAGTTTATGCCGGCCTATAGGCTGCTTGGTACATTTAAGATTAACATAATTTAGGAAAAATCTATCACATCCCGCGTTTTCCGGGCGGAGGTTTTGATATTTTTTGACAAATGTCCAAAAATTCATCACGAATGATAAACGGCCGATCAATTTTTGTTTTAGTGTTTTTCAGTTTGACCAAAATCATATCGTGGTGTTATTCAATGTCATCGATTTTTAGGGTTCCGTACCCAACGGGTAAGAACGGAACCCTATTACTAAGACTTCGCTGTCCGTCCGTCCGTCCGTCCGTCCGTCCGTCCGTCCGTCCGTCCGTCTGTCACCAGGCTGTATCTCAAGAACCTAGCTAGCTAGAGAGTTGAAATTTTCACAGATTATGTATTTCTGTTGCCGCTATAACAACAAATACTAAAAAACAGGATAAAATAAATATTTAAGGGGGCTCCCATACAACAATTCTTTCAATACCACATACAAACTTATGGATGCACCTGGTTACGTACATGGAGTGTGAAAGTAACCGCACCAATAACTTTGTAAACAATATTTTGCTGTGTAAAATCCAAACTATTCACTCCACACCATCGCTTCCATTGAACGGTGGTACGGAACCCTTCGTGCGCGATTTAGACTCGCACTTGACCGGTTTTTATATTAAATAATTCAGCTGTCCTGCATGCCCCATTTACTCCAAATATTAAAATGACCTGTAATAATGCTAATAATTTGGTTGATACAAAATATATTAAGCAACGGAAAGGAAAAATAACCATCGGTCACGTTGTGAAATAACTTACCTTTGTTGCTATAAACACTTCATCAGGTGCATCTCTCAAGAAACTTTCAACATTTTCCGCTGTCAAGACTTTAGATTTTTTTGATTGAAAGCCTTCTGATAGCCTTTTCAATAGAGTTAGTAACTTGGTGTAGTTTTTGATATTGATGTTGTGCTCCGTATTAAGCGTTGCCTTTAGCATTGAATAAATGCCCCATAAAGTGGAGGATTTATATTTTTTCGAGAGTTCATCAAAATACGTCAGCATTACACTTTCAGAGAAAGAGTTTGTTTTTTTATATATTCGCCATGTCTTGAAATTTTCATACACTTTCTTATATTTATTTCGGGATTTAACGGGCAATAAATTTCGAATCACTGACTTTGCAGTGTTTTGAACTTCCGGCGGTGTAAGATCGATGTCCGTACTCGTGTCACTCATTGTTATTTATTTTTATTTCAAATCGTACAGAATTATACACAATTATCTGAATGTTTGTTTCCGTTCTAAAGAACAGACAGAAGAAATTTTGCTTCCCGCCTTTTCAAATTTTTTATTTATACTTTTTTAAGCATGCAAAGGCGTTTTTCACATACTTAAATAAAAAACGCTTACAATCGTAAAAGTACAAATTCATTGAGCGAATTTGACGTTTTAATTTTTTAATTAAACGCATAAATGTAATGTTGCTCTAATAATTTTGTTATTATCTGAACGAGTTACTAATTTCAAAAATAATCGACCAATAGCAGAGTAGAAAGTAAAAAAGGCCGCTAAACACTACATTTTACTTTGCAAATCTACATTGTTTGACTGTTTTTGAATTGTACTACTAAGAACTACTTTCTACTCTCATTTCAATCCATCTTTGGCCATATTTTCGAGCAGTGGCGTGAAAAATATATTTTATGTATAAAACCGTAATATACATATATATACATATATAATAAACCCTTTCTTATTGGAGTAAAAATGGTGATTACACTTTTTCTGACTTAATACAAGACTATCTGAGCCGATGTCATGTTTTTGGTAAGTGGGGACGGTGCCTAAAATATTTTTCATGGTTTTTTCTCGGTAAACCAGAAATAAAAGCATTAGTATTCTTTAGTATCCCGAATATAAATAACCAAATATTGGCTGATAAGATCACAAAAAAAACAACAATTTTGTTTGCGGTCTACATCCTTTAAAATATGCCACTTATTGTTCTAGCTAGTTAATAATTTATGATACCTTTATGGTATTCGCAGCAAACAATCACGGCTTGTGGACTTTTCGATGCAAATCTTTTATAGTAAAAAATGATACAATAAGATTTTAATTTAATTCTGAACGGTTTCTAGAAAAATATTGTGTGGTATTTGATTTTGCCATAATAAGTGTTGATTTAATTAAGCAAAGACGAGGTGTTTTTATTAGTAGTCGCCTCTATTCATGTTAAAACTTTAAGCAAAGCGGACTTTAGGCAAAGTGAATTTTAAACAAAAATTCACTTTGCCTAATGTTAATGTTAATGTTAATTCCTTAATTCCTTTAAAAAAATAGCTTATATTAAATAATGATAAGTTAGAGTTTACTGATAGTACCTGAAACACTTAACACTCGAAACTACAATGGAGGAAAACTTAGTTCAGCTGCATATGCTGTGAGACAAATCAGTCAACTGATCTGCCCACCCGCCAGTAAAACGCAGTAATGACCAAAAAGCACTTCTGAGAAAAATGCGTTTAAAGTTTGAATAAAAATACAATTTTTTTTTTTTTGCAAATTTGCTTTTTTTTTCAAACTTTTTAGAGAGAAATCGAATCGACGGTCATGCATAAACTAAAGGGCTCTACAGTCAATAAGACAGTTATATATCTTGGACCAAAACATTCGCCAAAGGGCAAGCTTATGTGGGGCTTAGTAGAGTACGGTCTTTAGACGGCGTAGTAATTAACGATCTAGATCAAAGAAAACTTTAAACAGCCCACATAACAGCATAGCGTTGGAAGAATAAGAGCGATTGAGACAAACTATACGCCGCCGGTCGCAAACCGAGGACACAGATGAAAGACCATAAAGTAGCCATCGTATTTTGCTCTCATTCCCAGATAAATACTTGGTACACTGAGGGGGAGGCCCCATTTATCCTCAAATTTTTCCAAATATTTGACAGTGACATGCCACTGTCAAAAGTATGGAAAATCTACGACGCGACGCAACGCAGCGCACAAGTGAGGCCTCACTGTAATGTTATCAAGAAAGTTCCATCGAGTTTCTTTAATATTTAGTAGCTAATATAAACATTATCACTGCAGTGCCCCCTAGTGAGTTCCTACCGTAACACCTGTTTATGAACCCTCACTAATAAACCACAAACCCATTGCAAAAAAAAAATGAAAACCGCATCAGAATTAAACGAATAGTTTTAGTTTTGCACAAACAAATGTTTACCGCAGCGCCCCCTGGTGAGTTGTAATCGTAAGACCTATCTAAGAATATGCACCAATCAAACCCGACCTCATCGCTGAAAACCGGCATCAAAATCGGACTCGTAGTTGTGATTTTGCAGAAATAAATGTTTACTGGTGAGTTGTCACTGTAACAACTATCTAAGAACATGCACCAATGAAACCCGAACCCATCACTGAAAACCGCATCAAAATCGGACTAGTAGTTTTTGAGAAAAATGTCAACATTGGTTTGCAGAAACATCCTTTCACCCCAAACGCATATACCATCTCCGTTCCGTCGTGGGTAAAAAAATTAAATAAATACTTTTGATTGGAATATTTTAAATTTTCTCTTTGCATTTTATTGACAGCGTGAATGCGAATTTTCTTCGATACTTACTTATTTTATGCAATAATTAATTGCCTAATAAATCAAATAAATCAATGTCCCGACCCTTTACTGCGTAGTAAATTATGTGTTTAACAGACTAAAATCCAGTAACATGAAAATTGTATGGCGTTCAGCTGTAATATTCAAGCTTGAACTGCGTTTTAGGCAGTTTTTATATGATTATTGTTAGAATGTCGAGTAAGACTAAAATGCAGTTGCAGATTCTTGAACTGCGTGTTAGTCTGTTTTCTTATCAACACCTAAGCAATTACTGCATATCCAATGCCACTGCGCTGCATTTTAACTGGTATGGTATTACACCAATTGTTCCAGCTTTTACTGCGTTTGGGTCGTTTTTGGTCACCATTGTTTGCATCCTAAGAAGAAACGGGTGAAACAGAAAAATAGCGCAAAAATCGCTGATCAAGAATCTGTATTTAACTCCATTTGACCCGAAATTGTCATTACTGAGTTTTACTGATGGGTGGGTAGTGATGGATGTAGCTACGGCGAGACTTGTTTACTTTAGTTTTTCCACAGAATTATTTCCTACGGAATTTTGCTGTGGGGCTGAGCTGCTGATATTGACTCAATTTTTATTCTAAATTATATAATATATTTTTATTCAATTTAAAGGCGGGCGTCACACGGCGATCAAATCTAACTTACTAACAGTCAAACAAAATGCAAATTCCGTTTCGCGCAGTGAATTATAATTTGTAAACAACGACCGAGAGTGACCGAAACTGATTACACACATATTCCTATTACACACGGGTTACACACGTGAGGAGGACTATATTACACACAAAATGTGTAATTACACACAAATCGGCAACACTGAACATAACTGAATTCCCGTCGGGCGGGTTGGCCGGTCCAACGTACGTAAGCTATTGAGTGAGACCCCCCTGATTAGGTGAAGAAGCGCGCAATAACTAATATTAAATTAATTTTGTTCAGAAAGTGTCCTTTACTAATCTACAAATATCAAAACTTAAAAAATGAAAAAAAAAAACTTGGCGCCACTTTTACATCTTTGACGCTCATAACTCGGAAACGTGACGCTTTACGAGATTTTGCCCATCCTACAGTTTATGTTTTTATTGATGTGATCCTTTGCGTAACAATGTATAAATACAATACGATTAAAATCCGTTAATGATTCGGCCAACCTCGGAAATTGTCGTGAATCCTTCTTCTCTCACTAGAGAGAGAGAGAGAGATCGGATTTAGGCGATGATATCCGAGAAAAGCCGAATCTTTAACTGATTTTAATCGTATTGTACTAGAGTAGGCGCGCAAACTGACTTTCTTGCAGATCTCTTCCAGCAAGCCCAAGATTATAAGGAAAAATTTCATAGCAGTGACAGGTAGACTCTTGCGCAGAAATACCGCTCATGTTTTACAACCGCAATTAATTAGGTAATGATAATTATCATCTGACGAAAATTTAAATAACTGTCAATTTATTTATTAAACTGACTAACAACATCACAACCAATAAAAAAAAACATTAACATATTGGATATGTGCATATTCTCTTTTATTTTATTCCCAAATACACATTATAGGTCGCCTGCGCTTAAAAGTATGCAACCAGTATAGGCAGGATTCACTCGATAGGTATACTTTTGGGCAAAGGCGACTGTACGTCCTCGGCATGTCGCATCTGAGCGCAAAGATTTTTATCTATTACAACTGACACGCCCGCTCTCGTCAAGAGGCCGGGCACATATTTTGTTCGAGCTATCAAAGGATCTATCCGATTTTTCTCGAGTGGAGAAATCTCGAACGACAACACTGCCTTACCTTTTAAGGAACCCTCGGTGCGCGAGTCGAGCTCTCACTTGCCAGGCATTGTGATCTGAGTCTAAACTGGATATTGCTTTTCCCAATTTTTGACAGATGTGCACTTTAGCTAACTAACGGAGAAAGGAAAAGCTATATGAATGGAATGATGATCAAAGGCCAATTTAGACGTATCCAGTTACTGGCGCCAATGGGCGATGCCAGTCATCGCGCGCCAGTGCTGGACTGGCACGGTATGGTTTAGGTGGTTAAAGTTAGTCTAGAGAGTTTTCTTGTTATGTCCACACGTTGATAAAATTAATTCGAGACATTGGCTTACTTAGCTACTGGAATGTGTTACCAAATTCTCAGCCACTTTTACCGTGTACTTCTATATCACTGTTTTTAGGTGTTTTCCAAAAGACATTCACACTGCAAATTTGGGGTGACCCAGACATTCAACTATTTCTTAGATTTTTTTTAAACAATGTACATAATGAAATTGCTTATTAATCTAATATTTACATATTTTAGCTACAAAATTAAACTTTGAATGCTTCTTAAATATTAATGTTAATAAAAAATAATAAAAATAAACTATAAAAAAGTGTAAAATCTTCATGTCACACTGCAACTTCAAACTTTCTAGTCTCAGAAATGCCTGATTATCATTGTTTAACCACTTTTTTAGCTGCTCTATAGGCGTATGATGAATACTTGCAGACGATTTAAAGTTCTATGTGGTAAGTATTGGGCTTAAAATAGCTTAAAATACCAAATTACTGCTGTCCGGGAATAAAACGTGTCCGGAACTCCGGACAATGTCGCGGAAAAGATTTCGACACTTCAACGAAATACTACCATTGTGACGCTTGTTGTGGGTCTGAGTAAAACAAAACACTAATTAACAGATTTACAATGTTTAATTAAAAAACCTCCAGAATGCCCAACAATTAGCTATGCGTTAATTTAGATCTCAGGGATGAGTACTAGATTTCAAATTATTGGTAAGCCGTGTCCACTTTACACTGTCTTGATAGGCAACCACT
Source organism: Argyresthia goedartella (assembly GCA_949825045.1). Lineage (NCBI taxonomy): Eukaryota > Metazoa > Arthropoda > Insecta > Lepidoptera > Argyresthiidae > Argyresthia > Argyresthia goedartella. The sequence continues at coordinate 12,465,645 of OX463806.1, forward strand.
TCCCTGTAGCTATGCGGCAGGAGGTCATCTTGTGACGTCACCGATGTAGTCCGGAGTCAGGCAGGGCGGATCAGCAGCGGAAAGTGGCCATCAGGGTCCCAATACATTTTGGGTCCGGCAGGTAAAACCCTGGAATTACCGATTGTGGAATTGGACATTTTGCAAAAAGTCTAATTCCACGTTACTGCCTGCAACATCCGTTGAAGAGCGGTAATCGAAGCATTACTAACAGGGAGGCTACCAAAAGCATTAAGTAGTGATAAATGATGTTGCAGTAGTATAGAAAAATTAGTTTAGGTATGGAAAGTGGAAGCACCAAATTACATCTATTAATAAAATTAAAATGTATGCGAAATATGGTGTAAAAGCTATAAAAGCAGCTGGGGAATAATATTATTCATTCAATATGTATTCAATTCAAATGCGACTACGTAAACATTGTTGTGAGTAGCCATAAAATGATTACCACAGCTTGAATTATTATTTGAACATTTGTTAATATGAATCGTCACGTTTCGGTTCATAACGTATTGTATGGCCGTTTTTTTTTTGTGACGCACTGGGACTATTATACTATTAAAAATAACGTATTTTGTTGGTATTTGCACTTGCAGCGCTGAAACAGTGGGTGGTGGAATTTACGCAAGGACCTGACCTGATATCAATCACCCACCTTAATATAAGACGTTAAATTTCAGTGAAGACGGCCCTCACGGCATCAGAACAGGCTAAAAAGTACCGGGAGAAACTGAAACAAGACCCCGAAAAATATGTTCTAAAGGTAAGAAAGACATTTTTTTGTTAAGATAATTGATTATACAGTTTAAAAAACCAAATATTAATTAAGAATTTATCAAGTAGGTATATTTTTGTGATTTTAAGGAAATCATGTTTTTACTTTAGATGATTAATTAGAGACTGTTTAAAAATACTGTTATTATAAAAAAGCCTAAAATTATTAACCTATCTCTATTAATGTTAAAATATTTAACCAATCTAAACCTAACTTAAGTTTTTCCTGTTCGTCAGTCTGAATTCCAGATAGTCACTGTCCCATATTTATATGGAGACAATAACTGACATTATTCAATAAATATTAGGTTATTAATTATTATTTTACTAGATTTAGTTGACAATAATGATATTTTTAGATGTTACTTGCAATATGTTAATTTTATTAAGTGTAGAAGAGAATTATTGTTTTGTTTTTAATGTCAAAAAGTCACACTGTGACGATCTAAAAAGAAGTAAGAAAAATATTCGTTTGGAAATGATTATTGTCATTGAGTTTTGTTAAATTGTTGTTTCTTAAAGATTTTAAGGTCATGTTTTTTTTTTGTTAGTTGTTTTTCTTTGTGACGAACCGGAATGTGTTCCTTTGAGAAAATTGCGATTATCACGAGGTCCTTCATGGGATTGTTATGTTTTATTAATTTTTACGAAGTTAAGGGTACATTTAATTTAAATATATGAGAAAACACAGCTAAATCACTACAACGCATCAATTGATTCCGGTGCGTCACGTGTACATCAACTTTGAAAAACACCCTTTTACCAGAAATGTGTCGAGCAATTTTCGCAGCATTTAAACAGTTCATAAAGGTAATTTATGTATTTATTTTAAATAACGCGTATACAGTTTAAAGTTAACACTCTAATATTATAATCTATACAATATATTCGTAATAAGATCAAATTCACATTTAAATCAATAATTAAACAGAGCTAGGCGCCCTTTAACAAAATCAATTCCATAAAAGCTGTGAAACTAACTGTATTAAGCATTTTGGAAAGCATAACTAATTATATTATCATCATCTTGGCTGTGTTGGTTGAATGATACCGCGAAAATCATTATTGGCTCGTATATCTGCAAGGCGGCTTTCAGTTACTATTTTCTGTATTTGTCAATGAGCAAAGACTGCCTGTTCTTCAGACAACTTTTTTAATTGTGATGCAACACTCTTTCCAAAAATATCATATTCTGTTTCTTCGTTGGTACTAGGTGAATCTTCGTCACGTTTATTTTTCAAATCATTTCAAATCACACGGTAAAAGTGACTGAGACTTCGGTAACACATTCCAGTACATAAGTATGTCAATGTTACTCATCGATATAAGTCTGTGATGTTACTTCTAGTTTTATGTCCGCCGGTATTGCATCTGTCATTGAAGTGTCTTGACGCTTAATAGAGTTCTTTATCAGAGATAGTAACTCATCAAAATTTTCAGGCATCATTCGTAATGCCAACTTGTATTCTGAGGGATCTTCTATTCTAAGTTGATTCAACGGTAATATCGAGCCACCTCTATATTCCTATCAATTATCCATTTCCCCATCCAACATAATCTCTTTTTTTAAATTTATTCCTCTAAAATGTTAGTGAGCTCTTCTAACAATAGCACAGAAATCTTATTTATGCATCTCTTTTTCAAAGTTGTCTCGAATAAATTTTATCAACGTGAAAACTCTCTAGACTGACTGGAACCATCTTAACTAAACCATACAGACAGTGCCAGTCCTTGATTGGCGCGCGATGACTGGCGCCGCCCATTTGCGCCAGCAACTGGATACGCCTAAATTGGCCTTAGCGTCACGGGGCCAAACGCCGCGACACGACATCGACAGGCGACAGTACCAGTGCTGCAAAAGCTTCTGATTTACCAGGAGATTACATGATTTTAGGCCTAATCTCCTTGTCTACTGTTTTTTTTTTGTAAATTGAGAAAATCTACTGATATTTAGGAATTTTTGTTTGGCTTATGTTGGCTACTATTGGTTTCATCACATCATATCGAACGGAACGTATTTGTCAGGCGAGGTGACTGTATTAATGGTTACTAAGTCCATGATTAATGGTGAGTTTGACTTATTTACCTATACCATTCACGTTCGTAGTTTCGTATCTGTGGTGTGAGGTGTGATGGCGGCTCTTCACTTGGCCGTACTTGCCAAATACTCGTGTTGCCGTCCCTTTCGTTTTCTATGTCAAACGAAAGGGACGCGAAATGCACATTAAAATGCATGTGTTATTTGTGGTGGTTTTTGGTTTTTTCAAGCTTCACTAGCACATACACGCTACTTTTAATTGCACATTATGGGAAAAAAAGGTACTTAATTATCCTTCTGTTTTTTTTCTCTGTCTCCTGGTTTTTTTGCTAACCATCTCCTTTTTTCTTGCAGGTTAGAGTTTGCAGCACTGGACAGTACAGAGCGGCAGAGGCACAAATAAAATCTCTTGACCTTTGCTTTAAAAAATGTAAAATGACTTTTCTGACGTCCAAATGCAAATGCTCGTTCGAAAAGCTACTGTAGTTTTTATCATAAAACTTCTTCTATTCGATTTCTATCCCTCTCTTTCTCAATGGGGTGGGTTGGATGGGAATGTGAATTGACGTTTCTCCCGATCTAGGCGAAAAACAAAATATAACAAAACAAAACTCATTTGACTGAATGGCTTGGCATACGTGTGATTTTAAAAATAACTAGAGATTTTTGTGACAATATTTATTTAGTGTAATTCGGAGCAACTGCTCTTTACTTGTTACTTGTAAAGGTTCTGCAGCATTATCTTGGAGTGCAGTCACAGAAAGTGCAGTGCAAGTGCAAGGCAAGATAGGTCCGTTGTACTCACCCACTGATCGCCAGCTAAGTTAAGCCAACAAGTTGATATCTCAACTCGTTATTTGCGATAGTTGTTTATCGGCGAAACTCTATATAAGGAGGCGGTTCGCCGCTGGCCCGCTACTTGTACTCCGTGTACGCGTCCAGTGTGTCGCTCCGAGACCGACTTCCAAAAACAGCTATGGCTTCCCGGGACCCTGCCTCTGACCAACTGGTCAACTTCAGGAAAAACTTGAAGGTAAGCCAAGCTCCCTACTTCAACTTCCAGATTATTCTGAAATATTGCGCAATAATTTATGCGGCTAGTTTGCTTCTTATGGAGATACTTGATCTGGTGTTTACTCCAAAGATAAATGCTTAGGTAAGTATTACATACATTGAAAAATCGTGTTTATTACCAGCTTTATTTTGTTGTTTAAATCCACCAGTGATAGAAAGAATATTATCATAATTTATGTATACCTATCTAGGTATGAGGTTGATAGCATGACCTTTAGACTTCATTATCATAACAATGCCAATGTAAATATGTTTGTGACTTGAAGTCAAAGTACCATTGAAATCAATATAATATGTTGGTAACATTAGTCTAATTTGAAAGTTTCCTTTTGACATTACACTGCATTTTAGAGTGAATACTTCAATAGGGATACCTAGCTTCTACTTATTCATTCATCCTCAGAAATATTCATTGAATTTGTAGCTATTCATTTTTTCGTGTTTGGCGAGGGACAATCCCCTTGTGTGCACCATTCCACCTGGCACTAACCATAACAATGCAGTGGTTGTGGCATTTTGTTTTTGAAGTAGTTAATTCACTTTGTCTATCACAGCTCAGATGGTTAAAACTTAGAAAACAGAGACCGGCTTTGGGAGGTAAGGTTGTTTTTAATTGATAGAGTGTTGCTTCATGATTGTAATGCTACCACTCATCAGAAGGTTATCATTATTTTTAACAACATCATTATTTTTAACAACAAGGTCCAAACTTGTTTTCTATGTCGAACCCGCTGAGTCTAAGATACCTTTCTGGTAATGAGGAGAAAACCAGTGTTTTCTCAGATTTTTTGTTGCTTTGTTTGAGTTTCAATATCCAGTATAATGGAAAAATGCGCTTACTTGAAATTATGTGTTTCAAATCTGGCTTTATATTTTTCTCTTCTCAAAATGGCTACTGCTGTATAGTAATAATTATGTCAATATGCAATGCGATTTGTGCTATACTGTAATATATTACTAAAAAGCTCAGGCGACTAGCCCACAGCATAGCTAATGACTTAACTAATTTATGACTGAATAATCCCTTTCTTGGTCACTAATAGCTCTAAGGTGTTTAGTGTGTTAAATGTATGTCAGCCCAAGTATATATTATGTGACTACATCTGATTGATTCATTACAATAATATTGATTGTGTATAGCCTTGGGTGGCTCTGAACATTTCCGTAATTTAAGTTTAGATATATGTTCCATCTCTAAAACACACCTATATAAATCTTGGAACGAGGCTTGGCAGGCTAGCCGTCAGATCAAGGGCAAATTCTATGGAGATATCCAGGATACAATTCCTTTGAAACCCTGGTACTTCAAATTCCGCGACTTGGATAAACGCACCACATCTACAATTTGTCGTCTTCGTCTGGGTCATTCCTGCACTCCTGTGCACCTGGCTAAAATTAGGGTCAGGGATAACTCTCTTTGTGAGTGTGGTCTTGAAGAGGGCTCTGTTGATCACATCTTTTCTGAATACCCTAATCTTAATGTTTCCTTGCACAATCTTCTTCCTCCTTTCATCCCCAGACCTTCCAATTTCAAATCTCTATTATCATATGTAAACTCCTCATTTATCCAAACCTTGTGTAATTTCATTAATGTTAATAACATCAAACTCTAACTGTAGTTGTGTACCTGTTGTAGACTAATTTAATTAAACTAACAGTATTATATATTTATGTATCTATTGTTTTGTCCTTTTTTTCTAGGTTCCGGAAATTCTCAGATTTTCACCGGAGAATACTCAGTATCATTCCTTGCCATCGCCGATACTTTGACACTGGCAGAATCATCAAAATGATGGAAGCCATTAATTAGGAAAAAAAAAAAAGAAGATTGTGTAGTATTTTGTTATTTTTTTCTTATTTGTGATATTTCTTTGGTGATTGATCAATGTATAGACCATTATAGATATGCTTGTATATATTTCATATGGATCAATGATGCAAAATTTTACTTTATCTTGCATAGATGGTAATATAGTGTAGTGGTCACTTTATCTGCCGTCGATGGTTATATAGTGTAGTGGTCGTGGTAGTATTAGGGTAATATAATAGTATCTGTGGTATTAGAATAAGTTTTGTTTTTCAAAATTATACAAACCAATTCAAATGCAGGTAAAGCAAAATCATGTTATAATACACTTCTATTAACAAAACCATTTTCCAATTTTTCAGGATTCACCTGGTTACATCACCACAAAATCTGGAAATCCAGTTGGTGTGAAGACAGCCATTCAAACCGTTGGCAAAAATGGACCAGCCCTGCTACAGGACGTCAACTTTCTGGATGAGATGTCTGCCTTCGACCGCGAGCGCATCCCCGAGCGAGTAGTGCACGCTAAGGGAGCCGGCGCGTTCGGCTACTTCGAGGTTACCCACGACATCACCAAGTACTGTGCGGCCAAGGTGTTTGAGAGTGTTGGTAAGCGGACACCGATTGCAGTGAGGTTCTCCACCGTCGGCGGCGAGAGCGGCTCGGCCGACACGGTCCGCGACCCGCGAGGGTTTGCCGTCAAGTTCTACACCGACGACGGCAACTGGGATATTGTTGGCAACAACACTCCTATCTTCTTCCTGAGGGACCCGACTTTGTTCCCCAGCTTCATCCACACGCAAAAGCGCAACCCGGCCACCCACCTGAAGGACCCCGACATGTTTTGGGACTTCATGACCTTGAGGCCAGAGACCTTGCACCAGATGCTGTTTCTGTTCGCCGACCGTGGCCTGCCTGACGGCTACAGGCACATGAACGGCTACGGCTCTCACACCTTCAAGATTGTGAACGCTCAAGGAGTTGCGCACTGGGTCAAATTCCACTACAAGACCGACCAAGGCATCAAGAACCTGCCCGTCGACAAGGCTAACGAACTCGCCTCCACCGACCCCGACTACTCCATCAGGGATCTGTACAATGCAATCGCCAAGGGAGAGCATCCCACTTGGAGCTTCAAGATCCAGGTGATGACGATGGCGGAGGCGGAGGCAGTAAAGTTGAACCCTTTCGACGTGACCAAGGTGTGGCCCCAGAAGGAGTTCCCGCTGATCCCCGTCGGAAAATTGGTGCTGGACAGGAACCCAAAGAACTACTTCGCCGAGGTGGAGCAGCTCGCGTTCAGCCCCGCCAACATGGTGCCCGGCATCGAGCCCTCCCCCGACAAGATGCTGCAGGGCCGCCTGTTCTCATACACCGACACGCACCGCCACCGCCTCGGTGCCAACTTCCTGCAGATCCCGGTTAACTGCCCGTATCGCGTGACCGTGGCCAACTACCAGCGCGACGGGCCGCAGAACATCAGCTCGAACCAGGAGGGCGTACCCAACTATTTTCCCAACTCGTTCTCGGGCCCGCAGGAGTGTCCGCGCGCGCAGCGGCTGCAGCCTAAGCAGAGCGTCACCGGTGACGTGGACCGGTACGACAGCGGCCAGACTGAGGACAACTTCTCGCAGGCCACCACCTTCTACAAGAGCGTGCTGGACGAGGCGGCGCGCGCTCGCCTGGTCGCCAACATCGCGGGACACATCAAGGACGCTGCCGCCTTCATCCAGGAGCGCGCCATCAAGAACCTGTCGCAGGTGCACCCAGAGCTCGGCAGCAAGGTGGCCTCTGCGCTCGCGCCCTACAAGAAATACCACGCAAACTTGTAATTAATCAGTCAATCAATCAATCACCTCCTACTTCACACGATGGTGCTATTTATCAGATTTTACATCTAATTGATATGGTTTTTGGAGATCGGGTTTTTCAATGATGTTATATAATTAAATAGGTACTACTTTGTATTGTATCTACACACGTATCATAAACCCTCTTTAGTGCGTACAAAAACTGCATGTTACGATCAGCATAACGTTAAACTACTTGGTAAAAACTCATTTCTTATCTGAAAAATTACACATTATGACCATAATGTGTAGTTTTTCTACATATTATGACATTCAAATTTCGAACGCCGACGCCCGCCTGCTTGCCGCCCCTAGTTTGTCTGTGAAGTTGGTACTGACATTCAAATTTCGAACGCCGACGCCCGCCTGCGTGAAGTTGGTGCTACAGAACAAGCTAAACAACTGCAGAGTAGTGATGTGCCGATTCGATTATATTCATAATCGATCAATCGATTATGCCATCTGATGCGTAATCGATTAATCGATTAATAATCGATTATTAATCGATTATGATAAAACCATACGAGGCCTGTAATATTCAGCACCTAACCCTCTGTTTCATGATTTCGGGATTAAAATTATCATTTCCTATTCGAACAAAATATTTTAGAATCACCAGTAACAAGACAAACAACAAAGATAAGTTTGTACTTGCTTTTTATTTTACTAATAAATACTTACACACAAGAATATGGATAAATACTTTCATAAATGAGATCTCTAGATTATCAAATATACAATCAATAACAATTAGGTCTATTACTATTGAGTATTAATATTAGTTATGGCCTAACTAGATAAAATATTAAGTCTTAACAATTCTCACAACCATTCAATAAGGTCGGTATATTAATTTTAAACTACACTGAGCTATTTACTTACTTTTACTTTACGAAGTAAAACTTTTAGAACATATTAAATATAAAAAATAATAGTCACTTTTGAAATGACATTAGCCTTGGGTCATTCATTAGCATCAAATTTAAATATAAACATAACATAAATTACTAAAACACAGTGCTAATAGAATCTTCAAACAGCTAAGAAAACTAAGAAACATTTCAGTCATTTTTAAATGGAGTCAGTCACTCGCTGAGTATTTTAGACATACAAAATAATTACTATTGTGTATCAATATTAGCTATGGCCTAACTAGAAAAAATATTAAGTCTTAACAATTCTCACAACCATACAATAAGGTGGATATATTAATTTTAAACTACACTGAGCTATTCTTTCTTACTGAAGTGAAACTTTTAGAACATAACTAAATAGAAAAAATAATATTCACTTTTGAAATCAGCATCAAATTTAAATATAAACATAACATAAAATATTAAAACACAGTGCTAATAGAATCTTCAAACAGCTAAGAAAACTAAGGAACATCACAGTCATTTTTAAATGGAGTCAGTCACTCGCTCAGTATTTTAGAAATACAAAATACTTTGTACTTGCTTTTTTTTACTAATAAATACTTTAACATGAGTATATAACACTTTCATAGAAGACTAATGAGATCTTTAAAATACTTTGCTATACTATGCTATATATATTTTTAGAATATCAAAATGGCAATGGCCTAACTAGATAAAATAATAAGTCTTATAGTTTGAATTTTATAGCTTGATCAATGACAGATGTCTTTGGGTGGATTTATTGTAGAAATGCTTATCTTTTTTATAGCGTTAAGTAAGGGACGAAGCTGTATACAGCGCATATAGCTCTGTCCCTTACTCTACGCCATGAACAAGATAAGCAATCCTACAATAAATCCACCCAAAGACATCTGTTATCGATCAAGCTATAAAATTCAAACTATAACGATTCCCACAACCATACAATAAGAATAAGGTAGATATTTACTTCCTTACTGAAGTAACACTGTTAAAATATATTAAATATCACAATTAATATTCACTTATTCAAATTAGCCTTTTCAACTAATTTATAATTAGCATTGAGGAACACAATGTAATCAAGGTTTTTTGGCAGGAGACGATTGCGTCGTAAATTTGTAATTTGCCCAGTTTTGGAGAAGACTCTCTCAGAGGGGACTGATGAAGCAGGTATGCATGAATACTTCAGGTGTAGGCGGTATAAATCAGGCATAATTGTTTTCATTTCTTTCCAGTAGCTGAATGGATTTTTGTGTCGTTCCAGAAGTGGAAACTCTAAGTATTGACGCAGCGCGATAATCACATCAGAAGCATTACTAGACGATTCTATTAAACTGCTTCTTTTTAGTTCGAAGTGGTCCCATATGGACACTTTTGCTGGTACTGTTTCTGTTGATGAACTGTGAGCTTCCATTTCATCATTTGATAGCTGTGGCCTTACCTCTGCGGTTGCTGCAGGTTCTGGGGCTGATCTTAATCTTGAGATGTTTGATAGCTCATCTTTGATACTTCTTTGTGCCGTAGAAGCATTATCTTCTGATCCAAAAGCTATCTTTTTGAACCTGGGATCCAAGAGGCATGCATTTGCAACATGCCTTTTTGATTCTAGTGTTCCCAATCTTCGTTGCACTGTTTCTATCAGTTTTGACACTAATTCATTTCCCGTAGCTGTCACTGGTTTCAGTTGTTGCAAATTATATTGAAGGCCCCGAACCAAAGGAATCACCAATGACAATGTAGGGTATTGTTCTCCTGATAACTGTTCAGTTATCTCTTCAATATTACGAAGGATGGAAATGCAATCTGCTATCATTTTCCAGTCATTATTATTATCTAAGTTTTCTGGTGGGTTATTGAGCTCAGCCAATGCCAGAGTCAAGGCTTGTCTTATTTCATGAAGTCTGCGGAACATAATGCATATGGAGTTCCACCTTGTCTCAACATCTTGTTTTACTTTCAGAATCGGTAAATGTAGCTGCGTCTGGATATTTTTTAAGATTTCTGAAGCCTTAACGCTTTGACGGAAATGACTTACAAGTTTTCTGCATTTTTTTATAAGGTCTTGCAAAATGGGATCTGAGTTCAAGGACTCCTTCACACACAAATTCAGGGTATGTGCAACACACGGGTGGTAATGTTTTAGCAACCTTTGATTTATGGCATTTTTCATGTTGTGTGCATTGTCCGATACAACAATCACTATTTTGTCCAATATTTCAAACTCATTGAAGATTTGTTGCAGTTTTTGGGAAATATTTTCTGCTGTGTGACTTTCTGGTATCTCTCGGGTGGCCAGCACACATGCATATAATTCATCATCATGAATGAAGTGGGTGGTGATGGTGATATAGGCCTTGTTACTATCTGAGGTCCATATATCTGTAGTTGCAGCAATGTATTGGACAGTTTCCAATATGTTTTTCAGTTCAGCACATGTCCTAGAATACTGCTCCGGTAGTAGAACTTTTGAGAGTACTTTTCTACTTGGCGGCTGGTAAAGAGGTGTGTTCCTGAAAGAAGAAGAATTATGAAACTTTTTTTGCGTATTATAGTTAACATTTGGTCTTAAATTCAATTCAATTTCAGTTTCACATGATATAACCATAAATAGATTCCTATGTAAATGATATATTTATTTACACAAACATAGTTAGGTATTCATTACCTGTTTAAGAGTTCGCACTGTAGAACTTCCACAAACTCAAGAAACGCTTTGTCCTCTACGAAACATAAAGGTTGGTGGTCCGTGAAAGCCATTTTCAAAACGGCATTGTCAATGCGTTTGATTTGAGCTGGCTTTAGCTCAGATACTGAATTTACTATAAGTTTGGTTTGCCTTTCTTTTTTTTGTGGAACAGGATCAGCATCTGAAGAACTCGATGTACTGGGTGCTGCGGGGGCTGGGTCCTCTAGTATATTGTGGAGGCGTTTAAGGTGCTCCCTTAGGTTGGTGGTATTACCACAGAGTTTAATGACTTTTTTGCAAATTTTGCATGTCGCTTCGTTTCTGTCTTTATCATAGTGTGTCCAAACAAAGGACACACTTCTATAGCGTTTCATGATAAATTATTTTATATCAGCTTGTAAACAAACAACACATCTCACAAGAAGAAAAGACAGACGACCGACAACAAACAATATTAGTTATCATAACAAACTGATGATGACAGTTTTTTTTTGAGATTGCGTTCATAGATCAATCGTAGTCATAGATTAGGCGTTTTGTTTCATTGTACCATTCATACTCCCGCCGGCTCGGCGCACCGGCCGGCACCGGTTTGGTGAGTTAGAAAGGGGGTAAATAGGACTAAAGCTCACGGTGATTAAGTGCCGGTGCCGGTGCGCCGAGCCGGCGGGCGTATGGAAAATCCGGAAAACCTCTATTCGGTAGATATATTTTGAGAAACACCTTTTCTCAAAATCCGGTTAATAGAGCTTAAAAAAAACTCGATTATTTTTAATAATCGATTACATAATCGATTATGATCGATTATTTTGATAATCGATTATTTATAATCGATTAGGAACATCACTACTGCAGAGCCACAATGCCGGTCAAACATGCGGTTCCTGAACACATCAAAGAGAGCTTATGATATGTGTGTAGATAAACTAGTGTATGTAACTGTACATAATTAGGCATTATGTAGCAGTCACATTAACTACTATTATATTTAAGGACGACATTCACTTGACTTTTATAACATTATGAATTAATTTTTAAGAAATAAATTATGCAATTTCTAAATATTGTTCGTTTATTGTCTGTAGTAGCAACATGGTAATCTTTTATATACAATGAGATAGGTAGCAAAGATAACCCGCCCGTAAACTAGATGGCCGGATTACCGATATACCTATACAGCTTACCAACACCCTGCAGGTTTGTATCGTTCATCAAATAATCAAATAATTACCCTGTGTACATTAATATGTGCCTGTGTAAAAGAAAACCCAGATGCATATACTTATTTACTAAAATATTGTTTTGATTTGATTGTGTGATTTGTTTTAACTGTTATTATCAATCCTGTAGATATTGCAGCGAGAGCGAAATACATATAAATCGGCCACTTATCAAAGAAGAGAGAAACATATTAAGTGCAATTCTCAACCTGCTAATTCATACAAAATACATAGACTCTAATTGATCATCATAGGGAGGGCACTGACAGGTCCGATGTTGCCACTTTTTGGTGAAAAAAAAATAGTGATGAGTTAAAGAATGATTTAGTTCACTCTATTGTCTCAAAATAGAATGATGTTACGATAGCTATTAGTATTGCCTACCATGAACTGAGAAAAATATTTAGGTAACCTACCTGGTGAAAATACGAGCCTTAACCCTTTACTTAGCAGATGACAGATGTATTGTTTAGGGAAATGATTTGGAAGGACTGTACAATATCTGGCATGATCAAAAATTAACTAATTAACACCGTGACGCCCGAGAAATGGAAAAAATGCATCGCACATGCAATTAAAGAAGAAAACCAAATGTGCCATCTCGACCACCTTATTGATACCATGTCAGACAGATTTTTAATTAATGTTAATGATGACGATGATTCATCCGTTAGTGATAATAGTATGGAATAAAATATAAATATGTGAACGTTTTATTTTTATCTCTTGTTTTATCTATCTGGTTTTATCAAATGATACACAATAGAGCTTCAGGTTTCTCAATGAACAATACTATAAAAATATTACCATATAAATGTGCAATACATTTGATAACTTCTAAGGGTTAAGGCTTGTATTTTCTAGGTTTCCTAAATATTTTTCTCAATTCATGATAGGCAATACTTTGAGACAATCGGACTAAATCATTCTTTACCCCATTACATTTTTTTTTTACAAAAAAGTCAGTCCTGTCAGTTTCCTTCGTATGTTGATCAATCAGATGCCTATCATTAGAGAAATATTTAGATCGGTACCTACCTATAGAAAATACTAGCCATAACCCTTTACTTAGCAGATAACAAATGTATATGGAAATGATTTTGCAGCCAGCACTCGGGAGACAGAGACCGAGAGTGTAGTTATAGGCGGGTGAGCGTGACAGCGTACCTATGTACAATGCTCGCTGTTACGTGTCGTGTCTTAAACTCGTAACTTACCTATTTCTATTCGAATTATTATTTGTACCTGGCCGCCGCCGCCGATGAAACCGGCCTGCTCGTTCGGGGATATCGTAATTTTACCCTATTTGAAATTAAAACGCTCAAATCATTATGTATATTGTAAAATAACATAATGTAAAGTAATTTTAGAACATATTTACCAGTTTTTCATTCTATTTAGAATGCATGAGAACATCACTAGCAAACTGTAGGTGGCAACATTATTTCGAGAATTGACGTTTGAAGCTGTCAGCGCCCTCCGTATGTTGATCAATTAGACTTTTATAAATATAGCGTGTGCTAATAAAGCGAATAAGGCCCTGCAGCCTTATGGCGTAAGTCGTCTGAGCTATGAACTTCATATAGACTTTTACGTTTGACACCTTGCACCAGCTTCATCTGTCAAATTGGTATCACGCAAGTAGGTAGCATCATAATAGAGGCCAAACCCAAGCTCATTGAATGAAGCCTAGAAGATGAACCATAGACACACGCTATGAACTTCAAGTTACGCCATAAGGCTGCTGTTTTACAACCGAGAACTCAAAGTATGACGAACACTCAGTCAGTCATGAAGTCGCTCTCTCGCACGATCTTCAAGCTGTATAATCCTCACCATTGGAGAAGCCAGAATGCCGTATAAATTAGCAAGAATTTACATCAAAATAGGTGGGATTTCTTATTGCTCTTTATATATAATGTGTTGTTATTTAGTTTTGTCCTATAGAGCGACATAAGTAATACTAATTAAACGGACTAAGGTCTTTAAATAAAGATAAAAAAACCTCACCATTGAAAACTTCATGAAAATATAATTTGATACTGGAAAAAATAGTCCACAAGGAAATAATAATAGTCCACTTATAGTTTCGGAGTTATAGCTATAGGTTGGTGAGGATTAGAGCTTGACGTCAAGCTGTAATCCTCATCTCTCATGCAAGCAAACGGAAGGACCTATCGACTTGGTTTAGGTTTCTAAAAATAGTCCACACGACATACTAAATTTCAGAAATAGTCCATCAATGATTCCAGATTTTTGAAGATATCTTGGCAAAGATGCGGCTGGCACTAACCCGTTTAAAGAACTCAGTGATTTTGCATTTCATATTTTAACTTTGCCATATTCGAATGCAGAGGTTGAACGAGTTTTCAGTGTAATGAATGGCGTAAAAACAAAGCTACGAAATCGAATGAAGACAGATATGGTTAATGCCATTCTTAATATACGAGCAGGGCTAAAGCGCAATGAAAAAACTTGTTACACATATGAATTACCAGATAAAGTATTGAATCAAATTGGAACGACTCAAAGTTATAGCCAGCCGTCAACTTCTACTGCACCCGAAATTATTGAGACCCCAAATAGTGACGATGATTTAGACAACATAGAATTAGATTCATCATAAAGACTATTGCACTTTATTAAACTTTAATGAATATTTGTATTTGGTATTTTATTTAACCTTTTTACCTTAATTTTACATTAGATATTTTGACAAATTTTACTGACGAGAAAAATACGAGATTTAACGGAATTTCGTAATAAAGTCGGCGGAATCTCAAAATTATTGTTGGTAACACTGGCTCTGAGGTTAACTTTATGTGAATTGTTGTCTTGTTGTTGATAGTTTAGTAGACGCTTTGCGATTTTTCAAGTGCTTTTGAGTTATTTTCTTTATAATAATGGCAAGTGAGTGAACAGGTATTGTTTGAATTTTTCGAAACGGACAATAACTTAAATGACAATTTAAAAAGAAATCGCCACCGCCTTACAAGGGAAATGTATGATCCCTTTAATTTAACTGACGACAAATTCGTCGAACAATATCGGCTTACTCCCGACTTGGCTCAAAGTTTGTGCAAGGAACTGGCGACAAGTGGTAAACCACAGCCAAGTAAATCGTCGGATTCCACCATAGAAACAAAAGTAAGAGTTTATGGAAATACATTAGATTTATTGTCAAGAGTCTTAGGTAATTTCTAGTCAAGAGATCTAGACATCTAAATACCTACTCTTTTCTGTTGCAGAGTCTTACAGCTTTATAATTTTATGGCTATGGAACATATCAAATGCCAACAGGTAAGATCCGTGGCTTATCTATAGCGCAACAAACCATATCAGCAGTCACTGCAGCAATGAACTCATTAGAAATGGGAAATGCCTATAGAGTTCACATAACCTGTAGAAGAATGTTGTACCTATGAATAGATATCATTCGTTACACTGAAAACTCGTTCAACCTCTGCATTCGAATATGGCAAAGTTAAAATATGAAATGCAAAATCACTGAGTTCTTTAAACGGGTTAGTGCCAGCCGCATCTTTGTACTCTTTAACTTCTGACCAAAACTAAAGTATTATTGTCAACTTTGTTCCACTTTCTTCCCAGCACTTCTACAGTGGGGTGGGGAACCCGTCATCAATATAATGGTCCGAATCATGAAAGCATGTCTTAGATTCGGATACGTTCCCAAAAGGTGGAGAGTAGTAAACGTAATTTTCATACCGAAGCCAGGAAGGAGCGACTACACTAACGCTAAATCTTTCAGGCCGATTAGTCTCACCTCGTTCTTGCTTAAAACTCCCGAACGTTTGTGCGAGAGACACCTGAGAGATGGAGCGTTAAAACATATACCCTTACACAAGAATCAGCATGCATATAGTTTGGGTAAGTCTACTGAATCGGCTCTCCATGCAGTTGTATCCACAATTGAAGAGGCGATTCAAAACAAATGCATCTGTCTTGGAACTTTTATTGATATAGAAGGTGCCTTTGACAAGACGCAGTATAGCAGTATAAGTGCATCTCTAACAAGGCATGGGGTGTCAACAGCTGTAAACAACTGGGTCACAAACATGCTTAACAAACGTATCGTGCGTCTAGCTGGAGAGTCCCTATCGGCGGAGGTAGTGCGGGGATGCCCGCAGGGAGGAGTGCTCTCCCCGCTTCTGTGGAATCTGGTCATTAACGACCTGATTACCAAGCTTAACGCTAATGGATACTACACCGTAGGATACGCCGACGATTTGGTAATCCTCATCACAGGTAAATTTGCGAGCACAGTATGCAACCTTAAACAAACAGCTCTTCGCATCGTGGAGCGCTGGTGTTTAGAATATGACCTGGCGGTTAACCCAACAAAAACGGTAATGGTCATGTTCACTAACAATAGGGCTCTTGGTAGGTATACCCTACCTAAGCTCTTTGGAACGGAACTCCAGCTAGCAACTGAGGTGAAGTACCTGGGCATAACCTTGGACAGCAAGCTCAACTGGAGTAGCCACATCGACAACAAACTAAAGAAGGCGAGTATTGCTTTCTGGCAGTGTCGGAGAATGGTGGGAAAAAGTGGGGACTTTCTCCCAACATCATTCTTTGGCTGTACGTAACGGTGATCCGTCCTCTTGTCTGCTACGGAGCTGTGGTGTGGTGGACCAGGACCAAACTAACCACAATGGTAAGCAAACTCCAAAGCTTCCAAAGGCTGGCCTGCATGGCTATCACAGGTAGTATGAGAACTACTCCAACAGCAGCAATGGAGGCCATGCTGTGTCTTCCGCCACTCCAGCTGTATATTAAGCAGGAGGCCGCGTCATCTGCGGTGAGACTCAACACCTTAGGACTTTGGAGGAAAAACAGGACCTCACACACCGCCATCCTAGGGGAAGTTTACAAAAAATTTCCCATCTCTATGGCTTGCAGTGACAGAATCCCTAAACAATTTGTTTTTGACAAAAAATACAATATACAGTTACATGAAGACCATCGGGTTGAGGGGCTCGACGTTAAAGAGCTCAGAATTTTTACCGATGGTTCAAAAACTGAAGCAGGCACTGGTTCAGGCACCTTCTCGGAGGACCTAAACATAAAGATAGCCATTCCACTGGGTGCCCATAATACTGTCTTTCAAGCTGAATGCATGGGCATCATCTCGGCCGCTAATGCCATAGCATCGAGAAAGGTAAGAGATTCCTCCATTCGAATCCTCTCGGATAGCATGGCCGTCCTACAAGCCCTAAATAGTAACACTATTAACTGAGGGCTAATCTACGAGTGTCACAAACGACTAATGGAGGTATGTCAACACAACCGCGTAATCCTTCAATGGATAAAAGGACACAGCGGATCAAGAGGTAACGATGCAGCGGATGAGTTGGCGCGTAAAGGATCTAGCTTGACAGCGTATGGTCCCGAACCTATCATCCCTCTTCCCTTCAAGATGGTACGCTCATTTCTGAGAGAGTCGACCAGGAATGATCATGCCACTCTTTGGACAAACCATGAGGAGTGCAAGCAGGCTAAGCTGGCCTTGCCGTCCCCTAGCGCTAGGCTGGCTAAGACCTTGCTTCGACTTAGTAGGCCGCGCATGCGACTGGTAACTGCAGCACTTACTGGCCATGGTTTCTTTAATAAACATCTATATGTCCTAGGTGTTACCGACAGCCCCCTTTGCAGAGCCTGCTTGGAGGCAGAAGAAACGGCTGCTCACGTCCTCATGGAGTGCACAGGAGTAGCGGACTACAGGGCTAAACACCTCGGTCAATCGAGGGACCTTCCAGGGATAGTCGGTAACGTAAAGGGCCTACTGGCGTTCCTGGAGGAGTTGGGTTGGCTCGAATGATGTCGCATTCCCACCCACACGCAAAATAGGCGCTTTCGTCGTCGAGTTGCGGAAACCAGCCCGTCTTACAATTGACAATTGACAATCCACTTTGTGAAGTTTATTGCACTCCATTGGGATTCTATGAGTGTGATTATGTTGCTTGAATAATGGAAATGAGCCAATAAGGAGCTTATGGATTCTTTATGTACTTTTAAAACATTTTTACAAGACAGCAATTCTACTTTCTGCAATATATCAATATTATCAGGTAGCCTGCAACGCAGTTGTTGTATTAGTTTGATTATGAAATTAATGCACCGTTGTCGCTGTTCTCGCTCAGTTTGTTCGTCGATCAAGCGTTTTTCTCTCATCTCCCTCATTTTTGTTTCAAATCCGTAACCAAGGTAAGGTTTTGGGTCCAAATAATTTTCGACATTTATCGTCAAAGGATCAACTTGCGGACGCGGAATAATTATTTTCGCAACCAGAAATCCGAGCAGTGTGGATAAATCTTTAAACAATTTACAGGGCTCGGCATTTTTGGCTTGAAAGGCTTTATTTACTCGTTGCAATTCTTCTAATATCGGGCATAAAAATGATGTAAATGCCAAATTCATGTCGTCTCTATACATTCGATACAATATCTCAGCAGTATAATTTCGGTTTGATATTTCAAAATGTGTTTTTAATTCGCACCACTGTTTAAGTATTCTTTCTACTGCCATGTATCGATAGCCAGCCAGTTTGGCAAGCTCGGACAATTTTTAATGGATCATGGCCTTCATTTATAGTTTTGTACAACTCTTTATATTCGGCCTGTCGAGTCGATGACTGGGAAAACCAATTATATGTTTCGGATATAAGAAATTCCAGATTTCTGGGTGTTGTGCCTTCTGAAGCGTGAGATACAGCAAGTTGAATAGAGTGACACACACATCGAACGAGAACGAGCCCAGGAATATCAGCTTTTAATTTGGCAAACACTCCGTTATTCACGCCAGTCATGACACTTGCATTGTCTGTTCCTATGCCGCTAATATTTTTGTAGTCCAAACCGAATTCGTTTAAAGTGTCTTTAAGTGCGCTTACTATTCCATCTGCGGTGCATTCAGTTAGAGGTGCTAATTTTAGGAATGACGTTTTATTTTTGGCTTTAATAATATAGTATATAATCACCAAGCCAAGATATTTTGTAACGCTTATGTCCGTGGACTCGTCTAAGAGTAAACTAAACTTTCCCTGTCCAATGTCCTCTTTTAAATCGTCTTTAAAGTGTGGACTTAAAACGTTTTTTATAATTTGGCTGCATTTAGTGCGGTGTAAATGCATATCTTTGATTCCATCAGAATCATGACCCACTTTTTTCATCATCAGGCTTAAATGATCCACAGTTAATACGCTACAATGTTCAGCAATAAAAAGCGACGTGTACGCTTCACATGATTATGTTTTATTTACAGCTTTTTTTGGGAAATCAATTGTGCATTGCCGAGTTGGTGCTAGCATATTTGAATTAGAAATGTCCTTTTTCGACGCCATATGAGCTTTTAAATCGGAGTATTTATTGCTTTTACTTAAGATGCGCCGACATAATTTGCATTCTGGATAAGATTCACCGATATTATCTTATGGTGTCCTCCTCTGGGGCAACAGCACGGATGCAAAGCAATTATTCTTAATACAAAAGAAGTGTATCCGAATTATCGCTAACATTGACATAATGACGAGCTGCAGACCATATTTCGATAAATTAAATATTCTCACACTAACTTCACTTTATATTTTAGAAGCATGCGCATTTGTGAAAAATAATGATCAACTCTTCCCCTTATACACAAGACCAGAAGGATTAAGACCACATAAAAGATTGGCAACATGCTCATCGAAATTACATTTAGTTCATTCAGGCCCCCGCTCGATGGCTGCCAAAATATTTAATTGTATACCGAAATCAATTCAGTCTATAGAAAAAATTAATGTATTTAAAAATGCCTTACTTAGTACGAAAAAGTTATTATACTCTACAAGAGTTTTTTGATGAATATGGCAAAAACTAGGTTTGGAGCTTGTGATACTTGTGTTATTATATCTTAAGTAAAAGTAAAATATATTCTGTTATTGTTTTTGTTTTAGAGAGTCTATGAAAATTAATAATAAATAAAATAAGTAATCTAGGTAGTAAGTAAGAATTTAAGTTATAACCTTTTATAATCCTAAGTTAGCAGCGCCCTAGCAGGGTTCTTGTTTGTTCCTGAAAATACTTATCTAAGACCCTATGTACAACAAGAAAGCTAATAAACGTCTATTCTATTCTATTCTATTCTTCTTTTCTTACGATCCAGTCTTTAAAAAGTTTATCCATAAGCCACTCGCTCCGAAATTTTTGTTTATAACTCGGTTTCAGCATTTTCACCAATTAATATTACTTTCCACAAAAAATGCAAGTGCAAGAATCAATCAATTTAAAACAACACACACAATGACAATCAATTATGTGTGATGGATGTGAAACAAAGAAAGAACAATACAAATATGTCTAATGTGTAAAAGAGATCGCATCATTGCTGCTACCTTGTCTATGACAAGGGAAATCCCCAGTACCAACCAAACCCAGTACTATGGCGGTCTCGTTCCCTCTTATAGGTTATTGTATCGTTCTTTCTCACTTTCACGGTTTTAAAGTTGCCATATCATATTGAAGAAAGAGTTGCCATATTACAATCAAAAATTACGTGTGGATTTTAAAAATAATTAATTCCGCCAACAATACCCGTTAGCCGTCAAGATAGTATTTCTTCCGTTTCTTTATAAGATAATCCGCCAGATATGACGGGAAATCCGTTAAGTTGGCAACGCTGCTCAGAGCAACTTTTTAAACATTGCTTACTTTGACAGTTGAGTTTCAGTAATCAATCGCCGAGCGCTTGTGAAGTGGCACGTCATGATACGATTTTAGGAGAAAACAAAAGGTGAACTGCATGAAAACGCTGGACGTATTAAGGGCTTAAACTGCCTTGGTTTTTAGAGGTCATGGTACGATAATTCGTAAGGAATTTGTAAGGAAGTTGTATACTTCCTTACAAATTCAGTCAAGATCATTTGGAAATGTCTATCAGTGCCTTTCTTTCCAACACGAGGACATTGAAAAGATGTTCGAGGCTCTGTATACATACAAGTAATCCCAATACACCTGTTTTAACTTTTGTTTTGGTTACTTTTTTTTCGGTAGTGGTAAGCTTGATAATTTTTCTTCCACTAACGGTCCGAGTGGTCTTACTGCGTACTTTTATCGTCAAACCAAGTAAGTAATCCTTTGTCGAATCAAGAAACTCAAATAGACTGTTTTTGTGTTTTAAGGATGCCGGATGTTTGAAACCTTTACCGGCCAAGCTGTATGTGTTTAAGGTGTCAAATAGGTCATTCATAATTTTTATGAAGTTGATTGTAGCTGCAGAACCTTTAAATTCTGGGATTTCGAGAACTTCTTCGCACAACTGTATAGCTTTGGCAACGCTATTGCTTAACAGTTGTGTCGCAAGTTTGACGCTCATGATGTTATTTCTGAAGTTCAAATGCCTCTGTTAATTTGTTGGCAAAATGAAGACCTAAGTTGTCTTGGACTTTTTTGAGTTCTTGGACGTAGCGCCAGAGAACACTCTTCCCAGTGTGGTCTATTATTACTTTTTTTGATTCAAAAGTATTTCGGACCAATTTCACCATATGGCATGGGTCAAGTATTATAACAACGGCTTGGCCAGTAGTTGGATGAGCAAATGTAGTTTTTAGATTAGCCGGATCATTCAAGTTGCACCCAAGTACATTAGCAGTAGATAGATTTAACGCGCAAACATCAAACGTCAAGCTAACTACATCTATTCCCACAGCTGCACATTTTGTAAGACACATTTTGATTATTGTTGCTCTTTGTTCCGCCGTTATTCCTTTTATTAGAAAATAACCTAATGGTAATTTCCACGAATCGTTCAAAGATACCAACATCAGAACATACGCCTGCGTTGCAATCTCATCCGAGCAGTGGCATCCAAAATGTGTGAAAAGACCATCCATTACCTTGCCATTAAATATTTTTTGTTGCCTTATTGCCATTCCGCCCACAATGAGACAAGCAAGGTTTTTATCTGTATGTTCGAGTTTGAACTTAATAGCTCTAAACGATTCCTCTGTGAAACCAGGCTCGCAGTCAATACTTTGACACCATTTGGCTAATGTAGATGGATGGGGCAGACATGAATCAAATTCTTTACGCACGAACTTGTATCCTGATGCAGAATAGTAGTGCAATGTGAGGGCATTTTTTTTACAGCGGGTGTGAATTTAATTATGCTTCTCTTTATTTTTTGTTGTTTCTTTTTAATACTCAGTACAATATCGCGTGCCATCGTGGGAAGTGAAGAGAGTGCACCTAAATTTGTTTCTATTGCTTTTTTCTTTTTCAGATCCGCAGTTATACCTTTTAATGTGATGCATTTTTTAAGTAATCTGTCATTTTTACGTTTTAAGACTCTGTTTTTCGACAATCTTTTTTCGGAAAGCAAGGATTTGTTTTTTACCAGAATTTTAAACTTATGTGTTTTGGGGGTATTAAGAGCGGATTGAATGTCAGAATCAGAAGACGGAATATTCAAAGGAGTAAAACATCTTGGTTTGGAATCTGTGACACCCGATAACGGCCGTGGCATCTCAAGAGTATCGTTTTCAGTAGAATTCATGGTCAACCCAAAGTCACAACCACAGTTTGGACAAGAGACCTGAAACAAAAATATCGGTAAGTATACTATGTATTTGCCGAATAAAGGAATAATAAATTTTAATACAACGAATCGAACACTCTTTGTCGGATTTTATTTGAATACCTACCAAACGGCGTTTACGGGACGAAGAAGGAATTTCTCGACTCGGGTTGACATTTTCCTTATCGCATGTCGTATTAGAGAGGAGTGTATTCGATGTTGAATTCGACTGGAGATTTGGTGACGGGAGTCGTTGCAATAGAAGTTTCATTTGAAAACTCCATCTGAAATATTACATAATTAGCCTTATCTTTATATATGTCACCGGGTGTGAATTTAATTATGCTTCTCTTTATTTTTTGTTGTTTCTTTTTAATACTCAGTACAATATCGCAAGGATTTGTTTTTTACTAGAATTTTAAACTTATGTGTTTTGGGGGTATTAAGAGCGGATTGAATGTCAGAATCAGACTAACTTATGGTCAGCTGTCACGTCAAATAGACATATTTTTCACAAAAATACTTCATTTTAATATTATTTCTTTTAGACCCATTTATTTATCAACAAAATCCCTTGTTTTTATTAATCTTACCCTTATCCGAGAGCTAAACAACAAAATTATAGTGCAAATAGCTCAAGTAAGTAAATACCCACCCATATGTCACAAGCTGACACCGAATGCCCGCTATGCCCCAGGAAATTCAAGAAAAATGGGCTCCAGCGTCACATGAGATCAGCACACAACGATGTACTAAACCAATCAGCATCCGCTACTCTTAAAACTACCACCGATGGGCAAACATCAATGTCACCTTTGGAAGAAGCCTTCGGATCCCCATTCCTGAATGCCATCCAACCCAAGTCTGGCATCTGGCAAAGGCATTGGGACAACGTCTGTAACCTTCATGGCAAGCTATACGACCTCCCATGCGGTACTGCCAGTAGAAAATTCGTACACACTCTGGCCGACGAAATTGAGCATCTAACCAAATCAACCTACCCCTCTGAACGCGTATTAACCTTTGCTGCGGTCATACTGCAAAGAGACAAAAACGTTAGAAAAATGAAAGATATACTGAGACTACTCGATCGGCGCCTAAAACTCTGGGCAGACAAACGTTTCGAGGAACTCATCACGGAATCCACCAAAGCAGATAAATCTATATGGAATACAAGAAACCGGAAACAAAACAACAATGACCAAGAAACAAAATTATTCACACGACTGATACTACATGGAAAAACGCGGGAAGCGCTCAACTGGCTCCTCACAAAAGACACGAGCAAAGTTTTAAACCCAGACACTGAAGTTGATCCATCCGGTAAAACCGTCAGTGATGTGCTGAGAGAAAAGCACCCCCCGCCTAATACTCCAGATCCCGCTTTATTCACTCTCCCCAAAGACGTCACAAAACTCCCACCACTCCTTGAAATCGAAATAACTTGTGACCATGTCGAAACAGTTGCGAGAAAACTACACGGCGGCGGAGGCCCCACTGGATGCACAGCCGAAAACTGGAGAGATTTCCTACTCCGCTTCGGCCAAGCAAGCGCCCATTTAAGAGAAGCCGTAGCGCAGCTCACAACGAAACTTAGCAACGAAACCATACCCTGGACCCAAATACAAGCATTAATGTCAAGCCGACTTGTTGCTTTAGACAAATTCCCAGGCGTAAGACCTATCGGCACCGGCGAATGCCTACGAAGAATATTATCCAAATGCATGATCTTAGCAACAGGCTCTGAAGTCACTGAAGCATGCGGCCAGTCACAGCTCTGCAGTGGACTGGGCAGTGGCATCGAAGGCGCCATTCATGCCATGACCGATGTCTTCCAAAGAGATTGCCAACCTGGTTCAAACTGGGGAATGCTCCTCGTTGACGCGAACAATGCTTTTAACGCCGTGAATAGACAACTAGCCCTCTGGCAAGCAAGAATATACTGGCCACACTGCGCCCGCTTTCTTTATAATACTTACAATGGCCACGCTGAATTGGTATTTCGCGATTCTGATACAAGACTATATAGCAGAGAAGGCGTAACCCAAGGAGACCCACTCGCAATGCCACTGTACGCGCTTGCAACACTACCAATAATTAACAAACTTAAAACCGAAAACACAGTCACACAATGCTGGTACGCCGATGACTCCTCCGCGCAAGGCACTTTCCAAAGCCTACGACAATGGTGGGACAACTTAAACAAAACAGGCCCAGCATACGGATACTTACCACAAGGTAAAAAATCATTTCTAATAGTGTCAGAAACTGACAAGTCTACCGCAGAAAAGACGTTCTCCGGTACCAACGTCTCCATAGTTACCGGCTCCCGCTTCCTAGGAGGCTACATAGGGACAGGAGGGGACGACTTCGTAAAAAAGAATGTAACCGAATGGATATCTATCATCGAGAAACTCACAACAATCTGCAAAAACTCACCTCAAGCCGCTTACACTGCCCTAACTAAAGCAGCTCAGTTTAAATGGTCCTTCCTACTACGTGTCTTAAAAAATTCAGAAGAACTTTTTGAACCCTTAACTAACACATTACACGACAAATTCATACCAACACTAATCGGAGGCGAAATCACAAAACTTGAAACCCAGCTATTTACCCTCCCAGTCCACAAAGGCGGACTTGCCCTTTCTGACCCCTTCAACACACCAAACCGTGCATACCAAATCTCAAAACAGGGATCTACAATACTTTCAACAGCTCTAACCGAGATAAAAGACATAAACCTTGCTGAACACTACAATTCTTTGCGTGACGCAAGAAAGGAAGGAAACAAGGAAAAAAAAACATACGAGAACGAAACTCTAGAAAGCATTCTAACAAAATTACCATCCAAAAAGAAAAGAGCAATAGAAAGATCAATAGCGACAAAAATGAAAACAAAAACATCAACATGGCTTTCAGTAATACCGACAAGAAAAGACAACTTCGACTTATCACCCCACGAATTTAGAGATGCCCTGGCCATAAGATACCACCGCACACCAATCTCCATGCCTGCGACTTGCGACGG
This sequence comes from Argyresthia goedartella, assembly GCA_949825045.1. Lineage (NCBI taxonomy): Eukaryota > Metazoa > Arthropoda > Insecta > Lepidoptera > Argyresthiidae > Argyresthia > Argyresthia goedartella. The sequence continues at coordinate 12,491,614 of OX463806.1, forward strand.
CTGCGGCAATGACAACTTCAACGTGGACCACGCCTTGTGCTGCAAAACAGGTGGCCTTATCACACGCAGACATAACGAAATAAGGGATCTTTTCTGTGAACTGTGCCAGCAAGCCTGGGGAAACGTCACGAAAGAGCCAGTCATCTCCGAAGGCGATACTGGGCTGCGCGGAGACTTGGCTTGTCGGGGGGTATGGATTGCCCAGAGGGAGGCGTTATTTGATATCCGTGTCATAGACACCGACGCTCCCTCCCACGCATCACGCCCCGTAGCGGCTGTCCTTCGTTCAGCTGAAGAAGAAAAGAAAAGGAAGTACTGCGACCCATGCGAGACGCGCCACACCACCTTCACCCCTTTAGTAACCTCTGTCGACGGAGTTTTTGCTCCACAAATGATATCATTCACTAAACACCTCGCCGAAACGCTGGCGGACCGCTGGAACCGGACCCCTGCCACAATAATGGGCTGGCTACGAGCAAGAATTCAAACCGCCATCATCAGGGCTAGCAGCATGTGCATCCGCGGTACCCGCCATAGGTGGAATCGCACAGGCCTATATGAGGATGGAGCGGCAGTCCCACACGTCTTGAACTAGAATGAATATCTTATTTATATTCTCTGTACTTATTTTCATGAATCTTTTGCTTAATAAATTTCTTATTACATTATATATGTCACCGTAAGATAGTCAAAACCGTTAGTTGATAAACTAACGTTTTTTTCTCGCTAGTTGGTCAACTATCGACAGATAGTAAACTGTAGCGTACTGCTTACTATATAACGCGTTAGTTGATAAACTAACGGTTAAAAACGTTAAATAATAGACTGGTTTAAACTTGAATTGCAAACGAAATACCAGGGCAAACACTCTGGTAGCTTAGGTGAAGCGAATAGTCTTCGTATTAAATTGACATGTAAAAACAAAAGAAACGTAAATTGTAAACCCTGTCGGTCTGGTTTACTATCTGTCGATAGTTGATCAACTAACGCGTTAGTTTATTAACTAATGGTTTTGACTATCTTACGGTGATATATAAAATGCACGAATGAAAGAGCATTAATTATAATAATAAAATGAATCGAACATTTTTAGTAGAATTTTATTTAAATAACCTACCAAACTACGTTTACGGGATGTAAGAGGAATTTCTAGACTCACGTTGACATTTTCCTTGTCGCATATTGTATTGTCTTGCATCTTTTGCAATTTAGAGAGGACTGTTTTTTTAAACATGGTCCCACTCCAGTGTTTTCTTGTTTGAATTGAATTCGACTGGAAATTTTGTGGAGGAGTCGATACAACTGGAGATTCATTTGAAAATACCATCTGAAAATATTTTATGATTATATCTTTATTTGTGACTTTATGATTATATGGCCTTATCTTTACAATTCACGAATAAATATAGTTGTTAATTATTTTTCGACTATTGTGATAAACTAATTAGTCAAACATCAAACGATAGTAAAATCTATTCATGTGCTGTGCAAGTACTTACAGTACATATTGGAATAGCGGTTTTATTAATCATCCTGAATCCCTTCTTCTTTGTGTAATAGAAATCTTCACCTTTAAAATGCATTGAACATATTACGGCATTTTTGCTAGGAATCCAATCACTCTCACGTCTTTCTAATTGAACTCCTTTTACCCATCGTTCTCTACGACTAGGGTCTTGAGGGAATCTAAATGGAAAAGAACAATATTCAAATTTGTTTAATCAAATAAAAATTCAAATATTTTTACTATATTTTTTCAAAAGTTGATGGAACCTTCAATTTCCATAGCTGCGGCGATGGGCTAGCCATCTGTCGAGAAAAATGGAGTAATGAATTAACAGCTAAACGTGAGCAAAGATGCACCTCTGCCTCCCCCTATGAAAAAAGGCGAGACGCATCATTATTATTTTTAAACTTAATTAATAGAACAACAACAATGAATTGTTAACATAATGTAACCTAATATAGCATCACGCCTTTTCTCATATGCGGTGGCAGTTACGTGCATTCAACTACCTGCTTCATTTGGCATAACACCATCCCCCTAGATAAAATGTGATTTATTATTTTTTTGGTTTTACTGAATTACACGTGAAAAGTGATCCCACTGTCCCTAAGGCGACGATCTGTATGGTTCTTACAACACTTCACTGCACATGCAGGCATTTTGAATTAAAATAATCTTGTTATAAAGAGCCCGGTGAGCCATCTACACCGCATGCGTCAAGGACCGGACCGGACTGAAACCTCCCTGGGTTGAGCATTTACGCCCCGCCCATTTGGGTTCACTTCTCGTTGCGTCAAAATACAGCTCTGTGAGAGCAGCAAACTATTTGCAACTAAAATAATAACTTGTCAGCGATTAAATATTTTGGCAATCATTTATATTAAATGAGCTTTAAACTAAGGATATTTTAAAATTCAAATAATGGCAGCTACTTTAAGGTAGCAGAAATAATAAACAAGATTACTGAAATCATAGGCGAGAAACTATAAATAATGACTTGGCGACTAATATTAGCAGCAGGATAACAAACTTTATATTAGTGGCAACTACAGGTCTTCATCTAAAAAAGCATTGTGGGCTTTAATTTGCTGGCAGCTTAAATATTAAAATGGGTACTATATAAAAGTAATGGGGAGTTTTTTTTTTAGTTTACTCGAAACCAAAATTTAATGAAAACGGCGACAAGCGCGTTTGTTTGAAGTGGAGTGCGGGTCGTCGCGCGGCGGGGGGACGGGGGGGCGGAGCGCGCTACTGACCAATAGTACGCGGCGCAGGCGGGCGAACGTCACGAGACTCACGCGTTTGTTGTTGTTTTGATTCATTCGCCGGTAATTAGGTACTGCAACGCGTGAAATAATAGTCATTTTACGTAATTAATGTAGAAATGAGTCAGTTACAGTTCCCAGGACCGAGTCGAGTGATAAGTTTTAGTGATGGAGTTCCGGATTATTGGTTGCATTAGGTCACTTCCTGTTTAAAAACTAAAGATAACTAAAGACTCCAACCCCCCTCCTCCTCCAACTCCCCCGAAATCCAAAAAATGTAGGCATTTTCTTCAATCTTTGGACCTCCATAACATAAAAACTAATGATTTCCTAAAAGGGGGGGAGGGGTGGGGGGAACTCCCCTCCAAAATTATTATTTATACATGCAATTTTCAACTTTGATTAAAGCTCTTAAAGTGTCGCACAAAGTATTTTTTTTATGACCTTGATTTATTTTATATGCAATCTCCATTGAACAATTAGAGTACCTAGGCCATTTTCAACTTTTTATCCGCTGTCATGTTTCCGCTTTATTAGTTAATTCAGTCGCTAAACAATAACTCGATGCTAGTTTATATTGAAACAAAGCCGAAAATTGATTACTTAGCTGCTACTTTTTACTCTATACTAGTCTCCGCAATTAGTCGCCAACTTATTATTTTTGGCACCCCCTTTAATTTTTTATAAATCCCTAAATCAGATTAATTTGTCGCCGCGTTAAATACATGCCTTTTAAAATTACCGGATATCTGTTATATTTAGTACTTAAAAATAATTTTCGCAATGCATTATTATTCAACTAAATGAACAAGCGCTCGGAGACGAAATCAGTTTCCTATATGTAACTTACACGCAAAAATAGGTAAAAAAAATGGAAATTTTTTGGTTGTTTTATTATATTTTTAATGTTATTATTACAGGAGTTTAGTAATATTTTCTATAATTTTCTTGGTCTCGGAGCTCGGGCTGCCCCGCGGGGCTCTGCGTCAGTCTGCTTCGACGCGATGCGACGGGTATTTGTTTTCTTTGTCTAATTCTCAATGCCATTGGCCTTTGTTCAGCCCTTAAGGCCTTAAACTGAATAGATTTAAGAGGTCATAGTAGGCCTCCAGTAGACTGTATTCAGCCACAAATCTTACTTTTTCTTAAACATGGTATCTCCCAGGGCCTAACAAGAGTATCAGAGCAAATGGAAGTGAATATAACACGTACTTTCGTTTTATTTGCTATTTTTCCCTGCCAGGCACATTTACTTCTAAGTTTGTGTTTCTGCTTTTGAGTATGGTTTCAGCCATAATCACGGTGTCGGCGCGGCGGGGCGCACCGGGCGCGTCTTCTGAAAAGCCCTTGAAAAGCCAGAGCGTTACAGCGCGACGCTGCGTTGTACCACACGGGGTTTTCAGCGGTCACATTAACAATTCATCGTCTGGATAGCCCGTGGGGTACAGCGCCTGCTTTTTATGAATTAGCTTCTGGTTAAAAAACTACAACTATATTTCCTATTTTATGGAAATTATATTTTGTCCTTCTTAAAGATAAAGTTCGTTCAAGTTATCGCCTATTTTCCAATCCTCAGACAATCTTTATATAATTTAACGGTGATGGAAAACCTTAATAACCCCATTGCTGCGGCGATGGGATAGCCTCTTGTCTTGCAAAATAGATTAACGATAAACTGGCTGAAAGTGGGCACAATTGTGCCTCAGCCACCCCGTAGGGAAAAGGCGTGACGCTATGTTATATTATGTTAAAGGAAAATAATATCATGTCTGACCCAATCTTGGATTCAAAACTAGATCTTAAATATTTTAGACGTTGTGATTTACAGCGTTTGCAATGATAGCTGCAGCGATGGGCTAGCCCCCTGTCACGCAAAATGGAGTATCGAATAACTGGCTAAAAGTAGGCACAATTGTGCCTCTGCCACCCCATATATGGGAAAAGGCGTGACGCTATGTTATGTTGTTAGGTAGGTAGGTATTTGAATAATGGTGATTTGGTAGAGGCGATTTAAACACGTCACTTTGTATTTGTCTCCCGCCCTTAAATTTATAACCTCTCGTTTACTTAAATATACCTGTACCTAAGTACCTACCTAGTTCATTATTTGGTGCTACCTACAGCGGCCACCGAAATAGGACATTCTGTGAAAATTGCAATTATTGGTAGGTATAGATAATTACGAAAATAAACCTTATGTGATTGTTCGTAAGAGACATTTTACTGTCATTTACGCGCCAAGTTATCGTAGTTTACGTTAAAAACATATGAAATAGGTACAGGAAATAGGTAGAGCTATATAAACAAAAACAAGTGAAACATACAAATAATAGTAAAATTATAGGTTGATGTTGTCGATATGTGCATGTAGACACGCATATTCTTTTCTGAAACGTATCGCATTGGGTTAGAATATCGTCTCTTCGTTATCTTGTTGTTTTGGGTATTGGCAGATAATATTTTGATTAACCTTTGACTGGTGACATGGTTTTTGTGTAACGTAACTGGTGACGAGGGGACTGAGAGGCCCACTGCGCTATCTAGTATAAATCATAGAACTTAAGTGTGGTAGCTAGCCAGAGTATGTAAAAACTGTGTTATCATATATAAATGGATAAAATAAAACAAATAACTATACTCTAAATATATTTTTTTGTTACGATCTTGCAATTTTAATGTATGTCGTCTTAACAATCAAAAAACTAGAGATGAGATCACAAATTACATAAGCAAAAAATTAATCAACATATTTTGACAAAAAAAACACTTTTTTCTATAATATTGAAGTAATAATGAATTAAGAAAAAAAACAACTAAAATCAAAAGTGTATTTTCACGAAATTGACAATGGTCGAACTTTGCCAATTTTTATATGCATTCTGGGCATAATTTTTTTGCACACTGCAAGCACACACGTTTCGGACACGATTCAAACTGGTAATTTGATTAGCGCTTTTATCGAGGAACACAACTGGCTCCTGCTTTCCTGGAGTTTTGATTGTTCTCGATAAAAATGTGAAAAAACAATACAAAACAAAATTACGTAAAAAATTACGTAAGTGGTGACATGGGGTCTGAGAGACCCCTGCCGAACTTTACGCCAGTGTAACTTACCGATTTGAGCCTGTACGACACAGCTATCCCCTTCTACGGCATGGACGCAAGTAAACTCGAAGCTACTCAGGTGATGAGCCCAAGGAAACCCGGAGAAGGTGCCAAAATGTTGTTTTACTGACGCCGCTGGGCCTGAAAGACCCCTTGTCACCAGTTAAAGGTTAACATATCACACTGTTTTTCGTAACATTCTCTTTTCAGTTACCACCTCAACCCGCACGTGAAAATTTGTTCTCCACTATTGTCATTGTCAAATCTAATCAACTCAAAATCCTCATCCGAGAATCGTAACAGGTAGTTTATTAGGGTTCCTACCCAACGGGTAAGAACGGAACCCTATTACTTCGGACTTCGCTGTCCGTCCGTCCGTCCGTCCGTCTGTCACCAGGCTGTATCTCAAGAACCTAGCTAGCTAGAGAGTTGAAATTTTCACAGATTATGTATTTCTGTTGCCGCTATAACAACAAATACTAAAAAACAGGATAAAAGAAATATTTAAGGGGGCTCCCATACAACAATTCTTTCAATACCACATACAAACTTATGGATGCACCTGGTTACGTACATGGAGTGTGAAAGTAACCGCACCAATAACTTTGTAAACAATATTTTGCTGTGTAAAATCCAAACTATTCACTCCACACCATCGCTTCCATTGAACGGTGGTACGGAACCCTTCGTGCGCGATTTAGACTCGCACTTGACCGGTTTTTAGAATAGAATAGAATATTTTTTATTGTTCAATTGTTTGTTTTATTGTTTCCCACATCTCTGTTACTATACAAACAATAACTGCATCAAAACAAAATGACCACAAATCACCGGTGAGACGTTGTGACCTAGCACCGCACGCGCTTGGTGCGCTAATCCACTTTCTCATTCACGCCTAGTGCATGCATGGGTCGCAGCGTTGTATCCCACGGGCCATTCAGACGATGAATTGTCTATGTTAGCGCTGGAAAACCCCGTGTGGTACAACGCAGCGTCGCGCTATAGCACTCTGGCTTTTCAAGCGGTTCGAAATTCTGAAAAGCCCGTGGGGCACAACGCGGCCCAGCGTTGTACGTTGTACCCCACGGGCTTTTCAGAAGACGCGCCCCGGGCCGTAGTGATGGAGCCGACTTAATATTTACTTCAGGTGGTTAACCACATTCTTACGTCCATGCGGAAGTTTTGCACACCAAAGACACACCGTGACCCTACCGCCTACTGTGCTGATATTTGGCAAGGTACAGTCGGGTCATTTTAATAGGTAACATTTGACGTCTGATCAACAACGTAACCTTGTAACGGCGGGCATAAAATAATATATTTTGTTAGAACTGCACAATTGCTTAACTTTTTTTAATTACGATTACATATTTATTATACACTTCTGGACAGATCTATTGGCCCACCTTGCATTTTGAGTTTCGGTTGGTCCTAGCTAAAAATGTATATTAGGTCGAGCAAAAAGTTTTTATGCAGTTTTGAACCTGGCACATTCATAATTTTATTTTAGTCTTTTTTTGAATTCCGAACACAGAATTTAAAGAAACAAAAGACAATTTGGAGCCTGTTTGTTAATATCAAAAAATCGAATACTAAGAAAAAATTGATTTGTAATTGGTTTACTTGGATTTAATTCTTGAAAGTTTGATTTTTCTCTTTTGTTTTGCAACAAAACTTACTTATTCTTGACATTAAGGTGAGGTTCTATCAATAATCTATGGATACTTCGCCTGAAGTTGCCGCCCAAGCTGTGGCACTTATTCAGGCCGGGCACAGCCAAAGAAATGTGAGTGCTCAACTTAATTTAAGTCGATCTGCGGTCCGAAATGTTTATCGGAGGTACCTAGAGACTGGCGGCTTTGTTCGTCGCCAAGGAAGGCCACGATCTCGGGTCACAACTGAGAGGCAGGATCGGTTCATAATTACGACCAGCTTGAGAAATCGTAACCTTACACCTCCATTGAGATACAAAACCAACTTCACGACTTCTACGGAGTAGCTGTGAGCGCTCGAACTGTTCGGAACGAAAGGTTAAAGGAACGCGACGTGGTATCACACAAGCCCGCTAATGGCCCCAAACTAACGCGAGCCCACCGCATGGCGCGCCTTCATTTCGCGCGCACACATTTGAATTGGACTCCGCAGCGTTGGAGCCGTGTCCTCTTTACTGATGAGTGCAAAATTGCGTTACACGGCAATGATGGAAGGAAGAAGGTCTACCGACGTAAGGGAGAGCGTTTTGCACAATGCTGCTTTGAAGAGAGGGTTGCTTATGGCGGTGGATCATGGACTGTGGGGCGGTATATCCGCGAGTAGCAAAACTCAACTTGAAGTTGTTACGGGACCACGGCTGCCAACATTGAATGCTCAAAGGTACATTCGTGAGTGCTTAGAACCTCACTTAATGCCATACACGGACTATGTGGGCCCAAATTTTCTTCTTATGCATGATAATGCAAGAGCCCATACGGCCGGCATCGTCAGGGAATATCTTCGGAATTTGAACATCCCAGTTATGGACTGGCCACCCAAAAGCCCAGACATGAACCCGATTGAGCATATGTGGGACGAGCTCAAAAGACATGTTAGGGCTCGTCAGCCAGCTACCGAGACGATGCAAGAGTTGAGAACTGCAATAGAACAAGGATGGGAAATGATCCCCAAAAATTTCATAGAGCGGTTGATAAACTCTATGCCTAATCGCATGAGAGCTGTCGTAGATGCCCATGAAGGCAATACGCGTTATTAATTAGACCTTTGTCTTTGATAAAACATGCTTTTTTATTCAAAAATAAACCTTTGTCTTTGATAAAACATGTTTTTTATTCAAAAATCAACTGCATTCATCAAGGCGACCCAACTTGATAGGCGTAGCTTCATGTTGTGTGGTATTCTGAATTCAAATTTAAAACAACACGATCAAAAAAGATGGTAAAATGTATCAGGTTTAAAACTGCATCAATAGTTTTTGTTCGATCTAGCAATAATATTTAGGTAGGGGTCATCGGAACCTAAACTCTAAGGTGGGCCAATAGATGTGTCCAGAAGTGTATTTATTATTCTTTTAACTAACTATAAAAATACAAAAAATAACTAAAAAGAAAAATCATTGCTGTTAGGTATAATTTAGGTGAGATGTTGCTGGCAACACCAGTGCCTGTCGATGACGCCGTGTCTTGTCGCCATTAGTTACATGACGCAGTCTTTTGTCGTTGTGCGAAGTGACTGTGCGTTTTTAGTGTGCTCTGTGTTATTTTGTTCTGACCCGGCTTTTTTATTGGACTGATCTTACTGACTACGTTTACCTGGCTATAAATTGGACTCTGATTGCTTAACGATTAGTAAACAAGAACAACATTACAGTCTTACCATGTCGAAAAGGGGGAAAACGCTACAATCTCGCGATCTAGTAGTGAAATTATACAATTATTTTGAACGTGAATCAGTTAACGATGGGCCTCTTTTACCATTGACACGACCGAGAGAAAGCGTTGCCGAAGCTTAGGGAATAAGGAAGAGCACAGTAACTCTAATTCTGAAAGAGAAATACGGACCATCAGGCTCAGAAGATAATACTTTAAGTACACCGAAAAAAATAAAGTGGGACAAGAAAATTGATGGCGTTGATAATTTTGATGCTGCTGCAATTCGCAACCACATTTATGGATATTACTCGACAAAAGAATATCCTACACGGTAAAAGCTAATGAGTTCGTTAAAAGACGCAGGCTTATTTTTTGGCGGTAAATCGTCTCTATCAAAGGTTTTGAAATCGGGTTTAGATTTAAAAAATCTGACAAGCGGAAAATCCTGATAGAACGCTACGATATTATTTTGAAGAGAGCAACATTCTTACATCAAGTAAATACAATTACAGATTGGGACAATGTCGTGTTTATTGACGAAACATGGTTGAATGCGAACCATACGGTTTCGCGGACATGGACCGATGATACAGCGGCCTCCACCTCAAAAGTTCCATCGGGAAAAGGAGCCCGACCTATTATATGTCACGCGGGATCAGCTTCTCAAGCTTTTATTCCAGACGGCCTCCTCGCATTCGCCTCTAAAACTACAAGTGATTTGATTACCATGAGGAAATGAACTTTGAGGTTTTTAAAGAGTGGTTTGAGAAGCTGCTAGTCAGCTTAGAAAACCCATCGAAAATTATAATGGACAATGCACCTTATCATTCTGAACAAGTTGATAAACCATCAACTCATGCAAATAAAAAACAAGAAATTATCTCGTGGCTGGAAAGTAATGGTGTGGATGCAAGTTCAACTTTATTAAAAGTTGAGTTGTTAAATCTGGTAAAAGTAACTAAGCCGTCCAAGCTCCGCTATGTAATCGATGAACTAGCCCTAGAGCATGGACACGAAGTTATTCGATTGCCTCCCTACCATTGCCAGTATAACGCCATCGAGCTTATTTGGGCACAAATAAAGGATCATGCAGCGCGGAACAATATTGAACCAACCTTCAGTACTGCTAAAATGATGACTCTGCTACAAACTGCATGTGCACAATTCACTACAGAAGACTGGAGAAAAGTCGTAGAGAAAACAAAGAAAATAATTTTACAAGATTTCGAACGAGATGTGAGATAGACAATATTATTGAAAATGAATTAATAATATCTCTGAGTGCTGACAGCAGTGATGAAGATGACAGTGCTAATAACAGTTCTAATATTTCAACTGAATAAATGCATTTTTTGTTAAATTATGTACTTGTCTTATTTTGCTCCATAACCTCCCCGTGCCCCAAGCGCCATACGACGCTCGCCTTAACTACCGTCAGAACCGCAAACTTTTTAAAAACCGGTATATCTTTGGCAATTTTTGTCATGTCGGCAAGGTTGGAGTGTGTGTAGACGGCCCATGAGCCAAACTTTTATATCCGGTATAATGTCTTTGGTCTTTCATTGAAAAATATTGCAAACGTGTCCATAGATGTGGATATGGTTTCTTTCCGTATTTTATGAAAATTTGAAACGCTGAAATATTGAACAGTTTCTATAAGAACACACTAATATTCTTATTGTTTTGAAAAGGTTATCTTGTGTAGATTACGTAGGTATAAAACAAAATGTATACGTTGTTGATGTTTTTCTCATGTCGGCTAGATTTGTGTCGAGAGGAAGCATTTTCATAGAAGTCTGTGATTCTGATGTCGGTACAAAAATAAACTAAGGTCACAGTGACATTTTCTTCGCTTTGATTAAGAGAGGGTTTCATTAGCTACTCAGATGTACAGCTCTCATAGTTCTAAGAGTTACCATTCCAACATAATCACTTGATATGCAGTCAAGTGGCGCGCGCCGCGCGGGACACTTGATTGAATGCCTGGGGCTAGCTAGAGCTGTTCCAGCGCCGAGAGGCTGGGGCAACTAGAGGTTAAATTTAGAAAAGAAAAACTAATAATGGGACAGGTATTCGCCTGATGATTTTTAAAATTCATTGGATTGTTTGTTTGAAACATTAGCCAATGTCAGTTTAGCTTAATTTTGCAGGAGACATTAATCTTGTATGGAAAGTATGAAGCTAACCATTTTGACATAAAATCATTTTTTATTTTATTTTTGGCATTGGCTGTTTTTCCAAACTACCCCTCATATGTTTCAAGTCCGTATCGATTCATTCACTTTAATCGATGTTTTTAAGCAGGTCACCTCACTATGAAGATAAAACTGACAGACGTCAAATGTTACCTATTAAAATGACTAAACTGTAGTCCAATACATTTAGCAACGGGTCCCAAGCTGACAGTAATTGGTATTAATTTATTTTATTATTATTTTATTAATTAGTAAATGACAATTGATGCCAGAAATATACATTACTGTCAAACACGTTTGACAGTAACATGGACGTAATTGTAAATTTCCACCTGTTGTATTTTTATAAGTTTTTTTTTATGTGTTAAAAAGACAGCATTTGACTATGACGTCACATGCTAGTATTTCATAGAACTCATTATCAAATTACCGTTTTGACAGTTCCTAAAAGTATCTATTTTGACTATACGTACGTACGTAACGTACGAATTGTGTTTTATTTTTGTCTTTTTTATTTATGTAGGGTGTGTTTATTTGTTTGTGTGTAATAAAAGCCTTTCTTTCTTTCTTTTCCATGGTTGTCCAAGATAGGCAAATCCACGTAGTCATACAGTAGGTAAGAAGCTAAAGTTTCTATAATCTGAGCACGAATATACCATGAAGATACTTTGAGTAATAAATAATGTATAAATACGAGAGACGCTAGCTCAAACAAAATATGTGCCCGGCCTCTTGGCGAGAGCGGGCGTGTCAGTTGTCATAGATAAAAATCTTTGCGCTCAGATGCGACATGCCGAAGACGTACTTATACGTATAGGTATGCCTTTGCCCAAAAGTATACCTATCGAGTGAATCCTGCCTGAATATACTGGTTGCATACTTTTAAGCGCAGGCGACCTATTATGTGTATTTGGGAATAAAATAAAAGAGAATATGCACTTCTCCAATATTTTAATGGGAAGTATATTTTTTTCATTGGACGTGATGTTGTTACAGTCAGTTTAATAAATAAATTGGCAGTTCTTTAAATTTTCGTCACATGATAATTATCATTAATTAATTGCGGTAGTAAAACATGAGCGGTATTTCTGCGCAATGGTCTACCTATCACTGCTATGAAATTTATCCTTATCATCTTGGGCTTGCTGGAAGAAATCTCTTGTTAGAGATAAGCTTGGCTGTCACTTCGTTGATTTTTTTAATTCACAAAATATTATTGATAATGTGTATTTAACTGATAATACAGGGTACTTAATATGAAAACTTATTCCTTGGCTCTATTGGTCTTTACTGTGTAGTTTATACAGTACCGCAGAGCACATGACGGCATTATTTATTTCTTATTCTCGTAATCAAAAGCGTCACAGCTCGGCAAGCGCTTGGCACAGTGGCACAGTCTGATTGGTGACATTGGTGTTGAGTCAATTCACTCTACTTATAGCTGCAAGAAATTCAGTTTGCGCGCCTACTCTAGTATTTATACATTATTACTCAAAGTAAAGATAGGTCCTCTAGTTAAATATTGCCCATCAAAACATCCAGGGGCTACCTGGCAAAGAACTTGTATTAGAATTATTTCTAAAAAATTCTGACATTGATATTATTTGTGTTACTGAACACTGGTTGAAGGAAAATATGATGTCTTTTAACATAAATAATTACAAAATTGTCAGTTGTTACAATAGAAAGACTGCTGATATAGGTGGTTCTTTAATCTTAGTGAAAAATAATATTAAGGTGAAACAACGGAAAGATATTCTTGCACTTACTGTTGAAAGACAAATAGAGGTATCCTGTGTTGAGTTAGATAGCCATATTATTGTTTGTGTCTACAGACCACCGAGGGATGAAAAAGGCCATGGCAATTTCGAAATATTTGAGAAAATTATGGAGGAAGCCCTCATTAAACTTTGTAATAACAGAAAAAAGTTAATTATTTGTGGCGATCTTAATGTAGATCTGCTTGTAGATACAACACTGAAGCGACGATTAATAACTCTGTTCAAATCATTTAATTTATGTCATGTATTTCTAGAGCCGACTAGAATTACACTTTCCAGCCAAACTTGCTTAGATAACGTTTTTTGTGACTGTGCATTCACAAGTAAAAGTGTAATTAACTGCTTACCCTCCGATCACAGTGGTCTAACAGTTTCATTCCCAATAACTATTAAGGATAAGACTGGTCCATCATTTTATAGGCCTGTTACATCCCATAGACTAGAGACATATACGAAAAAATTAGATATAAATTTGCCAGTACCGGATTTTAATGAACAGAACCCAAACAAAATCTACTCAGACTTCTTCAACATTATTCAGACAGAATTCAATAAAGTTTTCAAATTAAAGAAAGTCATTGACTACAACGGTAAATCTAAATTTAATGACTGGGCAACGTTTGGAATTCGTAAAAGTAGAGTTATCTTGTATGACCTTTATGATCAAAAAACCTATAACTTTGATCGAAAATTTCATGACTATGTTAAAAAATATTCCAAAACTTTCAAGTTGGTTTGTAGAACTGCAAAAACTTTACACATTAATAGAAAAATTCAAAATTCAAATAATAGAATGAAAACAGTTTGGCAAATAATAAACCGCGAAACTGGCAAAGTTATACCAAGGGACAGTGATTTCTGCCTAAAGATAGGTGATGATGTTGTTAAATCTAACGCTGATGTTGCTCGAGCTTTTGAAACATTCTTCACCAATGTACCCGTACTCACAACGGACCGTCTAAATTCATCTCCATTTGAAGCAGAGACTTTATTAAAAAATAACACTAGCGTCAGTAATGTATATTTAAAATTTCATCATGTATATCCCCAGGACATTGTCAAAACGTTTAAATTACTTAACTTAAAAAATACGGAAGACTTGTGGGGTATATCAGTCAAAGTCATTGGTTCAGTAATTCTAGTTATAGCCCCACACTTAGCTTATATATTCAATAAATGTGTTGACGATGGGGCTTTTCCAGAACTCATGAAACACAGTAAACTTATACCGCTGTTCAAATCGGGAGATAAGGGCGATCCTTCAAATTTCAGACCAATATCTGTTCTTCCAACACTAAGTAAAATATTTGAAAAGATTATACTCAATCAAATGCTCTCACACTTCAACCGTACAAAACAACTCCACGCTAAACAATATGGTTTCACTAGGGGTAAATCGACTACGGATGCAGGTATTACCCTTGTATCTCATATTTATTCTGCATGGGAGGCCGCACAGGATGCTATCGGAATTTTTTGCGACCTGTCGAAGGCGTTTGATTGTGTTGATCATAATACGCTATTAATTAAATTAAATCATTACGGAGTTAGAAATAAAGCGTTGGATCTACTAAGATCATACCTAAGCAATGGAATTCAAAAGGCAGAAGTTAACGGCGTAAAATCTGATGGATCGGGTGTTAAAATTGGCGTTCCACAAGGTTCCATATTAGGCCCTTTCTTATTCCTGGTATATATTAATGATCTGCCTTTCATGGTGGAGAAATTAACTGACATAGTGTTGTTTGCTGATGATACTTCACTGGTCTTCAAAATTTAAAGACAAAAAGGAGAATTTGATGATGTTAATGGTGTATTGTCTTTAACCTTGAATTGGTTCACAGTTAATAATTTATTGTTAAACGCTGGTAAAACCAAGTGTATCAAATTCTCACTTCCAAATGTCAGGCAAGTTGAGACCAGTTTAGTGCTAGACAACAGCACGTTAGAATTAGTAAATGATACGAAGTTTCTTGGAATAACCATTGATAGCAAATTGCAGTGGGGACCCCACATAGATAAATTGGCTGGTAAATTAAGTTCTGCGGCTTACGCTGTTAGGAACATCAGACAAAGCACGGATGTGGCTACATCTAGGCTAGTATATTTTAGTTACTTTCATAGTGTGATGTCCTATGGTATCTTGTTGTGGGGGAAAGCAGCGGATATTCAAACTATTTTTATTTTACAGAAAAGAGCTATTCGAGCAATTTATAATTTAAAACGAACAGACTCCTTAAGAGAGCTTTTTAAAGAAATTGACATACTAACAGTAGCTAGTCAATTTATTTTCGAAAATATAATGTATGTACGCAAGAACCTTACAACATTTTCCAAACTTAGCGATAGCTGTAATGTTTACCTAAGAAATAATCACAGACTATGTGCGCCCCGTTTTAGACTCGCGAAGGTTAGCAATTCTTTCAAGGGTCAGTGCATTCTCTACTACAATAAGATACCTCTGGAGATTTTGAAATTGCCACTTGAGCAATTTAAAAAGCATGTTAAAGCGACTTTGTCGAAAAAGGGATATTACAATGTTCAAGATTACTTAAATGACAGGACTGTATGGGGTTAATCTGGCTCAACACAGACCTTGCTGTTAATAATTTTGTAATTATTTATTCCTGCTTATTAATCATAACAATTAAATTTTTCATATTTGTATTAGTTAAGCACAACCTATTTTTAAAAGAGATCTAAAAATAAATCTGTGGGAGTTTCTACGCCCTTCTTCTCCCACAGTGGTCCAATGTAGAGAAGAGGCAAAAAATGACGTTTGCTAAGTATATGTAAATATCTACAGTAATAAAGTACTTTGACTATTGACTATTGACCTCCTTAGTTTAGATTAGAGTGTCACCTCAGACAAATACCTCATATAAGATGGTGTCAAGTGTCACATAGGTCACGCAGACGGCATTTGGCTTTCTAAGCTTTGTTTTTATTTTTTATTTATTTACCATCACTTGTGGAGACAATTTATTAGCTGCAATCGGACAACAGGACGAGACTATATTTTTTACTGTAATAGTTAACATAGGTCGATAACAAATAAATAAACACAGTTATAAAAGTTCCATGCTATGTTGGACTGTGAATCCATCTAAACTGTATGAAAGGTATCTATATATTTTAAGGTACTGTAGTGACATCACCCATCACCCACCATCGTCAAATAAATGATAATAAAGCCGGAGGGAATTATGGCATATATTTGTAGATATTAAATAATGAGAATCATAACCATTATAGTCATTGACTACTACTACGTACTGTATTGTGGTAACTCGACCTAATCGTGACTACCTACCTACATATTGTTGCCTTTGTTCCAGGGTATCACTGGCTTGCGATGGACTGTTTAAGTCTCATCAAAGGTCAACTGATAGCAATGTTTCTGCCAAAGCCACTTCTCGACGCTCTAAGCCTAACCAGCCGACACCCAGACAAGGAACTCAGGCCACCTCAACTATAACTTCAGAACAGCCAGATCTAGAAGCAAACATAAAGTCACTCAATGCCAAAGTAGAGACCGTTACCAAAATACAGGTACCCGAACTGTACAAGGAGTTGTTAAAGCTAAAAGCGGCGACTGAGCGTATCACAAAACAGAACGGAGAAATACTCGTCAAGCTCAATGAGGCCAAAAAGAGAAGCGAGGATAGCTTGTTCACGAATGTTTACAGAAAAATTGGTAAAACGACACGTAAAGAGGAATCCAAGTCGAGCCAAGCCGGTAGTAGCATTAAAAGTGATAGCGGTAGCGGCGATCAGAGACCCAAAGCATCTGTCCAAACCACTCATGTCAGAGTCCGCTCAAGCCAAGACCAGGGACCTCATGACCTCAGAGTCACGAACCTCCCACCAAAGAATCCAAGGGTGAGAACATTCGAAGGAGAAGACTCGATACCCATGCGGCACGCAGGAGGCAGATACCAGATACGTAGAAGAACTCCTCTCATAAACAAAATGCGTCTTTTACTGAACAGACACAAGAGGTGAATAAATTATAATATGAACCCAAACCTAACTGACCTTTGTTTTATCTGTATATCAGCTCAGTACTTGTTTTATACGACTATTCTTTAGATAATATTTGTTCAAAGATAAATATAATATTGGGTAATAATAATAATAATAATTGTATAGCAACATGTGCTTTAATTAATTGTATATGTATGATCTTAGGAATAAATTTGTAGATATACATACCCTCAAACATCTCAAAGTTAAACCCACAAATAGCAACATCCATTTATGATTTATCATTTAAAATAAAAAAAACTGAACAAAATCGTTAAAAGTCCGACCTTGGTGTAATCAAGGAAACTCTATTAGAAAATATAGTACTGAGTAAAGTGCGTTCACTTAGTGTCGCACACTATGCAGCTTTGGTTATTATAATAAAATAAGCATGTAATTAAAACACCTATGTTAGGTCGGTAGCACAGATAATTTTAATGAAACATTCACTCCCGAATCACATACATCGCACGCGGCTTCCTTTGAATGAGGGTCGGCATTCTTTGACAAGAGCAGGCACGTGCTAAGGTGGCGTGATCAATGGCGGCGGTATCTAAGTGAACAGATTTTACCTAAGTATGTTGTATGTGTGCCAACTCAGATGGCCGAATGCACTTCTGTTCAAATAAATGTTTTGTTCATATTCACCTGACCAGTAAATCGAGCAATGAGATATCAAATGGCCAGCAACTCGAGTAGTGAGCACTTGATAATCGGTTATGATATGAGGGGCGGGCCAAGCCACTCGTGAATAGTTGAATTGGAGCATCGAGCAAATGTTCAATACCATCACCACACTTGCGATCAAATTTCGCATTATTCAAAGAAGTATTAAAACAGGTCAAGTGCGAGTCGAACTCGCGCAGGAAGGGTTCCGTACCACCGTTCTATAGTAGGGATGGTGTGGACTGTGGAGTGAATAGTTTGGATTTTACATAGGTAGCAAAATGTTGTTTACAAAGTTTTTGGTGCGGATACTTTCGCACTCCATGTACGTAACCAGGTGCATTCATAAGTTTGTATGTGGTATTGAAAGAATTGTGTGGGAGCGCCCTTAAATATTTATTTAATTCTGTTTTTTAGTATTTGTTGTTATAGCGGCAACATAAATACATCGTATGCGTGCCTCCAGAAAGCCCAAAGAACGGAGGAGCATGGCACATACACCACAAATGGCTCCGACAGCCAAGTGCCGGAATTAGATCCTCAATAGAAACTGCGCTACAAGCTTAAAACCGTGGGCTTGCTGGGGAGAATCCCGCCAGCAACCCCAAGCTGGATCTCGAAGAACTCTTGCGATTCCTTAGAATGGTGCTACTCAAGTTTTAAAGCTTGTGCTTCAATTGTTTGAAGCATTTCGCTGCCAAATTTTCAACTTCGAAGATGACGATTAAACGAGATAAACCCCATACAGATTTTGAGAACTACTGGATGCAGACTTTTCGTTACTATCTCAAATTGACGGTAACAATTGGAGGATCAGGCTCCAAATTGTTCATTACCGTCTGTTCAGTACTTTTTGAATAATACGCCTTAAAGGCCTGGACTTGCTGGCGTCCACGCCTACAGCTAGCCCTGGCCGATATCAAGAACTACTGGACGCAAACTCTTCGGTAATATCTCAAACTGACGGTTACAAATAGACCATTAAGCTCCAAATCATTTGAAAAGCTAGGCCCTGCGGTTACCACACAATCAGCAAAAGCAGTTTTTCCCGCCAAAATTTCAAATCTTTACTTCTTCCCACATTGCACGACGTTGCCGCTTCGTGCAACTAGCTTAGGCATTCTTTTACTCCATACAAGAAAGTCTTGCATTAAGTAAATAGAGAGGTAAGACTCATATATAAGTATGTATATCGTTGTCTAGTACTCAAGATACAGGGAATCCTAGTTTGGGGCTAGATCAATGTGTGTTAATGGTGTCCAAGGTATATTATTATATTATTATTATTATTATTTTCCTCTGTGTTTCCTGTGTATACATATTCAAGACAATTAGACACGTTGCCCATTCCTCTATAATCAGAATGCTTTATTTTCCCTATGTCAGTCCATTATTTATCTCTTACTGTATTGTCTTCTGGGGCGGGGCTTCTAAAACCACATTAAAGTCCCTTAAAGTAGCCCAACGATCTATCCTAAAGATATCAACTTCGCAACTCAAAATTTAACCTACTCAACAACTTTACCAGGACTGTAAAGTATTAAATGTACGACAGCTTTTCGTACTTAATGCTATTGCTACCCAACACAAAATTACTGCATGTGGTAATGTAAAAAACATAACAAAACCACGCAAAGACCGCGTCTGCCTAATAATATCTACCCCAATTTCACTTTTACCAAAATATTGTAACCCTATCTCGGGCCATTTATATATAATAA
Source organism: Argyresthia goedartella (assembly GCA_949825045.1). NCBI lineage: Eukaryota > Metazoa > Arthropoda > Insecta > Lepidoptera > Argyresthiidae > Argyresthia > Argyresthia goedartella. Next base: position 12,511,245 of record OX463806.1, read on the forward strand.
ATTCAGTGCAACTATCTCAATGCTTTCGCTTTCCCATTTGGAATGCACCCGTAAAATTACAGCCTATCTTGTTAACCTATCCTATGAAGATACTGAAAAGTACGCCCATGGATGATTCTGTAATGAATGACAAATCTCCTGTAATACAGTACAGTACAGTACAGACCCACACGCACCGACAAACACATACACACACACAAATACACATACACCCTCTAACGCATCCGCAATATTTATATAAGTTATTCTAGGTTAACGGAATTTGTACTCTGTAAATTTTGAATACTTGATCAAGTATCATTGAATCCACCTCAAGATACGATAGACAGGGTTCAGGGCCTGACATTCCTTAACACAGATTACCTACTAATCTAGCTCTGGATGTCAGATCGTCTCCATACCTAAATGTAAACGCATTTATTATTTTGTACTATAATATCTTTGTTCCTACCTTAATTTATGTACATTTCCTTTCTGAGAAATAAATGATATTTGATTTGATATTTGATTAACGTGACCATTCCATAATTATACACCGGGTATTGCATAATAATTAAGTTATGGAAAGGTATTGACAGCGCACATTAACTTAGTAAGTTAGGTACGGCATTTGTTTCTAGATGGACTGAAATGGTTTAATAAAACAAAACTTTCAGTACTTAAAATTTATTATATTCCTACTTACTTAATACAAATGATGTAGTCCCGCGCAGCATAAGTGCGTTTCCAAACACAACGTAGTACAAACGTAAATAGCGTGCTATCCTCTATCGCCATTTTACTCTTGGTAGTGAAAAGCAAGATGGCGCTTGCGATGTCATGCCGCGGAATCTACGTTGATGATTCTAATTTTAATGTTATGTCATCTAACAATCATGTAGTTTTTATTGTAAATTGTATAACTTCACTTATTCCGTTTTTTGAGTATTTGTTGTCATAGCGGCAATAGAAATACATCATCTGTCTAACTATCACCGTTCATGAGATACAGCCTGGTGACAGACGGATGGACGGACAGCGGAGGCTTAGTAATAGGTTCCCGTTGGGCACCCTTTGGGTACGGAACCCTAAAAAGCATATTGCGTGATGGATGACTCAACTCTAATCGAACTCGTACGTACTATTAAGTATTCTGTGCTCGTACTACGAATATCCCGCTGAAACTGCAGCAGGTCTACCTCGTATCGTATTGTACCAGAAATGTGTATTTCTGAATTTTGATTTTTTGTTACTAGGTAGGTAAGTAGCTTCTGTTATCTTTTACATAGTTAAATATTCTGTAGGTAATACTACCTTACTGCTGAGGTTTCGATGCACCTTTGTAATTATAGGACTGTGTTTTTATAAAAGATAGGTAGTAACTTTAAAAGATTGGCGATATTCACACATGATTTAGCAGGTATTTTTCATGAGTTCATATTATACGAAAAAAATATCATACTTACATATTTGGGTGTCAGAATATTAACGCAATCCCTATTGAAGAAAAAAGAATAAATTGGCAGTTCTTTAAATTTTCGTCACATGATAATTATCATTAATTAATTGCGGTAGTAAAACATGAGCGGTATTTCTGCGCAATGGTCTACCTGTCACTGCTATGAAATTTATGCTTATCATCTTGGGCTTGCTGGAAGAAATCTCTTGTTAGAGATAAGCTTGGCTGTCACTTTGTTGATTTTTTAATTCACAAAATATTATTGATAATGTGTATTTAACTGATAATACAGGGTACTTAATATGAAAACTTATTCCTTGGCTCTATTGGTCTTTACTGTGTAGTTTATACAGTACCGCAGAGCACATGACGGCATTATTTATTTCTTATTCTCGTAATCAAAAGCGTCACAGCTCGGCAAGCGCTTGGCACAGTGGCACAGTCTGATTGGTGACATTGGTGTTGAGTCAATTCACTCTACTTATAGCTGCAAGAAATTCAGTTTGCTCTAGTATTTATACATTATTACTCAAAGTAAAGATAGGTCCTCCTTAGTATAGATTAGAGTGTCACCTCAGACAAATACCTCATATAAGATGGTGTCAAGTGTTACTCTATGGTCAAGTGTCACTTAGGTCACGCAGACGGCATTTGGCTTTCTAAGCTTTGTTTTTATTTTTTATTTATTTACCATCACTTGTGAAGACAATTTATTAGCTGCAATCGGACAACAGGACGAGACTATATTTTTTACTGTAATAGTTAACATAGGTCGATAACAAATAAATAAACACAGTTATAAAAGTTCCATGCTATGTTGGACTGTGAATCCATCTAAACTGTATGAAAGGTATCTATATATTTTAAGGTACTGTAGTGACATCACCCATCACCCACCATCGTCAAATAAATGATAATAAAGCCGCAGGGAATTATGGCATATATTTGTAGATATTAAATAATGAGAATCATAACCATTATAGTCATTGACTACTACTACTACGTACTGGGAAGGACTTTAGCGGATGACCTACTTTTGTTGACCCTGAGGGGTGGAGGGGGGGATGGGGGAGGGGGGTAGATGCCCCCCCCTACTACTCCCACCCCGCGGAAATGCCTAGTTTCTGAGATATGATTATTTAAAGTTTTGAGGTTATGTTGTTAAATTAAAACAAAATTTAGACTGACCTTGATCTTTAAGTGGGGGGAGGGGGAAGGGGGTAGATGTCCCCCCCCCCCCCCCCTACTACTTCCCCCCCGCGCGGAAATGCCTAGTTGCTTTCTTCGAAAGGGTAATTTTTCTGCCTCGACACCTTTCTCCTCCACAAATGCTCCATAATGCTATCATCAAAATTTACATGAAAAGTAGCCACAATAACCTACTCTAGCCAATCGTTTTTGTTTGCATACGCTGCGCTCCGCTCCGGTTTAGCTTCTTCAACGTTCTAACATAACCTATAACCCGATTGAAAAGTAGCCACAATAACCTACTCTAGCCAATCGTTTTTGTTTGCATACGCTCCGCTCCGCTCCGGTTTAGCTTCTTCAACGTTCTAACATAACCTATAACCCGATTGAAAAGTAGCCACAATAACCTACTCTAGCCAATAGTTTTTGTTTGCATACGCTCCGCTCCGGTTTATCTTCTTCAACGTTCTCACATAACCTATAACCCGATTGAAAAGTAGCCACAATAACCTACTCTAGCCAGTTGTTGTTGCTTGTAAATATCGAGAGAACAAGCAAATAGAACATTCGCGAAACTACTAGAAAAAGGACTACTACTTTGCCGCCCAACCAAAAACGCGGAAAAACGATCCAACAAAATGCGTTCCGTTTTAAACAAAAATGACAACCTTTTATTATCGAAAGTGATATTTTACGAAAGAAATACTAAATTAACTTTGATTGACGTAAAATAAATAAACAAACATAAATTGCAAGTTAAATGAACGTTTTTATTAAAATAGGTATTATTAAAAAAAAAATCCACATTTCCTCCTTTTTTTAGAGAATTCTCATCTTTTCAAATATGCGTCCAACGAAATGTAGGTAATGTATTTTGACCACAGACAAGATTTAAACATATTATTTGCGTTGTGTTACATCATTTTACAAAGTATTTTCAGATTTTAAAAAAATCATATCTTAAAAACTATTGAATTCCGCACCCTGAAACATTCAGGAAGATGATCAAATGGTGAAACATGATGCTAAAAAAGTTTGGACGCCCCAGTGAGTAGGTCATCCGCTAAAGGTGAGCCACGTACTGTATTGTGGTAACTCGACCTAATCGTGACTACCTACCTACATATTGTTGCCTTTGTTCCAGAGTATCAATGGCTTGCGATGGACTGTTTAAGTCTCATCAAAGGTCAACTGATAGCAAAGTTTCTGCCAAAGCCACTTCTCGACGCTCTAAGCCTAACCAGCCGACACCCAGACAAGGAACTCAGGCCACCTCAACTATGACTTCAGAACAGCCAGATCTAGAAGCAAACATAAAGTCACTCAATGCCAAAGTAGAGACCGTTACCAAAATACAGGTACCCGAACTGTACAAGGAGTTGTTAAAGCTAAAAGCGGCGACTGAGCGTATCACAAAACAGAACGGAGAAATACTCGTCAAGCTCAATGAGGCCAAAAAGAGAAGCGAGGATAGCTTGTTCACGAATGTTTACAGAAAAATTGGTAAAACGACACGTAAAGAGGAATCCAAGTCGAGCCAAGCCGGTAGTAGCATTAAAAGTGAAAGCGGTAGCGGCGATCAGAGACCCAAAGCATCTGTCCAAACCACTCATGTCAGAGTCCGCTCAAGCCAAGACCAGGGACCTCATGACCTCAGAGTCACGAACCTCCCACCAAAGAATCCAAGGGTGAGAACATTCGAAGGAGAAGACTCGATACCCATGCGGCACGCAGGAGGCAGATACCAGATACGTAGAAGAACTCCTCTCATAAACAAAATGTGTCTTTTACTGAACAGACACAAGAGGTGTAGTCATAGGTGAATAATTTATAATATGAACCCAAACCTAACTGACCTTTGTTTTATCTGTATATCAGCTCAGTACATGTTTTATACGACTATTCTTTAGATAATATTTGTTCAAAGATAAATATAATATTGGGTAATAATAATAATAATAATTGTATAGCAACATGTGCTTTAATTAATTGTATATATATGATCTTAGGAATTTTGTAGATATACATACCCTCAAACATCTCAAAGTTAAACCCACAAATAGCAACATCCATTTATGATTTATCATTTAAAATAAAAAAAACTGAACAAAATCGTTAAAAGTCCGACCTTGGTGTAATCAAGGAAACTCTATTAGAAAATATAGTACTGAGTAAAGTGCGTTCACTTAGTGTCGCACACTATGCAGCTTTGGTTATTATAATAAAATAAGCATGTAATTAAAATACCTATGTTAGGTCGGTAGCACAGATAATTTTAATGAAACATTCACTCCCGAATCACATACGTCGCACGCGGCTTCCTTTGAATGAGGGTCGGCATTCTTTGACAAGAGCAGGCACGTGCTAAGGTGGCGTGATCAATGGCGGCGGTATCTAAGTGAACAGATTTTACCTAAGTATGTTGTATGTGTGCCAACTCAGATGGCCGAATGCACTTCTGTTCAAATAAATGTTTTGTTCATATTCACCTGACCAGTAAATCGAGCAATGAGATATCAAATGGCCAGCAACTCGAGTAGTGAGCACTTGATAATCGGTTATGATATGAGGGGCGGGCCAAGCCACTCGTGAATAGTTGAATTGGAGCATCGAGCAAATGTTCAATACCATCACCACACTTGCGATCAAATTTCGCTTTATTCAAAGAAGTATTAAAACAGGTCAAGTGCGAGTCGAACTCGCGCAGGAAGGGTTCCGTACCACCGTTCTATAGTAGGGATGGTGTGGACTGTGGAGTGAATAGTTTGGATTTTACATAGGTAGCAAAATGTTGTTTACAAAGTTATTGGTGCGGCTACTTTCGCACTCCATGTACGTAACCAGGTGCATTCATAAGTTTGTATGTGGTATTGAAAGAATTGTGTGAGAGCCCCCTTAAATATTTATTTAATTCTGTTTTTTAGTATTTGTTGTTATAGCGGCAACAGAAATACATCGTATGCGTGCCTCCAGAAAGCCCAAAGAACGGAGGAGCATGGCACATACACCACAAATGGCTCCGACAGCCAAGTGCCGGAATTAGATCCTCAATAGAAACTGCGCTACAAGCTTAAAACCGTGGGCTTGCTGGGGAGAATCCCGCCAGCAACCCCAAGCTGGATCTCGAAGAACTCTTGCGATTCCTTAGAATGGTGCTACTCAAGTTTTAAAGCTTATGCTTCAATTATTTGAAGCATTTCGCTGCCAAATTTTCAACTTCGAAGATGACGATTAAACGAGATACACCCCAGACAGATTTTGAGAACTACTGGATGCAGACTTTTCGTTACTATCTCAAATTGACGGTAACAATTGGAGGATCAGGCTCCAAATCGTTCATTACCGTCTGTTCAGTACTTTTTGAATAATACGCCTTAAAGGCCTGGACTTGCTGGCGTCCACGCCTACAGCTAGCCCTGGCCGACATCAAGAACTACTGGACGCAAACTCTTCGGTAATATCTCAAACTGACGGTTACAAATAGACCATTAAGCTCCAAATCATTTGAAAAGCTAGGCCCTGCGGTTACCACACAATCAGCAAAAGCAGTTTCTCCTGCCAAAATTTCAAATCTTTACTTCTTTCCACATTGCACGACGTTGCCGCTTCGTGCAACTAGCTTAGGCATTCTTTTACTCCATACAAGAAAGTCTTGCATTAAGTAAATAGAGAGGTAAGACTCATTTTCCTCTGTGTTTCCTGTGTGTACATATTCAAGACAATTAGACACGTTGCCCATTCCTCTATAATCAGAATGCTTTATTTTCCCTATGTCAGTCCATTATTTATCTCTTACTGTATTGTCTTCTGGGGCGGGGCTTCTAAAAACACATTAAAGTCCCTTAAAGTAGCCCAACGATCTATCCTAAAGATATCAACTTCGCAACTCAAAATTTAACCTACTCTACAACTTTATCAGGACTGTAAAGTATTAAATGAACGACAGCTTTTCGTACTTAATGCTATTGCTACCCAACACAAAATTACTTCACGTGGTAATGTAAAAACATAACAAAACCATGCAAAGACCGCGTCTGCCTAATAATATCAACCCCAATTTCACTTTTACCAAAATATTGAAACCCTATCTCGGGCCATTTATATATAATAAATTCAGTGCAACTATCTCAATGCTTTCGCTTTCCCATTTGGAATGCACCCGTAAAATTACAGCCTATCTTGTTAACCTATCCTATGAAGATACTGAAAAGTGCGCCCATGGATGATTCTGTAATGAATGACAAATCTCCTGTAATACAGTACAGTACAGTACAGACCCACACGCACCGACAAACACATACACACACACAAATACACATACACCCTCTAACGCATCCGCAATATTTAGATAAGTTATTCTATTTTAACGGAATTTGTACTCTGTAAATTTTGAATACTTGATCAAGTATCATTGAATCCACCTCAAGATACGATAGACAGGGTTCAGGGCCTGACATTCCTTAACACAGATTACCTACTAATCTAGCTCTGGATGTCAGATCGTCTCCATACCTAAATGTAAACGCATTTATTATTTTGTACTATAATACCTTAATTTATGTACATTTCCTTTCTGAGAAATAAATGATATTTGATTTGATATTTGATTAACGTGACCATTCCATAATTATACACCGGGTATTGCATAATAATTAAGTTATGGAAAGGTATTGACGGCGCAAATTAACGGGCGGATTCGACCAAACAAAGTTATACTTGGTATTAGTGTTACCTCTAGAATAAATCGGGAAATACTCTGGAGTAAACCTATATCACGTTCTACCAACTAGGTACTAATCCCGGGTTAGCTCGCACTATTCCCGGTATAGCACTATTCTGCCGATACTCGCGGTGTAACGAGCCTTATTCTTGGGTTAAATTCAAAAATCAAAATGGCTACCTATATAGCAGCTGTTTGTCAAAGTGGGCGCGAGCGAGGTTATCTTCGATTTCGTTTGTTAGTGAAATAGGTAGTAAATGTTTTCAAGAATATTTATCAACACCGCGCCACGATGGACGTTTGAGAAATATGATCGAAGAATCCGACAGTGATGATGAATATGTGCCAAGACGGCCAAGGTGGATCAAGGAAAGAACCAATTGCTTTGATGAGTATGATGACAACGATTTTTCTGTAAGATTTCGTCTATCCAAGGAAGCCACTATGTGTTTGTTAGCTAAACTTGAACATAGTTTGGAATACTCATCAGACCGGTAGGTACTTACTTATTTGAAATACTGTTCTACCACTCTACCTGACCTAAAATTTACCTTTGAGTGAATAACTTTCTTATTATTTTACAGGAATTTCTCCATATCGTCAATAAATCAGCTGTTAGCTACATTGCGATTCTATGCAACCAATTCTACACAGATGAGTGTGGTATGATCACTCCCACTGCAAATAAAATAATACACCAAGTAACCACTGCAATAGCTTCATTGCATAATGAATACATTAAGTTTACGTACGAAAATAATATTTCCAAAATAACAGGAAATAACACAAGGAGAAAAGTACACAACATAAAAGCAAACACAACCTAGAAAATAGAACAAACAAGCTGACATTTCATTGTATTACCCTACAAAATTGAGTTGTGGTGGCATTTCAAGTCAAGTTCAAGGAAACGACAGCACATGATTTTTTGTCGGTTTATACATTCGTTCATCATTCTTTTCAAACCAGAGAGTAACAATACCTAGCATAGCGTACTCCTCGAGTACGTTGGAAAAACGTGAACGAAGATATCCAAGGGTAAATTTAAGGAGTAAAATTATTCCCGTAATAGTTACACTCGCGTAACTACGTGTTTGGTCGAATCCGCCCGTAAGTTAGGTACGGCATTTGTTTCTAGATGGACTGAAATGGTTTAATAAAACAAAACTTTCAGTAATTAAAATTTATTATATTCCTACTTACTTAATACAAATGATGTAGTCCCGCGCATTGAGTTACATTGTCCCGCGCAGCATAAGTGCGTTTCCAAACACAACGTAGTACAAACGTAAATAGCGTGCTATCCTCTTGGTAGTGAAAAGCAAGATGGCGCTAGCTGTAAGCGTGTTATCATCTATCTTCGTTTATCGCGATGTCATGCCGCGGAATCTACGTTGATGATTCTAATTTTAATGTTATGTCATCTAACAATCATGTAGTTTTTATTGTAAATTGTATAACTTCACTTATTCCGTTTTTGAGTATTTGTTGAGAAATACATCATCTGTCTAACTATCACCGTTCATGAGATACAGCCTGGTGACAGACGGACGGACGGACAGCGGAGGCTTAGTAATAGGTTCCCGTTGGGCACCCATTGGGTACGGAACCCTAAAAAGCATATTATGTGATGGATGACTCAACTCTAATCGAACTCGTACGTACTATTAAGTATTCTGTGCTCGTACTACGAATACCTATCCCGCTGAAACTGCAGCAGGTCTACCTCGTATCGTATTGTACCAGAAATGTGTATTTCTGAATTTTGATTTTTTGTTACTAGGTAGGTAAGTAGCTTCTGTTATCATTTACATAGTTAAATATTCAGTAGGTAATAGTACCTAACTGCTGAGGTTTCGATGCACCTTTGTAATTATAGGACTGTGTTTCTATAAAAGATAGGTAGTAACTTTAAAAGATTGGCGATATACCCACATGATTTAGCAGGTATTTTTGATGAGTCCATATTATACTAAAAAAATATAATACTTACATATTTGGGTGTCAGAATATTAACGCAATCCCTATTGAAGAAGGTATGCAAGCCCCCGGTCGATAATTATGGAATAGTCTTGTTAATCACAGAGGAAAATGAGTCTTACCTCTATTAAAGCAAGACTTATTTTTTGAATGTAGTGAATGAACGCCCACGATAGATGCACGAAGCGGCAACGTCGTGCAACGTCACCTTTCTTACCCATCATGGTTTGCTGGAAGAAATCTCTTGTTAGAGGTAAGCTCGCCGTTGTACATGTTTTTTCTATATAGGTATCTAAGTTATCTTTGTATGTTTGTTTTATGAAGCAGAATAAAGAAATTACGAAATTAAATCACATTTTAAGGAGAGTTGACGAATTTTTATGTAGAGTGACTTATCCACGCATGCTGCTTGAGTAGGTGTCATTGCTCTCCTGCTATACCTACTTATATGTATATCAATTACTAGTTCGCCCCGGTTTAGACTCGCGAATGTTAGCAATGCTTTCAAGGGTCAATGCATTCTCTACCACAATAGGATACCTCTAGCGTTTTTGAAATTACTACTTGAGCAATTTAAAACCATGTAAAAATCACTTTACAAAGGAATATTACAATATTCAAAATTACATAAATGACAAGAGTGGATGTTGTTAATCTAACACAGCTCCCTGTGCCACATTCTCAAACTTATTTCTTTGAAAATTTTGAAATCAATTATTTTTCAGCGCCCCCTTTACATTCCTAAAGCTTAAAAACCATAATGACAATTATTATTGCATACCTTCATACTTTAATTAATGTAATTATAGTATGCTATATCAGGCTGGTCTGGAGTTTAAACTGACATTTTAAACGAGACATTTTAACCAGTGAGAGCAATTAAAACGCAACTTTATAACATTAAAATATGTTTTATTAAAATTAAAATAAACAAAATAGATAGGTCCCTAAACAACTTTAATTTTAAAACTAATCTAATGAGAGGGATTACTCTGATGACTTTTAACAAGTTTCGATTTTACTCAAAAGCAGTCGCCGCGTTTCGTAACATGCAAATGATTTCTCTGTTTGGTAAGCAACGCTTCCACAGCGCTAAAACCACGTTCGCCCAAATATGATGGTGGGAATGCAATCAAACAGCGTTGAACCATCGACCACAATCCAGGGTACAATTGCGAGATTGGCTTTTGTAGCCAAAATTCTTGGTTTTATTTTAATTTGAAATTTATATTAATTTCCTCGTTCGTTGCCAGTTCTATAACTTCTTCTTACAGCAGGGGTGATATTGTTATGTTGCCGTTTGAAAAAGGATCCAACAACCAGTCTGGTATTTTCAATTTCAAAATGTCCTAGAATCTTTCATTGAAATCATTGTGGAGATTTTCCAAAATGTTGACAGTAGACAAGCAACTCGTCGTGTTGCAGGATGCTCATAAATTGGGAAAATTGTGGAACTCACGTCTGCCGATATTCCTCTTGTGTAAGAGCAGCTTGGCTACGAAAGCAGCAACGACATTTTTTGTTTTTATTAAGTTCAAATAGCTTTAACCGTGTCAGAAATACTCAGCCAATCCAAGCCAGCCACCAAAATCCAGGGAAGATACCTAGCGGCCTACGAAACTTTCCTATAGTAAGTAGTAAGACCATAAACCGGAATCAAAAAGTGATATCTGTAATGTGCTGAAGACTCTGTCATCTACTTTGAGCATCAAACTTGAAGATTCGGAAGTAAAGGATATCTACAGAACTAGCGCTAGAAAAGACGCTACGAGACCCATAGTGGTCGATTTCTGTAGCATTATAAAGAAAGATAGCGTGCTGCGGGCCGTAAAAGATTTTAATAAGAATAAATCTAACGATGACAAACTGAACACCCTTCATCTAAATGTCGTAGGACCTAAAAAGGGCGTATTTATTTCGGAAACACTAACACACAAGACACAGCAAATATTTTACAAGGCTCGTGAATTTGCTAAGGAGTTCAACTATATGTATTGCTGGTCATCGCGTGGATTAATTTATCTTCGTAAAGCAGAAAATCTGCCGTATGTACGCGTTACGTGTGAAAGTGACATTGAAAAGCTTAAATCTACAAAATGACTCTATTATAACTCTGTTCCAACTATAAAGAAAGTTTTAGGTAGACTCATAAGCATATCTATGGTCATCAGTTGTATTGTATCTCTCTTAATTTCTTTCAAAATAACTTCTGTCTTTAACACACGTTACATTATAACCACATTCAACAATTCTACACACACATACACATCAAAAACACACATAAAACTCAATATTATTCCAACACTCACACCAGATATACATATATGTTCGTTATCAAAATCTGAACTAGTAAAACAATTGCGCGGGTACCCAATTTCACAAAGCATAATTAAATACGGCTTAAATCATATTATAGGGACTTTCTTTTGTCGGTTTTGCGAAAGCTCTATCTTTCAGTATCGTATTGGAATTGATAATTTATTTATTTCTATCAAAATTTGATTCTATAAATGACATAAATAATGATCTTGATGATTTTCTTACTTGTAACGCTGTACTTACAGATACTCTAAACTGCCATAAACATTGCCCTGCTTCTGCAAATCAGCTTCGTATAATAACACAAAATATACGGAGTATTGGCTGTAATATGCCTGGATTCATTGCTCTTCTCAATGATCTAAAGTTTGAATGTGACATTATTATTCTAACCGAGTGTTGGCTATCATGTGCGCCTATCATCCCTACACTAGTGGGCTATAATTCATATGCCAACAAAACGTTCAACAATCAGAATGATGGGGTTGTCATCTACTTCAAAGACAACCTGAATATTAAAATACAAGAACCGTTATTTAAAGAGGGAAATAGTTTGCTCATCAAGTATGGTGATGACACTGCCATAGTCGCTATATATCGCTCACCTTCATATAAAAAGCTCGATAACTTCTTAGCATCCCTGAGCGAGTCAATTCAGGAGATCTCTGCCTTTAAAAATATCATTGTAGCGGGTGACATCAATATCGATATTAATCCAGAGAATAATTATCCAGATGCTGAACCATACCTAAATATTTTAGCCTCTTACGGTCTACTTATTGGCCATACCTTTGTTACGAGAGACGCTAGTCGCACATGCTTGGATCATGTTCTAGTTAAAACTAAGAAGGAATTCCTTACAATTGTTCTTCACTCTACAGTTACAGATCACAAGGCTGTCCTTTTTTGCCTGGATCTCGAACAGAAGAAGATCGTAGTCCCACCTAGTACCTATAGTAGAATAAATTTCCAGGGATTTGCAGATGATCTAATTAATATAAATTTTGCATACATATACCAAATAAATGATCCCAACACAGCTCTAGATGAATTTATTGGATTGATACAGACCGTACTGGATAAAAACAAGACAACCCATAAGGTACCTTCAAATAAACGGATCATCAAAGCATGGCTAACGCCTGGTCTGCTAAAATGTCTACGAAATAGGGACAATTTACATAAAAAGTTTATGTCAAACCCAGAGAATGAGACCTTAAAAGTAACCTACCACAGGTACAGAAATTTCTGCAACAACCTATTAAAGAAAGTTAAGAGAAATTACGAAAAGTCTTTATTTAATAAAGCCGGATTAAACAGCAAGGAAATTTGGAAAGCCATAAAAACAATAACATCTACTACTAAAACAAAAAATCAACCAAATGAATTATTAAAAATAGAAAAATCAGCTAAAGACTCGATAGAATTTGTTAATGAATACTTTGTCAATGTCGGTAAAAAGTTAGCAGAAAATATAGAAAATCAGGAAACAATTCAGGAGAGCGTCATGTCAGTCAGTAGATCAGACTCGCTCATCCTAATTAGTACGGACACTGATGAGGTAAATAGACTTGTCATGCAGCTTAAAGATAAATGCTCAGTAGGTTGGTACAATATCCCGAACAAAATCTTAAAGCAAAATAACAAAATCATAGTACCTTATCTGTCCTACATATTTAATCTCTGTTTGGATACTGGTATTTTCCCTGATGCTTTGAAGAGGTCAGTAGTGATTCCTATTCACAAGGGTGGTGATCGGGACCGTGCCGACTGCTATAGACCTATCTCGATTCTCCCATCCATATCTAAAATCTTGGAACGTATAATAAACAACCGATTAATGAACTTTTTAGAAAGCAACAACATCTTGTCAGAGAGACAGTTTGGTTTTCGTTCCAAAAAATCTACCTCCGATGCTGTTCATGCAGTCACTGACTTCATAACTGAGGCCTTGGATGGAGGAGAGAGATGTTTGGGGATTTTTCTTGATCTGGCCAAGGCGTTCGATACGGTTTCGATCCCACTACTTGTATCTAAGCTTGATTCTCTTGGTGTAAGGGGTAACCAACTCAATCTTTTCAAAAGCTACCTATCTGATAGAAAGCAAAGCGTAAAAATAGGTGAATATATGAGCACTACCCAGCCAGTAGAGTGGGGGGTACCTCAAGGCAGCATTCTTGGACCGACTCTATTCTTGATATATATTAATGAACTTTGCAGCCTTAAACTTCCCGATGGCAACATAGTAACTTATGCTGACGATACCGTTCTGCTTTTCAAAGGAAGAAATTGGACACAAGTTTTTGAAAACGCACAAAACGGTTTTAATATAATATCGAAATGGCTGCAGCATAATATTTTAACCTTAAACGCCGATAAAACTAAATATTTGACCTTCTCTATAAACAACACGACCCAACCTTCTGCTGGTTTTAATTTGACCTCACATATATGTAAAGATGAAACTAACTGCTCATGTAAAACCTTAGAAAGAACCCCTACAATCAAATATTTAGGCATAACATTGGATCGGAACTTAAATTTTAAAAAACATATACAAACTCTAAGTGGCAAAGTCCGCAAACTAATATATATATTTAAAAATTTGAGACACGTTACCAATGCATCACTACTAAAAAATATTTATTTCGCTCTATGCGAATCTCTTTTGAGATATTGCATAACATGTTGGGGAGGTGCAAATAAGGGAACTCTTTTGTCACTGGAGCGTGCTCAACGTGCTGTTTTAAAGGTCTGCACCTTTAAACCCAGGATCTTTCCGACCGAAGAACTTTATCATTTCTGTGACGTTTTGACTGTTAGACAACTTTTTATTCAGAATATTCTGCTAAAACAACACCAAACTCTTGAGTTGTATACTCTACCTAGTTCTAAAAGGCGAAAAGATAAAGTTTTTATAACCACCTCAACAAAGACAAGATTTATGCAGAGATTTTTTAAATTTCTAGGGCCCTATCTATACAATAAAACCTGCAATATTGTGTATATATATCCTAAACCAAATTTTGAATGCAAAAAGCTTATTTATAAGTGGTTAAGATCGATGAATTATGACGACACAGAAAATTTCATCGCCATTTCACAATAATAAGGATAACAAAATAAATAAAATGGTACAATCAATACTTGATAAATACATATTTGATAATTATATTTTAGGTGCACATACTTACGTATTTTTTAGAAATGATGGTAAAAATACAGAAATATTCATAACACACCTCACTTCACATACATCCACTACACTTTCTCATCTCACACACCCATATTTACACTCACAAATACTCACACACACCCAAATACTAACTATTTTAGGCACTAAATGACGAATTTTAAACTTTAAATTACCTTTTTTAAGTTTTAGATAGCTGCATTACATTGAAACTGTAAAAGTACTTGATTTGGTCTGCTAATTTTTCTTCGTTCATATCATTAGGGGAAGAGCCTCGCTACTTATCCCAAAACACAGGGGAAACCCTACCTTGGGGAGTATCGACTCTGATGTTATTTTTGCTTATTACCAACACCTATTCTCATAAACATATGATGTATCTATCTTTAGTTAAGTTTATATAACATGAAACTGTACCTTTCTTATTTTGTATTCTTTTGTAATTTCTGTAATTTTTGTGAAATGTTTATTATTGAATAAATCAAATTATTGAATATTTATTGAAAGTGGAAAATTCATATGAAAATAATATACAATCGCTGACCTTATACAAGAAAATGTTAATGAAGAAATTAACTTACCAATACTATAACAAAAACGATTAGGTAGGTACTTATAACTTTGACAATTGTAATTTCACCAATTGTAATTTTTATTAACTAATAAGACTGTATTTGAAATAAAATAGAATATTATTAGAAGTTTGGCTGCATCTATTTATTTCCTCGCAAGTGAGTTGAAAAACGTCGTATTATGTGTGCATTGATTATTACACCCTTGGCTATCTTAACGAGGCGGTATTATACGAAATAATACCGCCTCGTGTGCAATAATCAACTTTCTACATTTGTATAAATTTTCAATGTATCAATTTTCGATAAATTATGACATTCAAATTTCGAACAAGGACGCCCGCCTGCGTGCCGCCCCTAGTTTGTCTGTGAAGTTGGTACTACTGAACAAGCTAAACAAGTGCTGAGCAATTATCAATGCCACAATGCCGGTCGAACATGCGGTTCCTTAACACATCAAAGAGAGCTTATGATATGTGTGTGTAGATAACTAGTGTTGTAAATGTACATAATTAGGTATTATGTATCAGTCACATAAACTACTATTATGAACCGATATACGGTTAGAATTTGAATCAGAATATTTAAGCTTCTTACTTTTCTGTATTTCCTCAAACATGCAAATAGGATAAATCTGCAGAATTCTGCAAAATGGATATACCCAGAATGTACTTAGAGTACAGTGAATTTCCTTGTGGAACTCGATCTCGATGGGTATTTAGAGCAGTTTTCAATAGATTCCGAAAAAAAAAAAATTGGTACCTTTCCTCCTTAACTTCCCAAACTTATAAATAGTATGCCAAATAAAAAAAAAAGTTAAGTCAAATTTTAAAATTAATTCAAAGCATTTTTGCTTTCTATTCATTTTGTGATTGTTGACGTAGCTTTCTTAGTGCCACAAACTCATAGAAATATATATATAGAGTTGTCAAAGAAGGAACACATTTCTGATACTGTCTTTAGGATAAAAGCCACGAAATTTCGAAATACACGTCAACAAGCGGAAAATGATTATATTGCTAGGTAAAGCTTTTTTAGGATTGATTTTATACTTTGACCTACCTTTTATAAATTAGCTGATAAAAGTTCGTGCAGAGTAGTAATAACTCGTATGTTTACAACAATAATCGAAGAGCAGTCTTCCAAAGACCGACCATAGATCTAAACGGAAATGCACTGTACCTAATTATACGTAGGTTATGGTTTGTAAGTATAAGATATTTTCCGAATATTTTGTAAAAATGCTTTACCTTAGATACCTATTCAACGTCTGAGTTTTTAATGCTGTTTTTCATCTCGACTTAGAGGAAAAATAAGTATAAGAGTTGATTTATTTCCCCGCAATTAAAAGTGCGCGCTTGTCACATGCTATCATTGAGTTAGTACCTACCTTTATTACATTTTTTTGGGTCATAGGTACATGAGACGAATCACAGTAAAGGACGATGAACTTTGGTAAATAAATAGGCTATTTACATCTACATACATTCATTAATTTTTGCTATGCTAATGCCATCATGACTGTGTTGTGAACTCAAGCAAACAGCCATCATCGTTAGCTAAGTAATTATGCATAGAGATCGCTCGAGCAGAGGTGCTATCGGTTTTTAAACTATTAAAATGTTAACTCAACGCAGTTTCTCCATTTTACCATCAGCAGCGGTCGCTCAAGCACGCCGCCTGCGATAGAGTTTCAAACTTATAAAAACAACAAAAATATGTGGAAGGTTGTCTTCTACTTGGCGTGGGCGCATGCCTACTGTGAGGACTTAGGACCTCTTGTCACTACATCTCTTGGGCAAATGCGAGGTTATTATCTAGAGACTCGGGATAAAAGAAAAATTGCCGGGTTTACCAGTATACCGTACGCCGAGCCACCGCTGGGAGATCTCAGGTTCAAGGTAAGTACATTAGGGGGCGTCCATTAACTACGTGAGGCGTATTTGTCGATTTGTTGACCGGTGTGGCGCCAATTCGCGGGTCTACTGTGAAGCTTTGCGGCGTTCGGATAACCACGATAAAAAATATTGTTTCAGAATTTGGCATATGCTAATCAATAAAACCCCCCTCCCCCAAGTGAGATTTGGTGAGATTCGGCTTGACACCCCTTCCCGCCCCCTAGCGTGACTGAATACTTGACGTAATTAATGGATGCCCCCTTATGTAATGTAATTACTAAGTCAACATTATCTCCGATTGCCATGTCGAGGATGATGGTAGTTGGTACCTTTAATATTATTACTATTGTGTATATAATATAATATATATATAATAATATATAATAATTATATATATAATATATAATAATATTTCTTTACGTTTATTTCATCTGTCATTTCCGTCCTAAGATGTGCCTATGTTTCTGGGCTTTTGTCGTTGGTTACATTTACGATAATGTAACTAATTTGTCAAAAAGCTTGAAATAGGTATGATTTAGTAAGTTGTTTTTACCTACATTCATAAAAATTACATACCTATGCGGCGATATTGAATTGATTTGCTCTGCGAAAGACATTATGTGTCCTCATTTATTTTCTCCGTTACCTATTCAGTTGATTTGATGATAGATACCGTTACAATAGTAATAGGTAACTCTGGTAATGTAACACGGTGGTTTTGAGTTATCTGCATTCTTTAGGGAGTGAAATAGGTGGGTAATTCGTTTTCTGTGTTCTGCATTTAGGGATCCTCAAACGCAATGTTTTTCTAATCCCGAAAAAAAATTAGCGGTGTTATATTATATTTTTGAAGCGTCTGGCTGTATGTATGTCAGCTTTTCTGTGTATTTGTTTGGGGGAGGGTGTCTGTCCACGGCACCCTAGCGATCAAACAGGTGATTTTAATGTTAATGTTTTCTGTAAATGGTATAAGACTTCCCTTAGTTTTCCTAAGTTATTTTATTTAAACGGTTCTGTGATTTGAAACTTATTAGTGGAAAGGAAACGTATACTTACCAAATTTATGCCGTAAGGTTTCTATCCAGCTACATCTTACAATTAGTAAGCGATCACCAAATTGTGTTTGGATAAATGATCACCAAACTTCTTTTTATATTTTGTGTACAGTATTTTTGTTGTTCTTACATGTTCAACCTAACACGAAGGATAAAGGGGGCTTCGCTTCGTTCACCCCCTTTACCCTACACCTAAGCTACCGCAGTATTTTGCCCTGATATTTTCTGCAACTTTTGGTGATCATTTACCCATGATGGGTAGAAAAAATATATTTTGATGGTCGTTTAAATGGTCTCTCTTATATATTCTGTGATCCAGTCCTGTTATTGATAGACGCCATCTAGAGTACTGAATAAAGATTGTATTGGAGAGAACAACATAAAATTTGCCTTAAATTTTATTTAAAAAAAAAGAAACTTTTCCCGCAAGCAGGAAACGGTTGTACCGGGGGTGTTTTTTATTTTTATTTACATTTATCAATATTGGTACAATTGTTATGATATATAAAAGACATGCGCTCTTATGTGGCATTGGTCTATTTAGTCCAGATAGTTAGTTTATTGCTCGAATTAAAAACGCTAACACCAAAGCTATACAAATTCTTTAAACTAAACCAGGAAGACCTTGTTTAAAAAATGACCTTTCCGGCAAAGGCTGACGTGTAAGTACTACCTGGGCAAATTAAGTAGGCACCTGGCTACGATGCAATTGCCTTAAGAGCGCCGTAATGACGTCACCATCCAGGTGACCACTTAATTCGCCTGTCTTATTGTCTAGTACATGATTGTACAATAGTTGAGATTAAATATTTATATTTATAGAGACTTTTTCCTTCGTCTTAACCTTGAAATATTTAGTGAACATTTCTTGCAATCAATGATCGCGTGTAGGCTTTGCTTGTAGTGGATACGAGTATACATGGAATACAACGCGAGCTCGTGAATGACAAGAATTATAGACGTGTCTGCTGTACTAATAACTGTATAACTAGGAGGCATCATCGGAGCTGGTAATACAGGTTTCAAATTTAAATGGTTAAGCAATAATGGGTTTGATTAAATTTAAGCCGCTACAAATTCATTCCATTAGTCAATGGCTAGTCTTTTCAGTATATTAGTCACCAGTGATATTATATTAGTCACCAGTTCCAGGAAATTAAACAACATGAACTTAATAAAATAATCGACATGTCAACTTAACTCGCCCTTCGTGTTAAGTTAACACTTTAACTTAGTACTCTTTATTTTAAAGGTAACTGTATCCCACCACCACCAACGTACCCACATACATATTATCTACCTATTGGCATTTGGCAGCCAATGAATTTTCATAGGATGCCTGCTTACTACCTACACCATATTTTCCTCATAGATTTATACGAATGTACCTACTCCGTTAAGTAGGTAGGTATTTACAGACAGACAGTTGCACAAAAATATTAAATTGTAGGTATAAGTTTTTTTTCATTGCCTAGATATACATATGGGTTTGCCCTAGATTTATTATCTAACAAAGAATATTGAATGCATACCCAATTTCAATATTAAATATGCCTTGTTACTTTGTCACACGAATCGGTTCAGCCACTCGGGCTAAAATTAAGGTTTGTTACCTTTTTACCTCTATATGAAGTTAGACAGATTCATCATCATGCATGCTGCTGAAAAATAGTTACTAGATCCTTTAGATAAAGGTTATGTTATGTTTGTTAAGATTTGCTGCAATTTTAACACCTATAGGCTTTAATAATATTGCAGCAAATCGAATTTATAACTCTGTCATGCTGCATGACAAACAGCGATAAAATTTACAATTACCTAGATACTTAGGTAGGCACTTACATATATTACGTACCTATAACACTAACAGTATATAATATATTCTAACTAACTTAAGATTAGATCCGTATCTATATATATAGTTTCGAGTATGTTTATACTAATAGGTTTTTTAATGCAAAAAATATCATGATATCGTAAATTCCAATAAGATGTAACGAATACTGGTTGAAACTACATATCCAAGCAAAGGCTTTTAGTAAAATATCCGATCATGGTCTTTATATGACATTCCTTAGAAATTGCGAAATTGATTAATCGAGCCTCCGTTAGCGCAACAGATTTTACTCTTGATACTTTAGAATGGGACTATGAACAGAAATTGTAAGAGATGTCACATATTGAAATCGGGTGATAATTAATAAAATTGGTATTCCGTGCCACCACAGAACGCTGTGAGGGATTTGGGAATCTCTGAAGTCTTCAGTTTTAAAAATTAACTAATCTAGGAACATGGCACCTATAATAATAATAATAATAATAATATCTTGGACACTATTTACACACATTGATATAGCCCGAAACTAGGATTCCCTGTATCTTGGATACTAGACAACGATTCACATACTTATATAGATAAACATTATACTTAGATAGATAAAAAACCATGACTACGGTACAAACATCCGCTCTCATCAAACAAATATTTGCCCCCACCGGGACTCGAACCCAGGACCCTTGGCTTCGTAGGCAGGGTCACTGCCGACTCGGCCATTCGGGTCGTCAACCACTTGTCAAGATGAATCAAATGAGCTCAAACTCGATTGGGTTGCGTCGTTTTGTTACAGGGTTCCCATGGCCACCTTCTGGTTCCATTATCAGATCAGCTCCATGTCTTAAAAATATTGTATAGGACCAAAGGACATGTCAAGACGAATACAACGTGCCCAAACTCTATAGGGCTCCGTCGTTTTATTACAGAGTTCCCAGGGCCACCTTCCAGCTCCATCATCAGGTCAGCTCCATGTTATCGAAAAATTGTATGATGACAATACAATAGTTCGATTTTACACATGCATGCGAAATTTCATCTCAAGATTTGACCCGAACATACATACAACATACATTGCAAGTTAAATAGAAGCTTTTAAAATTCTCTCATGGTCAAATGCATATACTGCTCAAATAAAGTGCCGCTTAAACGTCATTAGACTATCATTTACTTATGATCATATCATAGTAATTTCTCTCTCACTCACCTTTAATGAGTAGTGTGAAAGATAATTATATGTCTTCATTCATATGAACACAAGGTCAAAGTTAAAGTCAAAGTACTTTATTACTGTAGATATTTAGTTATAGACGACCCTAATGGCCGAGTCGGCAGTGACCCTGCCTACGAAGCCAAGGGTCCTGGGTTCGAGTCCCGGTGGGTGCAAATATTTGTTTGATGAGAACGGAGATTGTACCCTAATTAATCTGTGCCCTAGTCATGGTTTTTTATCTATCTAAGTATAATATTTATCTATATAAGTATGTGTATCGTTGTCTAGTACCCAAGATACACGGAATCCTAGTTTGGGACTAAATCAATGTGAGTAAATAGTGTCGAAGGTATTTTTATTATTAGATATATTTAGCAAACGTCATTTTATGCCTCTTCTCTACATTGGACCACTGTGGGAGAAGCGTCACTAGTCAGTAGTCACTTTCCATTACCTGTACATAAGCGCAGTAATTCCCTCCAACGTCGCCCAGCGCTCTTAATTCGTGGCGCGAGGTATACCACTTCGTGAGACAGTGTCTGTCGGTGAAGCGTCTGTGCATCCGGGCCTCCGTCTAACAGGCATAACAAATTCATAGGAAGATTCAACTCAGGCCGAATCGATAAAACAAATAATAATTAAACAACAGACAAAACTAAAAAAAAAACGTCTTAGATCAAAACCCCTATTCAATTAACAATCGCCGTATCCAGTCCACCAAAGCATGCTTCCCGAGAGCAAATGCATGAGTTACAAAATAAAAAAACGCCCAAGCACGAGTTGGACTCGCGCACCGAGGGTTCCGCACAAATCGCATTTTATTGTGAAGGAACTACCAATTTACCGTGGAAACAAATATAATGATCACCAAAACATTTTTTCCCTACCCAAAATGGAAAAATGAACACCAAAAGTTGCAAAAAATATCAGGGCAAAATACTGCGGTAGCTTAGGTGAAGGGTAAAGGGGGTGAGCGAAGCGAAGTTGCATTTTGCCACTGGTGCATAATTATGCTTGAGCTCTTTCTGCGTATTTACTTTTACTCAGATTATAAGTTTAGTTTTAAGTTTCTAGTTTTAGGAAATGGTGTGAGCTGAAAACCAGCGTTACGAGCAGCTCACTGCTACACGTAACACATGCTGAGCTCAAACCATTTTGGCATCTAAAAACCTCAACCCCGAACTGTACTATGGTTTCTTTTTCTTTCTGTATATCCTTGTGTTTATTTGTCAAATAAATATATTTCTATTTCTATTTCTTTATCCTTCGTGTTAGGTTGAACATGTAAGAACAACAAAAAATACTTAAAACATAAACTTAAGTACACAAAACATAAATGAAGTTTGGTGATCACTTATCCAAACACAATTTGGTGGACATTTATCCATTCTGGCAGTCATTTCGAATTTATTGGTAGTAAAATAGGTGCGTTTTTGGTAATCGTTTAAACATAAGCCATTTACCGTTAATAGATTTTTTCATTTGCTCAAGGTATATAATATGTACTTTGCTTGGTGCCTGTATTATTAGGACGCTTCATAACTTATTTTAGGTCAGCGGGAAGTACCATAAAGGTTTTCATACCCTTGCGAATATCAAGAAATTTCATCAAAATTGTGCTTGGCGGGCGGTATATTTTCATACATATATGGCGGTATATTTTGATTGCGTTAACTTACATGGCGGTATATATGTTTGTTTTTAACAGCTTTACCCAGAACCTAAGATTGCATAACCGATATCAAACCAGTAGCACTACCACAAACATGTGGCAAGCCGCGAGATCTGCGATCATAATTGAATGAATTTAATATGGTTTGTTATATCCCGGTGGGTGTTTCAACAAGTCTCTTGTATTCTCCCCCTTTAATTTATAAAATCTTGTGGTGTTCATTATTTGTAAGGGCAACAGAAATACAAATTCTATGAAAATTTTATATTCGTAGAATTCGTTTCATGAAATACCACCCCCTGGACGGACAGACGGATAGGGGGGCTTAGCTCATACATGATGACGCGATTAATAAACACCTTACCTCCCGACATTAGAGACTCGATCAGTCAAACTAATATCAAAGCTAAACTCAAATCACACTTTCCAGAAAAACTAGAAAGACGGAATAGTTCTTGAGAAATGTACCTACTAATTATATTGAATTTTAAAATTATGTTTTTGAATGTCATGAATACTATTGAATATTATGTAATTGATTTATTAATGATGTAATTGAATATTTAAAATAATGCTATTGCTAACTTAAATATGATAATTAATGAGTAGATCACACCACACACAAACCCCAGTGGTTTAAGTGGTGTTCCCATAATGAGTAACTATGTAAAATTTTGTGTCAATAAATAAATAAATAAATAGTAATAAGGTCCCGTTTGGCACCCTTCGGGTACGGAACCCAAGAGTCTCTTTTTAAAACCCTTTCATCAGGTCCACTTGCAACTAAATAACCTCGCGCAACAAATCTAAGGAATGGAAATTTCGTAGACTCCTAGTTTTTAGGGTTCCATACCCGAAGGGTCCAATTGGAGCCCTATTGCTCTCACTCACGTGTCCGTCCGTCCGTCATCTGTCACACAGGTTCAGCCAAACGATTAAAGCTGCAGTCTTCCAATTTTCACAGTAAAAACATCTTGTTGGGCCAAAGCCACACAAATTGTCAAAAACATACGTCACGCCTTTTCCCATACGGGATGGCAGAGGCATAATTGTGCCCACTTTTAGCCACTATTTTATGCTTCATGTTTTTAAGGGGGGCTTCCATACAGCTCAAGGGGAGCCGAAAAAAAACCTGCGCCATCGAGTGTGGAAGATAAAAAAATACCATATTTTTATCTTAAAACATATTGGAAAACAAAGGAATGAGAAGCCTCCAAAGTTAGCTTGTTTTTCTAAAAAAAAATACCGAGGAAATTTTAAACTTCCCCATAAACCTTAAAACTACGTATATTTTGCTAACAAATACCTACTTACCAATACATTGATAAATCTGATTTTTTCGTTGAATTTCCTGCATTTTTAGGCTTTTAAGCTACATTTGATTCATGACACGCACTTGGCCGGCTTTTTTACTATATCATTAAGAAACTCTGTATCATTTGTAGTGGACTAACGACATTACAATGCAATGATATGTTTGTTACAAAAGGTGGAGCATTCGCTTTTTTACTTTCGAGTTGAACGAAGTGAAAATTAATGAAAATTAGTAAGCGTAAAAAAAAAACGTGTTTGAGATTTTGTTGGTGATAGGTTTCTATCGTTAACATAGTCCGAAAAAGTGAAAAAAAACAACAAATGTGTAGGTATGCGTGTATGTGCGTGTGTATGTATGTATTTATGTATGTTTGTATTTATGTATGTTTGGATGGATGTTTTACGTTGTCAGCTCTAGAGCCTAAACCACTAAACCGGATTGGATGAAATTTGTATTGGGGGATATTTTGTAAATATCTAGGACTTTTTGTTTGTTTTTGGATAACTTGATTATTTAAGGTACCAGTCATACAAATCAAACACATTTATTGAATTAATTCAAAAACGGGACCAACGATTTTTTTCAAAGTTCTCGTCGTGGTATCTCTTAATATCATCTATAACATGGCATACTCGGTTATTACCGCAAATCTCTAAAAATGGTAGCTCCCATACAATATGCACACAGTGCCATATATCCCGTACATTGCGGGGCGGGGGGAAAATGCTCATAGTGCGGGGAATGGTTAAAGTAGGAAGGAGTTGTTTTATATGGTGGAGTGGTTTTTAGGGACATCATTCTGAAAAACTTTTAGTATGGTGCCGACTTGATGAGAGCAACTTTATTTTCTCTCCAAACCAAACTCCACCATGTATCTCAGGTGAGCGCTAGGCCCGATATGTACTGAGATAAGAAAAATAAAGTTGCTCTGATCACGTCGGTTCCATAGTTAAAGATGTTCAGAATGATGTCCCTAACAACCACTCCACCATACAAAACAACTCCTTTCTACTTTAACCATGCCCCGCACTACCTTTCTGTTAGACCCTGTATAGTTTATCTTAGAACTTCTTAAAACGTCTCCTAAACGCCTGCACACAAATATCCACAAACTATTATTTAAATAACAACACCGAAAGCATCATGCGAGAAAGTTAGTACAGGGTGGCCTGTACAATTTATTTTTGTTATGGTTTGTACATTATACGGACGTTCTAATATGATGGAAAACATCGCGAGGAAACCGCAAAATTTTCAAAATTATTCACTCGACAATGGCAATTCGGCCAGGCCGCAGCAGGTGACTAAAGTCGCTAACCCCAAAGTACTTTCGCTGTGCATCGAGCGGCCGCATGTGGCTGGTAAAGTCGACTGTAATGGTCTGAGCCGAAGGCATGTCGAAGGCAATTCGTTCTATGAGTAGTTTGGTTGACTCGGTTGGCGCTGCGCTCGATACAATGAATGTAAATAAAAATAAAAATTTAAACCAACCCGACACATTACTGAAACTTTACGGCTAAAATTTGGTTCTCTTATTTCCTATTTAAGCTGATTACTTTTGACCCGCTGAACCGATTTTAACAAAATATTTCTAAGAACCACCATTAAAATTGCTCGTCCGACCGCTATTCCTCGTTAAGCTGATAACTTTCTAACTAATGGACTGAGATCACAAAAACATATAAGAACCATAGTCTACTTAGGAATTATTATAGGAAGGTAGGTAAATAATGTATGCAATTACAAAATACCGCATTAAAATCCCTCCACCTGTTTGATCGCTAGAGTGCCATAGACGGACACATAGACGCTTCAAACATATAACACCCCTCTTTTTCGTCGGGGGTTAAAGACCAAATTGATTTTGCTGGTCGATGTGACTGACGACGACTTGGCGCCGGCGAAAATACCCTATGGGTGATCGATCGATCGATGGAGTTCGAGTTGACCGAACATTGTCTGTGTTCTTGCTTGACGTTTGTGTTTTGTTTCTTGTGGACTATATTGTCTATGCTTTTTTCATTTTTTTCCTAAAAATGGCGGTTAGGCGCATGGTAGCTGGGAAGGATTATATTTACTTTTTAGGGTTCGGTACCCGAAGGGTTCCAAACGGGACCCTATTACTAAGACTCCGCTGTCCGTCCGTCCGTCTGTCACCAGGCTGTATCTCACGAACCGTGATAGTTAGACAGTTGAAATTTTCACAGATGATGTATTTATGTTGCCGCTATAACAACAAATACTAAAAAACAGGATAAAAGAAATATTTAAGGGGGCTCCCATACAACAATTCTTTCAATACCACATACAAACTTATGGATGCACCTGGTTACGTACATGGAGTGTGAAAGTACTAACTTTGTAAACAATATTTTGCTGTGTAAAATCCAAACTATTCACTCCACACCATCGCTTACATTGAACGGTGGTACGGAACCCTTCGTGCGCGATTTAGACTCGCACTTGACAGGTTTTTTCTTTCTTGGTAAGAGCAACAGAAGAGATCTAGCTGGTTTTTGAATATTTTTTTTATCGTTTCTATCATTGATTACCAAATAATATCTAATTCTACTTACAGCTCGTGGAGCCAGTGCAACCATGGGAAGGGATCCTCAATGCCTCTCGGGAAAGCCCTCTCTGTGTTCAACGGAACCCGTACACGCGGCAGGAGGAGATCGTCGGGCAAGAAGATTGCTTGTATCTGAACCTTTACACTCCTAAATTGAATTATGTACGTACATTGATATATTGAAATACTTCCTACCGGTTCCGACCGATATTAGGGTTTTGTTTCGTTTATCCTGTTAAAAGTAAGAAAACGGTCTCCGACGTTTGGGGGTTAGGGCCTTCCGTCCCCTTATCGACACTCTGACCTAGTTTATAGAGGATTTCTTCACGATTGTAAAGTAAATCGTACCACTCTCATTACAAGGTTACATACTCGGTTTTTAAATCAAAATTACATTAGACAATACTCTAATCTCAAAATGGGTAACATTGCAAAATTGTAAATTCGTATTTCAGCTGAGTAGGTAACCCAAAGCCCCGCTCGCAACCTTATTCCGCTGGTTGAGCACATATATATATATATATATATATATATATATATATATATATATATATATATATACGTTCTAACCCTAACCAAACTAAACTTTCCTACAGTTTTCGGCTTTTCGCACAATTATTTTTGTTCCATTTCAGTATTTTAATCCCCTCCTCTTCCCCCCTTAGTGGCGGACCCGGGACCGCCCGCCCCATTAAACCACTATTGAAGCTGGGCACTCACGGTGATTTGAACTGATGAAAATGGACTGATGAAATCAATTGGATGAAGGCAAAAAGATTTCCCCAAATCTGCGAAATGTTTTTCGAGAGTTGGACGTACGTCGTTATGTGTAAGCATGAGTGACTGTTATATGACACGCCCAACCGGCATGACAATTTTTTCAACCATTCCTTCCATTTTTTAGTGATGAGATGGCAACAAACAGCGGCCGCAATATTTCCAAGTTTGAATACGAATCCATTTTTTCAATAACGCCGTGAGAAATTGGCTAGCCCGATATATAGTAACAAAAGCCTGCGAGTGCCCCGTTCGATCGAAAAATGGAAGCCACTTTGACGCCAGTTGAGTGGAGAACTCCTTTTGCCTTCATCCAATTGTCGTCAGTCCCATTTCATCAGTCCAATTCAACGTGAGTACCATAAAGATGCTTATGAAACCGAGACGCCGCGAGCGAACCAGCTGTTTGCGGCCATATTGCTTTCAGTGTTGCCGAAGTACGGCAATTGCCGTATCGTACGGAAATTCTGTCTAAAAAAGACGATTCGCACGGTGCACGGCAAGGCATTTACTACCGTGCGTAATAATACGGCAATTCGGCGATCGCACCCATAATGTAAAACATTGACCCATCAGAACGCAAAACGACGATCATGAGATCTCTTTTGCACGCGTTGAATTTGTATTTCGTATCAGTAAAGAGCGGGCGTCGACGGCTGTATATCCAGTAGCACAGCACAGTATTTTTCAAGCAACCTATAGGATAGACATCTTCTGCTTCACGTCAGTGGAGTTAGTTTGTTTTGTTAACGTTTTTTCTTCTTCGTGATTATAAAGTCAAAGAAAGGATGTCCTCAACCTCAGAGGATGATGCTGGGCCTTTCACCCCCAAAAAGCAAGAAAGGCAAAGGCAGAGCCCAATACTATAGTCACCAGTGGGAGTGGCAAATAAAACATATAAGTTATAGAAAGCTATATTTTTATTTAATTTTATCAATAGAGAAGCCTAAGTCCCGAAATATATATACATATATATTTTGAGACATAAAAACATAAAAGGCCTCTCTTTTGCACATTTTATTTTATTTAGTATTGTTTTTTTTTTAACGTAACGTGAAACGGTATGTGTTTTAAAGTACCCATCAGCAGAAGTGACGTCACTTAATTTAATTGTCAAAATCATGACACTTGAAAGTGTGTACGGCAATTTTAGGGCAAATCCGGCAATCCGGCTGTTTTCGTACGGCAGCCTCGGGATTTACCAACGGCAACATTGATTGCTTTGGCCAATCAATTTAGTCCCTCGCCTGCGCTAATAGCGACTGCATGCCGATATTGTGACGAAAAACATTCAAAAATGCCGGGTTGCGTGTTTAAGAACGAGTCTACGATCAATTCGAGGAAAAAAGATGGAATTGTCAGCGGTAAGTAAGCAAAATATCAACTAACCAAAACTTTATTTTCTATGTATGTTATGTACCCACCCGACATTTTGCATAAAAATAACAGATTATTAGATTAATTCCTTAGAATCTGGTGGTAGGTATCTACGAGTGAGCAGTTCACAAGAGGCAAGTAAAACAGATTTTGGGCGGCTTGCACCTTACTTTTGACAGTCGCTGTATTTATAACAGTTTTTCAGTAATGTAATGCTATTGAATGTAAGTAGGGTCCATTTTGCATACCAAGATGGATGGATGCCGCGTAAATTCTCTGTTTGAAATATAGGTGTATGGTTTTCAAGTTTCACAACTCATATAGTTGGGTATATTTTATAGTCTAAGATTTTATGATATGTATCCCTTTATCTGACAACATCATCTTTGAAATGTGAAGAGTATGTTGTCAGCTTAACCACAAGGAGTAAACTTCCGCATCCTGAACTAATAACGCTAAAAGACGGTGGTTTGTGTTACTCTTCCGAGTATGTTTACCGAATATGACAGAATATCCCTCTACCGACATTACAATACCGACCGAAGCGAAGGCAAAGAAACTCACACAGATTGATTTTTAGATCTCTTTTAAAATTGGTTGTGCTTAACTAATACAATTATTATAGGAATAAATACTCACTAAATTATTAACATCGAGTTCTGTGTCCCGCAATTAAGTAATCTTGCACATTGTAATATACCTACTTAACTTTTTGGACTAAGTCCCTTTTACAAGGTTTTAAATTGCTCAAATGTCAATGGCAATGTCAAAATCTCCAGAGCAAGGAAAATTAATACTCACAAGGAGCTCCAGAGTTTGTTGTAGTAGAGAATACACTGACCCTTGTAATATACTTATTGCACAAAACAGTGAAAACAAAACAAATATAAAGGAAAGAACATGTACAAAGGCGAGCTTATCTCTAACAAGAGATTTCTTCCAGCAAACCTAGAATGGAGAGTAAAAAAAGAAACTAAAGGTAGAACTATGTGCACAACAATAAAAATGTTAATCAAAATAATGCTATAAATACCTATCAATATGTAACATATACTTAAAAGAATTGCTAACTTTCGCGGATCTTAACCGGGGCGCAACTAGTATGTGATAATTTTTAAGTTAACATTACAGCTAACGCTAAATTTGGAAAATGTTAAAAGGTTCTTGAGAACATAGATATTTTTGAAAATAAATTATAGTCCCCGTCACGAGAAGCTAGAAATGTTCCTTCCGTTGCAGCGTTCATGATAATCCGATCTCTTTCTAACCTATTCAAATTGCACATGAAAGAACAGGCTAATGATTTAATGATTTTATACTCCAATAATTTTGTACCTATTGAAAAAGTTTTCTATCGATAAATATATGTATGAAGACTATCTGTGTTTGACATATATGAAACCAAACTTAAGCGCCAAATCTTGCCCTATGTTAAAAATAATACAAAAATAAGTACAACTTAGGGAGCTTCATATTGAGTAGGTAACACATATTAGCTGTAATCAAACTGAAATAAAGGCGTTGTGCAAAGGAAAAAGGGTAAATAATTATAATTAGAGTGTTATTCTAATAAGAATAAATAACGTTAATTCTAACTAGAATATTATTATATTCTGCTATTGCAGACTCGTCAAAAACATTGATCGGTGCTCGAAGTCCTGAAATCCCTACACATCAGGACTCCTGATGTGTAGGGATTTCCGCAGCGGGACGCACCGATTCGGAGAAAGTATCAAAATGGCCGCCACATGCGACTGGTTAATGAAAATACTTAATAAGCACAGTCATTAACTCGATCAAATCAATATAATTATAATATCAATAATCAAATCAATATTGTTTGTTATATATATATATATATATTTATAATATAATCAGATCAACATATATCATTATATTACAATATGTATTTTAATTTAACAAACACTGGTTAATGTTAAACACTAACCGGCTTTCTCCCATGTCTCATCCATGTAATACATATATGTGCCCCTTTTGCTGTCTATATTGTTTGATTTTTCTCAAGTATGCTCGCCGCCATATTAGGTACGATATATATATTCTCTATCCATGAGCGCATTATTTCTTTGCTGTTATTTCTTTGCTATATATTTAAATTGAAAATGCTTCTTGCCCGCCTGAGAGTCGTTTAGCTAAAATTTCGTTATTCAACATCATCATTAACTGTTTTTTTTTGCCTTATCGCACTTTTATGAATGTTATCTACTTTTGGTGATACTTAATCTCACTTTTGGTGACTTTATTCCCTCATCGGATTTGTATTCTCTTATTATATTATACACAGAAGCTATGCTAATTCCGAGAATATTGTGCTGTTTTTAGTTACTTCTGTTTTGCATGGAAATTGATCAGACGGCCAAGTTTCTTTCAAGAACTTATAATGTTATTATATTTTTTTATATTATTCAATATTTTTCTCAGTACTCGTAAAATCCGTCACCTTTAAAAATATTATAGAAATGAACAAACAACAAAATATATATATATATATATATATATATATATATAGGTACTCGAAATAACCATTCTCTACTCTCCTTTTGAAACAATCAATCAAATAAGTGTATACTAGTGATGCAACGAATACTACTTTTACGAATACGAATATCTCGCCATGGTAACATAAAAATCTATTATTTGATGAATTTCTATTCTCTTAATAATTATAATTTACAATAGGCAATTTTTTATTTAATAAACATAATTTGTAGATTTTCTGGTTTTAGGCGATTTTTTTTTTCAGTCTGGGTGTTTCCAGCTGTTGAAAAATGTCTTTCCGAGGCGACTGAACATGGCTTCAGTGAAAAATATTTTTGGGAGAGTTTTTTCAGACTTGGAAAATAGACATCTCGCCAAATGCCTATGCACACGTCGTATTTTTACGTGCCGACGACCGACGCGCGTATTTGCCGAATACGAATATTCGGTAACTGTCAATTATTCGGCGATACGAATATTCGTATTCGTATTCGTTAAATCACTAGTGCATACCTTTTGAATTTTTTTTCGTTCCGAACTAATTTCCTTGGACATACCGGGTCCTGGATTCATTATAAGTTATAAGTATGTACTTAGTAAAACATTACAATAATACAATAATTAACAAAAAAATAATTTTCATTGATAAAAAATAACAACATCAACAATAACAAAAATAATCCATGATAACAACACAAACTGAGACGCATTCGAAACTCGAAATTCGAATAACAGCAGCGTGGACACCTGGTTCAAAACGGCGCGCGGCGACCAAAATGTTTATGTTCCATGAGTCGGACAGCTCCAGCGTGTTCCAGTACCACACAACATTAGACGACAGCGCTTTATATCGCTAAAATATAACCCGACCAAGTGAAATTGCTCGTTAGTTTCGTATTACACGTAGTTACTTTGAGTTGATTGAATTTGGGATTATTTGTTGTTGATTGAATTTGGCTACAAAACTTACTATTTACAAACATTCTAGCTTATCGTGACGGGGAGTATAACTACAGTTAATATCTCAATTTCTTTAAAAAGTTCTCCTAAGAAGTCTGCGTGTTTTCAATTATAAATTGCTCGAAAAGCTGTTTTCGGTAACGTCATCTAGTAAAGAAGATTGGTGGTAAATTTCTTTCTTCCAAATTCAGCTATACCTACATCACACTACTATACTACGCCTTAAAACTATTCATGGAGAAAGAAGTATTTACTTGTTTATTTCAGCAAGCATTTCATCAACCTTCCACATTAAACCAATAATTCACCTAATTCGAGTTTGGATTTTTGGAAGTTTGCGTGTTTGTGCCTCGCGCTAAAATGGCTGAACAGATTTGAATGAAATTTAGCTCAGACATTGTTTATGAGCTAGCTCAGACATTGTTTATTCAGGGGGGGAAAGGAGGAAGTTTGCTGTAGCGCTTTAAATGGAATGATTTCAATTTTTGAAATTAAAGAGAGGTCCTCACAGAACCACTAGTGATAGTATGGCACCGGGCCCATTTTGCCCATTTTTTAAACTAGGGGCTTTTTTACTCACCAAAAAGAAATGGTGATATCGCAGGAAAGAAGTACAGAGCTTTGCGATAAACCTATATGTCACCGTGAGATTGTCAAAACTGTTAATTTATAAACTAACGCGTTAGTTTGTAAGCTATCGACAAATTGTAAACCAGACGGATAGGGTCTAGAATTTACGTTTCTTTTGTTCTTTCTTGTCAACCTGACACGAAGACTATTCGGGGGCTTCGCTGCGCCCCCTTTAGTCTTCACCTAAGCCACCGCAGTGTTTGGCCTAGTATTTCCTTTGCAATTCATGATGACCAATTTACAATTTAACGGTTTTATGATAAACTATCGCTTCATATCGCAAGCAGTTCGCTACAGTTTACAATTTATCGAGAGTTTGTAAACTAACGAGAGAAAAACACGTTAGATTATAAACTAACGGTTTTGACAATCTTACGGTGAGATATATATCTCTGTCCCTGTCCTGTGACACTTTCCTACGATGTCACCTTTCCTTTTCGGAGAGTAAAAATCCCATAAAGTATAAGTCGGCGAAGTGTAGGTAGACGCCCGTAGTAAAGGTAGGATCATAATTGATTACCCGCGCCTTTATTGTTTTACGTTTTAGGTTAGGTTAGGTTTTGTTTTTCGATAATTTGTTAATACCTTGTAATGAGAGTGGTATCATTTTATTCGTGGAGGGAACAGTCCTCTTACGAGCAGGTTCTAAGTGTAACACGCGATTTTTAAAAAAAAAATGAATCTTCAAGCCCCGCTTTTGTATTGCAAGATTCATTGTACCTACTACATAAGTTGAGAACCTAGAGGTTCCATAATGACCACAACACTGTCACTACGCATCCGATCCCTCTCAAATGGTAGGTAGTTTAGAAAATTAAAAATATATTGGTGGTCTTCTATTTCTAGGACACACCAGCAAGTAAGGATGAGCTTTTGCCAGTTATGATGTTCATTCATGGAGGCGGGTGGATGTGCGGAGACTCCTCAACGCAGATGTATGGGCCTGCGTACTTGCTAGACAGAGACGTGCTGCTCGTCGGCATCAACTACAGATTGGGTGAGATCAACTATGATCGCATTGTCATCTCATCCTCTAATCATTATGATCATTCACTATGTGAATGTGTTAGATCTCTTTTGGTCAGCTACTACCTACCTGACGATGGTTGACTGGATAGAGAACATATAAATTAAATTGTCTTATTGGTTTCGCCAGGTCCCTTGGGGTTCTTGTCCACCCTGGACGAGCATTGTCCCGGAAACAACGGCCTCAAAGACCAGAGGGAGGCTCTGAGGTGGATCCAAAAGCACATCCATCATTTTGGCGGGAACCCCGACTCCGTGACGATATTCGGAGAAAGCGCGGGAGGCGCCAGCGTGCACTATCACATGCTATCTCCGTCTAGTCACGGTAAGTTTCCAAGTCCATGTCCATCCGTAATCATCAATATAATCGGCAATTTGTTTCCGCCGACCGCTGGCTCTAAGCCACCTCATTTTTTAGCCCATCCATACAATTCAAATGTTGGAGCTACCAGTGGGGTAAGAAGAACTAAAAAATGTGAAAGTAAGTTGAAAATATAATTTTAGCACAACTTAGTATGCATCAGTTATATATATATATATATATATATATATATATATTATGGATTAGCGAACAGCTAACAGAAGGTCTTAACCACAAGCGGCAACAATGTTACACTTGAATGGGTTATGGTTCATGTGATCAATGCCATTCATGCCAGGTCATTTAAACATAGTTAAAGTCAACAATGAGATTGTCACGGATCTATTGCATTGGCACTTGTACAGAATATTTATCTATGAAATACCTAGGTATATACTTCATACCTGCAGTGAACCTTGTAGTGTACCTTCTTATTTATTCATCTATTATAAAAAAAACAACATGTATTTGAACTTTTATTAGTTAAACGTTATTCCGAATTTGCCAGTATTCAATACAAAAACAAATTGTTAAAATACCTCTTGCAGTCAGTCAAACATAAGTTCATATGTTGAAGAACTGGATCCTCACAATTACAGGCTATTATAGTGTGAGTGCCGTCGGTAATCTTGCTATCGATCGTTGTGATTCTTAGAAATTATAAATACGTGAATCAATAAATAATTTTTTAGGTATATAAGTCACCGGAAAATAATACGATCCGTAAGTTTATAAATTTCCTAATTTTTTTTCCGCAAGTTTATAAACATACTAACCTAACCTAACCTAACATAACCTAACCTAACCTAACCTAGCCTAATATAATCTAGAAGGAAGTTTATAAATTTCCTAGGAAATTTATAAACTTGCGGATCGTATTATTTTACGGTGACATATATATATATTCTTATATATATATATATATATATATTCTTATTTAT
The DNA here is from genome assembly GCA_949825045.1 of Argyresthia goedartella. Taxonomy (NCBI): domain Eukaryota; kingdom Metazoa; phylum Arthropoda; class Insecta; order Lepidoptera; family Argyresthiidae; genus Argyresthia; species Argyresthia goedartella. The sequence continues at coordinate 12,546,779 of OX463806.1, forward strand.
GTTGACAGGATTGTTCCACAAAGCCATCTCGGAGTCCGGCACAGCCCTGGTGCCCTGGGCGGAGGCGTCTCCAGGGGAACCTCTGAAGAACGCCTTCAAGCTTGCCAAGTTCCTAGACTGCCCGCAAGCACCCTCCGAGGAGATGCTAGCCTGTCTAAGAACTAAAGACGCTTATGACGTCATTGACACCGAATTCAGATTCTATGTCAGTAACTTTTTACTAACTAACTTACTAGATATATATATTTTTTACATTCACATACAAGCACATACATTGCTTCTGGCCACACACTACGATACCCTGTGTCGGGGAACCAGAACCAACGACGTCACACACATATAAACATCCAAGACCTGGGTATTTAGGTAAATGCAAAAGTTTGTGAGGATGGATGATTGTTGATCTCTGTCACGCAAAAACTAGAACTGTTTTGGCAGATATTTGTGCATTGGTAGATCTGGACTGTATTGGGTTGTCACAAAGGCAAAGACAGACCAAAAATGTTTATTTGTTCATAACTTTGTGTAAAAATGTTATATATTATTTACAGTTTTTCAAATGATGGTACCCAGTAGTACTGGGCGTACAAATATTAACCTTATTATATAACATCTTCAATCCTAATTTAATCTAAACATAATAATATATTAATAATATTGACAACTTAAATCAGTATCAGTATAGCTATTTTATTACAGTTTTATTTTATGGCTATAGGTATCTAATATTGCGATGCTACACCGCTATACAAACTTCACAAACCGTGGAGAGAAAGAAACGGCAAAAAAACTCAATCCAGCCCATCCACATTGACGCGGTGTCTTGTTACTTCATCACATTTCAAGAAAAGAAAAGTTAAATTAGCATGTCCGCTTAAGTTAGGTCTTACGGTCTACCACATACCTATGTATGTAGGATACGCCAAACATAAAACACCCGTTCTTTTTGCGTCAGGTACCATTTTGATACCAACCGTATCTAAACCTCGCATTATTTACTTGTCACCTAGACGTGGGACTACGAGGCCATGACGCCTTTCAAGGCGGTGGTGGAGCCCGATGTGGAGGGCGCCTTCCTGACACGGAGCCCGAGGGAGCCTCCCGCCGTCCCAACCGTGCCCTGGATGACTGGCCTCACAAAGAACGAGGGCTGCTTGAAGGCTGTCTGTAAGTGAACATTTTATGCCATATGTAGTGTAAGTCATCGTAGGGGCTATTCCGAGCTTTATCACGCTATCAGACAAATACACGCGATAGCTTCACGGTCACAACTGGACGTCGAAAGTATTGGGCATTTTAATTAGTTAGACGTTAATGGACTAGTGTTACTATTTTATTGGTTTGAAAAAAAAAAGGTGTGTAACAGATTTAAAATAACCACAATGACAAGTCACGCCTTTTCCCATTGAGGGTGGCAGAGGCACAATTGCGCCCACTTTTAATCAGTTTTTTTATACTCCAATTTGCATGACAGGGAACTAGCCTATCGCCGGAGCTACGGAGTAATGAAGGTTTTCTTTCCTCACGATGTTTTCCATCGCTGTTGGAATGTATCATTAACGTATAATATACTTAAGATAAATTACTTATCTCATTGAAAATTAAAATGAAAATGAAAATCTTTACACGAAAACTACATCGGGCAAAAGCAGCGCTAGTCCCACATTAGGTTTCCCTGTGTCGTGGGTGATGTCATTGCTCATGGTCAGCATCGGGATTCGAACGTGCAACTACTCCGTGAGGAGCAAGCGTGAAATCAAATAGACCTCGGAGCTCTTAATCAACAAACAAACAGTAACATATAAAATACTTATTAATATTTGATTGCAGGGATCGTCTCCAACACTTCGCGGTTCGAAGAGTTCCTCAACGGGTTCGACGCCATCGCTCCAGCCACCTTCTACTACGAGAGCTCGCCCCACGCCAACGAGATCACCAGAGTTCTGCGCGAACTCTACCTGGACACCAAGGATCGGGAGCAGCTGAAGGAGAATATACTTGACGTAAGGACTAGGGAGTGTATGAGCAATCTCCTTCAGTTCAGTACCCGAAGGGTGCCAAACGGGATACTATTACTAAGTCTCCGCTGTCCGTCTGTCTGCCGGCAGTCAGCGGGCTGTATCTGAACGGTAACACGTAGAGTTGAAAGTTTTTTTTAAATTTGTATTGCCGCTACAACAACAAATAATGAACAACAAGCAATTTTATGTATACAAGCGACGTGTTTTTTTTTGTTGAACGATAGTCCGGGCGCGGCGAGACCCTTGGTTCGCGAGTCGAGTCGCACTTTACCGATTTCTATCTAATCATGCCTCTAGAATACTTGAATTTGGCATGGTCGTATATTTAACCAGCAATGTAATGCCTCATTTTGCGTGACAGGGGGCTAGTCTATCCCCGCATCGTTGAAGTTTCCTCACGATAATTTTCCATAAACGAAAGAGCGCCGTTATTGTGAAGAAACATTTAGATTGTATTGTCGGTCTTCGATACATACACGGAACGTGGGAACGCTGGTACTAATAATAAAGAAAGCCACTTGCATAACAGTGTTGTTCGCAGTTCATAACCTGTTGCAATACCCGACGTATAAGTTGAACTAAAATGGCGGCGTCTGCGTATGGTAAAATGTATCTAAAACAGTTATTTTTACCTGCGCAGACGCCGCCATTTCGGGTCAACTTATACGCCGCGCATTATACGTCCAGCAATCGGCAATGGTCTTTATTATAAATAAATATAGCCCATCAACGTCCTTGCCATGTCATTATAATACATAAAAGTGGGCGTGTTCATAACTTGCCGGTCTACCTTTCAGGCGTACACAGACTCGTATTTCGCGTACCCAGCGTTGGATGCAGTGCAGAAAACACTCGAGTACACTGAAAATCCCATATATCTGTATGAACTAACGTACAGAGCCACTAACAGTTTCTCGCAGATATTCGGGGATAGTGATGGAGATTACGGTAAGGAATGCCGACAGTTGCCTTGGCAAGAGAGATCTTTATTATTAGAGATTGCAGTTGTTGGCGCAGACGCCAAAATAATGTATTATCTGTTCTCGTCAATTAGAATGAATGAATACAACTTACATGTCGGTACATGAAAAACAACACGAGGCACTTTTGAGTCAGTCATTTTTGAACTACTTAACTAATAAATTAATGCGAATCTGTAGAAAAATGTTTTTGGAGTCGGTTTACATGATTCTTCTTCCTAAGGAGTTGTCTAAGGGAATCTTGACGGGGTTGGAGTGTAGATAAGGGGGCGCCAGGGGGCTTCCGCCCCCTCATCGACATTCTGACCCAGACTTATGAATGTCGAGGAAGCTACAGATGTTTGCCAGGATTTTATCAAGTGTATCATGCCTTAAGTCCCTGCCTGTCCTTCCGGGAAAAAGGCGTGGGCATATCTATTTATCTATGTGTATTGTAGGGAATTATGTATAGTTCACGACAGATCGGGATGGCCATCGGGGAACACTTGGTACAAGTGTGTTTGTTACCCCCACTGCGCGTCAGATCAGATTAATTGTCCACTTCATTCGTATTTTAACCCACTAATACATCCCACTGTGATCTTTGAAGACGATAGGACGCCACAACGGACTATCATAATTCATCATAATTACCTTCCCGCTTGCCATCTCAACTTGTCGCAAACTGTAGGTAGGGTTATGTTTTAATTATCCCTGTTTGCCCCTGTCGCCGCATGTTTGGCAACTTCTTATTGCTTTTATAAACATAGCATACTATTTACATATAGACATACATTGTTTCTGACCCCAATTTGGATACCCTGTGTCCTGACAACCGGAAACAGCGACGTCACAAACACGTAAACATCCAATACCTGGGCATTTTTATTCTCCCCAGCCAGGACTCAAACCTGGGACATCTCTCTTGGGAATCACAGACTCTACTACAACACCACGAGGTCGTAAATGTTTTGCTGAACGTGGATGTGGGGTCTCCTGTCATTGCATTTTGGCTACCCCTTTTAAAGATAATTCAATGTTGTTTTTTCACATGGAGTTTTTATAAAAATGTGTGCTGTGTTCCCCAGGTGTATGTCACGCTGACGAGCTGATGCATCTCTTCCCGGTGGGCTTTCTCAGGTACCCGAGCTCGGCCAAGGATGTGGAGTTCAGCAAACTTCTCGTCACGCTATGGACCAACTTTGCCACTACCGGGTCAGTATTTTTACAATATTGAATTCATCAGCTTGAAGAGATCTCTCAAGATCAACTCAGTACAGGTGGGTTATCTAAAGCTGGCGCGTTCAACACATTTACACTTTGCGCTTGTGTATTGTCTGTGAATAAGCGCGCGGCGTGACGTTGCACTGCAGGGGCATCAAGAATAGTATGTATGTTTCTTTTGCGCGCGTTTAAACTTTCGAGTATGAAGGAGACGGCTATTTTTACTTTTGTTTTTACTATGTTTTACTTTTGCTACTGCTTATAACTTTGTATTCGTGTCGCATTTCATTGTTTAGCTATTTCGAGGTTAGAATAAAATAATTAATTTTAAACATATTTTTTAGTGAAATTTTGAGTACTGTGAACGTGCCAGCTATAGTTAATTGACCCGTAGTTGTAGTAAAGTTATATTTCAATGACAACCGTCATGTGTTGGAGTAGTTTATCATGTAACAATGAATCTTGAATGTGAAATGTGAGCCTGGCAGACCCTCATTATCACACCGACTCTTACATGCCAACCAAAGATTGTACATAATTTCTCAGTGCCTTCACTTGCGCAGGAGATGCGTGTTCCAATGCAGTGCTGACCATCTACCAATGAGATGAGTAATTTGTCTTTCTAACGGTGACGAAAACATCGTGAGGAAACCTTCTTTACTCCATAGCTGCGGCGGTGGGTAGCAAGTAAAATGGAGTGTTGGTTAACTGGCTAAACGTGGGCACTATGGTGCTTCGGCCACCCCATATCGGAATAAGCAAGACTATACTATTATTATTATCATCATCTGTGTAATGTCCGCAGTGATCCTAACGGGCCCGTCGCTGTGCCCCTGCAGTGGGCGCCGGTGTCCGGCGCGGCCTCCCTGCAGTACCTCCAGCTCGGGCCGCAGCAGCACATGGCCGGCGACTGGGCAGGCAGGTCCAGGCTGTGGGGCGTGCTGCCGCTGTGGTCCAACAAGCAGCAGTGGCTCAAGGACGAACTATGATAGTCGATGCTCAATAAATATAAGGAGTTTCAATACGTGCATTTTAATTTGAGAAACGAATTGTTCCAATGTTTCGAGTAATATATGTCTTTTTACTTTGTTACCTAAATAATATTTAAAATAATACCTTCTCGTGACGTCGCTTGATTAAAAAAGCGATAGGCTACTTGCAGCGCGTTGTTTCTGAGTGAAAAACCGGAATGCATGGTAGGAGATCAAAACGATGGCCATGGACAGAGGAAAATGGTGAAGACTCATATCCAACCATCCAGACCCATGCTGAAACCTTCCTGCTCCGGCTACTAGGAGTTTGCGATGTAACTAAGTTAAATGTTACAACCTGATTGAAGTTAAATGTTACACCGCGGCTCCCATTCTAGCAGATAAATCCTTCTATTATTTTCTCCATCCCCTTTGGTGCAGCTATCCCTGCTAGCATGATGGCGATTCTCGCGTTGGCTTATTCGTTAAAGTTAAAGAGAGCATGTCCTTGAAGCAGAGGGTTTCTGGACCGGTATAGAGTTCTTGAACTGAGTTTTCAGAGGTGATATCATACTCCTGACCCGCATGCAGCAATATCTTTTTGAAGCCACTTTTCGCTATATATTGTTTCCGAAGATCAAGAAATAAGCCTGTTCAAATAGCCAGGCAAGGTCTGTCCGACTACCGCCTCCGCAGTGAACAGGTCAGAATGGTCATCGTCATCAATACTGTATACAGGCTCTCCTCAGAGCGTCTGCTTGAAGCAGCATGCTGTCACAGGGTCGGATTAGTTATTCGTTCTCCACGGTAATCTTTACGCTAGTCTCTGCTGTTTGGGGACCACGGATGGATGCTGTGTCGACCGACCTATATGATCAGGAAGAATGTCGGCAATTCGCAGACAATTTACCCGCACTCCGGAGTTGGTACCGAATCATCGCCCATCGCTCCGTCTGCTTGACCCCGCTTGTTGAGGAATTCTCGTTCATTATACTTTTATTGTGAATTCGAGATTAAGATATCTTATTATCTTCTGATCTCGAAAGTACCCTCCACCCTAATTGCTTACCTCGATGCCTCCACCTAATTTTCTTGTCTTTTGATGAAAGTATACAACGATTTCCTCTAATGACTTGGGGGGTAGGTTTCGTACACTGTAAAGGATTTATCTAAATGAAAAATAATCGGTCAAGCGCGGCTCGGCGAGTCCGAGAAGAAGCACAAAAGGGTGCAAGTGAACTCATAATTTCTTTATTACTTTTGTTATTTACAAATACTTACAAATGTCATTTTTTGCCTCTTTACATTGGACCACAGTGGAAGAAGGAGGCCGAAGAAACTATCACAGATTTATTTTTAACTAATCGAACAAGAAAACTAAAACACAAAAAATAACGAAACAAAGGCAAAAGGAGAATAATATTACCCTTCGGCCGTGTACGTAACCGGAGGTTCGTAACCAGTTACGAAAGAAGAAAAAAATATCTTTATAATTTATGTACATATTATTTCCAAACAATGGCCAACTGTTATTTTATTGAGGTTTAGAGCTGAAATTGTGTTATTAACCTCTGCTTCAATTTCTTGGTACTTTTGATTACGTTAGTTTTTTTCTTTGAAATGGAGAATATTTGTTTCTTTCCTAAATATGTCCAGTAGGTGAGCCATGGTTGGTCTTTTTCGTCCAGCGTACCTGTTGAAGCGACTAGCGCCATCCTTCGAAGTTATTTTTTGTTCTTATCTTAGAAGAACAGCAGCAGATTTTTTCAAAGTCGGTCTTTGTCAACCAGTGATTTTGAAAATATTTGTTAAACTTGGTAACATCTTCTCCATGCGGGCTTTTCGACAATATGTATTCTTTGCCCGTTTTGATGTACGTTTTGGATAAACGTGCAAGGCCAGCACATCTGGCTTCATGCCTTTTTTTGACTCTTGTGGTTAACTTCCAGTTTTTGGATTAAAGTGATAATTTGGCTTTTCTAAATAAACACCTATTAAGGTGATAATAGCATCCCTTTATTTCGGTATCAGGGAAAACATCTCGTATAGCTTTCATCGGTGCTAACTCAAATTCAGCTGTAAATTTTTCTGGTTGCCAATTTTTGAATTGTGATTCTATTAATTTTGATTTGTACTAAGATTTTTGTTGCGAAACCCTCAAAATGATTCCGGTATGTTTTACTGACTCGGTTCAGCATCCACTGTTAAAAAAATCAGAAAAATGGGCATGTCATTTGAGCCAATTATACCCTAATCTATAATATATTGTTATAACAAGCCGATAAATAAGATTTATTATCGAGTAAATTTTGTGTTAGATTTAACATTTGACATTTAAAGTTTACTCGATAGTAAATCTTACCGGCGAGCTTTAATGCTTATTATAGTATAGTATATGATCAGCTTCATTCTTGATATGACTCTCAGCTTTCAATGGGTAAAGAATGCTTAGCCAAAGTGTAGAAGAACACGTAAAGCTTTGTTCTCATTATTTTTCTATATGCGAACCCAAATGCAGAACATTGCGTCTAAAATGTGTTATAAATTTTTAAGGAGTCTGAGATTAAGATAAGTTTATCGGAGGTTAAGGTAACGAACGTAAAAACAACAATTTCCTAAGAGCCTAAAAATCAAACAAGCTCGTCCACCCTAACCACGCACGCAAAACAGTTTGTCTACTGCTTTTATCCGCAGTGGCATTGACACCATCAACTCGCACACTCTTCAGAGGTGATGGAATCCCAAACTGCCTAAATCATTTTCTGATCTTGTTGGATATTTACTCAATGTATTGCACCATAAAGTTTCGATCAGAGATAAGTCTGGGCTCTTTGACGGCCAAATTATCGTGTATAAGAACATACTTAGAATTAAGTCATGCCTTCGTTGTCCTTTGCAGTGTGCCATGAAGCCTCCCCAACTTGTTGAAAAGTGTTGGTATCTCGACGTTGCAAACAAGCTGACCCAAACTCTGTGTTGACGTTCAACCCCATATCATTACTGATGCTGAAAACTTCACTTTTCACTTGATGCAGTCCTTACCATAGGCCACGCTTTTTTCTTCATGGGCAACAGTCTCGTTTCTTCTTTTGCAGGGCAGTCGATAAATAAGGCTTTTCTTTTGCTGTGTAAAAACCATATCCCATTCCAGATGCGTCACAATACCCGTGTAACTCGATATCGCTTGAGGTCTCTGTACCTAACCATCTTGGTATGTTTAGGTTATTTATAGCTGCTATGTGCTGTTTTATTTTTATCCATTCTTTGTGAATATCTTCGGGTATCTTGTCATCCCACTGAAGATTTCTATTCCAGACGGATTGAAAAAGTAATTTCATTTTGTAGAAATAGGTGTGAGCCAGCCAAGAGGGTCAAATAATCGGGCGATTTCCGAGAGCAACTGTCTTTTCGTACAAACTGTATTGTTTTCAGTCGTGGTTTCAATCTTTGATCGAAATTTGAAACGTCCTGTGTCGAGTTCCATTTAAGTCCCAATGTTTTCATCGATTCTGGTTGTATGAACTGATATGTGCCCATCGCACCTTCAACCTTGTTGGTGACTTGTCGCATTAAGGCGGGATGATTGGACTTCCATTTTCTTAAATTGAAACCGCCTGCTTTCATTAGTTGAATGAGATCTTCTTGTAATCTTTTGGCTGACGTCACCGAATCTGACCCATGTAACAGGTCGTCCATATAGAAACATTCCTCGACTATTTTGGCAGCTTCCGGGTACTTGAATCTTTCATCCCACGCCAATTGCTTCAGCGTCATCATGGCGAGAAAGGGGGCGGCCTTGGTGCCGTAGGAGACTGTTGTCAGTTGATACTCTTGTAAGAGTTGATGTGGAGAGTCTCGCCATATGATTTTCTGGAGATGTTGGTCCTCTGGATGTACCCACAACTGTCGAAACATCTTTTCTATATCCGCCACAAATGCGATTCTGTGTTGTCTCCATTTTAGTATAAGAATTAAAATATCTTTTTGTAAATTGGGTCCTTTCATATTCATATTCATATTCTTTATTGCACAGAAAACATAGATAAACAGACAGTTACAATAAATCCTTTGTGCATCAGGTCATTCAAACTGATCCCATTTGAAGTTTCCCTTTATACGAAGATATCAGGTCATTCAAACTGATCCCATTTGAAGTTTCCCTTTATACGAAGATTTTGTTACGGAACCTTCAATGATTCCGATATGTTTCCTGACATGGTTCAGCATCAAATGTTAGAGAAAACGAGAAAAATGGGTATTATTTCATTTGAGCCGGTAACACCCTATTCTATAGTAGGTATATTTTTATAACATTATCGAGTAAATTTTGTATGAGATTTTCAGATTTGACATATAAATTTTACCGCCTTAGTACATATGCGCAATATGTAGAATACCTACTTAGTCTATGTGGGTAAAACGTGTTACATTTTTTTACGGTGTCTGAAATTAAGATAACCCTTAAAAAATAAATCTGAACAAACAAAATCTGATCAATACATATATTCAAGCCAATTCTTGCATATGACTTTTGAATTAAACATAAAAAACAATAATTTCCTTACTGCCTAAAAGGCAATGAGTTACGACGTTCCACCCTAACCACGCACGATATTCGTTTCAATTCCATAAACCTAGGGAACAGTTAATAAAATGTCTCAGGCATTGTTATGAGGTGCTTCTTCAGTCCATCCTCCCATTTAGTATATTTGAACAAGTTCTTTATATTGTTTTCGGTCGCCACTTGATACAGTCTGATCTCTGGGTAATCGATCCGAATAGGCTGGCGTTCATCTTCTTCATTACACGCTCCTTACGCACACTTCACCTCGGCTGGGACATATCTCTTAGTCACCGTATCTGTAATGTCAAGAACTATGGATGTTCGTGACATTACTGAAACGGTGGTTCTCTCTTTGTTTTATTACACTGTTGCTTGGTCGCTCAAGACCTTGCGGGAAGAAGCCTTTAATAGTTCTGTGGGCCTGGCAGTCATACTCATATTGTACACCCAGTGTGAGAGACCTGGAATACTTGGTAGTCGAAGGGAAACCCTTCGTTCATTTTCGTAACCAAAGTTTGGTAACCGGTTACAAAAGAAGTTTTTTTTGTTGTTTGGAATCTAGTTGTGAAAGAAGAATTATATTTCTACTTTCGTTGATTGCATTATTTCGTAGTGGATAGTAGTAAAACTATTTTCATTAGTACTAACTAAAAAAATATATGATGACAAAAATAATCTTAGACCCCGAAATTGGAAAAACCAAGTTTTCTTATCTATTTCTTATGAATAAGAAGTTAGTTGTGGATTATAGTGCAATTTTATTCGTTGGTTACTATCAAACAAGAAATAAAATATTTTGGAGATTTTTCCAAAACGATTTCTGTGACTTAAGTTCTGTTACGAAGGTCTAACGATTGATTCTAATGGTATTGATTGATTGTGAAAGGTTCGTAGAGGACAGTAGTGTAAGAATTTTGATAGTAGTAAAATAAACTGTTGGTTAGACGTGATGAAGTTAAGAAAAACGTCTTGACGTAATTTTTATTAAATATTTCTCGTTTTGAACAATCTTTCCCTTTATGTGAATAGAGACAGTTACTACACATGTTACACTTCGTAATTATTTTCTTTTGCGTCGCAGGATCCATTCCTCTGAACTGTGGGCAATAATAGACCCCGTGATCTTGAGCGCAAACCGGACATTTTACCTGATTTCTTGATTGATTATTCGAAGTAGCCTTTTTGCTTGAGTAGTACTGATATGTGCACGCTCCTACCCAACGCAAGCCGCCATTGCGCTGATCAAAATGCTTTCCAAATCCTTTGCGACAAATCGTTAAATTGCACTAACCTTTATTGAGATGGCAATCTAGTTACAATAATTGTTTCTCAGTCGATTCGACTAGTCACTGTAGGCACGAACACGATCAATGGCGTGGGCATTTTGCTAAGTTGCAAACGGCAGGACTAGAATGTGATTCTGCTGTGGTTCCTTTGTTCGTCTCTCTCGGCTCGGGTTGATGATATCCCAGCAGGTGACGTAATTTTCGGAGCTTATCTGTAGGTGCTGGATGAGGCGTTCAGGTTCTCCCTTAATTTTGCTTTTTAGAAACTGCATCTTCTGCCCACTTGATAGGCAGGGATTGTTGTAAATGGCCTCCGTGAAAAGATCTTTAAAGGATGTCCACTGTTGATAGTTGCCATGGAAAACAGGAATGTCCAGTTTTGGCGTGGACTCTTCACGGTGAGCCACTGACCACAGCTTGTTATTGATCTCTCTTTTTATATCACAGTAGCTCTTCTCGTACTTGGTGAAGGTCTGCTCATAATATTCATTTTCTTCCCCATGGAGCTCGCTATCGATGTCCCAATGAAGTTTATCGATAGTTGTCCACCGTGCTTCTAAGTTCTTGAGTAGGTCGTCGAATTCCCACTTTTCCTTTACTTCTTATAAGTGGATGCTAGACAGCGTGCGGGAGAAGGCCTTGAAGTTACTTGTTTGCCGACGCAACATTTCCTCTAACTTGCTGGGAGTATTTTGGGCAGATTCGGCGTGTAGATTGTTCTGCCTAGAATGCTGCTGACTTGATTCAGCGCTTGACTTATCTTCACCCGCCAATTCAACCGTCCTAGGAATTACTAGTGGCGTAGACGGTTTTAGGGAAAACGCGGGGCTCTTGACGATCGACTCCCTTATTTCTTGGTAAAAGGATTGGGAACGCTCGTATTGATTGGCAGTAAAGTAGTCGATATCTTGATTTTCAGCCATCATGATTCCGTTGAAACTCAGCCCAATACTTATCTAAAGTCTCCACCCTCCTTTTGATATAATCAGCTGTCTTACGAGATTGGCCATCTTTCTTGTAATTTGACCACAGCTGATTTATTCCGTCAACAATTTGCTGCTGATTTTGCAACAGTTAGACGAATTCTTGGCTTGTCTCCATTACGGCTCAGTTGCTAGATATAAGTATAAAATCACTTGTTTGATAACTCCTTGATGAATTTCTTGATAAAATTGTTTGATAGTTCCTGTTCCCTTGATGAAATTGAGTTCCTTGTCATTCGCTTTTTACGGGTTTCTTGATAAACCTTGTTACTTGATTAACTTGTAGACCTTGATCTTTTGTTAAACTTAGGAGAGCTTGTTCTCTTGATAAAAACCTTCTTATGGCTTGAATCCTTGATCGCTTGGTCGTGCGTGTCTAATGCTTTTGTATTCCTCACGTATAACCTTTTGCGCCTTCTCAACTCTACCGGGGATTGCCGCTGGTGGCAGGCCAGCAGAGCCGATTCGCAGTCACATGATTAAAACACAAAGTTACACTAAACACAGGTTCGAAGGACCACTTAATGTACGAGTCCTTGCTGGCGGTACCTTAAACTTGATTCTGATGATGATTGGTGGAACAGGAAAGAAGAGTGATAACTTGATAAATCACTTTATTTGTAATGATTACAATTGGTGCGCACTTATTGATAGACGAATGTGAACTGATCGATAATTCTAACTTACAAAATAATGAAAACAGCAATATACATTAAAGCTGACGTTAAAATATCTGACGATGCACGATGGAATCGTACAATTACTGATGCTGAAAACTTCACTTTTCACTTGATGCAGTCCTTACCATAGGCCACGCTTTTTTCTTCATCGGCAACAGTCTCGTTTCTTCTTTTGCAGGGCAGTCGATAAGGCTTTTCTTTTGCTGTGTAAAAACCATATCCCATTCTTTTGAGGAATCCCTTGCAAGTGTCGATTGAAACATCTGTCTGGGTCATGTCCCGACATTGCACAGTGAGTTCACGCAGGCACGCACGATATTCGTTTCATTCCCATAAACCTAGGAAACAGTTAATAAAATGTCTCAGGCATTGTTATGAGGTGCTTCTTCAGTCCATCCTCCAATTTAGTATATTTGAACAAGTTCTTTATATTGTTTTCGGTCGCCACTTGATACAGTCTGATCTCTGGGTAATCGATCCGAATAGGCTGGCGTTCATCTTCTTCATTACACGCTCCTTACGCACACTTCACCTCGGCTGGGACATATCTCTTAGTCACCGTATCTGTAATGTCAAGAACTATGGATGTTCGTGACATTACTGAAACGGTGGTTCTCTCTTTGTTTTATTACACTGTTGCTTGGTCGCTCAAGACCTTGCGGGAAGAAGCCTTTAATAGTTCTGTGGGCCTGGCAGTCATACTCATATATGTACACCCAGTGTGAGAGACCTGGAATACATGGTAGTCGAAGGGAAACCCTTCGTACATTTTCGTAACCAAAGTTTGGTAACCGGTTACAAAAGAAGTTTTTTTTGTTGTTTGGAATCTATTTGTGAAAGAAGAATTATATTTCTACTTTCGTTGATTGCATTATTTCGTAGTGGATAGTAGTAAAACTATTTTCATTAGTACTAACTAAACAAATATATGATGACAAAAATAATCTTAGACCCCGAAATTGGAAAAACCAAGTTTTCTTATCTATTTCTTATGAATAAGAAGTTAGTTGTGGATTATAGTGCAATTTTAATCGTTGGTTACTATCAAACAAAAAATAAAATATTAAAATATTTTGGAGATTTTTCCAAAACGATTTCTATGACTTAAGTTCTGTTACGAAGGTCTAACGATTGATTCTAATGGTATTGATTGATTGTGAAAAGTTCGTAGAGGACAGTAGTGTAAGAATTTTGATAGTAGTAAAATAAACTGTTGGTTAGACGTGATGAAGTTAAGAAAAACGTCTTGACGTAATTTTTATTAAATATTTCTCGTTTTGAACAATCTTTCCCTTTATGTGAATAGAGACAGTTACTACACATGTTACACTTCTTAATTGTTTTCTTTTGCGTCGCAGGATCCATTCCTCTGAACTGTGGGCAATAATAGACCCCGTGATCTTGAGCGCAAACCGGACATTTTACCTGATTTCTTGATTGATTATTCGAAGTAGCCTTTTTGCTTGAGTAGTACTGATATGTGCACGCTCCTACCCAACGTAAGCCTCCATTGCGCTGATCAAAATGCTTTCCAAATCCTTTGCGACAAATCGTTAAATTGCACTAACCTTTATTGAGATGGCTATCTAGTTACAATAATTGTTTCTCAGTCGATTCGACTAGTCACTGTAGGCACGATCACGATCAATGGCGTGGGCATTTTGCTAAGTTGCAAACGGCAGGACTAGAATGTGATTCTGCCGTGGTTCCTTTGTTCGTCTCTCTCGGCTCGGGTTGATGATATCCCAGCAGGTGACGTAATTTTCGGAGCTTATCTGTAGGTGCTGGATAGGGCGTTCAGGTTCTCCCTTAATTTTGCTTTTTAGAAACTGCATCTTCTGCCCACTTGATAGGCAGGGATTGTTGTGAATGGCCTCCGTGAAAAGATCTTTAAAGGATGTCCACTGTTGATAGTTGCCATGGCAAACAGGAATGTCCAGTTTTGGCGTGGACTCTTCACGGTGAGCCACTGACCACAGCTTGTTATTGATCTCTCTTTTTATAACACAGTAGCTCTTCTCATACTTGGTGAAGGTCTGCTCATAATATTCATTTTCTTCCCCATGGAGCTCGCTATCGATGTCCCAATGAAGTTTATCGATAGTTGTCCACCGTGCTTCTAAGTTCTTGAGTAGGTCGTCGAATTTCCACTTTTCCTTTACTTCTGATAAGTGGATGCTTGACAGCGTGCGGGAGAAGGCTTTGAAGTTACTTTTTTGCCGACGCAACATTTCCTCTAACTTGCTGGGAGTATTTTGGGCAGATTCGGCGTGTAGATTGTTCTGCCTAGGATGCTGCTGACTTGATTCAGCGCTTGACTTATCTTCACCCGCCACTTCAACCGTCCTAGGAATTACTAGTGGCGTAGACGGTTTTAGGGAAAACGCGGGGCTCTTGACGTTCGACTCCCTTATTTCTTGGTAAAAGGATTGGGAACGCTCGTATTGATTGGCAGTAAAGTAGTCGATATCTTGATTTTCAGCCATCATGATTCCGTTGAAACTCAGCCCAATACTTATCTAAAGTCTCCACCCTCCTTTTGATATAATCAGCTGCCTTACGAGATTGGCCATCTTTCTTGTAATTTGACCACAGCTGATTTATTCCGTCAACAATTTGCTGCTGATTTTGCAACAGGTAGACGAATTCTTGGCTTGTCTCCATTACGGCTCAGTTGCTAGATATAAGTATAAAATCACTTGTTTGATAATTCCTTGATGAATTTCTTGATAAAATCACTTGTTTGATAGTTCCTGTTCCCTTGATGAAATTGAGTTCCTTGTCATTCGCTTTTTACGGGTTTCTTGATAAACCTTGTTACTTGATTAACTTGTAGAGCTTGATCTCTTGTTAAACTTAGGAGAGCTAGTTCTCTTGATAAAAACCTTCTTATGGCTTGAATCCTTGATCGCTTGGTCGTGCGTGTCTAATGCTTTTGTATTCCTCACGTATAACCTTTTGCGCCTTCTCAACTCTACCGGGGATTGCCGCTGGTGGCAGGCCAGCAGAGTCGATTCGCAGTCACATGATTAAAACACAAAGTTACACTAAACACAGGTTCGAAGGACCACTTAATGTACGAGTCCTTGCTGGCGGTACCTTAAACTTGATTCTGATGATGATTGGTGGAACAGGAAAGAAGAGTGATAACTTGATAAATCACTTTATTTGTAATGATTACAATTGGTGCGCACTTATTGATAGACGAATGTGAACTGATCGATAATTCTAACTTACAAAATAATGAAAATAGCAATATACATTAAAGCTGACGTTAAAATATCTGACGATGCACGATGGAATCGTACAATTACTGATGCTGAAAACTTCACTTTTCACTTGATGCAGTCCTTACCATAGGCCACGCTTTTTTCTTCATCGGCAACAGTCTCGTTTCTTCTTTTGCAGGGCAGTCGATAAGGCTTTTCTTTTGCTGTGTAAAAACCATATCCCATTCTTTTGAGGAATCCCTTGCAAGTGTCGATTGAAACATCTGTCTGGGTCATGTCCCGACATTGCACAGTGAGTTCTCCTGCTTCGGGTACCACGATGATTTTTTCTTCAGAACTCTGTTCTTTGCATCACTTGAGTTTTGATTGAGATTACAAATCCTTATTTACGCCCAGTTTCTAACTTTTACTCACGGTTTAACTCAACATGGGCCGATTTTTGTTCATAGATTAGGAATGAAATGAAACTAGATAAAATATTTTGTTTGCACCGAGGCTTGGTTGAATCAAGGATTGTAGATGTTCCAAAATATATTAATATAGCTATAA
Organism: Argyresthia goedartella; assembly: GCA_949825045.1. Taxonomy (NCBI): domain Eukaryota; kingdom Metazoa; phylum Arthropoda; class Insecta; order Lepidoptera; family Argyresthiidae; genus Argyresthia; species Argyresthia goedartella. The sequence continues at coordinate 12,563,246 of OX463806.1, forward strand.
AGTAGAATAAAGAGGGATACTCTGATAAAACAGGCCCGTACAGGTTGGACAAATATCATTAGTTCAAAAAATGTCTACTTATAATAATTCAGTCGAGAAAATTAAAATCTTTATCTAACAAATAAATTATATTTTGAAAAAAAAATATTTATGCGAAGATTTTGTTACGGAACCTTCATTGATTCCGATATGTTTCCTGACATGGATCAGCATCAAATTTTAGAGAAAACGAGATAAATGGGTATTTCATTTGAGCCGGTAACACCCTATTCTATAGTAGGTATATTTTTATAACATTATCGAGTAAATTTTGTATGAGATTTTAAGATTTGACATATAAATTTTACCGCCTTAGTACATATGCGCAGTATGTAGAATACCTACTTAGTCTATGTGGGTAAAACGTGTTACATTTTTTTACGGTGTCTGAAATTAAGATAACCAATAAAAATTAAATCTGAATAAACACATCTAAACAACAAAAATCTGATCAATACATATATTCAAGCCAATTCTTGCATATGACTTTTGAATTAAACATAAAAAACAATAATTTCCTTACTGCCTAAAAGGCAATGAGTTACGACGTTCCACCCTAACCACGCACGATATTCGTTTCATTCCCATAAACCTAGGAAACAGTTAATAAAATGTCTCAGGCATTGTTATGAGGTGCTTCTTCAGTCCATCCTCCAATTTAGTATATTTGAACAAGTTCTTTATATTGTTTTCGGTCGCCACTTGATACAGTCTGATCTCTGGGTAATCGATCCGAATAGGCTGGCGTTCATCTTCTTCATTACACGCTCCTTACGCACACTTCACCTCGGCTGGGACATATCTCTTAGTCACCGTATCTGTAATGTCAAGAACTATGGATGTTCGTGACATTACTGAAACGGTGGTTCTCTCTTTGTTTTATTACACTGTTGCTTGGTCGCTCAAGACCTTGCGGGAAGAAGCCTTTAATAGTTCTGTGGGCCTGGCAGTCATACTCATATATGTACACCCAGTGTGAGAGACCTGGAATACTTGGTAGTCGAAGGGAAACCCTTCGTTCATTTTCGTAACCAAAGTTTGGTAACCGGTTACAAAAGAAGTTTTTTTTGTTGTTTGGAATCTAGTTGTGAAAGAAGAATTATATTTCTACTTTTGTTGATTGTATTATTTCGTAGTGGATAGTAGTAAAACTATTTTCATTAGTTCTAACTAAAAAAATATATGATGACAAAAATAATCTTAGACCCCGAAATTGGAAAAACCAAGTTTTCTTATCTATTTCTTATGAATAAGAAGTTAGTTGTGGATTATAGTGCAATTTTATTCGTTGGTTACTATCAAACAAAAAATAAATTTTAAAATATTTTGGAGATTTTTCCAAAACGATTTCTATGACTTAAGTTCTGTTACGAAGGTCTAACGATTGATTCTAATGGTATTGATTTATTGTGAAAGGTTCGTAGAGGACAGTAGTGTAAGAATTTTGATAGTAGTAAAATAAACTGTTGGTTAGACGTGATGAAGTTAAGAAAAACGTCTTGACGTCATTTTTATTAAATATTTCTCGTTTTGAACAACCTTTCCCTTTATGTGAATAGAGACAGTTACTACACATGTTACACTTCGTAATTGTTTTATTTTGCGTCGCAGGATCCATTCCTCTGAACTGTGGGCAATAATAGACCCCGTGATCTTGAGCGCAAACCGGACATTTTACCTGATTTCTTGATTGATTATTCGAAGTAGCCTTTTTGCTTGAGTAGTACTGATATGTGCACGCTCCTACCCAACGCAAGCCGCCATTGCGCTGATCAAAATGCTTTCCAAATCCTTTGCGACAAATCGTTAAATTGCACTAACCTTTATTGAGATGGCTATCTAGTTACAATAATTGTTTCTCAGTCGATTCGACTAGTCACTGTAGGCACGAACACGATCAATGGCGTGGGCATTTTGCTAAGTTGCAAACGGCAGGACTAGAATGTGATTCTGCCGTGGTTCCTTTGTTCGTCTCTCTCGGCTCGGGTTGATGATATCCCAGCAGGTGACGTAATTTTCGGAGCTTATCTGTAGGTGCTGGATGAGGCGTTCAGGTTCTCCCTTAATTTTGCTTTTTAGAAACTGCATCTTCTGCCCACTTGATAGGCAGGGATTGTTGTGAATGGCCTCCGTGAAAAGATCTTTAAAAGATGTCCACTGTTGATAGTTGCCATGGAAAACAGGAATGTCCAGTTTTGGCGTGGACTTTTCACGGTGAGCCACTGACCACAGCTTGTTATTGATCTCTCTTTTTATAACACAGTAGCTCTTCTCATACTTGGTGAAGGTCTGCTCATAATATTCATTTTCTTCCCCATGGAGCTCGCTATCGATGTCCCAATGAAGTTTATCGATAGTTGTCCACCGTGCTTCTAAGTTCTTGAGTAGGTCGTCGAATTCCCACTTTTCCTTTACTTCTGATAAGTGGATGCTTGACAGCGTGCGGGAGAAGGCTTTGAAGTTACTTGTTTGCCGACGCAACATTTCCTCTAACTTGCTGGGAGTATTTTGGGCAGATTCGGCGTGTAGATTGTTCTGCCTAGGATGCTGCTGACTTGATTCAGCGCTTGACTTATCTTCACCCGCCACTTCAACCGTCCTAGGAATTACTAGTGGCGTAGACGGTTTTAGGGAAAACGCGGGGCTCTTGACGTTCGACTCCCTTATTTCTTGGTAAAAGGATTGGGAACGCTCGTATTGATTGGCAGTAAAGTAGTCGATATCTTGATTTTCAGCCATCATGATTCCGTTGAAACTCAGCCCAATACTTATCTAAAGTCTCCACCCTCCTTTTGATATAATCAGCTGCCTTACGAGATTGGCCATCTTTCTTGTAATTTGACCACAGCTGATTTATTCCGTCAACAATTTGCTGCTGATTTTGCAACAGGTAGACGAATTCTTGGCTTGTCTCCATTACGGCTCAGTTGCTTGATATAAGTATAAAATCACTTGTTTGATAATTCCTTGATGAATTTCTTGATAAAATCACTTGTTTGATAGTTCCTGTTCCCTTGATGAAATTGAGTTCCTTGTCATTCGCTTTTTACGGGTTTCTTGATAAACCTTGTTACTTGATTAACTTGTAGAGATTGATCTCTTGTTAAACTTAGGAGAGCTTGTTCTCTTGATAAAAACCTTCTTATGGCTTGAATCCTTGATCGCTTGGTCGTGCGTGTCTAATGCTTTTGTATTCCTCACGTATAACCTTTTGCGCCTTCTCAACTCTACCGGGGATTGCCGCTGGTGGCAGGCCAGCAGAGTCGATTCGCAGTCACATGATTAAAACACAAAGTTACACTAAACACAGGTTCGAAGGACCACTTAATGTACGAGTCCTTGCTGGCGGTACCTTAAACTTGATTCTGATGATGATTGGTGGAACAGGAAAGAAGAGTGATAACTTGATAAATCACTTTATTTGTAATGATTACAATTGGTGCGCACTTATTGATAGACGAATGTGAACTGATCGATAATTCTAACTTACAAAATAATGAAAATAGCAATATACATTAAAGCTGACGTTAAAATATCTGACGATGCACGATGGAATCGTACAATTACTGATGCTGAAAACTTCACTTTTCACTTGATGCAGTCCTTACCATAGGCCACGCTTTTTTCTTCATCGGCAACAGTCTCGTTTCTTCTTTTGCAGGGCAGTCGATAAGGCTTTTCTTTTGCTGTGTAAAAACCATATCCCATTCTTTTGAGGAATCCCTTGCAAGTGTCGATTGAAACATCTGTCTGGGTCATGTCCCGACATTGCACAGTGAGTTCTCCTGCTTCGGGTACCACGATGATTTTTTCTTCAGAACTCTGTTCTTTGCATCACTTGAGTTTTAATTGAGATTACAAATCCTTATTTACGCCCAGTTTCTAACTTTTACTCACGGTTTAACTCAACATGGGCCGATTTTTGTTCATAGATTAGGAATGAAATGAAACTAGATAAAATATTTTGTTTGCACCGAGGCTTGGTTGAATCAAGGATTGTAGATGTTCCAAAATATATTAATATAGCTATAAAGTAGAATAAAGAGGGATACTCTGATAAAACAGGCCCGTACAGGTTGGACAAATATCATTAGTTCAAAAAATGTCTACTTATAATAATTCAGTCCAGAAAATTAAAATCTTTATCTAACAAATAAATTATATTTTGAAAAAAAAATATTTATGCGAAGATTTTGTTACGGAACCTTCAATGATTCCGATATGTTTCCTGACATGGTTCAGCATCAAATTTTAGAGAAAACGAGATAAATGGGTATTTCATTTGAGCCGGTAACACCCTATTCTATAGTAGGTATATTTTTATAACATTATCGAGTAAATTTTGTATGAGATTTTCAGATTTGACATATAAATTTTACCGCCTTAGTACATATGCGCAGTATGTAGAATACCTACTTAGTCTATGTGGGTAAAACGTGTTACATTTTTTTACGGTGTCTGAAATTAAGATAACCAATAAAAATTAAATCTGAATAAACACATCTAAACAACAAAAATCTGATCAATACATATATTCAAGCCAATTCTTGCATATGACTTTTGAATTAAACATAAAAAACAATAATTTCCTTACTGCCTAAAAGGCAATGAGTTACGACGTTCCACCCTAACCACGCACGATATTCGTTTCATTCCCATAAACCTAGGAAACAGTTAATAAAATGTCTCAGGCATTGTTATGAGGTGCTTCTTCAGTCCATCCTCCAATTTAGTATATTTGAACAAGTTCTTTATATTGTTTTCGGTCGCCACTTGATACAGTCTGATCTCTGGGTAATCGATCCGAATAGGCTGGCGTTCATCTTCTTCATTACACGCTCCTTACGCACACTTCACCTCGGCTGGGACATATCTCTTAGTCACCGTATCTGTAATGTCAAGAACTATGGATGTTCGTGACATTACTGAAACGGTGGTTCTCTCTTTGTTTTATTACACTGTTGCTTGGTCGCTCAAGACCTTGCGGGAAGAAGCTTTTAATAGTTCTGTGGGCCTGGCAGTCATACTCATATATGTACACCCAGTGTGAGAGACCTGGAATACTTGGTAGTCGAAGGGAAACCCTTCGTTCATTTTCGTAACCAAAGTTTGGTAACCGGTTACAAAAGAAGTTTTTTTTGTTGTTTGGAATCTAGTTGTGAAAGAAGAATTATATTTCTACTTTCGTTGATTGTATTATTTCGTAGTGGATAGTAGTAAAACTATTTTCATTAGTACTAACTAAAAAAATATATGATGACAAAAATAATCTTAGACCCCGAAATTGGAAAAACCAAGTTTTCTTATCTATTTCTTATGAATAAGAAGTTAGTTGTGGATTATAGTGCAATTTTATTCGTTGGTTACTATCAAACAAAAAATAAAATATTAAAATATTTTGGAGATTTTTCCAAAACGATTTCTATGACTTAAGTTCTGTTACGAAGGTCTAACGATTGATTCTAATGGTATTGATTTATTGTGAAAGGTTCGTAGAGGACAGTAGTGTAAGAATTTTGATAGTAGTAAAATAAACTGTTGGTTAGACGTGATGAAGTTAAGAAAAACGTCTTGACGTCATTTTTATTAAATATTTCTCGTTTTGAACAATCTTTCCCTTTATGTGAATAGAGACAGTTACTACACATGTTACACTTCGTAATTGTTTTCTTTTGTGTCGCAGGATCCATTCCTCTGAACTGTGGGCAATAATAGACCCCGTGATCTTGAGCGCAAACCGGACATTTTACCTGATTTCTTGATTGATTATTCGAAGTAGCCTTTTTGCTTGAGTAGTACTGATATGTGCACGCTCCTACCCAACGCAAGCCGCCATTGCGCTGATCAAAATGCTTTCCAAATCCTTTGCGACAAATCGTTAAATTGCACTAACCTTTATTGAGATGGCTATCTAGTTACAATAATTGTTTCTCAGTCGATTCGACTAGTCACTGTAGGCACGAACACGATCAATGGCGGGGGCATTTTGCTAAGTTGCAAACGGCAGGACTAGAATGTGATTCTGCCGTGGTTCCTTTGTTCGTCTCTCTCGGCTCGGGTTGATGATATCCCAGCAGGTGACGTAATTTTCGGAGCTTATCTGTAGGTGCTGGATGAGGCGTTCAGGTTCTCCCTTAATTTTGCTTTTTAGAAACTGCATCTTCTGCCCACTTGATAGGCAGGGATTGTTGTGAATGGCCTCCGTGAAAAGATCTTTAAAGGATGTCCACTGTTGATAGTTGCCATGGAAAACAGGAATGTCCAGTTTTGGCGTGGACTTTTCACGGTGAGCCACTGACCACAGCTTGTTATTGATCTCTCTTTTTATAACACAGTAGCTCTTCTCATACTTGATGAAGGTCTGCTCATAATATTCATTTTCTTCCCCATGGAGCTCGCTATCGATGTCCCAATGAAGTTTATCGATAGTTGTCCACCGTGCTTCTAAGTTCTTGAGTAGGTCGTCGAATTCCCACTTTTCCTTTACTTCTGATAAGTGGATGCTTGACAGCGTGCGGGAGAAGGCTTTGAAGTTACTTGTTTGCCGACGCAACATTTCCTCTAACTTGCTGGGAGTATTTTGGGCAGATTCGGCGTGTAGATTGTTCTGCCTAGGATGCTGCTGACTTGATTCAGCGCTTGACTTATCTTCACCCGCCACTTCAACCGTCCTAGGAATTACTAGTGGCGTAGACGGTTTTAGGGAAAACGCGGGGCTCTTGACGTTTCACTCCCTTATTTCTTGGTAAAAGGATTGGGAACGCTCGTATTGATTGGCAGTAAAGTAGTCGATATCTTGATTTTCAGCCATCATGATTCCGTTGAAACTCAGCCCAATACTTATCTAAAGTCTCCACCCTCCTTTTGATATAATCTGCCTTACGAGATTGGCCATCTTTCTTGTAATTTGACCACAGCTGATTTATTCCGTCAACAATTTGCTGCTGATTTTGCAACAGGTAGATGAATTCTTGGCTTGTCTCCATTACGGCTTAGTTGCTAGATATAAGTATAAAATCACTTGTTTGATAATTCCTTGATGAATTTCTTGATAAAATCACTTGTTTGATAGTTCCTGTTCCCTTGATGAAATTGAGTTCCTTGTCATTCGCTTTTTACGGGTTTCTTGATAAACCTTGTTACTTGATTAACTTGTAGAGCTTGATCTCATGTTAAACTTAGGAGAGCTTGTTCTCTTGATAAAAACCTTCTTATGGCTTGAATCCTTGATCGCTTGGTCGTGCGTGTCTAATGCTTTTGTATTCCTCACGTATAACCATTTGCGCCTTCTCAACTCTACCGCGGATTGCCGCTGGTGGCAGGCCAGCAGAGCCGATTCGCAGTCACACGATTAAAACACAAAGTTACATTAAACACAGGTTTCGCAGGACCACTTAATGTACGAGCCATTGCTGGCGGTACCTTAAACTTGATTCTGATGATGATTGGTGGAACAGGAAAGAAGAGTGATAACTTGATAAATCACTTTATTTGTAATGATTACAATTGGTGCGCACTTATTGATAGACGAATGTGAACTGATCGATAATTCTAACTTACAAAAAAATTAAAACAGCAATATACATTAAAGCTGACGTTAAAATATCTGACGATGCACGATGGAATCGTACATATTCCGGGGCCTGAGATGAGAAAAATCTTAAATAATTACATGTCAAAAGTAGGTAACTTAATAAAATTACACAACAATATATTAATCTGTAAAACATAATTCAGTAAATAAACAAAGTATATAAAAACACAAATAATCTGTACTTTTGAATTGTACCCGTGTGTTCTTATCAGCACGGGGGTGTATGGTCGGTATCTCGATGCTGTGATTGCGGGCAGCGCCCGCGCGCGTTGTGGTGCGGTGCGGGCGTAGCCGGCGGTCGGTGGCGGCAGCGCGGGCGGCGGCGTGGACTGCGATGGTGCCGGCGGTGGTGTAGGGGGCGCAGTGCTGTGCACCAACCATCCACATTGCAGCTTTCTGATGATCGTCACTACTCCAATAATGACTAAGATTCCGCATACCACATAAATCATGGTGTAGTGATGAATATTGTGATAGGAGATGTCTGTTGATATTACTTCTGCTTGCTTCAGCTTGTTTATCCTCTCTCCTAGCAGAGATAATTGTTGTTGCATGTCGCGTGAATCATCCTGTGATGGAGTGGTAGGGATGGTAATGTTGATGATGTTATTTATCTGAGGAATCTTAGGTACATATATATCTTGTCTTAATTTCACTTCACTTGTTTGAAGTTTATGTGGCGTCACGGTGAAACTATCCGTTTTTATGACTCACATGTATTAGACCACTTTTACTCAGCTGATGCGATGTCACCTGATCTTCGCATATTGTTCGGACTTGACACCGATTACAGCAAAAATAAAGGTATGTGTTTACGCTGTTGACTTCTTGCCACTTATTTCTGCATATCTTGCTCATTGTTGTTCATTCTGCAGCTTCCAGGTCACAAAAACTCTTGTCGTCTTTTAGGTGATACTCTGGTTTCATGAGTTGGCAAAAATGAGTTTGATATAGAACCAAACAGGTACTGATGTCGCTCTCGGTCAAAGGAATGTAAATGTACTTTTTCATGTATAGCGCAATGTAATATGATACTGGGACAACACTGATTGCTTGTTGTCCTGTCGCTTCAGATATCGGTATCATTTTATGAATTTCGTAACTGTCTCGACTGATGAGTGGCAGTTTTATTTCAAAGAGAAGTACGTCGTCCAAAAATTGTGATTTTTCTTGTAGTAATTAATAAATTTTGTACACTTCTGTGTGGAGGTTCTGCAACGGCAGCGATACATCTTTGGGTAAATGGCTTGCAATTGTCGTCAATTCCTTGATGAGTTGCTCGGGAGTTAACAAATGGTAATCGAACCGACCGTGGTGTAGATCGGTGATAGTATCTAATAATATGTTTTGAATATTCCGTAGACTGAGTAGCATGTTGCTTGCTGTTGTCGCTCCTATGGTGAAGGTAGTTCCTTCATGATGTGATTTCGTTGGGCTTCATCGTTCTATGTTGCGTTCATCATCTTGCGTTGCTTTTTCATAGAATTTTCGGCTTCCTTTAACAAATTGAACTCTGCCTCTATGATTGAAGTCTGATTTTTCCAAAGTGATGCTATGTGTCTCTCATTGTCTCGAACTAGAGCTATGTCTTTCCTGTATTGTTGGGTGAAATTTTCATCCAATACTCCAAACAATCCGTTAGCGAGATATCCGACACCATTAATGAGACCTCGGCGCCAGCGCTGTCTGACAAGTCGCATGCTCGACGTGTGCTGAGTAAGTAATACCCGATCGTAGTACTCTAGTTCGGAGAATCGGTGCCGTAATTGAAGTAGTATGACTGCACAGTGGGCTTGTTCCGGTATCATATTACATGTCTGTTGGAGCGTTTGTGTATATTTGTTGAACGCGTCTATTCCTTCCCAATAAGGATACAAGTGGTAATAGGCGACGATTTTCCACTCGTCTTTAATCAGCGTCATATCTGAGATCTTGTCGAAATATATCGCTTGTCCTTTCCTGAATTGTGTAATGGTTGTATTGCAGTGAGAATTGCAGACGAGTGCTAGCAGCAGAAATAAAGCTGTTACCACTGCACTGAGATTGCACTTGATAGGACTGACTGCGCTAGTTCGCGTTGGCATCTGTCCGGTCGCCGTAACTACGTCACTTGAATGACGTGGTTTAACGTTCTCGTCGTTTTCTAATAAGGTTGAAATTTTTACTATTGGCCGTTTAAATATCCATTCTTGGTCTTCAACGTAACGACACGCACGTATCCGTCTTTGCCTTGGTGCAATTCTATAACACGACCCATCGCCCTCTTTCCTGGCGGTAGATTGTCATCATGTATTAGGACGACGTCGCCGACTTGAATATTACGCTGAGGACTTTTCCACTTGCTTCGGGCGGCTAGTTGTATCATATATTCTGATACCCATATTTTCCACAAATCTTGTAATATTGTTTGTGTTAGGTACAATCTTGTGCGCTGATCTTTCTGTCTCAATCAAGGTGAGAGTTGGTCCGCTGGTTAAGAAGTGAGCGGGTGTGAGATAATTTAAGTCTTCAGGATCTTCAGATAAAGGACTTCTAGAGAGAGCCTAGAGTTCAGGCAACCCTCTATTTGAGCGAGGAGAGTTGAGAATTCTTCATAAGTAAGGCGTTGTTCGCCAATCACTCGCTTCAGGTGGAATTTGAAACTTTTCACCGCTGCCTCCCATAGACCTCCTGCTGACGGCCAGGAAGGGGCGTTGAAGTGCCATGTTATCTCCATGTCTGCTATCTCCCTCAGAAATTGATCGTTGATGAGCTCTTGTATCTCCCATGTGGTCCCATTATCACTGTAAAAATGTCCTGGATTTCCTTTGCGCGCTGCCATTCTTCTTACAGCGGCGAGGAATGAAGATGTTGTCAGGTCGGAAACCAGCTCTAGATGCACCGCCTTGGTCACCATGCTTACGAAGACTGCGACATATCCCTTGGTGGTCTTGGTACCACGTCCCTTGTTGGATTTTATGTAGAAATGTCCCGTGTAGTCAACGCCGTTATGCAGGAAAGGACGAGATGGGTTGATCCTTGTTTCAGGTAAGTCTACCATTATTTGATGATTTTTATTAGGGTTGTGTTTCTTGCAAGTAATACACCGACGAATAAACTGCTTAGTGGTCATGTTTCCACTGAGTATCCAATATTTTTGCCTTATGAATGACAATGTAATCCGAGCACCGCCGTGGTAGGAATGTTCATGCGCTTGCAAGATAATTAACTCCGTCAAGCGGCTTTCTTGAGGCAAAATTACAGGGTGTTTCATATGTGGATTAATGTGTGCATGTTTCAGTCTTCCTCCAACTCTGAGCAAGCCTTGTTCATCGAGGAAAGGTGTGAGACTCAAAATCTTGCTTTTGGGTGACACTTGTTTGCCGTTCTTGAGGTCATTTATCTCTCCGTGAATTCCCTTCCTTGAACATCCTTTATTATCATCTCAGTAGGTCGTCTACTTTCCCCCAGTGTAATGTAGGGCTCATATTTTCTGTCTTGTTTCCGACTTGTGAATCGGCGTATCCACGACAGCACATGTACTACCTTGATGAATGAGCTGTACTTGTTTAACAACTCAAGTACAATATTGCTGTTTCTTGTTACAGCCTGTATAGTCTCTTTCATTGGCTTGGCCTATTCATCAGTCGAATAAATCTTGCTCAATCTTTGTTTTTCATCAAAGGCTTTTTAGCCAAGTCGGTCCATGCCACCAAAGTGGATGATCTTGTAGTTGTGTGGCGTTGAGCCCTCTGCTAGCACAATCTGCGGGGTTTTCGGCAGATTTGACGTACCACCAACATGACGCGGGTATTACTTGAGTAATCTGTTGAACCCTGTTACCAACAAACTGCTTCCAGCGTTGGGGCTGACCTTGAAGCCAGCCTAAGACGGCAGTCGAATCTACCCAACCATATATCTTAATACGATGGTTGCTCAAACTTTCTAGTACTTTTTCCATCAGTGTGGCCAGCAAATGGGCTCCGCACAACTCCAGTTTTGGCAATGTAATCTCTATGTTGTGTGGTACTAATCTTGATTTTGCAGCGACGAGACTGATTTGATATTGACCATCTATTTTTAATTTAAAATAAATTACGCAGGCGTAAGCTTTTTGAGAAGCGTCACAATACCCGTGTAACTCGATATCGCTTGAGGTCTCTGTACCTAACCATCTTGGTATGTTTAGGTTATTTATAGCTGCTATGTGCTGTTTTATTTTTATCCATTCTTTGTGAATATCTTTGGGTATCTTTTCATCCCACTGAAGATTTCTATTCCAGAAGGATTGAAAAAGTAATTTCATTTTTGTAGAAATAGGTGTGAGCCAGCCAAGAGGGTCAAATAATCGGGCGATTTTGGAGGGCAACTGTCTTTTCGTACAAACTGTATTGTTTTCAGTCGTGGTTTCAATCTTCGATCGAAATTTGAAGACGTCCTGTGTCGAGTTCCAATTAAGTCCCAATGTTTTCATCGATTCTGGTTGTATGAACTGATATGTGCCCTCCGCACCTTCAACCTTGTTGGTGACTTGTTGCATTAAGGCGGGATGATTGGACTTCCATTTTCTTAAATTGAAACCGCCTGCTTTCATTAGTTGAATGAGATCTTCTTGTAATCTTTTGGCTGACGTCACCGAATCTGACCCATGTAACAGGTCGTCCATATAGAAACATTCCTCAACTATTTTGGCAGCTTCCGGGTACTTGAATCTTTCATCCCACGCCAATTGCTTCAGCGTCATCATGGCGAGAAAGGGGGCGGCCTTGGTGCCGTAGGTGACTGTTGTCAGTTGATACTCTTGTAAGAGTTGATGTGGAGTGTCTTGCCATATGATTTTCTGGAGATGTTGGTCCTCTGGATGTATCCACAACTGTCGAAACATCTTTTCTATATCCGCCACAAATGCGATTCTGTGTTGTCTCCATTTTAGTATAAGAATGAAAATATATTTTTGTAAATTGGGTCCTTTGTGCATCAGGTCATTCAAACTGATCCCATTTGAAGTTTTTTCGGATCCATTGAATACCAGACGAAGATGTAGTAGTTGTAGATTCTTCCACACCGTTGTAGTAGATTCTTCTCGTAAGACGCAATGGTGGGGCAAAAAATATTCGAGTTTCTTGTCATCACTTGCCCGCTTCATATGTCTAAGCGATAGGTATTCGTCCACAAATTCTTTGTAAAGCGAAGCAATAATTTTATGCTTCGAAAATTTCCGTTGAGTCGTAAAAATTGCGCAATGGCTTTGTTTTTCGACTGCCCTAGATTTGATTCGGCAGTGGACTTAAGGGGAAGTTGCACTTGGTATCGCCCGTCGCTCAACCTTGTTGTTGAAGACTTATAGAAATTGATGCAATCTTCCTCCTCCGTCGAGTGTCTTGATGCTCCTTCAATGTCCTCTTTTTGCCAAAATATTTGTATGTCCTCTATATTATTCAGCACAACGTTACAATGCAAACTTTGAATACTTCCAAACAGTATCCACCCAAGACTTGTTTCTTGGGCTAACGGTGACGAATCTTGTTTTCGTACTCCGCTAAGGATAATGTTAGCGTATACTTCAGCGCCCAAGAGTATATCAATGGGGTTGCTTAAGTGAAACTGCGGATCGGCTAATTCTATTTCTTCCAGGAACGCCCATGATGGTTTACTGATTGTATTGTTGGGTAAGTTTCTTGTTAATCTTTTCATAATTAGCGTTTCTACTTCAAAGGTATAGCTTCCCCTTAATGAAGTGCATAATATGGTTATAGCGCCTTTACATGTTGTGTCGTTAGTGCCGATTCCAGTAATTACGCCTTTGCAACTCTGTCTCTGAATTTTCAGAAGTTGTGTAGCTCTCTCGCTTATCAACGACACTTGTGAGCCTTGATCTATGAGCGCGCGCAAAGTATGTTGAACTCCGTTGCTAGCTTGTACTTTGACCAACGCTGTCGCTAGCAAAACTTCGTTTACTGACGCTTTCTGAGTTATTTCGCATGACTGTTGCGAAACATTCGTATTACCGCTGGTTTTAGTCCACTGTTGGGTCCCGAGCGGCTTATTTCTTTGGGCTTGATTGTTGAAAGCTTCGTGTAGAATGGTATTATGATAGCCATTACATTCACGGCAGCGCTTTGTTGATGAACAATCTTTCCCGTTATGTGAATAGAGACAGTTACTACACATGTTAAACTTCGTAATTGTTTTTTTTTTTTGCGTCGCAGGATCCATTCCTCTGAGCTGTGGGCAATAAAAGACCCCGTGATCTTGAGCGCAAACCGGACATTTTACCTGATTTCTTGATTGATTATTCGAAATAGCCTCGTTGCTTGAGTAGTACTGATATGTGCACGCTCCCACCCAACGCAAGCCGCCATTGCGCTGATCAAAATGCTTTCCAAATCCTTTGCGACAAATCGTTAAATTGAACTAACCTTTATTGAGATCGCTATCTAGTTACAATAATTGTTTCTCAGTCGATTCGACTAGTCACTGTAGGCACGAACACGATCAATGGCGTGGGCATTTTGCTAAGTTGCAAACGGCAGGAATAGTATGTGATTCTGCCGTGGTTCCTTTGTTCGTCTCTCTCGGCTCGGGTCGACGACTGACGCTGGTCGTGGTATTCGAGTGTAGCCGACCGAGGGGCCTGCCTCGCCCCTCCAGTCCAGACCACAGCCACGACAGAGGCGCCCCCAAGCCGCCGAGTTCCACATCATTCCACGGAGGCAGCCTGTGGCAAGCGCGCGCACGGCTGCGGCCGCTCCGCTACGCTAACACTAAATAATATCAGTAAACCCACGGATCACTATTATCATATCGCCAAAAAATAAATACCAACCTCGCATCCTAAACGTGTCTCTGATAGTTCGGTTCCCTTGTTTCATAATTTCGATAGTGTGCAGCCAGCTAGATTATCGTCACATTCGGAAAGGAATTCAGTAGTGATGGGTAACTCGCTCCAAATTGCAACTCGGTTAAATCGGTTTGAAAAACAAAGCAAACCGGTTTGTAAACCGGTTCAAATCGATTTGGGGCCAAACCGGCGAATACATACAAAAGAGCGAACACCGAATCGCCCGATGCAAGTGTTCTAATTTCAGACGTAGATGGTCTTGTATTTACCTCTTGTGGCCTCTATTAGCGATTGCGGGTGTTTGTTTTTCAAATGTGCCACTATTGTACTCGTATTTCCGGCGAACCTTTAAGATTGACTACAAATGTTACATTTAACACTACCGTTTTCCCGTCCAGAAAAGTGTTCCCAAACTATCGATTTTTTTCTGTTCCCTGGCATTGTGGACATACTCGTAGATACAGATTACGAAATAAAGTCAACAATAACACTAACACTTATCTCTTTTAATATTTTTAACAATTTTTTACTCTATTTTAAAATTTCCTTCACTGCAAACAAAAACTTCTAGTCGCCTACACAAGTCGCAACAGGTTCTAAGCGCACGCGAAAGTCTTGACCAACACATCAATCAACCAAGTAGATGAACATCAAGCAAAACTCGCGCGCGAACGAATCGCACCTACAAATCGGTTTGCACCAATCTTTGAACCGAGTTGAATCATTCGATCGTCAAACCGGTTTGAACCGAGTTGGTAAACCGAGTTACCCATCACTAGTACTGTTTGAAACGTGATCCGTTGTTGGGGGTCGATGATGCAGAAATTTGGTTGTTATACGACTTTTGAGTTGCATTTTCCTGTTTTCGCCTTGATGCTTCTAATGCAGTAAATTTTAATTCCAGATATTTCAGAAATTCATCCAATCGTGGTATCTCTCTCGGTTCTTTTAGTGTAGACATGTAGTCATTGTGTGTTTCCGAGTCCAGTTTTGATGATAACAGATGTATAATGATAGGATCCCATGTATCAATGTTGATACCCAATTTTTTTATGCCATTCAGACATTCTACCGTTACGTCATGCAGTCTCTTGAGGTGACCCGATGTGCCTTGTTGCAGAACGGGGAGGGACATCATAGTATTCATATAGGTCGTGAATATTAGCTTCTTGTTATTGTATCGATGGTTGATGATTTCCCAGCAGGTGACGTAATTTTAGGAGCTTATCAGTAGGTGCTGGATGAGGCGTTCAGGTTCTCTGTTCAGGCTTCTCAGCACCTAATGACCTCGTAGGGGCCCATCAGCTACGAGGTAGCGTAACGATCAGTTGCCAAGAAGTGTGAACGTCGGCGGTTCACCGAGATGAAGTTAATTGGGGTCGATCTAACCTGGTCTGTGCTTCGGTCCCGTCAACCTCCTGTCTCTCTGCAAGGCCCGGGTGCACCCTAGGCTCTTCTTGGTAGACAGGTTCTTCAGCCAACCAGGTATGACTGGCGGGCCAGCTTCAATGAGCACAGTGTTCCAACACAGGTTATGTTACGTGGTAAAAACAATCGGGGCACGAAAATGCGAACTTTATCTGGTTCGAGAAACAATAACACACTCAGCTATATTAACAATCCTGAGGGAAACCCGAATACATTCCAGATGGCCTGCGATTTAATTTCAATACCCTAACCAAAACGCGTTTTCATTGCGAGGGCTTTCGTCTGTCAGTTGTCAAAAAACTGCCAGGTTGGCAGCTAACGTCAAATTCAAAATGGCCGTTCAGAAACCATCGATCGAATATCGATTTGGAATCGAACAATCACCCGCCCGGACAGGCACCCACCTGTCCCCTAATCCACGGGCAGCCGAGACAACGTTGCTACCGCTCGTTTTAGAACCGAGCCTCCTACTAGAACCTCTGCAGACCGGGGGGTCCCGTCCTTGCCAGGGAACAAGTTAACAATGCGCCCCCTGCGCCAACGTAGTGGCGGTAGGTTAGCATCCTTAACCAGAACGAGGTCATCAACACTAGGGGGGCTAGTTTTGTCAGTCCACTTAAGGCACTGTTGTAAGATATGCAGATACTCGAGCGACCAACGCTTCCAGAAATTCTGAGTAAACTGCTGCAACATCTGATACCTTGACAACCGATACAATTTCACTCCCTCGAAGGGGTGCTCGGGCAACGCGTTAAGTGGCTGTCCTATCAAGAAATGGCCTGGGGTCAGAGCCTCCAGGTCATTTGGATCCGAGCTGAGCGGACACAACGGTCGCGAATTGAGAACGGCCTCGATCTTACAAAACAATGTCGCGAGCTCCTCAAAAGTCAGCGCGGTCTGACCTACTATACGCACCAAGTGCGTCTTAGCTGACTTAACTACGGCCTCAAAAATCCCACCCCAGTGGGGGCAAATCGGTGGGCTCAGGCTCAGGTCCACTGTATACCCCGACGGGAGAGGGCCGTTCCAATATCCACTTTATTTACATTCAAAAAGTTGACTATCTCTCGTAAGTATCGTTCCGCACCGATGTAGTTAGTGCCGTTATCAGAGCGGATCAAAGTTGGAAGTCCCCTTCGAGAAACAAACCTATCCAAACAAGCAATGAAAGCCTCTGTCGAGAGATCAGCAACGAGCTCGAGATGTACCGCCTTGGTGGATAAACAAACAAACACACATAGGTACGCCTTGTATTGCCTAGCGGTACGCAATCGTGAACTCTTCACCATAAACGGTCCTGCAAAATCCGTACCAACACCTGAAAACGGTCTGACCTCATTCACACGATCAGGGGGCAAGTCCCCCATGAGAGGTTGCATCGTGGCAGCCTTAAGTCGATAACAAGGCATGCACCGAAACACGATGTTCCGTATGACACGGCGGGCAGATAAGATCCAAAACTCCCGCTGGAGCGTGGCCAACAACGCGTTACAGCCGGCATGCGCGTTTTTAATATGACGATCAGTCACCAGCAATTCAACTAACTGTCCCCCCTTGGGGAGCAGAAGTGGGTGACGAGCCGAATACGACAGATTCGCATTGCGCAATCTTCCTCCTACCCGAAGTAACCCGGTCGAATCAACAAAGGGGTTGAGACGCGCGACGGCTCCCTTCAATTTCGAACGTCCACTTCGTATAATCTCCAATTCTGCCCCAAACTTCGAGGACTGTACCAACCGGACCAAATTCAATAGCGACTCGTTTCGCTCTGCCGGAGTCAGAATAGGGTTCAACGTTCGCTGATCGCGAGGAGTACGACAATTTCGAGGGAATCTCCTAATCCAAGTGGACACGTTTATCAACTTGTCAAGTGAGCTATACCGGTCCAGCAGAAACCCGGCGTCAGGGTCCTCAGCCTTCTGGGTAACATGCACGGCCGCTCTGGGGCCATGATCCGAAGATACTACTACATGGCTGTGGGGCCAGTCCGATTCTCTCTTGGCAAGCCAGGGTGGTCCCCACCACAAATGGTGTCTAACGAGTTCAGGAGCCCGACATCCCCTGGATGCACAATCAGACGGGTTCAATTCTCCTGGTACATGTCTCCAGGTCAGTGGGACCTCAGACGACACAATCTGGGAGACACGGTTCGCAACAAAAACCTCTTAGTTATGGACCGAAGCCTTCAGCCAGCACAAAACAATCTGGCTGTCCGTCCACGCGTACACCGTATCCTCCAAAACCACTGACCCACGCAACACTGTTAGAGTGTGATTCAAAAGTTTGGTCAAAAGAGCAGCCCCGGACAGTTCCAGTTTTGGAATCGTCATCCTTGTCCGAATAGGCGCTACCTTGCTTTTTGCCAAAACCAAACGCACGTCGACCTCCCCGGTGGAGGTGACGGTTCGCAAATAAACCGCTGCCGCAAACCCTCGTTCAGAGGCATCACAAAACCCGTGAAGGGTTGCCATGTAATCCCCAGCAGGGACCAATTTCCTCGGCAGCGATACATTATTTATGTCCGATAGCGAGGTGAACATTCGCGTCCAATCAGTCAACAAATCACCTGAGAGGTGGGTGTCCCAGGTCAACTGAGCCGCCCATAGCCTTTGCATAAAACATTTGAGAGCAAAGGTGACTGGAGAAATCCATCCATTCGGGTCGAACGTTCTCGCAATCGTTGACAGTACTGACCGCTTCGTCCAGGCCTTCGGTGTTTCTAAAACCACCCGATAGGTAAACTCATCATGGACGGGCCGGTACTGAATTGCAAGCACTGACAACATGTTAGGGTTGTCAGGATTCTCAAAAACGTGCGGGTCTTGTTGAAACTCATCTGGGAGACCAGCCATCAACTCATGGGAGTTGGACATCCACTTACGTAGTTCATAGCCGCCTCGTTCCAGCAATTGAATGAGCTCGTCACGTCGGTCCAGAGCTTCCTCTACACTGGCTGCCCCTGTGCAGACGTCATCGACGTACAAATCTTGCTCCAGGATAGCGGCGGCTCTAGGATAGCTCACACGGTCACGCGACGCCAACTCCCGCAGGGTACGCATCGCCAAATACGGGCTAGACCGTAACCCATACGTGTTCGTGTTTAACTCATAGACCTTGACTGGCTCGGCCGTGGACTCACGCCAAAGTATCAACTGATACCTTCTGTCAGCCGGATGAATTACCGTTTGCATAAACATCATCCGAATGTCTGCGACAAATACAATCTGGTGCCTCCGAAAGCTCGTGAGAATATCCGAAATATCACGACTCAACTTGGGTCCCGAATGTAGACACTGATTCAGGGACATCCCGTTCGAGGTAGGTGCTAACCCATCAAAAACAACTCGAATCTTGCCGGTAGGGGTTCGTAGGACGGCATGGTGTGGAAGGAAACAATGATCCTCAGATCTCCAGTCCACACCCGATACCGACATGTGTCCTAACGACTCATACTCCCTCATGAAATCAACATATTTTTGTTTAAATACGGCGTCCCTTGTCATCCTACGCTCCATCGACATCAATCTCGTCTCAGCCATCTTCCTAGATTCTCCTAGTGGCGGTCGATCGGCCCTGAAAGGCAGTCGAGTTACAAAACGACCAGAACGAAGGCGACCAGTACTATTCTGGTAAAACAACTCACACTCTTCTTCGTCTGCGTCGACTCGACGAACGGTGGGAGGTTCTTCTATCTCCCAGAAACGTTGGATAGCGTCTGACAACGCTGAGCCAATAAGTATGCCATCTGACTCGGCAGGCCTAACCATTGGCAATGCCGGACCCATGATCACGTGACCAAACTTAGTATCCACAGCAATCAACCCGTCCGGCTGAAGAACTCGCCGATCCGACAACAGAAACCTACCCAGAACGTCTGCTCCCAGTAGCAGGTCGACCGGGGCTGGAGTGTCAAAATCGGGATCCGCCAACTTGAGTCCTGATGTCAGGAATCGAACGGCCGGATTCAACTTCACCAAGGGGTGTCTGCCCATGACATGCGTCATTACTAAAGCTTGCACGGATGTTTTTGTCAAAATGTCATAACGTGGAGAGAACGTGATCACCGATTGACCAACTACATTCGTAACCGTAACATTCCCCACGCTCCGTATTGATTTATTATACCTATTTACCTTGAGGCCCAACCATTTTGCTAAATCATTCGATACAATGCAGCCCTGAGCTCCAGAATCTAATAGGGCGCGAACGTATGTTGGGTTGCCCGCCAAATCCCAAACAAGCACAGAGGCGATCGGTAACACCACCGTCTCCGGTTGGGGGGCAACAAATGGTTGGGCCGCAAATTCCTAGCGAGGACCCCCGGGGCCCCACTGTGCCTGTAACCGATCAGGTATGCAGCTATACGCCAGAGGGTCCCATTGTACAAATGGCCCACGCGCCGGTTCCATTCCCAACCTACGATTCCCCGTAAAGGGGGGTGGGCGTGAATTCAACCGTGGCCGCTCCATGAGCGGGGGGGACATCACATGTGACCGACGAGGACGAGGCGACGAGCGGGGCGACAACTGAGGCGGCGTCCGAACCGCACCCGCATAGCTCGAAGGTGTCCCATGACACCCGCCCGTTACGGCCTGCTCAACACACCCAATGTCCCGCTGGGTCGGATGCTGAGTCGCAACCGAAAACTCAGGGCCCCCCATGTAATGGTCCTGAGTGCGGCCCTGCACCCTGGTACTGCCCTGTGCACGTGGGGACGTTGGCCCCTGAGTTGCGCTCCGAGTCGCAAACGAATTCTCAGGGCCCCATGCCGTGTCACCCTGGGTACGGCCCTGTGGAGGCTGTTGGCTGGACCGGTTCATGCACAACAGATTGTTGTGGGGCCCACCACAATATCCGCACATTTGTGTGCGCGTGCAGTCCCTAGCCATGTGTGGCCCGAGGCACAGGAAACACCAGCTCCGCTGCTTGGCCATCCGGCGCCGTCCCTGAACCCTAAGTTCCCCGAACTTATTGCAATTGGCCACAGCATGGCCAATCTGCCTACAACATGGGCAGGTCTCACCATGTGGGGTCAATTCACTCACAGTCCCATACGACTGCCGGTTGGTGCGGTCCTTCCTCGTCGGAGGGCCCCTACTCACAGCGCTCCCGGCAGCTCTCTGTTGTGACGTCCCTACTTGGAGAGGAATAAAAAGATTCCAAATAGGTAGCCAACAAGAAATTTTATTTAACGTGGGTTCTCCAAATGTAGTCTGACCCTGGTTACGCAGCAACGAATCTTCCCTGCGGGTTTTGCCGTAGTCGGAGTGCCGCTGACGTCGGAGAAGTAACGGTCCGAATGCAGCCGGAGCAGGGAAGCAGGTTATCCCGAAGAGGTGCCAGGAACCCCGAACTGGAATTCGAAACCGTTCCTCCTTTAACATCTGTTACTGCACTCCGTCCGAATGCTCCACCCGCCAAGAAAAGAATAGTGTTGTCGTGGTGGTAACAATCAGAACGGAGTTACATATACAAAGGAAAATACAGTGCTAGGAATAAAAACAAGCAAGCATTCATATTTGTTATCGGCAGACCCCACTTGGGACATTTTACAAATAATCGGACATTCTACAAAATGTCCAAATGTGCAATCTGCCGGTAACATTAATTATTTCTATATATGAAAAAAGCATATTTATTTGTTTATCGGCAGACCTCACTTGGGACATTATGCAAACAATCCGGACATTTTATGAAATGCCCAAATATGAAATCTGCCGGTAACAATCAACAATTTCCACACAACAAGGTAGCTAGTATAATTTAGTAAGCTGAACATATTTTCCAGACATTCTATAAGAAGCCAAGACACACTAACGCGTGTCTAAAAGCGGGTAGCAATTTGCGTTACAATGCGATGTGAATATCGCGAAATAATAATTAGCGAGTCTAAAAGGAATAAAACGCAACAAGCAATAAATGAAATGAGATGATTCTGGACACAAATGAGTAAGCCCGAAAGTACCTAACGGTAAGATGATTTTAAAACAGTATCTTTCACCACTCACCTCAATCGGGGTTAATATGAAGCACAGACAAAACTAAAACGTAACTACTAGCAGTACGTTATGATTAAACGCAAGCAACCACTGCTTAGAGTCGCTCGTCGGCGTACGGTAAAAAGGGACCGTTACAGAGCGCCAGCAGGACGGACGTGCGCACAGTGCCGAGTGAGTTTTCGGAATGACGCCGGCGCCGCAAAGTCAAGTTGCGGTCACGGCTAGTTAGTTTAAAACGGGCCAATCATAGCAGAGCGAGTGAGTTGTCAACAGTGGAATGTTGCTAGTACAGCGCGTGAAAATTAATACTGTGATTACTAGCCTCATTTGGTAGTTTTATTAAGAGAATTACCACTTAAATTTAAAATAAGACCAGTTAATGATAGAGTGAAGACAACGGTAACTTACAACGTTACAATACCCCCTCGCCCAGTAAAGGGTTTTCATACGTAATGAAAATCCAAAACCTAATTCTAAATATTCTTAACTAGTTTTAGATCCTTAACATGCCAGGTGCCTAAGTCCTTTCCCGTCATGTCCTCTAAAATGTATACCAAGGGTGATTTCTTAGCGGAGACGCGACATTTGGTATATTTGGGCGCTAACTTTTTACTAAAGTACTTGTCTTTATCACTCAAGACATAAGCACGTTTTAGGACAATGTCGCCTACGCTGAATTCTGCCTCTTTCCGCCTAAGATTATAGTGCGCCGTATTTTTTTTATGTGCGTGCCAAAGAGATGCCTGTACCTTATCAAAATATTTTGACAGGTGACCCAGATTTTCAGCGTAAATGTCGCGTGGCAGAAATAGTAGTTCCTCACCCAGATCGTTATCTGTATAATGAGAACCACAAGTAACCGTTTCTCGTCCGTACACGAGGAACGATGGAGTGTAGCCAGTTGCTTCATTGACGGAGTTGTTAATGGCATACTGTATTTTGGGAATATTAGTGTCCCAGGTTCTGTGGTCATTGTCCACGTAGGTGGAAATACATGTAACTATTGTTTTGTTATAGCGCTCGACAGTGTTTACTTGCGGAGTATATCTCGGAGAGAAGAATACGTTAGGTATCTTGTATTTCTTAAAGAGGGTATTTGTTACCGAGCTAATAAACTGGGTACCATTGTCAAGGAATATTGTCTGTGGGATTCCGTGGACCAGAAACACAGAGTCCTCCAGAGCCTTGACGACAGCTTCCGAAGTAGCGCGTCGCATGGGAAAAATAAGGCAATATTTTGAGAAGCAACATGTTACGACCAAAATATAACTATTCTGCTTTCGACTGACCGGAAGTGGACCTATGAAATCAATGGATATCATTTGAAACGGCCGTGAGCATTGTTTAGGTCGACCCATCGTACCCAGCGTCGGATGGTTTTGTGGTTTGTAAGTGAGACATTTTGAACAAGAACCAACAAAACGTACGACGTCTTGGTGCATGCCCGGCCAGTAGTATCGAAGAAGTAAGCGTCGATAGGTCTTGAAAATACCCAAGTGAGCAGCAGTAGGGTCAGCATGATTCTCCTCTATGACGCTGTCACGCAATTCTTTCGGCACCACTTCCTTCCAGGAAAACTCCGAAATCATTTCGCACTTATTTTTGGAGTGGCGATAGAGAGCACCACCTTCGATCAAGTAGTTAGGAAAGAGGTTCGGCTTTTCTAAACAACCGTTATAAATGTTTTTGTACCATGTGTCAGTAGTAGTCAAATTAGAGTTGACCGTACTGATAGAAGCACATGGGAAAGCACGAGATAGTGCATCTGGAATGACATTATCGACCCCACGACGATGTTTAAGTTCGAAATTAAAGGCAGACAACCTCACACACCAGCGTGCTAGTCTTCCGGTAGGGTTGTCCAGTGACAAGAACCATTTGAGCGCGGAGTGGTCGGTGTAAACGGTAAAGGTTTTTCCGTTTTCCAAGTAACACCGCCAGTGTTCTAGAGCGGTTAAAACTGCTAGCGTCTCCCTCTCGGTTATACTGTAGTTCTTCTCAGATCCCGACAACGCCCTACTCATGTATGCAATCGGATGTTCTTTACCATCAATCGTTTGTGTGAGCATGGCACCAATCCCAAAATTGCTCGCATCCGTGTGTACTTCGAACGGTAAATCGTAATTGGGACAAGAGAGAACCGGGGCTGATACAAGACACTCTTTTAGCTTATTAAAAGCATCATCAGCTTCAGTTGTCCACTGAAACTTGGGTGCGTTCTTCTTACTTGAAGTCAGCTGGTTGAGTGGTCCGGCAATAGTGCTAAAGTTGGGGACGAAACGGCGGTACCACGTGGCTGTTCCAAGGAAGCGTTTAAGATCTTTTTTTTTTGTGGGTGTTGGGAAATTAAGGATAGCCTCGACTTTTTCAGGATCAGTGCGAAGGCCATGCGCATCCACAACATAACCCAAGTACTTCAACTCATTTCTGAAGAACTTGCATTTTTCAAGGTTGATGGATAAGTTCGCTTGTTTTAATTTATGCAGCACGCCTAGTAGTAAAGACACGTGTTCCTCAAAGCTGCTGCTGATGATAATAATATCATCTAAATATGCGAACGCCTTTAGATCAAAATTCCCGAACAGAAGATCGACAAGCCTTTGTTGAGTGGCAGGGGCATTGGTGAGACCGAAAGCAGTGGTCTTAAAACGGAGAGTTCCTCTGCCTGGAACATAGAATGCAGTTTTGTCTTGATCTTCTGGAGCTATTGGAATTTGCCAGAACGCTTTCGACAAATCTACGCTAGATAAGAATTTTGCATCGCGTAGGTTGTCTAATATTTCAGTTATATAGGGTAGGTTATATGCGTCCTTTTTTGTGACCGAATTCAGTTTACGGCTGTCGAGGCAAAAGCGAGGTTGTCCATTCTTTTTATAGACAATGAGGACAGGGGACGACCAAGCGCTCTCGCAAGGTTCAACTACATCTAACGCTAGCATTTCGTCGACTTGCTCTACCAAAATTCGCTGCTTCTCAGGTGACATTCGATAGTAACGTTGTCTTATAGGTTGAGAGTCACCAGTATCGATATGGTGAGTTATAAGACTAGTTCTACCAAGGCCCATACTGTCAGTGGAGATTTCCTGGAATTGACTGACAATTGAATCGGCTGTGGACTTTTGTGAATCAGAGAGATTATCGTAAGACTGTATAAAAGTCTCATTTTTGTCGATACTTATTTCTGCCAAAGAAGAGTTGGACAAGGTGATGCTACCTAAGTATTTGGGACAAATATTGAAAATCCGCCAAAAGTCAATGCCTAGGATAAGTGGGCTGTCCACATTTGGTAACACGTAACCCTTAATAATGTGGAATTGTTCTTCAAAGTGAATGGGAAGATTGATGTAGCCAATACTTTGAAGGGACTGGCCTCCAGCAGCAGTCACGGAGATACAATCATCGGTAAATACTTTTAGACCATGGTCCGACAATAATTTATGAGAATCATTGCCGAGAATAGTGACAGCAGATCCAGAATCGAGTAGACCAGAAGCAGGGATGTCCCCGATTCTAACGGAAATATAGGGTCTACTGTCCTTTGTTGGTTTACTATCCAGAATTGAGGCGACTCTGAAACTAGAGAAGAAGTTTCTAAGGGTTTGTAGCCATTTTTCAAAATCTACTCTATCGAAATGACCCTTAGAACCGTCCCAATTCTGGCTAATTAGTTTTTTTGAACGGTAGGAGTACATTTAGGGCATTCAGGTTTCTTTACACCTTTATTACCGCACCCAAAACAGACGATGACGTCACGACTAACCTTACACTGACGAAGATCGTGAGTGTTAGAGCGGCATCTTAGACAAAAGTTATTTGACTTTACAGTTGTTGCAGGAGCGATCGCAGAGACATGGTTGTCAGATTTCGTCTTACATGGCTTGTAAGCAAATTCGGGTGCTAGTGTGTGTGTGGTAATCGTTGGTGGCTCGCGAAAGTGTGACATACGGGTTTGTATATTTTCGTAATTTTTGCACAACGTTCTCAATACCCCAATATCCACAATCTGAGTTGCCGAGGCCAACGTACTCGCATAACATGGCCGGATATTGTGCAATAGTATCTCTAATTTGTCCTCTTCGGATAATTGTTTCGATAAGCGCGAAAACATTCCTGCCATTATGGAAAGATAAATGGTTATCGTTTCTGATTCGCCCTGAGTGCGAGCCCTAATTTCAGAAAGTAGACGATAATCATAGTCAGTTTGGCTGAAATCCTCTAACAACAGAGATTTGAGATCCGACCAGTTGTTAACGCTATCTCTTATACTTCGGAACCAGTGCAATGCTTGATCGGTGAAAATTTCCGTTGCATAGGACAGAAGTTTGGAGTCCGAAATATTTCTGGCCTGACACAGTTCCGAAACCCTTTCGATAAAAGCCCGAACACATGATTTCCCGTCGTACTTCAATTTACTAAGTTCGGAAGTATTGCTACGCTCGCAAGTTACAGAAATCACGCTCGCGCCACTAACAGATGGCGTTGATTCCCTACACGCAGTATTAGACGAGGAAGATATTGAAAGGGGATCCTTTGCTTGTGATAAGAGAGCTAGGATCTTCGAATAATATTTTCGGTAAATCTCCGACAGTTGATCATGGCCCGTTTCGAACTTTTCATCCGTAGGTACCCGACTTAATCTGTGATAGACATGGTGCATCAGATTTTGTGTCCTAAGAAGAGAGGATCTATCTGGTGCAGGTCCGTCAAGAGTAGATTGCACTTTGTCCAAGATTTTGACGACTGCAAGTAAGTCGTCCTTAGGTTCAAGGTGAGATAACAGAACGTCCTCTGACGGGTATTCTGTCACAAGTTTAGTTATTTGTTTACGTAAAATTTCTACGGTAGTGCCTGGGTTTTCACCTCTGATGGCAACTTCGTACTCCAGTTCTGCTTTGTTTAGAGAGAGAAACTTAATTTGAAAAGACATGATGCAGCTCAAATAATAAATACCAAAGAGATGAGTAGTGAAAGTGTACTGATTCCTTTAGTCGCCTCTTACGACATGCACAGGAGGAAATGCAACTGCCGTATTCTTTTTTGATTTCCCGGGACAGCACAGGAAGAGAAATCAAGGAATTGAAAATGACGCTACTAATTAGTCTCCGTTCTGTTACAAAATGATTTATGTACGTTAGGTTTTGACGGTATGAATGAAGTGAATGACGATGTAGAAAAAAATATATATGTTAAAACTGCAAATAAAAATATTGCAACTAGTGGGTAGGTGGTTAATTTTTTTATAAGAGAACGAGAAATTAAAACCAACGTAGGAATTTGAAAAAAAACACTACAATTTAAAAGTTTGAATAATAACCACGTACACAGAAGTTGCTAAGCAAAACCAAAATTACAACACAGGTAAACGTTTACAAAAACACGCACACACAAACAACTAACTACTTACAGCGTAAGCAAGGCCAGACTAACCACGTTGGGCGCCACTGTGACGTCCCTACTTGGAGAGGAATAAAAAGATTCCAAATAGGTAGCCAACAAGAAATTTTATTTAACGTGGGTTCTCCAAATGTAGTCTGACCCTGGTTACGCAGCAACGAATCTTCCCTGCGGGTTTTGCCGTAGTCGGAGTGCCGCTGACGTCGGAGAAGTAACGGTCCGAATGCAGCCGGAGCAGGGAAGCAGGTTATCCCGAAGAGGTGCCAGGAACCCCGAACTGGAATTCGAAACCGTTCCTCCTTTAACATCTGTTACTGCACTCCGTCCGAATGCTCCACCCGCCAAGAAAAGAATAGTGTTGTCGTGGTGGTAACAATCAGAACGGAGTTACATATACAAAGGAAAATACAGTGCTAGGAATAAAAACAAGCAAGCATTCATATTTGTTATCGGCAGACCCCACTTGGGACATTTTACAAATAATCGGACATTCTACAAAATGTCCAAATGTGCAATCTGCCGGTAACATTAATTATTTCTATATATGAAAAAAGCATATTTATTTGTTTATCGGCAGACCTCACTTGGGACATTATGCAAACAATCCGGACATTTTATGAAATGCCCAAATATGAAATCTGCCGGTAACAATCAACAATTTCCACACAACAAGGTAGCTAGTATAATTTAGTAAGCTGAACATATTTTCCAGACATTCTATAAGAAGCCAAGACACACTAACGCGTGTCTAAAAGCGGGTAGCAATTTGCGTTACAATGCGATGTGAATATCGCGAAATAATAATTAGCGAGTCTAAAAGGAATAAAACGCAACAAGCAATAAATGAAATGAGATGATTCTGGACACAAATGAGTAAGCCCGAAAGTACCTAACGGTAAGATGATTTTAAAACAGTATCTTTCACCACTCACCTCAATCGGGGTTAATATGAAGCACAGACAAAACTAAAACTTAACTACTAGCAGTACGTTATGATTAAACGCAAGCAACCACTGCTTAGAGTCGCTCGTCGGCGTACGGTAAAAAGGGACCGTTACAGAGCGCCAGCAGGACGGACGTGCGCACAGTGCCGAGTGAGTTTTCGGAATGACGCCGGCGCCGCAAAGTCAAGTTGCGGTCACGGCTAGTTAGTTTAAAACGGGCCAATCATAGCAGAGCGAGTGAGTTGTCAACAGTGGAATGTTGCTAGTACAGCGCGTGAAAATTAATACTGTGATTACTAGCCTCATTTGGTAGTTTTATTAAGAGAATTACCACTTAAATTTAAAATAAGACCAGTTAATGATAGAGTGAAGACAACGGTAACTTACAACGTTACACTGTGGCTCCGAAGGATGGGTGACCGTCAACCCCAAATTCTCTGCCCGTCGAGCCTCCTCTTCCAAGAATCCGACCAAGTCGGAGAAGGCGGGCAGGTCCTCGGCCGACCTCCCGTGAGACTGTTCGAAACGAGTCTGCACGTCAGCGGGTAGGCGGGAAAGTACAATGTACAACAGTAGGTACGACCATTCACCAACCGGAAGTCCAAGATTCTCTAGAGCCTTGGTGACGGACAACAATGGGTTCAAAACCTCCGTCTGTATGGCCCCGACCTTGTTCACAACCGGGATACTAAACAAACGGTTCAGTTGGGCATCGGCCAACCTCCGTTTGTTATGGTAACGTCTGACCAACAATTGCCTGGCCGTTTCATAGTTACCCTCCGTAACTGTCAAATGAGCGACCAGCTCCCTAGGCTCACCCCTCAATGCTGCCACCAGCTGAGCCATCTTGACAGACTTGGTAATGTCCGATCGCATGTGCACCAAACTGTCGAACAGATTGATGAAGCTCATCCATTCACCGGACACGCCGTCAAAAGTAGGCATAGTTATGGCAGGTAACCTGGACCCCGATCCCTGAAGCGGCAGAGGTGCTTCAATGTCACCACCATGGCTGGACTCGCGCTGTCTACGTATGTCCGCAGCCTTCTGCGTGATAGCAGCTGCCATCTCCATACATTGGTCGACATCCCCTATCAACCGTGACAGCCTGTCAGGTGCGCAACCATCAACTGATTCCGCCTGCGCGGACAATTCGAGCACCCTATTGTAACGTTCCTTAACGTCCATAGACCGCTCCAATACCACATCATGCCTATCTAAACGGTCTATCAGACCGTGTGCGGAGGAAAACCATCTGAGTTCCTTAGAAACACCCTTCTGGATTTCAGATAACGACATGATCGGAACGATACTTACTCACAATTTGCAGTAACTCAATTTTATTGGACCCTCCAGTCTACAACCCAAACGAGGGAACCCTAAACCACAACTTAAATAATGTTGTTTTCCTTAAACAATAGGAACCGAGTTTTATATCTATATAAATTCTGTAAATACAATTTAGTTTCCCTTTATCATTATAACACACACAGATAGTCAATATTAGTTCAAGTTATAAATTGCTATAAACTGAAAACAATGTAATAGCCTGCTATCAATAGATGTAACTACCTATGTTAACCAAAACATTCATTCAATAGCATTACTAGACCACTAATAGATTGACTAACGGGTACTTCAATGCAATTTTCAATTCAATATCCGTCTATCTACTACCAGCTATAGACCTATAGCTTACAATACTACCAATCTATGTGGATATAGGAACAACAACCAAGTTACCTAATAACCGCCTATACCTACAGATTGATAGTCCCAAATCGTGCCTTCCTGGAGCCCTTGACGGCTGCAAATCTCAGGAAGCCACGCTCTAGCTACCAAAATGTTCAGGCTTCTCAGCACCTAATGACCTCGTAGGGGCCCATCAGCTACGAGGTAGCGTAACGATCAGTTGCCAAGAAGTGTGAACGTCGGCGGTTCACCGAGCTGAAGTTAATTGGGGTCGATCTAACCTGGTCTGTGCTTCGGTCCCGTCAACCTCCTGTCTCTCTGCAAGGCCCGGGTGCACCCTAGGCTCTTCTTGGTAGACAGGTTCTTCAGCCAACCAGGTATGACTGGCGGGCCAGCTTCAATGAGCACAGTGTTCCAACACAGGTTATGTTACGTGGTAAAAACAATCGGGGAACGAAAATGCGAACTTTATCTGGTTCGAGAAACAATAACACACTCAGCTATATTAACAATCCTGAGGGAAACCCGAATACATTCCAGATGGCCTGCGATTTAATTTCAATACCCTAACCAAAACGCGTTTTAATTGCGAGGGCTTTCGTCTGTCAGTTGTCAAAAAACTGCTAGGTTGGCAGCTAACGTCAAATTCAAAATGGCCGTTCAGAAACTATCGATCGAATATCGATTTGGAATCGAACATTCTCCCTTAATTTTGCTTTAAAAACTGCATCTTCTGCGCACTTAATAGGCAGGGATTGTTGTGAATGGCCTCCGTGAAAAGATCTTTAAAGGATGTCCACTGTTGATAGTTGCCATGGAAAACAGGAATGTCCAGTTTTGGCGTGGACTTTTCACGGTGAGCCACTGACCACAGCTTGTTATTGATCTCTCTTTTTATATCACAGTAGCTCTTCTCTTACTTGGTGAAGGTCTCCTCATAATATTCATTTTCTTCCCCATGGAGCTCGCTATCGATGTCCCAATGAAGTTAACGATAGTTGTCTACCGTGCTTCTAAGTTCTTGAGTAGGTCGTCGAATTCCCACTTTTCCTTTACTTCTGATAAGTGGATGCTTGACAGCGTGCGGGAGAAGGCTTTGAAGTTACTTGTTTGCTGACGCAACATTTCCTCTAACTTGCTGGGAGTATTTTGGGCAGATTCGGCGTGTAGATTGTTCTGCCTAGGATGCTGCTGACTTGATTCAGCGCTTGACTTATCTTCACCCGCCACTTCAACCGTCCTAGGAATTACTAGTGGCGTAGACGGTTTTAGGGAAAACGCGGGGCTCTTGACGATCGACTCCCTTATTTCTTGGTAAAAGGATTGGGAACGCTCGTATTGATTGGCAGTAAAGTAGTCGATATCTTGATTTTCAGCCATCATGATTCCGTTGAAACTCAGCCCAATACTTATCTAAAGTCTCCACCCTCCTTTTGATATAATCAGCTGTCTTACGAGATTGGCCATCTTTCTTGTAATTTGACCACAGCTGATTTATTCCGTCAATAATTTGCTGCTGATTTTGCAACAGGTAGACGAATTCTTGGCTTGTCTCCATTACGGCTCAGTTGCTAGATATAAGTATAAAATCACTTGTTTGATAATTCCTTGATGAATTTCTTGATAAAATTGTTTGATAGTTCCTGTTCCCTTGATGAAATTGAGTTCCTTGTCATTCGCTTTTTACGGGTTTCTTGATAAACCTTGTTACTTGATTAACTTGTAGAGCTTGATCTCTTGCTAAACTTAGGAGAGCTTGTTCTCTTGATAAAAACCATCTTATGGCTTGAATCCTTGATCGCTTGGTCGTGCGTGTCTAATGCTTTTGTATTCCTCACGTATAACCTTTTGCGCCTTCTCAACTCTACCGGGGATTGCCGCTGGTGGCAGGCCAGCAGAGCCGATTCGCAGTCACATGATTAAAACACAAAGTTACACTAAACACAGGTTCGAAGGACCACTTAATGTACGAGTCCTTGCTGGCGGTACCTTAAACTTGATTTTGATGATGATTGGTGGAACAGGAAAAGTAGAGTGATAACTTAAATCACTTTATTCGTAATGATTACAATTGGTGCGCACTTATTGATAGACGAATGTGAACTGATCGATAATTCTAACTTACAAAATAATGAAAACAGCAATATACATTAAATCTGACGTTAAAATATCTGACGATGCACGATGGAATCGTACAATTACTGATGATGTCTCGTTTCTTCTTTTGCAGGGCAGTCGATAAGGCTTTTCTTTTGCTGTGTAAAAACCATATCCCATTATTTTGAGGAATCCCTTGCAAGTGTCGATTGAAACATCTGTCTGGGTCATGTCCCGACATTGCACAGTGAGTTCTCCTGCTTCGGGTACCACGATGATTTTTTCTTCAGAACTCTGTTCTTTGCATCACTTGAGTTTTGATTGAGATTACAAATCCTTATTTACGCCCAGTTTCTAACTTTTACTCACGGTTTAACTCAACATGGGCCGATTTTTGTTCATAGATTAGGAATGAAATGAAACTAGATAAAATATTTTGTTTGCACCGAGGCTTGGTTGAATCAAGGATTGTAGATGTTCCAAAATATATTAATATAGCTATAAAGTAGAATAAAGAGGGATACTCTGATAAAACAGGCCCGTACAGGTTGGACAAATATCATTAGTTCAAAAAATGTCTACTTATAATAATTCAGTCCAGAAAATTAAAATCTTTATCTAACAAATAAATTATATTTTGAAAAAAAAATATTTATGCGAAGATTTTGTTACGGAACCTTCAACGATTCCGATATGTTTCCTGACATGGTTCAGCATCAAATGTTAGAGAAAACGAGATAAATGGGTATTTCATTTGAGCCGGTAACACCCTATTCTATAGTAGGTATATTTTTATAACATTATCGAGTAAATTTTGTATGAAATTTTCAGATTTGACATATAAATTTTACCGCCTTAGTACATATGCGCAATATGTACAATACCTACTTAGTCTATGTGGGTAAAACGTGTTACGGCGTCTGAAATTAAGATAACCCATAAAAATTAAATCTGAATAAACACATCTAAACATCAAAAATCTGATCAATACGTATATTCAAGCCAATTCTTGCATATGACTATTGAATTAAACATAAAAAACAATAATTTCCTTACTGCCTAAAAGGCAATGAGTTACGACGTTCCACCCTAACCACGCACGATATTCGTTTCATTCCCATAAACCTAGGAAACAGTTAATAAAATGTCTCAGGCATAGTTATGAGGTGCTTCTTCAGTCCATCCTCCAATTTAGTATATTTGAACAAGTTCTTTATATTGTTTTCAGTCGCCACTTGATACAGTCTGATCTCTGGGTAATCGATCCGAATAGGCTGGCGTTCATCTTCTTCATTACACGCTCCTTACGCACACTTCACCTCGGCTGGGACATATCTCTTAGTCACCGTATCTGTAATGTCAAGAACTATGGATGTTCGTGACATTACTGAAACGGTGGTTCTCTCTTTGTTTTATTACACTGTTGCTTGGTCGCTCAAGACCTTGCGGGAAGAAGCCTTTAATAGTTCTGTGGGCCTGGCAGTCATACTCATATGTACACCCAGTGTGAGAGACCTGGAATACTTGGTAGTCGAAGGGAAACCCTTCGCCCATTTTCGCAACCAAAGTTTGGTAACCGGTTACAAAAGAAGTTTTTTTTGTTGTTTGGAATCTGGTTGTGAAAGAAGAATTATATTTCTACTTTCTTAGATTGTATTATTTCGTAGTGGATAGTAGTAAAACTATTTTCATTAGTACTAACTAAAAAAAAATATGATGAGAAAAATAATCTTAGCCCCGAAATTGGAAAAACCAAGTTTTCTTATCTATTTCTTATGAATAAGAAGTTAGTTGTGGATTATAGTGCAATTTTATTCGTTGGTTACTATCAAACAAGAAATAAAATATTAAAATATTTTGGAGATTTTTCCAAAACGATTTCTATGACTTAAGTTCTGTTACGAAGGTCTAACGATTGATTCTAATGGTAGAATTGATTGTAAAAGGTTCGTAGAGTTGGTTAGACGTGATGAAGTTAAGAAAAACGTCTTGACGTCATTTTTATTAAATATTTCTCGTTTTAAAGGTACTATTACTACAAACGGTAGAATTAACTGAGGAAGGTTCGTAGAGGTTTGTAATGCAAGAATTTTTGAAAGTAGTTGTTTTTTTTATTAGAAGTGATAAAGTAGATAAAACTTGTTTGGTCGTCATATTTACTGAATAATTCTCGTTCAAAAAAATATACGATTACGACAAACGGTAGAATGGACAGAGAAAGGTACGTAGAGGATCATAGTAGAAGAAATTTTTATAGTAGTTAAAAAAAGGGGATTAGAAGAGATAATGTCGAGAAAAACTTGTCATGGGAGTATTTTTATGGGAGTATTTACTAAATAATTCTCATTTAAAGGGATGCACGATTACTACAAATGGTAGAGACTGGGGAAGGTTCGGAGAGGTTTGTAGTAGAAGAATTTTTGATAGTCGTTGTAAAAAAAATAAGATAAGAAGTGATAAAGTAAAAAAAAAACATTTTTAGCGTCATTTTTACTGAATAATTCTCGTTCAAACTGTTATACGATTACAACAAACGGTAGAATGGTCAGAGGATGGTTTGTAGTAGAAGAAATTTTGTGGGTAGTTGAAAAAAAAGTTGATTAGAAAAGAAAGTCGAGAAAAACATGTTATGGGATTATTTTTACTAAATACATCTCGTTTAAAGGGATGCACGATTACTACAATTGGTAGAATTGACTTAGGAAGGTTCGTAGAGGTTTGTAGTGGAAGAACTTTTGATAGAAGTTGTAAAAAAATAAGATTAGAAGTGATAAAGTAAAAATAAACTTGTTAAGTCGTCATTTATACTGAATAATTAAAGTTCAAAAATATTAACGATTACTACAAAAGCTAGAATTGTCTGAAGAAGGTTTGTAGTGGATTTTTTTTAAATGGTAGTCGAGAAAAACTTGTTTGGGAGTATTTTCACTAAATGTTTCTCGTCTAAAGGAATATACGATTACTAAGAATAATAAAATTGACTGAGGAAGGTTCGTAGAGTTTTCTAGTGTTTTTTCATTATTTCATAATTTCTTTATTGCACACAAATCATACAAAAAACAAGAGTTACATAAAAAAGTGTACAAAGGCGACTTATATGAGATACAGTTGTTTTCAACTGTCTTCCAAGGATATTTTGGCTGACCAGGTGGGCGCCAGCTCTACGCAACTCAATGCAACGAATCTGTCATCAACACAGATTTTTTACTCCTTATTGGTCATTGTTTAATTTTCCACGCCTACCGAACGGCGTGGAATCCGAAGGGGGTGTGCTTGTTGCCAGCTGGGGAGAAAAGAAGTGAATGAATTTGTTACTGACCTTGTCACCGTAGACAGGAGATTGAAAGCTCGATTTGAGACAGGAATGTGGGATAGGAGCACCAGTTTGGGATAGGATAGGAATCGAATCACTATCGTTGCTGCCAACGCTGTCGCCGGCGTGCTGCCTGCCGTGACCGTGGAGTCGCCGCTACCGATTCGACGATGTCCGATCAACAGGGATCACTTGACCGCTGACGCGAATCTACTGGCTGCGTGCTGTTCGTGCGATTTATAAAATGAATAATAGAGATTCTCTTAGAAATAAGTTTAAAGAAGTAAATATATTGACAGTCCATAGTCAATATATTTACGAGAATATTATGTATGTCCATAAGAACATTGTTAACTTTCGAAGAAACTGTGATATACATAACTTTAATACTAGAAACAAGGACAAACTTGCAGTGCCCACTACTCGGCTCCATAAAATAAAAAACTCATTCAAGGGTAATTGTGTAAGATTTTACAATAAACTCCCAAGCACTTTGACAGATCTATCAATTAATAAGTTCAAGAAATACATCAAGCAAAGGCTTATTTCTAAAGCTTACTACAGTATTAAAGAGTACATAGACGATAAAAATGCTTGGGACTGAATCGTTCTAATTAATTGTGAGCATCCTCACTGCCAGAGTTTCTTTTAATGGACACTTGGAGGCCTTTTACACCTCCAAAGATTAATTTAATTATACAACTCTTGACTGTGGGGACCATTTACATCTCCTATCATCATTGTATTATTCACTAAAGAGACTATACATCTCTGTTATTTATATTTTAATTATTTTATTATGACATTTGAGACTCTTTACATCTCTCAGAAACAATAATTAAGTACTTTTTTTTTCTGATAATATGATACAAATAATAATACCAAATGTTCTGTAAAAAATGAAATGAAATGACATGTGAAAGTGCCCTTGTGGCCTATTTACAGAATAAACGTTTTGAGTTTTTGAGTTTACTTATTTCCCGACGATGTAGACGATTAACACTCCGATCAGGCCCGACGCCTGTATTTAGTAATTGTTACACCGAAACAATCAATAGCCCGACGCTATGAGCAGACATGTTGTTCTCCCGATGAGACAAAGACAAAGATAATCTCCAATTTTACATCTCGTTCCGGTACGAGTGACAGCTGCGGCTCTGTTTCCGTTCCGAGTCGCGCAACAAGAGGAGGTGCGTTCCGAAGCACAAATATTAAACAGTCACCCGCCCGGACAGGCCCGAACCTGTCCCTAATCAATAGGAAGGCGAGAAAGTGTTGCGACCGCTCTCTTGAGGACCGAGTCCCCCACCTTGACTTCTGCTGATCGAGGCATGCCATCCCGACCCGTGTACAAATTGACGATCCGTCCTCGTCTCCATCTCAATGATGGCAGGTTCGCATCCTTAATCAGCACCAAATCACCGACTTGAGGGGGGCTCGACCGGTCAGTCCACTTAAGGCGCTGCTGCAAGATGTGCAAGTACTCAAGGGACCACCGTTTCCAAAAATCTTGAGCCATCTGCTGCAACATCTGCCACCTAGTTAACCGACTTAACTTAACATCACCGAATGGGTATTCTGGCAGGGCGTTAAGGGGCTGACCTATCAGGAAGTGACCCGGCGTCAACGCTTCCAAATCATTTGGATCCGAACTGAGCGGGCACAACGGACGCGAGTTCAGTGTCATTTCAATTTTACAGAACAGCGTCGCAAGCTCTTCAAAGCGTAGAGAGGTCTCACCGATGATCCTCGTCAGGTGCGACTTAGCCGATTTAACCGCAGCCTCAAAAATTCCTCCCCAATGAGGACATCCCGGCGGACTGAAAACCCATTCAATCCCACGTCGGGAGCAAGCCGTACCGATGGCGTCCTGGTTACCGTTCAGGAATTGAGTGACCTCCTGCAGATATCGCCTGGCTCCGACAAAATTTGTGCCGTTGTCCGAACGGATTAATGTCGAGAGGCCCCTTCGTGAGACGAACCGATCCAGACATGCGATAAATGCCTCCGTAGTGAGGTCACTGACCACCTCCAAGTGGACTGCCTTCGTGGCCAAGCACACGAAGACGCACAGGTATGCCTTCACCAATCTGGCGCTCCGTAGCTGTGAAGACTTGACCATGAATGGTCCCGCGAAATCCGTTCCGACCCCCGCAAAGGGCCGGATTTCGTTAACCCTATCCGAGGGCAAATCGCCCATCTGGGGCTGCATCGTAGCCGCCTTGGCCCGATAACAAGGCAGGCACCGAAATACGACGCTACGCACTAAGCGTCTTCCCGATAGAATCCAGAACTCGCGCTGGAGAAACGCCATCAAGGCGTGGCATTCGACATGCCCATTCCGAATGTGTCGATCCTGTATCAACAGTTCGACCAACTTCCCTTTCCTAGGGAGTAACAACGGGTGGCGAGCCGCATAAGGTAGGTTGGCATTCCGCAGCCGACCTCCTACCCTCAGCAATCCTTGAGAGTCAATAAACGGGTTGAGCCGAGCCACAGCTCCCTTCAGTTGGACGCGTCCGCGTCTCAGAATGTCCAATTCGGACTTAAAGTGCACCGTCTGCACGTTCCGTACCAATGCGAACAACGCATGGTTCCGCTCCCGTGGTGTCAGGACCTGTTTCCGCACTCGTTGCGCCTCAGAATTCCGACAATTCCGCGCAAATCGGCAGATCCAGGCGGTCACATTGACCAGCTTGTCGAGCGAGCTGTACCGTTCCAGCAGGCTGAACTCCTCTTCCGGCTCTGGTTGCGTCGTGCAGACACCGACTGCCAAGGCGCCGCGAGTGTCAAGGCGCCGTTCGCCTTGGTAACGCGTGGACTCATTGGCCAATCCGATTCGGCTTGAGTCAACCATTTTGTACCCCACCACAAGGGATGTCCAACCAACTCCGGAGCGTGACACCCACGAGACGCACAGTCTGCTGGGTTCATTTCCCCTGGAACATGTCTCCAGATTAAGGGAACCTCCGAATTCAGAATCTGCGAAACCCGATTCGCCACAAAAATCTCCAGCTTGTGAACTGAAGCCTTCAGCCAGCATAACACGATCTGGCTGTCCGTCCAAGCGTAGACCGTATCTTCCAACGCTATTGACCCACGAAGAACCGTCATCGTGTAGTTGAGCAGACGAGTCAGAAGAGCCGCTCCCGAAAGCTCTAACTTGGGAATGGTCAGGCGAGTGCGCAACGGCGCAACCTTGCTCTTGGCCATGACCAACCGCACATCAACTTCCCCCGAGGAGTCGACCGTACGCAGATACACCGCAGCTCCGTAGCCCTTCTCCGAGGCATCGCAAAACCCATGCAGGGTGGCGGTGTATCGTTTGGTGGGGACCAACCTCCGTGGCAGTGAAATCCGATTGATGCCAGGGAGGGTCGAAAAGAACGAGTCCCACCCAGTCAATGACCCGCCGATCGGGTCGTCCCATTTCAGCTCAGCAGACCACAATTGCTGCATAAAACACTTGAGCTGAAATGTTACCGGGGTGATCCACCCGTTTGGATCAAATGTCCTAGCCACCGTTGAAAGGACGTTCCGTTTCGTCCAGACCTTCGGGGAGTCCAACTCGACCCGATACGAAAACATGTCTGACACCGGCTGGTACTGGACGCCTAATACCGACAACATATTTGGATTTTCCAAATTTTCAAAAATGTGGGGATCCTGCTGGTAGTCATCCGGAAGACCAGTCAGTAACTCTGGAGAGTTCGACATCCATTTCCGGAGCTCGTAACCTCCACCCCGTAAGAGCTCAACTAGCTCGTCCCGTCGAGCGAGCGCCTCCTCTACGGAATCTGCACCGGTACAAATATCGTCCACGTAGAGGTCCTGCTCCATGATCGCTGCTCCTCTAGGGAAATTTAACCGTTCTCGATCCGCTAACTCCCGTAGAGTGCGAATCGCCAAATAAGGACTAGACCGTAGCCCGTACGTGTTGGTGTTCAGCTCGTACACCCTGATGGGCTGATCTGGGCTCTCTCGCCACAGTATCAGCTGATACCGTCTATCGTCAGGGTGAATAACCGTCTGTCTAAACATCATCCGGATGTCAGCTACAAACACAACATTGTGTCGACGGAACCGTGTGATAACATCCGCGATGTCATGGTTCAACTTCGGCCCTGAATGCAAACACTGGTTCAGGTTCATGCCGTTAGATGTTGATGCCGATCCATCTAACACTACCCGTATTTTGCCCTCCGGGGTCCTCAAGACCGCGTGATGGGGCAGAAAGCAGTGGTCTTCACGCTTCCAGTCGATACCCGAAACCGACATGTGGCCGAGCGACTCGTATTCCCGCATGAATATCGAACTCCGGGTCAGCCAGTGACAACCCAGCGACCAACTGTCGCACCGAGGGCGACAACCGTACGTGAGGGTGTGAGCCCATCACATTAGGCATGACCAATGCCGTGACCGTCAGATTCACCGATGAATCCACCCGTGACGAGAGACTAATCCGACATACTCCCTTAACGGATCCGACTTCCGTGTTCCCAATTCCCCGAATGGAATGTGGATACTCCCTTACCGAAATGCCCAACCGTCTTACAAGGTTGCACGAGACTAAGCACCCCTGGGCCCCCGAGTCCAATAGTGCTCGTTCCACACATGATTTGCCGTCCGAACTCCACGATATCACCGAGGCGGTGGGGAGCATGACCGTCTGTGGAGTGGCGGCACCCTGTAAGTGGGCGGCGTGTCCCTAGCGGGAACCTCCGCGGGATCCGAACCCGCTGGGACCCCCGTCGGCCTGGTAACTCGGCTGCTGATATGCCACCGGTGGCATATCAGACCGTATGTACATCAGGGGGTCCCAACCCACATAATAGGCCCCTCGCTGTCCCTGTACCCGATCATACCGGACTGTGAACGGTGTGCCCGGTGGCCACCGTGGATGGAGGGGGGAGAGCGGATCCAACCTGGGGCGCTCTAGGAATAGGGGCGACATCCGACTGTTCGCCTCCCTGTTCGCCTCCCAGAGCGATGGGCAGGGTGGCGCAGAAGGTGGTGGGCTCCCAGCCTTCGCGCCACTCATAGGTGCCATCTGACACCCGCCCGTAACACGCGGTGAGCCAGCGGCCCGAAGTCCTCGCTGACCCTGGACAACGGCGACCGAACCCCGGCTATCCCGCCTGTTACCCCCCGCGCTGCCCCCTTCCCCTCGGGGGGGGGGGGGGGGGTCCCGTCCGCGGGTACCCCAGTCACCCCGTTGGTGACTCCCGTTGCCCGGAGGGGGACTGGGTCCGGCCCTGGTTGGGCCCTGTGACCGACCAACCTGAGTCCGGCCCTGGTGACCGTCCGATGGGCCTGACCGGTTCAGGCACAACACGACGTGGTGCCTGCCACCGCAGCCCTCACAGGGGGACGCGCGTGAGCACTCGCTCAGTTGGTGCGGCCCCAAACAACCGAAACACAATCGGTGGCGGAAGACCACCTTCCTGCGGGCAGCCACACCGAGCGCCTTAAAGTTGGCGCAACTGGTCACCTCATGACCGGCACTGTCGCAGTGCACACAGCCGTCACTCGACGGCGCGGCACTCAAAACGCCAAATTGTTTTGACCGCCCACCCCCCCGTGGGGGTGGGGGTCGCGGCTCCTCCCGCATCCGCGCGGGTTGGCGCTGCAAACTGGCCTCCGAATCCATGGTATCGCATCGCCTGCATTCACCCTCCAAGAAATCCGTTAATTGGACGAGCGTGGGCAGTTCCGAGCTACTGCCCCCATGCAGCTGTTCAAACCGACTTTGAACAG
The DNA here is from genome assembly GCA_949825045.1 of Argyresthia goedartella. NCBI lineage: Eukaryota > Metazoa > Arthropoda > Insecta > Lepidoptera > Argyresthiidae > Argyresthia > Argyresthia goedartella. The sequence goes on from OX463806.1 coordinate 12,604,323, forward strand.
CTGCAGGCAACCGTGACAAAACCATATATAACACGATATATGACCATTGGTCTGCCGGCAGACCAAGGTTCTGAAGGGCCTTAGTGGCCACCAGCACAGGGTTGAGCACCTGTACCCGGATGTCAACATCCCGGGTTACTCTTGGGATGCTGAACAGCTTCCCCAGCTGCGCATCAACCAACCGCCGTTTGTGTTGGTAGCGGTCAAACAATATGACCCGGGCAATCTCATAATTGCCCGCCGTAACCGTTAGGTGACCGACCAACTCCTTCGGTTCACCCCGCAGTGCCATCAATAGTTGGGCCAATTTGTAGGCGCTGTCCAGGTCGTCCCGACCGTGGACCAGGCTATCGAATAAATTGATGAATGCCGGCCACTCATCAATTGCCCCACCGAAGGCCGGAATCTCCAGGTGTGGCAGCCGTCCGACAACACCCTTAGGGGGCGGGTCTCCGCTACCCTCCCCGCGGTCATCCCGACGCGACCGCTTAATTTTTTCGGCGCGACGCTCGATGTCGCCCAAGCACTCCATCGCTTGGTCAGCATCCGCGCAGAGCTGCTTCACTGCAGCCACCGAGGCCCGTAAGCCCGAGGGCTTCAGCCTCCGCAGCCAGCCGACACACCTTCCCGACGCGTGTCATTGCGTCCTCCACACGCTTGAGCAGGACATCGTCCATGTCAGGTCGCTCCACATACTTGTTAGTATGGGCGAGCCATCTCATCTCCTCACGGACGCCATACCGCAGTACCGTCAAGGGTGAAGGTGCCATGGTTACCAATTCAATTGTTTCTGGTCCTATGCTTCACTACCGAACTAAGCACAGCCAGAGACTAGCACTTTCCCGTCAGCGCTGGGCACAGAAATTAAAACAAGTTGTAAAAACCAAGGCAACCACTAAACAATTAAATCCTAAACAATATTTAATATGGTCGCCCTGTGGACATACACCTTATAATATACACTCTAAATCAATTAGAGAATGCCACCATAAAACACAATACAAAAATAACCCACAAAACTTGATTATGAAAACAATACAAAATAATAAGTGGCTTCTAGAAGTGGCCCTCCGATATGAACCACACTTCCTTTGAGGTCAGCAAAATCAGCTTAATACCCCTTAAATAGCCCGACCCTGCTGTGTAAACCGAAATAACACTGTAGGACTATAGAACCCGACGTTTTACTGCAAGTAATACAATCTAGGCTTCGCAGAATGACTGTTCAATCTTTTATGCGCACAAACAGTAGTTTCCGACTACAAATTTACTATTGACTAAATGGACACTTATACTTTCACTAACCGAAATGAACTTTAATTGTGGTACCGACCACAGACTCATTGCCAAACAGATTGCCGGCCAATCTGAGATATTCTTTTCTCCCAACTACAATGTGGCAACAAAACAACCCTAGAACCGTGAATCGATGATTTCCCACTAGGAAACCGCGCTCCTGCTACCAAAATGTTTAATTTTCCACGCCTACCGAACGGCGTGGAATCCGAAGGGGGTGTGCTTGTTGCCAGCTGGGGAGAAAAGAAGTGAATGAATTTGCTACTGACCTTGTCACCGTAGACAGGAGATTGAAAGCTCGATTCGAGACAGGAATGTGGGATAGGAGCACCAGTTTGGGATAGGATAGGAATCGAATCACTATCGTTGCTGCCAACGCTGTCGCCGGCGTGCTGCCTGCCGTGACCGTGGAGTCGCCGCTACCTATTCGACGATGTCCGATCAACAGGGATCACTTGACCGCTAACGCGAATCTACTTATTTCCCGACGATGTAGATGATTAACACTCCGACCAGGCTCGACGCCTGTATTTAGTAATTGTTACACCGAAACAATCAATAGCCCGACGCTATGAGCAGACATTTTGTTCTCCCGATGAGACAAAGACAAAGATAACCTCCAATTTTACATCTCGTTCCGGTACGAGTGACAGCTGCGGCTCTGTTTCCGTTCCGAGTCGCGCAACAAGAGGAGGTGCGTTCCGAAGCACAAATATTAAACAGTCATCAAGCGTTAGTTCCACCTATCACCGCGCGCCAAAAGATCATTTGAAATCTGGACTTTTTTTACTACCTATTTGACAGCCAGTATTTTATATTAAGGAAGGAAGCCATTTTTTCATGTGTACTTGGAGGAAGGAAGAGTAAAACAAAGAGTTTCATTAATCTGAGATTTTATACAGTTCATGATTGTGGGCCATTGCGCCGCGCATGCGCTGTGATATGCTTGTTTTTGGTGGTTTGGCCACTTAGACGTTTTGTTGTGTGACATGTATGTACGAATTCTGGTATTTTTTTGTCAATAGGTAGGTTTGTAATACCCCTCATTATGCAACAGTTTCATAAAATACTATTTAAATGTATCACTGATAGCTCAATTTGAGATTATTTTAATGCTTTTCCATCATCATCACCATGCCTTACTAATCATTGGTGGCCGTAAAAGAGCTAAAACAATGTTTTCGAACAACATTTTTGTTTAGCTCATTTTCACCTAAATAAGTTTGGAAGCCGTTTTCATCGAAAAATTGCCCATTAAGAATCTTTTTATTTTTATTATTTGGTAAGCTTATAAATTGTTCCAAGTTTTTAAAAGTGGTTTGGACTTATTGTACGAGCCCTTGCTGGCGGTACCTTAAACTTGATTCTGATGATGATTGGTGGAACAGGAAAGAAGAGTGATAACTTGATAAATCACTTTATTTGTAATGATTACAATTGGTGCGCACTTATTGATAGACGAATGTGAACTGATCGATAATTCTAACTTACAAAATAATGAAAACAGCAATATACATTAAAGCTGACGTTAAAATATCTGACGATGCACGATGGAATCGTACATATTCCGTGGCCTGAGATGAGAAAAATCTTAAATAATTACATGTCAAAAGTAGGTAACTTAATAAAATTACACAACAATATATTAATCTGTAAAAATAATTCAGTAAATAAACAAAGTATATAAAAACACAAATAATCTGTACTTTTGAATTGTACCCGTGTGTTCTTATCAGCACGGGGGTGTATGGTCGGTATCTCGATGCTGTGATTGCGGGCAGCGCTCGCGCGCGTTGCGGTGCGGTGCGGGCGTAGCCGGCGGTCGGTGGCGGCAGCGCGGGCGGCGGCGTGGCTGCGTTGGTGCCGGCGGTGGTGTAGGGGGCGCAGTGCTGTGCACCAACCATCCACATTGCAGCTTTCTGATGATCGTCACTACTCCAATAATGACTAAGATTCCGCATACCACATAAATCATGGTGTAGTGATGAATATTGTGATAGGAGATGTCTGTTGATATTACTTCTGCCTGTTTCAGCTTGTTTATCCTCTCTCCTAGCAGGGATAATTGTTGTTGCATGTCGCGTGAATCATCCTGTGATGGAGTGGTAGGGATAGGTTGATGATGTTATTTATCTGAGGAATCTTAGGTACATATATATCTGGTCTTAATTTTACTTCACTTGTTTGAAGTTTATTTGGCGTCACGGTGAAACTATCCGTTTTTATGACGCAGTTAGGACTCACATGTATTAGACCACTTTTACTCAGCTGATGCGATGTCACCTGATCTTCGCATATTGTTCGGACTTGACACCGATTACAGCAAAAATAAAGGTATGTGTTTACGCTGTTGACTTCTTGCCACTTATTTCTGCATATCTTGCTCATTGTTGTACATTCTGCAGCGTCCAGGTCACAAAAATTCTTGTCGTCTTTTAGGTGATACTCTGGTTTCATGAGTTGGCAAAAATGAGTTTGATATAGAACCAAACAGGTACTGATGTCGCTCTCGGTCAAAGGAATGCAAATGTCCTTTTTCATGTTTAGCGCAATGTAATCTGATACTGGGACAACACTGATTGCTTGTTGTCCTGTCGCTTCAGATATCGGTATCATTTTATGAATTTCGTAACTGTCTCGACTGATGAGTGGCAGTTTTATTTCAAAGAGAATTACGTCGTCCAAAAATCGTGATTTTACTTGTAGTAATTTATAATTTTTTTACACTTCTGTGTGGAGGTTCTGCAACGGCAGCGATACATCTTTGGGTAAATGGCTTGCAATTGTCGTCAATTCCTTGATGAGTTGCTCGGGAGTTAACAAATGGTAATCGAACCGACCGTGGTGTAGATCGGTGATAGTATCTAATAATGTGTTTGAATATTCCGTAGACTGAGTAGCATGTTGCTTGCTGTTGTCGCTCCTATGGTGAAGGAACTAATGATGTGATTTCGTTGGGCTTCATCGTTCAGTTGCTTTACGGATTCTTCTATTGCGTTCATATGTTGGTTCATCATCTTGCGTTGCTTTTCCATAGTATATTCGGCTTCCTTTAACAAATTGAACTCTGCCTCTATGATTGAAGTCTGATTTTTCCAAAGTGATGCTATGTGTCTCTCATTGTCTCGAACTAGAGCTATGTCTTTCCTGTATTTTTGGGCGAAATTTTCATCCAATACTCAAAACTATCCGTTAGCGAGATATCCGACACCATTAATGAGACCTCGGCGCCGGCGCTGTCTGGCAAGTCGCATGCTCAACGTGTGCTGAGTAAGTAATACCCGATCGTAGTACTCTAGTTCGGAGAATCCGTGCCGTAATTGAAGTAGTTTGACTGCACAGTGGGCTTGTTCCCGTATCATATTACATGTCTGTTGGAGCGTTTGTGTATATTTGTTGAACGCGTCTATTCCTTTCCAATAAGGATCCAAGTGGTAATAGGCGACGATTTTCCACTCGTTTTTAATCAGCGTCATATCTGAGATCTTGTCGAAATATATCGCTTGTCCTTTCCTGAATTGTGTAACGTTTGTATTGCAGTGAGAATTGCAGACGAGTGTTAGCAGCAGAAATAAATCTGTTACCACTGCACTGAGATTGCACTTGATAGGACTGACTGCGCTAGTTCGCCTTGGCCTCTGTCCGGTCGCCGTAACTACGTCACTTGAATGACGTGGTTTAACCTTCTCGTCGTTTTCTAATAAGGTTGAAATTTTTACTATTGGCCGTTTTAAATATCCATTCTTGGTCTTCAACGTAACGACACGCACGTATCCGTCTTTGCCTTGGTGCAATTCTATAATACGACCCATTGCCCACTTTCCTGGCGGTAGATTGTCATCATGTATTAGGACGACGTCGCCGACTTGAATATTACGCTGAGGACTTTTCCACTTGCTTCGGGAGGCTAGTTGTATCATATATTCTGATACCCATCTTTTCCACAAATCTTGTAATATTGTTTGTGTTAGGTACCATCTTGATCTTTCTGTCTCAATCAAGGTGAGAGTTGGTCCGCTGGTTAAGAAGTGAGCGGGTGTGAGATAATTTAAGTCTTCAGGATCTTCAGATAAAGGACTTAAAGGCCTAGAGTTCAGGAAACCCTCTATTTGAGCGAGGAGAGTTGAGAATTCTTCATAAGTAAGGCGTTGTTCGCCAATCACTCGCTTCAGGTGGAATTTGAAACTTTTCACCGCTGCCTCCCATAGACCTCCTGCTGACGGCCAGGAAGGGGCGTTGAAGTGCCATGTTATCTCCATGTCTGCTATCTCCCTCAGAAATTGATCGTTGATGAGCTATTATATCTCCTGAAATTCTTGTTGTAGGCATCTGTTAGCTCCCACAAAGGTGGTCCCATTATCACTGTAAAAATGTCCTGGTTTTCCTTTGCGCGCTGCCATTCTTCTTACAGCGGCGAGGAATGAAGATGTTGTCAGGTCGGAAACCAGCTCTAGATGCACCGCCTTGGTCACCATGCATACTAAGACTGCGACATATCCCTTGGTGGTCTTGGTACCACGTCCCTTGTTGGATTTTATGTAGAAATGTCCCGTGTAGTCAACGCCGTTATGCAGGAAAGGACGAGATGGGTTGATCCTTGATTCAGGTAATTCTCCCATTATTTGATGATTTTTATTAGGGTTGTGTTTCTTGCAAGTAATACACCGACGAATAAACTGCTTAGTGGTCTTGTTTCCACTGAGTATCCAATATTTTTGCCTTATGAATGACAATGTAATCCGAGCACCGCCGTGGTAGGAATGTTCATGCGCTTGCAAGATAATTAACTCCGTCAAGCGGCTTTCTTGAGGCAAAATTACAGGGTGTTTCATATGTGGATTAATGTGTGCATGTTTCAGTCTTCCTCCAACTCTGAGCAACCCTTGTTCATCGAGGAAAGGTGTGAGACTCAAAATCTTGATTTTGGGTGACACTTTTTTGCCGTTTTTGAGGTCATTTATCTCTCCGTGAAATTCCCTTCCTTGAACATCCTTTATTATCATCTCAGTAGTTCGTCTACTTTCCGCCAGTGTAATGTAGGGCTCATATTTTCTGTCTTGTTTCCAACTTGTGCCGCGACGGGCCTGCCGCGCGACGAATTTCTCCACGGTGGGCATTCGGGTATCTGTCGCGTTGGTGGTATTCCGCACGTACCGCCCAGCTCTCGCGATCACCCGCAAGGAGACGTTTTGGAACTGCTGCAGCCGTGCCTTCTGGGTTTTCGACAGCAGGGCATACCATGCTGGAGCGGCGTAGGTGAGCCGCGAGCGCACAAAAGTCTTGTACACCCGCAGCTTGGCTCTCAGAGGCAGGCTGGACGACAGGAGATAGGCCGGAGCATTGCCCGGTTGATGGAAAGGAAATTACACTCAAATTTACGGATACTCTTTTAAAATCGTCACTCACTAGTTGACTAGGTACAATATCTAATGTTGCTACTCCTACGATTGATAATAAACTGATTTACTCAACTATTTGCACAGTTTTGGGACAATTTTTCCCAAGTTTACACTTATAACCTATTATATCTCCATATATTCAATTTACTTTCTCACTAGTTGACTAGGTACAATATCTAATGTTGCTACTCCTACGATTGATAATAAATTGATTTACTCAACTATTTGCACAGTTTTGGGACAACTTTGCCACGAGTGCACGTATAACCTATTATTTCTACTTATCTCCATATATTCACTTTTTTACTTTCTGACTAGTTGACTAGGTACAATATCTAATTTTACTACTCGTACGATTGATAATAATTTGATTTGCTCAACTATTTGCACAGTTTTGGGGCAACTTTGCCACGAGTGCACTTATAACCTATTATATCTACTAATCTCCATATATTCACTTTGTTACTTTCTCACTAGTTGACTAGGTACAATATCTAATGTTGCTACTCCTACGATTGATAATAAACTGATTTGCTCAACTATTTGCACAGTTTTGGGACAACTTTGCCACGAGTGCACTTATAACCTATTATATCTACTAATCTCCATATATTCACTTTGTTACTTACTCACTAGTTGACTAGGTACATTATCTTATGTTGCTACTCCTACGATTGATAAATTAAATAATTAAATAAAATAATTAAATAAATTAAAAATTAAATAATTACATGTCAAAAGTAGGTAACTTAATAAAATTACACAACAATATATTAATCTGTAAAAATAATTCAGTAAATAAACAAAGTATATAAAAACACAAATAATCTGTACTTTTGAATTGTACCCGTGTGTTCTTATCAGCACGGGGGTGTGTGGTCGGTACCTCGATGCTGTGATTGCGGGCAGCGCTCGCGCGCGTTGCGGTGCGGTGCGGGCGTAGCCGGCGGTCGGTGGCGGCAGCGCGGGCGGCGGCGTGGCTGCGTTGGTGCCGGCGGTGGTGTAGGGGGCGCAGTGCTGTGCACCAACCATCCACATTGCAGCTTTCTGATGATCGTCACTACTCCAATAATGACTAAGATTCCGCATACCACATAAATCATGGTGTAGTGATGAATATTGTGATAGGAGATGTCTGTTGATATTACTTCTGCCTGTTTCAGCTTGTTTATCCTCTCTCCTAGCAGGGATAATTGTTGTTGCATGTCGCGTGAATCATCCTGTGATGGAGTGGTAGGGATAGGTTGATGATGTTATTTATCTGAGGAATCTTAGGTACATATATATCTGGTCTTAATTTTACTTCACTTGTTTGAAGTTTATTTGGCGTCACGGTGAAACTATCCGTTTTTATGACGCAGTTAGGACTCACATGTATTAGACCACTTTTACTCAGCTGATGCGATGTCACCTGATCTTCGCATATTGTTCGGACTTGACACCGATTACAGCAAAAATAAAGGTATGTGTTTACGCTGTTGACTTCTTGCCACTTATTTCTGCATATCTTGCTCATTGTTGTACATTCTGCAGCGTCCAGGTCACAAAAACTCTTGTCGTCTTTTAGGTGATACTCTGGTTTCATGAGTTGGCAAAAATGAGTTTGATATAGAACCAAACAGGTACTGATGTCGCTCTCGGTCAAAGGAATGCAAATGTCCTTTTTCATGTTTAGCGCAATGTAATCTGATACTGGGACAACACTGATTGCTTGTTGTCCTGTCGCTTCAGATATCGGTATCATTTTATGAATTTCGTAACTGTCTCGACTGATGAGTGGCAGTTTTATTTCAAAGAGAATTACGTCGTCCAAAAATCGAGATTTTACTTGTAGTAATTTATAATTTTTTTACACTTCTGTGTGGAGGTTCTGCAACGGCAGCGATACATCTTTGGGTAAATGGCTTGCAATTGTCGTCAATTCCTTGATGAGTTGCTCGGGAGTTAACAAATGGTAATCGAACCGACCGTGGTGTAGATCGGTGATAGTATCTAATAATGTGTTTGAATATTCCGTAGACTGAGTAGCATGTTGCTTGCTGTTGTCGCTCCTATGGTGAAGGAACTAATGATGTGATTTCGTCGGGCTTCATCGTTCAGTTGCTTTACGGATTCTTCTATTGCGTTCATATGTTGGTTCATCATCTTGCGTTGCTTTTCCATAGTATATTCGGCTTCCTTTAACAAATTGAACTCTGCCTCTATGATTGAAGTCTGATTTTTCCAAAGTGATGCTATGTGTCTCTCATTGTCTCGAACTAGAGCTATGTCTTTCCTGTATTTTTGGGCGAAATTTTCATCCAATACTCCAAACTATCCGTTAGCGAGATATCCGACACCATTAATGAGACCTCGGCGCCGGCGCTGTCTGGCAAGTCGCATGCTCAACGTGTGCTGAGTAAGTAATACCCGATCGTAGTACTCTAGTTCGGAGAATCCGTGCCGTAATTGAAGTAGTTTGACTGCACAGTGGGCTTGTTCCCGTATCTTATTACATGTCTGTTGGAGCGTTTGTGTATATTTGTTGAACGCGTCTATTCCTTCCCAATAAGGATCCAAGTGGTAATAGGCGACGATTTTCCACTCGTTTTTAATCAGCGTCATATCTGAGATCTTGTCGAAATATATCGCTTGTCCTTTCCTGAATTGTGTAACGTTTGTATTGCAGTGAGAATTGCAGACGAGTGTTAGCAGCAGAAATAAATCTGTTACCACTGCACTGAGATTGCACTTGATAGGACTGACTGCGCTAGTTCGCCTTGGCCTCTGTCCGGTCGCCGTAACTACGTCACTTGAATGACGTGGTTTAACCTTCTCGTCGTTTTCTAATAAGGTTGAAATTTTTACTATTGGCCGTTTTAAATATCCATTCTTGGTCTTCAACGTAACGACACGCACGTATCCGTCTTTGCCTTGGTGCAATTCTATAATACGACCCATTGCCCACTTTCCTGGCGGTAGATTGTCATCATGTATTAGGACGACGTCGCCGACTTGAATATTACGCTGAGGACTTTTCCACTTGCTTCGGGAGGCTAGTTGTATCATATATTCTGATACCCATCTTTTCCACAAATCTTGTAATATTGTTTGTGTTAGGTACCATCTTGATCTTTCTGTCTCAATCAAGGTGAGAGTTGGTCCGCTGGTTAAGAAGTTAGCGGGTGTGAGATAATTTAAGTCTTCAGGATCTTCAGATAAAGGACTTAAAGGCCTAGAGTTCAGGCAACCCTCTATTTGAGCGAGGAGAGTTGAGAATTCTTCATAAGTAAGGCGTTGTTCGCCAATCACTCGCTTCAGGTGGAATTTGAAACTTTTCACCGCTGCCTCCCATAGACCTCCTGCTGACGGCCAGGAAGGGGCGTTGAAGTGCCATGTTATCTCCATGTCTGCTATCTCCCTCAGAAATTGATCGTTGATGAGCTATTATATCTCCTGAAATTCTTGTTGTAGGCATCTGTTAGCTCCCACAAAGGTGGTCCCATTATCACTGTAAAAATGTCCTGGTTTTCCTTTGCGCGCTGCCATTCTTCTTACAGCGGCGAGGAATGAAGATGTTTTCAGGTCGGAAACCAGCTCTAGATGCACCGCCTTGGTCACCATGCATACTAAGACTGCGACATATCCCTTGGTGGTCTTGGTACCACGTCCCTTGTTGGATTTTATGTAGAAATGTCCCGTGTAGTCAACGCCGTTATGCAGGAAAGGACGAGATGGGTTGATCCTTGATTCAGGTAATTCTCCCATTATTTGATGATTTTTATTAGGGTTGTGTTTCTTGCAAGTAATACACCGACGAATAAACTGCTTAGTGGTCTTGTTTCCACTGAGTATCCAATATTTTTGCCTTATGAATGACAATGTAATCCGAGCACCGCCGTGGTAGGAATGTTCATGCGCTTGCAAGATAATTAACTCCGTCAAGCGGCTTTCTTGAGGCAAAATTACAGGGTGTTTCATATGTGGATTAATGTGTGCATGTTTCAGTCTTCCTCCAACTCTGAGCAACCCTTGTTCATCGAGGAAAGGTGTGAGACTCAAAATCTTGATTTTGGGTGACACTTTTTTGCCGTTTTTGAGGTCATTTATCTCTCCGTGAAATTCCCTTCCTTGAACATCCTTTATTATCATCTCAGTAGTTCGTCTACTTTCCGCCAGTGTAATGTAGGGCTCATATTTTCTGTCTTGTTTCCGACTTGTGCCGCGACGGGCCTGCCGCGCGACGAATTTCTCCACGGTGGGCATTCGGGTATCTGTCGCGTTGGTGGTATTCCGCACGTACCGCCCAGCTCTCGCGATCACCCGCAAGGAGACGTTTTGGAACTGCTGCAGCCGTGCCTTCTGGGTTTTCGACAGCAGGGCGTACCATGCTGGAGCGGCGTAGGTGAGCCGCGAGCGCACAAAAGTCTTGTACACCCGCAGCTTGGCTCTCAGAGGCAGGCTGGACGACAGGAGATAGGCCGGAGCATTGCCCGGTTGATGGAAAGGAAATTACACTCAAATTTACGGATACTCTTTTAAAATCGTCACTCACTAGTTGACTAGGTACAATATCTAATGTTGCTACTCCTACGATTGATAATAAACTGATTTACTCAACTATTTGCACAGTTTTGGGACAATTTTTCCCAAGTTTACACTTATAACCTATTATATCTCCATATATTCAATTTACTTTCTCACTAGTTGACTAGGTACAATATCTAATGTTGCTACTCCTACGATTGATAATAAATTGATTTACTCAACTATTTGCACAGTTTTGGGACAACTTTGCCACGAGTGCACGTATAACCTATTATTTCTACTTATCTCCATATATTCACTTTTTTACTTTCTGACTAGTTGACTAGGTACAATATCTAATTTTACTACTCGTACGATTGATAATAATTTGATTTGCTCAACTATTTGCACAGTTTTGAGGCAACTTTGCCACGAGTGCACTTATAACCTATTATATCTACTAATCTCCATATATTCACTTTGTTACTTTCTCACTAGTTGACTAGGTACAATATCTAATGTTGCTACTCCTACGATTGATAATAAACTGATTTGCTCAACTATTTGCACAGTTTTGGGACAACTTTGCCACGAGTGCACTTATAACCTATTATATCTACTAATCTCCATATATTCACTTTGTTACTTACTCACTAGTTGACTAGGTACATTATCTCATGTTGCTACTCCTACGATTGATAATAAACTGATTTACTCAACTATTTGCACAGTTTTGGGACAACTTTGCCACGAGTGCACTTATAACCTATTATGTCTACTAATCTCTACTACTCTCCATATATTCACTTTTTTACTTTCTCACTAGTTGACTTGGCACAATATCTAATGTTGCTACACCTACGATTGATAATAAACTGATTTTCTCAACTATTTGCACAGTTTTGGGACAACTTTGCCACGAGTGCACTTATAACCTATTATATCTACTAATCTCCATATATTTACTTTGTTACTTTCTCACTAGTTGACTAGGTACAATATCTAATGTTGCTACTCCTACGATTGATAATAAACTGATTTGCTCAACTATTTGCACAGGTTTGGGACAACTTTGCCACGAGTGCACTTATAACCTATTATATCTACTAATCTCCATATATTCAATTTTTTACTTTCTCACTAGTTGACTAGGTACAATATCTAATGTTGCTACTCCTACGATTGATAATAAACTGATTTACTCAACTATTTGCATTTTGGGACAACTTTGCCACGAGTTCAGGTACCCACGTATCTTATTTTATTGTTAGCAAAGAGCCAGCCAATCAGTCATTAAGTGAATGCATACATTGCAGCTGTAAACATGATGTATCATTTTTAAAGTGATTAGTGAACGAGTCAGTGGTGAAGCTGGCTGAACTTTGCAGTTTTTGATGGCCTTGCTCAGTGGTTTTAATAGCTTAGTAAAAATCAGAACTAGAGTTGGCAATTTGATAAATGCGAGGTCGATTCGTGCTATTTTTGCCGTGGTGTTAAATTCGGAACCTATAGCCGAGGAATGGTGTCTTTCGGTGCCATAGGTCGTTGAGAGGTTAAGATCCCATCTCTCTCTCTCTCTACCAGCAAGTAACCCATCTCTCCCGAATGGGGTGGTGTGGCACGGGACCCATTCCACAAGAATCAAAAGATCCGCATCTTTTGATTCTTGTGGAATGGGTCCACGGATTGTCTCACACAATATTTAACTCGTGTTTTATAATATAACATAATTTTGCGTCACGCCTTTTCCCATGCGGGGTGGCAGAGGCACAGTTGAGCCCACTTTGGACCACTGGCCCATTGTCGCAGCTATCCGCTTGATTGCGCATGGATACCTAGGTATCCAAGAATTTATACCCTCCGATTGCGCGTGGATACCTAGGTATCCAGAGGCTTTGTGTGACGACACGGTGTCAAAATCATGTTGTTTCTTTTACACCAAACACTTTATCCATAAGGACCGTATTCTATCTCTTTCTTCTTGAACTATGCTTTATTTTTTCATACATCCACACTAAATTCAACGAGTAGTGTCATTGGAAAAAAAAACAGTGTGTATACCTAGGGCGCGCTGGCAAATGCTAACGAAACTTTGTAAGCTTCTAAATAAATATTTTTTATCTACGAAATGCAAGTTTTTTTTTCCTATGTTAATGTAATACAGAAATCATATAAAATACATAAAAAAGTAGGTTGTAGATTTTATTTTTTTATAAAATAAAATTATATCGACCTTAGTCCTTTTTACACAAAGTCTGTGTTTACAAGTTTATATGGACTGTACAAACAGTCTTAAAAACATCAACGCCTGACCATTAAAATCGTTTGTTTACGTTCTCTAATAATAACAAAGTTTCGAGCAGTAATCTTAAGTACCTACATCATAAATAATGTTTTTGTAAGGCGACTCGCCGCGCACTTGAGAGCAAGCGCGCCGCGGCGGTAAGCCGCGCATTCGGGGGCCCCCCGTGGGGAGTGCTTCGCGCAATCAAGCGGCTATGGAGTAACGATGTTTTCCATCACCGTTGGAACGTCAGTGTAATGTACTTGGGATGAATTTATTATCTCATAGGTACATGGTCGGGAGTAGAGCCTGCGTCGACCACGGAGCTCTTTTTTACTTTGTGAAAGTGACAGTAAGGGCCACTAGCTATAAACTATTAATCCCACGATTACGCTAACTCGAGGAGAAATTCTCCGGATTTCTTCAAATTGTCCAGCACCAACATTATTCCACGATTTAGCACGAAATCCATAGATTAAATCATGGGATACTGCTGTCAAAGAAATTCTGGGGAAAATGGCGGTTTAAGTGAGTTATTCGAGGGATTTCCTATAAATGTTACCATTTTACCCAATATTTCGATAAAACTTGAGGTAAAATGAACAAAATTCCCCATTTTTTACTTTTATTATGAACAGTGGCAACAACTGATTCAAACATTCGTTGATTTTGAGGTTACTTTATCCTATCTATTGATAATTTATCTTTAGCCATTGGTGCATTTTTTATGTTGTTTTGCGGCTTCTGCTCACATAACTGAAGTATCCAGCACATTACATTCTCAATGACAAGCAGGTTCCATCTACGTACGATTCTGCAATGAGACCGTATGATATGTAACTTCCTGACAGAACACTTGTGTAAACTTTCGAAGAAGCTCGGTGCCGCTCCCGTACCGTACCCTGCGAATACAAGGGTCAGAGTGTCGATGAGGGGGCGGAACCAGCCCCTATCTACAATCCAGCCAATATCAGCACTGCTTGCGCTGCAACATCTCACCGGCTTATCTCAGAAAAGGCAAATCGCACACATCAATGCAGATAAAAAGTTGTCTAGGCTCAGACATATCCAACCTTCGTCTCAACTCTCGCAATATACCAGGTCTAAATGATCAGCCACACCACTTCCACGCAACTGCAGAACCTAGCTGCAATCTGCAAGCAATTTGATTACATTCAAGTTGTGGAGCAGATAATTAATAAATATTTAGAATTCCAATTTCATATCTTAATTGTTTATGATTATGACTTTTAAGCAAAGCTTTTAGAAAAACGCTTTAAACGCTAAAAAAAAAGCTTTAAGAAAAGCTTTTAGAAAAACCCATTTCGAAAAAATGCACCAATGGCTAAAGATAAATTATCAATAGATAGAATAAAGTAACCTCAAAATCAACGAATGTTTGTATCAGTTGTTGCCACTGTTCATAATAAAAGTAAAAAATGGGGAATTTTGTTCATTTTACCTCAAGTTTTATCGAAATATGGGGTAAAATGGTAACATTTATAGGAAATCCCTCGAATAACTCACTTACACCGCCATTTTCCCCAGAATTTCTTTGACAGCAGTATCCCATGATTTAATCTATGGATTTCGTGCTAAATCGTGGAATAATGTTGGTGCTGGACAATTTGAAGAAATCCGGAGAATTTCTCCTCGAGTTAGCGTAATCGTGGGATTAATAGTTTATAGCTAGTGGCCCTTAGTAACCCAGTTTTTGAGTTGATGATAATGCGTTTTACTTGTACTTATTATGTTTAAAGCCTAATGTTGATCGGGCCCTGTGTGTTCGGGTGTATATTTTCCTGTGAAGCCAGCCCCAGCATCCCTCTCGCTCGCGTAGAGAGAGAACTAAAGTAGATTATAAGAAGTTCCCCTGATTAGATTGTAAGATATTAGTTAGTTAGTTATGTAATTAGTTAGTTACGTGTTTAATTATTAATGTGTCTATTTCTATTGTTAATAGATGCTCTTCTAAGTAAGGTTGGAGGAATGTGGTATATGCGCGCGACGTGCCTGCCCGCACGCCGGTTGTCTACCTGCACTTGAGTAATAAACTAGCTACGAGCTGACACGGTTGTCTCATTTACCTCACTTTGTCACCATACATATGAATATGGCTATGTATCCTTTGCTGGACTTGACTCCACGCCCTTTGTTGATCTTGATCTCCACGCTACCGGTAAAGTCAATGCCCATGTGGCTAAAAGGGTCTTGATGGCCTCTATGAGGCAGTATTACAGGATGTTTCGTTTCTTCAGGCAGCGAGGAATGTTGTAGTCTCCCGCCGACCCGGAGTAGTCCATCGTCATCTAAATATGGCTTCCAATTGAATAAACTGATTTTGTTGTGGACAGTTCCTTGTTTCTTCAAGTTTTCGAATTCTTCACAATAGTTTTCTCGTTGCACTTGTCGTATTACGTAGGTCATGGCTCTGTCGAGTTCTTCGGTCGATAAAACTTCACCACGTGATGTTTGTTTACATCATAAGGCCGTAGTAAATCGTAGTATCCATGCGCTAACCCGAGCCAGTCGTGTCAATGAGCTGTGCCGCTTGAGTAGGTAGTCCGCGACGCGCTCGGTGGCAGCATTTCTCGATGCGCTGGAGTTATTATTTATCCATTCGACTGTGCTCGTTGTAATAAAAGTTTGAGTTGTTTTATTTTCATGCTCGATTTTCATAGTTTTCAGCCACTTTAGACCGTTCCACCACAGCTCAAAAGACCGAGCGTGCGATGGCAATAGTCCTCGTGTAGCGCAGTCCGCCGGGTTTTCATCTGTTTTCACGTAGCGCCATCGTTTTGCGTCCACGACCGTAATTATTTGTTTAACACGATTGGCGACTTATTTTTCCCAGCGCGTGACGTCACCTAATAGCCATGCTAAGACGACTTGCAAGTCAGTGCAATTCGTATTCACTGAGCGATGATTTTATCTTCTCGATGAACTTTTATAGAAGAACTGCTCTTGCTAGCTCCAATCTGGGTAGAGACGTCTTCTTATTCAGCGGTGCTGCTCTAGTCTTTGCGCCAATAAGGTGTGTTATGTATTTCTCGTTGGAGCTTGTAGTGCGGCTGTACACCACGCAGGAATAGGCTTTCTCACTACTGTCGCAGTATCCCAGTAGTTCGATGGTATTCTCGTTGTGTAGCCATCTTGGTACTGTTGTCTGGTTCACGTTGGGAAGGTCGTTTCGAATCTTCTGCCATTTGATTTCAATGTCGTTAGGCAGGCGTTGTTCCCAGTCGATTTTGCTGAGCCACACTCTTTGGAAAAGGAGTTTGGCTTTCACCACTATTGGAGCGAGCCATCCAAGGGGGTCATAAAGTTTGCTAATATCAGACAATAGTTTTACCTTTCTGTGCAGGGATTTTCCAGTTGAAAATAAAAGAGTCTGTCTTCTTGTTGTAGCTAATGTCCAAGGTCTTGGTTGACTCTTCTTGATTGAAGTCTAAACAGCTGTTAGTGCTGCAATCTTCAGTTGGTAGGTTTTCGAGGATTCTTGAGTCGTTGCTGGCCCATTTCCTCAGATAAAAACCTCCTTTCTTGAGTAGAGCGGAAAGGTCTAACTGAAGTTGTTTTGCTTCTTCGATCGTCATTGCGCCCGTAATTACAAATTTGAGGACAAAAAGGAAATTACACTCAAATTTAAGGATACTCTTTTAAAATCGTCATTTTACTATGCTATCAACGATACTTATTACATACTGGTAAAATCAATAGTTGATTGACAGGGCACACTCTACTGTTTCAAATATATTGTAAGCTCAATATATACATACACTCGCGAGCATTAAACTGGAATCACTTCATCGCGGGTTGCTCAAGACAAGTTTTTGCCTTTTTTATGCAATGTATTACAAATTATGGCATATCAATTGAAAGGTAATTTTATTAGCTTTCAAATGATATCAAAAAGATTTTAAATTAATGAAATTTCCTACCTAAATAAAGGTAATTGTTGCAAATGGTTAAAGTTGTAGATGTCAAAATGAATACGAGGATTATGGATAAGATATGTTTTTTTTATTTACAATGTGTAATTTATCCCCTCTCAATGTTTTGTATTACCCCCCCTGGCCCTAATTACTGCTTGTAAACGGTTTCTCATTGACCGAATGAGTTTTCTGACGGAATCTTGAGGAATTTCCTGCCACTCTTCGATTAAAGTTATTTTTAAATCTTCTAACTTCATCGGAGCTGGAAAACGTTACGGACCTTTTGAGGAAACCGCTAGTTCAGACCTATTTCGGAAAATCAAATCGCAATTGTGTTAACCCGGTCTATTTGGATCGTTATTGCCGTGAACTAATTATATAATTGGAGCCACTAAAGCCGCTACTAGCGAGCACATGAAATATCATTGAGTACTCACGTCGTAACACTACGACGAATATCCATACGATATCCCAAACAAACATTATAAATTGTGGTCGACCACGAAAAGAAGCTCCAAGCGCCCATATATACAAAAAAATAAATGGTACCATTACACAAAATATAACAAAGATCGATCTGGCGCAATACACCGCTAACTGATGCGAAATACCGGCTTGCGGGCATACATGCTTTCTCTGTTTAACTTGAAACTCTAACTTCCTGAACCAATCTTCCGTTCGACTATTGTACGCCTACTGAACTTTTCAACAAAGAGAAATTCAGACAGCTGAATCGGGACATCTAAGTTGGGGGTAGATAGAATAGACGATCATAGCTTATGAAAATGGTAGCTCGACCTTAGCTATTTATGCCGTTACACACGGTGGGCATTCGGGTATCTGTCGCGTTGGTGGTATTCCGCACGTACCGCCCAGCTCCCGCGATCACCCGCAAGGAGACGTTTTGGAACTGCTGCAGCCGTGCCTTCTGGGTTTTCGACAGCAGGGCGTACCATGCTGGAGCGGCGTAGGTGAGCCGCGAGCGCACATAAGACTTGTACACCCGCAGCTTAGCTCTCAGAGGCAGGCTGGACGACAGGATAGGCCGGAGCATTGCCCGGTTGATGGAAAGGAAATTACACTCAAACTTAAGGATACTCTTTTAAAATCGTCACTCACTAGTTGACTAGGTACAATATCTAATGTTGCTACTCCTACGATTGATAATAAACAGATTTACTCAACTATTTGCACAGTTTTGGGACAATTTTTCCCAAGTTTGCACTTATAACCTATTATATCTACATATATTCACTTTACTTTCTCACTAGTTGACTAGGTACAATATCTAATGTTGCTACTCCTACGATTGATAGTAAACAGATTTACTCAACTATTTGCACAGTTTTGGGACAACTTTGCCACGAGTGCACTTATAACCTATTATATCTCCATATATTCACTTTACTTTCTCACAAGTTGACTAGGTACAATATCTAATGTTGCTACTCCTAAGATTGATAATAAACTGATTTACTCAACTATTTGCACAGTTTTGGGACAACTTTTCCACGAGTGCACGTATAACCTATTATATCTACTAATCTCCATATATTCACTTTTTACTTTCTCACTAGTTGACTAGGTACAATATCTAATGTTGCTACTCCTACGATTGATAATAAACTGATTTACTCAACTATTTGCACAGTTTTGGGATAATTTTTCCCAAGTTTGCACTTATAACCTATTATATCTCCATATATTCACTTTACTTTCTCACTAGTTGACTAGGTACAATATCTAATGTTGCTACTCCTACGATTGATAGTAAACAGATTTACTCAACTATTTGCACAGTTTTAGGACAACTTTGCCACGAGTGCACTTATAACCTATTATATCTCCATATATTCACTTTACTTTCTCACTAGTTGACTAGGTACAATATCTAATGTTGCTACTCCTACGATTGATAATAAACTGATTTACTCAACTATTTGCACAGTTTTGAGACAACTTTGCCACGAGTGCACTTATAATCTATTATGTCTACTAATCTCTACTACTCTCCATATATTCACTTTTTTACTTTCTGGCTAGTTGACTAGGTACAATATCTAATTTTACTACTCGTACGATTGATAATAATTTGATTTGCTCAACTATTTGCACATTTTTGGGGCAACTTTGCCACGAGTGCACTTATAACCTATTATATCTACTAATCTCCATATATTCACTTTGTTACTTTCTCACTAGTTGACTAGGTACAATATCTAATGTTGCTACTCCTACGATTGATAATAAACTGATTTGCTCAACTATTTGCACAGTTTTGGGACAACTTTGCCACGAGTGCACTTATAACCTATTATATCTACTAATCATGGAGATTAATCTCTACTACTCTCCATATATTCACTTTGTTACTTTCTCACTAGTTGACTAGGTACAATATCTAATGTTGCTACTCCTACGATTGATAATAATTGCTCAGTTTTGGAACAACTTTGCCACGAGTGCACTTATAACCTATTATGTCTACTAATCTCCATATATTCACTTTTTTACTTTCTCACTAGTTGACTATGTACAATATCTAATGTTGCTACACCTACGATTGATAATAAACTGATTTGCTCAACTATTTGCACAGTTTTGGGACAACTTTGCCACGAGTGCACTTATAACCTATTATATCTACTAATCTCCTTATATTCACTTAGTTACTTTCTCACTAGTTGACTAGGTACAATATTTAATGTTGCTACTTCTACGATTGATAATAAACTGATTTGCTCAACTATTTGCACAGGTTTGGGACATCTTTGCCACGAGTGCACTTATAACCTATTATATCTACTAATCTCGATATATTCACTTAGTTACTTTCTCACTAGTTGAATAGGTATAATATCTAATGTTGCTACTCCTACGATTGATAATAAACTGATTTGCTCAACTATTTGCACAGGTTTGGGACAACTTTATAACCTATTACCTAGTCGGTCCTTAAGTTCTGTCATAAGGTTTTTGATAGATAAAACTCAGCAATAAACTTTTTCTTATTCGTATTATACATGATTAAAAAGCTTATTTTATACGAATCAAATTGCAATACAATACATTTTGTACGATTATCGCAATATGACAAAAAACCTTATAACTTGAGACAATTGCGAACCCAAAACACGCCGCAACTGACAAAAATACCACTTACCACAAATTTAATAAAAAACAGTGTTCCAGATAACCAACAAGCTTTTTTTTATTTATTCTGAAACCTTGATTTTAGACCATGCTTAACAACTAGCATTTGATTTTCTGTTAGCTTTCAGTTGCAACTGCTCCCAAAGAGAACTTTACGTACTTTTTACGTTTTCAGAAAAACGTATAAAAATGATCTTGTGGGCAACAAGTACACTACGTAAAATGTGAATATGAAAATTAGTTTTACCCAGACTTAGTTATCTTATGCTTCAAAATGAAGGTAACGGGTTCAGGGAGGGTTCTGACTAAAATTATAAAACAATTTAGAAGTACCGGGTACAGTCCAATAGGAATGGGAAGGGAATGTGTTTAGGAGTGTGTTTGTATGTATGTGTTAAGTCAATGTGTGAGTGATAGATACAGATATATACATATAGTCGCAACTGTATAATGAGAGAGAAAACCTCAGCACATTTGATGTTTGCTGTCTTTCAGCTGGAGCATTAAGTGCCCCCTGAACTGGCCGCGTGACAGGTGGAAGATGTCCAGATCTGCAAAGTGTGTGTTGTACGTTCTTGGCAGGCGGGAGCTGGGAGAATTGGCCGCGTAGTAAGTGTGGGCAAAGGGTACATGTAGGAGTGCAGAGACAGCGTGTCGGGTTCGAGTAGTAGGTGCCCTAAGTCGTAGCAGCTCGTTAACCAGCTCGGGGCAATCAACATAGCCGTGGTAGACGCTGTGAAGGAGCTGCATGTCCAAGATACTACGCCGGTCCCTGAGGCTGTGGAGGTTGTGGTGATGACACGATGCAGTGTAGTCATCATTCACAAAATTGCCGCGAAAGTTTAGGTGCCTAATAAATTTGGTCTGTATGCGCTCTATCATGTCCCCGTGCACTGCATACTGCGGGTTCCAGGCAGTGCTGCAGTACTCGAGAACACTTCGAACATAGGCATAATATAGTATGCGCACACAGCTCACATCCGTGAAGGGCTTGCTCACCTTTAAGATAAATCCAAGGTTCCTATAGGCCTTCTTAGTGATTGCCGCTATGTGATTCTCGAAGGTTAGCTTGGAATCCAGCAGGACACCCAGATCTCCCACGGAGTCCACCTTCTGGATTGGGATGTTGTTAAGTAGGTAAGTGTGGACGATTGGCTTAGTACGCCTGGTGAAGGAGATGGCATTGCATTTAGCTGCATTAAAGTTTATCCTGTTAATATCGTAATAGACTGACAAGCGATTCAAATCCTCCTGCAATCTGACGCAGTCTTGTAAGGATTTAATATTCATGGAGACTTTTTTGTCGTCAGCGTACAAGAGGAAATTTGAGTGCTTAAAACAGTGTCCGATATCATACAGGTACGCAATGTAAAGTAAAGGGCCCAAGATAGAACCCTGGGGTACGCCGGATGGTATGCAGGTACGGTCAGACCTACTCTCTCCGATCACAATTGCCTGACTTCTTTTATTAACATATGATTCGGTCCAGCGAAGCAGATCCCCCTGCATTCCAAGTCTTTCTAGCTTGCGAATCAGTATGACGTGGTCCACTCTATCAAACGCTTTCTCGAAGTCAGTATAGACTGCGTCTACCTGACCTCCGTTGTCCATACCTCTTAGAACCCCATTCACAAATAAAGTCAGGTTGGTTGTTGTAGATTTCGAACGTACAAAGCCATGCTGCTCACCAGGGATATTGCGTGAGATATTGTCGTATATTTGTTCATGCACTACACGTTCCATGACCTTACTAAAAACGTTTAAGATGGATATCGGCCTATAGTTCTCAACCGGCAACTTGGAACCTTTTTTGTGGACTGCCACAATGCGCGCGTACTTCCACAGATCTGGAAAAGTACCCTCGTGAAACGATCTATTAAAAACTAGAGACACAGGTGCGGCAAGACATCCAGCGCATCGAGATACAAGAAGTGGTGGAATACCGTCACTGCCAGGGCCCTTACTATTATCAATATAACGCAACATTTTCAAGCTATACTGCTCAGAGACGGTAATGCCACTAGCAATTTGCTGACATGAAGGTTCCGGCAGCTCAGCATGTGGATATGAGCTGGCTGGTAACCTAAACATACCACTGAAAAATGAGTTGAAAGCGTCACAAGTTTCCTTTTCAGTCTTTAGCTTCCTAGAGCCATATGTCATGTTATTAGGATAACCGATGCCATCCTTATATGACCATAGGAGCTTTGGGTTTCTCTTGATTCCGTCCTGTGCCAATCTCATATAATCCCGGTAACATTCATCTTGCACAGTCTTACATCTACTTCGGAGAAGAGCAAATGTGCGATAGTCAATTGGGTTTTTTTTTCCACGTTTTGTGACATTTGTCCTTCTCCTTAATTATGTTAATGAGGGAGCGACTGTACCACATCGGATACTGACGGGAACCGCAGGTAGTCAGTTTAGGCACAAATTTCTCAATAGCTTCCTTGATGTTTGCTGTTAGTATACCGACCGCATCATCGACTGAACCATTACCCAGATTCGACCAATCTAATCCAGTGAGATGTTCACTTATAGCCTCGTAGTTACCCTTACGATACTGATATCGAAGGCGCCTGGTGCAGGGTATGTTTTTTATACTTAGGTCAAAAGTTCCAAGTTCAAGCGAAGTATGAAAACGATCTTCGTTGACAACCGAGGATGTGGCCTTTTGTACTTTAATGGAAAAGTTTGTATACACTAAGTCTAAAATATTGTCGCAGATGTTTTTCAATGTATTGTGTTGTTTGAAACCTAGGTAATCCATGATGTTTGTCATGTTAATAGCTGAGTTTTGAAACTCGGTGGTACCCTTTTTCATACAGACAGGTGCGCCCGAATCCCATCTTGTACAAGACAAATTAAAATCACCAATCAACATAAAGTAGTCTTCTTAATGCTTCTGTGTTACGTCAGTTAACGTCTCTATAAAGCATTGTACGCGAAGCGGTAGCTCCTCGCCCGGTGGTAGGTACACGAGCGCTATGTGCAAGTATCGCTCAGAGCCGAGCACGGCCCTAGGTACTGTTAGCCAGATACACTCGTGGTCGGCTCGTTCCCACTCGGGCCGCGGTCGGGCTCCGAGCGCCGGCGCACACAGCGCCATTATACCGCCACCAGCCGTCTCCGAGTCACGGTCACGCCGGAAGATATTGTAATGGTCGGGGTCTGCAAACTCTGCATTAAGAAAGCCCTCGCAAAGCTTGGTCTCTGTGATAAAAATAAGATCATAATCGAGGGCAGCAACATTGTTGTAAAAAGTTGTCGTTTTAGTCCGTAGTCCGTTTACGTTCTGGTAAAACATTTTGTTCAGGCTTCTCAGCACCTAATGACCTCGTAGGGGCCCATCAGCTACGAGGTAGCGTAACGATCAGTTGCCAAGAAGTGTGAACGTCGGCGGTTCACCGAGCTGAAGTTAATTGGGGTCGATCTAACCTGGTCTGTGCTTCGGTCCCGTCAACCTCCTGTCTCTCTGCAAGGCCCGGGTGCACCCTAGGCTCTTCTTGGTAGACAGGTTCTTCAGCCAACCAGGTATGACTGGCGGGCCAGCTTCAATGAGCACAGTGTTCCAACACAGGTTATGTTACGTGGTAAAAACAATCGGGGCACGAAAATGCGAACTTTATCTGGTTCGAGAAACAATAACACACTCAGCTATATTAACAATCCTGAGGGAAACCCGAATACATTCCAGATGGCCTGCGATTTAATTTCAATACCCTAACCAAAACGCGTTTTCATTGCGAGGGCTTTCGTCTGTCAGTTGTCAAAAAACTGCCAGGTTGGCAGCTAACGTCAAATTCAAAATGGCCGTTCAGAAACCATCGATCGAATATCGATTTGGAATCGAACAATCACCCGCCCGGACAGGCACCCACCTGTCCCCTAATCTACGGGCAGCCGAGACAACGTTGCTACCGCTCGTTTTAGAACCGAGCCTCCTACTAGAACCTCTGCAGACCGGGGGGTCCCGTCCTTGCCAGGGAACAAGTTAACAATGCGCCCCCTGCGCCAACGCGCAACGAGGTCACCAACACTAGGGGGGCTAGTTTTGTCAGTCCACTTAAGGCGCTGTTGTAAGATATGCAGATACTCGAGCGACCAACGCTTCCAGAAATTCTGAGTAAACTGCTGCAACATCTGATACCTTGACAACCGATACAATTTCACTCCCTCGAAGGGGTGCTCGGGCAACGCGTTAAGTGGCTGTCCTATCAAGAAATGGCCTGGGGTCAGAGCCTCCAGGTCATTTGGATCCGAGCTGAGCGGACACAACGGTCGCGAATTGAGAACGGCCTCGATCTTACAAAACAATGTCGCGAGCTCCTCAAAAGTCAGCGCGGTCTGACCTACTATACGCACCAAGTGCGTCTTAGCTGACTTAACTACGGCCTCAAAAATCCCACCCCAGTGGGGGCAAATCGGTGGGCTGAAGGTCCACTGTATATCCCGACGGGAGAGGGCCGTTCCAATATCCACTTTATTTACATTCAAAAAGTTGACTATCTCTCGTAAGTATCGTTCCGCACCGATGTAGTTAGTGCCGTTATCAGAGCGGATCAAAGTTGGAAGTCCCCTTCGAGAAACAAACCTATCCAAACAAGCAATGAAAGCCTCTGTCGAGAGATCAGCAACGAGCTCGAGATGTACCGCCTTGGTGGATAAACAAACAAACACACACAGGTACGCCTTGTATTGCCTAGCGGTACGCAATCGTGAACTCTTCACCATAAACGGTCCTGCAAAATCCGTACCAACACCTGAAAACGGTCTGACCTCATTCACACGATCAGGGGGCAAGTCCCCCATGAGAGGTTGCATCGTGGCAGCCTTAAGTCGATAACAAGGCATGCACCGAAACACGATGTTCCGTATGACACGGCGGGCAGATAAGATCCAAAACTCCCGCTGGAGCGTGGCCAACAACGCGTTACAGCCGGCATGCGCGTTTTTAATATGACGATCAGTCACCAGCAATTCAACTAACTGTCCCCCCTTGGGGAGCAGAAGTGGGTGACGAGCCGAATACGACAGATTCGCATTGCGCAATCTTCCTCCTACCCGAAATAACCCGGTCGAATCAACAAAGGGGTTGAGACGCGCGACGGCTCCCTTCAATTTCGAACGTCCACTTCGTATAATCTCCAATTCTGCCCCAAACTTCGAGGACTGTACCAACCGGACCAAATTCAATAGCGACTCGTTTCGCTCTGCCGGAGTCAGAATAGGGTTCAACGTTCGCTGATCGCGAGGAGTACGACAATTTCGAGCGAATCTCCTAATCCAAGTGGACACGTTTATCAACTTGTCAAGTGAGCTATACCGGTCCAGCAGAAACCCGGCGTCAGGGTCCTCAGCCTTCTGGGTAACATGCACGGCCGCTCTGGGGCCATGATCCGAAGATACTACTACATGGCTGTGGGGCCAGTCCGATTCTCTCTTGGCAAGCCAGGGTGGTCCCCACCACAAATGGTGTCTAACGAGTTCAGGAGCCCGACATCCCCTGGATGCACAATCAGACGGGTTCAATTCTCCTGGTACATGTCTCCAGGTCAGTGGGACCTCAGACGACATAATCTGGGAGACACGGTTCGCAACAAAAACCTCTAAGTTGTGACGTCCCTACTTGGAGAGGAATAAAAAGATTCCAAATAGGTAGCCAACAAGAAATTTTATTTAACGTGGGTTCTCCAAATGTAGTCTGACCCTGGTTACGCAGCAACGAATCTTCCCTGCGGGTTTTGCCGTAGTCGGAGTGCCGCTGACGTCGGAGAAGTAACGGTCCGAATGCAGCCGGAGCAGGGAAGCAGGTTAGCCCGAAGCGGTGTCAGGAACCGGGAAACCGTAGGGTAGCGGTGATCCCGAAGAGGTGCCAGGAACTGGAATTCGAAACCGTTCCTCCTTTAACATCTGTTACTGCACTCCGTCCGAATGCTCCACCCGCCAAGAAAAGAATAGTGTTGTCGTGGTGGTAACAATCAGAACGGAGTTACATATACAAAGGAAAATACAGTGCTAGGAATAAAAACAAGCAAGCATTCATATTTGTTATCGGCAGACCCCACTTGGGACATTTTACAAATAATCGGACATTCTACAAAATGTCCAAATGTGCAATCTGCCGGTAACATTAATTATTTCTATATATGAAAAAAGGATATTTATTTGTTTATCGGCAGACCTCACTTGGGACATTATGCAAACAATCCGGACATTTTATGAAATGCCCAAATATGAAATCTGCCGGTAACAATCAACAATTTCCACACAAAAAGGTAGCTAGTATAATTTAGTAAGCTGAACATATTCTCCAGACATTCTATAAGAAGCCAAGACACACTAACGCGTGTCTAAAAGCGGGTAGCAATTTGCGTTACAATGCGATGTGAATATCGCGAAATAATAATTAGCGAGTCTAAAAGGAATAAAACGCAACAAGCAATAAATGAAATGAGATGATTCTGGACACAAATGAGTAAGCCCGAAAGTACCTAACGGTAAGATGATTTTAAAACAGTATCTTTCACCACTCACCTCAATCGGGGTTAATATGAAGCACAGACAAAACTAAAACGTAACTACTAGTAGTACGTTATGATTAAACGTAAGTAACCACTGTTTAGAGTCGTTCGTCGGCGTACGGTAAAAAGGGACCGTTACAGAGCGCCAGTAGGACGGACGTGCGTATAGTGCCGAGCGAGTTTTCGGAATGACGCCGGCGCCGCAAAGTCAAGTTGCGGTCACGGCTAGTTAGTTTAAAACGGGCCAATCATAGCAGAGCGAGTGAGTTGTCAACAGTGGAATGTTGCTAGTACAGCGCGTGAAAATTAATACTGTGATTACTAGCCTCATTTGGTAGTTTTATTAAGAGAATTACTACTTAAATTTAAAATAAGACCAGTTAATGATAGAGTGAAGACAACGGTAACTTACAACGTTACAATACCCCCTCGCCCAGTAAAGGGTTTTCATACGTAATGAAAATCCAAAACCTAATTCTAAATATTCTTAACTAGTTTTAGATCCTTAACATGCCAGGTGCCTAAGTCCTTTCCCGTCATATCCTCTAAAATGTATACCAAGGGTGATTTCTTAGCGGAGACGCGACATTTGGTATATTTGGGCGCTAACTTTTTACTAAAGTACTTGTCTTTATCACTCAAGACATAAGCACGTTTTAGGACAATGTCGCCTACGCTGAATTCTGCCTCTTTCCGCCTAAGATTATAGTGCGCCGTATTTTTTTTATGTGCGTGCCAAAGAGATGCCTGTACCTTATCAAAATATTTTGACAGGTGACCCAGATTTTCAGCGTAAATGTCGCGTGGCAGAAATAGTAGTTCCTCACCCAGATCGTTATCTGTATAATGAGAACCACAAGTAACCGTTTCTCGTCCGTACACGAGGAACGATGGAGTGTAGCCAGTTGCTTCATTGACGGAGTTGTTAATGGCATACTGTATTTTGGGAATATTAGTGTCCCAGGTTCTGTGGTCATTGTCCACGTAGGTGGAAATACATGTAACTATTGTTTTGTTATAGCGCTCGACAGTGTTTACTTGCGGAGTATATCTCGGAGAGAAGAATACGTTAGGTATCTTGTATTTCTTAAAGAGGGTATTTGTTACCGAGCTAATAAACTGGGTACCATTGTCAAGGAATATTGTCTGTGGGATTCCGTGGACCAGAAACACAGAGTCCTCCAGAGCCTTGACGACAGCTTCCGAAGTAGCGCGTCGCATGGGAAAAATAAGGCAATATTTTGAGAAGCAACATGTTACGACCAAAATATAACTATTCTGCTTTCGACTGACCGGAAGTGGACCTATGAAATCAATGGATATCATTTGAAACGGCCGTGAGCATTGTTTAGGTCGACCCATCGTACCCAGCGTCGGATGGTTTTGTGGTTTGTAAGTGAGACATTTTGAACAAGAACCAACAAAACGTACGACGTCTTGGTGCATGCCCGGCCAGTAGTATCGAAGAAGTAAGCGTCGATAGGTCTTGAAAATACCCAAGTGAGCAGCAGTAGGGTCAGCATGATTCTCCTCTATGACGCTGTCACGCAATTCTTTCGGCACCACTTCCTTCCAGGAAAACTCCGAAATCATTTCGCACTTATTTTTGGAGTGGCGATAGAGAGCACCACCTTCGATCAAGTAGTTAGGAAAGAGGTTCGGCTTTTCTAAACAACCGTTATAAATGTTTTTGTACCATGTGTCAGTAGTAGTCAAATTAGAGTTGACCGTACTGATAGAAGCACATGGGAAAGCACGAGATAGTGCATCTGGAATGACATTATCGACCCCACGACGATGTTTAAGTTCGAAATTAAAGGCAGACAACCTCACACACCAGCGTGCTAGTCTTCCGGTAGGGTTGTCCAGTGACAAGAACCATTTGAGCGCGGAGTGGTCGGTGTAAACGGTAAAGGTTTTTCCGTTTTCCAAGTAACACCGCCAGTGTTCTAGAGCGGTTAAAACTGCTAGCGTCTCCCTCTCGGTTATACTGTAGTTCTTCTCAGATCCCGACAACGCCCTACTCATGTATGCAATCGGATGTTCTTTACCATCAATCGTTTGTGTGAGCATGGCACCAATCCCAAAATTGCTCGCATCAGTGTGTACTTCGAACGGTAAATCGTAATTGGGACAAGAGAGAACCGGGGCTGATACAAGACACTCTTTTAGCTTATTAAAAGCATCATCAGCTTCAGTTGTCCACTGAAACTTGGGTGCGTTCTTCTTACTTGAAGTCAGCTGGTTGAGTGGTCCGGCAATAGTGCTAAAGTTGGGGACGAAACGGCGGTACCACGTGGCTGTTCCAAGGAAGCGTTTAAGATCTTTTTTTTTTGTGGGTGTTGGGAAATTAAGGATAGCCTCGACTTTTTCAGGATCAGTGCGAAGGCCATGCGCATCCACAACATAACCCAAGTACTTCAACTCATTTCTGAAGAACTTGCATTTTTCAAGGTTGATGGATAAGTTCGCTTGTTTTAATTTATGCAGCACGCCTAGTAGTAAGGACACGTGTTCCTCAAAGCTGCTGCTGATGATAATAATATCATCTAAATATGCGAACGCCTTTAGATCAAAATTCCCGAACAGAAGATCGACAAGCCTTTGTTGAGTGGCAGGGGCATTGGTGAGACCGAAAGCAGTGGTCTTAAAACGGAGAGTTCCTCTGCCTGGAACATAGAATGCAGTTTTGTCTTGATCTTCTGGAGCTATTGGAATTTGCCAGAACGCTTTCGACAAATCTACGCTAGATAAGAATTTTGCATCGCGTAGGTTGTCTAATATTTCAGTTATATAGGGTAGGTTATATGCGTCCTTTTTTGTGACCGAATTCAGTTTACGGCTGTCGAGGCAAAAGCGAGGTTGTCCATTCTTTTTATAGACAATGAGGACAGGGGACGACCAAGCGCTCTCGCAAGGTTCAACTACATCTAACGCTAGCATTTCGTCGACTTGCTCTACCAAAATTCGCTGCTTCTCAGGTGACATTCGATAGTAACGTTGTCTTATAGGTTGAGAGTCACCAGTATCGATATGGTGAGTTATAAGACTAGTTCTACCAAGGCCCATACTGTCAGTGGAGATTTCCTGGAATTGACTGACAATTGAATCGGCTATGGACTTTTGTGAATCAGAGAGATTATCGTAAGACTGTATAAAAGTCTCATTTTTGTCGATACTTATTTCTGCCAAAGAAGAGTTGGACAAGGTGATGCTACCTAAGTATTTGGGACAAATATTGAAAATCCGCCAAAAGTCAATGCCTAGGATAAGTGGGCTGTCCACATTTGGTAACACGTAACCCTTAATAATGTGGAATTGTTCTTCAAAGTGAATGGGAAGATTGATGTAGCCAATACTTTGAAGGGACTGGCCTCCAGCAGCAGTCACGGAGATACAATCATCGGTAAATACTTTTAGACCATGGTCCGACAATAATTTATGAGAATCATTGCCGAGAATAGTGACAGCAGATCCAGAATCGAGTAGACCAGAAGCAGGGATGTCCCCGATTCTAACGGAAATATAGGGTCTACTGTCCTTTGTTGGTTTACTATCCAGAATTGAGGCGACTCTGAAACTAGAGAAGAAGTTTCTAAGGGTTTGTAGCCATTTTTCAAAATCTACTCTATCGAAATGACCCTTAGAACCGTCCCAATTCTGGCTAATTAGTTTTTTTGAACGGTAGGAGTACATTTAGGGCATTCAGGTTTCTTTACACCTTTATTACCGCACCCAAAACAGACGATGACGTCACGACTAACCTTACACTGACGAAGATTGTGAGTGTTAGAGCGGCATCTTAGACAAAAGTTATTTGACTTTACAGTTGTTGCAGGAGCGATCGCAGAGACATGGTTGTCAGATTTCGTCTTACATGGCTTGTAAGCAAATTCGGGTGCTAGTGTGTGTGTGGTAATCGTTGGTGGCTCGCGAAAGTGTGACATACGGGTTTGTATATTTTCGTAATTTTTGCACAACGTTCTCAATACCCCAATATCCACAATCTGAGTTGCCGAGGCCAACGTACTCGCATAACATGGCCGGATATTGTGCAATAGTATCTCTAATTTGTCCTCTTCGGATAATTGTTTCGATAAGCGCGAAAACATTCCTGCCATTATGGAAAGATAAATGGTTATCGTTTCTGATTCGCCCTGAGTGCGAGCCCTAATTTCAGAAAGTAGACGATAATCATAGTCAGTTTGGCTGAAATCCTCTAACAACAGAGATTTGAGATCCGACCAGTTGTTAACGCTATCTCTTATACTTCGGAACCAGTGCAATGCTTGATCGGTGAAAATTTCCGTTGCATAGGACAGAAGTTTGGAGTCCGAAATATTTCTGGCCTGACACAGTTCCGAAACCCTTTCGATAAAAGCCCGAACACATGATTTCCCGTCGTACTTCAATTTACTAAGTTCGGAAGTATTGCTACGCTCGCAAGTTACAGAAATCACGCTCGCGCCACTAACAGATGGCGTTGATTCCCTACACGCAGTATTAGACGAGGAAGATATTGAAAGGGGATCCTTTGCTTGTGATAAGAGAGCTAGGATCCTCGAATAATATTTTCGGTAAATCTCCGACAGTTGATCATGGCCCGTTTCGAACTTTTCATCCGTAGGTACCCGACTTAATCTGTGATAGACATGGTGCATCAGATTTTGTGTCCTAAGAAGAGAGGATCTATCTGGTGCAGGTCCGTCAAGAGTAGATTGCACTTTGTCCAAGATTTTGACGACTGCAAGTAAGTCGTCCTTAGGTTCAAGGTGAGATAACAGAACGTCCTCTGACGGGTATTCTGTCACAAGTTTAGTTATTTGTTTACGTAAAATTTCTACGGTAGTGCCTGGGTTTTCACCTCTGATGGCAACTTCGTACTCCAGTTCTGCTTTGTTTAGAGAGAGAAACTTAATTTGAAAAGACATGATGCAGCTCAAATAATAAATACCAAAGAGATGAGTAGTGAAAGTGTACTGATTCCTTTAGTCGCCTCTTACGACATGCACAGGAGGAAATGCAACTGCCGTATTCTTTTTTGATTTCCCGGGACAGCACAGGAAGAGAAATCAAGGAATTGAAAATGACGCTACTAATTAGTCTCCGTTCTGTTACAAAATGATTTATGTACGTTAGGTTTTGACGGTATGAATGAAGTGAATGACGATGTAGAAAAAAATATATATGTTAAAACTGCAAATAAAAATATTGCAACTAGTGGGTAGGTGGTTAATTTTTTTTATAAGAGAACGAGAAATTAAAACCAACGTAGGAATTTGAAAAAAACACTACAATTTAAAAGTTTGAATAATAACCACGTACACAGAAGTTGCTAAGCAAAACCAAAATTACAACACAGGTAAACGTTTACAAAAACACGCACACACAAACAACTAACTACTTACAGCGTAAGCAAGGCCAGACTAACCACGTTATGGGCGCCACTGTGACGTCCCTACTTGGAGAGGAATAAAAAGATTCCAAATAGGTAGCCAACAAGAAATTTTATTTAACGTGGGTTCTCCAAATGTAGTCTGACCCTGGTTACGCAGCAACGAATCTTCCCTGCGGGTTTTGCCGTAGTCGGAGTGCCGCTGACGTCGGAGAAGTAACGGTCCGAATGCAGCCGGAGCAGGGAAGCAGGTTAGCCCGAAGCGGTGTCAGGAACCGGGAAACCGTAGGGTAGCGGTGATCCCGAAGAGGTGCCAGGAACTGGAATTCGAAACCGTTCCTCCTTTAACATCTGTTACTGCACTCCGTCCGAATGCTCCACCCGCCAAGAAAAGAATAGTGTTGTCGTGGTGGTAACAATCAGAACGGAGTTACATATACAAAGGAAAATACAGTGCTAGGAATAAAAACAAGCAAGCATTCATATTTGTTATCGGCAGACCCCACTTGGGACATTTTACAAATAATCGGACATTCTACAAAATGTCCAAATGTGCAATCTGCCGGTAACATTAATTATTTCTATATATGAAAAAAGGATATTTATTTGTTTATCGGCAGACCTCACTTGGGACATTATGCAAACAATCCGGACATTTTATGAAATGCCCAAATATGAAATCTGCCGGTAACAATCAACAATTTCCACACAAAAAGGTAGCTAGTATAATTTAGTAAGCTGAACATATTCTCCAGACATTCTATAAGAAGCCAAGACACACTAACGCGTGTCTAAAAGCGGGTAGCAATTTGCGTTACAATGCGATGTGAATATCGCGAAATAATAATTAGCGAGTCTAAAAGGAATAAAACGCAACAAGCAATAAATGAAATGAGATGATTCTGGACACAAATGAGTAAGCCCGAAAGTACCTAACGGTAAGATGATTTTAAAACAGTATCTTTCACCACTCACCTCAATCGGGGTTAATATGAAGCACAGACAAAACTAAAACGTAACTACTAGTAGTACGTTATGATTAAACGTAAGTAACCACTGTTTAGAGTCGTTCGTCGGCGTACGGTAAAAAGGGACCGTTACAGAGCGCCAGTAGGACGGACGTGCGTATAGTGCCGAGCGAGTTTTCGGAATGACGCCGGCGCCGCAAAGTCAAGTTGCGGTCACGGCTAGTTAGTTTAAAACGGGCCAATCATAGCAGAGCGAGTGAGTTGTCAACAGTGGAATGTTGCTAGTACAGCGCGTGAAAATTAATACTGTGATTACTAGCCTCATTTGGTAGTTTTATTAAGAGAATTACTACTTAAATTTAAAATAAGACCAGTTAATGATAGAGTGAAGACAACGGTAACTTACAACGTTACAAAGTTATGGACCGAAGCCTTCAGCCAGCACAAAACAATCTGGCTGTCCGTCCACGCGTACACCGTATCCTCCAAAACCACTGACCCACGCAACACTGTTAGAGTGTGATTCAAAAGTTTGGTCAAAAGAGCAGCCCCGGACAGTTCCAGTTTTGGAATCGTCATCCTTGTCCGAATAGGCGCTACCTTGCCTTTTGCCAAAACCAAACGCACGTCGACCTCCCCGGTGGAGGTGACGGTTCGCAAATAAACCGCTGCCGCAAACCCTCGTTCCGAGGCATCACAAAACCCGTGAAGGGTTGCCCTGTAATCCCCAGCAGGGACCAATTTCCTCGGCAGCGATACATTATTTATGTCCAATAGCGAGGTGAACATTCGCGTCCAATCAGTCAACAAATCACCTGAGAGGTGGGTGTCCCAGGTCAACTGAGCCGCCCATAGCCTTTGCATAAAACATTTGAGAGCAAAGGTGACTGGAGAAATCCATCCATTCGGGTCGAACGTTCTCGCATTCGTTGACAGTACTGACCGCTTCGTCCAGGCCTTCGGTGTTTCTAAAACCACCCGATAGGTAAACTCATCATGGACGGGCCGGTACTGAATTCCAAGCACTGACAACATGTTAGGGTTGTCAGGATTCTCAAAAACGTGCGGGTCTTGTTGAAACTCATCTGGGAGACCAGCCATCAACTCAGGGGAGTTGGACATCCACTTGCGTAGTTCATAGCCGCCTCGTTCCAGCAATTGAATGAGCTCGTCACGTCGGTCCAGAGCTTCCTCTACACTGGCTGCCCCTGTGCAGACGTCATCGACGTACAAATCTTGCTCCAGGATAGCGACGGCTCTAGGATAGCTCACACGGTCACGCGACGCCAACTCCCGCAGGGTACGCATCGCCAAATACGGGCTAGACCGTAACCCATACGTGTTCGTGTTTAACTCATAGACCTTGACTGGCTCGGCCGTGGACTCACGCCACAGTATCAACTGATACCTTCTGTCAGCCGGATGAATTACCGTTTGCCTAAACATCATCCGAATGTCTGCGACAAATACAATCTGGTGCCTCCGAAAGCTCGTGAGAATATCCGAAATATCACGACTCAACTTGGGTCCCGAATGTAGACACTGATTCAGGGACATCCCGTTCGAGGTAGGTGCTGACCCATCAAAAACAACTCGAATCTTGCCGGTAGGGGTTCGTAGGACGGCATGGTGTGGAAGGAAACAATGATCCTCAGATCTCCAGTCCACACCCGATACCGACATGTGTCCTAACGACTCATACTCCCTCATGAAATCGACGTATTTTTGTTTAAATACGGCGTCCCTTGACATCCTACGCTCCATCGACATCAATCTCGTCTCAGCCATCTTCCTAGATTCTCCTAGTGGCGGTCGATCGGCCCTGAAAGGCAGTCGAGTTACAAAACGACCAGAACGAAGGCGACCAGTACTATTCTGGTAAAACAACTCGCACTCTTCTTCGTCTGCGTCGACTCGACGAACGGTGGGAGGTTCC
This sequence comes from Argyresthia goedartella, assembly GCA_949825045.1. Taxonomy (NCBI): domain Eukaryota; kingdom Metazoa; phylum Arthropoda; class Insecta; order Lepidoptera; family Argyresthiidae; genus Argyresthia; species Argyresthia goedartella. Next base: position 12,639,719 of record OX463806.1, read on the forward strand.
TCTATCTCCCAGAAACGTTGGATAGCGTCTGACAACGCTGAGCCAATAAGTATGCCATCTGACTCGGCAGGCCTAACCATTGGCAATGCCGGACCCATGATCACGTGACCAAACTTAGTATCCACAGCAATCAACCCGTCCGGCTGAAGAACTCGCCGATCCGACAACAGAAACCTACCCAGAACGTCTGCTCCCAGTAGCAGGTCGACCGGGGCTGGAGTGTCAAATTCGGGATCCGCCAACTTGAGTCCTGATGTCAGGAATCGAACGGCCGGATTCAACTTCACCAAGGGGTGTCTGCCCATGACATGCTTCATTACTAAAGCTTGCACGGATGTTTTTGTCAAAATGTCATAACGTGGAGAGAACGTGATCACCGATTGACCAACTACATTCGTAACCGTAACATTCCCCCGGCCCGTATTGATTTATTATACCTATTTACCTTGAGGCCCAACCATTTTGCTAAATCATTCGATACAATGCAGCCCTGAGCTCCAGAATCTAATAGGGCGCGAACGTATGTTGGGTTGCCCGCCAAATCCCAAACAAGCACAGAGGCGATCGGTAACACCACCGTCTCCGGTTGGGGGGCAACAAATGGTTGGGCCGCAAATTCCTAGCGAGGACCCCCGGGGCCCTACTGTGCCTGTAACCGATCAGGTATGCAGCTATACGCCAGAGGGTCCCATTGTACAAATGGCCCACGCGCCGGTTCCATTCCCAACCTACGATTCCCCGTAAAGGGGGGTGGGCGTGAATTCAACCGTGGCCGCTCCATGAGCGGGGGGGACATCACATGTGACCGACGAGGACGAGGCGACGAGCGGGGCGACAACTGAGGCGGCGTCCGAACCGCACCCGCATAGCTCGAAGGTGTCCCATGACACCCGCCCGTTACGGCCTGCTCAACACACCCAATGTCCCGCTGGGTCGGATGCTGAGTCGCAACCGAAAACTCAGGGCCCCCCATGTAATGGTCCTGAGTGCGGCCCTGCACCCTGGTACTGCCCTGTGCACGTGGGGACGTTGGCCCCTGAGTTGCGCTCCGAGTCGGAGAAGGCGGGCAGGTCCTCGGCCGACCTCCCGTGAGACTGTTCGAAACGAGTCTGCACGTCAGCGGGTAGGCGGGAAAGTACAATGTACAGCAATAGGTACGACCATTCACCAACCGGAAGTCCAAGATTCTCTAGAGCCTTGGTGACGGACAACAACGGGTTCAAAACCTCCGTCTGTATGGCCCCGACCTTGTTCACAACCGGGATACTAAACAAACGGTTCAGTTGGGCATCGGCCAACCTCCGTTTGTTATGGTAACGTCTGACCAACAATTGCCTGGCCGTTTCATAGTTACCCTCCGTAACTGTCAAATGAGCGACCAGCTCCCTAGGCTCACCCCTCAATGCTGCCACCAGCTGAGCCATTTTGACAGACTTGGTAATGTCCGATCGCATGTGCACCAAACTGTCGAACAGATTGATGAAGCTCATCCATTCACCGGACACTCCGTCAAAAGTAGGCATAGTTATAACGGGTAACCTGGTCCCCGATCCCTGATGCGGCAGAGGTGCTTCAATGTCACCACCATGGCTGGACTCGCGCTGCCTACGTATGTCCGCAGCCTTCTGCGTGATAGCAGCTGCCATCTCCATACATTGGTCGACATCCCCTAGCAACCGTGACAGCCTGTCAGGTGCGCAACCATCAACTGATTCCGCCTGCGCGGACAATTCGAGCACCCTGTTGTAACGTTTCTTAACGTCCATAGACCGCTCCAATACCACATCAAGCCTATCTAAACGGTCTATCAGACCGTGTGCGGAGGAAAACCATCTGAGTTCCTTAGAAACACCCTTCTGTATTTCAGATAACGACATGATCGGAACGATACTTACTCACAATTTGCAGTAACTCAATTTTATTGGACCCTCCAGTCTATAACCCAAACGAGGGAACCCTAAACTATAACTTAAACAATGTTGATTTCCTTAAACAATAGAAACCGAGTTTTATATCTATATAAATTCTGTAATACAATTTAGTTTCCCTATATCATATAACACACACAGATAGCCAATATTAGTTCAAGTTATAAATTGCTATAAACTGAAAACAATGTCATAGCCTGCTATCAATAGATGTAACTACCTATGTTAACCAAACATTCATTAGCATTACTAGACCACTAATAGATTGACTAACTGGTAATTCAATGCAATTTTCAATTCAATATCTGTCTATCTACTACCAGCAATAGACCTATAGCTTACAATACTACCAATCTATGTGGATACAGGAACAACACCAAGTTAGCTAATAACCGCCTATACCTACAGATTGATAGTCCCAAATCGTGGGTTCCCGGAGCCCTTGACGGCTGCAAATCTCAGGAAACCACGCTCTTGCTACCAAAATGTTCAGGCCTCTCGGCACCCAATGACCTCGCAGGGGCCCATAGCTACGAGGTAGCGTAGCGATCAGATGCCAAGAGGTAAGAACGTCGGCGATTCACCGAGCTAAAGTAAATAGATTCTATCTGACCTGGTCTGTGCTTCGTTCCCGTCAAACACCTGTCTCTCTGCAAGGCCTGGGTGCACCCTAGGCTCTTCTTGGTAGACAGGTTCTTCAGCCAACCAGGTATGGCTGGCAGGCCAGCTTCGACGCGCACAGTGTTCCAACACAGGTTATGTTACGTAAATGCGAACTTTATCTGGTTCGGGGAACCACAATACACTCAGCTATATAGACAATCCTGAGGGGAGCCCGAATACAATTCCAGATGGCTTACGATTTAATTTCAATGCCCTATACCAATACGCGTTCCATCGCGAGGGCTTTTCGTCTGTCAGTTGTCAAAAACTGCCAGGTTGGCAGCTAACGTCAAATTCAAAATGGCCGTTCCGAAACCATCGATCGAGTATCGATTTTGAATCGAACAATATCTATATAAATTCTGTAAATACAATTTAGTTTCCCTTTATCATTATAACACACACAGATAGTCAATATTAGTTCAAGTTATAAATTGCTATAAACTGAAAACAATGTAATAGCCTGCTATCAATAGATGTAACTACCTATGTTAACCAAAACATTCATTCAATAGCATTACTAGACCACTAATAGACTGACTAACTGGTACTTCAATGCAATTTTCAATTCAATATCTGTCTGTCTTCAATACCCTAACCAAAACGCGTTTTCATTGCGAGGGCTTTCGTCTGTCAGTTGTCAAAAAACTGCCAGGTTGGCAGCTAACGTCAAATTCAAAATGGCCGTTCAGAAACCATCGATCGAATATCGATTTGGAATCGAACACATTTTGAGATGATCATTTTTGCCTTTTATAATTTCGCCGATAATAATGGTCAGAACATATAAAAATAGTCATGTCATAATCGAGTAAGTGGACGAAACGACAACGAGGGCTCAGCGCGCCAGTACAGTTGAGTCTCAATGTTGTACTAATATATATCTCTGATGTAACCATAATGAATGTGTATAGTGCGTGTTTGCGATTGTGTTTTTGTGTGTGAGCGTGTAGTTGGTATGATATGACGGAGAATTTATTCATTAGACAGATACTAATATTAGGTAAATATATGGGGGCAAGGAGAGACCTATTGGTGCAGGTATAAGCAAGTAACTTTAGGCTATAATTTTCTTCAAGTCCGCTTCTGAGGATATTTGTATGTAGGGGGCTTTTTCGGCTTTCCGCACATATATACGACAGTTTTTTGTCCAGGTATAAACATACGACATTTCCTTCGCTTTGACTTTACAAAGTTTCAAAAGCTTCTTGTTTTGCAAAGTCAGGTGCTCATTAATGTGCATACGATCTGATTTCCCGGGCAGGCCGATGTGCGTATTGTTGAGGCCCCTGTGTGCGGTCTTGCGCGACGCCGCGTACACGATATCCTTCGTCAGTCACTGCCTGAAGCGCACGACGAGCGCGCGCGGCTGGCCGGCTTGCGCGCGGAACGGCTGTACACGATGTGCGAACTCGATGTCGTCGGGGCCTAGTTCTACTCCCAAATGCGATACTATTTTCTTCACCAGACCTGTCGTGGATCCGCCTTCATTTTCAGGTACACCTGTGATTTCCAGGTTCTGGAGGCGCCCCCATTGCTGCTGCTGTGAATTTTCGCGCTCAAGAAACGTCATTCGCGACTTGAGTTCATTGCACTGCTTAACTAGTTTTACATTATCTGCACGAATTGACTTTATGGCTTCATCCTTTTTGTTGATGGTTTCTTGAAAGTTAGCAAGGCACTGCTCTGCTTTATCAACCCTCTCAACAGTCAGCAGCATACAGATGCTGCATACAGCATCACATCACAGGATTGGCAGGATGTTATGTCCTCCCGGATGGAGTGAATCTCGTTCCGAAGATGGGCCATTTCACTCCGCATATCTGCCATATCTGAACGGAACAGGCGGATTTCCGCTAGCAGAGCCGACATCACGTTATTGTTGTCATTTTCGTGTTCAGAGGTCGGGCTGTGCGGACGACTGCCTTCGGCCGAGGACACTGTGCTGCCGACGTGTGCTGCTGTGGCCAGTGATGTTGCTGGTAATTTGGTGGTGGTCAAGGGGGTGTAGGGACTGTTCCCGATTGGAGATGATGTGCCGTCGACGCAAGTATTGTCTTTTTGCAGTGGTGTCATCGTGGTTATCTGTTGGTTCGCTGATTTCCCTACAGGAGTATTGGTGCCAGTGACTACTCGGTCCTTTTTTGCAATGCAGCATGGGCATATCCAGTTGGCAAGGGGAAGGCCCATTCAGGGATACGCATTGCTTGTGAAAATGGCTTTTGCACTGGGAGTAGGCAGCGCCACCTGCTGCCGCAAGTGAGATAAACTTCCCACAGCCACCGCATATTCATTCACCGCATATTCGTTCATAATGGCTAGATCTATTGACTCGGTCGGTCGAGATCGTAAGTGGCTTGGTGGGACGCACGGCCGGGAGGTGTAGGCAAAGTTTACTAGATGGCGCTGCGATAGTGGCTTCAGTGGGCTCAGATAGATGTCGCTGCTGTCTATGGCCTATGATATTTTTAGGTTCACAGGGCAAAGGAATGCCTAGGAACACCAGACTCACTGTGAATAGTGTTGCTACAGCTTGCGTCGACGTCAAACGTGTAATGCGGGCGGCGACACTTGATCTCAGCGTAGTTAGCTGTCGTGCTATATAAAGTCTGATTATACAGTATTTGTATGTATGTTCTTCTTAATAACGGTTCTGCACAAACTTCACTTGTAACATAACTCGATTATGAGTTTGGTTGGGACTGAAACTTGGTAATTACTATTAAAACACACAAAAAACTGGGACGATTTAAAAAGACGTGTTAGTTCGAGCTACCCTCCGTTTTTTTACGTAGCGTAGACCGTATCTTCTAACGCTATTGACCCACGAAGAACCGTCATCGTGTGGTTGAGCAGACGACTCAGGAGAGCCGCTCCTGAAAGCTTAATTTGGGAATGGTCAGGCGAGTGCGCAACGGCGCAACCTTGCTCTTGGCCATGACCAACCACAAATCAACCTCCCCCGAGGAGTCGACCGTACGCAGATACACCGCAGCTCCGTAGCCCTTCTCCGAGGCATCGCAAAACCCATGCAGGGTGGCGGTGTATCGTTTGGTGGGGACCAACCTCCGTGGCAGTGAAATCCGATTGATGCCAGGGAGGGTCGAAAAGAACGAGTCCCACTCTGAGCTCAATGACCCGCCGATCGGGCCGTCCCATTTCAGCTCAGCAGACCACAATTGCTGCATAAAACACTTGAACTGAAATGTTACCGGGGTGATCCACCCGTTTGGATCAAATGTCCTAGCCACCGTTGAAAGAACGTTCCGTTTCGTCCAGACCTTCGGGGAGTCCAACTCGACCCGATACGAAAACATGTCTGACACCGGCTGGTACTGGACGCCTAATACCGACAACATATTCGGATTTTCCAGATATTCGAAAATGTGGAGATCCTGCTGGTAGTCATCCGGAAGACCAGACAGTAACTCTGGAGAGTTCGACATCCATTTTCGGAGCTCGTAACCTCAACCCCGTAAGAGCTCAACTAGCTCGTCCCGTCGAGCGAGCGCCTCCTCTACGGAATCTGCAGATATCGTCCACGTAGAGATCCTGCTCCAGGATCGCTGCTCCTCTAGGGAAATTTAACCGTTCTCGATCCGCTAACTCCCGCAGAGTGCGAATCGCCAAATAAGGACTAGACCGTAGCCCGTACGTGTTGGTTTTCAGCACGTATACCTTGATGGGCTGATCTGGGCTCTCTCGCCACAGTATCAGCTGATACCGTCTATCGTCAGGGTGAATGACCGTCTGCCTAAACATCATCCGGATGTCAGCTACAAACACAACATTGTGTCGACGGAACCGTGTGATAACATCCGCGATGTCATGATTCAACTTCGGCCCTGAATGCAAACACTGGTTCAGGTTCATGCCGTTAGATGTTGATGCCGATCCATCGAACACTACCCGTATTTTGCCCTCCGGGGTCCTCAAGACCGCGTGATGAGGCAGGAAGCAGTGGTCTTCACGCTTCCAGTCGATACCCGAAACCGACATGTGGCCGAGCGTCTCGTATTCTCGCATGAAGTCGACGTACTTCTGCCGGAAAATCCCGTCACGCTTCATGCGTCGTTCCATCGACAGAAGCCGCGTCTCGGCTGCATGGTGTGAACTGCCCAGCGGTGGGCGATCACTCCGGAATGGAAGACGTGTGAGAAATCGACCTGACCGAAGGAGACCAGTATTGTTCCGATAAAACTGATCACACTCTTCTTCAACCGGGTCCAACCGGCGGACCGTAGGTGGTTCCTCCACCTCCCAAAACTTCTGTATCACCTCCGAGAGTTCAGAACCGAATAAGGGACTACTAGTCGCTAGGCGTGGGGCAGCCAGCATGACCGGACCCATTACCGCATGGCCCAGTCTGGTGTTGACCGAAAACAGACCAGTCACCTGCAACACGTGGACACCTGGCACTAACAGGTATCCCAAGGCATCGACACCCAATAAAATGTCTACTGGGCCCGGAATATCAAACACCGGGTCAGCCAGTGACAACCCAGCGACCAACTGTCGCACCTAGGGCGACAACCGTACGTGAGGGTGTGAGCCCATCACATTAGGCATGACTAATGCCGTGACCGTCAGATTCACCGATGAATCCACCCGTGACGAGAGAGTAATCCGACATACTCCCTTAACGGAACCGACTTCCGTGTTCCCAATTCCCCGAATGGAATTTGGATACTCCCTTACCGAAATGCCCAACCGTCTTACAAGGTTGCACGAGACTAAGCACCCCTGGGCCCCCGAGTCCAATAGTGCTCGTGCCACACATGACTTGCCGTCCGAACTCCTCGCTATCACAGAGGCGGTGGGGAGCATGATCGTCTGTGGAGTGGGGGCACCCTGTAAGTGGGCGGCGTGTCCCTAGCGGGAACCTCCGCGGGATCCGAACCCGCTAAGACCTCCGTCGGCCTTGAAGTAACTCGGCTGCTGATATGCAACCGGCATATCAGACCGTATGTGCACCAAACCGACTTTGAACAGCTGCAAGCAACCGTGACAAAACCATATATAGAACAATATATGACCATTGGTCTACCGGAAAACCAAGGTTCTGAAGGGCCTTAGTGGCCACCAGCACAGGGTTGAGCACCTGTACTCGGATGTCAACATCCCGTGTTACTCTAGGGATGCTAAACAGCTTCCCCAGCTGCGCATCAACCAACCGCCGTTTGTGTTGGTAGCGGTCAAACAATATGGACCTTGCTATCTCATAATTGCCCGCCGTGACCGTTAGGTGACCGACCAACTCCTTCGGGTCACCCCGCAGAGCCATCAATAGTTGGGCCAACTTGTAGGCGTTGTCCAGGTCGTCCCGACCGTAGACCAAACTATCAAATAAATTGATGAAGGCTGGCCACTCATCAATTGCCCCACTGAAGGCCGGAATCTCCAGGTGTGGCAGCCGTCCAACAACACCCTTCGGGGGTGGGTCTCCGTTACCCTCCCCACGGTCATTCCTTCGCGACCGCTTAATTTTCTCCGCGCGACGCTCGATGTCACCCAAGCATTCCATCGCTTGGTCAGCATCCGCGCAGAGCTGTTTCACTGCAGCCACCGAGGCTTCATCAGTAAGCCCGAGAGCTTCAGCCTCCGCAGCCAGCCGACACACCTTCCCGACGCGTGTCATTGCGTCCTCCACACGCTTGAGCAGGACATCATCCATGTCCGGTCGCTCCACATACTTATGAGTATGGGCGAGCCATCTCATTTCCTCCCGGACACCATGCCGCAGTACCGTCAAGGGTGAAGGTGCCATGTTGACCGATTTAATAGATTCTGGTCTTATACTTCACTACCGAACTAAGTATAGCCAGAGACCAGCACTTGCCCGTCAGCGCTGGGCACATAAATTAAAACTAAGTTGTCAAAACTAAGGCAACCACTAAAACAATTAAATCCTAAAAATATTTAATATGGTCGCCCTGTGGATATACACCTTATAACTATACACTCTAAATCAATCAGAGAATGCCACAATAAAGCACAATAAAAAATAACTCACAAAAATTTATTATAAGAAAAAAAGCTATTTTTAATATAATGTAGGTAGCCGTGAACCTTCTAGAAGTGGCCTTTCCGATATGACCTGCAATTCTACTGAGGTCAGCAAAATCTGCTTAATACCCCTTAAATAGCCTGACCCTGCTCTGTAAACCGAAATAACACTGCAGTACTATAGAACCCGACGTTCTACCGCAAGTAATACAATCTAGTTACTTCGCGGAATGACCGTTCAATCCTTTATGCGCACAAACAGTAGTTTCCGACTACAAATTTATAATAATTTATTTATTTATTTATTTATTTATTTTATTTATTCAGAAAACCAACAGCGTTACAGTTTAATTATCTTAATTAAATTACTTATTTACTACAGCCAATTATAGGTTTCCATAAATTACTTAATTCAAGACTCCTTAAATTATGGGGTTTGTAAAATAGATAGGTTATTTATTCGGAACTATGTTTTGTGTATTATTGAGAGGGGGTTGGTGTGAATGCAGTGTGTGTGTGTGTATGTGAAGGGTGGTGTATAGCTATGATTGAAACTGTATTGTTATATTTTGTTATCCGCAGAGAGTGTCAAGAATTTTATGTTTAAAAATACTTTTGGAATGATGGTATACGTCAATGTCGGAGAAAGTTTTATTGTAGGTTCTAGCTATTCGAGTGAGGACAGAATTGTTGGCGTAATTGGTACGATGTGCCGGATGGTGGAATAGTGAGTTAGCTGTATGTCTGGTGCGGCGGCGCGGCGTGCACAGCGGCAGCTGGCTCACTAGCGTGGGGCAGTCCACGTGTGCGTGCGCCAAGTCGTACAGCAGAGACATGTCGGCGAGTGTGCGGCGCGCCGTAAGACTCGGTATCCTGTGTCGCGAGCAGCTCTCCTCATAGCCATCGATATATGCGTTACTCTTATAGGTAAGGTGTTTGAGGAATTTGGATTGAATTTTTTCAAGATTTTGCTGGTGTGTGATGTAGTGGGGATTCCAAATACTTGAAGCATATTCAAGTATACTACGTACATATGCGAAGAACACCTTTTTTATGCAAGATATATCCCTAAAAGGTTGGCAGGTGCGCAGTACAAACCCTAAGTTTTTGTAGGCTTTCCTGGTGATGATATCTACATGCTCGTTCATATTTAATTGGTGATCCAGGTGTACGCCAAGATCACGCACTAGTTGAACACGTTCAATACGCTGATCCTGGATTGTGTATGAGAAGTGCAAGGGACTGGTTTTCCGTGAAAAGGATATTAATTGGCATTTCATGGTATTAACTTTAATTCTATTAGTGATGTAGTATTTTGATAATGTGTTTAGGTCATTTTGAAGGTAAGCACAGTCCGTCGGTCCCTTGATATCCATAAATATTTTTGTATCGTCTGCGTACATAAGAAAGGACGCACTACTAAAGCAGTTGTAAATGTCATATAGATAAGAGTTGTACAAGAGGGGCCCCAAGTGGGATCCTTGTGGGACACCAGATGATATATCCACGAAGTTTGATCTGAACCCACCAACCACAACCGCCTGTGACCTTTTGGTGAGGTATGATTGTATCCAGCGCAGTAGGTCCCCGTGAATTCCTAGGTGTTCCAATTTGCGCAGCAGGATGGTGTGATCCACACGATCAAAGGCCTTTTCGAAGTCAGTGTAGATCACATCAACCTGCCGACGTTTTTCCATTGAATTAAGGCAGAAGTTCGTGAACAGAGCGAGATTCGTGGTAGTAGACCGGCCTCGGAGGAAGCCGTGCTGTTCGGCGGGTATTCCTTTTGATAAACAAAGATAGAAAGTGTCGTATACTAATTTTTCTAATATTTTGGAAAATATATTCAGGATAGATATGGGCCGGTAGTTTTCGACCTTTAATTTAGAGTTCTTTTTGTGTATAGGCACGATAAGTGCGGTTTTCCAAGCGCTCGGGAAAAATCCTTCCTTTAATGATCGATTATATAGAATAGTCAGAGGCCGGTGTAGCGCTTGGCGGCTACGAGAGATAAACGAAGGAGGTAGGTTGTCACTCCCTGAACCTTTGTTGCAATCAAGTTGTTTAAGAGCTTCTAGGACTTGATTGTCAGTGAGCGTGATTGAGTGAACATCGAAAGTGACACCAGACTGTGATGGTGGTAACTCTATGTTAGGATATTCATCGGCCGGCGGGATAAAAACACTCTGGAAGAAGCTATTGAAGGCCTCGCAAATACTCCCTCCCTCGGTGTACTTTTTTTCTCCGTGAGTGATAAACTTAGGGTAAGAGGAGCCTGAACGTTTAGATTTTATGTATGACCAGAAATGTTTTGGCGATTCTTTAATTTTTAATTCCATTTGTCGTATGTAGTCAACGAAACATTCCGAGTGTATCTTATGCTGCCTCTTTCTAAGTAGGGAAAACTCAGCGTAGTCAAGAGGGTTCCGGAACCGCTTCCAGCGAGCGTGTACTTTAAGCTTTTCGCGGGAGATCTTGATCAGAGGTCGACTGTACCATATTGGATAGGTATTGCGTTTGTGTTTTAGAACTTTACTGACGTATTGGTTTATGCTACTCCGCAGGTGTTCGTAGAAAACTTTGACGGCTTCGTCTACCGTGTTCCCGCTTAGTGCTGACTCCCAGTCTACCAGATTAAGAGCTTCAAGTATGCCGTCGTAATCAGCTCTGTTGAATTGAAGTTTAAGGAATGGTCTAGCTTTCAGTGGTTTAACGGTAATATCGGAAGCGTCTATGCTAAATACAGGGTGGAAAGTATCCGGTTTAGATAGTGGATATTCTACTTCCGCCAAATCCACCGGAAAGCTTGAAAAGGCTAGATCCAACACGTTATTGCTAGTGTTTTTAAGATAATTGAATTGTGTAAGACCTAACAGACCAAACTCATCCAGTAGATCTGTAGCTAAGTTCTGTATTTCCACCGGTCCTTTTTTTTGTTCTAGGGGGCCGTTGCTACTCCATTGTATACACGGAAGATTGAAATCACCTAACAAAAGGAAAGAGCTGTCCGTATTATTAGTGACTGCCAACGTTGCTTTGGATAAAAATGAGTTTATGTCTTGGGCTTGAATCTGTAGGTTCGTACAGTCACTTCGTATGTATGCTACCGCTATATGAAGATCAGAAGTGGAGTTAAGGTTCTTACCCGGTATTGTGATCCAGATAGTGTCAGTGGGAGAGCATCCCCATTCCTCCCTAACGTAAGCGCATAGATCGCGTTTTATACAAATCATAACTCCACCGCCAGTTTGTTTGTTTGTCATAGTAGTGTTCCGATCACAACGGAAAACCTCGTATCTTTGGTCACACAGTTCAGAGTCTAGTATACCTGCATGTAGCCACGTTTCTGTGATCGCAATAACATCGAAGTTGTTCTGTAGTATGTTATTGAACAGAGTGTGACATTTTGTACGCAGCCCGCGTACATTTTGGTAATATATGGATAGTTTGCTAAGCATTATGACGGTGTGTTGTCATAAATCGCTGACTGGGCCAAGGCCTATACCACGGAATGTAGGGAGTGGCGTCGTTCGTATTATAGGGTATGTATGGGACTCGGAGTATACCAAATATAATAATCACAAAAAGTTCGATTGTGCTTACATGCTCTATGCGGGAGCGAGATGTCATGATTGTATCACTCAATGCAATGTGTGTGTATGGAAGGATAGTGTGAAGGTGTGTTTGTGTGTGTGTAGTGTAATAGTAATAATTGTATGTGAGTATTAGTATATTTATGAAATATGAAAATACCAACTTATCTGGATTTATGCGATATTCTAGAGTTAATTCATATTTTAATTTTAATGCGCTAGATTGAGGGCGACAAATCATTAAACTATCTTTTTTAGATCGTCTTCGCTGGCCACATGAATAATTTGAGTTTTGTCGCCCTTCCTCACAAAAATTCGACAATTTTTTATCCATATAAATGTGTACATTTTTGCTGTGGCGAGTTGACGTACTTTTTTATACAAATTTCTATTTTCAATCGTCAGATGTTCATTTACGAATATGTCTTTTCTCTCGCCTGGTAAACCTATGTCTTGCGTAGTGAGTCCCTTGTTTTTGCGAACACCGTGAATTATTGAATCTTTCAGTACGCGGTTCCTGACTTTGGTGATGATGGCTCGGGGGACTCCAGGGGTTTTCTTCATCGGCTGGATCCGGGTCGCGAACTCGAGGTCTGTTGCTGCCAGGGAAACACCAACATGCTTGGCAATGTTCGTAACGATGTCGGAGAGCACCTCATTCTTTGACTCCGGAACATTAGTTATTTCAATGTTTTGTAGTCTGTCCCATTGAAGTTTCATATTTAGGTTGGATTGGACTTTGCTTAGGTCGCTCTTCAGTTCCGATATTTCAATTTCTTGGCTCTTGCATGTTTTGACCAGCTTTTCCACACTGCTGAGACGCGTCTCGAAAGTATCGTGGCGGTCGCTAGAGAAGCTGGTTGAGGCTTCCACTTCGGTGAGGCGTTTGTCCATGCCAGATAAGGACGAAATGATACCGGCGTTGCTCACAGTTAGCTTTTGGACATTGGATTGGAGTTGATTTAAAGTTGAGTTGAAGTGGTCGAGTTTTTCTGTGAGAATCGTGGTTACAGACGAAGAAATTGTAGCAGCAATATTTTGGTTCAGCTCAGCCCTCCATGCTGCGAATTGCCTATCAAGATGAGTAGTGTCGCAGTCCGGCACTTTCCTCTTTTTAAAACTTGTCGTCGCACACTCATCTGCCCGGCTTGCGGCGGAGGGCGTGCCCCCAACAGTAAGATCCGGGCTAGAGGCTGAGAGATGTTTATTTTTCTGATTGTCTGGTGTTTTCTTTGGAGAGTGGCCAAGACCCATTGTGGTTGTTCTTGATCAATCAGTGTATTTTTCAGTATGAGTATTGTAGCGGCCTCTGTGTGTTCGATTCGAAATGTGTAACTCTGCTACTCGTTCATACATGGCGTTACTGAGCAGTGTGTCTTGTCTTGCCTTGAGTGATTTTTGAACGCGGCCTTATATTTTTGTGCTGGTCACACAATGGCTAGTTGTCAGTTTGACAGTGTAGTGTCAGTCCAATGATTTCGTGGGAGTGCTCGTAAAACACGTAAAACACTGTGGTTGTATGTCTATTGTTTTTAAGTCTGTGTCTTTGTGTGAGTGTGTTTTAAACCAACGGAAGTGTTGTGCAGTACCTTGATCGCCTCTGCTGTCCAGGAATGCTTGATTTTCGCCAGGATATCTGGTGGATTTTCACTGCCGGTATTAGTTCCTTCACCTCAACACGATAAATTGTTCCGAAAGTTCCGGGAAAATAACTTTTAGTAAAAATAAGTATAGGAGAAATTCAAACAGAGTGCTACCTTGACGGGGCAGGGTTGCCAGCTTGTCATTAACTAAATCGTCAATTATACGTTCACTAACCGAAAATGAACCTAAATTGTGGTATACCGACCACAAGACTCACTCACAAAATGATTGCCGACCAATCTGAGGTACCCTATCCCACTACAAAAAAACAACCCTACAACCGTCCGTGAATCGATTTCCTACTAGGAAACCGCGCCTCTGCTACCAAAATGTTAAAAATTCACGACTTAACCGAAAGGGGTGGAATCTTGGTAGGGTTGTTTTTCATTGGAATGTCACAAAGTGGTACTGACCTTGACGTCGTGGACCGGCATTCGAAAGCTCAATTCGAGGCGGGAGTACGGGATGAGGAACACAAAGGTGGGGGGTGATGGGAGTCGAATCTTACTCGCGTCGTAGGCCGCTGCTGTTGCCGTCGTGATGCTGGCGACTACAAGGGTCGCTATCCGAACGCGACGAATTGGTGACGAACCACTTCAACCTTTCACAGCACGAAGCACTCACTACGATGACGTGAAATCTACTTATTTCTTGACGATCGTTACGATATTATTATAATTAACATTCCGCCAAGGCCCGAATACCTGTGGTAGACAATTTACCATGTGCCGAAGTGACAGCTAGCTAGTAATTTTTTTTCTATGCAAGTGACAGCTAGCTAGTGATGTCCCGATCACTCGCGGTCGATCCGCGCAACGAAAACCGGTGCGTTCCGAAGCATAAATATTAAACACCTAATACCTATATAACAATAAAATATCAAAAAAATATAGTATTATGGTAAACTTAGCACACTTACCTTACAGATCATTACAAAATCAAGCACCCACAGACGTAATTTCGATTTTTTATTGATTATTATAACTGAGCACGCACCGACCAGTTCAAAATGTACACCTACCTACAAACTTCTCAATTTTTTGAACTAAGAGCGACACCTAGTTGGTGATATTAGTACTTAATTGAAAGTATAGTATGTTGACTGTATTATTCAATGCTTGACAAGGTAAAGTATGGTTATTTTGGAGAATTGAGGGACGGTTAAACGGTATGTTGCCTATAGTATATCAAATGTTATAGAGGAACTATAGCAGACAAAAAGCGCTTCAAAACATTGCAAAGTCAAAAGAGTTATCTAAACAGTACTATGATAGATGTACAAAACCCATATCATACAAAGTCCGTGATATGGTATATGTCCGATGCCATCACAAACAAAATAAAGCTCTGTCTCCAGTTTGGAAAGGTCCTTTTCCTAGTGTCAAAATAAATGGCAATCATACAGTCACACTCCAAATAAATAGGAAGCATGTACGTCATCACTACGACGAGATAAAACCAGCTCATCATTAAGATATTATTTGTTCCAGGTACATATTTCTCCCCTAGTTAGGGAAGTTTTGTAACACCTATTATTCAAAATCCGGGACTCTACTATGATAAACTTTTAGACGTTAAGTTTAATAACGATAATTGGAACGTAGTAACATTTATGGATATAAGTCACATTCAACCGCATTTAGATAAAGTCGATCTATTATTTTCCAAACTCAATAACTTTTGTAATGATCAAAAGTCATCCAAAATTAAGTTCGAATGCAAAACTCATTTAATTCACTTAAGAGTCAACACGAAAATAATATACGGAATTTTTCGTCCATTTCTTATCTTTCTACGATAACCTAGTCTCAATCTCACCGCACAAAACGTGGTCTTATCGACCTAGGAGGTTCTGTCCTCAAAACCTTTTTCGGAACCCTAGACACTGACGATGCTGTTAAGTTTATAAATGCGTTAAATCAAGTCCAGACAGATGAGAAGAAATTAGCTCATCTCATTAAAGACAACATCCATATTTTAAAATCTACTATATCTAATTTTAACAACTCACCTATCTAAAATAAATAATAATGAAAACTTTTAAATCATATCTTTGAGATCCTGAATCGAATCCTATCGAATACTTGTCTCATTCTAATGATAAACTAGAAATACAGTCTAGGTTAAGCTCACTTCTAAACGTAATACAAAATGTTATCATATCACTGTCATTTGATATTGACGATGTAAGTAATGCCATTCTTTTCAGCAAGATAAATATTTTGCACCCGACTGTATTAAGTCCCTATCAGTTATTTCACGAGTTAGACCAGAATAAGCAACATATTCCAAAACATTGTGAGCTGCCTCAGTCCCTATCTCTAAGTATCTACGATTGTGTCTTTTTATTACTTTAATAAGATAGTTATAGTTTTACGAATCCCGTTTGTTATTGCACATAAATATGATCTGTTTCGCGTTTTACCGGTGCCTGCTCCATACGACATTTTGAATCCAGACACGTTTGCACTCATTGCACCGAATATGCAGTTTGTGGCCTTAACAAATGATAGAATGTTTTATGCTACTTTTGATGACGTGGACAAGTGCAAAGTGCTATCACACAAATATTACGTTTGTGAACTAACCATTGTGGTTTCTACTAAAGCTAACCCAACGTGTGAAACGGTCCTTTTAACCGAGGTTTTAGATAAGCTACCTAGTTTATGTAATGTTAAGTTAGTGAAAGGTAATATTGATACATTTCATAAGATAACAAATAACAGATGGATTTTTGTGCAATCAGAACCAGGTAAATGTCATTTCACTTGTGCTTTCCGTTTAGATAAACAGGAAATGAAGTTTTATTCGGTACTGGAATTTTGTCGTTGCCAAAAGGATGTAAAGAATGTCGTGTGAGGACAAGAACCTACCAGGAACTAACAGAACCTAACAGAAAACAACAACCAGGATAAAATTTGAAGTGTCAATTTATTTGGGCTATTTACAATGAATTAATTTAAAAAAATGAGAGGAAGATGAAGATGAGTGAGGTGAAACAGGTTTTATAAAATACAGATGTCTGGATAAAAAGAAGGAAGCGGAGAACACGAAGAGAAGTAGACCATTAGGGTGTTGACCAGGTTGCGGGCGTATTTGTAGTTGTAGATGTTGTTGAAATCGTCGTTGTAGGAACGGTAGCGGCGTACTTGTAGCTACGGCTCGCTGGATCCCGTTGTAGAAATAATCGTTGTAGGAACGGTAGCGGCGTAGGCACGGCTCGCAGAATCCCGTTGTAGAAATCTTCGTTGTAGGAACGATAGCGGCGTAGGCACGGCTCGCAGAATCCCGTTGTTTTGAAGATTTATTTGAAGGTTTTGAGGGAGTTTGAAGGCTCGCAGGATCCCGGGGTAGTGCGACCCCGGGATAAGGCCTTTACTGGTACTTCCAGTTCAGAAGCTGACGTGAGACTGTCAAGAATTGAAGAAATGTTCCGCTTTTATACCCTTTTTGGAGAGTTCTAAAAATTATTTAAATTAAACGTAATTTTTGAGAGTGGCCAAGAGAGAAAGAGTATTTTTGTAAAAGTATTGACGCAAACATATCAGACCGCCAACTAGTTTGAATGGGCATTGCCATGACAACCAGATAAACAAAGACGTCAACAAACGTCAAAGTTTCTTTTCAGGCTCGTAATTCGGTATCAAACAGAAAACCATGCAGCAAATCACATAACCGCGAAAGGAAAAAGGATAGCGCACCAGCGCGCACGAAGCCCGAGATTGCAGAGTTTCGGAGAAAGCCAAATACAAGGTCACCAAAGGTAAGCCGCTTCGCTATCGATTTAGAAATGTTGATAGCATGAAAATGCAGAACGAAAATGATTTGTTAACATGTTCTTATGGTTTAAAACGTTACAGGAAATAAAGGTGAAGACAAATAATAAGCTGCACAGCTCACCAAGTATCCAGCGTAATAGAGCAAGCACCCTGAAGGACAAACAAAAAGGACTGATGGTGGAGCTGGAGCTAAGGGATAGGAAGCAAGAATGTAAGCCTACAAGTAATAACACTACAAGCCTTCTTCAAAACTTTGCAATTTACAGGAAATGAGATGGCTCGCCCATACTCATAAGTATGCAAAGTTGTACAAGAGGGGCCCCAAGTGGGATCCTTGTGGGACACCAGATGATATATCCACGAAGTTTGATCTGAACCCACCAACCACAACCGCATGTGACCTTTTGGTGAGGTATGATTGTATCCAGCGCAGTAGGTCCCCGTGAATTCCTAGGTGTTCCAATTTGCGCAGCAGGATGGTGTGATCCACACGATCAAAGGCCTTTTCGAAGTCAGTGTAGATCACATCAACCTGCCGACGTTTTTCCATTGAATTAAGGCAGAAGTTCGTGAACAGAGCGAGATTCGTGGTAGTAGACCGGCCTCGGAGGAAGCCGTGCTGTTCGGCGGGTATTCCTTTTGATAAACAAAGATAGAAAGTGTCGTATACTAATTTTTCTAATATTTTGGAAAATATATTCAGGATAGATATGGGCCGGTAGTTTTCGACCTTTAATTTAGAGTTCTTTTTGTGTATAGGCACGATAAGTGCGGTTTTCCAAGCGCTCGGGAAAAATCCTTCCTTTAATGATCGATTATATAGAATAGTCAGAGGCCGGTGTAGCGCTTGGCGGCTACGAGAGATAAACGAAGGAGGTAGGTTGTCACTCCCTGAACCTTTGTTGCAATCAAGTTGTTTAAGAGCTTCTAGGACTTGATTGTCAGTGAGCGTGATTGAGTGAACATCGAAAGTGACACCAGACTGTGATGGTGGTAACTCTATGTTAGGATATTCATCGGCCGGCGGGATAAAAACACTCTGGAAGAAGCTATTGAAGGCCTCGCAAATACTCCCTCCCTCGGTGTACTTTTTTTCTCCGTGAGTGATAAACTTAGGGTAAGAGGAGCCTGAACGTTTAGATTTTATGTATGACCAGAAATGTTTTGGCGATTCTTTAATTTTTAATTCCATTTGTCGTATGTAGTCAACGAAACATTCCGAGTGTATCTTATGCTGCCTCTTTCTAAGTAGGGAAAACTCAGCGTAGTCAAGAGGGTTCCGGAACCGCTTCCAGCGAGCGTGTACTTTAAGCTTTTCGCGGGAGATCTTGATCAGAGGTCGACTGTACCATATTGGATAGGTATTGCGTTTGTGTTTTAGAACTTTACTGACGTATTGGTTTATGCTACTCCGCAGGTGTTCGTAGAAAACTTTGACGGCTTCGTCTACCGTGTTCCCGCTTAGTGCTGACTCCCAGTCTACCAGATTAAGAGCTTCAAGTATGCCGTCGTAATCAGCTCTGTTGAATTGAAGTTTAAGGAATGGTCTAGCTTTCAGTGGTTTAACGGTAATATCGGAAGCGTCTATGCTAAATACAGGGTGGAAAGTATCCGGTTTAGATAGTGGATATTCTACTTCCGCCAAATCCACCGGAAAGCTTGAAAAGGCTAGATCCAACACGTTATTGCTAGTGTTTTTAAGATAATTGAATTGTGTAAGACCTAACAGACCAAACTCATCCAGTAGATCTGTAGCTAAGTTCTGTATTTCCACCGGTCCTTTTTTTTGTTCTAGGGGGCCGTTGCTACTCCATTGTATACACGGAAGATTGAAATCACCTAACAAAAGGAAAGAGCTGTCCGTATTATTAGTGACTGCCAACGTTGCTTTGGATAAAAATGAGTTTATGTCTTGGGCTTGAATCTGTAGGTTCGTACAGTCACTTCGTATGTATGCTACCGCTATATGAAGATCAGAAGTGGAGTTAAGGTTCTTACCCGGTATTGTGATCCAGATAGTGTCAGTGGGAGAGCATCCCCATTCCTCCCTAACGTAAGCGCATAGATCGCGTTTTATACAAATCATAACTCCACCGCCAGTTTGTTTGTTTGTCATAGTAGTGTTCCGATCACAACGGAAAACCTCGTATCTTTGGTCACACAGTTCAGAGTCTAGTATACCTGCATGTAGCCACGTTTCTGTGATCGCAATAACATCGAAGTTGTTCTGTAGTATGTTATTGAACAGAGTGTGACATTTTGTACGCAGCCCGCGTACATTTTGGTAATATATGGATAGTTTGCTAAGCATTATGACGGTGTGTTGTCATAAATCGCTGACTGGGCCAAGGCCTATACCACGGAATGTAGGGAGTGGCGTCGTTCGTATTATAGGGTATGTATGGGACTCGGAGTATACCAAATATAATAATCACAAAAAGTTCGATTGTGCTTACATGCTCTATGCGGGAGCGAGATGTCATGATTGTATCACTCAATGCAATGTGTGTGTATGGAAGGATAGTGTGAAGGTGTGTTTGTGTGTGTGTAGTGTAATAGTAATAATTGTATGTGAGTATTAGTATATTTATGAAATATGAAAATACCAACTTATCTGGATTTATGCGATATTCTAGAGTTAATTCATATTTTAATTTTAATGCGCTAGATTGAGGGCGACAAATCATTAAACTATCTTTTTTAGATCGTCTTCGCTGGCCACATGAATAATTTGAGTTTTGTCGCCCTTCCTCACAAAAATTCGACAATTTTTTATCCATATAAATGTGTACATTTTTGCTGTGGCGAGTTGACGTACTTTTTTATACAAATTTCTATTTTCAATCGTCAGATGTTCATTTACGAATATGTCTTTTCTCTCGCCTGGTAAACCTATGTCTTGCGTAGTGAGTCCCTTGTTTTTGCGAACACCGTGAATTATTGAATCTTTCAGTACGCGGTTCCTGACTTTGGTGATGATGGCTCGGGGGACTCCAGGGGTTTTCTTCATCGGCTGGATCCGGGTCGCGAACTCGAGGTCTGTTGCTGCCAGGGAAACACCAACATGCTTGGCAATGTTCGTAACGATGTCGGAGAGCACCTCATTCTTTGACTCCGGAACATTAGTTATTTCAATGTTTTGTAGTCTGTCCCATTGAAGTTTCATATTTAGGTTGGATTGGACTTTGCTTAGGTCGCTCTTCAGTTCCGATATTTCAATTTCTTGGCTCTTGCATGTTTTGACCAGCTTTTCCACACTGCTGAGACGCGTCTCGAAAGTATCGTGGCGGTCGCTAGAGAAGCTGGTTGAGGCTTCCACTTCGGTGAGGCGTTTGTCCATGCCAGATAAGGACGAAATGATACCGGCGTTGCTCACAGTTAGCTTTTGGACATTGGATTGGAGTTGATTTAAAGTTGAGTTGAAGTGGTCGAGTTTTTCTGTGAGAATCGTGGTTACAGACGAAGAAATTGTAGCAGCAATATTTTGGTTCAGCTCAGCCCTCCATGCTGCGAATTGCCTATCAAGATGAGTAGTGTCGCAGTCCGGCACTTTCCTCTTTTTAAAACTTGTCGTCGCACACTCATCTGCCCGGCTTGCGGCGGAGGGCGTGCCCCCAACAGTAAGATCCGGGCTAGAGGCTGAGAGATGTTTATTTTTCTGATTGTCTGGTGTTTTCTTTGGAGAGTGGCCAAGACCCATTGTGGTTGTTCTTGATCAATCAGTGTATTTTTCAGTATGAGTATTGTAGCGGCCTCTGTGTGTTCGATTCGAAATGTGTAACTCTGCTACTCGTTCATACATGGCGTTACTGAGCAGTGTGTCTTGTCTTGCCTTGAGTGATTTTTGAACGCGGCCTTATATTTTTGTGCTGGTCACACAATGGCTAGTTGTCAGTTTGACAGTGTAGTGTCAGTCCAATGATTTCGTGGGAGTGCTCGTAAAACACGTAAAACACTGTGGTTGTATGTCTATTGTTTTTAAGTCTGTGTCTTTGTGTGAGTGTGTTTTAAACCAACGGAAGTGTTGTGCAGTACCTTGATCGCCTCTGCTGTCCAGGAATGCTTGATTTTCGCCAGGATATCTGGTGGATTTTCACTGCCGGTATTAGTTCCTTCACCTCAACACGATAAATTGTTCCGAAAGTTCCGGGAAAATAACTTTTAGTAAAAATAAGTATAGGAGAAATTCAAACAGAGTGCTACCTTGACGGGGCAGGGTTGCCAGCTTGTCATTAACTAAATCGTCAATTATACGTTCACTAACCGAAAATGAACCTAAATTGTGGTATACCGACCACAAGACTCACTCACAAAATGATTGCCGACCAATCTGAGGTACCCTATCCCACTACAAAAAAACAACCCTACAACCGTCCGTGAATCGATTTCCTACTAGGAAACCGCGCCTCTGCTACCAAAATGTTAAAAATTCACGACTTAACCGAAAGGGGTGGAATCTTGGTAGGGTTGTTTTTCATTGGAATGTCACAAAGTGGTACTGACCTTGACGTCGTGGACCGGCATTCGAAAGCTCAATTCGAGGCGGGAGTACGGGATGAGGAACACAAAGGTGGGGGGTGATGGGAGTCGAATCTTACTCGCGTCGTAGGCCGCTGCTGTTGCCGTCGTGATGCTGGCGACTACAAGGGTCGCTATCCGAACGCGACGAATTGGTGACGAACCACTTCAACCTTTCACAGCACGAAGCACTCACTACGATGACGTGAAATCTACTTATTTCTTGACGATCGTTACGATATTATTATAATTAACATTCCGCCAAGGCCCGAATACCTGTGGTAGACAATTTACCATGTGCCGAAGTGACAGCTAGCTAGTAATTTTTTTTCTATGCAAGTGACAGCTAGCTAGTGATGTCCCGATCACTCGCGGTCGATCCGCGCAACGAAAACCGGTGCGTTCCGAAGCATAAATATTAAACACCTAATACCTATATAACAATAAAATATCAAAAAAATATAGTATTATGGTAAACTTAGCACACTTACCTTACAGATCATTACAAAATCAAGCACCCACAGACGTAATTTCGATTTTTTATTGATTATTATAACTGAGCACGCACCGACCAGTTCAAAATGTACACCTACCTACAAACTTCTCAATTTTTTGAACTAAGAGCGACACCTAGTTGGTGATATTAGTACTTAATTGAAAGTATAGTATGTTGACTGTATTATTCAATGCTTGACAAGGTAAAGTATGGTTATTTTGGAGAATTGAGGGACGGTTAAACGGTATGTTGCCTATAGTATATCAAATGTTATAGAGGAACTATAGCAGACAAAAAGCGCTTCAAAACATTGCAAAGTCAAAAGAGTTATCTAAACAGTACTATGATAGATGTACAAAACCCATATCATACAAAGTCCGTGATATGGTATATGTCCGATGCCATCACAAACAAAATAAAGCTCTGTCTCCAGTTTGGAAAGGTCCTTTTCCTAGTGTCAAAATAAATGGCAATCATACAGTCACACTCCAAATAAATAGGAAGCATGTACGTCATCACTACGACGAGATAAAACCAGCTCATCATTAAGATATTATTTGTTCCAGGTACATATTTCTCCCCTAGTTAGGGAAGTTTTGTAACACCTATTATTCAAAATCCGGGACTCTACTATGATAAACTTTTAGACGTTAAGTTTAATAACGATAATTGGAACGTAGTAACATTTATGGATATAAGTCACATTCAACCGCATTTAGATAAAGTCGATCTATTATTTTCCAAACTCAATAACTTTTGTAATGATCAAAAGTCATCCAAAATTAAGTTCGAATGCAAAACTCATTTAATTCACTTAAGAGTCAACACGAAAATAATATACGGAATTTTTCGTCCATTTCTTATCTTTCTACGATAACCTAGTCTCAATCTCACCGCACAAAACGTGGTCTTATCGACCTAGGAGGTTCTGTCCTCAAAACCTTTTTCGGAACCCTAGACACTGACGATGCTGTTAAGTTTATAAATGCGTTAAATCAAGTCCAGACAGATGAGAAGAAATTAGCTCATCTCATTAAAGACAACATCCATATTTTAAAATCTACTATATCTAATTTTAACAACTCACCTATCTAAAATAAATAATAATGAAAACTTTTAAATCATATCTTTGAGATCCTGAATCGAATCCTATCGAATACTTGTCTCATTCTAATGATAAACTAGAAATACAGTCTAGGTTAAGCTCACTTCTAAACGTAATACAAAATGTTATCATATCACTGTCATTTGATATTGACGATGTAAGTAATGCCATTCTTTTCAGCAAGATAAATATTTTGCACCCGACTGTATTAAGTCCCTATCAGTTATTTCACGAGTTAGACCAGAATAAGCAACATATTCCAAAACATTGTGAGCTGCCTCAGTCCCTATCTCTAAGTATCTACGATTGTGTCTTTTTATTACTTTAATAAGATAGTTATAGTTTTACGAATCCCGTTTGTTATTGCACATAAATATGATCTGTTTCGCGTTTTACCGGTGCCTGCTCCATACGACATTTTGAATCCAGACACGTTTGCACTCATTGCACCGAATATGCAGTTTGTGGCCTTAACAAATGATAGAATGTTTTATGCTACTTTTGATGACGTGGACAAGTGCAAAGTGCTATCACACAAATATTACGTTTGTGAACTAACCATTGTGGTTTCTACTAAAGCTAACCCAACGTGTGAAACGGTCCTTTTAACCGAGGTTTTAGATAAGCTACCTAGTTTATGTAATGTTAAGTTAGTGAAAGGTAATATTGATACATTTCATAAGATAACAAATAACAGATGGATTTTTGTGCAATCAGAACCAGGTAAATGTCATTTCACTTGTGCTTTCCGTTTAGATAAACAGGAAATGAAGTTTTATTCGGTACTGGAATTTTGTCGTTGCCAAAAGGATGTAAAGAATGTCGTGTGAGGACAAGAACCTACCAGGAACTAACAGAACCTAACAGAAAACAACAACCAGGATAAAATTTGAAGTGTCAATTTATTTGGGCTATTTACAATGAATTAATTTAAAAAAATGAGAGGAAGATGAAGATGAGTGAGGTGAAACAGGTTTTATAAAATACAGATGTCTGGATAAAAAGAAGGAAGCGGAGAACACGAAGAGAAGTAGACCATTAGGGTGTTGACCAGGTTGCGGGCGTATTTGTAGTTGTAGATGTTGTTGAAATCGTCGTTGTAGGAACGGTAGCGGCGTACTTGTAGCTACGGCTCGCTGGATCCCGTTGTAGAAATAATCGTTGTAGGAACGGTAGCGGCGTAGGCACGGCTCGCAGAATCCCGTTGTAGAAATCTTCGTTGTAGGAACGATAGCGGCGTAGGCACGGCTCGCAGAATCCCGTTGTTTTGAAGATTTATTTGAAGGTTTTGAGGGAGTTTGAAGGCTCGCAGGATCCCGGGGTAGTGCGACCCCGGGATAAGGCCTTTACTGGTACTTCCAGTTCAGAAGCTGACGTGAGACTGTCAAGAATTGAAGAAATGTTCCGCTTTTATACCCTTTTTGGAGAGTTCTAAAAATTATTTAAATTAAACGTAATTTTTGAGAGTGGCCAAGAGAGAAAGAGTATTTTTGTAAAAGTATTGACGCAAACATATCAGACCGCCAACTAGTTTGAATGGGCATTGCCATGACAACCAGATAAACAAAGACGTCAACAAACGTCAAAGTTTCTTTTCAGGCTCGTAATTCGGTATCAAACAGAAAACCATGCAGCAAATCACATAACCGCGAAAGGAAAAAGGATAGCGCACCAGCGCGCACGAAGCCCGAGATTGCAGAGTTTCGGAGAAAGCCAAATACAAGGTCACCAAAGGTAAGCCGCTTCGCTATCGATTTAGAAATGTTGATAGCATGAAAATGCAGAACGAAAATGATTTGTTAACATGTTCTTATGGTTTAAAACGTTACAGGAAATAAAGGTGAAGACAAATAATAAGCTGCACAGCTCACCAAGTATCCAGCGTAATAGAGCAAGCACCCTGAAGGACAAACAAAAAGGACTGATGGTGGAGCTGGAGCTAAGGGATAGGAAGCAAGAATGTAAGCCTACAAGTAATAACACTACAAGCCTTCTTCAAAACTTTGCAATTTACAGCCTCAGAAACCATAGAATCTAATGTAACTGTTCATATATCCGATTTCAACATAATTCAAAATGAATGTTGTGAAATAAATAGAGTAAGTAAAACGTTGCCGAAATTGCCCATTGTAAAATTAACCGTACGAATGATTTTAATAGTCTATCACAGGCAAGTACTCATTTCAGTGATTTTGAAAAGCAATTAGATGATTTAAAAAAGGAACCGTCTCACCTTGAGAAATAAGGTAGCCACTATTTGTCTTTGACATATGTTTTCTGAATTATAATGTTTTTGTATATGCTATTTAAGGCAAGAAAGTATATATGTTCAAAAAACACATCAGGATGCTGTATACAAATATACAATCAATGTCACAATAATAAAACTAAATCTAAAGAAGTAAGGCCATCATTATCTATTCCTATGTCAGAGAATGTTGTCAAACCATCGGAGAGTTCTGATGAAGAACCTGCTCTTCCTTTACCCTTAAAACGTAATATTATGTAAAGTTCTAGGTTGTTATCAAAGAGTTACTTCTAAATTGCCATGTCTCTGTCTTTTAGATTACTATTTCCATACTATTCCTAGAAGTCATTCTGACAATTAGTATTATGGTTGGTAATTAAGTTCAATTTAGTGGTAAATATTATTTTACCTTATTGTTAACCAAAGCGAAGTTCGGGTAAAAGTTTCATATAGTTGTTACTCGTATGTCTGACATCAGTAGTACTTACTTTCGATTTCTCATCACACCCCGTGATGATCAATCAAGGGGGAGGTGTTATAATCACCCTTCCTTGATAACGCCATAGTAACCATTGCTGACTACTTGTTGACTAGCTCGGCAGGTTGAAAGTAATATGATTCCTTTTACGTCATTCGACGCTCTGTGTGAGAATATTCATTTCCTTTAGTTTTGAGTCTGATTTTGAGCTTCGCCGCGGACATTCGGATTGTTTTGTAATTTTGTAATTAATTTTGAGATCTTTCCAATAAACTATTTCTAGGGGATTAAAAAACGTTTTTGAAAAACTCTTCGTCGACCCACACCGTAACAGTACACCGGAAGTCCGCTAAGCGGGTCCTTCGTTACCTCAAGGGGGCCAAAGATATGGCTCTTAACTTCTCGCTTAAATCTGAACTTTACCCTTTGGGGTACGTGGGTGCCGACTACGGCAATAATCTTGTGGACCGTCGATCATATACCGACTTCGTGTTCATGATGAGTGGAGCTTCAGTGTCATGGGAATCCCGCAAGCAGCGCTCAGTAGCCCTCTCCACTAAGGAAACGGAGTACATGGCACTGGGCGAGGCTTGCAAGGAGGCCATATATCTTCATAAACTTATCACTGAAGTATTCCATCTCACGAACACCCTCATCATACACACGGATAATCAGTCTTCCATCAAACTGGCCACAAACAACACATATCACGCCCGCGCCAAACACATCGACATCAAACATCACTTCACACGCCAATCATAGAAATGACTAGCCGACATCCTCACCAAACCTTTGCCAAAACTAAAGCACTACATGTGTATAAATAGCTTAGGGTTAGGTTAGGTATAGTGTATACACTATATACACCAAAAACATATTAAACACACAAAATACATAATATACATTAGTTTTATTTTGTCATGTGAGGTGTTTTAGATATTCTTATTGTGCAGGCTGTACACATTGCGAGGGGATGTTACAACTACTTGAAACATTGTGTCAAGCCTGTCACTGTCATATTTATTTTGAATATATTTTTGACAGTGTTTTGCTATCAATTGGAAAATATACTTTGCACAGCAAACAAGTATTTATTTATTCATAGCTAAAATAAATAAATACAGTACTTTTTTTCCCCTCAATTAATGGCGGTCTAACGTTAATTTCGCCAATGTCACGTGTTTTTTTTCAGATTTCACTGTATTTGAACAGGTTCTCTTTCGAGAACCTGGAAACTTTAGTGTTCACTTGTTGCATCTTAGCACTACCCGAGAGGACGTGAAGGCATAGATAAAAATGTATAGGGCTGTAGGTACCAAGTATCTCCTTCGGACGTGAGGAACTGCCTCCCAAATACAGTACTTGGAAGGCGTAATTTTGATGACATCTGTCACAGCTATCATGCTATATTTTACAAAGTATAGTAGCTGAAAGGTATTTTAAAAAACGTTCCGTTTCACGTTACGTAATTTAAATTTTGAAAGAGGGGCGGCTTGTTATCTTTTTAGATCTCAAAATATTATTAAATGTGATTAATATCTTGAGTAAAACTTCCCTTTTGAATATGTAACCCTATTCGAAATGGACGTACGGGGATATATGAGTACCTATAACATAAGTATATATGAAATAATACAAATTATACTGGAACTAGATCATAATATAACATCAAAATTCAACGACAGTTTTTCTAATAGTGTAGAGGTATAACTAAAATGACACAATCAAATTAAGTGACATTTGCACAACACCATTAAACACCAACTTCTTGATATGATTGTAAGAACTGCTGACATGTCTAATAATTATCTACAAAATTCGGCAAAACTGGTAGTGTTTTTAAATATAATAATGGCAACCCAACCGAAGAAACGTCATATCTCCATTATAATCCTTTTGTAAACACAACATTTCCAACTCCTGCGAAGGTTTTATTTTTTTCTGGCTTTGCAGAGGTAAAAATACTGTAAAAGTGTTTGTTGATTTATGTTTCTTGTTTGTGTCGTTTTCGGCTATGGAAATGGAGGAGTCATCAAAGCCTAAACATTCTGCCTTATCCGTAGAAGGTGGAGGCGACTCAGGGTTCCAAATAATTGAGGAAGATTGCAGTGATAGTGACGATGACAAGAAGCATTCAAGGGCATTGAGCACTAACAATGCATTGACCACTTTAGCTGGTGGCCTACAGAGAACTTCTAAACCTCCTTTCTTCGGCAAATTGGATGTGTCATACTCCGAAAATGTTCAGATTGGTGATAACACATATTTCAATGGGCCTGTCACAATAAAACAAGTTATACAAAGTGCTGGTATAGAAAATGAGTCTTACGTAAAGACAGATTTAGAAGATGGTGCAAACAAAACCCCAAATAGTTCTGGTAAACATGAGCCAGGTGAGAGGAAACTACTAATTTTGTTTATACTTTTGGCTTGCTCATTTAACATAAATATAAAAATTTTCACGCGAACTTTGTGCCTACAATTGAAGCGCCCAAACAAAATTCCACATAGAAACTGACACCCATCCAGTATCTGCCTCGGCCAGATGTTGATCTAATTATTAGCACAATTTGATGTGATAAGTACTAATTTCATATTGTTTCGAGGTTTCGGTCAGAGTGTCCTTTTTATCAAAACTTGAAAGATGTTGTTAGTTCATTATTAAAAAGACAATAAACATAAACATTATGTACAGGCACATGAGGCATTGCTTTTGGTCCTACACGAGGATACCCTGAGTCCTGGGAACCAGAAACAGCGAGACCTCATATGTGTAAACATTCAAGACCTGGGGTTGGAGTGTAGATAAGGGGGCGCCAAGGAAAAAAAACCCCCCTTATTGACACTCGGACCAGACCTGGGGATTTTTTTCTTCCTCCCCAATTGTCAATTGTAAGACGGGCTGGTTTCCGCAACTCGACGACGAAAGCGCCTATTTTGCGTGTGGGTGGGAATGCGACATCATTCGAGCCAACCCAAATCCTCCAGGAAGCCAGCAGGCCCTTTACGTTACCGACTATCCCTGGAAGGTCCCTCGATTGACCGAGGTGTTTAGCCCTGTAGTCCTCTACTCCTGTGCACTCCATGAGGACGTGAGCAGCCGTTTCTTCTGCCTCCAAGCAGGCTCTGCAAAGGGGGCTGTCGGTATCTCTTCCTCCCCAGCCATTATACAAACTTGGGACCTCTCGCTTGGAAGGCAGAGCCTCGAACCTCAACGCCACAGAGGTTGTCATGGAGGCCACACATTATTTCACTGTGGACATGTTCAAATGGAAAGTAACATAATCTTTGTTTGGCTGGCTCTTAGTTTTATTTAACATTTTAAAGTAATTTAATAACATCTATAAATTCATCTACAAACTAAAACTAATGCTGTCTCTGCCTAGATCGCTACCAGAAGGCGGTTGTAATATTCAAATAATCCAAAGTGATGGATGACAGACTCAAGAATTTATAAGAAGTGTTAAAATCATATTTATATAAAAATACTTAGAATTGACATCATAATATAATAATAATTAATAACTTTGAAGTCACAAACTGTACTGTGTCTTAAAAAAATATTTCTGGCATTTCAGTAAAGTTAAAACGCTGGACAATCAAGAATTGGTATAAAGTGGCCTTACTTGGATTATGCACAGTCATCATTGTAACAGCCGTGTGCACAGTGCTGCTGTCAATAAAACATGAAAGAGATTTATATATAAGTCCAGACATTATTTATGAAGCAAATTCTACCAGTAAGTAATTCTTAACTTATGTTTGCATGATAAAGATAAAGATTTTTATTTGCTAAGATAAGGGTAGGCAGTTGATGGTCAATTATTATATAAGAACACCTTATCAGCTATTAATTTTATCATGCAAATATTTAATAGTCCTATTACACAAGGAGAAATAGATCTTACTGTTACTAATACATATAACTTATAATTATTTCACGTACAAGTTACACGGTTTATATTTAATAAATTCATGTACTGAATTATCTGTAGCAACCATTTAAAGAGTTCAGATTTAAACTTGTTAATTGATAAATCTTTGATGTTTTCGGGTATTTTTTAAATATTTTTATGCACATTGCAGGAAAATTCTTAAGATACAATGATGTACATGGGGTATGATAATATACAAACCTATTAGGGTTTCTTTTGTTTCATGAATTTCTTGCGCACTTTTAAATAATAATGGGTTAAGTTTTACAAATTTTCAAAATTTTCATATATATACAAACATGGTAGTGGAAATTAAGAAACATTGGTTTGCATGATTCATTTGGGGTCATAACGCAAATTGCATGCACACATTTCTTTTGTGCAATAAAAACATAGTTAATGTCAGTGCCGTTTCCCCAAACTACAAGACCATATCTCAAGACTCACTCTACATAATCATGATGGGCCAACAGAGCAGTCTTTTTCTCCGCTGTTTTTCTAAGCCTACTTAATACAAAAATAAATCTATTTTTTTTTTACAAACTTTGTCAGTATGATGTTTCCAATTTAAATGTCGATCTATGTTAATACCTAAAACTGTCACACTATGAGCCTCCTCTAAGATTTGTCCACAATGAAATATATTTAATGTCATATCTCTATTGAATTTGTCCAGATTATTAAAATTAATGTACATTGTTTTATCCAAATTAACCTTTAAATTGTTATAATTCAACCATTCAATTACACAAGTCATTGCAGTATTAATATCTGATTCGTGAAAGGAAATATCATCACTTATTGCATGCGTTACATTTATTGAAATGTCGTCTGCGAAAAAAATACACCATTGATTTGTCAGTTCATGCATGCTATCATTTTTCAATTTCGCATTGATGTGTCTGACCAATACCCTTTTTCTGTAACTCAAATCTGCCAAAACTGGGGAAATTCGATAGCTTTCCCATACACAAAACGACAATGTGACACTAAGTGCGTTGGATTGGACGGGGATTTGAGTTACAGAATAAGGGGGCAGGGACCCAACCCGACTCCTGCTCTCTTGATCTGTAACACCACCCGACATAACTATGATTTAACGTTAGATGATCATACCTACATACTTTTCCGTTTTGCTTATTTACTTTATTTATTTCTCATACCATATAAACCATGCAGGGTGATGCCCGGTCTCCCCAAGTTTCCAATTCCCCAAAATGATTTTTTATATACACATTCCCAAGTTCCCCAAAGCATAAAATTGAATTATTTGTCAAGTTCAAACTTGACCAATCCTAGTACTGGCGCGTCAAAGTGTTAGAATAAAATAAAATCAGGATGACCTTGGTTAAAAACCTTCTTTTGGAGGATATATTTTCTTTATTATTTATAACTTGTTCTATGTATTTAAGAATTTTTTAAGATATATAAAGGATGTGTTAGGGACGTATTCAGGGGAGTGATTCAAGAATGTAAACAGGTTGTCCTAGGAAAAAAATTAGTGTAGGTATAGAGTAATTAATGAAGAAGAGTGTCCATCGTCATACAAAGCACACCGTACATCGAAAAATTGTTCATTTGTTGTAACAACCTAGATGTCGCTAATAGTATTTTTCATCACTAAATTATAATTTCAATCTTTTCCATTGCCAACTCGAAGCTTTCATTGCCGAACGAAACAACCTATTTGTAATATTCGCCGCTCTTATCAGCTGGATGGCCGAGCGGTGCATCATCATCAGACTGTCAAGTAATTGAAAGTGGTTCGATCCACATTGCGGACAAATTACCCTTTGCTTATGTTTTTTGTAAGGTTTTATTTATAGAGCCGAAGTTTATTTTTATTTGTCAATTTATTTAATTTACTACACATAGTATTGCGATCAGCTTTTGTAATTAACTTTCTAACCCGTGTACGGTGCTTAACGCGTATTTTTAGGGTTACATTGAAAAGGAAAATCTCACTCATGTGTCTGTCCTAGGTGTGTATAAGTAATATTAATCTACCGAATTTCGAACCAATGAAATTGAAATTTGGTACACTGTATTTATTTCTGTAGCCCAATCACGAACCCGTTTGGTAAATAGGCTTGTCAGAGTTGATTGATTTATTTTGTTTTTTTTTCCCAAAGGTTTCTAGTGGTGGACATCACATGCTTCTTCTCTTATGAATTTAAGAAATTCCAATATCCTGGTCGAATCGTTTTCATTTTTCTATTAATCTTGCTGTGCCAAGATTCTACCAAATTGAAGATTATGTGACGCTCTGCTTCGCAATTCCATATCAGGTTCAGGTTTGAGTTGTCTAGCCATAGCCTCACAAAATAGTCGTTGAATTTTTCAATTTGGTACTACTGGTTGCTGTAGACATCACCGCTAACCAAGCATCATCTAAATCTACTGCTGGCACGAAAGCAGTAGATTTAGATGATGCTTGTATTTCTGCTGGGGTATCCTTAAATATTCCCAAATTGTACATCGCTTCTGTAAAGCTTGCTGGAAATGAAAGTTGCAGCCTCTTATATCATGTTTTATTGCATTGATGAAGGCTGATTGAAGGCTGTTTCAAAATCAGCTACAATGATTTCCGGCTTAGAAATGTAGCCCATTAGTCCCCACCGAGGGGCACAGGCCTTTACCCGGATACGAGTAAGATTAAGCCGTTCTTCACCATGCTGGCTCAGAGCGGGTTGATGGAGGGGTTTTACGGCCACTATCACTGCGATAGTAGCTGGGACCTACTGCTCAACGTGTCATCCGAAACATTGAACGTCCGACTTTCCGGCTCCCAGTCCGGTAAATGTTGCTTTGTCAAATTTCAAAACATTTCGTACTTAGTTTGTTGCTTGTCAGAAAGAAGTGCAAATACAACAGGCACGGCGTGAGTATTTGTTTCTGTACCGTTTTGTAGCTCCACGTAGGAATCCATCCAAGGAATATATTTGGTAAAATGGCCGCGGGCAGTTTTTGTATGTCCCGTCAACGAAGTAAATTCTACCATTTCTCAAAAGTTCTTTGCCTTCATTGTTTGCAATGATATGATGCGCATTATTAAGTATTTGTTATCATATAATAAATAGTTTTCAAGAAGCGAACCAGGCAGTTCCACTTCGTAGCAGAGAGCAAGACTAGCATTTCTTACTCTGTACAATTGAGTTTTCAAAGTTGAAACGTCTGGGATGTTATCAACCAAAATGTAACCCTCCTCAATAAATTTCTTGACTATTTCATGATACATTTTCAGTATGGGTGTTGTCTCAGAAGCTGCTTGTTCGTCCCATACATGTAATTTTCACGTTCTCTGATCTAATTGATTTGCCCTCAGAAAGGAAGAAAGAAAGAAAACGTTTATTCGCAGCTGATATACGCATACGATATGGCGCATACATTTAACAATCTTAACCGCATACCAAAACCGTTATCGCGATTCACCTCAGCAGCTGCAAAATGGTAGCCGACTCAGCATAATGCTAGCGTGGTACCATGGTGTGTAGATACATCAATAAATAGTCATAATATAATTCAGTCCCTCCCGTCCAGATGGATCCATCTGTCAAGGATGCCACACTCCGTAACTTGCTTTCCAGGACCGTCTCCTGCCACTCTTCTTTCAATCTGCGTCATGTTGGAATCGCTGCAGTCAGGAAAGCAGTGCTAGCAATCTCATCAAAAGCCGTCGGCGATGACAAAATCTGCTCTCAAATGTTGACAAGTGTTCTTGGAGAATTGCTGCCGGTTATCACTCACATAATTAATGCTTCACTCTCTGACTGTCACTTCCCTAGTCAGTGGAAACGTGCTCTCGTGATCCCTTTGCCTAAAACATCCAACCCAACTTCCTACAAAGAATATCGTCCTATTTCTATCCTGCCCATCCTTTCCAAAGTCCTTGAATCCATTGTACACACTCAACTATCTACCTATCTTTCCTCCATGAATCTCCTTAATAATTTCCAATCGGGTTTTAGGCCGGGTCACAGCACTACCACCGCTCTACTCAAAGTGACAGATGACATCCAACTTGCGATGGATCAGAAGAGGATGTCTGTGCTGGCACTGCTTGACTTCAGCAGCGCTTTCAACTGCGTGGATTTTGATATCCTGGTTGCGATCCTCCGTTCACTTAATGTCTCCTCTCATGCCGCCCGCTGGTTTGACTCCTATCTCAGAGATCGACAACAACGCATCAATTCTGAGGAAACATCCACCGATTGGTGCGATCTATTCACTGGGGTTCCTCAGGGTGGCATCCTTTCACCCCTTCTGTTCTCGGTTTTTATCAACTCAATCTCTGATGTACTTACTTCTTCATATCATCTTTATGCAGATGACCTCCAAATATACCGGCATTTCTCTCCGCGTGATGTGACTCCGGCTGTGGAGGCTCTGAATGCTGACCTCGAGAATATCAGGAAGTGGGCCCTCTCATATGGGCTTCTGGTCAACCCGAGAAAGTCGCAGGCCTTGATCTTGGGAACCCGATACTCTCTTAACCTGTTACAACTTCCAATCGCTCCTCTAATATTTGATGGAACCGTAATCAAATACAGCGATAAAGCTAAAAATCTCGGAATTGTATTCGATAACACGCTGTCTTGGTCGCCCCATGTCTCCGAGGTCAGCAGACGAGTCTTTGCATCGTTTCACTCTCTTCGGAAATTACAATACTTCCTTCCACAGCATACTAAAGTCACTCTAGCCCAGTCCCTTCTACTTCCTTTAATTGATTATGCCGATGCTTGCTGGGTGAGTGCGAACGAAGAACAACTGAATAAACTCGAACGACTTCAGAACCTCGGGATTCGGTTCATCTTTGGGCTGCGCAAGTATGACCACGTCTCGCAGTATCGCAAGGAACTGGGTTGGCTCCCGATTCGTCTTCGCCGTGATTTCCACATATTGACTTTACTTTTTAACATCTTGAGAAACCCCAGATATCCTTCCTACCTTCGTGAACGTTTTGAGTTCCTTTTCTCCAGAGGCAAGGAGCGGAGATCTCACACGGTGTCTCTTCTATGTATTCCGCAGCATAACACCGTCGCCTACGAGCACTCGTTCAGGCTGAGGGCCATTCGGCTGTGGAACGCACTTCCCTGCACTATAAGGGACAGTCCCACTCTTTTCTCCTTTAAGAATCGCTTGATAGAGCACTTACTTTCTCTTTCATCATAGGTATTGTATATATAAGTATGTAATTGTATTTATCTATTTATTATTATTATTTGTTTATTCTTATTTTATCTACTATTTCTTTGATTATATGTATTTTTATAGTAAGTATCATATTTTATTGGTATTTGGTAAGTATTTAATTGCACTAGACTACCCTTTTCATTTTATATGTATCCTATCCAGATAGGTTTGCTGGAAGAAATCTCTGT
This sequence comes from Argyresthia goedartella, assembly GCA_949825045.1. Taxonomy (NCBI): domain Eukaryota; kingdom Metazoa; phylum Arthropoda; class Insecta; order Lepidoptera; family Argyresthiidae; genus Argyresthia; species Argyresthia goedartella. The sequence goes on from OX463806.1 coordinate 12,675,493, forward strand.
TGAGAGATAAGCTCGCCTTTGCCTTTTAATTTCGTGTATAATTGTATTGGTGTAATGTTCTGTGCAATAAAGAATTGTGAATTGTGAATATAATAAATATTTTAAAGTACGTATCAATGATATTGGTCAGTAATAAAAATAAACAATTTAAAAAACTAAAACATAAGCACATCCCAACACAGTTAAATAAAAAACACAAAATACTAATTCAATATGCAAAATGGCACAGCAGAGCGGAAAATAAACAAGATACTAAAGAGGACGATGAAAGACAACAACAAAAAGAAAATTTTGGAAATTTATAAAATAAAAAAACTATTACCAGTCCAGTCGGAAGGTCATAAGGTAACGGAAGTGTTAACTAACAAGAACATAGTAGTCTCTTCTTATTAAGCAGTTCTACCCTTAGCTTGCGCCGAAAGGTGTACCTACTTGTTGCTTCACGGACTGGGGGAGGGATATCATTCCAGCACCTGGACACCGCAAATCTGAAACTCCCGCGGAACGCTGCCGCACTATGGGGTCAAAGTAGGCTTTTTGTGATATTTATTAAAATTATCTTTGTTATTTGTGGTAGAATCAATAGGTTTAGATAACCCTACAATATTATTATAACTATTACCTGATGGTCTACCCGGGGTGGGCGCCAGACAATAGCACTCTTGAACGGTTAACAGCACAGACACGAAATTTTGCACATTTATACAACTGTAATAGATAATTACAAAATGCAACATGACCGGGTTGCAGCACCAAGGGTTGGCTCCATATAACGAAACTCCTGAACGGACAGTAGTACAGACCTGACTTTTTGAACATTGATTCAATTATGATAGTCCATTAAACAGAACACCAGAACCAAGATACTGAACTTCAGGTTATCTTTATATTATGGAACTCCAAAGTGGTTAACTGCACCGATCTGAAATTTGGTGTAATCTTAATCAAAACATACTTTGACCACATATAATCTCTATTTATTTATACATTAGTCGTACTACATAGTTACACTTGATTATTATCTGTTATTCTGAATCTGAGGATTCTTGCATTGGCTCTTTAATTTTAAACATTTCAATTGCCTCTTTATTGAAATCCTTCAATAAAGAGGCACATGAAATTTGGGACATGTTGGTTAGAATAGGGGCAGAGGTTAGCATCATCCTATTAAATGTGTCTGTCATTGTATCAGTTCTTGAGGTCTCTTGTGCTAGGAATTCGCGATAATTTCTAAAATCTTTGTTGCGCGCTTCCAATGCTTCCTCAGTTAATTGACCAATCGGAAGAATAGACGTCGATATTATTTGCCAGCCATGGATGACAATTTTATGTACTGTGGTGCTCATGTAATACCATGGATACAGTTCGACAAATAATCTTGCAGTATCATTGCATTATTACTTAAAATTTTCAGCATCATTATCAAAACCAATGCTAGCATTGCAAAATAATGTGAAACCTTTGAATGAGTCGTTCATCTACTCCTGTTATTTCAGAGGACGATTTGTAATCTTGAAAAAATCTTCTCGCTTCGTTTCCAGTATTTGTGTCCATATCCTGGTTTAGGCTTATCAATTATAAAGCCAGTTTTTTCTCGGAAAGCTTCATGAATTTTGTATTGGTGATCTTCGAGGGAACCTTTTGGACAGCGCCAAATTTTCACTGGTAATTCATAGGCAACGTGTAGGAGACATTTGTAACACCTAATCCAAGTATGTAGGACAGACATGCCTAAGTCTAGGTAATTACTACGAATCGGTAACTGTAACATTTTGTCTATGTCATTAAAATGTTTTGATGTCGACGTACAAAGATAACACTTCAGAGCAGAAGATATTTCAGTTAGCTCATTGCAAAGTTTGGCGTCAATCATTGAGAGTATCATTCGATGTTGAATCTTATATAATAATAAATAATAATAATTCTTTATTGCACAGCAAACACAATGGAAAAAATATAATGAACAATATGCAAAGGTGAGCTTATTTCTAAAAAGAAATTTCTTACAGCTAACCTGTGAGGAAAGGAAAAAATATTTATAGAGAAGTAGTCCTAGTGTACAATTAGGAGTTAAAAGAAAGTCATAAAGTCAATATACTATCAGATAAATCACAATACATCATAAACACTTAGTATAAAATAAATTAATAGAATACAATAAATACATAGATACACATACGTACTATAAGATACCCACTATGCGGAAGAGAGGAGATGCTGTTTCAACTTTTTCTTAAAAGAGAACAAGGATGTGCAATCCCTAATAGCGCAAGGAAGTGCATTCCACAAACGTATTGCCCTTAACCTAAAAGAGTGCTCGTAAGCAACAGTGTTGTGATCAGGAATTGACAAAAGTGACACCGTGTGAGATCTCCGAACAAAATGTTCACGAAGACATGCGGGATAGCGCGGATTTCTCAAAATATTGAAGAGGAAGGAGAGAATGTGCATATCACGACGAAGTCGGATCTGTACTTGCGAAGACCGAAGATAAACCGACTGGGAGTAAGCCTTTTGCGTTTTTGGTCATATGCGTCGAACTCTACTGCGTTGCACCTAAACCTATAACATTTTTAATGGAAAAAAAACGCCATGTAAGTAATCGGTCATTTAATGAGACATCAAAAACCCTTCGGGGGCAACTCGGCCCACACGCCACTCAGCCCGCGGGCTCAGTTGACCAATACTGTTTATATTGGGGGCGACTCGGGCGACTAGGTCAGCTCAGCCCGCCGCGGGCTCAATTAACCACTGACTATCGTTATAGGTAACTCAGCCCGCGGGCTCAATCGATCACAGTCTATCGCCATAGGATCGACTCAGCCCATTTTGTTTTAAGCTAAAGGTTTTATCTCGGAAGAGGTTTTATTTATTTTTTTCATCTGATTAATATTGTCTTTGGAACAATACACTGACCTGACGTTGTCAACGTCCATGTCCCGTCCGTCCCGTCAAAGAGAATATAATCACTATCTTGTTCATCAAATGAGTAATTTAACATTTCAATTAATTTTGGACAGCGAAAATGTACCCATATCCGTACAAACCAATTGCATCCGCGTCTTCCAGTTCAGATGCCATTGATTTCATAACGTCGCAACGTGGAAGGCGTGTAATGATAAAGACGGGTCACCGATACCGCATCAAGAGGAAAAACAAGGATGAATCAACTTTATGGAGATGCGTAAAATGCAAGTGTTATGCTGTCATCAGAACGGTCGGTGATAACTCAGTCGTTGTTCACGAGACAGAACACAACCACGATCCTGATTTTCCTGATGACGAGATTAAAAAACATATGGACAGCCTGGACAAACAAGTCGTCGAAGACATAACTACGCCCATCTCACACATATATGACAACATTAATGATAAAATTAAAGACGCAGGCTTGGACAAGAAAATATCTAGTTTTGAAAATATAAAGAAAAAATTATATCGTAAACGATACAAATCTTTAGGGATAAAAAACTGCACTTTTAACAAAGCCGTTGACGTTGTCATACCACCAAGATTTTCACATGTATTGTTCGCTGACTACACATACAATAGCACAAGAATATTGATATTTTCATGTGATGAACTCCGGAATTTATTACCGCAATGCAAAGAATTTTATATTGATGGCTCATTCAAGTCGTGCCAAAGAAACTTTTACCAACTGGTAACAATACACGCTGATCTCGGAAGTGATCGAGAAAATATCAAAATTGTGCCAGTTTTGTATGCGTTATTACCCAACAAGCGTAAAGAAACGTATGAGATTATGTTTCAATTAATAAAAAGCCAAGTTCCAGATTGGAATCCAACAAGCGTTAAAGTGGACTTCGAAAAGGCTCTGATATCGGCTTTAATTAATACTTGCCAGGGTATTCAAATACAAGGATGTTTTTACCATTATACTAAATGCCTGTGGAACAAGGCAAAGGTTTGTGGTCTAAGCAAAACAAAACTAGGCAAGGTTCATATTAGGCGTTTATCAGCCTTGGCACATTTGCCATTAGAGCAGTTATTAGACGCTTGGCTGTACGCTGTGGAAGAAGGTCCTAAAACAAAATTACAAAAGACTTCAATTCATACTTTTTCAATAATTGGATGAATCCAAAATCCATTTACTTTGGTCGGTAGACATGCTACGGACAATTTAACCGTACTAATAATGCAGTTGAAGGCTGGCATGCCAAAGTAAATAAGCTTTTGAAACCCAAACCTGATATTTTAAAACTTCTGGTAGTGTTACAACGGCTAATGAGAACAGATGTAAACAAATTAAGAGAAAATAACTTTAGTAAAAGAAAAAATGAAGTAATCGATGTTAATGACAGAATTAATGAAATATTAATGGATCTAGAAAACAATAAAAAAAGTTTAGCGTTGTGTATCGAACATTTAAGATTCTAGATTCATATGTAACGTGTTGTTCGTTGACTAATACCCGAAGTCACGAAGAAGGAGTTATTATTTTATTTGAATTAAGTTGAATTATTTTTCTTAAGTTTGTCAGATTTATTAAATAATACATATCCATTACCATAGTTTTCGTGTAATGAAGTAGAAAATTCCAAGCCCCTTCTCACTGCCTTCCTGTACTTTCCTGAACATATTTCGCCTTAATGGTACATAAGTCGGCCAAATCCAATCGGGCTGAGTAGACCATACAGCGTTAAACTTTTGTCTACTGAGCCCGCGGGCTGAGTAGACCCCTTGGAAAATTAATGGGCCGAGTCACCACCGAAAAAATAAAAGTGGTCAACTGAGCCCGCGGGCTGAGTGGCGTGTGGGCCGAGTTGCCCCCGAAGGGATCAAAAACACTGAAAAAAACTTCTTGCAACCAAAAATAAAACTAGGTAACATTTTATTAAACTTACTAACATGAACGTTTTCTTATAATTATTAGATTTTTTAAAAATGATATGGGCGTTACCGCGTCATTTCTGAGCTCGATCAGTTGTTTGGCATATTGATCGTCGAAAAAAAATTCATTTCTCCTTCTGCTGGCTGAACTAAATAATGCACATTTTAAACGCGTATCTTGATATCTCGTTTCGTTCCTAAATTTATAAAGAAACCGCACCAATGTCGGCTTGTGTGGCATACGAACATTGAGACGTCTGTGCCACCCTTCCACCGCATTGTTGCTTCTGTGCCTATCTTCAGCACAACTTATTGACAAACTGCCCGGTTTCATCCATCGCTTTTGCATATAAGTTATAAATTTTGTTGCATCTTCTGAATCTGGAAACGAATTTAAAATGCGATTGAAACAAGGAACAATTTCTTCTTGTGGCAATAATGGTAGATTGGAGCACAACTTTACCATATTGCGGCCGTCTCTGGTCGAATCTGCTCCTGTGCTTTTTGCTTTTTTCCAAATTGCATTGTTGTAGTGATAGTAGCACCCACTTATATGACAATTTGGGAACAACTCCTTCACTGCATTAATTTGTGCCATCTCGTAGTCACATTTATATTTGTCAATTTGGACATTCATTTCATCACGTAATAACGTAAATAATCTTTTGTACGTTTTCGCAGTTTTGTTTGGCAAAAGCACATAAATAACCGGTACGACGTTCGTCCTTTTGATATCAGTGCCGATATTAACGTGGACGGTAAATAATTGATAAAATGGTTTAGGTACCCGTTTGAAAGTCCCATAGCCAAAGAACTGCAATTTCTTTTCTTTTAAATTCATTAGATATTTTGGTGATATCAACATATATATACTAACAACTTCTCCTTCTCTCCATCTTCTATGCAGAGAAAATTTTCAGACAAAATTTTAGGTACCCGAACATCTTTTAGGCATGAGAATTCCGTGGTTTTTTGTTGTAAATATTTTTGTCTAGCTCTGTACAAAGAGTATTTTTTTTCTTCTAACGAAAATGATACAGAATCTTAATTTTCTTCCACGGCTTTAGTAACGACTTTTTCATAGACTTTTTTGACCGGTGCCATTGTTTTGCAAATATCTTTCTGGCATTGATGAAGTATATCATCGCGTTCATTCTCTTCATGGTGCGACTTGCATAAATGTCTGGTCGGTTTCCTTAGAATCGCATTTTTGTCAGCATTCAACGTAACGCATTGCAATCTGGCTGGTGTACACAACGCCATATTGTACTACCACCTTTATTGGTATGACCGCGATTGTATTTATGTCCACTATGGAGCAAGGCATGGTATCCTTTTTGATCATCAATAAATCTCAAATCACTTTATACAATGTCCATTGTGAAATTTTAAAATCCATAAAATAAACGCACAAACTTTCATGAGATTTTATGACGTGAGAAAACTATAATGTTACTTTATCTATGAAATCTGTTATGAAGATGATAGATTGACAACAAGTTGACATATCTCAAGTGGCCAGACTGTAAAGGAGGTTCCATTTTATTTGCATGTGACTGTACCTTTTTCGCAAGGCATTTTTAAATTTAGGTATTTTGCAATTCAGTCGTTTTGGACTTCAGGCATTTTGGGACTAAGTCGAATTGAAATTTGGTCAAGATGGTAAGATGACATTATGACATTCGGTCCTAGTGAACCGGAGGGAGAGCTGCAGGTCAGAAAATGTCGCTTTTTCTGCATGAATTCTATACAGTTGGTAAAATGGTAAAATGGTTTTACTCATTGATTTTAATGTACCATCGGCAAAGAAAATTCTCTTTGATGGTAACAATTTTCTGCCCTCGCTGGATATAAAAATCACAATGTTGTCATCAGTTCCATCGTTGGTTATAAGAAAATCGTCACCGAGTGGATGAGGAATTTCAACATAAATCTGTTTATTCCCAGCTCCTTCTGTCTATCATTTATTCTTCACATTTTCAAAGTTATCTTTTACAAAAAAAAATAATCCCGGGTTTCGTAACTGATTCGTCAAGATATTCGTTGTTTTTTTTGGCATGAGAGTGCAATCTTGCTTTGCCCTCTTCTCGAAATTTAGAATCGCCTTAACCACTGCATTTTGACCTACTTGGGTGGATCAAAAAGTACCCGTGCTAGAAATGAAGATGCATATATATTTTTAAAGTTATATTTTATTTTTCAGCATAATCCTCTTCTTGGTCCTTACACTTTTCCCAGCGCTTCGGCCACTTCTTTAACCCCTCCAAAATGCAGGATTTGACCAACTCTCCAAAATACGCTTCTGTCTAAGCTCAAACCTCCTCGTTTGACCTGAACTTCTTTCCCCCGAGCCATTTTTTCATATTGGGGAACAGAAAAAAGTCACAGGGAGCCAGATCCGGTGAGTAAGGTGGGTGTGGCAGCAATGCGTAACGTAGTTGGGTTAATTTAGCAGTGAACATTTTGGATGAAAGTGCTGGTGCGTTGTCATGATGGAATAACACTTTCTTCTTTGTCAAATGGGGCTGTGTCCCCTTTTTTTATCAAAGCGGTCCAATAACTCACCATAGAACGGCCCTGTGATAGTTTTCCCTTTTTGTAAGAAATATATAAAGATTATTCCCTTACTATCCCAAAAAATCGTAGCCATGACTTTTCCGGCTGATGGGACCGTTTTCCAAAAATCCATTGTTTAGACTTCCGCTCTGTATGGAACCTGGATCCATTATTATACTGCCTCAGGTGTATAATAATGGATCCAGGTTCCATCAACAGTAACGACACGACGGCAAAACTCCTGCGGATTTCGCTCAAACAAGCCCAAAGACTTTTTCGACATTGACAGCCGTAACCGCTTATTTTCATCCATGAGTAATCGCAGCACCCATAGGGCGGACAGTTTTATCATATTTAATTTATCGTGTATTGTATTAATTGCTGTTCCGTACGACACCCCTACAACCTCAGCTAATTCACGTACTTTGGTACGTCAATCGGCGACACTTATATTTTTTAACTTTTGCACGACTTCTTCGGTAACCACGTCTGCCGGGCGCCCTGGGCGGTCCTCGTCAAAAACAGATGTACGACCTCGTTTAAATTCATTAAACCAATATCTCACGGTTGTCCTAGACGGCGAAAGACCTCCGTAGACAGCTTCTAAATTAATTTTTATTTGTTCGCTTGTTTTTCCATCCAAAAATAAGAAGCTAATTACGGAACGATATTGCTCTTTCTCCATTTTGTACGAAAAACAAAACAAGTCTTACAAAATTTGCCGCCAGAAAAAAAAGTGAACCATAGAAAATTGACTGTTTTCATTTTTTTATTAGATAAGGTCAATACTACTTGACGGTAATGCCAACATTGTAGAGGATGACGAATCTCTTTAGTCAATATGTAAAATAATATCTCCAAAGATGTTTATTACACACATTGCCTAATTGGAAATGTATAGAGAGGCCAGTCAATGTATTCACACAATGAACACTATGCCATTGAATTTCTTTGAATTACAAATAAAACAAATTGTGTAAAGGGCTTAGAATAATGACTCAAATATCCCTAAGTAGCGCCTCCAAAACACTCATCGCAAAGTCACATCTTTTGACAGGAGGGTGGACTCTGGAAATCTCAGTCAATCACAATTCGAATGCGCTTTGCTAAGAAAACAAATCTAATGAAAAAATCAATACGACACAACAGCTCCAAATATACCAAAAAACGTAGGAGGAAAGAAACATTGCATGTAATTTTGAACTTACCTGTACAATGTGCCAAGCATTTTTCAAACGACATGCCGCAAATTCATCTGTCGCATTGGCACTTTCAAAAACACATAATTTCCGGGCTGTGACATATTTATCGCATTCCGGCGCCTAATAATTGTCAACCCGTTAATTAAATTAAACAGATTCATCTTTGTCCGACATAGGTATTTGTCCAGAAGTCATAGTCTAGCTACTGTAAGCAAGGGCCAACCTTGCCTTCAGCGATTTTTTTAATAACATCAGCCACATGGCCGCTTCCTGCGATTTGAAAGTAATTTTATTTGGCTGACCTTATCTTAAAAATAGACTTAATGGAATCAGGGAATTTTACCCGGCGAGGACTAAACTTAAAAATAAAATACCTAGCGCCTTTTAGATTACGTACTCTGTAAGTTCATAGCTTTTACCAGTTGCAGTTACTCGACGTTGCTTGCTGGCTGAAAGATTGCCATTGGTTGGCATTGATTGAATGATTTAAAAGGAAACTTAAATATATTTCAGATAATCCGTTGATAATAGCTCCGCACCATCTACGGATAGTGCAGCGGGCAGACTGGCTAGCGCAACCCCCGGAAGGGCAAATGGACCTGCTCCAACATCCTGCGCCGTGGGTCATCATAGCTCACACTGCTACCGATGGGTGTAGTTTGCAGGTACCTCAGCTTATTGCCTGAATACAGCATACTTTAAGGCTTTTTGAGATGACCATCGACTTTGACTCGAGAGAAAAATCAACATTATAAACTATGTCCACACTGTGCCCTTTCATCTTCAACTTTGATTGCGTCAAAGTCATGCCTCACGCGCGCTATGACGCATGCCTTGAGTCGAGAATCCAACAATATTATTAGTATGGACCGACATTATTTTTTGGGGATTCTAAATAAACAAAAACTGGTCAAAATAAAGAAGTATGGACCAGAAAGTTTTTAAATTGTAAAAATTCTTGTCTTTTACAGTTCAATTCGAATACTTGGTGTGTAATTATTCGTTCTACCCACACTGTTAATCCTACACTGTTAGGGGTAAAAAAACTAAATGAGTCGCCAAGGTCGAATGATGATGTCCTCCAAGCCGAAGCTACGGTGACTGCTAAGGATTAAAGCGGGCGTCGCTGGTGCACCCGGATGTGGCTGACGTAGCCACATCCGGGTGCGGGTGCCACATCACGTTGCGCATTTTATCTTCACACGTATCATAAACCCTCTTTACTGCGTTGCGTTACGATCAGCATTATGTTAAACTACTTGGTAAAAACTGGTTTCGTATCTGGAAAACTACACATAATGGTCATTATGTCTAGTTTTTCTACATATAATGACATTCAAATTTCGAACGCCGACGCCCACCCGCGTGCCGTCCCTAGTTTGTCTGTGAAGTTGGTACTGACATTCAAATTTCGAACGCCGACGCCCGCCTGCGTGAAGTTGGTACTAAAGAACAAGCTAAACAATTGCAGAACCACAATGCCGGTCAAACATGCGGTTCCTGAACACATCAAAGAGAGCTTATGATATGTGTGTAGATAAACTAGTGTATGTAACTGTACATAATTAGGCATTAAAACTCTCGAGTGATATTATTATGAAACTCGCCTTCGGCTCGTTTCATAAACCCTAACGGCCTGAGCCTAAACGAGCCGAAGGCGAGTTTCATAAACCCACTCTCGAGTTTTAATGCCCTCCATTATGCAGCAGTCACATAAACTACTATTATGTGCCGTATCATAATTATAGTCAGTAGCTTCAGTTAAACGGGCTTTGGTTTCATCTCGCTTCCTATCCAGTTCAGCGCGCCGCTGTGCTTCAAAATCAAATATGATCTTTTGAACAAGATGCCTCCATTCTGGCCGCTCTGGTTTCCACGTTCTTTCCGAGTCTCCGGGTCTATACTGCAGCGCTTCGAATGCTTCTTAAAACATCTTTGAAGCATAGAAACTGGCCTCCTTGCTTGCGCTTGCCTTCTCGGAGCTCCGCATTCCATTTGATGTTTCGATGCTTCAACGGCACTTGAGGTGAAATCTATCCACGTCCGGAAGTGTCTTCGGTACAAACACCAGGTCCCGTACAATATAATTGGTTTCGACATGGTGTAAACGTAAGCGCCGTTAACAATTTTTCTTGGACGTCTGTTCACGTCCGTAGGAAATACTTGGATCCTATCACCCACCACTAGACTGAGTATCCACCCGCCCTAGACAATAGTGAAGTTAGTCGTACGTCACACAGACAGTGAGATAGACAGCCAAGCTCGAACCGCACTGCAAGTGTGGCATACCGTTAGAAAAGTTTTTTCTCAAACATGCAATGGAATGTCGTCATAATGTGCGCTATCACGTTTCGGGCCGCACATCTCGTGACAACTCTAAAGAAATGTCATACAAAATTACAGGCCTAGCCCGGGAAGTTTTTTTTTTATTGTATGCTCAAAGCATAACACTGCGACGGGCGCACGGAACTTACGATTAGTAGTATTTTTAAACTTGAATTTGTTTTTTGAGTGGTGCATTTTCTATTTCATTACATATGTTTGAGAAAAGCACTATACATGCCTCTGGCTCTGAAAAGTCCTTCTTTCCAGACGTCTGCCGTAATGTACTGTTAGTAAAGTAGTAAAGTGAAACCAAATTCTTAATTCTCTCCAGTACCTTAGCCCGTTAAAAGGCATAACGATTTTGAACCTCATGCCGTGGCAATAAAATTCGAAACCTGTAACACGAAAATATATTTACGTCCTCGGGCCGTGAGCCCTCTTACGGCCCGAGGACGTAAATGTTAGTTTTTATTAAGCAGAATTTAGAAATATATTTTTTTACACGGAAGATTTAAAAGTTAAAAACTTTCGTAGTCCATAACTTTATTTTTTGTTTAGTAGTTGCTGTAGATACGTAACATATTGGGTATTTTTTTACACACACCTTTAACCCTTTAGGTTGCAAACAAAAAAAAGACTCAAATCCTAATGTTTAATTGGTTTAGTTTAGTTAAAGACATCTGAGGAAAAATGTTAAATATATCTAACTGCTGTACCTGCTGAATTAATATGTGTCGGTGACATATGACATTGCGAAGCCTTCGAGAAATAACATAACCGTGAATATGTCGTTTACAAAAATATTGCGACTAGCATAGAAATGTTAAATGTAGCGTAAAAAATACAAATTAGAACTTACAGATATAAAAAATAACTCTGATATCGTCTCATGGGTTCGTTGGCGCTCTCAGAAGCGGGATGGAGATTAGTGGACATAACCAGCTGGGATGAGCTGGTATTACCGATTTATGTCTTGAGTGACTGTGATATTAAAGATTGGCCCTGAGTTATGTCGCCTAGATCCTAAATTCATTTTTATACATCTTCATCAGGAAGGTTTAGCAGTCCCAGAGAGGCTCACACAGCCTGAAAAATGTTAGAAGTCACAGTGGACACCAACTCCAGAGAGACTTTTTCTAAGGATGGTGCAGGCTCTCATAAAAATAGGTTCTTTTCGGCACATGTTCTATGAGATGGAGCCTCAATCTAAAGCAATTGTTATCAAAGTATCAGATGTTCTATGCAAAAAAGAGAATGAAGGATATTTATTGTCAAGTACTTTTCTTCCCAGCGCGCAATGTCAATGTGAACCACAAACTACTTTATCGATTATTTCACAGTGTTGGTCACTGACGACATAGTAACAGTCACCTTCATAGTTTTATAATTTGTGGGTGAAATTAACTAGTTTGCACAATGATAAAAGATGTTATCCATCCATCTATCTATCTATCAACAATCGCATAAATGTACTTTACCATAATACAAATTTTAATTTAATTCTTCAAACACTCAGTATATACAATTATATATAATAATTATTTAGCGTTGTTCTGCGCATTATTTATAATTTAAGCCTAATTATAAAGAAAATGCCTTCGCTTGCGGTTTATATTTTTTCCTTAAACATCGTATGTTCTGTGAAATCTACCAATAAGCTCTATAAAACAATTATGAGTAAAAGTGTTTCTTTGTTTGTTTTCTGATGTCGTTCAGGATTGTCGTTGCAAAGTTATGGTTTAAAAAATATATGTAAACCAAATAAATATTAGAGGACAATCGTACACAAATCGAACTAGGCCCATACTAAGCTCAACAAGGCCTGTGTTATGGTTACTAGACGACGATATATTTGATAGAGATAAATTCATAAGTAAATAATTAGAAAACATCCAAGACTAAGAAACAAATATTCATGCTCATCACACAAATAATTGCTTATACCGAGTTTCTAACCCAGGACCGTCAGCTTGGTAGGCAGGGACACTACCCGCTAGGCTAAACCACTGTACAACTGGGGACTTAATTTCAAGCAGAAATGTGTGTATTGCAACCCCCTCTGCTCCCCAAAATATTTTTTCAGTTTATCCTCCTAACGCCCATTATATTAAACATGCTTGGATTGGTTATTCCAGAGTGACTGCGTAAAGCGCGTCCGTATTATACAGCAGTTCCACATAGAGTCCCAGGAGTGGCTTGACATTGGCTACAACTGGCTGATTGGCGGCGACGGGTCTGCTTATGTCGGCCGAGGCTGGGACTATGAGGGGGCCCACACCAAGGGATACAATAAATACAGTATAGGCATAGCCCTAATAGGAACCTTCAACAACATCCCACCGCTCAAGCAGCAGGTAATCTTAGTTATAAATAGACAGTATGAATATATTCATAATTTCTTTATTGCACACAAATCATATAAAAACACAAATCATATAAGAGATCTCTTCCAGCAAACCAGATTAAGATGGGCAAGGTTGTTTGCTGAGCAGGGCTAGACTATGTGCACAACAATATAACGAAATAAACACGTACTTACATAAATATTAATAAGTAAAATAAATTATGTAATTACTGTAATATTAAACTAAGTACTTATAATATACCACTACTAGTATTAAATACTTTTAAACTAATAAATACTTAGCGGCAACAATATACAACCTATACATAATTCAAAAGAGAGAGGTAGTGCTTCATCACAGGACTTTTGAATATATTCAGAGTAGGACTGTCCCTGATGGTGCAGGGAGTGCATTCCACAACAATATATTCTGTTTTGGTTTTGGGTATGATCCAAAAATTGCTACTAGAAGATAGATTGATAAAAAAAGGTTTTTTAATATCAAAAACTACTTTACAGGTAGAGGCACTAAAAAAGCTGATCCAATTAGGCGTGGATACTGGAAAAATAGCCGAGGATTACAAACTGCTGGCACATCGGCAACTATGGGCCTCCAAGAGCCCTGGAGACGAGCTCTATTATATCATCAAGGAATGGCCCCATTTTGTAAAGGACGACAAAAAAATAGATCAACTTATTGCAAATATATCTACATAAGAAAGAAACAGACTCAAAAGCCCATGTTGCGATGGTTGGGGTAGCGGCGGCGATATCGCTCGTTTTGTCTTCCTCTCTTCTCTTGTGTACATAAATACTGTCAAAACTATGATTGTTGAATTGAATGAAAATATATTTTGAAATATATACCTACACTATTTCTTCATGACTTGACATTATTATGTATGTCGTTTTCGTCAGACTGCAAATCATGTTTCATTCTCTCTAGGAGTCTGAAAGTGTGATATTTCACTTGCATTTTTTAAATTTATTTACTCGCTGACATTGCTATTATTTCTTGTCACATGAACAATACAAACACAAACACAGAAAGACAATATTACAAAAACAATACAGGAGTTTGCATCAATTATAGATGCGCACAGCATTATCAACAATCAAATCATTTTAAAAACTACTGTGGTAAAATTCAAATAAATTTTATATCATCGGCAAAAAGAGAGCAGTCACTATTCTGAATACAAGACACAATATCATTGACAAATAGTACAAACAAAATAGGTCCCAAGTGTGAGCCTTGGGGGACACCAGAAGTGGCAATGTAGCTCTGAGACTCATATCCGTTAGTAACTACAATCTGAGGTCTATTAGGTCAGGCCTCCACGATACAGGTCAAACCTAGTGTGGAGGCCTAAGCAATTCAAATGTACTCGTGAATATAAATAAATAAATTTGAAATTTGAAATTTGTTATTCAGGTAAGAGTCAAACCACTCAAGTAATCTTCCGTGAATACCATATTGACACTTTATCTTTTTAATCAGAATTCTGTGTGAAACCTTGTCAAACGCACTACTGAAGTCAGTGTAGACAGCATCAACACCCTCAACAATGACTGTAATGAAGGCAACCAGATTCGTTACAATGGATTTTTTGTGCTGGAATCCATGTGCTTACTAATTTTGTGTCTCGTATGGTCGCATAGCACAGGACAGGTCATTACTTCCAATAGCTTCGATGCAATGAAATGCGGATAAGATAGAGATAGGTAGGATAGGATTAGCACCTTTCTTGTAGACCGGTACAATAAGCGCTCTTTTCCACTCAGAGGGAAAGATACCACTATGAAGAGATGTGTTAAATATCAGTGTTAGCGGATACGATAATACGTTTGCACATCTCTTCAGAAAAATAGGGGGTATCCCATCAGGCCCAGCACCTTTGTTTTGGTTTAAGTGTTTAAGCGCTTTGAGAATAGCGTTTTCGCTTAGAACAATGCTGCTTATTAGTCTGGACTGAGGATTCCTGCAAACGGTTGACCCTTCATCATAGAAAGATGACGTGGTGCCATTATCTCGGCTAAACGTAGAGCTAAACTGGGACGCAAAAAGATTGGCTACACCAGTACCGTAATCAGCAGAGTGATTCCCGTGATGCATGATTGAAGGCAGCGTACTTGTACTCGATCTTTTGTTTTTTACGTATGACCAGAATGCTTTCGGATTATGTGTAAGACTACATTCCACATTACTGATATATTCTCTGTAGCGTAAGTTAAAAAGCTTGTCACAACGCTTACGTAGGAGTTCATATTCTAACTTGTCTCTGGGATTTTGGAACCTCCGCGCACGCTCTTAATTTATCCTTTTCACGGAGAAGCTTAATCAGATCTGTGCTGAACCAGGGGGGATAGGTTTGCTTTCGGGGTTTTCTCCTTGGGACGTACAGTTCAATGATGTCATTTAATTTCTCATAGAAAATGCTTACATACGAGTCAACACCGCTGCACTCTGTAAAACAATGCATCCAATCTACGGTTCTAAGACTTATCAGAATTTTTTCATAGTCGGCTTTAAAGAAGTTGTAGTCCGTCCTAGGAATTGGCGGCAAATTATTTTCTTTTTCTCACTCAAATTGGGCGTAGATTTCTAATTGGGGGTGGTAGGGGTCCAACTTACTGATTATATGGTCTGGTTTAGTGACTTCGCAAGAGGAACTGCTGAGAACTAGGTCTAAGATCTTATTTTGATGGTTTTTTATCGCGTTAAATTGGTGCACTTCTGTTAGAGACAAAATCAATCAGAGCGTGGCCTAATCTATTTTGATACTTATGCGGTATTGGTCCCTCGCTTAGTACACCTTTACCCACGGACCAGGATATAAAACTCATGTTGAAGTCACCCACCACCATACAATCATCTAGTTCTCCCATTACATCCATAGTATTTTCAAGGTAGGTGTTAATCTCAGATATTGTAGGTGGCGGCGATAGGTACACTGTACCGATGCCAATGCGTTTAGGAAACCTACCATCTATTAAACTCACCACAACCCATAAATCCTCACAACTGCTTTCCCAATTTTTCATACGTATGGAGTTTTTAGATTTTTTTACGGCAATCAAGACCCCGCCGCCATCGAGCTTATTCGTAGTGCCACCTTCATCGCGATCACGTCGATAAATTTGATACCTTTGAACTATAAATTCACAATTATTAATTTCACTATTGAGCCAGGTTTCTGTCAGAATTATTATATCATAATTATGCTGTAGGATGTTCTTGTAAATAATGTGTGTTTTAGATCGCATTCCCCTAATATTCTGATAGTATACTGAAGCGAATATGTACAGAGAAATTAATCAACACTGTTATTAAGGCTAAACAATAAAAGCTAAACTAACTTATTAAGAAGTTCTAGACTGCTTATCACAACAGCAGGTAAGTTTTCAGCTTTTCACCTCGGTGAACCCAAGTACGAACGAGCGCTGCAGCCGCACCAGAAGTGATGAACCCGTACGAAGCTGAAGAAAGACCCAACAACAACTTTCCTCATCAGTTATTACAACAACAACAATGTCAATTTATGGCATTCAACCGAGCCGTTTCTAAAATCAATTTGGAAACGATGAATGAAAAATGGGATTTGGAAGATAATCTCAACACCATAAAAATAGACGGGAGGCCATCGACAAACTTCACTGGCAGATTAAGCTGAAAAGATCTGACAGGAACTACGACGAACAATACTACAGCTGTGAAGAAACCTACGATCACATTAGAAAGGAGATAAACAAGAAAATATGGGCCAACATACATTACGAAAAATCAACACCTACCATCAAGCTTCCGGAGTTCACCGGAAACTACAACCAATGGCTACCGTTCCGGGACTTATTCATCGAGCTCATCCACTCCAACCCTTTGCTGCCGAAGGCGAAGCTGAAAAATTGGTCCAGCACTTGGCACCGAACGCTGACAACTACGATTCCTGTTGGGAGATACTCATACAACGCTACGATAACCCCAGGCTGATTTTTACGTCTTTCGCAAATACCTGCTCAATCAACCAGATCTGCACCAACAAAACGCATAAAGCCTGAAGAAACTACACGATGTTACCCTCGAGAGTTTGAATGGTTTGGGTAATATTGGAATCGACACGTCTACGTGGGACGCACTGATCGTGCATATTCTAGTGCCAAAGCTAGACCCAGCCACATACAACGACTACATACAACACCTGGATTCACCGAGAAGCTTTCCAGAACTGGACGAATTTCTCAAGTTCCTGGAGTCAAGATTCATGGCTATGGAAACTATCAAAACTCGTAGCAGCCCTACAGCGAAATCAACAATTCCGAATAATACGCAGAAAAACTACAACCGTCAAAGAGCGATAAACTTTAATATGTCGGAAAGAACGCCCCATACCTACCATGCATCGGTCAAAAGTTGCCCGCTCTGCAAAAATACGACGCACGTGCTTATGCACTGCAGAAAGTTCATTAACATGAATGTCGATGAACGCAATGACACAGTTACAAAATATTAACTTTGTAAAAACTGCCTCTACAGTCACGGGGAACGCACATGTGCCTCGACTAAGAGATGTGTGACGTGCCACAACGCCCATCACACCCTACTCCACCAGAAGAAAAATATAACCCCTGGTATAACACACCAAGCCTACCGGTCTTCGCAAGGCCTAGGACCCTCAAACAGGTCGACAAACCACGTCCGGGACAACGAATGTGAAGTTCTGCTAACAACAGCCCTGCTAAAGGTCCAAAATCAAGCAGGAGAGTACATAACTCTGCGGGCTCTTCTGGACCAAGGATCCCAGTTGTCACTTATCACCGAAGAAGCTGCGCAAAGACTACGTTTGCAACGCAAAAAGATGAGCGCCACCGTATCTGGGGTCGGCGTATCAATGGGAAACTGTAAAGGCCTTTTCAGCCTCAACTGCAAATACCTTAACACGGACTACACAATCGACGTACAAGCTCTAATAATGAAGAAGCTTATTAGAAACTTGCCAAACACAACATTAGAGAAGTCAAGCTGGAGTCATTTGGAAACGCTGAAACCCGCCGATCCAGAATTCAACGTGTCAAACCCAGTTGACCTCCTATTGGGGGCTGACGTCTACTCCGACATCATCCTCGACGGACTTCTGAAAGGAGAAACCAACACACCCGTCGCTCAACAAACGAAACTAGGATGGATTCTTAGTTATGCTATACGAGCTGGGAGACTTATCGCGATTCTGGGAAACAGAAGAAATAAGTAACAACAACTACAGTGACCTATCAACGGAGGATTACTGCGATTTTTTTTACATCGAAACAACGACGAGGAGGAGCGTCGGAAGATATGTTGTGAAAATGCCCATGATAGAAAATTATGAAGAACAACTCGGCATCTCAGAATATCATCGAAGAATATCAGAAACTCGGACATGTGAAATAAGCGCCGACGTCAATGATCGACTGATTTTCCGTATATCTACCACACCATGGGGTTCTACGTGAAAGTTCCTCTACGACTAGACTATGGGTGGTCTACAACGCTAGCATGAAGACAAGTACGGGTCTAAATTACGTCATGGAAAAAGGCCCCAATCTTCAAAAGGACCTTCAAACACTCCTGATAAAATTCAGATGCTATAGGTATTCTTTGACAGCCGACGGAGAGAAGATGTTCAGACAGATTCTCATACACGAAGAGCAACATCATCTTCAGAAAATCGTTTGGAGAGGAAACCGGGAACAACCCTTACAAGACATGGTTCTTCGTACCGTTACATATGGTACCAAATCGGCCCCATATTTGGCAATGATAACCTTGAAACAACTGGCATTGGATGAAGGAGCAAACTACCCTGAAGCCGCCAAGAAGCTCACAAAAGAATGCTATATGGATGACGTCATTACGGGCGCAATGACGATCGAAGAAGCAAAACAACTTCAGTTAGACCTTTCCGCACTACTCAAGAAAGGAGGTTTTTATCTGAGGAAATGGGCCAGCAACGACTCAAGAATCCTCGAAAACCTACCAACTGAAGATTGCAGCACTAACAGCTGTTTAGACTTCAATCAAGAAGAGTCAACCAAGACCTTGGGCATTAGTTACAACAAGAAGGCAGACTCTTTTAGTTTCAACTGGAAACTCCCTGCACAGAAAGGCAAAACTACGAAAAGAAAACTATTGTCTGATATTAGCAAACTTTATGATCCCCTTGGATGGCTCGCTCCAATAGTGGTGAAAGCCAAACTCCTTTTCCAAAGAGTGTGGGTCAGCAAAATCGACTGGGAACAACGCCTGCCTAACGACATTGAAATCGAATGGCAGAAGATTCGAAACGACCTTCCCAACGTGAACCAGATATTAGTACCAAGATGGCTACACAACGAGAATACCATCGAACTACTGGGATACTGCGACAGTAGTGAGAAAGCCTATTCCTGCGTGGTGTACAGCCGCACTACAAGCTCCGACGAGACATACATAACACACCTTATTGGCGCGAAGACGAGAGTAGCACCGCTGAAAAGAAGACGTCTCTACCCAGATTGGAGCTAGCAGGAGCAGTTCTTCTATCAAAGTTCATCGAGAAGAAAAAATCATCGCTCAGTGAATACGAATTGCACATCGCATGTTGGACTGACTCGCAAGTCGTCTTAGCATGGCTACAAGGTGACGTCACGCGCTGGGAAAAATACGTCGCCAATCGTGTTAAACAAATAATTACGGACGTGGACGCAAAACGATGGCGCTACGTGAAAACAGATGAAAACCCGGCAGACTGCGCTACACGAGGACTATTGCCATCGCACGTTGCGTCTTTTGAGCTGTGGTGGTCCAAAGTGGCTGAAAACTACGAAAATCGAGCATGAAAATAAAACAACTCAAACGTTTATTACAACGAGCACAGTCGAATGTATAAATAATAACTCCAGTGCATCGAGAAATGCTGACACCGAGCGCGTCGCGGACTACCTACTCAAGCGGCACAGCTCATTGACACGACTGGCTCGGGTTACCGCATGGATACTACGATTTACTACGGCCTTACGATGTAAACAAACATCACGTGGTGAAGTTTTATCGTCCGAAGAACTCGACAGAGCCATGACCTACGTAATACGACAAGTGCAACGAGAAAACTATTGTGAAGAATTCGAAAACTTGAAGAAACGAGGAACTATCCACAACAAAAGCAGTTTACTCAATTTTAAGCCATATTTAGATGACGATGGACTACTCCGGGTCGGCGGCAGACAACAACATTCCTCGCTGCCTGAAGAAACGAAACATCCTGTAATACTGCCCCATAGAGGAAGACTTACACAACTGATAATAGAAGATTGCCACAAGAAAACGATACACGGCGGAGCTCGTCTAACTTTAGCTCAAGTTAGAGCTAAATATTGGATAACTGGAGGAAACCGAGCCGTCAAGAACGTCATTCGACAATGCCTGTAATGTCACCGACACCGATCCAGGACAAGTGAGCAACTGATGGGTGATCTTCCAGAAGAACGAGTTACTCCATCAAGACCCTTTAGCCATATGGGCATTGACTTTACCGGCAGCGTGGAGATCAAGATCAACAAAGGGCGTGGAGTCAAGACCAGCAAAGGATACATAGCCATATTCATATGTATGGTGACAAAGGCTGTTCATATAGAGTTTCTGACCTCTCAACGCAAACGTTCCTGGCGGCATTTCAAAGAGTTTGCGCAAGGCGAGGCTGTGAGAAACACGTATATACAGACAACGCCACAAACTTCATAGGAGCAGGGAGAGTCCTACAAGGAGAGTTCGAACAGTTGGCAACATTTACATCACCTGAGTTCAAAGACGTCATCAACAAGCTACATATCACCTGGCATTACAATGCACCCCTCTGGCCAACGGGGGCCGGGCTATGGGAGGCTGCGGTGAAGTCCATGAAGTACCATCTTCGACGCGTGTTAGGAGAACAGAAGTTGACATATGAAGAGTTCTCAACATTGTTGACGCAGATTGTGGGCTGCATTAATTCCCGTTCACTAAGCCCGCTGACAGAAGATCCACAAGACTTGGACTACCTTTCTCCAGGACATTTTTTGACTGGGGGTCCAATCTTATCTCTACCAAGAGAAGATCACAAGGAGCTCAGACAAGTGGACCTAAGAGAGAGATGGAAGTTAGTGGAACATATGCAACAGCATATTTGGCATCGGTGGTCGACAGAATACCTACACCAACTTCAAACGCGATGCAAATGGAACAAGGCGACGAAAAATATCGAAGTTGACGACTTAGTCCTTATCAAAGACGAAAATCTACCACCAGGAAGATGGGCACTTGGACGAGAGCAAGAAACACACACCGGCCGCGACGGCTACGTCAGAGTCGTCACGCTGAAGAATCAAAACGGGACACTCAAGTGTCCGATACTGAAGTTTTCGCCGTTACCAATCAACACTACCTCCATATCTCGGGACGACAAGGAAACGATCCAAAAGGAAGAAAAACAACAAACAGAACAAAATACTCAACAACACAAGAAAAACAGAAAGAAAACCACACTGAGCTGCTATTTTTCAATGCTGATGACGATACTAGCTTCCATCAGCAGCGTAAAATCTGTAACGACAGAAGAGGGCTGCGAGATGACACCATTTAAGACAGAACATCCCCTTTATTTCGACGATATTGGGAAGATACAATACATCCACGACGAATGGAGACTACTAGTATACTATAATCAAACAACGTACTGGGAAGGAGCTAAGAAAGTACAAGAATATGTCAACCATATTGAATACGTATGCCAAAAAGACACACTAAATCAAGTTTGCGGAACCTTCATTGCACAACTACGACATGAACTTGAACAATTTACAACTCACTTCTGATGTCACACCACGAAAACAGGAAGAAAAGAGGATACTTCAACGGCGTAGGACGCTTAGCAAGGATACTATTCGGAACATTATACGAAGATTTTGCCGAAGAATAGTTGGGGGAGTTGAGCCGCGATCATCCGCGCATACGGACCTACTGCAACGCTCCACTCAGCTGCTTGCGCGCCGTTTCATTGCGAAACGCCCGCGTCAACACGCGCCCGTGCGCGTCGCGTTCGCGCTACAACCGCGTCGCGAACTGCACGGAGGGGAAAACCTTCGGGGGCGGACGGACGTCGGCTTCGGCCTAAGGTCGTGCCAGATCGGAACCCCTTCCCGTGCCAGCTCATCCATAGCCAACCAGCGCTATGGATGAGTTCCACAGCCCTTCTCAGGGCTACGCTGCGCCGGACGGGAGCCCTCCACTGGGCGAAACCCCGAGGCGCACCATCCCCCGCCACCGCTTCAGATCGGCCTCCCTCGAGCGGCCCCTGGTTTTGTCGACCTCGACAGAATACGGGTCGCCGATCGTCCCGCGACCAGTCTCGCCGAGAGCAGAGCTCACGCTGGACGAATTGTATTTAATTCGTGCCCGTGACGCCAAACTGTTTTCGGCGGGACTTCTGCGGGCCATGGAGGCCTACCTCGTCGAGCGCCGCGCAGCCATGGAAGGCTGCCAGCTAGCAAGCATCGGCGACGAACTATTGGACGCCAGGCTGCTGGAGCAGGCCCGCTCGCAGCCCCTCATTCTGCCGCCGACCCGTGGGGGCAAACGACGACCCTCGGACGACTTGCAGCAGGAAGCCGCGAAGCGAGCGCTGCTGGAGCCCTCGCCGTCACCGACTCCCCCGCAACCCCGAGGCCTCGACATGCCGCGGCTATCGCCGGAGCCGCTGGCCACCTCGTACGCGGCGGCCGCGTCCGCATACGCGCCCATGCCCACCGCGCTGGCGACCGTCGCGAATCAGCCCGCCGCGAACGCGAGGCCCCCCCGCCCCATCCCGCACACACACGGAGTGCAGGCCGCGCCCGCGCCCCCCGTCGCGAAACTCGTCGCGCCCGCTAGCGCGCCCCCCGCCGCGCCGCCCGCCGTCGCCCGCCGCCCGCCACCCGCCGCACCCCCCGCTGTGCCCGCTAGTGCGCCCCCTGCCGCGTCGCCTACCGCAGGCGCCCCGCCGCCACCCGGTGCCCCCGCTACGGGCGTGGCCGTCACGAAACCGCCCTCCAAGCCGCGCTACCCGCCTATAGTGGTGGAGACCCTCCCGAACTGGGTCCACCACTTCCGCGAAATCCAGCAGCGGCTGAAGAGGGCCCCGAACGCGCGCCCCTACCAAAAGGGTGTGCGATTTTCGCCTGCAGATGACGAGGAATACCGGTGCGTCCAGTCGTACCTCTCGACGTTGGAGAAGACCACAGGGGTGCACTGGTACTCCTACTCGCTTCCCGCCGAAAGGAGCCTGAAGATCGCCATCCGGGGGCTGCCGGCAAACACTGAGCCCGCGGAGATCACTTCCGCGCTGGCAGAGCGCGGCTACGAGGCCAGCTTTGTCAAACAGATTCGGGCACGGAAGGGCAGACCGGGCTGCATTTTCCACGCGCAGCTGAAGAAGACGCCGGGTATAACAGCCAGTCTGTACGATACAGACGAGCTACTTTTTATGCCCGGCGTGAAGATCGAGGCGTGGCGCGGGAAGAAAGGACCAGCCCAATGCCACCGATGCCAGAAGTTTAGGCATAGCAGCCACAACTGCCACCGCCCCCAGGCCTGCGTGCGTTGCGGAGGACCGCACCCCGCCGCGGACTGCGACCGGCCTAGAGAGATGCCGCCGACGTGTGCCAACTGCGGAGGCCCGCACACGGCAAACAACACGTCGTGCCCTGTATTCCGGCAAGAGAGCCGAAACAAGAAGGCCGGTCCAGCGGCCCGCACCGGTGGCCCCAAGACGCAGCCGCCCCCCCCCAAACCCCCAACTGTGCAGGAGTCGGCGCCCTCATCACTCATGGCGGAGGCCAACCCGGCCACCGCGCCAGGCGCGCCCCTACCCAAGCGCAAACGGAAGCGGGGGGGAAAGAAGAACGAAGTGCCGAGAGCGGCTGAGGAGAAAGGAGCCGCAGCACCACCACCTCCACCAGAGAACGAACCGCCGAGGGATCTTGTCGCAGCACTCATCAAAGCACTCCAAGATCCCGCAGTCCTAAGGAGTATCGCCGAACATCTGCCCTGATGGCTGACTCCTTAAGGATTGTGCACTGGAACGCCCAGTCACTCAAAGGAAAGAAGCAGCTGCTGAAAACCTTCCTGCGAGAGTACCGAGTCGACGTCATGCTGGTTAGCGAAACCCACCTCACCGTGAAGATGAAGCTCTCCCTCCCCGGCTACACAACCTACCGCAAGGACGAGCGATCCCCACAGGGGATTGCCTACAGAGGTCTGGCTATCCTGGTTAAAAGGAGTATCGTCCACCAACCCATCGACTTCGAGGAGCACACTACAATCTACGTCCTTGGCGTCGAAGTACAGGTCGCCGGCAACGTTGTGCGACTCTATGCCGCCTATCACCCCCCCGGTGAGAGACTCAATCCCAGGGAGCTCCGGGGACTGCTGGAGTCGCCGCAACCGACTCTCATCGCCGGAGACCTCAACGCCAAGCACCCACACTGGAACTCCTCGAAAGTGTGCGCCGCCGGACGCGCACTCCTCGCCGACTCCGTGAGCCACGACTACGATGTCATCGGACCCTACGAGCCGACTCACTACAACCCGGACGGCTCTGGGGACATCATCGACATCGTAGTCTACAAAGGAATCCGGACCCAGCCAAGCCAGGAAGTCCTGCCAGACCTTCCCTCGGATCACAGACCCATTCTCCTCGTCCTTGCGGATTTACCAACAAGAGTCTCGCCACCAGCGCCCCGTCGACGGTACAACTGGGCCTCCTTCTCGGCCGCACTCGCCGAAAACCCCACCACCCGGACAGCCACACAGCCAGAAGACGTCGAAGCACTGACTTCAGAGTTGACTAGCAAGATCCAGGACGCGCTCGACACATCCTCGCACACCGTCTCTAGCCGGAGGAAACCCCAACCCCTCCCGGCGAAGATTCAGGCACTGATCTGCGAACAGCGCCGTCTCCGGAAGCTATGGCAACAAACCCGGTGCCCAACTCTGAAGTCCCGCCTCAACGCCATGACGGCCACCACCAAAAGATGCCTTGCCGACCACGCCGAAGAATCTTGGGAACGCCACATCGAGTCCGTAGGCGATCACGTCCCCTCCGTGCATCGCTTATGCCGGCAGCTGTCGGCCACCCCGGCTCCTGTTCGACCGCTGCTGGGCAGCGACGGCTTCCCGAGATTCAGAGCAAAAGACCGAGCTGAAATTTTCGCCGAATGCCTGGAGAGGCAGTTCA
The DNA here is from genome assembly GCA_949825045.1 of Argyresthia goedartella. Classification (NCBI taxonomy): domain Eukaryota; kingdom Metazoa; phylum Arthropoda; class Insecta; order Lepidoptera; family Argyresthiidae; genus Argyresthia; species Argyresthia goedartella. The sequence goes on from OX463806.1 coordinate 12,701,037, forward strand.
AGCCGAACCCCACCGACGACGCCGAACACGTAGCAGCAGTGGAGGAACACCTGCGGCACTACTTCGCGACGCCGATAGCTCCTGAAGAGGACCCCATCTTCTTCTCGCCCGGCCAAGTCCTGCGAACGATCAGGCGCATCAAGCCCAGGAAAGCCCCGGGCGCAGACCAAATCACCAACATGGCGCTGCGCAACTTGCCGCTACCGACTGTGGCGGCTATGACGCGCCTGTTTAACGGCATCATGCGCACGGGGCACTTCCCTACTACATGGAAGGAAGGCCTGGTCATAATGCTCCCCAAGCCGGGCAAGAATGTCAAGAAGCCCGAGAGCTATCGGCCCATCACCCTCCTGAGCACCATGTCAAAGGTGTTCGAGAAGCTGCTGCTAGGAAGACTGCTGCCACATATCCAAGCTCGCCCGGAACAGTTCGGCTTCAGGCCAGAGCATTCGACGACGCTCCAGCTCACCAGGGTACTGAACGACATGACGGTCTGTCGGAATAAGAAAGAATACACCGTCGCAGTACTCCTGGACATGGAGAAGGCGTTCGACAGAGTATGGCACGAGGGGTTGCTGTACAAGCTGTCGACGTCCCCAGCTCCACGACGAATCACCCGCGTCGTGGCCTCGTTCCTACGGAGTCGCCACTACAGAGTGGTGGTGGAAGACGCCGTGTCAGAAGCCCGCCCCATCGAAGCCGGCGTCCCACAAGGTTCCTGTCTTTCACCCGCCTGCTACTCCCGATACACGGATGACATCCCAGTTGGCCCTGGTGTACAGCTGGCCCTCTTCGCTGACGACGCAGCATACTATGCGTCGTCCTACAAAGCACCCCACGCCGCCGTCAAAATGCAACGCACGCTGGACACCCTGCCTAAATGGCTGGCCAAATGGAGGCTCTCCGTCAACGTCGGGAAGACGCAGGCGATGATCACCGGCCAGAGCAACCTGCCACCACCACTCCAACTCCAAGGGAAGGACATTGGGTGGCTGCACCAAGTGAAGTATCTGGGGGTCACCATAGACCGCCGGCTCACGATGAAGACCCACGTCGACAACGTCGTAAACCAGGTCCGGGCTGCACGGGCAAAACTTCGTCCACTCCTGGACTCCGGCCTCCCCCTGCGGTCGAAGCTCGGGATCTATAAAACGTACATCAGGTCCCGCCTCACGTATGCCTCGCCGGCATGGTACGCCCTCTGCTCGGAGTCCAACAAGAAGAGACTCCGGGCCCAAGAAAACCTCTCCTTGCGTACCATCGTCGGCGCGCCTCGCTACGTGAGAAACGCAACGATCGCAAGGGACCTAGGATTGGAGACACTGGACAAGTTCGTCCAGAGGCTGGCAACGAACATGTTCGCACGAGCGGACGGCTCTCAACACCCGCTCGTGCGAGACCTGGCGCCATACCACGCGCGCCCGCCTGACCGTCGCCGCCTACCCCGAGACCTGGTTGCCGAGCCGGCAGCACCCCTGGATTGAGGCCACACAACCCGAAGAAGAACACCTCAGCCACCCAATGACCTGGCCGTAGTCACGGCCAGCGGAAGACTCCGCGGAAGGGGGCCATTGCCCCGGGACCGCAACCCCGCACCCTGGAAGGGGTGTGAGAAGATCACCAAGCCGAAGCCGAAGAATACAATCAACTCTCCACGTAACCACAACTTACGGGAAATTAGTCTCCATAATCTCTCATGTACCTTTTGCGTTGGAATATACTTTGATTGGACTTCTCATCTTTTACTTTATCTCTCGTCAACTACAACAACGGGGAACCATCTCAAGACACACATTACGGGGTGGCCCATACAATATCTTTATTGCTAAAAACACAAGATTAAATGTACATTATATATTAACTTAAAAACCACCAATCACACTGTTCCGCTGGACATCAGTTTGTGGCATTTTAATCCACTGAGCATATGTGGTACCATTGCTAAAGCAACTTGCTTGCATATGAGCGACATTGAAGGCTGTCTCATTCCGCTTAAATCACCTGCATCGTCTTAAATATTTTGAAATCACAACTTAGAACTAAACATATAGCTAGGTATAAACCAAATCACATTAAAATTCGCAATTAACGTTAAATATGTACTACGATAAGCATTCTATGACCTACCTCTCCGCGGGCCCATATTTTTATTGCACTCAAAACTTAAATATGGGGAGGGATAAGACCACCTCTAGCATCTCCAGATAAATTATTTGTAATCATGCTGGTTATAAACATGGCAGTAGATCGGGAAAACCTGTAATTGTACTTAAATTCCGCTTCTTCGAGTTCTTCCTAGTGAAGTGTTGTTTTCAAATTCTTGCAGTAACCTCAAATCATCCAAGTAATAGTACTGTTACGAGCGTGGGGTTCGTATTTGATAGAAAAACACGAATTAATCCACTAAATAAAACACTCACTTTATTACCCAAATTAGGCACTTACAATTCACACGAACTGTACATAAAATCCACTAATTAAAACACACACACTATTTCACTAATTATGCACTCACTATTCACACGAAGAGTCTTTCTCTCCGATTATCCTTGTATTAGCACTCGATCGCAGTTAAAATATAACTTAACTCGCGCCGGCCGTCGGCGCCTTTTATATCCCGCGGAGCCGCTCCTCTGGACACATTGTCCACACATATCGCGAATATTCTAGTAAGGACCAGCGTGCGGGCCGAGAACATTGGAGACCATATATGTCTCTCTCTAATGGTGCACTCTCTCTGTCACTCCCTTCTCGAATGTTCCGAGTATAGCTATCTCTTTCTAGTAGTGCTATCTCTGTCACACACTTCTCGAATGTTCCGAGTATAGCTATCTCTTTCTAGTAGTGCTATCTCTGTCACTCCTACCGGATATTTCGCCATATAACGATTTGTGCTTCAGAGGCCCATAAGGGGTCCTGAAAACGCCTGAAAACGGGTTTCCAGGTTATGGCGTCATCTGATAGAGGGTGCCCTGAAACGGACTGAAAACATGTTTCAGGCGCCTGAAAACGACGGCAACTTGGGTGAAATTTCGATCTTTAGATATGTGATAGAGTAACTTCTGAAACGGCCTGAAATGACTTTTCAGCCTGCTGAAAACGCCTCTAAAGCACTGAAATTGACGTTCAAAGTTTTTGACCTAACCTACCGGCGTAACACTACCCCCTCCTAAGACATGCTCGTCCCGAGCATCATTATTTCCGTGGTATCTGGCCAGCCGGTCAACATGAACAATCTTGCTCGGACTACGAGGATTCCGCTGGATTCGATACGTGACGTCGTTTATTTTGGTGACTACCTTGTAAGGCCCTTCCCAATTCGGAGATAGTTTCGGGGACTTTCCTACTCGTCGCATAGGGTTATGTAGCCACACCAACAAACCTTCCTCAAAACCCACTTGATAAGACTTCCGGTCATATCGGGTTTTCATCTTTATGCTAGCGTGGAGCCCGTGTTCACGTACCAGGCTGTGAACATCATCAATCCGATCCCGCAAATCATTTGCATATTCCGTGATGGTCCTCGGTGTATCGGGCGGACGTCCAGTCAGGAGATCTGCAGGCAGACGGAGTTCTCTTCCAAAATTCGCATACGATGGAGTAACCGCCGTACTTTCGTGAGTTGCCGACCTATAAGACAACAGGAAGAGGGGGATATGCCGATCCCAATCTTTTTGATGGCTCTCAACGACCTTGGCTAGATGTCTCTCCAGTGTCTGGTTAAATCTCTCAACCATTCCATCTGACTGTGGATGATACGCCGTAGTCCTCGTCTTATGAATTCCCATTATGCGACAAGTCTCCTGAAAGACCGCAGACTCGAAGTTTCTTCCTTGATCACTGTGGATTTCGAGTGGTACCCCAAACCGGCAGAATACTTCGTTCACTAACTTTTCAGCTATGGTTACCGCTTCTTGATTAGGAATGGCAAATACTTCAGGCCACTTCGTGAAGTAATCCATCACGACAAGAATGTACTTGTTTCCGGAGTCCGATGCTGGGAATGGTCCTGCGACATCTAACGCAACCCTTTCCCAAGGGGCTCCCACGTTGTACAACTTGAGTGTTCCTCGGCTACGGGTATGCGGTCCCTTGACTGATGCACAGTTAGTGCATCGTTTACACCAATTTTCAACATCTTCTCGGCAGTGAATCCAATAAAAGCGTTGCCGAATTTTCATTAGGGTCCTTTTTACTCCAAGGTGTCCACCGGATGTTCCATCGTGAAAGCTTCTCAAAACATCTTTCACCCTTTTCTTTGGGACAACGACTTGCAGGTGAGCATCCTTCCCATTTGTTGATTCCCATTTTCTACATAGAACGCCATAATGCATAACCAAGCTATCCCATTGTGCCCAGTAGCTTTTTGTTACCGCACTCATAGGAGCTACATCACACCATCTTGGTTTAGGTGCGCCAGCATTAATCCAATCAAAAATGGGTCTCACGTCAGGGTCCTCTTGTTGCGCTTGCTGCATGATTTCATCACTCCACTCGTCGCTAACCGTATCAGTTCTTATCATTCGAACACATTCCTTGCCTTCTTGTCTTGAGCAATGTTTACAGTCGTCCGCACAAGGTCTACGTGATATGGCGTCAGCATTTCCATGTGATTTCCCACTACGGTGTTCGATGATGAAATCATACTCCTGCAGTTGTTCAATCCATCTCGCCACTTGTCCCTCGGGGTTTTTAAATTCTAGCAACCACTTTAAAGCAGCATGGTCAGTTCTGATACGAAACTTTTTGCCCAGCAGGTATTTGCTGAAATGCTGTAACGTCTTGACAACTGCTAGCAATTCCCTCCGAGTAACACAGTAATTCCTCTCTGGTTTTGACAATGACTTACTGAAATATGCAATCACAACTTCGTTATCTCCTTTCTTTTGCGACAAGACACCTCCGATTCCAGTATTACTAGCATCTGTATCCACAATGAAATCTTCATCCGGGTCTGGATACCCCAATATTGGCGTTTCACAAAGTCTTCCTTTAAGCTCGTTGAAACTTGACTCACATTGTTCGTTCCAGTCAAATGATCGCTTTTCTTTCGTTAGTTGATGCAAAGGCTTTGCTATATCCGAGAAGTTCTTCACAAAACATCTGTAGTATGAACAAAGCCCCAAAAAGGCACGTACTGCAGTCTTGTCTTTTGGCTTCGGCCAATCCTTCACGGCGCTAATCTTCTCAGGATCTGTCTGGATGCCGTCCTTCGAAATCACGTGTCCTAAGTAATTCACTTTACGTTTGAAAAACGAGCATTTCTTCGGACTGAGTTTCAGATTTACCCCTCGTAGTTTGCCTAGCACCTGCTCCAATTTATTCAAGTGGTCGTTGAAGTCTCTACCAACGATAATGATGTCATCCAAATAGACCAAGCAAGTTTCTCCTAGAAGTCCAGCTAATATTTGTTCCATTAATCTCTCAAATGTGGCTGGTGCATTACACAGTCCAAATGGCATAACATTGAACTGCCAGAGTCCCTTGCCAGTAGAGAAGGCCGTTTTCTCCTTACCCTTGTCCTTGATTTCGACTTGCCAATAGCCACTTTTCAGATCCAACGTTGAAAACCATTTCATTCCGTTCAATGTGTCTAAAGTGTCGTCGATTCGTGGAAGTGGATAACTGTCCTTCTTGGTTACATCATTAAGTCGACGGTAGTCAATACAGAATCTCATGGTGCCGTCCTTCTTCTTAACCAAAACTACGGGAGAACACCACGGGCTTGTTGAAGGTTCAATAACGCCGCTTCTTTGCATTTCCTCGATCATGCCCTCAACCTCCTTCTCCCGAGCTACTGGAACTCTCCGAGGGCGCTGTCGGATAGGCATAGTTTCCCCAGTGTCGATCTCATGCTGAACCACTCCAGTTCTTCCAATGTCATCATCATGCGAAGAAAAGACGTTGCGATATCGTAGCAGTAAGCTACGCGCCTTAAGGAATTCCTCCTCGGTAAGGTGCTCCCTGGAGTCATTTAGTAATGTTTCAACATCCATTGAAGGCTTAACATGCCCAGGTTTCACGTTTACCTCAGATTCCCGGCAGCCTCTTATCCAAGAAATTTCTTGGCATGATCCGACCAGCGTTCCTTTATTGAGGACGCATTCCGTGTCGCTTGGATTAAGGATCCTTACAAATGCTGTAGATGCCGTGGTTACCATTGTACGGGCTGTTATCCACGGTTTATCAGCATCCAACCTCTCTACCACCACACAGCGGTGAGATTGCGGCCTTGTGGAGTTCGGCAATTTCACTGGAACTAAAACCTGTGACCTTGGTTGAAGAATGGTTCTCCTGGTACAGTAAACATTTCCATTTACTCCACCTTGTATAGGAATCTCATCAACTCCAAACTTTAGAACTCCAACCTTTAAGTCGATTTTACAGTCATGTCTCCTCATAAAATCCAATCCAATAATGCAGTCGTCGACGATGTTAGCAACGATCATTTTATGCCAGTATTCTTTTTCACCAATTTTCACAGCTAACTCTCGTTCTCCTTGGACGGAAATGTACTGGCCGGTAGCAGTTTGCAGCTGGAGATGCCTAGGTCGGACTAGATGATCTCTGGTCAGGTGTCTCAGTAGCCGAGAGCTGATCACAGTCCGAGAAGCTCCGGTGTCTATGGTAAGGAGACATGGTATTCCACAGATTTCTCCATTGAAAACCAGACTATTCCCGTCGTTTGCCTGTGAGATCATAATTGGGACATTTCGACCGCCAGCCAGCACTCGTCCCATAGTCCTGGCTTTTATTCGTTTCCCTGTTGGGGCTCTGACTCCACAGAGCCTATTTTCCTCGCCATTGGAGCGGGGTCTCTGTCCCTCCTAGTCCTTTTTGGACAGCCTGACTGCAGGTGACCACGTTCTCCACAATGGTAGCAACGTGGCCCAAATTCGCGGCGGAAATCTACTGGCTTCGTAGTCGACACTTCTCGCACCCTGAAAGGCCTGGATGAATCCTGTCGTACAGCTTCCACCTCGAGAGCGTGGGCTACTGCATCCTTTAGGCTGCCATGATGTCCCAATCGCACGTCTGCCCTCACTTCCAGATCCCGGATCCCATCGATGAAGGCCTGCACCAGCATACTGTCCACAAAGGATGCTGACGTACGTTGATAGGCCTTCCTAACCAACTTCTCGATTTCCAGGGCCCACTGTTGTAAGGACTCGTTACGTCCTTGTGTCCTGTCCTTTAACTGAGCTCGGTACACGTGTTCCAGGTGACTGTCACCGTATCGTGCCTCCAAGGCTTCTAGAAGGCGGTCGTAAGTCCGGTCGTTTCCCAGAGCCTCTAGTATGGTAAGAGCCTCGTCGCGCAGCGCCAACGTCAGTGCTGTCCTGGCTTGCTCCTTACTCCAACCATTAGCCTGGGAAACAGACTCGAACTGCAGCTTATAGGCAGTCCACGATGAGCTACCGTCAAAGGGGGGCACTTTGAACCTGCCGCCTCCGGACACCGATGCGTCGGGTACATAGGTACTTGGACCATTAGCCACTTTGATCTCAAGTTTTTGAAGACGGCTCTCACAGGTCTCAATTTTTTTATCGACATCATGGATTCGACTCTCCAGTTTTTCATCCATATCGGCCAGTTTTTCCTGGACCTCGAACAACTCTCTCTTCCATTCGGTCGTGGACTCATGTACCTCACGAAGCATTCGTGCCTGTTCCTCCTGTTTCCTGGCCCGTTCCTCCTGTTTTCGCGACTGTTCCTTTAGCTCTCTCGCTTGTTCCTTTAGGAGGACGAATATAACGTTGAGGTCTACTCCTTGTGCAGCTGGAGCAGGTGATTCCGACGTACCAGGCGTCGAGTCTCCAGACCCAGACGTTTGGCTTCGCGTCGTCACTCCTTTTGGCTCGGTTTCTCGTGGCATTAACGGCATTTTCTATCCCACTTCTGACACCAAATGTTACGAGCGTGGGGTTCGTATTTGATAGAAAAACACGAATTAATCCACTAAATAAAACACTCACTTTATTACCCAAATTAGGCACTTACAATTCACACGAACTGTACATAAAATCCACTAATTAAAACACACACACTATTTCACTAATTATGCACTCACTATTCACACGAAGAGTCTTTCTCTCCGATTATCCTTGTATTAGCACTCGATCGCAGTTAAAATATAACTTAACTCGCGCCGGCCGTCGGCGCCTTTTATATCCCGCGGAGCCGCTCCTCTGGACACATTGTCCACACATATCGCGAATATTCTAGTAAGGACCAGCGTGCGGGCCGAGAACATTGGAGACCATATATGTCTCTCTCTAATGGTGCACTCTCTCTGTCACTCCCTTCTCGAATGTTCCGAGTATAGCTATCTCTTTCTAGTAGTGCTATCTCTGTCACACACTTCTCGAATGTTCCGAGTATAGCTATCTCTTTCTAGTAGTGCTATCTCTGTCACTCCTACCGGATATTTCGCCATATAACGATTTGTGCTTCAGAGGCCCATAAGGGGTCCTGAAAACGCCTGAAAACGGGTTTCCAGGTTATGGCGTCATCTGATAGAGGGTGCCCTGAAACGGACTGAAAACATGTTTCAGGCGCCTGAAAACGACGGCAACTTGGGTGAAATTTCGATCTTTAGATATGTGATAGAGTAACTTCTGAAACGGCCTGAAATGACTTTTCAGCCTGCTGAAAACGCCTCTAAAGCACTGAAATTGACGTTCAAAGTTTTTGACCTAACCTACCGGCGTAACAGTACCTTTCAATTATCACCACAAACTATGAAACTCGGTACGATTTTGAAATCTTATTTAACTCGGAACGTTGACTCTAGTTGACCTTTCCACGATGTACTTTCCATGATGTGTGTACAGTCACTCGCTATCACTCAACCGGAGCGCACGCTTGCTTGTTAAACCAGCGTTACTCAAAGTTTTTTTTTTTCCTGTTTAATTATGTTCTCCTGCGCAAGTTGTGACTCCCAGTTCACGGATGGAACGGTGTGCAGTGTCTGCAAGCAACACCTCGATTTCCAGTGTTCCGGGATTACGGAAAATGGTTATCGTAGACTTGGAGAGAGACAGAAGAGCTGGCGTTGCCCGAAGTGTAAAGGCAACCAATCGCCTTCGAGGCTTAATACGTCACCCTCTCCAACTCAACTGGATAAAATGCAAGAACAACTGAACAACATCGTTTTCCAGTTGGGGCCACTGTCAGAAAATGTGAAATCCATCAAATCAGAGCTGGGGACCTTCGAGAATCTTTGGAGATGGCGCATGAGCTGATTGGGAAATTCTCAGTATCCGTCAAGGCATTAGAAACCCGAGTTACTCAAGTGGAGAAACTAGTTAGCGATGTCCCGACGCTCCAAGCCGAAGTAACTGCATTGAAAGTTGAACTTCAGAATAGAGACCAATGGGCTCGTGCTAATAACATCGAGATACGTGGAATTCCATTGAAGAAGAATGAAAATCTATACGAAATTGCTGACAAGATTGGTAAAATCGGTAATCGTACTTTCGAGAAGAGGGATATAAATTATATTGCACGAATTCCTACGAGAGTCCCGAATGTCGAAAAACCGATTGTTATTTCTTTTAATAATCGTTACACTAAGGAAGACTTTGTTGCTTCTTGCCGCAAGACCAAACAGCTGAAGGTCGAGACTCTAGGTTACACAACTGGCGGAGTCTTTTTCGTCAATGATCACCTGACGCAGTATAACAAGAACCTGTTAAGCAAGGCGCGGGCCTTAGCTAAAGAGAAGAACTTCAAGCACGTTTGGGTTAAACACTGTAAAATTATGGCGAGAATTTCAGATACGTCACCCATAATTTTTATAAAAAACGAAAGCGACCTATTGAAGATCTCATAATTGTTAGCTACTTAAATAACGTACCAATTGCGTTAAATTTAGTAATAGCCTATAATCTTAAAATTATTTTATTACTTTTTTCACTACGAAACAGTTTGAGAGCCGCATGCAAAACCAGCGCTTTTGATCTACAGTGCAGCGCGGGTGCGGCGGGGATACCGACCGGTTCGTCGAAAGTACAGCTCTGCGCGTTAAGCTACTCGCACCTTCTCGCGTTATGCACTCACGTTCCATTTTCGCTTGCACTGCTTTCGTGTCACTCAGTCGCTGCGTGAACGAGATAAATTAAATATTGGGTTTAGTTCAAAGATATTTATTTCTACCTTATTTATTCAATTTATTGGGAGTGTTTGTTATACATGTTTGATTGTTTCATACAATTATCTTAATATTACGCCTAAATATGTTATCAATGAAAAGAATCTGCAGTTATCGCTTCTTTTAATACCTAGGGCTTGTTTTATGCTTTTTTGCTATCCAGCAACTTATTCAATGAACAGCTATAGCATAATATGCTTTATAGAGTTTCACTTTGGCTATTGCTTACATGTTAATAATGGCGTCTAATTTAAAACTATTTTATCAAAACACAAGAGGGCTGCGTACTAAGACACATACGTTTAAACGTAACATCTGTTTAAATTCTTATGATGTAATAGCAATCACTTAGAGCTGGCTTTTAGATGGTATTTATGATAGCGAACTCATTGATGATAGATATTTAATTTTGAGACGGGATAGAGATTATGATAAAACAAAACAAATGTACGGTGGTGGAGTTTTTATAGCGGTGCGCCGTGATCTTGGTGTTTTAGCGCGGCCGGAGTGGCACTCCTCTGCAGAGGATATTTGGGTTACGGTAACCACTAAAAATAGTAACCGAACTTTAAATAAAATCCATATTTGTACTCTTTATCTTTGTAGCGAAAACTTAGGAAATTCATTTAACACGCAACTGACAAATTTTTCTGATAAACTTACTTGTATTGTGGAGTCATGTCCTAATGACACTTTTATTATACTGGGTGATTTTAACTTGCCGAATGTAGATTGGTCATGCATACAAGGAACTTTGCACCCGGCTAACGTATCAGGTTATAGTCAGATTTATTTTTTTGATACTTTGTCAGTATGCAACTTGACTCAGTTTAATTTTAATAGTAATTCAAATAATAGGATCTTAGATTATGTTATCAGTAATGTAGATGTAACGGTTCTCGCTAGTGATTACCCATTGGTCCCCGAAGATGAGCATCATAAATCCTTAGTTATTAATATAAATGATGTTGATTGCGAATCACTTAAATTGAACTCTCGTTTGAAATATTATTATGGCTCAGGTGTCTACGACAGCATTAACTCATGTTTGGCTCATGATTACGATTGGGACTCTATTTTAAATAGTAAACCAATAGATGACTCCATTGAACTATTTTATGCCTGTATTTATGAGCTACGTGATAAATTTGTACCGCACAAGTACATAAATGCATCGTCTTTTCCGCCTTGGTACAGCTCCCCTCTCAGGAGGGTGCTTAAAGAAAAGTACAAATACATTAAGAAATTTCATAAATATGGTAACCAATCCGATTATGAATCTTTTGCTTTTCTTAGAAAAAAGGCGAAAACCTTGGAGGAAGAATGCTACCAAAAATATATTTCAAAAGTTGAAAGTTCGATAATTGAAAACCCCAAATATTTTTGGTCTTTTGTCAAATCTCAAAGGAGAAGTGCCAACTCTATTCCGTCCACTTTATTTTATAAAGAGCTGTCGGCTAGTACTGGAGAGGGAATTTGCAACCTTTTCTCCAACTATTTCTACTCCAATTTTCAATCTCAATCACATAGTTCTTCTTCCGATAGCGGCTTGGGAAACGGCCCTTTAGAAAATGATTATCCATGCTCTATTAGTGACATCGATATTGAACATGCTATGTTCAGGTTTCTCAGCACCTAATGACCTCGTAGGGGCCCATGAGCTACGAGGTAGCGTGACGATCAGGTGCCAAGAAGTGCTGAACGTCGGCGATTCACCGAGCTGAAGTTATGTGGGGTAGATCTAACCTGGTCTGTGCTTCGGTTCCGTCAACCTCCTGTCTCTCTGCAAGGCCCGGGTGCACCCTAGGCTCTTCTTGGTAGACAGGTTCTTCAGCCAACCAGGTATGACTGGCGGGCCAGCTTCAATGAGCACAGTGTTCCAACACATGTTATGTTCTACGTGGTAAATACAAATCAGGCACGAAAATCCGAACTTTATCTGGTTCGAGAGACAACGGCACACTCAGCTATATTAACAATCCTGAGGGAATCCCGAATACATTCCAGATGCCCTGCGATTTAATTTCAACCCCTAACCAAAACGCGTTTACATTGCGAGGGCTTTCGTCTGTCAGTTGTCAAAACTGCCTGATTGACAGCTAACGTCAAAATTAAAATGACCGTTCAGAAACCATCGATCGAATATCGATTTGGAATCGAACAATCACCCGCCCGGACAGGCACCCACCTGTCCCCTAATCTACGGGCAGCCGAGACAACGTTGCTACCGCTCGTTTTAGAACCGAGCCTCCTACTAGAACCTCTGCAGACCGGGGGGTCCCGTCCTTGCCAGGGAACAAGTTAACAATGCGCCCCCTGCGCCAACGTAGTGGCGGTAGGTTAGCATCCTTAACCAGAACGAGGTCACCAACACTAGGGGGGCTAGTTTTGTCAGTCCACTTAAGGCGCTGTTGTAAGATATGCAGATACTCGAGCGACCAACGCTTCCAGAAATTCTGAGTAAACTGCTGCAACATCTGATACCTTGACAATCGATACAATTTCACTCCCTCGAAGGGGTGCTCGGGCAACGCGTTAAGTGGCTGTCCTATCAAGAAATGGCCTGGGGTCAGAGCCTCCAGGTCATTTGGATCCGAGCTGAGCGGACACAACGGTCGCGAATTGAGAACGGCCTCGATCTTACAAAACAATGTCGCGAGCTCCTCAAAAGTCAGCGCGGTCTGACCTACTATACGCCCTAAGTGCGTCTTAGCTGACTTAACTACGGCCTCAAAAATCCCACCCCAGTGGGGGCAAATCGGTGGGCTGAAGGTCCACTGTATACCCCGACGGGAGAGGGCCGTTCCAATATCCACTTTATTTACATTCAAAAAGTTGACTATCTCTCGTAAGTATCGTTCCGCACCTATGTAGTTAGTGCCGTTATCAGAGCGGATCAAAGTTGGAAGTCCCCTTCGAGAAACAAACCTATCCAAACAAGCAATGAAAGCCTCTGTCGAGAGATCAGCAACGAGCTCGAGATGTACCGCCTTGGTGGATAAACAAACAAACACACATAGGTACGCCTTGTATTGCTTAGCGGTACGCAATCGTGAACTCTTCACCATAAACGGTCCTGCAAAATCCGTACCAACACCTGAAAACGGTCTGACCTCATTCACACAATCAGGGGGCAAGTCCCCCATGAGAGGTTGCATCGTGGCAGCCTTAAGTCGATAACAAGGCATGCACCAAAACACGATGTTCCGTATGACACGGCGGGCAGATAAGATCCAAAACTCCCGCTGGAGCGTGGCCAACAACGCGTTACAGCCGGCATGCGCGTTTTTAATATGACGATCAGTCACCAGCAATTCAACTAACTGTCTCCCCTTGGGGAGCAGAAGTGGGTGACGAGCCGAATACGACAGATTCGCATTGCGCAATCTTCCTCCTACCCGAAGTAACCCGGTCGAATCAACAAAGGGGTTGAGACGCGCGACGGCTCCCTTCAATTTCGAACGTTCACTTCGTATAATCTCCAATTCTGCCCCAAACTTCGAGGACTGTACCAACCGGACCAAATTCAACAGCGACTCGTTTCGCTCTGCCGGAGTCAGAATAGGGTTCAACGTTCGCTGATCGCGAGGAGTACGACAATTTCGAGCGAATCTCCTAATCCAAGTGGACACGTTTATCAACTTGTCAAGTGAGCTATACCGGTCCAGCAGAAACCCGGCGTCAGGGTCCTCAGCCTTCTGGGTAACATGCACGGCCGCTCTGGGGCCATGATCCGAAGATACTACTACATGGCTGTGGGGCCAGTCCGATTCTCTCTTGGCAAGCCAGGGTCTAACGAGTTCAGGAGCCCGACATCCCCTGGATGCACAATCAGACGGGTTCAATTCTCCTGGTACATGTCTCCAGGTCAGTGGGACCTCAGACGACACAATCTGGGAGACACGGTTCGCAACAAAAACCTCTAAGTTATGGACCGAAGCCTTCAGCCAGCACAAAACAATCTGGCTGTCCGTCCAAGCGTACACCGTATCCTCCAAAACCACTGACCCACGCAACACTGTTAGAGTGTGATTCAAAAGTTTGGTCAAAAGAGCAGCCCCGGACAGTTCCAGTTTTGGAATCGTCATCCTTGTCCGAATAGGCGCTACCTTGCTTTTTGCCAAAACCAAACGCACGTCGACCTCCCCGGTGGAGGTGACGGTTCGCAAATAAACCGCTGCCGCAAACCCTCGTTCAGAGGCATCACAAAACCCGTGAAGGGTTGCCCTGTAATCCCCAGCAGGGACCAATTTCCTCGGCAGCGATACATTATTTATGTCCGATAGCGAGGTGAACATTCGCGTCCAATCAGTCAACAAATCACCTGAGAGGTGGGTGTCCCAGGTCAACTGAGCCGCCCATAGCCTTTGCATAAAACATTTGAGAGCAAAGGTGACTGGAGAAATCCATCCATTCGGGTCGAACGTTCTCGCAATCGTTGACAGTACTGACCGCTTCGTCCAGGCCTTCGGTGTTTCTAAAACCACTCGATAGGTAAACTCATCATGGACGGGTCGGTACTGAATTCCAAGCACTGACAACATGTTAGGGTTGTCAGGATTCTCAAAAACATGCGGGTCTTGTTGAAACTCATCTGGGAGACCAGCCATCAACTCAGGGGAGTTGGACATCCACTTGCGTAGTTCATAGCCGCCTCGTTCCAGCAATTGAATGAGCTCGTCACGTCGGTCCAGAGCTTCCTCTACACTGGCTGCCCCTGTGCAGACGTCATCGACGTACAAATCTTGCTCCAGGATAGCGGCGGCTCTAGGATAGCTCACACGGTCACACGACGCCAACTTCCGCAGGGTACGCATCGCCAAATACGGGCTAGACCGTAACCCATACGTGTTCGTGTTTAACTCATAGACCTTGACTGGCTCGGCCGTGGTCTCACGCCAAAGTATCAACTGATACCTTCTGTCAGCCGGATGAATTACCGTTTGCCTAAACATCATCCGAATGTCTGCGACAAATACAATCTGGTGTCTCCGAAAGCTCGTGAGAATATCCGAAATATCACGACTCAACTTGGGTCCCGAAGGTAGACACTGATTCAGGGACATCCCGTTCGAGGTAGGTGCTGACCCATCAAAAACAACTCGAATCTTGCCGGTAGGGGTTCGCAGGATGGCATGGTGTGGAAGGAAACAATGATCCTCAGATCTCCAGTCCACACCCGATACCGACATGTGTCCTAACGACTCATACTCCCTCATGAAATCGACGTATTTTTGTTTAAATACGGCGTCCCTTGACATCCTACGCTCCATCGACATCAATCTCGTCTCAGCCATCTTTCTAGATTCTCCTAGTGGCGGTCGATCGGCCCTGAAAGGCAGTCGAGTTACAAAACGACCAGAACGAAGGCGACCAGTACTATTCTGGTAAAACAACTCGCACTCTTCTTCGTCTGCGTCGACTCGACGAACGGTGGGAGGTTCCTCTATCTCCCAGAAACGTTGGATAGCGTCTGACAACGCTGAGCCAATAAGTATGCCATCTGACTCGGCAGGCCTAACCATTGGCAATGCCGGACCCATGATCACGTGACCAAACTTAGTATCCACAGCAATCAACCCGTCCGGCTGAAGAACTCGCCGATCCGACAACAGAAACCTACCCAGAACGTCTGCTCCCAGTAGCAGGTCGACCGGGGCTGGAGTGTCAAAATCGGGATCCGCCAACTTGAGTCCTGATGTCAGGAATCGAACGGCCGGATTCAACTTCACCAAGGGGTGTCTGCCCATGACATGCGTCATTACTAAAGCTTGCACGGATGTTTTTGTCAAAATGTCATAACGTGGAGAGAACGTGATCACAGATTGACCAACTACATTCGTAACCGTAACATTCCCCACGCCCCGTATTGATTTATTATACCTATTTACCTTGAGGCCCAACGATTTTGCTAAATCATTCGATACAATGCAGCCCTGAGCTCCAGAATCTAATAGGGCGCGAACGTATGTTGGGTTGCCCGCCAAATCCCAAACAAGCACAGAGGCGATCGGTAACACCACCGTCTCCGGTTGGGGGGCAACAAATGGTTGGGCCGCAAATTCCTAGCGAGGGCCCCCGGGGCCCCACTCTGCCTGTAACCGATCAGGTATGCAGCTATACGCCAGAGGGTCCCATTGTACAAATGGCCCAGGCGCCGGTTCCATTGCCACCCTACGATTCCCTGTAAAGGGGGGTGGGCGTGAATTCAACCGTGGCCGCTCCATGAGCGGGGGGGACATCACATGTGACCGACGAGGACGAGGTGACGAGCGGGGCGACAACTGAGGCGGCGTCCGAACCGCACCCGCATAGCTCGAAGGTGTCCCATGCCACCCGCCCGTTACGGCCTGCTCAACACACCCAATGTCCCGCTGAGTCGGATGCTGAGTCGCAACCGAAAACTCAGGGCCCCCCATGTAATGATCCTGAGTGCGGCCCTGCACCCTAGTACTGCCCTGTGCACGTGGGGACGTTGGCCCCTGAGTTGCGCTCCGAGTCGCAAACGAATTCTCAGGGCCCCATGCCGTGTCACCCTGGGTACGGCCCTGTGGTGGCTGTTGGCCGGACCGGTTCATGCACAACAGATTGTTGTGGGGCCCACCACAATATCCGCACATTTGTGTGCACGTGCAGTCCCTAGCCATGTGTGGCCCGAGGCACAGGAAACACCAGCTCCGCTGCTTGGCCATCCGGCGCCGTCCCTGAACCCTAAGTTCCCCGAACTTATTGCAATTGGCCACAGCATGGCCAATCTGCCTACAACATGGGCAGGTCTCACCATGTGGGGTCAATTCACTCACAGTCCCATACGACTGCCGGTTGGTGCGGTCCTTCCTCGTCGGAGGGCCCCTACTCACAGCGCTCCCGGCAGCTCTCTGTGGCTCCGAAGGATGGGTGACCGTCAACCCCAAATTATCTGCCCGTCGAGCCTCCTCTTACAAAAATCCGACCAAGTCGGAGAAGGCGGGCAGGTCCTCGGCCGACCTCCCGTGAGACTGTTCGAAACGAGTCTGCACGTCAGCGGGTAGGCGGGAAAGTACAATGTACGACAGTAGGTACGACCATTCACCAACCGGAAGTCCAAGATTCTCTAGAGCCTTGGTGACGGACAACAATGGGTTCAAAACCTCCGTCTGTATGGCCCCGACCTTGTTCACAACCGGGATGCTAAACAAACGGTTCAGTTGGGCATCGGCCAACCTCCGTTTGTTGTGGTAACGTCTGACCAACAATTGCCTGGCCGTCTCATAGTTACCCTCCGTAACTGTCAAATGAGCGACCAGCTCCCTAGGCTCACCCCTCAATGCTGCCACCAGCTGAGCCATCTTGACAGACTTGGTAATGTCCGATCGCATGTGCACCAAATTGTAGAACAGATTGATGAAGCTCATCCATTCACCGGACACGCCGTCAAAAGTAGGCATAGTTATGGCAGGTAACCTGGACCCCGATCCCTGATGCGTCAGAGGTGCTTCAGTGTCACCATCATGGCTGGACTCGCGCTGTCTACGTATGTCCGCAGCCTTCTGCGTGATAGCAGCTGCCATCTCCATACATTGGTCGACATCCCCTATCAACCGTGACAGCCTGTCAGGTGCACAACCATCAACTGATTCCGCCTGCGCGGACAATTCGAGCACCCTATTGTAACGTTCCTTAACGTCCATAGACCGCTCCAATACCACATCATGCCTATCTAAACGGTCTATCAGACCGTGTGCGGAGGAAAACCATCTGAGTTCCTTAGAAACACCCTTCTGGATTTCAGATAACGACATGATCGGAACGATACTTACTCACAATTTGCAGTAACTCAATTTTATTGGACCCTCCAGTCTATAACCCAAACGAGGGAACCCTAAACTATAACTTAAACAATGTTGTTTTCCTTAAACAATAGGAACCGAGTTTTATATCTATATAAATTCTGTAAATAACAATTTAGTCTCCCTTTATCACTACAACACACACAGATAGTCAATATTAGTTCAAGTTATAAATTGCTATAAACTGAAAACAATGTAAAAGCCTGCTATCAATAGATGTAACTACCTATGTTAACCAAAACATTCATTCAATAGCATTACTAGACCACTAATAGATTGACTAACTGGTAATTCAATGCAAATTTCAATTCAATATCTGTCTGTCTACTACCAGCAATAGACTTATAGCTTACAATACTACCAATCTATGTGGATACAGGAACAACCAAGTTACTTAACCGCCTATACCTACAGATTGATAGTCCCAAATCGTGCCTTCCTGGAGCCCTTGACGGCTGCAAATCTCAGGAAGCCACGCTCTAGCTACCAAAATGTTCAGGCTTCTCAGCACCTAATGACCTCGTAGGGGCCCATGAGCTACGAGGTAGCGTGACGATCAGGTGCCAAGAAGTGATGAACGTCGGCGATTCACCGAGCTGAAGTTATGTGAGGTAGATCTAACCTGGTCTGTGCTTCGGTTCCGTCAACCTCCTGTCTCTATGCAAGGCCCGGGTGCACCCTAGGCTCTTCTTGGTAGACAGGTTCTTCAGCCAACCAGGTATGACTGGCGGGCCAGCTTCAATGAGCACAGTGTTCCAACACAGGTTATGTTCTACGTGGTAAATAGAAATCGGGCACGAAAATCCGAACTTTATCTGGTTCGAGAGACAACGGCACACTCAGCTATATTAACAATCCTGAGGGAATCCCGAATACATTCCAGATGCCCTGCGATTTAATTTCAACCCCTAACCAAAACGCGTTTACATTGCGAGGGCTTTCGTCTGTCAGTTGTCAAAACTGCCTGATTGACAGCTAACGTCAAAATTAAAATGACCGTTCAGAAACCATCGATCGAATATCGATTTGGAATCGAACATGCTACTGTATTTAAACTACTTAGGTCGCTTGATATGTCAAAGTGTGGTGGGCCTGATGGCATTTCCTCAGTCTTCATAGTGAGAAGTGCTGAAGGCCTTACATATCCACTGACTCTTCTTTTTAAGCGTTCTCTTGAGCAGGGCTATGTACCTAAGGTCTGGAAAGCAGAAAATATTTCTCCTATCCATATAGGTGGTAGCAAGAGTGACGTTAATGATTATAGGCCCATCTCAAAACTTTGTATTTTTGCCAAGGTATTGGAGAAGCTTGTTTATACTGCGGTATATTCAACTCTCTCAACATCATTTATTCCGGAGCAGCATGGGTTTATTCGAAGACGTTCAACTACTTCTAATCTGCTATCTTTTAATGATTATACCACCTCAAACATGGATGCTGGTGGCCAAGTTGACGCTATTTTTACTGACTATAGCAAAGCATTTGACAGAATAGACCACCAGTTGCTCTTACAGAAACTCCTAAGGGCGGGAATCCATGGTAATCTTTATAGATGGTTTACCTCCTACATTGAAAATAGATCCCAGGCCGTGGTTCTTAATGGGTTCTCCTCCTCCTCTAATTGGATAAAAATACCTTCAGGCGTGCCCCAAGGATCCTTGCTCGGACCGCTTCTTTTTTCTATATTTGTTAATGATATTTGCCACTGCTTTAGATTCTCAAAATTTTTGTTATATGCGGACGACATGAAAGTTTTTAAACGAATTAGCGACGTCAACGACTGCAGTCTATTGCAGGAGGACTTAGGTAGGTTTGAATTTTACTGCCAGCAAAATAAACTAGACCTGAATGTGTTGAAATGTTTTGCTATTACTTTTACCCGTAGCCCTAAGCCTACCCAGTACAGTTACACATTCAAAGGAAACCCCCTGAAGGTGGTAGATGAGATTCGTGACCTTGGAGTTATTCAAGATAGTAGGCAAGCTTACGACAAGAATATTGATAGCATTATAAAAAGAGCAAATAAGGCTTTGGGTTTTGTTATGAGAACCTGCTCTCAGTTTACAAGTATTAAAGTTATTAAAATCCTGTATTGTGCTTATGTACGTAGCATCCTTGAGTATTGTTCACAGGTTTGGAACCCTCGATATGAAATTTACATAGATAGGATTGAGTCCATACAGCGTAGATTTCTGCGATATCTGCAATTTAAGTGCAATAATTTTGACTCGGACTATTCAGCTATATGTAAAAGACACCATACACTCCCCCTACAAGAGAGACGACGAATTGCTGACGTTGTACTCCTTTGCAAAATTGCACAAGGAGAAATTGACTCTCCGCAGCTTCTTGAACACATCAAAATTAAAGTCCCCAATAGAACTAATAGACATCCTATTCATCTAGACATACCTTTCAGTTTCACAAATTATAGACAAAACTCCTTTTTCAGTAGAGCGGTAGATACATTTATCGGTTTGGTCGATATCCCCGACCTTGACTTATTCAACTCAAAACCGCAAAGTGTTAAGAAACTCCTGACAAAGCGCTGGTTTACTGCGTTAGCATCTTAAACTAATTAAGTTGTTATTAGGTAATACTATTTGTACCTAATTTTTAATTATTTTCTTTTGTGCATTATGTTTTTTCCTTTAACTTACAGTTCTGTCTTTTTGTACCTATAATCTCTTGTTAATTATTATGATTAAATTTATAAATCTTGTCAATTATATATAAGTTATACATTCTAATGTTGTTATCCAGACAGAACTATATTTTTAATTTTTTCTCTGTTTAACCGCAAGCAGGTAGTATTTTTTTTTAGCTTCTACATACATACATGCGAGAACACATTAATGGTTATAAGTTATTAAATAAGTTTATTAATAGAGTGTGTAAAACTGTTTGTTCTCCTAATACAATAAAATAAAATAAAATAAATAAAATGTAACGCTCGATGTTCTTGCTGGTCTTGTTAACATTGAGCCGGGAAAGAGCGTAGGAGCGGTAGCTTTGAGGCTGCACTCACCAGCGGGGGTGGTGCCGTGCTGACTGCGACTGTGTCTGGAGCGGCACTTCCTGCATTGTACAAGGATCCCCATCGACGGTTGCGTTCGGCAGGCCAATGGAGAGACTGGCTAGCGGCAAGCGCGGCGCAGCCTGCAGTTTCTGTTGTTCGGTGGCGGGCGGTACGGGGCGCGGGTGGCGGCGGCAGGCACGGCGGGACACAGTAGCATTCTATTCCTTCTGGGATATACCAGAAGAAACCGCATCCGGTGCTGGACAACTTGGCTTCGTGACGTCACGGGGCGAAGCGGTATTAGTCGGCGCGGGCTTTGCAACCTGCTTAACTAGATCAGTTGCAGTAATGGTATTTTGCTGAACGGCAAAATGTCGTCGCGCATGTCGCGATCTGCAGCGAGCAGCGAGGTGCCAGCCTGATGATTGCATCAGGCTGGCACCTTGAGTTGTTGGTCAATACCAACAACTCAATTTTGAGGTCAGCACAGTTGCCTTCCGACGCCTCCAACTTGCCTCTGATTTCGGTGACGTTGGCCTGCTGCCGCATGATGCGCATGGCGTCGACGTGATCGAATTTCACCGGTGGCAGCTTGTTGAGGTCCTTGGCTACGTCGTCTACTACGGTCGGGATGTCGTCGGGTTAGGTCTCCTTGAACACCCGAAAGATGTCCTAGAGATCCTTTTTCCCGCTCGCACCCCTCCGCGCCACGAGGCGCACCGTGGTGATGGCGGTTTCGTGTCCCAGGGCTCTTACATCTCCGGCCAGTGTCCTAGGGTGTCTATTATTCCTTATATACATAAATGATCTCCCTAAAGTAACGAATAATCACTGCGTGCTGGTTGCGGATGACGTATCATTACTGGTTCCTTCAGAAGATAGCTCCCAACTGAACACAAAGCTTATTTCTACATTAGATCTCATTACTAATTGGATGACAAACCACGAACTTGAAATCAATTATAATAAAACTAAAGTAATGATATTCCACCCCCGACAAAAAAAGAAACTAGATTTCATCTTCACCTATAAAGGTACTCAAATAGAAATAGTAGACCGGTTCACTTTGCTTGGAATTGATACAGATTCACACGTTAACTGGAAACAACACACCGAAAAAATTTTTAACAAGAAATCTCAGTTTTCTTACGCACTTAAAGAAGTAAAACACACCAACGGATCTGAAAACTGCTCTTGTGGTATACTATCAGACACTTTCGCATGGCTCAGCTACGGCATAATTTTATGGGGAAACAGCACAGGTGCCCCAGCAATACTCATCTTACAAAAAAAAAAACTAATACGGATCCTAGTAAATATCAAACAAACGGTCAGTTTTAAACCCTTCTTTCAAAAACTTAATATTCTGACTTTACCATGCTTATACATATACGAAATGTGCAAATTTGTCTGCAATAAATCTTTGTCATAAACGCGGAGAAATCCCCGTAAACTACTTATTAAGACATAAAGACAGACTCATCCAACCCTGCACTTTTACTCTAAAGATGCACTCATCTAGTCCTTATGTTATGATTTAGTATGATTTAGCCCTACTTAAAGATGAAACCAATAACGTAAAGTTCCTAAAAACATTAAAAACTATATTAATTAATAAAACATATTAGAGTATAAATGAATATTTTAAAGACACATCATTTAAAATAAATAGATAACTTAAAATTACACTAAACCACAGATATATATTAAATATATGCATGTACATCACAATTTCACACACACAAACACACACTCACGCACAGGTACACATAAACATACCGCAATAATTAATATTTTATATTAGTCATTAGTATTATACCTCTCTACTGTTGCAGTGCCTTATGGACAGGGTCCATAAATTGTACCTTAATTTAAGAACAAATGTTTATGTACTTTATGGAAGCAATAAACTTAAAACAAAACAAAACAAGAATTACTGGACAAGAATATGTGCGAAGTGAAGGCAAAGTCATTGAATCCAAATCTATTAGACCTAACCCGTGCATTGGAAAAAAATGTGGTTATAACTGTGAAAATATTGATTCTGAAAAAGACAGAAGGTATTTGATCATTTTCGGGGACTCTCGGGAAATCGACGAAGAGACTGGATAGTAAGTATAACACAGAAAGAAGAGATAAAGCGTAAGCGAGTGGATTCGGGGAACCGCTCGGCAATCTATTTTGATTTTGATTTACTTGTGTAGATTGACTAGGTTAGTAGGTACATAATTATATGTACAAACAAGTTAATTCCGCAACAAGCTTTTAAATCATTTTAATTGTGTAATGTATAAATAAAATACGGGTTTGATTTTTAGTTACGGTTGGTACGACAAAGAACGGTGTGTACATTACCATAAAAATGCGTGTATATATTTCAGAGTCCTATGTTGAAAAGAAAACCTTCTCTCTGATAAAATGAAGCAGAATTTTATTTTCTCCTTTTTAGGGCATTTAAATAAAAGCTTTGTTTAAAAATATTTTTTTTCTTTTAATTTATTTTCTATTTTTAAGTTATGTATTTATGCTTATTCGTGCTATTGTATCTAACTTCTTCTTCATAATCTTCTCACGCACCCTTTCTGGGGCGTGGGGAGTCGGGGTCAGGTCGACGGACCTCTTCCCGAAGAATCGCCTCTGTCCACTCCCGTGGACAGGTCTTCGGATGGCCCCTGCGGGCGGTGGTCTTGATGTGGCGCTGGTATGCAGTGGGTGATCGCCGGCTAGGCAACCAGGTCGCGTGGCAGGCGGCGGCGGTCGGGCGGGCGCGCGTGGTGCGGCGCCAGTTCGGCGATGTGCGGAAGATGTGAAGCATCCGCACGCGCGAACATGCCCTTCGCCAGCCTCTGGACAAACTGGTCCACGGTTTCCCATCTTAGGTCCCTCTGGATTGTCGCGTACCTCACGTAGAGGGGGGCGCCGACGATGGTACGCAGAGAGAGGTTCTCTTGGGCTCGGAGTCTCCGTTTGTTCGTCTCCGAGCACAGGGCGTACCATGCCGGAGCCGCGTAGGTGAGGCGGGATCTCACGTAGGTCTTGTAGATCCCGAGCTTCGCCCTCAGAGGGAGGCTGGAGTGTATCTAACTACATGTTCCTTAATCTGCCCATTTCAATTAATGCTTCATTGTTGGTACGGCATTAACAAAACCATACCGTGAGTTACAATATAGCCAGCGCCATCTGTTGTCTAAAGTACTAAAACTATCGTACTATGGATCGACGGGGAGGGAATGCATAGTCTAAACCGGTATTGTAGAGTAGCACTGAGATGGGATTTGACGAAATTAATTCCCCAAGGGGGGGGGGGGGGGGTGTGATATGGGGTTACAGTATTTATTAAACTCAAAAAGCACTTAACATTGGTTTCTAATCAAATAGGGGTTGTGGACGTAGGTCGATCTCTCAGACTTCAGGAAGTACTACCAGTTTTCATACGAACTTCCAGATTTAGGGGTTAAAGTTGTGGTCGAGTAGTATTTATTTATACATTTTTGCACTCTCTTTGGGTCACAGATATTGATATGCGTATCACGTTCCAATATGTTTTGAGTCAATTGCCTCTGACGGTCGGACAGATGGACGGGCAGACGCACAGACGCACGAGTGATCCTGTAAGGTGTAATTTGGTGTTATACCGAATGTAATCTGATGGGTTCGGTAAACTAGAGAACTGTGAGAGGTTGTGTCTTTTTTATTACAGAGTTCCCCTGGCCACCTTCCAGCTCCAGCATCAGATCAGCTCTATGTCATAAAAAATATTTTAGGATCAAAGTTTTCGTCAAGATAAATCGAACGAGTCCAAACATGATGGGGTTGCGTCGTTTTATTACAGAGTTCCCCTGGCAACCTTCCTGCTCCAGCATCAGATGGGCTCCATGTCATAAAAAATATTCTAGAACCAAAGTATTCGTCAAGTCGAATCGAACGAGCCCAAATTCGACGGGCTTGCGATGTTTTATAACAGAGTTCCCATGGCCGTCTTCCGTCTTCATCATCAGATCAGCTCCAAGTCAAAAAAATATTGCATTGACATCCAACTTACATACGTATGCAATATTTCAGCTCAATCGGATAACGGGAAGTAAATCAAATTCAAGCCTACATTTTTGACGCGAACCATGATACCCACCCACATACATACATACAGTGCAAGTTAAATAAAAGCTTTAAAAAAACCCTAAACTAACCTTATTTAATTTGTACTACGGTTAGAATTGGCTGGCAGAAAAGTTTTTTGTTTTCTATTTAGATCATTTTACCTATGTGTCAATCTTATGTTACTTAATCTTACGTAATTTTTATTCAAACAAAATTATAAAATAATAGGGTTTATCTACACACGTATCATAAACCCTCTTTACTGCGTTCAAAAACCGCACGTTACGATCAGCATTATGTTAAACTACTTGGTAAAAACTCGTTTCGTATCTGGAAAACTACACATTATGGTCATTATGTGTGGTTTTTCTACGTATAACGACATTCAAATTTCGAACGCCGACGCCCACCCGCGTGCCGTCCCTAGTTTGTCTGTGAAGTTGGTACTGACATTCAAATTTCGAACGCCGACGCCCGTCTGCGTGAAGTTAGTACTAAAGAACAAGCTAAACAATTGCCGAACCAAATGCCGGTCAAACATGCGGTTCCTGAACACATCAAAGAGAGCTTATGATATGTGTGTAGATAAACTAGTGTATGTAACTGTACATAATTATTCATTATGCAGCAGTCACATAAACTACTATTAGATTTCACTTTGGGTTTAGAATGACATTTAAGATTCGTTAAGATCAAATAGTTATGACTAATAGAAATATTTTTACGATTCTTTTTCAAAAAAAAAAAAACTTTCAAATGCTCTGGTGTTAAGTTAAAAATCGGTTCGGCAGCAAGTACCGTACAAGCAACTTCTCTTGAGAAGAATTCTTTTTTTAACTATTTAGGTATTTAGTGCTTAACCCTTTAAAGGGCAAGGTATTTTTTCACTGTTTTTAGTGTTTTTTTGGTGTAAGTACGTATTAGACAGTTAGTAAAGACGTAAAAAAAATACTTTAAAAAATCATGTATATATACACATACACACACACTTAGACATCGCTCTGAAAATAATAACAAATGATTTTCCAGGTCTTGAAACGCAAAGAAAAAACAAAATTATTCAGTTAATTTTCAGTTTGATTAATAATATTCGCTGATATTAATAATGAAAATATCATTATTGCCGATCTCTGCTGCAAATGATTCTTAAGGTCTTAAAACATAAAGAAATTACGAAAGTAACTATTCCCATTTCCTAACTGATCATAACAACTTTCAATTGAAGTTAAAAATTAAAAAAAAAAACAATTTTTTAACATTACACAATAATTAATAAATTTTATCGAATTTAAAGAATTTTCACGAAAAAGATGACGTCATAGTGGGTCCGCCATTTTGAATTTTAAAAAACTGATGAAAGATTCGAAACCAGCACCCTCAAAAACCCACATCTACCCCTCAATACTTGGAATTACATACAAAATTAACGTTGCGTGTTCAAAAAAGTCAGTTTTTTACAAATAAAAAACGAACCGCTGGACCGATTTTTTCTAGACTCCTTTCAGATCTAAGTCATGACGTGGCGTATCGATTGATATGGTCATCAAAGCGATTCGGTCCAGTAGTTATTGAGAAAACGAATTCCATAATTTTGATCACGTACATACGTACGTACACACACACACACACACACACACACACACAGACATCACTCTAAAAATGATTGCAAATGATTCTCCAGGTCTTAAAACGTAAAGAAAACACAAAATTACCTATTTCAATTTTCAGACCTATTATAATAACTTCTCAAGAGAAGTTAAAAATATATCGCCTGGTAATTATTGCCTTTCAAGCGTCGATATTATTATTATACATCATATATTGTTTGTTCTCCACTTTGCGTACCGTCAGGGTACACAACTAAATTATAATGTCCTCATTCGGCATTATTTCTAAAGCTTGTGTCAAAATTAATAAGTCTGTTATGATGACCGCGCAACGTTTTCTGATTTTTTAGAATGGTCACCCTTTCAACGCCTTGAATATTTTTAAAGCTGTAGTCAACGGCACTATTATCTTATCCCATGAAACAAATCTGTTAAAATTTTGTTTGATCATCAGCAGGCAGTAATATGTGATAAATTAGACATACGTAAATTAAGTTGAAAACCCTGGCATAACAACCTCATTATCTACACCAAACGACGTCATTTGGCAGCAACAATTATAAATCCCCCCTGCTCAGTCCTGTCCCATCTCAACCTGGTTTTCTGGAAGATATCTCTCGTTAGAGATAAGTTCACCTTAGTACACAATTTTTTTGTAACTCATGTTTTCTTTATATATTTTGGGCGCAAAAAATTAATTATGAAATAATGACTAGAGCCTTTTGAGTTGCATGACGTTCGGCATCTAAAACCTGTCGGGTCTGAGTGTCCTCTAAAGTCTCAGCGGCTCTAAGAAATGCGTGACGCTCAGCATTCAGTAGCTGACGCGCTTGAGATTGCCATACAAAGTCCAACGGGTTTAATTATGTTCCTCAGTTTCTTGACTTCTAGCATCATTCGCTCTGCTAGATCTACGCGCTAGATTAGGTTTGCCAGGCATATCAGAAACGTAAACAATAAGGCCAATAATAAAAATAAGCAAAATACCTACCGAAAACCTGAAAAACTTTATGATAAAACAAAACAACCTTACCGTATTTGACCGATTAATCTATCTCTGTAGGAATTTGACTATTGAGAGTTTAATGTTCGTATGCCTGTCTGTATTAATTAAACACTTTAATTGTAATAAAGTCAGTTTTTTATTTTATACTTAGTCACAATACAGATATGCACCGATGTTATTTTGGCAGAATGACACGACCGTCTAGTCTAGCTCTTACATGGGACTGATGTCTTTACAAAACTGCTGACGCTGTCAAACATTGTGTCCCTACACTAGCCCCCCTTTTAAAAAAATAAAAAAATATAATCTTCAAAAGAATGTATACCATTCTACATAAATGTTATCAAAATATTTCATACTCTACTCCGTGCTTACGCTACTCCTTGAAAAACAGAGTTATTTACAAACCTTTGGAACGTCTGTGCCGCGTTACACAAACCGAAACTCATGCGAGTAAACTCGTACAAGCCGAAAGGTGTAGTTATAGCGGTTTTCTCTGTATCCTCGGGCGCGACCAATATGTTGTGGTACGCCCTGTTAAGGTCAATTCTGCTGTAAATTTTCTTACCACTAAGTATATAGGTAAAATCATGCAATCGTGGGATGGGGTACCTATCAGGCTTCGTTACGGCGTTTAGGGCCCTGTAATCTCCACAAGGACGCAGACTTCCGTCCTTTTTGGGAACGACATGGAGAGGACTTGCCCAGGCGCTCTTAGAAGGTCTGCAGATACCCAGTTCCTGCATGCGCCTGAATTCCTCCTTCACCTTTACATACCTGTCTGGTGCTAATGGTCTAGCTCTAGCGAACACGGGTGGTCCGGTCGTCTCTATGTGATGCACTACCGAGTGTGGGGGATTCTCTTTAAATGACATAGGTTTAGTAATCTCAGGGTATTGCAGTAGTAGCCTGTGGTAAGTACATGAATTATCTATCGTAGTCAATGATGGTTCAATCCACGACACAATCGACCCTACTACACATAAACTGGTTGTTTGGTCCAATAGTTTACGACCGCTTACATCTACTAACAGTTTATGATGTGACAAGAAATCAGCACCTAAAATGGGTTGTTTTACATCGGCTATAATGAATATCCAAGTGTATGGCCTTCTTAGCTTTAAATCAATTACTATAGTTTTAGTGCCATATGTATTAATCTTAGTACCATTAGCGGCAAACAAATTACAACTTTCACTGCGTATCCTCTGCACACGTAGTTGGCCAACTGGCAGCACGGACACGTTGGCTCCCGTGTCTATGAGGAAACGCATACCTGTATTCCTGTCACACACTGTAAGGCGGTTGGATGCTGTGCAGTTGCCCGCCGTCGGTGGTTGCACAGCAGCTAGTTTTTTGATGAAGCCTGATCCGCTGACTTCCAGCTGCAGGGTTGCACACATTTAGTCGCCTTCGTCCCGAAACGGAAATGATAATAACACTTCCAATCTGGGCTACTTCTGCTCGGTGTGGGTGTTTGACTGCGACCCGGTGTACCTCGCTCCCGTGAAGTGCCGCGGTGCGAATCTCTAGACCTGTGTTTCGCCATCTCCAGCCCTCTTAATCTTCGGCTGATGTTTGCCAGTTCACCCATTATGACATCCGACTGGCTCACCCTCATGGATGTGGTCTGTACAGCTGCTACCTGTGAACTCCCTGTGCTCTCCATCACCTTATCCGCGATTTTTGACAGGACGTTTAGGTCTCCACTATCCGTAACCGTCAGGATGGCCCTGACTGACGTTGGCAGGTGTGACTGCCACAGCATCCGCAGAGTTTCGTCTGGAACTTTATCCCTCGCAAGCGTTTGCATCCACCTGAGTAGCTGTGACGGCTTCTGGTCCCCGAGCTCCATTTCACAAATTAGTTTTTGCACTTGACGATTCGCTGTCTCTTCATAAATGGCCAATAGTCTGTCTTTCAAAGCCGTATATTTATTTGCTTCCGGCGGCTGGGTGAGGATATCCGTGACCTGCATGATTGTCTCCTTTTCCAGCTTAGTGATGACAAGATCGAATTTCGCCATGTCGCTCAATTTTTGCTGGTTGATGGTGGCCTCCAGCCTGACAAACCAAACGCGTGGTTGGTCTGTCCAAAACTGCGGCACGCGACTCGCCAATGTGATCTGCTCCAACATCCCTGGTAGTGGCGGAGGAGCCTGTGGAGGCGGTGCGCTTTGCTGCTGCGGCTGGTTGTTCGCCATGTCACTGTTAAATTTTAAAATGTTCACTTTGTCGGGGTCACCACTTTAATGTTCGTATGCCTGTCTGTATTAATTAAACACTTTAATTGTAATAAAGTCAGTTTTTTATTTTATACTTAGTCACAATACAGATATGCACCGATGTTATTTTGGCAGAATGACACGACCGTCTAATCTAGCTCTTACATGGGACTGATGTCTTTACAAAACTGCTGACGCTGTCAAACATTGTGTCCCTACAAGAGCAAGCTACGCATAGTTCACCGTGAATACATCTAAAACGCTGATCACACTTTATTTTCGATTTAAATTTTAGCCACTTTGATCACTTTACTTCACACTTTAGTTTGTTTTTATTCACTCACTGCACTTTTCTGAGAAACTGACATTCGAACCCACGTCGGATCTTGCTTTATACAGCCCTACAAATGGGACTCATAGAAAAAATACTGCGAATGAACTTCAGTGATCCACAACACTCGAGATTATTCTGGAATGTTCCATAATTATCTGGGATTTACCCGAATGTTCCAGACAATTCTCGAACATTGCACAACATTCCAAAATTTTCTGGGCTTTTTTGGAATGCGCTCGAGTACTCCCGAATATGCTGGACTGTTCTATAAATAACTAGAAAGCGGAACTTCCAGCGAATAAATCTCCTAAAGCACATCGCTCAGGAAAAAAATCTTCAGAACGTTTATTCAAAATATCGACGACCTCTGTGGCGCAGCGGTCGTGGCTCTGCCTACCATGCGAGAAGTCCTGGGATCGATTCCCGGCTTTGGGTAAAGAAGAAAAACCCAGGTTTTGGATGTTTATATGTGTGTGACATCACTATTTCTTGTTCCTACGACACAGGGTATCATAGTGTGGGGCCAGGAGCAATGTATGTGCCTGAATGTAGCTGTGTTTAAAGTTATTCACATTTATCTAGGATGTTTCCAAACGTTCCAGAGTTTTCCCGAACATTCCACAACATTCCAGAATGTTTCGCGATGTTCTGGAATTCTCTCGATTACTCTCGAATGTTCTGTACTGTTCTAAAACTTCTAGAGGACGTGACTTCCAGCCTTTATATCAGCTCGTTCTTCAGGTAAAAATGAGACCTCAGAATATTCCACAACATTCGAGAGTGTTCTGGTGTGTTCCACAAAGATCTGAGATATTCCCGGACGTTCCAGACTATTCTCGATTATTTTCACGACATTCCAGAACATTTCGGGATATTCTGGAATGCTCTCAAATACTCTCGAATATTCTGGACTGTTTAAGAAACTTCTACAGGCAAAATTTCCAGCCCTTAAATCTCTAAGAGGCACGCCCTTTTGGTAAAAACGGGAACCTTTAGAACATTCCACAACATTCGAGGGTGTTCTGGAATCTTATACAAAATCTGGAATGTTTCCAGTCCAGTAAATACCAAGTTTTATTGTTTTATCTTCAATGGCGGACTCCCTGTCATCTCCTATTTCAAACCCTTCAAGTCATTTCGTGAAAAAGGAAGCCTACGTTCTCCAAAGTCTAATCTTAAAGTGGTCCTAAAAAGGTTATTTTTTTTCGCTTTATGTAACGGAACTAAAAATGCCAAAAAATACACGTTACTTTTAAACCCCCTCTGACCCCTTGGCCCCCTTTGGTTTAACATCCACAACGAAAGTTTGAATGAATGAATGAAAATTTATTTCTTGAAACAAAGATTACTAAAATTATAATACATTACACGGCACATGGGTATGGTACCTAATAATCTTTTGTTACATGCTTTTTGAAGAAAACATAAGAAGGCTCTCCGTACTAGTAAAATACTGTGTTACGGCAGAGAAATAATATCTCTCTAAGTTTTTGCAGTAAGCTGGGACTATGAAAGTAGCCATACCTTATTGTTCCCTGTGTACGTTTTACTAAACAAGAGTAACTTAATATTAGGTATTAACACGTTCCCTGTCCCCATATAAAATGTAAGAACATACCCGTAAGTCCAAATTATTTCTTGCTATACATCTAGACACAGGTTATATACGTTTCCGAATATGTTGTTACAAATGGAAAAGTCATAGGTTTTCCCGGAAATTCGCGTGTGACTCCGTTTGGAGTCATGGACTTATCAATATAATAATGTGTGTATCCATGCGGAGTCATGGACGTATGGATCTAAAATTCTTTGCTTGCAAAGTTTATTTCATATACCCTCACGTTTTTTATCACTTGTTTGAATAAATTGAATAAAGGAGAGATTGCAGCCATGCAAAAGACTGATATCACCGTTCTAAAGTGGCATGATAAACGTGATGTGTTACTTCTTTCTACCTTGAAAGGAAAAGAAATGAAAATGAGTGGAGGGCGTAGACCACAACTCAAACCTGAAGTTGTATTAGAGTACAAAAAGGTAAAAAAGGAATTGACGTTTCAGACCAGTTGAGCAGCTACAATAACCCTTCTAGAAAAACCTTGGTATGGTACAAAAAAAATGCTTTAGACGTGATATCGATTGCCGTTATAAATTCTTACATTATATACAACGAAGTTAGAAAAAACACTGGTCAAAAAAAGCTGACAGTATTGTCTGCACATGAACAAATAATAAAACATCTTCTTACTATTACAAACGAAAGCAGACCCTCGACTTCTGCAAAAGCATCAGGAAGTAAACACAGTTTCGAAAAACTTGAAAAACCATAAGAACGATCGTCTTACAAGAAACGCTGTTCTGGTTGCTACAGTAAGCTGATTTCAGAAGGAAAAACATCAAAAACTGCGGGAGCAAAGGCTTCAAAAGTGACAACTTGGTGCCCAAAATGTAAAAAAGCTTTTTGTCGCCCATGTTACAATGTTTTTCATTGATTTATTTCATATTTAATAAAAACTGTCTAGATCAAACTGTTTTAATTTTTACTTCATACAAAAAAATTTTAAAATAAAATACAACGGATTTTTTACCCAATGTGTGCTTCAATTCCTACTTCACACGTCCGTGTAAAAAAATTTAAAGTAACTCACACGTCCAGTAAAATAACCTACATAGATTCTACCTGAAGTATGTGACTCCGTATGGAGTCACAGACGTCTCAGTCAAGACCATTTGTGACTCTTAACGGAGTCACTGGACTGTTAACGTGTTAAAAGGTGAATGTTGTCTGCATTAGGTTTTACTATACAAATAATAATGATATGTTATTGTGCTAATGACAATGAGAAAGATAAGCAGCATTTATTCGTTTTTATTTATGTATTTCTATGCAATATTAAGAATTTTTAACGCAATGAATGTGTTAATGTTATAATTACTATTAATATATTATACAATGTGAATAATACATTTATAATGGGTATGGTAATATATACATATGAATAATAGATTTATAATGAGTATGGTAATATAGATTACGATAGATATTTATAGGTGGATAGAATGTTGTCACACGATGGATTCCATAAACTGCTCCGTTTGGTTATAATCAATCGTCAACAGATATGTACTTGTCAAGCAATTTAGCACACACATAAGAGGTATATACCATCCTTGATTGTAGCAATATTTTGACACATATTGTTGTAGAGTGACGGTTCGCGATAGTATGGAAAGGATTGTGCAAACCTAGTACGACACCAAGTCACTTCGTAAACAAGATCTTTCCGTCGTTTATCATTTGTATCACGACCAGGTAATATATGTTGTTTGGTTATTAATGCCTTGATGTATAACTGTCGGACAGTTAGCACTGCAAATTCCTTGTATAACTCCGTCGTAGGATAGAGGAAGTTTTTACAATTAATAACTTTTATGACAGCTCTTTGCGCTCTCTCTAGTTTCAACAGATTTGTCTTATCAGTCCCTCCCCATGGAGTAATTGCATAGGAAACTATTGATTGACACAGGCAGTAATAGATAGATTTTATTAGAGAAGAATCATTTATATGTCGGATTTTTTTGAAGATACACATTAGTTTTCTGACTCTACCGGTAAGAGCCTTTATTTGTTCTTTCCAGTTTAAATGTTGGTCAATGTATACACGCAGATATTTGATGCTAGAGCAGGCATTCAGGGAAAGACATGAGCAAGCAGTAGCGTTAATGCAGGAGTGAGCATTGACCACAAAGCTAGAGTCCGGTTGCCCGTTCGATCTCATACTGAATGCAATAAATCTATCTCTACTTCAAATTTCATCAAAATCGTTGGTGGTGGTTTATGGTTATAAAGCAGGGTAGCAGACAGACAGACAGAGTTACTTTCGCATTTACAATATTAGTTTGGATTTAGATTGGATTATTAAAAACTTGAACAATAACAAAATGTTTGTATTGTCTCCCTCCAACACATGCATAGTCGATATATCTCAAGCTGCGTTGAATTTACATCGCCCTATTTCCTGACCTGTTCGACATTAATTGTTTTCAAATAGACTGAGTGTATTTTAAAAAGAGAGATGTTACTAGTTTGAAGCTTCTGTCTGTCTGTCTGTGCGCACAAATGGGTGTAGGAGTTTTTATTCACTTACTTCGTAGTAGATTGCGAAGGTTCTTAGCTATATTTTATTGAAATCTGTTCAGTGGTTTAAAAGCTATAAGCTTAGCAAGGAAACAAGAGAACGAAATTTGAGACCCAAACCGTCTTACTAAGAACAGAAAATAATAGTTTGAACTCAAAACGTCAAATCCTCTAGCAGCATAATTTTCTGTAAAAAAGACCATTAAGGTTTTCTTAATATATCGGGGTAGGGGATCTTTAAATTTTTTATTTATAATTTTTACTAGATCAGCTTGTTCAACACGCCTAACAACATCCCTGCCTTGTTTTGATTGCAGGTAGGTACTACACAGGTATATACAAACACATACACAGGTAGTACCTGATATTATCAACAGTTTGATCAAGCTTTGGTCTCATGAAATATCCACGAATGGTGTTCGTGCTGACACTGACTACTTATCTGTTAGATCTCTGTCCTTGTTTGTAATTACTGGGCAGTTAGCCATCAAACATTTTCTTTAGCATTTTTCGACATCGAATGGTGGGCAGTCACTCAAGCTAGGCTTCACATACAGTACAGTACGGTAGCATTATGGTGAATAATCGGAAAATTGTGAGATCAACTCACGTTGCGAAAAAAACAGTCCAAAATAACGAAAAATGGAAAGGGACATCGTCGGGTTTTTGCATGAAGAGTTTTGCAGAATTTTGTGATAGAACGGACCTTCATGGATATAAGTATATTACTATGCAGGACCTCAATATTGTAGAAAGTTAAGTATCAAGTGCTTATGTACTTTAGAGCTAGCCAGCCTAAAAATAAAACGTTAAGACAAAACATTACATGGAACATTAGTGTTACATGCAATGTTTTGTTTGCTGAATGGTCTTCTAACTATTTATGTAACTTTCAATGTGCGGCCACCAACTTAAAGGACAAATTTAAAAGTGGATTTTTCTCTCTCACTTTGGTTGGGAGGTCATAATTTCTATAAATTATGAGATGTCGATACTTTTTCTCTACTAAACTTATAATGAAAAGTCTTAGACAAAAAATAAAATGGTTTATTTGATGACATGATATGACTAATTACAAAATGAATATAAATATATAACCTAACCTAACGTTAATATTGCCATACCTACCCTCAGCATCACAAATGTCGCAGCTTTTTGAAATTCTACTTTGTATACGATCGTTCTTCTTTGGCTCCCCGATGGCTTTTGTGTTAGGTATCATTGAAAAGGTAGTGATTTTAACTAAACAAATAACTCATACTATGTATCTCCATTTGATAAAATTTTGTTTGATTTATGAATTCAGAAATGTGTGATATTAGTAATGCTGAGTCTATGTAAAACACATCGCTATCTTTATGGCAAGACCCATTCTTACATTTAATAAAACAGACTTAACAAGCTAACAACAAAGCAACATATTGTTTTTTTGTTTAAACTAATTGTATATAAATAATGGTAAAGGAAAAGTATATTTTACCTATCCCAAAGAACGTCTAGCGCCCAAATCGCACTGCCGATAACAGGGTTCAATTATGGTAAAGACATTATGACATTTGTTTTGCAGATGTTTCTGGGCTGTAGCTGTGTTAGTGAGCATTGGATGCGCGGCATATTTTGTAATGTCTGCCTATTTTTGGTATGCAAGGAATCCGATTGTCACGGTGAGCCCATCATGAACTCTTAAGAATATCTATATATAACGAGCATGTATATATTATATTAATTACAAGTCTGAAGGAATTTCACCGTTAGCTACAACAGCCTGGGAAGGTATAAAAAAATAAACCCAGGTTTTGGAAGTTTCCATGTTTGTGTCGTCGTTGATGTTTCTGGTTCTCACGACAATATGTATCCTAGTGTGGGGCCAGAAGCAATGTAGGCGCCTGTACGTCAATGCTATGTTATGATATGTAACAGGGCATGCTGAAGAATTCGCTTATGAATCGCAAACCTGAGATGTGACGATGAGTTTTATTCAAGCATACATGATAATATTCGTGATAACTCATTTTGAATGCGTTAACTGAGACTAATAGAATCAAAACATTTACATGTGCAATAAAGCAGGTTTTCGGTAAAGACATTTCGCTTTTAGTCAATACCCTGTTTGGACACAGGCAATTTATTTTTTGCTTAAAAACTGTGCTTATTGGATTGCCGCCCCGCCGTAATCGACGCCCGTTCTCGTGGCCCGGCTGTAAATCAGCCCGTTTCTCTACGTAGCACGAAGGATCACTGAACATATTGACTGTTATATGCAGGTCATAGAGAGTACTCATGGTGCAATCTGGGATGTCCCGTTCCCAGCTGTAACAATTTGCAACGTCAATCTGGTTTCACTAAGCAAGTCCAAGAAATTTTCACAGACTGTGTGAGTATGATAAATCCCTTTGTTCGGCTTAAATTACTACTATTATATATCTGTTAAATCTTAATCTAGAAGTTTATATAAATGAACAGGAACAGCAAATATACTTTAAGAAAAAATATGGGAAATGTGGATTATTAATTTACTTCCATAACAAAAATTCCAAACTTGGTAAACTTAAGTTTTTTTCTCTCCTAAAAAAATATCAAAATGTCCTCCCCACTTCGGATACATGCTCGGCACCTCCTCCATTCATAGTTTTTCAAAGACTGATTTTGGCTTGTGTCGAATACCGCGTTAATTATTTACATTAAAATGTTGCGAGAGGTCATCATTGTAGCGTACGTGCAAGCGAGCTCTTTTGCCCGTCCCGATCTGGATCCCGGTCCGTCCCGTCCGAGTCAGATCTAGAGACCCTGCTGGTTAAGAATGGGGCCGCCCCTATCTATCCAGGCCAGGCAGTTGAGGAAGACATCGCATGAATAATTTCGTGCATCTCGTAAAAATGTGCAGGGTACTTCTCCTAATACCTGCAATAAAAGCTCCGGTAGATAGAAATAAAATTGCCAGAAGCCTTTCATTAAAAAAGTATGGGCTGATGAGATATCGGGTCATCATTCCAGCCCACACGGTGGCACAGATCCTACTGGTCAAAGCTGGGTCTACATCAAACGATCCAACATGCCGTATGGATCGGCTGGAGCGCGTTGGAGTAGCCCGTCAGGATCGCAAGAAATTGTGGCTTGATCCATGATTCACTACCCTGGATTGCGGACCTTGGAATCGCCGATTCAAAAAGGATCATTTGGTGGAAACCGCACCAAAACAACATAGCCGCTATAGGCCGCCAACACCTTCCCGCTGTTATTGAAAAACCCTTTACTTCGTGAATTCGTGATTATGTCTTAAAAAAAAATAACAATTAATTTCAAGAGCTTTGTTTGTTTTGTTTTTTTTTTGTTATGTGCCCCAGGAATTTACCAGACAACGTGACTTCCGACTACGTTTTTGAGGCCCTGCGCATTTCTCCTATGTTGTACTCCGGGGTCAAGGTCAACGATGAACAGCAAGAGCGGTTGGAAGTGCTGCAGAAGGTCATGGACCTAAACAACATCAGCGTCCATACTCTGTTTTCGGAGGTTAAAATATTCAATACTTAACTTGAGTGCCAGATTAGTTATTGAAATTGGGGCTGTTGAGATGAATTTATGGAGCTATGAATTTAACAGATAATGCTTTGGCTGGTTTAAAGAGAAAAAAGATATTAACATATGCAAATTTAATAGGGATTCAATAGAATCGTGATTTTACAGTACTTTTTGGTATTGATTTAACACAGTGACGGGAAATTTGTGAAGTTATCCCGTGTTCGGGACTTGATATTTACATACCTATACTTAGTTAACGACATTTTTTGCCTGTTCTCTACATTGTACCACTGTGGGAGAAGAAAAAGGGAGCGACGAAACTTACTCAGATTGATGTTTAGTTCGATCTTTTTTAAAAATCGGTTGTATTTGCTTATACGAATATTACAATATTAATTATTGTAAATAATATGCAGGAATAAATAATATTAAAAAATAACTACTAGTTGTGTGTTGTCTGTGATTATTTCTTACGTCAACATCACAGCTATCGCTAATTTTGGTAATTGTTGTAAGGCTCTTTGGTTGAAAGAGACTAGTCACCACGGCATATAGAATCCTCGTGTGTGTTTAGACATTAAAAGGTGTATTTTTTACACTAAATAATTTTGCTATTCACTATATTCTTATTATGCAGGGTAAAAAGAGATAGGAAGAATGAAATTTAACCAGATTTTAATTACATTATTATTTTACCTATACTTTAAATTAAACTAAAAGCATGCAATAGGTGCATTTCTCTTTTATTTATATAGGGCGAACGTTCCGCTGATAGGTCGGTTGATGCGACGGCCGTTACTTACTCGATGCCTGTTTAAACTTTACGTTGGCTTGCGAACGGATACAGTAGAACTGATCGATGATCGTGTAAATGTCCCTTAAGTGTGGTTCTACACTCTTTGGTTATTAATTTATCACAGACCCATAAATGATAGCCACGGCGTATCAACGCCATCTGTCACAGATTTCAGAAATATATTGTTTTGGGGTATTATTAAAAATTCAATGTTCTTTATTTACTAAATACAGCATACGCCGCATGCACTTATCTGAGTAACACCGTACGCTCTGCTCGTGATATTTAAAAAAAATACTAATGCTTGAAAGTGCAATAGCAAAATTACACAATTTTGAAGAAATCTGCAACAGATAAAGTGGTTTTTGTTTGATCTAAAAATAACAAATGAATAACTAAAAATCTTCACAAACAGTGCTAAAAAAGTCGTTAAGTTATTCAAAGAGTCGATAAGTGAACAGAACAACAAAATCAATGACCCATAACTGGTTCATCTCGGCTTCTAAATTGACGACAACGCGGATAACTTACTACGTATTTAAAGTGCTCACTCATCGAGCCTGTTAACGCAGTTGTAAAAAAAGACCTATTTGTATAGTAGTGACGAAAAAGCACAAGTTCGAATATCGCCCATGTCGAATTTTTTGTTTTTATTTTTCTCGAAACTATCGAAAGACACATTTTTTCTTACTTTTTTCCCTACAGTAAAAATAGTCTTTGAAAAAAGTCAATATGGATGATATGAATATTACATATAGAAGAACTGACTCTAATGACTCGAAGGTTTCAAGCTATAGGAGTTTGAAGAGCTTACCAGATATGACAACTACTTCAGTGGGTGACGGTGAGTTTTCTGAGTTAAAGCGAAAATGGAGCTAGAATTGGATGGAGCGCTCATAGAAATTGAATATACAATATTGATTTAGAATATTAAGTTGAAACAAGAATTAGTGAAATGACAGAAGGTAATACAGTTATACAAAAACTTGGTCATACAGGGAACTTGGCACCTGTAAAGAGTAGCATAAACAAGTCAAGTATCAGGAGAGAGGAAATCACTCAAACGTATGAGGACAAAACACACCAACAAAAAATTTAAGAATCGCAGAAACACACACAATTAACCCAGACAATAGAAATTGATACAAACAGAGATAGATCACCAAAAATTGAGAAAATAAAATTTCAAAGTCTTTTGAAATTGTGATATCTCTAGGTGTACATGACACAAACCCAGAGTCAAGACACAATTAAGCGCAGCTCTGAAACTTCTAAAGCATAATAATGTGATAGAACTGGGCATATATAATAGGGATAACTTGAATGAAAATAAATTAAATGACACGTTAAGTTTGATTTGTAAGTAATTCCCAAAATCTACCTTCATAGATGCCGAGGGCTTCAAAATGCACTTAAAACTTACGTGTAGAAAAAATGTATGCTGTTGTAGACCAATTAAATTACAACGAAATAATGAAACACAAAATGGGATAGACTGGATAACGCAGCTAAATCAAACAAAGCTAACACCCAAAGTAGTAGACATCAAAATAATAAAATACACAAACAGGGCACCATAATGTACTACTTTAAAAATATTCACAAAAATGTACCAACAAATATCCGAAACATGAAAACAAAAAAAAACAATAACTTAGCAAAGAAGGGTACGATACCCTTTAACTTCAAAGCGTGTAGTAAAAATGTTCTTCAAAAAACAGTACCCCATAAACATTCATTTATTATATATATGTGTATTGTTATATATATGTTATTATATATATGTTAAGTGTTGTTACTCTCTTTTGGAATTGAAATTTTGTATATAGTTCTTTAATTTCTATTTCCTTTTTGACTAGAATACAAGTACCTCCTCTTTTTTATTTCTTGAAAACGCTGTCGCCATTTCTTTTTTCGTGTCGCCAATTCTTCGATAAACTTGACACCTTGCAATTCAGTCTATCCAAAAAACATAAATGTTAGACAATTATCACGGGAGACGTAAATATCAATATTCTGAAAAATAACATCAACACCACAAAACTTATGGATATTATAATTAATTACCATATTTATGGTAATATTAAAAATGCACAGGGAAAGACTTTTACCGCTCGCATTATCAGATCACGACACGGCGCAAATGGTGAGCTTAACAATAAAATCAAAAGACGTGCGGTGGTACATTATAAAAAGAGACTTCAATGAAAACAATATAAGAAAGTTTTATAGGGCTGTATAATACGAGTCCGTCAAAGAAGTCTATAAGAAAACAGATGCAAAAACAGCATTAAAAAATTTTTAGCTTGTTCTATGAACTGTTTCCCAAAAACAGAACGCAAGATAAAAGCAAAAACAAAACGGCCCTGGATAAAAAAAGGATTAAATACATGCTGCAAAACGAAAAGATCTCTGCGCTGTAATTTTTATGTCAAAAAATTATAGCGCAGAGAAGCAAATATAGAAACTACACTAAACTATTTAAAAATGTATCTCACAATCGCATAGGAATCAAAATAGTAAAATTGTTTTGGAGAATAATAACATTTTTCGAGCTTCTTGGAAAATTATTAGAGATGCTGCTCCAAATAAAACAGATTATAAAAACATTGGAGCTATCAAAGATGACAATTATCTCATATTAACATATCCACTTGACATAGCCAATACATTTAATGATTATTTAATTAATTTAAGAAAGAAAAAAACGAAAACTAAATTGACCAAATCTTATTTAAATAACTATAAGAGCACAGGATCTAGTTTTTTCATTGCTCCAGTAATGGAACAAGACAAAGAAAATATTAGCGGGTCTCAAAAATACAGAAGCAACAAGTTACGATGACATAAAAAAAGATTATTAAGACGAATCATACAGCAAGTCACTTTGTACAGTCTTATGTCACTTAATTAACATTTGACGTTTGAGGCAGGACAATTCCCTGAACTTCAGAAATTATCAGTTGTGAAACTGCTCTGTATGAAATGAGATGCTGAGGAAGCCGGAAACTAGCGTCACACTCATTCCAATATTTTCAAAAATATTTAAAAAGCCAAGCAATATAGACTAAATGATTTGCGAAGCATAAAAAAAATACAAAAGAAAAATACGGTTTTAAAAAAGATAAATCCACTATTATAACCGCATTCAATCTTGTATTTAAAGTGCTGAAGAGCTAAGATCTTAAACATATTTCGTATATTCTATTTTTCGAAATAACGAAAACTTTTGATTTCGTCTCACATGATCAGTTGTTAGATAAACTAGAACAATATAGGCGTTAGGGGACCAGCACTTTAAGTTGCAAACCTTTATTCGTGATAGGAAAAAAAGTGTGCACATGAATATATTACAGAGCCATTGCATTGGTGTAGTCACTTCATTTGGTCGACCGCTGCGTTCGTCTTGGTAGCTCGTTCGACCTCTTTTAAACTCAGCGACCCAATATTTTATTGCTGTGAATGAAGGAGCACACTGTCCCAGAATAGAATCCAACTCAACTTTAATATTGGTTGGACTTAAACCTTTCAAATGAAAATATTGTATGACATAGCGATGACCAATTTTGTCCATGCTTGCAAAGTCACTCAGATCAATCTCGATTAATGGCTATGAAACAAAAAAAAAAGAAAGAAAGAAAAGTAGATTCTTCATTTTTCAAATTTACGCGCCAAAAGATACGAATCTTCGAATTAAAAAAAATAAAACAGCCAGTATCGCTATCTATGTGCCAGGTCGGTAACTTTTGGGACCACCTACGTACAACTATAGGGTTAGTAGCAGATTGGTTAAACATTTGTCTTAACACAAATTTAATGAATTTTAACAATGTCAGTAATATGAATATAAATTATAATAATCAAATAACACAATCTGAAAATAGTGTAACATTTCTTGGAATCGAAAAAATGCATTAGGGCAATCTTAGGAGTAAGACCTCTGGAGTCATGCAAGATGCTGTTCAAAAAATTAAATATACTAAATTTACCGAGTCTCTATCTCAATGTCTATTTTAATTTAATGTAATGTAATTTAATGTGGAATGTACTTATGGGCCTTGGAAGCCTAATAATAAACGATTATTTATTTACTATTATTATTATTTATTTATTTATGTATATTTGAGGTAGCAAAATTTGTAAGACAAAACATTAGTATATTTACAACGGCTAAACAACAGTTTCCAAGAAATACAAGAAATCCGGATGGATTGGTACTGGAACGAGATATAAAAAATATATATATACAATGAGCCTAAAAATATCAACGAATTGCCCAATGACTTCAAAAGTCTTCCGTTTATAATTTGTAAATGAAAATGATTTATGTGGCTACAACAGAATTTTTTTTATGCACTTTATTCACTGATTAGTATTTCCGGTTACATTGTGTGTGTGTGTTTGTGTGCCCTTGTTGGATACCTGTGCATAAATCTGACCCTACAATTATTTGCATGCCATATAAATGTGGCTGAATAAGGAACTAATATTATTGAAAACATCTGATATGTAAACCTAATGTCATAAGCAAATAAATGAATCTTGAATCTTAAAGATATATAAAAATATGCTTGGTACACGTCATTTCTTAAACTGATTTCTTGATCTACTATAAAAATAGATAATAATAGACAATGACAATATATGCCTTATTCACTTTCAAGGGCCTGCATGTTAATATAATATTAACAGCGAGTTCAGCCGAGTTAACTCCATGCACTCTTCTCATGTAAATAACCTTGGACATCATAGTATCCCTTTTACATAAAATAATTCGTAGTAAGAGCTCCGTTGTCTAGTGGGTTCATGCTTGCTTCTCAAGCAGTAATGAGATAAGTAATTTATCTGAATTACCTTATATGGACGTTCTAACTGTGACGGAAAACATCGCGAGGAAACCTTCAATAGCTGCGGCGATTGGCTAGCCCCCTGTCACGCAAAATGGAGTATTGAATTACGGGCTAAAAGTGTTCCTCTACCACACCGTATAGCATAAGGCATGACGGAAAGGTGTGTATGTATGTATGTACTTTTTATATGGTTTTTAAATTGCTCAAATGGCAATTTCAAAATCTCCAGAGGTTTCTTGTTGAAGTAGAGAAACCTTTTAAAGAATTGCTAACTTTCGTAAATCTAAACAGTCAAACTAGTCTGTGGTTATTTACAGCTAACTGAGCTGCAGACAATGGGCATAGTGGTATAGGCAGCGGCCACTAAAATACATATCGTGAGCTAGGGCACAAAATAAGAATTAAAATAGTGTATGACGCCAACACTAAGTTATAAGGACGAGATCGTCCACTTTGAATATGACCATATAACCCAAATTTTTGAATTTCTATAATCTCTATGGCCATTTTTTGTGGTTGGGATTTTGTCTTTTTATTTAAAATAAGATGCCTCATATCCCCTCAGGACGACTTCGTCAT
The DNA here is from genome assembly GCA_949825045.1 of Argyresthia goedartella. Lineage (NCBI taxonomy): Eukaryota > Metazoa > Arthropoda > Insecta > Lepidoptera > Argyresthiidae > Argyresthia > Argyresthia goedartella. Next base: position 12,745,186 of record OX463806.1, read on the forward strand.
TTTCTCAAACTTGACGCTTTCCAAACTTGTCTCATTTTTAACTCTGCTTTTTTTAGTTGCTCTCTTTATTAAACTTGGTACTTTCCTAAATCGTCTCATTTTCAACTCTTATTTTTTAAAACTAAGGCAGTGTTTGCGGGACACCTGTATATCGTGGAAGAGATTCCTTAAAGGGATAAGTTTAGCTTTGTACAGGTCAAATCAGTGTAATCATTGTTTTATGTATACAATAGAGTTTTGTTGTTTTATGTACAGCATATGACCGAGATATTTATATTCAGCCCCAAATAATTGCAACAATATTGTTTTTACCATCTACTCACAATCTTACATCGACGCTTATAATTAATTGAGTAGAAATCGTCTAATTGCAAAAGATGCCGAGTTTATAGTCAAGTAAAAAATATATCCACTATAGGTGCGCAGGGCCGTACAGGCCACGCGCCACCTATACTAATAGACGAGGAGTATGTCGTAACTGTAAATATATACTCGCACTAACTCATTTAAAAATACCCAGTCGATACAAACTTTCACCCCTCCCCCACACCCCCACCCTCACGCCCCTTTTTTCCGAGTTTTAATTATTTCGCCTTTTCCGCACAATTGGATCGGTAATTTCACTTTATTACAATAAAATTAAACAGAAATTACAATGACGATTAAAAACATCTTTATTATAACGAGATTGGTCATTGTTCTATCTATAGTAATTTCTTGGGGTTCCATACCAACTAACCTCCGAACAGAGCTCAGATTTATACATTTAATATCCTGGGTCCTGTTCAGCATGAAATGAATCAAGAAAAATTTACTCATTTCAGACGTGATAATTGTCTGTCTCTGGCTCAATATTATAGGATGGTTTGTTAAATTTTTAATATAGTTTAAATTAGACTTTATTTCACTATGACAATCATCAAGTTTCAAAACATTAAAAGTGAAACTCCCATGTTTCACTTTTAATGTTTTGAATATTGATTATTATTAAAATGATCCAAGTAATTAAACCAAATATAACATTTTTTTGTGAAAAACAATATTATAATGGACGTTTTGAATAATAACTACCTGGATAAACTTGCAATACATAAAATTATGTAAATATGAAATTTCATATTTACATAATTTTATGTATTGCAAGTTCAAATTGGAAACGGCCCTTATTCCGAGAAACCAATTGCATATATAAAATTGCTCATTTAAAGTATTAGGAGAAGTAAATATGAGTAATTTTGACTCCGGGTCCAAGAGCCATTCAAAGTAATATTTATGTGAAAACCATTTTATTTTTCTGATCACGGTTACCATAAATAAAAAAAAAAGTTCTCATTAACATAAACATTACATTAAAAATTCTATACTAGCGACCGAACCAAGCCTTGCAAGAGTATTAAGTAAAATAGTGGAAATATCTAAACATAAACTAAACATAATCTTCACTTAATCTAAGATAACCTTTAAAAATAAAAAAAATCATAAAAAAAGCCAAAGTGGTGAACATTTTATTATTTAATTTTGACATTTTTTTTACTTTGTATCACGAATTACGTCCTTTGATTTCCCTTTTTTTTTGAAAAATGGTTATGGCGGTCCGCATAATTTTACTGTCGAAGCAGTTTCTTCCAACTTCTTTTTTTAAAGTGCTCTAAAGTCGTCCTGAGCGCCCATATCGTTTGGGAGCCTTAGAAAATAACACACGCAGTGCTTTCCAGTCACAATGTCAAAGTGTTCGACCCCGATGGCTAAAAATGGTATTCTGGTATAGATCGGTTTGTAACAGAAGTCATTTTTGGCTACAATTGTATAACTCGCACGGCGCGCCATGTCGTAATTTTGTCGCTTGCCTAATTAACGATTAAGTGTTAGGACTTTAGTCAATAAAACTAAATAGCTTTCTTAACCATTAAGTGCATGGTTATAACTTATTTTCAAACAAATGGCGTAATAAAAACAATAATATTTAATAAAAATTCTATTGATTTACCACAGTGGTCCAATGTTGAGAAGAGGCAAAAAATTACATTTACTAATTATATGTAAAAATTTACAGTATTGTATAATAAACGAATTTTCATTTGATGTTTCTAGCAGTATAAGCCACAGAACTTAATCTACCAGCTAATTTATCTATGTGTGGTCCTCACTGCAATTAGCTTTCAATGGTTTTTCCAAGAAACTTCGTATCATTATCAATTCTAACGTCTCTACTTACACAAAATTTTACAGCACAACAAATACGCCGCCACAACTTTGAAGTCAAATCGTATGATTCACGTACGGAAATATCTGTCGATTGTAAATATAACATTTCGTACGAAATCTATCTGAGCTTTGCATGAACAATTTTAATGACAGCCAAAAACATACCTACTAAAATTTAATTAGTATAAATAATAATTTGTTTATTTAAGAAAATATGTGACATTGCAGTAAGAGATTCTTAACCCTAGAATACTAAGCATCGCCTCTGAGGCCGCGCTCACATATTTTTATCAACATTTTTTTTTTTTTGTAATAAGGCACTTGTCCCTCGAAAATTAGTCGTTACTGAGATATCAAGCATTGGATCGCCTGGAAGGCGATCATTAGTAGTAAATAGGTATATTTTTATGAATATATTTAATATTTTTGGGTATTTTTGCAAATTTAAGATTTTGTCCATATCGTTGGAAAACGTATATGTTGCCAAAATAATTTTGATTACTGTTAAGTTTAAATCTTAATTTGAGAATAAATTAATTTACTAAAAGCATTTTTGGGATTTAAATAAGAAAGGAAAAGTAAAACTTTGGCGTCTCCAGATGGTAGATAACTAGGTGTACGTAACGATAACGATAACGTCATGACGGCATTTACTTAACTAGTTTTCTGTTGAGTTTAGTTTGTTACACCTTAAGTATTGACCCCATTGGCAGAATACATTTTGCCTGCCTTACATGAATTCATTTACCTGCAGATCAAACCGACAACCTGCAACTCGCTGATAGAACGATGTATGTGGAAGAATACCATACGTCCTTGTGCAACCCTCTTCCGGCCAGTGGTCACTAAGCTTAGCTTCTGTTGCGCATTCAACCTTTTCGCTACGCAGTTTGAGTTAGTATGTTAATGGCTCTGAGTATAATTCTAAGTTGTATAGAATGCTTCTGCCTTCTATGCAATGGCTAATACCATTAGGCAATTTATGAATTTAATATTATTATTAATTAAACTTCCGTTGACCCTGAAGCGCAAACTTGTCGACATGTGCATCCTACCCATCCTAACCTACGGCGCACAAACGTGGTCATTGACCGAACGTCAGAAGTCCAAACTCAAGGTGTGCCAACGAGCGATGGAGCGCAGTATTCTGGGTGTTATACGCACAGATCGCATCCGAAACACCACACTGCGCTCAAAAACTGGGATCGCGGATGTAGGAGTTCAGACTGCCAAGCTCAAGTGGACCTGGGCCGGACATGTCTGTAGAATGCACCCCGACAAATGGGCGAAAACAGCAACTGAATGGGTGCCCACAGACGGACACCGGCGTAGGGGAAGGCCCAGAAGGAGATGGAGGGACGACCTGGATAAGTTTCAGCCAGGGTGGGTCAGTACAGCTACTAATAGGGATGTGTGGACTCGAAATGGTGAGGCCTTTGCCCAGCAGTGGGACACCGTGGAGGCTACATAAAAAAAAAAAAAAAAAAAAAAAATTAATTAAATATTCATTAGGCTTAACCATGTTGTGAAAACCGGTTGACTAATTTACTTGGTTTCACCTGAAATCAAGTAAATTAGTTAACCCTTTCACCGAGTTAATTCTGTTTTATTATTAATCACCTAGTTACTTTGATATGTCGTTGTCCCGCGTGATATTTGTTTTTTTTTTCTCGTATCTTCATAAATTGTAATTTTCCTCAGTGTTGAACAGCAGGAGCCATGGTATCCAACTCATCCGCGTCGAGTGTCGTCTTGTGGCTACCAGACTGCTCTCACTGTCTTGCTACACATTAACCAGGACGATTATTACAGTTCCCTTGCAGCCTCGCTGGGTGTTCTGGTTAGTAAAACCACTGAACGTTATACAAGGATATTGATCCAACGTAATTTTATGTGTTACTGAGTGTAAGTACGAATGATCTATGGGCCATTTTGAAAATCAGAAACATGTGCTCGAGTTACAAAAAAAATACTTCTGTTTAAATGATTACCAAATTCAGTAAAAATTCACATCGAAAAAATGTACTATTTATTTTAGGCAAAAAATATAATGATCACCAAAATATTTTTTTCCCACCCAAAATGGATAAATGAACAACAAAAGTTGCAAAAAATATCAGGGCAAAATACTGCGGTAGCTTAGGTGAAGGGTAAAGGGGGTGAGCGAAGCGAAGCCCCCTTTATCCTTCGTGTTAGGTTGAACATGTAAGAACAACAAAAAATGCTTAAAACATAAACTTAAGAACACAAAACATAAATTACCCAAACTTTTACCCAACCACAATTTGGTGGACATTTATCCATTTTGGCAGTCATTTCGAAGTTATTGGTAGTAAAATAGGTGCATTTTTGGTAATCGTTTAAATACAAGCCTTTATTTTATAGACCACCTAGTTTATTAGTAGTTATCTAAATAGTTATACTGCTCAGTATAACTATTTGGATATATGCAGTGTAACTTAATGGAGGCGATTAATTTGGGTCGGATTCTTTAGTTATAGTCGTAAATCAACAATCAGAGTTTATGGGTATTTCTACGTTTTTACAAATTTTTATTCAAAATAAAAACATTTACATTAACAACCAGCAATTCAGAATTCAGATACAGTGTAATAGGTAAAAAATGTTCCTAGAAAAGGGTAAGGAGTTCAAATGTCAATGATAACTTATTAACTACTGGCTGGAATAAAAATTACGGAGTAGGATACTTATTATTGGTAAATGTCAATTGCGAATTGCTGCGAATTTTGAAAGGTAAATTCTAAATTCCAAATGTCTTTATTTATATTCCAATCGTCATTTTTGGCACTTCTCTAAATTGGACCACTGTGGGAGAGAAGGGCGTTGAAACTCCCACAGATTGATTTTTAGATCTCTTTTAAAAATTGCTTGTGCTTAACTAATACAAATTTTATAAGATCATTATATCATAATTAATAAGTAGGAATAAATAATTACCAAATTATTAATAGCAAGGTCTGTGTTGAGTTGAGTTGACCCCATATACCTGGTATACCTGGGTATACCTGGACCGACCTGAAGCTTCGAAGAAAAGCCCCACTTTGTCAAAAGAGGACGGGGTTTGGTTTAACGAACACCAATATTATAAAACTCGACGGTATAGTGATGGTCCGTTTTTCTGGAGATGCTCATCTAAAGACATGTGTGGCAAAAAGTACTGCACGGTTTCCCAAATCAAATGGGGTACTCATTTAAAAATAAATTTTTAGACATTCGTTGCTATTGCAGTTGACCCTTCATATCTTAGTCTGACGCTCTCGAGTAAATGCCGCTTGTATGGACAATTTGTTTAGCCCTAACGGCGCGTCTCTATACGGTTAGCTCAGATATGGTGGAGTTACTAAACAGGGTGTAAAGTTTCTTACATATTTAAATCGTGACGTGCTTGAGTTACTGCCGCATCAGGGGAGGCCAAGAGGGGGCTATAGGGCAGCTAGAAAATATCTGTCATTTGGATTGACCACTAGACGCTAGTTACTAGTTATTATTCTGTGCCACTAGCCCGAACCACAACCATCAACCCGCACCGAGCCAATCTTACTCGAATCTGGGTAATGGCCTGTGCAGCTTGGTAGGGAAATTAATGGGCTCCATTTAAATATATTATTTATTAAATCAACATAACATATTTATTTAACTTTTGACATCCTACAACAAAAAAATTAGTACTCATACTGCACTGCACCAGGGGTAAATTGTGGTGAATGAATAACAATTCCTGTAAATCAGGAGGCAACAAACGTTTTTGCTTGTGTTAATAAAAAGATAATGCCAGCTTTAGAAAAAAAAATACTGCATACACTGCTGTCTGCAGCACCCTGGTGCTAAAAGATAAATACTGGAAAACTTAGTTTATTTGTGTAGCATTAGCTGACCACCAAGTATAAGGATACATTACTGCCGTGGTCTAAAATGACTGTGTTGCTGGCGGCACTGTTGGTGGCCGAAAGCGCACCTCCAGGCCTAAACTGCGCGGTCAGCATTGCACCCTTCCCCCCTCTTTTTTTTCTAGGCTGTATTTTACTTCTGCAGCCAAATTAAAAATAAAATATTCTAGCACTTGACCATTTCTTAAACCAATCTCGACAATAATGGATTTTTCATAGCAAATTGCTGGTGGGTAAAACTTACCAGAAATGAATTTCCATACAACTTTTTGGGCGCCTATTAAAATAGCAAGCCCGACTTTGCTCAAAGAAGATTGTCAAAATAATGAACACATTATAAGCATTTTAGAGTAAATAATTTTAGGATCGTGGAAATACTTTAGGTGGAAAAAAATAATCTAGAATGGTTTTAGCAAAAGCAAATTTTTGTAACTTAATAAATATGTGGAATTTAATAATTAATTATTGCTGGGAGGCCTTATACTCTGAAATAATTTACATTATCCAATTTTACTGGACACCTGTATACCTACACAAAATAATTCAAGATCCCTCTTAGAGATGTAAATGAAACTGATGGATGTGAAATTAGCAAGATGACACGACTCTTGATTAGGCTTTGTGGTCGCAAGATTAAGGTCACCTAGTTTTGTCGACAATCCAACACAAATTGATTGGTGAATAATCAAATTCGCGGCATATTGACACGTAATCACGCTGATGATCACTAGGACACTGAGCTTCCTTCACTTTTTCCAACGGAAGTTAATTCAGTCGGAGCGAGACGCGGCCGCGCCGCATCAGAACTGTTCACCACGACGGCGTTAATTTCCAGTGATAGCGTCGCATCGTGGATTTAGAGTAGGGTAGGTAAATAAAAATAAATTTCCAAAACGACCCCCAAAACAATTACGTTACGACACCCTTGCTGTTTATCTATTAGCAATCCTTTCGTACACAGGTCCTGGTGGACAACGCATATAACTATCCGGATATGGACAGCCCAATGCAACTGGTCAATCCTTCAATAGAGATGTTCATAGCACTGACTCCTGAGCGCACTTATTCGACGCCTGGAGTACGAGCGTTTGATCCTCAGGAGAGGCCCTGTTACTTCAAGGACGAGGCAAGCCACTTACAACGTGTTCTTTTATTACTTGAAGACGCACAGCTCTTACGCCTTTTAGATTCAATCAACAAGCGAGTCTGACGTCCATCTTGAGATTCACCAGCACGCTTAAGGTGTACGCACGCTGTGCTTAGGCCCTTATTGCGGGCATATTCAGACGTTAGGCTTAGTCGATTACTTTCAAGAGTGCCTATTGGGTTCTTCTTTGTGAAGATTTCTGAAATGGCACTATCTAAAACTATTTTGTCTCTTTTGAGATAGTGAATTAGCAAGGTTTTTCGAATTTTATGATCCGTAACGTTTTGCTCCTAAATAAGCTTTCGTACCTACGAGACGACTCCAATCTAATTTCATGTAGTTTATACATGAAATTAGATTGGAGTCGTCTCGTTTGGGTTTCCAAATAAGGAGGTATTTTGAGTAGTTTTAAGGTTTCGTACCCAAGGGTGCTAAACGGGACCCTATTACTAAGCATTCGCTGTTTGTCCGTCTGTCCGTCAGCGGGCTCTAGCTGATGAGCTGAAATAGGTAAAGTTGTTGAAAAATAAAGGAGTGTAAAAGAGACGTGTTTTTTCGTGTTTACTTGTAGGATGTTATGGAGTCCGACTCGCGCTTGACCGGTTTTTATTTAATATGGTGTGCCAATCTTCCACTGTCATTGTGTCATAAATTATTTCCACGATTAAAATTATATCCGTAGCCATCTAGGACAACAGTTTTCTTACCACCTCGTTTTAGTATATTTCTAATGCTTTTATATGATATATTTTCCATTTTTTTTTCAGATGTCTTTGGTTTTATTTCGACAATATTCGTACCACAACTGTTTGCTATATCGCAAGGCTATGTCGTTACACAAATCCTGTGGTTGTTTGCCGTACTACCTATTTGACGAAGGTTTGTCTGAATAGCCCAATGTAGATTCAAAGTATTTCTTGGATGGTGTCATGTACATTTTGTAAGATATTAATTTAGATCTTATTTTACAGGCATCCACTTACACTATAGAGCCTGTAATTTCTCCGATATCGAGTGTCTGGAAGATAATCAAGGTATCGTAAAATGAAAATCTAAATAGTGTTTTGCTTTTAGCATCCACCCGATAATAAAATTATACTCGTGCAGCACCTTACCCATCACATAAGGGTAAAGCAGAAGATAAAAATAAAGTAAATATAAACTTTATTTCTTGTAGACTATTTCTAACCAAAATGCTTTTAAATAATTAGAGTATATAATTATTTAATAGTATTTAATTTTACCCAAAATTTTCCATTTCCGAATTATCGTCAAAAAAACGATAACAATAAAAGGGCAGATCTTCCCCCTCTCAACGATCACCTTTAGTACCCATTATGGTTTTTTAGAAGAAATCTTTTGTTAGAGATAAACTCGCCTTTGTACAGGTTATCTGTATGTCTGTTTTGTGTAGTACAATAAAGAAATTACGAATTAATCAGTCAAAGTCAATATTTCTTTATGGTTAGTATTTAATCGCACTTCAAAAATACTGATTTGCTCACCAAAAAAGGACAAAAAAAATCACTTTTATGTTTTCAATATTTTATGTGTACTTAATTTTATATTTTAAGTATGTTTTGTTGTTCGTACATGTTCAACCTAAAACGAAGGATAAAGGCTACCGCAGCATTTTGCCCTGTTATTTGCTGTGCAAATCAGTATTTTTGATGTGCAGTTTAATATTTCCATTTCGTATACGTATGCTGTAATAAAGAAATGTAAACAAAAAACTGTCATTTTCCAGTACAAAACGTATATTATGAATGTCAAAGTCAACGGTTTTGTTCTAAAAAATTAAAGTTGTTTGTATACATTTCTAGCCTCAAATTAAAAATCGCAGTATAGTAAACGTATTTTTTTTGCCTCTTCTCTACGTTGGACCACTGTGGGAGAATAGGCAAAATAAATTATTTTTAGATCTCTTAAAAATAGGTATGTCTTTAACATAAACAAATATTATAATATTATTATTAACCGAGTGAGCGTTTTCTTTTAAGCTTGAACAAAAATGTTGTCTATTCTGTTCTCGTCTAGGTCGCATTTCTCAACCGCTTCTCGTGAAATTTTGAGAGCTGGTTCGATAATTATATGAATTAATTTGTTGATTCAGTTTTTGAAAATATTCCAAAATGGCGGAGGTATGGGGTTTGAAAATGTAAAAAAAAAACATATCTCAGCCGTTTCAAAAACCAAACAGTAATGTCACTTGGCTCTGTCAGCTGCTGACCTCGTTAGTCCTTGGTGATTTTATTTTTGATGTATTTTTTTTTCATTGTACTACCTCAGACAAAAAACTTATTCGGACTTAAAAGTTGCTTATCAGTCCAGTCAATATTCAGTAAAGTTAATATAATTTGGATCCATACATACCCAGACGTTGATAACCATGGTGTCTCAAAAATAAATGCCATAGATCTGCTTGTGTTAGTATATTTGCGATGATAATTTTCAGCAGCCAGTAAAAAATATTCTTAGTATATTACCTGGTTTTGTACTAAAAAATTGCTGTCTTTTTACAAAACCGAGGAGGTTCTTCGAGTATAGCAACTAGTGAGGCATACCGGGAGAATGGTCTTTAAAAATGTAATATTTTATTGGTTGTCAAAAACTTTGTAGCACAAAGTTATTCCATTTTGAATTCTCCTTACAAAAGTGCTCTTTGTTCTTTATAGGGTACTCCTCACCTAATTTACAATTATTGTAATAGCTTTGGTTGCTTTAAAGTCGGTATGAACAATTTTACTATTTGGAATAGCTGATATTCAACATAGTAAAAATGTGGAGGGCGAATGGTTGCCCATGTCCGCAGGAAGTTTGCCCACTATAACCCTGCACGTGCTCCCGAGGTGGTGCTAACGAGCAAAAAAATTTTGACAGCTGTACCTGTCTGATAGACCTCACAGATACTACACAGAATTTCAAAGAAACCTATACTTTTAAAAAGCTCTTTCAAGAGCCCACAAGAGACATCGGACATTCAGTCAGAATTTGTCAATTAAATATTGAAGGCACCAACAAAGCTAAGTGCGACTACCTGCAAAAGCTGCTGGAAGACCTTAACATCCAGGAAACACACACCAGGGATGACCAGGACATCAGGCACAGAGGCGACATCACGGAATTCCCCTTGTGAAAGCTATTTAACATCCGTATTGGGGATGTTAAATCCGCGATGAATAATACCGTTATTACAACATATGTCAGATCCAACATGGAGAGAGTGAGCCTCATCCACCACGACTCAACAGAAAACAACTTTATTATTGCTATAAAGGTTAATGAATGATGTCACAGTTTGCAACATATACGAACCCTCACTGTCCCCGTGGCGCTCAAAAGGTCTACCAAATTTCAAACACCCTTGTATCTACACCGGCGATTTTAATGGCCATCATACAGATTGACGCTTTAATTAGATAGTAAGCAATTAATCAAATTTTGAACTGGTGAATGCAGAATCACAAAAAAATAAACATCTAAGCAGGTTTGGCTGCTTAGTGCTAGTCGGCTCTTAAAATACATGGCATAAATTTTACAATTTAAAGACATTGTGGTATCTACCAGTAAATCTACATTAAAATGGGCACAAACTATTATCTTTTTTCTGTTATTATTTAATTTAGTAATTACTTCCTCCATAAGTTTATCAAGATTAAAGGTATGGCAATTTCAATAGTGATTTAAATTGTCAAATAACTGCTCTAAAGTTGGTAATCCTTCAAACACATATTTTACAGAATAAGGGGGCCTATTTGTTTATACTTATAGATCAATTCAAGGAGCACGAGCTGAGGGACCCTGATGATACCCTGCTGGATTGCCTTCCGGACTGCGAACACTTTGATTACCCGCTGGAGGTGTCGATGGGGCTTCTTGCCGACGGCGCCCCCCAAGATGGCCTGGCCTTTTTGTGAGTATCTTTCCACAAAATGCGGCCGTGCGGGAGAGGATTATTTATTCTCATATAAACTAGCTGAACCGATAAAGTTACAATCAGGCTTTTGCGTATTTTTAATGTTTAAGCAGGGTATTCTAGTTGGAGGCTAGGCTGAGTATTTGAAAGATGAGTAACACCAAGAGTAAAGGGCATTCGTAGCACCAATCAACATAAAACGAAACTTACCACTCTAAAGTAAAAATACACAGATATAATCTGGACAGTTGATTTCAAATGGAGGAAGGTCATCTGGATCTCTCATCTCAATGGGGTGTCCCTCAATGATGGATATTGGGCCCATTTTTGTTTTTGGTGTGTAAATAAACGATCTTACCTTTTTTGTAAAAAAATATGTGATATAGTTTTGTTTGCTGATGATACTTCGCTAATTTTTAAGATTGACAGAACCAGAACAATTTTGACGATGTTAAAAAAGCAATCATGCTAGCTTTTAAGGTGATACAAAAAAATGGGGTTTTTTCGAATCCATTTACTCCAACATGAAGTCATCTACAGATTTGATTTTTGGGTTAACGTTTATTGAGTATTTGATTAAGATTTTCACTAAAGGGAAACGCGATTGGATGAAATTTTCTCGATAGAATTTAATTACGAAAACACCTCTAAATTGTTTTATTTTTTCCTGTAATTAAGAATTCCTATCTAACTTAATTGTTCAAAATGTAGATATCATGTATTCGCAAAATCTCCTTAAAAAACATTTTAACAAAATAGCGTAGTTTACTTTTAAACATTTTTTCTGTGGTTTAGCGCTACGTATTTTCTACGTATTATTTCGGGATTCCGTCTGGAGTAACGGGGACCTTTGCACGGACGAGGTAGCGTCTTAACAGGTTTAGTACCAATAATTTAGTGTTAAATTATAAGAAAAAACAAATGTGTAAAATTATCGCTACCCAATGTCAGATCCCACTTTAAGTATTTTAATTAATAACGAATCTAGATCCGAAATTGCAGTGTGGTTTTCACATATCGTCTATAGCTGGAAAATGGAGCTCTGCAGCTTTTGGTGTACGAAAAATTTGACAGTGTACTGATGAAGCCACTGCAAGATTAGTATATTTTACAGTAACTTTCACAACATTATGTCATATGGCATTCTGTTGTGGGGTAAAGCCGCAAACATATAATCGGAATTTGTCCTAAAGAAGAGAGCAATTCGTTCCATATAGGTAAAATGAAATCCAGAGGTGCTCTCCGGGAACGATTTAAGACCCACTTTCGGTGATTCGGATGACACGTTAAGCTGTGGGTCCCGGCTACTATCGCTACGTGGTATTGGTCGTAAAACCCCTCCTATTTAAATTTTACTCGTATCCGGGTAACGGCCTGTGCCCCTCGGTGTGTTGAAGCTGAATAAAACATAATTACACGCAACAATTCCATCGCCTCACTCAGATTTCGAACTTTACAATTTTTGACAGTATCCTGCCAAAATCGCAATGGCAGTTTTGTAGCGCACGCGCCAGGCCACGTGTCGGGTTTCAATGGGCTTCATTTATATAATGATGTCAATGGGGCTAACTTATTAATTTAATATTCCCTTGTTTAGCGAACTATGCTTTGCTGATTTCAGTAAGGACGTGAACTTGGCGAACCGTTCACTCATCAACGTGTTCTTCAATGATCTGGTTACAACAAGATATCGACGTGACGTCTACTTGAACTGGCAAAACCTTTTGGGTAAGGCAGGGCATGATACAATACATGGCCAACATTAAAAAAAGTTTGCATGAAGGGCTCTGAAACCGTATTATGGAAGGGATGGTATGGAGTGAAGTTTCGATTTTACATAGCAAATAGTTATATACAAAGTTATTGGTGCGGCTATTTTCATACTCCATGTACCTAACCAGGTGCATTTATAAGTTTGTATGTGGTTTACAAATAAATAAAAACCGGCCAAGTGCTAGCCGGACTCGCGTACGAAGGGTTCCGTACCATTGTCTATAAAAACGGCAAAAACATCAAGTCTGTCATCATGTTGTATGGGAGCCCCATTAAATATTTATTTAATTTTAATTTTATTATTTATCAAAAATATCACGTTTGCTGTATGGGAGTCCCCTTAAATATTTATTTTATTCTGTTTTTTTTTTGTATTTGTTGTTATAGCGGCAACAGAAATACATATCTATGAAAATTTCAACTGTCTAATGAGATACAGCCTGGTGACAGACGGACAGACAGACGAACCGACAGCGGGATTTTAGTAATAGGGTCCCGTTTTACCCTTTGCGTACGGAACCCTAAAAACTAGGCAATTATGGGTAGGTTTTCCTGTAATCTTTGGCATATGTTATATAATAACTTTTTCATAATTTTGGTATAAGTTTGGCATAAGTTTTTTATAACTCTGAGGGTGGTCCAAAAAATAAAGTTTTGAATGTTGGTGCTCCACCAGGCTCTTCTAGTTTCATATAGCCCCAGGTACCAATTTGCAAAATTTGAGCCATAACTAATAATATTTAGAGGTCGCGCAACTTAACACTTTTTTAATTTGGATTTATATGGAAACCGATATAACTTTGATGTACTTTTTATTTAAAGATAATCAGTTTGCATCTACATTTTACAAACACAATTGTTGGATTTGGAAGCCACAGGGATTTTTTTTCTGTGTAGATCTACCACACGGAGGAGATACTGCTTCTGTTGTTCGTTTTTTGTTATACTTGCATTGCATTTCTGGACTAATGCATTTCCACGCTTTACACATTTATTCACTACTTTCATTTGGCGAGGTTCCTCATTTATTTCGATGTAAACTTCATCGGTAGGCCATTTTGAGGGATCTTTAAACAATAATGGATTTTAGTCGGCCATTATTAATCAAGAATTAAAACCGAGTCGCGGTCCGTTGTGTAAAAAAATACTGTAAGGATAAGGCTAAGGATCAAAAGTGTTGCCATCAAGTCTCTTTAAAGCCTTTCGTTTAGGTGTTTTCTGCATATCCAACAGAGAAATGGTACATTCTCTGTTGGACTCGAGACTTGCTCTGGAATCGAACAAAGTAAGTCCAATCAGATGTTCTGAAAAATACCAAAGGTGGCGACGTATTTGCTTGCAATGCAGTGTTACTAACCCTCCTGTTCCTCCTCCTCTTCAGAAAGAGCGGGTACAACTACATATATATATCCATACAAGTGTGGGCCACTCCTGTAGTTTCAAAGATAAGGGGGAGAACATTAAAAAAAGTATTTTGAAAAAGTTTATGAAGAGCCATAGGTGGCCGGAAGTTTGAGTGGCACCGCAACGGCAGCTTGAGCTTGCATCCTCAGGCAGGATGCCCCAGCGTCGCATGGTGTCTCTGGTGCGCCCGACGCGTGATCCCAGCTGGTTCAAGGTTTTCCACAGCTGCCAGCCCAGGTTTTGTCCCAGAGGGAGTTGTACCTCAGGTTTTCCCCAATAAGGGCTTATGGGGCTTTGTGTGGATTGCTCCCAAAGCCTAACTAAGCCTTGCGGAGGCAGGCATCTCAGCGAGAGGATCTGTTGTGGCCAGGAAGCTTATTCTGGATTTAAGACGAGGTTTTGCTGGATCCTGACCAAGCAAAGGGTGGCAAGAGTCGTTGCATTGATTCCCCCTCTTGAACATGGAGGCCACCCCACGGTGAACAGGAGGCGAGGCTGTGCCAGCCAGGCGGTGCAACATATCCGTGTGGGTAGGCTTCAACAACAGTGATTAGGCGGCAGATCTCGTTTAGCGCCATGTCCACCTCCTTGGAGTGCGAGGAGTTGTTGCACACTGGGGTAGCATGCTCCGCCGCTGAGTAGCAGAGAGCCAAGGCAGTGGTCCTCAGCGTGTGCGGGTGGGCACCCCACACAACAGGTTGTTCCTCGAAAAAACTTTGAGCTTGCTCTTTTGGCAGTGACTTTTGAGCGATAGAGGGCGATCAAGCGTTACTCCCAGATACACCGGGGTGAAAGTATGTTCCAGCTTGTTGCCCTGCCAAGTGATGTTCAGCTTCATGTTGCGGTTGTTGAGGTGGAATGCGCAGATCTGGGTCTGTGCTGGTTTTGGTTGCATGTGGTTTTCCCTATAGTATACCGTGTCATCATCATGTCAAAGGTCATCTACAGGGTGTAGCAGAAAAGTATAGTCATATGTTAAGAGGTTGTCAGGGAGACTTCACTATGAAACCGATTTGATCAGAGCAACTTTATTTTTCACTTTTCCATACATTTTTACCCCGGTAGATCAGCAGATTTGCATGGAGAATTGAAATAAAAATTGCTCTGATCAAATCGGTTTCGTAGTGAAAGTTGTTCAGAATTATGTCCATAACAACCCCTTAAATATGACCACATCTTTCTGTTACACTCTGCATAGATTTATAATTTTTAAGGCATAATATACCTCGAGGTCTTGCAGCCTCATAATAAGAGGCTGTAAGAGACTACCGGGATAGTTTTCGGCGCGGGGTCCAATAAAAGTACGACGCGATACAAATCAGCACGAATATATTTATAAACACACAGAGAAATTAACCTAGACACGAATACAGGGGGATTCAAACGAAGCACTACAACACTGTCACTAAGAAAACCTACGAACGTCGCACGCTGAAGCTGGGGGAGTTGAACAGGCTCGCACGGGCAGAGCTTCCAGCGGCGTCGTCGAAGGTCTCGGTCGAACTGAACGGAATAAATGACAATAGTCGAAATATAAAGTTGCTGGGCCTACGCACACTACAGTAGTATTACAAAAACTTCACAATCGTTTTCTACTTAATGACTAAGTGCGCAGGCCTGCTCATAAAACTGCAATGCAGCTGTGCCCTCAAAGGCGCCGACACAAACCTCACCTCACAGTATGCCTTTTCGGCAAAAGGAAATAATACTAACACAGAAGATCAACAATAGTGGCGAAATATTTACAATAGAATCTTAATGCTAACAAATATAATGACTACGAGTTAAAGGATAATAAAACTATACAAACTTAAACTGCCGGTGGAGAATTCCAGAAAGTGTATTCGGCGACCAGATGTTTCACTACCTAACTCGTAATGACTGTGTTCCTTAACATTCCACCCCTTAGCAAGAGGGTTCCACCGATAGCTACATATGACCGTCGGTAGGTAACACAGCTAGTTTGACAACTCGCGACGCCAGCGGCGCCAGAACATGTCTGCCAGTGCGTTTGCTTTATTCCATAGGCGCCGCGAATCGACGTCTCCGGGGTTACACAGGGCCGGGCGTGTGTCGCCGGTGGCCGTACCCAGCAGTAGGTGGTTCGGTGTGAGCACCACAGGCTCCTCGTGGTCTGTTGTGGTGTAGGAAAGGGGCCGGCTGTTAATAACCAGCTCGGCTTCCAGTAGAAGAGTGTGCAGCACCTCCTCGCGCGGGGCTCGTTCCTTCAGAGTCACCCGCAGCGCATTCTTCACGGAGCGCACCAGGCGTTCCCAGCAGCCACCCATATGTGGGGCGGCCGGAGGGTTGAAACGCCACTCAATCCCTTTGGCGATAGCTTCGTCACGCACACGCTCATGTTCCATCTTCTTTAGCGCGGCGCGCAGCTCGCGGGCGGCACCGATAAAGTTCGTACCGCGGTCGCTCAGGATCACTGCAGGTTGCCCACGGCGCGCTATTAAGCGCCGCAAGGCCAGGATAGCGGAATCGGCACTCAATGATGCACCCAACTCCAAATGTACGGCGCGAGTAGCTAGGCAGGTGAACAATACACCCCACCGCTTTTCTCGACGCCTTACGATGCTCACTTCCATAGGGCCGTAATAATCGACTCCGCAGTTTACGAACGCACGGCGTGTGCTAGTGAGCCGAACAGACGGAAAATCTCCCATCTTCGGACATGTCGGGCATGCCTTTTACACGCTGCAGTATTGGCAGCGCGCAACGACAGCTTTAACCGTCGATCGCAGCCGCGTTATCCAATATCTCTCTCACAGCAAGTTGACCACCGTTTCGTGATTGGCGTGCAGCGCACGCGCATGGAAGTGCTGTATCAGCAGTCGAGCAACGTGACTGCTGCCATCCAGTAGCACTGGGTGTCTCTCGTCAAAGGACAACTCTTCTGCGGCCCCCAACCGCCCTCTGACACGAAGTAGCCCATCTTCAAATAAGATAGGGTCAAGACTTAGAAGGCGGCTAGACCGCGGTAGCGCGCGACCGGCATTCAGCGTACGCATTTCTTCACCGAAGGACTGCGCTTGGGCCTGTTTCAACAAGCACAACTCAGCCTGCTGTAGGTTCTCCACCGTCAGCGCCCCCGTCTGCTTCCGTCTGCATGCACCAATGAACGCCAGTGCGCGCGCAACAGCGCGTAGAGCCCGTGTCCACGTTGAGAAGCGCGTAGTGTCGACCAACGGCAGCTCTGCTTCTACCGTCGTTAGCGCCCTCTCTAAGAGCTCTGGATCCGTTGCGCTTTCCTCTTCACCCTCGCGTTCCGGCCATGGTACCTGTGGATTACAGAGGAATGGCGGGCTGGAGAGCCACATGCCTTTGTCGTTAGGCCAGGTCATTTTGGTCGCCTCGTCGGCGGGATTATCTTTCGAAGAAACCCAGCGCCAGTCGCTTCGTCGTGACAGGCTATCTATTTCAGCTAGGCGATGAGACACAAACTTTTGGTAATCTCTCGCATCGGAGTTTATCCAATTCAAAACGGTTTTCGAGTCAGTCCATAGATATTCATGTGCTATGGAGATGTGAATTTCCTTTTTCACCGTCTGCGCCAATCTACATGACAGTACCGCAGCCTGCAGCTCTAACCGCGGGATAGAAACTACTTTTAACGGCGTCACGCGTGCCTTTCCCAGTACCATACTGCAAACGCGTTCGCCTTGGCTGTTCTGCCCAACTAAATACGCGACAGCCGCGTATGCCTTGTCGCTGGCATCTCCAAATATGTGGAGCTCGACGTTGTCATTTGGTTGGATGTCATACCACCTGGGTATGACTAAATTTGATAGCAATTTTAAGTTACGCAGCCAACCAAACCACTTGTCAGCCTCGCCCTCCAGTATTTGTTCGTCCCATGCTACCCCGGAACCCCATATGCGTTGCATTATGATACGGGACTGAATCACACAGGGATAAATGAGACCAAGCTGATCAAAAATACTCATTATAAATTGAAGGAATTCCCTCTTACTGGGCCTGACTTTACTTTCCACTATAGGTGCTGGCAACTTTTTGAATGATAAGTCGAATTTAAAGTTGTCACTTTCCGGGCACCATATCATGCCTAATGTTCGCTCATCTCCGTTAGGCAACCTATTTAGCGTGACTTTGTTTGGCTCAACAGCTGGCAACATGGCCCTCAACTCGGGTGAATTCGTCACCCACCCCCTGATGTCGTAACCTCCGGCACCATGAATGCGCCCGACATCAGTAATAAGCTGTTGCGCCTCTTCTACAGTCTCTACACTGTCTAGATAGTCATCCATATAATGTTTGGACCGAATAGTGTTCACCGCGGCTGGGCAAGAGTCACTAAATTGGTTTGCATTTTTATTCAAAATAAAGATAGCGGAAGTAGGCGAGGATGTAGCACCAAATACTTCATGACAAATGAGTTCATGGTGTAAATATCAGGGTCTTTTGTTCTATTCAGACCACGCCATAAAAACAATTGTGCTCCTTGGTCCTCCTTCCTGACCCTAATTCTGAGAAACATATCGGCTATATCCGCTGTGAATGCTACCGGCCCAACTCTAAAGTTAATGAGCACGCCTAACAAAGAATTCAATAAGTCAGGCCCGCTTAAAAGATTGTCGTTAAGCGATGAATTTTCGTAGGAAGCGGCAGCGTCAAAGACCAGTCGTAACTTTCCAGGTTTGTTTGGGTTTGTCACACCGAAGTGAGGCAAATACCAAACAGGACTGGCTTCAAAACCCTTATCTACTTTCCGCGCATAGTTTTCACGGATAAGCCTGTCCATCTGGCTGCAATAGGTATTGGCGTACGACGGGTCTTTGTCTAACCGACGCTCTACACCGTGTAAACGCTTCAGTGCGTACTTATAATTATCGGGT
Source organism: Argyresthia goedartella (assembly GCA_949825045.1). Lineage (NCBI taxonomy): Eukaryota > Metazoa > Arthropoda > Insecta > Lepidoptera > Argyresthiidae > Argyresthia > Argyresthia goedartella. Next base: position 12,764,401 of record OX463806.1, read on the forward strand.
AGTTCCACGTTGTCACGTTTCCAAAGCAGGCCTACTTCCCACCCCCCGTGTACGGCGTGGCTGGTGGACTCGAGTATGTTCATCGCCCGTTCGGATTCGCTATTCCTACGTGAGAATTGACTAATACCTATGGCTTCTAGTTCGAACTGTTCCTTCACTAAAGCGTAAAGATCAGGCTGTGAAACTATCATGCAATTTGCGTGGCGTGTCATATTTGGAGCGTGTTTCGTAGCTAGGGGTCCATGCACGACCCATCCTAACTTAGTGAGTGAAGCGACTGGACGACCAGATTTACCTCGAGAGATCTCCTCAGCGACTATCAGCTCTCAGTTGTCCTGGCCCAACAGCAGCATAGGCTTCGCTCCCTCCATTGGACTGCAACCCAGGTCCCGTAAGTGCGCATTTTCATTAAGCACTTGTTTAGGCAATGTCTGAGAAGGCAAGTTAACATCACTTAATGTCCGCACTATTACATCGTGACACACACCGTTCGAACCCTTTATTTTCACTTTCACTTTACGCGATCGCTCGTCCGTTACAATATGTCCACGCGCTGTCACCAACCTAAGGGGTACTGTGGGTCCATCCATATCACTCGCTAATCTATCGTCCATAATTGACACCGACGCCCCGTCGTCGAGTAGCGCGTACGTGCGCTGCTCTTCAGCGTTACCCGACACTAAACAGACCGGAATAACTTTGAGCAACGCTCTAGCCCGACACTCCACAATGTTTCACATTGTCACTAAACCTGTGTCCGTGGTGGTTTGCGGCGACAATGGTGATGACACCTCAGCTCGATCAGCGTGCAGCAATACATGGTGCGGCCACTTACAATTAGTGCACCGCCGCGCACGACAAAACTTACGAGAATGAGACTTAACTAAACATCTAAAACACATTTTTTTGTCTTTGATAATAGCCCAACGCTCACACTTAGGTCTTTAAACTTATCACATTTGTCCAACTGATGGTCCTTATTGCACAACACACACACCGAACTTTCGTCCTTGACAGCTTCTACATGCGCATGGACCCGATGCGTTGTTTTGACCGGCGTAGTGTTTCGCCCGTCCCGCACACGACTCGCGCTCGGCGCAGGCGCACTGGCAAGGCTTTGTTGTGCCGTCGCGTAGTACGACGACTCGTGCGTGAGATCTGTTAAAAATTTCACCAACATTTGCAGATTTGGCGAAACTCTTAAATCTACCCCGATCTCGGTATCCATTCGCCTCGCAAAGCTGCCATATTGCGCCCGCTGATAGGGCGTAAGCTTTGCCAGCAACTCATTAACTATTTGGGGGTTGTTGATGTACCCCTCTGCACGCACAGCTTTCAACAACGCTACGCAATTTCGGACTGCGGCGGTAAAACTACGAAGCTCGCGACCACTTTCGCTGACGCGAGGAAGATTTTTCGCCTTTTTTAATGCGCAGTCCAGCAATAAACTTGGATGTCCAAATGAGTCTTCCAACGCGCGTATTACTTCACCTGGGTCACAAGCTGATCGCAGCAAGTCTTCTACTGCCACCTTTGCGTCCCCAACTAGCGCAACTCGTAGTCGCGCCACATTCTCGAACGGCTTAAACTCGTAAGCTGCCATCGAAGTTTCGTACGCCGTTTTGAACCCGAGCCAATCTGTAGGGTTCCCATCAAATTTGGGGATTTCGTACGCCTGCTTGGGCACAGGTCTAGGTCGAGTCATGCCGCTGATGGCTTCCCTCAACATATCAATACTTGTGCTGCGGCGGCGCTCCGTCGACGGCTCACGTGCGTGTGGTTCCTTAGGCGTGCATTGCGATGTTGTCACATGCGGTAGCGGTGGTGTCGGCGGCGCTGTTCTTGGTACAGGGACTGGCGACGGCGGCGGCGAAGCTCGTAACGATGGCCGCGGCGATGCGACCGGCGCCGGTGATTGTGCATTCTTCAACCACGCTTCCACTGAATATGCGGGTGTACCAGCGTGACGTAATTCATCGTCCTCTTCGCTTTCTGCATCTTCTGCCTCGATTTCCGCCATTTCAAGCTCCAACTTGCTCTGTATGACGCGCTCACGCGCACGCACCTTTTCCTCCGTTAACCTTTGAAGCTCGAGCTCCGCTTCAAACTGCGCTCTCTTCATCCGAGCTTCTCTGCTGAGCCTGCTAGCCCTCGACGTCTTACTTCCAGGCCGTGATGTTCCACGAACGGTCGGGATGCCATTACTATTCGTCGTCGAAGTGTTTAGGGCCTGAGGCTGTTCCGGGAGCGATATATCCTCTTGGTAGTTGCTACTGCTACCCGCCGTTGGTTCCACATCGTTTGAGTTTGACATGTTGTCTTCGTTCACCCTTCGCGACTTGCTCCTGGTCATAATATATCCGGCTGATTCCGACATACTATCCGGCTCGAAGGACCAAAATGTAAGAGACTACCGGGATAGTTTTCGGCGCGGGGTTCAATAAAAGTACGACGCGATACAAATCAGCTCGAATATATTTATAAACACACAGGGAACTTAACCTAGACACGAATACAGGGGGATTCAAACGAAGCACTACAACACTGTCACTAAGAAAACCTACGAACGTCGCACGCTGAAGCTGGGGGAGTTGAACGGGCTCGCACGGGCAGAGCTTCCAGCGGCGTCGTCGAAGGTCTCGGTCGAACTGAACGGAATAAATGACAATAGTCGAAATATAAAGTTGCTGGGCCTACGCACACTACAGTAGTATTACAAAAACTTCACAATCGTTTTCTACTTAATGACTAAGTGCGCAGGCCTGCTCATAAAACTGCAATGCAGCTGTGCCCTCAAAGGCGCCGACACAAACCTCACCTCACAGTATGCCTTTTCGGCAAAAGGAAATAATACTAACACAGAAGATCAACAATAGTGGCGAAATATTTACAATAGAATCTTAATGCTAACAAATATAATGACTACGAGCTAAAGGATAATAAAACTATACAAACTTAAACTGCCGGTGGAGAATTCCAGAAAGTGTATTCGGCGACCAGATGTTTCACTACCTAACTCGTAATGACTGTGTTCCTTAACAGAGGCAGACAGGTGATAAATAGCCTAAGGGCAAATCGAGCTGCAGATACATAAGATGCTAGTTGCTTAACCTTTGCTTACCTACTAAGTCGCTATTTGCTTAGTAAGTATCTAAGGCTCTTTTCAAATTCCAATGGACTGACTTGAACTATTGTTACACTTTATTTCTAGAATGTTTATAAATAAATTCATGTTTAATTATTAATATTAATCTAATTGTAGGTTTAACTAACCTACCTCTTTAGTCCTAAACTCTAGCGGTAAAGGTGTGTTTATATTTTCAATCTCTATATATTTATACATAGATTTTCAATCTCTGAATTTAGGTCATACTTTTTTCTCACTTCGGCCTTACTCTGTTCTAAATCTACTAACATAAATGCCGGTTTTGACCTATCTATTGAAATATTTGCAATACGTATTGGTAATTGTACGCTAAATACCTTATCTGTTCTACTTAAAATTAGATATGGACCTTGATACGATGGCGTTAAAGGTTTTTTTTTACCTTGTCGTTTCTTATAAATTCATGACTGCAATTGCTCAGCTCCGGATGCACGAACAGTGTACGTGAGTCTTTATTATTGCGTGTTTGTGGCCGCAATGTTGCGCAACTTATCCACATACGTGCAATCATCTAACTTATTACTATTGTTATACTCACCGTGAAATTCTCCGGGCAATCTCAAGTTTTTGCCAATGAGCATTTCCGCTGCACTGATGTTTGAGTCACTACGTCCAGCCGCACGTAGACCTAGCATTACCGTCGGTAGCTCCTCGATCCACGATGCGATAGATGAGATAAGCCTGGCAGTTATAGCTGCCTTGAGAGAACGATGCCATCGTTCTACCATGCCATCGCTCTGCGGGTGAAATGGTGTAGTCCGTATTCTCTCAACTCCTAAAAGCTACATTAACGAGTTAAATAACTCACTCTCTAGCTGTCTTCCTTGATCGCTCGTTATTTTTACAGGAATGCCATACCGGGAAATCCAGCATTCGTACAGTGCTTTCGCTACTGTGTCCGCTGCGGTGTCTGCAACTGGATACGCCTCTGGCCAACGCGTATAGCGATCTATCATAGTAATACGAGTCGTTGGAAGTGGTCCAATTATGTCCAGGTGCAGGTGCTCCAATTTATTGCTTACTTCAAAACCACGTAACCTGGAATTAGTATGCCTACTTACTTTTGACAATTGATACAAGTTTTTGCCCAAATAGTTATCTCTCTGTTCATACTTGGCCAAAAGTATCTTGTGGTCATCATTTTCCGCGTGGCTCGTATACCTTGATGACTAATATTATGTAGCGAATCAAATGCGCTTTTTCTAACCGATTAAGTCAAATAAGGTCTGTATGTATTCGGCGATATATCACAATAAATTAATTTGTTGCACATAGGTGTGTGTATTTTCTTAAATGATGAATGACTTTGTTTATTAATTAGCCATTGACTAAACTCGGTGTCATTATCCTGTTCGTCTGCAAGTGCCTCGTAGTCTATAGTGGACGGGCAAGTGATTCTACGCGAGACAGAGCATCTGCTACCGTGTTCAACTTTCCTTGTACGTGTCGTATATCGCTTGTGAATTCGCTGATATCCAACAATTGTCGGGTTCGCCTCGGTAACTCCTTATCACCGCCTATTTTTTTTAATGCATGCGTTAGTGGCATATAATCAGTAAAAATTGTAATCTCACGTCCTTCTACCATGTTCCTAAAGTAAACTATGGCGGCGTAAATAGCTAAAAGTTCCCTGTCATACGTGCTATATTTACTTTGCATCTCTGAAATCTTTTTAGAATAATAACCAAACGGTTGCTAGTCTTTACCTATTCTTTGTTGAAGTACTGCGCCTATGCAAGTATTTAATGCGTCAGTAAATAGCGCTAACTGTACATTTGGGGGTGTTGGGGGGGGTGGGGGGTGACCAAGCTCAGCATTGTAAGCAAGCCCAAATGGACTAGCCTAGTACTTTTCAGTATTGAAGCCTTTAGAGCCATCTTGGCAAGACACGTCCAGGAATTGGTTTATAACTATAGAACAAATTTAGGAGATTAGCTGGCCTTAAATTATACAATGCTTTGGTATGTCAGTGAAACTCATTGGTTTTGCTATCTCTGGAAATTGTCCTATACGGGTGATCATCTTGTATGATCTTAATTGAAGGTTGGTCATAACTAACAATGTTCCCCTTCGTTTCTAAACTTGTCACTATGTCGATTAACTGCCTATTACACAAATCTACTAAGAGCTTATTTTTATAAATAAAATCTGCATCTAAAATAGATTGTTTTACGTCTCAAACTATAAATGTCCATTTAAATGCATGTTTCAGTCCTAAATTTACCTGACTGTACCATAGATTCTAATTTCTGAATTATTTGCTGCATAAAGTTTATATTGGAAATTTACTGTTTTGCGATATTTTACATGACTTTTTGGTAAAACTGATACGTTTCCGCCTGTGTCAATGAGAAAATATATATTGTTCTTACGGTCGTTTATCTTCAGACGGTGGTTGCTGAGTGGTACGCCTCCCGCCTCCGGCTGTACCGCGTCTAGTTTCCCTGGTTACTGGAGTTGGTCCGTCGGATCCCAGGCGCATGGCTTTTCACATCTGGTAGACCTGCTTCGGTAACGTTAGTGAAATCTACACTGCCAGTTGGGTTGGTCCGGGTTCCGCGCTTGACTCCTGGACCTGGGCCTGGATCTGCTTCGATGTCCCTTTTGGTGTCCACGTCGATCCATTGTCAAATTTCTCATCATGTTGAACATCTCCGCAGTTGCCACATTTGCCCCAGGTAGTAACTTTAACTTCACTAAGTTCACTGCAGTGCAGGGTGGTGTTACAGGAAAAATATATTTTAAAAGGAAATCACAAATGAAAAAGGTTTATGTAAAATTGATATTTTTAAGTTAATTGAGTGTACCTTCTGCGGAATAGATATTTTTTTACACATTTTTTTAGACAATCCACCGCGGCGGCAATCAAGTAAAACGTATCTCTGTTTCGCTTCTGTTTCAAAATTATATTTTAGTGCAAATATTAAACAGAACTATATTTATAACAGCTAATAGCTTAAAGTGCAAATAGTAAAAGGTGACATCTGAAGTTTCTCAACGTGCTGTGAGTGTGTGTGTTGCAATCATAAAGAATATAATCTCAGTGCAACAAAATACGTCGCGCTAGTGCTAAAAAGGGAGGTGATAACTCCCATACACCCGTGAGCAGTAGCCCCAGCCCCAATGTCACTGTGAGAAAAAAGCCAAACTCTGCAGTCTCGACACCAAATCCACCCATTGACCCACCATCGCCAACTCCGTCTGAAAATGGTCTGCAGCTTCTTACTGAAGAAATTCGTCTAATGCGGCAGGAGAAGTCTGAAATGCAATATCTTCTAAGCAAACGACTAGATGATATATCGGAAAGATTCTCGGAATATGATGTTAGACTCAAAGAACTGGAGACATAAGAAGACGAAAATAGGGTGCTGAGATCAACAGTAAGCCGCCTGCAAGAGCAGTTAAACACTCAGTTGCAAGGCTCCCTGCGGAACGAACTAGAGGTTCTAGGGCTTTCGGAAGAACCAAATGAAAATCCGTACCATTCGGTGCTAACAACTGCACAAGTTATGGGAGTGGAATTAACTGAAGCCGACTTGGACTATGATACACGCGTTGGACCGAAACATCGAAAAGATGAAGCGAACCCCCGGCAGCCACAACGACCGCTATTAATAGCCTTCACTCGTAAAATGAAACGTGACGAGTTCCTCAAGCAGGCAAAGACCCGCCGGTCGCTAACCAGCAAGGACGTGGTGAGAAATGGTCCTACGGACAGAATTTACATAAACGAGCGCTTAACTAGTGAAAATCGAAGGTTGTTTCGGAGTGTCAGAATTATGGCTAAAGACCATGACTTTAAATATTGCTGGGTCCGCAACAGCTCTATCTACTTCAGGAAACGGGAAAGGCGAGACGGTAGTCCACACGCACACGCTATCAAATCTGAGGAAGACCGGCTGCGACTGATCGGTCCCGGCAGCAAATCGTCGTAAATGGTGTACTTTATAGAGTTGCATAATCTGGAACGCTTTTATAGTAACTTTAAGTCTAATTAAGTCATGCTTAATGTCATCTACATCATCCATACATATAAACACACAAAACTTACATAAGGTAATATACTTACCATCATGCTGTCTTGTCAGCGACTCATGTTTGGCTTTTCCTGGTCTGATTGATCTTTATCTTATTTTCCATAAAATTTTCGGTAGTGCTTCAGATGATACTCATGCGTCGAATTACCTTTGCTCTTTAGCTGAAAATGGACTTTTAAGTGCTATTGACAAATCCACTCATGGTAAAACGTGCTTAGATCACATTCATGTTCCTGTGGGAATCCGGGTTGAATCAATTATAACCCACACAGACCTAACGGATCATAGCATGACTATGGCTGGAGTTGATTTTAAAGTTCCCATTAAGAATAAACCCACTAGAACTCAACTGAAAATTAATTACGAATCCCTCATCAAAGAGTTGGAAAATAATGACTGGTCACGTGTCACAACTGAAACTTGTCTAAGACACACTTGTTTACAGACCTTCTTTCTGGAGCAGTTTTCAGCAACTTCCGAATCGTTAAGATAAATCGTTCTAGGTACACTCTCCAGCCTTGGATGACCCCTGGCCTTATCAGATGCTTTAAGCATAGAGATAGATTGCACGCAGATCATCGCAAATTCCCAGAAGATGAGACTAAAAAAATTGTTTACACCAGGTATATAAATTTCTATATAGATCTACTAAGAAAACTCAAAGCTGAGCACAATGGCAATGAACTTTATCAAAATAAAAACTCCCCGAAAAAGTTATGGCCTACGGTTAAACGCGTGACCAACTTAGAAGTAAAAAAACAGTAGTAGACGCTCTTACAGCCACAAAGCAAACAGCTGCTGAATCCTTAGCCTATTGCAACGATTACTTCTCTTCAATTGGGGAAACTCTTGCAAATGCTACACTGACAGAAATAGGAGCGTCTCAACGATCACTTGCAGCTAAGGTCAATCCTGGTAACTCAATTTCGGTCAATTCATTTTTTATTAGGCCAACTGATCCTCGAGAAGTAGAAAATCTTATACATAAACTGGATGCTAACAGTTCCCCTGGCTTGGATGGAATAACAAATAAGATACTCAAAGCAGCCAATCATAACTTGTCGGTGCCAGTAGCTGCAATTTTTAACCTCAGTATCTCAATAGGTTGCTTCCCGGATGCATGGAAAACCGCGGCCGTCATTCTAATACACAAAGGTGGTACTACGGATGAACCTGAATACTACAGGCCTATTTCTCTGCTTGGGGTCTTTTCAAAGCTGTTAGAACGGATAGTCAATAGGCGGCTTACTGATTTCCTGGACTCAAATAATCTTTTATCAATTTGCCAGTTTGGTTTTCGCCAAAGAAAATCCACAGAGGATGCAGTGGGCCGTCTAACGGATACTGTAGTTTCCCATCTTAATGCGGGTCGAGCCTGTGTCGGAGTCTTTATTGATCTTGCAAAGGCATTCGACACTGTCTCGATCCCTATCCTTCTAAGAAAGTTGGAATTTTTTGGCATACGCGGGACTGCACTAGACTGGTTCACCTCCTACCTAAAAAACAGGAATCAATGTGTCAAAATAGGAAACTGTACTGTAAGTACCGTAAAACCTGTGTCTTTCGGTGTCCCTCAGGGCAGCGTATTGGGGCCAACTTTATTTAATATGCACATTAACGACTTAACCTCGATCCCCTTGCAAAACTCTGACATAATTAGTTACGCTGATGACACAGCAGTAATTTTTCATGGGATCACATGGCGCGAAGCACAAAACAATGCGGTAAAAGGCTTAGGGTCGATTGCAATATGGCTAAAAGAAAATTTGCTCACTCTCAATATATCAAAGACACAGTGTTTACTCTTCCATAAAACAGCCGCGTCGGCCCCTCCGTCGCAGCTTAATATTAGATTTCACACCAGCTCTTGCATAGAAGCCTGTGACGCTAACACAGACGAATGTGCGTGCCGGCGGGTGAGTAAAGTGAACTTGCTCAAATATATGGGAGTAACTATTGATAATAAGCTCTCCTTTAAAGGCCATATCTCGGTTGTGTCTAGTCGCACACGCAAACTAATATACACAATGAGGCTGCTTCGAGAAGCTACTAATGACGGTTCTTTGCTGAGACTGGTCTACATGGCACTCTGTCAATCGATCCTTAATTATTGTATACTGGCCTGGGGGGTGCTAACAAAAGTACCCTTATCACTCTCGAAAGAGCTCAGAGATCTGTTCTCAAAGTGGCCCTCGGAAAGCCTCATCGCTACCCTACAGCATCTCTGTTTAATGACACGCAAGTGCTAAGTGTTCGAAGACTTTTTATGTTAAGAGCAGCGAATGTGACGCATAGAGTGCTCATCAACTCACCTGCCTACAGTAACATTCTAAACAAAAGAGTTTTTAGATTGCCTGTATCAACCGTTTCCACAGTATTCGCTAAGAGATTTCGATCGTTTCTGTTCCCGTATATATATGAGAAATTAAACAAAATTAATAATATTGCAACCTTAACACGTTGACGGGCAGTACTGCCTCCTCTGTTTATTGCGCCGTGACAGTACATACATTGCCTATAGGCGTACTGTCATTTAAGCAAGTAGTGAGTATAGTATAATAGACAGTACGCCTTCAGGCGTTAAGACTAAAATTAAAATAAAAAGATTTTGTTTGCATATAAATCACACTATTTATTCAAAATTAATATGAGATAATTAACTCATTTGGAAGAAAAAACGTTGTTTTACAACTAAATCACAATGAAATGAGTTATTTTAATGAAATTAACTTATCTGAACATAATTATAGACTAAAAATTCGCTTATTTAATTTTTATTTTCAATAAAAAGCTTAGCTTTCCTGTCAAAAAATCATCAAACTTACAATAATAGTTAACTTGTACTATAGAAACTTTGTTATTATCACAATCAACTAGCATACTAAATACTTTAATCATTACTTAATTTTTAAGAGATCTTTCCAACGATGAGAGAACTATATTTTTATGCAGTCGCAATTAAGCTTTCGTGATATATTTAGAAACACGAAGGACAAAGTGGGGGTTGGTCTGGACAGTCTTTGCATCGGTAGCTCGTTTCTTTGCGAAGTTTTTTTTTTGCTACATAGCTAAATATATAGCTTTGCTTTTTAAACTTTAAAAGAGCAAACTTCTTAGTGGTACCTGGGCGCCCCGGCAGTTCTTACGCCCACTGTCCAAATGATTCTGGTGGACGAGGTGGAAGAGGAAGAGGAGCCGAGCCTCCTGGAGAGGTGCTGGAACGAAAACGCCTGTTATCGTTTACATTTCCATGGTACCAATGAACGCCAGTGCTCGCGCAACAGCGCGTAGAGCCCGTGTCCACGTTGAGAAGCGCGTAGTTTCGACCAACGGCAGCTCTGCTTCTACCGTCGTTAGCGCCCTCTCTAAGAGCTCTGGATCCGGGGCGCTTTCCTCTTCACCCTCGCGTTCCGGCCATGGTACCTGTGGATTACAGAGGAATGGCGGGTCGGAGAGCCACATGCCTTTGTCGTTAGGCCAGGTCATTTTGGTCGCCTCGTCGGCGGGATTATCTTTCGAAGAATCCCAGCGCCAGTCGCTTCGTCGTGACAGGCTATCTATTTCAGCTAGGCGATGAGACACAAACTTTTGGTAATCTCTTGCATCGGAGTTTATCCAATTCAAAACGGTTTTCGAGTCAGTCCATAGATATTCACGTGCTATGGAGATGTGAATTTCCTTTTTCACCGTCTGCGCCAATCTACATGACAGTACCGCAGCCTGCAGCTCTAACCGCGGGATAGAAACTACTTTTAATGGCGTCACGCGTGCCTTTCCCAGTACCATACTGCAAACGCGTTCGCCTTGGCTGTTCTGCCCAACTAAATACGCGACAGCCGCGTATGCCTTGTCGCTGGCATCTCCAAATATGTGGAGCTCGACGTTGTCATTTGGTTGGATTTCATACCACCTGGGTATGACTAAATTTGATAGCAATTTTAAGTTACGCAGCCAACCAAACCACTTGTCAGCCTCGCCCTCCAGTATTTGTTCGTCCCATGCTACCCCGGAACCCCATATGCGTTGCATTATGATACGGGACTGAATCACACAGGGATAAATGAGACCAAGCTGATCAAAAATACTCATTATAAATCGAAGGAATTCCCTCTTACTGGGCCTGACTTTACTTTCCACTATAGGTGCTGGCAACTTTTTGAATGATAAGTCGAATTTAAAGTTGTCACTTTCCGGGCACCATATCATGCCTAATGTTCGCTCATCTCCGTTAGGCAACCTATTTAGCGTGACTTTGTTTGGCTCAACAGCTGGCAACATGGCCCTCAACTCGGGTGAATTCGTCACCCACCCCCTGATGTCGAAACCTCCGGCGCCATGAATGCGCCCGACATCAGTAATAAGCTGTTGCGCCTCTTCTACAGTCTCTACACTGTCTAGATAGTCATCCATATAATGTTTGGACCGAATAGTGTTCACCGCGGCTGGGCAATAGTCACTAAATTGGTTTGCATCGTCGTACGCCAATACCTAATTGGCGTACGACGGATCTTTGTCTAACCGACGCTCTACACCGTGTAAACGCTTCAGTGCGTATTGTAACGGCACAAAGGCTAAGGTCGAGCCACCGCTATCAGTAGCTATGATCGTCTATTCTATCTACCCCAAAAAGAGATGTCCCGATTCAGCTGTAAGATTTGTAAGTTAAGAATGATAAGTCTGAATTTCTCGTTCGTTGAGAAGTTTGTTAGGCGTACAATAGTCGAACGAAGTTTGGTTCAGGAAGTTACAGTTTCAAGTTAGACAGAGAAAGCATATATGTCCGCGAGCCGGTAATTCGCATCAGTCAGCGGTGTATTGCGCCAGATCAATCGTTGTTATATTTTATGTGTGATGGTACCATTTGGTTTTTGAATATATGGGCGCTTGGAACTTCTTTTAGTGGTCGACCACAGATTATAATATTTGTTTGTGTTATCGTATAGATATCCGTCGTAGTTTTACGACGTGAGTACTCAATGATATTTCATGTGCTCGCTAGTAGCGGCTTGTGGTGGTTCCAATTATATATTTGGTTCACGGCAATAACGATCCGAAAAGACCGGTTTACACAATTGCGATTTGATTTTACGAAATGGGTTCTGAACTAGCGGTTACCTCAAAAGGTCCGTAACGTTTTGAAACCTTCAACTCTGCGCAATTTGAGCTGGATGTTATCGAAACGTAGGCATTATTGCTTTAGGAGATCTAACCCACACCATAGCGAAGTGCATAGTTCGATAAATACCGAACTATGAATTCCACTAGCCACAGCACTTCCTCGACTGAGCCAAATCATATATACCGACTCAGCCTACACATTAGACCTCCAGCGAAATTTACATTTAATTTAAAGATGCAACTTGAATCCAACCTGACCCAAGGCAATGCAAACCACCTACCCGGACCTAAACAATGAACTTTAGACTGTAAATTGATCTCTTCGCGCGTCCCCGACAACACTCAAATGTCAAAATATCAACAGGATATGTTATCTGTGTTGACACCGGTTTAACTTTGTTCTGAATTTGTTATTTCCATCCGCGGAACCTCATCGATCAAACAGTCTCCCTATGCCCTGCCAACCTAGGTTTAGCCGCAACTAAACTCCTGTCTAGCCTAGTCTAAAAACCTAGTGTTATACCACGTCCATTATCGACACCACTCGAAAATGGTTGAGTTTGATTTGAATGTGCTTGTATGTTTAATGACTGTGTGTGTGGGAATTTCAAAACTCGCTACTCGAAAGGAATGAGGAGAGGATTAGCCCGCGAATATCCTAAGAGCCAATCCAGGAACCCTATGGTGAAGGAAAAAGGAATTTAGGGTCGCTCCAAGCCCAGACTCAGACTCAGATCAGTTAACCTACAAGCTCTTATCTAACGACCCAAGGATAGTTTTGGAATTTAGGGTAGGTTGATATAAAGGATAGGAACCGAGGTATATCTCGGCACTTCAGACACTCACGAAAAACCACTGAAACTTCGCAATCACAATTTCGTATAGTTCTGACGCGTAACACGGCAGACAAAACTGTTTAGAACTCGTGAAAGACGACTGTCACAGTAGCTAGACGCTGAGACTGAATGCTCTCCCTTCCCCCGCCATCGAATTTATACACTCCACACGTCTGAAAGAAAAAAAAACAGCGTCCTTTGCGAACACGCTCTGCCCAAGCGAAGCTTCTTATCACTAACTACACAGGGTCTATTTTCAACCATGCCATGCAGATCCGCCGTTCTACAAATTGTGTGTACGCATATTCACTATGAACAACCGTAGGTTATCACTCAAATCATTTGGTACTGCCGATACACAGAATCTGTTGATCGCTGACCAATAAAAGCTTGTTGCGATTAATTAAGCATTCCCGACCGCTAGGCGCGCGAAGCAAAGACCACTAGAATGCTATTCATACTAGTCGTGTCAGACTCTCCATCTCATACCTCAATCGCAATTGTATATTTGCAATCAACATAATAGCTTTCTCCGTATCGTTCCATAATAACCTTTCATTATTTAGTTATTCATAATTTTATTTAGCGCGCAGCCAAATCGGCTCGGATCCTGAAAAAAACCTGACCTGTAACCTTCCTCGAACCATCCCACGCGTCGGCTCTGTTTTTTTGCTAACTTACCACTGAGCTACTCAAAAACCCCAAACGTTATATGAACCGATTCTCGTATTCAAAACAGCGCGGCGTTGGGCTAGCCCTCTGTCACGCAAAATGAAGTATCAAATGTACCGACTCTCGTGTACCATTACAGCCCCCTTCCAGACCTTGAGACACTGTTTATCTCAGTTAACATGGCGCAAGGATCTCATTACCACTATGATACCCATGCTTTGTCCATATCTACTCTATATGTACGGACATCTCAAATCATGTACACAGACCGATGAATCTGTCAATTATGTATATAATATTTACACAACTCGATTGAGTTCTCTCCTGTCTTATCTTATTTATCTATCTAACTATACAACCTCGCTTACCCGCAACTTATCCTAATTCGTATTACTATATATATACAAATTGTTTTTTTTTTGTTTTTTTTTTTGTTTTTGTTTCCAAACCATGCAAGATCCTTAAATCTACAAAGTAGTTACTCAAATTTACCCCAATAAAGTCCACGACTTAATGAACGTCAAACTTTTATGATCAGTTCTAATAATAACTTTTTCTCCCCGCAAATATATCTCAAATCGCTTTAAAGTGTATATAACTGCATACATTTCTTGTTCACTGATAGCCCATCTCGTTTGAGCTCCCTTAAATGCCTGCGAACAGAACCCTATACTTCGAACCTGGCCCGAATCATCTAATTGATAAACATAGCGCCCAATTCCTATAGTGCTGGCGTCACATTGAACATAATATGTTTTTCCCGCCAATGGCTGACTCAAAATTATACTTTCTAAGAATTGTTTTTTTATCTCGTCAAAAGCACTTTGCACCTGCGCACTCCAGACGAACTTGACTCCAGACCGTAATAAATTGTACAAGGGCTGTGTTAACGTTCCAAAATTTTTTATAAACCTCCTAAAGTAATTTATGAACCCCAAAAACGCCCTCAATTGCCTGACAGTTCTGGGTGACGGATATAATTTAAGTGTTTCAATTTTGTCCGGGTCCATTTGCAAACCTTGTGTAGACAAAATATGCCCCAATAACTTGACCTTTTTTTGTGCGAACTCGCATTTTTTTAGTTTGCATGTGAAGCCCGCGTCTTTCAATTTACTCAGAACCGTGTCCACTTGAGACAAATGCTGATCGAAATCACCCTCAGTTAAAATTGCCAAATCGTCAACAAAATTTAAACAATATGACCTAACCTCTGGCCCTAAAATTAAATCCATCGCCCTCGAAAATGAACCCACACTGGTTTTCAACCTTGTAAACATAACTTCTGCCTTGATATACAAAACCCGTGTATCGTTTAGATTCGTCTGATAATGGTATAGAAAAATACGCATCTTTGATATCAATAACCCCTATGTAGTTTATTCGGCATCCCGATTGCAATATCTCGCTCATTAAAGGTGTAGTTTCAACTTCCCCAACCATTCCCGTGTTTAATTGTCGTGAATCTAGCAGGATACGGACCTCTCCTGATTTCTTTAATGCACAAGTCAATGGACTGCTGAAATCCGTAGATTGCCTGCTAATAATACCTATCCGTTCCATTTCTTCCAATAGTTTTGTTACTTTATCGCGATATGCGAACGGTATGGGATAGCTTCGTTTTACGAAAGGCGTTTCATCTCTCATTTTTATCTCATGTATATATTTATTTGTCCGACCTACCCTATCGCTAAACAACTCTGCATGTTTATTTAACACCGGCAATAACTTTGTTTTGTGTTCAACAGGTATTGATGAATTATTCACATATTCCTCTATCATATTTCTACTGGTATCTTGGTTCTGTACTTCCATTGTACAACAGCAAGAATCCTGATTAGGACCAGTACCTAATGGTATTTCACACATCCGCCCGGCGCTTCGTATAATTAGCCTTTTATTACCCTCACACATTAAACTGGCTCGCGTCTGTTGTATAAAATCAAACCCCAAAATTAAATCTTTAGGCACCCTTGTTAATACTAGCATTGGAGTATCGATAACGCATTCACCTATTGTTAATGGTAACGTTACTAATTTATCAACCTTTTCCTTACTGACTCCAAATGCACCTGTGATTCTCAAACTTGGAATCGGTATTTCCGTCGGTTTTCCCAATTGCCTGCACACTTCTTCGTACACTCTGCGACTAATTACACTGATTTCGCTCCCCGAATCAATCAAACTCCTTACAACAATATTCCCAATACGCACATCTATCTCAGGTAATGTCAATGTACTACATAAATCGCGCCCACACTCAGTCGAATCGTCGTCTCTGAATATCGTATGTAAACGTCTGTCATTTCGATCTCTACGATTCGATCTAGATTTTTCATCTAAACACACGGCATATCCGTGCGCTTTATGCGCTAATAATTGAATAAATTCATTCACACCCACGTTCGAATCCAAATTACACAAATCATACAGTCTATGCTTTTTTTCAATTTGATCGGCTGTCCACCCGAAGCGTAATAAATATCTTAGCGCGAACGACCCGCGCGAGTCCACTAGTTTTTTGAATTCTGATTTATCGCATTATTCCTGTCACTTGAACTTTGCCCTGCCTCTGTATTATCTGAAACATCATTGCCCCTTTGGAACCCTATTGCCTTGAAACTAGCCTGAGGCTGTCTACCTCTACCGTGAAAATAACCGCGACCGCGCGTCCCAAATTCGTTTCGCGCCTTCGTTCCCGCGTTATAATTATCCCTACGACTCACCGCGTTATAACGTATCGTATTTACTCGCATAGCACGATAATGCCCACGCATGTAGCTATTCCGCCTTACGTTGTTCGTATTCATAGTCTCCGAACCATGCAACGCACTTAATCCCCTATCGACATTCCGTTCTAAATGCCGAAGGAACTCGACCGCATCTCGTATAGTCATTGGTTCCTTTCTAGCAAAAAACGCTACCTGAATATCACGCGGCAACTGTCTGAAAATCGTGTTGATTTTCTCCGTATCAGTAAACGGTATCGTAAGCTCATATATGCTATTCAATTGAGAGGCAAAGTATTCTTCCATACTTTGACCTTTCTTAGAATCAAACTTCGCAGTTAGGAATCTTTGCTTAATTAATTCCTGTTCATTATCACCCCAGAATACCTCTCTGAAATCTTTTTCAAAATCCGAATAGGTTCGCCATGAGTCTCTGTATATGCTCATTCGAACTTTTGCAATTCCTACCAAACTATCCGTTGCCCATATCAAAGCCCTAGAACTATCTCCCGAGACTTTAATATAAGCCTTTAAATCTCTTAAGAAAATCATCGGATTTTCCAAACTCCGCCCATCGAATGTCGGCAACTTCTGTGTCATTTTCACAATGCATGATTGACGTTTTTCTACCGATTGTTCAAACGTCTCTAGTTCCTGTCTGTCAGTCTGTCTGTCCGAAGTCCTACTAGTATTGCTTGCGCTAGAACCCCTTTCCAAACTGTCTAATCTATTCACTATTTCAGATAACAATTGCGTCACCTGTCCTGACGCCATTTCACTTGTTTGCAAAAGTGAATTGTCTCGTACTACCCGACTAACGTTTTTTCTAAGCCGGCCGGCCATTATTCCTGAACACTAAACCGCCGTAGCTCGTCACAAAACAATGCCCCTTTTTTTTGCTTATTTCTTATTTACAAAACTGAACTGTTTAAAATAGTTTCTACGTTGTGTTATTTTTAAAGTAACGCGTTAGACCTTGATTCTTTTAGAATATCTAGGTATCAGACTATCTAGGATATCCTTCGGTCTCGGCACCAGAAATCTGTAACGGCAGAAAGGCTAAGGTCGAGCCACCGCTATCAGTAGCTATGATCGTCTATTCTATCTACCCCAAAAAGAGATGTCACGATTCAGCTGTAAGATTTGTAAGTTAAGAATGATAAGTCTGAATTTCTCGTTCGTTGAGAAGTTCGTTAGGCGTACAATAGTCGAAAGAAGTTTGGTTCAGGAAGTTACAGTTTCAAGTTAGACAGAGAAAGCATATATGTCGGCGAGCCGGTAATTCGCATCAGTCAGCGGTGTATTGCGCCAGATCAATCGTTGTTATATTTTATGTGTGATGGTACCATTTGGTTTTTGAATATATGGGCGCTTGGAACTTCTTTTAGTGGTCGACCACAGATTAT
This sequence comes from Argyresthia goedartella, assembly GCA_949825045.1. NCBI lineage: Eukaryota > Metazoa > Arthropoda > Insecta > Lepidoptera > Argyresthiidae > Argyresthia > Argyresthia goedartella. The sequence continues at coordinate 12,782,362 of OX463806.1, forward strand.
AATATTTGTTTGTGTTATCGTATAGATATCCGTCGTAGTTTTACGACGTGAGTACTCAATGATATTTCATGTGCTCGCTAGTAGCGGCTTGTGGTGGTTCCAATTATATATTTGGTTCACGGCAATAACGATCCGAAAAGACCGGTTTACACAATTGCGATTTGATTTTACGAAATGGGTTCTGAACTAGCGGTTACCTCAAAAGGTCCGTAACGTTTTGAAACCTTCAACTCTGCGCAATTTGAGCTGGATGTTATCGAAACGTAGGCATTATTGCTTTAGGAGATCTAACCCACACCATAGCGAAGTGCATAGTTCGATAAATACCGAACTATGAATTCCACTAGCCGCAGCACTTCCTCGACTGAGCCAAATCATATATACCGACTCAGCCTACACATTAGACCTCCAGCGAAATTTACATTTAATTTAAAGATGCAACTTGAATCCAACCTGACCCAAGGCAATGCAAACCACCTACCCGGACCTAAACAATGAACTTTAGACTGTAAATTGATCTCTTCGCGCGTCCCCGACAACACTCAAATGTCAAAATATCAACAGGATATGTTATCTGTGTTGACACCGGTTTAACTTTGTTCTGAATTTGTTATTTCCATCCGCGGAACCTCATCGATCAAACAGTCTCCCTATGCCCTGCCAACCTAGGTTTAGCCGCAACTAAACTCCTGTCTAGCCTAGTCTAAAAACCTAGTGTTATACCACGTCCATTATCGACACCACTCGAAAATGGTTGAGTTTGATTTGAATGTGCTTGTATGTTTAATGACTGTGTGTGTGGGAATTTCAAAACTCGCTACTCGAAAGGAATGAGGAGAGGATTAGCCCGCGAATATCCTAAGAGCCAATCCAGGAACCCTATGGTGAAGGAAAAAGGAATTTAGGGTCGCTCCAAGCCCAGACTCAGACTCAGATCAGTTAACCTACAAGCTCTTATCTAACGACCCAAGGATAGTTTTGGAATTTAGGGTAGGTTGATATAAAGGATAGGAACCGAGGTATATCTCGGCACTTCAGACACTCACGAAAAACCACTGAAACTTCGCAATCACAATTTCGTATAGTTCTGACGCGTAACACGGCAGACAAAACTGTTTAGAACTCGTGAAAGACGACTGTCACAGTAGCTAGACGCTGAGACTGAATGCTCTCCCTTCCCCCGCCATCGAATTTATACACCCCACACGTCTGAAAGAAAAAAAAACAGCGTCCTTTGCGAACACGCTCTGCCCAAGCGAAGCTTCTTATCACTAACTACACAGGGTCTATTTTCAACCATGCCATGCAGATCCGCCGTTCTACAAATTGTGTGTACGCATATTCACTATGAACAACCGTAGGTTATCACTCAAATCATTTGGTACTGCCGATACACAGAATCTGTTGATCGCTGACCAATAAAAGCTTGTTGCGATTAATTAAGCATTCCCGACCGCTAGGCGCGCGAAGCAAAGACCACTAGAATGCTATTCATACTAGTCGTGTCAGACTCTCCATCTCATACCTCAATCGCAATTGTATATTTGCAATCAACATAATAGCTTTCTCCGTATCGTTCCATAATAACCTTTCATTATTTAGTTATTCATAATTTTATTTAGCGCGCAGCCAAATCGGCTCGGATCCCTACACATCTCGCAGGAATGCGACAAAAAAACCTGACCTGTAACCTTCCTCGAACCATCCCACGCGTCGGCTCTGTTTTTTTGCTAACTTACCACTGAGCTACTCAAAAACCCCAAACGTTATATGAACCGATTCTCGTATTCAAAACAGCGCGGCGTTGGGCTAGCCCTCTGTCACGCAAAATGAAGTATCAAATGTACCGACTCTCGTGTACCATTACAGTACTTATAATTATCGGGTAGTTCCACGTTGTCACGTTTCCAAAGCAGGCCTACTTCCCACCCCCCGTGTACGGCGTGGCTGGTGGACTCGAGTATGTTCATTGCCCGTTCGGATTCGCTATTCCTACGTGAGACTTGACTAATACCTATGGCTTCTAGTTCAAACTGTTCCTTCACTAAAGCGTAAAGATCAGGCTGTGAAACTATCATGCAATTTGCGTGGCGTGTCATATTTGGAGCGTGTTTCGTAGCTAGGGGTCCATGCACGACCCATCCTAACTTAGTGAGTGACTGGACGACCAGATTTACCTCGAGAGATCTCCTCGGCGACTATCAGCTCCCAGTTGTCCTGGCCCAACAGCAGCATAGGCTTCGCTCCCTCCATTGGACTGCAACCCAGGTCCCGTAAGTGCGCATTTTCATGAAGCACTTGTTTAGGCAATGTCTGAGAAGGCAAGTTAACATCACTTAATGTCCGCACTATTACATCGTGACACACACCGTTCGAACCCTTTATTGTCACTTTCACTTTACGCGATCGCTCGTCCGTTACAATATGTCCACGCGCTGTCACCAACCTAAGGGGTACTGTGGGTCCATCAATATCACTCGCGAATCTATCGTCCATAATTGACACCGACGCCCCGTCGTCGAGTAGCGCGTACGTGCGCTGCTCTTCAGCGTTACCCGACACTAAACAGACCGGAATAACTTTGAGCAACGCTCTAGCCCGACACTCCACAATGTTTCACACTGTCACTAAACCTGTGTCCGTGGTGGTTTGCGGCGACAATGGTGATGACACCTCAGCTCGATCAGCGTGCAGCAATACATGGTGCGGCCACTTACACTTAGTGCACCGCCGCGCACGACAAAACTTACGAGAATGAGACTTAACTAAACATCTAAAACACATTTTTTTGTCTTTGATAATAGCCCAACGCTCACACTTAGGTCTTTAAACTTATCACATTTGTCCAACTGATGGTCCTTATTGCACAACACACACACCGAACTTTCGTCCTTGACAGCTTCTACATGCGCATGGACCCGATGCGTTGTTTTGACCGGCGTAGTGTTTCGCCCGTCCCGCACACGACTCGCGCTCGGCGCAGGCGCACTGGCAAGGCTCTGTTGTGCCGTCGCGTAGTACGACGACTCGTGCGTGAGATCTGTTAAAAATTTCACCAACATTTGCAGATTTGGCGAAACTCTTAAATCTACCCCGATCTCGGTATCCATTCGCCTCGCAAAGCTGCCATATTGCGCCCGCTGATAGGGCGTAAGCTTTGCCAGCAACTCATTAACTATTTGGGGGTTGTTGATGTACCCCTCTGCACGCACAGCTTTCAACAACGCTACGCAATTTCGGACTGCGGCGGTAAAACTAAGAAGCTCGCGACCACTTTCGCTGACGCGAGGAAGATTTTTCACCTTTTATAATGCGCAGTCCAGCAATAAACTTGGATGTCCAAATGAGTCTTCCAACGCGCGTATTACTTCACCTGGGTCACAAGCTGATCGCAGCAAGTCTTCTACTGCCACCTTTGCGTCCCCAACTAGAGCAACTCGTAGTCGCGCCACATTCTCGAACGGCTTAAACTCGTAAGCTGCCGTCGAAGTTTCGCACGCCGTTTTGAACCCGAGCCAATCTGTAGGGTTCCCATCAAATTTGGGGATTTCGTACGCCTGCTTGGGCACAGGTCTAGGTCGAGTCATGCCGCTGATGGCTTCCCTCAACATATCAATACTTGTGCTGCGGCGGCGCTCCGTCGACGGCTCACGTGCGTGTGGTTCCTTAGGCGGGCATTGCGATGTTGTCACATGCGGTAGCGGTGGTGTCGGCGGCGCTGTTCTTGGTACAGGGACTGGCGACGGCGGCGGCGAAGCTCGTAACGATGGCCGCGGCGATGCGACCGGCGCCGGTGGTTGTGCATTCTTCAACCACGCTTCCACTGAATATGCGGGCGTACCAGCGTGACGTAATTCATCGTCCTCTTCGCTTTCTGCATCTTCTGCCTCCATTTCCGCCATTTCAAGCTCCAACTTGCTTTGTATGACGCGCTCACGCGCACGCACCTTTTCCTCCGTTAACCTTTGAAGCTCGAGCTCCGCTTCAAACTGCGCTCTCTTCATCCGAGCTTCTCTGCTGAGCCTGCTAGCCCTCGACGTCTTACTTCCAGGCCGTGATGTTCCACGAACGGTCGGGATGCCATTACTATTCGTCGTCGAAGTGTTTAGGGCCTGAGGCTGTACCGGGAGCGATATATCCTCTTGGTAGTTGCTACTGCTACCCGCCGTTGGTTCCACATCGTTTGAGTTTGACATGTTGTCTTCGTTCACCCTTCGCGACTTGCTCCTGGTCATAATATATCCGGCTGATTCCGACATACTATCCGGCTCGAAGGACCAAAATGTAAGAGACTACCGGGATAGTTTTCGGCGCGGGATCCAATAAAAGTACGACGCGATACAAATCAGCACGAATATATTTATAAACACACAGGGAACTTAACCTAGACACGAATACAGGGGGATTCAAACGAAGCACTACAACACTGTCACTAAGAAAACCTACGAACGTCGCACGCTGAAGCTGGGGGAGTTGAACAGGCTCGCACGGGCAGAGCTTCCAGAGGCGTCGTCGAAAGTCTCGGTCGAACTGAACGGAATAAGTCAAGTCAAGCATTCTTCTCACGCACCCATTCTGGGGCGTGGGGAGTCAGGGTCAGATCATCGGATCTCTTCCTGAAGAAGCGCCTCTGTCCACTCCTATGGACAGGTCATCGGGGGGCCCTCGCGGGCGGTGGAGATGTTCTCACGAGGGGTGTTCCTTTGGATGATCGCCGGCTGGGCAACCAGGTCGCGTGGCAGGCGGCGGCGGTCGGGCGGGCGCGCGTGGTACGGCGCCATGTCGCGGATGTGCGGATGATGTGAGCTATCCGCACGCGCGAACATGCCCTTCGCCAGCCTCTGGACAAACTGGTCCACTGGTTCCCATCTGAGGTCCCTCTGGATCGTCGCATTCCTCACGTAGCGGGGGGCGTCGACGATGGTACGCAAAGAGAGGTTCTCTTGGGCTCGGAGTCTCCGTTTGTTCGTCTCCGAGCACAGGGCGTACCATGCCGGGGCCGCGTAGGTGAGGCGGGATCTCACGTAGCACTTGTAGATCCCGAGCTTCGCCCTCAGAGGGAGGCTGGAGTCGAGAAGTGGACGCAGCTTGGCGCGTGCCACCTTGACCTGGTTGACGACGTTGTCGACATGTTGCTTCATGGTGAGCCGGCGATCGATGGTCACTCCCAGGTACTTCACCTGCGGAGACCACGCGATGTCCTGTCCTTGGAGCTGGAGTGGTGGTGGAAGGGGGGACTGGCCTGTGATGAGCGCCTGCGTCTTCCCAACGTTGACGGACAACCGCCACTTGGCGAGCCAGTCGGGCAAGATGTCCAGGGTGCGCTGCAGTTTGACGGCAGCGTGCCGTGCCTGGATCGACGACGCGTAGTAGGCAGCGTCGTCGGCGAAGAGTGCCAGCTGGGCACCCGGCCCGACGGGGATGTCGTCCGTATATTGGGAGTAACAGGCTGGAGACAGGCAGGACCCCTGAGGGACGCCGGCTGCAACGGGGTGTTCCTCGGAGACGGCGTCTTCCACCATCACTCGGAAGCGGCGATTCTTCAGGAAGGAGGCGATGATCTGGACCAGTCTTCTTGGGGCTGGAGACGTCGACAATTTGTACAGCAACCCCTCGTGCCATACTCTGTCAAACGCCTTCTCCATGTCCAGGAGTACTGCGACAGTGTATTCCTTCTTGTTTAAACAAACCGTCATGTCATTCAGTACTCTGGTGAGCTGAAGCGTCGTGGAATGCTCGGGCCTGAAGCCGAACTGTTCTGGGCGCGGCTGGATGTGGGGCAGTAGCTTCGCCAGCAGGAGTTTCTCAAACACCTTTGAGATGGTACTCAGTAGAGTTATCGGCCGATAGCTCTCAGGCAGCTTGGAGTCCTTGCCCGGCTTGGGCAACATGATGACCAAGCCCTCCTTCCATTGGGTTGGGAAGTGGCCCGTGCGCAAGATACCGTTAAACAGGCGCGTAACGGCCGCCACAGTACGTGGCGGCAAATGTAGCAGCGCCATGTTAGGTATGCGGTCTGCGCCCGGGGCTTTCCTGGGCTTGGTACGTCTGAATGCACGCATGATCTGGCCGGGCGTGACGACGGTTGGGTCCTCTTCGGGAGCTATCGGCGAGGCGAAGTACTCTCGCAGGTGTCTCTCGACTGCTGCGACGTGCTCCACATCATCCGTAGGGTTCGGCTTGAACTGCTTCTCGAGGCATTCGGCGAAGATCTCCGCACGGTCTTGGGCTCGAAATCTTGGTAGGCCGTCGCTGCCCAGGATTGGTCGGACGGGAGTTGGAGTAGTCGACAAATCCCGGCATAGGCGATGCACGGAGGGGACGTGGTCGCCCATGGACTCGACGTGGCGTTCCCAAGATTCTTCGGCGTGGAGATCAAGTCGGCGCTTCAGCTCTGCCGTCATGGCGTTGAGCCTGGTCTTCATCGTTGGGCAGCGGGTTTGCTGCCACTGCTTTCGGAGAGCGCGCTTATCGCGGATGAGTGCGCGTAGCTCAGCAGGAAGAGGATTGGGCTTCCCCCCGCGAGCTACGGTGTGCGATGATAAGTCGAGCGCGTCTCGGATCTGGGTTGTTAGCAGCGATGCCAGGCGGTCAACGTCTTCCGGCTGGTTGACTGGACATGTGGTCGAAGACTGGTCGAGGGCGGCGGTGAAGGCGCCCCACTGGTAGCGTCGGCGTGATGCTGGCGGAGAGACCCGGGTGGGCAGGTCCGCCTGGACGAGAAGTACTGGCCTGTGGTCCGATGGGAGGTCAGGGAGAACCTCCTGGCTCGGCGGAGTTCGGAGACCTCTGACGACTACGACGTCGATGGTGTCCCAACCGTCCCGCGAATCGAAGTGGGTGGGCTCGTCGGGACCGATGACATCGTAGTTGTGGCTCACGGAGTCGGCAAGGATGGCGCGTCCAGCTGGGCACACCCTGGTGGAGTTCCAGACGGTGTGCTTGGCGTTGAGGTCGCCAGCGACGAGTGTCGGATGCGGCGACTGTAGCAACCCCCGTAGCTTGGCGGTGCGGATTGGTGTACTGGGGGGCTTGTAGGCGGCGTAGAGTCGCAGCACCTGGCCGGCGACCTGGAGGTCGACGCCCAAAGCATACAGGGATGTATACTCCTGGGCGTCAACGAGCTGGTGGACGATCTTCCTGCCGACGATGACTGCCAAGCCTCGAAAGGCCCGGCCGCTGGTGGACTTCTCGTCCTTGCGATAGACGAAGTAGCCGGGCAGCGACAGCTTGTCGCTTCCGGCTAGGAATGTCTCGCTGATGAGCATCACGTCGACGCGGTAGTCCCTCAGGAACACGTGGAGCAGCCGCTTCTTCCCTGTCAGCGACTGCGCGTTCCAGTGGACGACCCTGAGCGGCTCATGCATTGCGGAGCAGAGCGGTGAGTCTGCCCAGGGCAGTGGGGTCGCTGAGGAGGGCGAGCAGGGCTGTGAGGTGCCCCAAGTCCTGCTGCCCTATCGCCGCAGCCGGAGTGGCGGCGCCAGCGGCGGCCGCAGTCTCGCTGGCGGCGAGAGTAGCCGCCGCGGCGCCGGCGGCAGGTGGAGCCGTCGCCTTCTTCTTCTTCTTCCCCCCCCGCTTCGTCTTCTGCCTGGGGGCTCCGTCGTTCGCCTGCGCCATAAGCGAGGCGGGCGCCGTTGGTTCCTGCAGATCGGGACGAGGCAGAGGAGGAGGCTGCACCTTCTTGGGCCCGGGCGCGTTGGTGAGCGCCACAGTGCCGGCCCTCTTGTTCCGCGCCTCCTGGCGGAACACGGGGCACGTCGCATTATTTGCCGTGTGCGGTCCACCGCAGTTGGCGCACGTCGGCGGCTGGTCTTTCGGGCGGGGGCATTCCCGCGCCGAGTGGGGACCGCCGCAACGTACGCACGCTAGGGGGCGGTGGCACATATGCGACGAGTGCCGGAATTGCTGGCACCTGTGGCACTGGGCCGGGCCCTGCTTCGAGCGCCAGGCCTCGATGTTCACCCCCGGCATGTACAAGAGCTCCGTGATCTCGTACACAGCGCCGGGGGCACGGTCGGGATTCTTCTTCAGGCTGGCGAAGAAGATGCAACCGGGGCGCCCCTTGCGCGCCCGGATCTGCTTGCAGTACTCGGCCTCCACACCGAGATCCGCAAGTGCCGCGACGATCTCTTCCGGCGTGGTGTTTGAAGGCAGCCCGCGGATCGCCACCTTCTGGGTCTTGTCGGCCGGCAGCGAGTAAGAGAACCACCGAACTCCGTGGTCCTTCTCCAGCCTGCACAGATAGCGCTGTACAAGCCGGTACTCGTCGTCGGCCGTGGGGGTGAAGCGCACACCCTTTTGGTAGGCGCGCGCGCTGGGAGCCCGGCCGAGCTCGCTGGCTATCGCCCTGAAGTGGTCGGCCCAGTTGGGTAGGACCTCCACAATAAGGGGCGGATAGCGCGGCTGGCGGGGCTGCTGTGGCGCAGCGCCTCCCGACGGGGCGGCGGTGGCGGTGGCAATCGCGGCTGCGGTTTGGCCGGCGGCAGTGGCAGGCGGCGTTGGGCGGGCGGGCGGCATTGGGCGGGCGGGCCCTTTCGCGGGTGCGGAGGCGTGCGGGTTCGCAGGCGCAGCGGCGGGGCGCGTAGGGCGGGCGGGCACAGTCGCGGCGGTGGGCGGGTTCGCGGGCGCGGCGGCGGGGCGCGTAGGGCGGGCGGGCACTATCGCGGGCGTATTATAGCGCGTGGGGCGGGCGGGCACTCGCGACGTGGTCGCCGACGGGGCGGGCGGACGCGCGGTTGGCGGCACCGGGTGCCTCACTGAATGGGGGGGGGACGCGGTGCTGGGGCACGGTGCCCCAGACACGGTGGATACGGTCGCGGCCGCCGCGGCAAACGACACTGTAGGAGAGCTTATTAGGTAAAACACTCGTACCTGTTTGAGTTGAAGCACTCTCATAGTCACTCGCGGCGGCGGACAGTCCAGGGGCGGGGGCGGGTGCCTGAAGCGCGCCCGTCCAGGGCGACAGCGACGGCATGTCGAGGCCCGTCTTCCTCGGCGGCGGCTGGTTCGTCGGTGGCGGGGTCGGCGAGTCCGCAAGCTGGACTCGCTTTCCATCTCCTCGGAGACGCAGCTCGTCGCTCGGGCTTTCGCTACGCGGGCGCCTCGTCCCGCGGGTTGGTGGCAGCACCAAAGGCCGCGTTTTTGCCTGCTCCACTAATTGCGCGTCGAGGAGCTCGGCGTCGATACAAGCCGTGGGCTTGCCCGACAGGGCAGCGCGGCTTGCGGCGACGTATGCCTCCATGGCACGAAGTAGGCCCGCCGAAAACAGGTTGGCTTGAGCGGCCCGAATTAAATATAATTCGTCCAGCTCAAGCTCTGCCCTCGGGGACACAGGACGCCGCACCACGGGCGACCCGTACTCCGTCGACGTGGAGATAGGGAGCAGGCCTTCCAGTGATGCCGATCGCTGCGCGCGGCGCCGACGCGGGGTTTCACCCAGCGGCGGGCTGTTCACATTCACGACATCGTCACTATCACTAGCACAAACTCGCACAATGTCACTGGCACTATAGCCCTGAGAAGGGCTTTTGGGCTCGTCCATAGCGGCGGGCTATGGACGAGCTGGCGTCACAGAAAGGGTTACACACCAGGCACGACCTTAGGCAGAGCCGGCGTCCGTCCCGATGTGATAATCCCCTCCGTGAACACTCGCGGCGCGGGTATCGCGATCGCGGCGCGCACGGGCGCGTGTTGCACACGTTCGCTTCGCACGAAGCGGCGGGTGAACTGCAGCGGGACGGCGAAGTGGAGATCCGTGTGCGCGACGGTCGAAACTATCCTGAACGGAATAAATGACAATAGTCGAAATATAAAGTTGCTGGGCCTACGCACACTACAGTAGTATTACAAAAACTTCACAATCGTTTTCTACTTAATGACTAAGTGCGCAGGCCTGCTCATAAAACTGCAATGCAGCTGTGCCCTCAAAGGCGCCGACACAAACTTCACCTCACAGTATGCCTTTTCGGCAAAAGGAAATAATACTAACACAGAAGATCAATAATAGTGGCGAAATATTTACAATAGAATCTTAATGCTAACAAATACAATGACTACGAGCTAAAGGATAATAAAACTATACAAACTTAAACTGCCGGTGGAGAATTCCAGAAAGTGTATTCGGCGACCAGATGTTTCACTACCTAACTCGTAATGACTGTGTTCCTTAACAGAGGCAGACAGGTGATAAATAGCCTAAGGGCAAATCGAGCTGCAGATACATAAGATGCTAGTTGCTTAACCTTTGCTTACCTACTAAGTCGCTATTTGCTTAGTAAGTATCTAAGGCTCTTTTCAAATTCCAATGGACTGACTTGAACTATTGTTACACTTTATTTCTAGAATGTTTATAAATAAATTCATGTTTAATTATTAATATTAATCTAATTGTAGGTTTAACTAACCTACCTCTTTAGTCCTAAACTCTAGCGGTAAAGGTGTGTTTATATTTTCAATCTCTATATATTTATATATAGATTTTCAATCTCTGAATTTAGGTCATACTTTTTTCTCACTTCGGCCTTACTCTGTTCTAAATCTACTAACATAAATACCGGTTTTGACCTATCTATCGAAATATTTGCAATACGTATTGGTAATTGTACGCTAAATACCTTATCTGTTCTACTTAAAATTAGATATGGACCTTGATACGATGGCGTTAAAGGTTTTTTTACCTTGTCGTTTGTAAGAGATGGTTTATCTGATTTTGCCTGGTGATGTCTGTTTCTGCAAAGCTGTGTTTTTCTGGTTTATTTTTGTAGATATCAAAATTTTTGCTGAGTCAAAAATTTTTCCAGGGTCGGGGGAAAATGTAGTGTTATGTTATACTACTTACGTGCTATTTTCTTGAATGTCTTGAAAATTCCATGGCTGCAGCTGCTTTCGAGAAACTTAAAGAAGCTTTGGTAACTGCTCCTGTCCTTGCTTGCTATATTACGCTGGATACTTGGTGAGCTGTACTGTCTGATATTGGTCTTCACCTTTATTTCCATAGGACCCTGTAATGTTTTAAACCATAAGAATACATTAATAAATCATGTTCGCTCTGCATTTTCATGTTATCAGCACTTCTAAATCGATAGGGAAGGGGCTTACCTTTGGTGACCTTGTTTTTGGCTTTCTCCGAAACTCTACAATCTCGGGCTTCGTGCGCGCTGGTGCGCTACTTTTTTTTTTTCCTTTCGTTTTTAGGTAATTTATTTCATGGTTTTACTGTTAAATTTTATATTACGAGCCTGAAACCAACATTTGACATTTGATATATTGATTGTTTATCTGGTTGTCATGGCAATGTCCTTTCAAACTCGTTAGCGGTCTGATATGTTTACTTTAATACTTTTACAAAAATACTCTTTCTCTCTTGGCCACTCTCAAAAATTACGTTTAATTTAAATAATTTTTAGAACTCTCCAAAAAGGGTATAAAAGCGGAACATTTCTTCAATTCTGGACAGTCTCATGTCAGCTTCTGAACTGGAAGTACCAGTAAAGGCCTTATCCCGGGGTCGCTCAACCCCGGGATCCTGCGAAGCCTTCAAACTCCTTCAAAACTTCAAATATTCCATCTACAACGGGATTCTGCGAGCCGTGCCTACGCCGCTACCGTTCCTACAACGAAGATTTCTACAACGGGATTCTGCGAGCCGTGCCTACGCCGCTACCGTTCCTACAACGACGATTTCTACAACGGGATCCAGCGAGCCGTAGCTACCAGTACGCCGCTACCGTTCCTACAACGACGATTTCAACAACATCTACAACTACAAATACGCCCGCAACCTGGTCATCACCCACTGGTCTACTTCTCTTCGTATCCTCCGCTTCCTTTTTATACTTAATTTGTCTTTTATAAAACCTGTTCTCATCTCATCCATCCTCATCTTCGTATCATTTTTTATCGTCTTCATTGTAAATATCTAATAAACTGCTACTACTAAATTTTATTCTGGTTGTTTTCTGTTAGGTTCTGTTAGGTTCGTGTCGTCACGCGACACGTTTCTTATAAATTCATGACTGCAATTGCTCAGCTCCAGATGCACGAACAGTGTACGTGAGTCTTTATTATTGCGTGTTTGTGGCCGCAATGTTGCGCAACTTATCCACATACGTGCAATCATCTAACTTATTACTATTGTTATACTCACCGTGAAATTCTCCGGGCAATCTCAAGTTTTTGCCAATGAGCATTTCCGCTGCACTGATGTTTGAGTCACTACGTCCAGCCGCACGTAGACCTAGCATTAACGTCGGTAGCTCCTCGATCCACGATGCGATAGATGAGATAATCCTGGCAGTTATAGCTGCCTTGAGAGAACGATGCCATCGCTCTGCGGGTGAAATGGTGTAGTCCGTATTCTCTCAACTCCTAAAAGCTACATTACCGAGTTAAATAACGCACTCTCTAGCTGTCTTTCTTGATCGCTCGTTATTTTTACAGGAATGCCATACCGGGAAATCCAGCATTCGTACAGTGCTTTCGCTATTGTGTCCGCTGCGGTGTCTGCAACTGGATACGCCTCTGGCCAACGCGTATAGCGATCTATCATAGTAATACGAGTCGTTGGAAGTGGTCCAATTATGTCCAGGTGCAGGTGCTCCAATTTATTGCTTACTTCAAAACCACGTAACCTGGAATTAGTATGCCTACTTACTTTTGACTTTTGACAATTGATACAAGTTTTTGCCCAAATAGTTATCTCTCTGTTCATACTTGGCCAAAAGTATCTTGTGGTCATCATTTTCCGCGTGGCTCGTATACCTTGATGACTAATATTATGTAGCGAATCAAATGCGCTTTTTCTAACCGATTGAGTCAAATAAGGTCTGGATGTATTCGTCGATATATCACAATAAATTAATTTGTTGCACATAGGTGTGTGTATTTTCTTAAATGATGAATGACTTTGTTTATTAATTAGCCATTGACTAAACTCGGTGTCATTATCCTGTTCGTCTGCAAGTGCCTCGTAGTCTATAGTGGACGGGCAAGTGATTCTACGCAAGACAGAGCATCTGCTACCGTGTTCAACTTACCTTGTACGTGTCGTATATCGCTTGTGAATTCGCTGATATCCAACAATTGTCGGGTTCGCCTCGGTAACTCCTTATCACCGCCTATTTTTTTAAAGCATGCGTTAGTGGCATATAATCAGTAAAAATTGTAATCTCACGTCCTTCTACCATGTTCCTAAAGTAAACTATGGCGGCGTAAATAGCTAAAAGTTCCCTGTCATACGTGCTATATTTACTTTGCGTCTCTGAAATCTTTTTAGAATAATAACCAAACGGTTGCCAGTCTTTACCTATTCTTTGTTGAAGTACTGCGCCTATGCAAGTATTTGATGCGTCAGTAAATAGTGCTAACTGTGCATTTGGGGGTGTTGGGGGGGGGGGGGGGGGTGACCAAGCTCAGCATTGTAAGCAATCCCAAATGGACTAGCCTAGTACTTTTCAGTATTGAAGCCTTTAGAGCCATCTTGGCAAGACACGTCCAGGAATTGGTTTATAACTATAGAACAAATTTAGGAGATTACCTGGCCTTAAATTATACAATGCTTTGGTATGTCAGTGAAACTCATTGGTTTTGTTATCTCTGGAAATTGTCCTATACGGGTGATCATCTTGTATGATCTTAATTGAAGGTTGGTCATAACTAACAATGTTCCCCTTCGTTTCTAAACTTGTCACTATGTCGATTAACTGCCTATTACACAAATCTACTAAGAGCTTATTTTTATAAATAAAATCTGCATCTAAAATAGATTGTTTTACGTCTCAAACTATAAATGTCCATTTAAATGCATGTTTCAGTCCTAAATTAACCTGACTGTACCATAGATTCTAATTTCTGAATTATTTGCTGCATAAAGTTTATATTGGAAATTTACTGTTTTGCGATATTTTACATGACTTTTTGGTAAAACTGATACGTTTTCGCCTGTGTCAATGAGAAAATATATATTGTTCTTACGGTCGTTTATCTTCAGACGGTGGTTGCTGAGTGGTACGCCTCCCGCCTCCGGCTGTACCGCGTCTAGTTTCCCTGGTTACTGGAGTTGGTCCGTCGGATCCCAGGCGCATGGCTTTTCACATCTGGTAGACCTGCTTCGGTAACGTTAGTGAAATCTACACTGCCAGTTGGGTTGGTCCGGGTTCCGCGCTTGACTCCTGGACCTGGGCCTGGATCTGCTTCGATGTCCCTTTTGGTGTCCACGTCGATCCATTGTCAAATTTCTCATCATGTTGAACATCTCCGCAGTTGCCACATTTGCCCCAGGTAGTAACTTTAACTTCACTAAGTTCACTGCAGTGCAGGGTGGTGTTACAGGAAAAATATATTTTAAAAGGCATCTGTGTCGCAATCACAAATGAAAACGGTTTATGTAAAATTGATATTTTTAAGTTAATTGAGTGTACCTTCTGCGGAATAGATATTTTTTACACATTTTTTTAGACAATCCACCGCGGCGGCAATCAAGTAACACGTATCTCTGTTTCGCTTCTGTTTCAAAATTATATTTTAGTGCAAATATTAAACAGAACTATATTTATAACAGCTAATAGCTTAAAGTGCAAATAGTAAAAGGTGACATCTGAAGTTTCTCAACGTGCTGTGAGTGTGTGTGTTGCAATCATAAAGAATATAATCTCAGTGCAACAAAATACGTCGCGCTAGTGCTAAAAAGGGAGGTGATAACTCCCATACACCCGTGAGCAGTAGCCCCAGCCCCAATGTCACTGTGAGAAAAAAGCCAAACTCTGCAGTCTCGACACCAAATCCACCCATTGACCCACCATCGCCAACTCCGTCTGAAAATGGTCTGCAGCTTCTTACTGAAGAAATTCGTCTAATGCGGCAGGAGAAGTCTGAAATGCAATATCTTCTAAGCAAACGACTAGATGATATATCGGAAAGATTCTCGGAATATGATGTTAGACTCAAAGAACTGGAGACATAAGAAGACGAAAATAGGGTGCTGAGATCAACAGTAAGCCGCCTGCAAGAGCAGTTAAACACTCAGTTGCAAGGCTCCCTGCGGAACGAACTAGAGGTTCTAGGGCTTTCGGAAGAACCAAATGAAAATCCGTACCATTCGGTGCTAACAACTGCACAAGTTATGGGAGTGGAATTAACTGAAGCCGACTTGGACTATGATACACGCGTTGGACCGAAACATCGAAAAGATGAAGCGAACCCCCGGCAGCCACAACGACCGCTATTAATAGCCTTCACTCGTAAAATGAAACGTGACGAGTTCCTCAAGCAGGCAAAGACCCGCCGGTCGCTAACCAGCAAGGACGTGGTGAGAAATGGTCCTACGGACAGAATTTACATAAACGAGCGCTTAACTAGTGAAAATCGAAGGTTGTTTCGGAGTGTCAGAATTATGGCTAAAGACCATGACTTTAAATATTGCTGGGTCCGCAACAGCTCTATCTACTTCAGGAAACGGGAAAGGCGAGACGGTAGTCCACACGCACACGCTATCAAATCTGAGGAAGACCGGCTGCGACTGATCGGTCCCGGCAGCAAATCGTCGTAAATGGTGTACTTTATAGAGTTGCATAATCTGGAACGCTTTTATAGTAACTTTAAGTCTAATTAAGTCATGCTTAATGTCATCTACATCATCCATACATATAAACACACAAAACTTACATAAGGTAATATACTTACCATCATGCTGTCTTGTCAGCGACTCATGTTTGGCTTTTCCTGGTCTGATTGATCTTTATCTTATTTTCCATAAAATTTTCGGTAGTGCTTCAGATGATACTCATGCGTCGAATTACCTTTGCTCTTTAGCTGAAAATGGACTTTTAAGTGCTATTGACAAATCCACTCATGGTAAAACGTGCTTAGATCACATTCATGTTCCTGTGGGAATCCGGGTTGAATCAATTATAACCCACACAGACCTAACGGATCATAGCATGACTATGGCTGGAGTTGATTTTAAAGTTCCCATTAAGAATAAACCCACTAGAACTCAACTGAAAATTAATTAAGAATCCCTCATCAAAGAGTTGGAAAATAATGACTGGTCACGTGTCACAACTGAAACTTGTCTAAGACACACTTGTTTACAGACCTTCTTTCTGGAGCAGTTTTCAGCAACTTCCGAATCGTTAAGATAAATCGTTCTAGGTACACTCTCCAGCCTTGGATGACCCCTGGCCTTATCAGATGCTTTAAGCATAGAGATAGATTGCACGCAGATCATCGCAAATTCCCAGAAGATGAGACTAAAAAAATAGTTTACATCAGGTATATAAATTTCTATATAGATCTACTAAGAAAACTCAAAGCTGAGCACAATGGCAATGAACTTTATCAAAATAAAAACTCCCCGAAAAAGTTATGGCCTACGGTTAAACGCGTGACCAACTTAGAAGTAAAAAACCAGTAGTAGACGCTCTTACAGCCACAAAGCAAACAGCTGCTGAATCCTTAGCCTATTGCAACGATTACTTCTCTTCAATTGGGGAAACTCTTGCAAATGCTACACTGACAGAAATAGGAGCGTCTCAACGATCACTTGCAGCTAAGGTCAATCCTGGTAACTCAATTTCGGTCAATTCATTTTTTATTAGGCCAACTGATCCTCGAGAAGTAGAAAATCTTATACATAAACTGGATGCTAACAGTTCCCCTGGCTTGGATGGAATAACAAATAAGATACTCAAAGCAGCCAATCATAACTTGTCGGTGCCAGTAGCTGCAATTTTTAACCTCAGTATCTCAATAGGTTGCTTCCCGGATGCATGGAAAACCGCGGCCGTCATTCCAATACACAAAGGTGGTACTACGGATGAACCTGAATACTACAGGCCTATTTCTCTGCTTGGGGTCTTTTCAAAGCTGTTAGAACGGATAGTCAATAGGCGGCTTACTGATTTCCTGGACTCATATAATCTTTTATCAAATTTCCAGTTTGGTTTTCGCCAAAGAAAATCCACAGAGGATGCAGTGGGCCGTCTAACGGATACTGTAGTTTCCCATCTTAATGCGGGTCGAGCCTGTGTCGGAGTCTTTATTGATCTTGCAAAGGCATTCGACACTGTCTCGATCCCTATCCTTCTAAGAAAGTTGGAATTTTTTGGCATACGCGGGACTGCACTAGACTGGTTCACCTCCTACCTAAAAAACAGGAATCAATGTGTCAAAATAGGAAACTATGTAAGTAGCGTAAAACCTGTGTCTTTCGGTGTCCCTCAGGGCAGCGTATTGGGGCCAACTTTATTTAATATGTACATTAACGACTTAACCTCGATCCCCTTGCAAAACTCTGACATAATTAGTTATTGATTAATAAGACGAAGTGCAAGTTTATACTATGTAACTTTCCTTATTGTTCTAATTTATCGGGGAAACAAAATAAAAGTGTACATAGAATGAACATGCATCTATACAATATAACGTGTCATCATAGTGATGCTATTTTATATTTCGACATGAATAATTTTATTCATAACTTTACTTTGACTCAGGATACTATGTACCTGTCTCATAAAACAAAAAAACGAGTAGCTACATTGTTAGCGTATAATATATGCGACACAGTTGTAAATACTATAACGCAGTCGCCTTCAGTTTTAGTTAGTATTAGTACTAATAGTAGTGTTTTAAACTAGATAGTTCGACAAAAGAGGACCCCTCAAAACATAAGAAAATTTTACAAAATAAGCAGGGGTTTTCTGGCAATCAAATGAAAAATACTAGGACAAAGGGTAAGCCCCACTTAAATATTTCCCATCAAAACATGCAGGGGCTACCTGGCAAAGAACTTGTAATAGAATTATTTCTTAATCATTCAGACACCGATGTTATTTGTATTACAGAACACTGGTTAAAGGAAAATATGATGTCTTTTAACATAAATAATTACAAAATTCAGTATATTTTAGTTACTTTCATAGTGTGATGTCCTATGGTATCTTGTTGTGGGGGAAAGCAGCGGATATTCAAACTATTTTTATTTTACAGAAAAGAGCTATTCGAGCAATTTATAATTTAAAACGAACAGACTCCTTAAGAGAGCTTTTTAAAGAAATTGACATACTAACAGTAGCTAGTCAATTTATTTTCGAAAATATAATGTATGTACGCAAGAACCTTACAACATTTTCCAAACTTAGCGATAGCTGTAATGTTTACCTAAGAAATAATCACAGACTATGTGCGCCCCGTTTTAGACTCGCGAAGGTTAGCAATTCTTTCAAGGGTCAGTGCATTCTCTACTACAATAAGATACCTCTGGAGATTTTGAAATTGCCATTTGAGCAATTTAAAAAGCATGTTAAAGCGACTTTGTCGAAAAAGGGATATTACAATGTTCAAGATTACTTAAATGACATGACTGTATGGGGTTAATCTGGCTCAACACAGACATGGCTGTTAATAATTTTGTAATTATTTATTCCAGCTTATTAAATAAAAATAAATCATAATTGTATTAGTTAAGCACAACCTATTTTTAAAAGAGATCTAAAAATCAATCTGTGGGAGTTTCTACGCCCTTCTTCTCCCACAGTGGTCCAATGTAGAGAAGAGGCAAAAAATGACGTTTGCTAAGAATATGTAAATATCTACAGTAATAAAGTACTTTTGAGTTTGAGTTTGAGTTTGAGTTTACGCTGATGACACAGCAGTAATTTTTCATGGGATCACATGGCGCGAAGCACAAAACAATGCGGTAAAAGGCTTAGGGTCGATTGCAATATGGCTAAAAGAAAATTTGCTCACTCTCAATATATCAAAGACACAGTGTTTACTCTTCCATAAAACAGCCGCGTCGGCCCCTCCGTCGCAGCTTAATATTAGATTTCACACCAGCTCTTGCATAGAAGCCTGTGACGCTAACACAGACGAATGTGCGTGCCGGCGGGTGAGTAAAGTGAACTTGCTCAAATATCTGGGAGTAACTATTGATAATAAGCTCTCCTTTAAAGGCCATATCTCGGTTGTGTCTAGTCGCACACGCAAACTAATATACACAATGAGGCTGCTTCGAGAAGCTACTAATGACGGTTCTTTGCTGAGACTGGTCTACATGGCACTCTGTCAATCGATCCTTAATTATTGTATACTGGCCTGGGGGGGTGCTAACAAAAGTACCCTTATCACTCTCGAAAGAGCTCAGAGATCTGTTCTCAAAGTGGCCCTCGGAAAGCCTCATCGCTACCCTACAGCATCTCTGTTTAATGACACGCAAGTGCTAAGTGTTCGAAGACTTTTTATGTTAAGAGCAGCCAATGTGACGCATAGAGAGCTCATCAACTCACCTGCCTACAGTAACATTCTAAACAAAAGAGTTTTTAGATTGCCTGTATTAACCGTTTCCACAGTATTCGCTAAGAGATTGCGATCGTTTCTGTTCCCGTATAAATATGAGAAATTAAACAAAATTAATAATATTGCAACCTTAACACGTTGACGGGCAGTACTGCCTCCTCTGTTAATTGCGCCGTGACAGTACTTTTTCCCATACATTGCCTATAGGCGTACTGTCATTTAAGCAAGTAGTGGGTATAGTATAATAGACAGTACGCCTTCAGGCGTTAAGACTAAAATTAAAATAAAAAGATTTTGTTTGCATATAAATCACACTATTTATTCAAAATTAATATGAGATAATTAACTCATTTGGAAGAAAAAACGTTGTTTTATAACTAAATCACAATAAAATGAGTTATTTTAATGAAACTTATCTGAACATAATTATAGTCTAAAAATTCGCTTATTTAATTTTTATTTTCAATAAAAAGCTTAGCTTTCCTGTCAAAAAATCATCAAACTTACAATAATAGTTAACTTGTACTATAGAAACTTTGTTATTATCACAATCAACTAGCATACTAAATACTTTAATCATTACTTAATTTTTTAAGAGATCTTTCCAACGATGAGAGAACTATATTTTTATGCAGTCTCAATTAAGCTTTCGTGATATATTTAGAAACACGAAGGACAAAGTGGGGGTTGGTCTGGACAGTCTTTGCATCGGTAGCTCGTTTCTTTGCGAAGTTTTTTTTTTGCTACATAGCTAAATATATAGCTTTGCTTTTTAAACTTTAAAAGAGCGCCCCAGCAGTTGTTACGCCCACTGTCCAAATGATTCTGGTGGACGAGGTGGAAGAGGAAGAGGAGCCGAGCCTCCTGGAGAGGTACTGGAACGAAAACGCCTGTTATCGTTTACATTTCCATGGTACCAATGAACGCCAGTGCGCGCGCAACAGCGCGTAGAGCCCGTGTCCACGTTGAGAAGCGCGTAGTGTCGACCAATGGCAGCTCTGCTTCTACCGTCGTTAGCGCCCTCTCTAAGAGCTCTGGAACCGGGGCGCTTTCCTCTTCAACCTCGCGTTCCGGCCATGGTACCTGTGGATTACAGAGGAATGGCGGGCCGGAGAGCCACATGCCTTTGTCGTTAGGCCAGGTCATTTTGGTCGCCTCGTCGGCGGGATTATCTTTCGAAGAAACCCAGCGCCAGTCGCTTCGTCGTGACAGGCTATCTATTTCAGCTAGGCGATGAGACACAAACTTTTGGTAATCTCTCGCATCGGAGTTTATCCAATTCAAAACGGTTTTCGAGTCAGTCCATAGATATTCACGTGCTATGGAGATGTGAATTTCCTTTTTCACCGTCTGCGCCAATCTACATGACAGTACCGCAGCCTGCAGCTCTAACCGCGGGATAGAAACTACTTTTAACGGCGTCACGCGTGCCTTTCCCAGTACCATACTGCAAACGCGTTCGCCTTGGCTGTTCTGCCCAACTAAATACGCGACAGCCGCGTATGCCTTGTCGCTGGCATCTCCAAATATGTGGAGCTCGACGTTGTCATTTGGTTGGATGTCACACCACCTTGGTGTGACTAAATTTGATAGCAATTTTAAATTACGCAGCCAACCAAACCACTTGTCAGCCTCGCCCTCCAGTATTTGTTCGTCCCATGCTACCCCGGAACCCCATATGCGTTGCATTATGATACGGGACTGAATCACACAGGGATAAATGAGACCAAGCTGATCAAAAATACTCATTATAAATCGAAGGAATTCCCTCTTACTGGGCCTGAATTTACTTTCCACTATAGGTGCTGGCAACTTTTTGAATGATAAGTCGAATTTAAAGTTGTCACTTTCCGGGCACCATATCATGCCTAATGTTCGCTCATCTCCGTTAGGCAACCTATTTAGCGTGTCTTTGTTTGGCTCAACAGCTGGCAACATGGCCCTCAACTCGGGTGAATTCGTCACCCACCCCCTGATGTCGAAACCTCCGGCGCCATGAATGCGCCCGACATCAGTAATAAGCTGTTGCGCCTCTTCTACAGTCTCTACACTGTCTAGATAGTCATCCATATGATGTTTGGACCGAATAGTGTTCACCGCGGCTGGGCAAGAGTCACTTAATTGGTTTGCATTTTTATTCAAAATAAAGATAGCGGAAGTAGGCGAGGATGTAGCACCAAATACTTCATGACAAATGAGTTCATGGTGTAAATATCAGGGACTTTTGTTCTATTCAGACCACGCCATAAAAACAATTGTGCTCCTTGGTCCTCCTTCCCGACCCTAATTCTGAGAAACATATCGGCTATATCCGCTGTGAATGCTACCGGCCCAACTCTAAAGTTAATGAGCACGCCTAACAAAGAATTCAATAAGTCAGGCCCGCTTAAAAGATTGTCGTTAAGCGATGAATTTTCGTAGGAAGCGGCAGCGTTAAAGACCAGTCGTAACTTTCCAGGTTTGTTTGGGTTTGTCACACCGAAGTGAGGCAAATACCAAACAGGACTGGCTTCAAAACCCTTATCTACTTTCCGCGCATAGTTTTCACGGATAAGCCTGTCCATCTGGCTGCAATAGGTATTGGCGTACGACGGATCTTTGTCTAACCGACGCTCTACACCGTGTAAACGCTTCAGTGCGTACTGTAACGGCACGAAGGCTAAGGTCGAGCCACCGCTATCAGTAGCTATGATCGTCTATTCTATCTACCCCAAAAAGAGATGTCCCGATTCAGCTGTAAGATTTGTAAGTTAAGAATGATAAGTATGAATTTCTCGTTCGTTGAGAAGTTCGTTAGGCGTACAATAGTCGAACGAAGTTTGGTTCAGGAAGTTACAGTTTCAAGTTAGACAGAGAAAGCATATATGTCCGCGAGCCGGTAATTCGCATCAGTCAGCGGTGTATTGCGCCAGATCAATCGTTGTTATATTTTATGTGTGATGGTACCATTTGGTTTTTGAATATATGGGCACTTGGAACTTCTTTTAGTGGTCGACCACAGTTTATAATATTTGTTTGTGATATCGTATAGATATCCGTCGTAGTTTTACGACGTGAGTACTCAATGATATTTCATGTGCTCGCTAGTAGCGGCTTGTGGTGGTTCCAATTATATATTTGGTTCACGGCAATAACGATCCGAAAAGACCGGTTTACACAATTGCGATTTGATTTTACGAAATGGGTTCTGAACTAGCGGTTACCTCAAAAGGTCCGTAACGTTTTGAAACCTTCAACTCTGCGCAATTTGAGCTGGATGTTATCGAAACGTAGGCATTATTGCTTTAGGAGATCTAACCCACACCATAGCGAAGTGCATAGTTCGATAAATACCGAACTATGAATTCCACTAGCCGCAGCACTTCCTCGACTGAGCCAAATCATATATACCGACTCAGCCTACACAGTAGACCTCCAGCGAAATTTACATTTAATTTAAAGATGCAACTTGAATCCAACCTGACCCAAGGCAATGCAAACCACCTACCCGGACCTAAACAATGAACTTTAGACTGTAAATTGATCTCTTCGCGCGTCCCCGACAACACTCAAATGTCAAAATATCAACAGGATATGTTATCTGTGTTGACACCGGTTTAACTTTGTTCTGAATTTGTTATTTCCATCCGCGGAACCTCATCGATCAAACAGTCTCCCTATGCCCTGCCAACCTAGGTTTAGCCGCAACTAAACTCCTGTCTAGCCTAGTCTAAAAACCTAGTGTTATACCACGTCCATTATCGACACCACTCGAAAATGGTTGAGTTTGATTTGAATGTGCTTGTATGTTTAATGACTGTGTGTGTGGGAATTTCAAAACTCGCTACTCGAAAGGAATGAGGAGAGGATTAGCCCGCGAATATCCTAAGAGCCAATCCAGGAACCCTATGGTGAAGGAAAAAGGAATTTAGGGTCGCTCCAAGCCCAGACTCAGACTCAGATCAGTTAACCTACAAGCTCTTATCTAACGACCCAAGGATAGTTTTGGAATTTGGGGTAGGTTGATATAAAGGATAGGAACCGAGGTATATCTCGGCACTTCAGACACTCACGAAAAACCACTGAAACTTCGCAATCACAATTTCGTATAGTTCTGACGCGTAACACGGCAGACAAAACTGTTTAGAACTCGTGAAAGACGACTGTCACAGTAGCTAGACGCTGAGACTGAATGCTCTCCCTTCCCCCGCCATCGAATTTATACACCCCACACGTCTGAAAGAAAAAAAACAGCGTCCTTTGCGAACACGCTCTGCCCAAGCGAAGATTCTTATCACTAACTACACAGGGTCTATTTTCAACCATGCCATGCAGATCCGCCGTTCTACAAATTGTGTGTACGCATATTCACTATGAACAATCGTAGGTTATCACTCAAATCATTTGGTACTGCCGATACACAGAATCTGTTGATCGCTGACCAATAAAAGCTTGTTGCGATTAATTAAGCATTCCCGGCCGCTAGGCGCGCGAAGCAAAGACCACTAGAATGCTATTCAAACTAGTCGTGTCAGACTCTCCATCTCATACATCAATCGCAATTGTATATTTGCAATCAACATAATAGCTTTCTCCGTATCGTTCCATAATAACCTTTCATTATTTAGTTATTCATAATTTTATTTAGCGCGCAGCCAAATCGGCTCGGATCCCTACACATCTCGCAGGAATGCGACAAAAAAACCTGACCTGTAACCTTCCTCGAACCATCCCACGCGTCGGCTCTGTTTTTTTGCTAACTTACCACTGAGCTACTCAAAAACCCCAAACGTTATATGAACCGATTCTCGTATTCAAAACAGCGCGGCGTTGGGCTAGCCCTCTGTCACGCAAAATGAAGTATCAAATGTACCGACTCTCGTGTACCATTACAGCCCCCTCCCAGACCTTGAGACACTGTTTATCTCAGTTAACATGGCGCAAGGATCTCATTACCACTATGCTACCCATGCTTTGTCCATGTCTACTCTATATGTACGGACATCTCAAATCATGTACACAGACCGATGAATCTGTCAATTATGTATATAATATTTACACAACTCGATTGAGTTCTCTCCTGTCTTATCTTATTTATCTATCTAACTATACAACCTCGCTTACCCGCAACTTATCCTAATTCGTATTACTATATATATACAAATTGTTTTTTTTTTTTGTTTTTTTTTTTTTGTTTTTGTTTCCAAACCATGCAAGATCCTTAAATCTACAAAGTAGTTACTCAAATTTACAGCTTACAGCTTAATTATATAACTTTTATACACTATCTTATTTATCTACGCCCTTATTCGTCCTCACATAATACCTGGCTATATTTATAGATTTATAGTATTGAAGTTACCCAATATCTCATTTGAACCCGGATCTACTAAAGTATAACAGTTCGGATATATCACTGCCGAAATAACATAAGGCCCTTTATACAACAATGAAAATTTCCGCATGATTTTATGTTCTTTATTTGAACGCACAAAGGTCTTAAGTTTCACATAATCACCTATACGATAGACTTCTAACTTACGCCGTTTGTCTGCCTGTCGCTTACGTCGTTCACTAGAACTTTTAAAGTTTTCTATCGCTACATTCCGCACCTGTTCCGTATCTCGCACACTATGGCCTCATAACCATTCATCGCCTAATTCCTTGTCAATAGTTAACGGTTCCCGCCTACTAAACGCTAACTCATTAGGCGCAAAGCCTGTGCTTGTGTGTTCGATATTATTGTAGCAATTTTGAATGTCCGGTAACACGTCGACCCAACTACGATTACTTCCGCCGCAATAAGTTCTAATCAGTCGACCTAGCTCGCAATTTACTCTTTCTACGCTATTAGAATTTGGACAATACACCGACGTATGAGTGACTCGAATCCCTAGCTGTTTGAGTCCAAATTCCCAAACTTTCGATATGAACTGTGGTCCTGAGTCCGTAATTATAGTTTCGATAGGTATTTCCCTATGAAATCTCTTTGTACAAGCGAGCACGCTCCTACCTGTAGCTTTTCGCATTGGATATAATTTTATTACTTCACTGTACACGTCTTGAATCACATATATATATTGATATCCGAATTTACCTACGGGCAATGGCCCATAAAGGTCCGAGAAAACTTTCTCACCCAACCTTTCCGCCAACACCGGTGTACAAGGACCAACGGTATTGTTAGTACTTGGTTTGACCTTTTGACATATGTCAGAACTTCTTATCACCGCGCTAATCACCCTACTCATATGAAGAAAATAATATCTGTCCTTCATCAGTGCTAATATTTTATATCTGCCGTAGTGACCTATTTCTTCATGTATGTGTAAAATTAGTTCCTCCTGTAGTGATTTCGGAATTACTAGCAACTGTACGTTCCGCTTCGGCACGTGAAAATATAACGTATCACCTACTAGCTTGTAATTTTCAAACCCTCTCGTTTCCGTATCTACCACACTACGTTTGATACAACCGCTAATTCGATTTAACCGCTCATCTTCGCTTTGTAATCTCGCAATGTCCCGTAAACTCGAAATAACACTTGCGGTATTCGATGCCTGAAACAAGAATATCCCCGGCTGAACATTTGTACTGTCAATCATACCTCCAGGTCCCGCTATTTGCCTGCTTAGCGTTCGGCAATTTGATTATCAGTCACTCGCACAAATTCTATGTCGTAATCGAATTGCTCTAAAAACATAACCCACCTAGTTACGCGTGCCCCCAATAAAGTCCACGACTTAATGAACGTCAAACTTTTATGATCAGTTCTAATAATAACTTTTTCTCCCCGCAAATATATCTCAAATCGCTTTAAAGTGTATATAACTGCATACATTTCTTGTTCACTGATAGCCCATCTCGTTTGAGCTCCCTTAAATGCCTGCGAACAGAACCCTATAATTCGTTCCTGGCCCGAATCATCTAATTGATAAACATAGCCCCCAATTCCTATAGTGCTGGCGTCACATTGAACATAATATGTTTTTCCCGCCAATGGCTGACTCAAAATTAAACTTTCTAAGAAATGTTTTTTTATCTCGTCAAAAGCACTTTGCACCTGCGCACTCCAGACGAACTTGACTCCAGACCGTAATAAATTGTACAAGGGCTGTGTTAACGTTCCAAAATTTTTTATAAACCTCCTAAAGTAATTTATGAACCCCAAAAACGCCCTCAATTGCCTGACAGTTCTGGGTGACGGATATAATTTAAGTGTTTCAATTTTGTCCGGGTCCATTTGCAAACCTTGTGTAGACAAAATATGCCCCAATAACTTGACCTTTTTTTGTGCGAACTCGCATTTTTTTAGTTTGCATGTGAAGCCCGCGTCTTTCAATTTACTCAGAACCGTGTCCACTTGAGACAAATGCTGATCGAAATCACCCTCAGTTAAAATTGCCAAATCGTCAACAAAATTTTAAACAATATGACCTAACCTCTAAAATTAAATCCATCGCCCTCGAAAATGAACCCACACTGGTTTTCAACCCCTGAGGTAAAACGTTGTAAACATAACTTCTGCCTTGATATACAAAACCCGTGTATCGTTTAGATTCGTCTGATAATGGTATAGAAAAATACGCATCTTTGATATCAATAACCCCTATGTAGTTTATTCGGCGTCCCGATTGCAATATCTCGCTCATTAAAGGTGTAGTTAGTCGTGCACTACAGCCAACTTAACGGCGAGTTATATGAAACACCCTCTAGATGGAACATCACTTCAAAGTCCACAATGTAACATTGCATATATTTTACCCTTGGTCAGATACCTATCTGATCCAAAAAGTACAGAGTCTTTTTTAAGTAATAAGATTGTTGAAATGTTTTGTCACTTGCCTTGGCATTCGTGAACGCTTTTAATCTAAACTAGAAAGGAAAAAAGTAGAAAAATACTTTTTACGGACTTATCTGTAGGTATTCTTCAATATTCTCGGTTAGAGACGCATCATAAGTTATTATATTTGGTATGGTACATATGTATCTGTTATTGCTTTTTTTTCAATTGTTGTCATCATCGATCATTTCAGAAGGATTATTTGGTAACAACATTAATTCAGCGCTGCGCTATCTTCGTACGACATGGCATAGTATGATAAATTCCATGATTCATTAAGTGTGTTAGTGCACACGGACCACAAAACATCGCCACAAAACGCTAATCGCACGCCGCCGGTATTGCCGCCACACGGTACAAAACGCTGACACACGACAATCGTGCGATTAGCCCGTCCCTCTCTCCCTTCACGTAAGCTAACCCGGGCGAAATAAAATGGTCGAGGTAGAGCCGTGGTCTCGTGGAGAATGAGGATACAGTAGGTGCGACCACGGCTCTACCTCGACCATTTTTGTACCTTCGCATTTCTTGACTTCTTTCTGAATTATTTCCTTGTTTCGCACTTTTTAAACCTCTTAACTCACGTAGTCGGGTTATAGTTTTTTTTACTTATATTTTTTTTTATTCATGTGTAGGTCTTGCCGGAGAGATATATCTATATTAATATTAGTTACAAGTTACAAGAAATTAAAAAGGCTGTGGTTAATTTACAAGTTTTTATTTTAAAAAGGCCTGTCAATTTATAAGTAGTGCTGGTTCAGATTACGTAAAAAGCGTTTAGTGAATTAGAGAATTAAAGTAGGTAGACGACCTCAGCCGTAGATTTTTCAAGAAGTTACTTTCTTTTTTACAGCGTCATTCGGAGGTCTGCTTAGTCTTATGTTGGGATTTACCCTCATATCCGCCATCGACTTCGTGATATTCTTCAGCTTCCGTTTCGCCTACGAGATGTTCAACTCCTTGTCAACCCTCAACTCCAACCACGAAGAGCCTGATGCTTACTCCCAGAAGAAGAGGCTGAAGATCCACCAGCTCAATGTAGAAGGGCTGCGTAAACCTGGGAACTACGGTGATGGGAATATATCGGGGAAGACAGTTATACCAAAATATTAATTTTGTAAAAAGTAAGGACCTAACCTAGCCCCTTAGCTAATTTACAGTAAGTACAATGTTTTACAGGTTTATGTAGGAATAGAAGTCTTTCTTGCAGGGATATATACGTCTTTAGTCACTAGCTAGAAATAGTGCTAGTAGCACTCCCCTGGGCCTTCATGAAGCAGCGAGGTATGTGGTGGAGTTTATGTGGAAGGATGGGCCAGGAAGCAGGGGGTGGATCAGGATGGCTGGTAAACAGGGATGTGGCAGTGCTATATAAAGGTGTGATAAAGTTATGAAATATAGTCTAAATCGAACACATTGTAAAACTATAAGCTACAAGAACTCAACTCTGTATCTGCCTGTCTCTTTCGCTCGCTATCTCAAAAACTTTTGGCAAAATCCAAAAATAAACGTAATAATTAAAGACAGTGTTTTAATTGAAATAATCAATACACGACAAAAGCGACGAGACATTCATTGAACCCAGTGCAAATGATCAGAAAAAAATTGTGAAATTGTAGTAGATTGTACAACAAGGGCATGAAACAAGCTATTTCATTCAAATATAAAATGGGTTTTAAGACCGAGTCATATACACTCTGCTTTTCACTTCGATTTTGAGGAAATAAAACAGTGGTAATGCAAACAAATACATTAATGAGAATTTTAATTGAAATTTGAGCAATGGTGTATCTTTAGTTTTAGTGTTTTTCCGGGTATATTTACAGTATTTTTTTTGCAATTGTGAAGATGTAGATGGTGTATTGTGAGAGGGAGATGGCTCTGGATTCGAGGGCATGGGATCTAAAGGTGCGAGTGTGCTAAAAACATGCCGTCTCTTAATATAGAAGGGCCAAGCTCATTTGGGACTAAAGTGATTGCCTCTTTAATAAATTCAACGATCTCGCTTATTTTGCACGGAATCCTCTATTACCCCTTAGCAAACTGGTCTGACTTCCAGCGATGTCGCCATGTCGCTTTAACACTGTTATGTTGGATCCTCAATTGGCCAAGAGGGTGGCTGATGTCCTACGGAAACAATGGCCCGTGTAAGTTCATGGATGTTCTGAATTAAGAAAAGACGCGATTTCTGCAAATTTGTTTCGTCCAATGACCTGCTTCGTACACTTTCCGTTTTAATAATTTAGGAGGAATATATCCCACCAAAACATAAATTTGAAAAGATAAGTTCAGTAACAATATCGTGGCTGTCGACTGTGCCGACAAAAGATTTGAGATCTAAATGAATGCCAAGTAGATAACTTAACACAAATTGAAGTTAGTGATTTAAATACGCTAGTTTTAAACTGAAAATCAAATTTAAGAAGGGAAGATACGTTGACCACACCAATAAACGATGACGTAAGAAGCATAAAACATTACATAACACTAACAAGTACATTTTCAGCCAAATATAAGACAGTATGTAAAAATGTCATGAGATGACTGACTGTACTATACTATTAAGCGGTTCAAACAACATAAGGACTGTTAAAATATATTGTGCTAGCTATATCTCTAGTTGATTTTGAAACAAATTCGAAGTTTTTTGGGAAATTATTACAAATCGTAAAAAACACTCTTATCTTTGGTTCGTCACCATATAAGTACCCAGCAGGATGCCAAATTCCAACACGCGAGATCACCTGGAAATAGGTTAGGTTTTTGATGTTATGTCAGTGAGAAAAATCCCGATGTTTAGATGATTGTATCTTAATAACCATATTTATTTTTAAGTTTAGAGTTCTAGTTAGCCATATGTGTCTCAATAAATGCTCAAATTTCCATATGTCATTAAACATAAATTTAAATTTATGTTTAATGAATTTTGAGTAATGCAGGTGTCTAAAGTGCCTGAAAATGGTTCGTGTAATGGCCGTTGCGTCGCCAGTTATCTTCTTTTGAACTGGGCTTTGACGCTCCCGCGTGTCTAAATTTTTTGACTCATATTGAGGGCGTTGGGCTTGGTACGTTTTTAATATATTCAAGAATTCTCTTTTGACGACGAATGTTCGTTCATGGCTGGTTTTTGTGTTAGGTAGATTTATGCTTGCAACTGTCCGTCTTTGCGCCATCCATGGTAACATTGGCAAGTTCTATACCTTCGCATGCACTGTTTATACCTAAAAAAATAATGGCAATAACAATTATAACTTGACAATTTTTCGTACAGATAAATGCTTTAACATATACTGTGCGTTGAGATTTTAAGTCAGAAATATATTTTTTTAAGATATTGATTACGAATTTTATTTACTTTCGTGGCTAAATATCTTTCATCGGGAGCGGAATGCAAAAAGGTTTCCAATTGTTCTGCCGTGAAAACCTTGGATTTCTTGCTTTTATGACCACTGGAAAGCCTTTTAAGCAAAGTTGTGAGCTTCCTATAACTCTTCATGTAAATATCGTGCTTCATAATGTGTACCGCTGCTTTTCTTTTGAAAATTCGCCAAAGTTAGTTAAAAAAAAACTTTCTAAGAATGTATTGACATGTTTGCCGCTTCTCCAGAGCATGAAATTTTCATAGGTTTTAAGATAAATTTGCTTGGATTTAGGCGGTAATGTCTGTTCAATAACTCCTTTTGCTTTTTTTCCATCAGTGTGTAAGGCGTAAGCATTATTTCGTCTTCACTTGATGACATATTACTTAACTTTCGTAAAACAAAGTCAAAATAAAACACTCGTCGTCATCTCTTTCCCGCCACTGTTTTATCATCTTTAACCTCGTTCATTATCCCGGGGGAACTGAACATGAATAGTGCGTCAATCTCTCAAATTGCTACTGTTTATGTGTTTGTGGTCTGCATGAGACGAATGAGGTGAAGAATGATCATGGTGGCGTGCTTGATGTAGTGTTGCTATCGGAGAGTGTGCGTGACTTAACTGTGCGCGCTTCCGTGTCAGGCAGCCTGGTGCCGCGCACTGACGCCTTTAGGACGCATCGTGACGTGAGGAGAGAGAATTCCACCTTGAGGGACACGGGTGGAGAGGTCTACCGGTGTCCCCCGCCACTCCGTACAAGCCTCCTCCGACTTGATACGTTGTTTTCGGTCTCTTAGGTAAGAGTTAAGCCAGCTGGCAGAGAGGGAGGAGACGTTAAGAGATTTCAGAGGTTCATACGTCGATTTTTCAAAGATTTTTTGTTTTTATAAGTTTTTAGTTCTTTTTTTACCATGCAACATAGTATTTAAATAAATTAAAGTATATATTAGATAACTAGGTAAAATAATATTAGATAAAATAATCTATTAGATAATAATTTATTTAATGCAGTCATCTCATCTGTCTGGCTGAATGGCTCAATTTTTATATTCTAGATCACGACAAAACTTTATGCACCAGTGCATAAAATGCGATTTTATGCAGCCCTACATCCAGCTTAAAAAAGCTGGATTAAATTTTTGTGTAAAAAACATATTTTGATCAAAAGTAAAAGTGCACCACGCGGCGTCCGAGCACCGTCCATTCCCATGGTAATGGCGGTCGGCGGTAAAATCGCTATGCTAAATAGATACTTAAAGAGATCTTGGCTTTACATACTTAAAAAAGAAGAATTCTTCATTAATTCATAGCTGCGACGATGGGCTAGCCACCTGTCACGCAAAATGGAGTATTGAATAACCGGCTGAACGTGGGCACAATTGTGCCTCTGCCACCCCGTATGGGAAGGGCGTGACGCTATGTTATGTTGAAAAAGAAGAATTACAGACAAAACCGGAAGAGTGTGTCGTGCCCTATGAGAAGGATGCTAGAGTCAGTACGCTTCAACAAATACTGAGTGAAATTTGCATGACAACTGAGACGCAAACGACAGGTAAAATAAAAATGGCGGAAAACATGACTCCATCGAGTAATAGCCTAAAGAAAATGAGTACGTGGCATTCTAACAGCAGTTGGAGTTTTTGATGGTCTTGAATGACTTGAATGATGGCCGTAATTACTGACAAAAGTGACGTCTAGAGTTTTTGAAACAGCATCTTCCTTGTGCTCGCCTAAGAAGCGGATGCAATATTTATATTTATATACTCTCTTTTATTTATATATTTATATAACTCTTTAGAGTTATGTAGTATACTAAGGGCCAATTTTTTTATCCGTAGTTAACTCAACTATTGGTTAAATCATCAACATGAATTTTTTGACCCGTGGTTAGAGTAACTAATGGTCGAATATCGAACCATTAGTCAAAAAAATTAACTACTCAGAATCGGAGGGTTAAACAAGATGGCCGCTGGTTATTTGTTGTCACAGCTGTTTGTCATTGTCACAGAAGAAATCAAGTTATGTTAATCGTGGCATCTAGTGATGAATTTAAACATAATCAGATACTCTGGTGTCGAAAGTTCGTCAGAAGAAGAAGACGATGATATTATATTAGAATATGTGTTAATGAGAAGACCAAAAATATTTAGGCCATGCCATCCGTCATTAGAAACCTGGGATGATGTAGATTTTTGTCAACGTTACCGCCTATCGAAGGAAACAGTGCTCTGGATTGTTACTGAAATTGGGAATGATATTAAAACGCCCACTCTCAGATATGTACATAGTTACCTTCCTAAGATTGATTTTTTGCTGCTAGATACTTGATACAAAATCTCTAAAATGAGATTTTATTCCAGGAATAATGCCATCACACCCCTTGAGCAAATACTGCTCACATTGCGTTTCTACGCCACAGGAACTATGCAACAATGCTCTGGAGATCTCTTTGGAATGTCCAAATCCGCTTCGTGTAAAAACATCCACTGTGTCTCCAGAACAATATGCAATAAGCTGAAATAGGAAGGATACCTTCTTTATAAACACCCAGGCAGTTGTTGATGTCAAACTACGAATAAGAGATTTAGTTGCAAAGTAGCCGGGCTCAGTGCTCACTATATTTAACAACAGCGGGGTAAAAGATGTTATGGAATCTCAAAAGCTGCTGCCTTATGGGAGACCGCGGATGTGCCCTAAAAAATATCTATTAACACCACTGGCTGATCCCCAAACTGCAGCTGAGAGACTCTACAATTAGAGCCAAATAAGAACAAGAAATGTGGTGGAAAGAGCATTTGGAGTGCAGAAGAGAAGGTTTCCCTGCATAGGCTCACAGTTAAGGGTGGCTTAAAAAATGTATAGCCTATCATTGTTAGCACTGCAATATTGCATAATATATGCATAGAAAAGAGGGAATATCTGCCGAAAGACGATGGAAATTCCACACTTCACCATCCGATAGAAGAGCATCTAGATTTCCCGGTGACTGTCAATGAACGAGAGTACAGACAGCAGCTCATACAAACCTATTTTGCTTCATTACTAGCCACAGAACCACGGCAGTAAATAATAAAGTATATTAATAAATAATATAAACTCTAATTAATTATGTCTTTTATTGCCTATAGTATTAACATATAAGTACAGACTTGTAATGAACAACAGCTGCACATTAGTTAGGGACCTATGATATTCTTTAGGGCTATTACATATATGAGTTAGCAACTACCTGCTTTATTACAAGAATTTATAAATAAAACATGTGACTTGATTAATAAACTGTTTAATTATGAGTATAACTTAATTACAAACTATTTTAATAAAAAAAAAAAAATATTACATGAAACCCTTTTTAATATTTTCTAATTGTATCTTCTTGCATTCCACCTCAATTTGATCCAACTCTTCTTGCTGCTCCATATAATTATTATGCCTTTCTTCCATCTGCTGCATTGCTTTTTGGTGCGCCTCCTCTTTATGCAGCATGGCTTTTTGGTGGGCGACTTCTTTGTGCAGCAAATGTTTTTCATGCTCTTCGTTAGCATAATTGGACAAATCATGCTCTCTTATTTGTTTTTGTTTCAAAAACTCAATTTTTTTATCCGTGTGTTTCATAATCCGCTTCCTTGTCTCCAAAGGGATAAAAGAAATTTTCCTTTTGATGTTGGACACAGCTGAAAACAAGAATAAATATGAGTATGTGCCTAGACCTTCATAAAGGTATATTAAATTTACCACAAACTAATAATGTCTACTTACAAAACTCTTTAGAGACTGGTTTTCGCAGCATAGCCTTTGGTGTCGAAGAGTCAAATACATTTGGGACTTCTGAAATAAATATTAAAACATTGTGAAACCTTACATTTGCTAATAAATTTATGCTATAAAATAATTATTAGTATTGTACAACTATATTGTTGGGAATTTTCTCCTTACATATTTCCTCCCAGTCTGTATCGTTCATCAATGGCGTACTTTGAGAAGTGCCTGAAATAATATATAATAGTATTAAAAATTGTTTTAAAAAAAATCAAGCAATTGGCTAGCCAACTTAATAACTCTATACTTACATGGATCTAAATTCACAGCTTGATTTAAGTCTATATTTACTTCAGCAGATTCTGTATTATATTCTGCTTCTACATTACTAATATCTGTAAAATAAAAACCACAATTAGATATAGTTTCCCTCATATGAAGGTCAATACCCAATGCATCGCTGTCATACACCGCAGGAAGACCCGATATTGACTCTCCCATTATACTATTTAACCATTCTGTGGTGTCTGATGGCTTAGGAGGAGCTGGTCCACCTCCAGTTAGGCGTCTTCCATACTTCTCTGCTGCCATTTCATCATGAACTTGCTGCATGAACAATTCACTGCACTGGCAACAAATTGACCAATTGTTGAGTTTGACTATCGTTAAAATAAACATCAAAAAACGCATTTACGATTTAACTACTTAATATTTTTCGCATTTCGTATTGCCATTGATTCAGAGCTGTTTAATCAAGAAACAACATTTATTATTTCTTCATAATATTTTGCTTAATATGATGCAGCTTCAAGCCAAGTGCCCCATCTAGTTATCACTGGTTGTGGAGGAAGACGTAAGTTTGGATACGTATCTTTCAATAATTTTATTCTGCAGGGGGCTTT
The DNA here is from genome assembly GCA_949825045.1 of Argyresthia goedartella. Taxonomy (NCBI): domain Eukaryota; kingdom Metazoa; phylum Arthropoda; class Insecta; order Lepidoptera; family Argyresthiidae; genus Argyresthia; species Argyresthia goedartella. The sequence continues at coordinate 12,817,501 of OX463806.1, forward strand.
TAAAAATATTTTTTTCACATTTGATATTAACATATCTACATCATGGTACTCTAAACGTATTTGTTCTGATACGCGATGAAGAGCGTGTGCCAAACAGGTAACATGTTTTAATTGAGGTAAAACAGTTTTCAAATTTCGGCCTGCAGACAACATGTATGCTACATTATCAGTACATAATACTAAAACATTATGAACTTCTCTTTCAAAGTTGTCTTGCCAAATATTTTTTAAACATTTGATTACAAAATTTGAAATGTTTGGCCATTGACCTCCTCGAGCTTTTTATAGGCGGTTAAATTAAGTCGACCAGAAAAGTTTTCATTTAATGGCTTTACTAAGAAATTCACAATATAACATCCTAAAAAGTGAGTTGTCTCATCAATCGATATCCAAAGTTTCTCATCTTTAAGGTTTTCATAGAGAGAGGCAATTTAGGTTACTTTCATTGTTAATAAAAATAAAATCGTATTTAATTTTTATAAAATTTGTCCAAATATACTTTTCATAATTGTGACTCGTCAGGCACTTTTTTGCTATTGCAATTACAACAGCAAACATCACACATGTATTTATTTGAAAAAAAGTCTTTGAAGGCATTATTTTTGATTTGCGACCAGGGGATGTTACAAAGAATTAAATACTTAATGAGGTCAAAATAAAATTCTTCTTGAGGCTGTTTGTATGTTCCTCGATGTAAAGCACCTTTAATATGTCGATTAATATTAGATTTTTTTACTGATAAATGTGTGACGGGGCGCCCTTCGGGCTAGCTCAGCCTGGTTGCCTCGTCCACGAAAGACTTTGCACTTCTGCAATGAGCCTAATTTTATCTCAATTATAGGGTCTAGCTACGTAGCCTAATGTGGGAAACATTCAGGGAAAGATTGGTTTGACGTTACGGTATTCCTAACTAGGTGCCGCAAGGTTTATTACAATGAATGACCAAAGGTTATATTATCTAAATCTTAACTAATACACAATCTAACTAAGGCTAAGTAATTTACACATATTATGAAAGACGCCCCGGATTCCCTCCTTCGCAACCCGTGGCATGAATTTACTGGTAACACGCAATGGCCACGCTATCTACGGTTGTGAATGACTATAATGAATACCCCTGGAAACAACCCCTTTGAGGTTACGGTTCGAATAGCACGCGGGCTCGATACTATACGCGGTGACGGGGGTGGGGTGTTGGTAAGTGGAATTAGGTGAGGACGGGCTAGGGGAATGGTGGGATCCCCCACGCAACCAGGGGGTAACCATGAGATTGCCTTGGGGGTTTGGAGGAACGGGAAGGGAAAGGATACTCCTCAATTAGCGACCAGGGGGTAATCATGAGATCACCTAGAGAGGAGGGCAGTTGACTGAGGCCGGAGCGTCGGCCAACTGCAGCTCCGACTCCCGTGCTCTGGTTTATATAGGCCGGCGTTTTTTTTTTGTTGGAGGGGAAAAAAATGGAATCACCCATGCCCAGGAGTCAAACCTCCCTGCTATGTCCGGGTCCCCACATATTGAGCGAGCATCAGCTCGTGTGGTATACGGACTAAAAACAACCCCTTTGTTTTTACGGTTGTCTTAGTAAGAATTAACTGTGAGCCATGGTATAGGCCGGCGTTGCATGCTTCGTGGTGGGGGTGGCTTCGCTGCTGGGTCGGTGTGGAGGGGCACCGCGCGCGTGGCGGGGCGCTAGCGTGGCGAGGTAGCTGCGGGCCGATGACGTCATCATTATGTGCCCGCGCTCGGCTGTACGGTCGTGGATGCTTGTGGCGATCACTTGTGGCCGGCGTGATCGTTACATTCTCCCCCTCCTCAATTTGATTTTTAAGCCTGAAAAATCACCATAACAACACTCGGTTTGTATTCTGCTATCCTGATCTATCTTATCTTCCCCCCTTTTCATTTGTCTAATATTTTCCCTGGTTACCTTTATAATTGTCTGTATTTCTACCTCACCGATATCTTCTCTCCTAATCCTATTTGTGTGTGTTATTCTCTTGTGTAACGCAATCAAAACCCTTTTTGGATCATTAATTTTCTATTCAATTAACTCTAAGAATTATCTTTCTATAAAGAACTAAATAACATCTGAGTGCCTTTTTGGCGCTGTATAAACAAAACTAACCAAATATCTATCTATCTAACTAAATAACATCTGAGTGCCTTTTTGGCGCTGTATAAACAAAAATAACCAAATATCTATTTCTAACTATATATTTCCGATAGTAAATACCTTCTTGGTTGAATAAAAAAACTGCCTTTATGCCACTATATAAACAAAACAAACTTAATAACTACTTCTAACTAACTTTTAACATAATTAAATACTTGTCTCTGGTTTACCAACAATAATATACACATATCTATTAACTTGTAGACACACCATTCACTATATTGATGCCTTCTTTGGTCTTCTGTTACTGGCTGCTGCTCTGTCCTTCTGCGCGTTTTTTTTCGTATTTTGGTAGCCTCACCAGCCCTTTTTTGTGTCCTCTTGTTTTCCTCTGTCTTGATTTTCTGCTCCTTTTCTTGTGTGGTTTGGGGGATTTTTCTCCGTCCTCGTACATTTGACAGCACCATTCTTTCCCTACCGGTGTTTTGCACCGCCATTCTGCTTCCTCTTGCAAGTTCCAGGTGTTGGCCGGGGAGTAGGTACCGCTGCATTCCTCCATATCTGACATCCAACTCCAGTCGTCGCCTGAGGGTCCCTGGGGTCCGGTCTCCAGTAATTATTCGAAGGTTGGCCATGGGGTTGTGGTCGGTGCGGTGGCCTGCGCCTCGTCTATTTCTGTGTTCGTTGTTCTGTTATATTGCTCCAGTGTTGGCGGCGGTTGGTAAAAACATTCCGGTAGTGTCGTGGTCTCCTGTGGGTCCGGCAGCGTTGGTTGTTGCTGTGGAGCGGGTTCTGGGCGCGGCGTGGATTCGTTCGGATCTGATGGTGGTTGCTGGTGTGAAGTGTTTCCTCTTGCTCCGACTCGCCCCGGGTCCGGCATCGGTATCAGGCAGCCTTGAGCGCGGCCTTCATACACCAATTGTGTTTGCCTGTTGCCGATGTGTAGTCTATACTGCATGTTTCGGGTGGTCAAGTAAGTTAGTTGTCGAGCGTCTGGATTTGTTCTGACCTCGCTTCGTTTCGGGTTCCTGGTTTTATCCGATAGGTTTTGTTTTTCTTTATTGCGGGTAGTTTTCCTTTTCCCATTTTTTTCCCACACTTTGTTCCGATTTTCGCTACGGTTCCAACAGTTCCCTGAGGGTACTTTTGTGTTCCGATTTGCGCTATGTGTTAAACTGTTTTAGGTCTTTCACGTGTGCTGTATATATTTTCTTGGTATTTCTGTTTCGTACTAGAAATATTACCGGCGATTTTTCTTCGATTACTATGTACGGTCCGCTGTACTTTGGGGCGAGTTTTGCACAAAATTGTTTGTTCGCATCTGACTGGTAGAAATTCCTTTTGAGTACCAAACTATTTATCTCTGGTTTCAATTACGCCTGTTCTTATCATAGTGGTTTTTTGTTGTTGTGATGCTCTTTCCTGGTTTGCTTTAAACCTGTTGTATATTTCTTCAATTTTCCTGGTTTCTTTGAGTTTCAGGAACGTGTTTTTGTCTCCTGGCATTCTGAGTTCTCTCCCCATAAATAAGAATACTGGCGTATACCCTGTTGACTCGTGTTCCGATGTATTTAGTGCATAGTTGAACTCTGGTAAGTACTCGTCCCATTTTTATGATTGTCAGTGATGAAGGTTGATATCATTGTTTCTAGCGTCCTGTTTACCCATTCTGTTGGGTTCCCTTGGGGTGAGTAAGGAGTTGTAAGGCGGTGTTCGATCCCGTATTTTTCCAGTTCTTCTTTTACTTGTTCGCTGACATATTGCCTTCCGTTATCACTTAACAGCGTTCTTGGCGGGCCGTACCGTAAAATTACGCATTCCTTCAGTGCTATTATTATAGAGCTGGCTGTCGCTGTTCGTAGTGGTCTTATCTCTGTCCACTTTGTAAACTTGTCATGGAAAACTATTATCCAGTTGAATCCTTTCGTGGATCTTGGTAACGGTCCTATGAGGTCTGTGCATACTATTTCCCACGGTTATTCTGCATTTTTTATATGCATGAATCCTGCTGCCTTCTCCTGTGAAGGCTTGTGCCAAACACACAAGCCTTCACAGGAGAAGGCATTTTTTTATGTAGTTTGCTACCGATCTGTGCATCCCGGGCCAAAAATATCGTTGCGCTATGTGATTGAGCGTCTTTGTTATTCCTAAACGACCGGCTTCTGGGCTATCGTGGTTTTGTTTTATTACCGCTTTGCGACCCTCTTCAGGAACGCATAATTTCCAACTTCAACTATTCTGGGTATTTTTCTGGTGTCTTTTCGACGTTTTTGATTTGTTTTGAGTACCACTCAGTCTCTTCTGTTTCGGCTGTCATTGCGCAACTCGGATTCCTGGACAGCTCGTCCGCGACTGTGTTTTGTTTACCGGGCTTGTATATCACTTCGTAGTCGTATTGTTGTAATTCTAGGGCCCACCTTGCTAACCGGCCTGACGGATTTTCCTGGAGTTAAGCCATTTTAGTGCTTGATGGTCTGTCACTACGGTGAATCGATATCCTTCCAGGAACGCTCTCATTTTTCTTATTCCCCATACCACTGCTAGGCATTCCTTTTCCAACGTTGTGTACCTTGTTTCTGCTGGTATGAATGATCTGCTTGCATACATTATCGGTTTCTGTACTCCTTTGTCTTCTTGTATCAGTATCGCACCCAATCCTACGTCACTGGCGTCGGTTTGTAGTATAAATGGTTTTGTGAAATCTGCTCTCATGAGTACCGGGTCATTATGATTTCCTTAGTCTTTTGTAACGCTTTTTCCTGCTGTGTGGTCCAAGTGTACTTTATCTCTTTGTTCATTAATCGAGTCATCGGTTCTACTATGTTCGAATAGTTGGGGATAAATTTCCTATACCATGATGTCATCCCTATGAATCTTCGTAATTCCCTTATCCCTGTTGGCGCTTTTAATCCTCTTATTAATTTAATTTTTCCCTCGTTCATCTTAATACCGTCCTTGGTTACCACGTGTCCTAGATACTCGATCTCAGGCTTGCAGAATTCACATTTTTTGTGTTTATGCGCTCCTTATCCGTTTGAATATTTCTTTCAGGTGTTTCACATGTTCTTCAAATGTCGTACTGCATAATATGATGTCAACTAAGTATACATAAGCGTTTGGTTCTAAATCCAGGCCTATTACTTGATCCAGTAGTCTTTGGAAGGTTGCTCCGCTCGAGTCGAGTCCGAAGGGCATGACTTTGAATTGAAATAGTCCTCTGCCTGGAACGGTAAATGCGGTCGCCGGTTTGCTTTCTTCCTTAAGTTTTCGTTCCAATATCCGTTTTTGAGATCGAATTTCGAGAAGTAGTTAGCTTTATTTAGCTTCTCTAAGGTTTCGTCGATCTGTGGTAACGGGTATGCGTCTTTCACGGATATTTCATTTATCCTTCTGAGGTCTATGCAGAATCTATATTCACCGTTTTCTTTCTTCGCTAGTACTATTGGTGAGCTGTATAGGCTTTGAGATTTTTCGATTACCCCTTCTTTGAGCATTTTCTCTACATGCTCGTCTATTTTTTCTTGTAATTTCGGGTTCCGTAGGTAATACCTCTGTTTTATAGGTGTTTTAGCTTAATTTCGTGTTCCGTCCATGTCGTTCCTTTTGGTTCTTTTTCGCATTCTTACAATTCTTTCTTAATAATTTCTTCTAGTTCTCGTTGTTGTTCTGGTGTTATCGTTTCATCTTGAAATACTATTTTTAAATTTTAAATTTTATTTGTTCCTCTTTTATCTTCCTTAGTTTGATTTGTCCTGACTGTGAGTGTTTCGGTGTCGGTGCTTTGCTGTTCATTTTGTTCTGGATCTTGTTCTGCGTTATAACGTTGTCTTTTTCGTATCCCTTTGTTCGATTTTATCTTTTGTTGCTTTTTCTGGTTCTTTGGTTGGTGTTATAAGGTTTTACTTCGTTTCCGTGGCTTCCCATTTTATCATAAGACCCACTCGTTGCAGTATGTCCATTCCCAGAATAATGTGGGGTGCTGTCTTCATTATTTTACACTGGTGTTTGAATGACTTTCCTTTCATTTCCATTTTTAGTTCTATCGCTTGTGTGACTTGTATTCCTGATCCGTCTGCCATTTGTAACCGTGTTTGTATCTCTATCTTTTTTGCGTTGTCCCCTTTACATTGCTGAATGATGGCATCGTTCACGTACGAACTTGTTGATCCGGTGTCTACTAATGCTTGGTATTTTTTTCCCTCTATTTTTACTGTCGTAAATATTCTATTGTCTCTCTTTCTGCCATTACCCATTGTGCAAGTTTTTTCGTAAGTCGTCGCATGCTGTGTCTTGCAGCATTTTGTACTCATTACTCCAATCTTGCCGCAATCACTGCAGAATATAACTCTTTGGCTCCGACACTCCGTTTTTTTGTGGCCGTTTTTCCCGCAATTCCAGCAGCATGTCTCTGGGATAAAGTTATTTATATGTTTTTGATTTTGCCTTCCCTCTTGGTTTTATGTTCTTTCCCGGTAGCCTGGGCCTGGTGCTTCCATTTTTCCGTTTCTGAGGTCTATTTGATTTTTTGTTTTATATGTAGGGGCTCCCTGTCTCCAGTCTTGATTGAACGAGGTTTCTTGTTTATTGTTCCCGGTTTGATTTTCTATGTTAACTCTTTCTCTCTTGAACTTGGCTATATTTTGATCATGTTCTTCTACTAGTGTTTCGTATTCGGTTGTTTTCTGTATCAATTTATTCAGATTTTTGATTTCATGTCTTTTAATGTACATTTTGTAATTGACATGCATATTTTCATAGATTCTATCTAGCGGTAACCATGAGATTGCCTTGGCGGTTTGGAGGAACGGGAAGGGAAAGGATACTCCTCAATTAGCGACCAGGGGGTAACCATGAGATCATCTAGAGAGGAGGGCAGTTGACTGAGGCCGGAGCGTCGGCGAACTGCAGCTCCGTTTTTTTTTTTTTTTTTGTTGGAGGGGAAAAAAATGGAATTACCCATACCCAGGAGTCAGACCTCCCTGCTATATCCGGGTCCCCACATATTGAGCGGGCATCAGCTCGTGTGGAAAACGGACTAAATACAACCCCTTTGTTTTTACAGTTGTCTTAGTAATTTACAGTTGTCTTAGTAACTGCAGCTCCGACTCCCGTGCTCTGGTTTATATAGGCCGGCGTTGCATGCTTCGTGGTGGGGGTGGCTTCGCTGCTGGGTCGGTGTGGAGGGGCACCGCGCGCGTGGAGGGGCGCCGTGCGTGGCGAGTTAGCTGCGGGCCAATGACGTCATCATTATGTGCCCGCGCTTGGCTGTGCGGTCGTGGATGCTTGTGGCGATCACGTGCGGCCGGCGTGATCGTTACAAATGGCTTTCACACTTGGTGCAGTAAATAGTACAGCTAGCAGCGTCAAAAATCAGCTCAGGATAGTCACGAATCCCACTTTCAACGCTTCCATCATGATACATTCCCCCCAGGGGTTCTGTCGTACATCATGCTTTTTAAGGCATGATACACTTCATATCCGCTTATAGGAGGGACGTTATCTGGAGTTGGACGGGGGTACTCGCCGCTGGAAGTGTGTTCCATTTTAGAAGAATCAGAAATCTGTTTTTTTGCTGATTCTTCTAAAATGGATCCATCAAAGATGTGATCTATGTTTAACTATTGTTAGAACCTTGTTGCGTAAAGACCTATTTTTGGCTATTGCCGTTTCAACTAGTTTCGTTTAAAGTTTTGCGGATGCTGCGTTTTACTTGGCGGTCTAAAATGTAATAGTCGGGGAGCTTTTAGTAGGCATTCTCTTTTATCCAACAGTAATTTTGTGTAATCTGTTAACTTGTTGCTACTTCTTCTGGGTTCTTTAATTTGAATGCTGGCAGATTTTATAGAATTAGTGATATTTAAATATTGCGTTTCTGGGTCCTCGATGTCTGTATTGACATTTTTGAAACAGTTTTTCAGTTTTAGGTTGTTTTTTTCGGAATTTTTGAAAAAATATTAGATAGCTTCTTGATTTTTTGTTTGAAAATCATTCCCGTTAAATTTTTGAGTCTATTTGTACCCTTGCACTTAACGGTCTTTGTTCAGAACTGAATTGGAATGTGCTGATTACTGGTACCTTTTATAAGGGTTCGTTTGGAAGCTAAGATGAAGTCTATTTCACTTTTGGTTCTATTTTCAGGTGAAATCCACGTCCAGCGACGTTGCGGCTTTTGAAGAAATAACTATTACTTATTTGGAGGCTTTGCCCGAAGGCAAACTGAATGAAACGGGAACCACGATCATTTCGGCACCCGAGCCCGTATGGTCCCATTAAGTCCTCTTTGTCTCCAGCTTGCTTTGGACCGATTTTCACATTTAAGTCATCAAGGACTATATTCCTCATCGCAGCCCTGCAGCAGCATTAACAAGATCATAAAAATCTTCTATTGGGTGCTCACCTATGAAATTGGCAAATTTGCCAATTTCATAGGTTCAAGTTCATAATTCGAGTAATTCAATAGCTATTTCCAGTTTTTTTTATTGTTTTAAAATTAATTTCAATATTTTACATCTCCTTATTAAATTTTCTTTTAATTTTCAGTTTGATAACTAAAATGTTATCTTCAAAATCAGTGCCTTCTAAATGTCATTCATTTTCATGATAATATTCGTAATATTTTTTTACAGCTGACACTTTTCAAAAATTATGTAAAATTTTCTGTTAGCTAAATGCTGTCTCATTTATACACACAAAGTTTATAAAATTAGGATCTGTCATTCCTAAAAAAATACAAAAGTTTGTACTGAAAATTGAGTTAACTTCAATTTCTCCATACAAAACGCCAATTTCATATGTAAGGACCTAATATTTCGTCGTCGCTGTGGGTGAATGTTGGTGCGTGAGTATTAATTATAGTAATGAATTGGTTTTCTGTGATTCGGAATTGCAGGACTAGAGCAGGTCTATCTGAATAACCGGAAAATTCGATTATGTTATTGTTCCACTTCTTTGCCACCAAGAAGCCTATAGAAAAGTCCAAAGTGGCACCGAAGTGGTAAAATATACCTTCTTCTCTCTCTAGAGTTACCTCTCCTGGCCTTCTGATTTCTGGTAGGTCTACAATATCCCATTTGACAAACTTTAGCGCGTTCTCCAGTTCTACGAGGCGCTCCTCCGTCATTAGTGTCCGGATATTGTAGGTGATTATGTTAAGCATATCGGAGTCCTGTTGGCGTGCGGTGTTCATCTGACGGGGGATCGTTCCCGCCAAGGGATTCTTCACACCCCTGCCTCCAGGGCTAGTCCGGCAATTTCGTCACAGGCGTCGCCACTGGAGCCTGGGCACTTGGGGCCGTGGTTGAGCTCTCATGGTCGATGGACCGAGATCCCACCAGGCTGGTCCATTGCGTGTTGGTGGGTTTTTCGCCAGAGCCTTGTTCGTTGATCAGCAGGACGACCGCGTGCAGTTAAGGTTGGCTTAGGTTCCATTAGATGATGTGTTCCATTAGAGATTCCGGAATTAGCAATATTAAGTAATATTAAACAATGTCATATGTTAATTTGGAACTGTCTGTGTAAGTGAGATTATTTAAGAATGTCTACCCGCAGACAATCTGCGAAATGCGGTTTTGAGGGAGTTTATATAATTAATATTTTATTTTTTATGAATAAAGATTTTTGAATTGAATTGAATTGAATTGAAATTGCCTGGTAACCCCTGTCTGAATCAAGACTCGATAAAGATCAAAAATAGGCAGGCCTCCCATTCAGCCCACGTAAAATGACAAGGCAATGTGGCAACAATTGTATGTACGACCTAGGGCGGAGAGGTAAAACTGGACTCTACAACTTTAATTTGAATGAAAGAAAGAAAGAAAGAAACGTTTATTCACAGCTGACGGAGGCGCATACAGTCAACAAGTTATCGCGATTCGCCTTATCAGCTGCAAAATGGCAGCTGACTCAGCATAATGCTAAGCTGAAAAACGCCTTAGCGCTGGTTTTCAGTCAGTGCCAGGGGTTATTTGCACCCTCAGGGTTGGGACCCAATTTAATAATAATACGTAATGGGTAAGTACGTGATGGGTCACGTACTTACCCATTACCTATTATTATTAAATTACTCTGAGTACGGCGGAAGGCATCTAGGATTAATCGTAGACGATACAAACGATTTGACGATTATAAACAATTATCATTTTAATCAATACTCGATACTTAAAATTACTTCCTTTCTTTAATGTACTGTTTGCTGAAGCCTTTAGGTAACGCAGCAAGAGTTGAGTAGAAACAACACGCACAAAAAAGTTTGTTAAACAGTTGTATTGTTAAACTATTATTTTGCCCCTAGAAAAATAACTGTAGGAGGTTTTTATTAGCTTCTTAGGCAATATAATGTGCTGAAATGAGTTAAGACAGCTGTTACCTCTCCTAAAAAATAAATAAATAACGAAGTTTCAGTATGGTACGAAGTTTCAGTAAGTTTCTTTGGCTCCGAGCGAACTGTCTACTCGCTCTCTTACCTCACCTTACTCTAACGTAACTATTTCGTATAAATTCATGCTTAATACTGTTTCGATCTTAGTTTTGAGTTAGATCTCGGTCTATAGAAAAGACATTCGGTCTACAGTATTTAAAATCATAATGATGACAGTTACCTATGAAAAAGGAATCTATGTATATGTAATATAGGAGTTTTGACGCCTTAGGAATTTTGACAACTGTCACTTCATACAATTGTTTGTTTATATTCTTTGAAATGCATGTATATGCCCTAGATCTTTCCATGCTTATTTCGATTACATGACAGGTTAAACGTCCCATTGGATGTACCTGACGTGATTTTGTAGTAAAGGCCTATTCACAAGAACAATATGAATTCGTCCGAAACTTCGTAGCTGAATCTGATGCACACAATAAATAGGCAATGTAAGATGCACGTGTTCTCCTGTATAGTTGGAATATTCATTATTATTACCCATGATCTTCAATATTTGGTGTCAAAGTCTTGGTATTGCTACTGGATTCTCTTTATTCTAGCGTAGATTGTAAATAGACCTTCATAGAGTTAAATAAAAAAATAAATCCAGAAAAAAAACATGAGTTACGCAAACAACATTTATAGTGTTTAAGTCTAGCTTGTATATTTTATTATATTTATGCAGGCACTCTTATATTTAATTTATGTTGTTTGATATTATTTATTTAGGTATTTACTAGGTAAATTATATTTTTGTACAATTTGGTCTTCCCCTGCTCAGCAATCAACCTTTATCATCCTAATTTGGTTTGCAGCAAGAGATCACTTATTAGAAATAAGCTCACCTTTTACACTATTTCATGTCAGTCTTTATATTATATGTGTGCAATTAATAAATTATGAATAAGGACAACAATATATTTATGTGGCAATTTGGCTAATGTAAAGCACAGATCAACTCCACAACAAGTCCACTCATTAAAATCGATGGCATAAATACTAAAATTTACTGTTTTCTGTTAGTCTGATGCTCAACAATGAACTTAGACAGTGAGCAAGACTTTATAATTAATGAGCTATGACGTTTTAAGCTCCGGAGATAGATGAAGTAAAATCGTCGATTATAACTATGGCTGTGGAGGGCTCAATCCGTCCGTCGTCAGACGGCTAGATACACATTGGATTCATCAAGACAATAACAGGACTAACCTGATTAAGTGAAACTAATCACAATAATAATGCCTGTTATCACCTATGATTATCTATAAAAACTATACGTTTTATCAGTTGCATGAGTGGTATTATTATTTCTGTAATCAGTGTCTAAGGAAGACGATAAAATCATTGCTTCTTCAAAAATATACTCAGTATTTTTCTATTGGTCAGTGATACAGCATCTGTTTGTGTTTATGAAGATTTTATTTGAGGTAGGTTCAGTTTATTGGATCATTTATGCCGCCTAGCCTCAGTAGATACCCGGTCCCCGGACTCATGAGACTTTTTCATCTAGGTGATGCAATACACCACCGGGGACTGATAGACGAAATTTTTGTAGCTATAGGTATACTAATGTAAGGTGCTAAAATTGTTAAGTAAATTAAACGTATTACTTTTCATTTTTAGTTATATTTTTTGTCGCACTTTAATTTCTGGTAAGCATATCGTTAAGGGAATTAATAACTAGGTGCAATGCGATTATTATTTCTTTACCGCTGTACACTTCTCGGTTTTTATCGGCACACATCGGAAGAAAATATACATTGCTGCCTATTCATCACAATACTAATTGTTTAATATTTATGCTTCGGAACGCACCGGTTTTCGTTGCGCGGATCGACCGCGAGTAATCGGGACATCACTAGCGGAAACGGAACTGCAGCTGTCACTTGTACAGAAACGAGATGACGAATTAGAGGTTACTTTCTTGTCGTGAGAAAAAATGGCGGCACATGGCGTCGGGCTTTGACTGTATGTTAGTGTAACAATTGTCTAACACAGGTGTCGGGCCTGGTCGGAGTGTTAACCATAATAATCGTCGGGAAATAAGTATCTACTCAAAAGAAAATAAGGGCCACTTACGTATTTCTGTTTTTGAGTAAATTTTTAGATGTAAACTAATTAATAAGTAACTAATTAATGATGTCCGGCCTCCTTCAGTATCCAACCTCTTTAATGCTGGTGTTTAAGTCTTACAGCTGGCCAGAAATTGAAGCAAATAAAAAAAACTAGTTTCAGGTCAAATTCCTTTCAGATGGAATCACAATTTTATTCTGTTAAAAAACTATTTCTGTCCATCTTTTGCTTCTTTTAACATCTTTTGTTAATAATGCCACGTCAACGAAGGCATATGGATACCATTACTGCCACCAGAGCCGTTACATTGATTGCTGAAGGTCATTCACAGCGGTCTGTAGCTTTTTCGTTGGGTTTCTCTCGCCGAGCCATCCACAATGTGTGGGATCGGTTCCAAGAGACTGGCAGTGTTGCAAGAAGGCCTGGATCGGGCAGGGTGCGAGCGACTACGGCACAAGAGGATCGCTACATCCGATTGAGTGCCCGTCGAGAGCGCTCTGTGACGGCACGTAAGTTATAAAATCGCCTACGGTTGACAACGGGGACTCGTGTTAGTGACCAAACGATACGTAATCGACTGCATGAAGACCAGCAAAGGTCCAGACGCCGAGTAGTACGAATTCCTTTATCTAGGGTTCAATGTGGAAATCGTTTAAGTTTTTGCCGCGAACATTCAGATTGGAGCATCCAAACCATCACACTAGGACCTCCAAAGCGGTAACTTTCCTTGATGCAGACATCGGAAAATCTCTCACTCTGTCGCCTCCATGCTCTAATCCGCCGATCATCACTACAAAGCTTCACTTTACACTCATCTGTGAAGAGCACCATACCCCATTGATTCATGCTCCAATCTGAATGTTCGCGGCAAAAACTTAAACGATTTCCACGTTGAACCCTAGATACAGGAATTCGTACTACTCGGCGTCTGGACCTTTGCTGGTCTTCATGCAGTCGATTACATATCGTTTGGTCACTAACACGAGTCCCCGTTGTCAACCGTAGGCGATTTTATAACTTACGTGCCGTCACAGAGCGCTCTCGACGGGCACTCAATCGGATGTAGCGATCCTCTTGTGCCGTAGTCGCTCGCACCCTGCCCGATCCAGGCCTTCTTGCAACACTGCCAGTCTCTTGGAACCGATCCCACACATTGTGGATGGCTCGGCGAGAGAAACCCAACGAAAAAGCTACAGACCGCTGTGAATGACCTTCAGCAATCAATGTAACGGCTCTGGTGGCAGTAATGGTATCCATATGCCTTCGTTGACGTGGATTTATTAACAAAAGATGTTAAAAGAAGCAAAAGATGGACAGAAATAGTTTTTTAACAGAATAAAATTGTGATTCCATCTGAAAGGAATTTTACCTGAAACTCGTTTTTTTATTTGCTTCAATTTCTGGCCAGCTGTAAGACTTAAACACCAGCATTAAAGAGGTTGGATACTGAAGGAGGCCGGACATCATTAATTAGTCACTTATTAATTAGTTTACATCTAAAAATTTACTCAAAAACAGAAATATGTAAGTGGCCCTTATTTTCTTTTGAGTAGTATAGATTCACGTCAGCGGAGTGAGTGATTCGTGGTGTGAAGGTTAAAGTTGTTCGGTTCCCAACTCATCGCTTCGGACAGCGACTCCTCGTGTCGGCAAGCAACACGCCGGCGACAGCATCGGGCTACGACGAGAGTAAGATTCGGTCCCTCTCCCCCACACCTTGCACTCCTTATCCCGTATTCCTGCCTCGAATTGAGCTCTCGAATTCCTGTCTACGGCGTCAAAGGTCAGTACCACTTGCGATTCTCCCTGTGCTGGTGAAAACCACCCCCTCAAGATTCCACGCCGTTCGGTTGAGGCGTGGAATTAATCATTTGGTAGCAGGCGCGGTTTCCTAGTGGGAAATCATCGATTCACGGACGGTTGTAGGGTTGTTTTTTTGGCACATTGTAGTTGGGAGAAAAGAATATCTCAGATTGGCCGGCAATCAGTTTGTGAGTGAGTCTGTGGTCGGTATACCACAATTAAAGTTCATTTTCGGTTAGTGAAAGTATAATTGACGATTTAGTTAACAATTATTATAAATTTGTAGTCGGAAACTACTCGGTGTGCATAAGAAACAGTCATTCGGTCGGACTATAGTATTGCAGTCGGGTTCCATAGCATTGCAGTGTTAATTCGGATTACAGAGCAGGGTCGGGCTATTTAAGGGGTATTAAGCTGATTTTGCTGATCTCAGTAGAAGTGTGGGTCATATCGGAGGGGCCACTTCTGGAAGGTTCACGGCTACCTACATTATATTAAAAATAGCTTGGATTTCGGAATCCAGTGTGGTTTAGGGTGCTATATTGTTTAGGTTTATAGTCTCGGAGCCCACCACTTATTATTTTTTAATAAATTTTATTTTGTATTGTTTTTATAATCAATCTTTGTGGGTTATTTTTGTATTGTGTTTTATGGTGGCATTCTCTAATTGATTTAGAGTGTATAGTTATAAGGTGTATGTCCACAGGGCGACCATATTAAATATGTTTTAGGATTTAATTGTTTTAGTGGTTGCCTTAGTTTTGACAACTTAGTTTTAATTTCTGTGCCCAGCGCTGACGGGCAAGTGCTGGTCTCTGGCTATACTTAGTTCGGTAGTGAAGTATAGGACCAGAAACAATTGAATCGGTAACCATGGCACCTTCGCCCTTGACGGTACTGCGGTATGGTGTCCGTGAGGAGATGAGATGGCTCGCCCATACTCACAAGTATATGGAGCGACCTGACATGGACGATGTCCTGCTCAAGCGTGTGGAGGACGCAATGACACGCGTCGGGAAGGTGTGTCGGCTGGCTGCGGAGGCTGAAGCTCTCGGGCTTACGGATGAAGCCTCGGTGGCTGCAGTGAAGCAGCTCTGCGCGGATGCTGACCAAGCGATGGAATGCTTGGGCGACATCGAGCGTCGCGCGGAAAAAATTAAGCGGTCGCGATGGAATGACCGCGGGAAAGGTAACGGAAACCCACCCCCTAAGGGTGTTGTTGGACGGCTGCCACACCTGGAGATTCCGGCCTTCGGTGGGGCAATTGATGAGTGGCCGGCATTCATCAATTTATTCCATAGTTTGGTCCACGGTCGGGACGACCTGGACAACGCCTAAGTTGGCCCAACTATTGATGGCACTGCGGGGTGAACCGAAGGAGTTGGTCGGTCACCTAACGGTCACGGCGGGAAATTATGAGATAGCCCGGTCCATATTGTTTGACCACTACCAACACAAACGGCGGTTGGTTGATGCGCAGCTGGGGAAGCTGTTTAGCATCCCAAGAGTAACCCGGGATGTTGACATCCGGGTACAGGTGCTCAACCCTGTGCTGGTGGCCACTAAGGCCCTTCAGAACCTTGGTCTGCCGGTAGACCAATGGTCATATATCGTTTTGTATAAGGTTTTGTCACGGTTGCCTGCAGCTGTTCAAAGTCGGTTTGAACAGCTGCATGGGGGCAGTAGCTCGGAACTGCCCACGCTCGTCCAATTGACGGATTTTTTGGAGGGTGAATGCAGGCGATGCGACACACTGGATACGGAGGCCAGTGTGCAGCGCCAACCCGCGCGGATGCGGGAGGGGCCACGCCCCCCACCTCCACGGGGGGGTGGGCGGTCGAAACAATTTGGCGTTTTGAATGCCGCGCCGTCGGGTGGCGGCTGTGTGCACTGCGACGGTGCCGGTCATGAAGTGACCAGTTGCGCCGACTTTAAGGCGCTCGGGGTAGCTGCCCGCAGGAAGGTAGTCTTCCGCCACCGATTGTGTTTCGGTTGTTTGGGGCCGCACCCGCTGAGCGAGTGATCACGCGCGTTCCCCTGTGAGTGCTGTGGTGGCAAGCACCACATCGTGATGTGCATCGGTCAGGCCCTTCGGACGGTCACCATGGCCGGACTCAGGTTGGTCGGCCACAGGGCCCAAGTCCCAGTCCCCCTCCGGGCAACGGGAGTCACCAACGGGGTGACTGGGGTACCCGCGGACGGGACCCCTCCCGAGGGGAAGGGGGCAGCGCGGGGGGGTAACATGCGGGATAGCCGGGGTTCGGTCGCCGCTGTCCAGGGTCAGCGAGGACTTCGGGCCGCTGGCTCACCGCGTGTTACGGGCGGGTGTCAGATGGCACCTATGAGTGGCGCGAAGGCTGGGAGCCCACCACCTTCTGCGCCACCCTGCCCGTCGCTCTGGGAGGCGAACAGGGAGGCGAACAGTCGGATGTCGCCCCCATTCCTAGAGCGCCCCAGGTTGGATCCGCTCTCCCCCCTCCATCCACGGTGGCCACCGGGCACACCGTACACCGTCCGGTATGGTCGGATACCGGGACAGCGAGGGGCCTATTATGCGGGTTGGGACCCCCTGATGTACATACGGTGTGATATGCCACCGGAATATCAGCAGCCGAGTCACCAGGCCGACGGAGGTCTCAGCGGGTTCGGATCCCGCGGAGGTTCCCGCTAGGGACACGCCGCCCACTTACAGGGTGTCGCCACTCCACAGACGGTCATGCTCCCCACCGCCTCTGTGATAGCGTGGAGTTCGGACGGCAAATCATGTGTGGCACTAGCACTATTGGACTCGGGGGCCCAGGGGTGCTTAGTCTCGTGCAACCTTGTAAGACGGTTGGGCATTTCGGTAAGGGAGTATCCACATTCCATTCGGGGAATTGGGAACACGGAAGTCGGTTCCGTTAAGGGAGTATGTCGGATTACTCTCTCGTCACGGGTGGATTCATCGGTGAATCTGACGGTCACGGCATTAGTCATGCCTAATGTGATGGGCTCACACCCTCACGTACGGTTGTCGCCCTCAGTGCGACAGTTGGTCGCTGGGTTGTCACTGGCTGACATGGAGTTCGATATTCCGGGCCCAGTAGACATTTTATTGGGTGTCGATGCCTTGGGATACCTGTTAGTGCCAGGTGTCCACGTGTTGCAGGCGACTGGTCTGGTTTCGGTCAACACCAGACTGGGCCATGCGGTAATGGGTCCGGTCATGCCGGTTGCCCCACGCCTAGCTACTCGTAGTCCCTTATTCGGTTCTGTACTCTCGGAGGTGATACAGAAGTTTTGGGAGGTGGAGGAACCACCTACGGTCCGCCGGTTGGACCCGGTTGAAGAAGAGTGTGAACAGTTTCATCGGAACAATACTGGTCGCCTTCGGTCAGGTCGATTTCTCACACGTCTTCCATTCCGGAGTGATCGCCCACCGCTGGGCAGTTCACACCATGCAGCCGAGACGCGGCTTCTGTCGATGGAACGACGCATGAAGTGTGACGGGATTTTCCGGCAGAAGTACGTCGACTTCATGCGGGAATACGAGTCGCTCGGCCACATGTCGGTTTCGGGTATCGACTGGAAGCGTGAAGACCACTGCTTTCTGCCCCATCACGCGGTCTTGAGGACCCCGGAGGGCAAAATACGGGTAGTGTTCGATGGATCGGCATCAACATCTAACGGCATGAACCTGAACCAGTGTTTGCATTCAGGGCCGAAGTTGAACCATGACATCGCGGATGTTATCACACGGTTCCGTCGACACAATGTTGTGTTTGTAGCTGACATCCGGATGATGTTTATACAGACGGTCATTCACCCTGACGATAGACGGTATCAGCTGATACTGTGGCGAGAGAGCCCAGATCAGCCCATCAGGGTGTAGGAGCTGAACACCAACACGTACGGGCTACGGTCTAGTCCTTATTTGGCGATTCGCACTCTGCGGGAGTTAGCGGATCGAGAACGGTTAAATTTCCCTAGAGGAGCAGCGATCCTGGAGCAGGATCTCTACGTGGACGATATCTGTACCGGTGCAGATTCCGTAGAGGAGGCGCTCGCTCGACGGGTCGAGCTAGTTGAGCTCTTACGGGGTGGAGGTTACGAGCTCCGGAAATGGATGTCGAACTCTCCAGAGTTACTGACTGGTCTTCCGGATGACTACCAGCAGGATCCCCACATTTTTGAAAATTTGGAAAACCCAAATATGTTGTCGGTATTAGGCGTCCAGTACCAGCCGGTGTCAGACATGTTTTCGTATCGGGTCGAGTTGGACTCCCCGAAGGTCTGGACGAAACGGAACGTCCTTTCAACGGTGGCTAGGACATTTGATCCAAACGGGTGGATCACCCCGGTAACATTTCAGCTCAAGTGTTTTATGCAGCAATTGTGGTCTGCTGAGCTGAAATGGGACGACCCGATCGGCGGGTCATTGAGCTCAGAGTGGGAATCGTTCTTTTCGACCCTCCCTGGCATCAATCGGATTTCACTGCCACGGAGGTTGGTCCCCACCAAACAATACACCGCCACCCTGCATGGGTTTTGCGATACCTCGGAGAAGGGCTACGGAGCTGCGGTGTATCTGCGTACGGTCGACTCCTCGGGGGTGGTTGATGTGCGGTTGGTCGTGGCCAAGGGCAAGGTTGCGCCGTTGCGCACTCGCCTGACCATTCCCAAGTTAGAGCTTTCGGGAGCGGCTCTCCTGACTCGTCTGCTCAACCACACGATGACGGTTCTTCGTGGGTCAATAGCGTTAGAAGATATGGTCTACGCTTGGACGGACAGCCAGATCGTGTTATGGCGGCTGAAGGCTTCAGTTCACAAGCTGGAGATTTTTGTGGCGAATCGGGTTTCGCAGATTTTGAATTCGGAGGTTCCCTTAATCTGGAGACATGTTCCAGGGGAGATGAACCCAGTAGACTGTGCGTCTCGTGGGTGTCACGCTCCGGAGTTGGTTGGACATCCCATGTGGTGGGGTCCAAAATGGTTGACTCAAGCCGAATCGGATTGGCCAATGAGTCCACGCGTTACCTCGGCGAACGGCGCCTTGACAGTCGGTGTCTGTACGACGCAACCAGAGCCGGAAGAGGAGTTCAGCCTGCTGGAACGGTACAGCTCGCTCGACAAGCTGGTCAATGTGACCGCCTGGATCTTCCGATTTGCGCGGAATTGTCGCAATTCTGAGGCGCAACGGGTGCGGACACAGGTCCTGACACCACGGGAACGGAACCATGCGTTGTTCGCATTGGTACGGAACGTGCAGACGGTGCACTTTAAGTCCGAACTGGACATTCTGAGACGCGGACGCGTCCAACTGAAGGGAGCTGTGGCTCGGCTCAACCCGTTTATTGACCCTCAAGGATTGCTGAGGGTAGGAGGTCGGCTGCGGAATGCCAACCTGCCTTATGCGGCTCGCCACCCGTTGTTGCTCCCTAGAAAGGGGAGGTTGGTCGAACTGTTGATACAGGATCGACACATTCGGAATGGGCATATCGGATGCCACGCCTTGATGGCGTTTCTCCAGCGCGAGTTCTGGATTCTATCGGGAAGACGCTTAGTGCGTAGCGTCGTATTTCGGTGCCTGCCTTGTTATCGGGCCAAGGCGGCTACGATGCAGCCACAGATGGGCGATTTGCCTTCGGATAGGGTTAACGAAATCCGGCCCTTTGCGGGTGTCGGAACGGATTTCGCGGGACCATTCATGGTCAAGTCTTCACAGCTACGGAACGCCAGATTAGTAAAGGCATACCTGTGCGTCTTCGTGTGCTTGGCCACGAAGGCAGTCCACTTGGAGGTGGTCAGTGACCTCACTACAGAGGCATTTATCGCATGTCTAGATCGGTTCGTCTCACGAAGGGGCCTCCCAACATTAATCCGTTCGGACAACGGCACAAATTTTGTCGGGGCCAGGCGATATCTGCAGGAGGTCACTCAATTCCTGAACGGTAACCAGGACGCCATCGGTACGGCTTGTTCCCGACGAGGGATTGAATGGGTTTTCAGTCCGCCGGGATGACCTCATTGGGGAGGAATTTTTGAGGCTGCGGTTAAATCGGCTAAGTCGCACCTGACGAGGATCATCGGTGAGACCTCTCTTCGCTTTGAAGAGCTTGCGACGCTGTTCTGTAAAATTGAAATGACACTGAACTCGCGTCCGTTGTGCCCGCTCAGTTCGGATCCAAATGATTTGGAAGCGTTGACGCCGGGTCACTTCCTGATAGGTCAGCCCCTTAACGCCCTGCCAGAATACCCATTCGGTGATGTTAAGTTAAGTCGGTTAACTAGGTGGCAGATGTTGCAGCAGATGGCTCAGGATTTTTGGAAACGGTGGTCCCTTGAGTACTTGCACATCTTGCAGAAGCGCCTTAAGTGGACTGACCGGACGAGCCCCCCTCAAGTCGGTGATTTGGTGCTGATTAAGGATGCGAACCTGCCATCATTGAGATGGAGACGAGGACGGATCGTCAATTTGTACACGGGTCGGGATGGCACGCCTCGATCAGCAGAAGTCAAGGTGGGGGACTCGGTCCTCAAGAGAGCGGTCGCAACACTTTCTCGCCTTCCTATTGATTAGGGACAGGTTCGGGCCTGTCCGGGCGGGTGACTGTTTAATATTTATGCTTCGGAATGCACCGGTTTTCGTTGCGCGGATCGACCGCGAGTAATCGGGACATCACTAGCGGAAACGGAACTGCAGCTGTCACTTGTACAGAAACGAGATGACGAATTAGAGGTTACTTTCTTGTCGTGAGAAAAAATGGCGGCACATGGCGTCGGGCTTTGACTGTATGTTAGTGTAACAATTGTCTAACACAGGTGTCGGGCCTGGTCGGAGTGTTAACCATAATAATCGTCGGGAAATAAGTAGATTCACGTCAGCGGAGTGAGTGATTCGTGGTGTGAAGGTTAAAGTTGTTCGGTTCCCAACTCGTCGCTTCGGACAGCGACTCCTCGTGTCGGCAAGCAACACGCCGGCGACAGCATCGGGCTACGACGAGAGTAAGATTCGGTCCCTCTCCCCCCACACCTTGCACTCCTTATCCCGTATTCCTGCCTCGAATTGAGCTCTCGAATTCCTGTCTACGGCGTCAAAGGTCAGTACCGCTTGCGATTCTCCCTGTGCTGGTGAAAACCACCCCCTCAAGATTCCACGCCGTTCGGTTGAGGCGTGGAATTAATCATAATTATCGTATAGTAAAAAAAAGTAATGTCAGAAAAAAGTCACATTTTTTAGAGTAGACCTATAATTACATAAGTGTGTCACTCGCACGATCATTTTTACTGTCTGAATCAGACACATTTATTATAAAGCTATCACTAAAGTTCTTCTACTTCTTTAATAAAATCTTTCTCATATTTCGTTGCGTGATTGCAAACTTTCGTCAATTCTTCAAATCCCAGCTTTTTTTTTCCGTTAGATTTTTTCTAACAGCAGCTTTGACAGTGATTTTATTCATATCTATATATTGAGAAGCAATATATCCTTTTAATTGTGCCCAAATATTTTCTATGGGATTAGAATCCGGATGATATGGAGGCAAACGAACAGCGGTGTGACCATGCTCTCGCAATACATCATCTACATTTAATTCGGAACAATTTTCTCTGTGGCGTTTTATTACATCTTATACATAGTTCACGTTATAGTTTTTTCACCAGCTGCAAAAGGAATGTTGTGTCTTTTTAGCCATGTACTCATATCTCATTTTCTGTTATTTGAATTAGGTGGCATCTCCACAAGTGTTTTATGAATTATGATAACACGATTTGTCAATTAAAACGACTCTATCATGCGGTAAATCAGGTATTAGTTGTTTTGCAACCACTTTCCATATTTCTCCCTTCCCTTTAAGTTACCGGCGTGTGCAATGAGTGTGGCGACAGAAAATGTCTGTGAAACTTAGCTACATTAAAAAAAACTGTGTTTCATGATATGATGATAAACTCCCACTATAATCACGAATAAAAACTAAAATGACCAAGAAATATTGCATTGTGCCCATGTGCAGTAACTCGAGTGTGAAAACTGATAATGATACTGATAAACTCAGACATTATTTCAGTATATTTTATTGAGAAGTAAAGGTATTTTACAAAACTTTGATACTTGAAGTGAAGATAATGTTATTCTAGCTGAATATTTTGTTATTCTAAGTGAAGATTTTGTTATTTTAAGTAAAGATTTTGTTATTTTAAGTAAAGATATATCAATTTAAGTTTTTTTTTTCGTATGATGTAATAATCCTACCGTTCACTTAAAATAAAAATTAGGTACAGTCGCCATATTAAAATATTTTGTTTGTCATAGTACTATTTGAGCCAACCTAAGAATCGCAAGTGTTAACAAAAAGTAATTTCATCATCACGCATCTACACTCCAATGGCCCTTTTCATGTAACGGTGTGTATTACGACTGAACGAGTTAGTAGGCATAGCTCGATGTGTTATATGAGATTCCATACTTGCTTACTGCATATGGGGTTAATCTGTCTCAACACAGACCTTGCTGTTAATAATTTTGTAATTATTTATTCCTGCTTATTAATCATCACAATTAAATTTTTCATATTTGTATTAGTTAAGCACAACTTATTTTTAAAAGATATCTAAAAATAAATCTGTGGGAGTTTCTACGCCCTTCTTCTCCCACAGTGGTCAAATGTAGAGAAGAGGCAAAAAATGACGTTTGCTAAGTATATGTAAATATCTACAGTAATAAAGTACTTTGACTATTGACTATTGACTATTGACATTGCGATACTATTCGTGTGAACATTATCAGCAAAAAAATGCAGTCCGCGACCAAATTCTATTTAACATAAACATGTTAGTTTAATTACAAGTGAGCTGCCGTTATGTGTTTTGTATGAGCTCATCATTCTTTATCATCATCACGTTGTCTCACGTCATCACGTTGTCTTTGCTTGTTTTGACTGAGGTTTTTTATATTTTTTAATTGGACCCACCCTGAAGTTAGCCAAAATGTCATCTTCCTCGAAGACGTGCAAAATGCGCGATAAAGTTGGATTCTTATGGACTATATTAACCATTAAGTGTGAAATTCTATGTTATTTGTGCGGTGACGCTCTGTGTGAAAATACGCAGCATTATGATATAGATAAAGCCAGGTTTTATCTACGTTTTTTTCAAATCTTTTAAAAAAAATATTTCGTTATGTGCTTCTCCAGTAGACATTTAGTTTGGCATGTATTTAAACGCTAAACAAATAATCCCCGATTTTCCGATCAAAATATCTCAAAACTGAAAAAAAATACTGACTGCACCTAAGAATTTACTCACAAAACAAAATAAATTTTGCGAACTGTTTAACTAGTTATGTAAAACCGTTATACTAAGTGATTGTCTGATATCTGAATGTAAACCTAACAATTATTTTATTGACTACAAAAACTTAAAACTTAAAGAAATTTTGTTTGTAAATCCCTGTCTCTTTCTTAAAGTCATCGCATACAATCGACCCTTTCGCCTCAGAGTCTTTCGAGTTGTATATTTCGCAGCTTCCTTTTGCGAATACAACCCGATCTCTATTACCTGAACCAGGCACCAAGCAATTATTATTTGGGGCCTATTCGTTTTAATGTAGAAAACACCATTTAATCAATAATTTTTATATAATCAATTAATCAAAAATTACCTTAATGCAAACATAAAAACAATAAATCAGATTTTGAAACATATTTTTTGCAATTTCAATATAAAGAAACAAATTAAATCGGCTATTTAATCGATCAACAAATATGTTCTATTTGCACAGCAAATATGTTCAACAAAAACTTTGTTTCTTATGCTCTTACATGTTCAAACATTCTGTTTCTTTTGCACCAACATGTTCAATCTAACACGAAGGATAAAGGGGGTATCGCTTCGCTCTTCTTTACCCTTCACCTAAGCTGTCGCACCACTTCGCCCTGCTGTGCAAAACTGTATTTTTGAGATGCGGTTTATTATTTCGAATTAATTCGCCTTTATTAATATGTATTAAAGCTTCAAACTTTTTATTGTATGATTAATTCACATCTTGCTTTAGCAGGGCGTCTGCGTTTTCGCCTTATGGTAATAGGGATGTTTTATTTATAATTTTCATTAAAACAGATAAAAAAGAAAAAAAAATTAGCTATACTAGTAAGCTGTTTAGGTACAAGAATGATAAAATTGTTAAATATAATTTGGTGATGTAAACATTAATTATGCAGCAAAAGATACGATTCTTCGGAAATTCAGTTATATGGATGGAGAATTTTCAGTGCAAGTCAGTATATTGGTTTGACTAACCCCCAGTTTCTGAAAGAGTAGTCAAATATGACAAGAGATTAATCACAGATTAATTCAAATTAGCGGCTCGTTATTGGCTGAAATGTGTTTAACAAGTTGTCACAGCTAATTTTCCTTTCGGAAACCGGGAATAAGTTTTTTTTTGTTTTGAAAACGGAATTTGTGTTCGAAAAGCCAGATATTTGTTTTAAACTGTGTAAGAATGATTAGCTTGTTTTGATAAGATTTATGATTTTGTTGGTGGTGCTTGTTATGTGAATCAAATGTTTTATTTGGAGAGTAGTCAGTTTTTTGGTAAACCGTAGGTTAATCAGTGCAGATAATGCCCGGTTCCTATATTTCAAAAACGATCCGTTTTAGTTACGAATGGTAGTTAATTCTACGAGGCGTAAGCTAAAACCGTTCCTATAACAAACGTCTCGTTATGCAACCAACCGACGGCTGGCTACTAACGGATGGGAGGGTTACCGGCAACGGAGCGTAAGCGTATTGCATGGAGATGTCACTTGGTTGCGTTCCTATAAATATTTTAAACGTCAGTAGACTTTCCAGATAACTATTCGTAATGTCACTTGGTTACCCCTCAATTTCGGTCGGTTAAATTTTATATTTCACTGTTTTCGCTGTAATTTTGAATTTAAAATGACCAGTTCATCAGATAGTGACAGAGAAGTGTTCGAAATTATATCGAACTCCAGCGAGACTGACTCAGCAGAAGATAATAGGCAAAACATGCAGCCCAGGACAGAACAAATGGGAGATCATTGAACAAGCCCCGTACCAACAACCATGACGGTCACGATCCTCAGCCATGAGGGAGCGACTAGAACGAAAGAACCGACAGAAATATCCCTGAGTCTTAGCCCTGAATGAAGATTTAGGTACTGAGGCAAAAACGTTGCATGCCTACTAGGCGGCAGACAAATTTGTAGATAAATCAAATGGGAAGATGATAGGTACTCACCGGCGTAATATACATTTCAAACCTGGTCGTTTGAAATGTATTATACACTTTGTATTTTTTGAAGAATTTGTCGACTAGAAGAAGACTCAAACTTTTTGCAGGATATATGTATACTTATTTCAATTGATGGATGTCAATGTCGAGTCAAATGTCTTTTTCGCGCGATGAACGTTCCGTCCTTGTTATGTATTCTATGCATTCTATTAAGTTTGATAAGGAAAAAAATATGTCACGAAGATGCCTGCGTTCGTGTAGCTCTAATAAACATCATAAGTTTAGAGAACTCTAAGATCAATTCGTATGTAAATCTAATTTGTATCGGCTTGAACTTTATCTTATTACAAATTTCAATCCTGCATATAACGAAACGCACATCTCTGAGTGAAGAGGGCGCGTCGGTATTTCAATGACATCTATGACCAACGGACGTCCGTAGGTAAAAGGTACAGAAAGTAAATTGTGGAACGGTATTAACGACTCGTAGTTGGTTAGGGAAAAACGGACAGTTACTTTTACGGATGACGATCCGTTAAATATAGGAACCGGGCATAAATCGTTTGCATTTTTTTATTTTGAGCTACAGTTAAATATTCCCTTTTTAGTTTGATGAAATACACCTCGAATTTTTTATTATTTTGTTCCAGTGGCGTATAGGTTATAATGATAATAAAAATAAAATCAAGTGAGAAGGCATTCCCAAAAATATATTCCAAATATAATAAAGTTTTATAGCTTATACAAGAATTTCAAAACTCACCATAAATTGTATTGAGATCGAATTGAAATCGTGGTACCACCAAGTTTAATTGCACGCACGGGGAATCCCGCGGCGGCGCATCGCATTTTTATCGGTAGATACTACCCGACCGAGCTAAGTTTGCACCTCGCTTGAATGCGGCGCCCCGTTCGCGAAGTGCTAACTAAGCTCGGTCGGGTATTAGGTATCTAAGCGCTGGCGATGGAGCACTACAACTTTATCTCACAATTTCTAGTATATATAATAAAAAAATATTTAATTAAAGTTCCTAAATGTTTTCAACCTTATAAATTGACAGTATTGATGCATACATTCTTATGGCTTAATATAATGATCACCAAAATATTTTTTTCACACCTTTCATTTGGAAAAATAAGTTTTGCTCCACGACGAGCGGGAGCAAAATGCTACTTTTCTGTTTAAGCTACTTTTTTTATTTATTCATTGGCATGTAGCATTTACGCAATGTGCCAATTGAACACAGATCTTAATAAAATAATCAATTATAATTTCATTGTAATCGATTAAAAAGAGCTTGTTTCAAGTTTTAACTCTAACAACGTTATATGAAAATTTATGATTTTTTTGTAATATATAAAAAAAATGTCACAATAAATTATATGTTTTACTGAAATCAAAACTATCGATGACTGTTATTGTGATGTAATGAATATCGATATCCGATGCCATTGTAATATTCGATTCGATTATTTTTACAGTTTGGTAAAAGTAGCACAGAAATATTTTATCCGTGGAGACCATTCCCTAATACATCACACACCGCCGTTATAAAAATAAATATGTCTTCGTTGTTCGATTACTGTAAAAGTGGTGAAAATATAATTCAAAGTATAGTTATTAATATTTTTTAGAGCATTTAATTAAAAGTTTCCTCATAGTCGGTGTGAAAAGTTGTATGTGTCACTCAGGAGCAAAATATTTTCGTCATGGGCGTTAACGCTTGAATCCTTCGTTACGAACAGGATTCTAACTTAGAATCCCTCGCTACGCTCAGAATTCTATCGTAGAATACTTCCCTTCACTCTGGATTCAATGTACCGCCCTCGCCGTAAATACATCATTTTGCTCCCTTGTGACACAAATAACTATGTCCTAACCAAATTGGATAAATGAACACAAAAAGTTGCAAAAAATAACAGGGCATAATATTGCGGTAGCTTAGGTGAAGGGTAAAGGGGGTGAGTGAAGCGAAGGACAAGGATCCTTCGTGTTAGGTTGAACATGTAAGAACAACAAAAAATACTTAAAACATAAACTTAAGTACACAAAACATAAAAATAAGTTTGGTGGACATTATCCATTCTAGCAGTCATTTCGAATTTATTAGTAGTAAAATAGGTTTTTTTGTAATCGTTTGAACATAAGCCCTTTCTTATTTTCGGGAACAAAATGAATGCAAATTCTCCGTGTATATTGCCAGCCTTGCTCTATGTTATTTAATATTATTTACACGATTTTGTATCCAATGTAATCTTATTTTTTCCTAAGGTACATGTAAAAATATTAAATTTTCCTTCGGTGCTGATTATAAGTCCTGTTGAGGGATTAATTAATTGATATAAGAAATAAGAAATTTTCTTTGCGTATCATGGTACACTTAGTCTTATATACGCTATTTCAATTACACATAATAATATAACCTTAAATGGGTAGTAGGCAAATGTTTGTTTTATTTTACTCACTGAACATCAATTAATTATTTTCTTATCAACTAATTGATTTTGAAGCAGCGTCCAAGTTTTATAGTGGTTCCAGCATATTGGACCTGTAAACCTGTTTACGTTGTTAGAAAGTTAGATGTTGATTTTGTAATTTCATTAATTCCATTACAAAGGAGATGGTGCAAACTCATATGGAAGAGTGACCCACAGCAGACAGAAACAAAAGATACGTATTGCATGTATGGATGGCTCTTGATTTTATTGATATGGGTCACATCTTTGTGGGGCATGGGCATCTTGAGGATAATACAAAATAGTAAAATATATTAGTAGTACTATTCATGTATTGTAGGAGTTATTAAGAAGATATGTTCGTGTCTTTAATTGTTAGGTGACGAAAAAGGAGTAATAACAATACAAACGACTAAACAATATGTTTATATTTGGTATCACAATGTCGTCCAGGTAGACGAACCCGGTCCTCAAGCTCTGTAAACATAAGATCGCAAAAAAGCGTCAATATTGATAATGTTCTTAAATATTTTATTTTGTTACGAATTTTTCTGCTCTCTATCTGATAAAGCTAACGCTATTTCTGTCTGTTACCTGATCAGGTTCCACCCCTTTTCTTTTAAAACTGTTAAAGTGTCTTTGACAACATACCTAAACTAAATACCGAGTAACAATGACAATAATTGCGAATTTTAATTTCAGGTACGGGTCATCGACCGGTGTTTGAAAATTGTACAATGAATGCACTCCAGCAAATTGTTTACACACTTCTCATATTGACCGGCCTACAATTCGTTGGCGGATTGGAAAATCATAGTGAGTTGGTATTATTATACACAGGTCTACGGTATTATATATAGTAGACCTGTTATCATAAAAAAACCTATTCCGCTAGCCCTGTTAGTAAACTAAACCTTAAATATAAGTGATCCACATGTTTTGTTACAATTAGAAAGTACAGTGACCCAGTGAAGAAGAATTTATTAAGTCACTAGAACCAAGGTTTCCATATTCCTGATAAACCCTAATCGGCCGATAGCCGTATCAAACGTCATGCTTAAGAATGCGTTATTCGCAATCTGGAAAGGAAAACTAGATCTGAATTATAATCACTAGGAAAACCCTTTGGGTATGGGTACATACGTACGTTGAATAAACTTATGGTAATTATGGATTCACATTATACGAGTTGAGCATGTCCAATTTTGATACTTCTCCTTACCGGGATTACCAATTTAAAATTGAATCGTGGATATTGCAGAAATAATGTTAGTACTGAGGTATTAGGTATGATTAGTGAGAAACCTAATCAAAATTATATTAATTTCTACAACAGATAATACACAAGCGGTTGCATACAAAACACTTATCCAAAATGGGAAGACCCTGTTAATGAGCGATGATCTAGCCAGAAAGCTGGCTGAGGAAGAGCAGACCTGGCACTGGACTCCATGGTTAAGGACCAGACTCAGATTTGAGGATAATGTGGCGTATGAGGAAGAGTGCGTAGATGGAGGGTCAATCGACAGTTTCCCAGCTGGATTTTTCACAGGCAAGTTAATATTTTAAGAGAGGAATAAAAATAAAATGTTTTTTTAATCAATATAAGGGCACAAACACATTGTTTTTATAATTTCAGATGATCAACTGCGCAAGGGGGCATTTCTCCTGTACATCTTATTTGGAATTTACGCGTTTACTCTTATAGCTTACGTATGCAACGACTATTTCATACCATCTGTCGAGATTATCTGTGAAATCCTCCAAATACCGCAGGTATGTCATGGTATAGTGCATTGGAAATTGATAAAGTAAATATTTTCGCCAGCATTTGTTCGATTCACTCTTTTTATAAATTGGCCCATACTGAGTCGGTTTCTTGATCAAAATAAATACGCTACTAAAGGAAGACTAGCACTGACAAAGACAGAAGAACATTCAACAATGCTTCAGGTCGAGACTTTCAACATTGAAGATAACATACGTGTAATTATATAAGTGGATTAACTGAGACTATACAACCATAATTGGCAATTAATCCGCGAATCTTTGTGACGGCCAATTCAAATCATTCGCCGTGCCTCGTCGTGGCCATACAGTGAATGAGTGAATACGAAATGCATTCCTAGAATGTAAGGGGAAGCAATAAAAGGGTTGAAAAATAAATTGGCAGCAACGTCAACAACCCAATGTAAAACACATTCGACCGTTATTTTCAGAACGTGGCGGCAGCAACCTTCATGTCTGTAGCTACTTCGAGCCCTGAATTCTTTGTAAACACAATTTCAACCTTCATCACCGAATCAGACATGGGCATCGGGACTATTGTCGGATCCGCCATATTCAACGCTCTTGGAGTCGCTGCTATTGGAGGGATTGCTGCCATCAAGGTAAATCAGTGTATAATTCGCACTAACCGAAGATTACGCATATTTGTGCGTTACATACAGGATGTATCAGGGAGAGCCGTTAAATTCGTTGTCACATACTGCACTAACTGTTTTATACATGTTACTCTTTAGCCACTCAGTCGTCCGGAGATTTTATGAATATCGTTTATGGCACTTTAAAGGCACTTTTACGATAAACGTTTACTTAAGGTCGCCAAACAAAAGAGACTACAATGTTGACTCCATTTCAGGATATTCCAATCGACCAGCGCCCCGTGACAAGAGACGTCATCATATACATTGTGAACGTCAGTATCCTAGTCGTCATAGTATGGGATGGGGTGGTTGTCTGGTATGAAGCTATGATCCTTGGAATTATGTATGTTGCCTACTTCGTTTTGATGTTCAACAGCACACGACTCTTCAAAGTCTACGATCGATGTGTGGCCAGACACTCTGACAGCGTTGAAGGTACGATCTACCTGACGTTCCACTTCATAATATTTCATATTGAACCACAATTACATTTATTTCCTGAATATATTTAACGAAGGAGGAGATTAAACATATAAAATAGCATCACGCCTTTTCCCATACGGGGTGGCAGAGGCACAATTGGTATTTACTATACTATTATAGTTAAAGGGGTACTAGCCCATCGCCGCAGATATGGAGTAATGATTACTCAGATTGTTTTCCATCAACGTTCGAACGTCCCGTATAATGTGCTTATTATAAATAAATTATCTCATTAGCACATGGTTAGCACCGGGATTCGAAACTGCACCTCCTGCATGAGAAGCAAGCATGAAACCCACTAGACCACGGAGCTCTCTTTCTCTCATTATATATTGTATTCTACCACAATAACAGTGATTTCTTAAATACATATTTAATGCAGCAAGAGATTTATGCCTTCAGAATTAAGTACGGCAGCCTCTACTTACAGTAATTTTTATTATATTGGCTACAGTAACAACAGACAAAGATACAAGTGACAAGTACACTAGTAATGGTGTGGATAACCCAGCTTTGGAAAACGACGAACCTGCTAATGTCAAACCCGAAATAGTCGTAAATGGACTGAACTTCGATAACGATTCAAGCAGTGTTATCAACAAGGGTGAGCTTCCTTGAATAGGTAGATACAACCTTGGACGTATCGTTATTATTGAAAATTTATCTTTATCAGCTAATATCATTGAGTGTTATCCACTGATATCTACGAAACTTTTTAGTAACGAATCTAGATTAACTTGATTTGCAATTTTCTAGTTAGTTTTTTTATAAACATTTTAAAATTAAAGTTGAGACATGAATTATCTTAAAGTTTTTCTTATTTTCAAACAAACTTCCAGAAATCGAAAAGGTAACTGAGGAGTCAATAAAAGAAAGCCTCTTCAGGTTTCCCGCGGAGAAGAGTCTGATCTTCAAGTGCTGGTGGCTGTACTCCTGGCCGCTGAGGTTCCTCCTCTTCGTGACCATCCCCGACCCTACCACCTGCAGGAAGTGGTATCTAGCCACTTTCTTCATGTGCATTCTCTATATCGGGGGCAGCTCCTATCTGGTCACCTGGACAATGACTGTCATTGGTAAGTGAATTTTTCATTTGATTTTGTAAGATATTTCTGAGTGGCTGTTGCAAGTTTATACTTTAGGACTTGAACTACTGGGCACCCTGTATTCATCGGTAAAACTTCACCAAATTAGATCCCAAGCATGTAAAACTATATTTTTTGTGTACTGAATTTGATCATACCAGTGAAGTTTCTCAGATTTATAGAAATTAATTTGCCTAGAACAGGTCAAATCATTCAAGAAGGAATCATTTCTATTCTCAAATCCTTCATTTGATTCAAATCCAATATACATACACAAATGGAAATGGGCTTCTGACCCAGCTAGCAAAATAGTCGAAAGATCAACTGCTCTTAGAGATAATAATCTTAAAGTTAAGTAAGTGATTCTTTGCTACAAATGTCAATAAATTTTATATAATATCTACTATATTTGTTTGAGTGGCGACAAACTCTTTTGTAATTCGGGGAGTAAAAAAATATTTTATCCCCAGGTCACACGTTTTTTATACCGGAATCGGTGATGGGTATTACATTCTTGGCATTCGGAGGATGTTTGCCTGAAGCCTGTGCAATATACATCATGTCTCGGAGGGGTAAGTCGGTTTACTACAGATCACATAGACATATGCACTCAAATGCCTTTGCGAAATAAATCTTGGCGACATTCGTCGTATAAAAATCTCAACTGTGGTGTGCTCAGCGAAAGTATTTATTTTAGCCATTACGCTGTTTCCCTCGTAAAAACATGTTGTGTCAATATAATCGTTCAACTTCCAGTTTATAAACAATGACGATTTTCATGCAAAAGCATGAATTCATCGATAAAATATTTCTATAATACGTTAAAGCTCAGGAGTGTTCTAAGAATTTTGACTCAGGCTTGTCCCGCTCACTCCATACAAAACTAGCATCGTAATTTTAAAACAGATGAACCGCGATTTGTGAGCTTATTCAAGGCAATCGTGCCTAGGTTAACTTTGCTGTGAATGTATCTGGTGGTTGGATAATATTGTGTTATATTGGAGAATCTCATAAAATTGTATTAATATGCCTGCAAAAAGAGCCATAGTCGCTCGCGAGTGTAATTTGCGAATATCTAAATAAGAACCCAACGTTATCATTGGTTTATTCGCAAAACTGAATACTAGCCCTTTATACCTAAGTAATACTGTTGAGATAACATTATTTAATTTATTCGTAATTGTACGAGGTTACAAAGTAAATATTTAAGGTTTGATTTATGAATTTCAGGTGAAGGTGGCATGGGTATCTCGAACGCTCTTGGAGCCAACTCGCTAGCGATCCTGTTTGCGCTAGGCATCCCCTGGCTCATCAGAACCCTGACCCTGATTGGCCGAGGTGCGGAAAACACCGTCGTTCATATAAACTCAACAGGCATCGACTTCGTAATCGGCTCTCTTATAGTGGCAGTCGTGTGTCTGTGGATAACGTTGTTCTTTGGGAGATTCACATTGAAAAGGAACGTCGGGATTGTCCTAGCCGGGTTGTACGTTGTGTTCGTAACGTTTGCGATTTTGGTGGAAATGGGTGTTATTGTTGATCGGGTAGTGGCTTTCTGTTGATGGCGGAAAAATAACTTTGGTCTGATATGGTTTATATTCAAAGGCGTCGTGGATGGCAGCGCTAGTTTGGAAATACGGCGTGAATTGGGTGTGACTTTGTAAAACTCAATTATTTAATTATGTAAAAATTCAGTTCACGTTTGGATTAACAATTACTTTACTGCACTCACCAGCAGAACATTTGGCCCAATTCTATGTAAACTGAGCGTTAGTTAAAGGATATTTTGATGAGGATGGAATATAAGCGACCCCTTTTGATAAAAATCTTAAAGAAACCTTAAAATATACCACTCTTATTACATTTATTATTCTGAAATAAAAGGTTTTGTTAGATGTTCTCGGTGTGATGTATTAGGAAGCTTGTCAAACTATACTTCTATATATAGACAGATTTTTCCCAACAGAAAGCCAGTTTATGTGATTGTCTAGAAATTTTTAATAATGAATTTTATGAAATTGAGCCACCTAACATTGAGTAAGACTGCCGGTTCTTTACCACCGAGCAATTTGGGTACCCATAAGTGGCATCTTCTAACATTTTCTGAAATATTAGTCACTACTCATATTTCAGAAACCACCAACAATCAATAAATACCCATAAAAAACATTCCTACAAACATACGATTAAAAAAATCATGTTGAACTTACCCTGCCTCTTGGATTTATGTAAAAATTCATTATGACACACGTTTTTAGAAAAATACACTATGGCCTTAGGATTTTCTCTTAATATCCACAAAAAAATAAAGAGGGTCGCTTATATCATATCCTTATCAAAACATACCTTAATAACGAAGAGCTCTGTGGCGCTGCGGTTGCGGATCTGCCTACCATGCGAGAGGTCCCGGGTTCGATCCCCGGCTAGATGTTTATATGGGTGTGACGTCGCTGTTTCAGTTTGCTACGACACAGGGTATCCTAGTGTGGGGCCAGAAGCAATGAATGTGCCTGTATGTAAATGTTTTTGTTTATGTTAACGCTAAGTTTGTGTAAAAACGTGCGAAGAGCTCACTTGGCCACATTTTGTGCCGCTTAGCGTATGTAGAAATAGTTTATAGCGTTTGTGTCTTCTTGTTTATATTCAAATAACAAACTTTAAGATAAATTTGTACCCTTTTGACTTATATAAAACTTTAATAACTAAGTCAAAATTAGATATATATGTACATCGAGGTTTGATTAGATATATATGTACATCGAGGTTTGATTAGATATATATGTACATCGAGGTTTGATTAGATATATATGTACATCGAGGTTTGATTAGATCTGATGGAGATACCGATAATTTTTTGGAATGTTGTTTTGTTGAATCGAACGATTTTCTGTGAACGTAATTAATTTATTAATTATTGGGTAATTATCTGTATTGACGTCAAGGAAACATTGTGATTTGATTTGGGATTAAAGCAATCTTGAGGACATGTAGAATCCGGATGTGTGTTCATGCTATCGATAAAAGTGAAATAAGCAACACGATTTTTTTTTTGATACATAAGTGGCACTATAAAATCGTTCCTAAAACTCTGCAAAAAATTCTTTAATTAAATATTACAGGAAAAATAATGAAAAATGTATGGTTTAAATATAAGGGGTACAATTAAGGGCAAACCAGTTTGTGCGCTGGTACGGAACCCTTGGTGCGCGAGTCCGACTCATACTTGGCCGGTATTTTTACAAAATCTTATTAATTCAATCTTAGCTAGATTGATCTATGCCCATAAGAATTGCATCGTAAATCTTGTCAATTTATTATCGAATCAAAAGATGACGTGTGGCATCCGATCCTTTCCGATTGGTGTTCAATGTCACGTAACCTAACACTTATTTTCCCGAATTTATTTTCTAAAAATATCAATAATCTTTTGATTAACCATTGAGTTTTTGTAGTGGCCACTAGAAACTTTGATTCAACTGATGTATGCTTAGTAGAAACAACCGCGTTAAATGACTGTGTGTGTCGTCCTTCTGAAATATTTCTAATGCTTCAGAAGGAGGACACACATAAGAGGAGACTTACATAGACTCCATATTTGTTCCAATTTTGATTATGAATCTAATCCTAAAATTAAATCATATTATTTTGCTAAAGGATAAACATACCTTTTGCTATTAGCGAGCGATAAGACGATAAGAAGTTGTGAACTGATAAAGTTTAATTAAAATAATTTGTAAACTGCCTACTGTTATTGGTATTCGGTAACAGAAAATGAAAATGAAAATCTTTATTTTACGCAACAAATATACATGCTGAACTAGTCCGACACAAGGTTCCCTGTTTCGTGGGTACTAGGCTCAAATACTAACATATCTCGTACAAATGACTTGCAAAAAACAAAGTGAATTATGAAAGCAATAATTATAAATCTAAACTTAATTTAGGTAAGAAGTGTGTGTTTTCATATAGTGTGTTGCATAGATGTTCAGTAGGAAAGGTACACAGGTCCAGTATATTAACACAAACAATACAATATCAATCAGGTAGACTTAGTTATACAATTCATGAGCTCCTCAGTACCATCGTAATCAAATTGCTTCAGCCATTGATTTAGTGTTTTTTTTTAATTGGCTTAGTTGTTTTAGGGTACTATCTGACTTATTATTAGTGTGGTGTAAAGTCTGGAGGCGATGGCTTGGTAATGCCTTGTATAAAGGCCGCACCGCCTTGGCACAAATACATTTAGCCTAAAGTACATTTACAAAGTGCCTTATAAGTATGCGATAAAAGCTTTGGCCCGCTACAATACGCAAATTTCTGAATTAGTATCAGCTTACGTACCCTTGCCGTAGTGGCTGAAATATGCGGCTCCCACCACAGTTGTTTACATATATCACTATGCCCGAGTACTCGATAGAACCTTCTCTATCTAGAAGTGGGCATGTATATGTTGTGTTTTTTTCTCTGCCCAAAATACGGTTACACGGGTGAGCATGAATAGTAATTTCGAAATCATCTTTGGGGTTGTTATCTTTTGCATTTATGGTGAGTGGGTTATCTTCAAGCCAGGCGGTTATTCTGTTTAATCCGTCCTCGACAAAAGGCCTGATGACACACCATGTTTTTTCGTGGA
Source organism: Argyresthia goedartella (assembly GCA_949825045.1). NCBI lineage: Eukaryota > Metazoa > Arthropoda > Insecta > Lepidoptera > Argyresthiidae > Argyresthia > Argyresthia goedartella. The sequence continues at coordinate 12,854,226 of OX463806.1, forward strand.
ATAGGACAACTATGTCATCCGCAAACATCAGTAGGTTGGCCCCTTTAATGTCTATAGTGCAAAGGCTATTAATGTATAGTAAGAAGAGTGTCGGACCTAATGTAGTGCCCTCTGGAACTCTATAGATAAAAGTAACTCTACCACAAGTATACTCGACCATTTTGACGTATTGTCGCCTGCCAATCAAATCGCTCTGAAACCAAGTCTGGGCTATCCCTCCGAAATCTACGCTTCAAGCCGCTTATGAAGGATTGAGACAGAAACGGTGTCAAATGCCTTCTGGAGGTCAAGGGACACTCCCACACACTTTTGCCTTTTATCCAGAAATTTATAAGGGTAGTTAACTTTAGGACTGCGTCTTCAGTTGAGAGAGATCACAAACTGAACTTGTCTACGTTGCAAAAGAACACCGAATTTGCTGGTTCGTTTAAAACGAAATCAATATCTTCGTAACGTGCTTTTGACGCTATATGACATTGACCAGGACTCGACGTGAAAATGGAATGACTGTATGAGGAGGTTATGAAGTGCGTATGGAATGGATGAGGAGGGGTTATATGAATGATTGCCCAATTAGTATGCCGAAAATATCTTTAACGGTGGCGTGCAAATGCCTTTAGGAATTTAGATGATTAATGATGAACAGACGAAACATACCCGTTCAAAGATAGAATGTCGTCCAAACGGAGCAGCTGCGCTAAGAAACAAATTTAAATAATTTGCCTACGATAGTATAGACAAACTAAAATATGGTTTGGATCAAAATATGGGATTTCCTGAAGCTGGTGTCCTACTTCCTCGTTCACGTACGCTCCAAAGCACGCCTTGGCGACCCCTTGGATTGGGATACCCAATAAAATTGAAATAAAAATTAGCATTACAAAGTAGTCTTAAAACGACGTCTGCGAGTTCACGCTGCAGCAGATAAATAGGCGATATAACCCTTGTGAGATTTATGGCCCCTACCCTTGCTTGTCCTAAATTGGATCGGACAAGCATAGTCGACGCCGCTATTGCTAAACGCTCGTGATGGCGTCATTTTTGCAAGAGGTAGCTAACCTATCAAACGAAATTTAGTAATGGCTGCGTTTCTAACGGAGATTACACAGTTACGATAATGTGCTTTGACCAACTGTTTTGCACCGATCACTCAGTACCCTGTCTGAACATGGCCTAAAGTAGCTTGTGGTCCACCATGAAGAGTGTTCTTGTGAGCATCAGCATAATAAGTCGAGCTAGCTGTCGCTGCTTGGCTATTACGATGGGATGCTTCTGATTGAATTCTTCTGATAACATATCAGATTGGTTAAATCTTCCACCTACTAGGATTCCACCGAATAGGCCGTGTTCTTCAAGGTATGGAGTAAGTGACCTGATTTTGGAAAGTTTTGGTAAGTCTCGCTTTTCTTTAATTTTCTTTATTTCTTTGCTAAAGTTAATGGATTGGCAATTTCTAATATACATGTTTAAGGTTTCATTTAATTCTGTTGTATTAAGGTATGTAGTTGTAGTTGAAGTTTTCTTAGATTTGTTTATAAATCGCATGCAATATGCCATCACTCGCTTCGCTTTTGTTAAGGAAGAGAATCGAAGAAGAAAGATAATGTTCAATATATTGTCATCTACTAAAGTAGTACAAGTAAGAGTAGTACAATGATGGCTTCCAGCTCTATTTCTCTCGATTTAGGTTTACTGTAGGTTATAGTGACGTTATGTAAAAGTTGTCCATTGAACCACATGGTATTGTTAATAAGTTCAGATGAACGTAGACCTCGCGACTTACTATCAGCACGGTTATGCTTTTAAGTTGAAACGAGACCAATTTTTGAGGTCTAAATTGGTTAGAATTTCCGAAACCCTGTTTGCTACAAACACACTCCACTTACTAGGATGTGTGTTTAACCATGCAAGAACGACCCCTGAGTCAGTCCAAGCGTGTAATTTGTCTTCGGTAATGTTTACTTAAGTTGCGACTTCCGTTAACAATTTGGTAAGTAATGCTGCACCACATAGTTCGAGTCTCGGTAAAGACACTTGTTTCACAGGTGCTACTCTAGTTTTTGAAGTGACTAATGAAATGTTGTCCATAACCATTCTCTCAATCCCAGTCTATACCTGCAAGCCGTAACTTTTGTATTATAATTTCTGATAATATTATGGTTGGTCCTGCCCATCCTGGTGGGTCGTACAGACGTGCTGTGTCTGAAATAATATTTATTTTTGTTACAGGTTCAAAACGGAAGTTGTCTTCACTGCTGTTAAAGAATATATATTATAAGTCCCATTATTTTTATTAATTCATCTTCTCTTATTTCCTTATCCTTGCCTTTTGTTGCCACCTTATCCATTCCTTTTACAAATACAAATACAAATACAAATAAGTTTATTATCAAAAAGTGAATTACAAGTGACAAAACTTATCACTTAACATATACAAAATTATTACGAAAACAAATTTACATTAACATTGGTTGTTGAGGGTAATTTTGCCTTTATATAAAATAAAAAAAAAAACATTTATTGATTAGTTATACAATGGTTGAGCATAGCAGTAATGTAGCAATAGTTGATGCCTTCATTGCTAGGCTAGTTTAATAGCCTGTATTAATGATAAGCACGCTCTTGCCTTCTGGAAGGGGGAGTGCGGATAAGTACTACAAATGTACACCATTAGTTTTTAAAATGAAAGAAGTTAAAATAATAAAATGAAAGTATTTATGTATGTTATGTGAGGGTATGTGTGTGTGTGTGTGTGTGTGTGTGTGTGTATGTGGGTGTGTGTGTGTGTGTGTATGTGTGTGTATGTGTGTGTGTGTGTGTGTATATGTGAGATGAATATTACCTACCTAACAGGAAAAAGGTACAATAAGCTTTTCAGTATCGCTATACGTTAGGTTAAACAAGTATTTGCGTATTTTGTGCTTACATTCATGAAGTGCCAGTGGATAGATGTATTCAGTATTGTTATACTGATTATAAAGAAAAGGACCAATATATAGATTAAAGCGTTTTGTGAAAGTTAAACGAGGTAGGGGAATATTACATATTTTGTCTTTGCGTCGCTTGGTGTTCGGATTGTGTGGTGTTAATTGATGTTGCAAGATTAAAATTAAAATTAAAGTGTTAAAGATAAATAGTTGACGTACTGATAGTACTTGACAGTATTTATATAGTTTAAAGGAGGGAAATAGGATAGGGTGTTTCGTTGCGACTTTAAGAATGGCCCGTTGTGCTATTTCTAATGGTTTCATTGTGGTTTTAGCTGTACCTCCCCAACAAGGGATACAATAAGATATGATAGACTGACATAGGGCAAGGCAAGACATTTCTGACTATGGTTGGATTTGCTATGTTTCTCAGAATTTTAAATATATATATTAATTTTCGGACTCTATTGGTGAGGTTATCTATGTGGTATTTGAACTTAAGGTGATTGTCAATGATTACACCAAGATATTTGATGGAGTCAGCAGAGGAAATCACCGGGCATTGGCATGTTTGTTGATCGGTACAGGCGTGGGCACGAAGAGTGATTGGTATATTAGGCGCAGTGGCCGAAGAAACAGAAAACGGTATAAATTTTGTTTTTGTTGTATTAAGTGTAAGGGCGTTAGATAGAAGCCAGTTTTGAACTGTATCAAAACCACTCTGGGCAACACTGTGTACATCAGACCATGTGTCAGCACTAAAAGTTAATGCTGTGTCATCGACATAAGAGGTTATTGAGCCACTTGGTATTGTGAGGTTGCAGAGGTCGTTAATAAACACCAGAAAAAGGGTTGGACCCAGATATTAATCATCACTCAGGTGTTGCCGTTAACTCTGCACTAGGCGGACCTGTATCGCAGAGATCGTGTACAAAACGATTGCCAGGGACGAAGCGGGCGGTAAGAGCGGTAGCGGATTAATGGGGTCGGGGTTAATTTTGAATAGGGATGGGATATAATTCCTAAATATTAAGTATCAAAAATTTATATATATATATATATATATATATATATATATATATATATATATATATATATATATATATATATATATATATATATATATATATATATATATATAGGCATAGGTGGGTATAGTGTATGACAGACAATGTTATTAATACTACTTAGATGACTTGGGCGATTAGTTTTTCAGTTTAATCGTAAGAAAGATTTAGTAAGAAGTTACGAATAATTTGTTGGGCTTCTCGGGATGTTTTGCTTTTAATATTACATGCCTTGGAAATTTTATTATAAACAAAGGGGTGTAGGAAACCCGAATGTCTTTGAGCAAAAGCTGTTCGACTGGACTTAACGGTTGCTTTGTAGACGCGTTTGGTCAGCAAAAAAGGGAAATCAGTTGAGTTGGTTAGACCTTTGTGAGCCAAAGTACTAGCCATTTCTATGTAAAGTTGCCGTACAGTTAATAATTTCAGCTCATCAAAAAGATTGCAAGTTGAGTATCGGCGCCTTTTCCCCAGCATCACTTTCAGTACTGACCTTTGTGCTGAGCTTTGAGGTGGAAACCTCGATCATGAGTGTTTTGGCAGCACCTCCCTAGGTTGGTAGTCAGTAGCATATAAGTGATTGGCAAATGGCTATGTAAACTTGTTTCAGCAGGCTTATTTCAGCACTATTTCGAAGAGTTTTAAAGACGTGAAGTAGCTTGCGAACTTTTCCGGAGAGACTATGAATGTGTTCCTTAAATGTCATCTTTTCGTCTATTACTATACCGAGATACTTGATTGAGGGAGTGCGTTGTATTTTAGGATATAAGCAAATATTACCTTGAGCTGGATCCTGATCACAGCTGTGTACGACTATCCCGGGGGAATCCAGCGGTTCGGATGCTCTGGTTTTATGGAATGCATGTATTTGGTTTTTTCTGTATTTAGTGTGAGTAAGTTATTTTTTAACCACAATCCTAACCTTGACATACCAAGTTCAGCCTTCCTATAAACACCATTCCAGGAGCAGTCACTAAAGATTATGGCGGTGTCATCTGCGTAGAAAAAGAATTCTGCGTTTTGGATCGCTGTTGAGGTAATGTCGTTTAGATATATTAGAAACAGAGTGGGGCCGAGAATGCTCCCCTTGGGGACTCGATCCCGAATAGATCTTTCAGAACTAACATTATTTCCGACCTTCACACGTAGGATTCTGTTTGTAAGGTAAGTTCTGAACCATTCCAGCGCTACGCCTCTTACTCCTAATATTTCCATCCTCCTCAGTAATATTTTGACCGAAACCGTGTCGAATGCCTTGGCCAGGTCCAGGAATACTCCAATGCAAGCCATACCCGAATCCAGTGCATTAACAATACTGTTGGAAAGGCATCCTACTGCGTCTCCTGTGGACCTGGCCTGCCGACAACCAAACTGATTAGCGTTAAGCAGCTGTTTTGTTTCTAAATATTGCATTAGTCGCCTATTTATAACTTTTTATAGTAATTTTGAGAATGAAGTCAGTAGCGAAATCGAGACCGATTTCGCTACTGACTTCATTCTCAAAATAAAATGGATCCAGCTAACTATAGACATAGTTAGCTGGATCCATTTTATCGCCAATCTTGTAGATAGGACAAAGCTGCAGTCTTCCAGCAGTTAGGAAAAACTCCGGTTTCAATGCTTAGATTTATTACGTGAGTTAAGGGAAGTACAATTTGTTTTTTTATATATTTTATAAGTCTATTGCCAATGTTATCCAAACCTGGTGCGCTTTGATCTTTCAGTTCTTGGATCAGGATACTGACTTCTCTTTCATCCGTTGGGGTAATAAGGAATGAACTGGTAACTGTATCAGCATTCGGAACACTCTTTGCTAAGGAATCTTCAGATTCTTCTATGTTTTGCAGTATTGATTGAGCAAGTTTATCGCCTATGGTTGAGAAGTTTTCGTTACAAGTATTCAAGGACTCTTTCATATTATCGGGAATTGTAGTTGGTTCTGTTGCTGTGCAACGAGACTTTTTAGATTGACAAATATCCTTTATAAGTTGCCATAGTTATTTAGGGTTACTTTTATTTGTTTCTAGTTCATAGAAATTAGTTTTTTAGTTCTAAAAGATATTCATAGCAATTCCTGTAACGTTTGTAGGTGATTTGCAATTTGACGTCATTTGGTCTAGTTCTTGCTTTTGTGTGAAGTACGTCTCTGTTTTTAGTACACTTAATTAAACCTGGTGTCATCCATGGTTTCAAGTTGAAATTTCGGCGGCTTACTTTTATTGTTTCCTTGTTTTCTTCAGCGATGTCACTTATTTTCGTTGTGAAAACCTCTGCAGCTGAAGATGCGTCCGTGCTGTTTAAGACCTCAGACCAGTCGGCCTCTTCTAATTCCTGAGCGATTGAGTTGTAGTTTAGTCTTGTGACTAAACGTGATTTATGGAGTGGCTTGAACTTTGCATCAGTTAATCCCATCATCACTAGTCAATGGTCAGTTACTGATGACTCGCAAACTATACCCACAGGATTAAGGCGGGGTCTTGCAAAAATGTGGTCGAGACAAGCCAGCAGTCGCGTCGGTTTTGTTATTACTGGTAATAAATCATGTTCTGCGTTCAAACAGAGGTACTCCGAGGCAGAGGTACCTGCAGAACCAGGTAATATGTCTATATTAATGTCACCGGCTATTATAAGACAACTTTTGTCCTTGATATTATTTAAGGATTGTTCAAGATCAGCCAGAAATTGTCTCGTACATTTGAAAGAGGGAGAACGATAAATCCCGAGTACAGTAAATTTGTTTAGGACTTCTATCACCGCACAGTTGGCTTCTTTAAAGGGTAGTTCATACAGAGAAGCACTCCAAGATGTTTTCATATAAACAATGACACCACCTGCTTTGTTTATGTAATTATTCGTGCGATATGACTCGTAACCACCTATTTCACCCACAATCGTGCCTTCCCTCAGCCAACATTCGGTAAGAACTATTACGTCAAACTCAATATTTAGCCGTTGCAGTGATATTAAGAAGTATCTTCTAATTCTTCTGCAATTTTAAGTGATTCCATTTGTTTTAAGAGAATAACTCAAGTAGACATTGCAAGAGCAATCCAGTATGTTCTCAATTTTCAAATTGTTATAATTTTTGTCGTCTGACTCATTGGGTTGTTCAAAGTTTACTTGATGGCCGGTCACATTTAATTGTAAACAATGTAATGGTTGTGATATGAAAATATTAATATGCTGATAATAAATATAACACAAATATACTAATAGAAAAAATTATCCATGCATTATAGAGATATATGATTTAGGTTTTATAAATGGGGGCTTTGGGAGGGACGGATGGAGTTGGAACAGGACCCACCTGCTGATCCAGGTCCAGAGCTGATCTAATTGTAATTGTGGGCTTTCCTTCGTCTTTCCTGACGAATATTCTACCATCTTTGATCCAACAGTATCGAAATTGGTATTGACGGGTACGTTGTCTGGTTTCACGAAATAAGTGCCGATTTGCTGTTGTAAGGCGTTCGTTAACGTAAATTCTCTTCGACGTTCCAGGTACAATATCACTGGAGTATATATTTTTCCGGAATTTGGCTGCCTTAATCAATTCTTTACGTTTCTTTTTCCGTAGTAAACGTTTTTTACCAGAATACACGAGCCACCGGCTCTGTTTGACCTGGTGGAACTGAAAGTTAATGAATAGTTGGATATTGATAGTTGACTGCAATCATTTCCAATCATGTTGTGTTCTGTTATGCATACTTTGACGACCTCTATGGCGCAGCGGTTGTGGCTCTGCCTACCATGCGAGAGGTCCCGGGTTCGATCCCCGGCTGGGGGTGAAAAAAATAAAAAAAGAAGCCCCAGGTCATGGACGTTTATATGTGTGTGACGTCGCTGTTTCTGGTTCCCACGACACAGGCTATCCTAGTGTGGGGCCGGAAGCAATGTATGTGCCTGTATGTAAATGTTACAGTTACAATGTTACAATACTACATCCACACTTTTATTCATAGAATTTGACAAAAGTCTGTCAATATTTTGATGCAGAACATAAATATTAAAAGAAATATTTTGATTATTATTCATTATAGATTCATTAAAAGTATTATTTTCATTAATGTTATCATTTATATCATAATATCAATCATATTGTCATTCATATTAGCATTAATCATCGTCAATTCATTAATATCATCTTCGTTCCTTGTGATCACGGTAATATTCTCAATTTGAGTACTATTTTAGACCATTAATTTTGTGGCTTCCAATCTTGTGTTGCTTGATAGCTTTTTCCGTCATCTATTGTTAGTGATTCTTGTACTATTAGTCTTGAGTGTGTTATATATGAGACTCATTGACTTGTTCGGGATTCTTGATAGTTCATATGTATGCATGAAAGATTCTTGTGTTGGCTAAATATAAAACCTAGTTCATAATTTAATTTCTTCGTATTTAAATGTCTGTTGTATGGGACTTCGCAAACGATGGTGTTTGTTTTGGTAGCTGTATTAATACAACATTGTAGACCATATTGGAGCCGGTATGGATCTGTATCATTGTTTCCTCCAAGTACTATCACGAAGTCTGATTCAGTCATGGTTAAAACTTCTTGTTTTGCTTTTTTCAATACTTCTTCCAATGGTGCTCTGGTTTTCTGAAGCAGTGATTTGAGTACTGTTGCCCGACAAGTTTTTGTAACACATCCGCAAATATCGTCCCTGTTGGTCTGCCAAGATAATAATCTTTCCTCGTGGCTTATCTTGACTGGGCGAGTAGTGTGCATGAGCAGGTGGACAGTCTGTGTATACTGTTTCGTCTTTTTTAGTTAAGCTTTCTTGTACCGACTTTCTGACTTTTCGTTCTTTTGTTGCTGAGGTCTTCTCTACGGGTATAGTGATTTTTTTGGATCTTTAGGATTGGATAGCTTTATCATTAGTGATCTCTTCAAGACATTTTTTTGGGATATCAGCGTCTTTAGTGATGTTGTTGGTGTAGAGGATAATCTGTTTGGTGTTTGTGTAGTAGCCAGTTTAATAATAATATTTATTTATTTCAGATATACATCCATAATTAAACACGGTAAAATGAAAAAGAAATTGAAATAATGACACAAAACAAAAAATAAATTAATTGGTAATACAGAAAACAAGATCTAAGTATGTAAGTTAAGTCCACACACTCATTCGTCATTCTGTCATAATTATGTCTATTACACATTCATCACACAACACATTCACTTACTTCTTATTCCTGTTTAAGTGCACATCCACCCAGTGCTTCATCATAGGGCTGTCGACCCTATCAGCCAGCGTTCTGAGGATCAAGTTCGAGCTGCCGCGAGTCCGACTCCACATGGACGCTACTCTGTTACGCAGTATGGCGAAAAAATCGTTTATTCTTGCTTCCGCAAACATCGTCGACGCGCTACAGTATCGCGGCAGCCCCAACACAATCCTCAGCGCGTTATTGTATTGGACACGCAGGGAGCTGTAGGCCCTCTGCGTATAGCGAATCCACAGACTGCAGGTGTAGAAGGTTTGACAGTAGGCTCTAAACAGTGTAAGTTTCACTTCTTTAGTGCACCTTGCAAACCTGCGGGCCAGCATGTTACAGCGGACTGACAACGCCCTGCGCTCTCTCTCCATGTCCAGATCATCTGTGAGTGTCTCCGTGACCACATGCCCTAGGTACTTAAATTCCGAAACTCTGGACACGGGTATTCCACACAGCCGGACTGGTGGTACAAACGATGGTGATTTGGTGCCCGCCTTGAAAATGAGCATTTCACTTTTTTTTGCATTGTACCTAAGGCCATGCGACCCGGCGTACGACTCACAGATCCCTAGTAACCGCCTGAGGGCTCTGATTGAGGGGCTAAGCACCACCATGTCGTCAGCATAGCTTATGTTGTTGACCATGATGCCATGGACTGAACATCCAACCTTGGTGTCGCACAGCCCCTCGATCAGTTTGTTCATGTACAGATTGAACAGCTTGGGAGACGTCAGGCCCCCCTGCCTCACTCCACAGCTCAGCCCGTATTCATCACTCAAAGAACCGGCCCATCTGACCGCGTTACTTTGATTTCCATACCAGTACTTAAACATACATATGAGCTCATCAGGTAGGTCAGTCTCCTTCGCCAGCTTATCCCACAGAATGGTATAGTTGATGAGGTCAAAAGCCTTAGATAAGTCCAAAAAGCAGGCATATACAGGCGTCTTTCTATCCGTGTAGTAACGGACAGTTTGCTTGAGGCACATGATGGCACTTTCAGTGGACAGCCCAGTTCTGAAACCAAACTGGGCATCGTGCAAGTTAAGATATTTATCAAGTTGCTTATCAAGCAAACTGTCTAATACCTTCGCGATGATCGTGGCTAGTGATATAGGTCTATAATTACCTTTATCACTAGCATCACCTGTTTTATTTTTGATAACAGGTACAACAATAGTTTTTATGAGCATTTCAGGCAGGTAGGAGTGTCCAATACTGGCGTTAATAAACATCTTCAGAACTCTGGGCAGATGTGCACCAGCATACCTCAAGTGCTCGACGCTCAGACCATCATGTCCCGGCGACTTTCCTCGCTTCATAGAACGGATGGCCCTCTCTACTTCTATAATGGTAAAACGAGTGCATTCACTCTCTACCGACCGTCGGGGGTGTGCGCCGGTCACTACCGAGGCTGCAGCTGACGCTGATTCAGGCACCACAGCAAAATGTTCTCTGAACATATTTGCTATGTCCCCGTTATTGGTCAAACCGTCCACAACCACAGGCAGGCTCGACCTAGGACTGAGCTTGTTTGTTTGCTTCCAAAATTTTTTAAAATCCTTAGCCTCATGACTTGTAGCAATTATGTCCATTTTGATGCGTTCATTGTTATCTTGACACCATTTTAACTTGTTTTTAAATAATTTCTTTGATTGTTTCATTTTATCATAGATTAATCCAATTGTGGGTTTGCCAAACAGTACCCAAGTTTGAAATTTAAGTCGAGCCTCCCTATGGGCCTCCGCCACATACTTATTCCAACCTATAACATACCTTTTCTTATCACAACTTTTGCCTTGATAACTACAGGTAGCAGCCTCACTCAATATGTTGACAATACTGTTATACAAATTGTCTATAACTACCTTGTGTTCCACATTGGTACATATTTTCTCACTACAGTGTCTGAGCTCGAAAGGAAAGTCAATGTCACGTAACCGGCTATGACATGACTCCCTGTACATATTTATTTGTGCCTCATCTCTAGTACCCCATATAACTTTAGATGCAAACTGATTATATATATTTATTTTGGGCACAAGTATTTTGAAGTCACAATCAATCAGCAGGGGAAGGTGATCAGACCATGTCACATCATAATTCACCTCAAATCTTGTGACGGTTTGATATGCTACACAACTAGTTATACAATGATCAAGCCAACGACAACAGCCATGAGCGTCACTTATATACGTATATGTGCCTGAGTCAATACCTAGTGATTCAATGTCCGCACAAATCCACTTTTGTTCCGCACAGAATTGGAGTAGTTCATTACAAAATAACTCACCTGGGTGAGCGTTAAAGTCCCCGAGTACGTACACATTATCCACGGTGCTGTCCTCGACGATAGCACTCACCTCTGCTAGGCATTCAGTGAAGACTGGTAAGTTCTCTTTCGAGTCCGTAGGCATGTAGACGGAGAAAAATATAGCAGACCGACTAGCCACTTCACACTTTATAGCCACCAATCTCACACTTTTACAATTGATAATAGTGACTTTATCAAACGCACTTTTACGCCACAAAATAGCTACGCCGCCGTAAGGCCTTCCTCGCACTACTCCCGCCGAAGTATCCACGGCCGACACTCCAGTCGCAGCGAAGTCAGGATGGATGCCACTCAGGTAAGGTATGTCGTGGGGCAGCAACCAAGTCTCCTGCAGCGCAATTACGTCCATCGATAAGCATAGCTCTCTGACATGGCCCGAGACTCTCATCACGGACTTACAATTGAAGCTTGCGAGCTTACAAGTTCTGCGGCTCAGTTTCTCTTTGAAGCCGAAAGTTTGTCAGCGTCTTTACTAGCCGTCCGGCTAAATATAAAATACCTACGGAAAAAGATCCCGTCTGGCCATAGGTTGTCGTTGTAGAACACTGGAAGTTTGTCCTTGGGTATGTAGATCTTATAAGAGTTGTACTCCTTTTCCTCTTTCATACCTACTCGCACAGGAGACACAACAATCTGAGTTTTCTCCTTTATGTACTCAGCGACATCAATTTCTAAGGCTTCCAGAGAGACATTGTAGATGAAAAGGGGTATTTTAGGGGCCGCGGCTTTAAATTTGCATTCAGGGTCAACAGGGGCTCTTCCCTTTTTCCCCACAAAACGAGATTTTGATTTTCGTTTCTCCACCGTTATCCAGCCATCTTGCTCGGGTTGAGATTCTAGATTATTATTTCTAACAGCAGATACGGTTAATGTCGGAGAGCGCCGTAGGGCCCCACCGGCGCCTACTCGTTCCACAGTGTTCGAAACCGCGGTACTTTTGCCGGCCTCTACGCATGCACCATTCCCCTCCACCGCCGCCGCCGAGTCGGCCGGTTTCACGGGCACCGCAGCCTTTCCAGTCACCACGCTCGCGAAAGACAGAGACAGCGGACCGCGCGCCTCAGTCATACGCGAAGGTAATGTTTCCGTTGGCCTACCCTCCGGAGATGATGATGAGGATATTGATGATGCATGATTCTCATGAGTTTCAGACACGGCAAGGAATCCCATAGGGCCACTATTGTTTTGGTAACTGTCTTCCAAGCAGAATGCGCCTCTTTTCGTATTGACATTAGTAACAACGCACTGTCGTTTCATCTCGTTGAGTTCAGATTTCAGTTGTTCAAATTGGTGAATAGTAACATACTCTGTCTCCGCCGCCACTGCGTATTTTTGCTGCATGTCACCAAGCTCCCTTTGTATCAAGACAATGTCTTTTAGAAGTCTAGTGACGTCTACATGGTCAAAAGTGACCGGGGGTAGTTTTGCAAGGTCCCTTGCCACGAAGATCGGCATTTCTTCGGGATCCGTTTCTCTAAAGAGGCAGATTATGTCGTCCAGGTTGCGTTGAGTCTTCCCATCACGTCTTCGAGTAGTTTTCTGCTTTGAGACCGACTCAAACAGAAGGCTTTTGGCATTCTCTATTTCGTCATCGGAAAAAGCCGTTGCACAAATCTGCACTAAACTTTCGTCGACCATAACATCCATTTTATTTTGCACAAACGCAAGTAACTCGTTTATTACAATGTTGCAAGTCTTGCATTTTAACACGTAAGAGGCCATCGCCCCTGAGGTTAACAATTAACAACAATAAATCACGGGATATCGACCAACTCCAATGAGCGAGCGCGCGCGACTGTTTAGTAAGGAAATCTAGTTTTATATATAATATCTTTCATCATTTGCTTAAAGTTCCGATTTTCAGTATCGACGTTAGCTATTTCTGCGTTCTCGAGTTCTGTTTCAAGAGATTTTATTTGAATTTCTTTGAATACCATGATGTCTGAGATATAATGACAAAGGTTTACGTTAGCAAAATTCAAAAGTATGAAGAATTTAAAACGGCTTCAATACACTGCGAATGCTTTTAGGTAAAATAACGACACCAAATAAATACGAGGCATTCCTGTGTTTATTTTACAGACCATCAGACAAAAATAAGCACAAATTTATAGATGAACTATCTTCTATAGTGTCAAAACACGACAACATACCAAACTTCATACTTATTAGGGGTATAAAACCGCCCTGAAATCCGACGGCATAATTTAATAACGTTATCTCAATATCTTAGCGAAAAAAAGCCTTGTGTGCGGAATTTCCGACTGTTCAAGGACAGAAGAAAGTAAAGGCAAAATATCCAAAACTGGCGACATATTTATAAGAAATAGCACAGAAGACTTTTACTCCGCGGCGCTCGGTACTGTATTGGCTGACCACCGATGATAGTGCTCTCAGTAACCGGTGTCTCATCGACTCGGGTCATTCCCAAAATGCTAACGAAAATAAACAATAAAAATCTAACTTAAGAAATAAATAAAATAGAGTGGGACCAAATATATACGAACAAGTGTCCGAATGAAATATACAATAAAATTAAATCATGCTATATCAACACACGCGATAAATCATCTTATAAACAACCGGTCACCAGTAATACACGAATAACCTGTAAATGGATAACCAAAAGAATAATTTCAGAATGTACAAAGAGAGACGAACTTTTTATAAAATACAAAAAAGATCTTAAAAATAAGCGCACCTTTTCGCCGACTATACCTAATACGCAGATAAACTACCTCGCGTTATGCAACGTCATTACTCATGGTCTTTATCCCTAAGGAGCCGTATGACTAAAGGTTGTTTTTGACTGCTTCGTTTATGGAGAACTTAGCTATAATCCTAGATCGTGCACAGGCTACATCGCGTTATGCCTAAAATATCATCTAGGCATACAAAACTCATTTTAGTTAGGTAGGTACTGGACACTTACAATTTCAAGTACCTATTCTATCTATTATCATAACACTTCTAAGTGACATTGGCATTCAAAGTTATCATATCATTTGTTTGTATTGGCTGCAATATATTTTCCTTGTATTTTCCTAAACATGAATGGAAATGAAATTTATACAAAATAAAAATGGCGGGTACAATCTATTGACAGATGGATACGCATACACAAAAAATAAGTGTAATAAAGACGGCTTGTCCTTGTGGCGTTGCTCAAATAGGAACAGTTGTAGTGCTTCCTTAAAACTAAGTGCAGATTGTGAAATTGAAAATGCTCAGCAACATACATATTCTCCTAATAAAGAAAAGAACCAAATAGCCATTATTATTGATAAGGCGAAAGATGAAGTGTGTAAAAAAATTGGTCCAATACCCAAAATTGTCGATAAAATTGTGACAAACATGAAAATATCTATGACAAATAATGATGAAGTTGAATCCAACTCTGCGACTGATGATGAAATTGATGCGGCAGCTTTATACAAGAGCAAAAAGGATTCTCTTTGTAGTGCAAGAAATAACTTTTTGAAAATCGTGAAACGATGTCCGAATGAAAACGTGGTCCCAGCCATAATAAGTCAAAATTTCTTAGTCATTGATGACGGTGAAGCTGGCAATAGAATATTAATATTCTCTACTTCAACTTCCCAGATAATTTTGAAGTCAGGTGTAGGAATCCAACAATATTAGCTGGCAATTCCGCCATTTTTATAGTTATTAAATTATTCATTCGATCTTACACTTCCGTCTACCATATCTGGGTGCAAGCATTGTATTCCGTGTAAATAATATAATAAATAATTTCTTGTGGTTAAAATAATAATAATACCTTGGAAACTATTTACACACATTGATCTAGCCCCAAACTAGGATTCCCTGTATCTTGGGTACTAGACAACGATACACATACTTATATAGATAAATACTATACTTAGATAGATAAACAAACATGACTGGGTAAAAACATCCGTTCTCATCAAACAAATATTTGCCCCCACCGGGACTCGAACCCGGGACCCTTAGCTTCGAAAGCAGGGTTACCGCCGACTCGGCCATTTGGGTCGTAAAACTTACAATGTTTACTAAAAACGACCTACAAACTCTAAAAACTACAGTCCACGCTCTCTCATGGTCCAAACGATCCGTAATTTAACATATAGTGACAAAAAAATACTGTAAGCACGTGAAGCGTGGTGTGTGCTAAGTGCATTGTTGTAAGTAATAAGAACATTGCAACCGAACTGTGCAGTGCGCCCATCTTCGCGAGAACCCAGGAACCACGGAGTGCAACGATTCCGTATTTGATGAGCAGTCTCGACGCCATCAAATATCAACCTGCAAGCATACCAAACGAAGAAGTCCAAATCGCAGCCATTTGCTTTCCCAGCCAATTCAGCCATCCATCTTTGTTTTTTGGTGGGTGGCGCCGGTGAACGTGGCAGAACATTGAATCAATCGGCGGGTTTCTCCAATTTCATTCACTTCCGCTTATTCGATCAAGAGTGCCAACATCAAGAAACGAAACATTCGTCCGACGCTCGTCCAACATGTTAGCGTTGGCGGCATCTTCTCTCACACGCGACGCACACCTGTACGGCGAGCGAGTGAGCGAGAAAGAAGAAGAGTTCGTAGAGTGACAGTTCGTGTTGGCCGACTCGACATTTTTTATGTTGTCTATCTAAAGCATTCTCTAAATTCGTTCGATCGACGCCATTTTGACATTCAATAAATCGATTTGTGTTCGATCCACGTGGTAAAAAAATTGCATTTTTGATTTTGTATATTTATCGAATTTTGTTGTGGCGTAGTCAAAATGGGAGCCGACGAAGAAGCGTTAAAGCTGAGCAAATTGAAACGAGGCTATAAACAACAAGCCTTGATAAAATTGTATAAAAGTATTTCAGCAGGCAAAAGGATTTTGCCACTTTGTCAGTCGAGGCCAGTGAACGATTATCGTTCACTGGTCGAGGCGCTTTCGGTAATAGAAAATCGTTTAAAAACGCTATTTTCCGACTATGAGAACCTGTGTATGGAGGTGTACGCTCTTGGCAAAACTGACACATCTGCTGCAGAGGTGTGTGAGGATAATTATTTACAAAACCTTACCAAGCTGCGCGACCTCATAAATGAGAAATCTCAGCATATCAGTTCGCCAAGCTGCTCGCACAGCCGAAATGATACAAAAACTAAACTACCTGTGATTACCATACCTGTTTTTAACGGTAAGTCAAGTGAATATAAAACATTCATTAGCTTATTCGAATCATTAATCCACAATGACAAATCATTACATGATATTAAAAGGTATACTATTTGCGTAATTTTGTCCAAGATAACCTCAACCTGATAACCTCATAATAAACTTACCTTAAGTAGGAGAAAGTTATTCAGAAGCGCTGAAAATCCTAAAAGAAAGACATGATAATAAATATAAGATAAAAAATAATCATGTAAACAGCTTGCTTGATTTGCAACCCTTAACAAAGTCTACTGCTGTCAATATTAGGGTATTTGTCTGTACAGTCAAGCAGCAGCTCGCTGCGCTCAAAAATCTTGATCAATGTGTTGATGCGCGGGATCGAATTATTGTTTGCATTCTGAATAGGAAGCTCGATCTTTATTCCAATAAGGAGTACCAATTAGATCGCGACTTTAATGCAGAACCTTCAGTAAAGCAATTAATTGATTTCTTAGAAAAACGCGCCTTAGCACTCGAGAATGCAGAGTCAGCAAGCCGAGGTGGTAAAAGTGCTTCTACTACACAGCGCATCCAGTCAGCACCAGCTACAAAAAAGTGTTTTAAATCTGCAAGTGTGAGCAATGTAGCTATCAAGCACCCTGCTGCATGCGCCTACTGTAAGTGTAAGTAAGTGAATATAAACTTTATAATTGCCCTAAATTCAAATTGTGTTCTTCTTCTGAAAGAAACAAGTTTGCAGTGGACAATCAGCTGTGCAATATATGCCTAAACATACATGCCAAGAATTGCCGCTTTTATTTTAAGTGTAATACATGCAACGGTAAGCATAACACGCTTTTGCATGTGGATGAGCATGTGCAGTCGACTTTGTCGATGGTATCAGGGGACTCTAATACACAAGTTTTGCTGCCTACTATACAGGTAAAACTTTTAGCAGCAGATGGAAGCATAGTGCAAGCCAAGGCCCTGCTTGACAGCGGGTCTCAAAATTCTTTTGTAACTTCTGACTTGGTAAGGCGGCTGGGCCTTAAGCCGAAGGCAACTAGCTCTAGGGTGACAGGCATTGGGAATGCTTCAAGCACAATTAAAGAGAGTGGTTTGGAAGTCCAATCAGTGGTGTCTGTTCAGTCATCACTGACACCTCAGACAATCAGTCTTCTTATCAGATATCATTAAATTGCTATGTTATCGAGCAAATAATATCTAAGATTCCACAGACCCAAATCGATATGAGTACAATTAAAATACCCTCTCAATCATCGCTTGCTGATGTAAACTTTGATACACCGAGCAATATAGAAATCCTCATGGCCGCTGATGTATTCTTTCAGGCAGCACCATGTAGTCCAGTCGATCCTGAGCTCCAGTCTGCATCTCCATATCTTTTAAACACAAGGTTTGGTGTAGTAATTGCCGGTACTATTCTCAATTTATGTCTCAATCAACAAACACAAAAAAAAAACAATTTCTTTATTTTGTCAATCTTGTAATAATGATATAAATGATACTATCAAAGGTTTTAGAGAGCTGAATCTGGGCCTGAAATCTTCCCAGAGAAAATACCTGAGTTTGAGCAAACTGAAAAAAAAAATCAGGAAACTGTTGAGTTTAATAATAATCAGTTTCAGGTTAGTTTACACTTAAAAGTGGCGCTCAGTGAAGTTAATGAAATGCTCGATGATTCACTTCATCTGGCTTTAAAAAGGTTTCAGAGCTTAGAAAAAAGGCTACAAAAAGTTTCTGACTTGTATAACCAATATAAATCTTTTATTGATGAATATATTGCTTTAGGTCATGGCACATATTCTGATATTGATAAATATAACCTCACTAGTGATCCAATATATATTTTGCCGCATCACGCTGTATTACGGCCGGACAAAAATTCCACTAAGTGTAGAGTAGTATTCGATGCATCAATGTTAACAAGTCAGCAAAGATCTCTCAATGATTTATTACTGAACGGTTCAAAAGGAACTGTTTGACATTTTATTACTGTTTCGGTTAGGTGCTTATGTTTTCAGCACAGATTTAAAACAAATGTTTAGATGTGTTCTTTTGCAACCGAGACACCGTCCACTTCAACTTATTTTGTGGCGGGAGTCACCAAGCGAAAGCATAAGGTGTATAGAACTCAATACAGTCACATATGGATTCAAGTGTTCAACATTTCTGGCTACTAGGTGTCTCATAGAGCTAGCGAGTAGGTATATGACCGAGTTTCCTGCAGCATCTTTCATTCCGCAAAATCATACATACTGTGATGACATTTTAGTCTAAAATGTCATCACAGTATGTATGTCACTCTTTATGTATGTCACTCTTTAGAGTCTCTATCTCAGATGAAAGATCAATTGATAAGACTCTTGTCTCTGGGTGGATTCCAGGCACACAAATGGTTTTCAAACGCTGCTGAGATCTTACAGGACATACCTAAACAAAAAGAACACTTTGATGATTTTGACATACAAAAAGAAAATTACTACATAAAGACATTAGGTGTTACATACAATACGAAGACAGACACATTTAAAATTTCTTGTCCAAGTCAAGAGAGAGTTACGCCTCTCACAAAACGCGAAATTGTCAGCTATGTCGCTCGATTTTACGAGCCATTGGGTCTAGCTGGTCCGGTCACAGTGACTGCCAAAATTATTATACAAAAACTGTGGGCAGCCCATATTAACTGGGACTCTTCATTACCTGACGATCTAAAAAACACTTGGGTAGAGTTTTACAATAGTCTTCTCATTATGTCTCCAATACACATTATTAGGAATGTCACCTTACAAGGCCCTACTACAACTCAACTGGTAGGGTATGCAGATGCCAGCAATACAGCATATGGCTGCTGTCTATATGTATGTGAAGTCGACCAAACAGGTAATGTCAAAATCTCTGTTCAAAATCTAGACTGGCCCCATTGAGCCAAAAACTTACAACACCCAGACTAGAGCTAATTGCAGTGCTATGACTAGTCAAACTTGTCCACATACTATTCATTATTATCTCTCAAACTGCAGTTGAAGGATGCACTTCTTTTCTCAGACTCGCAAAAAGTACTGGCGTGGCTGAAAATAGATATTACCAAGTTAAATACCTATGTAGCAAACAGGGTAAAGATGGTTTCTGAATACACTGAAAATTTTTCATGGTATTATGTAAAGACAGGCAATAACCCTGCAGATTGTCTAAGCCGCGGTGTGCAGCCTCACGAGCTCGAACAAAACATGCTGTGGTGGCAGGGCCCCAGTTACTTGCATAACAGTAAGTATACTCCACCTGAAACAAATAATAATAAAATAATAAAAGTCTTACCTGACTTGAAGACTGGTGTTGCTGGACTCCCATGCTCGAGTGCTATGGTTTGTAGTGTGGATAATAATAATTCATTAAATGAAGCGAGGAAAGTCGCCGGGACATGATGGTCTGAGCGTCGAGCACTTGAGGTATGCTGGTGCACATCTGCCCAGAGTTCTGAAGATGTTTATTAACGCCAGTATTGGACACTCCTACCTGCCTGAAATGCTCATAAAAACTATTGTTGTACGTGTTATCAAAAATAAAACAGGTGATGCTAGTGATAAAGGTAATTATAGACCTATATCACTAGCCACGATCATCGCGAAGGTATTGGACAGTTTGCTTGATAAGCAACTTGATAAATATCTTAACTTGCACGATGCCCAGTTCGGTTTTAGAACTGGGCTGTCCACTGAAAGTGCCATCATGTGCCTCAAGCAAACTGTCCGTTACTACACGGATAGAAAGACGCCTGTATATGCCTGCTTTTTGGACTTATCAAAGGCCTTTGACCTCATCAACTATACCATTCTGTGGGATAAGCTGGCGAAGGAGACTGACCTACCTGATGAGCTCATATGTATGTTTAGGTACTGGTATGGAAATCAAAGTAACGCGGTCAGGTGGGCCGGTTCTTTGAGTGATGAATACGGACTGAGCTGTGGAGTGAGGCAGGGGGGCCTGACGTCTCCTAAGCTGTTCAATCTGTACATGAACAAACTGATCGAGGGGCTGTGCGACACCAAGGTCGGATGTTACTGTTATGCAAGTAACTGGGGCCCTGCCACCACAGCATGTTTTGTTCGAGCTCGTGAGGCTGCACACTGCGGCTTAGACAATCTGCAGGGTTATTGCCTGTCTTTACATAATACCATGAAAAGTTTTCAGTGTATTCAGAAACCATCTTTACCCTGTTTGCTACATAGGTATTTAACTTGGTAATATCTATTTTCAGCCACGCCAGTACTTTTTGCGAGTCTGAGAAAAGAAGTGCATCCTTCAACTGCAGTTTGAGAGATAATAATGAATAGTATATGGACAAGTTTGACTAGTCATAGCACTGCAATTACTTCTAGTCTGGGTGTGGTAAGTTTTTGGCTCAATGGGGCCAGTCTAGATTTTGAACAGAGATTTTGACATTACCTGTTTGGTCGACTTCACATACATATAGACAGCAGCCATATGCTGTATTGCTGGCATCTGCATACCCTACCAGTTGAGTTGTAGTAGGGCCTTGTAAGGTGACATTCCTAATAATGTGTATTGGAGACATAATGAGAAGACTATTGTAAAACTGTTTTTTAGATCGTCAGGTAATGAAGAGTCCCAGTTAATATGGGCTGCCCACAGTTTTTGTATAATAATTTTGGCAGTCACTGTGACCGGACCAGCTAGACCCAATGGCTCGTAAAATCGAGCGACATAGCTGACAATTTCGCGTTTTGTGAGAGGCGTAACTCTCTCTTGACTTGGACAAGAAATTTTAAATGTGTCTGTCTTCGTATTGTATGTAACACCTAATGTCTTTATGTAGTAATTTTCTTTTTGTATGTCAAAATCATCAAAGTGTTCTTTTTGTTTAGGTATGTCCTGTAAGATCTCAGCAGCGTTTGAAAACCATTTGTGTGCCTGGAATCCACCCAGATACAAGAGTCTTATCAATTGATCTTTCATCTGAGATAAAGACTCTAAAGAGTTACTGGAGACTAAAATGTCATCACAGTATGTATGATTTTGCAGAATGAAAGATACTGCAGGAAACTCGGTCATATACCTACTCGCTAGCTCTATGAGACACCTAGTAGCCAGAAATGTTGAACACTTGAATCCATATGTGACTGTATTGAGTTTTATACACCTTATGCTTTCGCTTGGTGACTCCCGCCACAAAATAAGTTGAAGTGGACGGTGTCTCGGTTGCAAAAGAACACATCTAAACATTTGTTTTAAATCTGTGCTGAAAACATAAGCACCTAACCGAAACAGTAATAAAATGTCAAACAGTTCCTTTTGAACCATTCAGTAATAAATCATTGAGAGATCTTTGCTGACTTGTTAACATTGATGCATCGAATACTACTCTACACTTAGTGGAATTTTTGTCCGGCCGTAATACAGCGTGATGCGGCAAAATATATATTGGATCACTAGTGAGGTTATATTTATCAATATCAGAATATGTGCCATGACCTAAAGCAATATATTCATCAATAAAAGATTTATATTGGTTATACAAGTCAGAAACTTTTTGTAGTCTGTTTTCTAAGCTCTGAAACCTTTTTAAAGCCAGATGAAGTGAATCATCGAGCATTTCATTAACTTCACTGAGCGGCTCTTTTAAGTGTAAACTAACCTGAAACTGATTATTATTAAACTCAACAGTTTCCTGATTTTTTTTTTTCAGTTTGCTCAAACTCAGGTATTTTCTCTGGGAAGATTTCAGGCACAGATTCAGCTCTCTAAAACCTTTGATAGTATCATTTATATCATTATCCAGTCGCCTGTGGCGGCCATTTTGTAACTTTCGCCGTGTCGGTGGGTACCGGAGCGGGAATCCCACACATCAGGAATTCTGAGCGCCGATGTTTAGTTTTTGATGAATTTCTCCTATTCTAGTTAGAATTAAGATTAGTTCTAATTAGAATATTACTCTAATTGGAATTCTTTACCCTTTTTCCTTTCCACAACGCCTTTATTTCAGTTTAATTACAGCTAATATGTGTTACATAATATGAAGCTCCCTAAGTTGTACTTATTTCTGTATTATTTTAATAACAAAGCAAGATTTAGGCCTAATGTTTGATTTTATTAATGCGTTATATTGTATAGAACTCTAATAAACACAAACACATATAGTCTTCATACATTTATTTATCAAAATAAAACTTTTTCAAAAGTTACAAAAATAGGGCCTCATAAATGTCAGCCAATATTAGGTATACAATTTAGGACTGTTTCAAAGCACCCTTGGCAATATTGACCAATATTCTTCGGTTTACAGAAACTAAAGCATATGAGCTATCAGTAACCAAAGCCTCAAACTTGTAAGATAAATAAATAACGAGCAGAGAATCTACTAAAATACCACTGTAATATGACACAAAAAATAGTAGGTAAGTAAATCTTAGGTTATGGTTGAAAGGTAGTAGTTATCTTATTAAATATACATTATCTAATAACTACATAGAACAAAGTATTGGATTTATACATAAACCCAAGACCTTTCATACAAATATTTAGAGTACCATGATGATAAACATTGCAAATAATCATCCACTTTTGTGCCATGGAGGTGAAGATAATATGGATGAGCCTTGTGATTTTTCTCGGGACAAAACTTTTATATTATATTTTGTT
This sequence comes from Argyresthia goedartella, assembly GCA_949825045.1. NCBI lineage: Eukaryota > Metazoa > Arthropoda > Insecta > Lepidoptera > Argyresthiidae > Argyresthia > Argyresthia goedartella. The sequence continues at coordinate 12,877,590 of OX463806.1, forward strand.
AAAATAACATAGGTACCTAATATAAAAAGCGTAACGCCTTTTCCCATTCCGGTGGCAGTGGCACAATGGGCCCACAAAGGATATTTAAAATATGTTCAAATTAGATGAAATTAATACGGCTCAACAAAATCTGTCATTAGACATAGTGCCTTACGGGGTCAAATGCAATGTAAGATATTAAATTAAATAACTTTATTAATATTATTAATTTATTTTGAGATAAAAATACAAATTTTACAATTATAAAAACACAATCAATCAGACAACACCGATATTAAATTAAAATGAAATCAATTGGTAGGTATTATACACAGCATACAAAGACATTAACACATTTTATTATGTTTGTTTGTGTAAGTACATTTTTTTGTTTATTTGTTCATCGATTAATGTTATTTTCATTATTTGCCATGTAATATAAAAAAAAACAACTATATGAGCAATTATACATATCAACATACGGGATCGTGGAGGAAAATTGTTGGTTTGTAATTTTACTAGTGATAAAATTAGTGAACAATACAAAACATTAATAAGAAGTGTTCCAAGCGGCATAAAAAAAACACAAAGCTACATTAAAAACTAAAGAAAGTAGCCTTATTGTTTATCTCGCAGTCCCAGTCGCATAATCCAGCAAAGCAGGGCATTGTCGTATTAAAAGAGAGAGAGAGAGAGAGAGAGTATTCTGAATGGTATTTTTTTCGATTTAACATTATACAAAAATCAGCTCTTGTCAAATAGCGAATTTCGACAGGTATTGCTATCGATATGCAGACATACACATTAAGGCTACAAAGAACAAATAAATTGCGATCCAGATGAAGCTTTAAAGGCCTTACATGCGCCAATTGCCTAAGACATAAAATAAAACGAGGCAAAATTCCGTCAAAATACAGAAAAAAATATACCCATATAGGTATGAGAAAATAATGCATCAGAAAGTACTTTACTTTACTTGATACTTTCTTACACAAAAAAAATATAGTGAGCTTATCTCTAACAAGAGATTTCTTCCAGCAAACCTAGGATAGAAAAGATAAAAAAACACAAACAAGGTTTTCACATAACAAATATAAGGAAACAAAAATACAAATTGACGCATGTTTAGGCCTATACTACTACTACTACTCTACCCTGTATGATACATTCTCACAATTAAATAACTGTCTCATTCCACTGTAGGTAAAGGCTTATTCTTTGAATTAAGTATGAAAGTCTTCATACCACTGTGGGCAAAGGTCTATCTTCCGCTGGAATAAGAAACAAAGAAAACATAAAGACAAACTAAAAGACAATTAGAGAAACAAAAAAACAACAAATGTATGCCGATACCATTTGGATGTTATTGTTATTGTAAATTGTGAATTTAAATGGAATTGAAAATAGATAGAGCTTTTGAATACTAGCGTGTGTGTGTCGTGTTACTGTATGTAGTGTATGTGTTTTGTGAAGTATTATTGGCGGAGAGAACTAATGTGCGGCCTGAAGCACGTGTAGCCACATACCGGAATCTCACACTTTTCACAGTATGTGATTGACCGTTTGCGGCAGACCACACACACTTTGCGGGTACGGTTTTTCGCGCTGACTATTGGCAAGAGCTTGTAAAGTATCGGGATATGGTAGAGAGTTTCGTTGTGTGGTGTATCAGGTGTTTCGACTATGCGAGCGTGGGTTTCAATCAACTGTGTCACCAGAGTTTTGCGAAAACTCCGGTGAACCATTGGATTGGCGGATGTTTCTTTGTGCAGTATGAATGCGTTGAGTGTGCTAGCATTCAAAAGTCTTCGAAACAGCTTCTTGTACCAGACCCTGTTACGGCGGCGTTCCAGGGGGTACATAGACAGCATTTGGTCTTTCTTGTCTACCCCGCCCATGCACACGTTATAATCGGGGACCATGGACGGCTTCAGTGTTTGGCCGCAATTCACAGAGCAGAGTCCGTGGTAAGTGGAGATAAGAGCGACGCGGTTCTTATCTCTCCATACCAGGATATCTACATCGCCTGATGTGCAGCCCACCACCTGACCAACCACCATTTCATTCTTCTTCAACTGCGCCACATTGGTCGGAACGAACTTGCGGTTGGTCCGAAGCGTCCCCACACAGTCGAAACCCCGGCATTTCAACTCGCGTGCAAGGGCGGGGGAGTTGTAAAAATTGTCCATCCAAATGGTATATCCTTTATGCTCGAGACCAGTCAAAAGTCTGAGTACAAGGGCAGGCACGATTCCAGTTATTGGACTTACTTCATGTTCGTCTGTGACATCGTGGCCAGCATGGACCTCAAAGCGCCACAAGTAGCCGGTCTTTGATTCACAGACTTCGTAAGTTTTTATTCCTACGCCAGCTGCTTTATTCTGGATGAACTGGTTAATATCTAACCAGCCCTTCCACATTGTGAGACTTTCATCGAGCGCAATGTTTTGAGACAATTTATATAATTGTGAGAATTTAGCATTCAGGTGGTCCAAAATGGGACGTACCTTAAAAATCTTAGCTTCGGATCGTGTCATTGTTGCCGGATCGCAATTTACATTGTCCTCGAAGTGGAGACATGTGCTCAGCAGCCGGAAGCGGTCATACCTCATCACTTTTGTGAACCCCGGGGTGCTGAAGATATCGACGCATTTATTCCAATATTCCTCTAGCCGTGATTTTGCCACAACTCCTACCGCCAGAATTATGGCAAAATACACGTAGAGCTCATCTACCGTCGTATCAACCCATTTGGTAATTCTGCTGGAGGGACAGATCGATCCGTCCTCCAGCATCCTCGCTGCCGTCTGCTGAGCATACCGGTTTGTCTCCACTGCAATGTGCTCCATAATCGGGCGATCCCATATGGCAGTAAATGCATCATATGGGGTCGCACATGAAACCTGCGGACCACAGTTATTTTCGGAGAAGGGTTCCCTCCTCAGTTCAGGTGGAATCTGAGTTGTTGGGAATTCTCTCCAGTTAAACTTAAATTTATCTATATTTTCGCTCGGGGTCTGGAACTCGGGCTCAGTTTGCGGCTCGGGACGAGGCAGGGGCTCGGGTTCAGGCAGGGGCTCAGGCATGATCACTGACAGACCGTCAAGGTTCACAGCCTGAGCCAGAGCCAGAGCCCGAGCATCTGGCGCCCCTTCATTGTCATCGTCCTCGAACCGCCGCGTGGCCTTTGGGTCCTTTTGCCTTTCCACATCGTCATCGTCATTGTCGACGTCGGAGTCCTCTTCGCTACCTGATTTGAATGGTTAAAATAGAGTTAGACGTCTGAGGTGTGAGTATTACTCGTATCCGATGGAGATATATATTTTTATTCTTACTCGTCTGAGGTATGGAGGAAAAGGTTTGACGTTGAGTTATGACTTATGATATAGGTATTCAGTAAACGCATGTAAAGGAATATTCTTTTAAAGACTGTATTTTTTTTTCGTAAAAATCCGATTTTTTTATCAGATATATATACAATGAAAAAATTATCTTTTAACATCACATAATTAGTTTATACTGACAAAGTGAACAGGTTAAATGATACATTTATAACATAGCGTCACACCTTTTCCCATACGGAGTGGCAGAAGCAGAATCATGCCCACTTTTAGCTAGTTATTCAGAGCCAACAGTGGCCAACACTCCAATCAGCGAGACAGGAGGCTAGCCTTACTATGTTTTCCATCAAATATGAAGGTTTATAATTTAATGTTTATTTTTTTATCAAGAAAAGCAACACGATATTGTCATAATAAAAAAAAGAAAAGCAATACGATATTGTCATAATAAAAAAAATACAACAATAAGTGTCGAAATCGATATGACTGAGTCAAAAAATCGTCAAATCCCATACATTTTTGTTTAGGTAATAAGTTATTTTTGTGTAGTAAAGCCCTTACAATCTGCTAAATTTATAGCCCAGAGCAAACACAAATATCATGACATATGGACCTCTTCCTAAACGGGGTAGCAGAGGCAAAATTGTGCAAATTTTTAGACAGATTTATCCATTTCTTCATAAAAAAATAAAATAAAAATCCATTGATATATATCCATTGAAACATATATCGTGATATTTATCAGCGAACCCTGATTGAAACATATATCGTAATATATCTGCGAACCCTGGTATTTAGCGAGGTTTATTTCACTTACCGTAACAGAGTAGGTTTTCAATTTCTTTCTCACGAAGAGGACGCACGTTCGCCGACGACGACGATGACGATGGGATACTGTAAAATATAATAATGTTATCATCCTCAAAAAGTATGAAATAATGGAAAAATCTAAAAATAATATACTTACAGGCAACGTTTTGCCCTGGGAGGCGGGCACAGCGGCAAGATACCTTCTTCTATCTGCCTGTAAAAACATAGTAAATTGTATTACGTAAATAAATAAAGAAATACTACAATGCAAGTTATCTCGAAATTAAGTATACTCACTCAGGTCTCTTGAGGCCCCTGCGTGGGGTAGGCGTTGAAGCCCCGCTACTGCCGCCACATTCTAAAAATCTAAAAAAAAAAACATTTTAATTATGGTTTATTAGGTATCAATGGACATAAAATATGGTATGATATGAGGAAGGCCTGTGTCAAATTTTAATTAAGTCAATTAAATCAATACGTTAAAGACACAAAGTACTCATTTCAATACTTACACAGAAGGTGACGGAGGTGCTGAGCACGGGGACATGTTTAAAAGCCTGTCTCCCTCCTCATGGGTGACCTCGATTGGCAGCTCTTCAAACAAGGAAGACCAGAGTAGTAGAGATCTAAAAACAAATAAAAATTGATATTTTAACCTTATGCCTTGGAAGTAGAGTCCAAAACCTAAGAAAATCAATATGGGGTGGTAGAGCTAACAATATTTTGAAAATATTTACCCTGGTGACTGCCTGGCATCGGGAGGCAACTCTCTGGTCTTCCTTGTATGAAGGCTGCGCTCCAGCGACTGCACTTGAACCGGCAAGTCGGTAATATTTCTCATTGATCTGAAATACATGATCCTACATTAGTTTTATTTCATTTGAAAACATGCAATTATTAGTAAAGTTAGTTGTTAGTAAAAGCTGTTATTTACAAAGAAGATGCAGATGGCCTCTCCACGGCCCCACCGCGAGTGCGGACTCCGCCCCGCGCTCGTGCGCCGCCGCCACGCGTGCGCCCGCCGCTGCCACGCGATCGTACAGCGGCTCCACGATTGCCCACGCCGCCACCACGAACGCCCAAACCATCAGCACCACTCTCATCCTCCGCGTTCACACGCCCTCGGCCTCTTCCAGTTCTTGCAGCACTTACAGAAAGAAAGAAAAAGCATGCAAAAAATGCCAACCAAATAGTGCAAACCATAATATATAAAAACACACAACACATAAACAAGCTCGAGCAGTGTATGCAGCATCAACATTTATTTTTTATGAAATCAGTGAAGGGTGCATTGCGTTAATTAATACAAACATATTTTGTGAAATTAACTCTTTCCCGTGTTTCATTTTCATATTCTTTATTGCACAGAAACATTAAAAATACAATCACATATTCGAGTGTTTCTTTGACATAATTGTTTATTTGAAAATTATTTTTTCTTTATTTCCTGAAATAATTTAAATCTAGGGCTGATTTGGTAAAATAATTTCGGCAAAATTATTGACTTGAAAGAAAAGTTTATATGACTAGAACTTATTTTATTTATTGATCTTTAAAAATCCACTGTTATTTATTATTTATTTACGACCCATAATAAAGTCCCATCAACAAAAGAACAAATATACGAAATAACAAAAATGTTTCGTTTTTGTCCGGCTATCGTCATGCACACACTGTTGTTAAAATATGCAAAAAATCACCCGTGTTAATTAAAAAACATCAAACCAATCAAGCTCAAAACAAAATAAAAGTAAAAAGGTAAGATTATATCAAAACACGGAAAAGCTTGTCGACATATCCACACCATTGTGTCGGCCATGACCAACCGCAATTGCCCGATGTGTGAAATTCCGTCTGCGGTACTGGGACTCCCCCGCATTTGTTTTGATGAAATTTCGCATATTTCTGAATGAATACATGTTTTGAATAGTAACCAATAGGAAATAAACAATATGTAGAGTCCTAGGATGATAAGCACGTTCGGTTTCTCTAATGAAATTTGTCTATTCAGATGAAAACCAAAATCATGTTCCGTTGAGAAGAGCGAGGTGAAGTTGTTTTGGACAGTTTTTTACTCACAATGGTATAGATAATCGACATTAGTATTAGTTAAAATTAAACTTTACTTACCGTTGCATATTGGATAATCAGCAGCAGGCACTCCACTTAGCACAAATAATTAAAATATCTATGTGAACACTGAGAGACACAAACGCGAAGTAGCGGTTGGGATGGCGTCTTTGAGTGAGTTTTATTGTGCAAACAGTGACCACAGAGTATAAAACCATTCATTAATTAGATAGCCTGTTCTTTCTTGTGCAATTTTAATAGGTTAGAAAGAGATCGGACTAACATGAATGCTGCAACGGAAGCAAAATAAAATCCTTTACAGCAGTACCGGAGACGGTCGCGCCACACACAGGCGCCAGAATGACAGTACCGGAGCGGGAATTTTCACACACAAGGGGTTATTACAAGATTGACAAAATAAAGAAATTGTTTTTTTTTTGTGTTTGTTGATTGAGACATAAATTGAGAATAGTACCGGCAATTACTACACCAAACCTTGTGTTTAAAAGATATGGAGATGCAGACTGGTGCTCAGGATCGACTGGACTACATGGTGCTGCCTGAAAGAATACATCAGCGGCCATGAGGATTTCTATATTGCTCGGTGTATCAAAGTTTACATCAGCAAGCGATGATTGAGAGGGTATTTTAATTGTACTCATATCGATTTGGGTCTGTGGAATCTTAGATGTTATTTGCTCGATAACATAGCAATTTAATGATATCTGATAAGAAGACTGATTATCTGAGGTGTCAGTGATGACTGAACAGACACCACTGATTGGACTTCCAAACCACTCTCTTTAATTGTGCTTGAAGAATTCCCAATGCCTGTCACCCTAGAGCTAGTTGCCTTCGGCTTAAGGCCCAGCCGCCTTACCTAGTCAGAAGTTACAAAAGAATTTTGAGACCCGCTGTCAAGCAGGGCCTTGGCTTGCACTATGCTTCCATCTGCTGCTAAAAGTTTTACCTGTACAGTAGGCAGCAAAACTTGTGTATTAGAGTCCCCTGATACCATCGACAAAGTCGACTGCACATGCTCATCCACATGCAAAAGCGTGTTATGCTTACCGTTGCATGTATTACACTTAAAATAAAAGCGGCAATTCTTGGCATGTATATTTAGGCATATATTGCACAGCTGATTGTCCACTGCAAACTTGTTTCTTTCAGAAGAAGAACACAATTTGAATTTAGGGCAATTATAAAGTTTATGTTCACTTACTTACACTCACAGTAGGCGCATGCAGCAGGGTGCTTGATAGCTACATTGCTCACACTTGCAGATTTAAAACACTTTTTTGTAGCTGGTGCTGACTGGATGCGCTGTGTAGTAGAAGCACTTTTACTACCTCGGCTTGCTGACTCTGCATTCTCGAGTGCTAAGGCGCGTTTTTCTAAGAAATCAATTAATTGCTTTACTGAAGTTTCTGCATTAAAGTCGCGATCTAATTGGTATTCCCTATTGGAATAAAGATCGAGCTTCCTATTCAGAATGCAAACAATAATTCGATCCCGCGCATCAACACATTGATCAAGATTTGATCAAGATTTGATCAAGACACTTGATAAGTTCAAATAGCCGAATATAAGTTTCTTGCGATTTGTCTGGCAGCAAGCCGAATATAAGAGGTACAATGTTTATTGTGTCATTGTTCTCCGCGTTTATGTTTAAATGAATGGAATACCGTTGGTAAAAGTCTGATGGCACACACTTGAACGTACCATCGCCACACAACTCCGCGTCTGTCATTGTACCTGACTGAGAGAGCGTGGACTGTAGTTTTTAGAGTTTGTAGGTCGTTTATAGTGAAACACTGTAAGTTTAAACCACAAGAACTTATTTATTATATTATTTGCACGGAATACAAATGCTTGCACCCAGATATGGTAGACGGAAGTGGAAGACCGAATTAATAATTTAATAACTATAAAAATGGCGGTATTGCCAGCTAATATTGTAGGATTCCTACATGTTCCTGGCCACAAGACAAGAACATAGAGCTTATATAAAAACAACACCTAGTCTAAGCTCGAAACATGAAATGTTTTTTACAAAACAAGTATAAAATTCCTTATTCAAGGGCCTACGTATTATAAGTAGGTTCGCTAAATAAACACTTACAAATGTTTATAAAATATACAAAGAAAATAATTAGATATTCTAAAACCTAGGATTCGAAATAGGTACACTATAGGCACACTAAAGTTTAACACATAAAACAATGTTTAAAGAAACATAAGTTTAAAATTAAAAAAAATAGAGCCCAACTAAATGCATACTTATCAGTTGGCTTAACTAAACACCTACCTATTTATTAGCTAAGAACAATCAATGGGGAGTAAGCATATTTTACTAACAGCCCTTCTATGTGTTTTTCCATTTGGAGTTCTCAACTCAACAGTTCTAACTCTGTTGTCAGAACCTGGATATACATTTACAACTCGGGCCATCGCCCAATCAAGGGGTGAAGTGTCATCCTCCTTTAAAATTACTAAAGACCCTACCTTAATATTATCTGAACTATTTCTCCATTTGGGTCTGCATTGAAGAACATTGAGATAGTGCTTAATCCACACTTTCCAGAAACTCTGAAACATATTACAACAAATATTCCAAAAATTCAACCTATTTATAGGCGTGCCTATAACATTTTTGTCTGGATAAGCGTTTAATGCACAACCAATTAGGAAATGTCCTGGAGTAAGATAAGCGTAGTCACTAATATCGGTAGACATAGGAGTTAAAGGCCTACTATTTAGAATTGACTCTATAAGACATAAAACAGTACATAGTTCCTCAAAAGTTAACAAAGCCTTTTGAGTAACTCTTTTTAGATGAAAGGTGCTCTTCACTGCAGCCTCCCACAGACCCCCGAAGACAGGCGAGTAGCTAGGTATGAAGTGGAAATTGATACCTTGCTCAGCTGTTTGTGACTGCACCTGTCGTCGGTGGTCTGCAGAATTCTGCAGTTTGTAGAGCAGATTCGATCGATCGAATTACTTACTAAGCAGGAATTTTTACTTTAACATTTTGTTCCAAATTTGATGATCTCAAAGTAATAAGTTTTGGCAATAAGTACCAGGTACATGGCTTGTTAGGAGGTATTGTGTAGACAAATGTGACGAATGTTAAGTATAGATAAAATACGATAACATAAAAAAGAAGAAAAAAAATTGATCGCCCGCAAAGTCTGTTGCGCGTAGGATATAACACTCAACCTCCAACAAGCCATGTACTCCTGTTACTTTTTGGCGAAACTATTCTTACTTTTAGTGGTTTTTACAATACGAAAATATAATCAGGCAGGCAGGGTATATTGTCATGGTTCCCATTGGGTGTTCAGTGTTCAACAAACCTCTGACAACTTTATGCTCCTCTGGTACATTTAATAATATAATGCCTGTGCCTCTCTCAAACTCTAGGCCTAGTAATATAGTACATAATGGTCAAATCGGTCTTGTTTGTTCCATTCATCAAAGTAAAGTAACTATTTGAAAAAAAAACTCCAGTTAGCTATCAAGGAACAGGATGGAATAGAGGAAGAAGTATTTTTATTTTCATAAGCTTAACTTAATCACATTCATGCAACAATCACAAAAACCCTCAGGATTTATCAGTGATTGGGAGTTCGGAACTTATATAATTTTTATTTGTAAATTAAAAATAATAGGTAATCATGCCAGGCAAGTAAGCTGCCCATATCCATAACTATTCCTAACATTAGGTGGTGTTCGTAGTCGGTCCGCACCACGTGGTCCGCACACACAACACGCCCCCGCCTGCCCGCATGTGAGGGCCGCACCGCGCCCGCGATCCACATATACAAGAAAAGGAGTAAAATTGAGTGCCTACTTACTTAATAGGTTGATATGTTTAGTTAACAATAATTGATAATTCATAACAACAGAGACAAAAACAATAACAAGCTTGCATCAAGCGTTTGGTAGTAGTGGTATCTATGAGCACATACAAGAAAAAACAAATACCTCATAAACTTATAATATATACTCATAGTCACCACTACTAGCAAAATGTTTTTTGAGAGATGACATGAAGATTTTTCTTTTAGGTATGTTTGTGTGATATCATCATCCATATCATTTAGTATATTTGGGAGCAGATACTCACTAGTTCTTCTTCCATACACATAATTAAACTTGGGTAAGATGTATTTTTAGTGCAACTTAATTTTCTTAGGGATTTATAGCGAATCTTAGGATTTAATATGCTAATACAGTTAAACTCTTCCTTAAGAATAGCAATCTTTACTTTTTGGTTAATAGGTAGAATGTTACTATGTTGAAATAATCCAATTTCATTATTTTCATACATAATTTTTGTTTTTTAGTTTCAATAGTTTTTAACAATTTTAGTTGTTATTTATATATATTAATAAGATAAGTTTTATAGGTTCTTCCATAACTACTTAATCCGTAACTAATTAATAAGATGGCGCCTATAGTGTTGGGACTCATCGGTTTTTCTTCTCTATTCTCTCATCGATCTAAACTTTAGTGTGCATGGTGAATAGTAGACGCCTACTACAACTAGTAATTAACCTAATGTATTCGGACTAAGACTTCGTATAATTATGATAGAACATCACAGTAGGTTCGTTTAGTCATTAATTACATTGCTGGGCAACTCTGCCACATCCTTCGGGTATAGATGGCTGAGTGGACTTATTATAGCCCAAGACTACGTCCCTGTGTGAATTTAAAAAACACATAGAGCCCCCAATTGGCCGTATGATACACGACGGGGGCGTTGTCGTATAGGCAAATCAACCAAATTACTGCAAACAAATATAAATTTAATACACCTATGTAATCTATGAAAAGCTTGAGGGCTTTCGCCCCCTTATCGACACTCTGACCGCTTACATAAAAAGGAGTATCAATAATTATATTTTAAGCCCCCTTATCTACATTCAAACCGTTAAATGAAAGTAAGTCACACTTACGACATATATTTAAATTCGACGGAGTCAGATTTTAACTCTAGAAATTACATGTAAAATATTATTTTACAGTTTCGACTCGCCAGCGAGGCCAATGCTGTGTATGTTAAATGATTATGCCTAGTTTGTTTGTAGCGTAGCGAATGAGAAAGAATGTATATTACTTAATAATAATTAAATCAACACACAAAAGTACCTACTAAAAGAAATCGTAAAATATTGTAAATACATGGACCACTTGACAGTTTTTATGAGTTGCGTTCAAAATGCTCAATATATTTTGAACGATCAATAAAAAAAAACACAAGTTATAAAGTTTTAATCGATAATCACAAATTGTATTAAATAGTATTATGCGTTTATTACTTTTAAAGTTTCATTTTTTTAAACTACCGTTCGTAAATAATAAAACAAATTATAATATAAGATATCCTTATAATAAAAAAAAACCGGTAACTACCGTAAAAACAATAAACGATGGTTTGGAACGGTTCTTTCTTACGGAATCCTGTATTCATTCCCAGCTCGTTCTTACATGGATGTTAGTTAACTAGCCAGAGACAATAAACTATTTACCTTATCAAATAAGCAGCTCAGAACTCGTTCACCTTTTATGAGGTCATGGTACGAAATTAAGTCGTTCAGTTTAAGTACTGTAATGAACTACCTGGATTAAGAGCAGTTGCTTATAAGATCATAGTAGGCCTCCTGACCCCAATGAACTATTTTGTGTGGGGCAGAGCCAAAGAACTGGTCTATTCCAACGTAGCCATCAACACAAAATAAGAGTTGATATGAAAATTAAGAATGGCTTTCGACACCATGAAAGACGAAATGATGCTCAAAATCACGACCACAGAAGTCCGAAGACAGAGGTCGTGTCTGTGTGAAGAACATAGGATCTCATTTCGAGCATGAATAGCATAAATTTAATTAATTAAAAAGACTGTTTAAAAAGACTATTTTTCTCCCTCAAACTGGTGAAAGGTCAGGTCAACTGGTTACTGGTTAGTAGGTCATAACTTCAATAATGTGTGAGTTATGTACGTCATCAAAAACATTTATGTGCAAATCTTTAGAAAAACATTCTTATTTAATTAATGATAATAAGGTACATAAGGTATTATGTGAAAGATATAAAGATATATAACTAAGAATATTTCTCTAAAGATTTGCACATAAATGTTTTTGTTGAATTAGGTCCTAAAAACTTATTTTATTGATGATTGAAATTTGCCGTGCTCTTCCATGGTCTGTTAAAACCAATATGAATAAATCAAGATTTATTAGAACCAATTGTAAAATAATCTAATTATCGTTTAGTTTTGCAATGATTGCAATCATTTAACTGTGAAAATCTGGAAACTTTCTTCAAAAATTCTTTCGCCATATGTATGTTTGGCTCAAATGGTTCTAAATGGTCTTTACTAACTTTGATTTAAGTCTTTGCATCGATCCACCCGACACTCTGTATATATGTTATAACCTAACAAACATGTCTTTAGTTTCCAAACAGGAAATAACCTATAGCAACTAATTAGGTTCTGTGACATTAGATGCTCAACTTTGTTATATTTCTTTCATTCATCTGAACAATCTTGCCCCCGGCTGCCAATTATTCCCTTCGTTTCTTGATTGTGCAATTGGTATCACACCACCCTTTCCCGACAAAAGCTTTACCAGTTCACGATTGTTCTGCAGGACGGAATCAGATCATCAATCCTCGTGAAGTCCTCCCACATTACTTGCTTATGATCAAACTTATGAGCGAAACAATACGTGAGATAGAATACCGTGAGCATTACTAGCTTGACATTTTCAGACCAAGTCCTTTTCGCTCTTGCGATGTAGATCTTGCCCTTAAAGTGGCGACGGTTCTGTTTGTTTAGTATGCAACTGTCATCGGCTCACGGTGAATACGACACAATTTAATCTTCTTAATAAGACCTTGCTATTCCGCAAAGCTGCCGCGTACCCAATTCCTGACTGAGCTTGATGATATTCCACTTTGAACCACTTCATGTGTACCTACAAGTTTCGTTTGCGGTTGAAGCCGGAAAACTGTGCCTCATTATCGGAACTGTTTGAACTCGTAGACAATGGTGGCGATTCCTCACGAGGCCGCCGTGATGCTCCACTCGTCTAAAACACTCGAAAATTTAAGGATAATCCAAAAACCACTGTTGAGTATAAAACAATGTTGTTTATGCTAATATCTATTAGCCTTTTCAAGATCGTCTAATTTTACAAAGGTAACAGACGCACAAAAAACGATTTGCTGCTGTCAAATATACTTACTTTAAAAAAAGGCGAACGGTTTTTGAGCAACTTAAACAGTCCTGACGCAGGTCTGCTTATTGTTACTCATAGTACGAAAAAGCAGGGCAGTTCAGTTTAGGTCCTGCTATAAGAGTTGTTATTAGGCCTCCTGAGTTAGTGAATACTATTTGATGTCTTCACCAACATATCAAAGATTTGTCAGGTTACGTATTTTAAAAAAACGTACTAATAGGAAAATTCCCGTACAACTTTAACCCTTCAGTATTTTAAAGGCATGCCTATAGATCTTATGGTTACAGTTTGCTATAAGATATTGAACCTTAGGTGAATCAGAAAATAAATTCCGTCGACTGTACACCCGTAGTCCATCCAAAGAGTACGTAATCAAGAAAGGAGGTCCAATCTGAGGTATTGTACCCAATTGTCAAATCAATTTCAAAACACTCAAAACGTCAGCATCTAAAATACCAATTTGCCGGTGATCATAACATGTTGTGAAGTAAAATTACATAAAATAAAATACCACTGATTGAAAACCAATTTAAAAGCTGATCAAGATAACATAACAATATGTCGGCTTCTCTTGATTCATCACTAGACCCTATGGAGGAAATCCGTTTTCGAAAGAAACACGGCGGGATGTGGATGGAAATCCAGAAAGAGACGCATTTCACATTCGATGAACTGGAACGTGAGTGTTTTTAGGTTGATGAACTTGCTTTTTGTCGATATGGATGTAGATTTGGATGTCGATTTGTCGATATGGACGGACGGACAGCCTCCGCTGTCCGTCCGTCCGTCTTTCCGGCTGTATCTCTAGAACCGTGATAGTTAGAAAGATGAAATTTGGGTTGGGTCTTATATAAGACACATTGAAATTTGAAGATTGGAGTACTTAGGTGGTTAGGGGGGGTCCTTAGCTATCCTCTGGTACCATTTTCTGATTTAGGAAACATCATTTTAGCACTTTAATTATAAAATATGTTTACGCGATTTTTACAACTTGGCCAATCTCGGAACGACAAATGTCAAACTCAAGAGCTCCAACGTTGGATATTGGTACATGATTTTAGTAGAAATTACAAGATTTTGTTGTAATGGTAGAAATTTGCGTCAGCAATTTTGTATTTCCTGACATAATGACTTGCTCATTTCATTCCGATTCCTTCCGTGTTTCGTGAATGTTCTGTTGCGCTCTCGTTTTATCCGTGATTCTCTGGATGACTTTGGCTTTGTTTACTTACTAACTACTTTATGGAGTTTATCAGAACCAAATTGGTTGCTTTAGGTCACTTCGTGTTTAAAAACTAAAGATAGGTTTGTTAGGTTCACACGTTACAGCAGACCCGGGAGCCGGAGCGAAGCGGAGCGGAGCGAGGCGACCCCCTACTTGCTCATTTCATTCCGATTCCTTCCGTGTTTCGTGAATGTTCTGTTGCGCTCTCGTTTTTATCCGTGATTCTCTGGACGACTTTGGCTTTGTTTACTTACTAACTACTTTATGGAGTTTATCAGAACCAAATTGGTTGCTTTAGGTCACTTCCTGTTTAAAAACTAAAGATAGGTTTGTTAGGTTCACACGTTACAGCAGACCCGGGAGCCGGAGCGAAGCGGAGCGGAGCGAGGCGACCCCCTACTTGCTCATTTCATTCCGATTCCTTCCGTGTTTCGTGAATGTTCTATTGCGCTCTCGTTTTATCCGTGATTCTCTGAACGACTTTGGCTTTGTTTACTTACTAACTACTTTATAGAGTTTATCAGAACCAAATTGGTTGCTTTAGGTCACTTCCTGTTTAAAAACTAAAGATAGGTTTGTTAGGTTCACACGTTACAGCAGACCCGGGAGCCGGAGCGAAGCGGAGCGGAGCGAGGCGACCCCCTACTCTTGGCAACCCCTCCTCCAACCCCTCTCCAACTCCCCCGAAATCCAAAAAATGTAGGCATTTTCTTCAATCTTTGGACATCCATAACATAAAAACTAGTGGTTTCCTAAAAGGGGGGGTAGGTGGGGGACCTCCCCTCCCCCACCCCTCCCCCCCTCCACGCCCCCTCCCCCAAATTCAATGTGTCTTATACAAGTACTTACCCTGAAATTTTCACAGATGATGGTATTTCTGACACCGCTATAACAACAAATACTACAGAATAAAATAAATATTTAAGGGGGCTCCCATACAACAATTCTTTCAATACCACATACAAACTTATAAATGCACCTGGTTACGTACATGGAGTGTGAAAGTAGCCGCACCAATAACTTTGTTGCTATGTAAAAACCAAACAATGTATTCACTCCACACCATCCCTACCATTGTGCAGTACAGTTCGTGCGCAAGTTAGACTCGCACTTGACCGGTTTTTTGTACATCATGTGTTATTTTTTAAGGATGGATGCTAATCATATAATTATAAATAGCGTTAACAAGCTGAATTGCAAGTAACTCTTTTGATACTCTAAAGTCGCATCCCCGTCGCGTAGCTCCGTGTGAGAAGAAAGACCTATCTCGATGTCCATTTAAGCGACAAGTTACTTGGTCGGTAACTTTAATCTTGATGCATCAATTCTATTCAATTCGTATGTTTTCATTCGGATCGGGACACGTGGAACTATATATTCGTATATTTATATATGAAAGAAAGACATACCGTAATCAAAATTTAAATTATTACTAAATTATGCATACATAAATTGTTTCAGAGATAATGGTGATCTTCTTTAAAATTCAAAAGCGTGACGAGAAGCCTGCTGCCGCGGATCTCATTTCTAGGTACCAGGCTTAATTTATCCATTCTTGTTAATAAAGTCTTATGTCGAGTCGAAAAAATCGAGTGATTAGATGATACAGGTAGAGCAATATTCCACTGCTCTTACCCAGGTTGCAGTCTTTCAGCCTACTAAGCCGGTCAGTTTGGGAAAGAAGCGTATTATGTATTCGTGCCTTTACTCTGTAATGCGGGTGTTTTTACTATGAAAGTTATTTGATGGAGCATTGTAATAAAATTCTGATTTCTTTAACCAGTCCGGTTCAGTAGTTTTCACTGCGATAAAATCAACTATGGAACACTTAACACAATACCAGCCAAGTTTGATACACGATGTACTTTGTGTAGATCACTTACACCCTACTACATACTCGGAAAAAGAAAATTTATATAACGCAACGAGAAAATGAAGACGGAGCCTTAGTAATACGCTCTTTGCACCAATTGAGTAAAAGGGCTTTTTGAAGGACCCTTTTGGAAGAGAGAGACAATGTAAACAAAAGCAAAAGAGAATAAGTTTCACTTATAAGGGAGAGAGATCCAAATCCTTCTTCTCTTCCTTTTTTCTTAATTGTTGACTGTAATTGTTACCAGAGTCAAAGCAATGGCTAATTTTTGTCGTTTCGAAAGTAGAGGTGGCATGGCGTGGCGTCCGATCGCTTCAAAGTTCACTCTATGACTGAGGTAGGCGCCTTACTAGGTGTAGTGTAATAACAAGCATCCCTTACGAGGGCAAAAGTCTCCTTCCAAAAGGACAATGTAACGGGGGTTTAAGCCACAAATAACCAAATTTCGTTCTGTAGGGCTCATTTCCGTGACGTGCTGCACACGGGCTTGGGTATGACTGACGCATACATGATGGAGCGTGTGATGGTCGCTTTGGACCGCGGGACGTCACCCTTTGTCACCATGACAACGTTCGCCAAGGCAATGTCGCTATATTTGCGCGGCGACCTCGAGGAACGGATCAGTTACGCATTCACGGTATGCTCATGCCACATTTATTCCTTAAAAACAGATACTTACTCATTTCCTGCACGAGACGATAATATAACGCTTCCATGATTTATCAGCTTTATAAGCTAAATAATTTGTATCGGTAGAGGGTAAGGGGTTCGTATTTGTTCTCCTAAAGCAAAAAAAATATATATTTAACCATTTTAGTTGGAAAGGTAATAAATGCGTTTGTAGATATATTCAGATATAAAATCGGTCAAGTGGGGGTCGAACTCGCACACGATGGGTTCTGTACCAATGTACTTACAATAAAACAACCACTAAAAATAACGAAACAAAAATTTCCGTACGTGGATTCGAACCCGGAAGAACCCTTAGAATGCGAAACCAATATCAAGCTAATTTGGCCACCACAACCGTGTGATAAGCCAAGAAATCTTAAGATTATATTTGAATCTTGTTATGGTTTGTTTTATCGCGGCTGGTGTTAATGCCCCTCTATTGCTGTAGAACCATTGGACAGTACCATTAATGGAACTAGCGAGACACTTGTGTATCGCTAATGCCTCTAAAATCTACACTAATTAAAATGTCTCGGTTTGCTTGCTAAACAATTGACATTGATACTGATACTGATACATTAAAACCAAAGCTCCCGACATTATTGACCGGTGTGAAGTTGGCAGCCAAAAGTTAGCAGCCAATATAATCCGACCAAATTAAGGAGGTACTTTTTCATATAACACTAAGTGCCTTTATGATAGGTTTAAGGCAATATAAATGGTGTCTAGTACCTGTTGATGAAACCAATTCTTTCTTAATGAACCATGTACCCTAAAATGTCGACATAATACTCACAATATTCAATATAGATAGTTGGCTGTGGTACTTGTGGTCTTCTAGTCTGATATTGGTATTGAAATGAATTCTAGATTATGCGTTAAGACCTATATAACCAAGCAAGACACAGCTTATTTACTAACCGAACCTCCTTCGTGGTCAAAATCACCAGCAGCAGTTTCAAGGTGGAATACACAAATTCAAAGTTTCACTTTCTGTTGGCTGTGGTATTGTCTTCTCGTTTGATATTGACCTGTTTTAGTCTTCAAGATTATGCTTTAAGACGTACTTAACATAGCTGGATACAGGTTATTTACTAGCCGATTCTTCTTCGTGGTCAAAAACACCAGCAGCGGTTTTAAGGTGGAGAAAACAAATTCAAAGTTTCTTTTTCAGTCGGCTGTGGTCGTGTCTTCTCGTTTGATATTGATCTGTTTTAGTATTCAAGATTATGCTTACTATATTTAATAAACGCACATATCCCCAGCTCTTCTACGAGAGCAACCACAGCGTTTTCGCAATTTATAAATATTAAACCAAACAAAGCAAAACTATTAATGCTAGGTGACTTTAACGCGCACATCGGACTAGGCGATACAAAGAAATACAGGAAAAAGGGAATTATAGGAACAAACCTCCTACACAAATCATCAAATATCATCGGAGAAATGCTAATGGATATTTGTTCCCGCGAAAACTTGAAAGTAGAAACCAGCTGGGCTCGCAAGTCATGTCGGGCCACATGGTCTAACGGGAAAACAAAATCACAACTAGACCATATAATTATCTCGAATAATGCGCCACACACATTAAACTTCATCAAAGGACAATGGAGCTACCTGCATATTTCCGACCACAAGATAATCTGGGGTGAAATAGACCCACTAAAACTGATTCCAAGAACTGGCGACACGCAAATGGAATCAACAAAGAGTACAACCCAAACTAAGTACAAAGCAATAACAGCTTTAAAGTTCAACTATAAACAGTGTTCGTACACCGCCCTAGCACGAGATGGAATGAATGACACAAAAGTAAAATACCATAACGGGATTATGGAAGAACTTACGGCGAACAACTACATATTTATAGAAAATGACGATGAATATACGCCCGACATTCCGTGGGAATCTATTACAGGGGTTATGAAGTCAGTAGCCCAAAAAACACTTTCCGTAAAACTCGCTAGATCGCGGGAACACCGAATTGCTCTGGCAAATTTACAAAAGGCCAAATTCCTTAAAAAACGTCGAACAACCGACCAAACAATTAATGAACAACTCAAAGAATGCCGATGACGTCTTGAGGAAATTATTTATAATGAAGAAAAACGAGATTTTCAATCGAGACGGTGGAAAAAACAACGATTTATCAGGAATTAAGGAAATCAGAAGGCCCTAAAATTATGATTATCCCTAACGAAACTTCATTAAACCCTGACTATCTAGAAAAATGGTCCAACAATAGCCGACATAAAAACGATAATCAGCCGCACGCGCAACGGAACCCGGGTACAGATCAGGTAGTCCCGGAACTGTACAAAGGAATACCGCCACAACTGTTAAAGGTTTTTACCAAAACAATGCACAGAGAATGACAGAAAAAATAATACCGGAGTCCTGGAATGAAACGGTCCAAGTACCTATCCCCAAAATCAGAAACCCTCAAGACACCAATGACTATCGCCGTATAACAATGTGTAAAACAGGATATCGCATATACGCGACATACCTGCTCATCAAACTAGACGAGATAACAAAAGAACTCGGGAACTACCAAGCAGCAGTTCTCCGCAATAGATCCACCGATGACCACATCTTCACACTACGCAGGGTATTAGACGAAAAATGGCGCGCGGGTAACAGAATATATGTACTGGCGCTAGATATCGCCAAAGCATTTGATACTATAGACCTAAACGTGCTCAAGGATATTCTCCTTTCAAGGACCAATAAGATTTTAACCAATAGGATAATAAAAGCCTGCATGTATGAACGGACCTGCATCAAATGTTTCGGACAGCAAAGTAATTTGATCAACAAAGGAAAAGGAGTAAAAAAAGGCTGTCCACTGTCACCAAGACTATTTACAATATTAATGGATGATGTCCTCAAAATACTGGAAGATGAAATTCCCAACATAAAACTGGACCAAGATGAAGAAATAGTCTTACCAATTATTCTCTCCTTCGCGGATGACCTCTTCATCGTTTGTCAAGATTTACAACACCTTGACCAAATCGTCACGCACTTGAAAGCACTATTAAAAACAGTAGGTCTCGATACTAACGAAACAATGACGAAAATTCTTATAAGAGACCCCATAAACACCCAGCGCCCACAAGTGATCGTATTGGACGGAGTTCCAATACGACCCGTAGTTGAAATAAAATATCTCGGCACATACACAGTCAGTTCATAAGTTCTGTCACACAATAAAAACTTTTGAATTTAGAACGCTGGCCACAAAAAAGTTTATTGAATTGGAATTTCGAATTGTTCATGAAAATAAAAATGTGTACCTTTTAGAATTTTCCTCATTTTTAAATATGGAGTGGACACTTAAAGAAGACCGTGTCGCAGTTATTGCGTTGCATCGTTGCGGTTACGCGCCAATTCAGATTTTCGACTTACTGAAAAATTTGAATATAACCACTTTTGGTTAAACGATTAACGAATCTTTATTCGTTTATCGTACCATAAAACGATACAATGAAGACTCTAGTGTAGATGACAGGTCAAGAAGTGGTCGCCCTCGCTCTGTTAGGACTCCAACAGTGATAAAAGCTGTGAAGGCGCGAATTCAAAGAAATCCCATACGTAAGCAGAAACTGTTGGCCCTTCAGATGGGGTTAAGCAGGACCACGGTGAAAAGGGTGTTAAATGAAGACTTAGGGCTTAGGGCATATCGAAGAAAAACAGGACATCGTTTGGACGCTCATTTAATGGACCTGAGACTGAAGAGATGCCACGCTTTGTTGAAGCGCTACGCGGGAAATAAGCATCGGGAAATTCTTTTTTCGGATGAAAAAATTTTCGCCGTGGAAGAGAGCTACAACAAACAAAATGGTAAGGTGTACGCACACAGCATTGAAGAAGCGAGCAACCGTATTCCGCGTGTCCAACGAGGTCATTTTCCATCCTCGATCATGGTTTGGTTGGGAGTCTCTTATTGGGGCTTAACTGAGGTACATTTTTGTGAGAAAGGCGTAAAATCGAATGCAGTTGTGTATCAAAATACAGTCCTCAAGAACCTTGTGGAACCTGTTACTCATACCATGTTTAATAACAGGCACTGGGTATTCCAACAAGATTCTGCGCCAGCTCATAGAGCGAAAAGCACACAAGACTGGCTGGCGGCGCGTGAAATCGACTTCATCCGGCACGAAGACTGGCCCTCCTCCAGTCCAGATTTGAGTCCGTTAGATTACAAGATATGGCAACACTTGGAGGAAAAGGCCTGCTCAAAGCCTCATCTTGATTTGGAGTTACTCAAGGCATCCTTGATTAAGGCAGCCGCCGATATTGACATGGACCTCGTTCGTGCTGCGATAGACGACGGGCCGCGCAGAATAAAGGCCTATATTCAAAATCGCGGGGGTCATTTTGAATAAACTTTATTACCATAAGAATCTATGTTTTATTAAGTTTATTTTGCTATATAAATGTTTACATAAATAATAAACATGTCTAAATTATTTCATATTGCACATGTGACAGAACTTATGACCTGACTATGTATATTACGCCAGGACATAGAGGAGAGACACAATAAAGAAGAGATGTCGGTAAGCCATAGGCAATTCCAAGGCCCTAATGCATTTTATAAAGCAATCCAACATGGACTGGAAAATAGTACGCCTGATTTAAAAAATGGTTATTGCACCGTGTATAACATACGGACTTAAAGCGGCAGCTCTCACCAAAGCAACCCATTCTAGACTAAGAAAATATGAACGCCTTATCCTCAGAGACATGTTTGAGAACGCCAGAAGCTATCCAAAACACCACAAAATTCACGACTTACTACAGCGCAAAACAAGAACCCAACAAATCAAAAACCATCGGATGTGTTACTATACACATGTTCTATGACGCCCACAAAAACACTTACTCTACGCTGCATTAAAATACGAAGCAAGGAAGAAGAAAGTTGGCCGACCCATATACACCTGGAAAGATTCCCTTAAGCATGACATCAAATACTACGGTAAAGAACACACTTACTGGACAGAATCAGCACACAACAGGGACGAAGTCAGAAAGGCATCGAGCCAAATATACCATATTCCAGAAACAGACAGCGAAAGCGAAACGGAGACCTTATCGGATAACCCAAACGAACACGACAGGACAGAAAACTCAACCTATAACAATACCTGAAAGTAGAAGGAAAACATGAACTTGAAGAAAACAACAGCTGCTCTCGAAATCCTGTATCCTCCCCATTCCACATATCCTATTTTGGATTCAGGCTGAAGTCGGTCGATTGAATTCACGCTCCTTCCTCTCCTATAGAGCAAGTCATTCCACCCCCTCAAAACTCGTGCCCTCCGGTATGCCGGCCGAAAGACTGGAACAGGTTTAGAACCCTGGCTGGAGAAGCACCATTCATTAATTCATTCATTCGAAGTCGTGTCTCTGCCACCCCATCTGAGAAAAGACATGTTATTGTGGCTGTCGTTGCTGTGCTGTCTGTGCTAACGTGACCTCTTGTGAATATTAAGAATTAACCTCCTGCAACAGTCTCTTGCCCTGGTACTTTAAGGGATGACGAGAGGGTGTATCATAGGTAGATTTATTTTACCTGTTGTGTGTTGTGTTTTTTTACCTACTGAAACGCTTGGTTTTTCCACGGGACACTGTTTTACTAAAAACGGCATGTGTCGCTAGTAACATCACTGGAATTAGCGACACACACGTGTATCACTTGTTCCATTGATGGTACTGTCCAATGGTACTCTAGTCCAATAGTACTCGAGCAATAACCGGGTTAAAACACATCTCTTCCATAGGGCCCCCTTTAATTTACAAAATATCGCGTAGTTCATTATTTGTTGCTGTAGCGGCAACAGAAATACATATTCTGTAAAAATTTCAACTCACTACCTATTTAGGGTTATTTGATAAAGCCCGCTGACAGACGGACTTCGGAGGCTTAGTAATAGGGTACCGTTTGGCACCCTTCCGGTACGGAACCCTAAGAAGTAAAAATACACAATTGTTTGGCGATATTCATTAATTTCCCAATATTAAACAATCATATTTCAAACGTTATACCGTAGATTTCTGTCGAATCGATGTTGATTTCTTCTTCATTATCACGGTAAGTGCTTTTAGTACATTCTAGTATTAAAAGCACTACAAAACTTAAAAGTCTATTAATTTGGGACTAAATCTTCCTGATGTAATTTTTCATTAGTGTTATGACCTTCTTGGTGAGGGTAGCCTACGAAGAGAGACCATGTACCAACTCCTGAAGAAGAGCCTCCAGAAGGCATCGCGTGATGATGACGTTGAGGAAGCTGTCAAGGTTGGTCCAATTTTGTCGTATATATAAAAGGAACAAGTAATATTTTACCAGTAAATATTTTTTTTTGAACATAGATACCTGAATTTTGAATAGTAGATACCTACAACAACCTTGTAAATAAAGACTAATCAAATTGAGTTATGTGATGTAATCATAAACAGACATTACGTCACGTTTGCGTCCCGCTATATTGCCTTCATCATTCTGCTAAAAGTAACAACACGACAACACTTGCTTAGTCACTTGATTTCTCATAGTAGTTTTCGTTTGTAGAATACAAGTTTTCCTAGAACTAACGGGTATTACATGACTGCTTTGTCATCATTACGGCTAACAGTACCACCGACTATTTTGCTTCTACATTTGACACATCGCTAGTTCGCGGCATGTCAAATTTATATGGAAACATGACAGTCGGCGCTCAAGTCAGCCGTAATGAAAACAGAGGCTTATATAGAAACATGACAGTCAGCGCTAACTGTTTCGCATCCCAATTAATATGACACGTTGCTAGTAGCGGCGCGTCTCAAAGAAGATTGCTTGTAGACTGCAGCCCCAGTATATATAATCACTTCTCAAATCTATTTGCAACACAACTTTATTATCTTTTTCGGTTTCCTTCAAATCTTTGCTCTGCACTCTTTTCACGAACCAGTGTATTTAGAATGTTGTTGGCTGTGCCTTAAATAAGATAAGAAAGTCAGCAATGGTTACAGTTTCCGCTATTAATTGCAAATAGCCTCCATCTTCTATCCACTGTTTCCATAATATAACCTAATCGCGACCATATGTTAATAGTAGGTACGATATCCTCTAAATTATCATACCGATTGCATTTATTTTTTATGCATTCTTCACTTCATAAATTACAAAATACATCGCTTTAGGAGCTCTTGGGCAGAGTTAGGAAATTTAGGAAATGTATACTTTTGTAGTTTTATCTTTTTTGCTCTGTTTATCTCAGATTCCTTTGCAGCCTTGACATTTGATTTTGGTTAACACGTGCTTCAAACTCACAAAACATTAATTCAAGATCAGGCAGATTCGTTGCTTGCTTTGAGATTGTCACCCTTCGTTAGCAACCCAGCATGGACCGCGATCCTCGATACGAATCGAAATTGTATCACGCAGTCGTACTTGACTCCCTTAATAACATTCATAGCTTGACGAGATTAAAATTTTCGCAATAATTGCAGACAGTCAACAACTGCAACACTTTCCCTACTTTAGTGCCGTAACAGGAACATAGTATACTAGCCGTAGGAGTTGACAATAGCCCATGTCGAAGACTGGATTCAAGGACTACCAATTGAACATCTCGTGGCCAGCGATTACCGGAATACGTACGAGAACAAAGCTTCATCGAACTACAATCGAACTATCTAAATTGCATAACATTCAAGCGCAGACGGCAACAGAGGATCCGATTTCAATACAAACAATACACGCCTCCGTTCAGCATATAGATTCCGCTCTACGTCATCGTACTAATCGTTGCGACTGCACTGAGCGGCAGCGCACATTTTACGCCGAGGGAAAGAGGAAGGCTAAAACAATAAACAATTGTCAATAACAAATACGAATCATCTACCCAAGTTGACATTCCCTTATCTAATCTGAATTTAGCACAAGACACACGAGCCGCGACATTTACAGAAGACATTAGCAAATAGTCGCCCATCTTGAGGAGGGAGGTGTAATACGTAGCCACCGCCGTCGCTGTTGCCTATATATACCTAACATACAAGGTTATGTAGCAATCGTCGATGCGCTCAATATGGAATATGCAGAATATTCATGATATTTTATTTCCCTTTTTAACCAGTGCTCCTAGCATCGGACGCGCCTATACATTTAATCAATTATAAATCACTTTATGTAAGAATCGAATGATACAAAGTTAATTGCACTTTCCTAAATAAACTATCAACCACTACATATAATTTGCATAATAGGGGCTTTAATCTTGAAAGGTCTCAAAATTTTATGAAATGTGATAAATGTCCATAATGGTTTCCTATTCTGGGTGAAGAATATAAGTTTGGAAAAGTTATCATAGATAACGGAGAAACCAGCGACTAAAGATTCCTAAGGTATTTCTGGCAATGATATGGTAGCTTCGTCTGATTTTGACGATGATACATAAAATAGTACATAGTTTAAATAAAAAGGTAATCATATATTCAACCTTCATTTTGTTAAGTACGTTTTTGGTAACCATCTATATCTACTATAGGAACTTCCCTAAAATAGTGCCATCCCAACTTGGTACCTGTTTATATTTTAAAAGGGGTAAACTCGCAAGCGATAATGCGATCTTGTCTAATTGTTATGTGACAGTTGCCAGATGATCACTTCATCCAACATAACGGCGAAGGGAATAGAATGGGTGAAACACGCTATTTCAATGAACGAACAAAACCATTATGGCCATAAAAATAATATCTTGTATGGGGACCTCTTTTACATAAAACAGCGCGTGTTTTCAATTTGTTGTTAGAGCGGACGGATATCTTACTTATAAGGTCCCGTTTGGCACCTTTCGGGTACGGAAACCGTTATATGAAAATTGCAAAACACTAAAAGTATTTGTAAGGTGTTTTATATCACTTACTAACGGCCCCTGTCCTCAAAAAGAGATAATTTAATGACTTGTAACACCTTAAGGGTTAATAAAAAAATATGAGGTGTGATAGAGCTGGTGTCAAAGGAGCCGTCTTAAGGGGCGGCCAAGAAGGTCCTATAAGGACCAAATCGGCGATTTCTTAATGAAGAGGCAAATACGAAGTACCCGTAACGGAAGAGACTCATGGATGTTGAGGAAGCGAGAGATGTATTCTAGGATCGTATTAGGTGGAGCTCTTTAATTTCTGCCTAACCCTATTCCGGAAAATAGGTGTAAGCATATGTATGTATGTATGTATGTTGTGTTAGTTTTTAGAAGTGTACAACACTAAAAGTAATTGAAAGCGTTTAGAAAATTTCGCAATTTTGTTTCATAACTGGTGACGAAACAGGAATTATTTTTCTTTGCTTCATAATTAATTATCAAAAAATAATTTATCTACACACGCATCATAAACCCTCTATACTGCGCCTTAAAACCACACGTTAAGACCAGCATAATGTAAAACTATTATCACTAGTATAGTAAAAACTCATATCTTATCTGCAAATTTTACATTATGACCATAATGTACCAAAATTTGTCAAATTATGACATTCAAATTTTGAACGCCGACGCCTGCTTGCGTGCCGCCCCTAGTTTGTCTGTGAAGTTGGTACTACAGAACAAGCTAAATAACTGCAGAGAAATTATCAATGCCACAATGCTACGGTTCCTGAACACATCAAAGGGAGCTTATAATATGTGTGTAGATAAACTAGTGTATGTAACTGTAGATAATTAGGCATTAAAACTCTCGAGTTTTAAGGCCCTCCATTATGTAGCAGTCACATAAACTACTATTATTTTCTGTCTACTATTAGTTTCGTAATTAACTAGGGTGGAATATTTTTTCTGTTATCGTAAAGAATTTTCTACGAACCAGCAATACTTTTCGTTATTTCGTAATAAATTATCAAGCACGAATTTATTTGCATTTTTAGTAATTTTGTAAAAATCAAGACTTTGTAGTTTTCTTTTGGTTCATAGTGAACTATTGAAACAAGTTTTAGCAAACTAAAATAATATTTTTTTAATTTTTATTAAATATCCCAAGATACTCTGCGAATATAATCAGTAGCAAAATGTTTACTTAATTTTGGTGTGATATTAAAATTTAACAAAATAGTAAAAATAGAAATAACGGTTTACACAGACTTGTTTTTTAAAGTGAATAAGAGAAAATGTCATGCATATTCTAAGTCATCGTTTGTTATTCTCCCGACATGCAAAAAAAGCTAATTATTAAATTGGCGTGACTGTTAATTAAGCCTTTTCCGAGGCTTTTGATTGCGTCCATCATGACACTCTTGTCAGGAAGTTACGCCATTATGGTGTAAAAGACCAGGCCCTTGGCCTTCTGGAGTCATATCTAACAGATAGGGTTCAGATGGTCGATGTTGATGGGAAAAGATCACCTGGGTCTTCAATAAGTATGGGCGTACCGCAAGGTTCAATTCTTGGTCCTTTCTTGTTTTTAGTATATATTAATGATTTACCTTACCTTGTTAAAGCAAAACATGGGTTAGTATTGTTTGCCGATGATACTTTTTTGATATTTAAAGTTAAAAGACAGCAATCAAATTATGACGAGGTAAACAATGCTATCTCTAGTATAGTGAACTGGTTTACTGTTAACAATTTATTATTTAATGAAAAGAAAACTAGATGTATTAAATTCGTGTTACCCAATGTGAACCCGGTAACTACAGACATATTTATAAAAGGACAGAGATTGGACCTTGTGCAGTCGACTGTCTTTTTGAGCATTACTTTAGACGCCAAACTACAATGGGATCCTCATATAAATAAATTGTCGAACAGAATGAGTTCAGCAGCGTTCGCAGTTAAAAAAATTAGAGCTCTTACCGACGTAGACACCGCTAGACTAGTCTACTTTAGTTACTTTCATAGTCTAATGACCTATGGTATTTTATTGTGGGGTCACGCTGCGAATGCTAATAGTATATTTATTCTGCAGAAACGGGCTGTTCGTGCAATTTATAGATTAGGGCCTAGAGTGTCACTGAGGGAAAAGTTTAAAGAAATCAATATTCTGACATTTGTATTTTCTGAATTTTCAGAAGTACAGTGAGATACACAATTTTAATACTAGAAATAAAGACAAGTTGGTTGCTTATGTAAGCCGACTACATAAAATTAGTAATTCTTTTAAAGGCAATTGTATACGCTATTACAATAAGGTCCCTACTGATATTAAAAACTTACCTTTAGACAAGTTTAAAATAATAATAAAACAGAAATTGTATAAAGAAGGTTACTATAGGATATCTGATTACTTAGAGGACAGATGTCCATGGGAATAGATTGTTTGAGTAACAGGCTGTTTCGATATATAATTAGCATTCATTTTGTAATTTGACAATATTTTATGTAAAAAAGGAAACGCAAAAGATGCGACGACTGTGGAGTTTCTTCGGTGAGCTCTTCTCCACAGATTCCGCCATTGTGTTAGTGAACTCACCCAAAAAAATGTAATGACGGATCTAAGTGATGCAACATTTTCATTTTATTTCATCGCAGTTTTACACGTACAAAATTACGTACTTTTGTTTCAATTTCTGAGACTCATATTTGTTTATTTACGAGTTTCACGCTTCCACGGGGTTTATGGTTCGCATTTCCTCGTATGTTTCGCAGCACTACGTTTTTAAATATCCTATGTCTTTTATCTATTTTTTTTGGTAGAACGTGATAGATGATGTACTTTAATAATCTATCGGGGTCCTTCTCATCAAATATTAGTACCCAGCCTAGACAAACGCTAAGGTAGACGTGCCAAGCCAGCATAATTAGCTATATGTCGTCTTTGAACTCTTGAAATTATTTCGAGTGTTTTTGCTTTCCGATAATCCGAAAAAATATCTCACATGTTCTTACATTATTGTTTCGTAAGTTATATATATATATATATATATATATATATACTACATTTTTTTGCGTCGGCATCAAACTCATGTATGTATGATATTTCTAGTATATGTTTTGTATAAATAAATCCATACATATTCTTAGAAAGGTTGGGAATTTGTATTATATCATACTGAAAATGTATCAACCTACAACCAATCATATCAATCAGGAGGCCCAAACAAAACTGTGAATAACTCTAGAAATATTCTGCGTTGTCTTGACGATCCATTCTTCTCGCAGATGTTCTAGAATTGGTACAAATAACAAATCCGGATTGTCACTGCTGTTTGAACTCGATGGGACGAAACACTGTTTGTTTCCCATTATGAAAAACAATTTTAGGCAATGACTGACGTGCTGTTTGTTTGACAGTTGACTTCACTCATACTTGGCACTCTTTGGTTGACTCTTCTGGTACTTTTTTTGTGGTAAGCAAATAATTTTGTCCCATTACTCCTCTGTGTGACGTCACATTTACTTTTGGCGGGTAAAATTTTAACTTTGTTTTTTTAAATAAACGCAATGAATAAAACCCAAAAATATTCCAGTTAGTTTCTTAAAATGGTCTATATTTTTGAAATAAAAATAAAATATAATATGTATCAGAAAAATGCATGGCCAATTAGGCTATGTCAGAAAGTTGGTCATTTTGATACTTTGGTCATTTCAACACTATGGACAATTAGCATATGTCAGAAAGTTGGTCATTTTGATACTCTGGTTATTTCAACCATAGTGTTGAAATAACCAGAGTATCAAAATGACAATATCATATCGTAGACATTCAGTTACTTTGGTCATTTTTGAATCTCTGAAATAACTCCCCGGAAGGTTATTAAGTATTTATACATCAAATTTAGAAAGAAGTTGTTAATTTTACTTAACTATCTATAGTACCTATATATTCGTAAATAATTGAGGTACGTTTATTGAAACATAATTAAATGGATAACCTTTTAATATTTCAATAGAGATAACAATGTTATAAATTTTTCAATGGTGACTAATGCTTCAAGGTCATCATCATCTAAGATTTTTTGTTTTTTTTTTGTCTATTTGTATATATACTTATATACTTATTGGTACGTTTTCATTTCAGGCCAACTTTAATTTTGCGAGTTTATAAAGTGTTAACTTTATAAACTCGCAAAATTAAAGTTGGCATAACATGCACTGATTCATCTTGTAACTGGGACACAAAACAATAAAAAATCGTGTTCTTTCTAATCCTATTGTACATCTTTTTGTGCCAACTTTCGACTACATTATTCGTTCTATGGCGGTGCCCATAACACGAAATCAAATAAATCACATCAATTTCAATCCATTGCCTAATAAATAATTCGTTGAATTTTACTATGTTGTCTGATTGTGATGATATTCCTAATAAACACATCCAACCTTCGTGGATCTTATGTGCGGGAAGATGTGCCAATGCAATACATTTCGCTGCGTGACTGTACCCCTCTCGATTACTAGTCGCTTCAAACTTATCAACATTTTTAAAAATGGCCTGTGCTTAATAGAAATGGCATCCCGACACATTAACTGATGGATTAATTGATTTTATCGCGTTGATCGCAGCTTACTCATCTCCACAATCCTCTTCGCTGCTAGTGTCTGTTTCATAATCTTAAAACGACATACTGCCAGCGTTGCAATCTTCCTCACATATAACTTCTGGCTCCAATTTGCCCTTTAATTCATCTAGGTTAGGGAAGTCAGCAGAGACTTTTGACAATTCTTCAATCTTCTCAATTACAACTTCAACTTCTGCCTTGTTCAATTGTAGAGGTTTAGTTTTTATTAAATCTGATTTATTCTTATTTACAACTGTAATTGTGTTGACAAAAGTGGCCTTTGATGATTGATCATGTTCAATCGTAATTACTATTGCTTGTTTCAATGTAAGTACAGTGTTTTGTACTTTGTGGTAAAATTGATTGGCATTGTTCAATGCGTTACCACACGGCTGACAAATAATATTCGGCGAATCCTTGATCAATAGGAAATTAGTGTCGATATTATTGAATATGGAAAGCTTATCGAAGATTTCTTGTCAGTTTTCGGTATTTACCGTAAGGTCCAATAAGTCGTGTTCGGTTGACTCAGTGCAAAGGCAACATTTCATGTAATCGCCGCTCATCGTCGGTTGTTGATGTCCTTAAATCAAACTGCGATGGTAATTATAAAACACCTATGTTTTTTTTTTTAAATTACTATTAATTGAAGGTAACGTAGGGCTCAACAAGGTGATAAAAATGTACAAAATACTGAGGCAAAAAATAGAGCGACGAAGGTCCGCAACAGCGGAGATAACATAACACGTTTGACACCTGTCAAATTACAATTTCTTTTTTTTTCACATCTCTACTATTTATCAATCTGTGTCCTTACGGAAAGTAAAATAATAGATATAGTCATCGATATAAATACTAAGGATAGGCCTTCCCGTACTAAATTTCTGACCATTTTGAGGCTAATAAAAATAGCGCCCCTGTCGGAATTCGTTGGAACCAAGACAGTACGAAAAATTGTAACGGCGTCACGGTCGGTCACGTTCCGATTTGTGGTGTATAGACACAATATTAGGAAAGTTGATCTACGGATAACTCTCAAATACCCGGTGACTTTTAATCGGTGATTAGGAGTAGAAATAAAATATATCTAGCTAAAATGTTACTTAAGGGGCGAGGTCTCACGCAATTACCTCATGTTTAATTAATAAAAAGTTGAAACATAATTAAATAGGCATATTAATTTTTGTCTTTGCCGTTAAATTATGAAAGAGGATGTTAGCTCACAGATACACATTAGTAGCGTGACTTGGAATTTAATATCTTGATTTTGATTTATAAATAATAAACTACCTAATCATAGAAAAAGTTATGAAAATTGGTACCTGATATCACTGATTAAGTCTTTAATGAGCACCATTACAGAATTAAGACAGAAAAAGATAATCATATCAGAATTGTGTGGACTAAACTATCAGATGACAGATTTCGTTGGCTCGTTTTCATATAATAAAAATGACTTTTGAAACACGAGCAGGGAGGACTAAGTAATAATAATAAGTCTTAAGTGTTTTTCTTTTAAGTTTGATATTTGGTGAATTATTTTTTGTTTTAATGAGGGTATATACTTAAGGGTTTAGTTACAAATAAATGTGTAATATATAATAAATTGTACAAATGAAAGCCATGTTTTATTTAAATTATTCCATAGATAATAATTTTATTGTCACAATAATACCTACTATAATGGTATACCTGGTATGGAACCGCTGGATTTCAGACTCCATTTTACGTGAAATAGTGCTAGCCCGTCGCCGCAACAGAATAATATAAGGATAAATAATCTAACCGGATGTCCTAACGGTGATGGAAAACATCGTGAGGAAATCTTCATTACTCCGGCTTCATTACATTAGCTGCGGCGATGGGCTTGCCCCCTGACACGCAAGATGGAGTATTAAATCACTAGCTAAGTGGGCACAGACCGGCACAGTTGTGCCTCTGCCACCTCGTATGGGAAAAGGCGTGACGCTTTGTTATGTTATGTGTTGTTTTATCACTCCATAGCTGGGCCATGCCCAACTAACCACCTGTCATCATAACTGGCTAAAAGTGAGCACATTTTCAGACTAAAAGTGAGCACATTGACTCTGTCACCCAGAATGGGAAACCGCGGATAGTGTACCTTGTATTTCAACGAAAATACGACGAAACGTAATTAATTACATTTGTAAAATAAAACGAAAACAGTGAAATACAAACTCTAACTGACTGAAAAAGGGGGGGGGGGTAACCAAATGACATTACGAATAGTAATCGACATTACGAATAGTAATCTTGACATTACGAATAGAAAAATAACCAAATCGGATCGTTTTTCAAATATAGGAAGCGGGCAGTTTCACTGTGCGTCGCGCGTCGCTACAAAGTTACGTCAGTCGAATGGTTGTTATTCGTTTGAGGATTTTTTAGAGAACAATATTTTATAGATAATCAATTTAAAGCCAATAGTAATTGAAAATATAATGCTTACTTGTGATACGACACTCCCTGTTTTTGTGTTTTGCGATTTGGGTATGATTTACACCTTTTTACGTCGCAGGTCACCATTTTTGTTTTTGCTGCCGATATGTCAATCGGCTGTCACCGTCCAAGCGCGACTGATTGCAAACAGTCCAATTTTCCCGATTTTGTACTGTTTTTCTTTTAAGCGCTCCGTGCCCTGTCCCTACTATTCGAGTCTGTGGATATAGTCTATTTCTGAAGTATGAGTGAAGTCAACTGTCAAACAAACAGCACATCAGTCTGCCTAACTAAAACGAATTTATTGATTGAATATTGTTGTGATAATATATATAAAAAATCTAATTGTTTTTGATAATGGAAAGCAAATAGTGTTTCGTCCCATCGTGTTCAACAGATACTTCAATATCAATTTGATGTCATGTGGCCGAAAATTAGGAGAATTTCGTATCACAGCTTGAATCAGTCGTTTACGACCTCGAATTACTCTTGTTCGGTCATTATCTGATACAATTGCATGCACAGCTTGGGTACTATTTTAAAAGTGCCACCTAAAATAACTCTTAATTTGTCCAATGCACTCCTTACATTCATTAGTAATGCATACAATCATATCACTGTCAAAAAAGCACATAAAATTTTCAAAAATGTTTTCCGTTTTTACTACATCTTCAAAATTTATCAAAATTTACCGTTTTTGCGGATTTCCCCCTCGCCTTATATAATGCATCTCAAATTCAATGAAAAGGTGAAATTTTATTTTCTTTAGTTCTCAAATACCTCATTTGTTGATTGAAAAGGTTTGGAATTGGTCGGAGGTGAACTTTTTTTTCAAATTTATCATTTGTTTTTCTACGTCTATACCCTCGTAATCAGGTGCACAACAATGTTATTCATCCCTGACGATTCTTATTTTTTCTGCGATTACCACTACGCACCCTTTGCAGAATTTTGTAAGGTGACAGATCCAGACCGAACTTCCACATTTATTTTTGCCTTAAAGAAGATGTCGGTACCCGGCTCGTATCAAAATTCGACTCCTTGGGTATTCTCCAAGAAAGTCAAACCTCATTGCCGCCTCCGAGCTTGCTTGGTTCCATCATTTTAGTAATGCAAACGTCTAAAGAGTGCAAAGTATATTCAACACTATCAACACGTTTACTAGTTTGTGAGCACGAATTCGGTGAAGTGAAAGTCTCACTGAAGTTGACAGCAAAACAATAATAGAAGTTTCATTAGCGATCATAAGTTTTATCTTAAGAGGGTTTTATCTTTTCTTATCCTTACGTAAAATGTACGATTATGATGTGACTGTTGCACAAATGTGTCGTTAGGTCAATGCGGTGGAAGTCTTGCTGTGTCAAAATAGCCAAGAAACGTATTGATGCTATCATATATTTGCCGCCGCCGTCGCTCACAAACCCCCAATTAGTAAAAGAAACACGACGTCAAAAAATAAATTTACGTCCATTTGACCGTCCTTAATAGTTGACAGTCAGGGAAGTAAGATAGCTTCGGGTTCTTCTGGAGAGTTGGTGAGTGTGTTATCCGCTTTGCGCAGGTTTGATGGGAATTTTGGCAGAGAACCTTCCTTAACCTGTTCGCCTGCGCGCAGCTCTCGATGTTGCTGCAGAACTTTCACCACGAGTTCGTACTTCTGTACCGTAGGCGGTTTTTACACTGTGACTTAGCTGCCCTATAGTTGTCCTAGTCATCGTCTGCAGATGTGTTCATTGCCCTGTTTAGTAGGCGCCTTACCTTACTTCTAAGCTTCTCCAGCTCAGGTCCCCACCAGTCAGCACCGGCGTTGGCCCTTGCCACTGGAGTTGCTAGGGGGCCTGCATGGTGGTAGCTACCCGTAATGGCTTCAGCTAGGTTGCTTACCTGGTGCTCTAAGGCTTCGGTGCCCGATATTATTACCGGCACACCCTGTTGTTTCAGGAGTTAAACCAACCGTTGAGCATATTTCACTCGGTCGGTTCTGAGTGGATTTTGCTTTGGGGTTGCCTCGACTGTGTTTATCAGAATATCGTATCGAACCCATCTGTGATTTGAGCACGATGCATCTGCAGACACGTGCCAGTTTAAGATGGCTCTCGACACTTCTTCAGTTGCAAGTGTTATATCAATGATTGTTTGCTTCGTTTGGTGACGAATGTTGGTTCTGTACCTATATTTACAATGTTAAGGTTACTTGTCACTAGATATTAAACGAGAAGCTTACCTCGGTCGTTGTTATTTTTTATCCCCCAGAAAGTGTGGTGTGCGTTCGAGTCCGTGGCTATGATTAGCTGCAGTAGCATCGTCATGTCATGCGGGGGCGGAGCATCCTCCTCTTGCATATCAACGGAGATGAGAATCATCTCTGAAAGGCTGGAGTTTTGTGCCTTTTGCAGCCTTACGGTATCCAAGTCTCTGGAACAGAAACTTGTTAGAGGTTGCACATGTATGTTTCTAGAAGTGTAGATACAGGCTCGGGGGTTAATTGAGCTCGGATCCGTAAACAACTTACCTCCAAGATTTCGGAGTCCGCATATATTGCCTCTACTGATCCACGGCTCCTGGATCAGGGCCAAGGCTATGTGGTTGACCTCCAACCACTTCCTCAGCTGAGCCGTTCCAGTTTCTCTGTAGTGGAGGTTTGCTTGTAGGATATTACACGGTGAGGAAGGGGACGGCATCATTATATGACAGCAGCACCTCCTCATCTGTCCCCAGCGACAGGTTACCCATTCCCTCAGCACATTCCATCCCGTCCTCCGCCAAATCCAGAATAGAACTGTTATCGTCCTCTCCGGTTTTGTTGGTGATCGGGTCGGCCTGCTGCATCGGGCTTGAGGGCTCGGGAATATCCTCAGCTGCAGTAACCCCAGCAGTATCCGGCTGCTTAGGTGTCGACCGGAGTGCGGGTGGTTCTTCTAGAAACTTTCCTCTGGTCCCCTGAAAGTTCACGTAACCGCAAGCAAAAACCCGCATCGGCGCCCGCGTTGCATCAGAGGGTGAACTACTCTCTGGGATGCTCCGTGTGCTGTCGATCCGCCTCAAGCAGAAACCTTCTACTCACCTCCGCCCATGGGTTCTGGTACTAGAGCGTGCGTCCGACAAGTCGCAAGTCTTCCCAGACCTCCGGCAGAAGAATGCCACGGCGCACCTTGCGAGGTAGGTCGCTCTGTTTCCGTACCATTTTTTTTCTTTGCCGCCGTTGAAAGGGTTAAGCTGCCTAGGCACAGGGTAAGCCATTTTAGGGTCCTCTGGTCCTCGCACCAGTGCTTGAGGACACCATTGTCATGGACCGGCTTTAAAAAACGACCACTCTCTGAGCCGCCTACGTGAAGATGTCAAACAAAGCCCGATGTGCATCACAATCTACTCCTTTTGTCACCGCAGGGCTTTTTCTTCCCGGTGTCCTTAGTCCAAAAGTGGTACGCAGATTATATTTAAGTGCACAAGTGGGCGCGCCACCACAGTTGCACTCTCTCGTTCTCCCTCTTCTGAATCCGATGTCCTCCCTCTTCTACAACCAGACTAGGGCGTTGATGCAATGTATGAGTTGAGTATGAGTAAGTTGCCTTGTTCCCTACTGACGCCCCGGGCATTAAGGACACGGCGAGCGTGCCTTGCTGTCTCGCCATCTCAGCCAAGCCACTATCGCTTATCAGCAGTCGGGTTGCCTTTGCCGCCGAGTCCAGTCTTCAGCCTTTTCCTTCCTGCCTCAAACGCCAGCACTCCCATACCAAAGCCCACCTTTTCCGCCGCTGCTGCCGTTGACCTTTAACCCTAGGCAAGGTGCCTATTGGTCCGCGGGAGATATTTTATTTTCCTCCAGCCCTACAGGAGTCTTGAGGTCGATCTTTGGGAGTTTCTACGCCCTTCTTCTCCCACAGTGGTCCAATGTATAGAAGTGGCAAAAAAGTCGATTTCTAAGTATATGTATTTTTCTACAGTAGTAAAGACATTTGGAATTTGGAATTTGGACGCGTTTCCTAGGGGCGAGGCTCCCCCAAGTATGTAAATACTTTTCCTGGGATTATTCAAACCTCTCTCCACTCCAATCACTTGAATGACTGACATTCTATTATATTGCGGCGTTATCGAGAAGTAAATACGTCATTATTCTTATTCAAACTATTATAAATGTATTCAGGCATAAAGGTACATGGGCTTTAGTAATAAAATAATCAATCATGCACGAATTTACTCGAGTTTTGACACAACACTATTTTTCTTTTGTAAAAAATTAGTATCACTCGACCTGTCGACTTTGATCGATTCCCTTTCGATTTGATAGATAATAGGGAAAATTTTAAGCTACGGAAATGAATACTAAATTACCGATACTTCAAACACTTTACATATAGACACACATAAGCGACCGAAGCGTCCAGTTTCGAGATTGGACAAAAATGCCTTTGTCCGTTAGTCTGTTCCCGCCTACAGGTCGCATTTTTCAACCAATTTTGACGAAAATACAAATTACCCGATTTTTTTTTTTTAGATTATCGTCATTTTTTATTGGGGGAAAAGGGGAAACGTCATTTAAAGACGGATTTCAATCAAACTTGGGCGGCACTCAAAAGGCTTTATTCTTCACAAGATGTTGCAAATAATCGAAAAGGGGAAGTGGAGGGGGAAGCACTTTGGGGTATTTTCGACAACCCTGTAACTTTTTTGTAAAATTCCTAAAGCTCAGTCAATATAAACCAATAGATTCTAAACGACAACCGTTCAAAGTTCCGTCATTTTGTCACTGACTGACTTATCATTTATCATCAAAATTCTGATGTAGGTATTTCTAGCAGACCTACATGCTTGAAGATTTAAACAAGCGAGGTCTACTGTTCTCACAGGACTACTAGTATACATACAATCACATGCACACATGCTTGAAGATTTAAACAAGCGAGGTCTACTGTTCTCACAGGACTACTAGTATACATACAATCACATGCACGAAACACAGTGCTCATTAAAACGTTTCTTGAAAGAGAAAAGAGTGGGACTGTCTCTTACAGCTAATTGACATGTGTCATATCGTGATAAAATACGCGATGGGAAAAAGAAATACTTCCGCGTTTTTGATTTTTGCGTCCAGAGAGGAGAAACTGGTGTCAATCGATAGAGTAAATTATTACCAGCAAAATAGTGTAAAGTGTAGCTATTCTAAGAAGTCGCATGAGACATCTGTCGGTAAAGTAGGCCAATTTTTATTTATTACTGTAGATATTTAAACTTAGCTAGTATTTTTTTGCCTTTTCCCTACAGTACATTGGACCACTGTGGGGACTGTGTGTGGACCATTCGTTCATATTCGAATTATAGCCTTTATATAAACGATTGGCCAAAATTGAATGTAATGATTAGTATCATTACATTCATTTTTGGCCAATCGTTTATATAAAGGCTATAATATTAATATATATAAACCCGATATGACATAATCAAAATTAATTGTATTTATTAATCATGATCCATAGTCCAATGCCACACATTTTAAACATTTGCAATGTACGCAACATGGAAATATCAAAAGTAAAATAAAGGATTGACCGGTTATGCGAACCGGACGGAGCGTCTCCGTTTTGGGTATGGCAAAATGCTTTCTTATGTCCGGATGTGTGTCCGGGTGTTATTATCTACAGGCCGCATTTCACAGCTGATTCTCGTGAATTTTTGTAAGCAGGTTCGATAGTTATACTTAGAGATTTTAGTCAATTTAGTTACTGGATTTTTTTGTTTAATGGTGGATGTCGGGGTTTTAATTTTTTTTTAATCGCTGCAGTCAAAACAGCGTGACGGATTTTAACAAATGTTGTCATTGTATTTGAAGAGACCGTGAGAGTAAAACAGGCTATTAGACAAGAGAAAGAGTGAAAACAAAGGTGAAAACAATTTATAAACATACACTTACAACGCCAGATCATTACTAAGTTCTGAAATTAGAGTTCAAAGAATGTATTAAGAAAAATTTGTCAAAAGTCAAGGGTTAAACCTCTTGAACCACAGGCGTTAGATATCTCTACTTTTCCATTATAGGTTTTAAATTTTCTTGCCATGGCATAAGGTCAAAATCGCGACCCGTCCCAACTACCCTCGGCTTTTGAGAGGTTAAGACGGCAAGTGTAGTTTACAAAGTTATTGGTGCGGCTACTTTCATACTCCGTGTACGTAACCAGGTGGATTCATAAGTTTGTATATTTTTTTAAAGAAAGTGTCACTAGAGAGGTCTACAGCTCAAAGAGCCACTTGTTTATAAATTGTCGGCGTGGTGCTACTAAGAAAGACAACCAATGACGATAGTAGGCATACCGCGATCTAACCATGTGAAAGTGGTCTAAATCCAATTTCCGCTTTCGTCAAAAAAATCTGCCCCATTGTTTACCTAACGAAAAAGAAATCCGACAAAAGAATTATCTGAGTCCTATTGTGTGATGGCCTCGATATTATGTACTTTAGTAACATTTTGCAGTTGATCATAAATGCTTGAGGACAATGAATTAACGATACTAGCGCACCTTGGGGCTGCTGCGCAAACTTTCGAAATGTCTGTTATATGCATTCGAATAAGATGCGATACTCGTCTCTTTGAAAATTCGAGGGCCGCACGAAAGATGGCAGTAACGGTTACCTACATTTTGTTAGTATTTCCATAGACAAATAAGTAATAAAACTGTCAGAGCACTTGTAATTTAGTTACTAGTAGATCTACTAGATGTCACTAGAGGTATGTTTACGTCCATAATTGAGAATTTTCATGTATATCAGAAATTGCTTCTCGGCCTAACATGCCATCTCTTGTAATAGTACCTATCGGAACCGCGAGATGGCGTTTACAAAACACATTATTCAGAATTTGCGTTCCGTTTTTAAAGTTAGGTAGTTAACTAATTTTGTCTTCGTGATGTTTTTTTGATTTCAGAAAAGACAAAATGGTTTCACCTATCAGATTCTTTTACCCCACTTTACATTTGAAAAATAAAAACTTGTCTGTAAAGTCCGTTTACGGACGATAATTTTACGAAATAACGTCATAAGAAACGCCTAGGCCGATCGGGCCTCTCTATCGCTTGTATCTCGCTTTCGCTTGCACGCTCGGCTCAGGTGGAACTTGACAATGATTCATAGTTTTTCGTGCGTACAGCCGGCGTTCTACGATTTATAAGACGTCATCACGTCATAAATATTTCGGTGCCTACTTACATATTGCTTTTTATGCCAAATGGAACGTAATGAAAATTTCTACCTACCCGCATCTTCGTCGTGTCATCTGTGAGCATAAGCCCAGCAAAAAGTTGATTCCTAAACGATTTCTTGTGTGTGGAATAATTAGTCCAACATGCCTTGAAAATGTCCGTGAAATTTCAGAATTAGTCCTATTACATTTAAGTTATTAACAGTTTTTGCTGGGCGTACGTATGCCCAGCAAAGAAAAAAACTAAACGACTGATTGTAGGTTAGTGAAACTTAGTTGACAGGAAATTAGTTCAATTGGTCCAAGAACACTGAAATTGGTCGCTCTTGTGGTTATGGAGAAATCCAAAATTTTCCTGGGCCTACGTTTTTGGGTTTTCGAGTTCTCGTAAACTGCCGAGGTCGAAAATTGTCATGATTGTTTATGGTAATTGGTCCAAATTAGTCCCGAAAAACAATTGCGAAAATCCGTATAGTTTACCCGTAATCAACGTCCAATGCAAATCAAAAAAATCTGCCTACGTCCGAAAGCATATATATATATATATATATATATTAAATATAATGACAACAATTTAATCTTCATACTAATCTTGATCTATGTGTTGAGTTTCGTAATGATAACAGCGATATTTAACTAGTTACAGCACTAAAATGAGTTACTTACCTACTGATACTATGCATACCGATTATACGAATAAGGAGTTCATAGATCTATTGAAATTCATCAGAATATTAGTCCAACTATTCCATAACATAACCTGAAAATTTGAAAAATTCAGGGTATACAATCTAATTTCTAAGCAACTACGATTTCCGAAGCTTACCGACCGACTCAAAAAGGTATTAAAAAGCGGCCGCACGGTACAGTACAATGACTTTCAACTTTAGCCACATAGCACATAATCATAAACATCTACATACAGGCACATACATTGCTTCTGTCCCACACTAGGATACCCTGTGTCGTGGGAAACAGAATCAGCGACGTCACACACATATAAACATCCAAGACCTGTTTTTTATATCCCCAGCCGGGGATCGAACCCGGGACCCCTTTCATGGTAGGCAGGGCCACAACTACTGCGCCACAAAGGTCGTCACAGACCCTGGGATAGTACACTTGCGTGCATTGCACAATGGATCAGCTACATTTTTGATAATTCAGGTACATAATTTTGACTAGCTTTCAGCGGCAAAAGAAAAATGATGATGTGTTTCTTTAATTTTATTCATAAAACTGCGTAATAGCGTTTTGATTGTAGTACTGACAATTGTAATATTTTGTGAATAGATGTAGGCGGGATTTTTCGTGTTGTTTGTAATCTTACCCGGGACAAACCAGTGGCTCTGAAAACTATAGATCTCGCAAATGACACTCTATTTTAATAACATATACGAACTTATGAATGCACCTGGTTACGTACATGGATTATGAAAGCACAAATAATTTTGTTTACTACATTTTGCGGTGTTAAACCCAACCGATTGATTTTTCACTAAAACTATAGCCTTTTACTCACACGGTCTCTACAAATCCAACGACAGCTCGTTTAACCCTCTCACACACACTCACTCATACTCATACTACACATATAGAGGCTCACCCACTCACCCACACACCCATTTTTTTCATATTTTTATAACTTTGTCTTTAGTCAGTATTAGTCAGTAATTTTGTATAAAAAAGTGTCCGTGTAACTTAAATTAGCTTTATATATATTTTATAGGAAGAGCACTGTAGTCTGAAATACAGGTTTACACCTAGCTCAGGCTCAGATGACTCAATTATCATGTGTCACATTTTAGCTAAGGGCCTCAAATATTGTAAACGTTTTCTGTTTCTTTTCTTTGAATAAATAACAAATAAATAAATATTTGATTTGAAAAAAAAAAAAAAAAACCGTCAAGCTGTTTGGACTGTAGCGGTTTTTTGAAAGAGGTTCGTACATTTTTGTATGGTGCCTGGAATACCTTATGTTGCATGTATCTACAATTACGATTTTTCGTATACACCTATAATACGGATGCCAATCGATCGCGAAAATAATTACAAGCAACAAACAATCTATAATTAAATGTCGTAAATAATAGGGATTTTCAGTTATTTCTGTTTAAATACCTATATAAGTAAAACAATACATTTTTCTCTACATAATATGTTTTTATTTCAACAGTTAAATTAAAGTCTTGATTTAAATCCTTCCTTTCCTTTAATTGACCGAACCTACCTTCTCGTATTATCCGTGTACATAATACGAGTGATATAAATACCCTTTTCTCTCTCTTTGCAATAGGGTAGAAGTATAAATGAATGTATAGAATAGATTATTTCCAAAAACATTGCCTACTTACCACTATGCTGATCTGCCAATGAGACTAAATGTATTTTGTTTTCATTTACAGTTAAAAAAAGAACCTTCAACTTTGAATCATAAACGTTAATTTGTAAACGTATGTGATAAATTGATCAACCAATTACAACTTTCAGGTACATAATCTATGATATCTAAACAGGGTGTTGATTTGATAAGTTACGCCCGACTCAAGGGTGGTTATTCACACGATATTGAAGCAAAATATATACATAAAAAGCTGTGAAAAATACCTAAAAATGATTAAATTGTAGCCTTTTATGGCTTGCTACGGCGGCGTTCGTGTAGGGCGGGGTTGGGGCTTGAGTTTGCGCGTTCAATTTAATTAGCATTTACTTTTACTTTTTATATATGAAGCCAATTAATGTACCCAACGAGAAACACTGGCCTTTACCGGGCCATGAGTAAGATTAAGCCATACTCCACCACGCTGGCTCAGTGCGTGTTGGTGGAGGAGTTTGACAACCACGTATCGATTGTAGCCGGGACATACAGCTTAACTTGTCATCCGAAACACTGAAAGTCCGATAATGTACTTAAGATAAATTAATTATCTCATTGGTATATGGTCAGGATTCGAACCTGCATCTGTGTGAGAAGCAAGCGTGAAACCCATTTTTTTTAGTTACAAGCGGTACGTAAACTATCACCCTTGAGTTAGGTTTAAATAATCAGTTTGGACCACCGAAGTTAGGCCACCCTGAACGGTATATAAAGTATAAATGATATAAATCTGGACCTTGGGTTCCAGACTAGGGAATAGTCTAATGTGCGTATGATCTATTCAAATGGTACTTTAAACGTTTACATGCAAAAAGCTCCAAACCCACAAATACCTACAAACGAACCAAAAGGGTTCCATTTCGATCCAAAACATCGATTCAAACTAAGAGATCAAGCATCCCTTTGTCCCCAATTTGGGGTCGTGTGGACATAGTAAAAATATATATTTTATTTTTTAGAGGCAACATTTTCGCATTTTCTGAGGAATACCCACCCTTATTAGAATGGGAATACCCAAGAGTATTTTATTCGGAAATCTTAGTTGCTTAGAATTTTACATACTTACTCCCTTATTTATAAATTGTTGATTATTACCACTCGTCCACACCCCATCGTCCCTAGTGTTGACGATCAGGAAAAAAAAACCCGTTCGTTCACAGTGTCGACGATGGAAACTTTTTATTTCCCAATTGTTCCGCTGTATGCAGTTCATTGCCGCTTGTCGTTAACAGTGACGACTGTCGGGACAACATTGTTTTACGAACGAAGTTTTTATTTTCCGATCAAGTTCAAGTTCAAAGATTTTTATTCATAATAGCACAAAAATTTAGACTTAATGAACGTCATAACATAATCAAGAAAGCGTAATATAACATTAAGTAGGAGCCTAATTATTACTAGAACATAATATATGTATAGGGTGCAATGAACTGGTTTAATGCCAGATGTCGGTGTCTTGTAAAAAGTCATTAATTTTTTAGTAGGCCTTAGTGCACAAAGTGTGCTTTACACATTTTTTTAATCGAGCTTCAGTCAAGTTTTGTATTTCTTGCGGAATTTTATTGTAGAAGCGTATACATTGTCCCATAAAAGAACAGCTTACTTTTGTGAGTCTGAACATTGGAAAAGAAAGTGTATGTTTATTTCTAGTTAGCACATTGTGGCGGCTATCAATGGTTTTAAAGCTACTGATAATTTTCCTCACATACATTATGATTTCATAGATATATTGACTTGCAACTGTTAGGATGTTGGTTTCTTTGAAGAAATCTCTCAGAGATTCTCTATTACATAGCTTATAAATAAATGGGATCGCTCTCATCTGCAAAAAGAAGATGGCCTTAATGTCAGCAGCCCGTCCCCATAGTAGTATGCCGTAAGACATAATGCTATGGAAATAACTAAAATGTACAAGCCTAGCAGTTGCAACGTCAGTCAATTCCCTGATTCTTTTAACCGCATATGCTGCGGAGCTAAGTCTATGTGCTAATTTTACAATATGGGGACCCCACTGTAGTTTGGCATCAA
This sequence comes from Argyresthia goedartella, assembly GCA_949825045.1. NCBI lineage: Eukaryota > Metazoa > Arthropoda > Insecta > Lepidoptera > Argyresthiidae > Argyresthia > Argyresthia goedartella. Next base: position 12,922,359 of record OX463806.1, read on the forward strand.
TAGTGACGCCGAGGAATACAGTTACATCTACTTGTTTTAGTTTGTCTTTCCCCGATACAATGTTACTCTCAACTTGCCTTACATTAGGTAAAGTGAATTTTATGCACTGTGTCTTTTTTGATCGTTAATAGTGATTGTTGTAGTCAGCCAAAAGAAAATATTGGTATGCAGGTGGAGTTGCACATCTTCTGAACTTCTGTTTTTTATTTTTGCCGATTTAGCTGCAGAATTTCGATATCTGTATAATCCACTCTTCACACTACTAAACTTTGGTGCTTAGTAGTTTTGAGATTCATTCTTTAAGACCTTTAATCTCGGAGTTATATGATCTCGGTATACTGGGAAACGTTGGCGCAATTATTCTTTGTTTCAGTTTGTGTATAGACTCGTCAATTTGGTTCTTTTCATAATCTGGCGTACATTTATGAGGCGTTTCTTCAATCATTTGATCATTCTGAAGAGAAATAAGTATAATTAAAATCCAATGTGAGATATGACAAAATCATCACTAATTCATTGTGAATTCTTAATATGCGATGGGGGGTAACGTAGGCAGGAGAAATTGCTACACAAGATCATGTTTCACATCAACAATACTGCACCAATAATTATAAAATTCATATACCTCGGTATGAGTAAAGGGTGTTGCGAGCGAGATGTGAAGCAAGCGTGATATCCACTAGACCGAAGAGCTCTTCTTAAATAAAAGCTTTTAATAATGAAATTCAATAAAATTAACTTACTTTTATTCTTAGAATTCCACCACACTTAATTTTACGTTGCTCCAAGCCACTTATGTGCTCTTCTTGTATGGTATTGGCAAACTCCATGAAGTAGAACCGTACCATGCTTTCGTTTTATATTGACAAGGTCTGGTTCGCCACTTGAACTCCCTGCTCTATTTTGTTCCGACATGAACGAATAATATGCAATGAGCGAGGCTAACTCTAATCTGCTGCATTTTTTTTTTCAAATAACTACTTACATAAATCACCTCAACTATGCACCCTGTCCTACAGGGCTCTGATTGGCTATTTCAATGTCTTTGCATGTACATCATTAGCATAGGCAGGGGTGGTGTGGATATCTATTGTTTAGTTGCTCTATTGTTTGTGTTACATCTAGCATCGCTCTACGTGGATTAGAGTTCGTAACAACATTTCCTAAATTGGTATATGTTACGATAACATTTTTTCCCGGTCGTTATCACTGTTAATAATAACAGGCAATCTCAGAAATCTTTGACAAAGCTATTTGTAACAAATTATACGCCTTCTGTGAAAAATATAAACTCTTTGATAACTCCCAAAATGGTTTCTGGAAGAACAGATCGACTACTTTATTTGTTTATAAATATATACAAGAGGCTCTTAAATTATGTATATTTCTTGACATGACGAAGGCATATGCCATCTTATGATAAACTTCAATTTCAGATATTATTAGATAAACTCTACGGCATGGGAATTCGTGGCGTAGCACACAAATGCTTTACATAATATATAAAAAACCGATCAAGTGCGAGTCTAAATCGCGCACGAAGGGTTCCGGAATTTACATTTTCGTATGCACTTCGGGAAGTCAAAATATCATTTATAAATCATTTATTAAAAACCGCACTAGTCACTTATTATTCATATCATGGTTAATCTATGGCGTTATCCTTTGGGGAAATAGCACGGATGTACTTTTCACCCTTAAAAAAAGACTCGTAAGGATATTGGTCAACAAAATCGAGTGATAGTTGTAAGCTTTACTTTAAAAAACACGAAATCGTTCCCTTACCATGTATTTTTATATACTCGAAATAAGTAAATTTATTCGATAATACCTTGAATTTTACACCAGACGCGACAATATACCATCCAACTGATCGCCTACACAAAAAAACAATTTAATATTCATCCTTTTCCCATTTCAAACATTTATATTTCATCCAATTCCCATTTCATCCAATTCTTGAAAATCACGCATTTTCCCATTTGGGAAGGGTGGCATAGGCATATTTGATATTGGACGACCTCTGTGGCGCAGTGGTTGTGGCTCTGTCTACCATTCGAGAGGTCCCGGGTTCTATCCCCGGCTGGGGTAAAGAAAAAATAAAACAGGTCTTGGATGTTTATATGTGTGTGACGTCGCTGTTTCTGGTACCCACGACACAGGGTATCCTAGTGTGGGGCCAGAAGCAATCACATACATTGCTTACCTGTATGTAAATGTTTATGTTTAAATTCATAACTTAACATAACACCTTCATGATTTTTTTTGACAGATGTCAGTATTATTGACAGATATAACTATTTTCGACATCTGTCACTATTATTGACAGCTGTACCTATGTCTATGACAGGTTTCACTATTTTTGATATATGTCCCTTTTTTGACAGGTTTTCGATATTTTCGACAGCTGACACTTTTTCGATAGGTGTCAAGATTTAATAAGCTTTTATAAGGTCAACCTGTAACTAAATTTGTAACTAAATAAAAGTGACACCTATCAAAAAGCTAGAAGTTGTTTTATTATGAGAAGTTGTGCTTTTGGTATACCATCCGAGTAAAGACATGTTATTGTGCCTGATTTGGCTTTGATGTGCCTCTTCCACCCCATCCGAGAATATGAGAAATCAAAACGTTTCGAGCTAGAGTGCGTCGCTAAAACGTCATTAAAATCTTCATATCAGACGAATTTTTGCTATTAATGGCGTGGAGTAAAAATTGCTTGTGGCTGAACGACGCGTGGAATTTTTTGGTACAGTTCGGGCAAAGTAAACATTTTACTACACTAATTCTAATATAAACTTATTCTAATATACCTAGGTAGGATGTTGGTACTTATTGTACTTCTGCCGTATCACGATTCTGTCTAATCCAGCTTCTGCCTTAACCAGTTTCTGCCTATCAGATAATCTGACAAACAGTGCGGGAGCGATTTTATAATATTTTTAAATGCTAGCGGCTAGTGAAGAGATTTAGAATATGCTGGGGCAGTCGTTAAGCCATGTCTAAAGTATTGGCCTTTTAGCCAAACTTTAACAAAACACACCAAAGGAATGTGTATTAAATTATCCTTATTGAATAACTTATAATGACACAACTTACATAACTTAACTCTTACCGACATAACATAACTTAACTGAACTCATAACGACAATACTTAACAAAACTTGGCGTATGTGCCGCCTTAAGGGTTTTTCAGGTATATTATTATTGGCAATGCTGCCATTGGCTCTATTATATTTCTTTGAATGAGATTGAAAAATGGCTTCCGGAATATTCTTGCATTGATTTGGCGATGCCATCCTTCCAGACATAAGTCGTCCTATGCATTTCGATGGCAACACTAATGACATCCATGGTTAGAGTGTTAATTCATTGTTATAAAATTAATTCATGAAATCATGTTCATCTTCTAAGCTTCCGGTAATCAATTGTCATATATCTTCGAAAAGATTAGCGGCAATGAAACACGTCAGCCTTCTACCAGATTTACATTGAGCTACATTAAATAATCTTGCTTTTCGCCAGATGGCGTCATTGGGGTTGTGGTAGCAGCCCAAAATCTAAGCGTCAGAGAGTACAGTTCTCAATAAATTTATGACAGCTAACTCATGATCAGCTTCTAAAGAACCATGTCCATATTTAGACGCTCTTTTAAAAGAGAGCAAAATCGAAAGTACGTGGCCTGTGACTTATTAGGCATTAGTGCTTATATCACTGGTTGCGTATCGCCTTTTTGTTTGATGTGTAACATATACATTTGTGCAAATGGTGGTGGAACTAACCATTTTGAAATCGCCATCTGCGAAATAGGCACATGTCTGGCTTTTTACTTGCTTTCTAGAAAATGTGGCGAAAATCAAGATTTCTCCAAATCTCCATCATCTGTAGAAACGTTTAATTCCCTTCAAAGTATTAAAATAGTAAAGTTCCGTTATTTGATTTCGTAAATTAAGTTCAAGTCATGTCCATACTTTTGAAACGGTGCGCCCCAAGGTATTCCGACCACTGATAATAATATGTAAGTCTGATATTAAATAAACGGTTAAGTGCGAATTGGACTCGCGTACCAAGGGCTCCGTACAGTTACACTTGTAGATATGTGTATGTCTACAAGTGTAACTGTACACCGTACAACATTTTTTTACAGTTTTAGTTTCTTCATTGGTGCTATAAGACCTTGCTTCATGCCAAATTTCATGATTCTAGGTCATCGGGAAGTACTCTATAGGTTATGATTCCCTTGCGAGTATCAAGCAAATTCAGCAAATAGTGACACCTGTCAAAATAGTGACAGATGTCAATAATAGTGATGGCTGTCAATAATAGTGCCAGATATTAAAAAAATACATATCTGTCAAAAATACTGATATCTGACAATAATGGTGACAGTTTTCAAAAATAGTGACAGCTATTTTTTTTTATTAAAGTGATAATATATTACCTATATGAATTTAAGCCTCTGGCGCCCCATCTGAGAAAAGGCGTGATATTAAAGTATTGGATAAAAGAGGAATTGGATGAATTGGGAATTGGATGAAATTGGAATTGGATTAATTGGAAATTGGATGATATGGGAAATGGATGAATTGGGTATTGTATGAAAAAATATATGGATGAAACGAATCAGCCAAAAAGGCTCGTCGATATGACTGTGGGTTTTATACCCCAAAAATAATAATGAGGAAAAAACGAATGGGATTTTTTAATCCCATTCTTATCTTTCATCATTCAAAAATAATGTTTCGATGTGTAAAATGCCACAGTTCGTTCGTTCAGAATTTAATATTTCACATTACAACGTGTTTACTTACCTTCAACTATCGATTTACAACTCGAGTGTCATTGTCTTGTTGTCAGGGCTGACAACATTGAACGACCCCTACAATTTAATGTAAAGTCGAACAATCTGTTTAAGCTTATACATGGCCTTATCTTATGCACACGAAGCCGGCCGAAATCCTTTAACGCTATCAATCTAATATCCATATAGGAATGTGTAGATGATGACCTAACCACTGCAAATGCCACTACCATGTGGAAAGAACCTGGTATTATTATCTTTATATTAGTATTATATTACATTTTATTGATAAATTAATAATTTTATTGTTATACTTTATTACCATAATTCATCCAATTTTTTACGCTTTAGCGATTATTCCGTGTTAAAATGTGATTGATGTGTTGTCCTACAATTAAGGCACATAAGTGCCTAAATACCACATGACTATTAAAATGTAACTCACTATGCTTACCATGTACTCTGTTGGTGTCCCGTATTAAATAATTAAATAAATTATGTTATCTATCATTCATGACATGATTCATGATCACAAAATTATGGTACCACAATATAATCAATATATTCTTGAAATTGCCATTTGAGCAATTTAAAAACCATGTTAAAGCGACTTTGTCGAAAAAGAGATGTAACATTGTTCAAGATTACTTAAATGATGGGACTGTATGGGGTTAATCTGGCTCAACACAGACCTTGCTGTTAATAATTTTGTAATTACTTATTCCTGCTTATTAATAATAATAAACATTTTATTATAAAAACTAAAATACCTCTAAATTATGAACTAAATTTTAATACCACCTACGTCAAATTAAAAACTAAGTATCGAATAACTTAACTGCTTAAAATTCAATATGTGGGAGTTTCTACGCCCTTCTTCTCCCACAGTGGTCCAATGTACCAATGTACCAAAAAATGACGATTGCTAAGTATATGTAAAAAAAAAGCTGTTTCTGAATAAACTTTTTTGAATCACGCATGCCTGAAAAACTTAAGCTTACCATATACGAGTAGGAATATCAGAAGAACTACTTATTGTATAACTAGCGGTCGATTTTCCCGTGCTAAGAAAATATTTATTTGCCTGTTTATCTAGGGAATTTTACAGATTTTTTAGGTGTGAAACGTCAAATAAAGCTATTTGACTTGTTTATCTGGGGATGGAACAATCGCCCCTAAAATCAACTAAATATTGAGAGTGTTGCGATGTTTATTTTTTTAATAACAATTTACATATATACAGTTGGGTACATAGTTTACAAGATATGACACAAAAACAATAGTCGCCTCACTTTTGACGAAGTCAGTCGCTTTCGTTTCTCTGTTAGTATTTGACCGGCCTTCAAAAATTTTCTTTCGCAAGGAACGGATTTTGCCGACCGGCACAGTCTTTTTTTTGTGTAATTGTACAACATTGGGTAAGCGGTTTGCCTGTCTTCCCACCAAGATCTTTAGTCCTTGGTAGGTAGGCTTCTCCAATATAGCGATCTGATTCCCGGAAGGCGGCTGCAGTTCGATTTTTCGGAATGATTTGTGAAACTTCAGTGTCAAAATCCTGCCAGATCGCATCTTGCGCGGAAGCGAGTTGTGGGGTAGAGTGGAATATTGACTCAGAGTTATTTGAGTCCTCATCTCTGATGCTTCTTAGCTTGTTTTTTAACCTCTGATATGCCGTGTCGTAATAAGTGTGTGTATTCGAATTTTTCATGAATCGAGGATCCAGGATTGTGGCCTCTGACGCCAATTTTTCTGATTCAATCGATCCAAATCTATTATCGATTGCGGTATTCAGTGCGTCTAACAATAATACTATTTGTATTGGCACCTCTGGGGGCAATTGGCTTTCCTGTTTCAATGTCCAGTCTTTCAATATGCAGAGATAGAGAGTGAATTTTGATAAAGTTACATATTTATACACACACACCACACACTTCATAATCATAATTCTTTATTGAACACAGTTATTTAAAAAAGATACATTAAGAGAAAATATATGTACAAAGGCGAGCTTATCTCTAAAAAGAGACACTTCCATCGTCACCGTCACGTCATAAGACTTTTAATATTGAACCTGCCAATTCAATTACAATAAAGTCGTGTGAAGTCAGGGATAAATCATTTCTTAGCAACGCCAGGGTAGCAATTAAACTTTCCTTGGTCTCGACGACGCGACATAACATGTCGTACGTACTGTTTCACCGCGTCGGACAGTCTTGTTTTAGTTTTAATATAGAGGAGCCCATATTTTTCTGCATTTCTTGAAGCTTTGTCTTGCCCCGTGGCTCTGTTTAAAGTATTGAACAATTGTTTTAACTTTTTACACCGTTTCGTTGATGGTGTTAGGTGCTATTGATTCTCGAGATCCGATGGCGTCTTGCAGTAACAGATTGATCTTGTGCGCAAAACAACCTATATAGTTCCATCCTCCTTTTCTAAATGCTGCTATAATATTGGCAGCGTTGTCACTCACTACAGCTCTGACTTTATTGTCGATCTTCCATTTTATGAAAATCTCTTTTAGGAAATGTGCCAGATTTTTCTCCGTGTGAGTCTCTAAATACTCTACACAATCCAGTAAGTAACTTTTAAGTTTTGTTTTCTGATCAATGAAATGTACCGTGACAGCCACAAATGATTCGTTGTTATTAGATGTCCATCCAATAGTGGCGACACAGACATTATCAACTTGTTCTAATTCTGCGATTATCCCCGCTCGCAATTCTTCGTAGTCTTTTTCCTACATGGTGTTCGACAACGTTTTCCGAGTTGGAAGTTTGTACGTGGGGTTAAGCATTTCACAGAATTTCAAAGTGCTAAATGCTTGGTGGCTTTTAGAAATCCATTTGATCACTGGCCATCAATTTCATTTGATCTTCGCAAAGACAAAGCTTTTTTTGAGGTTAAATAATTGGTTATGGGCTGGGTAGCTTGTTGGACAGGCTGGGCTCTGAGTTGAAGAGGTTGAGGCGGTGGAGCCGCAGAAGTTGAACCAATAGCCACCGGTCCTGAGGCCTCTCTATTTTCACCGTCAATGTTTTGCCCGGACGATGTGGAAGGGGATCGGGTTAGTTACCTTTCCACTATTATTGGTATTGTTGGATGAACTCTGTGCATGTGCCTCGTCAGGTTGCTCGTTGACCCGAGGGATATGACCAGGAGATACGAAGAATATAAGCATTTTGCCTTCTTTTCATCTGTTTGATCGAAGTGCTCCCAAACGGGGCTTCGTTTTTTTCTAAGATTAATTATTATACTCACTATCACTATTTACACTAAATGTCTACCACTTCACACTCTTTATTCGAATGTACACAAAAAGTCTTATCAAATATCTACATTATGTACCTACTCGACTTCAACTAATAAGTATGCACAAAATGCAAGGGGACAAAAATAATCACGACACGTAATAATGACAGACAGTTGTCTCAGACCAGCATTACAAGTTTTTAAAGCCATGCATGCCGGCTTCCGCCATTTGGAGGTAATCGGATGGAACTATTCGACTGCCTACTCGGAAGCGGAAAGAGCCCCTATTAGGTATTTTGGTATCCATCTCTATTCTAAACAGAACAGAGCTCATTATCGCATCGCATTAAGCGACGACACGACACAACGCTCTCGCCTAACATTACACCAACCAAACTACCGAATGAAAGCCGAACGACATAGCAGTTATAATTCATTGATACGCTCACTCTTTCATATTCATATTTTTCATCTCACTCACGAATTCACGATCGCGTCCTCCGAATGAGATCTCATGGTCTCATTAGCGGTTCATTAAGCGTGGGGAGTAGTTATGATTTTGCTGGTCTCAAAATGTGAATGAAACCTCGTGACGTTTCGGCGCATTTGAACCACAGAGTCAGGAGTTACCCACGGATAAGGGTTTTGCAGTGGAATAAGAATTTTATATTTTTAACAACTGTATTAGGACAAAAAGACAGGTGTTATTTTGAATTCTTTGTTTGATTAATTAACTGTTTATTTTATTAATTATGTGTTCATTCGTGAATAAAAAGTAAAAAGTAATAATAATAAAATTATCAGTGACAAAAGCTACCCTGAACCCTATTTTATCGCAGTATCCTATATACCTTGAATCTTGACCATTTCATTTTGAGATGGATTCGCAAATTTCTGTACGGGAAGAAATATTTAAATGGTTGATATCGCAAAATGTGGTGAATTTTTGTCTAGTGTCCCTCATTCTCTTCATTCACATTACTTAAATTGCGTTAATAACAATAGATGAGCTTTACAAGACAGTAAAATCCTTAAAAAATAAGAGATCAAGTGGATATGATGGTATACCGTCGAGGGTTCTGAAGTATATAGTTAAAAGTATTGCCGAACCCCTACTTTCATTATTAAATAGGTCCCTTGTTGAAGGAATCTTTCCCCAGAGGCTGAAAAAGGTCCACATAAAACCCATTCATAAGAAAGACACTAGACTTGATGTCGATAATTATCGACCCATATATCTGCTTCCGGTTCTGTCGAAAGTGTTCGAAAGGGTTATGGCTAATAGGCTACACACCTTCCTAACTCAAAAAAAAATCCTGGCTAAGGAACAATTTGGATTACGACGAGGCCTCTCTACAGTAGACGCTATATTCAATATGACAGACTTTGTAGCAGAGGCCCTGAACGGTAGAGAGAATGTAATGACAGTTCTACTCGATCTGTCTTAGGCCTTTGATCACGTCAACCATACATCCCTATTAGATATTATGTATCGATATGGTATTCGGGGAATAGTGGGAGAGTGGTTCAACTCATATTTGAAAGGAAGACAACAAAGTGTGCTGCTACCAATACTGAACCAATCAAAAACTATAATTAATGCAGAATCGGAAACTATCAGTATTAAGAAGGGCGTTCCATAAGGTAGCATACTGGGGCCCATACTTTTTCTTCTCTATGTTAACCATCTCCCAAACTTGATAGAAGATAAAATAATAATGTTCGCAGATGATGTATCTGTCTTTTTTAAATTTCAACGAGATGCAGAGAGTAACATGGCAAACCGGATATCTCAATTTATAAATACTGTTATAGGCTGGTTGAAACAACTCGACCTTAGTACAAATGTCAGCAAAACCAACATCATACATTTCAGGAACTATAACACTCAGGAGTTGGCTCTACAGGTCGCTTTCAATGGGCATAATTGCTCTTTTGCATTGCATGCCAAATTTCTGGGCATCTGTAGTGATGAGAATATGAGCTGGAAAATACATATTGAGTGTGTAGGAAAAAAGCTGAGTAGTTTTTGTTACGCATTGAGAGGTTTAGCAAGAATTTATACCTTAAGAGCTACCTTGCAAGCATACTACGCATACGTCCAGTCTAGGTTGCTCTACGGTTTGGCTATATGGGGTAATAACGTAGACATAAAAAAACTTTTCGTTCTGCGAAAGAGATGTGTGAGAATTATTGACGGACTCAAGTCAAACGATATCTCATGCAGAGATTCCCTCGTGAAGCTAAAAATCCGCACAGTCACAGCTCTGTACGTAATAGAGCTCTGCAAACTGGTAAGGCGATACCCAATGAAGTTTCCAATGAGACCCCTTGGAGTCAGTGATCGGCTCAACAAGCGACATAAGGGCGATCTGGAGGTGCCAGCCTGTAGGACTGTCGCATACTCACGATGCGCAAAGATGGTTGCCATAAGGGTATATAATAAGCTCCCCGACGAAATAAAAAACATTGCCCGACACACCTTTTTTTAATAAACTAAGACAGCATCTAATAATAGCCTGTCCCTAAGATTTAAATGAATTTTATAATTATAAATTGTAATACTGTATGACTTTAGACTTGTTAATTAGGTTAATTAGTTTTAAGAATAACTTTATTGCAATTATTCTGATTAATACTTTAATACCATAGTTTATCCCTTATTGTGTGACATTTGTATTTTTTCATGACTTATATGTTTTCTCTAATTACTATGCCCCAAGGGTAAAATGCCATTGATTCCTGAGACATACTTCTAAGACCTTGTAACATGACATTTATTGTAATAAATACCTACTGAATAAAAAATATACTGAACACAATAAAAAAAAAGTTTAAGTGGATATTTTGTCGTATTTGTATAAAAGAATAAAGTGAGGGCATTGCGATAGTCTTATTTTACAAACAGTCGTCACGAGCAGTCACTCTGACAGTAGACACAGTCGTTGAGGTGTTAAGATAATACCTACCTACCTAATCAGCGTCAAAACAGCAGATTTATCTGTTAAAAGTGTAATCAAACTTTTGAGCGATTACGGGCTCAAGGTCATATTGCAACTACTAAGGCTTAGGGATAGTACGGTTAACTCTAAATTACATTAACCAGTACTTTCATTATGTGTGCGATAAATAATATAATCAGTAGGAGATGCCTCAAATCTAGGCTATCAACTTGAATTAATTAAATACAGTCACTCAGTTAATAAATAGAAATAAACATGATACGCGTTAGTACTTAATACATTTATATTTTCTAGACAGGATGACTGTCTTTGTTCAGGGAGCTGAGGGGTGAGTGGATCTTTATTTTTTGATCCGGCAGATAATGAGTAAGTACCTATTTGCTTGATAAGATTACATAATTTATCATATATTTTTTTATAAACTTTACCATTCGTTCACAAAGTTCAAACTAGAATTAGCTAGATTACGACAATCGAAAGATGAAGGAAATATTGTTGAGTGTAGGTGCTTAACTTAGAGCATTCTCAACAGTATTTTAATCTAGAATCATCCTACCATGGGTTCTTAATGAGTACGTTTAAGATATGAATATGGAAATTTCACACATTAACCTGTCACGTGGCTGTAGAATTTTCGTCGGATAAGATGAGAAATTATGCAAATTCAGTATTGAGTAAGTAGATATCTATTTGGGATTTTAGAGGAAACATTATACTTACCAATTTCATAACATCACACGAGATAGTGTCGCGCATATTCACATACGAGATGCCAGGGGATCAGTTGATTAGTTGATTAATCAATACGAAGGTATTTCATAATGTTAATTATCATTTCTCTCCTTTGAGTAATAATGTATAAATACTAGAGAAGGCGCGTAAACTGACTTTCTTGCAGCTATAAGTAAAGGGAGAGGAAAGTTAGATAGACGTTTAGGTTTATTGAAAAAGTGACCCATTGCTTCTTAATTTTGTTTCCGTAGGTATGTACAAAAGTTTTACGCTCAGTGTAGGTAGTTTGGCTTGTGGGTCGAATTTCAAGGAAATAAATTATGGTTGTGTTATTAATATCGTTGTGTAATGCAATGAAGGCAGGTAGAAAAAGGTATTTAGGTCGCGTTAGTTTACCTACATAGGTAATTAATGTAGATGGCGTTGTAAGGGTGGGTTAACAGATAAGCTTATTCTATTCTAGATAAAGGCAGTCAAGCACCTTTAATTTATGCAGAATAAAATTGAGAGTTTGACTTATGCCTGGTTCCTTTATTTAACGGATCGTCATCCGTAAAAGTAACTGTCCGTTTTTCCCCCCACAATTTACTTTCTGTACCTTTTACCTACGGACGTCCGTTGGTCATAGATGTCATTGAAATACCGACGCGCCCCCTTCACTCAGAGATGTGCGTTTCATTATATGCAGGATTGAAATTTGTAATAAGATAAAGTTCAAGCCGATACAAATTAGATTTATATACGAATTGATCTTAGAGTTCTCTAAACTTATGATGTTTATTAGAGCTATACGAACGCAGGCATCTTCGTAACATATTTTTTTCCTTACCAAACTTAATAGAATGCATAGAATCCATAACAAGAACGGAACGTTCAGCGCGCGAAAAAGACTTCCATCAATTGAAATATATATCCTGTAAAAAGTTTCAGTCTTCTTCTAGTCGACAAATTCTTCAAATAATACAAAGTTTTGGTGGTTTTAAATGTATATTACGCCGGTGAGTACCTATCATCTTCCCATTTGATTTATCTACAAATTTGTCTGCCGCCTAGTAGGCATGCAACGTTTTTGTCTCGGTACCTATATCTTCATTCAGGGCTAAGGGGATATTTCTGTCGGTTCATTCGTTCTAGTCGCTCCCTCATGGCTGAGGATCGTGACCGTCATGGTTGTTGGTACGGGGCTTGTTCAGTGATCTCCCATTTGTTCTGACCTGGGCTGCATGTTTTGCCTATTATCTTCTGCTGAGTCAGTCTCGCTGGAGTTCGATATAATATCGAACACTTCTCTGTCACTATGTGATGTACTAGACATTTTAAATTAAAAATTACAGCGAAAACAGTGAAATATAAACTTTAACCGACCAAAATTGAGTGGTAACCAAGTGACATTACAATTAGTTATATGGAAACTGACGTCTACTGACGTTTAAAATATTTATAGGAACGCAACCAAGTGACATCTCCATACAATACGCTTACGCTCCGTTACCGGTAACCCTCCCATCCGTTAGTAGCCAGCCTTCGGTTGGTTGCATAACGAGACGTTTGTTATAGGAACGGTTTTTGCTTACGCCTCGTAGAATTAACTACCATTCGTACCTAAAACGGATCGTTTTTTAAGTATAGGAACCGGGCATTAATATTAAATTTATGCTTACTAAAATAATATGGGATGAATTCTGAAATATTAATATAGTACTTTCTTGTAGTAATTGGAGACAATACCGACGAATCGAATGGCCGAGTCGGCAGTGAAGCTGCCTACGAAACCAAGGGTCCCGGGTTCGAGTCCCAGTGGGGGCAAATATTTGTTTGATGAGAACGGATGTCTGTACCCTAGTCATGGTTGTTTATCTATCTGAGTATAATATTTATCTATATTATTATGTGTATCGTTGTCTAGTACCCAAGATACAGGGACTCCTAGTTTGGGGCTAGATCAATGGGTGTAAAATGGTGTCCAAGGTATTATTATTATAATTAATATCCCCCCGGATCTCTGAGGAGTACAGACGTGTTTCTCTGTTACAAATTAATATTAAATACTTACTCAAATTAAATAAACAATCTAAATTAAACTCAGTTAAAATCGTTCAAACTACCAGGAGTGCATAAAACCAGAAGAAGTCACTACAAGCGCGCGACCTAGTAGCTACAACATCGAATCTGTATTAGTGTGAGTTCTAACTTATTACTACACACTATTTAGCCGTCTTCTGACTCAGAGGTCACGATACAGTGGACGGAAAGCGGATTTGTTCACAATCGTCGATCGCTGCCAGAATATTGTGACCCCTGTCTCATCTACTTTCTACCTGTGTACTCACCAAGTAATTTTTGCCTGTGAGAGGATTCCGGATTGATTCAAAGTACAGTCAGCGCGACAACTGTTCCGCATGCCGCTAAATCGCACGCCAACGGCTATGTCCGACTCCGCGCCTGACCTGTCACTGCGGGTTGGTGAGGAATCACCTCGTACTGGCAATACTGGACCAATTAAACGGACACGGGGCGATGTGCAAGAAGTGGAAATGAAAACATTTATGGAAGAAATGAGAACTATGATGGCAAATCAGGAAAAAAAACTAAAATGTTTTGAGACAACATTCAAGGATAGTATCAAGGAAATAAGTAACCAGAATAAGGATATAAAGGCGTCAATTGAATTCATATCCAATATGTATGAGGAAATGAGGATGAAATTAGAAAATTGTGAACAGCAACAAAAGAAGGACCGTCTGTATATAAAGGCGCTAGAGGACCGGCTTGACAATGTTGAGCGTGGAATGAGAACATCTAGCTTTGAAGTGAGAAACATCCCTCAGAAAGATACCGAAAGCAAAGATGACTTGATCAAAATAGTACAAAATATTGGATCAGTTTTAAATACTCCAATTGAAACCTCAGAAATCAAGGAACTGTTTCGCACTAAGAAAACTCGACAAACTCGCCGATTATTGTTGAACTAACTACAGTTCTCAAAAAAGAAAAGATAATCAGCTCTGTCAAGAAATATAAGCAAGAAAAAAGAGACTTAATTAAAACGACACAAATAAGTATCGATGGACCTGCAGTACCTATACACATCTCAGAAAACTTATCATTCAAAATGAAACGGTTACACTTCCTGGCTAGAGAGTTTTCTCGAACAAATGAATACAAATACTGCTGGACAAGCAACGGTAATATCTACATCCGTAAGACTGACGGCCAGGCTGCACTTCGGCTGAACAATGAGATTGATCTTGAAAATTTAAGCACAAAGGAAAAGTGACTAGTCTTAAATCATAGTTGTCTATCGCATAGGTTAAATGTTCTTATACACACTTTTGATACCTATATCTTCACGCACTTACCCCCTTACACACTAACATTAATCACTAACAATTGCAAACTCAAAACCAAATCAAACAGTACGAGTAATGTATGTAGTTATAACATAATGCCTTACAATTCTTATTCAAATCAATTTCGTAAATATCCATTGACACCCAGCTTCTGTACCGGTCCATGTTTTTTCAAGGTTCCAAATGCTGAACACGGTTTATAAAATTTATTAAAATTCAATCCTCTTACAATAAATATTTCTACCGAGATTGAATGCATTGTCAACGTAGAGTGTATGCGTTGTGATGACCCATATTCAATCAAATCACTACTTACTATAGATTCTGCATCTTTGGCTTCCTCAATGTATGTTCTATGTGCCAATATACGCAGTATCAATCAAAACCTTGATTCATTTCTTGTTTCTATGTCAAAGTTGGACTTAGTTTTAGATGTTGTAGTTCTAACTGAATGTTGGGTCGACCAAGATTCAGTAATCCCTAATATAAATAACTTTCAATCGTTTAGTACTACCAAATCTTATAATCAAAATGATGGTGTCATTATTTATATCAATGATAGAATTAGTAATTATAATGTCCATGAGCCAGTTGTTTCTAATGGTAACTGTTTAACAGTTAACATAAATAATGATACAACAGTTGTTGGTCTATACAGACCTTCTGAGTTTAAAAATTCTGCATTTAAATCACAATTCATTGATTCCCTAGATTCTCTGCTTCATAAAATAAAAACGTCTAATATAATTTTAACAGGGGATCTTAACTTCGACATTTTACCGGAAAATTTGTCAGGGCACGCTGAAGATTATGTGACTATGTTAGCTTCCCATGGATTAAGACAAGGTATAAATCTTCCCACCAGGCTCAAAACCTGCCTCGATCACTTTATGCTTCGAACCAATAAACAAGCTAAAACTGTACTTTTTGATGAAATTACAGACCATTGTCCTGTACTTCTTCATTTAAACAGTAGTAACTATAAAAAACCGGACATTAGACATGAAAAAATAACATTTAACCTAAAAAATATCGATGAATCACTTAAGGCTATTAACTGGGATGACTACTATAATAATACTTCTGTGGATGAAGTAGCACATTCCCTGATATCAAATATTCAAAATAGCATTAACTCCAATACCACCTGTACAAAAGTTGCAAACAGAAAAAAACCTATAAAACCATGGATAACTATAGGGATTATAAAATCTATTCGTAGAAGAGATAAATTACACTTAAAAATAAAGAAAAATAAATCTAATGAAGAACTCAAAACACAAATTTAATATACAGAAATACATGCAATAAAATATTAAAAACCTTGAAACGCAAATACTACCAAAAGGAACTTGAAAAAAATACCGGTAATTCAAAAGAAACTTGGAAAATTGTTAAAGAACTTTGTAATTTAGCCAAAGATAAAACTTGCTCCACTGAATTGCTCTCAATTAAAGCCACGGAAAAAGACTCTCTTAATGCAGTGAATCAGTACTTTATCTCAATCGGCCATGACCTTGCGACAGAAACACTTACCAAAGTCAATAAAAATGAAAGTTCACTAGCCAACAAAACTGCCTTAATTAATCCACCTCAAACCTCTATGTTTTTCTCACCTACCGATCCGGATGAAGTACGTAGGGTGATATCATCAATGAAATCTAAAAATTCCACTGGATGGGATAAAATATCGTCACAGCTCATTAAATCACTCGTCCATGTACTAGCGAGTCCCATTGCACATTTATGTAATCTGAGCTTAGCCAACGGTAAATTCCCTGAAGACTTTAAACTCGCCGTAGTTATTCCAATCTTTAAGGCTGGTGACAAACTGTCTCCTGGCAACTATAGACCCATATCACTTCTATCAACTTTGTCTAAAATTTTAGAAACGATAGTCAACAAACGGCTAATGTCGTACTTAGAAGATAATAAATATCTATCAACCAACCAATATGGGTTTAGATCAGGTCATTCTACTGAAGATGCAGTTTTAAAATTAACGACTGAAATAACAAAGCACCTGGACAAAGGAAAGAAATGCATCGGTGTCTTTCTAGATCTTCAAAAAGCTTTTGATACTGTATCAATACCGATTTAGCTCAAACGTTTGGAAATTCTTGGTTTAAGGGGCCCAGTACAAGATTGGTTCAGGAGTTATCTCAATCAACGTAGACAATTTGTCCACCTAGGTGGCATTTCGAGTGATGAAGAAACATGTTCCTACGGAGTACCACAAGGTAGCACGTTAGGACCGACTCTCTTTTTAGCTTATATCAATCAGCTGGCTGAACTGGACATCTCAGGTGCTGAAATTACTATGTTTGCGGATGATACAGTGCTATTATTTAATGACACATCCTGGGAAAGTCTTCAACTAACAACTGAAAATGGTTTAATTAGGGTAACATCGTGGTTAGAAGACAGTCTTCTTTCTCTAAACACTTCCAAGACAAAATACTTATGTTTCAGCAAAACCAACGCATCTAAGCCACCCAATAACTTCAGCTTAACAATTCACTCTTACCCTTGTAACTCGACTAACCTAATCGATTCCAATCAGTGCCAATGCTCTAAGCTTAGCCGCGTTAATGTGATCAAATACCTGGGCGTACTTATTGATGATAGGCTCCAATGGGTTCCACATATAAAAGCCGTTGCGAAAAGATTACGAAAGCTTATTTTTGTTTTTAAGACACTTCGCTCTGTTGCATCAAACAAGTTACTCCTAGAGACTTACAAGGCTCTCGGTCAGTCCATTATTACATATTGTATTTGTTCTTGGGGGGGAGCGTGCAAAACTCACTTATTGGAGGTGGAAAGAGCACAGAGAGTAGTCCTGAAGGTCCTATTATTCTTACCATTTAGACATCCTACTACCAAGGTATATGAAGAGTACAAGGTCCTCAGCGTGCGTAAGCTATTTATATATCAGAGTTTAAGGAGATACCATCGCGTAACCGTACCTTCACTACCCTTGAACAATAAACGAATAGATAACTGCCCCGTACCAAACTGCAAGAGTGTCTTTGCTAGGCGACACTATACCTATACCTCTCCTCGTATTTATAACAAACTAAATTTAAAATATAAAACCAAGACATTAAGTAATTATCAAATTAAAAGCAAAATCATTGAATGGCTAAATAAGTTCGACTACGACACTACAGAAGATCTCCTAAAAGTAATAAAATAAATCAAAAAATTAACAAAAGGCATTATTTGGCTCAAATTCTATAACTATGTTTAAAATCATGTAAACAGATATTTATACACAATACCTACATGGCTCGTATTTTAATCAAAATGCATATCTATTTTAATCAAAATGCATATCTACTTACAATATTCAGTGCACTATTAATTAGAATATTCACTTTCACTTTCATACTTACCAAATTAATTTATTTGTATATCTAGTTACTATTAGCAGTTAAATTTAACTATTGCAACTTTTGCCTTGACTGTACCACATACTGTTTAAAAACTGCATCATTTTATTTTACAACTACCTACCATTAGTATTACTTATAAATAAGTGATATGTAACTTTTAGTTCACCTACATACATCTTTATAGATTTTTAATAAGTAATTTAATATCGTTCATTTTAATATGTATACCTACCCTTGTACTTGATGTAACTCAATGTGAATTGTTAACCAAATGGAAGGAACTGGTTCCTGACACACAGGTTACCCTAGTTTAGGAACCAGGGCTACAATAATTTATATTATTTTCATACGTCGAGTAATTGTCAAATGTCAAAGCAAGACAAAACACTGTATAAGTTAAACCGTAAATAACTTCTTTTATTAGTAAGGCCGTTTGTGTTGCAATAAAGAAATGTTTATGTTTATGTTTATGTTTAATAAGACAATATTGATAACAATATACTTATTGAAAGTAGTTATTGAGTTGACTGATTTCTGCTTCGAATTTTATATACCTGTTCGATTCGATATCATGTATCATAAACATCCAGTTAAACTTCATTATGTATGTTTATAATTTTCTATATGTAAAAGAATATTTAATATAATCTACATATATATTTGATATGACTGATGTGACCGTTGAGTGCCCTTCACAAAATATGTTCCTATCCTGAGCGGTCATTCCCCATCTCTATGACTAAATCCAATTTATTATAATTATTACGCTTCTCTTTTTATTTGACTTATAAATGAGTATTAGAGCTACAAATTGATTGGTTTCATAGAATTTTCCGGGAAAAAACCTCTAACACTTGATTCGGTGAATCAAGAAACACACGACATTTTATAATATGAATTTGACTTATCAAATTATTCATTGCATTATGGATAGAGATCTGTTAGCATTATATAGCCATCAGAATGCAAAGATTTACCCCGGATATAATCTCTACAACCAGGTTGCCAACGTTATAACAGCCGTGCTGCACGATATTGGGATATACAAAGATGGGGCTTTTAACATCTTGAATACAAGTTAGCCGTTGATCATTGGCGCAATCCTCAAATACATGGAGGCAATCCTAGAATTTCTGGGTAAGTTGGAGCAAGTTAGGTCAATGTATGCAGAGTAATTCCTGATCAGGTTGGCGAGGCGCCCCCTAAAATCACATTATAAAGGTTTTATTTCCCTAGATCTTGAATTGCAAATCATGAAATAAGAAATAAGAAATTTATTTGCAAAGATAAGGGTAAAAGAGCTCTTAAATAACATGGAAGTTGAACGCCTTAATCAGCTATTAAATTGTAGCATGCAAATGTTTGAGATCTAGTTTTAGTCTATTCTCATTAAATCACATAAATTGTATAAATTAAAAACACAAACAAAACAACAAAAGCCAAGACCAGTTTCACCTACGTTTGAAGTTCAGAAATTCGTCCACAGAGTAAAAACAGTTTTGCAGAAGCCAATAGAATAATCTGCGTTTAAAAGTGTTGAGTGGCAACGTTTTTATGTCATCTGGTATTTTGTTATACACAATCACACACATTGCTGAGCAATTTTTTAAATACAGTGTTGTTCTTGGTGTGTGATTAAATACAAGCCTGTTCGGGTTTCTAGAGTTCCTCGAGAAATAATCATGAGCTTTTACGAAAAGTTCAGGATTTGACTTAACGAATTTACCGATTTCAAGTATATAAAGACAGGGTACCGGTAAGATGTTTAATTTTTTAAATGTTTGTTTGCAGGACTCATATGGTGCTATACCACAAATAGCACGCAAACATTTTTTTTGGGCAATAAATACTCTGTTAATTTCAGTTCCGTTACCCCAAATTATCAGACCATATCTTATGACGGATTCTACATACCCATGATAGGCAAGCAGTGCGGTTTTTTTCTCGGCTGTTTTGTGCAAACGTCTTAGCACAAAAATAAATCTGTTTATCGTATTACATATTTTATTAATTTGATCTTTCCAATTCAAATGTCGATCAATTACTATACCTAAAAATGTCACACTATTAGCCTCCTCTAGAATTTGTCCGTTATAATTTATATTTAATGTCATGTTCATGGAATGCAGTCATGGATAATTTTATTAATATAATGGTTATTAATTAATTACCTTTGATCAAATTCGCAAAGCCACCGTCAATGTTCACATAATGGTAGAATGATGCAATAGTAAGTATGGAAATTCACAGTTATTCTCTATTCAGATGTGCGTATTTATATTGCTATACCGATACACTTATTCATATATTCGCACTTAGCGAAGTAACATTATTTATGTTTGAATTTGTTAATGGTAAATTTGATGGTCAATTCCTTAACTTTAAAATGAATCATGTTACATATAAGTACATTGAAATACATTAACATGTATCATAAACATCCAGTCAAACATCATTATGTATGTTTATAATTTTATATATGTAGAAGAATATTTAATATAATCTTCTTATATATTTGATACGACTGATGTGACAACCTGTGTCGGACAAGGTATCCAGGACCGAAAATTAAACCAGAAAGAGGTCACAAACTGAACTTGCCTAGGTTGCAAAAAAAACACTGAATTTGCTGGTTCGTTTAAAACGAAATCAATATCTTCGTAACGCGCTTTTGACGCTGTATGCGCACTTTGACCAGGACTCGACGTGAAAATGGAATTATTGTATGAGGAGGTTATGAAGTGCGTATGGAATGGATGAGGGGTTATATGAATGATTTCCCAATAAGTATGCCGAAAATATTTTTAACGGTGGCGTGCAAATGCCTTTAGGAATTAAGATGATAAAATGATGAACAGACGACATAATCCTGTTCAAAGATAGAATGTCGTCCAAAGAGAGAAGATGCGTAAAGAAACCAAATTTAAATTAATTTACATACGACAGTTCAAATAAACTAAAATATGGTTTGGGTCAAAAATATGGGATTTCCTGAAGCCGGCGTCCAACTTCCTCGTTCACGTACGCTCCAAAGCACGCCTTGGCGAGGACTACGCGTCCGCGGTGTCAGTTTCAAACATTGGGGTTATAGCTCGATGCGCAGCTCCCCACTAAAAGCTACAAATAAGAAATATTGATAAGTACCAGAATAACGCTAACACGACAAAATGCCACCACGGAATATAAACACCAAATACATACCCAGATCGCTTCCAGCGTCTGGCCTTTGACTTCAGATCAAATATCGGAATAAGAAAACGCCAGCAATCGTTTAGGCTGGCGTCAATTGTTGACGACAAGGACAGACCATTATTCCTGTGGCCACAATTCCAATAAAAAACTGCCCAAAACACAGAGATCACACGATAACTCTTAACGTGAATAAAACTGGCTAAATGAAAAAATGTGCTTCAGAATGCCTTTGACTCGAACAGCTCAATCAAAATGAATTTTCCACAGTCCTGCCAAAACTGACAACTACCAATAAGAATCTAGAATAATTCGAATTTTCAATTTCGCATAAACTTATAAAATATCAACCAGACTGTATCCCAATAAAATTGAAATAAAAATTAGCATTACAAAGGAGTCTTAAAACGACGTCTGCTAGTTCACGCTGCAGATATTCCCCAAATAAACCAAAGAAAAAAAAAACAACTGTCAAACCTCTAACGAAAAACTGGCCATTTCGAAAAGAGTTCCATAAACCAAACAGTAACTTCTCGAAACCTGATACTCTCTTGACCATAGAAACCAACAAAGACACAACACCAAAAAGACCAAACAAATACCTTAACCTAGACTAAGAGAAAAAAAAACATTTACAGCCATGATTGAGAACCGAAGTTCACAACCATGAGTCCAATCCGAGAAAAAGTCGTAGACCATAGCCCGTAGGCTTATGCGGAACGCAAAGAACCGTAAGTAAGTATCGTTGTCTGGATAAGTATCCTTTCCCCGACGGGGTGATACAGTATTTCAACTGTCGAGTGCTAGCCCTCAGACAGTGAATGAATGATCTCGAACTATATCGAAGAACGCAGTCACAAAAGATCCCAAACCAGCTTAAAGCTGGAACAAAGTAACGTCCGGTAAATATATAATACATGAGCCCTAACCTAAATACATTAATCTACTTTAAAATTACAAATTATCCTTTGTCGGGCATGATTACCACACTAAACTAATACCTTAGTTTTGAACAGTTGGCTGGTCGTAAGACACTAACAATAACGAAAGAATCGCCATCAATACCCGGTCACGACATTACAAGCAGAATTCGACCGTCGATGACCTTTCTCGATCGACGCCCTGACTCATAGGCCTATAATGAAGAACAGGTTGTGACTTCGAGGTTCAGTATCAAAAAAACTCCAAATCGTCACCAGAACCGAGAAGACGAGGCTGACGTACACTCGGCCTAGGTACGCGTGGCGTAACGGGATGAAATCTTCGTCGATGGGTTCCGACATGTCGGAAAAATCTCCAAACGACAACACAAACAGCAGAAAGAAAGCGAATATACATAAAAATATACCAGAACAAAGCGAAGGTACAAGCAAATAACCCACTAAAAATAAAAAAGTCGGTGAGAATGAAAAATGATCAACAATGATCGAAAGAATCAACGAAAACAGCCAAGAATGGCGAAGTCAACTACGTTCAACAACATATGACAATGGTTAATAATCAACGTCAACCGTCACTACCAAACACCAGTAGCACGAGACAAAAATAATATCAGAGCGAATTATTTCATCAGAATCGGTTCAGTAAGTGTTTGGATAAAATGAAGTCTAGATTTCGTCTATCAGCAACCGATCTACGCTATCAAAACTATTACGCGTATTTTAGGTAAATTCAATCGAAGAAAACTTCCAAAATAAATAATTTATTTCCAGAATATTCTGAAATAAATCTTAAGAAGATAATAATAATAAATAAGATAATAAATCTTAAGAAGAGTTGGACACTGCAGGACTAGCTGCTGGTAGTGGTGAATCATCCGACTCTGAACTGCTCGATTCACTTGAATCAAACCTTTGACGGCCTTCCACTGGTGGTTCTTGATAAGTTGGGTCTTGGTCGTCAACCTTGCCACTTAGCTGGACATCAGAATCCTCGAGTATCTCAAGAACTTCCGCCTCAGATATGACTATATAAAAAATAAAAAAAATAAAAAAACAACACTTAACTAACTGCAATGTTCCTATATTTAGTACATTACAATATAAGATTTGTAATAATAATCTGCGTGATTCCTGTATACAGGATATAAAACTTATGCGCGTAATAAGTAACATAACAATGTCATTATTTTTTAAATAAAGGCTTGTAATACTAAAAAAATAAGTACAAAACATAATTCGAGCATAATTTCTTATGTAATATCTCATTCGATTCGACTGGATTTAACTTACCATTTCTCCCACCCGTGATGACACGTCTTGATCCGGAAGCCATTTTGGCACAAGTGACCTTTGACCGAGCGACCAACTCACTTTCTACAGGATAAAAAGTTAACACTAGATGGCACTATGAGTAATAATAATAATTGTTTCCACGATTTCTTTGTTTTCCATGTACTGCCCCTAGGACAGTTTCAGTGAGGAGGCGGGCTTTATAGCATTACTTTCTTCAAATACTACAATTTGACCAGTGTGGTCTGAACTTAATGCCTTAACTATTTGTTTATCGTGAATACTTCATTCACAGAATACGTTACCTAGACAAGTAGCGGAGGAAGCCGTTATTCGTGTAGGCTCCAGAAAGACATTGTACATATTGTAAGACTTAAATACTGCTAGGATCCTAGTGCGAATAGAGTGGTTTGCGAAGTCTAGTAAATCTACATTAAAGTCGCCGCAAACTATGATGCGTTTGGACTTGTTTCTGGATGCAAGTTGAAGTACTTGTTCCATCAATGTCTCAAAGACTCAAAGACAATCTCCTTCGGCCCGCCTGTACACACTAACAATAGTATATTTTTCCATCTCAACACACGAGACTTCAGCATTCATTTTACTAGAAGGACTTACAATATCCTTTCGTTCTTTACACTTAAAACCATCTTTTACTAAAATTAAGGAACCACCCCTGGTTTTAGTCTTTCTATTGAAACAGCTGATCACTTTATAATTTTGTTTACTGAACTGCATTGCACACTCTTGCAGCCAGTGTTCTGTCATACAAAGTATATCTATTCTTTTGCTTTCTAAAAAGATTTCTAACTCTAGTAGCTTGCCAGAAAAGCCTTGCATATTTTGGTGCATTACCTAAGCCGTGCTTTTCTGTTGTCGGTTGCGGCAGTTTAAAGATACATTAGTATCGTTTCTACATATAGCCTTGTCAGTAGTTACATGCTTCTTAGTAGGTGTTCTAATCGTTGTTGTGACCGTTATACAATTACTTACTTCTGTTATACTGTTTATAACAGATTCTAACATAAATGAAGCTAAAGACTTAGCTATTACGTCAGTGTAAATTTTATCAATAATAACTTTGATGTCCTCACTGTTTCCATCAGTGATGTATTTACAAATTAACAGATTTGTGTCAAAGAACACTATACATATACATATTTAACCTATGAGTAGCATGCTGTTGCTTTCCATTCATTGTATTTTTGTAAGGGAAGGCACATAGAACAATCTTGCCCACTTCTAGATTAGAGAGAGCATCAACAAACTTTATCATTGTTTGTTATCCTACACCTATATTATGCTCCATATATAATATTACGGATGTGCCCTCCTCATATTTGTAGTTTAAAATGTTTTTGGCCATAACTTTGAAGGGGACATCGGGCATGCAATAATTTAATACGGGACATACGCGACAAGCACGAAGAGCTGGTCCCATACCTACACCTAGCCTGTCCGAGAACATAATAGTCCTACGAGGTGTCACGTGTGATGTCCCGGCCGGCGGCGTCGCTGTGCACGTCGTTGCAGGGCTGTCCGGCTGCTGGCGTGCAGCGGCGGGCTGCGGCGTCAGTGGCGGCGGCGCATGTGTGAGCTCGGCGGTAATGACACTCGGGGCGAGCTGCTGGTCGCTCGTCACCATGTGCGCAGTGAGAGGACAGACCCGCGGCTTATGTAAAGGGTCAGTCTTGGGCTCTGCGGTGGCGTCGGTGCCGTCACTGGGTGCGAGCTGCTGATCGCTCGCAGTATACTTGATGCGAGGGCTATCCGGTTGTGGTGGCGTACTGAGGCAGGCCCGCGGCTGATGTAAAGGATCAACTTTGGAATCCGCTGGCGGCGTATCCCCGGTGTCAGGTGTGACGATGGTGAGCTTTTCAGTGGGAGCGGTGGTCTTATGCTGAGACTCACATATCTGGCAGTTTTCATGGATGCATTGCTCTGCTGTCGCGAAAACTCGAGTACTCTCCGTAGATTAGTATTGCTGTCCAGTATTATTTTGTTTAATATCATGATATTTTTTTTATGTCCATGGATTCTTGGTAACTACATCTTGAAGTTCTATCTCCAGTCACGATATTTTCAGTTCAAATCAGTGACTATATAATTGAAAATAAATGTAATATAATAAATATAGTGGAAAAACTTTTGTTATAAAATAACTACTCATGAGAGTTCAAATAAATTATTGCATTTTTTCTAAGTGTACACGTGTGCAATCTTCCGTTAATGTCCTAATTTTAATTATCAGTTACCCTAATGTCCAATAACATGAATATTATTTACATCATCTGATCTTTCTGATCGGAGTTTAAGTCGATGATGATCGGTTTTGGCGGTTGTAAAGGCAAAACTAATCATACAAATATTATTAGTATGGTAGGCGATTTTGACAAGTACAGCATTCATATTTGTGCATTATTCGCAGCCTTCGCCTTGAATTTAGCCTCCCCATCAATATATGCTCTATATTATTTAAAAGACTGTAGAGATCTGATTTTGTCCGACCAATTCATTATACAGAGAGAAGGTTTTTTCTGTGTCTTCCTCTGTCTTTCGGTCTTTCAGCTGCTGGATGATAAGTATCAAAATAGCAAACGTCAATTTTTGCTTCTTCTCTACACTGGACCGCTGTGGTAGAGGAAGGGCGTAGAAACTCCCTCTGATTGATTTAGAAACTCCCACAGATTGATTTGAATGACCAAAACCCAAGCCACTTGTCTCCCTGTTTGTAAAACTCGGATTAGCCAGGGTTTTGAAGTATATTTGTGACATGGTCCGTGCGAAAGCCCTCCCCGCGCCCCTTGGAATTTATTAACGAATATTAATTGTTCTTGTAAACGCAGCCCCCAACCACAACTTCCTCGTGAATTTAAACATAAACATCCACATACAGGCACACAAATAGCCTCCGGCCCCACAATAGGACATCCTGTGTCGCGGGAACCTGGTCCAAGTCCTGGGGATTATACCTTTTTTGTATCCCCGGCTGGGGATCGAACCCGGGACCTCTCGCTTGGTATGCAGAGCCACAACCGCAGCGCCACAGAGTTTGTAATAGGCATACTCATATACCTAAATATATATTACAATTAATATATTTATTAAAAACAAGCGATCGAATGAAGAAAACGAACACAATTCCACAAATGATGCATCATAAACATAAACATGGACATTGAAACACAGGCACATACCTTGCTTCTGGCTCCATACAAGGATACCATGTGTCGTGGGAACCAGAAACAGCGACGTCACACTCATGTAAACATCCAAGACCTGGGGGATTGTTTTCTCTACCCCCAGCCGGGGATCGAACCCGGGAACTCTCGCTTGGTAGGCAGAGGCCACAACCGTTGCGCCACAGAGGTCGTACAATAAATTCGACATCTGAACCTACTGTAATACGTGAACTATTTTAAAAATTCTTCGAATTTGTATTTGTATGTGGAACTGGCATTAAACTGTTCCTGTTCCTGAAGGCCCTTGGTGTTGGTAAGTCCCAGGACTTGGCAATCGGAAATGTCGATCTCCGGGTCTCAATAGATTCTTTGCAACTCCCCCTGTCGCGATGGACCCTCTCGTCAAGGATGCTACCCTTCGTAACCTACGGTCCAAGGCAACATCCCTCATCTCAGCACTTAATTTCATCCCTGTCGGAATTGGCGCAGTAAGGAGGGCAATACTAGCAATCTCGTCGAAGACCATAGGTTAGGACAGATGATAACAACTATCATTGATGTGCTGTTACCTCTCATCACCCACATAATTAATGCGTCGCTTGACCAATGTTGCTACCCCAGATAGTGGAAATTGGCACTTGTGATTCCCCTCCCCAAAACGGCCAATCCCGCCTCCTTTAAATAATTCCGTCCCATATATATTCTGCCTATCCCTCCTGGAATCAATTGTTCCCTCCCAACACTCCTCCTACCTTTCCTAAAAAATGTTACTGAATCCCCAACAATCAGGTTTCAGGCCTGGTGACAGCCCTACCACGACACTACTTAAAGTCACTGACGACATTCAATTAGCTATGGATTAAAAGCAGCTTACGGTCCTTACACTGCTTGATTTCAGTAGCGCCTTCTACTGCGTCGATTTAGATATACTAGTTGAAATTTTAAAGTCACTTAATGTCTCCTCGCACTCTGCTCGCTGGTTTGACTCCTACCTGAGAGACGCCAGCAACGCATTAAGTCTGAGGAGATCTCAACGGACTGGTGTGATCTCTCCGCAGGTGTTCCGCAGTGAGGCATCCTTTCTCCTCTCCTCTTCTCGGTATTCATTAACTCCATCTCTGATGTTCTTACCTATTCTTATCATCTGTACGCAGATGACCTTCAAATATATCGGCACTTCTCTCCGTGTGATGTGAATCTGACAGTTGAGGCGTTGAATGCTGATCTCGATAACATCAGGAAATGGGCTACGTCATATGGTCTGCTTGTCAACCCGGGCAAATCGCAGGCCATGATTTTGGGTACTCGTCACTCTCATAACCTAGTTCAGAAAATGCCCGTCGACCCTATAGTGTATGATGGCAACATAATTTCATACAGCGAAAAGGCCAAGAATCTTGGGGTTGTATTTGATAAATTGTTGTCCTGGTCGCCCCATGTTTGTGAGGTCAGCAGACGAGTCTTTGCGTCATTTCACTCCCTACGGAGATAGCAGTACTTCCTGCCGCGGCAGACTAAAGTCACCCTTGCTCAGTCCCTCCTACTACCTTTAATCGACAATGCGGATGTTTGCTGGATCAGTGTGAACGAAGAACAACTGAACAAACTCGAACGACTTCAAAACCTCGGGATTCGGTTTGTCTTCGGGCTGCGCAAGTATGACCATGTCTCACAGTATCGCAAGGAGTTGGGGTGGCTTCCAATCCGCCTTCGTCGTGATATGCACATTCTCTCCTATCTGTTCAACATTTTGCGAAATCCACGCTACCCCTCATATCTTCGAGAACGTTTCGAGTTTATTTCCTCCAGGCATAGCAACCGGAGATCCCACACGATGTCTCTTCTTTCTTCTCCTCGGCACAACACTGCCGTTTACAAACACTCGTTTAGGTTAACGGCGATCCGACTGTGGAACGCACTTCCCTGCGCTATTAGAGATAGTCCCTCAATTTTCACTTTTAAGACAAGATTGAAAGAGCATTTCCTTTCTCTTTCGTGTTAGGTACTTTTATATATGTATATATAAGTAGTATATGTTTGATATATATATTATTTTGCTCTTTTGTATTTTATTTAGTATATATCATTTATTACATAATTATGTTTTAGCTGTAAACAATTCGATGTGTACAGTTTTATTGCGCACTAGGACTCTCCAGTTGCACAATTTTTCCTGTCCTGCCTAAGTTTGCTGGTAGAAATCTCTCTTTAGAGATAAGCTCGCCTTTGCTCATAAAATGTTTTGTTACCTTACTATTAAGATTTCTGTGCAATAAAGAATATGAAAGAGAACTAGTAACTCATTTATTCATATTAATAACAAGTCACTCGGATCTGGTATATTCATTCATGTTCCAACACCAGTGTTCTACAGTACAATACTGTAGAACACTGGTTCATAGTATTTATACATATTTAAAAAAGGCTTTTGATAAAGTAAATCATGATATACTAATTCTAAAACAAGTAAATCATGATATACTAATTCTAAAACACAAAACCCTATTTGGCATATATTATAGTCTTCTCAGATGGGTCACAACTTACTTATCTAATAGATCTCAATTAGTGGCAGTTAAGAGCTTTCTCTCCTCATCGCTTAAAATTACATCTGGCGTGCCCCAAAGTAGTCACCTAGAGCCCTTTTATTTAACTTATTCATAAACGATTTAACTAGCATTTTGAAATCGAATTGTCTCCTATACGCCGATAACTTAAAGATATATAGTTCAATAAATGTTGTGAATGACTTCCAAACCATACAAAATGGTCTACTCTCTCTATCTGCCTGGTGCGAGAAGAATGGCATGTGGCTCAATGTTGACATGTGCTTCGTTGTTCAATTTTCAACGACAAACAACGATTTTAAAGATTCCTAATATAATTATAGGTAACCAGCAATTGAATAGTGTTAGCACGGTGCGCGATTTAGGAGAAGTGGAACTAAACTTTAGGTCGCACTATGATAACTTGAAATCGTCATGTGATAAATTGCTCGGATTTCTAACTAGATTAACTAAAGACCTCCATTTATATACTTACAGTATACAATCGGTCCGCGCGAAGTAAGTAAGGAGTCTCTTTTACAGAGTACATATTGATTAAATTGAAAACATACTATTCGAATTGTTACTGTCACAATAACCTAAAATACAAATATCGCTGTTGCAACACTTTGCAATGAACGCTTTGGAAACTCGTAGATCTATTCATAAAATTCTGCATGGAACCCTTCATACATCCCTCTAAGCAAAAATAAAGATATAAGAAAACGAAAAACTTTCGAATTACCCGTATAAAGAACGCAAAGAGCATGTCATGAACCACTCGCTAATATGTGTCGTCTCTATAATGAACGTAATGCCTTGGATGTCTTAGTGAACCTTTGTGTCTTTAAATGTCAGCCAGAAAAATAATTACCATAGATTCTCTCTAATATTATTTTTATATATATTTGTTAATCTCTTTAAATTTTGCAATGCTATGCAACACCCTTGTTCACTAACTCAGATCGACCGAAAGTTATGGAAATATTACAGTTTTACCATACACTCAACGTCAAAGTTGGGGTTAGTGAATAAAGTCTACAGTCTTCTAAACTTCTATATACTACCGCCTGTATTTATACTAAGAAATAATATATAAACTATCAGTTGTTTATTGCAAAAAAAAACAATATTCAAAGACAAATAAATGAAGTCCATTAATGTTTTTACCCGGGTCCGAGTAATATTAAGCCATGCTCCAGCACGCTGGCTCAGTGCGAGTTGGTGGAGAGGTTTTACGACCATCTCCACGTACACTGGACATCTTCATCACGTGTTATCCGAAGCACTGAACGACCGATAAGATAAATTAAACGTAATTAAGATAAATTAATAATCTCATTGGTACATGGTCAGGATTCGAACCTGCATATCCGGTGCGAGAAGCAAGCGTGAAACGGATTGGACCAAGACTCTTTCAAGATATATTTAAGTATTTTCAAATAAACATGACGCCATTGAAGTCTATAAATCCCAGTTCATTCCGTACCCGCGGCAAGCACTGAACAATATGTTGCGAGTCAGGATGCATTTTCCATATTGTGATGGAATCGAATAGAAGGCATGTGTCGGTGACGTTCACAATCACATCAAAATAACTTGTACCTGCCTTGTGGCCTACATTTACACAAATTGTATTTTACTTCCTCTCCAAGGTACCCACATACAGTGGTGGTCATATAATTAAGAACGATTTGTAGTACCAGATATTTTTTTTCAAAACTATGCTATGTGTACTTTTAAGTTCCTTCTTAAAAGTAATTAGTAGTGTTATGAAATAGCTACATCGATAAAGTAAACGGGATTAGGAGTAAATATTTAAAATATTTACTATTTTTTTTACAAATTTAATTGATTATCGATAATTACAAATTCAAGTAGTAAAAATGCTGGACAAATAATTAAGTACGATTCTTAAGCTGCTCGAGAGTTGTTTCCGTAGATACTTAGATTTTACAAATCACATTAAATAAGACAGTGACAATGTTAAAAATTATAATTTAATACATTTTATTCTAAGTTTATAGTTTGTAGCGTGACCATGGCTTTTAATAACTGCCTTACACCGACGAGGCATTGATTCTATCAATTTTTGACATTTTTCAAGAGAAATAGAGCGCCATTCTTCTAAAAAAACGTTATATAACTCAGTTAGGTTACCACATCGTCGATTTGAAACCTTTTTCTTGACTTTGCACCAAAGATGCTCTATGGGATTTAAATCTAGGCTGTTCGGAGGCCATTCTAAGACAGAAACTGATTGAGATGTGAGGAATTCTTTAACGGTGCGTGCAGTGTGCTTCGGATCGTTGTCGTGTTGGAATATCCAAATAATCGGAAGTACGTCTTCAGCATATGGTAACATAGTTTCTTCGAGTATATTTTTGTACTGGAATTGATCCATGTTTCCTTCTATCAGTCTAACAGGTCCAACACCATGACCAGAGAAGCATCCCCAAATTTTCACATTTCCACCACTATGCTTTAATGTCATTTTTGTGTACTTGGGGTCGAATGCTATATTCGGAGGGCGTCGAACATATCGTTTCCCATCAGAACATACTCTGTTAATTTTTGTTTCGTCAGAGAAAAGAACATTTTTCCACTGTCTTGCTGTCCAGCTTTCATACCTCCTAGCAAATGCAAGCCGGGCTTGCCTATGACACTGTTTCAACATGGGCACCTTTCTTGCTATCCTTCCGTTCAACTTCGCTTCTACCAATCGCCTTCGGATAGTGCGCGCTGAGATCGCTGAAGGGTTATTTTCACCAAAGTATTCTTTTTTTAACTCATTAGACCCCTTAAAAGGGTATTGTTTTGCCAAACGCACGATATTTCGATCGTCTCGCTGAGATGACTTTCTCTGTTTAGGTACACGAGGAAAATTTAAAGTTGATTGATGTGTGTTAAAATGCTTCACAGCGTGGAATATCATCGTTTTTGAGCACTGCAAATGATTGGCAATCTTTTTATATGACCAATTCATATCGCGAAGTTTTATTATTACTTCCCTTGTAGATGCATCACAATTTTTATTTTTTCCCATTTTTTTTATTATGAAACGATCAACTTTTTGACTTTTACAGAACTAAATGGCGCCAAAATTACTCGAATAGTGGCCTAGTTACAGAGTGTTCTCTATTTAAATTTGAATAAAAAAATAAACTATCCATCGTTCTTAATTATGTGGCCAGCCAGTAAGTTTGCAATAACATGTTAAGATATATTATATACAAAAAGTTTACTTATATAATAATATTGTTGAATTTATCATATTATAACTGTATGCTACGATTGTGTAAAACAGTTTTACGATACCGAGAGAGATACAAAACGATATGCAATAAGTGTTATTCTCGTAAGTTTGAAAAAAGCTTGTTTTCAAATAGTCGTTCTTAATTATATGACCACCACTGTATATGTATTCTTTAGGACTACAAATACTTATCCAAACTCGGATATAACTTAAAATAAAAAAACCTCTATCACATTAATGAAACCTTACGGCTAAAATTTTGCTTATTTTTTTTATATTTAGGCTGATAACTTTTGAACCGCTGAACCGATTTGAATAAAATATCTAACAATATGCAAAAACCTGCATTAAAATCCGTCCACCAGTTTGAGCGCTAGAGTTCCACGGACAGACAGACACGCACACAGACAGACATACAGATAGACAGACAGACGCTTAAAACTAATAACACCCCTCTTTTTCACTGGAGGTTCAAACTGGAAAAGATGGCCGGACTTTCCGAATCTATCTATTATCCTAAAGCACGGGTTGTTAATCTGAAATACGGTCTGTCCAATCCGGAAGAAAGCATGAAACTTAAATTAGTATACATGCGCTTCAATATTAAAAAGGAACACGTTGAAAAAATATTTTTCCCTCCCTCGACTTGGAGCATGAAAGTAGCCACACCAATTACCTCGTAAACCCTCTACCAGTTAGAAAATTTTCAAAAACTGAATCGAAAATAAAATACATATAATGATG
This sequence comes from Argyresthia goedartella, assembly GCA_949825045.1. Lineage (NCBI taxonomy): Eukaryota > Metazoa > Arthropoda > Insecta > Lepidoptera > Argyresthiidae > Argyresthia > Argyresthia goedartella. The sequence goes on from OX463806.1 coordinate 12,955,997, forward strand.
AAATGCGACCCGTAGAGGAAAAAAGCCAGAAATCCGGCAGACGGACACACGAATTATTTTTTCCCAAGCTATAACGAAGACGCTTCGCTCACTCACTCCATTAGGATGTAAGATTAGGAACTATAAACATTTTATTTTCATTTCATTTCAATTGACATTTGTCAATTAAAAGAGCGTTTTGACAACACATAAAAAGTATATTTTTGAGTACCTTGTCGATTAACCAATGGCATTGGGTATTGTGTTTGCTTGCTATCGATGATACACACACACGTACACATTTACTCAATGGCACCTGCAGTGCTTCTGGCCCCACACTTGGATACCTTGTGTCGTAGGAACAAGAAACAGCGACGTCACACTCATAAACGTCCAAGATCTGTTTATTTTCTGTATCCCCTGCCGGGAATCGAACCCGGGGCCTCTCGCATGGTAGGCGAAGCCACAACCGCAGCGCCGCAGAGGTCGTTAAGTATCAGGTGACCCCCTAGGTCTAGGCTCCCTATCGCAAATTTTACCTACTTATTACAACGCATTTTAATTGCCTTTTTTCAAATACTTTTAGACATTATGATACGGTGGAGCCAGATGAAGATATTACTTTTATGACGCCTATAAAACAGGCCTTTATGGCTTGGGATGTTGAAATGTATTATTTTTGTTTAGCTGTAGTGTTGGCAAAGCACATTCAATTTTAGAGGTTGTATGATATGTATTTATGCTAGGATCGAAGCAAGTTGAAATCTTTAGGCTTTTCCTACCCCTCTTTCGGGAAATGGCGTGAAAAACTGAACTTAAGAACATGTTGGCAGGCAGGAAATGGTAGAAAATAAATTATGGCAACATAAGTGACATCTTAGAGGACTACTGCGGGTTCTAATAGACAAACCAAATAGTTCATTACAAAAACAGGCAGTAGGTTATAAATATTACTATCATTTATTTTCTAGCATTTCCTGCCAAAGTATGTATGTGTGGATTTTTAGATTCAACGGCAAACGAAACCGCCAGTATTCCTTAAACAAAGTATGTCATTATCGGAAAGTGTCGCTGGCATTATCATAAAAAAGTGCAAATAACTCAACAGGAACTCGTGGACATAATGCTCAAGCGAATCGACCAGGATCTGGACGGGCTCATCAGCTTCAATGACTTCCACGAGACGGTTACGAAGACCCCCTCACTCCTCGAGTGTCTAGGATACTGCCTCCCGGAGCGGCCCGCTGTGTACACCTTCATTTGCACCTGGTGTCCTCAGTGGGCCAAGATGTAACCCAAGTTCACCAACGTAACATACAGGACGTAACAGAAAAGTGTTGGTTTTTCTTTTGAACTCATTACAGCAACGATAATTTAGTACTATCTAATATTAGATTCTTAGCCAGTTACAGAAACGATCTCTAAGGTTTAAAGGACCGCAAAATGCTATGTCGTGTTAGTTCCATATTTTTTTTTCCCAAACCTGCCTCTTATTTCTGAGCATATAATGTTCATTATAGTTCACACGCCTCGACATTACTCCCATTGGCGTTTTACGGGACTTAAAAAGTTAAAGGTCGTAACAGAAAACTGTTGGTTTTTCTTTCGAACTCATTAAAGCAACGATAATGTAGTACTATCTAATATTAGATTCTTAGCCAGTTACAGAAACGATCTCTAAGGTTTAAAGGACCGCAAAATGCTATGTCGTGTTAGTTCCATATATTTTTTTCCCAAACCTGCCTCTTATTTCTGAGCATATAATGTTCATTATAGTTCACACGCCTCGACATTACTCCCATTGGCGTTTTACGGGACTTAAAAAGTTAAAGGTCGTAACAGAAAACTGTTGGTTTTTCTTTCGAACTCATTAAAGCAACGATAATGTAGTACTATCTAATATTACATTCTCAGCCAGTTACAGAAACGATCTCTAAAGTTTAAAGGACCGCAAAATGCTATGTCGTGTCAGTTCCATATTGTTTTTTCTCAAACCTGCCTCTTATTCCTGAGTACATAAACATAATGTTCATTCTAGACTTTCAAAGTTTGAGGCGTTTCTGCCACTCATTGTAACTAACATTACTGTTATTTTTTTATTTTAGTGCCTCGTTCAAGCCGCCGCATTACGCCAAATTAGCCTTTTGGATATCTTAAGTTACGCAAAATAGGAATAATAAAGCAGTTTTTTCTTTATAATAGAAAGTTGAACATGATCGTCAGCTTGCATGCTAACGCGTAAACCTACTTAGATTATTTTTGCTCGATAGAAAAGTCTCCCGAAGTTATCACAAAATCTGGTGTTCTCAATAAATATGTATACACTTCACATCGGCCTTGTATTTATGTACTGTCTATTTAATCTTTACGACTTGTTTGCGCTCAAGAGAGTTTTAACAATATGGAGATAAAACACGAACTTAACCCAACATGCAACTTGAACATCTAACGCCATCGATCCTGACCTGATGACATAGGTATGGTGACGGCTTACTAAAAACATTTTGCTTTTTTATTCGGTAAAAATAGAATCTTCGTGGCGTGAGAAACTTGGTAAAAATACAAAAATAGGACAATATTTACACGATCTGCCTTTTAAATATTACCAATCAAATTCTCCTTTTATGGTGGAGAAATGAACTGATATATCTTACGCTGTTAGGAACATCAGACAAAACACGGACGTGGCTACAGCTAGGCTAGTCTATTTTAATTACTTTCATAGTGTATCCTTTGGTATCTTGTTATGGGGGAAAGCAGCGGAAATTCAAACTGTCTTTATATTACAGAAAAGAGCCATTCGCGTAATTTATAATTTAAAATGGCTAGTAATTAATCGCTCATCAAAAATACTGATTTTCACAGCAAAAAGGATCAGCAAAACACTTTATTTTTTAAGTATTTTTTGTTGTTAACCTAACACGAAGGATAAAGGGAAGCCCCCTTTATCCTTCGTGTTAGGTTGAACATTTGAACACTTCGCTCACCCCCTTTACCCTTCACCTAAGCTACTGCAGTATTTTGCCCCAATATTTGCTGTAAACATCAGTATACTTCCTGTGCAATACAGTATTATTGATGTGCAGTTTAATATTGCCCATTTAAAATGCAGACTCCCTAAGAAAACTTTTAAAATAAATTTACAGACTAACTGAAGGTAGCTAGTCAATTTATTTTTTAAATATAATGCATTTACGCAAGAACCTTACAACATTTGCCTAAATTAGGTAATGTTAACCTAAGAAATAATCTCAGACTAGGTGCGACTGGCGAAAGTTAGCAATTTTTCAACGGTCAGTACACTCTTTACTACAACAAGAGACCCCTTGGAGATTTTGAAATTGCCATTTAAAAAACTATGTAAATACGACTTTGCCTAAAAACCGATATTATAATGTTCAAGATTAGTAGTTAAATGACGAGACTGCTTGGGGTTAATCTAACTCATTCATCACAGAACCCGGTGTTCATAGTTTTGTAATTATTTATTCCTGCAGTTTAATTAATAATAATTTATAAAAATCAATATTCTAGTATTTGTATTAGTTAAACACCAACAACTAATTTTTTAGAGATCTTATAATCAATCTGTGGGAGTTTCCCAGTCTTTTTTCTCCCACAGTGGTCCAATGGAGAAACCAACAACCACAGTAAAAAAAAATGTAGGAATATCAGTGAGAATTAATATGTACTACTCAGACATTGACCTATTTTCGCATTTTTCTCAAGTTTTCCATGCAGGAAGCATCCATATTATGTAATATAAGCCCAGTAGCTCACGTTATGCTCACTTAACATCAATGCGTCATCAATGTGACGTCAGTTCCGTTGAGTAAAGTTATCAGTCAAATGCAAAGTATCTCTAACAAGTATCGATTCCTCCACAACGAAGAAGCCTAGAGAACCTGCTATACAATAAGGATTTAGTGACGACACCGAAACAAAGTTTATTGCGTTTTTGGTGACGGTGCCATATTATGGTAAATTAAAAATCTAAATTATATCCTCAAAACATTGGGATTTAACAATAACAATAACATTTAACAATAGTTGAGCGGTCGATTTATTCCTATAAGGCCAGATTCCTAAAAAGATATACTCCTAAAACGATAGACCCTAAAAGGACGGATCCTATTAGGACAGAAAAAGTACAGTCTCCCACAAAAAATATATTAATTTCTACGGGTCAACTCCTAAAATTGATTTGATAACTTTAATTTTATAATATTAAATGTAGCCCACATATGTCCCCACTGAGGAGCACAGGCCTTGATCTAGTTCGAGTAATATCAAGCCTTACTCCGCCACGGTGGGTTATGCGGTTTGGAGGGGTGTCGGGCACCTATTTATAAATAAATAAATACATACATAATCTTTTTGTATTTGGGTGGTTTTCAAATTTTTTGCACTACGAAAATAATCTTGTCATATGACTAGAATTACAATTTTGTGATATTTGTTGCTTAAATACAAAGGATTTATTCTATTGAAGAAAATTTTACTGTATTGCTTAATTATTAGCCCTGCTGCAAATTTATTTAAATTATAGATTAACCTATTACAGAAAACGCCCGTAGCTCCTTAATGTGTGATGGTATTATATTCTCGTATAACGAGAAAGCCAAGAACCTTGGAATTGTTTTTGATAACCTGAGATTGCAGAGGAAGTGCTGCCACGGCAGACTAAAATCACCCTTGCTCAGTCCCTTCTACTCCCATAAATGGGACTCTCACTTACCCAGCAAACATCCGCATAGTCGATAAATTTATCGACTATGCGGATGTTTGCTGGGTAAGTGCGAAAAAAGAACAACTGAATAAACTCAAACGACTTTATCTCGGTACTCGGTTTATCTTCGGTCTGCGCAAGTATGACCATGTCTCTCAGTATCGCAAGGAGCTAGGGTTGGCTTTCGATTCGTCTTCGCCGTTAAGCTATAAGCACATTCTGTCCTACCATTTTAATATCTTGATGAATCCGCGGTGCGGCGACGTCGCGCAGTTATCAACTAGACAAGGATGCGCCGATACAAAATGTTGCAGATGAATAGGGAAAGTAGCAAGTGAAAGAATATGCCGAAACTAACGCAGGCGGCGGCGGCGGTTGGAACCACGAGACTAAACTGCAGCCTTATGGCGTAAGTCGTTGAGCTATGAACTTCATATAGACTTTTACGTTTGACACCTTGCACCAGCTTCATCTGTCAATTGGTATCACGCAAGTATCATAATGGAGACCAAACCCAAGCTCATTGAATGAAGCCTAGAAGCCTTCGGTGATACCCCGCAATCGATGAAATTGTATGAGCATGAGATGAACCATAGACACACGCTATGAACTTCAGAGAGTTACGCCATAAGGCTGCTGGTCTCAATTTGAGACAAGAACATCTTCACTGCTCATGAATTATTTTTCCAAATTTGTTTTTAAATAAGATCGCATTTAAATTTTACATTTTTGTTGTGGAATATTTGTGCAATTGACACCGTTGTGTAGTTTATAAGGATAAACAATTTATTTTAAATAAAAAAGTCTAATTTATTGGTATATTACTAAGAAACCTACCGTTTTTTTATTTCCAAATTATTTTCAGTAGGGAATGTCGAAATGGGAATGATGTAGCTTTTTGACATACAAAGTTATTACTGCAAAGATTTTAACTGTATAGGAGGCATGAATATTTGATGTATCGTAAGTAAGCGAGTTCACATTAAATTAACCTTGTGTCATTATTACTCGTAAGAGTCAGTGACAGTTCATTACGCTAACCTATTCGATGTTTAATTATTCCTGCTTCCTATGCTGAAAACAAATTTAACTTCAATAATTTAAATTACATTTATTATTATTGTTATTATTGCTTATTAATGGAAAAAGATGGTTGATACCATACACAGAAAGTGAGTGTGGTAGTGTATGGTATCAACCATCTTTGTCCATTTATGGGACTGGGACAATTCCCAGTCACAAGAAGGTAGAAAATTTATTAAAAAGGACTTCTACTAAGTTGCGTAGCGGCAATTCAACCAACAATAAATAATCCCAAATTCAATCAACTCAAAGTAATATACGTGTAATACAAAACTAACGAGCAATTTCAATTGGTCGGGTTATATTTTAGCAATATAAAGCGCTGTCGTCTAATGTTTTGTTGCACCGGAACACGTCCGACTCATGGAACGTTAACATTGGGGCCGTTTTGTTAATTATTCTATTATTGATATTGTTTACTCAGTACTTATACTGGATCCAGGACCCAGTACGTCCAAGGAAATAAGTTCGCCACGAAAAAAACGTCAAAAGGTATGCACTTATTTGATTGATTGCTTCAAACGGAGAGTAATGGTTGTTTCGAGTATATATATTTTGTTGTTTGTTCATTTGTATAATATTTTTAACAGGTAATGAGTAAAACATGGTTATTAAAGTATATAAGTTAATATCCATACAAAATAGTAGTAACTATAAAAACAGCACATTTTCTTGGAATTAGCAGTCATATTCATTCATTATTCATAATTATTTATTGCACACAGATATATACATAAAGATACCTTAGTGGCAAACGTAAGAACAAAGGCGAGCTCATCTCTAAAATGGGGTTGCTTCCAGCAAACCAAGGCATGACAGTAGGCAATGCACAATATCTAATATCTAATCTATAATAAAATACATAGAAATATTGAATAAAGAAGAAGAAATGAAATATCTATAAACTATGGAAAATAAAATACCTATATGACAAACTACTACCACTACTACTACTACTACTACGTACCAATAAAGCTATACATATAGTAATTATGTACTTATATACATACTATATCTACTATCATGATAGAGGAGAGAAGAAGAATGCTCTTTTACCCGGTTTCTGAAAGAGATTGGATTCAGATCATTTAGGTCAATTATTTCAATTTCATTCTATTAGAGAACCTGTCATTAAAAAGAAAATTTCGTTTGTGCCAATAACTGCTGACCGGTTAGAAAGAATGAGATACTCTTTAGCCCAGGAACTACCGTTTTTGGCTGCTGAACAGTCTCCTAATATAATGTATAACTTATTCTTTGAAACCTTTATGAAACAGTACAGCGCGATATTCACTTCAAAATCGGTTGTGGTTAGTGGTTCAAACGACTTTAGTACGTGGGCTACTACAGAGTTGCATAAACGCAGGCAAGCATTGTATGCATTGTATGAGGAACGACGGTTCAACATGAGTGACGAATTTAAAGAACAAGTCAAACAGTTCTCCAAACAATTTAAATTAGACTGTCATACAGCTAAACGTAATTTTCTGAGTAGTAAAATTAAGAATAGTTCCGATGTTATAAAAACGACTTGGAAAATAATTAATGAGGAGGCCGGTCGTAGTAAAAAAGCGAGTCACGATTACGAACTAAAAATCAATGGACAGCTTACGAGTTCTAGCTTAGAAGTTGCAACTGAATTTGAATCGTTTTTTACTAATGCACCGGCTTCCACGACTAAGTATTTAAATTCGTCACCTTTGTCTGCTGTTGCAATATTAAAAGATAATGTCTCAGAGTGTGCTTCATACTTGAATTTTAAGCACGTCACAAGTTCAGATGTCGTAAAGGCATTTAAATTGATAAATGTTAAGAAAACGAATGATCTTTGGGGACTCTCTGTTCACGTCGTTAAATCCCTGATCGAATTAATTGCACCTGACCTAGCGGTCATTTTCAACAATTGTATAGACTGCGGTGAATTTCCTGATTTAATGAAACAAAGTAAGATAATTCCCCTCTTCAAAGCAGGTAGTACTCAAGACCCCACCAATTTCAGACCTATATCAATACTACCAACTTTTAGTAAAATTTTTGAGAAATTAATCTTATCACAGCTATTACATCATTTTGAATCAAATAAGCTAATGCATAACAAACAGTTTGGATTCACTCGCGGTCGTTCAACAACAGATGCCGGAATTCAGTTCATTGAAAGTATTTTTGATGCCTGGGAAGAGTCACAAGATGCCCTAGGCATTTTTTGTGACTTATCTAAGGCTTTTGATTGCGTTTGTCATGAAACATTGATCAGGAAATTACATCATTATGGAGTTAGAGACACGTCATTGAATTTGTTAAAATCTTATCTGAACGGAAGAATACAAAGGGTAGACGTAAACGGAGAACGATCACCAGGATCATTGGTTTCTTTGGGCGTGCCACAGGGCTCAATATTGGGACCCTTCCTATTCCTCATCTATATAAACGACTTACCCTATCTAGGAAGGGACTGTCATGATATGGTACTGTTTGCTGATGACACCTCACTTATTTTTAAAACAAAGCGAAACCAACACGCTACTGATGATCACGTGAACAATACCATATCAAGAGTGGTAAATTGGTTTAATGTTAATAATTTGCTATTAAATGAGAAAAAGACTAAATGTGTTAAGTTTCTTACTACTAACGTTAAAAATAATCAGACATGTATAACAATTAAAAATGAGGAATTGGAATTGGTAACCAGCACAGTGTTTCTAGGTATAACGTTGGATTCCAAACTCCAATGGGGTCCACATATTGATAAGCTATCGAACAGACTGAGCTCTGCAGCTTTTGCATGCAGGAAAATCCGTCACTTGACAGATTTAAAAACAGCCAGATTAGTTTATTTTAGTTATTTTCATAGTATTATGTCCTACGGTATTCTGCTCTGGGGCAGTGCTGCTGACATAAATACTATTTTTGTGCTGCAGAAGCGGGCTGTTCGTGCGATTTATAAAATGAATAATAGAGATTCTCTTAGAAATAAGTTTAAAGAAGTAAATATATTGACAGTCCATAGTCAATATATTTACGAGAATATTATGTATGTCCATAAGAACATTGTTAACTTTCGAAGAAACTGTGATATACATAACTTTAATACTAGAAACAAGGACAAACTTGCAGTGCCCACTACTCGGCTCCATAAAATAAAAAACTCGTTCAAGGGTAATTGTGTAAGATTTTACAATAAACTCCCAAGCACTTTGACAGATCTATCAATTAATAAGTTCAAGAAATACATCAAGCAAAGGCTTATTTCTAAAGCTTACTACAGTATTAAAGAGTACATAGACGATAAAAATGCTTGGGACTGAATTGTTCTAATTAATTGTGAGCATCCTCACTGCCAGAGTTTCTTTTACTGGACACTTGGAGGCCTTTTACACCTCCAAAGATTAATTTAATTATACAACTCTTGACTGTGGGGACCATTTACATCTCCTATTATCATTGTATTATTGACTAAAGAGACTATACATCTCTGTTATTTATATTTTAATTATTTTATTATGACATTTGAGACTCTTTACATCTCTCAGAAACAATAATTAAGTACTTTTTTTTTTCTGATAATATGATAATAATACCAAATGTTCTGTAAAAAATGAAATGAAATGACATGTGAAAGTGCCCTTGTGGCCTATTTACAGAATAAACGTTTTGAGTTTTGAGTTTTTTTGAGTTTTGAGAGAAAAGAGTAAGACTCTCTTATAGTGCAAGGAAGTGCGCTCCACAGTCGGACCACCGGCAACCTGAAGGCGTGCTCATATGCCGAGGTGTTGTGCCTTGGTGTGGCTAAGAGTGAGATTATGTGGGATCTCCGGTGCTAATCACCTGAAAAGAGATACTCAAAGCGCTCTCGAAGGTAGCTGGAGTAGCGCGGATTTTTCAATCTATTAAAAAGATGTGAAAGAATATGAGAGTCTCCGTGACGACGAATCGGAAGCCACCCCAACTCTTTGCGATATAGAGAAACATGGTCGAATTTGCGCAGCCCGAAGATAAACCGAATCCTGAGATTCTCTATCCGTAACCGTAGTAAGATTGCATTGTTAGATCGATCCGACCACGTCCACTCTTTTGTGTCCTTGGTCAGACCGATTAAATTAAAGAGTCCTTAGTCAGATTGGTATCCATAGTCAGATTCTATAGCGTTTAGTCTACATTCGACAGATTCTTCTTTTGACATCATAGTCTAACAGAATATCACTCCGTTCCCAGATGGGGTGGCAGAGGCACAATTTCACAAATATTATACTATTATGGTTTTTTGACAGGTGTCATTATTTTTGACAGATGTCATGATTTTTGACAGGTGTCATGATGTTTGACAGATGTCATGATTTTTGATAGGTGTTCAGGCTTCTCGGCACCTAATGACCTCGTAGGGGCCCATCAGCTACGAGGTAGCGTAACGATCAGTTGCCAAGAAGTGTGAACGTCGGCGGTTCACCGAGCTGAAGTAATTGGGGTCTATCTAACCTGGTCTGTGCTTCGGTCCCGTCAACCTCCTGTCTCTCTGCAAGGCCCGGGTGCACCCTAGGCTCTTCTTGGTAGACAGGTTCTTCAGCCAACCTCCTATGACTGGCGGGCCAGCTTCGATGAGCACAGTGTTCCAACACAGGTTATGTTACGTGGGAAAAACCAATCGGCCACGGAAATGCTAACTTTATCTGGTTCGGGGAACCACAACACACTCAGCTATATAGACAATCCTGAGGGAAACCCGAATACATTCCAGATGGCTTGCGATTAAATTTCAATACCCTAACCAAAACGCGTTTACTTTGCGAGAGCTTTCGTCTGTCAGTTGTCAAAAAACTGCTAGGTTGGCAGCAACGTCAAATTCAAAATGGCCGTTCAGAAACCATCGATCGAATATCGATTTGGAATCGAACAATCACCCGCCCGGACAGGCACCCACCTGTCCCCTAATCTACGGGCAGCCGAGACAACGTTGCTACCGCTCGTTTTAGAACCGAGCCTCCTACTAGAACCTCTGCAGACCGGGGGGTCCCGTCCTTGCCAGGGAACAAGTTAACAATGCGCCCCCTGCGCCAACGTAGTGGCGGTAGGTTAGCATCCTTAACCAGAACGAGGTCACCAACACTAGGGGGGGCTGGTTTTGTCAGTCCACTTAAGGCGCTGTTGTAAGATATGCAGATACTCGAGCGACCAACGCTTCCAGAAATTCTGAGTAAACTGCTGCAACATCTGATACCTTGACAACCGATACAATTTCACTCCCTCGAAGGGGTGCTCGGGCAACGCGTTAAGTGGCTATCCTATCAAGAAATGGCCTGGGGTCAGAGCCTCCAGGTCATTTGGATCCGAGCTGAGCGGACACAACGGTCGCGAATTGAGAACGGCCTCGATCTTACAAAACAATGTCGCGAGCTCCTCAAAAGTCAGCGCGGTCTGACCTACTATACGCCCCAAGTGCGTCTTAGCTGACTTAACTACGGCCTCAAAAATCCCACCCCAGTGGGGGCAAATCGGTGGGCTGAAGGTCCACTGTATACCCCGACGGGAGAGGGCCGTTCCAATATCCACTTTATTTACATTCAAAAAGTTGACTATCTCTCGTAAGTATCGTTCCGCACCGATGTAGTTAGTGCCGTTATCAGAGCGGATCAAAGTTGGAAGTCCCCTTCGAGAAACAAACCTATCCAAACAAGCAATGAAAGCCTCTGTCGAGAGATCAGCAACGAGCTCGAGATGTACCGCCTTGGTGGATAAACAAACAAACACACATAGGTACGCCTTGTATTGCCTAGCGGTACGCAATCGTGAACTCTTCACCATAAACGGTCCTGCAAAATCCGTACCAACACCTGAAAACGGTCTGACCTCATTCACACGATCAGGGGGCAAGTCCCCCATGAGAGGTTGCATCGTGGCAGCCTTAAGTCGATAACAAGGCATGCACCGAAACACGATGTTCCGTATGACACGGCGGGCAGATAAGATCCAAAACTCCCGCTGGAGCGTGGCCAACAACGCGTTACAGCCGGCATGCGCGTTTTTAATATGACGATCAGTCACCAGCAATTCAACTAACTGTCCCCCCTTGGGGAGCAGAAGTGGGTGACGAGCCGAATACGACAGATTCGCATTGCGCAATCTTCCTCCTACCCGAAGTAACCCGGTCGAATCAACAAAGGGGTTGAGACGCGCGACGGCTCCCTTCAATTTCGAACGTCCACTTCTAAAGCTTACTACAGTATTAAAGAGTACATAGACGATAAAAATGCTTGGGACTGAATTGTTCTAATTAATTGTGAGCATCCTCACTGCCAGAGTTTCTTTTACTGGACACTTGGAGGCCTTTTACACCTCCAAAGATTAATTTAATTATACAACACTTGACTGTGGGGACCATTTACATCTCCTATTATCATTGTATTATTGACTAAAGAGACTATACATCTCTGTTATTTATATTTTAATTATTTTATTATGACATTTGAGACTCTTTACATCTCTCAGAAACAATAATTAAGTACTTTTTTTTTTCTGATAATATGATAATAATACCAAATGTTCTGTAAAAAATGAAATGAAATGACATGTGAAAGTGCCCTTGTGGCCTATTTACAGAATAAACGTTTTGAGTTTTGAGTTTTTTGAGTATAATCTCCAATTCTGCCCCAAACTTCGAGGACTGTACCAACCGGACCAAATTCAATAGCGACTCGTTTCGCTCTGCCGGAGTCAGAATAGGGTTCAACGTTCGCTGATCGCGAGGAGTACGACAATTTCGAGCGAATCTCCTAATCCAAGTGGACACGTTTATCAACTTATCAAGTGAGCTATACCGGTCCAGCAGAAACCCGGCGTCAGGGTCCTCAGCCTTCTGGGTAACATGCACGGCCGCTCTGGGGCCATGATCCGAAGATACTACTACATGGCTGTGGGGCCAGTCCGATTCTCTCTTGGCAAGCCAGGGTGGTCCCCACCACAAATGGTGTCTAACGAGTTCAGGAGCCCGACATCCCCTGGATGCACAATCAGACGGGTTCAATTCTCCTGGTACATGTCTCCAGGTCAGTGGGACCTCAGACGACACAATCTGGGAGACACGGTTCGCAACAAAAACCTCTAAGTTATGGACCGAAGCCTTCAGCCAGCACAAAACAATCTGGCTGTCCGTCCACGCGTACACCGTATCCTCCAAAACCACTGACCCACGCAACACTGTTAGAGTGTGATTCAAAAGTTTGGTCAAAAGAGCAGCCCCGGACAGTTCCAGTTTTGGAATCGTCATCCTTGTCCGAATAGGCGATACCTTGCTTCTTGCCAAAACCAAACGCACGTCGACCTTCCCGGTGGAGGTGACGGTTCGCAAATAAACCGCTGCCGCAAACCCTCGTTCAGAGGCATCACAAAACCCGTGAAGGGTTGCCCTGTAATCCCCAGCAGGGACCAATTTCCTCGGCAGCGATACATTATTTATGTCCGATAGCGAGGTGACCATTCGCGTCCAATCAGTCAACAAATCACCTGAGAGGTGGGTGTCCCAGGTCAACTGAGCCGCCCATAGCCTTTGCATAAAACATTTGAGAGCAAAGGTGACTGGAGAAATCCATCCATTCGGGTCGAACGTTCTCGCAATCGTTGACAGTACTGACCGCTTCGTCCAGGCCTTCGGTGTTTCTAAAACCACCCGATAGGTAAACTCATCATGGACGGGCCGGTACTGAATTCCAAGCACTGACAACATGTTAGGGTTGTCAGGATTCTCAAAAACGTGCGGGTCTTGTTGAAACTCATCTGGGAGACCAGCCATCAACTCAGGGGAGTTGGACATCCACTTGCGTAGTTCATAGCCGCCTCGTTCCAGCAATTGAATGAGCTCGTCACGTCGGTCCAGAGCTTCCTCCACACTGGCTGCCCCTGTGCAGACGTCATCGACGTACAAATCTTGCTCCAGGATAGCGGCGGCTCTAGGATAGCTCACACGGTCACGCGACGCCAACTCCCGCAGGGTACGCATCGCCAAATACGGGCTAGACCGTAACCCATACGTGTTCGTGTTTAACTCATAGACCTTGACTGGCTCGGCCGTGGACTCACGCCAAAGTATCAACTGATACCTTCTGTCAGCCGGATGAATTACCGTTTGCCTAAACATCATCCGAATGTCTGCGACAAATACAATCTGGTGCCTCCGAAAGCTCGTGAGAATATCCGAAATATCACGACTCAACTTGGGTCCCGAATGTAGACACTGATTCAGGGACATCCCGTTCGAGGTAGGTGCTGACCCATCAAAAACAACTCGAATCTTGCCGGTAGGGGTTCGTAGGACGGCATGGTGTGGAAGGAAACAATGATCCTCAGATCTCCAGTCCACACCCGATACCGACATGTGTCCTAACGACTCATACTCCCTCATGAATCAACATATTTTTGTTTAAATACGGCGTCCCTTGTCATCCTACGCTCCATCGACATCAATCTCGTCTCAGCCATCTTCCTAGATTCTCCTAGTGGCGGTCGATCGGCCCTGAAAGGCAGTCGAGTTACAAAACGACCAGAACGAAGGCGACCAGTACTATTCTGGTAAAACAACTCGCACTCTTCTTCGTCTGCGTCGACTCGACGAACGGTGGGAGGTTCCTCTATCTCCCAGAAACGTTGGATAGCGTCTGACAACGCTCAGCCAATAAGTATGCCATCTGACTCGGCAGGCCTAACCATTGGCAATGCCGGACCCATGATCACGTGACCAAACTTAGTATCCACAGCAATCAACCCGTCCGGCTGAAGAACTCGCCGATCCGACAACAGAAACCTACCCAGAACGTCTGCTCCCAGTAGCAGGTCGACCGGGGCTGGAGTGTCAAAATCGGGATCCGCCAACTTGAGTCCTGATGTCAGGAATCGAACGGCCGGATTCAACTTCACCAAGGGGTGTCTGCCCATGACATGCGTCATTACTAAAGCTTACACGGATGTTTTTGTCAAAATGTCATAGGTAACGTGGAGAGAACGTGATCACCGATTGACCAACTACATTCGTAACCGTAACATTCCCCACGCCCCGTATTGATTTATTATACCTATTTACCTTGAGGCCCAACCATTTTGCTAAATCATTCGATACAATGCAGCCCTGAGCTCCAGAATCTAATAGGGCGCGAACGTATGTTGGGTTGCCCGCCAAATCCCAAACAAGCACAGAGGCGATCGGTAACACCACCGTCTCCGGTTGGGGGGCAACAAATGGTTGGGCCGCAAATTCCTAGCGAGGACCCCCGGGGCCCCACTGTGCCTGTAACCGATCAGGTATGCAGCTATACGCCAGAGGGTCCCATTGTACAAATGGCACACGCGCCGGTTCCATTCCCAACCTACGATTCCCCGTAAAGAGGGGTGGGCGTGAATTCAACCGTGGCCGCTCCATGAGCGGGGGGGACATCACATGTGACCGACGAGGACGAGGCGACGAGCGGGGCGACAACTGAGGCGGCGTCCGAACCGCACCCGCATAGCTCGAAGGTATCCCATGACACCCGCCCGTTACGGCCTGCTCAACACACCCAATGTCCCGCTGGGTCGGATGCTGAGTCGCAACCGAAAACTCAGGGCCTCCCATGTAATGGTCCTGAGTGCGGCCCTGCACCCTGGTACTGCCCTGTGCACGTGGGGACGTTGGCCCCTGAGTTGCGCTCCGAGTCGCAAACGAATTCTCAGGGCCCCATGCCGTGTCACCCTGGATACGGCCCTGTGGAGGCTGTTGGCCGGACCGGTTCATGCACAACAGATTGTTGTGGGGCCCACCACAATATCCGCACATTTGTGTGTGCGTGCAGTCCCTAGCCATGTGTGGCCCGAGGCACAGGAAACACCAGCTCCGCTGCTTGGCCATCCGGCGCCGTCCCTGAACCCTAAGTTCCCCGAACTTATTGCAATTGGCCACAGCATGGCCAATCTGCCTACAACATGGGCAGGTCTCACCATGTGGGGTCAATTCACTCACAGTCCCATACGACTGCCGGTTGGTGCGGTCCTTCCTCGTCGGAGGGCCCCTACTCACAGCGCTCCCGGCAGCTCTCTGTGGCTCCGAAGGATGGGTGACCGTCAACCCCAAATTCTCTGCCCGTCGAGCCTCCTCTTCCAAGAATCCGACCAAGTCGGAGAAGGCGGGCAGGTCCTCGGCCGACCTCCCGTGAGACTGTTCGAAACGAGTCTGCACGTCAGCGGGTAGGCGGGAAAGTACAATGTACAACAGTAGGTACGACCATTCACCAACCGGAAGTCCAAGATTCTCTAGAGCCTTCGTGACGGACAACAATGGGTTCAAAACCTCCATCTGTATGGCCCCGACCTTGTTCACAACCGGGATACTAAACAAACGGTTCAGTTGGGCATCGGCCAACCTCCGTTTGTTATGGTAACGTCTGACCAACAATTGCCTGGCCGTTTCATAGTTACCCTCCGTAACTGTCAAATGAGCGACCATCTCCCTAGGCTCACCCCTCAATGCTGCCACCAGCTGAGCCATCTTGACAGACTTGGTAATGTCCGATCGCATGTGCACCAAACTGTCGAACAGATTGATGAAGCTCATCCATTCACCGGACACGCCGTCAAAGATAGGCATAGTTATGGCTGGTAACCTGGAACCCGATCCCTGATGCGTCAGAGGTGCTTCAGTGTCACCATCATGGCTGGACTCGCGCTGTCTACGTATGTCCGCAGCCTTCTGCGTGATAGCAGCTGCCATCTCCATACATTGGTCGACATCCCCTATCAACCGTGACAGCCTGTCAGGTGCACAACCATCAACTGATTCCGCCTGCGCGGACAATTCGAGCACCCTATTGTAACGTTCCTTAACGTCCATAGACCGCTCCAATACCACATCATGCCTATCTAAACGGTCTATCAGACCGTGTGCGGAGGAGTTCCTTAGAAACACCCTTCTGGATTTCAGATAACGACATGATCGGAACGATACCACTCACAATTTGCAGTAACTCAATTTTATTGGACCCTCCAGTCTATAACCCAAACGAGGGAACCCTAAACTATAACTTAAACAATGTTGTTTTCCTTAAACAATAGGAACCGAGTTTTATATCTATATAAATTCTGTAAATAACAATTTAGTCTCCCTTTATCACTACAACACACACAGATAGTCAATATTAGTTCAAGTTATAAATTGCTATAAACTGAAAACAATGTAATAGCCTGCTATCAATAGATGTAACTACCTTTGTTAACCAAAACATTCATTCAATAGCATTACTAGACCACTAATAGATTGACTAACTGGTAATTCAATGCAAATTTCAATTCAATAATCAATGGGGCCCACAACAATCTGTTGTGCATGAACCGGTCCGGCCAACAGCCTCCACAGGGCCGTATCCAGGGTGACACGGCATGGGGCCCTGAGAATTCGTTTGCGACTCGGAGCGCAACTCAGGGCCAACGTCCCCACGTCCACAGGGCCGTACCCAGGGTGACACGGCATGGGGCCCTGAGAATTCGTTTGCGACTCGGAGCGCAACTCAGGGGCCAACGTCCCCACGTGCACAGGGCAGTACCAGGGTGCAGGGCCGCACTCAGGACCATTACATGGGGGGCCCTGAGTTTTCGGTTGCGACTCAGCATCCGACCCAGCGGGACATTGGGTGTGTTGAGCAGGCCGTAACGGGCGGGTGGCATGGGACACCTTCGAGCTATGCGGGTGCGGTTCGGACGCCGCCTCAGTTGTCGCCGCGCTCGTCGCCTCGTCCTTGTCGGTCACATGTGATGTCCCCCCCGCTCATGGAGCGGCCACGGTTGAATTCACGCCCACCCCCCTTTACGGGGAATCGTAGGTTGGGAATGGAACCGGCGCGTGGGCCATTTGTACAATGGGACCCTCTGGCGTATAGCTGCATACCTGATCGGTTACAGGCACAGTGGGGCCCCGGGGGTCCTCGCTAGGAATTTGCGGCCCAACCATTGGTTGCCCCCCAACCGGAGACGGTGGTGTTACCGATCGCCTCTGTGCTTGTTTGGGATTTGGCGGGCAACCCAACATACGTTCGCGCCCTATTAGATTCTGGAGCTCAGGGCTGCATTGTATCGAATGATTTAGCAAAATGGTTGGGCCTCAAGGTAAATAGGTATAATAAATCAATACGGGGCGTGGGGAATGTTACGGTTACGAATGTAGTTGGTCAATCGGTGATCACGTTCTCTCCACGTTACCTATGACATTCTGACAAAAACATCCGTGTAAGCTTTAGTAATGACGCATGTCATGGGCAGACACCCCTTGGTGAAGTTGAATCCGGCCGTTCGATTCCTGACATCAGGACTCAAGTTGGCGGATCCCGATTTTGACACTCCAGCCCCGGTCGACCTGCTACTGGGAGCAGACGTTCTGGGTAGGTTTCTGTTGTCGGATCGGCGAGTTCTTCAGCCGGACGGGTTGATTGCTGTGGATACTAAGTTTGGTCACGTGATCATGGGTCCGGCATTGCCAATGGTTAGGCCTGCCGAGTCAGATGGCATACTTATTGGCTGAGCGTTGTCAGACGCTATCCAACGTTTCTGGGAGATAGAGGAACCTCCCACCGTTCGTCGAGTCGACGCAGACGAAGAAGAGTGCGAGTTGTTTTACCAGAATAGTACTGGTCGCCTTCGTTCTGGTCGTTTTGTAACTCGACTGCCTTTCAGGGCCGATCGACCGCCACTAGGAGAATCTAGGAAGATGGCTGAGACGAGATTGATGTCGATGGAGCGTAGGATGACAAGGGACGCCGTATTTAAACAAAAATATGTTGATTTCATGAGGGAGTATGAGTCGTTAGGACACATGTCGGTATCGGGTGTGGACTGGAGATCTGAGGATCATTGTTTCCTTCCACACCATGCCGTCCTACGAACCCCTACCGGCAAGATTCGAGTTGTTTTTGATGGGTCAGCACCTACCTCGAACGGGATGTCCCTGAATCAGTGTCTACATTCGGGACCCAAGTTGAGTCGTGATATTTCGGATATTCTCACGAGCTTTCGGAGGCACCAGATTGTATTTGTCGCAGACATTCGGATGATGTTTAGGCAAACGGTAATTCATCCGGCTGACAGAAGGTATCAGTTGATACTTTGGCGTGAGTCCACGGCCGAGCCAGTCAAGGTCTATGAGTTAAACACGAACACGTATGGGTTACGGTCTAGCCCGTATTTGGCGATGCGTACCCTGCGGGAGTTGGCGTCGCGTGACCGTGTGAGCTATCCTAGAGCCGCCGCTATCCTGGAGCAAGATTTGTACGTCGATGACGTCTGCACAGGGGCAGCCAGTGTGGAGGAAGCTCTGGACCGACGTGACGAGCTCATTCAATTGCTGGAACGAGGCGGCTATGAACTACGCAAGTAGATGTCCAACTCCCCTGAGTTGATGGCTGGTCTCCCAGATGAGTTTCAACAAAACCCGCACGTTTTTGAGAATCCTAAAAACCCTAACATGTTGTCAGTGCTTGGAATTCAGTACCGGCCCGTCCATGATGAGTTTACCTATCGGGTGGTTTTAGAAACACCGAAGGCCTGGACGAAGCGGTCAGTACTGTCAACGATTGCGAGAACGTTCGACCCGAATGGATGGATTTCTCCAGTCACCTTTGCTCTCAAATGTTTTATGCAAAGGCTATGGGCGGCTCAGTTGACCTGGGACACCCACCTCTCAGGTGATTTGTTGACTGATTGGACGCGAATGTTCACCTCGCTATCGGACATAAATAATGTATCGCTGCCGAGGAAATTGGTCCCTGCTGGGGATTACAGGGCAACCCTTCACGGGTTTTGTGATGCCTCTAAACGAGGGTTTGCGGCAGCGGTTTATTTGCGAACCGTCACCTCCACCGGGGAGGTCGACGTGCGTTTGGTTTTGGCAAGAAGCAAGGTATCGCCTATTCGGACAAGGATGACGATTCCAAAACTGGAACTGTCCGGGGCTGCTCTTTTGACCAAACTTTTGAATCACACTCTAACAGTGTTGCGTGGGTCAGTGGTTTTGGAGGATACGGTGTACGCGTGGACGGACAGCCAGATTGTTTTGTGCTAGCTGAAGGCTTCGGTCCATAACTTAGAGGTTTTTGTTGCGAACCGTGTCTCCCAGATTGTGTCGTCTGAGGTCCCACTGACCTGGAGACATGTACCAGGAGAATTGAACCCGTCTGATTGTGCATCCAGGGGATGTCGGGCTCCTGAACTCGTTAGACACCATTTGTGGTGGGGACCACCCTGGCTTGCCAAGAGAGAATCGGACTGGCCCCACAGCAATGTAGTAGTATCTTCGGATCATGGCCCCAGAGCGGCCGTGCATGTTACCCAGAAGGCTGAGGACCCTGACGCCGGGTTTCTGCTGGACCGGTATAGCTCACTTGATAAGTTGATAAACGTGTCCACTTGGATTAGGAGATTCGCTCGAAATTGTCGTACTCCTCGCGATCAGCGAACGTTGAACCCTATTCTGACTCCGGCAGAGCGAAACGAGTCGCTATTGAATTTGGTCCGGTTGGTACAGTCCTCGAAGTTTGGGGCAGAATTGGAGATTATACGAAGTGGACGTTCGAAATTGAAGGGAGCCGTCGCGCGTCTCAACCCCTTTGTTGATTCGACCGGGTTACTTCGGGTAGGAGGAAGATTGCGCAATGCGAATCTGTCGTATTCGGCTCGTCACCCACTTCTGCTCCCCAAGGGGGGACAGTTAGTTGAATTGCTGGTGACTGATCGTCATATTAAAAACGCGCATGCCGGCTGTAACGCGTTGTTGGCCACGCTCCAGCGGGAGTTTTGGATCTTATCTGCCCGCCGTGTCATACGGAACATCGTGTTTCGGTGCATGCCTTGTTATCGACTTAAGGCTGCCACGATGCAACCTCTCATGGGGGACTTGCCCCCTGATCGTGTGAATGAGGTCAGACCGTTTTCAGGTGTTGGTACGGATTTTGCAGGACCGTTTATGGTGAAGAGTTCACGATTGCGTACCGCTAGGCAATACAAGGCGTACCTATGTGTGTTTGTTTGTTTATCCACCAAGGCGGTACATCTCGAGCTCGTTGCTGATCTCTCGACAGAGGCTTTCATTGCTTGTTTGGATAGGTTTGTTTCTCGAAGGGGACTTCCAACTTTGATCCGCTCTGATAACGGCACTAACTACATCGGTGCGGAACGATACTTACGAGAGATAGTCAACTTTTTGAATGTAAATAAAGTGGATATTGGAACGGCCCTCTCCCGTCGGGGTATACAGTGGACCTTCAGCCCACCGATTTGCCCCCACTGGGGTGGGATTTTTGAGGCCGTAGTTAAGTCAGCTAAGACGCACTTGGGGCGTATAGTAGGTCAGACCGCGCTGACTTTTGAGGAGCTCGCGACATTGTTTTGTAAGATCGAGGCCGTTCTCAATTCGCGACCGTTGTGTCCGCTCAGCTCGGATCCAAATGACCTGGAGGCTCTGACCCCAGGCCATTTCTTGATAGGACAGCCACTTAACGCGTTGCCCGAGCACCCCTTCGAGGGAGTGAAATTGTATCGGTTGTCAAGGTACCAGATGTTGCAGCAGTTTACTCAGAATTTCTGGAAGCGTTGGTCGCTCGAGTATCTGCATATCTTACAACAGCGCCTTGAGTGGACTGACAAAACTAGCCCCCCTAGTGTTGGTGACCTCGTTCTGGTTAAGGATGCTAACCTACCGCCACTACGTTGGCGCAGGGGGCGCATTGTTAACTTGTTCCCTGGCAAGGACGGGACCCCACGGTCTGCAGAGGTTCTAGTAGGAGGCTCGGTTCTAAAACGAGCGGTAGCAACGTTGTCTCGGCTGCCCGTAGATTAGGGGACAGGTGGGTGCCTGTCCGGGCGGGTGATTGTTCGATTCCAAATCGATATTCTATCGATGGTTTCTGAACGGCCATTTTGAATTTGACGTTAGCTGCCAACCTAGCAGTTTTTTGACAACTGACAGACGAAAGCCCTCGCAATGTAAACGCGTTTTGGTAAGGGTATTGAAATTCAATCGCAGGCCATCCTGAATGTATTCGGGTTTCCCTCAGGATTGTTAATATAGCTGAGTGTGTTAGTGTTTCTCGAACCAGATAAAGTTCGCATTTTCGTGCCCGATTGTTTTTACCACGTAACATAACCTGTGTTGGAACACTGTGCTCATTGAAGCTGGCCCGCCAGTCATACCTGGTTGGCTGAAGAACCTGTCTACCAAGAAGAGCCTAGGGTGCACCCGGGCCTTGCAGAGAGACAGGAGGTTGACGGGACCGAAGCACAGACCAGGTTAGATCGACCCCAATTAACTTCAGCTCGGTGAACCGCCGACGTTCACACTTCTTGGCAACTGATCGTTACGCTACCTCGTAGCTGATGGGCCCCTACGAGGTCATTAGGTGCTGAGAAGCCTGAACAAATACCCTGACAGATACAGACCCTGTATGGGCTGGGCTTTCACCTAGTGCCCCCTTGATGTTGAGTTTTGAGCCACTCTGTAGTTTAGTCTAGTTTTAAACTCACATTAGGTACATTTTTATATTAGATTATAAAAATAATATTAACAAAATTAAAATGAACTAAATAGTCTCTTCTCTCTCTTCAACTTCTTAATTTTTCATGGAAATGCCCCTCAGATATTTGGTGGTCATTCAACATCATTTGGCAGTTCATAATAAACGTATCTCTTTGAATTTGAGCTTTCTCTCTACTATCAGGTATTATTCCTCCATTTATTCGTATGGCATAATATTCTGCATCTTCATGACATTCAGACATTTCAACAACTTCATTAAATTTGGGTTTTTTCTGCCAACCTGATTATTTAATTTGTTATGCCAACCCTCTGAAGAATTATTTGTCCGATGGCGTTTGCTGTATACAGACCATATTTTGATCCATTCTGGATTTTTAAGCCATTGCGTCTGCATATATTTTTTAAATTTGTTGAGTGATTTATCGTCTTCAGGCACAATTCCAACATAATTCCAACCTTCATTAATTAGATCTGGTGGTAATAAAGGAAGAACAGCAGACAGTGCTACTATCCTTCTCTAGTTCCTGTTTTTAATAATGCCTAGATTCTTCCCTTTTTTCCATATACAGTTCGAAAAATTATAGTATGTTTAATATTTATGCTTGGGAACGCACCTCCTTTTGTTGCGCGACTCGGACCGCGAGTGATCGGAAACGGAACTAGCAGCTGTCACTTGTATAGAAACGAGATGACGAGTTAGAGGTTACTTTTTTTGACTTAGAGAAAATGTCGGCACATGGCGTTCGGGCCTTGGCTGTATTTTAGTAGTAACAATTGTCTAACACAGGTGTCGGGCCTGGTCGGAATGTTAATTATAATAAGCACGGAACAATCGTCGGGAAATAAGTAGATTCAAGTCAGCGGAGTGAGTGCTTCGTGTTGTGAAGCTTGAAGTGGTTCGGTCCCCAATTCGTCGCGTTCGGCAGCGACGGCGACAGCATCGGGCTTCGACGAGAGTAAGATTCGACTCCTCTCCCCCCACCACTTGTGCTCCTTATCCCGTGTTCCTCACCAACGGGGTGACTGGGGTACCCGCGGACGGGACCCCCCCCCGAGGGGAAAGGGGCAGCGCGGGGGGTAACATGCGGGATAGCAGGGGTTCGGTCGCCGCTGTCCACGGTCAGCGAGGACTTCGGGCCGCTGGCTCACTGCGTGTTACGGGCGGGTGTCAGATGGCACCTATGAGTAGCGCGAAGACTGGGAGTCCACCACCTTCTGCGCCACCCTGCCCGTCGCTCTGGGAGGCGAACAGGGAGGCGAACAGTCGGATGTCGCCCCCATTCCTAGAGCGCCCCAGGTTGGATCCGCTCTCCCCCATCCATCCACGGTGGCCACCGGGCACACCGTACACCGTCCGGTATGGTCGGATACCGGGACAGCGAGGGGCCTATTATGCGGATTGAGACCCCTTGATGTACATACGGTCTGATATGCCACCGGCATATCAGCAGCCGAGTTACTCCACGGCCGACGGAGGTCTCAGCGGGTTCGGATCCCGCGGAGGTTCCCGCTAGGGACACGCCGCCCACTTACAGGGTGCCGCCACTCCACAGACGGTCATGCTCCCCACCGCCTCTGTGATAGCGTGGAGTTCGGACGGCAAATCTTGTGTGGAACGAGCACTATTGGACTTGGGGGCCCAGGGGTGCTTAGTCTCGTGCAACCTTGTAAGACGGTTGGGCATTTCGGTAAGGGAGTATCCACATTCTATTCGGGGAATTGGGAACACGGAGTCGGTTCCGTTAAGGGAGTATGTCGGATTACTCTCTCGTCACGGGTGGATTCATCGGTGAATCTGACGGTCACGGCATTAGTCATGCCTAATGTGATGGGCTCACACCCTCACGTACGGTTGTCGCCCTCGGTGCGACAGTTGGTCGCTGGGTTGTCACTGGCTGACCCGGAGTTCGATATTCCAGGCCCAGTAGACATTTTATTGGGTGTCGATGCCTTGGGATACCTGTTAGTGCCAGGTGTCCACGTGTTGCAGGCGACTGGTCTGGTTTCGGTCAACACCAGACTGGGCCATGCGGTAATGGGTCCGGTCATGCCGGCTGCCCCACGCCTAGCGACTCGTAGTCCCTTGTTCGGTTCTGTACTCTCGGAGGTGATACAGAAGTTTTGGGAGGTGGAGGAACCACCTACGGTCCGCCGGTTGGACCCAGTTGAAGAAGAGTGTGAACAATTTTATCGGAACAATACTGGTCGCCTTCGGTCAGGTCGATTTCTCACACGTCTTCCATTCCGGAGTGATCGCCCACCGCTGGGCAGTTTACACCATGCAGCCGAGACGCGGCTTCTGTCGATGGAACGACGCATGAAGCGTGACGGGATTTTCCGGCAGAAGTACGTCGACTTCTCGGTGGAGGTTGATGTGCGGTTGGTCATGGCCAAGAGCAAGGTTGCGCCGTTGCGCACTCGCCTGACCATTCCCAAATTAGAGCTTTCGGGAGCGGCTCTCCTGACTCGTCTGCTCAACCACACGATGACGGTTCTTCGTGGGTCAATAGCGTTAGAAGATACGGTCTACGCTTGGACGGACAGCCAGATCGTGTTATGCTGGCTGAAGGCTTCAGTTCACAAGCTGGAGATTTTTGTGGCGAATCGGGTTTCGCAGATTTTGAATTCGGAGGTTCCCTTAATCTGGACACATGTTCCAGGGGAAATGAACCCAGCAGACTGTGCGTCTCGTGGGTGTCACGCTCCGGAGTAGGTTGGACATCCCTTGTGGTGGGGTCCAAAATGGTTGACTCAAGCCGAATCGGATTGGCCAATGTTACCTCGGCGAACGGCGCCTTGACAGTCGGTGTCTGTACGACGCAACCAGAGCCGGAAGAGGAGTTCAGCCTGCTAGAACGGTACAGCTCGCTCGACAAGCTGGTCAATGTGACCGCCTGGATCTTCCGATTTGCGC
Source organism: Argyresthia goedartella (assembly GCA_949825045.1). Lineage (NCBI taxonomy): Eukaryota > Metazoa > Arthropoda > Insecta > Lepidoptera > Argyresthiidae > Argyresthia > Argyresthia goedartella. Next base: position 12,981,233 of record OX463806.1, read on the forward strand.
GGAATTGTCGCAATTCTGAGGCGCGACGGGTGCGGACACAGGTCCTGACACCACGGGAACGGAACCATGCGTTGTTCGCATTGGTACGGAACGTGCAGACGGTGCACTTTACGTCCGAACTGGACATTCTGAGACGCGGACGCGTCCAACTGAAGGGAGCTGTGGCACGGCTCAACCCGTTTATTGACCCTCAAGGATTGCTGAGGGTAGGAGGTCGGCTGCGGAATGCCAACCTGCCTTATGCGGCTCGCCACCCGTTGTTACTCCCTAGGAAAGGGAAGTTGGTCGAACTGTTGATACAATATCGACACATTCGGAATGGGCATATCGGATGCCACGCCTTGATGGCGTTTCTCCACCGCGAGTTCTGGATTCTATCGGGAAGACGCTTAGTGCGCAGCGTCGTATTTCGGTGCCTGCCTTGTGATCGGGCCAAGGCGGCTAGGATGCAGCCCCAGATGGGCGATTTGCCCTCGGATAGGTTTAACGAAATCCGGCCCTTTGCGGGTGTCGGAACGGATTTCGCGGGACCATTCATGGTCAAGTCTTCACAGCTACGGAACGCCAGATTAGTGAAGGCATACCTGTGTGTCTTCGTGTGCTTGGCCACGAAGGCAGTCCACTTGGAGGTGGTCAGTGACCTCACTACGGAGGCATTTATCGCATGTCTGGATCGGTTCGTCTCACGAAGGGGCCTCCCGACATTAATCCGTTCGGACAACGGCACAAATTTTGTCGGAGCCAGGCGATATCTGCAGGAGGTCACTCAATTCCTGAACGGTAACCAGGACGCCATCGGTACGGCTTGCTCCCGACGAGGGATTGAATGGGTTTTCAGTCCGCCGGTATGTCCTCGTTATGGAGGAATTTTTGAGGCTGCGGTTAAATCGGCTAAGTCGCACCTGACGAGGATCATCGGTGAGACCTCTCTACGCTTTGAAGAGCTTGCGACGCTGTTCTGTAAAATTGAGATGACACTGAACTCGCGTCCGTTGTGCCCGCTCAGTTCGGATCCAAATGATTTGGAAGCGTTGACGCCGGGTCACTTCCTGATAGGTCAGCCCCTTATAGCCCTGCCAGAATACCCATTGGGTGATGTTAAGTTAAGTCGGTTAACTAGGTGGCAGATGTTGCAGCAGATGGCTCAAGATTTTTGGAAACGGTGGTCCCTTGAGGACTTGCACATCTTGCAGCAGCGCCTTAAGTGGACTGACCGGACGAGCCCCCCTCAAGTCGGTGATTTGGTGCTGATTAAGGATGCGAACCTGCCATCATTGAGATGGAGACGAGGACGGATCGTCAATTGGTACACGGGTCGGGATGGCACGCCTCGATCAGCAGAAGTCAAGGTGGGGGACTCGGTCCTCAAGAGAGCGGTCGCAACACTTTCTCGCCTTCCTATTGATTAGGGACAGGTTCGGGCCTGTCCGGGCGGGTGACTGTTTAATATTAATGCTTCGGAACGCACCTCCTTTTGTTGCGCGACTCGGACCGCGAGTGATCGGAAACGGAACTAGTAGCTGTCACTTGTATAGAAACGAGATGACGAGTTAGAAGTTACTTTTTTTGACTTGGAGAAAATGTCGGCTCATGGCGTTCGGGCCTTGGCTGTATTTTAGTAGTTATAATTGTCTAACACAGGTGTCGGGCCTGGTCGGAATGTTAATTATAATAAGCACGGAACAATCGTCGGGAAATAAGTAGATTCACGTCAGCGGAGTGAGTGCTTCGTGTTGTGAAGCTTGAAGTGGTTCGGTCCCCAATTCGTCGCGTTCGGCAGCGACGGCGACAGCATCGGGCTACGACGAGAGTAAGATTCGACTCCTCTCCCCCCACCCCTTGTGCTCCTTATCCCGTGTTCCTGCCTCGAATTGAGCTTTCGAATTCCGGTCCACGGCGTCAAAGGTCAGTACCACTTGTGATACTCCTGGTGAAAACCAACCCTACCAAGATTCCACGCCCGTTCGGTTGAGGCGTCGAATTTATAATAGTAACAACCGCACATTTCGATTTAGGAAAGACTTTCGTTATCGCGTTCATTGCCGGTGTTTCGTAATCCATGGTGAATCTTGAAGGGTCCATGTCTGGGATTTGTGACTTCAGCATACTAAATAATGCATAATAGCTTTTTTCGGTCTTGTTTGTCATCATTACATATATAAGCGGCACAATTTTTGTAGTGTTAGCCGCACTGCCCAAGTCTCCATGTATTACATATAGTAGATATAATGGTTTCGTACAGCTACTAAACGTTCCGTCTCCAAATAAATGCTCTGATGATTTTATGCATTCTTTGGCTTCTGCAGATGCCAATCCAATTATTTTATTTTTTTCACACGTGTAGTCAAACACACGGGCAGCCGAGACAACGTTGCTACCGCTCGTTTTAGAACCGAGCCTCCTACTAGAACCTCTGCAGACCGGGGGGTCCCGTCCTTGCCAGGGAACAAGTTAACAATGCGCCCCCTGCGCCAACGTAGTGGCGGTAGGTTAGCATCCTTAACCAGAACGAGGTCACCAACACTAGGGGGGCTGGTTTTGTCAGTCCACTTAAGGCGCTGTTGTAAGATATGCAGATACTCGAGCGACCAACGCTTCCAGAAATTCTGAGTAAACTGCTGCAACATCTGATACCTTGACAACCGATACAATTTCACTCCCTCGAAGGGGTGCTCGGGCAACGCGTTAAGTGGCTGTCCTATCAAGAAATGGCCTGGGGTCAGAGCCTCCAGGTCATTTGGATCCGAGCTGAGCGGACACAACGGTCGCGAATTGAGAACGGCCTCGATCTTACAAAACAATGTCGCGAGCTCCTCAAAAGTCAGCGCGGTCTGACCTACTATACGCCCCAAGTGCGTCTTAGCTGACTTAACTACGGCCTCAAAAATCCCACCCCAGTGGGGGCAAATCGGTGGGCTGAAGGTCCACTGTATACCCCATACGGGAGAGGGCCGTTCCAATATCCACTTTATTTACATTCAAAAAGTTGACTATCTCTCGTAAGTATCGTTCCGCACCGATGTAGTTAGTGCCGTTATCAGAGCGGATCAAAGTTGGAAGTCCCCTTCGAGAAACAAACCTATCCAAACAAGCAATGAAAGCCTCTGTCGAGAGATCAGCAACGAGCTCGAGATGTACCGCCTTGGTGGATAAACAAACAAACACACATAGGTACGCCTTGTATTGCCTAGCGGTACGCAATCGTGAACTCTTCACCATAAACGGTCCTGCAAAATCCGTACCAACACCTGAAAACGGTCTGACCTCATTCACACGATCAGGGGGCAAGTCCCCCATGAGAGGTTGCATCGTGGCAGCCTTAAGTCGATAACAAGGCATGCACCGAAACACGATGTTCCGTATGACACGGCGGGCAGATAAGATCCAAAACTCCCGCTGGAGCGTGGCCAACAACGCGTTACAGCCGGCATGCGCGTTTTTAATATGACGATCAGTCACCAGCAATTCAACTAACTGTCCCCCCTTGGGGAGCAGAAGTGGGTGACGAGCCGAATACGACAGATTCGCATTGCGCAATCTTCCTCCTACCCGAAGTAACCCGGTCGAATCAACAAAGGGGTTGAGACGCGCGACGGCTCCCTTCAATTTCGAACGTCCACTTCGTATAATCTCCAATTCTGCCCCAAACTTCGAGGACTGTACCAACCGGACCAAATTCAATAGCGACTCGTTTCGCTCTGCCGGAGTCAGAATAGGGTTCAACGTTCGCTGATCGCGAGGAGTACGACAATTTCGAGCGAATCTCCTAATCCAAGTGGACACGTTTATCAACTTATCAAGTGAGCTATACCGGTCCAGCAGAAACCCGGCGTCAGGGTCCTCAGCCTTCTGGGTAACATGCACGGCCGCTCTGGGGCCATGATCCGAAGATACTACTACATGGCTGTGGGGCCAGTCCGATTCTCTCTTGGCAAGCCAGGGTGGTCCCCACCACAAATGGTGTCTAACGAGTTCAGGAGCCCGACATCCCCTGGATGCACAATCAGACGGGTTCAATTCTCCTGGTACATGTCTCCAGGTCAGTGGGACCTCAGACGACACAATCTGGGAGACACGGTTCGCAACAAAAACCTCTAAGTTATGGACCGAAGCCTTCAGCCAGCACAAAACAATCTGGCTGTCCGTCCACGCGTACACCGTATCCTCCAAAACCACTGACCCACGCAACACTGTTAGAGTGTGATTCAAAAGGTTGGTCAAAAGAGCAGCCCCGGACAGTTCCAGTTTTGGAATCGTCATCCTTGTCCGAATAGGCGCTACCTTGCTTTTTGCCAAAACCAAACGCACGTCGACCTCCCCGGTGGAGGTGACGGTTCGCAAATAAACCGCTGCCGCAAACCCTCGTTCAGAGGCATCACAAAACCCGTGAAGGGTTGCCCTGTAATCCCCAGCAGGGACCAATTTCCTCGGCAGCGATACATTATTTATGTCCGATAGCGAGGTGAACATTCGCGTCCAATCAGTCAACAAATCACCTGAGAGGTGGGTGTCCCAGGTCAACTGAGCCGCCCATAGCCTTTGCATAAAACATTTGAGAGCAAAGGTGACTGGAGAAATCCATCCATTCGGGTCGAACGTTCTCGCAATCGTTGACAGTACTGACCGCTTCGTCCAGGCCTTCGGTGTTTCTAAAACCACCCGATAGGTAAACTCATCATGGACGGGCCGGTACTGAATTCCAAGCACTGACAACATGTTAGGGTTGTCAGGATTCTCAAAAACGTGCGGGTTTTGTTGAAACTCATCTGGGAGACCAGCCATCAACTCAGGGGAGTTGGACATCCACTTGCGTAGTTCATAGCCGCCTCGTTCCAGCAATTGAATGAGCTCGTCACGTCGGTCCAGAGCTTCCTCCACACTGGCTGCCCCTGTGCAGACGTCATCTTGCTCCAGGATAGCGGCGGCTCTAGGATAGCTCACACGGTCACGCGACGCCAACTCCCGCAGGGTACGCATCGCCAAATACGGGCTAGACCGTAACCCATACGTGTTCGTATTTAACTCATAGACCTTGACTGGCTCGGCCGTGGACTCACGCCAAAGTATCAACTGATACCTTCTGTCAGCCGGATGAATTACCGTTTGCCTAAACATCATCCTAATGTCTGCGACAAATACAATCTGGTGCCTCCGAAAGCTCGTGAGAATATCCGAAATATCACGACTCAACTTGGGTCCCGAATGTAGACACTGATTCAGGGACATCCCGTTCGAGGTAGGTGCTGACCCATCAAAAACAACTCGAATCTTGCCGGTAGGGGTTCGTAGGACGGCATGGTGTGGAAGGAAACAATGATCCTCAGATCTCCAGTCCACACCCGATACCGACATGTGTCCTAACGACTCATACTCCCTCATGAAATCAACATATTTTTGTTTAAATACGGCGTCCCTTGTCATCCTACGCTCCATCGACATCAATCTCGTCTCAGCCATCTTCCTAGATTCTCCTAGTGGCGGTCGATCGGCCCTGAAAGGCAGTCGAGTTACAAAACGACCAGAACGAAGGCGACCAGTTCTATTCTGGTAAAACAACTCGCACTCTTCTTCGTCTGCGTCGACTCGACGAGCGGTGGGAGGTTCCTCTATCTCCCAGAAACGTTGGATAGCGTCTGACAACGCTGAGCCAATAAGTATGCCATCTGACTCGGCAGGCCTAACCATTGGCAATGCCGGACCCATGATCACGTGACCAAACTTAGTATCCACAGCAATCAACCCGTCCGGCTGAAGAACTCGCCGATCCGACAACAGAAACCTACCCAGAATGTCTGCTCCCAGTAGCAGGTCGACCGGGGCTGGAGTGTCAAAATCGGGATCCGCCAACTTGAGTCCTGATGTCAGGAATCGAACGGCCGGATTCAACTTCACCAAGGGGTGTCTGCCCATGACATGCGTCATTACTAAAGCTTGCACGGATGTTTTTGTCAAAATGTCATAACGTGGAGAGAACGTGATCACCGATTGACCAACTACATTCGTAACCGTAGCATTCCCCACGCCCCGTATTGATTTATTATACCTATTTACCTTGAGGCCCAACCATCTTGCTAAATCATTCGATACAATGCAGCCCTGAGCTCCAGAATCTAATAGGGCGCGAACGTATGTTGGGTTGCCCGCCAAATCCCAAACAAGCACAGAGGCGATCGGTAACACCACCGTCTCCGGTTGGGGGGCAACCAATGGTTGGGCCGCAAATTCCTAGCGAGGACCCCCAGGGCCCCACTGTGCCTGTAACCGATCAGGTATGCAGCTATACGCCAGAGGGTCCCATTGTACAAATGGCCCACGCGCCGGTTCCATTCCCAACCTACGATTCCCCGTAAAGGGGGGTGGGCGTGAATTCAACCGTGGCCGCTCCATGAGCGGGGGGGACATCACATGTGACCGACGAGGACGAGGCGACGAGTCGGGGCGACAACTGAGGCGGATCCGAACCGCACCCGCATAGCTCGAAGGTGTCCCATGCCACCCGCCCGTTACGGCCTGCTCAACACACCCAATGTCCCGCTGGGTCGGATGCTGAGTCGCAACCGAATACTCAGGGCCCCCCATGTAATGGTCCTGAGTGCGGCCCTGCACCCTGGTACTGCCCTGTGCACGTGGGGACGTTGGCCCCTGAGTTGCGCTCCGAGTCGCAAACGAATTCTCAGGGCCCCATGCCGTGTCACCCTGGGTACGGCCCTGTGGACGTGGGGACGTTGGCCCCTGAGTTGCGCTCCGAGTCGCAAACGAATTCTCAGGGCCCCATGCCGTGTCACCCTGGATACGGCCCTGTGGAGGCTGTTGGCCGGACCGGTTCATGCACAACAGATTGTTGTGGGCCCCACCAAAATATCCGCACATTTTTGTGCGCGTGCAGTCCCTAGCCATGTGTGGCCCGAGGCACAGGAAACACCAGCTCCGCTGCTTGGCCATCCGGCGCCGTCCCTGAATCCTAAGTTCCCCGAACTTATTGCAATTGGCCACAGCATGGCCAATCTGCCTACAACATGGGCAGGTCTCACTATGTGGGGTCAATGCACTCACAGTCCCATATGACTGCCGGTTGGTGCGGTCCTTCCTCGTCGGAGGGCCCCTACTCACAGCGCTCCCGGCAGCTCTCTGTGGCTCCGAAGGATGGGTGACCGTCAACCCCAAATTCTCTGCCCGTCGAGCCTCCTCTTCCAAGAATCCGACCAAGTCGGAGAAGGCGGGCAGGTCCTCGGCCGACCTCCCGTGAGACTGTTCGAAACGAGTCTGCACGTCAGCCGGTAGGCGGGAAAGTACAATGTACAACAGTAGGTACGACCATTCACCAACCGGAAGTCCAAGATTCTCTAGAGCCTTGGTGACGGACAACAATGGGTTCAAAACCTCCGTCTGTATGGCCCCGATCTTGTTCACAACCGGGATACCAAACAAACGGTTCAGTTGGGCATCGGCCAACCTCCGTTTGTTATGGTAACGTCTGACCAACAATTGCCTGGCCGTCTCATAGTTACCCTCCGTAACTGTCAAATGAGCGACCAGCTCCCTAGGCTCACCCCTCAATGCTGCCACCAGCTGAGCCATCTTGACAGACTTGGTAATGTCCGATCGCATGTGCACCAAACTGTCGAACAGATTGATGAAGCTCATCCATTCACCGGACACGCCGTCAAAGATAGGCATAGTTATGGCTGGTAACCTGGAACCCGATCCCTGATGCGTCAGAGGTGCTTCAGTGTCACCATCATGGCTGGACTCGCGCTGTCTACGTATGTCCGCAGCCTTCTGCGTGATAGCAGCTGCCATCTCCATACATTGGTCGACATCCCCTATCAACCGTGACAGCCTGTCAGGTGCACAACCATCAACTGATTCCGCCTGCGCGGACAATTCGAGCACCCTATTGTGACGTTCCTTAACGTCCATAGACCGCTCCAGTACCACATCATGCCTATCTAAACGGTCTATCAGACCGTGTGCGGAGGAAAACCATCTGAGTTCCTTAGAAACACCCTTCTGGATTTCAGATAACGACATGATCGGAACGATACTTACTCACAATTTGCAGTAACTCAATTTTATTGGACCCTCCAGTCTACAACCCAAACGAGGGAACCCTAAACCACAACTTAAACAATGTTGTTTTCCTTAAACAATAGGAACCGAGTTTTATATCTATATAAATTCTGTAAATACAATTTAGTTTCCCTTTATCATTATAACACACACAGATAGTCAATATTAGTTCAAGTTATAAATTGCTATAAACAGAAAACAATGTAATAGCCTGCTATCAATAGATGTAACTACCTATGTTAACCAAAACATTCTTCAATAGCATTACTAGACCACTAATAGATTGACTAACTGGTAATTCTATTCAATATCTGTCTATCTACTACCAGCAATAGACCTATAGCTTACAATACTACCAATCTATGTGGATATAGGAACACAACCAATTACCTAGTAACCGCCTATACCTACAGATTGATAGTCCCAAATCGTGCCTTCCTGGAGCCCTTGACGGCTGCAAATCTCAGGAAGCCACGCTCTAGCTACCAAAATGTTCAGGCTTCTCGGCACCTAATGACCTCGTAGGGGCCCATCAGCTACGAGGTAGCGTAACGATCAGTTGCCAAGAAGTGTGAACGTCGGCGGTTCACCGAGCTGAAGTAAATACCTGGTCTGTGCTTCGGTCCCGTCAACCTCCTGTCTCTCTGCAAGGCCCGGGTGCACCCTAGGCTCTTCTTGGTAGACAGGTTCTTCAGCCAACCAGGTATGACTGGCCGGCCAGCTTCAATGAGCACAGTGTTCCAACACAGGTTATGTTCCGTGGTAAAAACCAATCGGCCACGAAAATTCGAACTTTATCTGGTTCGGGGAACCACAACACACTTAGCTATATTGAAAATCCTGAGGGAAACCCGAATACATTCCAGATGGCTTGCGATTTAATTTCAATACCCTAACCAAAACGCGTTTACATTGCGAGGGCTTTCGTCTGTCAGTTGTCAAAAACTGCTAGGTTGGCAGCAACGTCAAATTCAAAATGGCCGTTCAGAAACCATCGATCGAATATCGATTTGTAATCGAACATACGTGGTTGGTACTTTAACGTCAGTGGTTTTGGTTTCTTTGAACATTATTTTCTGTATATTAGCATCTTTATATCGAAATCTGTAAATACCACTTTTCACAACCTTTAAATTTGGAAACTTGTTGACAATATCAATTCCTCGATCTTTCAATGGCTTCACACATTTTTTGTATAGTTCAGGAACTGGTTTGAATGATGCAGATGCAACTTTCAGTTTATACATTTGCAGGTCTATCATATTTTGCCCAACGTCGGGTAAACACTTATGAGGTTTCGTCTTCACTATATTGGTTTTCTTTATGGAACAAAAAAACACAAATATAAGTAGGTACCTAAAGATCATTTACGCGCATAACGCCAGTAACATAAAATTCCAAAAACGCAAAATGCCAAAAACACAATATCCATACAAACCACTGGTCTAGGATCAGTAGTTTCCTAGATATGACCATTTTTAGTTTGACAGCTGTCATCCGAAATGAAGATCTTATCAAGAGTTATCATATCTCCATACAAACTACTGGTCTAGGATCAGTAGCTTCCGAGTTATGACATTTTTTAGTTTGACAGCTGTCAAAAATGGTGAAAAATCTTAAAAAAGTGACAGCTATCAAAATCATACACCTGTCAAAAAAATCATAATAGTGTTTGTGAAGTTATGCCTCTGCCACCCCATCTGGGAAAAGGCCTATTTATACTCACGTTTTCAATAGTCATAGATCCATTACATTTTGATTTCGCGAAATTACGGCACAACCACATCGCTGATCTGTTTTTGTATTCTTTATTTTTATGGTATTGATCTCCAGAATGAAGCAGCACTTCACCACGTTTTCTTTTAATAAAGACTAGTTCGTCATTTACTAAATTTTCTAATTCCGACGAGGAGGACGCCATGGTAAATGACATTAACAAATAACGATAACGAATATGTTATGATCTATTTGACAAATCAAATGTCATGTAATGTCCTAAGCAGTTTATTTACTAACAGCCAGTTAATCCTTAACACAAAAAGGTCAACGCAGTTTGTATAGGTATCTCTTAAGAATATCAATCGGGCCACGGATACCTTATATCTTAGGTGTCTTTAGTTAGACTACTGAAATCTGACCAAGGACACAAAAGAGTGGACGTGGTATGCAATCTGACCACGGATACTGGAGGGAGATTTTGAAATCGTTCAAGTTTGTTCAGAAAATCTTGGTTCGCGCTCGCCCAACAAACATCGGCGTTGTCGATTAGCGACAGTGATTTTAGTCTGCCGAGGCAGAAAGTACTGCTGTCGTCTGAGGGAGTGGAAGGACGAAAAGACCCGTCTGCTGACCTCGCTGACATATGGAGACCAAGACAGGCTGTCAATAATAACCCCGAGGTTTTTGCTTTATCAGTAAACTCTATTGTGATGTCATTGTACGATACAGGAACAATGGGCTTTTGTAATAAGGAAAGAGTGTGCCTGGTTCCTAAAATTATGGCTTGTGATTTGGTTAGGTTCACCAACAGCCCGTATGATGTGGCCCAATTTTTCACATTCTCGAGGTTTGCATTCAGTATCTCTACAGATAAAGCTACATCGCAGGGCAAAAAGTGGCGTTAAATTCAAAGATCATCTGCATACAGATGGTACAAAGGAGAGGACTTCTGAGATGGATTTGTCAAAGACTGAAAGAGAAGAGGAGAGAAAATACCACCTTGAGGCACTCCTGAGGAAATATCACACCATTGAGTTTCAGTGTCTTTAGACTTTATTATTTGCTGACGATTCTCAGGTATGAGTCGAACCAGTTAGCAGTGTGGAAGGAGAAATTCAGTGAGCTCAATAAAGCGACAAGGATGTCAAAATTGACGCAGTTGAAGGCATTGCCAAAGTCAAGCAGGGTTAGCACCGTGACCAACTTCTGATCCATGGCTAGCTGTGTATCCCTGACTTTTAGAAGTGCTGTGATAGTACTATGCCCTGGTCTGAACCCAGATTGGTCTGGATTGAGAACTTTGTTTGATGAAAGGTAGAAGGAGGAGAGTTGGGAGTGGACTATGGATTCATGGACTTTGGAGAGAATGGGTAAGATAGATATGGGCCTATAAATTCATGCACTATGGAGAGAATGGGTAAGATAGATATAGGCCTATCATCTTTGAAGTAAGAAGGATTGGAAATTTTGGGCAGTGGGATGACGAGTGCTTTCTTCCACAGACTAGGAAAGGAGCTAACAGCTAGAGAGAAGTTGATAATGTGGGTATTTGGAAGAAGCAACTCTTCAAGGATGCTGTGGATCATCTGATGACTGACATTGTTGCCACCAGCAGCTTTGGAAGTGATAGCTAGTATTGCCTTTCTAACTGCGCCGATTCCAACGAAGTCGATAAGCGGCAGGAAAAGAGAAAAACTGGTTGAGACTGTTGAGATCGACATCGCCTGAAGAGGATTCCTGGGACTTGCCAATACCAAGGCTTTAAGGCTAAAGGCTTTAAGACTTCCAGACCTGAGGTGTACATTTCTATACGCTCATGGATGTGGCGTCGCGGCACATGCGATTGCACAGGATACGGGAGCGTTTAAAAGCCAGAAGATTCTTGTTGACCTTGTTGAGATGTTAGACCCTGACCTTTACATTGTTGCGTGCTTGTCGAAAAGCTGCAGGAAAATTGAGTTGAACTTCAGGATTTTGTCATCAACGGTCTCGCTAGTGATGACAGGGGCCCAATCAACAGATGAGGAATATTTTGTCATCAACGGTCTCGCTAGTGATGACAGGGGCCCAATCAACAGATGAGATATCGGATTCAAGGGAATCGAGGTTCACGCCTTTGATGCTCCGAATATCAACCAATTTGTCATTGCGATTAGGGGGCCTGGAGAAGTCCCTTGGGAGGGCCTCAATCAAAAAGAACTAAGGATTGTCACAGACGTTCTAAAACAAACTCAGGTACAGGCGCCGGGGCATTCTCGGAAGATCTAAACATGAGGAAATCAACATCATTAGGTGCCCACAACACCGTCTTCCAAGCCGAGTGCATGGGCAATATATAATGGCTGTAGCAGCTATTGCAGAAAGAGAGGTAAAGGATTTCCCTATCCGCATACTCCGCATACTATCCGACAGCAAAGCAGTCCTGCAAGCCCTACAAAGCAACACCATCAGTTCTGGGCTTATATACGAGTGTCACCAAGCCCTGTCAGAGGTATGTAACCACGGTATTGTTACCCTGCAATGGATAAAGGAGGTTGCTCCAGGAAGACGTCGGCAACATTAAGGGTCTGCTAGGCTTCCTACAGGAGCTGGGTTGGCAGGAGTAGTGCCCCCAACCCACGTCACGCAAATTAGGCCCAAATTTAAGACGTCGAGTTGCGGAAAAGTTGCCCGCGAGAAACTATAACTATAACTATAGGGGGCCTGGTTTTGTATGAAAGATAAACCAGGTCGTGTAAGGAGAAAGGGGCAGTAAGTTGGCCATGGTAAAGCCACCTTGGCTGTGTTGGAGATGATCCTGAGGTTGAGAGGGGAGTCTTTCAACCACACTGTACTCCCTATACAATGTGGTTGAAAGTGAGTAGCTCTAAGGGGAAGAATATGCAAGTCAAAGTAATTTAGAATAGATTCAGGTATGGCGGAGTGGGCATTATTTTTAAAAGACAGGTGTTAAAATCACCGAGTATAAGAGAGTCACTTTAGAGAGGAGTCAAGTCAATTAGCAGCTTTTCAAAAAATTCAAAGGAATAGATGTGAAGTGAGGGGGTATATTATACATCCAGAAGAATATTGTTGTGGTCCAAGCTGATCTCAAGGAAGAGATGCTCAGCCGAACCAGAGTATAGGCTTGGCGAGTGGCTGATGATTTTGCAAAGAATGTCGGAATGTAAGTAGATAGCAACGCCGCCATCAGCTTTATCCGACTTATCGTTGCGATAAAGCCTGAAGCCTGGCAGAGAATACATGGAGGAAGGAAGAGATGGTTTGAGAAAGGATTCTGAGACAAGTACTGTATAGGTACAAACTGATCGCTGAAAGCTTCAAGTAGAACAGCATAGCTAGCAGGGATGCTTTGGGCGTAAATATGTACGACATTGAAGTTGAATTCGCATGAACACGCGTTTTAGGCTGCCGGACATTGGCATTACATATATGATATCCATAAAATAAAATAAATATAAATAATTAAAACTGACTATTATATCCTAGCCTATAATGTATATTAATAACCAATAACAAAAGCCTAAACCAAGTCACACTGGGCATGCTGGTAAAGTAACCGAAATATATGTTGCAGGCAATTTGTATGATTCAGCATTTTACAAACGGCGTAGTCCGTTTACAAACGCGCGCTGCTATGTAATATGCCGAAGGCAAATTGACACTCCTTTATGTTTTTAGAATGTTTTCTTGTTCTTACATGTTCAACCTAACATGAAGGATAAACGGGGGATAAAGGATAAATTCACCTAAGCTACCGCAGCGTTTTGCCCTGAGAATTTGCTATTTTAATTTCAATTTGCAATTTGCCTTCGGCATATTACATAGCAGCGCGCGTTAGTAAACGGACGACGCCGTTTGTAAAATGTGGAATCATACAATTTGCCTGCCACATATACATTACATCTTCATAATTCATAATTTCTTTACCGCACACAACTAATATATAGACGACTTACATAAAAATCTATACTATACTCAACATAAAAAAAATATTTAATTCCCCCTAGTATTTGTAATGAACGAGTTCATCTCGTTTCTATTATAAATTGTACACAGGCAGAAATATGAAAGTGACAGAAAGATGGACACGGGACGGACAAAACAAATTAAACATTTGATAAAAATGGATCACGCCGTATGTTCCGCTCTAAGAACATTACAAAAAAAAATTACAAATGACAGTTGACAATAACGGTTGTTTTGATTAAAGATGAAGTGAGGTGAGAATGTTTTTAAAATAATCAGCGCTACTATAAATCAAACAGAAAAATATTAAACATACATGCCAAGAGAAAACACCCGCACAAATAAGGAATCACTTCGGGTCGGAGTTTGTCGGCGATAAGAGAAGTTGCAACCTACCTCTTGGCTGCCTTTGCGCCTGATGCCAGAGGGACGTTTGCCCGGGCCCGACGCTGCAGCAACCGTTGCAACAGCAGCAGTTGACTTCTTGGCAGTCTTCTATCCCTCAGACTGATTGGCGAAAAGAGGGGACTTGCTGGTTTACTCCAGCAGCTCCGACTACACTCCACCTTCCGCCTGGTCTTGTCTGGGAGTAATATGACGATCCTGCCCTCAGACCTCCAACAGTTTTGGACATCAAAGTGCTTCCTGGCAGCCATGAACACTAAATTCTGCACCTAGTGAGGAACTCCGTCACAGTTATCCCGGTCCCTTTCAAGGCAGTATTGCCCTTCCAGGCCTCGGTCCGCGAAAGGATGAGAAGCGGACAAGCAAGGGAAGGGCTTTGGATGCCTTATCCTTCGGGCTAAGTCTGTGCACTACACTAATGTCCGACACAGATTGCGGGACATCTTCATCCGGTCGCCTTATATTATAAAAGTACCTTCTGCTTCCGCCTGGTACCCATCTCCAGCCGGTCCTGACAGTTTAGCCAGTTCCATGCTTTAAATTCAATAAACTCACTGCTGATGGAAGTGAGGTGGAGTCCTCCGCAGTTCCATCTCATAATGCGTCATCCGGGTTTTGAAAGTTTCCCCAATCTTGTCCATGTTGGCGCTCAGTTTGTTGTACATGGTGTTTTGAATTGTATTATATGATAAATTCTGGTGATTGTAATAATTGTCCAGTGTGGAGAATGGATTCAGGCTTTAATTTAGCTTATAATGTTTGGCATATAATTGATGATTATAATATAAAATACATTTTATTATTTAAGTGTGGTTGGTCAGACTACCCTCAGAGAAAAAACATATGGCATAACCGTAGCCTCTGTGTATTATACAGTGTGTTACCAGCAGCTGGGCTTTTAATTAAGGACTTTAAAATAACGTGTGTCTGTAACGTAACCATAACATTAATTTAATTAATTAATTAAATTTCAGAGTTTGTTAACTTTCTAACAAAATTTTAATTGCCCGCAATGTAAAGCACGGTAATTTGACAAGTTACTATCAACACGACAGTTGACAGATATACTTTGATTATTAATGATTCATCAAGAGTAAGTTTAAGTGCCTATTTAAAGAGTTAGCGATATTAGTATTACTGCACATAAGATAACAACGGCGAAGTAAAACCACTTGTCACATTTGATAACAACTTTATTACGTACCCATTTATGTACCAACTAACTAAATAAAACTCAATACGAACCCCACACTAACATCATCTAAACTCTGTGTTCAATATGTCGGCCAACCTGATTACGGCACAATTCATACCGTCTTGTAATTGAATTACGAATTCTTTGAAAGTCAGTATTTTCTCCCAGTTGACGAAAAGCTGCTGTAATTTTGTCTTTCATAATGTTTACAGTTTCACTATCAGTAGCATACACACCATTTTTGATAGCACCCAACAAAAAAAAATCCAAAGGGGTTAGGTCAGGGCTTCTGGGCGGCCAGCGTCTGGGCCCAAAGCGTCCGATCCAACGTTGGCCAAAAATCTGGTTTAACCTTCCCCGCACAGCTATGATTGAATGTGCAGGAGCACCGTCCATCTTATACCACGTTTCGCGGCGGTCCTGTTCAGGTAGTGTATTTAAATAGTCCATGAGTGGACCATTTATCAAAACTAAGAACCTACGCGTGGTCAAAGTTCCATCAATAAAAATAGGCCCTATTATCCTTGCCGTGAATAGCTGCCCAAACGTTAACTGTCCACCGGTACTGAGAGACTGTTCCGAGAGACTGTCTCGGAACACATGGGGATTATTTTCTTTATCCGCCCAGAAATGTGTGTTTCTTCGGTTCCACATTCCGTTTCGAGAAAAAGTACTTTCGTCTGTCCATATAATTTTATGTTGAGTCATTTTCCTCTTCACATTTTTGTAAAAAGCAATCGCAGTAATGCCTTATTGGCAAATCCCTGCGAAGTCATTTTTGTACCTTTAAAAACTTGAAAGGATGCTTGCGATTCCTTTTTAAAATCTTGTGCACAGTTTCTGCCTAAAGTGCCGGAGAATCCCTTCTTCAGCTTGCACTGGCACTATCCCGTCCATAGCCCTTTCAAGCTGGCCAGGTACTATCGGCTTGTTATCACGCACTCGCTGTAGAGCCCCTGTTATCACTCGAGGATTGTGTGGATTTCGTCTATTTGGAAAGCGTTCTCAAGTCATAAAGTCTCAAGGCATGAGCTGCATTTCCGCGGGTTTCACCGTAAATTAATATCATATCAGAATATTCATGGGCATCGAAAGCCAAATTTAATAATTAGCCATTAAACAAATTCTAATAAATTTTAATAATTAGCAATTGTAATTTAACAACAACGTTGACATTGTCAATATTATTATGTCAAAAATTATAAAAAAAAAACTATTTCCTTGATTTAAAACCTTCATAGAAAAATGCAGTGACAAGGACGACAATAAGTTTTGCACTAGTTGTCGCGGTTTTACCCCCCGTACCACGACATGCCTTGTACCAAGTAATTCAACGACTTGAGTTACGACTATTAGGCAATACGTCTACTACATTTAAGCTGCAAATTTAGAAAGTTTAATTGTGGAGTTAATTAACATAATTATGATTTACTAATACGTGCAAACGATTGTTAACGGAGCATGTTATTATCAGTTTTAATAAATGCCCACATGCCGGAAACACACTGAATATTAAGTGAATACAAATCCGATGAGGGAACAAAATCACCAGTTAAAACAAAGGTGAGACCTTAGTATCATGAAAACTTTGATGACTTTGATAAAAGTGCGATAAGGAAAAAAAACACAGTTTCTTTTTTAAGGGGAATTTCCTACGATATAAAAAGTTCATCAATGATGATGTTAAATTACCAAATTTTAGGGAAAGATGAGTACAAAAATAATCCATAGGAGGTTGCCATTTATTACACGGATGAGATATGGGCGAATGCAGGTTAGTGTTTAACCTTAACTTGTGTTTGTTAAATTATAATACATACCTTCAGTCAAAAAAGTATCGGGAATGGATAATTTGTCTATGGTTCCAAATTCAAATTTTGTTTTTTTTTGTTGTTTTTCAATTGGCACACCTGTTTTCCATTTTGGCGCGGATTTTGAGTTGCATCTGTTGTTTATATTTAATATAGTGCTGTTTTTAGTTAGATCATATCTAGTGTGTACTGCGAATTTCACTATGGACAAAAATATCGAACAAAGAGTTTGTCTTAAATTTTGCATCGCCAACGGAATTTCGTGTTCGGAGTCACTGAAAATGTTACAGAAGGCTTACGGTGAATCGACTTTATCAAAAACACGTGCTTATGAGTGGTACAAAACGTTTAAAAGCGGTCGAGATGTGATAGAAGATTTGCCTCGCTCTGGTAGGCCATCAACATCTCCAACTGAAGTTAACGTCGCAAAAGTGAAGGAATTAGTGACTGAACATCCTCATTCAAATTTGAGAGAGATAGCCGCTGAACTTTCTGTGTCTCACGAGTCGATCCGCACCATTTTAAATAATCACTTGGGTATGAAACATGTTGCTGCTCGGCTGGTCCCAAAAGACCTGAATTTTCTCCAAAAACTCAATCGCATAAGAGTCGCTGAGGACATGCTAGAAACGAGTCAATTCCGACCCAACATTATTGAAACGCATTGTTACTGGTGACGAGACTTAGGTTTACGAGTTTGACATGCAAACTAGTCAACAGGCTTCGGAGTGGCGCCTCCCAACTGAACCGAAACCGAAAAAACCACGCCAAAGTCGATCAAAAGTTAAGTCATGTTGACTGTTTTCTTTGACTATCGAGGTGTTGTGCACTCGGAGTTCTTGCAGGAAGGTGAAACGGTAAACAAAGAAAATTATTTGAGCGTAATACGGCGTTTAAGAGAGCAAATTCGGCGAAAAAGGACAGATTTGTGGAAAGAAAAATCTTGGATTTTGCATCACGATAATGCGCCTTCGCACAAGGCCATAATTGTAAACGAATTTTTGACCAAAAACTCAACAAATACTATCGATCAACCACCTTATTCACCAGATATGGCTCCAGCCGACTTCTTCCTTTTTCCTAAACTCAAATTACCACTTCGTGGCACACGTTTTCATTCGGTAGAAGACATAAAGGAGAATTCGCGACGAGAACTGAACTCAATTCCGGAAAAAGCGTTTAAAAATGTTTTGATGATTGGACTATTCGTTGGCGTAAGTGTATCGTTTCTGAAGGAGCATACTTTGAAGGCGATAAAATAAATTGGGATGAATAACTAACATTTTGTGTATTATTGATCTTTTCCCGGTACTTTCTTGACAGAGTAGTATTTTAATATATAATATCTGTTGTTATATTATAATTATATTGATTTGATTGAGCAGGACATACTTTTAACAAGATTTAAGCAAGAAACAGCCCTTCCTAGAGGGACTAAGTATCGGCATAGAGTGTCCACCGCCATACAAAGCACCGTACATCGATAAATTACCTCATTACATTCATACATGGAGCATGAAAGTAGTCGCACCAATAAATTAGTATTTAATATTTTGATATATGAAATCCAACATATTCACTCCATGTCATAAAAAGAGTAAAATATTTTTTAAACTCGTGTGATGTACTTTGAATCCCTCGCTGATATGGACGATATATATAGTCCCCGTCACAAAAGCTAGAAATTATGTAAACATCCATTCAGGGATTCGCAACCTTTGTATAAAATAAAATAAAACAGTTCTGTTATAATTTTAATTTTGATACAGGGATATAATTATGTTAACACACAAACGTATAACACTATTAAGTATTCTGTGGTATAACTACTGTCGTCAGACAATCCCGATTATTCTGTTTCAGAATCAGCTACATGGATAACAAAACTTTAGTATTTCATATTTCATTTCCTTATTGGAGCAACGACTTAACCTCCTCAAATTAAAATTTTGTGTTGTTGCGAGGAACATATCATACATCGGCTCAAAAAAGCTCAATTGTATTAAGCTCGCAATGATAGGGCGGAAGCATTAAGACTTGCACTTTATATTTTTTTACGAGCTTATCCACTGCATAACTTTTAAAATTATCTTTAATGGTAACTTTTTCCAGCTATTCGGTTTTAATTTAATTTTGAACGAAAGATAAATTCTTTGTTAAAAGCCAGTTTTGTATATATCTTTTTTCCAGGCAGTAGTAGGGGTCTTGCCTTGAATGATATGATTGTCCATTACCACCACAGAATTTTCTCCAAGTTTAGGTAGCACCGTTTCAAACCATTGCTCGAATTATGTAGCGTCCATTGTAATCTCCTCATCATCATCATCATCATCCATCACTCATGGTAATCTCCTGCCTTCTTAGATTAAAATTTATTTTCGCCCCCATCTATCTATACCATCACATACTGAGGAAGTGAAAATGGTTTTAGTGACAATCATATCATTCAGTAGTAGGGGTCTTAAAAAGACCCCTACTACTGCCTAGACAAAAGATGGCGCTATAATTAGTTAATATACAAACCTTTGTAGGAAGCAGGAATAATTACGCGTCGAAAAAGTATACGAATCGAAATGTCAGTGAATCTTATGTACAATGACATAAGGTACATGTTTCTGAACTCGAACACTTTTTCGCTCTGGTTATTATTCCTGCTTGAGCCACGGTCTCTGGTCTGCGCAGTAGGTAAATATGTACTAACTGAGTTGATTGGATTTTCTGAATAGGTACCTCCATACCTAGTTTAAAACGTACCTATGCAAACTCTATTTTGTTTAGCGATGCGCGGCTATAAATGATTTTGCACGTCGAATGATCCGACGGCAACTAATATCATTATTCGACTTCAGAAGTAGCGATCGCTAAACCTGATAATCGAATTATGACTACTAATTCCAAGACGAATAACGAAAGCACTGTAGTAACCGGAAAGTTGTCGTTCTTTGTGGGCAATGACTGCACTTTAAAATTATAGCCTTAAGGTTGAATCTTGCTTGCAACTGAGGGATTGTTTGGAACATTAGCCAATGTTAGTTTAGCTTAATTTTGCATGGAATCTTGTATGGAAAGTATGAAGCTAACCATTTTGACATAAAATAATTTTTTATTTTATTTTTGACATTGGCTGTTTTTCCAAACTACCCCTCAATTGCGAGAGAAGCTGTAATAGCTGGATCGAGTCGAATATAGTAACTATAAATACAAAATTTAAAACACCTCAGACACATTGATGAAACCTTACGGCTAACATTTGGTTTACTGGTTTCTTAGTGAGGCTGATAATTTTTGAACCGCTGAGCCGATTTTAAGACAGGGCGAGATGATTGATGATGAACCGATTTTAATACAATATATTTAAGGACCATCGCAGTGAAGTCCGCCCAAAGAAAATCCGTCCACCTGTTTGATCGCTACAGTACCACGGAAAGACACACAGACCAACGCTTCAGGGCACACACATTACTTCTGGCCCCACACTAGGATACCCTATTTCGTGGGAACCATAAGCAGCGATCATTTTTCGTCAGGCGTTAAAAACGAAAGTGGTAAGTATGAGTACCACCATCGTCTTATGTTGTAGTTGAATTGTACTGTAAAATTATTGACCCTATGGTTGAATCTTGCTTGCAGCTGAGAAGTGGGACCGAAAAGCGAGTGAATTTTACTATATTATGAAAGATAGAAGTCTAGCGCTAATTTTTCGACCGAGTCGGATTAGAATCAAGTCGGACCAAGTCGGCTAATATTAATAATTTCCGAATCGCGAATAAACACAAGTCGGGCGCTGTTGGTTAGTTGTCGAGTCGGAGGCTGACTGTAACTGTCGCCTAGTGCTGGAGTTGTTGTGAGGTACATTATCGAATTATTTAGTTGTTCCCTTCGATTTAGTCGAGTGATTGCCATAATCGAATGATTTAATTAGTGTCATTCATAATTGGGGATGTCTAATTTGATTCACCATAACTTAACATAATATAAAACACATAATTTATTCATAAAACACGAACCATTACTAAGGTACCGCATTTAAAAACATACATAACACACATAATTTATTCGAAAACCACTTAAGGCCCATGAATGAGTAATCCTTACTAACCTACTGGAGGCACGTGCACTCCAGGTTCAGCTCTTAGGAGGATGCAAGGAAACAATCGGTGATACTGATTATCGGAATCATTACATTGCCCAATCCTTTCAGCTGGTTAAACGCGAGCTTACATTTTTTTTTTCACACAAAAGTAGCAAACCCACGCGTGAAGAGTCAAAGGAAGTTCAGTGTAAATGTTTAGGCAGGAGTGATTTAAGTAAGTATGGGAGATGTAAGCGAGTGCTTTAATAATGCTATCCCTAACGCATGGATTGGTCGGGATGGTCCAATTCCCTGGCCCCCTCAATCGCCAGATATCACGCCTATCGACTTTTACGTCTAGGGAAGAGCCAAGGAGTTGGTTGGATTTGGTTCACACCACTGATGTTCTCAGTCGGGAAGATTTGATAAATCGTTGCGTTCGAGACGATGAAATAGGAAATGCTTCTGCGAACAACAACAGTTAAAATAAAAAACTGATGCAGAGCTTGTATATCGAATGACGGACGTCAATTTGAACAATATTTACACTAAACGTAAAAACAAAGGTTTTATTTTGTGTACTGATGTTTTTAAATAAAAGTTACGACATTTTCATTTATCATTTCATTATTTTCACCTTTGCATTGATCCATTTCGAGTATCCCTAACTTTCCACATAAGGTGAATTTCGTTGAAATGGTCACGACAAAGATAGATCAAAACAAACTTCATATTGCTAGAAAGCTCACAGACTAGAGATCATGAAAAAATCAGAAGTCTTCCATCACTTTTTTTCTTTTTAATGCAACGCGAAGACAAGATAAAAAAAAACTCTTGTTTCATGCTCGAATTTTTTAAACTGCGTTTCTAGCATTAACCTTCAATAAGTTTTTTTTTTAAAAGGACCTATTATTATAATTATTTTAATTCCAATAAAAATAAAAAAAATCCGATCATCTCTAAAAAAAATATAAGGAGTTTAATTAAAGGTATGAAAGTATCGAAATTCTAAAAATAAAAATAAAAAACATAAAAAGAAAGACTTTGGGTCTAGGCCAAATTTTTTGGGCTGAGTAGGTAGCTAATGACCCCACCTACCTCCCATTTTTCTATTTAAAACCTTCTGCCGAACACCTGTATATTACGAATCGGAAAAGGCAAAGACAGAGTGAGGGCTATAATAAAATTCACCTTTGATCTGCTAGAAATATACCCCAAAAAATAAAGACAAATGACCAAAATAAAAAAATATGAAAAAAAGCAACTTACAAAAAAAACTAAAATCCCACCAAAAACATTTTCATGTAAAATCTTTCCAAGACGAGACCATATGGCTGGCAGTGTTAAAAAGCCAAACGGTCAAGCCACATATTTTGACTTTGGTGTAGAGTTTGTAAATTTAGGGCTTGTAGAGTTAGGGCCTGTAGAGATAGAAGCTCGGCGATCTGATAACAGATCTTTTTGACATTGTCAGCCATATGGTCTCGTCTTGGCAAGATTTTACATGAAAATGTTTTTGGTGGGTATTTAATACTACTTCAATCATATTTTAGCAAAAAACTAAGGTTCTGTTAGAAAACTAATACTTCAAGCTATCGATCAATAGCTTTCAAGTTACGCCTTTCGCTGAAAATGCTCGAGAGATCATGGCGTCGCTTGTGACGTAACGAGCTTGAAAACGATTACTCTTACTTGCTCATCTATGGTTTATGCACTCCCAACGTGATTTCCGCTCTATTGGTGTTCAACATAACTTGGCAGATTGCTGTATTTTGCAGTTTTATTTTTTCAAAATTTACATTAATCAAGCTCCTTTTATGAAAATAAATCCTTATTCTGTAGTTTAAGTATAAGACGCAAGGTTTGGTCAGGTAAATAAAACCGTTTGGTGATTTTTTATTGCAGTTAACAGGCGAATTGCAAATCTATTGCAATTTATTTGTCTCAATTACTTATTAGATTTATCCTTACTTCAGAGTATAGCTGAACAATGCCGATGTCAAAATCATTATTATACAATTCCTTAAAATACTATTGGATGCATTTGTATAGCCATATACCTCGTCCCATAGTGCAATTCTATCTGTCAACGGGTCCTGGCCGAAAGTCATCTGAAGGTCGATGTTCAGATAGTAATCAGCGTCATTAGTGACTGGTGACCAGTCTACATCTAACACCGTGGTTCTTGAGGGAATGGGTTCTCTGGAAGAAAAATTTGGATCAAAATTGGTCCATATATTAACGACCTATGATGAACAGTCGTCAATAATACATTATTATTATTCATATAATAACCAGTTGTTTTGCAACGAGCTAGCTTATCGCTGTAGATAGAATGTAGTAAAGGAGCTATTTGTTTCTACCTAAAAAGAACTGGAATCAAATTTACTTATATTTTGGAATACATAACGCCCTGCCTGACTCACCCAAACTTGATAAAGTTGACCCACATCTCTCGAAGCTGCTCCTGAATTAACAAATCATCTGCAGTCATATTCGCATACAACGGAGTGTAGTCATAATCCTGCACATACAGACTTGCCGCCACATGCCCCGGTCCCCACACTGGGAAAGTGTGCACAAAAGGCAGGTTCACAGTACCGTTGAAACTATATAGGAAAAGGTATACCACTGCATCGTTGTTAGTATGAATCCTGGCAGAAACCATCTGTGGATACCCGAATACTATATCAGAGAAGAAGTCTATGTAGCCCTGGTGTGTGACTTCTCCTGTGGGAAAGTAAAAGTCTTTGACTTTCATTGCGACTTCAGATTTATGTTCCTCTGAATAATAATGAATATCAGATGGCAGGAAAGCTAAAAGATCAGATTCCATAGCCGGCTTGCTGGCCTCATAATCCCCCATGAATTCCAATCCTTCCATAGGCGTGAAACCAGAAAGTAATCGTCGCTTCTCGTAGTTTCCGCTTCGAATTGTTACGCCTGGGAGTTCTTTCAAGAATGATTCTACACCAGTGACTTCATGGGATTCCAGACATCCCATAATATTGGAGTCAGTACTTAACTGCGAATCGGAGAGTGACGCGAAAAATATTTCCAGAGCAGATGTCTCCTGAATTGTTTCACCAAATTTGGAGGCAAATAATTTGGCTACGTCTAAAGCCATCGTATCATTTTGTATCGTTCCAGGGGATAATCCTGGACCACTTTCCAAAATAGTTTTATTAAATAATCCTTTAGACATTTCACTGAGAATTTGATATTCAACTGCCATGCCCCCTGCACTGCTTCCGGCCAGAGTTACATCAGCAGGGTCTCCTCCAAAACTAGCGATATTCTTCTTTACCCATTTTAAAGCTTCAACCTGGTCTTTGAAGCCAGCGTTTCCTGGAGCAAATTCAGTGCCAAGGCACAAAAATCCGTGGACTCCCAAACGGTAATTAAAATTAACTGCGATGATGCCTCGTTTTACTAAGCCAGTTGGGTTGAATATCATTCCGTAGCCTTCTTGGAAACCGCCTCCATGGATATAGACCATGACTGGTAGATTGGTATCTTGTGTATCGGGGACAAAGATATTGGCCCTCAGACAGTCGATTCGTCGGTCCAAGGTCAGGAAAGTATCGGAGAAGATATCGCGTTGAGGGCAGATGATGTTTCTGGTCGTTGCATTAAAAATGTCAGTCCATGTTGGTGCTGGTAGAGGAGCCTGGAAAATAAATATATAGGATACACCATAAAGGAAATACCAAAGGTACTCTTACGCGACTTGATCTGTAATAGCCTAAATATATATTGTGGGTCTTGGTGGTGAAATATAGAAGGTAAGCATAAGGCTTTGAGCTCATTATGGCTTATGACAGTGGGCGGCCGACGTTTAGTTCCCATTTTTATACATTGCTAGTTAGCTGCGTTTGTTAAAAATCAGTCTTTGGGTGTTTCTATGCCCTTTCTCTTCCACAGCAGTCCAACGTAGAGACGAGGCAAACCAATCGGTCAAGTTCGGATCGGACTTGCACACGAAAGGTTCCATACCATCGTACAAGACCAATTGTAGTCATAAACCAAATAAAACAAAAACAAAAAAGATCGTGTTTGAACTAGGTTTCGAACCTAGTACTCCCTCTACCAGACAGAGACAATTGCGACACTGAAACTGGTAAGTATAGATCTTGCAAAATTATTGATTATATTTGAATGAAAATTATTTGTTGTAAATAGATGAGGCACGTTTCTCGTATATACCCCTTTAATTTATTAAATCTCATGTAGTTCAGTATTTTTTGCTGTAGCGGCAACAAAAATACACATTTATGTGAAAAATTCAATTGCCTATAACGTTTCATCAGATAGAGCTCGCTGACGGACAGAGAGAGATAGACAGTCAGATAGACGAACAGCCGAGGCTTAACCCTACAAAATATCGTATACTAAGAGTATTTGTAAATATATAAGTAAAAATTTTCTTTTTACTCTGGCTGTAGACAGCATTGATCTTTGGTCAACTGTGACGTTCTATACCAAATTTCTAGGAAAATAAACGTTTAAATTACACTCTAGAATACCCCGTGTTTGGGGTCCCTATGGATATCAAATGATTGACTCGTGGTTAATCCTTACTTGCTTTTTGTCTTTCGGCCTTTATTTACCTACAGTCACGAATAGTCACGCGATCTGCCCTAGTTTTATTTACAGGCGGTTCTGTGTAGCGGGTTCCTCCCCTTAAAACATTCGTTTCTTTGACAAATCAAGTTCACATAACTAAATAAATAGTCAAAAATATAATCTTTACAGAGCAGTCTTCATAAACATAAATATAAAATAACCAGAGACCTCTTATTGACTGACAGCTTTTGTATGACTTCACAGACCTATCAAAAATTAGGTTTTTTGTCAAAATTCTTCTTAATAAAATTTAACGAACACACAACAAACAAACAATGATTTGAGAAAATATTGATTAATATATATATATAATATTAGGTCCTTACATATGAAATTGGCGTATATGTCTGAAATGGAACGCAATTTTTACTCTTTTTATACGTATTTCATGATAGATGTCAAAAACGTATTGTAAAATTGGGTAAAATGGAACGTGAAATAAAGTAGTGTACCTACCTAGTATAGCATACTTGGCTGTTTTATTTAACTGATTTTGAAATCTGAGTCAGGGCACCCCACTTACTAGGCAGTCTTGTCGCTATTATTAGGTAAGTGTTGGCACCAAACTGACATCTCGGTAGTCCTTCCTGGGAAATCTTGTGGCTACTCCCTAGAGTGTTTTTTTATGAGCCGGAGGCTCTGAGAGGCGAAGGCGACCGTGCACTACCGCGCACCTAAGGAGCGGCCGAGGCTGGTCGTCGAAGCCGACCAGAAAGCGGAGGCTGCGGAGGAGAGCAGTGCTGGGGCACCGCCGCAGCATCGTAGTAGCTGGAGCTAAGGCGATTTAGAAAATGAATACTAAAAACAATGTCTTTTTGTAAAAATCTAAAAATAACCGCAAAATGCGATTTTGAAAATTCATAAGAAAAATACCCCTGGTTTTCGACAATTGAGACTTAGGTCCCGTCGCCCCCTCCCCCCCCCCCCCCTCACCACCCTTCCCTCCCCCAAATTCAGGTGTCCGTGATCAAAACCTTTACCAATTGCTCTAGCGTAGTAGGATGAAAGGGACAACAAGGTTGTGTGTAAGTAAATACATACGTATATTATTAAAAATGAAAACTTTTTAACTATTGTGGAATAGCATGTTTGTATCGACATCGTATCGAACATTTTACAATATTTGTAAATGAGCGCAAAAGTCCCTAATATAATTATATTTTTATCAAAAGGACATTGCACCTTCTGTGCGCAATCCAAAGTGGGCGCTAATGTCTCCGACTTCAGTCTCGATCAGCACTAGTTTTATTTACCTACAGTCACGATCAGCCCTTGCTTTGTTTACCTACAGTCACGATCAGCCATAGCTTTGTTTAACTATAGTCAGGATCAGCCCTACCTTTGTAGACGAATCTCAAAAACTCACCTTGAACCGGTCATTTCCTGTAGGGGCTGTGGCGTACGGAACTCCATAGAAAGAGAACACTCCATCATCAACATACCCTCTTACTGTACCTTGGTCTAACAAAACATCCCTGAACTCACTGGTGCAAAAATAAACCCCACATAACATAAGAAAACAGACAACCGCAAAATGCATTTGAGTTATATTTATTAAACGGTATTTATAAGTCACGAATGCAGAATAGAGAACCGTGACGAAGTGATAAGAAAATAATTTGCATTGTGCGAACTTATAGATATTTTATCCAGCGATAATAAATCTTATCAGTATATGACAACACGGCATGACAGCTGTAAAGATAATGTTATGTTGAACGATAAATACACAATTATATAACCATTCAAAAGGTGTCAAGACTAACGAGTAATTAAAAAAAATCTCGAGCAGTACACCGTACACGTTACAGAAGTACAACTCGTGCTCAGATTATTTTTTGTCTATGCCAGGACATAAAAAATACAAACATAATAAACTAAGAAATAAATAAGAAGATTGTTGGAAGACTTTGCCTGTTCAGATGAACCCATAATAAAAAAGAAACCACAAAAGGTTGCTGTAGGGTATTATAGATATTGCAAATATTTCTGATTTTAATTAATTATAATAAAAATAACTTTTATCATGTTTTTTTTCTCGTATTAATTAACAAGTTTATTAAAAACATTGTTTAAAAAAAATCTGTTCTGTGAAAAAGCGAATTACAAATCAAAACGAATCTGCGACTTACCCTTCAAGATATTTTTCCTAAAAAAATTACGATTTTTTAAATTTAACTCCTCATTCTAAAGCCCTCTAAGATAAGAAGTTTTACTTCAAACACGAAAATTGTTGTGAAAATAATGGTACTCGGACCAAAGATGTCCAATTAGTTGTTTGTTTAAAATAAACAATGTAGAAAATAAAAATAATATTACAGAAAAACTTAAACTATTTCCCGAATCTGGCGCATCAGTGAACCTGTACACCTCGTCCCATAAAGAAAATCTTTCTTCCAACGGATTCTGGCTTAATGTCATCTGGATATCGATGTTCAGGTAGTAGTCAGCGTCTTCCGCTATAGACCAGTCTACGTCCAATGTTGAGGTTCTTGCTGGAATGGGGACTAAAACAATCAAAAATACCCTTTAGTTTTTATATTGCGTATAAATCATTATTTGTTGGTCGGAGAAAAAGTCAAATCTCTACCTATAAAGGTTCATGAGATACGGCTGACCGACGGACAGGCTTGGTTTTCGGATCCTGTTTGACACAGTTCGGTTACGGGATCCTAAAAATTACATTTTATGTATTGAATGTGAAGTCAATCATAAAATATGGGTTCCAAGTTGCACCTAGAAGAAATATCTAATCTCACTGAAAAGAAATATCATAAAGCAAAAAATATTAATTTTCGTTATCTGCCTATTGCATACCTAAGATAAATCTAATCCATAATTATCAATGAGGGTAGAAAACAACAAACAGAATTTATTTCAAGTTAATAAGATATGTAATTCCGGAATTATTACAAGAAAACTAATGAAAACATCGCGGCACATGGTTCTCAGAGAACGCTGAAGCTAAGAACATTTACTATTCTTCTTAGGTGTGAAGTCACAGGTTACTATATTAATTCAGTGTGGTGTGCCTGTTGTGCATAGAGAGAGATTCGGTCATTGCAAGTGTTCTCCCGTTCTCTGATTCTCTGCATGATGATAATGCAATATTTTTATAACATGCAGCTGATTTGATCGTTTTCGTCTCGTTTGATTGGTCTTGACAAGTAATTTGGTCCTAGATTCGTTTTTTATTCATCCTACTTATATTATAATTGCGAAAGTTTGTGAGTGTGTGTGTTTGTTTGTGATGCTTTCTTGCTGATACGGCTGGACGGATTTGGATGAAATTGATCCCGAAAAATAATTACTGAACATTGGATGAAATTTAGAATGTAAATAGCTTATACCCTGACTTAACATATAGTCTATCTTGTATGCCGAAAAATAATGTTCCCGTACTGTTCCCGTAGGATGGCCATTGGATTAAATTTGTAATGCATATAGCTTATACCCTGACTAAACATATATGCTATCTTTTATCCCGACCAATGAGATAATTCCTTTATCTTAAATACAATAAGGACGTTGTAACGGTGATGGAAAACATCGTGAGGAAACCTTCATTACTCCATAGCTGCGGCGATGGGCTAGCCATCTGTCACTCAAAATGGAGTATTGAATAACTGGCTCGAAGTGTGCACAATTGTGCCTTTGCCACCCGGGAAAAGGCGTGATGTGTTGTTATGTGAGCTACTTTTATCCTGAAAAATAATTACTGTTCCCGTAGGATGATCATTAGATGAAATTTGGAATTTATATGTCACCGTAAGATAGTCAAAACCGTTATTTGATAAACAGACGCTTTAGTTGATCAACTATCGACAAATAGTAAACCTGACCATAAGGGTTTAGAATTTACGTTTCTTTTGTTCTTACATGTCAACCTAACACGAAGACAATTCGGGAGCTTCGCTGCTCGCTGCTGCTCTAGTCTTCACCTAAGTTACCGCAGTGTTTGCCCTTGTATTTCGTTGCAATTCGAGTTTATACCAGTTTACTATTTAACTGTTTTAACAGTTAGTTTATCAACTAACGGATTACATAGTAAGCAGTACGCTACAGTTTATCATCTGTCGATAGTTGGCCAACTAACGAGAAAAAACGTTATTTTATCAACTAACGGTTTTGACAATCTTACGGTGTCATACATAGCTTATACCGCTAGCCAGGTGGCATCACTTAAAGCAACACAAACCATAAACGGTCTCCGCACATTTAACTCCAAAAAATAGTATTGTTGTTATCTTGTTTCAATATCTAGCTAGCATTATAATCTCCATTGCACTGAAAAATAACCAGCGAATATAATAAAATTCAAGCAGAAAACATTGATTTTAAATTTGTATGAGCGAGCATTTCAATTTCAAAGTGAATATCGAACTCAAACAAGTTTACAAACTGTGAGTATAAAAACGAGATACAGTAGGTACTGTGAAGCGAAATTAAAAACCGAGTGAATAGCAGTGAAAACCTAGTAAAAAACCATAAAAATAGTGTGGAAACCACAGTTCATATGCAGAAGAGGGTAAAAGTGTAAAACACCACACCAACAAAATCAAATCCTACCTCGAGCATATAAGCAGCGTCACGACATACGTTACCCAATTTCGCACAAGTAATTATAGTGGTATTTGTCCGGGACGGTTAAGACGAGGCAATTCACCTCGACGTTTTGCAACGACGCAGGTTCGATCCTGACCCAGCGAAATATTTTTTCCAAGAAATAGAATAGACTCCAGCATTTACTAGAGCCACAAGACATCACGTCGGATCGAAAAACTAAAATGAAGACAACGCTATCTTCGAAGATTTAAAACTAGAGTAAATTTAATAAGGCTAGTATTTAATCGCTCATCAAAAATACTGATTGGAACAGCAAAAAAGGATCAACAAAAACGCTTTTTATGTTTTAAATATGTTATGTGTACTTAAGTTTATGTTTTAAGTATTCTTTGTTGTTCTTACATATTCAACCTAACATGAAGTTCTACAAGCAATTAAATAGCTTACCAACCAGAGAAACAGAGAAAAAACTCAGTGATAAAATTGATAGAGTCGAACAAAAAGTGTACCAGCTCCAAATGGAGCTTAAAACAGCAAACGACTTAAAACAGTGTAACGAAGTTTAAGAAAAACGACTAAACCAGATAGAAAAACAAGTCAGAATTCGCAATCTCGTGATATTTTTAGTTGACAATAATAAAAACACCTACTCTGCACTTGAAGAGACTGTGAAAAAAAAAGAGAGGTTAAACGTATAGCTTGAACCTGTATTACGTATCGGGAAAAAGTCCACCAAACCAAGACCCATCAACGTTGGATTTT
Organism: Argyresthia goedartella; assembly: GCA_949825045.1. NCBI lineage: Eukaryota > Metazoa > Arthropoda > Insecta > Lepidoptera > Argyresthiidae > Argyresthia > Argyresthia goedartella. The sequence continues at coordinate 13,012,428 of OX463806.1, forward strand.
CCACGCAAGGGAAGAAGATATGCATTTTAAAAACAAATCAAAGCTCGAAGGGGCACCCTACTATATAAAAGAAGACTTCCCTCCAAAAAACTGCAGAACGCGAATCCATGCCAGAACTGAAATCCGAGAGACAAAAAGGAAGAAAGGTGATGATAAAATACGACAAAATATAGCGATTAACAAAAAACGAACACCATCTTCTAAATCAACATAAATGAATAAGGAAAGCTAATTATCTGCCACCCCAAGCTATCCAGCAAAGAAACAGAATAAGTTCCCCTCCAAAATTGCACGATATTTAAAACAAGGAGAGGCAACACCACAGAGACCGATCAACAAGTCAGCCCAAGAAAACCGCTTACAATAGTAACCATCTCGAACGCCTCCAGCTGAACAAAATGTGAAAACTAAAAATAGTAAAAATATTTTACAACATCAAAAACAGCGAATACAGCTAAATAAGAAAAAAAAAAACAACCAACTCCCCAAGCTAGCTGGTCACCGTGGGGGAAGACTACCGACACCCACCATCTCCCCCCATTCAACAACAAACAAAACAAATAACAAAATATAATAATTACTATTTAAATTTATGCACAAAATCAAGCAAGAGAAAGAGTTAAAACAAAGATGAAAACAATTTATCCATATGCACTTACAACGCCACATCATTACTAAGTTCTGAAAAATTTATAGAGTTCAAAGAATGTATTAAGAAAATAAATTATGACATAATTGGACTCTCAGAAATTTGTAGGGCTGGAAATATTATACAAGAGGACACATATTTTGTTAAAAAGGTGAAAGACAATGTATGTTCCGCGTCCGTTTCCTGATTATAAGAGAATTTAAAGATAACATAGTGTCCTTCGTAGGACTGTACGAGAGAGTGTGCATGCTAAATATGTCAACAGGAAAACAAACAATATCAATAATACAAGTACATGCACCAAATAAAATAGACATCGCCATAGAAGCGTCGACCAGAAAAACACTGATAGTAATGGGAGACCCAACTGCAAAGGACAAACAAAACCAGAAGAAAACCTAGTAACAGGAAAATACGGAAACGGTGAAAGAAATAACAGAGGAGAAAGATTCATACAAACAAAAAATTTAATATATAACACAAAAATCTCTGTAATACAAATATTTATATATAAACGAAAGGTTTTACTTATTTAAATGATATTTAAACTATTCAAAACGACCTCCCCTGTATTCGATACAAGCCTTTAATCTGCGCGGCCATGTTGTCAATGTTGGCCACTGCTTTAATCAAGGATGCTTTGAGATACTCCAAATTGCCTGAATCCTTTCGTAGTACGATAAACCAACGTTAATGTTATTTTAAAATTTTTCAGAAGTTTGAAAATATCAGTTGGCACGCGACCGAAGCGATGCAAGCAATTTCCGTGACTCTACCGACTTTTCGCATCCACTCCATTTTTAAAACTAAAGAAAATCACAGAAACCCATGAATTTAGTTTCTTGAAATATTCGTATTTCGAAGGCCCATAACTTTTTTTGGTTCGCGTTCTAAATTCGAAGTTTGAGGTTTGTGACAAAACTTACAGCCCGACCCATGTATATTATATAGCTAGCTTTTACCCGCGGTTAAACGTCATATTTGGTTTTAGGTCATGCTTTTTAACGTGCCCGAAAAGGGAGTCTTTACTTAGATAGTAACTAGACTTCTGGATCTCCATACATAATCTCTCTCTGCTAAGGATATCACAAACAGTCGTGAAATCATTTACTGCCTCTTCTGGCATTTTCTAAAGCATGACGTTAAACCAAATACCACGCGGGCGGAGCCGCGGTCATATGTAGTAGTATAAAATCTACTTATTTATATATTTTTTTGTTATTTTTTACTTTTTATTTTTAACTTTATTGAATGACGCAAAATTTTTAATGCCGTGATTTGAAAAGTGGCTCTGTTACATGTAGACGTCCCGATCAACACAGGAAATGGTTTTTAGATAAGTATATCAAAACTATGAATAATTTATATTTGATATAGATCCTCGCTACAAACTATTTCATTTGACATGTCGCTCGATACAGTGTCTTTTTTGTCTTTATAAAAAAAAATAACTTCATATTTCAAAGTTATGTAAAAATGCTTTATTTGAAATCACCTCAACACGCCATTTCACTTGACACGTCACACGATAGTGTTCAAATAACTTTTTTTTCCTGTTTTTTCTTTCAAAATTAACCCACCACCCCCATTTTTTCAAGGTTAGGAGCTCGCTCGATCAAAAGCGGTACAAAATAAATAACTTTTTCAACATCAAAATCATGCATGAAAATACGCCAATCAATTTTGGAATTACATAAGCATTTAACACTGCTTCTGGTCCCACACTAGGATAATTGAAGAAAAAGTCAAAAGCCAAATAGGTGTGATGACTTATGGTGGGTAGTGGGGTATAAACGTGGGCGAAACTATTCCTCTGAACTCCTGGCATTTGGCGTGACAATATTGATAAGAAACAAGATGCTTACCCATACTTGATGAAGTTCACCCACATCTCCCGAAGCCTCTCCTGAACCAGTAAGTCATCTTCTGTCATATTATCATACAGTGCAGTATAGTCAAATTCCTGCACATACAGACTCTGCGCCACATGTCCCGGATCCCACACTGGGGAACTCTGTGCAGAAGGCAGATTCACCGTCCCGTTGAAATTAAATAGATACAAATACACTTCTGCTGCGTTTCTGGCATGGAGCCTGGAGGAAATCATTTGTGGATACAAGAAAACTATGTCACCGAAGAACTCTATATATGCTTGGTGTGTGATTTCTCCTGTAGGGAAGTAGAAGTCTTTGACTTTCTGGACCATTTCTTGTCTGTGCTCCTCAGAATCATATTGAATATCTGCCGGTAAGTACCCTGAGAGGTCAGCTTCCATCAGTGGTCTCCTGTCCTCATATTGGCTTATGTATTCTAGACCCTCCATAGGAGTGAATCCAGAGAGTAAAGGCCGCTTCTCATAGTTTCCACTTCGGACTATATCGATAGGCAGGTCTCTTATGAATGCTTCGACACCAAGAATTTCACGTGACTCCAGACACCCCCTGTAGCCTGGAGCAACGGCTCCAACATACCCAGTGTTCAGATGATCATCGGTTAGAGATCTATAAAATACCTCTAAATCTGATGGGTCTTGACTCGTTGTCACTCCATATTGTATAGCAAAAGACTGAGCAAGTTCTAAATGTAACGTATCCAGTTGCAAAACTACGGATGTCAATGCAGAACCACTCTCTGGGATAGCTCTGTTGAATAAACCATTGGATAGTTTACTGAGGATTTGAAATTCAACAGACATGCTTCCAGCACTATTGCCACCTAGTGTTATTGTAACGGCATAACGGCTAAGGTCGAGCCACCGCTATCAGTAGCTATGATCGTCTATTCTACCTACCCCAAAAAGAGATGTCCCGATTCAGCTGTAAAATTTGTAAGTTAAGAATGATAAGTCTGAATTTCTCGTTCGTTGAGAAGTTCGTTAGGCGTACAATAGTCGAGCGGAAGATTGGTTCAGGAATTTAGAGTTTCAAGTTAGACAGAGAAAGCATATATGTCCGCAAGCCGGTAATTCGCATCAGTTAGCGGTGTATTGCGCCAGATCGATCGTTGTTGTATTTTGTGTGATGGTACCATTTATTTTTTTGTATATATGGGCGCTTGGAACTTCTTTTAGTGGTCGACCATAATTTATAATATTTGATTGTGATATCGTATAGATATCCGTCGTAGTTTTACGACGTGAGTACTCAATGATATTTCATGTGCTCGCTAGTAGCGGCTTGTGGTGGTTCCAATTATATATTTAGTTCACGGCAATAACGATCCGAAAAGACCGGTTTACACAGTTGCGATTTGATTTTCCGAAATGGGTTTGAACTAGCGGTTACCTCAAAAGGTCCGTAACGTTTTGAAACCTTCAACTCTGCGCAATTTGAGCTGGATGTTATCGAAACGTAGTCATTAGCGCTTTAGGAGATCTAACCCTCACCATAGCGAAGTGCATAGTTCGGTAAATACCGAACTATGAATTCCACTGACCTCATCACGTCCTCAGCCAAGCAAAATCATAAATATTTGACTCAGCCTACACATTAGACCTCCAACGAAATTTACATTTAATTTAAAGATGCAACTTGAATCCAAACTGACCCAAGGCTAAGCAAAACAATCTACCCGGTCCTAAACAATGAACTTTAGACTGTAATAGATCTCTTCGCGCGTCCCCGACAACACTCAAATATCAAAATATCAACAGGATAGGTTATCTGTGTTGACACCGGTTTAACTTTGTTCTGAATTTGTTATTTCCATCCGCGGAACCTCATCGATCAAACAGTCTCCCTATGCCCTGCCAACCTAGGTTTGAGGAAATGAATTACCATAAATATAATAAAAAATAAGCAATATTTTTGACACAATTTTAATTATAATTCTACATTATGAAACTACGAGAAATAATTTTAGATTTTTAATTTGATTTATTTATTTTTATATAACAAAGAGTAACAGAGGCTAATTTTAATGAAAAATAAAGTTGATGCCACGCCAACGCGACACTCTAGGGCATAATGATAAACTAGCGGAAAGCGCGAGCGAGCTTTGTAAGGGCGAGCAAAAGGCGTTGACTTTCGAGAACTTGTACTATCGAACCATCTGAATCATGACCCACCATAAGCTTATTTTGCTAAACCCCTTAAATGCAAGTAGGTCGAAATTCGCTTGAAGGTTTATTTCCTTGGTAACGAACTTGTTATCATTTGATTAGACACTGACATTTTGATAGATCTTACAAGTTTGAAAGTTTCAAACGAATTATCAGGCAAAAGGGTCATGATTCAGTTGGTTCGATTGTACAAGAACTGTAATTATAATACCGGTGTTTTTGCCTTATGGAGTCTTGCAGGCGTTATAGTATAATAATTGCAGTGCATATAATTTATTTTATTTTAATTATTGAGTTTAAAAAAAAATAAGATTTTAATTATATTCATGGAAACCAAACATGGACTTTTATCGAACTAAAAGCGCAAACCTATAGATGCTATGCTGGATTGTAGACTAGAGATAGACTCGCTTTAATCGCTAATAACTTTTTGATAAGTATCCAAAAGAAAGACAGAATGACACTTATTCCACAAAAAAACTACAAGAAAATATAATACTTAGCATAAAAAAGCAATGAAAAACATCGATTTTGACAGATTTTTTTTCAACAAGGTGGCCCTCTCAATTAGCTTAGACATCAAGGAAGGAAGCTAATCGGACCGAGATCGGATATGTAGGCAGGATTAGGTTTTTTGGAAAGTGGAGTAACTTTCACAGTCTTCCAGTCAGTGGAAAGGTGTTTGTCAAAATGCTCCGGTTAACAATCGTAGTGAGGGTCAGAAATATCGTTGGTATAATAATGTCTTGATAGATGTTAGTATTTTTCAACAATGATTGGAGTGACGAGGTTCAGAGAAAAGCTAGTAGTATTGTCGTGTCTAATGGTCATTAATGGCGTCGGCATTACTAAGTTATGCGGGTAACTCAATATTTCGTCCATCCGGTAGTACAGTGCAATTAAGGTTGATCCACAGAAAGTTCGGATCTCTATTGCAGCTGTTGATTTTTGGTTAAAAAAAAGCACATTTTCATTATGCAGGGTGGCGATGACTAGGTCTTTCAAGCCCAATTGTGCAATGTAGCAATTTTTATGCACAACCAGTTTATTCTTCTTGTTCACATTATATTCATATCATATATATGTTGGCTCACAGGTTAGCAAATTGCAGTAAAGAAGCTAAATGGACGCTATTCGGAGCAAACTGCTAGTCCTTCTACTCCTGCAGCCTGTGGGTCAACTATACAGCTATACACAGAGGACATACACCGCTCTGTGGGTCCAGTATAATAACGCGTTCAGGGTATTGAAGGGTCTGCCGCGGCACTGCAGCGCCTCAGGCTTGTTTACGGAGGCAAGGAATGACGCATTCCACGCATTCATTAGGAAACGCTGCGCCTTGTTATAAGCCCGCATCCGCGGTGGTACCAACTCCATCCTGAATAAGTTTGCTGACAGATGGGATTCACCGCTGCTGGGGCACTGGGAACGTCTGTCTGCACACAAGTAAAATTCTCAGCTAGACCTTGTGTTAGCAGCGTGGCGTTTCATTCCCTGTCATATATATAGAGCGGCCCGAAATAAACATTTATTATTATTATTATTATATGCCTGATCACTAATTTGCATCATTCAACGCACATTGCTCGTAAGCCATGGTTTAGGAGACTCCCGCACAACTTTAGTCCTGACTGGCGCATGTCATGCTCCGCTACGCTCCGGGGTTGCTTCTTCTAAGTTCCAACTTAACCTATACCCCAATTGAACGTTTCGCAAACTTGAAACCTGTCAAAATAATTTCACCTGTCAAAATTTGACACCTGCGAAAAATAGCGACAGCTGTAAAAATCACTACAGCTGTGGAAATGGTGACAGCTGTGAAAAGTAGCGACTCCTGTCAAAATCTCTGTGGCTCTGCCACCCATCTGAGAAATTATATGTTATTGTGACTGTCACGGCCGCACTGTGGAGATAGGGGATTAGCACAGCACTTGGGTCACTTTCTTATTCACTAACACTAGGCTTCACTTTACATTACTATTCCACTTATTACACCCAGCACTTTTAGTACAATTAATATTCACAACACGTCTACGATCCGCCCCGTCTCGATATAGTATGAGTTCCTCTTTTTTCGAAACTCTTCGGTCGCTTCAGTGTTAACGCTCTAATCCTTCATTCCGGATGTCAGAAGCATGTTTCCGTTTAACGCTCTAACAGCGTGGCGCCATTTTACACCTAATAGCGCGCCCTGACATAATTCTGGAGTTTCATCTAGAAGTCAATAAACCAACACTCATTGGCACACTGTAGGCTCCGACGCCATTTATTACAACTCTGTCAACGCGTGAAAACATTAAATTATGATACAACCTATGAATCCGATGTCAATATACTGAACACTGATTGGCGCGCTGAGAATTATAACTGATTAACTTATCCTGTAAATACACAATAATGTTTCTAGCTAAAGTATTAAAAATGGTCATAATTTTAATGCTAAGTTTATTCCAATCAAAAACAATAATTTAACCGTGGTAACTATGAAAATCGCCAACACCAGAGGCGAGAGAGAAGAGAGGCGTGGCAAGCCGCAACCGAAATATTACTTGAATTGCATACTTGATGGGTATCAAAGACGACACGTTAAAATGATATTTATCACCGCAATCGAGTATCGCTTCTCCAACAAGGGCTGCAATATGAAAGCTTATTTGGCTAATTTGTAAATTAGAATATGATTACATGGACCCCAAAGTAATGGCAAGACGAACAATAAACAAACAAAATAACTTATTATGAGTTTTAATATTTTAGTGGTTTTAGAGATGAGTAACTAAGATGACATATTTTGTTATAAGGGGCGGCCAAAGCGCCGATTTTAATTGAAGTAAGAAACTGTTTGTGTGTGAGTCCGGATATGTAGCCGCCATCGACCGTAGATCGCGATAGACCGGTTGGGCAAGCCTGATTTATAAAATCAATTAAGATACACTTTTCTGATACATCCTTTAATAGTAGTAATAAGTTATACACAATAGTTAGTAGATTGCTTTTCTAATCCAGAATTATCATTGTTACCTTGCATTATGAACTGTAGCAAAAAATCGCATTTTTTGGACCTTATCTCGGAGCAATAAGACACTGAATGTAAAAGCTTCGGCGGGTTCGACAGTACTTGGAAATGTGTTTATTACCAACACACTTTTATAGTTATACTTGTTTTAAGTTACGATTAGCGTTATCAACGTGAACGACGACGTCGTAAAATGTACCTCAGCTCATTGTACCCCACCATTCCTAAAATAAAGAGTGTAGGATACATTAAAGGATAAAATGGATAAACTCCATACTGCCGCATAAACAAATGAAGGGAGACGTCTTAAGGATAAGATTGTGACTACGAGATTGTTCCGAACAGCTTTTGCCCAGCATTCACACTCATTTCTAGGTCCATATTTATACAATAAAGTTATATAATAAAATATAATAAAATACTTAATAATTATATACCCACTAGTAAAAAATATTGTAGCAGAATAGTGAAAACATGGCTTTTTAGCCTAGACTAGACATAAGAACGGAAAAATGTTAAAGATACAAAAGGAATCAAAATAGATAATATGTTCGTGAATAGAGATCTTAAAAATAAATAAAACATAAATATATATAACTAAATGTAATACTTAGTTGTCTTGATATAATTATTACTGATGTTATTTAATGCGAATAATACTTAAGTACAGAAACTTAAGATATTGTTAAAATAATATTAATATATAATTGTATAAGATACACATTTAAGACGGAAACGCTGTTCCATACAATACAGGTCTTCCTAGTGTATGGACCAACGAGACCATATAAAATGATATAACTTAGAATACAACTTAAATAAGAAATAGAAATATTATTTAAACATCCATTCATTTATTCATTCATTCATTCATGCATGCATTCATTCATTCAAAAGATATGTGTTTTGGAGAAGGAACCAACAAGAGAATCTTTCGATTTGTACTACAGCACCACTACAGGTTTTGGAAATCGCTCCCCAGAAGCTAACGAGACGTCGCTGCGGACACATCGATGATCGCCTAAGGCCTAACTTGGCATGAGCTTCAATTCAATTTCAATTTCAATATACAGATTTACATTCGAATCGGTGTCTACCTACTTTGGATTTTTACTATCTATCTATGCTGCTATGCTATCTTTTCTGAATAGCTGCTAACTATATTTTCCATAATTCTGACTCTCTCTACTTTATAATAGCTGCTAGCTAACTACATTTCCTAGCTTTGAACAACAGTCAGTCAAGTTTTCTTCTCACGCACCTATTCTGCGGGGTGGGAGTCAGGGTCAGATCATCGGATCTCTTCCTGAGGAAGCGCCACTGTCCACTCCTAAGGACAGGTCATCGGGGGGCACTCGCGGGCGGTGGTGATCTTCTCACTGGTGAAGCTCCGTTGTGATCGCTGGCTAGGCAACCAAGTAGCGTGGCAGGCGGCAGCGGTCGGGCGGGCGCTCGTGGTACGGCGCAGTTCACGGATTTACGGGTGGTGTGACGCAACCGCAAGCTCGAACATGCCCTTCGCCAGCCTCTGGACAAACTGGTCCACATAATCCCATCTAAGGTCCCGAGCTTCGCCCTCAGAAGGAGGCTGGAGTCGAGAAGTGGACGCAGCTTGGCGCGTGCCACCTTGACCTGGTTGACGACGTTGTCGACATGTTACTTCATGGTGAGCCGGCGATCGATAATCACTCCCAGGTACTTCACCTGCGGAGATCATACGATGTCCTGTACTTGGAGCTGGAGCGATGGTATAAGTGGGGACTGGCCTTGGATGAGTGCCTGTGTCTTCCCAACATTGATGGATAACTGCCACTTGGCGTGCCAGTCGGGCCGGCTGCAACGGGGTGCTCCTCGGAGACGGCGTCTTCCACCATCGGAAGCGGCGATTCCTCAGGAAGGAAGCGATGATCTGGACCAGTCTTCTTGGGGCTGGAGACGTCGACAGTTTGTACAGCAACCCCTCGTGCTATACTGTGTCAAACGCAATCTCCATGTCCAGTGAACAACAACAGAAGCGATATTATAGTGTGCTTATGACTATAGGGTAGGTACATTACATACTTTATAGGTACACACTTTAGTAACATTGTTTGTTGTATTTCACGACTACGCGAGTCATCGTGAACATTCTCCCGCCGTCGCTGTAGGCGATCCCGTTGGCAGAACGATGACATTCTTGGTCGGCCGCCGGAGTACTCGTTCGCTGCTGGTGGTGACATCGACGACTCGTACTTCGCCTTGCCAGGGTAGACTCGGGTCCCTCGTCTTCGGGGCCATGTGTTGCGGGGCAGGTTGGAGTCGCAGATTATCACGACGTCGCCGACATGGGGTGGAGCCCGGTTGCGTGGGGCTCCCGCCAGTGTTGTAGTAGGGGAAGGTACTCCTTCACCCAGCTCGCCAGAAGATGTCGGCAAGGCTCTGGGCGCGCCTCCAGTTTGTGTCATCTTTTTCGAATGTGCAGGGCGCCGAGGTGTGACAGTCGGGCCCAAGAAATATTGAGTTAGGCGTCAGCGCGGGCGGGTCCCCCGGTGTGACAGGTAAATGCGTCAGAGGTTGGGAGCTGACTGTGGCTTCAACTTCGGCGAGCAGCGTGGCGAGTGTGTCATCGCTCGGGCGCTGCTCTTGTAGGGCTTCTTTGACGGTCCGCACCATGCGCTCCCACACGCTGGAAATGAAGGGAGCGCGTTTGGGGGCAAGAAATGCCACTTGATGCGGCGTCGTGACGCCTCGTCCTCTAGGGCGCGCCAAGCCTCCACGAGTTCGCGGTCGGCGGCGTGGAAGCAGGTTGCGTTTTCCGAGCTCTAATGTGATATTCAATAAATAGTAGTTTACTTTATTTACAGTTATTATTTTATAAATAACTAATTAAATGGCTCCTGTATTTATTTTAATTACACTTAAGTAGGTATTTCTGAAACATTAAGGAACACATCATGAATGAAAAGAAAGAAAAGACGACCCGAATGGCCGAGTCGGCAGTGACCCTGCCTACGAAGCCAAGGGTCCCGGGTTCGAGTCCCGGTGGGGGCAAATATTTGTTTGATGAGAACGGATGTTTGTACCCTGGTCATGGTTGTTTATCTATCTAACTATAATATTTATCTATATAAGTATGTGTATCGTTGTCTAGTACCCAAGATACAGTGAATCCTAGTTTGGGGCTAGATCAATGTGTGTAAATAATGTCCAAGGTCTTAAATTAAATCTTCTCCTCTCCATACATTTATTTTAAATGTATGGAGAGTATACATAAAATCAAAAACATATTTTTTATCATTTGACATTATAACATTTTAATTGACGTTCCGTTCCCCCTTATTCCATTACCGGTTTTTAATATCCATGACTTTTTGCATTCCGGTTTTTTCCTTTTTTGCGTGAAATGAAATTCCTTATAGGTTTTGAATATAATGGCAACATAAACTTCTAATGATTAAAAATTACGTAAAACTAGAAGCATTAGAAAATAAATTCACACACGATTTATTTTCGTGTGCGAATTCAAGATTCACTTCAATACTTCAAAAATACGTCTCCAGTACTCTAGTTAGACGCAGCAAGTGTACCTACTTCGCGTGTCATAAAAAGGCGCATTGCGCTCATAACCGCTGAGTCGCTCTCTGGCTGTTCTAAATGTTAGCCGTCTATTAATAAGCATAAAAATGCCTAACTGTGCATTATAAACTGCAAATACTCAAGCAGAGTTGTTTGAAAAAAATGACGGCATTTCCTTTCCTATGTTAGAAATTTTCATTTCGAAATTCGCCTAGTTTAATTAATAATCAATAAATTTAATTTTCGAGCAGCGACTCCCGTTTTTACTGAGATAGATTAAAACATAGCCTACATTTCCCATGGACGTCATCCACTGCTGCTTCCACTTTACGCAATTCATGACATCTGTTTCGTATCCCTCAATGAACGGTGAAGCAAACTTTACTTCCGTTAACCTTACAGTTGCATGGTAAAGTTGATTTTCTCATGTTCCTGTCGATTTAAACAGATAGTGTTGGACAATGAGACGATTCATAAAATAGCGCTGGACGATTCGATTTTGTTGACAGAAGATTGATAATTCTGCGTTGCATTTTCATTGCAATTTATAGTTTTAGTTATATAATTACACAAGTGAGATCTATATATAAATAGAAAAGATGGAAAATTCTGAGTTTTATGATGCTTTCAACCAAAAAAAATCCAAATACTATTTTATTTTTGAATTATGGCCACGCTGTGATCATAGATACGCTGGCCTTTTAGTATTTTATCATCCATTTGGCGAGAAATGTCTGAAAGAGTGGTTCGGCCTCAGGCAGTTTTTTTCCACAACATAACGCGTTATTCGCGCATCAGGTAAGAACTATTGATTCACATTGAATTCAAGTGATGTAGTTGTATAATATATCTATAATCAGACTAAATGAGGTAAACAGCTTTTAACTCTTTTAGTTCAGCAATTGCAGTAAAATTCACGACCGCCATACATACGTTACATCCTTTACGATACGTGAAGTATTAGCGGAACTCAACATGTAACCTAATCGAATGACGAGGCTTGGTTTACATTGATCTTGATTAGTCCATATACAGGGTGTCCCAAGTCGTATGTATCAACCAAACCGAAAATAGCCCAGCCTCAGATGCATAGTTCAAGCCTAACGTGACCTCATTAAAAGTTGCACGTAATTCGAGGAATCGATAATTTAAAGCTTTAATTTAAAATCTCTATTTTTCATATTGTTAGTGCTAGCCATGTCTTGGATATCCCTTTCTTTTACGTTTTGTTATTTTGTCGATACGATACATTGATAACTTCCACTTAAATCTTCAGCAATCCCTGGTTTCTATGCTCCACCAGTAGAGCATCGGTTGAAATATGTATTGGTTTGTACAAATTAGGGGCAAACAACGAAATTCTAAAAGATGTCTCAAATTTTGTCCATAATAAGAATAAAAAGCCGTTACTTTTGAAAAGGGGACAATGCCATAAATTGAGCAACATACGAATAAAAAGTAAGGTACAAAAATTTACTCTGAACAAAGCGGAAGTAATCTACTAAACTAAAGAACTTCTAGCTGTTATATTCAGAATTAACACTTTCCAAGCTTATCTCTATGGATATAATTTTAAACATACAACTGACCACCGTCCTTTCGCCTAGCTGTTTAATGCTAAAGACCATGGACCATTTAAAATTAGAGGAATATGATTATGAAGTCATTTATAAACCCGGCAGAGTAAATGCAAATGCAGATGCTCTTTCCCGTTAGCCGGTTAACGCCATCTCTCATTCAAACTTGAACAAATGGTCTTTAGAGCTCTGCTTTAAATACAATTTCAAATCCAAGAGCATAATAAATCATTACATCTTTCTAAACACTAATTAGGCGCTTGCCCGGCTTCTGAAGATTTCAACTACTCTATACCGAGTTGAGAACAAATATTATCCATTAGACTATTCTGCTGGTTTGCTATCAGCTGAGCGCGTGTCCGAGACTGTGCTTACCTCTCATTCTACTAATAAAAAATGACTTACTGAGATACATCATCATGACGAGACTTCCTATATCTGCCCCCATAAACCAAAATGCGGCAACTAAAGTAAAGTGAATTTCGAGAAAATTTACATTTAGAAAATTTGATTTCGCGTCCATTACATGATCTTTTAAGTTATATAAACATAGTTTTATCCATAATTTTTATTGTTGGTATGTAAAAATTCCAAATTTTTTTTCGGCTAATAATCATAATCATAATCATTTACACGTCATTTGGGTAGTTAAAATAATCACCATAGGCAATGGCTTAATAATAAATAATATTCATATTCATATTCATTTATTTCCGTTCAACATTAAGCAATACACACAAAAATATTACGAGTTCTTAAATTAAATTACATTAACCAATTATACGACCTGATTGCGGGTTCTTGCCACCTAAACTAAGCTAAAAGAAGCTTGTAATATAGGCAACAATGACTATTCCATTATTTAATATGCTTGGTTGACAATTTATCCAATGAGTTATTAAACAAAGAAAGATAAAAATAAAATAAAAGTAATAACTGTAACAATTGATTCGCATTATAAAATCGATGATCTAATGTAAAAAATAGTGCAGATGGTTTTAAAAAATTCTGATTTTTAATGGATTTTTCATTAATAATATAGAAATTCAGTCAAAGTTCAAAAATAATAATAATAATTATTAATTCGAGTTTATGATTAGGAAATGAATTAAAGGAATAAGAACAATTTAAGTAATATGATAAAATCTAATCAAAAATTCAATGGAAGATTACATTTGGTTAATAGTTTACTTAGTAATTAAGGTATACATTTAAAATCATTAAAAATCATAGATAAGACATCGCGTATATAATTCAACAGTAATTCCTTATCAAAATAAAAATAAAAACATGATTACTAGTACATAGAACAGGAAATAGTTCTAATTGTGGAGTCATTTATTATATAAATACAGAGGTACCGAAGAAGGTAAGTATAATGAAATTACAATTTCATTAATTTTTAAATGTCGACAGGCTCGACAGTGTCGAGCACTGGGCCGTGTTTCATTCTCTCCATCTTTGCGATGTTGACAAAAGATATGTGGATATCCATAAAAGATATGGGAGCTGTACAGGGCCGCCATGATGCAGGTGTGCATGCACGCTTCAACCGAACCGGTGCCCATTGACCGGGGCGTGCGCCAGGGGGATACTCTTTCGCCTAAACTCTTCACAAACGTGTTGGAAGATATAATTAAGACACTAGATTGGAGCGAAAGAGGTCTCAATATAGACGGCGCGCGCTTGTCACACCTGCGTTTCGCAGACGATCTGATTCTCCTAGCTGAAGAAGTTGGAGATCTCCAAAGCATGCTCAAACAACTTCATGAAGCATCCCTGAAGGTTGGCCTTAGAATGAATATGTCCAAGACAATAATAAAATAATAATAATATAATAATAAAAATACTTATTCATCAAAAAACTTGGACAGTAAAAAGTTACAATTAAAGGTACTTAGCTAAATAGATTGATACAAAGATAATGTGAACATCTGAGCCTGAGCTAGGTCTAAACCTGTATTTCAGGCTACAGCGCTCTTCCCATAAAATATGTAAAGCTAGTTTATGATACACAGAAAGAACCCAACAACAAAAATAGTAACATTTAAAATTAAAAAACATGTTGTACCTAAATTAGTAGTTATACTTATACAATTAACATGAAAAAATAAGAGAGTGGGTTAGTGAGTTTGTTTGTGAGTTTGGTTGTGAGTGATCCTCTCTGTGTGTGGAGTGATTGTGAATGAGTGTGTGTGAGAGGGTGTGTGAGATTAACACATATGTCAGATTTATTTATAATTATTAAAATAGTAAATATTTTTGTAAGTACTTAGAAATATTATTTGGTTAGCTAGTAATTTTGATTAATTCCTCAGTTTTTTCATAGTCGAGTGAGTGTAATATTTTATTTACCTTTTTTTTTAAATCAAATGTTGAGAGAGTATAAATTTCAGCTGTTCTATTTATTCTATTGTATAGGAAGGGACCAAGGAAGCAGGGAAATTTATGAGCAAAAGAGGTTCGAAACAATATATTGTCTAAAAAAACCCTATCTTTACGCCGTCTGGTCAGTAAAGAAGGGCTATATATTAAAGATGAGTGTTGTTTTAATATAATGTGATACACAAATAGTTGCCTCACCGTTAGGAAGTTGCAGGAATTATAAAGGAAACAGGTAGGGAAGAGGAGGGGACGGAAAATAGAGACCTTGAGTACAGCTCTTTGAGCAAGTTCGAGAGGCAAGATAGATGTTTTCGGTGCACCTCCCCACGAGGTGATGCAGTAGGTGAGCACGGATTGACAGAGTGCCATATAAACTCGTTTTATCAATCCGGCATCAGAAACATGGCGAAGCATTTTGAAAACATAGATTAGTTTGCGGATTCTGCCAGTGACCAGATCATGTGTAGCGATCCGGAGCACGTACCTAATGCTATCGTAGGTAACTGCCCTATAGAGGCAGTTGTTTAATACACATATCTTAGACATAACTTATCCTTTGGCCAAAGTGCTCAGGCGAAGGAGATCACTACACGGATCCAGCTAGGGTGGGCTGCCTTCGGGAAACTAGAAGACGTCCTAAAATCACAAATCCCGCAATGCCTGAGGAGCAAGGTATTCAACCAATGTGTCCTGCCAATGCGCATTTATGGTGCCGAAACATGGACGCTCACAAAAGCCAATATGCACAAAATTAGAGACGCACAAGGAGCTATGGAGCGTGGCATGCTAGGCATCAGCCTCGTTGACCGCGTGCCTAACGTTGAAATCCGCAGACTTACCAAAGTTACAGATGTGTGGGTACTCGCATCACGGGGCTAAAGTGGCAATGGGCGGGACACTTGGTTAGAAGGGAGGACGTAAGGTGGACCAATGCAGCCACAGAGTGGCGGCCGCGAACAGGGCAGAGAACAGCGGGCAGACCACCGGCCCGATGGTCAGATGATACT
Source organism: Argyresthia goedartella (assembly GCA_949825045.1). NCBI lineage: Eukaryota > Metazoa > Arthropoda > Insecta > Lepidoptera > Argyresthiidae > Argyresthia > Argyresthia goedartella. The sequence continues at coordinate 13,028,677 of OX463806.1, forward strand.
CAATCATCAAAAATTTAAATATTATACTCAATCAAATGCTCTCACACTTCAACCGTACAAAACAACTCAACGCCAAACAATATGGTTTCACTAGGATCGAATCGAATCGACTATGGATGCAGGTACTACCGTTATATCTCATATTTATTCTGCATGGGAGGCCGCGCAGGATGCTATCGGAGATTTTTGCGACTTGTCGAAGGCGTTTTATTGTGTTGATCATAATACGCTATTAATTAAATTAAATCATTACGGAGTTAGAAATAAATCATTGGATCTACTAAAATCATACTTAAGCAATAGAATTCAAAAGGCAGAAGTTAACGGCGTTAAATCTGATGGATCGGGTGTAAAAATTGGCGTTCCACAAGGTTCCATATTAGGCCCTTTCTTATTCCTGGTATATATTAACGATCTGCCTTTCATGATGGAGAAATTAACTGACTGTTGTTTGCTGATGATACTTCAATGGTCTTCAAAATTGAAAGACTAAAAGGAGATTTTGATGATGTTAATGGTGTATTGTCTTTAACCTTGAATTGGTTCACAGTTAATAATTTATTGTTAAAAGCTGGTAAAACCAAGTGTATCAAATTCTCACTTCCAAATGTCAGGCAAGTTGAGACCAGTTTAGTGTTAGACAACAGCACGTTAGAATTAGTAAATGATACGAAGTTTCTTGGAATAACCGTTGATAGCAAATTGCAGTGGGGACCCCAAATAGATAAATTAGCTGGTAAATTAAGTTCTGCGGCTTACGCTGTTAGTAACATCAGACAAAGCACGGATGTGGCTATATCTAGGCTAGTATATTTTAGTTACTTTCATAGTGACATGTCCTATGGTATCTTGTTGTGGGGGAAAGCAGCGGATATTCAAAATATTTTTATTTTACAGAAAAGAGCTATTCGAGCAATTTATAATTTAAAACGAAAAGACTCCTTAAGAGAGCTCTTTAAAGAAATTGACAAACTAACTGTAGCTAGTCAATTTATTTTCGAAAATATAATGTATGTACGCAAGAACCTTACAACATTTACTTAACTTAGCGATAGCTGTAATGTTAACCTAAGAAATAATCACAGACTATGTGCGCCCCGATTTAGATTCGCGAAGGTTAGCAATTCTTTCAAGGGTCAGTGCATTCTCTACTATAATAAGATACCTCTGAAGATTTTGAAATTGCCATTTGAGCAATTTAAAAAGCATGTTAAAGCGACTTTGTCGAAAAAGGGATATTACAATGTTCGAGATTACTTAAACGACAGGACTGTTTCTACGCCCTTCTTCTCCCACAGTGGTCCAATGTAGAGTATAGGCAAAAATTACGTTTGCTAAGTATATGTAAATATCTACACTAATAAAGTACTTTGACTTTGACTTTGACTTTGATGACATTGTTAAGGTGGCTGGAAAGCAGTGGACGAGACTGGCGGGTGACCGTAGCGAATGGCGTGCTTTGGGAGAGGCCTATGCCCAGCAGTGGGATGACAAGGGTTGATGATGATGATGATGATTAAATGTCATTTACAATTGTATCAAATGTCAACTACAAATAATAGGGTTATCATTATGTCGCATTTGCTTCAGTGAGGAATTAATTCACCGAGTAATTCTTAATAAGAAAGCTCTTTAATTTGTCCCGTAAAGCTATTGTGACTAGTAACAGAGTTCGATCTAGCCACATTCCATTAAATAAATTAAAGTTTTTAATGAAGTTAGTTTTTTCATCAAAATGCGACGCATGTGGTTTCATATTTTGATGGAATGTTTATGGATTAGAACAAAAAGATTAAATGTTTTTAACTATTTAAATTTGGAAATTAGTAATGTACGTTGTGTTAACAGTTAGTGGTGAGGGCGCTCAAATGCTTTTTCTAATAGTTTATGTGACTGCTACATAATGGAGGGCATTAATACTCGAGGGCTCGTTTCATAATAATATCACTCGAGAGTTTTAATGCCTAATTATGTACAGTTACATACACTAGTTTATCTATACACATATCATAAGCTCTCTTTGATATTGTGTTCAGGAACCGCATGTTTGACCGGCATTGTGGCTCTGCAGCTGTTTAGCTTTTTCTGCAGTACCAATGTGCCGCAGGCGGGCGTCGGCGATCGAAATTTGAATGTCAGTACCAACTTCACAAACTTTCAGACAAACTAGGGGCGGCTCACAGGCAGGCGTCGGCGTTCGAAATTTGTATGTCAGTACCAACTTCACAGACAAACTAGGAGCGGCACGCAGAAGGGCGTCGGCGTTCGAAATTTGACTGTCATAATATGCAGAAAAACTACACATTATGGTCATAATGTGTAATTTTTCAGATAAGAAATGAGTTTTTACTAATTGGTTTAATATTATGCTGATCGTAACGTGTGGTTTTTGTACGCATTAAAGAGGGTTTATGATACGTGTGTAGATAAAATTATTTATAGATTAATTAAGAGGTCGCTACTTTTGTTTGGCTTATGTTTAAACGATTACCAAAAACGCACCTATTTTACTCCCAATAAATTCGAAATGACTGCCAGAATAGATAAAAGTCCACCAAATTGTGTTTGGATAAATGATCACCAAACTTCTTTTTATGTTTTGTGTACTTAAGTTTATGTTTTAGGTATTTTTTGTTGTTCTTACATGTTCAACCTAACACGAAGGATAAAGGGAACTTCGATTCGCTCATCCCATTTACCCTTCACCTAAGCTACCGCAGTACTTTGCCCTGATATTTTTTTGCAACTTTTGGTGTTCATTTATCCATTTTGGGTAGGAAAAAGTATTTTGGTAATCATTATATTTGTTGCCCTTTTGTTTTGCTACTACAGAACTGGAATGTACTATGTATAAAAAGTTCTTAAATAAAATGAGATAAAAAAAATACTGATATTATTGATGAATATTGAGATAACTTATTGTATACTTTAGATCTCATTATGTGAACCATATTATGTGACATCTTTTGGTAAAGACAGGATCTTTACCAAAAGATGTCTGGCACAAGGAATTTGATTCCTCCTTCTCGCGCTATACTTATACCCACTTGAAGCAATATCGGGGAACGAATTTTTATGGTGTCTAACATATTTTGCGGCCTCAAATATGTATACCGATGGAGTAGTCAATATACCTACTCTATAAATATTGGTTTCGCAGGGGTGTCCCATGGAACTACAAGTATTCAGCGAACTAGTTTTTACTGTAAGATAAATGGCCTATCTCTGTCTGCGAGGATGCGAGTGGAAATAACCGTAGTAAGCTTTTATTTTGTTCTCTCTGGAGAGAGTCGAAATAAGCCTGCAGATAGCAAAGAAAGCCTTATTAAGCTTCTTACATAGTTCGTCAATATGTTTATGCTACTGCAGTTTTAATTTTAATAATTGAGATACCGCCATTCTGCTTCTAATGTACACGTAAATTTTTCGTAACAAAACTTCAAAATACACTTAATTTTATGTTTGCAAAACTTTATTGTGTACACAATTAAATTATTTTAAGTTTTATTTAAATTTATTAAGCAAAAGATTCATGAAAATAAGTACAGAGAATATAAATAAGATATTCATTCTATTTCAAGACGTGTGGGACTGCCGCTCCATTAAATTATTACAAGGTCTTTTTTATTTTTATCAATTACTAACAAATATTCTCATTTCAATGTGGGCAGTTCTCTCCAAAATTATATTATTTTTACAGGTATATTATCAGGTTTTGAAGCGATTTCAAAATGTTGTCCTTTTTTCACTAGAAATGCTAGTTGTTTGGGTTTTCTTTTTTTGTAGTGGAAGCACCTTAGTTTTAAAATCTTGATGCTTACTTATAATACTAACAGTTGTAGGTTCATTTTCAAATCCAGTTTTGTAGATGAAATTACGGCTGCCTCTAATGACAACCGCCTGCATCATGTCACTTATGTATGGACGTGGTGTTATTCTTCACAAATTATATTGTGTTGTGTAGTCCTGCCATCCATAAAAATCTTCTACTGTCATTTTCTTTGGTTTTACATTCTTCCCTGCCGTAATGACGGCTTTGCAAAAGTCATCGAAGTCGTAAATCCTATTTCTCATTCTTTTATTGATAATTCAACCCTGTGGTGGAAGGAGTCAGTTTCACAGTTCACTTTTTCTTGGAAAGGTATACGCATCTATTTAAAATAAATAAACCCTAAAATAAATGTCACAAGACTCCCATGATTATATCCTGATTTAATATCAAGCCTTTTGAAAGATTTGCTCTGGATATCATTGGTCCTTCACCTGAGGCTGGACTTCAAAAGTTTAAATTTGTCTTCAAAACTTCAATATCAATTGACAGTATTATCCTGCGCTTACCCTATGATTGGGTCTACTACAGATGGAGTTGCGCGTAATCAAATCAACTTCTGTTCTCTTTTTGGCATTGCCAAAATGATCCTGTCGGACCAAGGTATTTGAAATTGAATTGAAATTTAAATTGAAAAATCGTTTATTCAACAAAAATACATTTGCATACATACATGTTTTCCATTTTTAATTATTACATATTAGTTTGTGATATAAATTATAAAGCTAAACTACCTATACAAACAACACTAAATGAAAGTAAAAAATAAAAAATAAATATACAACTAAACGAAATAAAAAATGTCTTTTAGGTCGCTACCGTCGCGAGGCAGGGTTCTCAACATGCTGGCAGCGTTGCCCCGCTGTATAGCCAGACTAATCCGCTGGGCGAGGTAGGTGCCAGCCCTGGGATCGCCCGACTCATCGACGAGTCTTTTGGAGATCTCCTTAAAGACTCGTCAAGCGTCGGGCGCCCACGGCCCGAGGGTCTCCACGCCGAAAGGCACAAACATGTAGTCCTCGCTGAGGCCTGCATATTTGCGCCGTTTGAGACCCTCCGCAGTCTGGGCCGCCGCGCCGGCTCTTAAGGTGGTTGCCGATAGGTGGGACGGTGCTAATGTATCAACACAGGTTGCGTCCCACACCAACGACCTCCCATGCTGCCATGGAACGAGAGTCATTCCGTCTGGTCTCTTGCCGTCGTCACGGGCAATACCCGACGGCTCTAGGACCGAAGGTACACCCGCGCTGGACGAGGCCCATCGGATGATGTCATTCAGGGCAGCATGTCTAGGGAATCGGCCGGCGCTGAACTTGCACGATAGGCCGTGGTGTCCCTGTTGGCTCACCCTGTCACCACAGCTGTGCACTTCGTTGCTCTTCACCCCCAGACGCAGGCAGACGGCCAGCGTGAGGCTGGTCCTGTCCAGCAACGTTCCCAGTTGTATGGACGGGACGGCGTGCAGCCAGTGCCCTGACTCCCGCTCCCTGGTTGCAAGGAGACGAGCCCGCTCTGCGGAGTTGGTGGCTGCGTTGAGCATGCTTTCACAACTCCTAAGGCAGAATGGCTCGTCCCACAACCTCTGGGAGTTGAGATTTACTGGATTTTTTTTTCCCGGGCACGCTTGCGTCCAAGCATTCCTGGCCTCATCCAGGCACGTGACCTCAATGACACCAAGTGACGGGCTTATAATCTTACCATAGAGGCCACGAGTATCGTGGGTCGAGGACAAGAACGTGGGGAGAGCGACGTCCGAGGGTTTGCGGACCCCAACCCCCCGCGTCTGATGTGTAGGGACGCTTGAGTCCAGATATTGTCATCCAAAGTGCAATTCAAAATGTCAATCACGGTATTTTTGGTGAGGGTATCTAATAGAGAGAGGGATGAGGGTAATTTCCATATGGGGGCGCAACGGAGGATATAAGTAAATTTGGGGACAAAGAGGCAGAAACGGATGATCGTCAAAGTGGGTGGCTATATGTGGGTATATGTCGGTCAGTCTGCCAACTGTCTCGCTAAATTTAGAAAGTGGTTCAGTTACGTAGCTGGGAATGCCCACCTCTAGAACAGAGGACCCCAGGTGGCGAAGTGACTCTTTGTTTAGAATTTTGATGTTTGGTGCCAAAATGTTAAATTCGGGTTCTATTTTTTCCTTTTCAGGCTGTGGTAGGTTATCTGAGAGATAAATCTTGTACATAGAATAATTTATCTCAAGACCTATTTTGCCGAAATCAGTAGTCAACCCTTTTAAATCTTCTAGGACGGTGTTTGCTTCGCCTCCTAAGGAAGGTCCCGTCGTCTAGCTACCAGACGTTGAATTTTGAATTTAGTTGTGTTATTGCCGGATGTTTAATATTTATGCTTCGGAACGCACCTTTTTCGTTGCGCGACTCGGAGCGCGAGTGATCGGAACGGAACTAGCAGCTGTCACTTGCATAGAAACGTGATGACGAGTTAGAGGTTACTTTTTTGCACATGGCATTCGGGCCTTGGCTGTATTTTTATTAGTAATAATTGTCTAACACAGGTGTCGGGCCTGGTCGGAGTGTTAATTTGTAATAATCATCACGGAACAATCGTCCAATCGTCGGGAAATAAGTAGATTCACGTCATCGGAGTGAGTGCTTCGTGTTGTGAAGGGACGAAGTGATTCGGGGATCAATTCGTCGCATTCGGACAGCGACCCTTCGTGTCGGCAAGCAACACGACCGCGACAGCATCGGCCTACGACGAGAGTAAGATTTGACTCCTCTCCCCCCACCCTTGTGCTCCTCATCCCGTGTTCCTGCCTCGAATTGAGCTTTCGAATTCCGGTCCACGGCGTCAAAGGTCAGTCCTGGTGAAAACCAACCCTACCAAGATTCCACGCCCTGTCGGTTAAGGCGTGGAATTTAATCATTTTGGTAGCAGGCGCGGTTTCCTAGTAGGAAATCGATTCACGGACGGTTGTAGGGTTGTTTTTTTGCCAAATTGTAGTTGGGAGAAAAGGGTATCTCAGATTGGTCGGCAATCAGTTTGTGAGTGAGTCTTGTGGTCGGTATACCACAATTAAAGTTAATTTTCGGTTAGTCAACGAATAATTGACGATTTAGTTAACAATTATTATAAAGTTGTGGTCGGAAACTACTCGGTGTGCATAAGGAAGAGTCATTCGGTCGGACTATAGTATTGCAGTCGGGTTCCATAGTATTGCAGTGTTATTTCGGATTACAGAGCAGGGTCAGGCTATTTAAGGGGTATTAAGCTGATTTTGCTGACCTCAGAAGAAGTGTGGGTCATATCGGAGGGGCCACTTCTAGAAAAATTGTTTTTTTTTTATAATACCTTTTTGTGTGTTATTTATATTGTACCATATGGTGGCATTCTCTAATTGATTTAGAGTGTATAGTTATAAGGTTTATGTCCACAGGGTGACCATATTAAATATTTTTTAGGATTTAATTGTTTTAGTGGTTGCCTTAGTTTTGACAACTTAGTTTTAATTTCTGTGCCCAGCGCTGACGGGCAAGTGCTGGTCTCTGGCTATACTTAGTTCGGTAGTGAAGTATAAGACCAGAATCTATTAAATCGGTAAACATGGCACCTTCGCCCTTGACGCTACGGCGGCATGGTGTCCGTGAGGAAATGAGATGGCTCGCCCATACTCATAAGTATGTGGAGCGACCATGTATGGATGATGTCCTGCTCAAGCGTGTGGAGGACGCAATGACACGCGTCGGGAAGGTGTGTCGGCTGGCTGCGGAGGCTGAAGCTCTCGGGCTTACTGATGAAGCCTCGGTGGCTGCAGTGAAACAGCTCTGCGCGGATGCTGACCAAGCGATGGAATGCTTGGGTGACATCGAGCGTCGCGCGGAGAAAATTAAGCGGAGGGTAACGGAGACCCACCCCCGAAGGGTGTTGTTGGACGGCTGCCACACCTGGAGATTCCGGCCTTCAGTGGGGCAATTGATGAGTGGCTGGCCTTCATCAATTTATTTGATAGCTTGGTCCACGGTCGGAACGACCTGGACAACGCCTACAAGTTGGCCCAACTATTGATGGCTCTGCGGGGTGAACCGAAGGAGTTGGTCGGTCAACTAACGGTCACGGCGGGCAATTATGAGATAGCCAGGTCCATATTGTTTGACCGCTACCAACACAAACGGCGGTTGGATGATGCGCAGCTGGGGAAGCTGTTTAGCATCCCTAAAGTAACCCGGGATGTTGACATCCGAGTACAGGTGCTCAACCCTGTGCTGGTGGCCACGAAGGCCCTTCAGAACCTTGGTCTTCCGGTAGACCAATGGTCATACATTGTTTTGTATATGGTTTTGTTACGGTTGCCTGCAGCTGTTCAAAGTCGGTTTGAACAGCTGCATGGGGGCAGTAGCACGGAACTGCCCACGCTCGTCCAATTGACGGATTTTTTGGAGGGTGAATGCAGGCGATGTGACACACTGGACACGGAGGCCAGTGTGCAGAGCCAACCCGCGCGGATGCGGGAGGGGCCGCGCCCCCCGCCCCCACGGGGGGGTGGGCGGTCGAAACAATTTGGCGTTTTGAATGCCGCGCCGTCGGGTGACGGCTGTGTGCACTGCGACAGTGCCGGTCATGAAGTGACCAGTTGCGCCAACTTTAAGGCGCTCGGGGTAGCTGCCCGCAGGAAGATAGTCTTCCGCCACCGATTGTGTTTCGGTTGTTTGGGGCCGCACACGCTGAGCGAGTGCTCGCGCGCGTTCCCCTGTGAGTGCTGTGGTGGCAAGCACCACATCGTGTTGTGCCTGAATCGGTCAGACCCTTCGGACGGTCACCAGGGCCGGACTCAGGTTGGTCGGCCACAGGGCCCAACCAGGGCCGGACCCAGTCCCCCTCCGGGCAACGGGAGTCACCAACGGGGTGACTGGGGTACCTGCGGACGGGACCCCCCCCCCGAGGGGAAGGGGGCAGCGCGGGGGGTAACATGCGGGATAGCCGGGGTTCGGTCGCCGCTGTCCACGGTCAGCGAGGACTTCGGGCCGCTGGCTCACCGCGTGTTACGGGCGGGTGTCAGATGGCACCTATGAGTGGCGCGAAGGCTGGGAGCCCACCACCTTCTGCGCCACCCTGCCCGTCGCTCTGGGAGGCGAACAGGGAGGCGAACAGTCGGATGTCGCCCCCATTCCTAGAGCGCCCCAGGTTGGATCCGCTCTCCCCCATCCATCCACGGTGGCCACCGGGCACACCGTACACCGTCCGGTATGGTCGGATACCGGGACAGCGAGGGGCCTATTATGCGGGTTGGGACCCCTTGATGTACATACGGTCTGATATGCCACCGGCATATCAGCAGCCGAGTTACTCCACGGCCGACGGAGGTCTCAGCGGGTTCGGACCCCGCGGAGGTTCCCGCTAGGGACACGCCGCCCACTTACTGGGTGCCGCCACTCCACAGACGGTCATGCTCCCCACGGCCTCTGTGATAGCGTGGAGTTCGGACGGCAAATCTTGTGTGGCACGAGCACTATTGGACTCGGGGGCCCAGGGGTGCTTAGTCTCGTGCAACCTTGTAAGACGGTTGGGCATTTCGGTAAGGGAGTATCCACATTCCATTCGGGGAATTGGGAACACGGAAGTCGGTTCCATTAAGGGAGTATGTCGGATTACTCTCTCGTCACGGGTGGATTCATCGGTGAATCTGACGGTCACGGCATTAGTCATGCCTAATGTGATGGGCTCACACCCTCACGTACGGTTGACGCCCTCGGTGCAACAGTTGGTCGCTGGGTTGTCACTGGCTGACCCGGAGTTCGATATTCCGGGCCCAGTAGACATTTTATTGGCGTTCGATGCCTTGGGATACCTGTTAGTGCCAGGTGTCCACGTGTTGCAGGCGACTGGTCTGGTTTCGGTCAACACCAGACTGGGCCATGCGGTAATGGGTCCGGTCATGCCGGCTGCCCCACGCCTAGCGACTCGTAGTCCCTTATTCGGTTCTGTACTCTCGGAGGTGATACAGAAGTTTTGGGAGGTGGAGGAACCACCTACGGTCCGCCGGTTGGACCCGGTTGAAGAAGAGTGTGAACAGTTTTATCGGAACAATACTGGTCGCCTTCGGTCAGGTCGATTTCTCAAACGTCTTCCATTCCGGAGTGATGGCCCACCGCTGGGCAGTTCACACCATGCAGCCGAGACGCGGCTTCTGTCGATGGAACGACGCATGAAGCGTGACGGGATTTTCCGGCAGAAGTACGTCGACTTCATGCGGGAATACGAGTCGCTTGGCCACATGTCGGTTTCGGGTATCGACTGGAAGCGTGAAGACCACTGCTTCCTGCCCCATCACGCGGTCTTGAGGACCCCGGAGGGCAAAATACGGGTAGTGTTCGATGGATCGGCATCAACATCTAACGGCATGAACCTGAACCAGTGTTTGCATTCAGGGCCGAAGTTGAACCATGACATCGCGGATGTTATCACACGGTTCCGTCGACACAATGTTGTGTTTGTAGCTGACATCCGGATGATGTTGAGACAGACGGTCATTCACCCTGACGATAGACGGTATCAGCTGATACTGTGGCGAGAGAGCCCAGATCAGCCCATCAAGGTGTACGAGCTGAACACCAACACGTACGGGCTACGGTCTAGTCCTTATTTGGCGATTCGCACTCTGCGGGAGTTAGCGGATCGAGAACGGTTAAATTTCCCTAGAGGAGCAGCAATCCTGGAGCAATCTCTACATTTTTGAAAACTTGGAAAATCCGAATATGTTGTCGGTATTAGGCGTCCAGTACCAGCCGGTGTTAGACATGTTTTCGTATCGGGTCGAGTTGGACTCCTCGAAGGTCTGGACGAAACGAAACGTCCTTTCAACGGTGGCTAGGACATTTGATCCAAACGGGTGGATCACCCCGGTAACATTTCAGCTCAAGTGTTTTATGCAGCAATTGTGGTCTGCTGAGCTGAAATGGGGCGACCCGATCGGCGGGTCATTGAGCTCAGAGTGGGACTCGTTCTTTTCGACCCTCCCTGGCATCAATCGGATTTCACTGCCACGGAGGTTGGTTCCCACCAAACGATACAGCGCCACCCTGCATGGGTATTGCGATGTCTCGGAGAAGGGCTACGGAGCTGCGGTATATCTGCGTACGGTCGACTCCTCGGGGGAGGTTGATGTGCGGTTGGTCATGGCCAAGAGCAAGGTTGCGCCGTTGCGCACTCGCCTGACCATTCCCAAATTAGAGCTTTCGGGAGCGGCTCTCCTGACTCGTCTGCTCAACCACACGATGACGGTTCTTCGTGGGTCAATAGCGTTAGAAGATACGGTCTACGCTTGGACGGACAGCCAGATCGTGTTATGCTGGTTGAAGGCTTCAGTTCACAAGCTGGAGATTTTTTGTGGCGAATCGGGTTTCGCAGATTTTGAATTCGGAGGTTCCCTTAATCTGGAGACATGTTCCAGGGGAAATGAACCCAGCATACTGTGCGTCTCGTGGGTGTCACGCTCCGGAGTTGGTTGGACATCCCTTGTGGTGGGGTCCAAAATGGTTGACTCAAGACGAATCGGATTGGCCAATGAGTCCACGCGTTACCTCGGCGAACGGCGCCTTGAGAGTCGGTGTCTGTACGACGCAACCAGAGCCGGAAGAGGAGTTCAGCCTGCTGGAATGGTACAGCTCGCTCGACAAGCTGGTTAATGTGACCGCCTGGATCTTCCGATTTGCGCGGAATTGTCGCAATTCAAATGTCAAGGACACAGGTCCTGACACCACGGGAACGGAACCATGCGTTGTTTGCATTGGTACGGAACGTGCAGACGGTGCACTTTAAGTCCGAAGTGGACATTCTGAGACGCAGACGCGTCCAACTGAAGGGAGCTGTGGCTCGGCTCAACCCGTTTATTGACCCTCACGGATTGCTGAGGGTAGGAGGTCGGCTGCGGAATGCCAACCTGCCTTATGCGGCTCGCCACCCGTTGTTACTCCCTAGGAAAGGGAAGTTGGTCGAACTGTTGATACAGGATCGACACATTCAGAATGTGCATATCGGATGCCACGCCTTGATGGCGTTTCTCCAGCGCGAGTTCTGGATTCTATCGGGAAGACGCTTAGTGCGTAGCATCGTATTTCGGTGCCTGCCTTGTTATCGGGCCAAGGCGGCTACGATGCAGCCCCAGATGGGCGATTTGCCCTCGGATGGGGTTAACGAAATCCGGCCCTTTGCGGGTGTCGGAACGGATTTCGCGGGACCATTCATGTTCAAGTCTTAACAGCTACGGAACGCCAGATTAGTGAAGGCATACCTGTGCGTCTTCGTGTGCTTGGCCACGAAGGCAGTCCACTTGGAAGTGGTCAGTGACCTCACTACAGAGGCATTTATCACATGTCTAGATCGGTTCGTCTCACGAAGGGTCCTCCCGACATTAATCCGTTCGGACAACGGCACAGATTTTGTCGGAGCCAGGCGATATATGCAGGAGGTCACTCAATTCCTGAACGGTAACCAGGACGCCATCGGTACGGCTTGCTCCCGACGAGGGATTGAATGGGTTTTCAGTCCGCCGGGATGTCCTCATTGGGGAGGAATTTTTGAGGCTGCGGTTAAATCGGCTAAGTCGCACCTGACGAGGATCATCGGTGAGACCTCTCTACGCTTTGAAGAGCTTGCGACGCTGTTCTGTAAAATTGAGATGACACTGAACTCGCGTCCGTTGTGTCCGCTCAGTTCGGATCCAAATGATTTGGAAGCGTTGACGCCGGGTCACTTCCTGATAGGTCAGCCCCTTAACGCCCTGCCAGAAAACCCATTCGGTGATGTTAAGTTAAGTCGGTTAACTAGGTGGCAGATGTTGCAGCAGATGGCTCAAGATTTTTGGAAACGGTGGTCCCTTGAGTACTTACACATCTTGCAGCAGCGCCTTAAGTGGACTGACCGGACGAGCCCCCCTCAAGTCGGTGATTTGGTGCTGATTAAGGATGCGAATCTGCCATCATTGAGATGGAGACGAGGAGGGATCGTCAAATTGTACACGGGTCGGGATGGCACGCCTCGATCAGCAGAAGTCAAGGTGGGGGCTCGGTCCTCAAGAGAGCGGTCGCAACACTTTCTCGCCTTCCTATTGATTAGGGACAGGTTCGGGCCTGTACGGGCGGGTGACTGTTTAATATTTATGCTTCGGAACGCACCTTTTTCGTTGCGCGTCTCGGACCGCGAGTGATCGGAACGGAACTAGCAGCTGTCACTTGCATAGAAACGTGATGACGAGTTAGAGGTTACTTTTTTGCACATGGCATTCGGGCCTTGGCTGTATTTTTATTAGTAATAATTGTCTAACACAGGTGTCGGGCCTGGTCGGAGTGTTAATTTGTAATAATCATCACGGAACAATAGTCCAATCGTCGGGAAATAAGTAGATTCACGTCATCGGAGTGAGTGCTTCGTGTTGTGAAGGGACGAAGTGATTCGGGGATCAATTCTTCGCATTCGGACAGCGACCCTTCGTGTCGGCCAGCAACACGACGGCGACAGCATCGGGCTACGACGAGAGTAAGATTCGACTCCTCTCCCCCCACCCTTGTGCTCCTCATCCCGTGTTCCTGCCTCGAATTGAGCTTTCGAATTCCGGTCCACGGCGTCAAAGGTCAGTCCTGGTGAAAACCAACCCTACCAAGATTCCACGCCCTGTCGGTTAAGGCGTGGAATTTAATCACCGGATGAATTGCCAAACTGAATATTGCCGGCCCGAGCGGGTCGCCCTGCTGGCAACCGACGGCTGAATGAAGCAGATGGTCATTGTAGATTAATTTGGAATTTGAGCTGTATCATTGCCAAAGGTATTTGTAAATGGATGGTGTGTGCTCTTTAACTTGAGAGAGCAGAGCGCCCCTGTCGATCGAATCAAAAGCGTTTTTAAAGCCATAGCCAAAAAGGTGCGGGCCGCATGGACGGCGGCCTCACAGCCTCGCCTGCTGGCAAAACCCAAATGTGTCGGTTGGAATAGGTGCCCAAGATCCGGCAAGATGTAGTGACATCAGATCTTGGACACCATCCGCCTGATGGTGATACCGACGGCGATGGGCTTTATTCCCCCGTCCTTCCTTTTGAGGGCGCATAGATTCGCCCCATAGAGTACGTCTATGATGCCCTCGTACACCTCGCGGGCGAGCATGCGGTTGACGAGCCCGACGATATTCCTCAGCAGGGTCTGTCCTGCGTCTCCGACGGCGCCGCACAACAGGTCTTTATAATGCTGCGGTGAGAGGCCATCGAGGCCGGCGGCCGAGCCACTCCTGAAAGACATCACTGCTGCCATCACGTCGGCGCTCGTCGCCTGCGGGGTGCGGTCAGAAGGAGCGGGGGGGTCGGGAAGCTGAAGTGTTGGCGCCGGAGTCGGCTGCTTAGACTCCAGCGCATGAAGGGTTTCGGGAGAGTCAGGTGCCACTGCATCGCTAGAAAACAGCAGATTGGCGGCAACCTTTATGTCGCCGTCACTCACTTTAATTTCCACAGATTTAAGAAGGTTACCTGGTTTAAAAGGGCCTAAAGGTTTGTCTTCTTTGCCACCGGTCAGCCTTGAGGTAATTTTGCAATTATTTTTAATTTTTTGGGTTAGGGAGCCGCCTGTGCCTTTGCCCTTTTCCATATGTAGCACCCGGTAGGAAAAGGTCAGCTACTGTTCCCAGCTCCATTGGTCATTTACCGTGATAACCTTTCTTAATGTTTGGGATAGAGAGGACGCTACTGTAGTTCGGGCGCCTCTGGGAATTAGTTTTACGACTGGGATGTGACTTTTTAATTGTGATATTTCGTGCCAAAAATCAGAGTTGGTGGTGAGTGGTTGATTTGGGGGTGGTGTGCTGCCAGAAGGGGTAAGTATAGTGTTTTTGTGTATCTTACTGTAGGTAATGAATTTTGAGTCCCTTCTGGCCTTTAAAATAGTTGGGCTGGGAACAGTGCGGGCACAAAATGCGGCTATCCAGCGATAGCGGGATGTGCTGGCTGCAGGCGGCGCCAGTTGACTGGCCAGCTGGCCCTGACATGGGGGCAAAGAAAAATTATCAACCAATAAGTATAAATTATAAAAAAATAAAATATACATAATTATTTATAAAAACGAGATTAAAAATAATTCGGCGTTACTGGGCCTGACGAGGAGGCTCACGATTGAGGGGGCGGTTATTATACCCAGTGCTGGTGGACCCTGATCGGCTAGCGCTCGCGTTGCCCCTGGCTTCTGATCGATGCTGCCGCGGTATCTTCGCAAAGCGGTGGCTGGTGGCCGTTGGTGAGGTCTACAGCTCACGCAGCTACTAGTTTTGGTTCTCGACTAGATCAGATGTGAACCCGTGTGATCCATTCCAATGCGCTAGTATCGCTAGACCACAGGTGTTTCATTGATTTATTAATGACTCCATTAGAAAGTTTTCCAAGCAGTCAAATCTGCGACCAGTGACACATTTTCAATACATACATATATTGCACATATTAGTATTAATGCTTAAAAGTTATTAATTACAAATGTTTGTGGTATTATTTTGACGCGTTGAATATATACATAATTTAAAGTGCATATCTGACACATATAAAAGTAATAATCCGCAATTGTTGAAAGGGTGACCTGCTGGTCACCTAATGACCGCAGACCGTGATCTGCGATCGCTGTTTTTAAGCCAGTCCCTACACTCAGTATTTAGTTATGTATTCCTACCGATAGTCACTAGATCTATAATAAACATTTATACATACAATAACTATGTTGTTGCTGATTCAATCGTACTTTTGCGGACACCGAAACGATAAGTACATGTTATCATGTTCTAAAATTCTAAATACATACCTATCACATTTTAAAACTATAGCATTTGCCTGACATACACAACGATTTTGACAGTTAAATTGTGAAGAGGTCACAGAAACGTTACATATAATTCAGTATCTAGTAACAGTGTTGTTGGTCGTGCAGACAAGCGGTGTACATTTTTTTGAACGAATAGATTGAGGATGCATGCTGTATCGGCGACGGCACATTGTTCCAACACCGTGTCGCCGCATACCGGAACGACCCCCGGAAGGCGGCACCGCGGTGTTTTGCTACTACAAGCAGTTTCCCGCCCGACCTCAGACTCCTACTCTACGACCTCCACTTTAGCTCATTAAGAAGATATTTAGGGGTTTGGATTTTTATTATTACATATTAGAGCAGTGTACAGGTACATGTTTTAACTCTGAGTTGTTTAAACAACTGACAAACATTCTCAAGATTAAATCTCTCTAATCCAGTCCGTATCATCCCCAAATACAGGGCGCGCTAGACCGCAGCCATGCTACTCTTAAAGAATATTCAAAATCGTTTGTAAACGAAAACCGCAATGTTGTTATTTAGCTAATATAGCCATATAAGCCTATAAAACTACTCCTCACTGCATAACGCAGTTCACTCCTCTCAAGTTACTTACGGTTACCCACCGTCTATCCGCAGTATTGTCCATGACTCTAATAATGGAACTACTTACCAAGAGAACATTATCGCTCTACAATAAAGGATGAAATATAGTAGATAAAGGGCCCTCGAAAACATACAAAAAAGTAAAGAGTCGTCCAAAAAAAGGAGAAATTAAATTTCAAACAGCCCCACAGGCTCCGAAAAGCCTTCAGGGTTCTCCAGATACATACTACATCAGAACCCGTAGTCCAAGAAATAGCTCAATGTCCTGGAATAAATTATGACCTTTCTTCTGTTACATACTTTTATGATGATTACTGGAATGGGTTACTCAAGTTGAGGTCTCACATATCAAGCCTTATCTAGACAAACATCAAGAATCTATGACTAGTATTTCTAATTTAGCTGTATATGCAAGCTCAAAACTTAGCTTATAACTTTGCTTATAAATATACTTTTAGTTCTTTGGAAATATTACTTAATGCTGCCTCCGACTCGTTTTAAATAGTCCCTGGTTGGCGGAGAAGTTCTAAAGTTTTTCTTCGGAACATTAGATGCAGATGATGCTCGCAATTATAAAGCTGCTATTTCAGCTTGTCAATAAATGAAAACAAAATGTTTTACTTAATAGAAGACAACAACTTACTTAATTTAAATGTTTTGATAATTTTATATTTTTAATATTTATATGCGTAAACTTAATGACAATAAAGACTTAATTTACAGACAGATAAGTAAACTAAGCTTAGTTTTATCTGAAAACGCTAACGCTAAGGAAAACGCTACATTTTACAAATATTTCTAAAATAATTGGTTTAGTTAACATTATTTTAATCTCGGGTGAGCGAAGCGAAGCCCCCTTTTCCTTCGTGTTAGGTTGAACATGTAAAAGCAATAAAAACACTTACTAAACTAAAGATATATCTAGGGAAACCATACTGTATATACTCAATCAATTTCTGTAAAGCTTCATCTCTCATGGTATATTCTTTAATTCTATGTAGTAATTTATCAACTTTAAGATATTTAATGTTTGAGACTTTGCTTATCAACTTTAAGATCCTTTCCTTTAAATAGTTTTTTTTGTTTTTTCTTCTAAGTCATAATTGACCGAGTGAGCGAAGCGAGCGAAGGACTCCATTTCGACAAGATAGGCCGATTTTGCTTTCGTCTGCCTCTATATATGTCTGTCAGTTCCGGTCTAGGGGCCCCAGTTTTCCAGCGATCCTCAAGAAACTTGGCACACGTGTTCCTTGAATTAAAATATTTTTTTGTCGAGCGCATTTTTTCGTTTAGGGGGAAAATGGAGGCAAAAATGGGGGAAGTTTGCTGTGGCGTTATTTATCGGATCGAGACCATTTTTAAATATTAAGTATTATTCCTCACAGGTTCTTGTAAAAATCATGCCATAAAAATGGGAGGAAGGGGGGAAAATGGAAGCAAAGCCTCATTTTTTACCCATTTCTTACGGAATTTAACACAGACGTTCCTTGAATAAAAATATTTTTGATGTCGACAGCTAATTGACACGAGTTTGCAATCCCTGTACCGTCCGTGGCACACAAGATGTTTTTCAACACACTTGTGAGGAAAAAAGGGGAATAAATTGAAACTTTTACCTAATTTCATACTTTTTTAAACAGACCAAACTCGAGAGCGGCTGGACCGATTTCGCTGTTATTTGTATTGAAATGTTTGTAAAAGCAACCCCGGCAGGTTGTCGAAAAATGAGAAACAAGGAATTTTGATAGTTTTATTTTTCGTTTGTTTTCTTAGTTAGTTGTCAATTTGTTTTCAGAAATTACAACATGGCGGCCGAAGTTTCTGCTTGCATAAAAAAGGATGCAACCTCTTTGCTTGCTTGTTAGTCACAGATAAATATTGTCTATGCATCTCACTCGTAATCGAGAAATAGAAAGAGACAAATTATTCATTTTTCATTCATTCATTAGGCATTTTTGCTTTGGACTCGTTTTGGACCTAAAACGCTTGGCGATGCGTGACCTTTGGCATTTCTTTAGCAACTGACTGTTGATGGAGCTAAACGACCTCACACCTGTATCAAAATCTCTATGTTTCTTCTTCGATATTGGACCTGGAAATACCTGCACCAAAATCACTGCGTATTGTATTTGTTCTATTTTCTTCTTGGAGCTGTGAATTCTCAACCTTCTTTCACTAGGTTTCTTGGCATTACGTTGAGTAAGTTTGCCTATTAAGAAGCCATCCCAAGCCATGGATGGTGCACCTTGATAACGCCCAACGAGCGTAGCATGGTACCTCCTGGGTGCGCGTGGAAACCCATGCAACCAGTTTTAAATAAACCTAGACTTAAAATGAAGATACCTATAAATTGGTTCGCGAGATCTAATGCCCGCAGGGCCACTAGTATGTATTATTGTCATCTTATATTGGAGCTCTAGATAGCTTATCAGCCACATAATTAACTTTTTCTTGTGAACGGTTAAGTACATTAGTACCTAGTTATATCTAAAATGCATTGTAAGCATATCGGCGCTTGAATCCCCAGTTAGCCTAGAGCCATGCACTGTGGCATACGTTTACGCAACATTGTGAATGAATAAATCATTTTACGTGACATTGACAGTTCATCTTCTGGCTACTCAACCAAAAACATCAACATTAACACATGTACGGGCAGACGACATTACAGTCTCGTCCCTACATTTTGGTCCTTCGAGCCGGATTAGGGTATTTCAGCTTCCACAAGTGGGGGAGGACTCAAAGAGGCAGACTCAAAGCTGGGGGTGTTGGAATTCATCTTCTCAAATGGAGAGACTGTTTGTATGGTTTCATTGTTGGGTTTGTTATTGTTGATTCCTAATATCAGTTGTAGAACGGGGACATAAGCAGAAATAAGTTTATAACTTGTAACACTTGTAACATAACTGTTTTTACATGCTTCGAGTTAACAATTTTATTGAAAAAGTATATTATATACAACCTTAACATTACCTTAATCCTAGTACCTAAACTAAACAAATAAAATAAATAGATTTCTACAAACTAAGTCTAAGGATTCTTGATTAGCGTTATTTAATCAGCCAACGTTCCAAATGAGATTATTGCTATGACAAAAGCCGTAGGCGCTTAACTCGCACCAACGAAGAAGCAAGCGATATGTAGACGTCACACGAATACTCGTGGAGCGGGGTGCGGCCAGGACTCACTTTGCTCGGGGCTACCGTACCTCACATTCGCCACCACTACTTTGGAGCGTTAATTTATTATTTATTCTAAACTAATTCCAATTGTATGGTTTTATTGTCCTGTGCATGGAGCGCAGTGTTCAATGATGCTTATTTAGCTACCTACCAATTTTAATAGGTGTGTGTGTTTCCCAGTCGGGTGAGTGTTGCAAAAATTATAACTTATAGTTTTAACCTTTACTAATGTGAATCAGTAGATTTATATTACGCTTATTTTGTAGCTAGAATCATTCCATCATTTTATGCCGTTATTCGTGAACAACTAGGATGATGAAATTCCTTTGTCTACTTAGCCGAGTCTATTATCTTAACCTACCCGCTAGCTATTAATATATATGTGCTAAATTGGTTTTAAAGCGTAGTCGCATATGAATTGAACACATATTGAATGAATAATATTATTCCCCAGCTGCTTGTATAGCTTTTACACCATATTTCGCATAAATTGTAATTTTATTAAACGATGTGATTTGGTGCTTCCACTTTCCATACCTAAACTGATTTTTTTATACTGCTGCAACATCATTGATCACTATTTAATGCTTTTGGTAGCCTCCCTGTTAGTAGCGCTTCGATCACCGCTTATCAACGGATGTTGCAGGCAGTAACGTGGAATTAGACTTTTTGCAAAATGTCCAATCCCCCAATTGGTAATTCCAGGGTTTTACTTGCCGGACCCAAACTATATTGGGACCCTGATGGCCACTTTCCGCTGCTGATCCGCCCTGCCTGACTCCGGACTACATCGGTGACATCACCAGACGCGCGCCACCACCTGCCGCATAGCTGCAGGGAAGTGGTTACCTATCAAGGCAGTGCTAAGTGGACACGGCTTACCTATCTATAATATTGAAATCTAGAACTCATCCGTGAGATCAACGCATAGTTAATTGATAGGCATCCTGGAGTGTTCTTAAATTAAACCTTGTAAATCTGTTAATTAGTGTTTTGTTTTACCCAGACCCCCAATAAGCGTTACACACTAGTAAAAAATATCCTAAAAGGCATTACTTTTTCGCATGTTATTAGTTTTGAGCCATTATGGCTCTTGCCACCACAGAGAATGTGTACTTAGTTGAGTCGGTAGTAAACCTCAGGATGCACAGTCCGCAGGATTGTTTTTCGAGTTTATGTAGTGCCAATTTTCAGCTGGAATTATGTGTTTTGTTGACTGCACTCTGTTTGCAACGTAGTTTTTCCAGCGTGTTTCTTAGCCTTTGAGCCATCTTAAGACCAGCATTGAATCCGCCCAGGCAGTGACCCTTATCTCGGGCCTGTTCATGTATTGTTTTATTTCATGCACGAGTTTTGATAATAGTTGCACAATTGAAGTGTGCGGACATAGCGACATAGAGATGTATCACTGTGTGTGTGACTCCTTATTTGTAAGACTATATAAGATTATACTGCGGATAATTAGAAGCTCTGCTATCCAAACTTCAGTACAATAAACATCTATTTACTTCTACAAACCTCTTGCAATTCATGGCGACCTTGCCAGGCCAGCCTACCTCTCGCGAGGTAGTGCTGTGTCAAATGGCAAATAAAAGGAAATACCTAAATATGGAATGTGAAAAATTAAAAAGTATGAAGAAAATTTTAAGAATAAGAACCTAAAGACTACAAGAAATCACGACGCGACCACCCTTAAGACCAGATAGCAGCCAGAAGAGGAAGATGGAGAATAAAGAAGATGACAATATAAAAGACAGAAATCAATTAAAGAAGAAAGAGTAAAGTTAAAGAAGAGAGAAAAATAAATATAAGTACAGAAGATTTTTGCTGCCGGGTGCCGGGCGAATTTCAAGCCTAAGTGATGTGGAAAGCAGGGCGCCGGGCGTAACCGTACGGGTCAAGTGAGGAGCAGCCGGGAGATGGTACGGGTCCCAAGGTGAGCTGACTCCGAGCGAGCTGCGGCGATCGGCGACGTCGTGGTGACTCGATATAAGATGTGGTTTTTGGACTATGGGTTTCTTTATAGGTGTAATATGTAAGTAATTTTTATTAATTGTCGATTTAAAATCACGCTAGGCAGATTTTTGTATTTTTGACATAGGGTTGACGATACAAAACAATATCAATAGATATACCATTTTTTTTCCGAGCATGATTGCATAAAGTAAAGAATATTTGGAAGAATACATACAATGAAAAGTTAGTAGGTAGTACAGTACAGTTAGCAAGAGAAGTATGAATAAATGTTTGATAACAGTTTTTTTTTTGGGAATGGAGATATTTATGAAGGCCGTAAAGTAAATTGAATTAGTTTGACACGAGTTATTTTGGATGAGGATTTTGATAGTAGTTTATTTTTGGAGGAGACGATTTTGAGAAATATGGGAAGAATGTGGTTTAATATGTGAAGGAAGTAGGAAGATAAAAGTTTTGTTGTTTAATAGCCGTTCTAATATTTTATTAAATAATTGCCTCATAATTCAAATTCACTACAAATATACAATCAATGTTTCATGACTTGGTAACAGTCACAGTTATTCCAAGTAATTCAATAAAGTGTTCGCAGGCAATCCAAATATGGACATGCAACACTGCAGAAGAATCCAAATTAGGTAGAACACTGGTTTCAATTACAGACGTAAAATAATTGTTATTATAAGTTCATGTCCGACTTGTATAGAGCAAAAGATTTTAGTTTCAGTTGACTAATATGGGAGATACGTAAAAGGAGATGAATGATTGATAGCAAGCTTAGGGTACCGCAAAGAGATAAAGTTTGGAACCATTTTTTAAATTACAGTATCAAATTAATATTAATAGTATGAGTATGTATGAAAATCAGTTGAGTGTGTGTAATAAATATTTAGTACGCTAAATAAGTACGTCTTAGAGAGAAGATAACAGGAGTTTTTTTTTTGTGTGTTCAGATTTTTATGTTTCATTAGTTTTTCAGAATAATTTACGGATAAAGTAGTTTAACCTCAGATTTAAAATACTAACGACGAACAACGGAACCACTTAAGTTAGTTTAATACAAAAGATTGTTTCGAGATTGCATTTACGTTTATTTTATTTTACAGATACAGTGCAATCGAGTCTATTAATATATACGGGTGTTAACGGGGTCGTGTAGCAAGAAAGAGAAAATAGACTTGGCTCTTAATTAGGAATACAACGCTGTAGATTGGAGTGCATAAATTAGCACTTTTTTCGCAGGTAAAAAAAAACTAAAAATGATTCCCTATTTATTAATTATTATGGTCACCCTACGCACTTGACGTGACGGTTGACAATTACCTACTACATACTCATCTAATCATTTGTTTATTAAAAAGGTTTTATCATGAATTAATAGGGTAACCATAATCTGAGTTAACTGGGATAAATAAATTGTTGATTAGTTTAAAAAAGGCTGTAATTTTTTAAAAATTTGCCCTATACTTGAAATCGCATTAATTCTTCGAGTTAGGACCAAAAGGTTTGAATCATGACCCCGTTAACACCCTGTATATAGTCTGACCAGCGGATATGGTCACTTCTTCTTGTTTTATATTGAGAGTTGAAAAGTATGGAAATTGAATGAAATTAAAAGTTAATCGTTGTTATGAAGGTTTATTTCATATTTGATATTTTTGAGTTTTATGATAGTATTACATAGGAAAGTTGATTTTTGTTTGGATTTGGGAATGTTGGTTTTTGTTGTCGTTAGGAATAAAAAGAATGAATTTGAGAGAAGGTGTGGAATGTGCAGGATTGTTACTCTAGGCCACAGAGCAAGTTAGTTGGGAACACTTCGTTTGTTAACTTTTCGAGAAAAGTTGGACTGATCATCCAATCTTTACAGAATATCTTAAAATTCGAAGGATTCGTATGGATTGAGTTGAAGTTATGTTTTTATTGTGGTACGTGACTATTGGCGAGACCGATATGTCATTGTATTTTCAGCAAAGTCTCAAAGGTACAAGGTACAAGGCACGAATCCTTCGCTTCGATCATGACGTGAACGAGTTTCCTTTGTGAGAACGTGGGATATCGATGACCTAATAAGCTCGCGAGCAGGCTCAGGCAGGTAGACCTGGAGCCAGGTATTATATGTATTTAAGTAGTATATGTATTTAAGTATTATTATAATAATAAAAGTACCATAAGACGATAATAAAAGTACCTATAAAAGTGCACTCACTATAATGTGAAATAACATGGGATCCGGATACCCCTAAAAAGTACCTATATGAAGTGAGAAAAAAAAAGAGACTTTGATTGATAGCGTTTGTATAAGAAAAGAGAGAATATTTTGTTAGTTTGGAATGAAGATGTATACCCAATGATTTATATTTAAGAACATTGTGATATGAGTTTTGAGAAGGTAGACTTGTTATTGAAAATAAAAATAAAGTAGTTTGCATTAATGGAGTAAGAATTGAATAAATAAATAAAGGGAGAAAAGAAAGAGAGATACAGAAGGAATGAGAAATATAAACATGTATTGCAATCAGTAAATATTGTGAATTTGAATTTTTAGTATGAAAATAAAGATAAATTTATGTCGTCTACCCTACACCTAAAACAGTTAGTTATTATTTCGTGTGTCTAGAAAATGGGTACTAGTATATAACCTGATATTTTTATGTAATCGTCTACTTTATAGATAAACATACTTCAGAAATTAAGAAACATTATAGCGTTTCTTTTGCATATATTTTTTTAATGAATAACAGACAAGTGTATGTTTTGTAATAATTAAAATTGTGATAGATCATCAATTTATTTGACTTGGTTTTTAAAATTGTTTTATATGAAACTATATGAAAGTATTTATTATTAAAAGGATATTTACAAATTGTTATATTTACACAGTTTTTTTTAATGGTATTTTTACACAAATGATTCATCTTGTAGTGATTAATTTTGTATTAATATTTTATAGATTAATGTTTTGATGATATTCTTGTTATGTGTTCTAAATTGTTAAATTTCATAAAAATAGAACGAAACCATACATACAAGCATTATGAAATATTTAGATATAGTTTTAGAAAAAAAATATATAATCATGTATTTTTTTTTAAATTTCCGTGGGAGGTGAAGTGTGCGGACATAGTGACATAGAGATGTATCACTGTATTTGTGACTCCTTATTTTGTAAGACTATATAAGATTATACTGCGGATAATTAGAGGCTCTGCTATCCAAACTTCAGTACAATAAACATCTATTTACTCCTACAAACCTCTTTCAATTCACAATAAAAAACAGGTACATGGGAAGGCCCTGCTCTTTGCTTTTCTCTTGCGTTTGACGCACTGAGAAGACAGCCTCAGCTGTGCCTTGGTCAGGTCGAAATCCGAACTGGCTCTCAGGTAGCAGTGCTTCTGATAGTTTCATCAGGCGCTTTAGGAGGACTTTTCCAGAGACTTATATAAGCGAAATACCGCGATAGGAACCACAATCAAAGTAAATTAAAAGTAGAGGGGACCTGTTTTTTCCACATAAGAACAGAATGCTCCCTTATTGACGAATGTAGTTCCTCACCGCCGTTAAGCAGTTCTCCCGGTATAAAGTCAGCGCCAACTACACGTTTGTTATGTTGTTGCTTTATTGCAAGAACAACCTCGCCTCGTAACAACGGCTCATCCAGTTCGCTAGATATGTGGGAGTTGAGGGATCGAATTGATGTGTTCCAGATCAGCAGACCGGTCGACATTCAGCAGAGTGTTGACGTGTTCCGCCCATCGTTTAAGAACTTCATCCTTGTGTTGGCACTTTTGCAAGAGAAGTCGTACCTATCAGTTTTCGAACCTCACCGTAGAATTTCCCTAGCTAGTTATAGTCCGCGAGCCATTGCATTTGGCGAGCTTTGTCCTGCCACCATTGATTCTTGGTTTCTCGAGTTAGCCTGCGCAGCTCCAGGTGACTGTCTGATCTCCGCAATACCACGTTGGTTTGTACTGTGCTGCCTGAAGAGATGCCGGTGTTTGTCAATTGCCTCCTTGAGAACTCTATTCTCATCAAACCAATCCTCGTTCTTACCAACTTTTAGACCCAAGGTAGTTGTGGCGATGTCTAAAATATGAGTAGATAGAGTCCCCCAGTCAGTATCAACTTCACCGACTTCCGTGTCGGTTTGCGGCAGCGCGGTAGCCAACGCTTCGGCATACTTCTCCTTCGTCCCGAAATGCTTTAACCCGTCCAAGTTTAGACTTGGTATCTTACTTTTTTTGGAAATGATTAAACTTGTTAAGCGTTTCTTCTTTTTGAGAATTTTCTTCCTGCAGTTCAACTAACTGAATTCAGTTTAGTTAGTTGAAATGCAGGAAGAAAATTCATGCAAAGTTTTTCATCGGGTAGTGGTTTCTAGTATTGAATAGGTACCTTGAAAAGATAATAATAGTATTTTTTATAATAACTACCTCCATCTTTTCAAAGATACTCTTCTCGCATTTTAATTGCAGCATATCCAATTGCATTCAACAACATACTGGCTTTGACCTTTTTATTCTCGAGTCCCCAATTTGCCATACTTTACAATAGTTTTCCCAACCATGTATTACGGCAATTCTTCATATTTTCATAAGCATCACCGCTGCGGCCACGGTATGTTCACACGGCCTTCGCCTTCCATAACAGTCTACCCTGTTGTAACAGCACTTTGTAATCTTCCGAATCCTTAATTATTCATTACAAGACACCATGTATTTATAGAATAAAATATGGCTTTATTTAAACATTGCACATGTAATGTCTAACCTTAGTAAACAGTAGGAATGATAAAGTATAAGCATTTGACAATCAGATGACATTGACATTAGTCACACAACAGATCAATGGGATACACATCACAGACACTATCTTCTAATAGAAAATTGATATAGAAAAAAAATATCTTACACCATGACTTGAGGTAACATTCAAACTATTATTGATCCATCCAAGCTGACTTCGTATTATTCTAATTAGACCACAGACTTGAATAGTAGGGACAGGGCACGGAGCGCTTGAAAGTGTCGCTACAAAAACAGTACAAAATCGGGAAAATTGGACTGTTTGCAATCAGTCGCGCTTGGACGGTGACAGCCGATTGACATATCGGCAGCAAAAACAAAAATGGTGACCTGCGACGTAAAAAGGTGTAAATCATACCCAAATCGCAAAACACAAAAACAGGGAGTGTCGTATCACAAGTAAGTATTATATTTTCAATTACTATTGGCTTTAAATTGATTATCTATAAAATGTTGTTCTCGAAAAAATCCTCAAACGAAAATCAACCATTCGACTGACGTAACTTTGTAGCGACGCGCGACGCACAGTGAAACTGCCCGCTTCCTATATTTGAAAAACGATCCGATTTGGTTATTTTTCTATTCGTAATGTCAATATTACTATTCGTAATGTCATTAGATTACTATTCGTAATGTCATTTGGTTCCCCCCCTATTTCAGTCAGTTAGAGTTTGTATCTGTGAGCTTACATCCTCTTTCATAATTTAACGGCAAAGACAAAAATTAATATGCCTATTTAATTATGTTTCAACTTTTTATTAATTAAACATGAGGTAATTGCGTGAGACCTCGCCCCTTAACTAAAATTTTAGCTAGATATATTTTATTTCTACTCCTAATCACCGATTAAAAGTCACCGGGTATTTGAGAGTTATCCGTAGATCAACTTTCCTAATATTGTGTCTATACACCACAAATCGGAACGTGACCGACCGTGACGCCGCCGTTACAATTTTTCGTACTGTCTTGGTTCCGACGAATTCCGACAGGGGCGCTATTTTTCTTAGCCTCAAAATGGTAAGAAATTTAGTACGGGAAGGCCTATCCTTAGTATTTATATCGATGAATTAGACAATATTATTTATCCTGTAAATACCTTTAATTAAGCTTCTGTAATCTTTATAAACTTTACCTAACTTTGCCTTTCTGATGTGCATGCATTCTTTTCTTCTCAAGAGCATTCTTATTAACACCACAAAGCTAAACATGGCAGAAACGGATTATAGATTAATAACATTAATGATTTGATAACAATTAATGATTATCCAATATGACCTTCTGTATCTGTTTTATGAACTATTAATAATCCGTCTAAAGTTTTTATATGGTAACATTAATTTGAGGCAAAAGCTTCATGATTGAAGATAGAGTTTTGTTCAATCTAAAACTAATAAACTTTCTAATAATCTGGTACAGGAATATTGTTAGTAGAAAATAATTGTGTTGCATATTTTCAGACTTTACAGCTTACACTTTCTAAAGTTTTTACTTTAACCCTTCCTAGTAAACTCTCTATTGACTTTCATTTAACCTCTCAAAACCGGGGGTTGTTAGGACGGGTCGCGGTTTTGAACCTTATGCCATGGTAATAAAAATTAAAACCGATAGCGGAAAAGTGGCCTCATCTAACGCCAGTGATATTCAAGAGGTTAACAAAAGATGTACGTAACTGTAACACCAAGATATGAGAAAAAAGGATCAAAATAGAATTAATAACTCTTTTAAACTAACTGAGTTCAGAGTTGGGGGACAAATAGTTAATCAAGATCCTTCCAGAGGCTTTGCCAATTAGAAATCTTAGTAACACTTAAGTTTTGGGTATTTGTTTTAATTTATCTTAATGATAACCTTCGTCTTATTGGGGGAGCTGTTGTGAACTAATTTACTAGGTACAAGGATTTTCAATTGCTTTTATATTGTATTTTTGTACCTAATTAGTCAGTCAATGAAAAGCCGCAGTAATTAATAAAATAGTAGTGGAAGAGACCTGCGGCGACAGACCCCATAACAGTACGCCCCCTCCCCCAATGTCCAACCAAACATTACAGCGCCGAGACTTTTTCAAAACTTTGAGGTTAATCGCACTTAACTTATTCTCAAACGTATAAATATATTTATCCTAAAGATCGAGTGTCAATGCGAAGGTAAGGTCCTGGTAGGGGGCTGGTAAGACCGCGCGCGATATTCGGGCGCGGAGGTCGCGGGTGGGTAGAGTGAGGCGCGGGCGGGCGTAGTGGGTCCAGCATAAAGCCTCTCAGGTCTCGCTACCGATGGAGCGGCAGATCTCGTCCGCGCGCTACCACGCTAGCACGGAACCCGCTTGTCATCCGACAGTCGTTTTACGTCGACATGTAGTACAGCCGAGTACCGCCACAAGTCTATGCATGCTGTTTTCTGCGGCGCGAAAAGTTTTAAACAAAATTGTGAACGTCGCCAGTGATTTTTCCGATTCGGAAACTTCTGGTGAGTGATATTGTGGAGTTGATGTTTTTTATTCGGGAGATGGATGTGTAAGCAAAGAGCGCGTAAAAGTTTGGGCACGCGGCAAGGCGGCGGCGGCTAGGGCGGGCGCGGCGCCGCAACAGGTAGGGCGGGCGATATCGAGCGACGTACGCTCCCTCACTTTTACTTTTGGTGGAGCTTTAGGCGGGCCTCCCGAAAAATTAATACCGACGCTTTTAACCAAATCTTTAATACGCTAATTTTCTAAGCTAAGTTTTAAATTGAAATAGTATTTGATGAACGGGGCGTTACAATCGAATATAAATGGAACAATGTTTTATATCGATTTTAAAACCGTAAACCTTAAGCTGATGGGCTATTTCTTCAATTAACTTTGAATATGAATAACGCAAACTGTATCATGAGTAAAACAAGCTTTGGTAATGCTCACATTTCTCTGATATTTTGCTTTTAATATCTATCTATAGGTATAAAATTATATCGAACTGTATCACTCTGGGATATGTAGAAAACCATATGCTGTTTGTGTTTTTTTTTTCAGAATAGTACACCGTTAGGTAATCATTGATTCAGCTATCGTCTGTTTTTGTTAATCGATGTACCTACTCATCCATTTAATCTCTCTTAATTAAATATCTCCATCAAATAAAATAAAAATACCACACATATAGGATAAATACTGGGGGAAATCCAAATTTCAATTTCCACCATTAATCACTAGAAAGGCAAGTATGAAATCATGTCGTGTACAGGCCATCGGGATGTAGGAGAAGGGTCACGGATCATTCAAAATTAATTCAGACCTAACACGAAAGACCCCCATCCCAGTTTTATTGATAAACTAAGTATTAGATAGGTATGAACCCAATATGTTAAGGGAAATTGAACATGAATTTCTGTTATTTATAATTTAGTTAAATGATAGAATTAATCAATGTAGATGGACATAATCATAATAGATTAAAAACTAAAAACAACCTTTCGAAATCAAAAGTTCTTATAATGATGAGCCCAAATTCGATGGGATTATAAGTAAGAAGCCCAGGGTGTTTTGTCTGCCACCCTCCAGCTCCATCATCAGGTGATGATTATGAGGACGTCGCTAGGAGCTACGAATAGGACTGATCTCTTGAATCTAATGACCTAAACTCGATGATATCACATTAAGCGTAAGCGAGCCTAAGCTCGAAGGTTTCACTCTTCCGCCTTTGAGATCAATCATCACACCAGCTTGATAGTACCATATAATTGTATTTTTCATCTTAAGTACATATATAAACCAAGTATATAAGTTTCGTAAAGATAGAAGAACTAGAAGTGGGCGAAATAGATTTGTTACACACTGCCTGTTATGTTCCACTGCTGGGCAAATGTCTCCTTTCTCTTCCACTCTATCCTATCCTTTGCGGTCTCCCTCCAGTGTTTATCCCATAGACCCAACTCATCATTCCTGGGCCGGCCACGCCACTGTTCTGTCGCAGCGAGTGACTGAAGTAAGAGCTGTGTGTGTGTTTTGTTTGAAATTTCATCCACCACGCATCGAGTTGCTAATTTTACCGATACACGGCTGTAGGTCCTGGCTCCTATCGCTCTTTGGTACATTGAACATGCGTTATGGATTATTAAATGGGCTACATATTATTTTACTAACTAGCAGGAAAAATCTGTCTGCCTAAATGGACTTGGGGGATAAAAATATAATATAATAAACTATTTTTTAAGACTTCGCTGTCCGTCCGTCCGTCCGTCCGTCTGTCACCAGGCTGTATCTCAAGAACCTAGCTAGCTAGAGAGTTGAAATTTTCACAGATTATGTATTTCTGTTGCCGCTATAACAACAAATACTAAAAAACAGGATAAAAGAAATATTTAAGGGGGCTCCCATACAACAATTCTTTCAATACCACATACAAACTTATGGATGCACCTGGTTACGTACATGGAGTGTGAAAGTAACCGCACCAATAACTTTGTAAACAATATTTTGCTGTGTTAAATCCAAACTATTCACTCCACGCCATCGCTTCCATTGAACGGTGGTACGGAACCCTTCGTGCGCGATTTAGACTCGCACTTGACCGGTTTTTTTTATTCATTCTTATTATTATCTAAAAATATATCAGACAAAAAGACCGCAGCTGTATTTATACTTTCTTGATGTCTGGCCCAGGATAAATCACAGACAACACTTGCAATATGGGCACAACTTCTTATGGTGCGGTGGTCGTGTATATATTGTGGCAATATCACAAAATTAATCATGTCATGAAATGGTCAGCCAAGGTTGAATTAGAACTTTCATTAAATGAAGACATATTTTATGGTGAAACACTGCGGTAGCTTAGATGAAGAATAAAGGGGGTGAGCACAGCGAAGCCTCCAAATTGAGTTCGTGTAATTTGACATGTATAACCCTAAAAAACACCAAGTTTTCATAAAATTCAATCTTTCCTGTCATGAAATGGTCCGGCAGATCATGAAATAGTTGTCAATTTCAGGAAATGGTCCATTTATTGATACAGCCACGACATAACCAAGAGCAGTAATATCCCTCGATACTCTTTCGGCCATATCTAATTGGATTCACCAGAATATGTGTATTGTTTACTCCAAACATGTCGAGATTGTATGCTCCCTCTAGACAAAACATTGTTGTCAATCAACTCGCGTTGTCTACATAGCTAGACAAGATATATACTTGTGTACTTCCAATGTGTACAATTCATTAGGTGGCATGTGCTCGTGCCAGTATGGCCCAGGCCTAATCATTGCATTGCGACGTCGCATCGCAAACATCTGCGACATATCCCATCCTGGGATCCGATGTCGTCTATGCGATACGCCGAGTCGCCATTGCTACCCAGCCATATGGCCTGGGCTTTAGACCTAGATTTTCTCAAGTGGTACGTCCCCAACGCACAGACTTGAATAGTAGGGATAAGGCATAAGGCACTTGAAAGTGTCCCCACTAAATCAGTACCAAAACTGGTAGTGGCAACTATTCTCACGCAGACGCGCTCAGACTGTGACAACTGATTGACGTATCATAGCACATACAAAAATGGTGTCATGTGACGTAAAAATTGTAAATCGTATGGGAGTCGCAGTACAAAAAAACAAAGAGCGTCGTATTACATATAATTAACTTTATTTAGAATTATTATTAGCTGTAAATTATTTAAATCTTTAATGTTGTTCTCGAAATATCCTCAACGGAAAATCTATTATCCGACTGACGTAACTGTGAAGCGACACACAGATACCTTAATTTTTTGAGCCTGAATTTTTATTATAAAAATCTTTAGCGTGCCTACTTTTCGAGAAAAAATATGTTGGTCTCATTTGGCATGTGACGCATATCAGATGAAAGTACAAATGATACGCTACCTCAAGATAAATTAAACTCGCGCAACCACTTGTAGCCTGGGAGAAATGAAATGTCAATGTTTCCGAAATTAGGATAGCAATTTATCGAAAACTAAGCATTTCTGTGTAAATTTTTTCTTGCCGGAGAGATGTTAGTAAAACAAACAACTTTTCTTAGTTGAAAAAAATCTGTAGAAAATAAAATTAAAAATCGAAATTTTATTTTCTCCATACATTATTTTTTTCAAATATTTTTATATCGTAAAGTATGCACCTTATAGATTTTTTAAATAACAAATATTGTTTGTGTAAGTACAAAAAAAACATCGAAATTCCGACTTCAAACAAATAAGGTGGCTGTGTGCACTAAAAAATAAGGTCCACCGTGCACCGTCCACGTTCTTTCGAGTTTTAAATCGTTATTTTATTTCACAGGTTTTAAGTCAGTAATGAGAACTCAGCAGAAATTAAAATGTTCGGTTTCAAATAAAATTAATTGAACGTCGAATAAGGAAAACCACGGTTGAAATTAATACAATTATTCGACGTACTAAATTCCCGTGCATTTAACAAGACTAGCTTTTATAAAGCAATTTCTGCAAACAATAAATGTAATAGTATATTTGAATTCATAGACAGAGCAGTTGAGTACATTAAGTCTCTCAAAATGTACAGAACGTGAAGCCGTAACAAGTTTTCGTACAGACTTGGGGTACCAACAAATTCCGACAGGGGCGCTAATTTGTAGGCGTCAGAACAGTAAGAAGTTTAGTTTGGGAAGGCGGATCCTTACTTTTATATCGATGCGCCGACATAAATAAAATCAAAGCCTCGTATGTCAGTTGAGGAAAATCATGCAAATATGGATCATTGCGGCACGTGTAAACGCTAAGAAAAATCGCCGGGTCTTTCGAGAATTCGTGTCTTTTCTACACACGAATTGTGTACACTGCATCGGCGCGGTGCAAGACAAAAATCTTGTCTACACCAGACTGGACGCCCTCTGTCGCAATTCTCTGGGGCGGGATGGGGTGTTATGGACCGCATACATTTCACGATCCATAAGAGGCCATACTACTCATACTATGGACATTGTAGGGATGTTAACCTCAATTCGTGCCATCCCCTCTTCCATTACATGAAGTACTATAAGGAATTTGAAAAATTGGATGTATACAGAAAGTACATATTCTCTTGGATTTTGTATTCTTTTGAATTATTCTAATCAGGTATAGGCATCACCATCGTTTTGCTTTTCGTATTCAAGATAATAATTTTCTTCTGACGGTCGGTAGCTAATCTGACAGTTACTGTCACCCTCACATTAAGGAGTCTTAACCAAGACTGTCCGAACCGAAAGCACTAGTACCGTGAACATATGTAATATTTTTCTTGACTGCAACAGACACGCAATTTTTCGTGCGCAAGGTCCGACAAAATTCTTGTCATATACATGACCTGGCAAATAAGTTCATGTATAGACATTGGCACAAATGCTGTTCTTCGGGCCTGTTCCAAGTTGTCCCGATAAGTTCTCCATAACTTCTCAAAAGTCTATTTGTTTGGTGTCCAAAACCTATGAAATATCCATTGAAATCCATTGTAATTAGCAGAGCAAAGGTGTAAACGATTACATAAACAACATTTTTGTATTTCACGTCTGTTCAAGCAATAGCTAATTATCGTATAAAATTTAAATAATAATTGTCATGTAAAGTCCCCTATAAGTTATTAGTCAGATGATTTAGCCTATAGCAGAAATAACTGATCCATAAAGTGTATCTGTCATACTGACAACCACACTAGTGTTGCAGTTCGAATCCTCGCCGAGGAGGAGGATCTTGGAAGTTTATAATTAGTGTGACGTTGCAGTTTCTAGTTCCTAGTGTAGGCCCATAAGTAAAATGAATTTCTTGCGCATTAGACCATTTTATGAGGGTGTGAATCTTAGATTAACCATTGGCATCTTACTCTGTTATTGGTCTATCGATTTTGCCCCAAAAGCTCCCCTTCCTTCCACGAGCAACTGAGCCAAATTCGTATGAATCGTTATCTTTAGTATAAGACCTAGAAACTGAATAATTGCAATTCGTAATTAATAATTTTTAATGCGGTACAAACATGATGCACGCAAGACATCATAAACTTCCAAAACAACTTCGGCCGTATCGTTGGTGGTTCGACCGATCTTGCGGAGAGTCCGTGATTTCAACGAACCCGTGTTCGTAGACTGTTAACACGATTCTTCGGCATGCGGAGGGCTGCTTTAGTCTGTTGAAGAAGATGTTTGAACCTTTGCCAGAAGTGTTTCAGTTTCTCAATCATTTGGTAGCACTACAGCTGATTGATATTTTCTTCGGTCAGTTGAGGATAAGGAAACGATAGCAGTGGTCGTTTAATTATAAAAAACCAGTCAAGTGCGAGTTGGACTCGCGCACCAAGGGTTCCGTACACTGACAGTACCCTATTATATTAATTTCAAATTCATACCTCCATGCGTTTCTGAGAAAAAGTCTTAACAGACGGTGACACAGACAGACATACAGACAGAAATTTACAGTTTTCGGATTTTTTCCTTTATTTATGCTATAAGACCTTCCTTCATTCCAAATTTCATGACCCTAGGCCAACAGGAAGTACCGTAAAGGTTTTGATTCCCTTGCGAGTTCCACGCGAGTCCATACAAATTCAGCAAAATCATGAAATAATATCGCGGTATCTTTTGATTGCGTCGACCTAGAAGTTTAAATTTTTTACAGCTCCAAGGGACCATCTGAAGAAGACTGATGCTTATCTTGCAACTGCAACAAACAAAATAAATTACTGATAAGATAATAACAAGTGTGATTACAACTTTGACAAGCAAGTATTGTCGTTGACCAGCAGATAAACGAAACTCTTGCTCTTCATAAACAGCATGTTTCGTTCCATGAAATACTCAATTACTGCAGAATCGTGTGTTTATTGCATAGTGATAGTTAATTAGCGATACAGAAATATGAAAGTAAAATATTACTTCCATTAAACGATTGTAGTCGATAAATGTGGTACTTTGATTGGTTGTAATTAAATTACATTAATTAACGGAACATGCGAATTGGTCTTGCCTCGTTACTCTCTTAGAAGCCTTATAGTTGGGTGACAGATAAAATATCGTAAAAGACAAAATTTACTATTGAAAACTTTTAAAGGCAAAGTAATTGATGTGTTCTACATCTATTGAGTACTTTATCGGGACTTCTTGAAACAGACCCATGACCTATTCAAATGATTTTGCTTTACATATTGCGCCAATTCCTTTAATAGAGACGCTTCAGTTAAGATATTTATCGCATTAACTAATATTTGAGACCTAAAAACATAATAGGCTCTTGTGCACGTTATCGTTTATTTAATGCTTTATGCTTTTCAATAAAAAAAATATTTTAACCTAACGTGAAACGGAACTTTTTTAAAACACCCATCAGCATCTAGCGAAAGAAAAAACACTTAATGTAAGGGACAGAGCTATGCATCGGTCTGACTCTTTCCCTAATGAAGTGTTTTGTTGTCACTAGACGTAGTAGGTCCGTCTTCGTGCCAAACTGTCAACTGTCACTTTCTACCCGCTATTTCTGGCATTAAATTGTAGTATTTTATTTGTATAATATGCTCGTGGTATTCCGCATGACATACCTATAAATTAAAGCAAAAATAGAATCAATTCGTGATTCCTATTCTGCCGTGCTTACGATAAGAACAGTAAGCCAAGATTTTATCAAAAGTTAGTTACATATAGATTCAAAAGCAACGTTGCGAGTTCTATCATGAAAAATAGATCCCTCGTCTAATATTTGGCTAGGTTCTTAAATTTCAGTAAGCATTTTTTTGGAGTATGTGTAGTAGCTATTCAGGTTTTAAAAAACACCATAACTTTCATCAAGTTATGGTGTTTTTTAAAACCTGAATAGCTACTACACATACTCCAAAAAAATGCAGATTTTGTCGATGCAGTCCATCAAGCAAACTTTTGTAAAATCCACTGAAGACGCTGATATTTACGATCTTATTGAACTCTTTTCACACCACGAAATGCGTGAAATTGTTGTGGCTTTACTTTAATGATATCATAGTTATAGAGGCAAAATGGGGCGATTTTACGCTTTGTGCTAATAGCAAATGGATATTTGTTTGGTTTATCTTGCAAGATAAACCAAACAAATAGCCATTTGCTGGATTCAGATTTTTTCCTGCAAAGTACTCACGGTGTTTTCCCGATTTTCCCCTTTAAAGTAAATAAACTAAATACAAGACAGGTCCATCACCGCGATAATGCGCGAAGCATCGCGATTTTGAACCTTATGTCATGGTAATAAAATTCAAAAACAATGTCAAATGGCATTTCTAGTGCTTAGTTATACAGATTATAAATACGCCAGTAAATAATTAAATACTTATATCGCTCACTATTGAAGTCAAAACTGGTTAAAATGTGATTAAAACTTTACGCGCATTTTTTTTGGTTTCATGTCCAACATATAGTCAATAGTCAAAAAGTCATTAGTCAAACTTCTTTGTTGCTGTAGATATTTACAAATACGTAGCAAACGTATTTTTGTTGCCTCTTGTCTACCTTGGACCACTGTGGCGCGAGATTTTTTTGGTATCATGTCCATGTATGTAGTGGATGTTTCTAGACAATTACTTTACAACTCCATTTAATTTTATTCACTTATTTTAAGCAGCGGCCTATTCTAGACGATATGAGCTGCTGCTCATGATTTTAGAAACTTAGGCGAAATGAAATAAAACTGCTTTATTCCATAAAAACATTCATTTATTTTGCCTTAAAAAGAAATAAGTTTTAAAATAAATTTTATTCTGTTTGCTTAACTAATAATAAAAACTCCTTTACGTGTATTTAGTTTAGTACCTAATCTACATATATTTTCGCCTGAAATCTACAACTTTATGAATAAGCTGAAGTGCTGAAATTTCCTTTCGCTGTAGTTGATCTAAATATTTTTATACGTCTTATTAAAAAAGGTTGTCGCTATTCCTTCTGTTTTTCTTTTCCGAAAAATACAAGCTATTCTTTATTTTGTAGTCGTAATGTATAGCTTCATTTTATTTTTGATAAAACGAAAAGTCAGTCGCTTAGGGATTTTCGAATTCAGCCTCCGGTGCCACCCTTCCACTATGTTCGTCGTTCTATGTCTGTTAGTAGAGCAACTTAAAATGTGCTATGCATACTTGTTCATCCAGTATTTCAAAAAATAGTTTTTGAATTGCTTTATTTCATTATTCTCTTGAACAGTGTTGAGGATTGAGACCCATCCTTCCCGAATATTCTCCGCTGGTATGAGATGTAAATTACTTATTAATTGGATCAGTTTTTTTCCTTCTGTGGTATCAAAGTACAGTCCAATATCCTTGCCCTTCTTTCTTATAGCATTTTGAAATTGGAAAAAACAGCCAAATATCTCCGCTTCTGGGAAAACGTTCATCAACGGCATTCATTACGGTCAACTTCAAAATCGCACTTGAATTATTTTATATTCACCACCAATTTTTCTTTCAATAAGGTGAAGAACCGTATTTACGTATTTTCACTCTTATTTGGCAGAAATCATAAACTATTGGGACTACGTTATTAGTATTTACATTTGATCCTAATTCTAAATGCACACTATATATCTGGTATAAAAGGCTTAGGACACGCTTGAAAAGTTCCATCACCAAAATAAACTTCATCATTATAAAATTTGTCGAAATAATCTTTCGACACCGACGAAAATATTAGCAATTTTTCTTCTACTCCATCTTCGGCAACTAAAAATGCATCAGACAGCCATGTGGAATTTTGACGTCTTTCAAGTTCTTGTAAGTTAATTTTTCAGATTCTAGAGTTATTTTAACTAGTTTATGTAAACCGTCTTTTACTTGAGAGAACTCACGCATTTCGTCGATGTAACTTTGACGCTCCTTTTTTAAAGGTTCCATATTTTTTCATACGTTTCATGTACGGATCCTAATTCACTACATAGTTCATCTTTACAATTTCGCATGGCCATATATACATTATTTTTCTTCACATTCCTTTCGCAAGTATGATGGCTCCTATGAATTATTTTCGTTTGGTCTCCATTTAATGTCACAGAAGCTGTACAACACTCTCTATTTGCGCACCGCCATTGAGTCGATTTGCTTGTTGGGTTGTTGCCGTCCAAATTGTACCGTTAACCATCTTCTGGTTTGGCTTGTTTTTTTGATTCTTCGTTAAAATAAATTCTTTATCCATTATTTACGCGTTTCCTCTTGAAACTAAATCTAATGTCATTGTCAATAGATGTATCATTATGAGACGGTAGTGATTATATTCTCTTTGATTATGAGACGTTTTACGTGATTACACTTAACATGAAGGTGGAAAACCTCTTTAGAGGTAGGGAGATATAAAGTAGGTACCCATGCTTGACTTGAAGTAAACTGAGATATATGTCGTAATTTTTACTATAAATCATCTCGGGACTTTTTTAAATGTCGGCATTTTTATACTTAGGTAATAATCATCTTGGACTTTTTAAATGTCGTCATTTTTATACTAGGTAATAATCATCTTCGACTTTTTTTGATATCGGCATTTTTATACTTAGTTAATAATACATCATTTTTCTTTCTTGACAATATCACGTTCTAGTCATTTTTATTCCTAATAAATTTTCCTGATAGATCTAAGTCGCCTAGAAGAGATTAACCCCATACAGTCCCGTCATCCCTTTTTCGACAAAGCCGCTCAGCTGTCAGGCGATCAACGCGTGATCGCTGAAAAAAGTTGCTTGTCTGTTGGCCGATCAACCCGTGATCGCTGTCTGAAGTTGGCATAATTGGACCGTTTTTTGAACAAAAAATACGTCTATCCTGCTCAAACTTGCACTAAATATAGCCGAAAGAAAAAGTATGGCATACCATCCGTTGTTCATCCTTTAAAGCCAACCTTTGCGGTTATCCGAAGCGATGAAGTTACGTGCCCTCAGTCACGTACTACCACTTGTGCAGTGTGCCTACGTTTGTGGGGTAGAATAAATGTATGGGGAGGCAGGTTTTTTATTGATTTATGTGGACAAGTGTATATATTTATGTATAAATAAAAGAGAACACATTTTGAGATAATGTTTTTATTTTTTATTTGTATAATAAATTGGGAAAAATTCACTGACCCCTGATTTCAAATCACAATTTAAAATATATTGCTAGGCAAAACTGGACTAAACTATTTTGATTCTGTTAGCTTATTTAATATCAACTCCAACGGCATTACTTTATTAGAAAAATCAGAGATATCGTCATTTTAATATAACGGGCCGTTAGCGCGCGAGTCCACGCGCGACCCCGCGACATATGCGTCATTTTCCAACAGTAGCTTGTAGTGTTATGCTACTTACGTGCTATTTTCTGGTCTTTTCAGCTGGATACTTGCTGAGCTGTACAGCTTGTTATTTGGTATCACCTTTATTTTCATAGGACCCTGTAACGTTTTAAACCATAAGAACACATTAACAAATCATTTTCGCTTTGTATTTTCACACTATCAGCACTTCTAAATCGATAGCGAAGGGGTTTACCTTTGGTGACCTTGTATTTGGCTTTCTCCGAAACTCTGCAATCTCGGGCTTCGTGCGCGCTGGTGCGCTACCTTTTTATATTCATTGTTACTTCATTTGCTTCATGGTTTTCTTGTTGTTTTCTGTATTACGAGCCTGAAACCAAAATCTGACATTTGTTGATGTCGTTGTTTATCTGGTTGTCATGGCAATGTCCATTCAAACTCGTTAGCGGTCTGATATGTTTGCTTCAATACTTTTACAAAAATACTTTTTCTCTCTTGGCCACTCACAAAAATTGCTTTTAATTTAAATAATTTGTAGAACTCTCCAAAAAGGGTATAAGAGCGGAACATTTCTGAAATTCTGGAGTCTCACGTCAGCTTCTGAGCTAGAAGAATCACCTAAAGGCCTTATCCCGGGGTCGCACTACCCCGGGATCCTGCGAGCCGTTACTGCAACGCGATCCTGCGAGCCGTTACTACAACGCGATCCAGGATCGCGTTGCACTAACGGCTTTCAGAAATGTTCCGTTGTGTTATCCAGATTTTTGTTTTTGTTCTTTTTGTTCTAGTACCTGGCCGTATTTAGATATTGTGCTTTGGTGAATGTATTGGTAAACTCAACGATGAATGTAGAAATTTGCTGCTCATTCTTGGAGGGGGATCTGAAAATGTCTCGAATGTAGCTGCGGTTATTTTGTATATTAAGTGTTTTGGATAACTGGGTAATCATCCCGTACAGAACCTCTTTAGTTTCGTTGCTCTGTTTAGGTATGTCTCGTATTTAAGCTCGCTCTTCTTACGACCTATACCACCGTCAGCATTCCAATAAATAATTCTAAGTTCCTTGGCGGTATTAGAGTGGCGTTTGTGTTGCCGGACTGAACAGACGTGTCCCCCCGAGATCTCGCAAACGCATTAAAACAAACAATAGTTTTCATCCCCGCCGCGCGCCTTTTGTTCTGCCTCCGAAAATGAGCCTGGCTTATAGGCTGGCTTGTACCGCGTGTTTCTGTAAGGGATACCTGGGGAATGTGCACATGGCCTAGAATTCTAGGCCATGTGCACGTCTGAGCCACGCAGCGACAGGCCGGCAGCGAGCGACGCTTACGCAACACACCCTCAGCGCCACTGCCTCCTCCACCACCGCCGCTAAACACACCAACCTGGTGAGATCATTCCGATTAGGACATCATTGATAGTGATTACCTACCTCTAACTTTATTTCTCAAAGCACCACTCGCCACCTGACAATAATAATTAACCACCATTTACCGCGGCCGCGGTCGCCCCTATTGACTAAGGCATAATCACATTTATAGGTGCTTCATAGGCAGGATATAACAATTCCCTACCTAAGCAATATCAAAATCAACTAACAAAACATTATTATAGCTACATATACTTATATTTCTTTACCTGAAAATAAATTCGAGATAATTCTCCTCGAGATTTCTTTTCTCCTCATCTTCGAAAGACCATTCAAAACAGTCATTAACAATAACCTTCCACTAAACCCTGAAACTCTGTGAATAAGCCAACCCAAAACTTAACAATCCTAGAATTATTTTTACGTAGCTAAACTGCAAATATACTAAACCCGACATTAAACAAAAACTAAACACGTGCATGCCATAAAAAGGCCATCTCACCAAACTCCCAGAAACTAGACAAAACAATTGACTGCTATTTAGGAACAATTGAAAAAGCTTCGAAGCACAAAAGGCCCCAACGTTCCCTCACACATCTGGCACCCATTCTATGGTCTCAGCCCGTCTTGGAAATACTGAATTAAACATTAGAATAAAAACAGATCGTAAAAGGCCAAACAGCGTCTCTCATCATACCGGCCGTACACCACTTAGAAACAACCCGTACACACATTCACATTAGCTAAAATAGCACGAGGATTCTCCTGTAGTAATGGAAATTACAATGAAAACTCTACCAATGCCCAGAGATGGAAACTGCCTGTTCTATGCAATTGCAGACCAAATCAACCATCTGTTTGGAGCGACATTCAACCATACCCACATCAGAAGCGACTTAGCCAGATACGTGGATGCTAAAAGCAATTATCCATGCATCAAACATGCGATCGACGCACCAAACGCAGAAGCTTTTACTGAGTACATAACAAATCTCCATATATAGGGCACGTGGGGAGGCGAAGAAATTATCATAGCGGCCGCGGAGTTCTACGTAATAAGTGTAGCGAACCATCAACAAAATGTCCCATCAATCGTATATAGCCCTCAACAAGAATATAACGCAGTCGGAACTATCAACTTGACCTTTTCCGACAGCCACTACGACAGCGCATACATAATAGAGCCCCAAAACGTAATCAACAACCTATCAACAACCAGTCAAATCTACAGCATCACACTTTCCCCATACCAAAATACAGCGCGACAACCAAAGTACACTCAAGTTCCACCCGCCCCAAAAACAGATAATATGATAGCGGTAAATCTACACACCTTCCCCCGGCATACCCAAAACGCCACAACTCAAGATAAGATGACCAATGACTTTAATACTTACCGTACCGACACATACACACACACGCCACAAACACACACTTCATCTCCTCTGGTTCAACCGCGACATCAATGGATGAGATCCCCGACGCGACCGGCTATTCTCTGTTATGCAACAACCCTTCATACAAAGCAAAAATCACAGGCGAATACATGCGCATATCCATGTGGAATGTTAGAGGGTGCGCGAAATTAGATAAAAAACGCAAGATCGACTCTGAACTCTATAACAGAAACATACATGTCGCGTGCATTTAAGAAACGAACATGACCTCCGGGTCATACGAATCAAAACACTTTTTCTGGTATTTATTAGACAGATCTAGCAAATCGCACCAGGGGCTAGCAATACTTATGAGAAAAGACCTAAATCTAACAGTCCACAACATCAAACGTGACATGGAAATTATGACAGCTACAATAAAGTCCACTACAATACGTAGTCAATGCACACAACCCATGCTCAAACACGAGGGCAACAATTGCGTTCACCAAACTCCTAAACACCATTAAAAGAAAACCAAACAAAGCCGAAATACTGTTACTAGGCGACTTCAATGCCCACGTGGGACGACAAGACTTAGTCGAATTCAGGAAAAAGGGCATCATAGGAACAAACCTCTTTCATACACATTCAAACATTGTAGGGGAAATCCTATTGGACATTTGCACCCGAGAAAATCTCAAAATAGAAAACAATAGGGCCCGCAAATCATGTCGTGTCACATGGTCAAACGGGAATACGAGTTCACAATTGGACCTCATAATAATATCAAGAAATAGGTACGTCAAACACATTCAACTTCATTAAAGGCGAATGGAGCGACCCAGACATTTCAGACCACAAGATAATCTGGGGCGAAACAGTCTTACTAAGCCCCTCCCAGAGAACCACCGTGACCCGCAAGAAATTAGAAAATAAAACACCTCAAAATGAAAGGAACCCTATCACAGCCACTAACTTCAATTATAAACAGTGCGC
This sequence comes from Argyresthia goedartella, assembly GCA_949825045.1. Lineage (NCBI taxonomy): Eukaryota > Metazoa > Arthropoda > Insecta > Lepidoptera > Argyresthiidae > Argyresthia > Argyresthia goedartella. Next base: position 13,071,812 of record OX463806.1, read on the forward strand.
TTACACCTCAATAACACAAGACGAACCAAATGATACTAAAACAAAATACCAAAACGCAATCATGGACACACTAGGGATCAACAATATCGACCCCCAGGGAGACGAAAACATCCCGACCATCCTGTGGGAATCTATAACAGGTGCTATGAAAATAGCGGCCAAAAAAATACTTATCACACCACCCGCCAGATCGAGAGAACACCGCATAGCCTTAAGCAATATACAAAAGGCAAAATTCGCCAAAATACGCCGACCAACAGATCCTCACATAAACAGACATCTCAAAGGGTGCCGACGACGCCTTGAAAGAATTAAAGAGACAGAAGAACAACAAAAATGCCGACGATTCTTTGACGGGATAGGTAAAAATCACCCAAGCAAAAGTATGCAGATAGAGTAAATCACTTCTATAGAAAGCACCAACTACAAACGAGACGGCTGGAAAAACAACGGTACATTCAAATGTCACGATGGGAACAGGAATGTCAGAAGGTCCGAATATAGACCTTATCCCCAACGAGCCCACAGACATTGAGTATCTTGATAACGGCCCGCCGACATCCGAAATTTACACAATAATTAGCCAAATGCGCAACAGAACAGCACCTGGTACGGACCAGGTAGTGCCGGAACTATACAAAGGGATACCGGACCAACTGTTAATGATCATCACGAAAACAATGAAAACAGCATGGAGAGATAACATGATACCGGACCCATGGAACGAAACGGTCCAAGTACCAATTCCAAAAACCAGAAACCAACGATTATCGCCGAATAAAAATGTGCAATACAGGATATCGAATCTATGCCACATACCTACTCAAGAAACTGGACGAAACAATAAAGGAAATCGCAAAACTACCAAGCAGCTTTTCTACTTAATAGATCCACAGACGACCACATCTTCATATTACGCAGGGTACTAGATGAAAAATGGCGGGCGGGCAACCGCACATTCGTATAAGCCCTTGACATTGCGAAAGCATTTGACACAATTAACCTAACTGCGCTAAGAGATATTCTCCTGTCAAGGACAAATAAGATCCTAACTAACAGGGTAATTAAAGCCTGTATGAATGAGCGCACTTGTATCAAATGGATCGGCCAGCAAAGCGCATGTATTAATAAAGGTCACGTGGTCAAACAAGGGTGCCCACTGTCACCAAGACTATTTACCATCCTAATGAACGATGTCCTCAGAACATAAGGAAGATGAAATCCCCAATATAAAACTGGACCAAGACGAAGAAATGAGCTTACCCCTTATTCTCTCCTTCGCGGACGATCTCATCATTGTATGTCAAGATCTTCAACATCTCAACCAAATCTTGTTCAATGCCTTGTGACAAATGACACAAAAACTAAAATTCTAATAAGAGACCCCATTGATCCTCAGCGATCAGAGTTCATCGTATTGGATAGAGTTCCAATTCGACCTGTGACGGAAATAAAATATCTCGGCACTTATATTACTGCAGGACACCGCAGGAGAGACACAATAAGATGTCAACAAGCAATATGCAACTCTAAAGCCTTAATATACTTTGTGAAGAAGACCGACAAAATAGCTGGCTTAATATACAAAATGGTTATTTCACCGTGCATTTCATATGGACTAAAAGTGGCAGCCCTCACCAAAGCAAACCGCTCAAGGTTAAGAAAATATGAACGCATGATCTTAGGCGACATGCTCGAAAACGCCAAAAACTACCCCAGACATAGGAAAATACACGACTTCCTACAGGGGAAAACAATAACCAGACGAATAAAAAATCATAGAATGTGCTACTATACACATATCTTAAGACGCCCAAAAAAACACATACTCCACGCTGCTCTGAACTACGAAACTAGTAAGAAGAAAGTCGGCCGACCCATATATACCTGGAAAGATTCCCTCAAACACAATATTAAATACTACGGAAATAATCCTAGCTACTGGGTCGAAATAGCACTAAACAGGGATGAAGTCAGGGCCGCCTCAAATCGAATATACCAGGTTCCGGAATCAGACAGCGAAACTGAAAGCACATCGGACAACCCAGCAGAACAGAACCCAGTAAATCAATCAACAACACATTTAACAGAATATAAGGAAACACGAAGAAACATTTTTGTCTGCTTTCCCATCACATATCCTCCCCTGTCCAAACTTCCTATATTGGCTAAAGGTTGCATTAATCGGTCGATTCTATTCACAATCCTATCCCCTATGACGTGAGCAGGTCTCCCCCCCCCCCCTCAAAAAACGTCCCCTCTGGTATGCCGGCCATTTGACCGGAATAGGTATAATCCTGGCTGGAGTGGTACAATTCATTCATTCATTCATTCTAAGTTCCTTGGCGGTATTAGATTTAACTAATAAGGTGGATCAGAAACAAGGATCTTTTTCAACCATAGAGTCGCAAGTTATAAATTTAGCTTTGGATCTGTTACATGTCTCTGATGGCTTCGTCTTGGTCGGTGAACCCGTGATGGGCTTCTGTTGGTTAAGGACTGACAGCTCTCGTCATAAATACGCTGTCGCGGGATAAGCGTGTCTGTTGGGGCTGACGGGCACCATCTACAATGATGACCAAAGTCTTCCATCTACTCCGGCGTGTTGAGTCTTGGGGTTTGATGTATTTTGCTTCGTTCCCTGGAGGAACCTGTTGGTCATCCGCTCGGTGTATTTCTGGCATGCAGAGTACAGTTTATAGTTTGACAGATGTTGCAGCATCGAGCAGGGTCGTTTTTGTCCTTTTTTGGACAATCCTTTGTGGCATGTAAGTCAGTGGACTTGACAGACCTGGGATTCAGGTTGCAGTTGTGGCTGGAGTGTCCAGCTGCGGTGTTTGATTATGAGTCAGTGACACAGTTGTCTAAATACTTTATCTGACGGAACTTAGTAATGTCGGGGCCAGCAGATAGCTGAACGAGGAAAGGATGACATGTTACTTATTTTTTTAGGCGATTTGCATTATGTTATTTTGGTTCTCTCAAAACCAAATAAGTACCTGTAATACGAGGGTAATGCTAAAAGAAATTGGATATTCAAAAACTACAAAGTTTATTCTTCATTATTGCTATCTACTTTTTTGAAGTATTCACCGTGAGCATGTATATGTCGCCGTAAGATAGTCAAAACAGTTAGATGATAAACTAACGCGTTAGTTGATCAACTATCGACAGATATTAAACCAGACCGACAGAGTTTAGAATTCACGTTTTTTTTTCGTACATGTCAACCTAACATGAAGACTATTCGGGGGCTTAGCTGCGCTTGCCCCCTCTAGTCTTCACCTAAGCTGCCGCAGTGTTTGCCCTGGTATTTCGTTTGCAATTCAAAGTTTAACAAGTTTACTATTGAACGGTTTTAACCGTTAGTTTATCAACTTACGCGTCATATAGTAAGCAGTACGCTACAGTTTACTATCTGTCGATAGTTGATCAAGTAACGATAAATAAAACTTCAGTTTATCAACTAACAGTTTTGACAATCTTACGGTGACATATAGACCGTTTCATCCGGCTAAACCACTTGGAAAAATTTCAATGCACATTCTTCTTTACCCCTCAGAAATTTCGTAATTATGGGCAGCCAGGGCATCTTCTTTGGTCTCCAATCGATTTCCTTGTAATTTTTCTTTAATTTTCGGTAATAGGTAAAAATTACAGGGTGCTCGGTCAGGAGAATATGGTGGATGAGGGAGTATTGTCAAATATTCTATACTAATATAGTGTTCTGGCAGAAGTGTGCGGGGCGGCGTTGTCGTGGTACCAGAGTAGGTGCTGGGTTTCTGACTTTGGCCGCTTGTCACACCAAGCAGACAACACTTGCGGAGCACAAACTGTCACATGCCATTCTGAGTTTCCATTGACAGTTATTTGATCCTCTAGCACCACAGTCGCAATATGCCCTGTCTTGCAGAAAAATGAGGCGACCATTTGTTTCTGTGTGATTCATGCTCGGCAAGATTTTGTTGGTGTCGGTTCATCTTCAAAGCACCATACTGTTAACAGCTGCTTTGTTTTAGGATCGTAGTTATACAACCATGTTTCGTCACCTGCCAGTTTATCATACACAGTTTTCTTCTCGCCGGCGGCGTCGAATTTATTTATCATAAATTTATACCACGCGGCGTTCTGTCTGCAAATTGTTGAGTTTATGCGGCACCCATCTCGAACAACACTTATGGAGGGAAAATTGTTCATGAATTATGATTTGCAGTGCTGCTGCCTAGAGCGAGATCTAGGCAGCAGCACTGCAAACCTACGTATGGAATTAGTCGGTTCTCACGAATATTTTTTTCCACGGCTTGCACATTTTCTTGAGAACTGCGGTTGGCGGGCGCTCCGACTTCGCCTCGATTTCAAAGCTCTCCCGCCCTCTTTTAAATTCAGCAAACAAATTAAAGACAGTTGCACGAAAACAAGCAGGCTCACCAAAAGTCGTGGTTAAACGTTCAAAACATTCATGTGGCTTTAAACCTTTTTTTAAATCTTAATAAATCATAACTCGAAAATCTCGTCGACTAAGTTCCATTGTAACCGCTATTTCTCGCCAGATTCAATCAGATTAAAAATAATAAAAAACTGAATTCCGGAGTATTTTTTTTAATCATAGCTATTTAATGAGACTTTACGATGGTGTATAACTGGCCAGTATCAATCAAATGAGCATGTACTATCCAATTTCTTTTGGCATGACCTCGTAACGTGTAGTATTTCCAAAATACTCTGGAAAAGCCTCTGATTACTGCTTTATACATATTTTCGTCCTTTCTTGAGAAGGTGTGAAAGGTTCCTTTTTCTTGCGTTGGGCCATCTTTAATAAGGTGGTGGCTTTTTGCTGGATAGCACTGTACTGATACCTTATTAAATCCACAGTATTGGAGGTGGAAGTTTTTGTGGTATTTTGTCACAAGGACTTTGATCTTCTCGTGGGTCTAATCAGGTTGAAGCTGGATTAATATTGGAGGGATATTACCAGTTCACTTCCTAGGTACGATGGCGCTGCGGAGTGGTTCAGGCTCATCTTACTTGCTTTTTGGTCTCTTTGTTGGCCGTAAAATCTGTTGCTTTTGGTAGAATGGGTGGCATCTTTTTTGAGGTTTTGGTACAGCAAAGCGTTTGGGAATACTCCATTGGTAAAACGGATTTTCCTCTCTAGGGCGCTTGGATAGATTTGGGTTGGAGGATGATTTTGTGACGTATCTATCCATGGTGATGCCCAATATCGATGAACTTGTTGTTGTGTTTCTATTTTTTTAACGATCGGTGATAGGTTCAGCTCGGATGCCCAACGACGACTGTGGCATTGACTTTTTCCCTAAGAAACAGCCAGCCACAAGTCACTGTTCAAAAATGTTGGTCATTCGACATCACGACTTCACCAAGGGTATTATTTAAAAATAAAAATAAAAATATAAGATATCTACTACTCGAAATATTCATATTAGCTTCTTGAAATAGGCTTAAATTGCAATAAATAAAATAAAGAACAAATAACAGAACAGAACAAATAAAAACAGTACAGACAAAAGATGTACTTCATAATATTGTTTATCTACACACGTATCATAAACCCTCTTTACTGCGTTCAAAAACCGCACGTTACGATCAGCATTATGTTAAACAACTTGGTAAAAACTCGTTTCGTATCTGGAAAACTACACATAATGGTCATTATGTATAGTTTTTCTACATATAATGACATTCAAATTTCGAACGCCGACGCCCACCCGCGTGCCGTCCCTAGTTTGTCTGTGAAGTTGGTACTGACATTCAAATTTCGAACGCTGACGCCCGTCTGCGTGAAGTTGGTACTAAAGAACAAGCTAAACAAATGCAGAACCACAATGTCGGTCAAACATGTGGTTCCTGAACACATCAAAGAGAGCTTATGATATGTGTGTAGATAAACTAGTGTATGTAACTGTACATAATTAGGCATTAAAACTCTCGAGTGATATTATTATGAAACTCGCCTTCGGCTCGTTTCATAAACCCACTCTCGAGTTTTATTGCCCTCCATTATGCAGCAGTCACATAAACTACTATTACAAAAATTACCTTTATACTTTTCCTATAAATAATCACCATTAATGAGATATTTAATCAATGACGAGCAGTCGACTAAATTTTTGGGTATTAATCTAGATTCACAATTGCAGTGGGGTCCTCATCTATCGTTTATAGCTGGAAGATTGAGCTCTGCAGCTTTTGCTCTACAAAAAATTAGACAGTTTACTGATGAAGCCACTGCAAGATTAGTATATTTCAGTTACTTTCACAGCATTATGTCATATGGCATTCTGTTGTGGGGTAAAGCCGCAGATATACAATCGGTATTTGTGCTGCAGAAGAGAGAAATTATTTCCATATATAATATGAAATCCCGCGATTTTCTCCGGGAACGATTAAAGGAGATCAATATTACAGTGGCTTGTCAATACATAAATGAAAACTTATGCTATAAAATATTAACACCTTTGTCGAAAATTGCGATGTATATAAATTCAACACTAGAAATAAAAATAAACGGACCTAGCTTTCGGTTGCAGAAGGTTAATGGTTCATTTATGGGGTTATACGCTTTTATAATAAGTTACCAGAGGGAATTGATCAAATGCACATGCAAAGGGTTGTGACGGGTGAGCGGCTCCTACACCCAGGTGTGGCGGGGAACAGCCCCTCATAGTCGGCGGAATGGGGATCAGCCCCTCGTAGCTCAGCTCGGTTCACACGTAGACGTTGCTCGGCCTAGCAACTGTCCTATACTCTCGACTCAATGTATATGTGTACCTATTCAGGGACCTGTCTAGGGATCCTATCTAAGGTAAAACCATCACTTCAATATCTATAACACAATCATTTATGAAATTTACACTTAACTAATAACAACACTAGGCGCTTAGTGCGCCGCACTAGGTCCTAAGTTATACGGTGGTAAGGTACGCAGGTACCGACTGGAGATAAGGGGTCCCGGAAGGGCTACAGGGCAAGCGGGCCCTTGACAGACGCGGCTTGAACAGAGGAGGGGGATCGTTGTGCACTCGGCTTGCCGAACCACTAACGCGGATATGGGTGAGGGTAGGGGGGAGTCGTCGTGCACTCGGCTCGCCGAACCACCGACGGGAGATGACGGAGGCCGGAGCGTCCACCACGCCTCGACTATTTTTTTTTTGTTGGAGGGGAAAAAAATGGAATTACCCATGCCCAGGAGTCAGACCTCCAGCTATGGCCGGGTCCCCACATATTGAGCGGGCATCAGCTCGTGTAGTATACGGACTAACAACAACCCCTTTGTGTTTACAGTTGTCCTACTAAGACTTTACTGTGAGCCATGGCCTCGGTATATGCTGAAGACTTTCTACCTGCAATTTGCCCTTTTGGGCGATATATATGTATATACGATATATATGGGACCACGCCTCGACTGAGCCGTGCGCGAGCTTATAAGGCGGCCGTCTCGGAGTGGGGTCCGTGGTGTTGCGACATCGTCGCTGCTCGGTGACGCGGCGGCCGGGCGGCGCGGTGGGGTCGAGCGCCTGCGGGGTGCGTTTGCGGCGGGGCGGGGCGTTGTGGGGCGACATGGTTCCTTGTCGTCACAGGGTTAAAACATTTATAATAAACTAATATCATAAAGAAAGCCTATTTATTAAAATATTAATGACTATGTTAAAGACAAAACTGCATGGCCTCAATGCCCCAAGATCCATGATAATGATTATAATAATTAACCTAACTTTTACAAATAATGTAATTTAACCTCTCAAAAACCGAGAGTAGTTGGGACGGGTCGTGATTTTGAACCTTTTGCCATGGTAAGCACTGGTAGAGTTAATGGAGTTTCCTTTTCCTGTGCGAGATTCAGCCATGAATCACCACTCAAAGGGGAAAATTCATTTTTAAAACTCAAATCACAATCAGTTATGTACTCATTAGTTTAGTTGATCATATTTGATTTATTTTATAATTCTTTCCATGTATATGAGACTTAAGAAAGTGTTTGACTTGTAAAAGTGCATTATTTTGCCTACTTGCAATAAATTATTTGAGTTTTTGCGTTTTGAGTTTTATGGCCAATTTAAAAGTCAGATTTTATAAAAGAACACCATTCACTGTTGGTGCGGACAATGTGTTGATATCTCATGAATGGTGATTAACAGCAAAAATCTATAAAAACAATTGTAAAAATATCATGATGTACAACTTTAGTTACACCTGTTTTTTGATCGAATTTACCGTTTACCAGGAAAATAATAAATTCCCAGTTCGTTCGAAAAAATATCCGTGTGGTGGCCGAAAACTAGCAGAGCGATGGTTTTGAAGTTGTTGATTTTTAATAGTGCTCTGTTCTCTAATATTCTGTTATGCGAACTAGTACTGCCAACCTAATGAAAATAATTACAGCGACCACAGATTACATGTTTTGAAAAAAAATACCATGCAAAAACATCGAAATAATTTGTCTCGGTGAAATTTTTTTTTATTACTTTTCCTCGGTGCTGGGGGCCTCAAGGCGATGATGGGCCCCTAGCAGCTGCATAAATTGCCTAATGGATAATCGTATACAGCTTATGGTATTTGTACTATACATTAGAAATTTATTCTGAATGAAAGTTATTGGCTGTTCGATGAAAAGAGAAAAACTACGAGAAATACGCATTTGCAATTTACATCAGGTTACAGTTTAGTCTTGTTATATGTTTTCTAGCTAGCCTTGGGAAATTCACGTTTGATACAGTAAAAGTCGCAATATTTAATTAATGCAAATGTGGAATCCTCGTTAGTCTTATTACGGAGAAGCCCCAACTCTGCGAGCTTTGGCATACCGACCTCACGTCCGCCAACAAAATATTGAATAATGTCAAGCAAAATGTTCGCGTTTTGGAAAATGCATGACTTTATTATTTTATTGAGATAAATTAGTGTTTCATTGTGTAAATAAAGTGCCGTGAAATTAAATGCCGAATAAATTTGAATACAAATCAGACCGTGGCGACTCCGAGCGTCCACATATGCACCTGAAATCAAGAATGAGGCTGAAAAATATTACACCCAATGCGCAAACCGATAGTCACCCGCAATTACTCATTGCCCTCAAACTTTCCTATTACAGTTATGGAGATGGCAAAGCAGGACGCTAAATTCTGGCTCTGACTGAGAAATCGCGCTCATACAAACCGGCCCGTCCCCACCATACTCGCTGGCTCAGTGCGGGTTAATGGAGGGGTTTTACGATCACTTTCACATAGCGATAGTAGCTGGGAGCTCCTGTTCTTAACGTGTCATCCGATTCAATGAACGTCCGATAGTAATTATCTTATTGGTACAAGGTCAAGATTCGAAACTGCATCTCCAGTGTGAGAAGCAAGCGTGAAACCCATTAGTCCACGCAGCAGACAGAGTGTCGTTGACAAACACTACTAATGATTAGTGTCGCTATGTATATGTCGGTATATGGTCTCGAGCCTTAATGTGGTAAGGTAATTGGTTAATGTGATAATAATCTTGCATTTGTGTCACCATAATCTACCAAAATCATCCTACGGAACTTTACCGGCACCTCAACATAACTGATGGATTTTTTTTATTGTTTTAGTTCTATATAAAGCCTTTTTTCGTGAAAAGCTAGTTTAATTATCCAATGAGTCTAAAGTCTATAGGTGCGTATCACCAAATAAATTCATATTCTGTCTATTTACCAGTCTATTTAAATAAGTTTTGTTTATTCTTGTACAATACGTTAACCCAAGGTTCTTCATCCTGTAAGATTATTTTGAGGTTATTTTTAATTTCATAGGTGATTAGATCCCTCCCAAGGCGGGTTCCGGGCTGCGGCCCATAGACAGCAGGAATCTGGCTCACCGCCGCGCCGTAGGAGGTTCCAACTGACGGTGTTCCACCGTGTGTATAATCTTAAACCCTGTCACTCCCGGTACCTTGCTAGCGCTTTATTTCGTGTCCTTCACCGACGCGTCCTTCCTGCGCCGATTCTGGGTGCACCCAGACTGTTGATGATGAAGATGCCGACCACAGCGCTGTTACCAGCAAGGTCACTCTATATCCTTCTTTCTCTAATATCTCCCCCGCGAAGCTTCTTAACACACGCAAATCGAAGCCATCGGCCTGGAGGGCTCCCGGCGCCACTCTCGATACATACGCTACCCGCGCGCGGCGCTTTCCTTGCCCGCTCATCACCGCGAACCTCGTGAATCAAATAATCAGATAGATTTAATTATATATTTTATCTACACACGTATCATAAACCCTCTTTACTGCGTCCAAATACCGCACGTTACGATCAGCATAATGTTAAACTACTTTGTAAAAACTCATTTCTTATCTGAATATTGAATATTATGACCATTATGTGTAAATTTTCTACATATTATGACATTCAAATTTCGAATGCCGACGCCGGCCTGCGTGCCGCCCCTACTTTGTCTGTGAAGTTGGTACTACAGAACAAGCTAAACAACTCAATGCTACAATGCCGGTCAAACTTGCGGTTCCTGAACACATCAATGAGAGCTGATATGTGCGTGTATGATATGTGTCTAGATAAACTAGTGTATGTAATTGTACATAATTAGGCATTAAAACTCTCGAGTAATATTATTATGAAACTCGCCTTCGGCTCATTTTATAAACCCACTCTCGAGTTTTAATGTCTTCCATTATGTATCAGTCACATAAACTACTATAATGATAATATGCACGTATTATGAATACCGCGGTGATCACATAATTAGTAGCGATCAAGGTGGTCAAATATATCGTAACAGTTCTTTATTACAATTATAGTAAGGATGTGTTACCATCTATTCTGCCTCTTTGGCTGCTACTAGCTACATGACTACTATAATATGCATTTCAAGTAACATTAGGACTGTAAAAACGATATTGTGTCAGCTCTATCGCTATTTGATTTCGGAACTGAAAATCATTTTTGCTTTAATCAGTCGCATGTGGCGGCCATTTTGTTAAGTTCTCCGTATCGGTGCGTCCCGCTGCGGAAATCCTCACACATCAGGATTTCTAACCGCTGATGTTAAGTTTATGATGAAAATCTCCTATTCTATCCTATTTAGAATTAAAGTTAATTATTTTTAATAGAATAGCACTTTAATTAGAATTCTTTACCCTATTTCCTTTTCACAACGCCTTTATTTCAGTTTGATTACAGCTAATATGTGTTACTCAATATGAAGCTCCCTGAATTGTACTTCTATCTGTATTATTTTAAAAATAAAGCAAGATTTGGCCCTAAAGTAAGGTTTTGTATATGTGCTATAATGTATAGAACTAAAATACAGATAGTCTTCATATATTTATTTATCAATAGAAAACTATTGCAGAAAGTACAAAAATAGGGCCCCTTAGAAGTGAGTTTTATTGAGCAATTAGTGACCACAGAGAATAATTCATTACATAGCCTGTTTAGAAAGAAATCGGATTATCATGAATGCTGCAACGAAAGCAAAATTGAACCTACCCACAGTCGTCCCGCTGCGGGAATTTCACACACAGGGCCAAAGTCACATTTCCCGCTGTAGAATTTTTCACAGACTTGAGGTTAATAAATTCGATAGGCGCTTAGTGTGTAAGTAAAATCTGTTGATTTTAAAATATTACGAATTGTTGAAAAACATGATTTCTTTATCTTAGATTCGTAACCATATAATAACCCTACTATATGCCAAATTTTAACTTGCTAGGTCATCTGGAAGTGGGTTAGGTTTTTGATGTTAGGTCAGTGAGTCTGTGAGAAAAATCCCAATTTTTAGATATTTATATTCATAAAATTTGGGGTTCTCGTCAGCCTTTCATAAATTAACCAAATTTGATATTTTTATGTTTAATAGATTTTGAGTTATGTAGGTGTCGTGTCAAATGGTTCGTGTAATTTAACACACGGCCGCTGCGTTGCCAGTTATCTTCTTTTGAACTTGGCTTTGACACGCTGCCGCGTGTCTAGGCTTTTAGAGATGGGCACTATGAGTAAAAACTCATAATGATAAATACTGAGTAAATACACATATGGATAAATACGGAGTATTTACCGAGTATTTATTGAGTATTTACTCGAAACCAGTGTAGGAAGCAGGAATAATTACGCGTCGAAAAAGTTTGCGAATCGAACTGCCAGTGACTCTTATGGACAATGACATAAGGTTCATTTTATCTGAACTCGAATACTTTTTCACTTTGGTAATTATTCCTACTTGAGCTACAGGAAAGAAATACGTTTTTTTTTTATTGCTACGCGTACCTTCAGAGTTTACATGTAAAAGCATATTCGCAGTAGGTAACTCTATAAAATTTTGTCGAAGTCAAAATGAAAAGTAGTGTTTAGTATGTACTAATGTTTTATTCTCTAACAGAACATTTTAGTAATTTCTATACAAAATAATCGCATACATTATAGTTTCTAAATTGTTTGGTATTATCTAGGTATTTCGTTACAAATAAATTACATTTGGAATATTCTGGTTTGTGAAGTAGTTTATTAAAATTATCACATTTTAGCCTACTATGTCTCACTTTCGCAGTCAATAAAATAAAATGCAAAAAATCCAATTCGTCCTCACTCTCTTCACTCTCGACGCATCTAGCGATGTTTTCAAAAGTCTCATCAATTTATTCTGCTTCGTCACATTCTCTGAATTTCAAATTGTTAAAAAAGTGCCAGTTAAAGACAACGTAAGTAATTTTTGCAGCAGATCGTTCAGTAGCCGCTGATGACGAAGGAGCAGATAGAATCCGTGTCGCAACTTTGCTTAGTGCAGTAGACTGTCAAAGTCCTTTCCACCACATCAAAGCAGAAACCTGAGTCACACTTTCCCATAGGAAACTCTGTCTCCACAACCCTTCTTTTGATCTATACTGCGCCAGATTCGCGATGACGTTAAGATTATGTTTTTGTCCCAAATCGAAAATAAAATTCATTGCATCCGATACCTCTTCCTCGTTCAGTTCCAGTCCTTGAGTTAACGGATGGAGAAGATATGCTGCTAAATGAATAGGCTTAACGCAGCTTTGCATTCGTTTTTTGGCAGCCCTCAAGATATCTTGCTTTTCATCTTCGGAAATTATCGTTGTATTCGTGAAACTAAATTGTAATTTTGATAGCATATCTTTAAATATCATGAAGACTTTATGCATGTTGCAGTTATCTGATTCTAGTTGAAATATCGGCTCACAAATTGGTTCCAAAATAACAATCATCTGTTCGATTAATGACCAAAATGAGTTGTCTAGTATGTTCGATTTTATTTCTTCAGACATTGAATTTTGTAAGTTTTCATCGATTGCCATGGATTGTAAAACAGCTTGACTGTCTTTAAGACTTCTCAGCGCAGTTAAGTAACTGCCCCATCGTGTTTTACAAGGCATTTTCAATGTTTTTCCTGACACTTCTTTTAACTTTTTCTTCATTACTGCATTCAAAATATGACTTTTCTTTAAGGTCTTTATAACATCTGTTGCCATTCCAACGCCAGCATGAATGACATGGTTCTTCAAGACGTCGTTGCAAAGTAAATTAAGCGTATGAGCAGTACAATTTAATGGCTCTATGTGTGGGTGCTGCAACTTTGCCAATTCAAATGACTTCTGCACATTTCGGGCATTGTCTCCGACAAGGGTAGCTGTTTTTTCTTCACCGTATTCTTTCATTATTTTTGTTATTTCTGTACACAAGTACTCGCTTGTGTGGCGGTTGTCTTTTGTGGCGATGCTTTCAATCAGAAGGGGCTTTGGATTCGTCATAATGAAGTTGATGACACTTTCTTTAATGACGTTTGTCCAGCCGTCACATTGCAGATGTATGTGTTTTAACTTATCCACTTCTTTTCTCACTTGTGCTTTTGTATCTTTGTAAGCTTTATCTAAATGAGTTGTTGAAAGTGCTTTTCTCGATGGCAACTGGAATTGGGGGTTAAGCTCTTTGAAAAATTCAATCCATAGAGGGTGTTCAACCATAACAAAGGGTGCTCCTGTGACGATTACAGCTAACGCAATTTTTTCTGTCAGCGATGTATTGGCATCAGTTTGCTGAAAACTTGTAGACGGTGATATATCGATATGGCTATCTTGGACATCGTTTTGGTGCACTAGATTGATAATATTGATGTTTGGCTGTAAAACTTTGGTCGATTTTATATCATTCTTCACAGTAACTGGGCAGTGGAAACACTATATGAGGTGATGCGTCATTCTGTTGACATTAGCAATCTTGTACATATGATTTGTTGCAGTGCTTGCATTGTACTGATTCATTCTCATTACTCGTGATGTTTTGCCAAACTAATTGGTTCTTGGGCCGCCCCATCTTGTTTACTGCAAAAAATATCTAATATGAACATAATATTTTACTTATCAAGAAGCTCTCAGAAAAAATCCAAAGTGCGAAATTTATAAAAAAATAAAAAATGCGTGTGAACCTAGCCCGCCGCGGTCCGCTCCGGCTTCCTGCGGAATCGCTTAAAAATCGCACCGACCTCCAACACTCCGGTCCGTACCGGTCCCGTGTGAGCATAAAACCAGCGTCCTCTGCTCCGGTTCTGTTCTTCAGAAGAAACACACACAATTGGCCTCTTCTGGTAGCCAGATTCTCCTCAAGACAGCATCTGACCCCTCACTTCCATTCCAGACTCAGGATCCCTCACTTCACTTACACCACTCACTGCTTCTTTAAAGTCGACAACACACTTTAGTTGCTTCAGAGATAATTTATTCCATCCATCAAGTATTCTTCTCACGCACCCATTCTGGGGCGTGGGGAGTCAGGGTCAGATCATCGGATCTCTTCCTGAAGCAGCGCCTCTGTCCACTCCTATGGACAGGTCATCGGGGGGCCCTCGCGGGCGGTGGAGATCTTCTCACTTGGGGTGTTCCTTTGGATGATCGCCGGCTAGGCAACCAGGTCGCGTGGCAGGCGGCGGCGGTCGGGCGGGCGCGCGTGGTACGGTGCCATGTTGCGGATATGCGGATGTTGTGAAGTATCCGCCATAATTTATTCCATACCTACATTGAAGCTATATCTGTCAGCGAATACATCTCAACATCGCGATGTAGGGATTTGGATAGTTCCATCTATTGGTAGAATCTCAAACCTAAATTATAACTGACAAACATGTCATTTAAACGTAAGACAATAATTTAAGACATCAAAACTTACCTTTGTGCGGTGTGGGCCGTAGAAAATGCGGAATAGTAAGTTGTTTTGCCAAAAATATTAAATAAAAGTAAATACTCTCACTTTTGGATATTTATCGAGTAGAAACGAGTGTTTATGAGTATTTATCCTTTGACGGATAAATACTCGAGTAGAAACCCATCTCTAAACGTAATATGGCTGCGTACCGAGAAAAAAACGAAGGCTCGTACACTCGAGGTACATTTTCCCCGAGGAGCACACTGCAGAAATAATTCGCTACTTAAAAAAACAAATAGCATTACAAAACGCATAAGTTAAATAAATTTAAATCGGATTATAAGAAGTTAACAAGATCAAAGGTGAAAAGTCTTATAGCAAATGCACACTAGCAGTACCGCAACAGGTTGCAAAATCACTTAAGAAAAAGAAAGAAAGAAACATTTATTATAAATTCCTTTTTTATATTTCTTCATATTTCTTTCTTTCTTTCTTTCTTTCTTTCTTTCTTTCTTTCTTTCTTTCTTTCTTTCTTTCTTTCTTTCTTTCATTTCGACCATGACCCCACATATTTTTGGAATTATACAGGGTGTAATAGAGATGTGTAGTCATATTGAAAGGGACGCCATTCTAACAAATTTTCCTATGTACCAATTTGATCAGAGCAACTTTATTTTTCATTTCTCCGTGCAAATCAGCTGACTGCCTGGGCCAAAACGTAAAGAGGAAAGAAATATTAAGTTGCTCTCATCAAATTGGTGTCGTAGTAAAAGTTGTTCAGAATAATATGTATATCTGTACTAATAAATAATTACATGCATATCTCCTGTAATGAGAGAGAGAGGTAATGCTTCTTCAGGCGACTTTTAAATATATTGAGATTAGGACTGTCTCTGATGGTGCAGGGAAGTGCTATCTACAACGTGAGTTTAAACTAGTGCTCATAGGACTGTCTGGTAGAAAGGTTGGATAAAATTCCGTAATCCGCGGATTCCGTAAAATGTTGCAGAGGAAATTGAGTATATGAGAACCCTGGTGAAGACGTTTCGGCAGCCACTTCAATTCTTTGCGATGTTGTAATACATGGTCATTATTGCGCAGCTCCAAGATAAACCGAATCCCAAGATTTTGAAGTCGTTCAAGTTTGTTCAGTAGTTCTTTGTTAGCACTGACCCAACAAACATCACCATTCTCGATAAGGAATAGAAGGAGAGACTGAGCGAGAGATTTTGGTCTGTCGAAGCAAAAAGTACTGAAGTCTCCTGAGAGATTGAAAAGAAGCAAACACTCGGCGACTGAACTCATTAGTCGAAGATAAGACCCAGGTTTTTAGTTTTGTCGCTATACACGATTGTGGTACCAATAAAAGTGACAGTTGAAATGGGCTGTTAGAGAATGTCTGGTACCTATAATAATGGCCGGGGACTTGTTCGGGTTGACCCCTCAAGATCAGCGTAGATTGCCTCCACAGAAGAATTTGCATCATTAGAAGAGAAGTGGCAATAAATCTGAAGATCATCAGCATAAAGATGTTATGAGGAAAACAGGACGTCCGGGATGGAGTTAATTAAAATTGAGAAAGAAGAAGAGAAAGAATGCTACATTGAGGGAAGCCTGTAAAGAGTTCACAATATTCAGTGGATGTCTTCTCCAACCATATACGCTGATTAATTTTCCACGCCTACCGAACGGCGTGGAATCCGAAGGGGCCACCCCCTTCGGATTCCACGCCGTTTTGCCAGCACGTGAGAGAAAAGTGAGTTGAATTGTTACTGACCTTGTCGTCGCAGACTGGTAGATCGAAAGCTCGATTCGAGACAGGAATGCGGGAGAGGAGACAGTTTTGGGATAGGAGAGAGTTTTGGGATAGGAGAGGAATCGAAACATTGCCGTCGCTGCCGACGCTGTCGCCGGCGTGCTGCCTGCCGACACGTGGAGTCGCCGCTACCGATACGACGATGTCCAATCAACACGGATCACTTGACCGCTGACGCGAATCTACTTATTTCCCGACCATGTAGATGATTAACACTCCGACCAGGCCCGACGCCTGTATTTAGTAATTGGTACACCGAAATACCATCAATGGCACGATGCCTGAGCAGACATGTTGTTCTCCCGATGAGAAAAGAGCAAAGATAACCTCCATTTTTTTCCTCTCGTTGGTACGAGTGACAGCTGCGGTCTGTTTCCGATTAGTGATGTCCCGATTACTCGCGGTCGATCCGCGCAACAAAAAACCGGTGCGTTCCGAAGCATTAATATTAAACAGTCACCCGCCCGGACAGGCCCGAACCTGTCCCTAATCAATAGGAAGGCGAGAAAGTGTTGTGACCGCTCTCTTGAGGACCGAGTCCCCCACCTTGACTTCTGCTGATCGAGGCGTGCCATCCCGACCCGTGTACAAATTGACGATCCGTCCTTGTCTCCATCTCAATGATGGCAGGTTCGCATCCTTAATCAGCACCAAATCACCGACTTGAGGGGGGCTCGTCCGGTCAGTCCACTTAAGGCGCTGCTGCAAGATGTGCAAGTACTCAAGGGACCACCGTTTCCAAAAATCTTGAGCCATCTGCTGCAACATCTGCCACCTAGTTAACCGACTTAACTTAACATCACCGAATGGGTATTCTGGCAGGGCGTTAAGGGGCTGACCTATCAGGAAGTGACCCGGCGTCAACGCTTCCAAATCATTTGGATCCGAACTGAGCGGGCACAACGGACGCGAGTTCAGTGTCATTTCAATTTTACAGAACAGCGTCGCAAGCTCTTCAAAGCGTAGAGAGGTCTCACCGATGATCCTCGTTAGGTGCGACTTAGCCGATTTAACCGCAGCCTCAAAAATTCCTCCCCAATGAGGACATCCCGGCGGACTGAAAACCCATTCAATCCCTCGTCGGGAGCAAGCCGTACCGATGGCGTCCTGGTTACCGTTCAGGAATTGAGTGACCTCCTGCAGATATCGCCTGGCTCCGACAAAATTTGTGCCGTTGTCCGAACGGATTAATGTCGGGTGGCCCCTTCGTGAGACGAACCGATCTAGACATGCGATAAATGCCTCTGTAGTGAGGTCACTGACCACCTCCAAGTGGACTGCCTTCGTGGCCAGGCACACGAAGACGCACAGGTATGCCTTCACTAATCTGGCGTTCCGTAGCTGTGAAGACTTGACCATGAATGGTCCCGCGATATCCGTTCCGACACCCGCAAAGGGCCGGATTTCGGTAACCCTATCCGAGGGCAAATCGCCCATCTGGGGCTGCATCGTAGCCGCCTTGGCCCGATAACAAGGCAGGCACCGAAATATGACGCTACGCACTAAGCGTCTTCCCAATAGAATCCAGAACTCGCGCTGGAGAAACGCCATCAAGGCGTGGCATCTAATAAGCCCATTCCGAATGTGTCGATCATGTATCAACAGTTCTACCAACTTCCCTTTCCTAGGGAGTAACAACGGGTGGCGAGCCGCATAAGGCAGGTTGGCATTCCGCAGCCGACCTCCTACCCTCAGCAATCCGTGAGGGTCAATAAAAGGGTTGAGCCGAGCCACAGCTCCCTTCAGTTGGCCGCGTCCGCGTCTCAGAATGTCCAATTCGGACTTAAAGTGCACCGTCTGCACGTTCCGTACCAATGCGAACAACGCATGGTTCCGTACCCGTGGTGTCAGGACCTGTGTTCGCACTCGTTGCGCCTCAGAATTCCGACAATTCCGCGCAAATCGGCAGATCCAGGCGGTCACATTGACCAGCTTGTCGAGCGAGCTGTACCGTTCCAGCAGGCTGAACTCCTCTTCCGGCTCTGGTTGCGTCGTACAGACACCGACTGTCAAGGCGCCGTTCGCCTTGGTAACGCGTGGACTCATTGGCCAATCCGATTCGGCTTGAGTCAACCATTTTGGACCCCACCACAAGGGATGTCCAACTAACTCCGGAGCGTGACACCCACGAGACGCACAGTCTGCTGGGTTCATTTCCCCTGGAACATGTCTCCAGATTAAGGGAACCTCCGAAGTCAATATCTGCGAAACCCGATTCGCCACAAAAATCTCCAGCTTGTGAACTGAAGCCTTCAGCCAGCATAACACGATCTGGCTGTCCGTCCAAGCGTAGACCGTATCTTCCAACGCTATTGACCCATGAAGAACCGTCATCGTGTGGTTGAGCAGACGAGTCAGGAGAGCCGCTCCCGAAAGCTCTAACTTGGGAATGGTCAGGCGAGTGCGCGACGGCGCAACCTTGCACTTGGCCATGACCAATCGCACATCAACCTCCCCCGAGGAGTCGACCGTACGCAGATACACAGCAGCTCCGTAGCCCTTCTCCGAGGCATCGCAAAACCCATGCAGGGTGGCGGTGTATCGTTTGGTGGGGACCAACCTCCGTGGCAGTGAAATCCGATTGATGCCAGGGAGGGTCGAAAAGAACGAGTCCCACTCTGAGCTCAATGATCCGCCGATCGGGTCGTCCCATTTCAGCTCAGCAGACCACAATTGCTGCATAAAACACTTAAGCTGAAATGTTACCGGGGTGATCCACCCGTTTGGATCAAATGTCCTAGCCACCGTTGAAAGGACGTTCCGTTTCGTCCAGACCTTCGGGGAGTCCAACTCGACCCGATAAGAAAACATGTCTGACACCGGCTGGTACTGGACGCCTAATACCGACAACATATTTGGGTTTTCCAAATTTTCAAAAATGTGGGGATCCTGCTGGTAGTCATCCGGAAGACCAGTCTGGAGCTCGTAACCTCCACCCCGTAAGAGCTCAACTAGCTCGTCCCGTCGAGCGAGCGCCTCCTCTACGGAATCTGCACCGGTACAGATATCGTCCACGTAGAGATCCTGCTCCAGGATCGCTGCTCCTCTAGGGAAATTTAACCGTTCTCGATCCGCTAACTCCCGCAGAGTGCGAATCGCCAAATAAGGACTAGACCGTAGCCCGTACGTGTTGGTGTTCAGCTCGTACACCCTGATGGGCTGATCTGGGCTCTTTCGCCACAGTATCAGCTGATACCGTCTATCGTCAGGGTGAATGACCGTCTGTCTAAACATCATCCGGATGTCAGCTACAAACACAACATTGTGTCGACGGAACCGTGTGATAACATCCGCGATGTCATGGTTCAACTTCGGCCCTGAATGAAACACTGGTTCAGGTTCATGCCGTTAGATGTTGATGCCGATCCATCGAACACTACCCGTATTTTGCCCTCCGGGGTCCTCAAGACCGCGTGATGGGGCAGGAAGCAGTGGTCTTCACGCTTCCAGTCGATACCCGAAACCGACATGTGGCCGAGCGACTCGTATTCCCGCATGAAGTCGACGTACTTCTGCCGGAAAATCCCGTCACGCTTCATGCGTCGTTCCATCGACAGAAGCCGCCCGCGTCTCGGCTGCATGGTGTGAACTGCCCAGCGGTGGGCGATCACTCCGGAATGGAAGACGTGTGAGAAATCGACCTGACCGAAGGCGACCAGTATTGTTCCGATAAAACTGTTCACACTCTTTTTCAACCGGGTCCAACCGGCGGACCGTAGGTGGTTCCTCCACCTCCCAAAACTTCTGTATCACCTCCGAGAGTACAGAACCGAATAAGGGACTACGAGTCGCTAGGCGTGGGGCAGCCGGCATGACCGGACCCATTACCGCATGGCCCAGTCTGGTGTTGACCGAAACCAGACCAGTCGCCTGCAACACGTGGACACCTGGCACTAACAGGTATCCCAAGGCATCGACACCCAATAAAATGTCTACTGGGCCAGGAATATCGAACTCCGGGTCAGCCAGTGATAACCCAGCGACCAACTGTCGCACCGAGGGCGACAACCGTACGTGAGGGTGTGAGCCTATCACATTAGGCATGACCAATGCCGTGACCGTCAGATTCACCGATGAATCCACCCGTGACGAGAGAGTAATCCGACATACTCCCTTAACGGAACCGACTTCCGTGTTCCCAATTCCCCGAATGGAATGTGGATACTCCCTTACCGAAATGCCCAACCGTCTCACAAGGTTGCACGAGACTAAGCACCCCTGGGCCCCCGAGTCCAATAGTGCTCGTGCCACACATGATTTGCCGTCCGAACTCCACGCTATCACCGAGGCGGTGGGTAGCATGACCGTCTGTGGAGTGGCGGCACCCTGTAAGTGGGCGGCGTGTCCCTAGCGGGAACCTCCGCGGGATCCGAACCCGCTGGGACCCCCGTCGGCCTGGTAACTCGGCTGCTGATATGCCACCGGTGGCATATCAGACCGCATGTACATCAGGGGGTCCCAACCCGCATAATAGGCCCCTCGCTCTCCAGGTACCCGACCATACCGGACTGTGAACGGTGTGCCCGGTGGCCACCGTGGATGGAGGGGGGAGAGCGGATCCAACCTGGGGCGCTCTAGGAATGGGGGCGACATCCGACTGTTCGCCTCCCTGTTCGCCTCCCAGAGCGACGGGCAGGGTGGCGCAGAAGGTGGTGGGCTCCCAGCCTTCGCGCCACTCATAGGTGCCATCTGACACCCGCCCGTAACACGCGGTGAGCCAGCGGCCCGAAGTCCTCACTGACCCTGGACAGCGGCGACCGAACCCCGGCTATCCCGCCTGTTACCCCACGCGCTGCCCCCTTCCCCTTGGGTGGGGGGGGGGGGGGGTCCCATCCGCGGGTACCCCAGTCACCCCGTTGGTGACTCCCGTTGCCCGAAGGGGGACTGGGTCCGGCCCTGGTTGGGCCCTGTGACCGACCAGCCTGAGTCCGGCCCTGGTGACCGTCCGAAGGGCCTGACCGGTTCAGGCACAACATGACGTGGTGCCTGCCACCGCAGCACTCACAGGGGGACGCGCGTGAGCACTCGCTCAGCGGGTGCGGCCCCAAACAACCGAAACACAATCGGTGGCGGAAGACCACCTTCCTGCGGGCAGCCACACCGAGCGCCTTAAAGTTGGCGCAACTGGTCACTTCATGACCGGCACTGTCGCAGTGCACACAGCCGTCACCCGACGGCGCGGCACTCAAAACGCCAAATTGTTTTGACCGCCCACCCCCCCGTGGGGTGGGGGGCGCGGCCCCTCCCGCATCCGCGCGGGTTGGCGCTGCACACTGGCCTCCGAATCCATGGTATCGCATCGCCTGCATTCACCCTCCAAGAAATCCGTTAATTGGACGAGCGTGGGCAGTTCCGAGCTACTGCCCCCATGCAGCTGTTCAAACCGACTTTGAACAGCTGCAGGCAACCGTGACAAAACCATATATAATACGATATATGACCATTGGTCTACCGGCAGACCAAGGTTCTGATGGGCCTTAGTGGCCACCAGCACAGGGTTGAGCACCTGTACCCGGATGTCAACATCCCGGGTTACTCTTGGGATGCTGAACAGCTTCCCCAGCTGCGCATCAACCAACCGCCGTTTGTGTTGGTAGCGGTCAAACAGTATGACCCGGGCAATCTCATAATTGCCCGCCGTGACCGTTAGGTGACCGACTAACTCCTTCGGTTCACCCCGCAGTGCCATCAATAGTTGGGCCAACTTGTAGGCGTTGTCCAGGTCGTCCCGACCGTGGACCAGACTATCGAATAAATTGATGAATGCCGGCCACTCATCAATTGCCCCACCGAAGGCCGGAATCTCCAGGTGTGGCAGCCGTCCAACAACACCCTTAGGGGGCGGGTCTCCGCTACCCTCCCCGCGGTCATCCCGACGCGACCGCTTAATTTTTTCGGCGCGACGCTCGATGTCGCCCAAGCACTCCATCGCTTGGTCAGCATCCGCGCAGAGCTGCTTCACTGCAGCCACCGAGGCCTCATCCGTAAGCCCGAGGGCTTCAGCCTCCGCAGCCAGCCGACACACCTTCCCGACGCGTGTCATTGCGTCCTCCACACGCTTGAGCAGGACATCGTCCATGTCAGGTCGCTCCACATACTTGTGAGTATGGGCGAGCCATCTCATCTCCTCATGGACACCATATTGCAGTACCGTCAAGGGCGAAGGTGCCATGGTTACCGATTTAATTGTTTCTGGTCCTATGCTTCACTACCGAACTAAGCACAGCCAGATACCAGCACTTGCCCGTCAGCGCTGGGCACAGAAATTAAAACTAAGTTGTAAAAACCAGGGCAACCACTAAAACAATTAAATCCCAAACAATATTTAATATGGTCGCCCTGTGGACATACACCTTATAAATATATACTCTAAATCAATTAGAGAATGCCACCATAAAACACAATACAAAAATAACCCACAAAACTTGATTATGAAAACAATACAAAATAATAAGTGGCTTCTAGAAGTGGCCCCTCCGATATGAACCACACTTCCTTTGAGGTCAGCAAAATCAGCTTAATACCCCTTAAATAGCCCGACCCTGCTGTGTAAACCGAAATAACACTGCAGTACTATAGAACCCGACGTTCTACCGCAAGTAATGCAATCTAGTTACTTCGCAGAATGACTGTTCAATCTTTTATGCGCACAACAGTAGTTTCCGACTACACTTATACTTTCACTAACCGAAAATGAACCTTAATTGTGGTGTACCGACCACAGACTCACTCACAAACAAATTCAATCTGAGATATTCTTTTCTCCCAACTACAATGTGGCAAAAGGCAACCCTACAACCGTGAATCGATGATTTCCCACTAGGAAAACCGCGCCTGCTACCAAAATGATTAATTTTCCACGCCTACTGAACGGCGTGGAATCCGAAGGGGGTGGGCTTTTGCCAGCACGTGAGAGAAAAGTGAGTTGAATTGTTACTGACCTTGTCGTCGCAGACTGGTAGATCGAAAGCTCGATTCGAGACAGGAATGCGGGAGAGGAGACAGTTTTGGGATA
Organism: Argyresthia goedartella; assembly: GCA_949825045.1. NCBI lineage: Eukaryota > Metazoa > Arthropoda > Insecta > Lepidoptera > Argyresthiidae > Argyresthia > Argyresthia goedartella. The sequence continues at coordinate 13,095,794 of OX463806.1, forward strand.
GGAGAGGAATCGAAACCTTGCCGTCGCTGCCGACGCTGTCGCCGGTGTGCTGCCTGCCGACACGTGGAGTCACCGCTACCGATACGACGATGTCCAATCAACACGGATCACTTGACCGCTGACGCGAATCTACTTATTTCCCGACGATGTAGATGATTAACACTCCGACCAGGCCCGACGCCTGTATTTAGTAATTGGTACACCGACATACCATCAATGGCACGATGCCTGAGCAGACATGTTGTTCTCCCGATGAGAAAAGAGCAAAGATAACCTCCAATTTTTTCCTCTCGTTGGTACGAGTGACAGCTGCGATCCGTTTCCGCTTAGTGATGTCCCGATTACTCGCGGTCGATCCGCGCAACAAAAAACCGGTGCGTTCCGAAGCATAAATATTAAACATACGCTGTTGCCGATCCCTCAAATAAGAGTCGAACCAGCTGGCAGATAAGGAGTCATTCAGGGATCTGAGAAGGTCAACTAGAATGTCGAAATTTACGCAGTTGAAGGCACTATTAAGAGAAATAACGCCAGCATGGAAAGCTTTTTGGCGTCCATGGCTAGGTGGATGTCATCTGTGATCTGTTTATGTGTAAAGTTCTGATTGCGATAGATTATACATAGAGTGTGAATGTATCTTGCAAACTCCCATACACATTGTGTTTCGTCAAAAATAAGCCCAATTTGCAAAATACTTATGTTACTACGCTCTACCTTCCTAGAATGTATCCAGAATGTAACAGAAAGCGGTAGAAATATTTCAAAGGGTTGTTAGGGACATCATTCTGATCAACTTATACTATGACGCCGATTTGATCAGAGCAACTTAATTTTTCTTCCCTCCTTAAGTATTGACCCGGGCGGTCAGCTGATTTGTCTGTAGAAATTAAAAATAAAGTTGCCCTGATCAAATCGGTTCATATCAAAAGTTGTTCAGAATGACGCTCCTAGCAACCACATCTCTGTTAAATCCTGTTTATTTCCAAAAATATTTGGGGCCCTGGTCGAAGTGATTTGGCAACCTTGTTGCGCTACTGCTCGAGCGCATTTGCAATTACAAACTTCTCAACTTTGATCTACACATTGTGAACTTCTCATAATCCAATTTCCATTTACTTATCCAATGCGTTTTGTGCTAATGTGCTTTGATTATTAAGTAGTGAAATTTTGAGCATCATGCTACTCGGGGAAAATGTACCTCGAGTGTAACACGCCTTCGCTTTTTTCTCGGTACGCAGTCATCTACAATACTGTTTTCTATTTAAATAAATATTTAATAACATTAATGTCAGCACTTTTGGATCCTCTTGATATTATGCTATATGAATTGTTTTTTAGTAAGTTTATTTTTATTTGGAATCAAAAATCGGGACAATACCGTCACAAGGCCGTACCATCGAGTAACTTACCATTGGTGGGTAAACGAAAGTAAAAAAGAAAGTGTTGACAAGAATAAAATGTATTCACATAATTTTGTACGCCATGCATGCGTAAAAAGCGTAAAGTGTCACTTCGTTAACAAGCTCGCCACGGTGAACATGTAAAATAGTGAATCTTGTGGAATATATGTTATGTAAAGCATATTTCCCATTTGCTTTCTTGGTTTTAATAGTTTATGGGCCAGCCGCAGCCCTATAGTTAACAAACTAATTCCAAATTCATACCTTAATCCAAGGCTTCGATTTAGCCATCTGTATTGCCTCCGTGTTCTGGGTCCTTTGTAGGTGACTATAGAATTTCACCTCAATGAACAACGAGTTTCCAGATGAGGCCTTTTGACTATGCCGTATATAAAGCCGTTTATGGACTAAAGCAAGCATCGAGAAGTCATCTCTAGTTGAGAATTTAAAGTACGATAATTTTTCTTTATAACCTTGTGTTTATATTAGGTCCTTACATATGAAATTGGCGTTTTGCATGGGAGGAACATAAAGTCGTTTTTTTTAATATAATATATTTATTTAATCAAACCATTGCTATCTATACACTTTTGCCATCTCATAGATAGTTCTTCGATCCCTTTACTAAAAAAAAACATTCGGACGGGAATCAATAAAATCTTTGAAGGTGGTTTGGACTGCCCCATCGGAGTTGATTTTTTTCTCTTTCAAGAAGTTATCCAAATTTCGAAAAAAATGGTAATCTGTTGGAGCAAGGTCCGGAGAGTACGGTGGATGTCTTAGACATTCCAATTGAAGCTCCTCTAATATGGTAAAATATTTTATTAACGTGCGGTATGATTGACTGTAAGCCAGTCAGCACTACAATGGTGACTGGTCTTATGTTGACTATTTGGAAATCATATCACGCTCGTGTATCATAAGACGTGTTGCATTGTATAATGCGAGGATATATAACTAGAAAAATAGCGGGCAATATTGTCAATTTAAGTGCACTGCGCCTATGCAAAAAGCTGCCACGTCGTATCGCAAAAAGGCACGAGCAAAGATATTTATTGAGTATTAAAAAAAATATTGATCAAAATCAAAATTAGTAATTAATTGCGTATAAAGTGAAGTATCAGTTTTATTGTACCTTTTATATGAATGACTTATTTGTAAAACATTAGTCAAATAATAGAAACTCCTTTCGTCGGGTTGAAGATGGAGCTAAAAATAAAATAAAAAACAGAAAAGAAAAAAGCACAAATGCGAAAAAATGGCATCTTCCGCACAATTTGGCTGTTTCGAAAACGCTGTTTTCGAGCACATGCATTGTAAAAAAACTTTACTGCAGACGCCGGGAAAGAAGGGCTTGCCGGCTCAATAGGTATAGACGGCCGACCGTAGGGAGGCCGTATAGTGATATGATGCCGGCAAGCCCTTCTCATGGCCAGAGCCATGAATAGTGTTTTTCTCAAACATATAAAAACACCACTCAAAAGACAAATTCAAGTTTAAAAATACTACTTATCGTAAATTTCATAGGCCCATTTTGCCCTTTTTCTTTGAGCATAAAATAGAAAAAAACCCGGCCTATGCCTGCAATTTTGTATGAAATTCCTTTACAGTTCTCTCGAGTGGTGCGGCCCGAAACGTGATACTTCCTAGCCAGTTATAACGCACGTAATGACGACATTTTATTGCATGATTGCGAAATATAATTTACTGACTCTTCTTCATCTACAATATTAGGCAGGGGTAGCCAATCCACCAATAGTAACGAAGAATAATCTATGAAAATCCGTATTACCGAAATTCCATTATTTGTGGCCTGCTTGCTTGGGCAGTTTCCGCGGCGGCGGCGGCGCGCGCGCTCCCTGGAGTGCGGCTATAAGAATTAAGTTCACAAGGCCGTGTGCGCATGATAACCACATACTCTTGCTCAAACGGCTAGGGTTGTGTAAAAACTTTTGAACCGCTAAACTGATAGTAATTATATGCCTATATTATGTTAGAACCTATACTGGTATGCATTGTCTAATTTGACTTAGAAGTAACGTCCACAGAGAAAATTTGTAGCCCTCTTTTTCTACAAATTATTCTTTGAAGCTTTCTTATTTAACTGTACAAAACAGCATTCATATTATCATCATAATATTGAGTGGCCGAATCGACACTAATAAATATTAAAATTAAAAGGTGTCGATTCGGGCACAGTGTCCCTGTAATTTGTGTTCCAAACGTCAGCAAGCCCAATAAGTTATTACGGTACAGTGTTAGTGAATAAGTAGCATTTATTTGATTTATTTTTATTGTTACTTACAAGTCCTTTTCTCGGGGTACACTGAAGAATGTTAAACCCTTATTTGTATTATTGCTATCGAGGCACGTAATACTTTTTCCCTTAGCTGGGTATAAAGAAAGTAAACTACAAAGTTACCTGTACACTTTATTTAAACTAAAGTTAAAAACTATTTACATGAACGAAATAAATTTGGGGTCATGTTGTTATTTGGTCGATGACTGGTGCTTATTCTTAAGTATGGAGAAGATGGTAAAGTTAAAGAGCTGCGGGTGTGGTCGAGTAAAGTTGCCAGGAGCGAGCGGCTACGTTCGCAGGTTGTACCCCGCCGGATGAATGGCGCGGCCCTTTGCTAGGCCCGTATAAAGCACGTCCTGGAATGGTCCGGAAGTAGGTGTAAGCGGCCAGTACGCAGGCAATGCAGAAGATAATTGTTAGGGTGAGAGGGTATATTTATAAAACGGGAAAGAAAATGCGACATGAAGATTTTGGAGATGACTCAGCAGTTCGCTAACCATAAAGAGACCTCATGGTTCATAGCCTATGCAGGAAAGCATTAAGTGTCAAAACTAAGGTTAATTTTTTTAAAACACCATTAACTCCTTGCAGAATAACTTAAATGTTTACGGTGCACGTTTCAAGGCGGTTTTGATGAATATGTTTAGCAAGGGGACGGAATTGTGACAGACTTGGCACATACGTTATAACCTCAAAACCTTTGCAAAATAAGTAGAAAAACTGACTTTTTAGAGGACAATGGCCTTGTAATCAACTGGTAAATAGTCGCGGAGTAACAGTTTTTAATGGTTCGTCCAGCAATGGACCTGATCACAAATTCCGTCAAACCATGAGGTCACTTCGTCTGTGAACAGTTTACATGCTGAGCGGAACAATGCTGCGTCTGAGATCTCTCGATTAGCTCCAACCTTCGCAGGAACGCCTTAATGCGGGACTTGCCGTAATATTTCAGACCTAATTTGTTTACCGCATCATAACGGTTGGCTGCGCAACCCGGTGCTGCAGTAGGTGTAGATACAATAGGTGCAGTGGCCTTGGGGTTAATGTCCGGAGTCAATGCACTTTTGAAATTATCTAAATATTATCTAAACGCAAAAGTTACCTATCGAACTGCCCTTGTAATTCGAGGTGCCTCGTGGATTCGGATTTGGCAGGCGATAGGCGTTTAAGACGGTGATAGAGGTGATGGGCAGTTGCTTGCACATGTTTAAGAAGTGTGACGTTGTACAGAAGCTTGAAATAAATCCTTTAGCTCCTCGATTTTAGATGCGACAACTTGAAGCTCCTCAATGACGTCGCCGACGTAATCCGCGACCTGATGAGTTGGTATCTCGCTATTTAGTTTGTAGGAATTACATTTAATTATTAGAGTCGGTGAGAGCAAACAGCAGTATGTTTTCAAATTATATAATTCACAAAACAGTTTCGTCGTATAAAAATATAACACGTGAAAAAACAACTGACATAAACAATTACACAAACAAACCGCCCCAAGAATATCCCGGCCCAAAGGTGCCCATAACACTGGCAGCGTTCCCGCGCTGCATAGCGAGTGAGATTCTCTGGACCAGGAAAGAACCGGAGCGGTTGTCAAACCCTCGGTCCCTCAAGCGGCGCCCAATGTCCCTGACAAAGGCCCTACCCCGCGAACCCCATACCCCTGTAGTCTCGACGGCCATAGGAACGAACAGATAACTTCCCATTAACTGCGCGTATTTAATGCACTTCTGCCGTGCCGCTGACTCGGCAGCAGCACCCGGGGTTACTACAGTTGAGCCGATGTGGGATGGAGCAAACGTGCACACACAGGTCGCATCCCATAAAAGACAACGACCCCTCTCCCACGGGATAGTTTTCAAATTGATTTTGGATATATTATGGTTATATTTGTTTATGGTAGCGAACCACTGAGTAGTTAAATATGTTGACGTTAATTTAACTTGTTATAAAAAAGTCAAGGGTGATTGAAGTTTAGGGTTTTTGAAGTTAAAGTTCAAGAAAAAAACCCTGAGGCCTTAGATGGAATGCCTCTTATGCAAGTTATATGACCGGAAATCTCAATCGTCCACCCCGGAACCCAACAGTGCAAGCACCGCTGCTTACTGGTGGGATTATATGGTGAGACCGTAGTAATGACCCGGGCGGACCGTGCATAAAGGTTCTACCACCTGGAATAATAGTAGTGTAGCGATAACGTTGAACGTTAATGTTTAAAAAAATAGAACCGAATACCTCACAATATTGTTTGGCCATCTTGTTTTTATCAATAATAACTACACTACACTACAATAAAAGTATACACTAAACAGATAACAAACAAAAGTTCTCATTCGTGATAAACATGTATGTGCATTTGATTGAATTCAACAGTGCACCGAATTCAATCAAATGCACATTCGTTTATATTTACCATATCAGGCACCGATAACATCGAGAAATACCCCGCCTTGCTTCCGCCAATCCATCCCATCACACCGTAAAATAGAGAGTCCTAGAATTATTGTCGGCGTCGTATAATGATGGGTAACATTCTGTTTCCGCTATTGCAGCTATTATTATAAGACTGATATTTCTTTGAAATGGGCCCCAGATTTTTATATCAGGGTTAATATTAGGAGAATCTATACACTTTATTGCATAATAGAGTCCTTGATTCACTTCAAATGTTTTATTTTATTTTATAAAAAATGATATTTGTATATAAATTAATTAATTTATTTATCTATTTATAAGGATCTCCAACAGATACATTTTTCTTAATATTACACCTTGCATTACACTTTCTAGATGTTTACCTACTTACAGGTGACCACATCATGCAAAATTTTGTTTACAATTTTGAATTACAATTTCAACAAAAGGTAAAAAAGACCTGAATGACAAATGAAACTAAAAGTTCATACAATTAACAAAAAGTTAACTTTAGCTTCTTCTAAGATAAGAAAAATTTTCACCTTAGACCTAAAAGAAGGCAGGTTGTCATGGAAAACATCGACGGCAATTTTGGTACTTGAATGCAGTGCATTATATGAGCGAATCATTCTAGTGAGAGGTGAGTTTATACCTAGGTTGGTTTTCCAAGGTCGTGTTCTGAAGATTTTGTACGTGCCGGGTTGCGGAATTCTGGCTGGAACCACTATGCTAAAACTGTCCAACACTTGAGAACAATCTATATCCCCATTGAGGACCCTGTGCATCAATGTGAGATCTAGAATCTTTCTCCGGACAGACAGAGAAGTCATATTGAAAAACGACGTTCTGTCTGTGTAGGATTGCAGATGAAAATTTTTGACATTCGCGAGGTAACTGACGAATCGTTTTTGAACTCGATAAATTCTGTCTTTAAACACCTGGTAAAATGGGCTCCAGACCTGAGAACAATATTCTAGTACAGATCTAACCAAGGTATTGTACAACAGTATTTTAGTTCTAGAATTTCTAAAGGGTTTTGAAGTTCTTATGACGAACCCCAACATTCTAGATGCTTTTTTGAGAATGGTATCTATATGTGAGCCAAAAGTTAGCCTACTATCAATCAAGACACCGAGACGTTAAACGTCGTAAATAGAGAGTTATAAATATATTTCTAACTTGCTAAAGCAACAGCCCATACATCACATGTAAACACATAGCAAGTATTGATCGTGTGGTGGACCCTACGCATGATTTCTACGTACGACTTTTCTATTTTAAATTTCAAACTTAAAATACGTAATTAGGGTGAAATAAAACACACGTTTTATTTTAAAGATTTTTATTAAATGATAATGTTTGTTTGACTTGAATATGTGCATTCTTTTAAATGAAAATGACATGAAAAGGGGCAAAGCGTTTTGTCTGATAACTTTTGATCAGTAACTTTTACAAATTATATTCTGAAGTTTAATGGAAGCAACAAAATCCAGTGTAGAATCATAAAAATGAATATGACGAATATGACTAAGGCACATTACATGATTTGTATGTGTTTTTTTCTGACCGCATCTAGGGTTTGCTTTGAACTAATTCGTTTTTACAAATTCTTAACTAAATATTGGCATTCAGCATATGATGTTGTCTTTACCGCATTCAGAAATATAAAAATCTACATGTGCGAATATAGGACCATCTTTCACAGGTAAGAACTTGATTACCGATAAAAAGTTATTACCTGTGAAAGCAAACTTTTGATCGGTATCTTTTACAAATCAAAGCTTCAATTCACAATTGTTTGTGATCTTTCACTAAATCGCCATGGTCTTGAAATTAAAATTTCCAGCGTGGTCCCTCATAACAAATGCACATTAAAATAGAACATAGATTTCAAAATTCCGATGTAATAGCGCTACCTACCCTCTTCGCACCAACCAAAACTAATATATCTGTACCAATCAATGGATTATTTTAATATATGGCAGGCTTGGGACTATCAACCAAAATGTAAAAACGTACATAATTTAAATTTTTACATAAATACTTATAATTTATGCCACTATATGAAACTTATTGATTTTCCTATGTATAAAGATTAAGTAAAAGTAATACTCAAATCTATACGTCTAACCTCATTATTTTGAAAGCACATGGAAATTATCAATATTTACTTTATTTACAAGCACAAAACATCTCTCTCGTTCGTTGTCGCTCCGATACTTGGAGTATGCTAATTCAGACTGGTCGGACAAGAACTATGTCGTTCCGGGATCTGAAATTTCTCCTGGAACTTTTACTATCCGGAAAGATAATTCACGTGGTCCTAGGTGATAAGTGATCGTTATTGTCTGCCATACGTACAATTTTATCCTCCATATCGTAAAGGCAAAACAGTGTTATAGGATTTGTCCTTGGAGGAACGCGGCCTTTCCTATTTGCTCGAATGTTTTGTCACCCCATTGTATTGAGAGAGGACTCACATCACAGTGACATTTGTTTGCCAATGAAAGAAAATGAGCGCAAATGTTGAAGTGTGTGTTTCTTCGCCAGCTATAGTGTAGAGAGCAATCCCATAGAGTATCATTTACCAAATTCCTTATTCGTTGTTGCTAAGCTTATAAGTTAAGACATTATTATTATATTTTTTTAATTATGTACTAAATGTTTTATTTTCATAAAGCTCATCCATCACTCATAGTTACATACTTACTTACCGATCTATCTCGATATTGAGAGAGAGATATGTCAGATAGCTAAAAACCGAGATAGATTGATATGTAAGTGCTACGTTACTAAATTATTGATCTATCTCGGTTTTTAATAAGTTTGTAGCTAAGTAGGAACAAAATCATCTGGAGGGTCAGGCTGATTTGAATTTCCCGCCACTGGGGCCTGAAATTTACTGCCAGGGGCATCCAATATGTCGCTAGCCATGTTTTTTTACTACGGCACATTTTATTTTTACTAAGTAGTTCTTCTTGTAGTTGTTCCTTCTTTGTCCTTATTCAGTTAGGTTACTTGCGTGAGTGTACAGAGAACTCCATTAGAAAGTATCGTAAATACTAACTTTCAATTCACACATATATGAATTTCAAACACAATAATAATTTCATAATGTCTTTGTTGCACACAAAAACATTATATCTTTGAGCAAAGCAAGTTAGGATGAGGTAGGTAGGTGGTAAACTTTACCCTGAAATGTAAATAACTGGACCAAAATGAGATCGTGTTTTTTTTTTTTTTATTTATTATAACAAAAGATTAACAAAGGTTGTTTATACAATAGATCCGTAAAACTGAATTGCAGTTTGACTGCGGATCATAGTCTCTTGTGGTTTACAAACTGTATGTGCGGGTATCTGAATTGTTGAAAGTTGCATAAAGACAAGTAGGTATGGATATAAAAGTAGGTGTTATGTATCTTAATTAAAAACAGTATTCAAGAGATGTTTATGTAGCAGAGCAGAGCCTGGATTTTTTCTTTTCCGCTCTAATATTCACAGGGAGGCTGTTTAACAAATAAGGTAGGCGCTTTTTGAGGCACCTGTCACCATAGTAGTTTGTAACCCTTGGTACAGCAAACTTACCTGTTAATATTGCACGGGGGTTATGGTCGTTGTTCAATAATGTATTATGCTCATTGTTACTTATATTGTTAAGCATTAATAGGTGTTTGTATTTTAAACTAGCAGGCAGTACTTTACAAATTTTAAACAGTTATTGGTAATTATTTTTGCATTTAACTTTAGTTTTTTTATCGACTAGTAGTTTTAAGAAGCGTAATTGCAATTTATCTATTTTATCTAAATTAGTTTTGAAGGTTAGTCCGTAGCAGTCAAGAGCATAATTCACTATCGATTCCACTAGAGCGGAATACAAACATTTTAAGGTCTTTGATGGAACTTTATAACTTAAGTGATATAATTTGCCTAATAGCACCCTAAGTTTACTGCAAATGTAGTCAACATGAGAATTCCAGGAAAAGAAATAGACGAGAGTCTATTTTCATTTCGAGGTAACTAGCTTGTGTGACTCTGTCTATAGGCTTGCAGGAGCAGCAACTATACTACATTTGTGAATACATGAGAAACTATGGGTGAATATAGGGACGGGATTATCAATTGCTATGTAGGGTGAACGTATTATTAATAGTTTATTTTGTCCGAATTTAACACAATGCCATTGTCGTGGGACCACTTGACGACAGCATCGAAGTCCTCCTGCACTACGGCACATTTCCTCCATGTCCGCGCCGGCGCCGGCGCGCAGCGCGCATAGGTCATCGGTGAAAATGTGCGCTGAGCAATGCTTTAACACGCCGCACAGGCTGTTAAGGGCTGAACAAGGGCCAATGGCATTGAGAATTAGACAAAGAAAACAAATACCCGTCGCATCGCGTCGAAGAAGACTGACACATGCGCAAAGCCCCGCGGGGCAGCCCGAGCTCCGAGACCTAGAAAATTATAGAAAATATTACTAAACTCCTGTAATAATAACATTAAAAATAAAATAAAACAATAAAAAAAATCCTTTTTTGTGCCTATTTTTGCGTGTAAGTTTCATATAGGAAACTGATTTCGTCTCCGAGCGCTTGTTCATTTAGTTGAATAATAATGCATTGCGAAAAATATTTTTAAGTATTAAATATAAAAGATATACGGTAATTTTAAAAGACCATTCTTATCTTTAATAGACCTTTTATAACATATATTTATCCTTACATTTTTATATTGTCTAGTTTAGCCTAGAATTGAAGCTGAAGATGCATTTCTTTGTTCGCGTCCCCTGGCGCTGGCCATATTTAATCCCTTAACGTGCATCACGTAGCAGACTGGGCCACAGCCCGAGCCCTGCGGCACGCCGCAGTGCACGGGTGTGGCGTCGCCGAGCGCCGAGGCCACGCGCAGGCGGTACGAGCGCGCGGTGAGGTAGTCCCGGAACCAGCTGTTCATTGGCTGCCACATACCGCACTCCTCCACGGCTGTTAATAAAGTGTTAGTTTCCAGCGGTTCGAACGCTTTTTTAAAGTCGAAAAATATCGCTATTACAATTTTTTTATCGGCTAAATAGTTATTTACTTCGTCGGTAAACTTGGATAGTAGGGTGTTAGTACTCTTTCCTTTTTGGAACCCATGTTGAAATGCATTATTTTTTTTTTGTAAATAGGATCCTAACAGGTTTACAGCACATTTCTCAATTATTTTATCTACGCTCGGCAATATTGCTATGGGCCTATAGTTATTAAATACTTTATGGTTACCTTTTTTATAAATCGGGCGGACTATAGTCTCCTTTAGGTCATCAGGGAATTTATGACTACTTACGGACAAATTGGAACTTATAAGTTCCAATAAATCACCCGGAAGCGACCTTATAAGAATGTCCGACATAAAACTAGTTAATGACAGCATAAGTCCAGTAATTGCAAAGCTTATTAATTTGTCCGTAAGTAGTCATAAATTCCCTGATGACCTAGGAGACCAAGTTAAGAAAGTAATAAATAAATTTATTTATTACTTTCTTAACTTCGTCTCCTGTTACCGGTTGCCACCTCATACTAACGTCTGACAGTTTTACATAATTAGATGTATTAAGCTATTTCTCGTTACAATCATGTTTAATCTGTTCTATTTCCGATGAAACAGCGTTGCAAAATTTATTACACCTTGTTTTTTGACTCCCTTTGTCAGACATATTATTCAAGATTACTAAATCTGATGACATTCTCTCGTTCCCTAACATAGCGTGTATTTACCCCATTTTTTTTTAATTTATTATTACAATCTAAAAGAATTTGCTTATCAAACTCTGTTCTACATTTAAATATTGGTTTATAACATTTATTTCTGTATTTAGTTTAACTTAGTCTTTTCTCCATATTACGTGGATCGCTACTCCATATTTGAAACAGTCTATCTCTTTCTGCTATCATATTTTTTAAATTAGAATTTATCCAGGTTTTGTTATTTCTATCACTACTGTAAACGAGATTAGTTTTATAACAACTTTCATAATTATTATTAAATACTTCTCTTAATCTACCATACAATTTAATAGGACATTCTATAGATAAAAGGACATCAAAATTGGTTTCTAATAATTTTTCGCACACCATACAATTATCAAGGACGCGGTGAGCAGTGGGCTTGGGTGCGGTGCGGTCCGCGGCGCACGATGCGCGGGCGACGCGCTCGCCATTCTTTGCCGCTAGTTGTCGCTGTGCCGCCATGGTTTCGCCTAGGGTGCATTTCCACCTCACAACTACTGCTACTATGTAATGGTCCGATATTTTTTGTTCAATAACAGCAGATTTAATTGTAACATATTGTGAACGTAAATAAATATGATCTGAGCAAGATTCTACCAATATCCCTGAAACTACACTGACGAGCAATAAAAAAGTTCCACCCACAAAATTGCGACAAATACCCATCCAATTTTTTAAAACATTTAATTTAAAATTTGAACACAATATTTACGTTTTAAATTGGTAATATTCTGATGCGCTGTTAAATGTACTTCAATATTGCAGACGGCGTCATTAAGCTAGCCTTTCCCGTTTCGGAGTAATTTAGTGCTATCTCACTGGAACTTTTTCATTGCTCGTCAGTGTATTTCTCTGCAAGTGACCATGTTAATACATTTGGTGTACCCGAATTCAGCTAGTAAATTTTCATATTTTGATACGTCATTATCGGTTTGATTTAAAAGATTAATGTTTGTATCGCCACAGAAAAATATTTTGTCGTTGTGAGGTAAACTAATTAATATGTTACGTAATTCGCGCAAAAAGTCTTTAACTTTGTCTTGCCTATTTATTTTCGGTGGCCTGTACACTGATATAATATGGATTGGCTTGGCTCCCCGTTGTAGTCAAGTATAAGGAAACACACTCTGCTGCGCGCATAGGAACCGCAGGCCCGGGTTCGCGTGCGCAGATCTTCGCGCGCGCACACCAGCACCCCTCCCCCGCTGCGCCCCGCGCGGGTGTAACTATTTAATTGAAACCCTTTTATCTGATAAAAACTTAACATAGAAAAATGTATATTTGGTTCTGTTATTACTATGAGGTCAATATAATTTAAGTAATCATTAAGTATCACAAGTAGTTCACTAAAGTTTTTCTTCATAGATCTAATATTTAAATGAATTAAACATAAATTTGACTTCTCTAGGACGTTAGGCATCCAAGAATCGAAGTTTGGAACGTTAACCATGGTTATATTATTATCAGTTATTAAATTAATATTATCAAATGGAGTGAATTTTATGGAAATGTTTAAACTGGGTATATGCTCAAAAACGTAAAAAGAATTGCACTTCACTTAAGTTTTGGAAGTAATGAGGGTTTTCGATACTTTTTCTGCCACCAGGCGGCGCCTCGTAGGCGTCAGGTCTAAACAGCTGTCAGATCAGTACAAAGTCAGAAAACCCTCATTGGGTTATTTCACTCATTGCCCGGATCCAGATGGTTTTATCTCCCTCTGCTTTTTTCACCAATATCTTACCGCCGGATACCCAAATAAACCCAAACTTTTCTTTCAGCTGTGTTCTCGCGTTCCAAAGGAGGGTTCTGGTCATTCTCGTTAAGTCTTCATTTATGTAGATTTTTTCGTGATGTGAGCCGCCCGTCACCATGCTACTGTTGACCCCGGTGATGCGCCGGCGCTGCGCCAGCCAGGAGTCGCGGCTGCCGGTCCCTGACGACTTTAAGCTTACGATGATAGGGGCCGGTTCGTTATTCGCCCGTCTTGGTCGCCTCTTCACCGTTTCCACATCATCACAACTTACGTTCAACTTTTCAGCGATCGTGTTGACTACTTCCTTCAGGTCCTCATTTGCAACTTCCTCCACACCGACAATTTCAATGTTGTTTTGAAGTGCTGCTTGCTCAAAATCATGCATTTTTTGTTCCAATGCAGTGTTGCATTTTTCTAAGTATATGCATTTGTTATTTAAGTTCTTGACTGTTTTATCCATAACATTTAATGTTTGTTTGTTTTTTTCGTTCTCTTCTGGAACCGCATCATATTTATCGGAGAGTATGCTCATACTAGAGGTTAAGGTCTCCAGCTGCTTTTTTAAGGTTGGGAGGGCACTGACCTTTTTTTGAATGTCTTTATAATCTTACGAAGGTTCTGCTGTTGCTCCGAGTCGTCGTGGTTGTCTCCGTCAGAGTCTTCTTCTTCGCAGTTATTGCAGTGAGTCCGTTCTTTGCCAGCTCTCATTTCGGCTAGGAGTCCCTTTACGCAGCCCCTGTGGAATGTTCCTTGGCAGGGGCCTTGGCAAAGAAAGTGCGATCCTTTTTAGACAACACTTTTTTACACTTCGAACACTCCATTTTAACTATGTAGGTACTTAGTGTTTTATAACTTAATTACGCGGAATAATATGTGATCGACTATGAATGACGCGGCCTGCGTTTCACGCGTATGGCACGTGCGCTACGTACGGCGCTCTGAGCGAGACTCTGTTGCCACTTTATGGTATATTGCTTTTGTCTCAGTCGGCCAATGGGCCATGTAAAATAAAATCAAAGCTACCAAACTAAGAAAACCATTTCGAGTTAATGGTGTTCCTAACTAAATTCCGTTATTCTCAAAAAATATTACAGGATTACTGAATTATCCGTAAAACATAATTATTTGTCGTCTATGGCGTATTTTCTTCAAATTCCCTTCGCCGTTAAATTGCCTGTTCTGTAAAACTGTCAAATATCAACAGTTTTCCTGTCAGTCGAAAAAGCAGATGTCAGAACGTAAATAAATATTGATATAATAGTTTTATAATCGGAAACAATCAGTCTCAAGTACAGCAGTCCTAAAACTTACCAAGAGACGTCACGAGGGGTTTTAGCAATTTGAGCAATTTAAAAAGCATGTTAAAGTGACTTTGTCAAAAAAGGGATAATACAATGTTCAAGATTACTCAAATGACAGGACTATATGGGCTTAATCTAGCTCAACACAGGCCTTGCTGTTAATAATATTGTAATTATTTATTACTGCTTATTAATCATAATAATTAAATTTTTCATATTTGTAATAGTTAAGCACAACCTATTTTTAAAAGAGATCTAAAAATCAATCTGTGGGAGTTTCTACGCCATTTTTCTCCCACAGTGGTCCAATGTAGAGAAGAGGCAAAATTGACGTTTGCTAAGTAGGTATATGTAAATACCTCCAGTAATAAAGTACTTTGACTTTGACTTTATTTAAAAATATATTTAAAAACTTAATCGAAATATACAAATTAGTTTCTTAAATAAACTTTAAATGTCATAAAATGAAATAAAAAGTAGTACGTATATTTTTGCATTGCCCATTCATTCATTGCGATTATCCGGCTGTTCCGAAAATTATTATTTTTGTGGTAACTTTTTTGATACAACGTTGTAGAAATAATACCTATAGTTGGATCAATTTGGACTTTAAAATAATGTGAAAAAACAAACGTATGAAGTGACAGTGTCGAAAATTCCTAAGGTGTCAAAACTAACCTTACTTTCATAATCAAAAACTAACATTTTAATCGACGTGTTTTTCTAATCAATATCTCCCATTTTACAGTATCGATTTTCACAACACCAGGAGTATAGAGATTGTAACATTGAAAGTAAAAAGAGCGAATTCAATCCAGATTCATTTTAGTCCACTTATTTATATGTCAAGGCTTAGTAAAGTTTCAAATTGAAGTTAGGTTTTGGATACTACCAGAAGCAACAGTAATTAATATCCATCTCGTACCTTATCCAACAACGAAGTGTGTGCGTAGTGTGATTAAATCTGCGACACTACCTAAACTTGCTGTACGTAGAAAGTTGCAGATGGTGACATTGATTTGTAGGCGTAACTTAGTGGGTGTTCTGCGCTTATTTACCCGACTGCTTTATACATAACATTTAGACCATGGGTTAGGCATTTTAGTAGAATTTTAAAGTTTTTGGTCAGGAAAATCTGAATAAAATTAATCGAATAGGGGCGCTTTTTAATCGATTTAACGTGACGGTTTCCCATCTCTTAATTGGTCTCTTGACATCATAATTGGCTTAAAAAATCGACCGGGTTGGTTCGCAAATAGTGCTTTCGGGTAGGGGTTCTACTTTTTTGTAAGGTGTGAGGTTTTTTATCGCTTCCGGATCAGGTTCGTTCACAGGAACGACATAGTGATGGATCACGAATAAGCATTTCAACTAGTTTTTTTGTGACTACCCCATTATCGTCATGATCAAAAAGATGTCTTCTTAATTTACTCCGCCCATCCTTAACTTGTTAATATAATAATAATAATAATACCTTGGACACCATTTACACACATTGATCTAGCCCCAATCTAGGATTCCCTGTATCTTGGGTACTAGACAACAATACACATACTTATATAGATAAATAATATACTTAGATAGATAAACAACCATGACTAGGGTACAAACATCCATTCTCATGAAACAAATATTTGCCCCCACCGGGACTCGAACCTCTTGTCTTCGTAGGCAGGGTCACTGCGGACTCGGCCATTCGGGTCGTCGTTTAGTTTAGTTTGACATAGCTTTACACACGTGATACGACTTCCTTCACTGACCTGACAACTTATATCTAAAACTATCACTTTTAATTTATTTGGCTTCGGTGAAAGCCTCGCGCTCCTAACGATTTGTGGCATTGAAGAGAACTTGTATAATTGAATGTTTATATAAACAAATTAGTCAGCTTTCAAACAGAATAGGAAAAAAGCTTTAATATTTACATCGATGATTATAGCCAGCATTTCCAACAACAGCCAGTATTTCCAACAAAATTTTAGTACAAAAAGGCAGAAGCGGAGAATGCCGATGGCCATGTGGGTGATTTAGGTCGGTGAGTTTATTTGAAGTTTACTTGAATTTAGAAATTTGTTCATCCGCCCGCGTTGCTGGGGATCCCAATTTGCCTATGTTAGATGCGGCTAGATTAAAATGTTTAATTATGGTTTATTTTTCAGGGGAGTTAATTTTATAGGGGATTAATAATTTGCACTTTGAGAAACATTCAGATCAAAAATATCAGTGGTAACCAAGATAGGTGCTAGAACGTTACACTGTGGCAAGCAGTTTTGTTGGTCATCCTGGACTTGGAACGACATCCTGCGATTATTAAGTAACTCTTGTATTATGCACGTGAAATGATAGTCTTTTGTGAGGGGTAGATTTTCGCTGTAAGTCTGCGATGGCTGTCAGTGTCTTACGCTGCCGTTGGATCGACGAAGCCTACTAGGTAATAAATACCTTCTCGTTTCCGTCCTCTGTATTGTAACGCGATAACTCGGTAATTAATATTTTTCAATTCAATGATACGAGTTAACTCGTTAATTAATATTTTCTGACCGGCCAGGCATGGTAGTGGTGGGGTTCGTGTTCTAATGGGTTTACAGGTCGATTATTGTAGTGAAATAAGTATTCTTATCTAAAAGAGGGCGCCACTGGTAAATCTAGTTACCAGAAATTACTTAAAAAGAAATAGACAATTTAAACAACAGTTTCTCGACAATGTTTATCTCTTTTATTCATGTTTGCTTGGAAAATAGTAGACTCAACTATTTCTACACCTCGGGCACTTTGTAACCAAAACTCAGACACTTTGTAAGGAACTCGGTCATTTTTGTAACCAATCTTAAGTTGTGAAGGAATGTGTTCTATATCGTCCAAAGGATTAGTATTAACCTAGGTAAACATTCTAAGTTGAATAATTGTACAAAGTCATTGGTATTCTTTAAATGAACGCTAAGTTTTACAAGCGGGAGGTGATGAAAGTTTCTTAAGGATTCTATTTTGATTCTTGACATATAAATCTGTCTTATGGTTCATATTCTATATGTTCCCACGTCCGTGGGGATAGAGTCATGTAGCAATGACTCTATTACATTAATATATTTGTAAGACCACGCATCAAGCGTCTGTCTTCTTGTTTAACTTAAGTATACGACGGAAATGTGGACCTGAAGCATACCCATGCGCACCGTGGTGATGCCGGGAGACGGGGTTTACATTCCCTATTGCCTACATGGCCACGGATAGATTCAGGGTATATATAATGGCTCTCCGGGCACCAATAAGAGAAGGCCTTCCACAGAGAAAGCTAATCTTACACTATATAGATTCTAATGCCAGTCAGGAAGAACACCACCTCTACATGCTCCTGCTACTGTGAAGATTACGCAAGGCGCATCGCAAAGTTCCGTGATTCCCTCGAAGAATATGTAAAATTGCTACCATGTGGAATGTGGTCACCTCTGCCCATGGGGTCCAGTAACATTGTCGAGAAGGAGGAAAAAAAATTATCTATGATGTAGGTTAAAATGCCGATCTCTGTGGACAAAGAGTGCGGGACGTTAAACGACAGCTTCGACGAGATCTGGTTATTAAACAATATGTATCTTGATAAATTATCTTGATAATCACCGGCCTGTAGCCGACGTCCATACGCCCTACTGCGTCATCAATCCAGGCGTTCCAGCCATGCGGTCGCCAATCATATTTTGATGATTTCCACCTGTATTTTTTACGAAAACGATGAAACACGACACCACACTTCGTAAGAAACAGAAATACCTCGAAATATCAGCGATCTTACCCGTAGAAAATGAGTAGCTACATTGTTGGCATATAATATATGCGACGCAGCTATAGTTGGTTTAACCAAGTTCAACTTGATATCAACTGTTTTTGTTGATGTCAAGGGTAAGATGACGTGCACTCCTATTGGGAATTCACCGGTTAATAATATATTGCAAGCAACATGGAATCTGTTCCCATTAAATTAAATTAGTTCATAAGACAATACAGGCAATCTCTAGCATACAAAAGCCACTAAATATGTCAAAGAAAGCCCCACTCAAATATTACCCATCAAAACATCCAGGGGCTGCCTGCCAAAGAACTTGTATTAGAATTGTTTCTAAAAAATCTGACATCGATGTTATTTGTATTGAAATATAAATTCATATACATTTCGTAGTTTGGAAAGGAAATACATTCCCGTTATATGTTGGTACTCTTTTTTCACAATTAATGTACTTACGGAGTTTTTGTGAATATTACCATATCCCCGAAATCGCAGGGCGGGCCGTTATATCTTCCGAGGATCTTCCGAGAACGGCCTTTAATATATGAACTTTTTTATGATTTTTGACATATTCCATCAAAAAAAAAAGTAACAACTATCAATGCATTTTAAAATATAAGTTACTTACTGAGAATTGATGGATTTAAGACTTCAAAACTAGAAACAAACGGCCAAGTGCAAGTCAGACTCGCGCTCCGTGGCTTCTGGACGTATCGAAAAAATTTGTTATTTTCTTTTTACAAGTATACGTACATATATCGGATCTATCCCTTTACTTTTGCTAAATAAGATCATGCACCTTGCCAAATTTCATGGTTCTAGGTCAACGGGAATTACCCTACATAGGTGTTGACTACCATGCGAGGGTCGAAAAAAATATTTTTTTAAACAATACACAAAACAACACATCGAACTAGGCCCGTGGTAAGCTCAACAAAGCTTGTGTTATGGGTACTAGACGACGATATATTTAATAGAGATTAATACTTATGTAAGTAAATACATAGAAAACATCCAACACTAAGAAAAAAATATTCATGCTCATCACACAAATATTTGCCCTCACCGGGATTCGGACCCAGGACCACTAGGCTAAACCGGTCGTCGAGATCGAAAAAAAGGTGTGGTGTCTTAAACGCCATCTATTGGATTTAAAAAAAAAACTGCTCAGACAGTATCCAATAAAGTAATATTAAATATGTCGTACCGACAGAAATGCATATATGCCAAAATGCATCCGAGACCTTGCCAGATGCGGCAAAACTGCCGGGTCCAACATTGTGTGAATTGGCTCTCACTTGTATTGTAGAAGTTTGGTACGGAGCGGCAGGTAATGAACAAGTCTAGAAGTTTACTTGCGGATTGCGCTCCGTCTCTCATTCACGGTGATAACTATTGTGAGAGTAATTACAGGGGGGAACATTTCAACCATGACTTATTAACATGAAAAGGGGTATTAGATAAGTTGTTCTGGAAAATTTGTTGCTTTGATCAAATTGCTTTCATAGTGAATATCATGCATTGTACAAATAAATGTAGAATGTACCTACAATAAGTAAAGGTGAACCACTAGTCTGCTGAATTCGATTGAAAGAAGTAAATAATTTATATAAGTCTTGCTAGGTACCTAATAAAAATAATACTATTATGCAAGTTCTATAATGGTCGCGAGATGCAAGTCCCCTCGGACCGGATCAGGCGGATGAAGGCGGAATTGCCAGAGGTTGTAAGAAGCTCTTCGCTGTATGTATATGTGTTACGGGTAAAGCTAGGTGTTTCCAGAAGTTTAGCCGGCTAATGTTAAGATTATGATCGAGCCTCGGCTAACGTTAGAAATTATGTTTATTGCGAAAAAATATTTCAACACTAGAGTGCAGTCCATATTCCACGCTATTGAGTCCAATGATAGGTGACAAAATATGATTGTCACTATACGGCTAAACAAATGTTTATTTTTCAATATACCTAGGCTAATGTTAATTTTTTAATGTTAATGTTAAGTTAATGTTAATTTAAGTACCATCTTTCGCAGGAATAAGTAACACTTTCTCAGAGATTAACAATAATTCAATCTTATTAAAAGCAATCAACGTCATAATGCTTTTTTGGCTTTGTCATCTAAATAAAATAGATAGACAAAAACTCGATAATCAAAAGAAACTAAACGGTACTTCTTTTTCAGAAATTGTAAATTACAATCAGCATTCAGGTATAATCAGTACAAATAACATAACTTAAGTACCTTTAATTGTAACTTTACCTGTACTTATTTTTTTTTATTATTCTATTATAATTAATCAGTGTCGTATAACTCGTTCTCAACCCCGCCCCGTCAACCGCAGTCGCATGAAGACTTTCGTTTTCAAAATAAGCTGGCTAAAGTCGAAAATCAATCAAACCGTATCGGTTAATGTGTAGTCAAGCCGGTTAAAGATCAAATCACTAATCACAAACGAACATTATTTCGGACATTGGCCGAGCCTCAAAAATAATCATAGCATTAGCCGGCTAAACTTAAGTTTAGTTTCACATCTATCTTTAGCCGTAATATATGTACTAACAAACGTAGAAGGTAACTATAGCTACATTGTATAGGAAAGACGCTTCTGGTTCCCACGATTTAAGGTATAAATACTAGTATGGAGCCAGAAGAAATTTTTGTGCCTGTGTTTATCTTCACCTGAAAGAGGTCTAGCCGCTTGTGCAACATCCCGTGCAATATAGATTTCCTGGAGAGAGAAATAGTCTTCTTACGGATATTGTTCACTTTATAATGCAAGGGACTTGCACAAGACACAACCAGTTAAACTAGTTACAGTAAATCACAGTGGCTAAGCTTATAGCTTATATAACTAATAATATAGGCAGGCATCTTCCCCTACACACCTTCTGTGTAATTAATGCACAATTACACAGAAGTTGAGTCAACCCGGTGAGACGAAAGAATGCCAGAGTTACCTTCAGTCTTATTGTATGGAGTGAGTTGTGATATGTGGTGTGTGTCGGGCTGTTAAGCCCTGTTCCTCGGGACCGCACTGCTAAACTGCAGTGACAAACGCCTCGCAGGTAGAATATGTCCGTGGACTCCGCCTCTCGTGGACAGCCTTGGATAAAGACAGACGTCTCAACGGAGATGGCTACAGGTCGCCCGCCATAACCACCAAACTCTTGAACTCTAGGAAATGTGAAACAATTTGTATAAATTCAAGTTCTCCACCACATGAATTAGATTACGATAAGTTGGGTGAGGATGAAATAGATTATTATAAGTCGGGTAAGGATAAACTAGAGTACGATAATTTGGATAAGGATTAATAAGATCGCGTTATGTTGGGTAAGGATAAATAAGAACACGATAAGTTGGCTTAGGATGTATAAGATTACGATTAGTTGGGTTAGGATTTGGATAACACCAATAAACTGGACTAACTTGGACTTGGTCAAAAAGCAACGGTACAGATTCAGCTGGAGTCCTTATGTAGATAGATAGATAGATAGATTAACGTTTATTCCATCAAAGCAGCACACATACAAATTAAAAGTGATACGGAGGTGCAACTATAAAATAACTTAAATGATAGCAAAGTGATAAAAACAAAAACTCATAAGATTATTACTAAAACAATAAAACAAAAAGAAGAATAAAGGTAGGTATGTAGGCGCGCTGCATTGACGCGAAAAGGTCAAAGCTCAGTGTTTATTGCAGATTAAGAGCAGCAATTGTTTTCAGCCCTCACCTAGGAGACGCGGAGACTCAGCGGTTACATCCGAATGTGAATGTGAATGAAAATAATAATAAAAAAGTGTCAGACATAGATATATCCTTACAAGTGTTTAAAGATGTGGAAATAAATAAATACATTGCACATAAATATGTTTGAATACTTTCATGAGTAGGATAGTACAAAATATACATGAAGATCATGTAAATAAGTATATAAGTATATTATGCCACGTAATTAGTGAGTAGCAGAATGGGTATAGTGTGAATATGTTTACTAAAAACATAAAATATCTAACTAAAAAATATATGAAAATGGCAGAGGTAGCCCGGTTATCCAATGTTGGAAAGAGAAATTCCTAGTTTTTGCTTTTGAATCAGGTGCGACTTCATAGGTGTTTTGAAGGTGTATTTGGAGGTCAGATTTCTTATGGGCGGCGGAATATCATTCCAACATTTGGTAGCTTGGAAGCGGAAGCTACCTCTAAATGCCACCGTGCGGTGAATATGACCTTCAAGAGGTGCCCGAAAATCCCTCATGCCGTATATGGGGTGAGATGTTGCCATCTTTAACTTTAGGTGCAGGTACTCAGGTTTTTTAAACTTGATGACATCAAACACTACACTGGAAAGGTGTAAGTGCCTACGCAGTTCCATTTTGAGCATTCATATGTACAACATGTTTGCAACAAATAAAGATCTATCATAAGCCAATTTCACATGCACTCAGATATAAATTATCACTCAAACACTGAGACTATTTTGCATATGGCACCAGCTGACTCTGTCATCGGTTATAGCCTGAGTAGTTATGGCAGAACTTACAAAACACATGTTGAGGGTATGAAAAAAATAAAAATAAAATATTACAACACAAACTGTCAAAAATAAAATATCAAGTGCGAGTCGGAGTCGCGCACCAAGGGTTCCGTAGACAGTTGTAGAGAGTTATTTATTATGTATGTATGTCATATATATGGAAAAGTTCATCCATCACGGGAATCCAGTCTTGGAAATTATTTCTGCTTTTTAACCAACTTTAAACGGGGGGTTTTCAATTCGGTTGTCTGAGGATATGTAGGAAACAAACCGAAATAGTATTAGAATCTCAAAAAACTTTCTCGATTCAGGCAAAACTTTAGAAAAGTTGTAAAGTGAGTGGCACCAAATAAAAAAGGTGCTAAGCATTTTGTTTTCATTCGCGTCGTTCTATTATTTTTTGCATTATTTTTCTTTATTATACTGCTTTCAAGGAGTCCGTACACGAAGGGTGCCAAACGGATCCCAGTAACTAAGCCTCTGTCCATCCATCCGTCAGCGGGCTCTTATGAAATGTAATAGGTTGAGAGTTGAAAATTTCACAGAATTCGTATATATGTTGCTGCACAGAGAGAGTTGTTGCATATAATGAGAGAGAGTTTTTAATAATTAAAGGGGTTCCCGTATAATAGACGTGTTTTAACACCGACCGCGATATAAAAAAAACATAACATGATTCAAATATGAAGGTAGATTTGGCGGCTTATTACAGGGTTGTTGTTTAATATTTATGCTTCGAAACGCACCGGTTTTTTGTTGCGCGGATCGACCGCGAGTAATCGGGACATCACTAAGCGGAAACGGACCGCAGCTGTCACTCGTATCGGAACGAGAGGAGAAATTGGAGGTTAGCTTTCTTTTCTCATCGGTGAGAACAAACATGTCTGCTCATAGCGTCGGGCTATTGATTGTTTCGGTGTAACAATTCTCTAATACAGGTGTCGGACCTGGTCGGAGTGTAAATCTACCACATCGTCGGGAAATAAGTAGATTCGCGTCAGCGGTTAAGCGATCCGTGTAGATTGGTCAACGTCGTATCGGTAGCGGCGGCTCCACGTGACGGCGGGCAGCGCGCCGGCGACAGCGTCGGCAGCGACGATACTGGTTCGGTTCCATCTCCTATCCCAAAACTGTCTCCCCTCCCGCATTCCTGTCTCGAATCGAGCTACCACGATCTCCTGTCTACGGTGACAAGGTCAGTAAAAATTCATTCACTTCTTTTCTCTCACGTGCTGGCAAAAGCACACCCCATTCGGATTCCACGCCGTTCGGTAGGCGTGGAAATTAAACATTTTGGTAGCAGAGCGTGGTTTCCTAGTGGGAAATCATCGATTCACGGTTCTAGGGTTGCTTTGTTGCCACATTGTAGTTGGGAGAAAAGAATATCTCAGATTGGCCGGCAATCTGTTTGGCAATGAGTCTGTGGTCGGTACCACAATTAAAGTTCATTTCGGTTAGTGAAAGTATAAGTGTCCATTTAGTCAATAATAAATTTGTAGTCGGAAACTACTGTTTGTGCGCATAAAGGATTGAACAGTCATTCTGCGAAGCCTAGATTGTATTACTTGCGGTAGAACGTCGGGTTCTATAGTCCTGCAGTGTTATTTCGGTTTACACAGCAGGGTCGGGCTGTTTTGGGGGGTATTAAGCTGATTTTGCTGACCTCAGGGGAAGTGTGGTTCATATCGGAGGGCCACTTCTAGAAGCCACTTATTATTTTGTATTGTTTTCATAATCAAGTTTTGTGGGTTATTTTTATATTGTGTTTTATGGTGGCATTCTCTAATTGATTTAGAGTGTATATTGTGGGGTGTATGTCCACAGGGCGACCATATTAAATATTGTTTAGGATTTAATTGTTTAGTGGTTGCCTTGGTTTTTACAACTTAGTTTTAATTTCTGTGCCGGAAAGTGCTGGTCTCTGGCTGTGCTTAGTTCAATAGTGAAGCATAGGACCAGAAACAATTGAATTGGTAACCATGGCACCTTCACCCTTGACGGTACTGCGGTATGGCGTCCGTGAGGAGATGAGATGGCTCGCCCATACTCACAAGTATGTAGAGCGACCTGACATGGACGATGTCCTGCTCAAGCGTGTGGAGGACGCAATGACACGCGTCGGGAAGGTGTGTCGGCTGGCTGCGGAGGCTGAAGCCCTCGGGCTTACGGATGGGGCCTCGGTGGCTGCAGTGAAGCGGCTCTGCGTGGATGCTGACCAAGCGATGGAGTGCTTGGGCGACATCGAGCGTCGCGCCGAAAAAATTAAGCGGTCGCGTCGGGATGACCACGGGGAGGGTAGCGGAGACCCGCCCCCTAAGTGTGTTGTCAGACGGCTGCCACACCTGGAGATTCCGGCCTTCGGTGGGGCAATTGATGAGTGGCCGGCATTCATCAATTTATTCGATAGCCTGGTCCACGGTCGGGACGACCTGGACAGCGCCTACAAGTTGGCCCAACTATTAATGGCGCTGCGGGGTGAACCGAAGGAGTTGGTCGGTCACCTAACGGTTACGGCGGGCAATTATGAGATTGCACGGGTCATATTGTTTGACCGCTACCAACACAAACGGCGGTTGGTTGATGCGCAGCTGGGGATGCTGTTCAGCATCCCAAGAGTAACCCGGGATGTTGACATCCGGGTACGGGTGCTCAACCCTGTGCTGGTGGCCACTAAGGCCCTTCAGCGCCTTGGTCTGCCGGTAGACCAATGGTCGTGTATCGTGTTATATATGGTTTTGTCACGGTTGCCTGCAGCTGTTCAAAGTCGGTTTGAACAGCTGCATGGGGGCAGTAGCTCGGAACTGCCCACGCACGTCCAATTAACGGATTTCTTGGAGGGTGAATGCAGGCGATGCGATACCATGGATTCGGAGGCCAGTGTGCAGCGCCAACCCGCGCGGATGCGGGAGGGACCGCGCCCCCCAGCCCCACGGGGGGGTGGGCGGTCAAGGCAATTTGGCGTTTTTAGTGCCGCGCCGTCGGGTGACACTGCGACAGTGCCGGTTATGAAGTGACCAGTTGCGCCAACTTTAAGGCGCTCGGTGTGGCTGCCCGCAGGAAGGTGGTCTTCCGCCACCGATTGTGTTTCGGTTGTTTGGGGCCGCACCCGCTGAGCGAGTGCTCACGGGCGTTCCCCTGTGAGTGCTGCGGTGGCAGGCACCACGTCGTGTTGTGCCTGAAAAGGTCAGACCCTTCGGACGGTCACCAGGGCCGGACTCAGGTTGGTCGGTTACAGGGCCCAACCAGG
Source organism: Argyresthia goedartella (assembly GCA_949825045.1). Taxonomy (NCBI): domain Eukaryota; kingdom Metazoa; phylum Arthropoda; class Insecta; order Lepidoptera; family Argyresthiidae; genus Argyresthia; species Argyresthia goedartella. Next base: position 13,122,294 of record OX463806.1, read on the forward strand.
GCCGGACCCAGTCCCCCTCCGGGCAACGGGAGTCACCAACGGGGTGACTGGGGTACCCGCTGACGGGACCCCCCCCGAGGGGAAGGGGGCAGCGCGGGGGGTAACAGGCGGGATAGCCGGGGTTCGGTCGCCGCTATCCAGGGTCAGCGAAGACTTCGGGCCGCTGGCTCATCGCGTGTTACGGGCGGGTGTCAGATGGCACCTATGACTGGCGCGAAGGCTGGGAGCCCACCACCTTCTGCGCCACCCTGCCTGTCGCTCTGGGAGGCGAACAGGGAGGCGAACAGTCGGATGTCGCCCCCATTCCTAGAGCGCCCCAGGTTGGATCCGCTCTCCCCCCTCCACCCACGGTGGCCACCGGGCACACCGTTCACAGTCCGGTATGGTCGGGTACCGGGAGAGCGAGGGGCCTATTATGCGGGTTGGGACCCCCTGATGTACATACGGTCTGATATGCCACCGGTGGCATATCAGCAGCCGAGTTACCAGGCCGACGGGGGTCCCAGCGGGTTCGGATCCCGCGGAGGTTCCCGCTAGGGACACGCCGCCCACTTACAGGGTGCCGCCACTCCACAGACGGTCATGCTCCCCACCGCCTCGGTGATAGCGTGGAGTTCGGACGGCAAATCTTGTGTGGCACGAGCACTATTGGACTCGGGGGCCCAGGGGTGCTTAGTCTCGTGCAACCTTGTAAGACGGTTGGGCATTTCGGTAAGGGAGTATCCACATTCCATTCGGGGAATTGGGAACACGGAAGTCGGTTCCGTTAAGGGAGTATGTCGGATTACTCTCTCGTCACGGGTGGATTCATCGGTGAATCTGACGGTCACGGCATTAGTCACGCCTAATGTGATGGGCTCACACCCTCACGTACGGTTGTCGCCCTCGGTGCGACAGTTGGTCGCTGGGTTGTCACTGGCTGACCCGGAGTTCGATATTCCGGGCCCAGTAGACATTTTATTGGGTGTCGATGCCTTGGGATACCTGTTAGTGCCAGGTGTCCACGTGTTGCAGGCAACTGGTCTGGATTCGGTCAACACCAGACTGGGCCATGCGATAATGGGTCCGGTCATGCCGGCTGCCCCACGCCTAGCGACTCGTAGTCCCTTATTCGGTTCTGTACTCTCGGAGGTGATACAGAAGTTTTGGGAGGTGGAGGAACCACCTACGGTCCGCCGGTTGGACCCGGTTGAAGAAGAGTGTGAACAGTTTTATCGGAACAATACTGGTCGCCTTCGGTCAGGTCGATTGTGTCACGCTCCGGAGTTAGTTGGACATCCCTTGTGGTGGGGTCCAAAATGGTTGACTCAAGCCGAATCGGATTGGCCAATGAGTCCACGCGTTACCACGGCGAACGGCACCTTGACAGTCGGTGTCTGTACGACGCAACCAGAGCCGGAAGAGGAGTTCAGCCTGCTGGAACGGTACAGCTCGCTCGACAAGCTGGTCAATGTGACCGCCTGGATCTGCCGATTTGCGCGGAATTGTCGGAATTCTGAGGCGCAACGAGTGCGGACACAGGTCCTGACACCACGGGAACGGAACCATGCGTTGTTCGCATTGGTACGGAACGTGCAGACGGTGCACTTTAAGTCCGAACTGGACACTCTGAGACGCGGACGCGTCCAACTGAAGGGAGCTGTGGCTCGGCTCAACCCGTTTATTGACCCTCAAGGATTGCTGAGGGTAGGAGGTCGGCTGCGGAATGCTAACCTGCCTTATGCGGCTCGCCACCCGTTGTTACTCCCTAGGAAAGGGATGTTGGTCGAACTGTTGATACAGGATCGACACATTCGGAATGGGCATATCGGATGCCACGCCTTGATGGCGTTTCTCCAGCGCGAGTTATGGATTCTATCGGGAAGACGCTTAGTGCGTAGCGTCGTATTTCGGTGCCTGCCTTGTTATCGGGCCAAGGCGGCTACGATGCAGCCCCAGATGGGCGATTTGCCCTCGGATAGGGTTACCGAAATCCGGCCCTTTGCGGGTGTCGGAACGGATTTCGCGGGACCATTCATGGTCAAGTCTTCACAGCTACGGAACGCCAGATTAGTGAAGGCATACCTGTGCGTCTTCGTGTGCTTGGCCACGAAGGCAGTCCTCTTGGAGGTGGTCAGTGACCTCACTACAGAGGCATTTATCGCATGTCTAGATCGGTTCGTCTCACGAAGGGGCCTCCCGACATTAATCCGTTCGGACAACGGCACAAATTTTGTCGGAGCCAGGCGATATCTGCAGGAGGTCATTCAATTCCTGAACGGTAACCAGGACGCCATCGGTACGGCTTGCTCCCGACGTGGGATTGAATGGGTTTTCAGTCCGCCGGGATGTCCTCATTGGGGAGGAATTTTTGAGGCTGCGGTTAAATCGGCTAAGTCGCACCTGACGAGGATCATCGGTGAGACCTCTCTACGCTTTGAAGAGCTTGCGACGCTGTTCTGTAAAATTGAAATGACACTGAACTCGCGTCCGTTGTGCCCGCTGAGTTCGGATCCAAATGATTTGGAAGCGTTGACGCCGGGTCACTTCCTGATAGGTCAGCCCCTTAACGCCCTGCCAGAATACCCATTCGGTGATGTTAAGTTAAGTCGGTTAACTAGGTGGCAGATGTTGCAGCAGATGGCTCAAGATTTTTGGAAACGGTGGTCCCTTGAGTACTAGCACATCTTGCAGCAGCGCCTTAAGTGGACTGACCGGACGAGCCCCCCTCAAGTCGGTGATTTGGTGCTGATTAAGGATGCGAACCTGCCATCATTGAGATGGAGACGAGGACGGATCGTCAGTTTGTACACGGGTCGGGATGGCACGCCTCGATCAGCAGAAGTCAAGGTGGGGGACTCGGTCCTCAAGAGAGCGGTCGCAACACTTTTTCGCCTTCCTATTGATTAGGGACAGGTTCGGGCCTGTCCGGGCGGGTGACTGTTTAATATTTATGCTTCGGAATGCACCGGTTTTTTGTTGCGCGGATCGACCGCGAGTAATCGGGACATCACTAAGCGGAAACGGACCGCAGCTGTCACTCGTATCGTTACGAGAGGAGAAATTGGAGGTTAGCTTTCTTTTCTCATCGGTGAGAACAAACATGTCTGCTCATAGAGTCGGGCTATTGATTGTTTCGGTGTAACAATTCTCTAATACAGGTGTCGGACCTGGTCGGAGTGTAAATCTACCACATCGTCGGGAAATAAGTAGATTCGCGTCAGCGGTTAAGCGATCCGTGTAGATTGGACAACGTCGTATCGGTAGCGGCGGCTCCACGTGACGGCGGGCAGCGCGCCGGCGACAGCGTCGGCAGCGACGATACTGGTTCGGTTCCATCTCCTATCCCAAAACTGTCTCCCCTCCCGCATTCCTGTCTCGAATCGAGCTACCACGATCTCCTGTCTACGGTGACAAGGTCAGTAAAAATTCATTCACTTCTTTTCTCTCTGGCAAAAGCACACCCCCTTCGGATTCCACGTACGAACAGTTGTGGTGGCGCAATTGGTTTGATATCGATTTCGCAGTCTTAGGGTTCTGGGTTTGAATCCACGTTCGGACAAATATTATTGTCTTTTTGTTTTTGTTTTATTATTTTTAGTGGTGAAGTTTAATTTCTTGTACGATGGTGCGGAACCCTTCATCTACGAGTCCGACCCGCACTTGCCCTTTTTTTTGCATTAGTATCTTGTTTCTCTTTAAGTGAGATTTATTTGCCTTTACTGGACTTTCTCTTAGTCCTTCTCTAGATTCATTATTTTTCTCAGCTTCGGTTTATTTTGTTTATCAACAAAGTAATACATTCAGGGTAAATTATCTTATTGCGTACTTTTAATTATCTAACTAAGATCGACTAATTCGACTTATAAATGGCAGCAATGATCCGTTCAGAAAAATATATATTTTCCAATTACATCTTCTACTTTTATAAGTTTTCCTATTCATATAGGAAAAATATTTTTTTATCGACGTAAATTGAAAGATAATTTATTTTTCCATGTAGTAACATTAAAGAACATACCTATACCACAGAATACTTAATGGTACTACGTACAGAAAGATCACTCTGCAACTACTACTGCGCGAAAATAAAGCGCAATCTGGCTTGCACCTGCGCTACATACAACAATCGCTAAGCACCTACAGAATCGGTTCTACCGCCAAGTCTACCGGTTAAGAGAGGTGTTATTAGTACTTATTCAGGCTATTGGCAAATACTAAGGCTAGATAGGTTCCTACCTTCTTACTTACGTTATTATATATTTTTTTATACTGGGTCTTAAGTGCTTACTTTTAGGTAAACAAAAAGGTTTTCAATTAAAAAGGAATCGAAATTTATTTGTGAAAAATTTAGACACCCTAAAATCTTAAGTACTTAAGTCATTGTTGTTGCAAAAATTACAGAAAACTTGCTTATGAGGAGCGGATAGCGCGCGAGGCGACTTCGATCGAACATAACTTCCCGTCGGTCGGGTTGGCCGGTCGAACGTACCTAAACTGTTGAGTGAGACCACCCTGCCTATACCGAATTGTGTGAAGACAGCCAAACTTTTAACAAATGTTAAACACTACATTTGTCTGGCTGGCAATCATGTTTTCTCGAAATCACTTTTTTGCAATTGGGTCTTTTAATAATGGAGGATCGTCCTCAAAATGGAGAATTCTTCATAATCTTAATATCATCATTCATTCATTCATCAGTGATGAATCATCACTATGCATTTGTAATCTAAGAATTTGTTTCGCCCCAAATTTCGTAATTGTCAACGGGAACTACCGCTTAATTCCCTTGTGAGTATCAAGCAATTTAATTATTGTGACATTAATGGCGGTATCTCTTTATTGCCTACACCTATTAGTTTGATTTTGAACTTCCACATACCTGAGGAATCAATATTTATTTCAACTTCACACCTCCATGGCTTCCTGAGAAAAAGGGTCTTGCTTGACAGAAATGACAGAATTCCCCATTTAATGTACGCAACCGTAAAAAATCCACCTGTCAATATACAACGTGTCAATGAATTAACGCTTAATAGAAACTAGTTTGTACAGAATCATGAGCAGAGTCAATTTCACTGACATTAAATAGGTCAAATTTTTGAAGGAAAAAAAGGTATTTTTATTGCCCTTTCTATTTATTGCTAAGAAATTTAACAGTCTAACTGACCCCTGCTTATACTGCACTCACGCTGAAAAGAAGCTCACAAGGCAGGCCGGGCGCCGGCTAATCTTTGCCAAAATTAAACCTGATTTCCTTTTCTTAACTAAGCAAAATGCAAGGAAAAATTCTTAGGTTTCTCTTAGGTTCGCTTACTTTCTTCATCAACAGGGAAAAAAGAAACAGCCTCTGCGTCGCGGCGGAACCATCGAGTAGTGCAAATCACGGAAGGGCTAGAGGTGGATTTGAGGGGTGCGGCGATGGATCTCTTTGTTTGGTTTGTTTAATACGTAGTCCTGTCTATCTGCGTTCAGGCGGGCGAGCCCATGCGCGGCGCGTGCCACGCAATGGGTTTTTGATACTCAAAATGTGGAATGAATATTGTAAAATGGTGATGTAATGAAAGTTTCAATCAAGCTGTGTCGGTGTACTTTGAGCGATTCGCTGTACGAGTGTCTCACAGAACAAAGCTAGCAGACTCATCGACTACTGTAGTTAATTCACACAAACGCAGCCCGTAGGTACCTATATACATTTGGAGTGCATTCAACGCGTGGGCGAAGTGCAGGTACAACAAAGTACAATTCCTCGTGGAACGCTCACAATTTTGTGCTGCCATATTTTTATTTTGAACGCATCATTGCCTAGATGAAACCAGCGATTCGGCTTTTTCGGAACGTGCCCACTTGCGACGCGTTCTGTGAGGTAGTTAAAATAATTGTCATTTCGCTTTTAAGCTTTGGTAAACTCACAATTCTACTTCGTAAGGAGGATGCAATCTCTTTTCAAAACTATTTTCAGAAAAAAAATAAAGAAATTACAAATGACAACTGTAAAAATTCAACTTTGATTTAATAGACGTCAATACGAATGCATTTCAGACTTGCTTAGTTTACTTTATAGCATTGTTTAATCGATTTATCGATGCGTGGAAGTAATATTTGTTTGTCTGTACATTGCCATATCCGCATCGATGTGTCATTATGCAGGTCATTGCCCTATGGTTACTAAGTCGATTTTAGAGCGATTATGATACGTGCGTAGATAAAATATTTTATAAAATTGATATTTATTGATAGATATTTTTTTCTCGGAAACCTCCAAGTGCTAGTTAAGCTCGTACTTGACGATTTTCATAAATATACAGTGTCAATAGAGGCATTAGGCTGGATTAAAAACCCTTAAATTTAAAACTTCTTCATTTGGCCAGGTTTCTTAGGCTGCTGGCTTTAGGCTGCTAACTTTACTCCGGTCCTGCGATGGCCCCTTTACCATTGCGATTAACCCAAAATAGTAAGTCTGGGCACATGTAAAGGGCCACGTCGTCGCTAGGAACAATAAATGATTCAAAATGAAGCAAAACTATTTTATCAGTGACACCAGAGAAATGGATATATTGTATCCAGCACTACGAATGTTGACTACGAAATGTGGAAGAGAAAATGTGGCAACTTCATCACATAATCGATGCTGTCACAGTTTTTTTATTAATAATATTATTATACAGATTTTGAATCAGACAGAATGCAGTGCCACTGATGTAGAAAAAATGTTAAATAGTAAAAGTAGGAGGGTAATGTTTTACGAGCCTAGACGCATTGCTAACATCTGAAAAGCATGGACCAGAAGTCCATGAAAGAACTCGACATCGACATGTGTAACCTGCCTATCCTAGCCTACAGCGCTGAGACATGGTCTTTGACCGGACTTCAGAAATCCAAACTCAAGGTTTGCCAGCGAGCAATGGAGCGCAGCATCATGAGTGTTCGCAGAACAGACCACAGGACGAATACCAGCGTAGAGGCAGGCCTAAACGGAGATGGCGGGTCGACGTCGAAAAGTTTCTGCTGGGGTGGCTGGAGGAGGCAAGTCAAGGAGGGAAGTGTGGACAAAAAAAAACCTTTGCTCAGCAGATTTCCAAATAAAATTCCAAATAATAATCCCAAATGCCTTGACACTTTTCAATAAATAAGGTATCGAATTAGGATAATTAAATGAAAGAAAGTGAAAGATGGCAAATGCAGTCGGATTATTTGCTTTTTAATGATAATGACAATTATGAATAAATATCTTATGTCTTAGTATGAATAAATATCTTAGTATACCGTATAATAGCTCCTCATGTTAGTTAAAAAATCAAATTGTTATTTACAAACTTCGACCAAATAAAAAGTATAGAGGGAACGCCACGAACAACGGTAGTGAGGCCGCTTTTGCTAAGCGTACCTATCAGATGGGTATATTCGTACATATTGATAGAAGAATAACTTAAAGCTAAGGGATCTGTCTCTATTTTGTATGTGTTGGGCGTTGACGAATGTTTTACACATGCGGTGAGTTTATTGCTTTATTTCGACCTCACTTCGTTTATCGCAACATCCGCCTATTTCATTCTCTCCGAATTATATTAAATCAAAGATACCAGAAGGATATAGACATCTTCAGAGGCAAATGTATCTATATTTGACAAAGACATTCCATGGTTTACCATAAAATTACGAGATAAGTAATTCAAGTATAGGAATATCGTAGCAGCGAGTCCCGCTTATTGTATAATAAATTGAATTTACAGGTTTACAAGTCCATTTCCCACATAAGTATTTGGTGAAATAGATTTCTAAAATTGCAGATTTTGCCACATTCGTTCAAAAGAAAAAAACTATTGAAGAGCGAAATTGCTCTCATTTCTGAGTGTCTGTCATTTAGCGTTTTTCTTTACATTTTACAATTTTCTCTACATGGTAAGTTGCAAACGATGTTATCAGCTTTTTTTGCGATCTATCGAAAGCATTTGATTGTGACTAAAATGACATGCTACTAAATAAATTAAAGCATTTTGGAGTTAGGAATAAAGCATTGGATTTTCTAAGATAGATTTTGAGGCCCTGCTGAGGTGAGGGGCGCCGCAATCGCCCTTTGTCTTCTGGCGGGGTAGCGGAACTGGTGGGGTAGCGGGCGGTTTACTTAGAAACGGAAATAAGCTAATTGATGAAATTTAGGGATTGACAAGGAGCTCTAAAAGATGAAAATTTACGAATAAAAGTTATGAAAAAATTAGTCATTTATTATTTAAATTATTATTTTTCTTTTTAATATAGACTGTTCAGGATTTTTTACTATCGAGGCAAATTATTGTGAAGAAGATGCTATTTTTTGAGACCAATTGATTTAGTGGAAATATATTGTTTTTTTGCCAAAGCGCCTTTCAATGGTTTTGTGCGATCTTGGGCCTTAAGCAATATAATTGAAAAGGCAAAAATCAACGGCGCATTTTTTGCCTCTTCTCTAAATTGAACCACTGTGGGAGAAGGAGGGCCCAGAAACTCCCAAAGATTGATTTTTAGATCTCTTTTAAAAATTGCTTATGCTTAACTAATACAAATATTACAACATTAATAATTATAATTAATAAGCAGGAATAAATAATTACAAAATTATTAACAGCAAGGACTGTGTTAAGCTATATTTATCACAGTCCTATCATTTAAGTAATATTGAACATTGTAATATCCCTTTCGACAAAGTCACTTAAACATGATTTTTTAATTACTCAAATGGCATTTTCAAAATCTCCAGAGGTAGCAGAGAATGCACTGACCCGTGAAAGAATTGATATCCTTCGCAAGTCTAAACAAAGGCGCAACTAGTCTGTGATTATTTCTTAGGTTAAAATTACAGCTATCGCTAAGTTTGGAAAATGTTGTAAGGTATTGCGTGCATTTTATTTTCGAAAATCAATTGACTAGCTACAGTTAGTCGACGCAGAGGAGACAGTTCGTTTAAAATTACAAATTGCTCGTGTAAGGTTCTACAGTTGTATGATGAATAGCTAAGCTGAAATGATGGAACAACCGCTAACGATGAAGACGTTTATTGCACTAAATATAATGAATGTAACAACTTAACAAGAAAAGAGTAAAACGCTTATGTACGCTAAATTAATATAAAATGACCTTTGTACAGTTGACTGTACATGCTGCCGAAAAAAAGAAGAATACAGATTAAAACTTATAAAATTACAAACATGATACTTAAGTTAGGAATAAAATAATAAAAGATAAATGTGTAAAATATGTCAACTTAAATATCAATATTCTTAGGTAACTCAAACTTCACGGAATCTTCTTCTCGTGGTGAAGTACCCCTCTCTGTTGTCCTCTTCCTATAGAGTGTCCGTGGCTGCGGCTGCGGCTGCGGTATCTCCGGGACATAAAGCGTCTGCTGCGGTCGTCTATTCCGTAAGTAGATGACTCCCACGACCACGCCAATTAGTAGCAGCACGCCTAGCATGCTATATGATATGATGTACTGATAGACATCGTGTACGGTGAGCGTCTGTGTGGTCTGATGCTTCAGTTGCGCTATCTGTGCTTATCTTCTAATTCTGGTGGCATAGCGCTGAGCACCGTGTTGGTGTCAATGATGTTGTTCAGGATGGACAAGCGTGGTGGCTCCATCTCCGGTACCGCCGTGACTATGCGGTTGAAATGATCCCTATGCGAAAGGATCGTGAATGTGTCTCCCTTGAGTGTGCAGCCTTGACCTAGGCTAACGATTCCGTTGCCAGACAGGGTTCGAATTTCCGTGTCAGCGGGGCATAAACTGCGCACTGTGCATTCTTCGCAACAGGCGTACAGCCAGTCATTCTGTCTGCTGTGTTGTAACTTGATCAATTTGTCGCCGCACGTTGATTGTTCCCATGTACAGAGTGATTCCCTTTTCAACTCCAAGTTCACCAACTTCAGATCACAAATGGATTGTCTTGCTCTCATGTCGTAGACTGGCTTGTCAACTGGGCACAGAATCCTCTCTAGTGAAGCGTGAATGCACATCTGTAAATCGCTTCTGGATAGGAATAAGACGATATCCTTTCTGATATTAAAGGCCAAGTATAGATAGGCCGTTTTTATGCGCATTGTACTAAGTGATGTCTTGTGTGGTAGACTGATGATTTTGTCTAATTCGTAGACTTCATTCGTGATCAGCGGGATTTTGAATTCCATGATGAGGTAGTCGCCGGTAACTCTTGCGGATACTCGCAGTATTTTGTACAAGTTCCGGATGTTTTCCTTGTCGGGTACAAGGAGATCACCCTGTAGTTTTCGACTTATGATATCGACTTGAGATTCTAGTTGCTCCGGCGACAGCAAGTGAATATCGATGCGTCCATGAGTGATGTCAGTGATGGTGTTAATTAAGCTTTGCTGAATGGTCCGTAAGTTTGATAAAATGATGTTGGCGGATGAAGTTGATGACATAATGTAAAAGCTGTTTTGGTTGTCGAGCCGGTATTGATTGGCGTCCATCGATATGTTGCGAAGGTTTTTCCTCATGTAGTCGAATTGAGTTTATAATACCTTCATGGCGTCTTAGTATGTTGTACTCAGATTCAACAACTAATTTGTGGTTTCGGATTAGGTTTTGGAGATGATACTCGTTCAATGATATTTTCTCGATATCCGCCTTGTGTAGGTGTTGATGACGAAGTTTTGATTATGTCAGCGTCTTGAAAGGGTAAAATAATGAGTTTATTGATGGGTCGTTTCAAGACATTATTTTCAGTTTTCAATGTAACGACCCGGATCTCTTGAATGATGCTCTCGCTGAGATGGCCACGAGGTTCTTGAAACCCAGCGGATCTGCTGTGGTTTCCTCGAACTGAGTGAATGAGTGATATCTTCGATAGTCCAGCTGAGTGCTGCGGCTACCCGATGAATGAGATACTGTTGACTGTAGAAGTCGATAGATGCTGGCGAACCACCTCTCGAACGCAGATATCTGGCACTCGCGATGGTCCGTACGACCTAGCACATCTGCAACCTCTTTGTGTGATTAAAGCACCTTCTCAATTAGTCAGTGAGACCCACTGGTGGGAGGCTGACCAACCGATTGCTAACACACTTCAAAGGAAACAGACGATACCAAGTCGCAATAATACGAAGGACCAAAAACTGTAAGGTTCTACAGTTGTATGATGAATGAGTGAGTGTTGAGTACTAGCTAAGTTGAAATGATGGACTAACGATGAAGACGTTTATTGCACTAAATATAATTAATGTAACAACTTAACAAGAAAAGAGTAAAACGCTTATGTACGCTAAATTACTATAAAATGACCTTTGTACAGTTGACTGTACAGCTCGAACAGCTTCTTTCTGTAAAATAAAAATAGTTTGAAAATTCACTGCTTTCCCCCACAACAAGATACCATAAGACATGGCACTTTGAAAGTAACTAAGCCTAGATGTAGCCACATCCGTGTTTTGTCTGATGTTTCTAACAACGTAAGCCGTAGAACTTAATTTGCCAGCTAATTTATCAACGTGGTGTCCCCACTGCAATTTGCTATCAATGGTTATTCCAAGAAACTCCGTATCATTTATTAATTCTAAGATGTTGCTGTCTAACACTTAACTGGTCTCAACTTGCCCGACATTTATAAGTGAGAATTTGATACACGTGATTTTATCAGCGTTTAACAATAAAAAAAAATACACCCAATCCATCAGATTTATGCCGTTAATGCCTTTTGAATTCTATTGCTTAAGTATGATATTTCTAGATCCAAAGCTGTATTTCTGACTCCGTAATGCTTTAATTTTATTATAGCGTATCATGACCTACACAATCAAATGCCTTCGACAGATCGTTAAAAACTCCGATAGCATCCTGTGCGGCCTCCCATGCAGAATAAATATGAGATATAAGGGTAATACCGTCCGTTTTCAGTTTACCCCCAGTGAAACCATATTTTTGGCGTCAAGTTGTTTTGTACTGTTGAAGTGGTAAAGCATTTAATTGAGCACAACCTTTTCAAATATTTTACTTAGTGCTGGAAGTACAGACATTGGTCTGAAATTTGAAGGATCACCCTTGTCTCCCGACTTGAACAGAGGTATCAGTTTACAGTGTTTCATGAGGTCTGGGAAAACTCCATCGTCAACACATTTTTTGAATATATAAGCTAAGTGTGGGGCGGGGCTTCAACCAGAATTACTGAACTAATTGAATCGATAACCACACTGAATCTAGCTGGACAAAACTATTTTTTGATTTTGAAAAATTACTTCTGATCGTTTATTTCACCTCAAATAGTAGTTAAAAAACAAAACGTATAAACTTGTAAAGCAATACAATATATTTTAGAAATAATTAAACTTGCAACTTATAATTAAAGGGATCTTATAATACAAAACTAATTATATTTTAAAACAAACACAAAACTGCCTTAAATCGATTATTTTACATTAAAAGCACTCAAGCTATTCTTCTCCATCCTAAGATGAGTCAGATTCATTTATAATTAATTTACAAGAAGGTATCATTAATGAAAATCGATTACGCCATTGATTATTTAATAAATAAAAACCTTGTAGACTCCAAATCAAGCCAGTACAATCAGGTTCAAAATAACACGTGGCTAATCCCGAAACAAATTGACGACTTCGTAGATATCTGGCACAAAATTCTCAATAGTCAAATGCTTTGACATAGCAAATATGATAGACCCAAATATAATATTGGTGACAAAACCCACCCATTGAATCCTTCTAGTGTAGTCAATCATGTCAAAACAAATTCTCCAATCCCTTTTGTGCATCTAAAAAAAACAGGAGAAACATTGACAACAAAAGCGACCAATAGGAAAGATTTCTTCTCAAGAAGTAGATTAAAAGCCGGTCAAGTGCGAGTCTAAATCGCGCACGAAGGGTTCGGTACCACCGTTCAATGGAAGCGATGGTGTGGAGTGAATAGTTTGGATTTTACACAGCAAAATATTGTTTACAAAGTTATTGGTGCGGTTACTTTCACACTCCATGTACGTAACCAGGTGCATCCATAAGTTTGTATGTGGTATTATTGTATGGGAGCCCCCTTAAATATTTATTTTATCCTGTTTTTTAGTATTTGTTGTTATAGCGGCAACAGAAATACATAATCTGTGAAAATTTCAACTCTCTAGCTAGCTAGGTTCTTGAGATACAGCCTGGTGACAGACGGACGGACGGACGGACGGACGGACAGCGAAGTCTTAGTAATAGGGTCCCGTTTGTAACCCTTCGGGTACGGAACCCTAAAAAGGATTTGCCGATGAAAACCTAATAATTAGACTCAAGGGCAAAGAAAGAGAAATAAAAATCAGAGACACTTATGATTTCGACTCAGGGCAGAATCACACTTAAGTTTTGGCGATTAAGTGAAAATTTCTTAGACATAAGCATCTTTTCAAAATGCACTTTTTCCCTTTATTTAAGGCCCCACGATGGCTTACGACCTGGAATATATTGGAGAGCAGATGAAGTGAGAGATGTAGGGTTTTTGCTACACTAATCGCTGTACGAAAGAAGAAGTTAGTCTCCGTCTAAAAAGTGAAGGTTGTGCGTCTCCCAAGGGAGACAATATCAAAGAGTCAGTGGTCCCATACGTTGAGTCCTGACCAGCACTTCACAGGCCTAACTACTGCTACACAGGCCTGATCACCACTACATGGCCCTAAACACCGCTATACGACCTGGACGATAGCCGCTGCCCACACCCATTTCCGGACGTCACTGGACTACCCCAGTCAGCGCGTCGCCCAGTTTCAGTTTCCTTTATGTATATACACTGACGAGCAATGAAAAAGTTCCAGTGACATATCACCAAATTACTCCTAAACGGGAAAGGCTAGCTTAATGACGCCGTCTGCAATATTGAAGTAAATTTAATAGCGTATCAGAATATTACCAATTAAAAACGTAAATATTGTGTTCAAATTTCAAATTAAATGTTTTAAAAATTGGGGCCATTTGTTGTCGGCATTTTGTGGGTGGAACTTTTTCATTGCTCGTCAGTGTAATTAGGTAGTACGATAGCTTTTATAAATAGAAAAAACTTGGGTTTAATAAAATCGGACTCATTCTCAATGTCTCTCTTTCATTTTCTTTAGGCTCTTATCTTCATTATGCTTCCGTTACGCGGGGTTATTCCGACCGACCCTTCGTAACGTGACAGAAAAAGAACTGACTCCGCAGACTCTCTGTCATAGCGATCCGGAAATCAGATACCCAGGAATCCTCAGCAGCGTCAGATACCAACCGTTCCGAGAATTCGAAATCCACTGATATCGGTTTTAAAACTGCTCCAATTCGCCACCCTATCTAAGATTAGTGAGAGACTTTGACATAACATACAATGGCGCCTTAATATGGCGAGATGGGTCAAATGAGATTACAACAGTCTCTTGAATCTTGGCAATGTAGACTTAAACGGCGCAGTACCATCTATGCCTTCTGCGATCACCGCTCTAGGGCTTATGTCCGAAAGGTGTGTCGATCTGCATACGGCTTTGGAGAATCCCAGTGACCTGAGCCTTCAGGCTATCTGGGATCACTTTATCTTACTGTATGGAATGTAGTGGGATCTAAATTCAGATAATATTTAGTAAGAGACAGATACCAAACAATATTTTCTAATTGTTCCCACCTAGCGGAGATTGTTTTATATCAATACCGCTCGACGTGGTGGTTTCATGTAATAAACGTCTTCTTTGAAAAATAAACTATTTATTATATTATTACTATTATTATTATTTTTGGATTGTACTTCCTTCAAATTGTTACCCAAGAGGGTGCCATATTTAATTTATATGTAATGGACGATCAAGACGCTTTTAACAATATCTCCTTTATCAAGTAGTTTAGATGTTCTGGAAGAACAGAACATACATACATACATTCATACATATATCTACCTGTTTATAGGTACATAAACGCATGCCTACATGTGCACCGGTCAAATTATACACCTCCTTTTTGTTTATGCTGTAGTCTTGTAAAAAAACTTAATCCGACAGTTACGGTTCATTCACACGGGAACGATCCGCGAACTTTTACAGCAGAAATTACAGCCAATATACTGGAGGAAACAGATTTTTCAGACGTAATCATATTTTAGGGTATTGGACGTTATCATATTTTAGGGTATTGGTTTGTAATCAATAGTAGTCTTGGGGCCACACAAATCCGTCAGAGTATGCAACTTGCAATGGTTACAATTAAATCGTGTAAAGGCTTTCATTACAACCTTACCATCCTTGCAAGTTTTAGCAACTGATATTTTCCATGGAGGATCCAGAGTTGCGGAACCAATTATGAATATCTTATCCCTATTAATGGTGTCCTCCAGAGTCCATTACAAATAAATTTGACCTTGCGCAGGAAATGTGACTTTTCACTCTCACGAACGTTTTCTTGGTAAACACCAATCACGGAAAAAATACCCAGAAAATAAACAAGTTTCTTAATAAGGTAGATAATATAATTGTACTAAGGCAAAATTACTTTCAATTGGTTAGCATGAAACGAAATTGCCCTCGTGTTTCGTCATCGTTAGCAGACTACATGGCGGGGTATTTTTTTGTCGGAGAAGAAAAAATGTGGAATTTCCCATGCCCAGGAGTCAGACCTCCCTGCTATGTCCGGGTCTCCACATATTGAGCGGACATTAGCTCGTGTGGTATACGGACTAAAAATAACCTCTTGTATTTTACAGTTATCTATATTTTATTTTTTGTGAGTCATGGCCTCGGTATATGCTGAAGGCACTACCTGCAATTTGCCCTTTTGGGCGATATATATGTGTATATGATATATATGGGAGGAGTTTGCCTGCTTACCCGACTTTAGGGTAAGGAGGGGGCGGGCTGTGACTTCGCTGGTCGGCTTCCTTCTAGTCCAGTACATTTCCACTGCGCTTTTTGTTGAAACTGCCTTGCTTAGCGTCTTAGTACAATTTTGAAGAATTGTATGTTGAACAGGGTTATCGTTTGTGTTAGTACCTCGTACACCGATCTCGCGACCCGCAAAGGGACGATCGTGTACATTTTCACAAATTTACACGAGTGTCACTTAACCTCCTTTATATTTTTCGTTGTTTTTGGGACACCCTGTATAAGTGGTGTCACATCTTATAAATATTAAAGGTAAGGAAAATTCATCGTTCAACAACCGTGTTTTAAATAAATATTGGTTCGGGTTTTCTTTGAAGGTTTCTCATGTCGCGATCTCATCATCGTATGGTAATGTCAGGAGTACAAAGCTTTGCTTATCTTTCGTGTCTTGAATCAGTAGAATAGCCAGATGGTCTCTTGGCATTGAAGAAATATAAAAACTGATGGCAACTCATTTTTATTCTGCATTATAAAATTATATTTATAATTCACGCTCCTTTAATATAAGAATCGAGTATTCGATCGAACTAAATATCATATCGAATAAGAATCGATTTCATATTTTAATTTTAATATAAATTATAATCCTTCACATTCAACCAGTACTTTCTGCCTACCCTGACATAGGGCGCCGTACAAAATAGGTAAATATCCACCACAATTTTTCCAAAAAATCCTCTTGTCTCGTAAAATGCAGTTCACATAATACGTTAAAGCAGTATCACGCTAAGTATGGAGATACAAGAGTTATCCTCAAAATTTCAGACCTGGGAGCCCATTCTCGATAAAAACTTTATTGAACTGACGTCTCGTATCTATAAACTATCGTCAGGAAGTTTTTTTGTTCCATACAAAATTTACCCTCACCAACCCCTCCGTCATCATGTTGGTAATGAGCGTAAGTGTAGATATAATTCTAACGGATTTCAGGCGATCCCCAAGAATTGTAGAGCGAAGTAAAGTTTACTCTCAAAGGCGATATGCGTCCTTGAATTGTGCGGCCAGGTCTACAATGTCAAATCAGTCCGAGTCAAATATATCTTTTAATCGGGGTATGCGAGTAGTTCTCTCAGCTGGCTTAAGACAACGTCTAGGCACTGTGTGCTTACGACAAATAGGATGGACCATATAGTAATCAATAATAGTGACATTCTTTGGAAAACAGATATCACAAGTTCGACAGACTACCAAGATTGATCGTAACTTCCAACTGGCAAGTGATTAAGAAGTGGATAATATAAATACAAAGGAAAAGGCTGAGTAGAATCGAGTAGCTTTTTCTTAGAGTAATGTCAGCTAATTGTAGAGTAGTTTTGTATGAGTGTGTTATGTGAATGACCAATTGCACACGCCAAACAACATTCTTAGTGGAATTTAAATATGTTTATAATTTAGTGTAAGGAATAAGTCTATAAAACAAAATAGACGGATAAAAAAGAAACATCAAAACAAATTAATATCTCTAAATAAAAAAAATATCCCTAGAATTCCTTTGACTATAAATTTATTTAAGAGTCTTATTTAGTCTGTTGAAACAATTATTCTAATAAATGTAGTCAGTCCCCCTACAAAATCCAATTTATGTAATTTATTCGCTAAGCCTTAATAAAGATACACGAACTTGAAATTAGAAAGACTGGGATGTCAAAGTCACCACTAAACGTATGTAAAGTATAATTGTTTACGCATTTCATTAATGAATTTGACTACCGTTATATCAAAACATTAGCAAAAACCCAAAATACTACATAAAATTAAAACCGTTACAATAGAGCTGTAAACGAAAATAGTAGTAATGATTATATTAAATACAACTTAAATTATTGTTAATCAATCATAAATAATTGACAGCGTGATGATTTATCTTCTTATGGGGAACAACATCAAACTTATTCTAATTACCTTACATGCAGAATTATCTGAATGCGTGTACTTGGTAAAGAGCGTTGTGAACTCGTGATATATACTGTTGACATTTTTAAACACGAATACCAATAAATAAATAAATAAAAAAAAAACACAGGAATACCATGAAAGACAACTCAAGGATCCATCGGATACCTTTCATATTCTTTATTGCACAGAAATCTTAATAGTAAGGTAACAAAACATTTTATGAGCAAAGGCGAGCTTATCTCTAAAGAGAGATTTCTACCAGCAAACCTAGGCAGGACAGGAAAAATTGTGCAACAGGAGAGTCCTAGTGCGCAATAAAACTGTACACATCTAATTGTTTACAACTAAAACATAATAATGTAATAAATGATATATACTAAATAAAATACAAAAGCAAAAAATTAAATATATATCAAACATGTACTACTTATATATACATATATAAAAGTACCTATCACGAAAGAGAAAGGAAATGCTCTTTCAATCTTGTCTTAAAGTGAAAATTGAGGGACTATCTGTAATAGCGCAGGGAAGTGCGTTACACAGTCGGATCGCCGTTAACCTAAACGAGTGTTTGTAAGCGGCAGTGTTATGCCGAAGAGTAGAAAGAAGAGACATCGTGTGGGATCTCCGGTTGCTAAGCCTGGAGGAAATAAACTCGAAACGTTCTCGAAGATATGAGGAATAGCGGGGATTTCGCAAAATGTTGAACAGATAGGAGAGAACGTGCATATCACGACGAAGACGGATCGGAAGCCACCCCAACTCCTTGCGATACTGTGAGACATGGTCATACTTGCGCAGCCCGAAGACAAACCGAATCCCGAGGTTTTGAAGTCGTTCGAGTTTGTTCAGTACCTTACCTAAGTAATACCTCAGTAATACCTTATGGTAGTAGTTCACAATAAATTATCTTTTTCGTAATTCTTTTAAATATAAGACGTAGAACTATTATAAGAAAATTGAAATCACATTTACGCGTATTTGTAATGCAAACTTTTTTGGATGAGACCTAATTGCGTTTAGCATAAATCTAAATTTTACATTCAACAGGGAAATGGAACAGGGAAAATACGGCGCCGCACAACGATAGTCTTTTGGTATTCACATTTGATTGTTTAACAAATTGTTTGTCAGCTGAAGCATTACTTACTAATCGTAAAAATGGCTTATCAAGAACAATTTGATTTAATGCAAGCTTTTATTTTAAATCGCCAAGATGTAAATTTAGCTTTGCGGTGGTACAGAGAGAGATATCAGGACCGACAAGTACCATGTCGATCCGTCGATCCAACTAGGTCCGATCGTGCACGAATGGTACAAAAAAAATTTTAGTTACAAAAGTCAACGTCCACAGCGGGAAAATTCCGATTTTTGTGTAATTGTGTTGACACATTTTGAAGCAAAACAAAGGCTTCAAATACAGAAGCTGCCAAAAAAATCGGAATCACCCAAGTATTGAATCATATATTGAAAAAGTATAAGCGGAAATATTATCGTGATGGTCGGTTGGTTAAAAAATTATAGCCTGGAGATCCTGAGAGACTACTACAATTTTGTCAAACCGTGCTATCAGAAGTTGCCCGTAATCACGTAACCCGAATTTTTTGAGTGACATTTTGGGGTCTGATGAAACTTTGGTAATAATGGCATGTACAACCACCGCAATAACCACCATTGGTCTAGAGTAAATCCTGTTCGTATTAATGAAACTAACAGTCAAGTAAGATTTTCTTTCAACGTTTGGTGCGTTATAATGAGAAATATGGTTGGGTTAATCCACATTTATGAAGTTCATCTAAACTCGGTCAAACACCTTGAAATACTGGACCTCTTACGAAATGAGTTGAATGTTTTAGCCGAGGACGAGCGAACCCATGTAATATTACAACAAGACATAACACATAACAGCACAATCACCACAGCCAACAACTTAATAACGATTTCAATACTTGGATCTGTACAAACGGTAAAATCAAATGTAAAGAAAAAATCTACCTACAATGCTATGCAACTGTGAAATTTTGCATATTCACCACAACATGCTATTAAAAGCTACTGAAAAGAGTTCCTTAAAATAAGAATTTTTCGAACAACGAATTAGTTAGCGTTTACATGTTTTACGCATTAAGTTAAAATAAGTAATGGGTTTCCTTTCGTTTAATTAACCATGTTTGTTAGAGAGATTTGATCCTTATGATTGATCTTGTCTATTGAACTCATAAAAGTACATGTGTTGTTTTTTAGAATGTTAGCCGGTTCGATTCCTGAACGACATGCTTCTTTTTTGCCTCACAAAAGGAATTGAGCAGTTTAATACATCAATATCCGTATCTTTTGACAAATTATTCAAAGTACAAGTAACTATTTTGCCTGTAATCAGACGAGGAACATTTAAGTGATATAGGGGGAAAGTGTCTTTTAGAACGAGTAGGCGTATTAAATGAAAGTTTATGGAGTAAATCCGGACATTTAAAATATAAGTCGTATCAGCTATTTCTTGCCGTTTATACAGGGGTATTATATTGCTTTTTATATGTGCTTAAGTAATTAGAGGATATGTTATGATATGTTTTTTTTTAATAAAGCTCAGGTGTTTGAGAAACTTTTTCTGAATACGTTCGATCCTATCTAAATAAGTGGTGTAGCACGGATTCCAAATTTGGGATGCATATTCAATTTTACTCCTAACAAGTGAGCAGTAAAGTACTTTGAGTGTTTTTGCTTGCGTAAAGTGAGCGGAGTTACGCAATATAAATGCTAAGGCCCTAAGGGTGCTACCCACAATACCATCAATATGAAAATCAAATAATAGCTTGGAGTCATATACCACACCCAAATCTTTTATAAAACTGACTATACTCAGGGATTGGTCTTTAAATGTATAAGTGGAGGATGTTAAGTTGCGTTTGCGTGAGAACGTGACCGAGAAGCATTTGGACGGATTCAACTCCAGCTTATTTGTCTGATAATAATCATCAAGCCGCGCAAGGTCTCACTGAATTAGTACAGAATCCTGACTAGACTTGAGCTTTCTATGGATCTTCATGTCATTTGCAAAAGAAATTATTATGTCCAATGTATTATTATGATGTCGTTAATAAATATATTGAATGACATTGGGCCAAGCAAATACCCGTAATGGCCACCACTGGGAACTGTCACTCATCCAGACATATAGTTATTAACGACAACCGCCTGAGATTTATTGTCTATATAGAGTGCAAACCATCTAAGCAAGTCTCCACTGATTCGAAAACAGTATTGCATGATCAACCCAATCGAACACACTGGAACAATACAGTACCAGTATTTACTAAGCCATCACCGTACTTTAAACTACTAGGTATGGCGTGCGATTATTTAGAGTACTTTCCTGTTCAGGTCTTGTTCAAAAATTCCAGCTTGTATAATACACAGTCAGGTCATAAGTTCTGTCACACAATAAAAACATTTGAATTTAGAAAGCTGGCCACAAAAAAGTTTATTGAATTCGAATTTCGAATTTTTCATGAAAATAAAAATGTGTACTTTTTAGAATTTTCCTCATTTTTAAATATGGAGTGGACACTTAAAGAAGACCTTGTCGCAGTTATTGCGTTGCATCGTTGCGGTTACACGCCAATTCAGATTTTCGACTTACTGAAAAATTTGAAAATAAACAAAAGATTCGTTTATCGTACCATAAAACGATACAATGAAGGCTCTAGTGTAGATGACAGGTCAAGAAGTGGTCACCCTCGCTCTGTTAGGACTCCAGCAGTGATAAAAGCTGTGAAGGCGCGAATTCAAAGAAATCCCATACGTAAGCAGAAACTGTTGGCCCTTCAGATGGGGTTAAGCAGGTCCACGGTGAAAAGGGTGTTAAATGAAGACTTAGGGCTTAGGGCATATCGAAGAAAAACAGGACATCGTTTGGACGCTCGTTTAATGGACCTGAGACTGAAGAGATGCCGCGCTTTGTTGAAGCGGTACGCGGGAAAAAAGCATCGGGAAATTCTTTTTTCGGATGAAAAAATTTTCACCGTGGAAGAGAGCTACAACAAACAAAATGATAAGGTGTACGCACACAGCAGTGAAGAAGCGAGCAACCGTATTCCGCGTGTCCAACGAGGTCATTTTCCATCCTCGCTCATGGTTTGGTTGGGAGTCTCTTATTGGGGCTTAACTGAGGTACATTTTTGTGAGAAAGGCGTAAAAACGAATGCAGTTGTATATCAAAATACAGTCCTCAAGAACCTTGTGGAACCTGTTTCTCATACCATGTTTAATAACAGGCACTGGGTATTCCAACAAGATTCTGCGCCAGCTCATAGAGCGAAAAGCACACAAGACTGGCTGGCGGCGCGTGAAATCGACTTCATCTGGCACGAAGACTGGCCCTCCTCCAGTCCAGATTTGAGTCCGTTAGATTACAAGATATGGCAACACTTGGAGGAAAAGGCCTGCTCAAAGCCTCATCCTGATTTGGAGTCACTCAAGGCATCCTTGATTAAGGCAGCCGCCGATATTGACATGGACCTCGTTCGTGCTGCGATAGGCGACTGGCCGCGCAGAATAAAGGCCTGTATTCAAAATTGCGGGGGTTATTTTGAATAAACTTTATTACCATAAGAATCTACGTTTTATTAAGTTCATTTTGCTATATAAATGTTTACATAAATAATAAACATGTCTAAATTATTTCATATTGCACATGTGACAGAACTTATGACCTGACTATGTATATACCTACCATATCATTGCCGTGTAACCACGATTAATGGGTAATTTTTAGGTATGCCCCGTGATAACTCAATGTGACGACGGGTAAAATGTGTGCCCCATCGTAACATCACTCAATTCAAAATTCAATACTTACTTATTGCACCTTAAATCAAAAAAACACCCTACGAATGAATATTATAATACTGTTTATAAGACTTATAGAAACATTTGTACCAGAGTAACCAAAACGGCAAAGGACTTGTTCACACAGGGAGAGATTGCTAAAACTCGCAATGACCCTCGTAGGCTATGGTCGGTGATTAAACAAGCAGCTTCTGTCCCATGCAATAACAAAAATGACACATCATCACAGCTACTCAACAATAAAGCAGTAAAGGACTCTTTAAATACAGCAAATAGCTTTTTCGCTAATATTGGTGCACAGCTAGCGCTAGCTAATAAAACATAGAATGAATTAGGACTAACGGAGAAACATCTTTCAGAGAAAATAGATTTAAAATTATCAATGCAAAATTCCTTTTACCTTAGCCCAACATCATCAAGCGAAGTCAATGCTACTATTTACAATGCTATATTAGAACTTAAGAGGAGTGGAGCACTGGGATTTGATGGTGTAAGCAACAATATAGTTAAAACAATAAAGGATGTTATCGTGTTACCTTTGACGCATGTTCTAAACCTCTCTTTCAGCACAGGGGTTTTCCCTGATGCCATGAAGAAAGCCATAGTGGTACCAATTCATAAAACAGGGAGTACTGAAGCCCCGTCTAACTATAGACCAGTTTCCCTTCTGCCAACATTTTCAAAAATTTTAGAAAAATTAGTGAAACGCAGACTACTCAGTTACATTGAAAAAAACAACCTGTTGAGCCATAATCAATATGGATTCAGAACTGGCAAATCTACCTCAGATGCGGTAAATGAACTTGTGGATCATTTTTCTAAGTTACTGGACGATTCATCTCACTGCATTGGAGTATTTCTGGACTTAGCAAAGGCTTTTGATACCATATCTACTAAATTGTTACTTAGGAAATTAGAGTTAAGAGGTCTTTCCCAACAATGGTTTTCAACTTATCAGGGGGAGCGAACTCAAATGGTTAAAATAGCAGGAAACTATAGTGATCCAGCCACAGTTCATTTCGGAGTTCCGCAGGGTAGTGTGCTAGGGCCTCTGCTATTCATACTTTATGTAAATGGGCTGTGTAAACTACCTCTAAAGCAATGCAAAATACTAGCTTATGCTGATGATACAGTCCTATTATTCTCTGGTAACACCTGGGAAGACAGTTTTAAAAATGCTGAATCAGGCATGAGGAATGTTAAAAAATGGCTGGATAGAAATTTGCTTACACTTAATGTCTCAAAAACAAAGTATTTTAAAATTTCATGTAACGGAACACTCAAATCCGCGTGATGTATTTACACTCCGCATGCACTCGTGTCCTGATGGTACGACAGACTGTGAATGTCCTACTATAGAAACTGTTAAAATTATAATGTACTTAGGTGTTATATTAGATGATGGGCTGTCTTGGGTTAACCACATAGAATATCTATCAAATCGCTTATGTAAATTAATGTTTATTTTTAAAAGACTAAGAGGTATTGGGGATTTAAACTTGAGAAGAACCATCTATAAAGTTTTAGGCGAATCAATTATAACATACTGTATAAATGCTTGGGGTGGGGCCGCAAAGACACATCTTATAGAAGCTGAGCGAGCACAAAGAGCAGCACTGAGAGTCCTGTTCTCTAAGGGCTTTCAATACCCTACATTCGAACTGCACAGGGAAACACAATTGCTTACTGTTCGACAGCTTTACATCGTCTGTATTAATAAAAAACTCATTAAAAACAATGGTATAAGGAGTCCGAGCGAAGCCTTAGGTTTAACCGAAAGCAAAAGGTAGAAGTCCCTAGGAGCAAAACTACATTTGTTAGGCGATTTAGATCATTCCTTGGTCCTCATATATTCAACAAAATCGAAGGTACAATAGAGTCCAAATGTGATCCTGTGTACTTAAAGAAGTGGTTGATCGATAAAGCCTACGACGATATTGAGTATCAACGAGTGATAAAACGTGTGTTTGAACACAAACCTGTTCCTTGGTCCTCATATATTCAACAAAATCGAAGGTATAATAGAGTCCAAATGTGATCCTATGTACTTAAAGAAGTGGTTGATCGATAAAGCCTACGACGATATTGAGTATCAACGAGTGATAAAACGTGAGTTTGAACACAAACCTGCTGCTTAGTGGTCCCGTATCCGATCCCAAGACTACTTTGTCGTAGGGCTAAGCAGTCATACACAAATAACCCGCACAACCCCCCCCCACACACACACACCTCCCACACACAACATGCACAAACATTAACACACACAACTCAATTCGATGATAATTTAACCATAGGCTACCTAGGCATAATAACTTTTTTTCCATTTTGTATTGGTACATCTGCAAACAGGTATATTTAAAAAAAAACTATTTTTATACTGCAATTAGTTTGTAGATTATTCCTTTGATCTTAACTTACTGCGAGACGTCTCTGACCAGTGCAGAAGTTAATGTTATACGCTGAATAATATTTAGAACTTACATACACTTTAGATATAAGTAAACCTGTAATTGATATTTTTGATTAATAAACACTTTGAACTTTGAACTTTGAACTTACTTATACTTACTTACTATACCTACTCTACTTAAAGAGACGGTGTAGTTAAACTATTTTCATTTAAAATACAAGTCCAAGTCTAAAATATTAACTTCATTATATATTACTTATATGATAAAAGGAACACTGTTAAAGTATACTTTTAGAATTCTTGATGCACCTATTTTAATCAGTTCAGTTGCATTAAGTGTACGTACCCGAATGGACCATGATTTTAGCTTTATTATGCTGGTTTATTTATCAAAAATACATAGCGTTATGATTTACGCTTCTTTACCCTATTATCTGTCCGTCCGCCTGTCCGGCTGTATCTCATGAACCATTATAAGTAAAGTAGAATTTTTCACAGAAAGCTGTAAGCGATGAAAAAGTTTGCCTTAAAATGCCACTGACAATCCTAGACGAACTATTACCAACAATAACACACGTTATAAACTATTCTTTAGCTAATGGCGTTGTCCCCACAGTGTGGAAAAAAACACTAGACATCCCATTACTCAAAATGTCTTCCCCACCTTGTCCCACCTCTTTCAAAGAGTACCGTCCCATTTCGATCTTGCCCATCCTCTCCAAAGTTCTTGAGACCATTGTCCATAACAAGCTTTCCTATTACCTCTCCTCAAACAATCTGCTAAACAAGTTCCAGTCAGGATTCCGACCAGGTCATAGCACCGTCACGGCTCTGCTGAAGGTCACAAATGACATCCAGCTAGCCATGGACCGCAAACAGCTTTCCGTGTTGGCTTTACTTGATTTCAGTATTGCCTTCAACAGCGTAGATTTCGACATTCTCTTTGAGCTTCTCAGATCCCTTTACGTCTCTTCCTTCTCTGCCAGCTGGTGCGACTCTTATTTGAGAGATCAGCAACAGCGTATCAGGTCGAAAGAGACTTCCACTGAATGGTGTGACCTCCTTTTAGACGTCTTTCAAGGTGGTATTCTTTCTCCTATTCTATTCTCGATTTTCATAAACTCCATCTCGGACATCCTGTCTTCCTCATATCCTCTTTATGCTGATGATCTCCACATTTATCGCCACTTCTCTTATAACGATGTTAACTCTGCTGTGGCGGCACTGAACGCTGATCTGGACGGGGTGTGAAGCTGGGCTTCATCTTTCGGACTACTGGTCAACCCGAGCAAATCCCAGGCTATGATTATAGGTACAAGACATTCTCTTAGCTTGTTACAGCAACAGCCCATTCCACCGGTCACTTTTAATGGTACCACAATCATGTATAGCGATAAAGCTAAAAACCTGGGCCTTATCTTTGACAACCAGCTGTCCTGGTCTTCGCATGACAATGAAGTCAGTCGCCGAGTATTTGCAACTTTCACTCTCTAAGGAGACTTCAGTACTTCTTGCCTCGACAGACCAAAATCTCTCTCTCTCAGTCTCTCCTTCTACCCCTCATCGACTATACTGACATCAGCATACATATGCTGGGTCAGTGCTAACGAAGAACTACTGAACAAACTCGAACGACTTCAAAATCTCGGGATTTGGTTTATCTTCGGGCTGCGCAAGTACGACCATGTATCACAACATCGCAAGGAGTTAAAGTGGCTGCCAATCCGTCTTCGCTGGGATTCTCACATTCTCAATTTCCTCTACAACATTTTACGGAATCCACGCTATCCAACTTTCCTACGAGACAGTTGTCAATTTCTTTCTTCCAGCAGGCCTCGGAGAACTCACGCATCTTCTTCGCTCAAAACTCCACAGCATTACACCGCGTCCTATGAGCGAGCACGGATTTAGACTCCGGACCATTCGGTTGTGGAATGCACTCCCTGGCACCATCAGGGACAGTCCTAAACTCAATATATTTAAAAGTCGCGTTAAGAAGCATTACCTCTCTCTCTTATAAATACAGGTAGTGTATGTAAGTATTTATTAGCACATTTATATATAATAGTAGTAGTTAGTATTGTATTATAAGTATTTAGTATATAATTATAGTAATTATATGTTTTATTTTATTTATTAATATTTATGTAAGTACTCGTTTATTTCGTCATGTTGTTGTACATATAGGTATACCCCTGCTCAGCAATCAACATTTCCAACTTTATCCTGGTTTGCTGGAAGAAATCTCTTATTAGAGATAAGCTCGCCTTTGTACACTATTTTTATGTAATTTTTTTTACACCATTTGTGTGCAATAAAGCAATTATAAAAAAATAAATAGACGCAGCAAAAGTTCTAATCATATTCTAACTTTTATTTCAAATTCAGTGTTATTAGTTATTAAAAATTACAATTGGTGAAATTACAATTATCAAAGTTATACCTAATCGTTTTTGTATTATGTGTAGAATAGAAAATAGAAAAATCATTTATTCATCTCATAATTACATACAAATTTACAAATAACACCCCAAACAACATAGTTGTTTCTCGGGGCCAATACGCTCTGTTTAATAAATCCATTTTACACACTTTAAGCTTTTAAAGTAGATATTAATATTTATATTCTTATACATTTAATATATAAATTTCAAATAAATATGATCAAAGTTAAAGTTAAAGCAAACAATGGTTAGATTCAATTACATATTTAAAACGTATTTAACTGATCTAGTTAAGTACTTAGTGCTAGTAGTAGTAAGTACGTAGATAGGCACACGCGACAAGTAGGTATGTAAGATATGAGTTCATGAAACTATAAAACAATACAATTATTATGTAGGTATGTAGTTACAATTACAAGATATAGGTAAATGAAAAAGTATGTAATACAAGTTCAAGAAAACAAGTATTAGTATTTTTTTTGTTATAATTAAATTACTTACAAGATACTTTAGACCACCACACATATTAGAAATGTTCAAGAAAATGTTTTTTGAGTGCCCTGTTTCTAGCACTAACTTTAAATGGTAATACATTCTTCGTTGACTCAGACATACTATTAAATATCTTAGGAACTAAGTATTCTTTTGTTCGTTTTCCGTAGTTATTATTCACTTTAGGTACAAAGAGTCGACCCTTACTAGCCCGCCTGATTTTGCTATTTAATATGATCCCAATATTCTTCCTTTGCTATCTCCAAAAGGTATTTTTTATCAACAGGAATTACGTTACATTTTTTAAATAAGCCCTCATAATTATCTTTGTACTCAATTTTAACTTTTTATCAACTAAAATCTTCAGGAATCGTATTTGCAATTGTTTTATTTTATTAATATAAGTTTTATATGAACCACCGTAAGTTATAATACCATATGATATTAGTGAGTCTACTAGTGCAAAATAAAGGCAGTAAAGGACGGATCTAGGCACACAGTACTTTAATTGATGAAACTTTCTTAACAGTATCCTTAATTTATCCACAACAAAGCCAATGTGTTTTTTCCAGCTAAACTTACAATCAACAATTATTCCTAGGTACTTACATTCGTTAACCTGTTCAATATGCTGGCAAGTACAACATGCATTATACAATATATATACAATATATATAGTATTGGTACAATTTTTTTCATTATCATTTTCTTGTGTTAAAGTCGGCGATTGTATATTATTTTCATATGAGTTGAATGTATTTAATTAGGGGAAGCAGAAGGCACTAAACTAGTAGATGGTCGCGGCTCAGGGCACGACCTCTTCGTTTGTGGCTCCTCCAAATTAATTGTAAATGCGCAGTTGTTGATGAAGGCACAGGCAACACCGCTAAACAGCCCATAAAAATAAGGCTTTGAATATGCAAATTATGGGTAAAATGTAACGAAAAAAATATAATTTGATGAAATAATGTTAAAAGCATAAACAATAATGTTTTAACATGATTTCATCAAATTATCATAATATAGTTAATGTTAAATATTCACAAAAATATCCATTGTATGTAGGCATCAAAACTCGCACCTGAGATGGAAAATAAAATGCAAAGTGAAAAGCACGAGGGTGTAATATGCTTTATTGTGGCCCTGAATACCTTGCTACAAAGAACCAGTTTATGAGCAGGTGTGTTGAAAAAACTTTTACCATTCAGGAGAAAGAACGTAGTCAGCTATTTACTAGGCCGGCCAATCTTTTATTTATATTTTTAAAACAATGAGTTTCTTTTGTCCCAAAAAATACTATTGTACTTATGAATCAGTCACTAAAGCCTTCAGTTATATAAGAAACAACCACAAACCTAATGATGTCACTAGAATTTATTTATTTATTTTATTAGGGTCATCAACAGCACATTACAGTAAAATTATTACAATTAAAATTAAAACAGTGAAGAAGCCCAATAACAGATATCCACCTAAATTCAAATATAAATATAAGAACCTAAGACATTTTGATATAATAAACTTATTATATCTTAAATAAACTTAATTACGAAACAGACAAATTATGTTGGTACCAATGTAAAATGTGTTTTGAGTGTTATGTGTTGTGTGGAGAGTATATGATATTGTGATGAAGGAAGGGTGAGATGTGGCCCTAGTGTTTTTTGGAATGTGAGGAGGGATATAATATTAAGTGCAACTTATATATTCGTGAGTACCATCATTATTCAACTTTTGAATGTGTTCTTAGTGCAAACAAATGAGTGAACAGAACCAAAGTGTTTATTACACAAATTTAGAAGACGGAGTAAAGTGGAGTTTTTGGCGTAGTTGGTGTTAACCCGGGTCTGTTTGGAACATTAGATTCCAGGATACTTCGTATGTAGGCAAAGTATGCATGACATATCACTAAATGCAGCACACGTAAGAAACACAAATTCTAGATTTCTGAAGGTGCGATTGGTGATATCATTTATATATTGATCGTATGTAAGTTTAGCGTCGAGATAACCTTTTTTTTAGGATTCCGTACCGACCACTAAATGTGGGAAGGGTTTGATTTTTTTTTCTATCAATCTGTCATTACACAGATGATTTTATGATTTTATATAATTTGTAGGCAATAATAAAATAATTAATAGTTGTAAGCTTTATTTTTTTAAGCTTTCAGCCAGAGCTAGGGACATAAAACCATTTTGCAATAAAGAAAAGATAAAAGATACTTATTGCCATGAACTTGAAACTTCATTGGTTTATCTGTATGCTTGTGCAAAACTATAAAGGGGCATTTACACAATCCGTCCGTAAATCGACAAATCGGCTGCCGTTGCGTTCAGCGGCGGATGATTCGGCGGCCGTTTGCGTAGCCGCGACGCCGCAGAACGCAACGGCGGCCATTACTAGGTGGAAACTTTAAGCAAATGAGCCTTAATCTCTTGAATACCATCGGCGTTAGATAACGTCACCATTTTATTATCATCCCATATCATTTAATACCTCTATTTTTGAGAGATAAAAGGAGTGCGCGCACGAGTAACTTTTTGTCACGGTGACTGGGGCAGTGCTATGTTTCAGTCTTCCTTTCATAAGAGAGTTCCGTCGTCGTCGCACCGCATCATCTCTCCCAGCCTTATCTCCCTGGCCCCTTCTCATTTGTGACGAGATGCAACGCAGCTGCAACGCCCGTGTGGAATATCGTTCAGATTTGTATGTAAACCTCACTCACCGCTTCGTCGTCGCAGCGCCGCCGACACAATGCAGTGGTAACGCCCGTGTGGCATCACTCTATGCAAGGAGAAGGAGATTGACGATAAGCTGTCATTGTGAAAAAAAGTCACCCGTGTGCGCTCTCCCTAAAAGTCTTTCAAGATCGGTATATTTCACGCAGGCCGGATGAATTTGGGCGAGGGAGTTCAAAATATAGACGAGCATTATCTAGGCCCCACCACTAACGCTTAGCCCACCGCGTAACTTGAATCGTAGTGATGATGATTACCATGCATGACATGGGATAGTGGTTGAATTATGAATTAATTCAACAAGCATCGCTTGTTTTGGTCATACTAGGGCCAGGCCAAATCAATTATATCGCATCTTAAAATCGCATCTGCGACGCATTGACTTTAGGAAGGTAGTATATGACATAATTTCGATGTGTCGCAGGATTTTGCGTTGGGACGCCGCACAGGGTCTATAAATATAAATGTAGGTAGTGTTGTTTGCTGATGGTACTTCATTGTTCTTCAAAATTTAATGACAACGGAGTATTGTCTTAAACCTTGAATTGGTTCACAGTTAACAATTTAATGTTAAACGCTGGTTAAACCAAGTGTATCAAATTCTCACTTCCAAATGTCAGGCAAGTAAAGACCAGTTTAGTGTTAGACAGCAACACGATAGAATTAGTAAATGGTAGAAGTTTCATGTAATAACCATTGATATCAAATTGCAGTGGGGGCCCCACATAAAAAAATTGCTGGTAGATTAAGTTCTGCGGCTTAAGAGCTATTACAAAAATCAGACAAAACATGAATGTGGCTACATCTTTTAGTTTCTTTCATAGTTGTTTTTTTTTTGAAGAAAGACATACTTACTGCAGCTAGTCATTTTACTGACGTCCCGAATGGCCGAGTCGGCAGTGACCCTGCCCACGAAGCCAAGGGTCCCGGGTTCGAGTCCCGGTGGGGGCAAATATTTGTTTGATGAGAACAGATGTTTGTACCCTAGTCATGGTTGTTTATCTATCTGAGTATAATATTTATCTATATAAGTATGTGTATCGTTGTCTAGTACCCAATTTACAGGGAATCCTAGTTTGGGGCAAGATCAATGTGTGTAAATAGTGTCCAAGGTATTATTATTATTATTATTATTATTATTATTATTTTATCTTCGAAAATATAACTTAGCGATAGCTGTTATGATAACCTGAGAAATAATAACAGAATAGTTGCGCCCCGGTAAAGACTCGCGAAGGTTAGCATATCGTTCAAGGGTCAGTGCATTCTCTACTACATCAAGATACCTCAAGAGGTTTTGAAATGGCAATTTGAGCAATTTAAAAGCCTTGTAAAAGTGACTTTGTCAAAAAAGGGATATTACAATGTTCATCATCATCATCAGCCTCTCAGGGGACCCACTATTGGGTATAGGCCTCCTCATAAACACGCCATTCAGAACGGTCCTGCGCAACCCGCGTCCATTGCTTTCCTGCCACCCTCGCCGCATCGTCGGACCATTTGGCAGGTGGTCTGGTTTGATAATGTTCAAGATTACTTAAATGATGGGACTGTTTGGGGTTAAACTAACTGAACAGAACTTGCTGTTAATAATTATTTATTCCTGGTTATTATTTCTAATAATTAATATTGTAATATTTGTATTAGTTAAGAACAACCAATTTCTAAAAGAGATCAAAATATCAATCTGTGGGAGTTTCTAAGCCCCGCTTCTCCTACAGTGGTCTTATATAGAGAAGAGGCAAAAAAATACGTTTGCTAAGTATATGTAAATATCTGCAATTTGAATTGATGAAACCCTCACAAAAAGTCCCATTACAAATCTCATATTGCTATAAACAAATACCACTGGACACTACAAAGACAACAACCTTGTTGGGGATCGATCTAGATACAAACTTGAGCTGGAATCCTTACATACAGAGATTGCAAAACAAATTATCATCTTTTACTTATGCCCTCCATCAACTAAAACGGGTAACTGATGTCAAAACTGCGCTCACAGCCTTCTACGCACTTTCCAGACTATCGTATGGTATTATATTATGGGGGAATTGTTCTGAAATAAAGGATATTTTTATTCTACAAAAGAAATTTATTAGAATACTTACAAATATTGACCAAATGGTATCTTGTAAATCTTATTTTGTAAAACTCCAAATACTTACTTTAACTTCTACCTATATAATCTTGCAAATTTATAAGAAAACATGGTAACTTATACTCCCCTCTAGAAAATAAAAATAAAAGGAATAATCGAGACCAAAATAAATTAAAGAAACCATTTTCAAAGTTAGAACTCGTGTCTTCTAGTCCCCATCATATGGCCATCAAAATATACAATCACATACCAAATTACTTAAAAAACATAGAGAAAGAAACACTATTCATTACTTATTTAAAGAAGTTCTTCATTGAAAAATGCTATTATGATGTGAAAGAATTTTTCAATGATAAAATTAGGTAAACGTTTCTAGTCGCTAATTACTTGCTCATTGCATGTTATTACTAATTTAATGTTTATATAATTTACTCTTAATTTATTTCTTTATTGTTAATAAAAATAATCTCTACAATATTTTTCTAATTGTCTCTATACAATTTTGAACATAAATGTAATCATCCAATTTTTCGTAAAATGGACAACTGGCTGTCCTTCGCATGTTGCTGTGCCCTAGCAGGGCGTCACAATGTACTAACTTTTATCCTACCACCTTGTGAAATTTTGTGACTTTGCAATAAACTATTATGAATTATGAATTGATTTGATTTGATTTACTGAAAAAATCGTAGAAAGACATCTGTCTGATTCTACTTTTCTTAATTTTGTTAAATTAACAGCCAAAGCATTTTTAGGCTTAATGTATGACACAGGAGGCTCACGATTAGACCGTGAAAAAGAGCAAGGGTCAAAAGTAGAAGAAGGCTAGGTAGTAAGACGCAGGAATCCAAAGACAAGCAAAACGCATGAGCGACAGCGACTAACAAAGCGAAGGCTGAGTGAAAAGTTTCAAAAACCATAAAGAAGAAATTATTGTGGTCCGAATTTTGTAAATTCCCAAGCTCGCGATAAGCCGCTAATATGTTTTCATAATTTTATCATCAATTTCATAATTTGTATTTGACAGTTACTGTTATCGTTTCGTTATTGCAAAGTGGTGCTATGACCCACCTCTAGCTCTGACTGACGACGGCAAAAATCACGGAGTCATAGAAAATAAACCAACAACTATTAATTATCTATTTAATTGTTTCCTATTAGTTCTACAAACTAAATAGTGACGCAGTAATTTATGAATTAATATTTAAATGCTATCGGTTTGTGAGAAGTCTTTGTACATGGCTGAGGCACTCGTTTAGCCATATCCTTTCAGCCACTGTTCACTGCATCCACTTCTATTCC
This sequence comes from Argyresthia goedartella, assembly GCA_949825045.1. Lineage (NCBI taxonomy): Eukaryota > Metazoa > Arthropoda > Insecta > Lepidoptera > Argyresthiidae > Argyresthia > Argyresthia goedartella. Next base: position 13,156,379 of record OX463806.1, read on the forward strand.
CCAAAATATTTTTTCCTTCCATTCTCCAAATAACCTTTATGTACTCGTAAGTTCTGATGACTTATTTAGCTCTTCAAACTGTTAATGGGGCAAATGGGTCTAGAAAATATTTCGCTCACCCAAAACGAAATTGTTGGGAAATTTGAAACTAATATCGAAAGTTACAAGGATTATTTTACGAGTTAGTTGGGATTATAAATTTAATATACACTGGGGTTTAGTGCAACTAATTTAGTTGGTAAAATAGTTCAGAAACATTTAGAATATAATATTAACCACATATTACTCAAATATTCCTAACCCTTATTCCTATCGGTTTCCACATACGTATGTACTAGCTTATTGAACGTACGGTATTGTGCAGCGGAGCAAATTTACCGTAACACGATGCTCAGTATAGTAGTATCTTTAATTACTCTTTGAACTCAAGCCAACTTTGTTCAAGGTGCACGTTTCAGTTGAACGACCTGTTGACTTGATCAATATCGTGTCCTCCGTCTAACGAAATAATATGTTGTAAATAAATAACCTGTGTTTGGTATCTTGATGAATATTTTAATGGCGCCCTATATGACTTAGATGCATTTGTATGTAAGTATGTATGCATGCATGTTTATTACGAAAATATAAAAACTTAATACTTATTACATCGGGTACCTATAAACCCAGTGGGTTGGAAGTAAATAGTAAATGCTACGCTGGTCCGACTATAACCTCTTCTCGCTGAGTTTAGTATCTTGATAGATATTTTAATGACGCCCAATAGAAGTAGATAGCAAAAGTTTCGATGGTCCGACTATAATCTCTTCTCGTAAGAGGTTTAGTGAGGCGGCGCAGGTAGTGCCGCTCGTTCCTCATACTGTAATCAAATTTATAGATTAAACCTGTCTCAGCCTGTTAGTGAGAGTTGGTTAACTCGATAGGTGAGTCGATATGGTTTCCATTTTGAAGTCCAACGATTTAAAAACGTTTAGCACTTACCTACTTAAAATGTCAAACAGTACAGTAAGAATTAGCTGGGCCAGGCTCCATACTAATGTATTCTCTGCTATCGTTTCGCACAGTACATTAAATATATTGCTCAAAAATGCTTAGAATGTATTCATTATTTTGAAAACCTTCTTTGAGCAAAGTCGACCTTGCCGCGCAACTTCAATAGGTGCCAGCAAAGTTTTAGCCACCATGTGAAAATATTTTATTCAGAATTTGACTGTGTAAGTACAAAGGCAGCCTAGTCTAGTCTAGCCTAGCCAGAAAAAAAAACGCGGTTTGAAATGTGGTGTTTTTTTTTGCAATTTTCCATATTAAGAGTTCCATTAATTTCCGTGATAATTAAATTTATATGACTAGCATTGCTTGGGTAAAGCCCTATGCAAGCCTTGGTCCGCAATAACTGCAATGCTGGCCTCACTATGATGGATGGATGATGCAATGCTGACCGCGCTGTGTAGGCCTGGAGCTGCACTAAGCAGCGCTATCGGCAACCAACAGTGCTGCCAGCAACGCAGTCAGTATAGACCGCGGCAGTAATGTTCTATATTATCCGACTTCTTAATAACATGTCTTGTTTTGTGTGTCCAGGCGACGTTGGAGACAGCCCTAGCGCTTCACCTGGTCCCATGTCAAATCTGTTGACCAAGTTCAAGCTGGCTCCACCAAGCCCATCAACCCTGGAATTGAACCCAATCATGGAGTTCTTCGATGTCGGCAAAGAGACCAGCTCAGCTGGGCCTGAGCTGGTGTGGAAGGTCCATGATGCATTCAGGAAGAGCGATGGAAAGGTAAGCCTAGTTTTATGCAGGTGGTACTTGTTTCATTTTAAATTTAAATCGGTCAAGTGCGGGTCGAACTCACACATGAAGGGTTCCTTACACGAAATGTTAGGGACAAAAATAATCATACAAAACCAAAAATATATATCTCCGAACCTGCCCCTGCGACTTACATAATCATCATCATTCGAAAATCATCGATAATTTCACGACGATCATCATCGTCTTCGCTGGTGCAATTGGCTAGACGTCGGATCCGCAATCTTCAATTACTTGGATTGCCCTTTATAACTACATAATTGATACCCTTTTATATCGTAATTCCCTGATTCTTTCAATGCATATTTCATTTCTTCGTCAACTGAGTAATGTGGGTGGCATTGAGGCTTACCTCATGCGACGACAGCTTCGGTGGTGCGGATACGTGTCAAGGATGGCAGAGCAAAGTGGACCGGAGACTGAAAACGCGCTGTAAATGACGCCAAAGGCGACGAAATAAAAGCCCGACCAGCTTCGCAAATTCTTTATGATTTCAATAATAGGGTACTCATATGCCAGTAATGTTTAGGGATCTTCACAAGGAAGAGGGGCTTCATAAGCCACATGTGAGGCCGCGCGCGACGTCTACAGACTGCGTTATAGGTCGGACCACATCATCATCAATTTCTAAAGAACGTAGAAGTACAAAACCACCAAGCTTTGTTATCGAAGCTTCATATTATGGAAAATGACTACAATTCCATAATATTGCTCGCGATGAAGTTCCGATGATAAAGCTTGGTGGTGGTTTTGTATTGTCGACAGGTATTGGGTAGTCTACAGAAACAATAAAAAAACAACATTTTTAATATCAATACCTTATGATCGTCTTTTATCAATTCGCATAATATGTCAACTTATGAACTATTTCAAGATGTCAACAATTTACTAGGTCTCTGTTTTCATAGTCAAAGGTTCAAAATGGCAATACTCAGTTCATCGACAAATGAAAATGTCGTTTATGGATAGCTACATAGTCGAATAAAAGCAAACAAAATAAGCGGATGTATTTTATGATTTGTATTTTTTCTTTTGTTCGTGAGGATTATTACTTAGTTTTGTTTTCTCCGGATTTAGATCAAGGTATTTCTCTTGACATTACAGTAGGACCATTCCTATTGCGTTCTTCATAATAGATCTTATCGTATCTAGGACTTTTCCTATTATAACAATAGTCCCATCATTTGAATATATCTGTAGATATATGTTCATGCTGGTTACATGAGTTATTAGAGAGTCTCTTAATAGACACCACATCAATGCTGATAAAAATCTACCTTATGGGAATCCTCTGTTTGCTCCAATTGAGTAACTGGTTCCAGCAAGATTTGCAGTAATTACCCTGGATTTGAGCATAGTTACCACCCATATTGCCATCTGTTTATGTATTCCGTTCCACTTTATGCTTCCTCTATTGCTTGGAAGTTTTCCTTTCAAAAGCTCCCTCTACATCGAAAAAGTATCCCAGGGCAAATAATTTGTTTTCTAGCGCTCTATCCACTTTTAGCTTTAAGTTGTGCAGAGCTGTTTCTGTTGATTTCCCTTATAGGTATAGGCATGTTGATTAGTATGCAGAGGGGAAGCACTTTCGTTTATTTTATTTTTCAGTGTCTATCCAGTATTTTCTCTAGTAATTTCAGTACGAAGGAGGAAATACTGATGGACCGGAATGATCTTGCTTCCTGGTAAGTCTCCTGGATTTGATATGAAAGCTGCTCGTATCCTTCTCCAATTCCGAGGGATATACTCCAGTCCTATGCTGCTCCTGTATAGTTCTACAAGGTTGTTTTTGATTGATCTGTAGGCCTTCTGGAAATGCAGAGTTAAATGCCACCAGGATTTGAATGGTGTCAAAGAATTTAAAGTCTCCCATGCAATATGGTGATCCTATATGTTGTATTCTTTACAGCCCGGGAAGTGTGTCACCGACATGGTTTTCAACACTGTGTGGGGTTCATGTACAAGTAGTCCAGTATTTTTTTTAAACTTCCTTGTTTGCATCCTTGATAGCTTGCTAGTAGTTTCACAAGCCGAGCCGCATCTGAGTATGTGCAGTACAAGCGCCAGCTTTTTCTACTTTTTTTAAATTATGAAAAAAAAAATATAGAACTTAAGCCGAAGATTACAGTTAAACCTACCCGGAATAGTCAAGGTTTTTTATTTATCTGTTAAACCATATACAAACTAATAGATGCACCTGGTTACGTACATGGAGTAAGAAAGTAGCCGCATCAATAACTTTGTAAACAACATTTTGCAATGTAAAATTCAAACTAATCACCCCACACCATCCATACTATTGTACGGTGGAACGGAACCCTTCATGCGCAAGCCTGACTCGCACTTGACCGGTCTTTTTTATATCTCAAACTGATAGTCTAATTGGAAGGATATTCGCCTGTGATCAGATAGAGTATCCTCGTATATTTCGTATATTTTAATGCCCATGATATTACAAGCATTATATTAACATTATAAGCTTATAGAAAATAAATTTACAAAGGCAAGCTTATCTCTAACAAGTGATTTCTTCCAGCAAACCCAATATGAAAAGGTTAAATTTAATAGCAGTGACAGGTAGACCTTTGTGCATAAACACAAGTAAATAATGTAAATAAGTGTTTTTAATCAACTAGTAAATGTACTATATATAGAAGAATATTAATAGCGTATATAAAATACATATTATAAATAAACAATGCTACCTACATATTTAATCCCTAATTTTATGAAAGACCAATATAATGCTCCTTTAGACTATTCTTGAAGATAAAGACAGATAGACTGTCCCTGATGGCGCAGGGAAGCGCGTTCCACAGATATATTGCCCTCATTCGGAACCCACGTTCGTAAGCGACGGTATTTCGAGGCGGAGTAGAGAGCATGGAGGCCGTGTGGGATCTACGAGGTCTAGTCGACGGAAGAAAATCGAAGCGTTCACGCAGAAAGCAGGGATATCGGGGATTAGTTAACATTATCCTCCTCAAATACTCTCCGATTTTTCACTCTATTTTATCCATTATCCGTTATTTTATTTTATTTTATTATCTTAGGAAAACCAAGGTTAATTTTTTTTAGTAGGGTTACAACGTACGTTACACATAAAAACCACTAATAGGTTCTCACCGGTAGAAGTTACATATTAATTAAAACTAGAAGCACTAAGCAACGCATTATTAACCTCGCTCGAACTAATGACGAATTGGAATTAATTACCGCAACATAATATCTAACTAAGAATATTATGTGGGCTCAAAGAACCGCTCGCTCAACATCCGCCTCGCTGATGGTACCCTGGTACAGAAAAGGTCCAGCTTAACCTGCTTGCGAAGTAGGTTATATTTGTTACACGCACGCCATAAGTAACTATTCTAATTCTAACTATATTAATTGGTATTTGCTTTCGGTAAATAGATGGTAGGGTTACTCCTGAAATTCCTTTGAGAAACTTTTAACGAGAGCTTAGCTAAAAGTCGGGGACAGTCTATCTTAGCCAAGGCAATTTTAAGCATAAACGTAATATCAGCTATCTCGCGTCTTAGTTCAAGAGGTAAAAGGTGGTGTTTCTTACAGACATTTAGGTAGTTCGAGGAGTTAAAAGTATCTTATAAACGGTAGCACAGGAATAAAAAAAAAACTTTTGTATGTTCTCAAGACGAGTAATGTATACCTGGTAATTCGGGTTCTAGATTTGAGACGCGTACTCCAGGTGACTTCTAACAAAAGTTCAATACAATATTTCCAATGTTTTAGCTCTGGCAAATCCCGAAATCTAGTTATCGACATTATCTTCTACCTCTTGTGAGGCAGCACGAAGTCTTTCTCACTTGGAATGTAGCTGGATATGAGCGCTAACTTCTTGCTTTCTCCGCCAGCTTGAGTTCTAAGGTGACCAGATCCCTGGAATATATACCAGAAATGCAGCCTAATGCTTTAATTTAATTACTGAAAAATATACATATTCGAGCAGCCAGCTCAATGGTCATTATAGAGATCGCCACCCAAACAACCCAGGGGGCCAAATCTCATCCAATTATTAAATTGGTCTCAGGGGTATTTAAGTCGTTTAACTAAATTCTAATACAAATAGTCTAGTGCATGACAAAAACTGTATTCTGCCTCACATGCGACATTGAATTCTAACGAAATTTCAAGTCTAATGAAATTATAAAATGATCTGTTAATTCCGCGCTCCGTTCATCATCGTCATCATCATCATTATCAGCCTGTTAGGGGACCCACTGTTGGGTTGCCACATCGTCGGGCCATCTGGCAGATGGTCTGCCGACTGATCTTTGGTCTCCTCTTGGCCACCACTCTATTGCCAATCTGGTCCATCTTCCGTCTTCTCCCCTTGCCAAGTGTCCTGCCCACTTCCAGTTAAGCCGTGCTATCCGCTTACCCACATCAGCCACCTTGGTTCGGCGTCTGATTTAGGTATTATGGATACGGTCTGACAGCCTGATGCAAGCATGGCACGTCCCATGGCTCTTTGTGTTACCGTGGCTTTGTGCACAATCTCCTTCGTGAGCGTCCATATTTCGGCACCGTATGTGGGTAGTACACATTGGTTAAATACCTTTGTATTCAGGCATTGAGGGATATTGTAAGTCAGAACATCCCTTAGTTTTGCGAAAGCAGCCCGTCCTAGTTGGACTCGTCAAGCGATTTACTTTATCTGGCTCTTTCGACCAAAATACAAACAATGTCCAAGACAGATATACTCCTCAACTACTTCGAGGGGACGGTTATCCACAGTAATTGTAAACATGCTTGTGGGAGTGTCTGTCTATCGTTCCGTTCATACCGATTATAATAATAATTTATTCAAGATTTTTTAAATCCTAAATAAACATACATATTTGAGTGTTCATACGTTGAAGGAGAGATAATCGGACTGCACCCGAGGCTACACGCAAAAAACTGTTATACATCATTTTTGTGTTTTTCGTAGTAACTCGTGCTTTTACTCTCGGCAAGCATCATTTTGTTAAGTGTAACTTATGATAAAGACTGTTACCACCGGAAATGCTCAATACTAGGTATTCCAAAGATTGCGAAAGGGGGGTAGGGGTTCATGAAAAATGCTTTAAAAAGATGCTTAAAACATCACGTGATGATCGCCCCGTTATCCTGAAGTAGCAAAGCAAAGTATGTCTGTATGTCTGTCCCTGGCGCCCTTGCCTTCAAACGGTTGGACAAATTTTAATACCGCTTTCTGTAAATTATAGTAAACTCCCTTGCGATGGTACTTAAATATGTTTTATGGTACGGTTCAGTAGTTCGAAAGGTATCAAGGTATAGCGGTCAAATAGGTGGATTTTAATGCAGATTTTAGTAGTTGGTAGTACCTATAGACTTCACTGCGACACTTTATAAATATCACCATCATCATCTTGCTCAGCCCACATCAACCCACTGCTGGGCATAGGCCTCTTCTCTATAGCGCCAACTCCTACGGTCCTGTGCCATCCGCATCCATTGAGATCCTGTCGACGTTAGTATATCGTCGGACCATCGGGAAGGTGGTCTGCCCACTGGCCTTGTTGCTCCCCTTTGGCCACCACTCCGAGACTGCTTTGGTCCACCGTCCGTCATCCCGTCTAGCCAAATGTCCCGCCCATCTCCACCTCAGTCTCGTTATCCGCTTACCTACATCTTCAACCTTCGTCCTCCGTCTTCAAATTTCGACGTTTTACATGCGGTCAACAAGAGAGATTCCTAACATGGAACGCTCCATTGCTCGTTGGGCCATCTTGATTTTGTGTATAATTTGCTTCGTGAGCGTCTATGTTTTTGCTCCATAGGTGAGGATAGGCAAAGACACATTGGTTATATACCTTAGTCTTAAGGCATTGTGGTTTTAAAATATATTATACTAAAATCGGTTCAGCCTAAATAGGAAACAAGTATCCAAATTTAAGCCGTAAGTTTTCATTAATGTGTCGTCAGGGATGTTTTTTATTTATATAAATAAGTAGTAAAATCGTTAGGCCTTTACAAAAACACCTACGATGACGCAGGCATCTTGAAAGAAAGATCTTTGACAGTGTCGCCATTTTAAGAGACATGAATTAGTTGCGTTTTCTTTTTGCTGTTTGGATAATACCTATATGGCGTTGCTACCCCAAGTGCACATTTGCCGCAATTTTCAAGGGACTCGCATAAAAATCAAAACTTGCTTGCCTGCCCATAACCGACATTTTAATTTGTTGAAAACCTGAGTATCGGAATTTTGAACCGTTGACTATGTCAACAGTACATCTAGTCAAATGTAGATATTTTGAACTTTTGAGTTGATATTAAGTTGCTTTAGTAAAACGTTGAGCAAACGGTGTTGATATTATAAATATTAGTAATCAACCCGTCGACAGGTTTCGTTCGATGATAAATAGTCTTCCATCGTAACTGGTTTAGTAAAAAACTAGTCTAGTAAAATAGTCTTTGATCGCAGCTGGTGCTTCGTAACCTGGTGCGATCGAATACTTTTTGTCGGCCGGAACATACGCGGTCAGAACGAAGATATCAATAAACATCATCAGTAGGTTTGTAACTTTTCCGGATTTCCACTGCCCGAGATAGCAGCACACACACACAGATAAACAGTCAGCTTTACCCACCACACAAATAGACAAAAAGCATTTGCGTTGCATTTGCGTTCCAGAAATTTATCTTCATTTTAGTAAAACAACAAACTTGTTAACACAATTGCACTGTACAAGTGAAGTATAAAAGTTTCTGTTATTTAGCCTAAGCCTGAGCTACCGCAGTGTTGGGCCCTAAAATATTTCTTCATTAATGAAAATGAAAGGAATAGACATTAAGTTAAATGCCTTTGTTCAATGAAAAGGCTACCGGTGCAATGTATAGGAACAATTAATAACGCACCAATGTCAGTCAAGTAAAGGGCCTCCGATGGAATTGAAAGACAAAAAGAAGATTTTAGGGTGTTAATGATGCATTGTCTCTAACCTTACCAAAACAATACCACACCACACACTAACCCAGATATGGGTATCATAGGTTTTGAACTTTATAACCAAGCGATAAGTTTGAAAATCGCGACCCCTTTCGGGTAAGGCCATGCTTTTAAGGTCTTTAGAGATTTTTTTAAAGAAATTTACAAATATTTATTTTCGAGAATATAATTTATGTACGCAAGAACAAACACAAACAAAATTTGCCAAAATTAGCGAAAGTAATTGAAGTATTGAAAGTTTTTCTGAGAACTTCTTCCATAATAGACTTAAACACTTTAAAATCAGCTGATGGGGGTCTGTATATACAAACAACTATATTTTGCTCCAGCTCTACACATGATAATTTATATAAACCGTTCAATAAACAATGACAGAATGTCTTTTCTCTCCTTAAATTGGCAATTATTCCCAACGTAAATGAATGACCCGCCTGTCCCTATTAGAAAACTTGCAGCTTGTAATTTAATGTAATTAAATACGACGCAGTTCAAAATTGACTTGTACCCACTAACGTATAAAGAATGTTCAACGGCCAAGTCACACAACATTAAATATAATAATAAAGAAATCTCAGTAAGAAACCTAAGACTTGGCACAACTTTGACTAGATTTCATTACTTTTTAGAGATAAACAAGCAGCTCCATCGAGACTTGGCTAGTTTTTCACAGAATGTTTTTGGTGGGATAAAATTATTCATGTCGAAATAAAATGTAAATTAAAGTAAATTAGGAATCTTCAAAAATGATTATTATTATACTTAAAAATGCCTGGACTTGACAGTCAGATTTTTTTTTCGTAATCTCGATCTCCTGTATATAGACGACACTCGCTTCCTGACCGGGGAGGAAGGAGTGGGGCTAGAAGTCGGGTTTTTAAAGGTTATATCGCCGCTATCCGCGATCCTCAAATCTCAAAAAAGCACATGCTCAAAATCTTCGGGTTCTCCCAAATGAGGATATCGCTTGCACGGCTCGGATTGGAGTGAACGCTCAAAATTTGTCTAAAGTCACCTTGAGCGTTTGCTTAAACCCTAAATAAACTCGCCAATGGTATAATAGAATGCACCAGCTCGACTAAGATTTTTGTCAGCTGTCATCAAAGGTTTGAGATGTGTCAAATTTGTCATTATAAGTTCGAACTGTAAAAAATGTTTTCTTCGACTCTTTCGTCGCTGTCATTAATTTCTGATGAAGAAGTTGCTGTTCCAATGCTTTGTCGTCACCACTGAGTTCAAATACTGCGATAATAGAGTTTGAACTGCTTTGATTCTTACGACGACGATGAACATTTTAGAATGTCGATCAAACACTGATTGCACTTTGATACTTCGCTAGTCGCTTCCTGCACGCATCAGCGTGTGATAGGAGGTTTTTTTAATGTAGACATATTGTGCATCGTGTAGCCCACGACTTCACCAGGCTTAAGATAGGGGATAATAGGCAGTTACATAAACATGCCTAGGACCACATGGGTGGCGGTTGCCTATGTTTTTTATAAATTGGAGTAAAAGGCTCTGTAAAGGTGTACAATCACACGTAAAGATGTACATTTATTGTTCATATATATGTATTTTAACAACTATCAATCTAAAAATTATAAACAACAAAATGTTTATTAAGTGTATATGATTTTTACAAATGTTGTTAAGGCACTTGCCCCCTGACACGCACAATGGAGTTTTAAATAACTGGCTGAATTGAACGTGGGCGCATCAGTTCCTCTGCTAATCCGTACCGAAAAAGTCGTGTGATAGTCTGGAACGGCTCGACGACCTCTGATATACGAATAAATTAACTAATTTATTTTATTTTATTTTAATTTAACTACTTACTCCATGAAATCTTAATCTAAATGCCATGATATTTCCTTTTATAAAGATGTGTAGGTAGCTACAGCCCCTTTTCCTCTACTCTTCTTCTATAGGTATAAGGGGATCGTAGTGCCTGGACAATCACAAAGGCAGTCAGGCCGCTTGAACGGGGCCTTTGTGATTGTCCTCTGCGCCTGCTCTTCTAGTTGAGCCATGTCAACTCCTGCAGCAGCTGGAGCATGGGTCCCACTCTTATGATTTGCGTTAACCAAGTCCATTTTTTAGCATTCATAGTAGCATTATTTGATTTTTGTGAAATGAAAAGTTTTAGCTGTTTAGATGTTTATTGACGGTTTATATTTGAATTTGACTTTAAAGTTTGCCTTATAGTTCTACTATTTGCCTCATAATGAGAAACGAGAAAGATGTTGCATACTTGCATACTTATGTCAGTTAGCTAAATGTTAACTGACATAAGTATGCTAAATACTTGGTTTGTAACGAAACACCCATATCGAAGGGAAAGAGCAACGTTAGACGGCTTCTAAAAAAATGGAATTAAGAACCAACTTTTATTGTTGAATGTTGCCCTACAACGTAGATTTTACGTCCACTTTGTTGATCTTAAGCTCAACAGGATTCATAACTGTTCGTTCATTAAATTAAAAAATAATCGCCTTCTCAATTAGACTGTACATCAAATGAGTGTGATTATATTGACACTCATACATTCGACTGTAAGCACACACCAAAACGTAAGATTTTAAAGTGAACGTGAAATGTAAGCTAAAAAAATATTGAAGAAATAGCATTTACACGAATTATAAATGCTACTGAGTGACATTAATATTTTTAAGTGCAAGGTAAACATGAATTTACAATTTTTTTTAAACCTACCACAAGTGGTAATCTTTTGCTAAACTTATCTTTGAAAAGGAAACTTTCGAGGTAATTTTCGGGTCTAGCCTCCGTCCGTTTTGAGTTGAAAGTAATTAATGAACGCCTGAGATCATCTTTACTAGAATAACTCGTACATATTTAAACACTATCTATCTTAAAATATAAATGTTATTGAATCTTTGTATCCCTCGAAATTCAAAAATTAGTCATTAATCATAATAATTTTCCGTACAAAATGTATTAATTTCCATCGTAAATTGCTGTAAATCCGAGGAAAACTTGTCCTTATTTTTCGCGTCGTCGTCGACGAGCCAACGCCGGCCGGTCAAGCATTATATTGCGAAGTGACAAAAGGTTGGCCCAATCAACATGGATAATAAAGTTATATCCCTAACAAGTAATTAAAAAAGTGTAGTACTATTAATCTTTAATAAACATTCTACTGCACTTTTCTGTTACACCCCTTTGATATAAAAACATTATATAGGTAAAACTAGATACAGGTCTAATAAATTATTAATATGTCTGTGACATTGAGATGAGATAGTGATCTTTGGTTCCACCTCGGGCTTCTGTCACGCTTTTGCCTATTTTCACAACATATTGCTTAACCACTCTTGGTAGCGTTCCTCTGTTGCTTCGGATCAAGATGAGCCATTCCAATGGATCTCTGGATGTGAGAATTTTGGCCTCATCATCTGATTCTTCATCGTCGCTGTCAGTTTCCTCCGGAGGAGCTTTCCCATCTGCAGTGTAGACTTTGGTGAATGAGAAGTTGCTTGCATAAACATAGGACACGCAAGCTGCATTGGCAAAGATATCTGCAGCTCTGGCATTAGTGATGTTCCTGGCATGCATTGATCTCGGGGAGTGGATGAGTGCCTTGATCAGATGGACTCACTCAAAAAAATGAGGATTGGCTGCTGTTGAATATGCCGACTTGACTACCAATCCAAGATCCACATGGTATGGGAAGTACGAATAAGAATCTGAGAGCTCGTCCTCCGATGTCATCATGCGATCAATGTATGTACCAATTTTTTCCACAAATACTCAATCCATTACATCCGTTATATTTTCCATCCCTAAGAGGTTCACTAAGTACCCGTACGAAATTAGGGCAGCTCAATCCCGATGCCTAGATCCGGTGGTTCCAATCCTCAGGTTCGCATGTTTGTGAAGCGGAAATTTGTTGAAATACATGTCATATGCAGCAACTAATATGTTGTATTCCCGGTCACTTATCCATCCTGAATATACATCAATGGAATCTACAGCGTCCGCACAAATGGCCTTGAGCTGAGTACGTGATGGTGAGCGACCGCATCAGCCCCTGCGCGCCGCCACCTTTCATAGAACTAGCTATATTGTTCACCTTGGTGTCATAGTTGTCGTTGTTATATGCGAGATAGTTGTGGTGATCCTACCAGCTATTAGGATCTTATACTCAAAGACAGATGCTCTTATCAATACCAAGCGTGGATCCGGCCATCCAAGAATTGTCTTTTTCGGTAGTGGTCTCCACTATTGGGTAATCCCGGACGACCAAAGTAGTCTTAACATTCAGAAGACTTATTGGACTCACCTTTGATTCAGCCTCTCCTATCACTAGACCATAATTCGTCCATACCTCGGTCAATTTAGATTTCAGTGTCAATCAAAAATAATAGAGGAATGTTGCCATATGATACTTACCATTATATTTTTTTGCGTGTACACTACATACATACATACTTCTACATACTACTAAATCATGAATACGAAAGCGAATTTAAAACATGTTACTTTTTGGAAAATAAAACTATTCAAACACATACGGGCGGCATTTATATGAGTCCCCCCCTTAAATTTATAAAATCTCGTTTACTTACCTACCTATTTCATTATTTGGCAGCAACCGAAATAGGACATTCCGTGAAAATTGCAAATTTCTACCTAGGTATAGATAATTACGGAAATTACCCTGAGTGATTGTTCGTAAAACACATTTTTACTGTCATTTACGCGCAAATTTCTACCTAGGTATAGATAATTACGGAAATTGCCCTGAGTGATTGTTCGTAAAACACATTTTTACTGTCATTTACGCGCCAAGTTATCGTACTTTACCTCTAAAACATAGAAATAGATACAGGAAATAGGTAAAGCTATATAAACAAAAACAGGCGAAACATACAAATAAAAGTAAGATTATAGGTTGGTACTACTTTGTTGATATGTGCATGTTGACACACATATTCTTTTCTGAAAAGGTATCGCATTGGGTTAGGATATGTTCTCTTCGTTATCCAGTTGGTGTGGTGGCAGATGTTGCAGTGGGTATCACACTGCTCTTCGTAACATTCGCTTTTTAGTTTCTACCGCAACCCGCACGAGAAAATTTGTTCTCCTCTATTGTCATTATCAAATCTAATCTATTAAAAATCTTCATCCGAGAATAATAACAGGTTGTTTATTTTTTCACATTGTCACATTGCCTAGCCTTCTCATTTTCATTGACAGACAAACGACTTGGAGAGTGGCATCAATATGAGACACGCAACTCAAACAAACTAGTTCGTGCACAAGCTTGCTAAGACAAGCACGACGATCCATGTTATTGGCCCGGTGGTCTACAACGAGTTACCTGATGCTATCACTGGTGCACCGAGTTTGCCCATATTCTAAATGTTTAAATGTTTATGTTTAGATGTTTAAATGATTCAAACTAAATAAGATTGAAACGATGCGTTGACGAGCGGCGCATCACCTTCATGTAATTGCTGCACTTTTTGGATGTGTTCTGGAAGCTGTCCAGTAGAGTTCAGCAACTTCCACACAGAATACTTGCTGTTGCCGAAACGCTGAGCTGTGTCTCGCGTACTGCCTCGTGGGTTGCTACACAGCCAGACGCGTGTTTTCACCATGAGCATGGCTTGGCACTGGGAACTGGACATAATATAGAAGCCGTTGGTTTGCCGCCAAGATGATTTGACGGCGGGGGAGGGTCCGGAACTTAGTAGACACTTTCCGAAATTCGCTACTTTACCTAAATCAACACCTTCCCTCATTCGACACTTTCCTTAATTCTCCTACTTACCCTAATTCGACACACTCTATGATTCAGCACATGTCGTATTGGACACTTCTCTTGACACTTTGGTACAGTAATGATCAAAATCAATTACAATTACAATAAAAGCTGAATTTATCACACTTCAAATAACATTTAAATTGATTAACTTAAAAATAAACCACGTATGACTCTACATAACTACTACCTAAAATAGTATTACCTACAGTAGAAAAACTATTACAGGTCTTATGACAGATTTCAGCCTTAACCTATTAGTGAGGGGGTATTGCTTAAAAACATCGATTATTCAAAAGAAACAATACACCCTTTAAACATTTGTGAATTGGAAAGATGTCTAACATTTTAATTAAAGAGATATCAGAATAGACAATACCTAGATTGAAAATTAAAAAATAATATCCCTGAGTGCTTAACTACAAAAACTACTCTTCTATTTGTTCAACCGAATAGACAATTTAGATTCTTTCCCATGTTGTTACTCCCTAGTGCTTAAAAAGTGGATTTTATGAAGCTATGAACCTAAAAATGTTATCTTATTTGTCATGTGGCTTCTTAGCTGGAATAGACTATACGAGCAGCTCAACTAGGATGTTTACTTTACTCGCTTTGTTAGTGATATTGTGATATTTACCATGCTTAACTTATCCAAAAATTCCTGCATTCCAATTTTGTTTTTGTATTATCATCAATAATACGGTCAATGTGATGGTCCATCAAAATAGACCGTTTTCTTCTATTTTTTCATTCAAATAAATTTTGTTTTACAGTACTCTGAAATCGACAATATTTGCTTCCCTTTTTAAAACAGATATGTATAAAAATAAGCTAGGTTTTTCTCTCAGAAATTTTGTATCACAGTCTATGCCATTATGCCAAGCTTCCACCAAATTCTTAGTTCGGTGGCGTTCATTGAAGCAACTTAATATGTTGCAGTACATACTTATCCAAGTTTCAAGCATATATTGATAAAATTTGGTAACTTCTGGGCAGCGGGGTGAGTTTTCCACAATGTTAAGCCAAGCCTCAGGTATGTCAATTGTATGCAAATATGCTAAAGCTGCACAATGATTAATATACCATACGATTATCTTTATCGGAATGTATTACATATCTTTAGGTACGTAGGTTCCATTTCGATGTTGATGTTTACATCTTATGATTTTCGTTAGAGACACTGTCGGTATTGAAAAAGCAGCCAATTATTCGTGCTGATGTGCTGCTATGTCATTCATAGCGTTAATAGCAGCGTTTTCTAAGTCCACGTGGAATTTTTCCGGTGAAAATGTTGAAAATTTTGTCTTCAGAAATTATAGTACTCTTATGTATGTTGCTTATGTTTTATTCGGTAGAAGACAGTATACTAGTATACAGTATTATATTATACAGTATTAGTCTCTGCATCTCTACTTCCTATGCTGGTGTGAAATTAATATAATTCCATGACAGGCAATGGTACAATCTTGAACAGACCGTCATAAAAAAAAAACTTTAGCTTTTGTTAATATTTCTGAAGCGTACGGCGTCATGAACACTAATATCTTTTCTGTTGATCCATCGTCTAATACTAGGACGTTGTTAGCTAAATCTCCAGATATTTTGACGTCCTCAAGTTTTTTAACAGCAGTTTTTGTAACTTTCAACGGTTTTCGTCTAGCTCTGTATAGCTTGTTTTATATAATACTAATGGTGTATAGATCGTCAATGAACTCAAAATCCGCATGTTTTAAATGGGAATTTCATTTTTCATAAATCCTCCTTATGGATCCAAACTCAGTGTGTACTTTCAGTAGGCAAGAATATTCTAAATATATTCAGGCTTCATAAATTACATGACATCGTGATCAGATTGATGAATTATATTAGAATTTGAATTAAGCGTCATACTACATTTGCAATAAGTCTTGATCTTGCAGCGCCCCCAAGTACTCCCGTTTTTATTTTTACGAAAATACTTGTAACGGTAGCTTTTAAAAGTTATTTGTTTGTTTCTTTCACTTAATATAAATTTCAGGTTTTCCCTATTGGCCATTGTAGGTAAGCACTAGTAAGTAATTTCTTAATAAAATTTCAATATTCAACGCAAATAAAGATATAAGCAATTAATTACATTGAAATGACAATAAGAACCAGCTGCAGTTGTCTGACAGACAAATAGCTAAAATCTAGTGGCCAGTATACTTAGAAAAGAGGTTTGTTAGTATCAGTAAGACATGTAACCAAAGTGTCATTTCTCACTCGCGCCAGTTACCGCGCAAGCCAGTATCGAGGAAAAAAGGTAATGGTAAAAGTTCCCACAAAATTAGCGCAATTATATTTCGTATCGAACTGTACATGAACAAAAAGTGTCAAGAGAAGCGAGTGTGCAATACAACATGTGCCGAATCATAGAGTGTGTCGAATTAGGGAAAGTAGAGATTTAAGGAAACTGTCGAATGAGGGAAAGTGTCGATTAAGGGAAAGTGGCGAATTTCGGTATGTGTCTACTAAGTTACACTACTGCTAAGTACACCTTGAGCTTGGAGCCGAGGGATGCTCTGCGTCTCGTACAGGCTTTCTCCACTTTGGATGTACACATGCACTATATCGTAGTATACCACGAGTTATGGGCGGTGGCCTTGAATGCGCAATAGTCACTTTTCAATACCTGTACATATGCGCAGTAATTCCCGCCAACGTCGCCCAGTGCTGTTAATGCGTGGCGCGAGGAATACTCGCGATTAGAGTACATCGAGCACGATCGTATCGGAAGGACACGGACTCAAAGGTAAAAAAAACTTTCGCGGCGTGATAGCCGGCCAACCCACCTTCACACTGAACCTTCTCACCAGTGTTAAGGCCCAGTTCTAGCTGTTGAGGTGAGGGGCGCCGCATTCGCCCATCATCTTCTGGCGGGGTAGCGGGCGGCGCAGAATAGCATCGGGACGCCCGGATACTTTTAAATTTAGGTGTTTTTTCGAATTTACTGAAGAACGGAAATAAGCTAATTGATACAATTTAAGGATTAATACGGTGCTCTAAAAGAGGAAAATTTAGGCATAAAAAATATGATAAGAATCAGTGATTTTATATTAAAATTATTGAATCTCCTATTAATACTATGTTCAGGATTTTTTACGATCGAGCCAAATTAATCCAATCGCGTAACGACATAGTATTTAAACTAGATTAAATCTTTGTGAATAACGTATAATTTTTTGAGACCTATGATTTTTTTTTTTTTTTTGCCAAAGCTCTCTTCAGTGGTTTTGTGTGATCGTGGGCCTTAAGGTGGGAAAATTACTTTCACGGCCTAAACATTGACCTATTTTAAAATAATCTGTGTGATGGTGGGGATCATAACATACAGGGTTATCGTTGGGCATTAACCAACCTTCACAATGAACCTTCACACCAGTGTTAAGGTGGGGAAATTACTTAACACTGACCTATTTTAAAATAATCATCATAACATAACATAACAAGGCATCATAACATACAGGGATGAATTTGGGTATCACACATATTTAACATATGAGACTCAAAATCATTATCAAGAAAACCACACTTATTTATTATTATTTTACTCATTAGTTATTACTTTACTCATATAATGAACATAATATAAAAATATAACCAAAATAAAACAAACAGCTTCTTAATCCTGTTAACGCAGAATCTCCATAAAATGGCCAATTTCAATTTGTCCATGAATCAACTGCAGTTGTGTATTTATTGTTAAATTTATTTATGTTTAATTTTATTTTATTTGCTGTTGCACCATCTTTTAATGCCAAGAGTAAGTTTGTGAGAGTAATCTGATTCTTGTTTAAACTCGTCTTCATTTGAGAATTCCAACTCTCGCACACATTGTTTGTCCGATGGCGTTCATTAAAAACACACCATTCATTAAAAAATCCTGTATTTTTAATCCAATTTCTTTGCGTGTACGTCATGAATTTATTCAACTTATCACTGTTGAAATATTCACATTGTGACTGAATGAATATCCAACCATCTTCAACTGGCAGCAAAGAAACTGCTTGCACAATCCCACTATCCGCCGATATGTTCTGAACAC
The DNA here is from genome assembly GCA_949825045.1 of Argyresthia goedartella. Taxonomy (NCBI): domain Eukaryota; kingdom Metazoa; phylum Arthropoda; class Insecta; order Lepidoptera; family Argyresthiidae; genus Argyresthia; species Argyresthia goedartella. The sequence continues at coordinate 13,175,014 of OX463806.1, forward strand.
TATATCAATCTCTTTTGATTTTTTCCATCTGCTTTTACAAAAACGTTAATAGCATTTTTTATTGTGATTTTTGGAAATATAATTTCAGAGAATTTGAGACTGCAACTTCAAATTCAATATGGAATTCCTCCGGATTTAACTGAGGGCAAGTGGTTTTTATTAAATAAAATAAAGCTAAATAAGCTTATTTTTGTTAGTCATCCATGCGTAAAATAGTGGTATACGTCGCGCCACACATTATAAGCGGTGGCCTTGTATGCGCAGTAGTCACTTTTCATTACATGCACAAATGTGCAGTCATTCCGGCCAACGTCACCCAACGCTCTTATTTCGTGGCGCGAGGTATCGTCACCTATTATTAAATACAATTGCACGAATGGTTTTGGCGCAACTTTAAAACTTAAAAAACATTCACATTCTGCCCCCACACTAGAATACCTTGTGTCCTGGGAACTAGAAACAGCGACGTCCACATATAAACATCCAAGACCTGGGGTTTTTTTTTTCTCTTGCCCCCAACCGGGGTTCGGACCTCTCGCGTGGTAGGCACAGCTACAACCGCTGCGCCACAGAGATCCTCTAAAGTCGAGTACTTTAAAGGTACCATCAGCGAAACATTATTTTACATTGACTAGCAATTCTTTTGACTCTTCTGTGCAAAATACATAGTAATATCAATGTGTCGTCATGGCGATATTCTGCCAGTAAAATATCATTGAAGGTTGCTGGAACTTCAACTTCTTTTATATTTTTAAAAACAGTTTTCTTAACTTGCTGTTTTTTATGTCTTGCTAAATGTAAGCTATGTTTGACACTGGTGAAGGAAGGGCCATTTGCACCAACGTCAATCCTTTGATAATTACAGGAATAATGCTTTTATTATATATTTTCGGCATTGATTTCACGGTGATACTAGCCTTTTCTTTCATCTTGTTTATGTAACTGCAACTTCATTCTGGGCTTTGTCCGACTTACATTCGACTTTATGCTCGACGCTCTTTATTACTTCTTCATCCTATAACAAAGATACTTATTACACGACATCAATGTTTTATTACCTAGGTATGTACTGCAATAATAATAAGAAATAATATTCTAAAACTATGGGGGGCCCTCATTAAACCTGTACTTTAATACGGAACCTATCGGGTGAGTCAGCCTCGCATTGGCCGAGTAAATAAGAACCTACCTACTTCTAATTATTATTATTATAATACAATTGTTAACTTAAAAAGACTTACATTTGCAGTTATAGAACCTTTGCACTTTAATTCTTTTCGCAAATAACGACAAAACCAAATACCTACTATTTCCATTACATTTTTGTTTGAGATATTGATGACCAATAGAACCTTTCCACCATTTTTATTAATGATTAAAAAGTCCATTGTAATATAAACAAATCGCTTCTCTATTTGTATTTCCTAGCTGTCATGTCTTTCTATACTAATGTAGGGTTCTTCTAAATATATAGATTTAACGTAAATATATATTCTGAAGATGGCCTTTAGTGAAGAAGCACTGAAACTTGTTGCCAAGTCCAATGCAAGGATGGTTGTTGTCCGCAAATATTTTTATTTTTCTTTCTTCTTTTATTTGTGACTGGTTGGGCTTTCTTCTAGGTCGTCAGATATTGCTGTCATGGCACTTGCTAGGCTTTTTTGTTGCACCAGACTGATATTGCCGACTCGGGAACATTTCTCAACAAGCGAAAACAATAATAATGCATAATTAGAACAATTTACTCCGCGATCAAAGGAAGCAAATAAACTGTTGGTCTGTTAAACTTTGACGCTAATTTCAATTTAACTCGAAATGAGAAGCAATAGCCGCGTCGCCTGTTGCACTCTACAGAATGTACGGCGAGCACGGTTTTAATGTAGTTCATTTTAATAAATGAAGCCTGCAACTCCCGACGAAATGGAAACGAAACAATTGTAGAGTAGTCTGAAGGCTAATGAAGTAAAGACATCATCAGATCCAATTTTGACACCAGGGTCGTAATATCCGGGGTGGGAGGGAGGGCCGCGAGCTAAATAGTTAGCTAGGTATTCCAATCTTCCCTAACCGGCGTCTAAGCAGACTGTCCGCTCCGCCCCGCAGAGCCCCGCGGCTCCGTGAGTTGACTAATTATATGGAATAGTTTCTAACTAGTTTAATATTAACTTTTTATTATATGACTTATATTTTTTCATTATATAGAAAACTGATGAAAATAATGCATTACGAAGAAAGGTATATTATACATTTACCATGTCAAAAATGCTTATAATGTATTCATTATTTTGACGACCTTCTTTAAGCAATGTCGACCTTGCCACGCTATTTGAAGAGGCGCCCGAAAAGTTGTATGGAAATTCATAGCTGGTGTGTAGTGGCGGTCTTGGCTGTGCTTTCAAATCGAGAGGTTCAGGGTTCGAATCCCGGCCGGGGAGAACGAAAATAAAAATCCCCAGATCGTGGATATGTACATGTGGGTGACGTCAATGTTTCTGGTTCCCACACAACAGGGTTTCCTAGTGTGGGGCTAGAATCAATGTTTGTGTCTGTATGCAAATGTTGTTGTTATGTTAAACTGTTACATATAACTATATGTTGGTACATATTTCCAACTCTGAGAACATTCTGAGAACTGTATTTATTTATATTCTATTCTACAGGATTACCTATCAATTCTACTAAAGCGTATTCTTAGAACTTGTTGGCGGACAAGTTCGGGCTATTGCTATACCACCAGCAATTTCCTGTATCAATCCATTATCGTCGAGTTTTGGTTACATGGTCATGTGCAAAAATATTTTTTTCACAATTTGTGTAAGTACCGGCAGCCTATAAAAAAATAAAGCGCGAGGAAGAAACAAAAGCGCAGCTCGGTGAATTGTATGGCAATTTACACATTGTGTTCCATCAATTTTCGCGAAAATGCAATTAAAATTACTCGCATTGATTGTATAGACAAGCCTTGGTCCGTAATGACTGCTCTGCTGGCCTCGAGCTTACCTTAGCTACGCTTTTGGCCTTTAAGCTTGGTCATCATTGCAGCTTTTGCTGCCCGCCCTATAAAGGCCCCGACTTTCGCAAATTCAACTTTTTGCATATTCAACTATTTGCAAATTCAACATTGTGAGCCGGAAGGTCAGTGCCGGTCTTTATTCCGCTGACCGCGCTGTGTGTTTAGGCCTGGAGCTGCGCTTTCGGTCACCAACAGTATTGCCAGCAACGCAGTCAAGGCCGCGTTGCTGGCAGCACTATGAAACACCTGGACAGTTTTTACATAAAACAAAAGACATAACGTAAAGTAAATATAAAGATATAATATAAAGTAAAATTTATTCACCCAACAAGCATAAAACTAAATGTGCTTTTATTAATAAATATTTGCAAATTCGTCTTCAGGTTGATTGGATCTTTAATACATATAGGTATAATATGAGGGGTAAAATTAGAGCAAATTTCAAGCAAATTTTTCCATATAATGCCCTACCCGAATATTAAGGTTTTCGAGTGATTTTTGAGTTTAGTTTAACTTTTTTAATTTTGTTCCAAAATTTGTCATAAAGTTATTGATAGAAAAAAAATACTTTGGATAACTCTTTGACGGCCGTTTGATAGTTCATACATCAATTATTCTGTGGAATAGCTTAATGTTAAACAATCACTCTTGAATTTTGATGCAGTGAGCCAGTCAACTTAAGTGATGAGAAAACTTAAATATTAATTTTTATTTTGTAACTGCGGTTTTGTCGTAATTCATTTATGAAACGTACAAACTAATTAAAAACTATTTGTTCTCAAACAAGCTTAGAAATATTGTCATTGTTTTCGAAAAAAGACACCGCTGGAGCGTTTTTTGAAAATACTCTTTGATTGGATCTCTTATAACAATCTTGGCATACCAAAGTAAATCTATTGCTTAGTACAAATAATTGCGTTCACGTGGCTATATAACCATAAATGCGTGTCTTTCGGCCCAGGTGATAAAAAGAAAATTAGCGGCAAAACTGAAAATTCGTCTTGATTTGTTATTAACATAGTTATTATATATAAATGTAATAATTAAAATGAGTTCCGACGGTACAGTGTGAAATGGAGATTGCTTGTACTCCACCAGATTTAAGATCAGAAGCCAAATTGGCAAAGGAATATTATATAAATTGCAGGGAAATATAACATACTTTATCTACACACGTATCATAAACCCTCTTTACTGCGTTCAAAAACCGCACGTTACGATCAGCATTATGTTAAACTACTTGGTTAAAACTCGTTTCGTATCTGGAAAACTACACATAATGGTCATTATGTGTAGTTTTTCTACATATGATGACATTCAAATTTCGAACGCCGACGCCCACCCGCGTGCCGCTCCTAGTTTGTCTGTGAAGTTGGTACTGACATTCAAATTTCGAACGCCGACGCCCGCCTGCGTGAAGTTGGTACTAAAGAACAAGCTAAACAATTTCAGAACCACAATGCCGGTCAAACATTCCTGAATACATCAAAGAGAGCTTATGATATGTGTGTAGATAAACTAGTGTATGTAACTGTACATAATTAGGCATTAAAACTCTCGAGTGATATTATTATGAAACTCGCCTTCGGCTCGTTTCATAAACCTACTCTCGAGTTTTAATGCCCTCCATTATGCAGCAGTCACATAAACTACTATTTTATGTAATACATTTAATGTATTACATAAAAAGTATGTTATATTTCCCTGCAATCTTTTGAGAACTAATTTAAATTACTTGGAACAGATTCCAATGTTGCATGCAAAGTAAGATTAACAGGTGAATTCCCAATAGGGGTGCATGTCACATTACTCTTAACATAAAAAGGTTTAGTATAATTATTACTACATTCGTCATTTCCTACTGGCACCCTAGTTATTTTCTCAACAATAACAGGGTCATAAATATCATATGCCAATAATTTGGCAATCTGTCGCTTAGATGACGCAGGTACATACATTGTATCCCTAGTCAGTATAAAATTTCGAATAAACTTATTCGTATCAAAATATAATACTCGGTCCCGATGACAAGTTATACATAAGCTGGTTGAGTCTAGAAATCCGGTCATTTTGTGCCTTTTTTAGAGCTTTGGAATAGGGAAAACCACACAGAATAATTTTCCTTGCTCGGAGAGATACTATAAACATTTACAACAACAATAAACATTTACATACAGGCACATACATTGCTTCTGGCGCCACACTAGGATACCCTGTGTCGTGGGAACCAGAAACAGCGACGTCATACACATATAAACATCCAAGACCTGGGTAATTTTTTTCTTTACCACCAGCCGGGGGTCGAACCCGGGACCTCCTGCAAGATAGGCAGAGCCACAACCGCTGCACCACAGAGATCGAAAAGGTGTAGGTGTAGTCATATTTTAAGGCAATCCTAGGGACATAATTCTGAGCAACTTTCACCATGATACCGATTTGATCAGAGCAACTTAATTTTTCACTCATTGGCGCTCAGCTGATTTGTGCGGAGAACTGAAAAACAAAATCACTCTGATCGTTTCGGTTTCTTTTGAAAATTTGTTTGGAATGACGTCATTTACTCCTTCAAATGACCTTTCTGTTACATCCTAACGAATAAGAAATCACCCTATGCCTAGAAATAGAATATCTTATCTAATTGATAGATAAGATATTCTTAAAAACTTAACTTGATCAATATAAATTTCTATAAATGTTTAGTTTTTAAGGCTTTCCATGATAGACACGTGAACTGACGCCATAATCAGAATTACGGATGCAAGTACGCCGGCCCAGGAAATTCGTTTCATGCTGTACTTTGATTAACTGTTGATAGGAGCAGCCCTGAGTGCTTCCTGAAGTTTACCCTTTTGACAAGCCAAGCGGATTTGTTGACTTCCGCAATGTCGAACGCTCTATTCAGAATTCACTTTATCTGCAAAGGAAGCCTTCATTGTACGTACGAAAGTACGTTATATTATATGACGATTTCACTCTAAGAGTTTTATTTTTTCGAACTACGCTATCGTATGAGGTATCTTAATTTTAGTAATTTTACACAGATTATGACAAAGGTAAATACATCGTATACTCCAATTTCATTGTACGTCCGTAAGTACATTACATACATCACTCTACATTAGGGTGTCCATATAAGAGTTTATTTTTTCTCACGATTTTCACCTTTTTATTTTCAACTTATTGCAGTAATTTCATACATAGTGACTCTTTAATATGTTTGAAATATATATATATATGTATAACTGATTTCTACTACTACTATATATATATATATATATATATATATATATATATATATATATATATAGTAGTTTTGTAAAATTACGCCTGACATTTAGGGCTGGCTATTTACTTGACGATGATGCAATATTAATTTTGAACATAAGATGTGCAGATTATTTTATTTCAGGACAAACTGAACACGGCACTTTGTGAAATAACATTATGCGAGGGAAAAGTAAAACTAGTTACAGTTACAAGCGATACGTTAACTATCGTACCTTAGTAGGGGGTAACTTTACAAAAACACCCTATTTATAGATTTAAAAAATTAGTCGTTGTTCACCTCAAACTTGCTATTTCTTGGTATAAAAAGTATATTGTTTTGGTTCTTATAAATAAATAAAAAACACAATTTTCGCACTGTTGCCGCAGCGACCGACTTAGCAGCCATATTGCAGTGTGAGCTGTTATGAACTTATGTCCAAAATTTGAACCACCGGGAATCATGTTGCTGGTTTTACCGATACACGAGCCTTAATTCCAAAATTTAATGGCTCAATTATCCATGTTTAACAAATAAAATGATAATCGATGTAGGTACATTAAATAAATAAACCTTTAAATAGTTCGTAGGTACCTATTTTGAACCTACCAGATTGAAGGCAACGCAAATATTTAGATTTAAATGTGTAGGCTAGTTTTACTTAGTTAGTTTTACTTTTAGTACTTGTAACGCCATCTCGTGCAACATATAGATATTAAAGCTAATAAAAACGTTGGTGGGGAGCGAGCCCAAGTCATGCGCAGTACGCACGTATACTAGTGGTTACAGACCTCTGATAGGGCTTGGTTTCACTCGTATATAAGCCCGGAGGTGATGGTGTTGCATTAAAGGGCTTGCACAACTGCCTTGCTGTCGGATAGTATACGGATAGGGAAATCCTTTACCTTTCTTTCTGCAGTAGCTGTAGTAGCCATTATGATGCCCATACACTCGGCTTGGAAGAAGGTATTGTGGGCACCTAATGATGTTGATCTCCTCATGTTTAGATCTTCCAAAAATGCCCCGGCGCCAGTAACTGAGTTTGTTTTAGAACCTGTGAAGATCCTTAGTTTGGTACTTTAATACTCTCTTTGATTGAGGCCCTCCCAAGGGTTTTCATGCAGTTGTATTTTAAACTTTTTGTCGAAGAGACATTTTGGCCATTTCTAGTAGCGGCTCCTTACCTACTCCGACCTCCTGTCTGATGAAGAGGTGTAGCGGCGGCAGATTCAGTATGTTTCAGTATGGCTTCCAAGGCCGCAGTGGGTGTAGTCCTCATGCATCCCGTTGCTGATATGCAAGCCAGCCTCTGGAGTCGCTATAGTTTAGCTTCGACAGTGTATAGTTTAGTTCGTGGCCACCAAACTATCGCGCCGTAGCTTCTTATGGGTCTGATGACAGCTGAGTAAAGCCAAAGGATGGTTTTTAGGGTTAGCCCCAGGTTTTACCTACCATTCTTCGGCACTGCCAAAATGTGAATGGTGCTGTATCTATCTTGTTGTTGCAAAATTTTAATCTTTCTGTTAGATTTCGTTTTCCAGGTTTTCTTTATCCACCACATTTTTTGCATTTGCTATTGCTAAAACTTCGGAAATGTTTAAAATGAAAATACGCTTTTTGAATGGAGTGTCCCCCCAGATGGTAAACAGTTGAGTCATACATTATTTGAAATGTCATTATAATTGCATTATATTATTATAACACAGATTATGTTACGTGGTAAAAACAATCGGGCACGAAAATGCGAACTTTATCTGGTTCGAGAAACAATAACACACTCAGCTATATGAACAATCCTGAGGGAAACCCGAATACATTCCAGATGGCCTGCGATTTAATTTCAACACCCTAATCAAAACGCGTTTACATTGCGAGGGCTTTCGTCTGTCAGTTGTCAACAAAAAACTGCTAGGTTGGCAGCTAACGTCAAATTCAAAATGGCCGTTCAGAAACCATCGATCGAATATCGATTTGGAATCGAACAATCACCCGCCCGGACAGGCACCCACCTGTCCCCTAATCTACGGGCAGCCGAGACAACGTTGCTACCGCTCGTTTTAGAACCGAGCCTCCTACTAGAACCTCTGCAGACCGGGGGGTCCCGTCCTTGCCAGGGAACAAGTTAACAATGCGCCCCCTGCGCCAACGTAGTGGCGGTAGGTTAGCATCCTTAACCAGAACGAGGTCACCAACACTAGGGGGGCTAGTTTTGTCAGTCCACTTAAGGCGCTGTTGCAAGATATGCAGATACTCGAGCGACCAACGCTTCCAGAAATTCTGAGTAAAATGCTGCAACATCTGATACCTTGACAACCGATACAATTTCACTCCCTCGAAGGGGTGCTCGGGCAACGCGTTAAGTGGCTGACCTATCAAGAAATGGCCTGGGGTCAGAGCCTCCAGGTCATTTGGATCCGAGCTGAGCGGACACAACGGTCGCGAATTGAGAACGGCCTCGATCTTACAAAACAAGGTCGCGAGCTCCTCAAAAGTCAGCGCGGTCTGACCTACTATACGCCCCAAGTGCGTCTTAGCTGACTTAACTACGGCCTCAAAAATCCCACCCCAGTGGGGGCAAATCGGTGGGCTGAAGGTCCACTGTATACCCCGACGGGAGAGGGCCGTTCCAATATCCACTTTATTTACATTCAAAAAGTTGACTATCTCTCGTAAGTATCGTTCCGCACCGATGTAGTTAGTGCCGTTATCAGAGCGGATCAAAGTTGGAAGTCCCCTTCGAGAAACAAACCTATCCAAACAAGCAATGAAAGCCTCTGTCGAGAGATCAGCAACGAGCTCGAGATGTACCGCCTTGGTGGATAAATAAACAAACACACATAGGTACGCCTTGTATTGCCTAGCGGTACGCAATCGTGAACTCTTCACCATAAACGGTCCTGCAAAATCCGTACCAACACCTGAAAACGGTCTGACCTCATTCACACGATCAGGGGGCAAGTCCCCCATGAGAGGTTGCATCGTGGCAGCCTTAAGTCGATAACAAGGCATGCACCGAAACACGATGTTCCGTATGACACGGCGGGCAGATAAGATCCAAAACTCCCGCTGGAGCGTGGCCAACAACGCGTTACAGCCGGCATGCGCGTTTTTAATATGACGATCAGTCACCAGCAATTCAACTAACTGTCCCCCCTTGGGGAGCAGAAGTGGGTGACGAGCCGAATACGACAGATTCGCATTGCGCAATCTTCCTCCTACCCGAAGTAACCCGGTCGAATCAACAAAGGGGTTGAAACGCGCGACGGCTCCCTTCAATTTCGAACGTCCACTTCGTATAATCTCCAATTCTGCCCCAAACTTCGAGGACTGTACCAACCGGACCAAATTCAATAGCGACTCGTTTTGCTCTGCCGGAGTCAGAATAGGGTTCAACGTTCGCTGATCGCGAGGAGTACGACAATTTCGAGCGAATCTCCTAATCCAAGTGGACACGTTTATCAACTTGTCAAGTGAGCTATACCGGTCCAGCAGAAACCCGGCGTCAGGGTCTTCAGCCTTCTGGGTAACATGCACGGCCGCTCTGGGGCCATGATCCGAAGATACTACTACATGGCTGGGGGGCCAGTCCGATTCTCTCTTGGCAAGCCAGGGTGGTCCCCACCACAAATAGTGTCTAACGAGTTCAGGAGCCCGACATCCCCTGGATGCACAATCAGACGGGTTCAATTCTCCTGGTACATGTCTCCAGGTCAGTGGGACCTCAGACGACACAATCTGGGAGACACGGTTCGCAACAAAAACCTCTAAGTTATGGACCGAAGCCTTCAGCCAGCACAAAACAATCTGGCTGTCCGTCCACGCGTACACCGTATCCTCCAAAACCACTGACCCACGCAACACTGTTAGAGTGTGATTCAAAAGTTTGGTCAAAAGAGCAGCCCCGGACAGTTCCAGTTTTGGAATCGTCATCCTTGTCCGAATAGGCGCTACCTTGCTTTTTGCCAAAACCAAACGCACGTCGACCTCCCCGGTGGAGGTGACGGTTCGCAAATAAACCGCTGCCGCAAACCCTCGTTCAGAGGCATCACAAAACCCGTGAAGGGTTGCCCTGTAATCCCCAGCAGGGACCAATTTCCTCGGCAGCGATACATTATTTATGTCCGATAGCGAGGTGAACATTCGCGTCCAATCAGTCAACAAATCACCTGAGAGGTGGGTGTCCCAGGTCAACTGAGCCGCCCATAGCCTTTGCATAAAACATTTGAGAGCAAAGGTGACTGGAGAAATCCATCCATTCGGGTCGAACGTTCTCGCAATCGTTGACAGTACTGACCGCTTCGTCCAGGCCTTCGGTGTTTCTAAAACCACCCGATAGGTAAACTCATCATGGACGGGCCGGTACTGAATTCCAAGCACTGACAACATGTTAGGGTTGTCAGGATTCTCAAAAACGTGCGGGTCTTGTTGAAACTCATCTGGGAGACCAGCCATCAACTCAGGGGAGTTGGACATCCACTTGCGTAGTTCATAGCCGCCTCGTTCCAGCAATTGAATGAGCTCGTCACGTCGGTCCAGAGCTTCCTCTACACTGGCTGCCCCTGTTCAGACGTCATCGACGTACAAATCTTGCTCCAGGATAGCGGCGGCTCTAGGATAGCAAACACGGTCACGCGACGCCAACTCCCGCAGGGTACGCATCGCCAAATACGGGCTAGACCGTAACCCATACGTGTTCGTGTTTAACTCATAGACCTTGACTGGCTCGGCCGTGGACTCACGCCACAGTATCAACTGATACCTTCTGTCAGCCGGATGAATTACCGTTTGCCTAAACATCATCCGAATGTCTGCGACAAATACAATCTGGTGTCTCCGAAAGCTCGTGAGAATATCCGAAATATCACGACTCAACTTGGGTCCCGAATGTAGACACTGATTCAGGGACATCCCGTTCGAGGTAGGTGCTGACCCATCAAAAACAATTCGAATCTTGCCGGTAGGGGTTCGTAGGACGGTATGGTGTGGAAGGAAACAATGATCCTCAGATCTCCAGTCCACACCCGATACCGACATGTGTCCTAACGACTCATACTCCCTCATGAAATCAACATATTTTTGTTTAAATACGGCGTCCCTTGTCATCCTACGCTCCATCGACATCAATCTCGTCTCAGCCATCTTCCGAGATTCTCCTAGTGGCGGTCGATCGGCCCTGAAAGGCAGTCGAGTTACAAAACGACCAGAACGAAGGCGACCAGTACTATTCTGGTAAAACAACTCGCACTCTTCTTCGTCTGCGTCGACTCGACGAACGGTGGGAGGTTCCTCTATCTCCCAGAAACGTTGGATAACGTCTGACAACGCTGAGCCAATAAGTATGCCATCTGACTCGGCAGGCCTAACCATTGGCAATGCCGGACCCATGATCACGTGACCAAACTTAGTATCCACAGCAATCAACCCGTCCGGCTGAAGAACTCGCCGATCCGACAACAGAAACCTACCCAGAACGTCTGCTCCCAGTAGCAGGTCGACCGGGGCTGGAGTGTCAAAATCGGGATCCGCCAACTTGAGTCCTGATGTCAGGAATCGAACGGCCGGATTCAACTTCAAGGGGTGTCTGCCCATGACATGCGTCATTACTAAAGCTTGCACGGATGTTTTTGTCAAAATGTCATAACGTGGAGAGAACGTGATCACCGATTGACCAACTACATTCGTAACCGTAACATTCCCCACGCCCCGTATTGATTTATTATACCTATTTACCTTGAGGCCCAACCATTTTGCTAAATCATTCGATACAATGCAGCCCTGAGCTCCAGAATCTAATAGGGCGCGAACGTATGTTGGGTTGCCCGCCAAATCCCAAACAAGCACAGAGGCGATCGGTAACACCACCGTCTCCGGTTGGGGGGCAACAAATGGTTGGGCCGCAAATTCCTAGCGAGGACCCCCGGGGCCCCACTGTGCCTGTAACCGATCAGGTATGCAGCTATACGCCAGAGGGTCCCATTGTACAAATGGCTCACGCGCCGGTTCCATTCCCAACCTACGATTCCCCGTAAAGGGGGGTGGGCGTGAATTCAACCGTGGCCGCTCCATGAGCGGGGGGGACATCACATGTGACCGACGAGGACGAGGCGACGAGCGGGGCGACAACTGAGGCGGCGTCCGAACCGCACCCGCATAGCTCGAAGGTGTCCCATGACACCCGCCCGTTACGGCCTGCTCAACACACCCAATGTCCCGCTGGGTCGGATGCTGAGTCGCAACCGAAAACTCAGGGCCCCCCATGTAATGGTCCTGAGTGCGGCCCTGCACCCTGGTACTGCCCTGTGCACGTGGGGACGTTGGCCCCTGAGTTGCGCTCCGAGTCGCAAACGAATTCTCAGGGCCCCATGCCGTGTCACCCTGGGTACGGCCCTGTGGAGGCTGTTGGCCGGACCGGTTCATGCACAACAGATTGTTGTGGGGCCCACCACAATATCCGCACATTTGTGTGCGCGTGCAGTCTCTAGCCATGTGTGGCCCGAGGCACAGGAAACACCAGCTCCGCTGCTTGGCCATCCGGCGCCGTCCCTGAACCCTAAGTTCCCCGAACCTATTGCAATTGGCCACAGCATGGCCAATCTGCCTACAACATGGGCAGGTCTCACCATGTGGGGTCAATTCACTCACAGTCCCATACGACTGCCGGTTGGTGCGGTCCTTCCTCGTCGGAGGGCCCCTACTCACAGCGCTCCCGGCAGCTCTCTGTGGCTCCGAAGGATGGGTGACCGTCAACCCCAAATTCTCTGCCCGTCGAGCCTCCTCTTCCAAGAATCCGACCAAGTCGGAGAAGGCGGGCAGGTCCTCGGCCGACCTCCCGTGAGACTGTTCGAAACGAGTCTGCACGTCAGCGGGTAGGCGGAAAAGTGCAATGTACAACAGTAGGTACGACCATTCACCAACCGGAAGTCCAAGATTCTCTAGAGCCTTGGTGACGGACAACAATGGGTTCAAAACCTCCGTCTGTATGGCCCCGACCTTGTTCACAACCGGGATACTAAACAAACGGTTCAGTTGGGCATCGGCCAACCTCCGTTTGTTATGGTAACGTCTGACCAACAATTGCCTGGCCGTTTCATAGTTACCCTCCGTAACTGTCAAATGAGCGACCAGCTCCCTAGGCTCACCCCTCAATGCTGCCACCAGCTAAGCCATCTTGACAGACTTGGTAATGTCCGATCGCATGTGCACCAAACTGTCGAACAGATTGATGAAGCTCATCCATTCACCGGACACACCGTCAAAAGTAGGCATAGTTATGGCAGGTAACCTGGACCCCGTTCCCTGATGCGGCAGAGGTGCTTCAATGTCACCATCATGGCTGGACTCGCGCTGTCTACGTATGTCCGCAGCCTTCTGCGTGATAGCAGCTGCCATCTCCATACATTGGTCGACATCCCCTATCAACCGTGACAGCCTGTCAGGTGCGCAACCATCAACTGATTCCGCCTGCGCGGACAATTCGAGCACCCTATTGTAACGTTCCTTAACGTCCATAGACCGCTCCAATACCACATCATGCCTATCTAAACGGTCTATCAGACCGTGTGCGGAGGAAAACCATCTGAGTTCCTTAGAAACACCCTTCTGGATTTCAGATAACGACATGATCGGAACGATACTTACTCACAATTTGCAGTAACTCAATTTTATTGGACCCTCCAGTCTACAACCCAAACGAGGGAACCCTAAACCACAACTTAAACAATGTTGTTTTCCTTAAACAATAGGAACCGAGTTTTATATCTATATAAATTCTGTAAATACAATTTAGTTTCCCTTTATCATTATAACACACACAGATAGTCAATATTAGTTCAAGTTATAAATTGCTATAAACTGAAAACAATGTAATAGCCTGCTATCAATAGATGTAACTACCTATGTTAACCAAAACATTCATTCAATAGCATTACTAGACCACTAATAGATTGACTAACTGGTAATTCAATGCAATTTTCAATTCAATATCTGTCTGTCTACTACCAGCAATAGACTTATAGCTTACAATACTACCAATCTATGTGGATATAGGAACCAACCAAGTTACTTAACCGCCTATACCTACAGATTGATAGTCCCAAATCGTGCCTTCCTGGAGCCCTTGACGGCTGCAAATCTCAGGAAGCCACGCTCTAGCTACCAAAATGTTCAGGCTTCTCAGCACCTAATGACCTCGTAGGGGCCCATCAGCTACGAGGTAGCGTAACGATCAGTTGCCAAGAAGCGTGAACGTCGGCGATTCACCGAGCTGAAGTTAATTGGGGTCGATCTAACCTGGTCTGTGCTTCGGTCCCGTCAACCTCCTGTCTCTCTGCAAGGCCCGGGTGCACCCTAGGCTCTTCTTGGTAGACAGGTTCTTCAGCCAACCAGGTATGACTGGCGGGCCAGCTTCAATGAGCACAGTGTTCCAACACAGGTTATGTTACGTGGTAAAAACAATCGGGCACGAAAATGCGAACTTTATCTGGTTCGAGAAACAATAACACACTCAGCTATATGAACAATCCTGAGGGAAACCCGAATACATTCCAGATGGCCTGCGATTTAATTTCAACACCCTAATCAAAACGCGTTTACATTGCGAGGGCTTTCGTCTGTCAGTTGTCAACAAAAAACTGCTAGGTTGGCAGCTAACGTCAAATTCAAAATGGCCGTTCAGAAACCATCGATCGAATATCGATTTGGAATCGAACATTTCATTTTGTGGCACCAACGAACTATAAACTATTTTATTATAACATTATTTGTTGAATATACAGTTAGTTTTCGTTTATAATAGTAGTTTATGTGACTGCTACATAATGGAGGGCATTATGTAGCAGGGCATACTCGAGAGTGGGTCATAATATATATAATCAAAATAATATCACTCGAGAGTTTTAATGCCTAATTATGTACAGTTACATACACTAGTTTATCTACACACATATCATAAGCTCTCTTTGATGTGTTCAGGAACCGCATGTTTGACCGGCATTGTGGCATTGATCATTGCTCTGCAGTTGGTTAGCTTGTTCTGTAGTACCAACTTCACATACAAACTTGGGGCGACACGCAGGCGGGCGTCGGCGTTCGATATTTGAATGTCATAATTAGACAAATTTTTCTACATAATGGTCATAATGTCCAATTTGTCAGATAAGAAAAGAGTTTTTACCAAATAGATTTACATTATGCTGGTCTTAACGTGCGGTTTTTAGAGTCAGTAAAGAGGGTTTATGATACGTGAGTAGATAAAGATATTTTATTGAATATATTGACCTGTCGGCATCGAATCCTTGCCGCTGCCTATACCAACAACTATGCTCAAAAGGGTTCGAACACTTTCACACAATATTTTTATTCGCGCATTTCCACTTTCGTACGATTCTCTCATTCACATTCATCTCTTCTCAACTTTTTTTTTTTACAAGTTTTATTTTTTTGAGAGCTGTCACTTTTTTGACAGCATTCTCATTTTTAACTGCTGTCACTATTTTTGACAGCTTTCACTGTTTTGGCAGCTGTCACTATTTTTGACAACTGTCACTATTTTGACAACTGTCACTATTTTTGACAATAAGAAGTATAAATAAATATAAGCTGGTTAAAGAAAAATATAAGTTATTATAACACAACATAACATAGCGCTACCCCTTTTCCCATACGGGGTGACAGAGGTACAACTGTGCCCACTTTGAGCCAGATTTATCCCTAGCCGGGGATCGAACCCGGAATCTCTCGCATGGTAGGCCAAGTCATAACCACAGCGCCACAGCACCACAGAGGTCATATTAATTATTATTAATTAATCTGGTAAGATTAATTAATAAATTGAATTAACACGTAGATAATTATAGCCCTTCTGACAGATATACCTCAACTCGTGTACTTTGCAATGCAGCCAAATACACCACACCAAATTTTTCATTAAACCTGAAATTAAAAATGTGTTAATTAAAATAACCTTTACAAGTTTGCAACTGTTTAGAACAGGTGTCTAACAGCTTCATATTTAAAGCTGTGGTATAAATTAAAAATTCACCTTATTCTATTCCTAGGTACAACATTCTTCTACAGTTTGTGCGAATTTTATATAGGTATTTCTCATTTCTAATGAGTTCATTGCTGCAGTAACCTATGCCCAGGACTGCTGACACTGTTTGATGCACAATAGACACGTCTCGGTTCTCACCTGTTGGCCTTTTATATGTTCCGTAGCCATAAAATGATAAAGCTGTAAGTTTTCAACAGAAAAAGAGTAGGTACCTATTTAGATGTACAGTCCTTGACTAGAAATTACCTAGGTCTCTGTCAATAAAACTAATGTATGGTGAAATGCGACGATTTACTTGGCTGTGGTGTTCCACTTGTCGCCAGTTCCTCGCACAAACTTTGAGCCAAGTCGGGAGTAAGCCGATATTGTTTGACGAATTCGTCGTCAGTTAAATGAAATTGTCATTCATTTCCCTTGTAAGGCGGCAGCGATTTAATTTTAAATTGTCATTCAAGTTATTGTCCGTTTCAAAAAATTCAAACAATTCCTGTTCACTCACTTGCCATTATTTTTAAATAAAATAACTCAAAAAGACTTGAACAAACGCAAAGCGTTTAACTTAACTATCAATGTAAACAACAAGTCACTTATAAGTTATTCTCAGACCAACTTTTTAAAAATTTGCTTACTTTGACAGTTGAACGTTTCAATAATCGCCGAGCGCTTGTCAAGTGACACGACATTAGGAGAAAAAAAAAATTGGTTGTTTGTAAAGTAGATTTACGATCGAGATGTTTACGTGATAAGCCTCCGCTCGTGAGGATTCCGCGTGACAAGTTTCACGGAATGACTGGCAGCGCTCGAGATGAGACGGGAGATCGGTCCGTCTCTCTCTCGTTATACCTGCGATCGCGCTCGTGAGGTTTTGGTGTGACACAAGTTTCTGAACATGTCACCCGACTAAAACGATTTTAAAGACGTTATCACGTCAAAAGTGAAAAAAAATAAGGCGGAGCATGAAAATACTGCACGTAATAAGGGATTATACTGCCTTGCTTTTAAGAGGTCATGGTACGAATTAACAATGCAATCCAATTTAAGCCTTAAACTGAATAGATTTAAAAGCTCATAGTAGGCCTCCAGACAGTTAAATATCTCAAATTCATTATGTGTGCAAAGGTGCCTATAGCCCGTTTCGGTGAATCGGGCGGGCGTTTGATGTTAAATTTGTTCCTAGTGGTTTGTACCCAATGGGCAGCGGTAAGTACAGATGTAGTGAAAAAAAGTGCAAAACTCGGAACAACGATAACACCCGAATGGTGCCGATGTGTCTATGAATTACTGTATTATTAAATTACGTGTAGGTATCAAATAAATCGCATACTTTATTTATCAATGTCAAATGTCAAATTGCCCGTTTGACGTATATTACACTGAGATGTTAAAACCACCACGATTCTATCATATAAAGAATTCGTTAGGTAAACAAAAATATAACTAGTTACTGAGGACGTTTTATTTTAATAAAACGCACTGATAAAAACCAAATTCCGGATGGGATGATCTAATGATTCTTTAAGGATTGGAACCCCAAAAGTCTAACTATAAGTCAAAACTACAGTAGGATTTTGCAGACCTTTTTTATAACAATAATTTTTTGTAATTAATTAAAAATACTATGACATAACAAAAAAGACACCTCTACATAAAACAAAACAAACCAGCAGAGAAATTAATATAAATAAATATGATTTTCTGATTGGATGAACGACTTCGATTATGACAGCGGGATAAGAGGAGGAGGAGCGGGGTGGACAGTGTGATGCAAAACAATACTTCCAACTTCCATATCACAGTCAGAATCAGAACTATTTTCTGGTGTATCATCGTCAGAGTTTTCATGAACGGTGATTACAAAACTAGCCATATAATTTTCCAACTCAGGTTCGTGTTTTCGGTACGCGTTTTCGCATTTGATGGCGTGGTCACATACTTTGGCCCAAACATCGGAACCAATCATATTAACCTTTTCCTGTACCAATTGTTTCACAGTAGTCATATTCATACTGATGTTTCTTTTGGATACGTATCCCTTTATTTGAGACCATATGTTTTCAATCGGATTTAAATCAGGATGATATGGTGGCAATCTTAGTACGCTGTGTCCATATTCGTTCATAAGTTTACCTATAGAGTATTCTACAAAGTCTTGTTTGTACTTGAAAATAATTTCATATATTTCAAGTTTTGTTAATGACGGATCAATCGGAACGTTATGTTTGGATAGCCAATCAATCATGTCTTGCTTCCTGGTATTTGAATTAGGAGGTTTTTCTACGTACTTATTATGATATGCAGCATTATCTACTACTAGTACCGAATGTGGAGCTAAGTTTGGAATGAGTTGATTACGAAGCCATTTTTCATAGTTTTCATTGTTCATCGCGTTGTGATAGTCACCTGTTTTATCAGTAGACTGATACATTAACAATGCCCCAGGTATAAACCCCTTTCTACTACCAGCGTGCACTATTATAAGACGTTGTCCTTTAGAAATTAACTGTTTCACTCCGTTTTCTGACGAGTCTGCCCAGCTTTTACCTGCCAAATGTGAGGTATGGATGTATGTTTCATCCATATAAACAATCTCTCTCCCTTGCAATCTGTACTTTTTTATCGCGGCTAAAAACTTTACTCTTTTTAAACGAACATCATCTTTCTCGATAAGTAATTTTCTGTTGTTTTCAACTATTTTATACCGAAATCCCATTTTTCTAAGAATTTTTCATAGCGAAAATTCACATCCCTTAAAATTTATGGCTTCGGATAACTTGGACTTCAGGGCTTTAATTGTAGGTACTTGTTAGTATATCAAATGGAAATTATACACTAATCGGCGTATAACGTTGTAGTCAAAATCGTCAAGACCTAGACAAAATAATTTATTTGGTCTACCCAACTTTGCCGACTTCGGACTATTGGAGGTGGATTTATTTATGTATTCTTTTTGCAATATTTTATTTACTGTTCGTTGAGAAATTCCACTGGCCTCCGAAACTCGTTTTTGGACTTTACAAAAGTAAGCAGTATAGTTGGTATGTTTGAATTTATCATTTTCAGTTAAGAAATATAAATAAATATTGAAAATAACTTCGCAGGCTTGCCGATCTAAACGTTTCCCTTTTCTTAGTGCTTTCGGCATGTCTGTTATAAATTGTTAATGTGGATCGAATAAAATCAATGTTTATTATTTACAAAAATGACAGACAAGAGTGAAATGTAAAGTCAAAAAAATATATATAGGTGGCCTGCATTAATACACGAGTCCATGAAGTTTATCACAAAATCTAACATAAATATCAACAAAATATTTCTGTGGTATTAACTACTCTATATAGATACTTCCTCTTGCAATGCGACCGTTCCCTACGTTGTCTCGATTAGTACTGAGTGCGAGTGAATTAGTAAGACAAAAACGAACATTTCCGAGAAAATACGAAAGGAAAGGATTATTCACTACATCTGTGTATAGATCTAGAGGTTGATATTGTAATTATTTCAAGTTAAAGCTATTTATTCATAATAGCACACAAATTGAGACTTAATGAACGTTATTACATAATCAAGCAAGTATAATAAAACATTAGGTAGGGGGCTAATAATTATTAGTGCATAATTTATAGGGAGGGAACTAGTTTAATACATTTTTTAATCGAGCTTCAGTTGAGTTTTGTATCTTAGGGAATTTTATTGTAGCAACGTATACAGTGTCCCATAAAAGAACTAATAATTTTTGTGAGTCTGAACATTGGAATAGAAAGCATAAGTTTATTTCTAGTTTGCACATTGTGGTGGCTATCAATGGTTTTAGAGCTACTGATATTTTTCCTCACATACATTATGTTTTCATAGATATATTGACTTGCATTGAAGTAGTTAAACAGGGCGATAGGTTATTCGATACATGTATTGTGAGGGGTTGAAGGAGAGTATTTCCAGCAATTTTATTCCTTTAATACCCTATCCGAAAATTAAGAGCCTTGAACTACTGGGAATTTTCATCTCAATAGACTTACTGATCGTAAAACACCGCTGATGTAATTTTTGACATTAGTTTAACTATATCAAAATTTGTAAAACATAGACCTCGTAATTGATAAGACCTTCGGTACCCGTGTTAGTGCCATCTTACTAGCAGTCTTTTGCCAAATAATTTTTGCGGTTTGATAATTATGTGATAAGATGGTCAGTGAGGCAAATGTTTTATTTTGGGTCATTGATTCAAATTCACTAAGTAGGTTATCTATTAATATTACCTACGAGTGTTGAGTTCTATTGGAATAGAAATAAAACTACAGGGAAGAGAAAAATCGACAACACTCTTAACTAGTTAATGGGTTTCAAAGCATTTTCACATGTTCACAATTAAAGATTTTTCCGATAAGATCGATGTGTTGTTCTGTTTACCAGACTTAACCGATGGATGAATAAAATAAAATTGTCATAAAAATAGTCACCTTTTGTTATTATTTGTTGCGGTAGCGGTAACAGAAACACACATTCTCGCATTCTGGGCAAATTTCAACACTCTGTCTACGGACGGATGGATGGGCGGACAGACGGGCAGACAGTCGGGCAGCGGAGGCCTGGTGACAGGATCTCGTTTGGCATTCTTCGGGTACTGAGTCATAAGAACTTCAAAACCCTTCAGAAATTCTAGAACTAAAATACTGTTGTAATACCTTGGTTAGATCTATACTAGAATATTGTTTTCAGGTCTAGAGCCTATTTTACCAGGTGTTTAAAGACAGAATTGAAAGAGTTCAAAAACGATTCGTCAGTTACCTCGCGAATGTTACACAGACAGAATGTCGTTTTTTAATATGACTTCTCTGTCTGTCCGGAGAAAGATTCTAGATCTCACATTAATGCACAAGATCCTCAATGGGGATATAGGTTGTCCTCAAGTGTTGGACAGTTTTAGCATAGTGATTCCAGCCAGAATTCCGCGCCACGGCACGTACAAAATCTTCAGAAAACCAACCTAGGTATAAACTCACTTCTCACTAGAATGATTCGCTCATATAATGCACTGCATTCAAGTACCAAAATTCACGAAGATGTTTTCCATGACAATCTGCCTTCTTTTAGGTCTAATGTGGAAAATTTTCTTATCTTAGAAGAAGCTAAACTTAACTTTTTGTAAATTGTGTAAACTTTTTTATGATTCGCGTGTAGTTTCATTTGTCATTCAGGTTTTTTTACCTTTTCTTTCAAGAAAAGGTAAAAAGTTTTTTTGTTTACAATTTTAATTACAATTTCAATTGTAATTAAAATTGTAAACAAAATGTTGCATGATGTGGTCACCTGTAAGTAGGTGAATATTTAGAAATTGTAATATTAAGAAAAATTCATTATCTATTGGAGATCCCAATAAATAAATAAATAAATAAAACTCTAAGGCGCAACGTCACAGTATGGCTGTGAAAATATTACAATAAACTTTTGGAGAAATTAATTTCTGTGATATAATTTAAATATTATTACAAAAGGATACCACACGATACAAGCGCTAATTAACCCATTCAATGCTAGTAACCCTTTTATAGCCTCTTGCGGCCGGGGTTGCCCCAAAATTAGGATAATCCAACCTGGTGTTTGGGTGCATTTTGATCGTTTAGTGCCAACCATTCTTACCCAACTGAAGCGAAACGGAAAAGAGAGGATTAAGTGTTTGACCTGTATGTTTATTTGTATGCATGCAAACAGTTCCTGTGTCAGAAAATGTCAGATTTTATGCGCTTTAATGTGCGGGCTGAAACAACTTTTATCATGTATTATATCAAATTAAAGGGGTTTTAAATGGCGAGTAGGGAAATATTTACTAATAATAATGTAATATAATAAATAAATATAATATATAATATAATATAATAAATAATACACCTTAGTTTGATCATAAGTTCTGAAGTAATCAAAACATAAATAAAAAAGATAATTAAAATGTTAACAGGAGCCCTTTTACATTACTTATTTACGTAACTTATTACAGTGTTTATTTTTTTTCGTTTTTTCATTTTACCGCCTCCTCTTTTTTTAGGCAATATTTTTTCATTATAGACTTGAATTATGTTGCAGTTATCAGGATGAGTAATTTTGCAAAAGATTTCAAGACTCTATCTCTTATATAGTTCCTGACAAAATTGCCTGTGACAGGAGGACGGACGGGCGGACACGCGAGTGATCTTATAAGGGTACGTAACCCAAAAACACAAAATAGAAACATGTAATAAAAAAAACCGACAGCGGTACGCTAAAAAACACAAAACAAGCAGATACAACTTAACGTAATTATTTAGATTCGATACAAATAATATAACACAGTGTTAAAACAATTTAATTTAAATGCCGGCGGGCCCAATAACATCGAATACAGCTGGTTCCGCTATCATTTAAATTTAACTTAATTTATCTCTATATTAAAATAATTTTATCGAACGCCCTTAAACGCTCTGCTAAAATTCCGGGCCTTCCTTATAGTGTAGTTATAAACTATTATTATTTTGAAATGTTTATTTGAATATATATGAATTATTATTATGAAAGAGTGGAAAGGCTTTAGGCTAGCGATTCGAGTAAATTGTGCTATAACCAACATTCATGACGGCCTCTGTGGCGCAGCGGTTGTGGCTCTGCCTACCATGCGAGAGGTCCCGGGTTCGATCCCCGGCTGGGGGTAATGAAAAAAAAAAAAAAAAAAACCCAGGTCTTGGATGTTTATATGTGTGTGACGTCGCTGTTTCTGGTTACCACGACACAGGGTATCCTAGTGTGGGGCCAGAAGCAATGTATGTGCCTGTATGTAAATGTTTATTGTTGTTTTAAGGCGCCCCAACATAACAAAACAGCCTTTTGTTAATCTCAAGTTACCCAAAATAGAAGTATTGAGCAGTTTATACTTTAATACTGGCTTGTTGATCATAAGCATCATCTTGAATTTGCTAACGTGTAATCGTTATTTGATTATTTATATAATTTGAAATCTGTTTTTCACATTTATTATTTTGATTTTTTCGCGCCGCATTCAAATTTATGTACTAGTTATTAATTTTATCGTTATAGAAATATTGTGTAATGTTGGTCTATTAGTTTTTTACACAACGGCTAAGAGCCTTTTCTTCTGCTGCTGGGGTGGCTGGTCTTCAAGAGGGCGTCGCAAGCCGTTACTGAAATTTCACATGTATATTGAGTTGACTAACTAACAAACTACAATACCTCTTGTGGGGAGGCCTTGCAAGCCGTCCCTGAAATTTCACATGGTTTTCGAATCAAGTAACTAACAACTTACAAATACCTTTTGTAGGGGGCGTTGCAAGCCTTCCCTGGATTTTCTACGGAGTGAAATTATTAATCTTGATAAATCCAGCAGCTCCCCGCGTCCCTTTTTGGATCATTGCGTGCCCCCCGATTGGGAACCTTTAATTTGCGGCACATAAAGGCCTAAAGTGAATGCAAACTGGTTAACCACATTTACAGCTAATCACAAAGGGCATATATATTGTGAGCTTAGTTAGGCAACTCTGCTGCGAAAACAGTTTCCCAATCCAAAATTCGAATGTTAATTTAATAAGACTGACCTAGTCGGGTATAATCCTGATGTTTGTGGAATTTTATCATTAATAGCAAAATAGGCAATTTATTAGCGAAATGGGCTTTACCCATATATTTGTCGCAGCCAACTAGCTTAATTAGGTTATCAATTAACAGCATAGCCTTTATACCCAGGCTTTTAACTGGTGCCGTTCAACTACCGGCCGAAATTATATTTAGCCGTTAAATAAACATATTTATTTGCGTATTTTTTTTTTAACTACTTGCCTAGCCTAGTCATTGAAATTTAGTTACACTCTGCCACCTGGCGCTGAAACCCACACACTGTCATTATGGCATCGGCATGCAACAATATTGATTTTCAAATAAATGTCCGATTCATATAGTGAATTTTCGTTAGTAATCATGCGAGATACATTTATCGATATATTATTTGTGTCATTGTCATTGTTGTTTATCATTAGGTGATAGAAGTATCATTTTGGTGACAGATCAACTATTTCGGTAACCAATCAAATAATTTGATGATCAAGATAATTTCTCGGTGATTTTTATATTAATTTTAGGTGACGAATTAAACTCACAAAAAGTATATTATTGATGAAATTTAGATGACAGATTTACTATTTTAGGAACCTAAATGAATTATTAGGTACCTATTAATTCATTTTGGTTCCTAAAATAGTTATTAAAAATTATTAGGTACCTATTAATTAAAAAAGTAATTTTATAGGTGATCGATAAAATTATACCCAATTTTTTATGTCAGATCTTAGATCATTGCGGAGTTGTGAAGATACAGGTTCGACAAAGATTTCCTAAATAGGTCTGTGATAAATAAGTTTTCTTCAATTCATTTCTCTGTAATATCATCATTCAACGACAAATGTATTCTGTGATCGACGTCTTTCAGTTTCTCCTGTGGTCATGAGAATGTTCTGTTCTCTGTTTTGTGATCATTATGATATCCCTGGCTATTATTGCGGAATTTTGTGCCTTCTTTCCTCGACTGACCCTGGACATTTGCTTGCAATTTGGATTTACCCCTGCCTGTGTATTAATTATACTTCGATTTCATCATAAGTTTTCCGAGAGTGAGAAAGGATTACGGTTAATTGTCTGTGACATACCTGAAAAACGAGCTTAGCACCATGCGGAACTTCCTGGGAAAAAAGCGACGCTCTTTCAGGGGTAAGTAGAGTTTATTTATGCAAAAACAACATTCTTTGGGCTCTCTAACTAAAACACCGTTTTAACGTTAGCCAAGGTTGGGCATTATGTGCAACACTACCACATTGTTGGCCTGCACGCTCGATAACTTTGGCAAAAGGTTTGATTCAGAGCCCGGCAGAAAGCTGCGCATCATTCTAGTTCTCGTACAATAATGTACCTTACCTACGAACATTAAAGGACTATCGCCAGAAATGCAGCCGCGGCATTGCAGCCGAGCGCGACAGCCCATTAACGATAGATGAAAGAAAGATATATAGCTGGATACATTACTTTATTTCCAGTTAAAACACACGTTTACAGGAAAGAGTGAGAAACAACTGTTAGATACGATAGAGTGAGCAGCCCCTATTGGTTGCTGCATTTTGTATGCTTTTTGAAAACCAGGTACTATTAAAGCTCTTTTGTTGTCGCTATATCAATTAAATCACACAGTACTACATCTCTCTCTATAACATAATAAATTAAAAATTTAAATAATTAACTTTAAAAGTAAAGCAGTTAACAAAAACCTGAACAAAACTTTTAATTCAATAATAACTATATAAGTATATATATATATATATATATGGATATTATTCATGATCCTTGCTAATGGGGTTTCACTTTTATTGATTAAAATCACAATATGGTTGGTGTTGCAGATAGAGTCATTTGACCGAATTTGCCGTCCATGCTAGCCGTTATTATTCCAGCGAAGAAGAACGTTTGGCCAGAAAAGTGGATGCAATAAGCACTGTGTACCAACCGTCTTCAGGACAGGTTGAAGACACACTCAGTGACCCTGGTATGATAACGTTCCAATGGAAGTTCCCGGTGGTGAACTGTTGGATGGCGTGCAACCCGGGAATCCCAGTGCCTGGCTATTCGAGGGATTTCAACTTATCAACGTATTGGGTTATAGCAGAATATTATGTCCGCGACAGTTTGCAAAGAATAAGCTTTGCAATCAGATCTGATATTTTGTATAGCCATAAGATTTATGTACCTTCAGGTGTACGATCCTGCAATAAGCATTTAAATACAAATGTTGTATGGCGGGATTTCGTAAATTATACTCGTCATGGACACGGGATATATAACAGTATTAATTTGGTTGATATGATGGATATCTTACTAAAGCCAAAATAATATTGAATTTTGAGATACTTTTGTACATTGGACTAGATAAACATTAATTTTTACAATGGTTTTAGTAAAGAGCTTTTTTAAGAACAACGAAATAGCCGTGTTGTTGAGCAAAATACACACAAATGACTCAAACAACAGGTTGACCTGTCCATTTCGCATAAGCCCCATGCATTTTAGTCGCATCATGAAAACAGTGCACCGATGTCTGATTAATGTATTTGTCCCATTGCATTTGGATCTTAAAGGAAATAGGAAACTGCCGAATCTCGAGAGGAATTAAGTCGAAGAATTTAGTCAATACCAAATTATTTATAGGGCTATACCAAATTAATTATTAAATACTATAACCTGAATGGCCAAACCGCATGTTGGGATGTGATGGGACTTGTATAAACAAACAGAAAAGTTCTAATTTTTTAATTTGCAATTGTTGAAGATTGATGAAGATTCCTAAAATTGTGTCTTCTGATGGATTTATTGTTACGGCATTTGGTCGGTCATTAAATCGGAGGCCACCAATTTAAATGCATTATTAGGAAACGACGAATTTCGAAGGGCATTCCAGCTCGTTGATGTTTTCATTCTCGATCGATTTTTTCACGTCATCATTGAAATACTCCAAGCATCGGGATATCACGCTTTTATACCAAAAACAAAAAGTAGGATGCCATTGAATCCTGAAAGGTTACGATTTAACGGTGAGTAGTCGAGGCAGTCACTGGCCACTTGAAAACAATTTCGCCAACTGAGGCTACAGAATTTCAATTTCAATCAAAATGTTCGACGAGTTTCGCATTGTTTGCGCCTTGCTTAATGCGTTTGGTGCTCGATTTAGTAATAATAATTTAGTTAATTTTTTCTACTGAAACTATTCGATACAGAAGGAAGCTGACGATGAAAAAAGTAATCTTTATTACAATGTCTACAATATTCGTGTATAAAACATTTTACTGGTGTAGGTGTAGGTGTACGTAATAATGCCGGCTGAAACTGCGAGATTAAAATTTTCTTCCTATATTTTGAGCTTGGAATAACTAACAAGAAACTTTATTTGCGTGTCATAGTTAGGTGCATTAGGTGCATATATCATTTCAGGTTTAGTTTAGAACTTTTAGTATGATTGTCCCCTAAATAGTCCAAACAAAGTTCCGAAGTCAAACTTTCTGCTTTCGACTTTTCCACCCAGAATCGTTTGTTGACTGTCCCACAGTCTACCGCACCCTCAAAGCCACAGCTCCGCCCAGAATAACTTGGACTGCTCAACTCGTGATTAAAATTAAAAAATGTTATCTCCTAACTTGTCCAAAAAAAGTTCCCGAGTCAAACTTTTTGCTTTTCGACGTCCCACAGTCAACCGCACCCTCAAAGCTATAACTCCGCCCAGAAGACCTTGTACAGTTCGACTCGTGAGTGAAATAAAATTAAAATAAAAACCATTAATATCTTCACCGAGGGGCACAGGCCATTACCCGGAGTAAAAACGAAAATAATTAATTAATCTTCCTTAGCAATCAGTATTCTTCGTGCAAACGATTAACTAACACCAATGGAACTTCTGCATAACATACATGAACACCTAGAACTTGATTTTGAAAAGCGGTATTTCAAGAAAGCGTTCTGATTGAAGGCGAAGACGGGAAAACCATCCTCATTCTTTATTGAAGATTTTATATCGACTAAAAGAAAGCATTTTACTGACACTGCTCTCAGAAAATACAATCCAAATGATAAAAATAACAAACAAAAAATCAGCCAAGAGAAAGTATCTCGAAAGAAAGAAACATATGTATGAATGATATCCTGACGAATTAAGGTAAAAGCCTCCACTATCACTGTCGTCAACTGATCAAGACAGAAGAATGGAAGTACTGCTGAACTACATACGAGTGGAATGGTTTTCTTTAAGAAAGAAGACCAACACCCGTCGATTGAACAAAAAACAGAGGAACACTTTCGGAGAATAACTGTTCCCACATCTAATAATGTTTTAAATGTATGTTAGACCTGTTAGGTCTAAAACTGTTGAATGTTGCTGATATAACACGTTGTTGAAATATAATATAACAATCAGATAACTAAGAAAATTTTAAGTGACTGTGATAAATCCTGAAAGGGTTTTTCATATTGATTATCTTAATGTAACTGCATGTAAATCTGCATGAAGGTGAAATTAAATTAAAAATATGAAATGTTTCTTTTAAAATCTAATTCGATACAGAAAATAATACGATTCTAATCGGAATACGGGAAATTACAATTAGAATCTAACAAGGCCCCGCAAAACCCATGTATGTGTTATTGGCAGATTCTGCCACACAGAGAGGAGAGTATTTCAAAATGGCGGCGGATAAGCACAAAATACGAGGGTGGAGTGAAAAGTCTGGTAAAAATTAAATAATGAATATCATTTATTTAAAATATATTATTTATTTTTCAACGTAGTTCCCTTCTAACTCAATACACTTCATCCAGCGTTTCTCTAGCTTTTCGATTCCTTCCATAAAATACGATTTAGGCAACCCTTCAAAATAGGCATTGGTTTCGTGTATGATCTCTTCGTTGGAGCTAAATCTTTTTCCACCGAGCCATTTTTTTAAATTTGCAAACAGAAAATAGTCGCAAGGGGCTAAATCTGGCGAATCTGGTGGGTGAGAAAGCAACTCGTATCGCAACTCATGGAATTTGGCCATGGCAATAGCGCAGGTGTGCACTCGTGCGTTGTCTTGGTGGAAGAGGATTTTCTTCTTAGCCAAGTGCGGTCGCTTCTCAGGTAAAATTTTGTCAAATTGATCCAATAAATTGGCATAATATTCGCCATTTATCGTTTTACCCTTTTCTAGGTAGTCAATATGGATTATCCCACGTGCATCCCATAAAACTGTAGCCATCACTTTATTGGCCGATAAAACTGCTTTGGCCTACTTGGGAGCTGGTTCGCCCGTAGCAATCCACTGTTTTGATTGCTGCTTGGTTTCTGGTGTATAGTGGTGGATCCATGTTTCGTCAACTGTTATGAAACGACGCAAAAATTCAGCTTTATCCTGTTGAAACAATGCTAAACCTGCCTCCGAAGTAGTCACACGCATGCGTTTTTGATCAACAGTCAGTAAACGCGGCACCCATCGCGCGGAGAGCTTCTTCATATGCAAATGTTGGTGTAAGATATTTCGCACCCGTTCGTCTGAGATGCCTACTATCTCAACTATCTCGCTCACTTTCATTCTTCGGTCGTTCAACACTATGTCATGTATTTTAGCGATCACCTCTGGAGTAGTGACCTCAACAGGGCGTCCTGGAGGTTCAGCATCACTTGTACTAGTACGGCCACAGCGAAAATCAGTAAACTACTTATGAATCATTTTAATCGACGGAGCGGAGTCCCCATGATATTTATCAAGTCTTTGTTTTGTTTCTGTAATCGTTTTTTTGCGCAAAAAATAATGTTTAATCAACACACGAAATTCACTTTTCTCCATCTTTGCGAAAATGCGTTCAGTTGGTTTTCTCTAGTCTGTAAAAAAAAACTAACCGGTAGTACTGGCTGAAAATCTAAATTTAGTCCTCCAAAGGAGTTGTGGACAAGGAGGTTTCATACAATTCGCGATAATTTTATTCTAAAATTGATTTTTACCATACTTATCACTCCGCCCTGGTAGAAAGAAACTTTGTATAATTAATAACGGACATTGACAATGCCAATGTCGCAAAATCATATAAGAAACCCGAGGAGTGTAAATCTTATCTGGAATACAACAAGGACGAAAATATAGTAGCAACAAGAAATTCAAAAACTTTCAAGCTGTGTTTCAGCCCAATGACGATGTAGAATTTGATTTAAAAATACTCATATTGATTTTATGATTCTCATGACGATTTTCAATTGTTTATTAGAGATTATTATTTTGATAACTGATATCCAGCAGTTATCAACCTGAAAAAGGCATTTTAATTAGTTTTGTAACTTGTGAAACAAAATCCCTCCCGACCCGTGGTCCATACGCTCTGTCACAACTGGTTGTACTACGGTTGAGCAAAACTATCCATGGTCCAACCGAATGTACCACGGGGAAGTAAGTTTAACTGTTTTATCGCTAGTCCAATACCAGAAAGTATATTTACCCAAGGCCCAAGGTTGTACCCAGTCTCACGCAACCAGGAACAAACAAAAAAATTGTTCCTATTTAGCACAGATTTAATGGAGTCCACATGCTATATTAGTCTTTGTCTCTGTGTCCCTTTTTTTTAAAAAAACCTTTTTTTTTTATTGAAATTTTGAGATGTAAATAATAAAAATATATATTTGAAATGATTTATTGTCTTATTGTTACGATAAATGTTTTCTCATATGATAAACCCAGGTTGCCCCTGACGATAATTTATCGATATCGATTTAATCAGGAACTACGTTTCGCCATCCTTAATTTTACTCGTAATGTTGGCATGACGTATTTTGCCATTTAAATTTTTGCTGTATTGGTATTGCTAGTTGTGCTAAATAGATTCCATTTCCAAGTAAGGAAGTCCCGTCTCTTAAAACGGTAGTGATTATATTCTCTTTGGTTGTACCACGGAAACTTACATTTATCTTTGGATCAACAGACATAAAGGCAAAAAAAATATCTATTATGGTTTTGAACTGCATCCGATTGCAAACTCGTTTGATATTTCCCACGATGATTAGACATTGACATCACATCAAATCATGTTTCATTTGTTGTTTTTTTGTGAATTAAATACAAATTAACTAATGTATGAAACGTATTCATACGAATTAATATAATAAATGGCGGTAAATAGTGAATTTAAAATAATTCAGAGAAAACGTGGCAATGGATTGCAGTTCTACAAAGTGAAACCTCAAAAAAAAAAACACGTGGATCATATTGGCGGTGCGCCTTGTACAGAAAAGAAAAATGTACTGGATTTCTTATCATTATGGTACGTAGGTGCTTACGTTATTCTCTTTTCTCTCCTCACCTAGGATTAGGATTTAAGTTTATAGGGTTACGTACCTAAAGGCTGCAAACGTGACCCTATTACTAAGGCTGCGCTCCCCGTCTGTCCGTCCGTCCGCCTGGCATAACGCTGCATCGGATGAACCGTAAAAGGTAGATACTTGAATTTTTCAATGTGTATTATTATGGCCGCTATAACAACAAGTATTAAATCCTTATATTATATTAAAATAAAGATAAATAACGGTATCCTCATACAAAAAAGGTGATTTTAGCTTGAGCTGGATTTTATGTAAAGTATTAAAAATAAATAATTAAATTCTCAAATGAAAATTATTTGTATGAATTTGGAAAAAAACTTAAAATACTTTGTAGAAGCTTATCTAAATGTAAAAGTATCGATTATTAGGTCACCGATCACTAGTGAGTTCCCATTTTCTACTTTACTTATGCGCGATACTTGGTCGAAGCGCCCAGTAATTAAGAGGATTACTTACCCCGTAACCCCGGGCGAAGTTAGTACATAACCAATAGACTCTTATTCTACAAAATAAACTTGCTTATTTTTAAATTATCTGCTTCCATAAAATTACCATTTGATTTGATCGATATATTGCAAGGTACTTGCACCTAGTAATGCACCGGGATGACTACCCGGAATAAGAATAGGCGTTTCAACCTTGTAACTCAATTTCGAAAATAACAACAATTTTGACTCCACAGCGAAAAATAAACATAACATGCAACTATACATCTAATAAGCGGAGCAGAGCATGATGCTAATAATGATGATAATGATGAGACTTAACTTTACCGGATGGACGGACGGAAAACAGAGCAATGTAAATAACCGGTCAAGTGCGAGTCTAAATCGCGCACGAAGGGTTCCGTACCACCGTTCAATGGAAGCGATGGTGTGGAGTGAATAGTTTGGATTTTACACAGCAAAATATTGTTTACAAAGTTATTGGTGCGGTTACTTTTACACTCCATGTACGTAACCAGGTGCATCCATAAGTTTGTATGTGGTATTGAAAGAATTGTTGTATGGGAGCCCCCTTAAATATTTCTTATATCCTGTTTTTTAGTATTTGTTGTTATAGCGGCAACAGAAATACATAATCTGTGAAAATTTCAACTCTCTAGCTAGCTAGGTTCTTGAGATACAGCCTGGTGACAGACGGACGGACGGACGGACGGACGGACGGACGGACGGACAGCGAAGTCTTATTAATAGGGTTCCGTTCTTACCCGTTGGGTACGGAACCCTAAAAAATATATTACGCGGCCCGTGGGGACGCTGAAAAAAAGTAGTACAGTTTAAAGTTTTTTTTTGTTGTCTACAAAATGTAACGGACGGAGAACAGAGCAATGTAAAAAAAAAAATACGCGGCACGTGGGGACACTGGAAAGTGTAATACAGTTTAAAGAGTTATTTTTGTTCCCTACAAAATGTAACGTTACAGTCCGGACATTCACTGTATGCAGTTTCTGGAACGTCGGCCGCGCCCACTTGGACCACAAGTGTTTGCGATATTTCACCCTCGCTCTATCTTCATCGATCACGGTATGTGCTCACTGAAATGTGGCGCTCGGTGAGCCGCACAGGTTTACCGGCGCCAGTGCTAGTGCCAGCGCTAGTGACGGAAATGCTTACGCGACATCCGTTTCCTGGCCGCTGGAACGTTCGGCCTATGTCGATCCAAAATGCTTTGCACCAACGCTAGACCGAGGAATTTCTTCATCTCGCTTCTTCTTTCCATCTAGATCCGCATATCATTAATTGCATTTTATGTGACGCGGGGCTAGTCCAGCGCCGCAGCTAAAGATAAACCAAAAGCAATAAGGGTATATACTCCTATTGCTTTATCTTTAGCTAACAATATTTATTGTATACGAAGAATAGGGGTTAAGGAAAATAAAATAACAGGTAAATAGAAAGACGAAAACCAGGAAGACGAAAACATCCCGAGCATTCCGTGGGAATCAACAGGAGCTATGAAAATAGCGGCCCAAAAATACTTATCAAAACACCCACCAGATCAAGAGAACACCGCATCGCCTTAAGCAATATACAAAAGGCAAAATTCGTCAAATTACGCCGACCAAAAATCTCCACATAAACAGACATCTCAAAGAGTGCCGATGACGCCTTGACATAGTTAAAGAGACAGAAGAACAAAAAAGACGCCGACGATTCTCTGACGGGATAAGTAAAAATCACCAAAGAAAACGTATGCACACAGTATTTCACTTCTATAATAGGCAAAACCTACAAGCGAGACGGCTGAAAAAACAACGGTACTTTTCAATGTCACGCTGGGAAAGGGAACTAAAAATGTCAGAAGGCTCAAATATAGACGTTATCCCCAACGACCCCACAGACACTCAGTATCTTGATAAAGGCCCGGCAACATATGGTATTTACACAATAATTAGCCAAATGCGCAACGGAACAGCACCTGGTACGGATCAGGTAGTGCCGGAACTATACGAAGGGATACCGGACTAACTGTTTATGATCATCAACAATGAAAACAGCGAGAGATAATATTATACCGGACCCATGGAACGAAACGGTCCAAGTACCTATTCCGAAAACCTGAAACCCGCAGGTCACTACCGATTATCGCCTAATCACAATGTGCAATACGGTATATTGAATCTATGCCACATACCTACTCAAGAAACTGGACGTAACAATAAAGGAACTCGGATACTACCAAGCAATAGTCAATAGTCAAAGTACTTTTTTACTGTAGATATTTACATATACTTAGCAAACGTCATTTTTTGCCTCTTCTCTACATTGGACCACTGTGGGAGAAGAAGGGCGTAGAAACTACCACAGATTGATTTTTAGATCTCTTTTAAAAATAGGTTGTGCTTAACTGATACAAATATGAAAAATTTAATTGTTATGATTAATAAGCAGGAATAAATAATTACAAAACTATTAACAGCAAGGTCTGTGTTAAGCCAGATTAACCCCATTCAGTCCTGTCATTTAAGTAATCTTGAACATTGTAATATCCCTTTTTCGACAAAGTCGCTTTAACATGCTTTTTAAATTGCTCAAATGGCAATTTCAAAATCTCCAGAGGTATCTTATTGTAGTAGAGAATGCACTGACCCTTGAAAGAATTGCTAACCTTCGCGAGTCTAAAACGGGGCGCACATAGTCTGTGATTATTTCTTAGGTTAACATTACAGCTGTCGCTAAGTTTGGAAAATGTTGTAAGGTTCTTGCGTACATACATTATATTTTCGAAAATAAATTGACTAGCTACTGTTAGTATGTCAATTTCTTTAAAAAGCTCTCTTAAGGAGTCTGTTCGTTTTAAATTATAAATTGCACGAATAGCTCTTTTCTTAAAATAAAAATAGTTTGAATATCCGCTGCTTTCCCCCACAACAAGATACCATAGGACATCACACTATGAAAGTAACTAAAATATACTAGCCTAGATGTAGCCACATCCGTGCTTTGTCTGATGTTCCTAACAGCGTAAGCCGCAGAACTTAATTTACCAGCCAATTTATCTATGTGGGGTCCCCACTGCAATTTGCTATCAATGGTTATTCCAAGAAACTTCGTATCATTTACCAATTCTAAAGTGCTGTTGTCTAACACTAAACTGGTTCTAACTCCGTAATGATTTAATTTAATTAATAGCGTATTACGATCAATACAATCAAACGCCTTCGACAGGTCGCAAAAAACTCCGATAGCATCCTGTGCGGCCTCCCATGCAGAATAAATATGAGATACAAGGGTAATACCTGCATCCGTAGTCGATTTACCCCTAGTGAATCCATATTGTTTAGCGTGGAGTTGTTTTGTACGGTTGAAGTGTGGGAGCATTTGATTGAGTATAATCTTTTCAAATATTTTACTTAGTGTTGGAAGAACAGATATAGGTCTGAAATTTGAAGGATCGCCCTTATCTCCCGACTTGAACAGAGGTATCAGTTTACTGTGTTTCATGAGGTCTGGAAAAGCCCCATCGTCAACACATTTACTGAATATATAAGCTAAGTGTGGGGCTATAACTAGAATTACTGAACCAATGACTTTGACTGATATACCCCACAGGTCTTCCGTATTTTTTAAGTTAAGTAATTTAAACGTTTTGACAATGTCCTGGGGATATACATGATGAAATTTTAAATATACATTACTGACGCTAGTGTTATTTTTTAATAAAGTCCTTTCTTCATATGGAGATGAATTTAGACGATCCGTTGTGAGTACGGGTACATTGGTAAAGAATGTTTCAAAAGCTCGAGCAACATCAGCGTTGGATTTAACAACATCATCACCTATCTTTAGGCAGAAATCATTGTCCCTTGGTATAACTTTGCCAGTTTCGCGGTTTATTATTTGCCAAACTGTTTTCATTCTATTATTTGAATTTTGAATTTTTCTATTAATGTGTAAAGTTTTTGCAGTTCTACAAACCAACTTGAAAGTTTTGGAATATTTTTTAACATAGTCATGAAATTTTCGATCAGAGTTAAAAGTTTTTTGATCATAAAGGTCATACAAGATAACTCTACTTTTACGAATTCCAAACGTTGCCCAGTCATTAAATTTAGATTTACCGTTGTAGTCACTGACTTTCTTTAATTTGAAAACTTTATTGAATTCTGTCTGAATAATGTTGAAGAAGTCTGAGTAAATTTTGTTTGGGTTCTGTTCATTAAAATCCGGTACTGGCAAATTTATATCTAAGTTTTTCGTATATGTCTCAGTCTATGGGATGTAATAGGCCTATAAAATGATGGATCAGTCCTATTTTTACTGGCAATTGGGAATGAAACAGTTTGACCACTGTGATCAGAGGGTAAGTAGTTAATTACACTTTTACTTGTGAATGCACAGTCACAAAAAACGTTATCTAAGCAAGTTTGGCTGGTAAGTGTAATTCTAGTCGGCTCTAGAAATACATGACATAAATTAAATGATTTGAACAGAGTTATTAATCGTCGCTTCAGTGTTGTATCTACAAGCAGATCTACATTAAGATCGCCACAAATAATTAACTTTTTTCTGTTATAACAAAGTTTAATGAGGGCTTCCTCCATAATTTTCTCAAATATTTCGAAATTGCCATGGCCTTTTTCATCCCTCGGTGGCCTGTAGACACAAACAATAATATGGCTATCTAACTCAATACAGGATACCTCTATTTGTCTTTCAACAGTAAGTGCAAGAATATCTTTCCGTTGTTTCACCTTAATATTATTTTTCACTAAGATTAAAGAACCACCTCTATCAGCAGTCTTTCTATTGTAACAACTGACAATTTTGTAATTATTGATGTTAAAAGACATCATATTTTCCTTCAACCAGTGTTCTGTAACACAAATAATATCAATGTCAGATTTTTTTAGAAATAATTCTAATACAAGTTCTTTGCCAGGTAGCCCCTGGATGTTTTTATGGGCATTATTTAACTGGGGCTTACATTTTGACATATTTAGTGGCTCTTGTATACTAGAGATTTCCTCTATTGTCTTATGAACTAATTTAAATTACTTGGAACAGATTCCAATGTTGCATGCAAGGTATAATTAACAGGTGAATTCCCAATAGGGGTGCATGTCATATTACTCTTAACATAAGCTGATGTCAAGTTGAACTTGGTTAAACCAACTATAGCTGCGTCGCATATATTATAAGCTAAAAATGTAGCTACTAATTTTCTATATTTATTAGACAGGTACAATGTATCCTGTGTCAGAGTAAAGTTATGAATAAAATTATTCATGTCGAAATATAAAATAGCATCGCTGTGATGACATGTTAAATTAAATAAATGAATATTCATTCTATGCACAAATTTGTTCTGTAGTTCTGTCAAATTACAGGCATATGGAAAATTGCATAGTATAAATTTGCATTTCATCCTACTATGTAAGTCTAGAAGCATTTCAACACTTTTATTCAAATCATTCCGACTAATGTTTGAATGATTTCCTACCATAATTACAATAGTGCTATACTCATCATAGCTACCGCGACTAATCATCTTCACTAGATCTACAAATGAACTATTTGGACAGAAAATGTTCGTTACTTTTTGGTTAAGCCGGTTATGTAATAGAGGCCCAAATCCTGCACCTACTTTGTCGGAGAACAACAGAGTTTTTCTCTGAGCACATATTTTGGTAGCTGGCGGTACACGAGTGGAGGTGAGTGGCGGGACACACGTGTTGGAGTGCGGTTTGATGCACGTGGCGGCGGCTGGCGCGGCAGCGAGCGTCGCAACGTGCGCAACGGCGAACGGTGCGGCCCTCGGGGCAGCTTGCGGCATGACACACGCCTCAGCAGGGACAGCGAGCAGCGCGGTGCTCGCGCTGTTGAGCTGCGAGGTGCCTCCTCGTCGACGACGGCGACGCTGTTTTTTGGTTGGGGCAGCGGTGGACGCTGCAACACTCTCGTTGAGGGGGGTCGAGACCAAAGTTGGTGATGTGGGCTCGTCCTCCTTGCTGGTCTCATTCTCCTCATTCTCAATTAGAATGCCCACCAATTCTGCATTCTGGCCTTGTAGCTGAACTAACTCAGACGTCGCGGCTCTGAGTTCTGCTAACTCACTTTGCTCTTTGGCATAACATTGTAGTGTATTTGCTAGCAGGTCATGTAGATGCTTTATTTCTACTCGGGCATGTTGAAGGTCCGACTGTAAACCTACATTTTTTCCCCGGAGCTCTTGCATTAAGGAGATTCTTAATATTCTGTTTGATTGCCGTTTCAAGGCTAATTTCAGTAGTTTTATATTACCTCTAGTTTTCTTCATGAATTTATTTAATTTAAAATATTTTTTAATTTTTCTGCTGCTTGTCTGCATGGCTTGAACAATAGTGCTTAGGTTGGCTACTTCTAGTTCTTGTTGGATAGAGGTAATGTGGCGAGATTCATTGTAGTCTTTTTCTATGCACATATCAGTCAACTTCAAGTTTGCCTCATTGAGTTGGTATTGGAGGAATTTACTGCGGTCACAAGCAGAAGCAAGGTCAGTGCGCAGGGTGTCAAAAGATTCCACAAGTTTTTCCAATCTTTGAAACTCATTTTGCGACTCCTCGTGTGCTTCTCGCAAAGTAGACACACTATCTCTAAGCTGTGAGTTCTTGGCTCTCAAGCTTATTAGCTCAAAGACATTTTCATTGCGCTCTTCCAATAGCCTTTGGTTTAACTCCTCTGCGTCAGTTAGTTGTTGCTGTAGTTTAGAAATACGCTGATCTGCGTGCAATCTCCGCGAAGTAATTTTGGATGCCATGCCTGGAAATAAAATAAAAAAGAATGGGTGCTCCGAACAAAATTAAAATATAACAGAAGGAATAAAGACTTGCA
This sequence comes from Argyresthia goedartella, assembly GCA_949825045.1. NCBI lineage: Eukaryota > Metazoa > Arthropoda > Insecta > Lepidoptera > Argyresthiidae > Argyresthia > Argyresthia goedartella. Next base: position 13,213,567 of record OX463806.1, read on the forward strand.
GTTAGTAGCTGTAGTACTGATATGATAGTTCCTAATTCCCTATATAGCTATTCTACGTCAAAGTCAACAAGTTTCAATTAAACTATTACAAGTAAATATAGGTTAACAGTATAAATGTCCCGAACTAATGAAAGTTATACTTATTATCTAACAATTTTAGTCATTTTGCAAGTGTTGTGATGATCAGCTGTGAAGTGAGTACCTAATATGTCTCTAGAATCACCTACAAGCTTACACTATATTCACACTAATTGCCAAGGTCTAACCTTTAAGCAGCTTTTCTAAGCAATAAATCCACAGACATCTTCACATTACGCAGGGTACTCGATGAAGGATGGCGGGCGGGCATTCGCACATTCGTATTAGCTCTGGACATTGCGAAAGCATTTGATATAATTAACCTAACTGCGCTAAGACATTCTCCTGTCAAGGACAAATTAGATCCTAACAATCAGGGTAATTAAAGCCTGTATGAATGAGCGCATGTGTATCAAATGGTTCGGCCAGCAAAGCGTATGTATAAATAAAAACAAGGTCAAGCAAGGCTGTCCACTGTCACCAAGACTATTTACCATCCTAATTTTGCTAGCAATGACTGAGTACTTAGCATGCTCCCATCGAGTTAATTGACATTTATATAACTACGTCAGGTAAGCGAAACTAGTTCGATACTAAGTTCATATGTATTTTTTCATTTTTTTCATCATGTCTCTACACGTGAAAACCTTTTATTGGCCTTCTGTTTTTATTATTGTTTCTATATATGTAATAATGGGCTGTTGGTTTTCCCAATATACAATAAATAAAATAAAATAAATAAAATGATGGACGACGTCCTCAGAACATTGGAAGATGAAATTCCCAACATAAAACTGGACCAAGACGAAGAATTAAGCTAACCTCTTATTCTCTCCTTCGCGGACGATTTCATCATTGTAGGTCAAGATCTTTAACATCTCGACCGAATCGTAACCCATATAAAAACATTTCTCAAAACAGTAGGCCTTGTGACAAATGACACAAAAACTAAAATTCTAATAAGAGACCCCATTGATCCGCCAGTGTTCATTGTATTGGAAAGAGTTACAATTTGACAAGTGACAGAAATAAAATATCTTGGCACTTATATTACTGCAAGATATCACAGGAGAGCCGCCTCAAATCCAATATAGGTCCCGAAAACAGACATCGAAACTGAAAGCACATCGGACAACCCAGCAGAGCAGAACCTAGAAATTTAACCAAAAATACATGAAACAGAACATCAGGAAACATGAAGAAACATTTTTTCTGCTCTCCCATCACATATCCTCCCCTGTCCAACTTTCCATAACGTCCATTTGACCGGACTAGGTATAATCCTGGCTGGAGTGGTACAATTCCTTCGTTCGTATCTATAGTTAGACTGGGACCAAGTTTTAAATAACACGCTGAAGAGAGCAGGGCGCACAAACCATCTATGTGAGGGAACCAGGTTAGTGCAGAGTCGATAATGAAGTCCCCTTTACTTTTTCAATATGTGCGACGGGGACGCTATCACAAATGAGATCTAGGTAGAGTGGTCTGGTTTTTCGAATCTTAAAATGCATTTGACTTGTCAACATTTAATTGCATTCCGTTAGCAGTGAGCCAGTTAGCAATTTGAGTCATTACTTGACTAAATTCCAAATGTCTTTATTACTATAGATATTTACATATACTAAGCAATCGTCATTTTTAGCCACTTCCCTACATTGGACCACTGTGGGAGAAGAACTCAGAAAAAGACTCATTTTGTTTTTAAGCATACAGAAGTTGACAGCTGAAACAGGTGTGTCATAACACACCTGTTTTCAGATAATATCTATTATCTGAAAACCTCATATACTCGGCTTTACTAGAGACAGACGTGATTCCGCTAATAAATCTAAGATAGAATAATTTCAAAAAATAGCGTAATTATTCTAGGAGAGGTGAACAAATTTCAAGTGATATGTAGTAGTACCTATATATCTACATAATAAAGAGGTTTGATAGTGAAACATCCAAATACAAATGTAATCAAATGGAATAGTTATTGTAACAGTACAGTATTTATTAGTATAATATTATTTACATTAATTCTATAAGGGTATCGGTATCTACCTAAAACTTGTATCGATGTACAGAACTTTTCGTCAAGTTGTCATAATTGGCACAAAAATGAAATGTTGTCGAAATGAGAAGTTATCGAAATGGAATTAAGGGCTCAGTAATCCGTTGGCATCACCGAACTAATTGAAAATAGGGGTGATATCACGACGCCCTTTATGATATATTTTTAAATATGCAGGGAATGTAATATAAATGGAATGGGCGCACACATATGTAAGATGTTAAATGAGTATGTGGTCAGCCCACTGCAGCCCTCCCTGCATCAACAGTGAAAGCGGCAAACCGCAGTGTTAGCGTCGCCACAGTCTCCCCAATAGTCTCTTCAATATGGCAACAATATTATGTTGCCATATTGAAACTTTTAAGAAAACTCCAGGTCACGCTTTCGTTTGCCAGACTCTACGAATGCAGACATCACCCTTATATCAAATATTTTCTCTGCAAGACACACATGGTGACACACATGGTGCTATCGATGTGTTTTGCGATCTGAAGAAGCATTTGATTTTGTTGATACATTCTACGGATGGGACCATATTTCAGGTCAACAAGCCGAACTATGTAATATAATGATCAAGACAAATGACTTTCTGCAGTGATTGAAGCCTGCTCTAAACGCCCGCATATATCGCTTAAATAACACTAGACTGAATCAGGGTCCCTTGACTCTTAATAAGACAGGTGTAACAAGCGCAAGGTAATAAGGACCTTATTGGTGACGTAGGCAATATTATATTATTTAATAAAACAAATAGGTAGATAGATAGTAACAATGCAACACTAACATGTAACATAATGTAAAGGCCACTCAATTCATTATATCCATTCATTTACGTGCACATCATTGGTTGTTTCTTAATGAAAAAATCATCAATCAATTATTACATCGTGGTGATGCCGGTTTTAACGTAAATTACTATGAATTTATTTGAATAGTAAATCGATCCTCAGCCTTTCTCCTTGTCCCATCACTCCAACACTAGCGGTGGCTTATTCTTCTCCCTGAGTGTACCTTGACCTCATTTATTGCACTAGGCATGATTGTCTCGTTCTAATCTTAGGATTACTCAAAGACTTTATTATGTAAAACCAAAAAACTTTAACCCTTTCGTCTGTGAGAGCTACCGGAAGCCGGTTTTTATTTGTCATTGGTTTTGAACTTTGTTACCACGGGTACGTAGCATAATACCTAAAGACAAAAGAGTTCATAAGACATAGGTTCGAAATACCGAAAATCAAAATAACGCATGATTGTTTGACCGAGAGTTCGAAATCCCTAAAGTTCAACTGACCGAATGATTGAAATCGTTAGGTTCTAAATCCCGAAGTTCAAGATCTCGAAGTCTGAAATACCGAAAATGCGAGTCGAAAAAGCCCAAACACGGAAAGATTCGGGACAAGGGGATATGGGGGTATTGGGGGGGGAGTCGGATGGGGTTTAAGGGGGAAGGGGAGGGGATGGGAGGGGTAGGGGGGGGTTTCATATTAAGCCCAAACACACATGTCACAGAACCGAACTGATTGCTATAGGTTACTTCCTGTTTGAAAACTAAAGATAGGATGGTTACGTTCACACATAACAGCAGACCCGGGAGCTCTCGGGAACTCTGGCACTAAAAAGACTGTATGAATCTTGAACTTGAAAATTAAATAATAGTTGAGTCGTCTAATAGGCGAGATGAACTTAGGCGAATCGACCGTAGACCTACCTACCGACTGCCGTTCACCTAACCTGACCAATTGAGTGAAACGTAGTGAAAAGAGTAGGTAGATAATGACAGTTTAAATTCACTTCACGATCGTTCGGGCCTACGGGCTCGACAGATGGATCGAAAAACCTATCGACAGATGGATCGAAAAACCTATTGACAGTTCAAAAATGACAGATCAAATTCATTCAAGAACCTTTAGGTCACGGACTCAACAGATGTGTTGAACGCAAAACCCATCGTAAGTATAAGTAGCATTCTAATCAGGTCACGCGTGTTCAATTTAATTTTATTTCTTGCATAGTTGTGTTTTCAATACCTACATTGCCGCAGCGCGTGAACACACACACACACACACTTTCAATTGTGTTTCTGCCACTAACTGCTAACATTAATAAATAAAACCGATCTAGGTACTCTATTTCGGTTGATGATATCATAACATAACATAGTTCGGCGATGAGATTGCTCCCTAGTAAGCATGAATTACATTGGATTAATGTTATAACCAAATTGACCATCCGCGAATGGTCGAGTCGGTAGTACCCTGCCTACAACGCCAGAGGTCCTGGGTTCGAGTCCCGGTGGGACAAATATTTGCGTGATGAGCGTGGATGTTTGTTTCCGAGTCATGGTTTTTTATCTAAGTATAATATTTATCCCTACAAAAGTATGTATTCAGTTGCCTAGTACCCAAGATACAGGGAATCCTAGTTTCCCTCAATATCTAGACCAATGTGTGTAAATTGTGTACACAGCATCATGACTTTTCCATACGGGACAGAACTTTGCCTGCATGCAGCTGGTATTTATACTCCGTTTTGCGGAGAGGGACTAGCCCATCGCCGCTCGGGATCGAGCCACTATAAACTGTACCTACAAATCAATTCATGTATAGGTACTACTTTTAAATGGAATTGATAAATAGCTCACCTCGTTCTAGCTAGGAAAAAACATCTATGTACGAGTATATACCCATTAAATCATTACTTAGTACTATTTCGAGTAAAGGCCTGATCCTTCGGTGGGGACGTTGTACGTATTTGTTGGGCTTATGATAGTTCGGCGATAGACTTTCCCCATGATACCTACAATATGGGTGTTAATGCGGCTGATGTTTGTCCTGAGCGGCGATGAGCTTGTCTCTTCTCTCTAAGAAAAAATAAACTCAATGGCTAAAAGATGCAAACTGTGTGCATCGGTCATCTCGTCTCGCAAGATATTAAAAACAAAAACTAACATAGCATCACAGCGTTCCCATACGGGGTGGCAAAACTATGCCCACGTACATTCATATAAGTATTTGTGTTTCTGGCATCCCATCTAGGAAAGTAAAAACACGTGTAAGTTTTCTTAATGAGGTCAAGCGTATTGGGTTGCATTCGGTAATTTTATTTTTGCGATATTATTTTGCACACTGAGTTGTTTCCGCTGAACCTATGTAAGTGTACGTTGTCAGGGCTTGTGATCATACGACCACACATACACATCCTTTTTTCAGAGTCATCAGTATTTTTATTTATAAACGACGGAATGCAATTAAAAATTATCACTTCTCTTTGGAAGCTACTACGCCTACTACTTCACCAGCACCTCTACTTGCCATCGCCATCGCCAGCCAACGAGGAATCTGGAAATAATGTACGTAAGTGTTTCACTCTCCACGATGGCACTTACTTACTGGCTCTTACTCAATACCGCCAACAAGTGTTGCTTATGCCCTTTTACCTTTGAAACGTCGATATGCGTCTTTCCTTTCCATTCAGAGTTGTCACCGGCTGTCGTATGAAAGACAAAGAGGCTAATTTTTAACTACGTCATGTGCCTTCGTGAATGAATCTTAATCTTCATTTTGATCGACTATCAATTTCTATATTGATGGACTTCATCATTAATAAGTGTTGTGATATTTCAGGTCTGACAACGAATCTACCACTCACACCGCCAAGGTGACAGCGGCAAAACGACGACAGCAGGAGCTCTTCGGAGATTCTGAAGAGGAATATTTTGAGAAGTATGTTTCCTTTATTTGGAAGTTTCTTTTCATTATGCCTTATTATAATTATACAGGAGTGTGTATTTATAATATGTGTGTCTAAATGTTTTTTCCTGTTTCAGTTTGAAAAGTGCTCAACCACCCGGGTACGTGCCAACACCGAAATCAGTTCTCAACAAGAAGACCGCATCGCTCAAGCCCAAGGCCACGTCCGCCAAGCCACCGCCACCGTCGAAGCGACGTCGTCAGGAGTCGGACGACGAGGAATCGGTGTCTAGGTAAATATGTTTTACGATTCTATTCATCGCAAAACAAAAAAAAAAAAAATGACTTAATTCACTTATCTTGTGTATACAAGTCCCCGTAATCCATGTATTTTCGATATCATTCACAGTGTAATATAACTAATTCGTTTTATTTACAGACGCAAAGCGACGCAAGCCAAGCGAAAGCAGCCTCCGAAGTCAGAAGAGTGGAGGACGCTAGACTCGGAGAGCGACGGGGACGTCGCAAAACAACCACTGCGCTTGTTGTCCAGTTATTCTAAGAGGGTCGCGGACGGAGTCGTGCGTCGCTCAGGATATCTTCCAGGAGAGCTATATTTAGACCTCAAGATTTATCAGGTGGCTGATATAAAAAACGTTCACCCGTTGAAGCGCTGGGAGAAGGCTGTGTTGGCGCTTAAGCTCCAAGGCGATCACGAATCGCCAGAATTTGCAGCTTTGAGGCAGCTGCTGAAACGTTCGAAGTTGAAGTTCCCAGAGGAGGGGATGTTTTTTAACGACCGTGTGAGCCAAAATTTACAACTATAATAAAATAACTAGATATTTTGCTTTTCATTTCATGTTTTGCTGTTAGGTGGTGTGGTGTCCCATGAAAGAGTATTTTTATTATTTTAGGTGTTAGGTAGACAAGTACAGTCGCGCTCACGTCTAGTCACCTTTATAAAAATTTTAAAGTATTGAACTGAGGTGACTTGTATTGAGCGTTACTGTGCTTGTAGATTTATATAGGCTGATTTCATATAGGTATTAATTTTGTTTCATAAGTTTAATTCGTAGGTAGGTATTATTTTTCATATAGGCAGGTAGTAAAAAATTAGGTGTAACTTAGGTAGATAGGTTTAATTATCATTTGTCAGGTTTGATTGATCCTTACATATAATTAAGATGTTGAATAATAATAGATTAGTATATTGTACATCATGTGATGTGTCTGTAAAAAGTAAAAGTTTTTCAGCTCATTTGCGTAGCACTGTACATAAAAACAACAATGTTGTTATTAAGGGTGACGGTCTTGAGAAGATTTCTAGTGCTTTCCGCAGTCGGATCGCATCGTACAGAATAAGCAACCCAGGCGCAGCGTCGGATATGGTCGCGGCGGCGGACGGCGCGGGCTCTAACGCTTGCCTTCCGAGCATCTACCTGCGCTCGCTGCGGTCACGCGTACGTGACCTGATAGAGGCGCGGATCGGCTCCTTTAATAGCGTCAAAGTAAATTTTGAACTGTTTGCAGAGTTTTCGTTACCTAAGAATGATGAGAGGGAGATTAAATCGTTCGCTACGCCCAATATAGTCATCCGCAAAAATTATGATTTTAAAGATATTTACAATAACGCTGTAAGTTTAATACTTGCAAAAATCGATGAATTTCAGGAGAGAGACAGTGGTTGGAGTTTTGTAGCAAATTCATATCTGGAGGTCAATATCAACAAATATAATCCTCTGCGAGGTTCAGGGTTTATCGATCTTCCTAGACCTATTAAATATAAACGTGCATGTATCAACATTCAGAATACAGATAACTTTTGTTTTCTATGGTGCATAATGGCAGCTTTATTTCCCGCACAGCAAAATTCACACCGAACGAGTTCATATCCTCATTTCGATACTGTGCTTAACACGAAAAACATGACGTTTCCGGCAGGTTTCAGGGATGTTAAGATCTTTGAAAAGAACAATGATACCATAAGTATTAATATTTATGGTCTCAGTGAAAAGTCTGATGTTGTAGGACCTTTGTACAAATCTGTTCACAAGGGGCGGAAGCATCGTATAAATTTATTGTTTTTGGAATCGGGTGCGCTAACACATTATTGTCTTATTAAGGATTTGAGTAGGCTTGTAAGATCTCAGATAACTAAACATGATGGTAGAATTTTTTTCTGTGATGATTGCTTGTTATTTTTTTCTAGTGACAAAAAACGTAATGATCACGTGTGCAGTGGTGTGAAAACATCGTTGCCTGATAAAGGGACATTGATACAGTTCAAACATTTTGAACGCATGCATGATATGCCATTTGTCATTTACGCAGATTTTGAGTCTATGCTACAACCTCGGTCGGAGAAAAACTCGAATTTTACGGAAACGATTCAAAAACATATTCCAGTAGCGTTCGGATATTATATTGTTTGCTCCTATGATACGTCTTTAAATCGGTATCGATCGTACCGAGGTCCTGATTGTGTTCAACAGTTTTTGAAAATATTAGGCGATGATGTTGAAATGATAAGTAAAATTCTTAACGATCCAATCGACATGTTACCCCTCACTGAAAATGAGCTGAAAAACTTTTTGGAGTCCAAATATTGTTACCTCTGTAATAAGTTAATATTCGAAGGAAAGGTGAGAGATCATTGCCATTTGACTGGGCGCTACCGCGGAGCAGCACATGAGTATTGTAACCTTCGATTTAAGCTCCCCAAATCATTTGTCCCTATTTTTTTCCATAATCTGTCAGGCTATGACTGTCATTTGTTTATACGAGAGCTAGGTGAAATGCATGGAAACATAAATGTTATAGCAAAAACAAAAGAAAATTATGTGTCTTTTACAAAGTTCTTTCCTGTTAGCAATAATAAGTATATGGCTGTTCGTTTTGTTGACTCGTTTGCATTTTTAGGTACTAGTTTAGAAAAAATTGCAGAAAATTTAATAGTTGAAGATTTTATTCATCTCTCTCGTTGCTACCCAGATAAACAGGAATTCGACTTATTGAGACGTAAAGGTGTTTATCCTTACGAGTACATGAATAAGTGGAAACGTTATGATGAAAATAAATTACCGCCGCCTGAGTGTTTCTACAGCAGCTTAACTGATGAGAATGTTTCAGAGTCAGATTATGCTCATGCTCATTGTGTTTGGCGTGTATTCCGTTTGTCGAACCTTGGTCAATATACCGATCTATACTTGAAATCAGATGTAATGCTGTTGACGGATATTTTTGAGAGTTTTAGAAAGACGTGTAAAAATAATTATAGGTTAGACCCAGCTTTTTACATAACGGCTCCCAGTTTAAGTTTTGATGCAATGCTGTTGAAAACAGAAGTGAAATTAGAACTAATACATGATTTGGAAATTATTCGGATGATACAAAAAGGTATTCGCGGAGGCGTCTGTTTATGTTCTACCCGCTATGCCAGTGCTAATAATAAGTACCTCTCGGACTACAATCCCTCGGAGCCTGATAGATACTTGATTTATGCTGACGCGAACAATCTTTATGGTTTCGGTTTAAGTAGTTATTTACCGCATTCTGACTTTGAAATGATCGAAAATCCTATGTTTCAAGTTTCTGACATTCTCTCTTTACAAGACAATTCAGATGTAGGTTACATTTTAGAAGTCGATCTAGAATATCCGGAATCCCTGCATGATCATCATAACGATTTACCTTTCTGCCCGCAAAAATATGTACCGCCTGGATCGAAAACATGTAAACTGATACCGAATTTGTATGATAAATATAATTATGTTATACACTATATTCATTTGAAAACGTGTCTCAAACATGGACTGAAATTAAGAAGCATACACAGAGTTATTAAATTTAAGCAAGGTCCATATTTAAAACAATATATTGATTTAAATACGAGATTGAGGCAAAAAGCGAAATCTCAATTTGAACAAGACTTTTTTAAATTATTGAATAATAGCATTTTTGGCAAAACCTTAGAGGATACCGAAAAAAGGTTAAGCGTTAAGTTAGTAAATCAGTGGTCCGATAAAAACAACAAAACGAAAAAACGTCTAGGCGCAGAGCAACTAATAGCCAGACCTAATTACCACAGCTCAACTGTATTTACAGAAAACTTTGTAGCGGTCCAGATGAATCCTGAAAAAATTACTCTCGATAAACCGATTTACATTGGTTTTTCTGTTTTGGAAATATCTAAGAGTCACATGTACGATTTTCACTATTCTGTTATGAAACCTTTTTATGGTCCTAATATAAAAATGTGTTACACAGACACTGACAGTTTTCTGTATTCCATAGCAACGAAAGATGTTTATAAAGATATAAAATACAATTTTGCTCAATACTTCGATACTAGTAACTACGCTGTTAATAATATATACGGTATAAGGAGGCAAAATAAAAAAGTGCCTGGGTTATTTAAAGATGAGTTAGGAGGTCAGCTCATAGTTGAGTTTGTAGGCCTACGATCTAAACTTTATTGTATAAAAACCGAAAATACTGAAATAAAAAAAGCTAAAGGTACCAAAAAACCTGTTGTAAAAACAATGAGTTTTAAGGACTATAAACGTGTGTTATTAGATAATAATTTAGTTAGGAAAAGAAATACGGTATTTAGGTCATTAAAACATGAAATGTTTACACAATCGCTTAATAAAATAGCTCTATCATGTAAGGACGACAAACGCATCATCCTTAAAGATAACATATCAACTCTTTCATGGGGCCATAAATCAGCGTTTTGAGATGTAAATAATATAATATAATTAGTCTTTAAACTATAGCTTGTAAGCGAATATTGGTATATTGAAATAAAGTAATGTGTTGTCGGACTATTTTTCGTGTTTCTTTTAAGCTTATTTTACAACATACCCTACTAAATGTACCTAGGTACAGCCAGCTGCAGAGAAAAATATCCTCACCATAAAAGTATCACCCGTATATCAATCACCCCACTGAGGGTTAAATTTTTCTGCAGCTGACTGTATATTCGTCAGATACCAGCCAGAATGGATTTGTATATAGAGTTTATTTTAGAAAGGTTTTCGAAAAGATAGATCATATTGCATGAAAGTGATGACCATGAAACAATTACGATGACCTGTCGCAACGTGAATATAACACGTGTCGCGTTCAAGGAATTCAAATTGAAATACAATGATACTTGCATTTTCGCTTTTGCTTAAATAGACTCAAAGAAAATGTTAATTATTCATTAGGCCAGCAGGCGAGCGCACTATAGGACCAGTACCGCTCTCAATCAAATTATTACGTGAGTATTACGCTACCTACTACATAATATGATTTAGTGTTTTGTAGTATTATTATTATTATTATTTTGTTCTAATCATTGCTATTTGGTTTACAGATAATGGACCCTTCGGACCTGTGGTTTCCGCATGCCCAACAACAATTGGAGGACTTTGATGAGGTTGCCGCTTCAGTGGAAGCAAGACAAGCTAGCAACAGAAGAAAATTCCAGAAAAAACGAAAAGCTACATCATCATTTATAATTACGAAAGTGCCGAGAAAGGGACATCACAAGATTAAAATTGAAATAATTGATTTGAACGCACAGACTGGATCATCAACCCCGTCGAATGATGTAGCGGTCAGTGCGCAGTATATTGTGTGTGATGTAGTGGACGAAATAATGGACATGTCCGAAAACCTAATAAAGAAAATTTGTAAAAAAATCTGTGATGATTCAAGTGTTTAAAATAAATTTTCTTACATGGATATTATTTGGTATTTTTATTACTTCATTTATGTCCTGCATAAAGTAAAATAAAAACATGAAATTTAGTTACTTACTTAAATAAAATAATTATGGTTTGGTAAAGTGATTTCGGTACTGGTGAAGGTAATCTATTCATATAATACACTCGAGAGTAATGGATTCGAGTCAGTTAAATATAAATCTTGAAAACTAATTTTGTTTAATAGACAATATAATAAAATACAATACCTTCCTTTAAGGAGTAATTAATTGTCTTAATCAAACTACGAAATATATAAATATTTCATTCATTCATTCATTCATTCATTTCTTTAAGCTAGCATTCTTAAGTTTCCGACTTTTATAAGCGACCCAGATTCATTTCTCTTGTGTAATCTATCAAAAAGTGAAATAAAACAAAAAAGTATTGAAAATATTCTTTAATCTCGCTAAGTCAATCAGTTAATTATTAATTGGTAGGAATACTATCATACATTTGGATGCTGATTATTTTTGAACCATTTTTTGATACACAAAACGTTCCTCAAAGCACAGTAATTAGTCTTATGCGTTACACAACTAAAATCAATAAACTGCGAGTTGTAAGTTTTAAATAGCTGCATTAAACTTGGACATCCGATATCTTCTATATTCTTTACAGTACAAATGTCACAGAGGTCTTTAATCCACTTCGATTTTTCTAAACCTTTAACGAATACAAGTTTATTTTCTAGGTATGGTACTATTATCCTCTTGAACTGTATGAAATCAATGTGTCCATCAGCCCATCTATATCCAAGGTTATTCTCAATCCATTTGACGCATTTTTTTTCAGAACTAGTTAAACATCGATATGGGAATGGAGGTTTTATGAGAAAAATTTGAGTGTACTCATTCGTTGCTAACGCAAGTTCTTTAACAATGAAGCCATTATTATCGTTTTTAAATCCTTGTAAATCCACGAACAATGCATTTGTGCTATTCATGATAATTTTCGAACAATATTGCTCAGCGGTTTATATTCAAACAAACAGTCGTTCAGTATGAGACAATAAGCTGAGGTTTGATCAGGTATTTCTGCTTCACTCTCCAGTTCAAGCCGCACATTGACTACCGGCCCAGATTTAAGATTATCGCTTTGCCTCGAACAGTCTATCACAAACAGTGGTGTTAATTCCTTGAACTCTTTTGCATTCAACAATGGTTCAGTTCTTCTGCCGTAATAAGACTGTTGAAATCGAGTGTATTGTTCGTATAATATAGCAATATTGTCGTTCGAAAAGCTCGCATTCATATTGTCGTAAGGAAAGTAAGTAGAGTTCAGATACACTTTGACGTCACGTAAATTGCAGTGATCAAATTGCGACATGTCAGTAGTAGCATTATTTTTCCTGTTCGTTTGTAAACCTAGAATGACGTATCGAGGTTTTTCTATTTGAGATGATGTTTTGATGGACCATGTATGCTTCGTAGTTCTTGGCAACAATGGATATTCATATAAATCCCAATTTCTAAATGCTACTTGAATGGATCTGTCTTTTTCTAACAACCGAAGAAGGTTGATTCTTTCTACATCAGAAACTTTTATATGAGGAACTCTCCACACAATTTTATGAATTACTACATCTTCCACGACTTCTCCTGTACTTAATTTCAATGCATTGAGGTTAGTGTTACTGCGCAGCAGAACAAGTTCATGTTTACAGTTGATTATGACTTTTTTGTAGTCCTCCGCGAATCCGAGAATATTACTTAGTGGTATAGATGCTGAAAATTTTCCTGACTGACTATTTTTTGTTCCATTAATATCCCAACCCCAAACTTTTGACATTTTCGACTCACTCTCATTCATAGATAGCAATGATTTCATAGTGGTAGTTATGCCAGCGTTTTTAATTTTGTCTATTTCGACTCCATTTAGTTCATATCGTATATCTTGAAAAAAGAACAGCAGTGGATTATTTGTAAAATGTACACTGGCAGCCTGCTGCCTTGGGTCTTTCTTGAACACATTAACAGCGCCTTCCAAATATAAAGTGCTAGCTGACGGGAGTACATACAGATCTTGTTGATTGATCGGTATACGAATTTCGTCATTCCTGTTAAAACTAGTCACGTATGGCTTATACGAATGAATCTCGACACCGTCGATGGTATTATCATAAACAGGTGTACTCAAAATATCTAGTATATTACTCATTTTAACAGTCCGATTAGTTTCAGGAATTTTTTATTTTTTGATGTTAGTCTTTTCTTCTTTAAAGTTCTTTCCTTGGGAGCGATTGGAGTGTGACTAATGATTTTGGATTGCGGTGGTAAGGTTTTATTAAATTCGATCATTTTCTTTTAATATGTAAATACAACTGAATTTCTTCACCACGTAAATTAATCAAGTTATTATTTATATCCAATAATCTTATATTTATGCTGCTTATGTTATTTTGATTCACTGGGAAATAAATAATATTCTTAGGTATTTCAATTAATCTATAACCTGGAGGGACGTTAGGTGCAAACTCATGTATAATGTGACTTGACATGCCATTTATATATGATCCGCTCACTACATCACACTCTACCCTGACCACAGTAGTTGAAAGAATGTTGACAGGATGTTGTGATTCATGTAGTACATTCGCTTTGAGCAACTGTCTACCGAATCCTAATAAATTACCTAAACTATTTTTTTTCTCAAAATGAATATCTTTCGTGCCAATAATATGTGTTCTTAATGTATTATTATTGCACGTTAAATTAAAGTTTACATCGTTCAGTTTTCCTTTCAAAAAATCGTTTATATCCTGCAACTCGTAAACCCCTTCAGGAATTTCTATACTACCATTTTCACCATAGTAAAACTTGTTATTTTTGGTATCAATGTTTGGGATGGAGTTAAATGTAGATAAATATAGCAGAGCGCACTCATATTCACCATCTAGTTCTAGCGTAGGGGAATATGTAGTCGTCAAAAGTGACTCATTGCCAGTTATGGATAGGGTGAAGGACATTGTAACAATGGTGTAAAATAAACGCTGACATCTTTTTTATACATCATGTTTATTCCAAAAATCGAACAAAAACTTTAAACATAAATGTCCACAGTTTGTGCTATTGTAAGTTTGATAACGGGTATAGTTATAATATAAGTTAGGAGTATTTAGATATTTTACAACTTCAACGGGTGGTTTCAAGTCTCCGAAACTATCAAAGTATTCATAATAGTCATTAAATTTTATGTAGGCTACCCAGTGCGTTCCTTCCTTGTAAGAATCGTCCAAATTTATTATGCCACATTCTATACTTCTTGGTTTTCTTGGCAGAGCATCTTTCATGTAGACCCCACGAAAGTAAGGTATTACTTTTGCATATTTCATTAAATCCACATTCGTTAGAGCACGCTTAGGTAGCCTCTTTAACAGTTTTTTGAAGGTGTTATAAATAACCCACTACCCTTTTTGTAAGGTTTTATGTATAAACCTTTACCCAATGCAATTGATTCCATCGCTTTGTTATGATGTTGAGATTCTCGTAAACTTTCTTGGGCTGCTTTATAATCATTAACACTTTTCGCTATTCCAGCAGCTCCTCCAGCAAGAGTTCCTAAAGCGGACAGCCCAGCAAATATTGGTAGCAATGGAAGAATCCCTCCACTTTTAGGTAGAGGAATAATTCGCGGTATCTTTATATCGTGTTTGGTACCAGCAGAAACTATTTTCTTGGCAGCAGAATATGCTAATTTAATAGCTCTGTTATTACTTTTTGGTTTTAGCTTTTTAAGGTCACCCTTTATTTTTGATACCATAGCTTTAAAATGTTTCATTCCTGCGCCTGTTTTCAGTTTCCTCTTCATCACTTTATTGACCAGCCATGATGCAATCTTTTCACCACTTTTGGCTTCTTTCGATCGAAGTCTTTGTTTCGCCATATTTAATAAATCCAAATCAGCTTTATGCCTATTATCCAAGTCCTGGAACTTTGTATATGCTATGTCGTGAACCATACACGCGTCGTCCAATGGGTTGATGCCTCTATCCCCGCGGGCTAATCGTTTCACCAGCTTCGTTCCAGGCCCACAGTAATTATAGCCAGGTAGATGTAACTCAAACGGTAAATTATTTATGAAACTGTTAACTATACCTCCACCTTGCATAACTGTTTGAAGACTAATGATATATTTTACACAAGTGCCTTTTTATCGATCCAGCTATTTTCAGTTTCATTCAAACCCAGCCATTTTACATATAATTTATTTCCTTTTTTCCTGATAATTTTTTCGATTAAATAAACATTAGGGTATTTAGTCATCTGGAGTTCTTGATCATAGAAGCATCCTAAAATCGGTTGTCTGCGATAATCTTCTATCAAATAAGTTGTAGGAATAGTTCTGTTCACCTTCTTGATAACAAATATTTCTGTTGACCAATTAGGAGTATAGCCTTTTTTAAAACATCCTTTGTACTTACTTATTCTTACATGATCACCCACACGAAATTTTGGTTTCCTTGAAATAATACTTTTAGTCTGAAATTTCTTTATATTATCTGATACGTTACTTTCATTTAACTTATTTACTTTTACGGGCTCGTGCTGCGTTACACGATGTTTTGTTTGATTGTAAGAATTAACAACATATTCCAACGGTTCCGCCACCCACTTATAACTACCTTTGAGATTGAAATACTTATATAGATTTGTTTTTAATGTTCTGATTAATCTTTCTACCATAGAAGCTTTTTTAACCGAATATGTAGAATAATGATTGATATTGTATTGCTTTAAAAGTTTTTTGAATTCATCATTATAAAATTCGGTGCCCATATCTGTTTGTAAATTGTGCGGTCGTCTTCTACTTTTCTTCAGAATGTTAGCTAAGGCTTGACAAACTTCTACTTTTGACTTCGTTTTAAGAGGTATAGCCCATGCATATTTAGAGAAGCAATCAATTACGACAAGAATAAACTTATAACCTTTATTGTAAATTTTCAATGATATAAAGTCGATCAAATCTGCCTGCCACAAATCATCAATTCCCTTGAGAACCACTGAACGACGAACAAAATTTTTTCTTGCATTTTTATGGATTTCGTTTACCACCTGCTGCTTCATCTTTCGCCAACGACCTTATGATAATATCTAATTCTCTCTTCGTATAAACATCCTTTATAAAGTCATTCATCACTCTTTGTACATCATTCATTGCTTCATTCAGTAGAAATTTAGCATATTCCCGTAAATCATTACTCTTCATATCAACGTACTCCTTGTTGACGGCATCGTCTGACTCTTGAGGCGCCTTTAAACCTTTTAATCGTGACGATTGAAGATCAAAATGTCCCTCTTCGTTTTTGGTCAGCGCATTGTCAGTAAAATCAAACAATTCAGATAAACGTAAACGCTTATGAACATGATGACCGAATTTATCAATATTCATAGCACTGAGCTAGGTTACTCAAGTTATTGGTTTAGAGGTTAACAATGAAATAAATAAAAACATTTCAAGCAGTTTTATTTATTCTAATCAATCAAGTCACTTTCCCGCAGTTCTTCTATAATGGATATAATTTCATTATCAAGTCCAGTGTTTCCAGCATCTCGAGATGCTATTAGTAATTTCAACCTATCCACAAGCTCGTTTGGATCATCCCAGTAGATATAGTCTACATTTTTCTTCCATTTTTTTAATAGCGGTAATCCCGAACCTTGAACTTCACTGCTTCGATCGTCATGTTTATTAAAAAGAGGTTTAATTATATTTAAGTACTTTCTTCCTTTATTGCTCTTTATTGGTTTGCTTGGATCATATTCTCGTCTATGCGCATTCGTCTCTAACAGCATCAACTTGTAGTTCGCGATGTCTTCCTCGGTTATAACTTTTAAGTCAGGCGATCCTTTGCTTATTAGCTCCATCAAACCAGGAGTTTTATTGTATTGACGACTGCCCACCGTAATTTTATTTTCAGTGATAGTAACATTAGCTGACCCCATCATAAGCTTTCGTCCATCATGTCTTATTCCAAAAGGAGTATCTTTTAAGCGATATTCTGACATTGACCATGAAGAATAATCTGGAGTGTGTGTAGTCGACTTTTCTGACGTGTCACTTTCATCATCAGATTCATTTTCAGAAATGTCTTCTTCTGTATTTATAGCAGACGCAGTAGGTGTCATAAAATTATCACTTTTTCGCTTATTTTTTGTAGTAACATTTCCTGCATCCCATTTAATAGGTTCATCGTCTTTGTCAAACTTCATTTCTTCTTTCTTGATAGGTGTCAGTACTTCTTTATTTTCTGTTCGTTTTATTGTATATGTGAGTTGATTAAGTGGACTGATAACTGGCTTGAAAACATTTCCTAGAGCTTTATCGTATTCTGATTCAACGTTGCGCATTTTTTTAAACTTTTTCTTTACAGCTTCAGCGACAGTGACAATTTGCTTTAAGTTTTTTTCCATAGCTAGACTTTGTATTGTATGCTCTTCCTTTGCACGGTCAAATGCAGTGTTTTTGCATTCACCCAGACTTATATAGATTTACGAAGTAAACACAACGAATGTGTCAAATTGTTTTCGATAGCAACCTTTATTTTTTTCACAGTCTTTGTTTATGACCAAGTAGCTGTAAGGATCGGTCCATATTTTAGAGCACATTTTTCTGAATTCGTACCAAGTCATGTCTGTATTAACATGTTCATCATATACATGACGCAAATTAATATCATCCTGTTTGAAAAGTACAATTAGATTTGCGTTGTCTCTCACAAGTTGTTTTGGAATTTTACTGTAAGTCTGGTTCAAATAAAAACTATCAATATTATTGTGTCTGCCCATTGCAAAATAGTCACGTATGTTGTTTTGATTTTCACATGCGACGTCATCAAAAATCATCACTGAATTTGACTTTGCTTCTTCTGGACTAAGTACTTGCTGGTTTGCGTTAAATTTATGGAAGGATACGCCTGGCACTAAACCCAAAACTTTTTCAAGAAAAACGTATTTTGGTTGATGTAACGTTTTTGAATAAACATAAACATTCTGAAAGTGTAGTCCATTTTCATGCAATAGAAGACCGATCATAAGGTTAGTTTTCCCACAGTTTGATGGTCCGCAAATAAGGCATCTTATTGAATTTGGCAAAAGGTTTCCGTGGCGAAATATTTTATTTGACGCTTCTAAAGAACAGAGATTGTCTACATGTAATGAACTTTTCTGTTTTAAAAACTTCATGCTGCTGTAGGTATGCTGCAATCGAGAATCAGTGTTAGACTAATGAATATTTTGGACCTAAACATAATATATTGAGGTTAACAAACACTAATACATTGCGATCTGAAAATATCTAGCGTTCAACACATCTGTTGAGTCCGTAGACCTAAAGGTTCTTGAATGAATTTGATCTATCATTATCTACCTAAATTTGAACTGTCAATAGGTTTTTCGATCCATCTGTCGATAGGTTTTTCGATCCATCTGTCGAGCCCGTAGGCCCGAACGATCGTGAAGTGAATTTAAACTGTCATTATACACCTACTGACTGTCAACAGAGTTATTAACAGACGGGAAAACTATTGTCAGTTTTACTCAACTGCCAACTTATTGGCGAAGAAATTTGAGGCATAGAGTTTATTTCATCTGAGATTTAAGCAAACTATGCTGTGGAGGATAAATGAAGGACATTCTGTTTTTTTACAAAACATTCAGTTTTATTTTGAAATTAATACGCTTTTTAAAAACCTTAAACTTTTCGTCCATTAACCAAAAACGTGATGTTCCTATAAAATTTACACCTCGTCCCCATGTGCCATTAAGTAGTTTTACTACAAACATATTGACACAAATCCTAGCTGCGTTAAAAATACACATCCAATAAATAATATTGCTGCAACCAACCAAAGATGGCTCCAAACTAATTGTATTTATTTGGTCCACACGGGTGAGTGTGAGCGCAGACGGCAATAAAATCTGAGCGAGATGCAAATAGTAGCACCGCCATTGCCAGTCTCTTACTTCAATTGATCGAATAGTACACACACACATACACTCTAATACATTCGCTAACCACTTAGCTTGACACCCGCGGGGAATTCGTTTCCCCTCCCTCTCTCGCTGTCGCCCTCGACGCGTCAGTATGACAGTAACGGAGGATATGACGTCATCAGTGCGAGATGCCAAGTTAACTTTTATGAAAGGCGCCGATTATTTTCAATGGTAATGGTAATCTCGGACCTATCCATCGCGACCTCCGTCGCAACAAATAAATAAAAAAATTGATTCTGGCTGTCAACTATATCACTGACACACTGATAAGAAGAAGAAAACATGACTTGGACATTTGGCACTGCAAGAAAATTGTGAAAACTAAAACCAACCAAGACAAAATTGCGATAATACTGAGATGGCCATTCGAATCTGCATACAATATGTTTGTGAAATACTAGGCCAGCCCGCCTATATTAAAAAAGGATAACAAGGTGTGTGATATTATTTATACATTATCATTGAAATCAACAGGTGCATTCCTACCTGCCCACTCACATTACACACTGACTCTGTTCTTCCCAGCTATTTCACATTAAAAACATTCAGTCCACTCTACTTGCCACAGCATGTCGTAAATTGCCTGCTCAATTATTTTGTGGCATGGATAAAATAATTTTGTATGAGTATGCTAGTAGATAGTTCTAACCGAGTATGGCGTATATTTTTATAAAAGAAATTTTCCATTCGCAAAATTTGCGGATCTTCATTTTACTCTGTAGCTTATTTTTTCTTAGTTTATTTCATCACGATCATCTTTTAGTATTCTACTTGACTATTATGCAAAAAAAAAACATAACTCTTATTAGGTCGTGTTGTTACTAAGTTTGTAAGTGACCACAAGTAAGTTCACATATCGCAAATCGGTCAAATAAAGGTTACGCCTACTAAACTTTTATAATACCTCCACCTTTAGGTAGCCAGAAAGGTAAATAAATGTCGCCTGATCTCTACTCGATATCCCAAAAGGATCTCTCGATATAGGTTACCACATTCAGTTGTAGACGTCACTTTAAACATAATATTTCACTAAAAACTGCTCTAAATTCTGCTTAGATATAATATTATATCCCAAAATTGTACTGTTGGCAAAAATCTGAACACAGATTAGACAAAATTAGAGTATGACATTTTGTTTACAAAATGTCATACTCTAAGTCCGATCAAAAGAATTAAAGAACGAATGAATGAAAAAAAAAACTTTTTTCGCATATAAAATGGAATTTCACATCCCCCCCCCCCCCCCCCTTTGTTAATAATTAGTCATTTTGCATTCTAAATAAATAAACAATTTTTTTCACGGGAGGTTCGAGATGTTATATTCAGGGTTCTGAAAGGGTCCTGCAACTTTTGAATCATAAAATACTGATATTCAGTTAGCTATTCAGAATGATGTATCGCTAGGCATAATCACAATAATGCCTCTTTAGGGCAGAATTCTATACATCAATTTATACATGTTCTTTGCTGAATTTCCTTCATACTCGCAAGGGAATCAAAACCCATTATCTATTGGGTACTTCCCGTTGACCTAGAATAATGTTTGGCACGAAGTCCTAGGTCTTACAGCACAAATAATGGAGTAAAACTGAGATCGTAAATTAGGTCCTTCACCAAATTTGTACGGATGGAACCCTTGGTATGTAAGTCTGACTTGCCCTTGGTTTTTGGGTACATCATTCATAATATCTGGTATCACTTCTTTTTTATGTTGAACACTCGGAAAATTGCTTTTATAGCTCCCACAGCAGCATGTTCAAATTCTGTTGAAAAATTAAGAAAATTAATATTTCAACATGATAATTTTATTAGTTATAATAACGTTTAATTAGTTTTATGATTTAACAGAGCAAATATCAATGGCGTAATTTTTATCAGTGCTGTCTATATCCTCTGTAGACAGCACTGATAAAAATTAAGTCCACAAAAATTACGCTGACCGTATACAACCGGCGAAACGGATGACAGCAAGATTCCCATTATCCCTTCGCCTAAGAAATGTTTAACTTTGCCAATCTGTTCTTTTGCAAACATAGTTATTCGAACTGCATCTTGTAGATATGTAATCTGTGACCACAAATTATTTGGCGGGATTTGGACTTCAGAAACAGATTTAATGTTGTTTTTTTTTCAAACCTATTGACTAGTTTTGTTTTACACGCTTAAATTCTGCAACCTTGGCAAGCAACCGTAAGAGTGTATATATATATATATATATATATGTTACGGCTAAAGCTATGTGTGAAACTGAACTTAAGTTTAGCCGGCTAGTGTTAAGATTAATTTCGAGCCTCGGCTAATGTCCGAAATAATGTTCATTGCGATAAATGATTTCAACATTAGTCGGCTAAACTGCAGTTTAGCCTCGACGCTGTTGAGGCTAAACTGCAGTATATATAGTTATATATATATATATATGTATATATATATATATACATATATATATATATAACTCTTCAAATTTAACTGCATTAAAATAATTAGCTGGTTATATTTCATACATTTAAATGACAATAGTATATAGTCAAAGTCATAAGATTATTAATTTCTCAGTTTTTGCCTTGAACAATTCTATCAGAAATATTTAAATATTTTCTCCTACTGATGAACGTGGACCGACTGGCACGATGCCTTGCAATAAAAATATTTATTTGAAAAGAGGCAAAGGCGAAGTGCTTTTATATTAGGGCTTTCAATACCATCAACAACAGTTTACAAAAACAAGGCAATATATTGGACTAGCTAGTCCTAAAATATCCATTAGTAAAATAAATGCGTAGGAAGCATTTCCATAAAAGTACTTCTTCTTTTTTTTTAACAAACCCTTGCTTGAAAGCTGTAATCATTTATGGTTTGAAGAAGTACTCATTTCTGGTTCAAAATCGCAATTATTACCAAGATTTTTTTCGCCAGAACAATAAAATAGGTATCGATAACAACTAAACGGTAGCAAATTTGGCTTAGTAGTTCTAAATTGCCTGAACTATCTTTGTTTTAAGGCTTTTCATCGATCTACCAACACTCATTACCAAAATCAATATTTAATGGATTATTTTTAGTTCTTAACGGATAACTCTACTTTTACGAATTCCAAACGTTGCCTAGTCGTAAAAGTCACTGATTTTCTTTAATTCAAAAACTTTATTGAAATATGTTTGAATAAGATTTTATTTCATTGCTGTTCATTAAAATCCGGTACTGGCAAATTTATATCTTAGTTTTTCGTATACGTCTCTAGTCTATGGGACGTTATAGGCCTTTAAAATGATGAATCAGTCTTATCCTTACTAGCAATTGGGAATCAAACTGTTTGACCGCTGTGATGGGTTGATAAGCAGTCAATTACATTTTTCTTTGTGAATGCACAGTCCAAAAAACGTTATCTAAGCAAGTTTGGCTAAGTGTTATTCTAGTCGGCTCTAGAAATACGTGACATAAATTAAATGATTTTAATAAAGTTATTAATCGTTGTTTTATTGTTTTATCTACAAGAAAATCTACCTACATAATAAATCACCACAAACAATTAACATATTACGGTTATTGCAAAGTTTAGTGAGGGCTTCCTCCATAATTTTCTCAAATATGTTGAAATTTCCTTGGCCTTTTTCGTCCCTCGGAGGTCAGTAGACACAAACAATAATATGGCTATCTAACTCAACACAGGATACCTCTAATTGTATTTCAACAGTAAGTGCAAGAATATATTTCCGTTGTTTCACCTTAATATTATTTTTTACCAACATAAAAGATCCACCTCTATCAGCAGTCTTTCTATTGTAATAACTGACAATTATGTTATTATTTATGTGAAAAGACATCTTATATTCCTTTAGCTACTGTTCTGTAATACCAATAACATCATTTTTTTAGAAACAATTCTAATACCATTTCTTTGCCAGGCAGCTTCCGGATGTTTTTATGGGTAATATTTACGTGGGGCTTACCCTTTGACATATTTAGTGGATCTTATATGCTATAGATTTACTCTATTGTCTTATTAACTAATTTAAATTACTTTTCCAATGTTGCATGCAATATATTATTAACCGGTGAATTCCCTATAGGGGTGCATGTCATCTTACCCTTAACATAAGCAGATTTCTGAATTATTGAATTTATCCCATTAGTCCGTCGTTGTAAGTAGCTACTAGATTATAATGTAGAGCGTTTTAGAAATGACTTCATCGCTCACCTAGTTGAACCTTGCTGCTCAACTCAACAATAATAGCACCTTAGTAGCAAGTGACATTCGAGCATTGTTTTCAAGGTTATTCTATTCTCTGTCGTGTTATCACAATATCACATCAACTTGCCTATTATTATCATCTATCTTGTCTTGGAGGCTGACACCTCCAAATCGAATTACGAAAATTGTAGGAATCGAAGTAACAAATTTGTAGGAATATTTACAGATTATATCAACAACGAGAATACACATTTAAAGGTTTATTACACTAGACTATATCAGGTTCCCTACACCCTTCATAAGATAGGTGTAATATAATAACTTATAATAAGACTAAGGCAGTAATGCCGGCTCCAAATACGTGCGCGAAGCCGCGAAACTTCCGCGAACCATGAATGTGGATCCCGTTCACATATTCTTCGCGGTTCCCGTCACGTCGCGCCTCGTTCCCGCAAGTTGTCGGTTTTTTGTCCCGCGTCAAAGGGTTCGCATGCCGCGAATACGACAAGATTCCACATTTACGACGAGCGGCTCAGTTGCTCGATAGCAAGTGACACGGATGGTTGTGTGTTTCTTTATATGTAAGAGCGGACTGAGTTGGGGATGGAATAACGAACTGGAATCGACTTTTATAGACGACCGGCCTAGCCTTGGGTTCGAATCCCGGTAAGGGCAAAATTTGTGTGATGAGCATGAATATTTGTTTCTTAGTCTAGGATGTTTTCTATGTATTTACATAAATAACCCATAATATAAGCCTTATTGAGCTTAGTATGGGCCTAGTTCGATTTGTGTAAAATTGCCCTCTAATATTTATATTATAGACTATTTTCGTACGGAACCAGGGTTGTGCGACAATGATTTGAAAAATTATAGAAATAAATTAAAAGCGCATGATGCCTGGGTGCGAACAAGCACTTTGATGAAGATACCAGCGGAGGAATTGAGAAAGACAAAATATTCTTTAATTTCCAGCTACAGGAGTTCCAAAAATAAAGTAAAAAACACTCCAATCGGGCGCTGGTGCTGATGAAGTAGGCATTTTTTATATTTTTAGTTTCCGTAATGTTTATAATATTTTTAGTTTCCGTATTGGCGTAATTATAAATTGCCAAAAGCTCAAACTAGCGCCGCGCAGCATTGCAGTATCGCTGTCCATTCTCGTCCAGAGCGCGGACTAGACTGAACGGTTTGCGAATGTGGAGGAGCCAAAGACCGCGCCGAGGATCGCGGCGCCAGTGTTGTTATTGCAAAATTTTGAATTGCCGTATCTAATGTTTCAAATTGCCGTATTTATGGGGAAAAAACACAATTTTGCCGTATTATTATATATATATTGAAAAAATGTGTATTATGTTAATTGCCGTATTTCATAACAACTGTAGTGAAAAGCCTGCCGTATTATCTGATAAAAAGTCATGGAATTCCGTATATTACGGCAATTGCCGTATCAAACAACACTGCGCGGGGCGGATCGCGGCGCGAATCTCGAATCCTCTTGCGAATGTGGAGCGGCCATAAGTATCCCATATTGGACATTGGGGCGCCAAAGCCCATTTATTCCGGGCCCTGATTCAGGGTAGCGCAGTAAGGGTTTTAGAAAAGCAATGAATATAAAAAAAAATGTATAAGCAACATTTATTTGTGGCGGAAGATGGGAGGCAAGAGGCAAAATTGAACAGGAACTTAAATAACAATAACTCTTGGCTAGGTAATTTAGGTTTTATATTGAATACTTTCAGCTTTTCCAACAATTAGTTTTTACAACACGTACGAACAATCCAAAAATTACAATCTCTCTTCAACCGCGAAAAAGCATAGACAAAAACACGCGTTGTAGTGTTATGTTATACTACTTACGTGCTATTTTCTTGAATGTCTTAAAAATTCCAAGGCTGCAGCTGCTTTCGAGAAACTTAAAGATGCTTTGGTAACTGCTCCTGTACGTACATGCTATTCTTGCTTCCTATCCCTTAGCTCCAGCTCCACCATCAGTCCTTTTGTTTGTCCTTCAGGGTACCTTGCTCTATTACGCTGGATACTTGGTGAGCTGGTGGCTTCTTCTCCACTCTTCACCTTTACTTCGCCTTGTCTCTTTCTCTTGGATTTGCTTTCTCTTTCACTCTTAAATTTTTATCTATTCATCCTTTTCATATTTTCCAAATTCTAAAACAAAACTTCATCTAGTTTTTGGATTTCATCTGGATTATATTTAGGCCTACATTTAACTAACATTACTTCACTTCACTTCACTTCACTTCACTTCACTTCACTTCTATAACACTTTACTCTACACTTTGCTATAATTTACATTAATTTACATTTAACTTACATTACTTCACTTCACTTCACTTCACTTCACTTCAATTAACACTTGACTCTACACTTAACTATAACAATGACTCCACCTTCAACTGCAAATGACCCTCCATCACTTGACCTTCCTGCTGATCCGACTTTCATGGAACCTCCTCTTGTTTCTCAAACTTCTGTCCTGAAGGTGATACGAATCTTTATTTAAAATTTTTGCACGTAAGTAGCATAAATTTTCTTAACTTCTAAACTGTTAATTTGTATATATGTATATTCTTCATTTCAGACACATCTCGTTGGCGATGTGGCTGATCCCTGGCTTCGAGCTCTACCGCTCTGTTGTATATATGTATATTCTTCATTTCAGACACATCTCGTTGGCGATGTGGCTGATCTCTGGCTTCGAGCTCTACCGCTCTGGCCGTCTTTAATCTTAAGGCAAAGCGACTAAAGCTACCTTAGGATTAATTTGTTTCTCTTTACCTCTACTTAATTTTTTTTTCCACGCAGGAGCGGATGACAACTCCATAAGTAAGCCTGAATGTCGTTTTGAAAACACACTTTTAGAGTGGTAGTCATTGAATGTGAACTCCACCCTTACCTGAATGAAGATGATGAATGTAAGAGATGGTATATCTGATTTTGCCTGGTGATGTCTGTTTCTGCAAAGCTGTGTTTTTCTGGTTTATTTTTGTAGATATCAAAATTTTTGCTGAGTCAAAAATTTTTCCAGGGTCGGGGGGAAAATGTAGTGTTATGTTATACTACTTACGTGCTATTTTCTTGAATGTCTTAAAAATTCCAAGGCTGCAGCTGCTTTCGAGAAACTTAAAGAAGCTTTGGTAACTGCTCCTGTACGTACATGCTATTCTTGCTTCCTATCCCTTAGCTCCAGCTCCACCATCAGTCCTTTTGTTTGTCCTTCAGGGTACCTTGCTCTATTACGCTGGATACTTGGTGAGCTGGTGGCTTATTATCTGGTATCACCTTTACTTCCACAGGACCCTGTAACGTTTTAAACCATTAGAACACATTAATAAATCATGTTCGCTCTGCATTTTCATGCTATCAGCACTTTTAAATCGATAGCGAAACGGTTTACCTTTGGTGACCTTGTTTTGGCTTTCTCCGAAACTCTGCAATCTCGGGCTTCGTGCGCGCTGGTGCGCTACCTTTTTTCCTTTCGTTTTTAGGTAATTTATTTCCTGGTTTTACTGTTAGATTTTATATTACGAGCCTGAAATCAACATTTGACATTTGATATATTGATTGTTTATCTGGTTGTCATGGCAATGTCCTTTCAAACTAGTTAGCGGTCTGATATGTTTGCTGTAATACTTTTACAAGAATACTCTTTCTCTCTTGGCCACTCACGAAAATTACGTTTAATTTAAATAATTTTAGGAACTCTCCAAAAAGGGTATAAAAGCGGAACATTTCTTCAATTCGAGAGAGTCTCACGTCAGCTTCTGAACTGGAAGTACCAGTTAAAGGCCTTATCCCGGGGTCGCACTACCCCGGGATCCTGCGAAGTCTTCAAACTCCTTCAAACCTTCAAATTCTCCATCTACAACGGGATCCTGCGAGCCTTCAAATTCTCTCAAAACCTTCAAATAAATCTTCAAAACAACGGGATTCTGCGAGCCGTGCCTACGCCGCTATCGTTCCTACAACGAAGATTTCTACAACGGGATTCTGCGAGCCGTGCCTACGCCGCTACCGTTCCTACAACGACTATTTCTACAACGGGATCCTGCGAAGCCTTCAAACTCCTTCAACCTTCAAATTCTCCATCTACAACGGGATCCTGCGAAGCCTTCAAACTCCTTCTGCGAGCCGTGCCTACGCCGCTACCGTTCCTACAACGAAGATTTCTACAACGGGATCCAGCGAGCCGTGGCTATAAGTGCCCGCTACCGTTCCTACAACGACAGCCGCAGCTATAATTACGCCGCTACCGTTCCTACAACGACGATTTCAACATCTACAACAAATATGCCTGCATCCTGGAATTTTAACTCCACCGGTCTTCTACTCTTCATATCCTCCGCTTCCTTTTTATACTTAATTTGTCTTTTATAAAACTTGTTCTCATTTCATCCATCCTCATCTTCGCATCATCTTTTTATAGACTTTACGGTATATAACCAATAAACTGACACTTTAAATGTTATCCTGGTTGTTGATTTCTGTTAGGTTCTGTTAGGTTCTGTTAGGTTCTGTTAGGTTCTGTTAGGTTCTGTTAGGTTCTGTTAGGTTCTGTTAGGTTCTGTTAGTTTCTGTTCGGTCGTATCTTCACGCGACATCGTCCCTTATTTAACTTTTTAATAATGATAACACAATCAAATAATCAAATCATAGCCTAGGTGATGACAGGAAGGAAGATACTAGAACTCAGAATGCTTTCATACCATCGCTCGCTGGTGGTGTTACATTCGGCCATCCTGCAACAATTGCACCGCAATTACCACCCAGATAACTACCAGCAACCTCTAGGCAACGGCACCAGTCAGCCTCAGAAATTCAGTAACCTTTGTACAGATAGCACCTGTACAAGCATTCCTACTAGATCTGGCAATATGTACATAGACAGCACTTCCGCTGCACATATTCCATGGCGCTATGTGTACCGACAGCATTTGAATATGAGTGTGCAGACAACGTTCCACTACACATACTCCAGTACCAGCTACCCATGTCGGATTACACTCCAGACATCGCGCTATCGGTACATTATCAGCAATCACAGTAGAAACTTTCTAGACAACACAGACTACTTAGCTGTCCAGCCTTAGGGCTTAGGGTTGATGAGGATGATGATGATAATGATGATGATGATGGTTACTAGGATGAGGATGATGCTCAGGCCTAAGCTGGCCCCTTCGTAGCACAACATTGGCGTCCCTGGAACAACAGCACCCCCACAGGCGCACCAAGGCATTAGCTTTCCAATAAATCTATCAGGTCATCTCTAGCAGTGATATCTTCATCACTACTAGTTTCACTACAATCTGGCGCACTACGGTAAGCTCTGAGGGCATCAGCTGTGACAATTACCGAAAATTTCTTGTAACCTCTCATGCCTTACACACTTCTAATCTCATATCTGCCATTACTATGAACACTTTGTATGACATAGGGACCAGAATAAAGGACCTGTAACTTGTGATTCAGATTTTTGACCTCCTTACCAGTAGGAGACTGTTTCCACACCAAATCACTCTTTAAGTATTGTTTTTGTGGTTAATGCCGCCTATCAAATTATCGTTTCATTATTTCAGTACTTTTGTTTAAATTCTTGGAAGCATTGCGACGTTTAGTTTTGGGGCTTCCGTGTCAGTGTTCTCTCCTAAATTAGGAGGAAGTCTACCCTTGTGCCCAAACATTATTTCATAAGGATGGTAACCTATGCTCTGATTTAATATATTATTTATTCCCCACATCGCATCTGGTAGACATTCAGTCCACATATTTGGGTCTTTGTTTCCGGTTCTCATTGCATCTAACAAGGTCCGATTATATCGCTCAACCTGTTCACTGGCCCGTGGACAAGCAATATCATTTAGAGTATAGTGGAACTGATATTTAGCTGAGATCTCCCTGAATACTCTATGGTTAAAGCTAAGCCACGGTCTGAGATAACGCGGCTCGGATAACCAAACAGGTTGAATACATCTTTCAAAACTGCCATTCTTGGGACTTAATCTTTATTTGTAGGGTGTAGGTACACCCTACACTGTGAGGTCACAGCAGTGCAGTCAGTCACGATCTTCAAGGGTTTCCCTAGCACGTAGACCATAAATCGTTTCAAGGATTCTACAACAGCTAACGTCTCTAGTTGTAGTCGGTGTCATTTTTAAGTCCATTACTTGTGCCGCATCTCTGGATATGACATTCAGCTCACTTCCTCTGTCAATGTATGCACTCAGAGTGATATTGTTTACTAGTGCTTTTTGTAGATGTCGTTCAGGTTGGATAAGATTTGAACCCTCTTCACATTTTGAGTGGGACGATTAGCTACTAGGTGTCGTTCCTGGCCACAGGTGAAACATTTTAAATCACAGTGCCATCTTCTTTGCAGAAAACTTATTACTGAACAAAACTCAGACCCGCCAGTTAAATTTGAAATTATACTTATATTTTATATAAACAGATTTTGACGTTTCTTCCCGTATAGCCCAAACGTCAAAAGTCGTCAGATTAGCCTTTTTTCAGATTTAACTGGTCTCGTGCAAGCAGGTCTCAGTATCATTTCTATTGTTATAATTATGTACATATTTATTATAATGACTGATTTATGTAGGATATGCCATATTCAAATTAATAATTAAATACGTACCAGCAGATACTTTGGCATAAAGTCCAGCTGCGACGGTGTGGCTTAAAACCTGCGCAGCTAGTTTCACCCGCAATTTTTGTTTTAGATTTGGGCTGAGATGATCTTTCGTTAATGCAGGTGCAAACACAAAATTCGGATTTCAGTTGTCGATCTCATAAAATTTCTTTATGTGAGACCATTTGGCTACACCTGTAATAAACCAAAGGTGTTGGTTACTTATTGTTTTTATTACACAATAGTATGTATCATGTATGTAGTACATATGTAATAAGGACGGATATTGTGGTTAAAAGAGGATCAATGACTGAGATAGAAAGATCAGCTTGGAAGGTTTTGTATAACCCAAAAATATTATTCTGTAGCATTGCTAATGTAACCCTGCAGCCCTGGTCGTTACCCGTTTATGGGAATATAGCCATAAGTATAATATGATATTCTATTTGTATGTTGATCCTTTTTTGCTGTGAAAATCAGTATTTTTTATGTGCGACTAAATACTAGCCATATTTTAACTGTTTGTTCTAGTTTTTTAAACCAACCAATTTGTATTTGAATGTATTAATATTAGTCATACCTTTTCCCACTTTGTCTCTGGACGAAATGTCTGAGCTGCATTCTATATCATACGTTATAAATGAATTTCGGAAACATTTCAAAAGATGTGGCGTGTCAAATCAAATCAAATCAAATAAGTTTATTTGCATGATTTTGGTAACAATATTGGATCTTAATTTTATACATTTTCATCGCAAAAATCTGCCTTTTCAGGCGTACAAATATTGATTATAATAAATTAATTTTAAGTCATCACATTATTCAATAAAATTATCAGTTTATTCAGTAAATTATCACTAACATTTTATCAGAAAAATATATAATTCACAATTAAATTAAATTAAATAGTTCTGACATTTTATCAGAAAAATAAATAATTCAAACTTCAATGTCATAAGTAAGTAAGTTATAGTTCTACAAATAATTTGTAATTAGGTACACTATTTCTGAGCTGATTTGTCTCTATTAAGAAACTCATTGATAGAATAGAAACAACGACAGATGAGCCAATCATGTAATTTAGTTTTAAACAAATTAAATCGTAGATATTTCAATTCTGTTGGTAGGGCATTGTATATTTTTATTGCCATATGAAAGACATTTTTCTGGACTGAAGTTAGTTTGTATTTATGATCAAATAACCTCTCTCCAATGTTTTCTCTCTGGGTTCGAATTGTCATTTCTTTATTTTTAGGAAAATCTGTAGGATGTTTTCTAACAAAAATTACTATTTGTTTGATGTATAGACATGGCAATGTCAGTAGTTTAAATTTGATGAACAGTGGCTTGCAAGTGTCTCTAGCATAGGCTCCTGAGATAACTCTCACACATTTCTTTTGTATTTTAAAAACTTTTTCTATTTCTGTCGAGTTACCCCATAATATCAGTCCAAATTGTAGAATGGACGCGACATATGCGTGGTAAGCGTTTAGTGCGACTTGTACCGAGATTGTTTCTTTGAGACGGCGGAGAGGGAATACGAATCTGTTTAATTTTGTAGAGATTACGTCTATATGAATTTTCCATTTGCAGAATTTGTCCAAATGGAGACCTAAAAATTTTGTGGAGCTGACTTCTTGCTGAGCTGGTTGTGTCATCTGCATATAGGATAGTCTCATTAATCGTAACATCAGGCAAGTCATTAATATATAACAGGAATAAACTTGGTCCCAAAATACTTCCCTAAGGAACTCCATATTCATTTCATTCATATGAAGATTTATATTTCTACAGTTTATTATTTTCATCAAATCTCGAAATTTCTGTACATTGACATCTATCTATCTTTTAAATAGATTTTTATCCATTCATATGCGATACCTCTGATTCCGTACTTTTCTAGTTTATCATTGAGCAGACCATGGTGCACGAAGTCGAAAGCTTTGCTCATATCAAAGAAGAGTACAACGACAGGTGTTCCTGAGTGGAGGAAGGAGGTCGTGATTGCCATTGATTGATATTTGTGGGTGATCCATGCTCGCACCTAGCTTTTCTATTGACTCCATCCATATCGCAGAATGTTGCGGCTATATAATATAATAATAATAATACCTTGGACACCTTTTACACACATTGATCTAGCCCCAAACTAGGATTCCCTGTATCTTGGGTACTAGACAAAGATATATATACTTATATAGAGAAATATTATACTTAGATAGATAAACAACCATGACTAGGGTACAAACATCCGTTCTCATCAAACAAACATTTGCCCCCACCGGGACTCGAACCCGGGTTTCGTAGGCAGCGTCACTACCGACTCGGCCATTCGGGTCGTCAATATTTATGCCTTCTTCGAAGCATTGCTTCAATATCTGTTTTTTTTATTTTATTAATACATCGAGCTCGTCTCCCAAGCGGAATATGAAATAAGTGAATTACCAATGTGATAAGTAGTAATTTATTATAAATTTAAGTCACATTTCTACTTTTGAAGCTACTTCATATTGGAATGCTACTTTATAATAATAATATATAATATTTTATTTATCTGTTTTACAATTACGGCAAGCCTATCTGATGTCGAATGTGCATTGGAGTAATAGTATGCTATGGGCTGTTTTACTTTCTTCCGTATGCCCATGATAAAATGATAAAAACTAATGCATATTTTGCAACATTTGGAGACATTCCATGTACTCCATGATCTTGAAAGCCTTCCAAGAAATCTTCCTATATGTTGTAATGTAGATATTTTTTATTGACATCTCATCAAACATTAATATATAATTGTTGTCTGATGGCTGTTGAGTCAATGTATATGTGTGTACCACTTGACACACAGCCTGGCTGACGCCAACGGAAAGAGTTACTTTAGTCAATAATGCCTTCAGAGTACCCGCCGAAGGCAATTGAAACATCCTCTTTGATCTTTTATATAGTCTCAATGCTATGATTTTTTCTTTTTTGGACCATATTCTTCCCGCAGGTTTTTTCCTACAGTTTCTCAACAGTTGGGGCAGCAGTGCAAACGCCGGTGTAATCTTGCTGGAAAGTTTCTTAACAGCGCTGTTGTCAGTGAGCTCTTTTAACGTGTCTTTATTCTGAAGCCTTTTGATTTTATTTCTCAGCATGCACATTTTTCTCATGTTTATTTGACATCTTGCATAATCTTTGTTTATTACAGCTTAGGGATTGCATATTCCTGCTGGTGGTAACTTCTGTTCCCTCCCTGCTGTTATGTCCCTCAAAGGCATTCTTGTTGGATCTTGTGTTGCACTAGAAGGACCAGCCTGTGGTTGATATGCTGGCAACGTAGTAAATACTCCTTAGTCTGTAAATTAAACATGATATTTATTAGAATGCTTTTCATATAAACTTTTAATCTAGACAAGACAAAGGATAATATTTTTTAAATTTTCATACTATACATATTGTTTGGTAAGTACCATAATTTGAGTTTCTACAAATATTGACAAGATGGGCCGGCCGCATGTCGTTGAAAATTGAGCTTGATTATTTAATATGATTGACTTAATCATTATCTTATATATCATCATTAGATATTACTTACACCATCGGATGGTCTAGCTGTTCTTAATAATTTCTTTTTTGAATCATCAAGAAAAGAATCTGCTTTGAAGTGATCTTCACAGAGCATTTTGTGTTCAGTGTAGTGTTTTTTGAAATGTAATGGAACAATATTTTTCTTCTTCATTTGGAAAAAGATATTTGGCCCATTCTGTACACCTGAAAGATAGATTACATACAAAGTTTAGTTTGCCGTACATGGCGAAGTTGTATGATACCAACAAGTCTAGAACCAGCGGCATCTTCTACTGTGTATGATGTTAAAGGCTACTGTGAAAATCTGGGAGTGCTGGTTCGTATAGGCAATGAGCTAGTAATGTGTCGCAATAGTTCCAGCAGCTCTGGCTTTAAATTATAGGAATATAGCTATAAGTGTATGTTTATATGTTGATCGAATTGAATCGATGTTTGTATGTATAAATAATAAGAGAAAAAATACGCAAAAATAACTCTTAAAAAGTTAAGTACTGAAAACGTCGATGCTAAATACATGCATGATAAGTACCGCAAATTATTTCTCAAACCAGGATTTGGCCAGCGAAACAGTTAAACGTTATTTACGGCTGATGATTTGCCGCATTTGGCACATTTTCTTGAATTTTCGGGCATTGCGATCGGAAATAAAGAGTCCACTATCTCACTTAAAACTAACATACACCGATTCTCAAAGTTTTAAACTTAAATAAAATAAGCTGTTTCTATATTATTCTAAAAAGTATAAAGTCAATAATTAAAAGACATTTTGTATACAGTAAAAATTTCATATTTGTAATAGTTAAGCACAACCTATTTTTAAAAGAGATCTTAAAATCAATCTGTGGGAGTTTCTACGCCCTTCTTCTCCCACAGTGAATGTAGAGAAGAGGCAAATTTGATGTTTGCTAAGTATATGTAAATATCTACAGTAATAAAGTACTCTGACTTTGACTTTGACTTTGACGTTTATCCCGCTTCCGAAGGATATCGAAATTACTAGGGATGAAGTCTTAGTAGCGTCCATCACTGTCCTACTGACGCGTCAAGGACGAGAGCGAGCGAGTGAGAGAGGGAAAACAAATTCCTCGCGAGTGCCAAGTTAACTTTGACGCGTTGTAGTTAGGTAGGTACCTAATAACAACCTAAGACAATAAAGAGATATTGTAAAATAGGTTTTCCGGCTAATATATATTATAGGTACGTAGTTTATTCCTATATTATAAATGTTGTTGTTTACAAATGGAGAATAATTATTAGTAATTGGTTCGTAGTTGGTTAGTAAATCAGACTTTTTATTTGTCAAAAGGAGACAACCCTAAAGTTTCACGGGACGCGTCAGACGAGATAGAGTAATGCGACAGAAAGAGAGGCAACTTGTAGGTGAATAAGCGATGTCCGTTCGCCGCGCTATGCACGATGGGTTGTACTTCATTACGTTGCAGCAAGAGTCGCTATTTAGTTGAATGGTTTTGCTGAGTGTCCCATCTGTTTCTAACTCTTTATTAATCTGTGCCTAATGTAAATAACTTACGACTTTTATTTAATGAATATTATTACTAATTTTCTCGCCAACGCGACACTTAAGGGTGTGTACCTTAATAGTTATTTTACTATAAAATTTTAGGTGCCACGAAAATTACCGGGTCAGCTAGTAAAATACAAAATACAGTTGGCTCTGCTTGTATTATAAATTTTAACGCTGTTCTATAATTATTTTACTGAATTTTAATAATAACGAGAATTGTTATATGCTTGTTTGTGCCTTTAAGGGTAGGGGTGGGGTTCTTTTCGTTTTTTATTACCTCATTTATCAAAGCATGCTGCTCGGGCACTTAAAGTCCTAAAACTTTTTTTTTTTTTTTTTCAAAATATCAAAGTTACAAAAATAATTTAAGCATGTAGGTATTGTAATATTATTGTTTCTCTTCCATAAGCCATAATTATAATACAAATTTTGCAGGCTCGCACATTTTTTTTATCCATCGCCTTTATCGCTCGATCGCTTTGTGCAAATCACCCAGCTCCCGGATAAATAGGCATTCGTTTCTCGGAGTTCAGTGCAATGCACTTTAGGTACAAACTAGACAATTTGCAGAACGCCCAAATTACATTTACACTTTCGGATAGTTAGCTGTGATTAAATCTCTCTACCATAGTGCTGCCATAACTAGTCGTGTCGTCATTACTTATGTCAATCTACCTCCGAACTATTTTTTCAACTATTATCTCATAGAAATATTGATGAAGATTGCCATTGTGGATAACTCCTCTCCCATTATATCACCAAGCATCCTTTTGTTGCCTAACAAAGTTTTAATTCAAATAATTGCCTGCAAAGCAATTAGCGAGATGAAATTGAGATGTTTGTTTTACTACACAGACATCAAAAGGATGTAAATAATTCAATTACTGCTGTTAAGGTAAACGAAACGTTTTGACTACGCTTCGAAAAAGTGTTTTAATAACAGTTACAAGAAATGTAAGAAAGTCGTTTTTGTGGAATTCCAATTCCAATTGATTAAATTAGGGCCGCAAAAAAAGCTAATCTGACGGTTCCAAGGTTCGAAGGGCAAATTATCGACTTTCTACTTGGCTTAGAATAACGGCTTCTATACTACTTCTCGTTCTGCTCCGAAGTCGAGATATTCGGGAAAGGGTAGGTAATTGTTTAAATGTCACGCACCACATCTGATGCATTCTAGCAATGATAGTGGGTAGCATGTTAGGTAAGTCCACCAATAGCCTAACAAACTTGTCGAATGAAAATGCACAGAAAAATTGTGAATTCTGTAGAATTATTGAATTCTGAATCTGTAGAATTAATGTGAATTCTGTAGAATTATTGACATTATGTCGGGTGATAATTTTCCTAAAGTACCATATAACCGAGTAATTCAATGGTTAAGACAGGCAGTGCGTTTATTTTATTAATCCTAATTTCTCACGAACATGACACTTTAGCACAATATGTTACAAGCTATTTTTTGTTTCTTTGGTTGTCATCAATCAATGTAGGTAATTTTCAATGAGCTCCGCTTTTAAGAAAGAAAGTGGTAAATTTCTCAATTTGGTTCGGAGCTCCTAATTTCAATAATTTATTACATACCATTGTATACAATATCTTAAAAGATAGAGTAATAGCCAAGTATGTTTTAAAAAACGAGCGGCACACAAAAACTCCTCTGTCTTTAAAAAAATGCAATCCAAAACCTTGCTTTTATAAGCAAGGCATGCGACGAAATTTTCTTGCACTTCAAAGTTAAAAACTAAATTTCAAGTCACAGATACGTTAAACAAATTTAGTTAGATTTCCTAAATAGTATTGAATTGGAAATTATTAAAAAAACAAATATTATGCAAAATCGCAATTGTTACCAATTAACTGTAAAATTTTATTGTATCTGGCAAAAACAAAAATAACATCGATAAAAGCGAAACGAGAAGACTTTGGAAGCACATTTTTGGCCTCAATGGTTCTAAATGGTGTATTCTTTTTTTATTTTAATTAGATTCGTTTGTTTCGATGTACCGAAAAACCATGACAAAAATAATTGCCAAATTAAATTATCTATAAGTTTCATTAAATTACCTACAATATTCATATACAAATTATGGTAAGTCTTAACATAAATATTTCAGAGAAAAATATGAGAAATGTATGGTTTAAATAAGTGGGGGGGAGGGGGGAGGGTACAATTGAACTCTAGGAATTTATATCCGAATCCCTTTAAAATTGACAATTCAACCAATCAGAACACGATTATTCAAGATCTCAGAATAACATAATAGGCTACAGTTTTTTTGTGCGGAGGCACGGAATCCTTCGTTGGCGAGCCCGATCCGCACTTGGCCGTTTATTAGGGGGATACCTCGTCCGCGCAAAGGTCCCCGTTACTCCAGCGTTACCGTACTCGTAGCGCAGAACCACATAACAAATTTAAAGGAGAGTGTTTTGAATGCAATTCCGTAATTAAATAATGGACTTCAGAATTGAAGGTAAAAATAAAACAATTTAGAGGTCTTTTCGCAATTAAAATCTATCAAGAATTTTTCACCCAATCGCGTTTTATTTATCTATGACGTCATTATCGGAAGACTTATAAATAAAGCTACTACTGATTTGGGACCCAAAATCCATTTATATGTTTTGATGTTAATTACCATAAGATAAGATAATGATCTATTTCACAAAAGAGTTTACAGATTCACATAATAAAATAAGTAGTGTCTAAGGAATCAAAAAGGTAGTAAAGATTACCGGTGGCCCTCACACTAGGTTAGACCTGTATCGTGAGAGCCCAGTTCTTTGACATAGGAATTACAACTAGGGCTTTCTAATACCGGATTTTTTCAATACCGGTATTACTACCGAATGTTTTTTTCTAAATACCGGGATCCCGGGATACCGGTATTGAAAAAAAGAAAAAGAAAATCAGACCTAATTTTATTCTTTTTTGGAAGAACGTATTTAGAAGGTAAAATTAATAAACAAAGTTTTAATGTCAAATCATATATTATTTACATGTAGATCAATTATCTTTTTATAAACCTAACAATAATATTAAGTGACAGTTATTAAGTCGTAAAAAAAAGACTGATCTCTTTTTTTTTAAGATAATTCGCATTATAAAAATTATGACTAATCACATTTATTATTATAGAACTTGTCTAACAACATTTCTGTAAGTAATAAGAATCTTAACGATATTTGGGTTTTAACATCTAAGATATAGACAATGACAGTGAAAATAAAAACATTTACATACTCCGTAATCAACACATAATATCTAGCCAACAAAAGATATCTTAATAATATAATTTTTATACCTATTTTGGTTAACATTTACAAAAAATAAACATAATAAAAAATCTAATGATTAAAAAAAGCTTCAATCACAATTTTACGGTCACATCGAGCACGAT
This sequence comes from Argyresthia goedartella, assembly GCA_949825045.1. Taxonomy (NCBI): domain Eukaryota; kingdom Metazoa; phylum Arthropoda; class Insecta; order Lepidoptera; family Argyresthiidae; genus Argyresthia; species Argyresthia goedartella. The sequence continues at coordinate 13,252,465 of OX463806.1, forward strand.
ATCATTGGGCTGCGGCTTTTTCTTCCTGAAATTGCGTCCTAAGGAAAGAAAGAGCATCTAGGCTTTTATCAGAGAGCGAACTTCTTAATCGATTGCATAAATATGTGACCGAGGAAAACGCTCTTTCCGCTTCTACACTTGTTGGCGGAATGCATAACAAATAATTATAAGCCATATCAAGATACATTTCTCGGCCACCTCCAGTACTATCATAAACAGAAACACCAATTTCAACGCGTACAATAGAATCAATATCTGTGCTAGAAGAATCTTGCCGTTTAGCCTTCTTCCTTTGAGTTTTAGATTGTATTTCTGCTTCTAGTTGCTTTTCAATCGTCAATTCAACATGCTCAAACTCGTCATGGGCATGCTCAAACTCAAAGGAATGTCTACTGTCACTGTCTATGGAAACAGTGCCAGTGGAGTGAGGTTCATGTCTTGACTCTGCATTCGAAGATTTTACGCGCTTCAATAAGTTCACAACGACGCGGTGGATCTCGTTTGAGGTTGGTTTTGAAAACAAATCATCCTCTTCTTCGGAAAAGAAAGCCTCGGCATCGTGCAAGTATTGAATAACACCTGATATTATTAGGCGTCTCTGTTTTATACGCATTCTGAGGGCAGAGGCAAGATTGCGGCTTATGGTATTGTCTGCTTCGTCTAATTTTCGCAGCATGAATTTGAGACAAGCATCAGCCGATAAAAGAGTGGCATCTAGACGGCACAGTGCAGAGACAGTTGCCTTGATCACGCTGAGGCTTTGGTGAATGTTATTTAATAAGGTGTTATCTTCATCATCAAAATTAATATTCGATTTCAGATCAATCAGTGCTTTAGTGATACTATCTTTGAGCTTCAAAAATCGACCGACCATGTCTGCCATACTGCTCCAACGGGTTTTTACGTCTAGCATCAATTTAATCTCTTTGCCATGCTCTTTGGTAACGTAGCTTTGTAATAGATTGTTTCTTGTAGGCGATTTTCTGAAATATTTTGCTAGTTTTCGCAACTTTTCGATGACATTTTTGTATACAAATTTTGGTGGAGTAATAACTTGTGGATGTTCAACAACGAAAGCCCCGTTTGATTTGTCGTAATCTGCACTATTTTCACTTTCGTCGCAATTTGAGTCATCTTCAGAAGTTGTTGTAGCTATAGGTGCAGGTGCAGGCGCGCATTCCTCTGTTTTTTTGTATAAAACGTCAACTACTGCTAACTGTACACCGTGAGCTAAACATAGCTGATGATGACCACTGAAAGATTTTCCCATTTTGGTCATAACACTGGCGCCGTCTGTACATAGAGCAATCACATCTTCGGACAGGTCAATGTTAAATTCTTGCAAACGTTCTTTGAGATAATTTAAACTATCTGCAGCTGACATAGATCCATGTATGCAAATAAGACCAAGATTTTTAAATTAAGCTGCTGATATTTCATGGTTGTGTAGATTCACATTCATGTATCTCTTATTTTTCAAAGATGATACTCATCCAAAGTAACGGAAAACTTTTTGTTGTTGTCTTTCATTTCTCTGATTTTTTTATTCAAATTATTTTTCATTACTTCTTTTTGGTTAAAAATTATATTGGTAATGGTTGAAGGTAAATTTGGCAGGTTGTGTCCACATTTCTTAAAAAGTTTCCGCAGATCCTCCGAAGTGCAAAATTTGCTTATTGGCAGACCATCTAAGGCTGCTAATCTGCTTACTATCATTTCCATTGAATCAGAGCTTTTAAAGTAATCGCTGAGTTTTGATTTCTTTACCGGCGGTGGCAGCTCATCTTGTGTCAGTGATGCAGCAGTTGCAGCAGCAGTTGATATTGAAGCTTTACTTGCAGTCTTCTTGGAACCAACAAGGTGCACAGTTCGCATATGGGTATGGAGTCCACTCGTTGAGCCCCCACTAGTTTTAATGATCTTTTGACAAAGTTTGCATTTTGCCGTCTGTCTATCTTCAGAAGTTGTAAAGTTATCCCAAACAGCAGTGTTAGGTCGTTTGTTTAAAAACTCTTTATACTGAGTCTTTTCAGATGTTGACCTGTAATAAGAAAACAAGAGGTGATTCAAGTTGTTTATGCGAGTTCGAATCGTACACCAAACATAATATAAAGATCTTGTAACATAAATAAAACTAAAGATAAGAAAGTATCTTTAAATAAAATCCATGAGATCTTTAAATAAAAGCACGTGGTATTTTAGCCAATTGAGTCAAAATATGTTACAAATATAACTATATATTTTAAAGTAATGGAATTCACGTTCTAAAACAGTTACCTACTATTTATAACCTCAAAACATTAAACAAAACTATTGAGTTTATGAGTAATGAAATTTAATTAAAAGTCAATTTCAAAAAATCATAACGTTACACTAATACTAAGCAAGTTTGTTAATAATACTTTTATATTTAAAAAAAAAACGGATTTTAAGTATATTTTAATTACATACATAAATATGATGATTTAGTGTAAAATTGAACAAGTAAAGATAATTAGCTTTAATAACTTACATTTTTACTTCGTATCTATCAAGCGTTTAGCACGAACAATATCAAATCACAAAAGTCAAATCACTGATAACGCGTGCAATTCCACTGCTCACTGTTTCACGTCTAACAGCTTCGCGTTGCATGCACCTGAGGGGAGGCAGAGCGGGGCGTATAGGGAATTTCCCCTCACCCCTGGCGAGCGCCCCCGCCTTCCACACTGTACTTAGAACTTAGAGCAACGCGGGACTTCCGGGAAGTCCGTGTTGCTCTAAGACTGAGAACGACTTTAATTTATTGCGTTGCGTGTAACTTCCATCTCATTAAATCACTGATATTATACCGATTTAAAATATTCCAAAATTAAGAAAATGGATAAAAATGTCTATGTGCGGTAGTGAAAGTTTATTATTTTGTGTTTAGTACTAAAATTAAAATAAAATCACTAATACCGGGATCCCGGTTATGAACATTTCAATACCGGTATTAAAAAACCCGAAAAAATATCCGGGATCCCGGTATTGGAAGCCCTAATTACAACAAAGCATTGACTGACGGCATGAGTTTATATAAACTATTTACTGTTCAGCAGATATTAAATTAAGCTTATTAATAAATTACTTAAATCAAGAATTTTATAAAATTGGAGTTAAAGTTAAAAGGATACTAAATAGAAATACATAAATTTAATAAAGGGAAAGAAGGGACAGGATTATATGATTATTTTCAGGAAATCTTCTGTTTCTTGATATGTAAGCGGTTTCAACCACTTTAGTATAACGAGCTTAGAAGCTCTCACTGTACAGTGCTTTATGTCGCAGTGTCTGAGAACTTTATTGTAGATTTAAGGCATCATGAAGTTGGGGAGACGACGGGCAAATGATGTTTTGACTGCCGTATGCGGAACACGGAAGATTCTTTTATTCAACAGGTCTTCATAGTTGATACTGTGTATTGTCTTACGGTGCATATGAGTAACGGTTTTTAGAATAAAGATTTGCCGTACGCTGTGTAGTTCCGCTTCAGCAAACAGAGCAGCAGTGGGGAATCTGTATGTTTTTTTAAGCATGACTTTTATAACCGATCGCTGCACTCTCTTTAGTTTCAGCATGGCAGTCACGCCAGATCCTCCCCAGACTGTTATGCAGTAGCTCAGTATTACAATACAAATACAAAATACAAAATAAAAAATTGTTTATTTCATAGTAAGAATTAACGTTTGACAGACATGGGATCTCCTTTTAAGTATTATAATACCTGTATCAGGAGATTCCTACCTTCCACAACGACATATATCTTTTGAAATAAACACTATCACGCATTTACAATCTACTTGATTATTATCAGTTTGATAGTTACTTTACTTAGTTAAACAAAGTTTGTTGTAATAAAAGTGACAAGTCGTTTTACAGACTGTAAGGTTTAAGTTATTTTATCATAGTTTTAAGGTAATTAATTAATTCTTAACAAGTTATGTTCTACATTATTATTTAAGTTACAGTTATATGTATTATTTTTGTTGGATTTGGATATGTATTTATATACCTAGTCGGTCCATAAGTTCTGTCACAAATATTTTGCCGCATAGTAAATAATACCAAGTTTTATTTTATTTTATACTATATATGGTTTGATAGCTCATTAAATACTCATAAATTGGAACGATTATTGGATTTAAATGCTTAAAGCCATATTACACAAATGCTAGTTTCTTCAGAGATACTTTTACCCAATCAAAAATACGGACGTGATTCACTTTATCTTTTTTCCATGACTCTTAAAACAGAGTCTCTTAAACAGTCGTTTCACGTGAGAGCTACCGTGCGCACGCGTCGCGATGACCGATAACGTAAAAACAATGGATTCGTCCAATGTTCTCAAGTGCAAAAGCTGTAACATTGTTATATGTGAAGTTCTTGCTTTCATACAAAATAAACTAGACGTCATGGATGTGGAAAGCTTAGTTCCTGTGTGTAAAACCGCTTTTTCGGAGGCGGACCTGAAAACGGCCAAGAATCTTTTGTTTGACTTGGTCGCGACAAACAAGAGAAAAATAAATCGGAAGCGGGACGGCAAGTCTGGGCGAGATCTCGAGGACATAATTAATTTGATGATAGACGCGGATGCGAATCATGTGGACATTCCGATCTTTGTTGCCAAAGACCTGCAGAAGTTGCCACCGGTCACTTTCGATCATGTGGATGTGACAAGGTTGCTCAAGGACATTGTGATCTTGCAAAGTGAATTACGTGCGGTTAAAGAAACTTATGTTACTGAGGAGCAGTTGATGAAGGTGCAAAACGATCTGGAAAACCTAAAAATGGCATCTATAGCGAATAATTTCGATGGAAATACTTTTGTGAATGTGAACCGCAGACGAGGCGCATACATTTCGGATAGCTACAACAACAATCTTGACAGTGGCCCGATGGGTTTTGTCGAAACAATGCTTCCTTTTTCAAATTCAAATTTAAAACCAACGTTGTTGACGCCGAGCAATGTAGGTAACGGAGGCGGCGGCGTCGGTGATTCGTCAGGATGTCAATTGTCTCTCTCTGCCGCCACGAAATCTCAATCGGCTGTCTCATTCGCGTGCGCGCAAACGCAAGGTGCAAGCCAACTTGTCAGCGCGACTCAACCGATAAGCACGGTGATAAACAAAGATGATAGTGTTTGTGTTTCCGTGGATGCAAATATTGCAAATGCTCCTCCTTTATGTTCGGCTCAGCTGGAGCTGATAGGTGCCGAGCAATGCAATGCTTTACCATCTCAAAGTAAGAGCCAACCAACACTAGCTGAAGTAGTAAAGATGACAAAATGCAACGAAAATAAAAATGAAGGCGAGTGGACTCGAGTTGAACGTCGTAACAAAAACCACAAGCGTTATTCCGGAATGATAGGAAAGGCACCTGTGGATCCCAACTCCAAGTTTAGAGCTGCAGTGACCATGATTCCGCTATTCGTAATAAATGTTGCCAAGGAAGCAACTGTTGAAGATGTCATAGAGTACATTTTCAAGAAAACTCAGGTGGTTGTCAAGATGGAAAAAATTACATTGAAAAAGAAAAGAAATTATTGTGCTTACAAAGTGTATGTACCGAAAACCAAAGTCGCACTTTTTCTAAACGATGAATACACTTGGCCTATGGACATAGAATTTAAGCGATTTATTCGCTACAAGAAGTCACACACTCCCAATGGCTCACTCAAAGAAATATCAGATCCTCAACTATAATGAGAAAAAGAATGATGGTCACCCTACTGCGGACGAGCCGAATTGCAAACTTGCAAGTTTCAACTGTCAGGCTGTGAAGAGCAGTGTGGATCATGTCAGAATGCTGTGTCTTACGTCAGATATAGTGGCCCTTCAGGAGACGTGGCTGATGCCCTATGATATCCCGTATCTCAGTACTATTCATCCAGACTTCGCAGCGACTGGAGTATCAGCAGTGGATGCAGGAGCTGGTATCCTGCGAGGTAGGCCTTTCGGTTGTGTCGCAATTTTGTGGAGGAAGTCTGCTTTCGAGTCGGTTACGGTGATAGAGTGTAAAAGTGTGCGGCTTGCTGCCATTCAGTGTAAAGTGAAAAACCAGTCTTTTCTATTATTCTCAGTGTATATGCCCACAGATTGCACTAATAACCTAACAGAGTTTACTGAGTGTCTTTCTGAAATGCATGCCATCATAGAGAACAGCAATGTAGCAACAGTGTACATGTTAGGGGACTTCAATGCTCATCCTGGTGAGTTGTTTTGTAATGATTTGTTACAATTTTGTGCTGAGCAATTGTGGTTATGCGCTGACTTTGAAGTTTTAGGTTGAGACTCTGATAACTACACTTATATCAGTGATGCCCACGGCTGCAAGAGGTGGCTTGACCATTGTATAGTTACCGGAGTTGCTTTTCAATCAATAAATAAGGTCAGGATATGTTATGATGTGTCTTGGTCAGATCACATTCCGATAGAAATAACTTGTAACTTTAGTGTGCTGCCGCGTAGTGTTAGCTCATATAATGTTAAACAAAATAAGGTTCACTGGGGTGTGAGGGATACCGAGCAAATAAACCTTTTTAGAAATTTATGTAATTTAAAATTGAAAGAGATCAACTTCCCCAGTGAACTTAGTAAATGTTGTGATATGATGTGTAGCAATTTAGAACACAGGCAAATAATTAATAATATGTATAATAGCATAGTTGATATTCTTTGTGAGGCGGCTATTTCCAGTCACAGTGTAAATAGCAACTGTAATTCTAATTTTTTGAGGAAAAAATCCTACATAACAGGTTGGAATAAATATGTGAAACAGGCTCATGGTGAAGCCAGGCTATGTTTTCGAAATTGGGTCTTACATAATAAGCCGGAATCTGGTCATATATATGATCTAATGAAAAATTCCAGAAAGATTTTTAAATCGAAGCTTAAGTGGTGTCAAAAGAATTCGGAACAAATAAAAATGGATATTCTTGCCACTAGCCATAATGCAAAGGATTTTTCAAAATTCTGGAAAGAAACAAATAAATTAAATCCTAAGCCTGGTCATCCAGTGACTGTTAATGGTTTGTCTGACCACCATGAAATAGCAAACTTGTTTAAAAATAATTTCCGTGTTGTTTCTGATCTTTCCAGTAACACTGACTCGTCCAGTGACACTCCGGTGTCCGGCACCCGGACTAGCGCTGATACTGGTGACAAACCCTTGCGTTTTACATACAATCAAGTAATGTTAACTATTAGAGATATGAAGTGGGGTAAGTCACCAGGACATGATGGTCTGAGTGTCGAGCACCTGAAGTGCGCTGGTGTACACCTACCTAGGGTGCTTAAAATGTTTTTTAACTTTTGTGTGGGACACTCTTACCTGCCTGAAAATTTAATGAAAACTATAGTAGTACCAATTATTAAAAAAAGAACGGGAGACGCTTCTGACAAGGATAATTACAGACCAATATCTTTAGCAACTGCTGTGGCTAAGGTGCTGGACGGTTTGCTTGATTGTCAACTTGATAAACATCTTCACATACATGATGCCCAGTTCGGGTTTAGGCCCGGACTGTCCACTGAAAGTGCAATTCTGGCTCTCAAGCAGACCGTCCGGTACTATACTAACAGGAAAACACACATCTATGCATGTTTTCTTGACTTGTCAAAGGCTTTTGATCTTGTATCTTATGATATACTATGGAATAAGCTAACTCACACAGGACTACCGACTGAGTTGGTTTCCATTTTTAAATTTTGGTATCAAAATCAAACTAATGCAGTAAAATGGGTGAGTTCGCTTAGCAATTCATATAGCCTTGAGTGCGGGGTCAGGCAGGGCGGACTTACATCTCCCAAGTTATTCAATCTTTACATCAATCAGCTGATCGGGGAGCTCAGCAACACCGGTATTGGATGCTCAATCGATGGCACAATCGTTAATAACATATCTTATGCTGATGATATGGTGTTGCTGAGTCCCTCGGTCAAGGCCCTTAGAAAACTTTTACAGCGGTGTATTGCGCCAGAACGATCGTTGTTATATTTTATGGGTGATGGCACCATCTGGTTTTGTATATATGGGCGCTGGAACTTCTTTTAGTGGTCGACCACAGTTTATAATATTTGTTTGTGATATCGTATAGATATCCGTCGTAGCTTTACGACGTGAGTACTCAATGATATTTCATGTGCTCGCTAGTAGCGGCTTGTGGTGGTTCCAATTATACATTTGGTTCACGGCAATAACGATCCGAAAAGACCGGTTTACACAATTGCGATTTGATTTTCCGAAATGGGTTCTGAACTAGCGGTTACCTCAAAAGGTCCTTAACGTTTTGAAACCTTCACCTCTGCGCAATTTGAGCTGGATGTCATCGAAACGTAAGCATTATTGTTTTAGGAGATCTAACCCACACCATAGCGAAGTGCATAGTTCGATAAATACCGAACTATGAATTCCACTAGCCACAGCACGTCCTGGGCTGAGCCAAATCATATATACCGACTCAGCCTACACATTAGACCTCCAGCGAAATTTACATTTAATTTAAAGATGCAACTTGAATCCAATCTGACCCAAGGCAATGCAAAACACCTACCCGGTCCTAAACAATGAACTTTAGACTGTAAATTGATCTCTTCGCGCGTCCCCGACAACACTCAAATGTCAAAATATCAACAGGATATGTTATCTGTGTTGACACCAATTTAACTTTGTTCTGAATTTGTTATTTCCATCCGCGGAACCTCATCGATCAAACAGTCTCCCTATGCCCTGCAAACCTAGGTTTAGCCGCAACTAAACTCCTGTCTAGCCTAGTCTAAAACCTAGTGTTATACCACGTCCATTATCGACACCACTCGAAAATGGTTGAGTTTGATTTGAATGTGCTTGAATGTTTAATGACTGTGTGTGTGGGAATTTCAAATTTCGCTACTCGAAAGGAATGAGGAGAGGATTAGCCCGCGAATATCCTAAGAGCCAATCCAGGAACCCTATGGTGAAGGAAAAAGGAATTTAGGGTCGCTCCAAGCCCAGACTCAGACTCAGATAATTGACTTACAAGTTCTTTTCTAACGACCCAAGGACAGTTTTGGAATTTGGGGTAGGTTGATATAAAGGTTAGGAACCGAGGTATATCTCGGCGCTTCAGACACTCACGAAAACCCACTGAAACTTCGCAATCACAATTCCGTATAGTTCTGACGCGTAACACGGCAGACAAAACTGTTTAGAACTCGTGAAAGACGACTGTCACAGTAGCTAGACGCTGAGACTGAATGCTCTCCCCTCCCACGCTCTCGTATTTATACGCCCCACATGCGTCCTTTGCGAACACGCTCTGCCCAAGCGAAGCTTCTTATCACCAACTACACAGGGTCTATTTTCTACCATGCCATGCAGATCCGCCGTTCTACAAATTGTGTGTACGCATATTCACTATGATCAACCGTAGGTTATCACTCAAATCATTTGGTACTGCCGATACACAGAATCTGTTGATCGCTGACCAATAAAAGCTTGTTGCGATTAATTAAGCATTTCCCGACCGCTAGACGCGCGTAGCAAAGACCACTAGAATGATATTCAGACTAGTGATGTCAGACTCTCCATATCATACCTCAATCGCAATTGTATATTTGCAATCAACATAATAGCTTTCTCCGTATCGTTCCATAATAACCTTTCATTATTTAGTTATTCACAATTTATTCAACGCGCAGCCAACTCGGCTCTGATTCCTACACATCTCGCAGGAATGCGACAAAAAAAACCTGACCTGTAAACATCCTGGAACCATCCCAAGCGTCGGCTCTGTATTTTTTGCTAACTTGCCACTGAGCTACGCAAAACCCCCAAACGTTATCTGAACCGATTCGTATTCAAAACAGCGCGGCGTTGGGCTAGTCCTCTATCACGCAGAATGAAGTATCAAATGTACCGACTCTCGTGTACCATTACAAAGGGCTGTCAAATTGACACTTTTCAGAGCATTTTGTCAGTCCTTCTACACTGGTGGCTTGTGGGTCAGCTATACGCGGAGAGCCTACAGCGCCCTGCGCGTCCAATATAATAATGCGCTGAGAATACTGTTGGGGCTGCCGCGATACTGCAGCGCCTCGGCTATGTTTGCCGAAGCTAGGATTGACGATTTCTTTGCAATAATGAGAAAGAGGATTGCCTCGTTAAGAAACCGCCTTTTCGGCAGCTCCAACACTATCCTCAGCACTCTGGCTGGGAAGGTGGACAGCCCTATGTTGAAGTACTGGATAGATGTGCACCTTCACAGTAACAAACCATAAATTATAATCATATTTTAGGACGATGTTTTGTGTGTGTGAGAGGGTGTGTGTGACTGTGTGAGCAGGGTGTGAGTGTGGGTGTTATTTATTATTCAAGGATGATGGATGATGTATTTAGTTTAATTTTAAACTTTTTTATAATGATAAAATAATATCTACCTGGATGTAGGTATATGTGTCAAAATGTATGCTATCTGAAATAAATATTTTGAATTGAATTAAAACCTTTCAAACTTACGTGAGATTTTAGTCAGAACTCTCCCTGAACCCGTTACCTTCATTTTGAAGCATAAGATAACTAAGTCTGGGTAAAACTAATTTTCATATTCACATTTTACCTAGTGTACTTGTTGCCCACAAGATCATTTTTATACGTTTTTCTGAAAACGTAAAAAGTACGTAAAGTTCTTTTTGGGAGCAGTTGGAACTGAAAGCTAACAGAAAATCAAATGCTAGTTGTTAAGCATGATCTAAAATCGAGGTTTTAGAATAAATAAAAAAAACCTTGTTGGTTATCTGGAACACTGTTTTTTTATTAAATTTGTGGTAAGTGGTATTTTTGTCAGTTGCGGCGTGTTTTGGGTTCACGATTGTCTCAAGTTATAAGGTTTTTTGTCATATTGCGATAATCGTACAAAATGTATTGTATTGCAATTTGATTCGTATAAAATAAGCTTTTTAATCATTTATAATACGAATAATAAAAAGTTTATTGCTGAGTTTTATCTATCAAAAACCTTGTGACAGAACTTAAGGACCGACTAGGTATATATTTATAAATGTATATAGGCTATTAAGATACATTTTTATACAAAGACACTATTTATATGGAACGTTTGAACAAAGATTCAACCTCATCGTAGTCCAGACTTGTAAGCCATTTTGTAAGCAACTGTTTAGCTTCTCTAGTAGTGAGTTTGTAAATACTTATTGTTTTATTTATTTTGTTGTAAAGATAACTTGCCTGGATTTTATCAAGATAACTTGCCTGGATTTTTAGGTAGCATTGGGTTAAAGGGTAACTGTCTGTGCTTTTTAATAATTGTATTAAGAATGTAGATTGATGTAGATTTTCCTTATTGAAAGTAAGTTGGATTTAAGATAGAGTTGAGTGGTGGGGAATCTATATGGTTGAGAGTACATGACCTTTATGAGGGATCGTTGAGATCTTTCAAGTTCCAAGAACCTCGTTTTAGCTGCTCCACCCCATATTGGGATGCAATAAGAGATAATGGATTGAACCAATGCAGTATATATTTGATTTATTAGTGATTCCGATGTAACATGCCTATGTTTTTTGAATATCCACATCATTTTTATAATCCTATTTGTTATTAGTTCAATATGATCAAACCAAGATAATCTTTCGTCCAACATAACACCCAAGTATTTTACTTTAGGAAGCTTGTCTAATACCACCAAACAATCACACGTGTCAGATAGTCGGTTACAACTGTGAATTTTAATTGTGTAGTCAGATTTAGGTTGTGTTCACCTGTTCATAGCAATAAAATTGGTTTTAGATGTATTGAAGGATAACATGTTATTTTTAGCCGGCAGTTAACACTTGTTAGCCCTATTTCTGTCAGCTCCCTAGTCTCTTCCCAAGATTGACCATGGAAGACGATTGCAGTATCATCTGCATAAGAGAATATTTTAGCATTATTAAGCTTTAGTGAGTACATATCGTTGATATAGATCAAGAAGAGTGTTGGCCCAAGGACACTTCCTTGGGGAACACCATATGTAATGTCATTCTCCTCGCTAATAAATGATTCAATTTTTACTTGTTGTTTACGTCCACTGAGATAGTCTATAAAAAGAGACAAAGGATAGCCTCTAATACCAATACATTCTAGCTTGTGTATAAGGGTGGGAATGGAAACTGTGTCGAAAGCTTTTTTCAGATCAAGGAACACCGTTAAACATTTTAGTTTGTGGTCTACATGTTCGATTATCAGGGAACTGAGATGCGAGACAGCATCTTCAGTAGATTTTGCGTGTCTCAATCCATATTGCGAGGGAGATATGATATTATATTTTTCTAAATAGTTAAAAAGTCTGTTGTTTATTAGTTTTTCTAGTATTTTGGATATGGAAGAAAGAACTGAAATGGGCCTGAAATTATTTATGTCTTCTGTATAACCATTTTTATACACTGGTGTTATAATAGATTGCTTTAGCCGCGAAGGGAAGATGCCTTGTTGAAAACATAGATTGGCGAGATGACAGATTATAGGAATTATTAGACTTTTAGAAAGTTTTAGAAAACATGGCGATATATTGTCAAGACCAGGGGAGCTTCCTGATTTTAGATTTGTAATTACTGTATTGACCTCTAGTGGGTCTGTGTAAAAAAGAACAAAAGATGTGGCTTGGGACGTGATAGATCTTCCTGTTTCGGATTGGATATTGTTATTATATGATTTGTCGGATGTGATTTTTTGGGGAAGTTCCTTATGTTGGCAAAAAATGTATTTACAAAATTTACTGAGTCGTTTGGGGTTGATTTGAGATTTAATAGATTCGAGTTTTTAGATTTAAGTATTGTTCAGATTTGTAATCGCTTTTATGGTTGGCCAAAGAGTTTTAGATTTTTTGGTTGATCTAGCTAGTAATTCCTTTTTATATAGACGTTTCAGTTTCTTTATTAGGTTATTGCAATAGTTACGGTATCTTTTGTATGTTATTCTAAGAACTTCTTTAAAGGGATCTAGACATAGTGTTTTCTGAAGTTTATTTCTATTGTGTATACAACGTAAGATGCCACTGCTGATCCATGGTTTTATTGTCCGTTTATTTTTAGGAATTCGAATTATTTTGCTATTTTCTTCTAAGGAGTCAGTTATTTTATTAACTAGTAGGTCTAATATAGTGTTAGGATTTTTAAGGGTCAATAGTTGTCCTAATTTTTTTTGTTCTAAACTTTTGATGGTATTATCATAATTTATATTAATATTTGTTTTATTGATTTTGTTTTCGTATTTAGAGTATTTTAAATTTAGAAATATCATGAGGTGATCCGTGATAGTTGTGTTTAATATAGCTATAAAATTATTATCTTTAGTTGTTTGAAGTTTTAGGAAAAAGTGATCTAGGCAGTTGTCACCTCTCGTAGGCAGCGTATGTCCTGGAAGCAAACCATGAAAAGCATTCATATCTAAGTACTTTATTCTATTGTATCGTTCTGTATTCGTTTCATTTTCCCTAGGAATAATATTGATATTTATGCCTCCTACAGTGATATTTTTTTTCTTAGATCGCAAGGTTTCTAAGTGGTTATTAAATGGGTCAATGTTACTATTGTAGGATGGCGACCTGTATATTCCGAGGATAGTAACATCGTCCATATTAATTTCTAAACAAGAGGCATGCTCAAGTTTTATTTCGGTAACGTTAGCATTAAGTTTTTGACATAAGCAACAGTATTGAGTCGCACAGAGCCACATAGAACAGCCAAAGGATACGCTTGCAGGCCGAGTTACGTAACGCAGCAAGACTTGACAATCCTAGTTCTCCCTTTTTTAGAACAGTCTCCCAAGTATCTGCATTGAAAATAGCGACGGTGTCATCAGCGTAGCAGAGGATGTTTGCGTCTGGGGGTGAAGCATTATGGATATCATTGATGTATATGATGAAGAGGGTGGGGCCAAGCACGCTTCCCTGTGGTACGCCGAAATTAATACCATGGCATAAGGTTCAAAATCGCGACCCCTAAAAAAATCGCAGTGTTTTGAGGGGAATGCACACCGCATGTTATATATCTTTGTTAACTGTTAACTATTTTAAGATCCAATTTGTGAATTTGTGGTAAAATACTCGTAACTACTATTCTACTCGATGGAATGCATGAACAACATCTTTAGAGGCGCCGTAATGACGTCATCCTTCGAGATCTCTCTGTATAGGTATAGACCATTGATGGCCAGGGAGGAAAGAGAAAATCATCAATCAAAACATGCGTATTGAAAATAGGATCGGTTGCCTCTTCGTCAAATAATTCGTTCTCAAGCACGAGAACTAACTTAAACAGTTCTTGGAAATTGTGATATTGAACAAATTATTTTGAAAAACATATCCAGAAACTAGAAAATGAATAGGTACCCAGAAAAAAAGATTTTATCATAGAAGTCAACTGGTCACTCCCAGTGACGAACGAAGATTCCTTAAGTGTTTCTTGCTATGGAACATTTGATTGTTATTGTAATAGGAAAAATATTAGCTTTAAGTAAAAGGTGATAATATACAAAATTTCTTTTGTCTTGTACTTTTTTGGTAAATGTCGACATCGACTACCACACATAAAAATGGCACTTAAACTTGACATGGACCTAGTTAAGGCGCTACATGTTGCGAAATGCCCATATTTAAAGCGCTATTCCTCTAAAAGGAGACATTTCCTAAATCCCGAAAAAATGTATGTGTATGTTACAACATACTCACTTTTTCTTCAATCAGTTTGTTTGAAAATATTATATATCAGGACCATACGTAAAAAGGACTAAATAAATGTTTTTCATCTAAAATCTCGTTTCATCACTGATTTGATTTTTATTTTTGGACAAAATAGCGTAGTTTATTTTTAAACAATTTTTATGTGGTTTGGCGCTACGTTTTTTTAGTTAGAGTTTTCTCTCTTATGTGGAAGTAATTAACGCTGTCACTTTCGTTTACATTCGTATTCCATTTATATATATTTTTTCGTATCACCTTAAGATGTCGGGCAAATGCGGCGCCATTCACCTCAACAGTCAGAACTGGGCCATAGCACCGAAAAGTAAAATTCTGTCAAATGTGCCCATCTTTAAACCGGAATATAGTCCTCCTAATGAAGACACTTTCCAAATCCCGAAAAAAAATCGAATATGTAATGAAGTTTACCCATTTCTTAATCTGTGTGTTTAAAAACATCACATGTCATTATGAAAATGGGAACTACCTATACATGAATATAAAATGAATGATTTTCACCTAAAATATGATATTTCTTGGGATCTTTAAAGAATATTGATATGGTTCTTGCGTCAAAAAATAGATATTTAAATTATCTTAAAAATGTGTGTTTGATATTAAGGTATACCTATATATCAGTGGTTTTGAAGAAATAAATAAAAACACAATTTATCAGCATTTTGCAGTGTGACTTATGAATTTCATTTTAATATGGTTGAGTCCAAAATTTCACATGAGTTGCAAATTTTTCCGATAGGGTCTTAAGTCATGTTACAGGGGTAATACAAAATAGCCGTCTTCAAAAATTCAAAGAGAGCTAGTTTTTGATAATTAATTACGAAACAGAGAAAATTAATTCTTCTTTCGCAGCCAGTTACGAAACTGATATTACGAAAACGATATTACGAAATTTTTTAGGACCTACACTACGTTTAGTATGTAGGTCCTAAAAAATCAAGGAAGGAAAGCGAGAGAGCAGTAGAAAAGTAAGTGCTCTTATTTTACACGATTCCCTTACACGATTCCCTTGATTACAATTAAAATATTTACAACCTAACTTTTATGCAACTAAATACCCGGGCTCTGGGAGAGTCTCCACGGGCGCCTTAGAGTTGGAGCGCCGGTCAGTAGAGGCAGGCGAAAAAACTAGCAGCAGTAGTAGGTAGAAGATCCGGTAGAGCTAGTTGGCAGGAGGCGTAGCTGTCTCAGAAGACTCGGCAGAACTAGTAGGCAGGAGGTGTGGGAGCTGTCTGAGAAGAGTCGGCAGAGCTAGTAGGCAGGAGATGTAGCAGCTATCTCAGGAGATCCGGCAGAGTTCCTCAGAAGTTCCAGGACCACTAGGCCCGGAAATCTGGCTTTCTGTTACTTACCTAATTTATGAGCTCGAAGTAGACTGACCTGTTTTGAGCCGAGATATTTATGGAAAAAAGTTGGGTCAGTTCCAAGGTTCATATTTCAAGCTTTGAATTCATATTGACGTAATCTCCCAGAGGCCAGGAAACTATAACAAAAAAGGAAGAAGGTGAATTTCGTGGTACGTTTTACAGTTGTTGTGAATTGATGGTTAATTCACAACAACAATTTGACGGTATACTCGTATAAATAAAAATTAAGTGATGAAAATAAATACAAGTTTCAATAACGTAAGCTCTTTTATAAGGCTGTACTTATAGATCAAAAGAAGAAACCCCGTGAAATCTCAGGAACCTTGAGCCTTGTGTTGAATATGAATACAGCGACCTTTTAGATTAGGTATTTAGAATAGGTAGGGGTAGCAGATAGAGTAGAGAAAACCCTACAACCTTACCTTTGAAGTTGGTTAAATCTGTGTCATTTTCTTTCGCAGCGGATTATCGATTTTACAGGTGGAAAATTCCCGTTTTGTGGGGAATTGAGGGTTGGATGTTGGGATGTCAAAAATCGGGGAATTACGGGGAAACCCGAACGATATTTTCGGTGGGCTAAAACAAATTAAAGCGTGGTAAAACAACCGGTGGCGAAAAAAACAAAAAAAACACGTTCTGACTTGGCAAATACGGCGCGACACTACTAAATACCCCTTCACATGAAAAGTCACGGTGAAATAGTCCTCCGCATGACCTAGAGTCACCAATTTTGATATAGTCCAATAATACGACTGCCAGCTTGCTTATTTGTAATCGGTCATATTATGACCGTTTTTGGTCTGTTTTCCTGGTGGGTTTTCTGTACACTGACAAACTTTTGTGGTATGTGGTTCAGTTAAATTGGTAGCACTGGCTGCCTACTTAAACTCAGTCCACAGCAAACAGACATCCCGTAAAAAATAAAATAAACTGTTGGTATCTGTTGGCGTTGGTATCTGTGAGTATAAGAGTAATTGTAATCATAAACTAAGTAGCATTTTGGGCAACACATACAAGAAACAGTAAGCAGTAGCAGTAAGAAACACCAGAACCATTATAAGAAGCTAATAAGTGTCATACCCTTATAACATAGGTATCCTGAGGCTAATTTGCTTTTTGGAGCTGTCTCTGATGGCGCTGGGGAGTTTGTTCCAGAGACTGATAGCTCGTAGTCTGAACCCATTTTCATAAGCGGCAGTGTTATGTTGCGGAGTTAAAAGTAGTGAACGAGTGTGAGATCTCGGTGGCCTATCCGAAGACAGAAAAACGAATCCCGTAAGAAGCCAGGATATTAAAGACGGATACTGCATAGTATTTGCGAAGGCAGAATCTGATTACAATTGCAAAGGGATAAAATTTGCTGGATATGAAAGTTATCACAAAGTTACCTCATACTTTAAAGGAGAATTTAATATCTGTCGGTCTGGTTTACTATCTGTCGATTGTTGATCAACTACCGCGTTAGTTTATCAATCCCTACCATTTTACGGTGGTACGGAACCCTTCGTGCGCGAGTTAGACTCGCACTTATTTATTTTCTATAAATTGAAATTAAGTCATGAAATTCGCATAAAAAGATACCAAAACATAAACCCTTTTTAGAGCTCCCCTTCGCAACATAAGGATTCCCTGTAAAAAAATCATGATTCTAGCTCCATTGATTTAGGCTGTGCATATGAATAGTGTCGAATATTCAAAATTGAATAACATCATACGCCTGCGCAGGCCAAAGCGCACCGCAAACACATAAAACCGGCCAAGTGCGTGTCGGACTACATTTAGGGTTCCGTAATAAATGTAGAATATAAGCAAAAAAAATAGGAAGTAAAATTTCTATTCAGGAAGGTACTCACTTCACTTACACCTGGTATACATAGCCAAAATATAACTATCATTATTCACCAGCAAATAATTACTTTGTTTTTAATAGTGTTTGTATGAATGTCAAAGTTATATTTGCGGTTTTTAATAAATGTTTTTTATCTTAAAACTGCCTATGTTATTTTGTTTAAACCAATTTTCGCTGAAAGTGTTTATTGAGATACACAATATATGTATATATATATATATATATACATATTTCCTGTCAAAAAGATCATTAAGTTACAATTAAAGCCGATCCCAATAACCTATCATCTATCTTTAACCTGCAATTTTGAGATTGCTAGTGTCAAATTTGACATAAATCCCATAGCGTAATTGTCAAATGTAACGCGTACATTTATCACTACAACTTCACTTTTTTGTTATTAATTAAATATTGTTTGCTGCCTAATAAGGATGTTTTAATATACGTAACTATGACCAAGAACTAGCCCTCACGGAGCCGACCACCCGGCTCTGCTCTTTACATTTTTTAACTGCAGACAACATTACGCCCTTCCCATTGTAGTAGTATGAGTTCTTACAAAATGAAAATGATTAAATTCCACGCCTTAACTGACAGGGCGTGGAATCTTGGTAGGGTTGGTTTTCACCAGGAGTACTGACCTTTGACGCCGTGGACCGGAATTCGAAAGCTTAATTCGAGGCAGGAACACGGGATGAGGAGCACAAGGGTGGGGGGAGAGGAGTCGAATCTTACTCTCGTCGTAGCCAGATGCTGTCGCCGTCGTGTTGCTTGCCGACACGAAGGGTCGCTGTCCGAATGCGACGAATTGATCCCCGAATCACTTCGTCCCTTCACAACACGAAGCACTCAATCCGATGACGTGAATCTACTTATATCCCGACGATTGGACGTTTTGTTTGTACGGATTGTTCCGTGATGATTATTACAAATTAACACTCCGACCAGGCCCGACACCTGTGTTAGACAATTATTACTAAAAAAAAATACAGCCAAGGCCCGAATGCCATGTGCAAAAAAGTAACCTCTAACTCGTCATCACGCTTCTATACAAGTGACAGCTGCTAGTTCCGTTCCGATCACTCGCGGTCCGAGTCGCGCAACGAAAAAGTTGCGTTCCGAAGCATAAATATTAAACAGTCACCCGCCCGGACAGGCCCGAACCTGTCCCTAATCAATAGGAAGGCGAGAAAGTGTTGCGACCGCTCTCTTGAGGACCGAGTCCCCCACCTTGACTTCTGCTGATCGAGGGGTGCCATCCCGACCCGTGTACAATTTGACGATCCGTCCTCGTCTCCATCTCAATGATGGCAGGTTCGCATCCCTAATCAGCACCAAATCACCGACTCGAGGGGGGCTCGTCCGGTCAGTCCACTTAAGGCGCTGCTGCAAGATGTGCAAGTACTCAAGGGACCACCGTTTCCAAAAATCTTGAGCCATCTGCTGCAACATCTGCCACCTAGTTAACCGACTTAACTTAACATCACCGAATGGGTATTCTGGCAGGGCGTTAAGGGGCTGACCTATCAGGAAGTGACCCGGAGTCAACGCTTCCAAATCATTTGGATCCGAACTGAGCGGGCACAATGGACGCGAGTTCAGTGTCATTTCAATTTTACAGAACAGCGTCGCAAGCTCTTCAAAGCGTAGAGAGGTCTCACCGATGATCCTCGTCAGGTGCGACTTAGCCGATTTAACCGGAGCCTCAAAAATTCCTCCCCAATGAGGACATCCCGGCGGACTGAAAACCCATTCAATCCCTCGTCGGGAGCAAGCCGTACCGATGGCGTCCTGGTTACCGTTCAGGAATTGAGTGACCTCCTGCAGATATCGCCTGGCTCCGACAAAATTTGTGCCGTTGTCCGAACGGATTAATGTCGGGAGGCCCCTTCGTGAGACGAACTGATCTAGACATGCGATAAATGCCTCAGTAGTGAGGTCACTGACCACCTCCAAGTGGACTGCCTTCGTGGCCAAGCACACGAAGACGCACAGGTATGCCTTCACTAATCTGGCGTTCCGTAGCTGTGAAGACTTGACCATGAATGGTCCCGCGAAATCCGTTCCGACACCCGCAAAGGGCCGGATTTCGTTAACCCTATCCGAGGGCAAATCGCCCATCTGGGGCTGCATCGTAGCCGCCTTGGCCCGATAACAAGGCAGGCACCGAAATACGACGCTACGCACTAAGCGTCTTCCCGATAGAATCCAGAACTCGCGCTGGAGAAACGCCATCAAGGCGTGGCATCCGATATGCCCATTCCGAATGTGTCGATCCTGTATCAACAGTTCGACCAACTTCCTTTTCCTAGGGAGTAACAACGGGTGGCGAGCCGCATAAGGCAGGTTGGCATTCCGCAGCCGACCTCCTACCTTCAGCAATCCTTGATGGTCAATAAACGGGTTGAGCCGAGCCACAGCACCCTTCAGTTGGACGCGTCCGCGTCTCAGAATGTCCAATTCGGACTTAAAGTGCACCGTCTGCACGTTCCGTACCAATGCGAACAACGCATGGTTCCGTTCCCTTGGTGTCAGGACCTGTGTCCGCACCCGTTGCGCCTCAGAATTGCGACAATTCCGCGCAAATCGGAAGATCCAGGCGGTCACATTGACCAGCTTGTCGAGCGAAGTGTACCGTTCCAGCAGGCTGAACTCCTCTTCCGGCTCTGGTTGCGTCGTACAGACACCGTCTGTCAAGGCGCCGTTCGCCGTGGTAACGCGTGGACTCATTGGCCAATCCGATTCGGCTTGAGTCAACCATTTTGGACCCCACCACAAGGGATGTCCAACCAACTCCGGAGCGTGACACCCACGAGAGGCACAGTCTGCTGGGTTCATTTCCCCTGGAACATGTCTCCAGATTAAGGGAACCTCCGAATTCAAAATCTGCGAAACCCGATTCGCCACAAAAATCTCCAGCTTGTGAATTGAAGCCTTCAGCCAGCATAACACGATCTGGCTGTCCGTCCAAGCGTAGACCGTATCTTCTAACGCTATTGACCCACGAAGAACCGTCATCGTGTGGTTGAGCAGACGAGTCAGGAGAGCCGCCCCCGAAAGCTCTAATTTGGGAATGGTCAGGCGAGTGCGCAACGGCGCAACCTTGCTCTTGGCCATGACCAACCGCTCATCAACCTCCCCCGAGGAGTCGACCGTACGCAGATATACCGCAGCTCCGTAGCCCTTCTCCGAGGCATCGCAAAACCCATGCAGGGTGGCGGTGTATCGTTTGGTGGGGACCAACCTCCGTGGCAGTGAAATCCGATTGATGCCAGGGAGGGTCGAAAAGAACGAGTCCCACTCTGAGCTCAATGACCCGCTGATCGGGTCGTCCCATTTCAGCTCAGCAGACCACAATTGCTGCATAAAACACTTGAGCCGAAATGTTACCGGGGTGATCCACCCGTTCGGATCAAATGTCCTAGCCACCGTTGAAAGGACGTTCCGTTTCGTCCAGACCTTCGGGGAGTCCAACTCGACCCGATACGAAAACATGTCTGACACCGGCTGGTACTGGACGCCTAATACCGACAACATATTTGGATTTTCCAAGTTTTCAAAAATGTGGGGATCCTGCTGGTAGTCATCCGGAATGTCGAACTCTCCAGAGTTACTGTCTGGTCGACAGTAACTCTGGAGAGTTCGACATCCATTTCCGGAGCTCGTAACCTCCACCCCGTAGGAGCTCAACTAGCTCGTCCCGACGAGCGAGCGCCTCCTCTACGGAATCTGCACCGGTACAGATATCGTCCACGTAGAGATCCTGCTCCAGGATTGCTGCTCCTCTAGGGAAATTTAACCGTTCTCGATCCGCTAACTCCCGCAGAGTGCGAATCGCCAAATAAGGACTAGACCGTAGCCCGTACGTGTTGGTGTTCAGCTCGTACACCCTGATGGGCTGATCTGGGCTCTCTCGCCACAGTGTCAGCTGATACCGTCTATCGTCAGGGTGAATGACCGTCTGTCTAAACATCATCCGGATGTCAGCTACAAACACAACATTGTGTCGACGGAACGGTGTGATAACATCCGCGATGTCATGGTTCAACTTCGGCCCTGAATGCAAACACTGGTTCAGGTTCATGCCGTTAGATGTTGATGCCGATCCATCGAACACTACCCGTATTTTGCCCTCCGGGGTCCTCAAGACCGCGTGATAGGGCAGGAAGCAGTGGTCTTCACGCTTCCAGTCGATACCCGAAACCGACATGTGGCCGAGCGACTCGTATTCCCGCATGAAGTCGACGTACTTCTGCCGGAAAATCCCGTCACGCTTCATGCGTCGTTCCATCGACAGAAGCCGCGTCTCGGCTGCATGGTGTGAACTGCCCAGCGGTGGGCGATCACTCCGGAATGGAAGACGTGTGAGAAATCGACCTGACCGAAGGCGACCAGTATTGTTCCGATAAAACTGTTCACACTCTTCTTCAACCGGGTCCAACCGGCGGACTGTAGGTGGTTCCTCCACCTCCCAAAACTTCTGTATCACCTCCGAGAGTACAGAACCGAATAAGGGACTACGAGTCGCTAGGCGTGGGGCAGCCGGCATGACCGGACCCATTACCGCATGGCCCAGTCTGGTGTTGACCGAAACCAGACCAGTCGCCTGCAACACGTGGACACCTGGCACTAACAGGTATCCCAAGGCATCGACACCCAATAAAATGTCTACTGGGCCCGGAATATCGAACTCCGGGTCAGCCAGTGACAACCCAGTGACCAACTGTCGCACTTAGGGCGACAAACGTACGTGAGGGTGTGAGCCCATCACATTAGGCATGACTAATGCCGTGACCGTCAGATTCACCGATGAATCCACCCGTGACGAGAGAGTAATCCGACATACTCCCTTAACGGAACCGACTTCCGTGTTCCCAATTCCCCGAATGGAATGTGGATACTCCCTTACCGAAATGCCCAACCGTCTTACAAGGTTGTACGAGACTAAGCACCCCTGGGCACCCGAGTCCAATAGTGCTTGTGCCACACAAGATTTGCCGTCCGAACTCCACGCTATCACAGAGGCGGTGGGGAGCATGACCGTCTGTGGAGTGGTGGCACCCTGTAAGTGGGCGGCGTGTCCCTAGCGGGAACCTCCGCGGGATCCGAACCCGCTGAGACCTCCGTCGGCCGTGGAGTAACTCGGCTGCTGATATGCCGGTGGCATATCAGACCGTATGTACATCAAGGGGTCCCAACCCGCATAATAGGCCCCTCGCTGTCCCGGTATCCGACCATACCGGACGGTTTACGGTGTGCCCGGTGGCCACCGTGGATGGATGGGGGAGAGCGGATCCAACCTGGGGGGCTCTAGGAATGGGGGCGACATCCGACTGCTCGCCTCCCTGTTCGCCTCCCAGAGCGACGGGCAGGGTGGCGCAGAAGGTGGTGGGCTACCAGCCTTCGCGCCACTCATAGGTGCCATCTGACACCCGCCCGTAACACGCGGTGAGCCAGCGGCCCGAAGTCCTCGCTGACCGTGGACAGCGGCGACCGAACCCCGGCTATCCCGCATATTACCCCCCGCGCTGCCCCATTCCCCTCGGGGGGGGTCCCGTCCGCGGGTACCCCAGTCACCCCGTTGGTGACTCCCGTTGCCCGGAGGGGGACTGGGTCCGGCCCTGGTTGGGCCCTGTGGCCGACCAACCTGAGTCCGGCCCTGGTGACCGTCCGAAGGGCCTGACCGATTCAGGAACAACACGATGTGGTGCTTGCCACCACAGCACTCACAGGGGAACGCGCGCGAGCACTCGCTCAGCGTGTGCGGCCCCAAACAACCGAAACACAATCGGTGGCGGAAGACTATGCGGGCAGCTACCCCGAGCGCCTTAAAGTTGGCGCAACTGGTCACTTCATGACCGGCACTGTCGCAGTGCACACAGCCGTCACCCGACGGCGCGGCATTCAAAACGCCAAATTGTTTCGACCGCCCACCCCCCGTGGGGGCGGGGGGCGCGGCCCCTCCCGCATCCGCGCGGGTTGGCTCTGCACACTGGCCTCCGTGTCCAGTGTGTCACATCGCCTGCATTCACCCTCCAAAAAATCCGTCAATTGGACGAGCGTGGGCAGTTCCGTGCTACTGCCCCCATGCAGCTGTTCTAACCGACTTTGAACCGCTGCAGGCAACCGTGACAAAACCATATACAAAACAATGTATGACCATTGGTCTACCGGAAGACCAAGGTTCTGAAGGGCCTTCGTGGCCACCAGCACAGGGTTGAGCACCTGTACTCGGATGTCAACATCCCGGGTTACTTTAGGGATGCTAAACAGCTTCCCCAGCTGCGCATCAACCAACCGCCGTTTGTGTTGGTAGCGGTCAAACAATATGGACCTGGCTATCTCATAATTGCCCGCCGTGACCGTTAGGTGACCGACCAACTCCTTCGGTTCACCCCGCAAAGCCATCAATAGTTGGGCCAACTTGTAGGCGTTGTCCAGGTCGTCCCGACCGTGGACCAAGCTATCAAATAAATTGATGAAGGCCGGCCACTCATCAATTGCCCCACTGAAGGCCGGAATCTCCAGGTGTGGCAGCCGTCGATCAACACCCTTCGGGGGTGGGTCTCCGTTACCCTCCCCACGGTCATTCCTTCGTGACCGCTTAATTTTCTCCGCGCGACGCTCGATGTCACCCAAGCATTCCATCGCTTGGTCAGCATCCGCGCAGAGCTGTTTCACTGCAGCCACCGAGGCTTCATCAGTAAGCCCGAGAGCTTCAGCCTCCGCAGCCAGCCGACACACCTTCCCGACGCGTGTCATTGCGTCCTCCATACGCTTGAGTAGGACATCATCCATATCTGGTCGCTCCACATACTTATGAGTATGGGCGAGCCATCTCATTTCCTCACGGACACCATGCCGCAGTACCGTCAAGGGCGAAGGTGCCATGTTTACCGATTTAATAGATTCTGTTCTTATACTTCACTACCGAACTAAGTATAGCCAGAGACCAGCACTTGCCCGTCAGCGCTGGGCACAGAAATTAAAACTAAGTTGTCAAAGTTGCCTTAGTTTTAAGGCAACCACTAAAACAATTAAATCCAAAAAAATATTTAATATGGTCGCCCTGTGGACATACACCTTATAACTATGCACTCTAAATCAATTAGAGAATGCCACCATATGGTACAATACAAATAACACACAAAAAGGTATTATAAAAAAAAACTATTTTTCTAGAAGTGGCCCCTCCGATATGACCCACACTTCTTTTGAGGTCAGCAAAATCAGCTTAATACCCCTTAAATAGCCTGACCCTGCTCTGTAATCCGAAATAACACTGCAATACTATGGAACCCGACTGCAATACTATAGTCCGACCGAATGACTGTTCCTTATGCACACCGAGTAGTTTCCGACTACAACTTTATAATAATTGTTAACTAAATCGTCAATTATACGTTCACTAACCGAAAATGAACTTTAATTGTGGTATACCGACCACAAGACTCACTCACAAACTGATTGCCGACCAATCTGAGATACCCTTTTCTCCCAACTACAATGTGGCAAAAAAACAACCCTACAACCGTCCGTGAATCGATTTCCTACTAGGAAACCGCGCCTGCTACCAAAATGATTAAATTCCACGCCTTAACCGACAGGGCGTGGAATCTTGGTAGGGTTGGTTTTCACCAGGAGTACTGACCTTTGACGCCGTGGACCGGAATTCGAAAGCTTAATTCGAGGCAGGAACACGGGATGAGGAGCACAAGGGTGGGGGGAGGGGAGTCGAATCTTACTCTCGTCGTAGCCCGATGCTGTCGCCGTCGTGTTGCTTGCCGACACGAAGGGTCGCTGTCCGAATGCGACGAATTGATCCCCGAATCACTTCGTCCCTTCACAACACGAAGCACTCACTCCGATGACGTGAATCTACTTATATCCCGACGATTGGACGATTGCTCCGTGATGATTATTACAAATTAACACTCCGACCAGGCCCGACACCTGTGTTAGACAATTATTACTAAAAAAATACAGCAAAGGCCCGAATGCCATGTGCAAAAAAGTAACCTCTAACTCGTCATCACGCTTCTATACAAGTGACAGCTGCTAGTTCCGTTCCGATCACTCGCGGTCCGAGTCGCGCAACGAAAAAGGTGCGTTCCGAAGCATAAATATTAAACAGAAAATATCTACATGATCGGGCGCGTTGGAGAACTAAAGAGTTCCTTATATCTCGTATATTGCATGAATTTATCCAGTAGAAGCAGGTAATAAGTAGTGAGAGTTAGCGACGACCCGTTCCCAGAACTATTAATCTTTGCCGGCTGGGCGAGTTTGAAATAATCGGATTAGAAACTCCCCGAAGGTTTTTATTACTCGTGGCTTCGTGTTCATACACGTGTGGCCAAAGATATAATAACACATATTATTTATAGTCATAATAGGATAGGCAAGTTCATGCTGTGTACCAATAACTATAAATAAGCGAATAATATCTGAAAGTAAAATATATTAGGGATGATCTTGAGAATTTGGGTCAAAAATACAATGGCATGCGGCATGAGTGGCGGAGTTGTCGCGGTTAATAACAGTTGGATTAATAGTGAAAACGTTCTCTTTTTGAACAACAAGACACATTTTTCTTATCTATTATAACTAGCCAATATTTTTCAACATTTTACAAAATTTGCGACAACTGTAATGTTAACCTACGAAATAATCAATCACATACTAGTTTGAGACTCGCGAAAGTTAGAAATTCTTTAAAGCATTCTCTACTACTACATCGAGATACCTAGAGATTTTAAAAATTGCCTTTTGAGCAATTTAAAACGGCTAGTATTTAATCGCACATCAAAAATACTGATTTACTGACCACAGCAAAAAAGGATCAGCAAAAACACTTTTTATATTTTAAGTGTTTTTTTTGTTCTTAGATGTTCCACCTAATACGAAGTATAAAGGCGCTTCGCTCACCTCCTTTACCCTTCACTTAAGCTACCGCAGTATTTTGCCCTGATATTTGCTGTGAAAATCAGTATATTTGCTGTGCGAATCAGTGTTATTGATGTGCAGTTTAATATTTCCCATTTAAAACCATGTAAAAACGACATTGTCTAAAAAGGGGTATCACAATATTCAAGACTAGCTGACCCGCTCTCGCTTCGCTGCGGGTAGCTCTACCCCTACTTTACCCTTACCTATCCCTACCCTAACCTACCCCTACCCCTAACCGACCCCTACCCCTACCCAACCACTACCCTACCCCTACCCTTCCCCTACCCTACCCTACCCCTGCCCTACCCTACCCCTACCCTACCCCTACCCTACCCCTACCCTACCCCTACCCTACCCCTACCCTACCCTAACCTACCCCTACCCTACCCTACCCTACCCTACCCTACCCTACCCTACCCTACCCCTTCCCTACCCCTACCCTACCCCTACCCTACCCTTACCCTACCCCTACCCTACCCCTACCCTACCCCTACCCTACCCCTACCCTACCCCTACCCTACCCCTACCCTACCCCTACCCTACCCCTACCCTACCCCTACCCTACCCCTACCCTACCCCTACCCTACCCCTACCCTACCCCTACCCTACCCCTACCCTACCCCTACCCTACCCCTACCCTACCCCTACCCTACCCCTACCCTACCCCTACCCTACCCCTACCCTACCCCTACCCTACCCCTACCCTACCCCTACCCTACCCCTACCCTACCCCTACCCTACCCCTACCCTACCCCTACCCTACCCCTACCCTACCCCTACCCTACCCCTACCCTACCCCTACCCTACCCCTACCCTACCCCTACCCTACCCCTACCCTACCCCTACCCTACCCATTCCCTACCCTACCCATACCCTATCCTACCCTACTTTTAAACCTTCCCTGGTCTACAACAAACATTTCAAAACCAAAATCAGCTAAATCGGCCCAGCCGTTCTCGAGTTTTAGCGAGACTAACGAACAGCGATTCATTTTTATATACACAGTCAGGTCATAAGTTCTGTCACACAATAAAAACTTTTGAATTTAGAACGCTGGCCACAAAAAAGTTTATTGAATTCGAATTTCGAATTTTTCATGAAAATAAAAATGTGTACTCTTTAGAATATTCCTCATTTTTAAATATGGAATTGCGTTGCATCGTTGCGGTTACGCGCCAATTCAGATTTTCGACTTACTGAAAAATTTGAATATAACCAAAAGATTCGTTTATCGTACCATATAACGATACAATGAAGACTCTAGTGTAGATGACAGGTCAAGAAGTGGCCGCCCTCGCTCTGTTAGGACTCCAGCAGTGATAAAAGCTGTGAAGGCGCGAATTCAAAGAAATCCCATACGTAAGCAGAAACTGTTGGCCCTTCAGATGGGGTTAAGCAGGACCACGGTGAAAAGGGTGTTAAATGAAGACTTAGGGCTTAGGGCATATCGAAGAAAAACAGGACATCGTTTGGACGCTCATTTAATGGACCTGAGACTGAAGAGATGCCGCGCTTTTTTGAAGCGGTACGCAGGAAAAAAGCATCGGGAAATTCTTTTTTCGGATGAAAAAATTTTCACCGTGGAAGAGAGCTACAACAAACAAAATGATAAGGTATACGCACA
This sequence comes from Argyresthia goedartella, assembly GCA_949825045.1. Classification (NCBI taxonomy): domain Eukaryota; kingdom Metazoa; phylum Arthropoda; class Insecta; order Lepidoptera; family Argyresthiidae; genus Argyresthia; species Argyresthia goedartella. Next base: position 13,281,001 of record OX463806.1, read on the forward strand.
AAGCAGTGAAGAAGCGAGCAACCGTATTCCGCGTGTTCAACGAGGTCATTTTCCATCCTCGCTCATGGTTTGGTTGGGAGTCTCTTATTGGGGCTTAACTGAGGTACATTTTTGTGAGAAAAGCGTAAAAACGAATGCAGTTGTGTATCAAAATACAGTCCTCAAGAACCTTGTGGAACCTGTTTCTTGGAACATGTTTAATAACAGGCACTGGGTATTCCAACAAGATTCTGCGCCAGCTCATAGAGCGAAAAGCACACAAGACTGGCTGGCGGCGCGTGAAATCGACTTCATCCGGCACGAAGACTTGCCCTCCTCCAGTCCATATTTGAGTCCGTTAGATTACAAGATATGGCAACACTTGGAGGAAAAGGCCTGCTCAAAGCCTCATCCTGATTTTGAGTCACTCAAGGCATCCTTGATTAAGGCAGCCGCCGATATTGACATGGACCTCGTTCGTGCTGCGATAGACGACTGGCCGCGCAGAATAAAGGCCTGTATTCAAAATCGTCGATCGGGGTCATTTTGAATAAACTTTATCACCATAAGAATCTATGTTTTATTAAGTTCATTTTGCTATTTAAATGTTTACATAAATAATAAACATGTCTAAATTATTTCATATTGCACATGTGACAGAACTTATGACCTGACTATGTATATAGATTACAGAAATGACAAGTGTGCACGGGGTTAATCAAACTCAAGAAAGAATTCGCTGTTAATAATGTTGTAATTATTGATTGCTGCATATTATATATGTCAGTGGCCGATTGTAGAATTGGGCACATCATTATGTGCCGTGCCATATTAAGGTATGGCGGCATTTCTTGAAATACATCTTTGTCTAAGGGGCACATCATATTGTTGTGCCCAAAACAAAATCGGGGAGATTGATGAGAATCAAATATTTATCGATATTCCCAGTAAAACGCTTGGCCACATCATGATATGGCCAAAAGATAAAATTTCACATCGTCAAATAGTTAAAATTCTACGAATAAACACATGTTTTTCTATTTTTCTATGTTTTTTTTTTGTTGTAACACGTATGCTTGATGCTTATTTCTGTATAATTTTATAAATAATTATCCATTCATATTTTTTAGGTTATAAGCTTTAACTTATAACCCAAATCAAGAAAAGTAAGATGAACATCACACGGGAGTCGGTGGATTAGTATCCAAGTAGGATATTTTAGTGACTTTTGTTATCCTTATTATTAAATGTTGTTTTTATTTGCATACGCTTCGCTCCACGCCGCTTCGCTATGCTCCGGTTTTGCTTCTTGTAAGTTCCAACCTAACCTAACTAACATAACTGAAAAGCCACAGTAACCGACACTAGCCAAATTTGGCTTTTCATTACTTTCAGTCGCAAGCTCGCTCCGCTGGTTGCACATACACGTTCTAACATAACCCAAGCTTCCGAGCAAAATCTATTGTCACCCTAATTTTTTGATATGCAGAGTTATAGGCTGGCAGATCGTCAAACATTGGGCTTGAAACAGTAAGGCAAATTTTACATGGCGGATCACGAAATGGCTATATCATGATATGCCGAGGCACATTATGATGTGCTGAGTTTGACAATCGGCCTACGACATATATATTAAATATAAACCTAATATATATTTTTTAACAAAACCCTTATAAAAGATGCTAAATAGCCCATTATACTATAAGAACAAAATCTTTTATAATGCCTTCTTGGAAAAAAAAATGCCGTCCTCAGATGGGGCCACTGGGCTCATTTGGTATGGAAAAATTCGAAACACTCCTTTTCGATGCACAATGTGCTTAAGCTTTACTTACACTGACAACGTCCTTTTTTATGGCATACTGCACATCTCAGCTGATGTCCAAGTTTTCGAGCATAGTGTCCATTGCCGTCGTACTGCAAACTTGGCATCAAAGAAGCTGATGGACGTACACTTTGCGCGTTTGATTGTCTCAAATAGCGACGAACAATATAGCGTCGAAAGTGAAGCTGATCTAGTTTTGTGTCATTGGTCAGAAGGTGGACACGCCATGCATTAGCAGCTGCTAGATCCAGCATATAAGTGAATAAAACCCACCACTACCTCTTGCCTCTGATGGCGGTGCGGTAAAGTGAGATGGACTGATCTGCTTGGTGCACCCCTCCCATTCCCTGATTATATCTTTGGAATACGTGGGGGATATTGACATCGACTTTTTGCCTTTCCGTGGCACTCCATCTCATCACTTTTCCTAATGGTAAAACAGTATCAAAATTAGTGCCCATTGTACACACACTATTGTCAAGACATCGAACAAACAAAATTTGATTGACTGCATCAAATCTGTAGTCGAATTCTGCTCGGTTTTCTTCTTCATTTCTTTTACATGCACCAATGGACACTTCTTAGTTCTTCCTTCGCGAACAGTACCAGTCGCCCGATATCCAGGTTGGCGTAGATCTCGTAGCAAAGCGTAACTCGTAAAAAAAAAATTGAAAGTATACGACGTGATCGGTAGGAGTAGTTTCCAGTTTTTCAAGAAGCTGCTTCACCACCCTCGTACCCAGAGGTTCTGAAGAAATAGGTGCAGATGATTTGCCACAGTAGTTATCAAAACCATAACAGTATCCATCAGAAATTGTTACCATCCATTTTTATAACCAAATCGTACTGGTTTACCTCTTATAAATTGTTTCGCCTGATGACGCCCAAAATACTTCACCATTGACCCTTCTATCGACAAATCTTGATGGAATACGCCCCACTGCAAGAATTTTTTGATGAGGATGTTAGCGAGAGAACGTACTTTGAACATCTTGTCTGATGTTTCGGCCGCGGCAGCATTGTCACAAAAATGCAGGTATTTTTTGATTTCGAGAAACTTGTTCCTTGACAAAGATTTTGCGACGATGAATACCTTACAGTCTTCATCCAGAGACCAATATAAACGTTCTCTGTGTAGTGAATGATAGCCAGTCAGCAGAAGAATCCCAAAGAATATTTTCAATTCTTCAATAGATACATGGAAGTCATGCTTATTATTTTGTGCGGCATACATTTGCGAACACTGAGAAATCATTGTCATGACCTCCTCATCAAAAAACATTTCAAAAATATCCACAGGGTTTTGGTTTTGAACCTTATCAACCAAATTTTGCAGCCGAGAATATATATATCATCAGATAAGATATTTGGAGATATGGTGTAGTAAGTAAAGATATTACTCCGAGTGGACAGAATAAGATGATTTATTTACAGAAAATACGCCTACTTATATACAGAAAGAGGTACTGATCGGGGAGTCCGCGGGGCGCGCGGGGAACGACATCACGCGATCCGCGGGGGGGGCGCCCCCCGCGCCGCTGACGCGCGGTCGCAAGTTAAATACTCGTGGCGCGGGGCCTCGTTCCTTTTCTGCGCCCGGACGTCGAGCGAGCTGCATCTCCGCTATCGCCGTGCCGCGTGGTCGTCGCTGCTGCCGCCAGCCGCTTGCTTCAGCTCGCTGTTCAGCTGTTCTTTTCAGAACTCCATTCCTTGTTTCTATAACTTGCAACCGATGTGTTTCTTATAACATTGCGAACAGTTCTTTTCAGAACTCCATCTTTGTTCCTTGCAACCGATGTGTTCAATAAAACATTGCGAAATACTTGCTGTTGTTTACTGATGTTATTGGTAATGGTAAGGTGTTGCTTGCTGGTAATGGTAAGGTGTTGCTTGCTGGTGTTGCTTGCTGGTACGGTAAGGTTCTGTAAGGTTGTTGTGGTAAGCAGAATGTGTGTAAGTAGCCACAGTATTCCCCCCTCAAGCGAAGCGTACAGGAGGCTTGATTATTCTGCCCGTGCGTGTTTGTTTGATTGCGGGCGGTGCCGATGTCGCGGCGCTTGGAGATTGCCGACTCGTAGGTATTTGCTGGACTGGCATTGTAGTTGCGGCTTCATTTTCGCTGCTAATTACGTATGCGGGCTTCAGTCGGTCGATTGAGACATTTGCTTGACGGCCAGGTAATTGTATCTTGAATATCTTGTGGTTTCGTTCGACGACACGATAGGGTCCTGTGTAAGGTGGCTGTAGAGGCTTGCGTACCGCGTCGACTCGTAGAAACACGTGACTGCATGTGTGAAGATCTTGATGAATGAAGATGTGTGGCTTGGCGTGGTGAGGTTTCGTGACAGGTCGACAACGCTCGATCGCGTCGGACAGCTGCTCCACGAAGTCGTAGTTCATCGCCGTTTGCCTCGGTGCAGAAGTGAAGAATTGTCCCGGCAGGCGGAGTGCGCGACCGTAGGTTAGTTCGGCCGGGCTAGTGTAGGTATCGGCGCGCGTCGCGGCTCGGAGTCCTAGTAGCACGGTCGGTAGGTCTTCCATCCACTTGTTGGTGTTCTCCAGTCTTGCCATTAGCGCTGCTTTTAGTGAGCGATGCCAGCGCTCGACCATGCCATTGCTCTGCGGGTGGTAGGCGGTGGTCCGTATTCTCTCTATCCCAAGTAGTTTGGTGAGTGCGGAGAATAGGTAGCTCTCGTACTGCCGGCCTTGGTCCGTGGTCAGGGTAGCAGGACAGCCATGCCGAGAGAACCAGCCTTCGTACAGGGTCTTCGCAACGATTTCTGCAGTGATGTCTTGCATCGGGAATGCTTCCGGCCAACGGGTACATCTGTCGATTGCAGTGAGTAGGTATTTATGTCCGCTCGATGAAGTAGGTAGCGGTCCGACGATGTCAACGTGAATGTGTTCGAAGCGCTCGCTCGTAGGTAGTGTAGCGATGCCACTTGAAGTGTGTCGTTGAACCTTCGCCCTTTGACACGACTCGCATGCCTTTGCCCAATTTCCGACATCCTTATTCATGGACGGCCAGAAATATCACTGCTGCATTAGCCTGCGCGTCGTTCGTATCCCTGGATGGCTGACATTGTGCACGGTGTTGAAGGCGGTGCGTCGGTAGTCTTCAGGTAGGTATGGGCGGGCGTTTTCAGAAGACACTTCGCAGTATAGGCTGTGTGTTGAGAGCGGAATCACTACTTTCTTGATTTTTAAGCTAGGTTGTTGAAGCAGTTTAGGTATGTAGCTATCTCGCTCTTGCGCGCAGGAAAGTTCTTGATAATCGATCGGTGATGGGCAGGATACAGCTTCGATTCTTGAGAGCGTGTCTGCGACGATGTTCTCTTTTCCACTGATGTGTTGTAGATTTGTAGTGAATTCGCTGATGAATAGCAGTTGTCGCACTCGTCGCGGCGTGTCGTTGTCGGACGGCGGTTTGTTGATTGCGAATGTGAGAGGCTTGTGATCTGTGTAGATTGTTAGCTCGTTGCCCTCGAACATTTTTCTGAAGTGTTTTACTGCCATGTAGATCGATAATAGTTCACGGTCGAAGGTGCTGTAACGCTGCTGAGTCTCACTGAATTTCTTCGAGAAGTAGCCGAGAGGTTGCCAGACTCCTCGTACTCTTTGTTGAAGGACAGCGCCGGCACTCTTGTCAGATGCGTCGCACATGAGGGCGAGGGGAGCGGAGGGGATGGGGTGAGCAAGCAAAGCGGCGTTTTGTATGCTAACTTTGCATGCTTCGAATGCGGCCGTAGCTTCGTCGTTCCATTGAATTTTCGACTTGTCTTTCTTCTTTGAGTTATGTAGGTATGCGTTCAATGGAGCTTGTAGTGTTGCGGCGTGAGGAATGCTTTCACGGTAAAAGTTGATCATACCGAGAAAACGCCTGAGCTCTTCGATGGTCTCAGGCTTGGGGAAGTTATTGATTGCGGCGATCTTATCTTCAGGCGGTTTAATACCGTGCTTCGATACAGTGTAGCCGAGAAATTTGACTTCTTCTTTGCCGAGGACGCACTTTGAGGGGTTAAGTGTTATTCCGTATTCGTCGAGTCTTTGTAAAACAGTTCGCAGGTCTTGAACGTGCTGATCTTCGCTTGCAGACGCTAGGATCACATCGTCGATGAATGGAAATACGTAGTCTAGTCCTTGTAGTACTTGATGTATGAATCGCTGGAACGTTTGACCGGCGTTCTTGAGACCCGGGCACATTCGCGGGAATTCGAACAAGCCGTACGGTGTAGTGATGGCGGTCTTGTCGATATCGGCATCATATATAGGTAGTTGTGCATATGCCCGGTTCAAATCGATGACGGAGAAGATATTTTTCCCGCTCAGCTGGTAGGTGAAGTCTCGGAGTCGCGGTATTGGGTATCGGTCGGGCTTCGTAACTGCGTTCAGTCGTCTGTAGTCGCCGCACACTCGAAGGTCACCGTTCTTTTTAGGTACGACGTGTAGGGGACTTGACCATGGACTTTTGCTGGGGCGGCACAGGCCTTGCGCCATCATGTCTTCAAATTCTTTTTTCACAGCTGCGTATCGATGCGGAGGGATGGGCCGCGCCTTGGAGTGTATGGGCGGGCCAGTGGTTTCGATGTAATGCTCCACGTTGTGCTTGGGACATTCCTTCATTGATGAGAGTCGAGTGACGTTCGGGAATTCGGCCAAGATGTCGTGATATCTCTGTTCGACGTCGATAGTGCGAATGGTGGGTTCAGTAGAGTTGCAGATCGGAACTTTGACGGATAATTTCGTTTTCTTGTCAATGATGCTTCTTCCTGCTATGTCGATGATGAGTTGATGATGTTCGAGCAAGTCGGCGCCTATGATTGGCTTACCGACTGCCGCGATGATGAATTTCCACATGAATGGTCTTCTCAGCCCGAAGTCTAGTTCCAAGGTTTTTTCCCCGTAGGTAGGTATCAGCGTGTTGTTGGCGGCGTAGAGCGAGAACTTCGTAGGCGAGCATTTTGCGTTTTTTGGTTTAGGTATAACAGAGATGTTGGCGCCTGTGTCAATGAGGAATGTTAATTTGGACTTCTTGTCTTGAATGAACAGGCGGTGGGACTTCATAGCGTTGCTTGCCGCCTCACACAACGCTGGCTCTAGTTTTCCGGCTTCTGGTCGAAATTGCAGGGGCGCGTGCATTTAATTGCTTTGCTCCCGAAGCGACGGTGGTAGTAACATATTCCGCTGTTTAAACTTCCGGTTACGGGCGCGCGTGAGTCGTCGGAGGCGGCGGCGGCGGGTTGCGGGCGAGGTATGCGGGGGCGGGAACGCGAGCGCTGTCGTGTGTGTTGCGGCTCGCGATCACGTGACCAGTTGTTGTAGTGTTGTTGCGAGTTCTGCCATTTTTGAGTCTTCAGTTCGGCGATTTCGTGCATTAGAAATTCAAGTTTCTCGTTGATGTCTTGGTTTGAACTTGCTGGTGCTGATTTGTGTGCGTCGACGGCAGCGATTGACGTCCCGACGGCGGTGGAGTTGTGCGACATTTGTGTGCTCTCCATAATCTTGTCGGCCATTTTAGCGAGCTCGTCGATGTCCGCCGTTGTAGCGATTGTAGAGGTGACGGCGAGGACTGCTCGAACGGACGGTGGCAGGTGTCGCATCCAAAGGTTGCGCACGGTGTGGTCGGTCATCCCGTCGCCGGCGAGGTGCTGCATTCGGCGAAGGAGCTGTGACGGCTTCAAGTCGCCGAGTTCAGTTTCTGCGAGCAGGCGGTCGAGGCGGCGTTCGTCTGAGTCTTCATAGAATGCTAGGAGTTTCGTCTTGAGCGCTTCGTACTTGTTGGTTTCCGGTGGCTTGAGGATGAGGTGGTCCACGATGTCCAGGTCTTGCTTGTCGAGTTGCCGGATGACGATGTCGAACATTGCTTGGTCGCCTTGTCTGAGCGGCTTCATGATGGCTTCAAACTGAGCGAACCAGAGGCGAAGTCGTTGATGCCAGACGGGTGGAATCCGCATGCTGAGGGATATTGCAGAGACGTCTTCATGATTTCCGAGGCGAGATGGAGCTGAGGCATCTTGCTGAGTTGCAGGTGCAGGGGCAGATTTTTCGTCGGCGCTTGACATCTTGAGGCTTGAAGTGTTTCAGAAGCTGCTTTCTTCCTCGGGGTCACCACTTTGGAGATATGGTGTAGTAAGTAAAGATATTACTCCGAGTGGACAGAATAAGATGATTTATTTACAGAAAATACGCCTACTTATATACAGAAAGAGGTACTGATCGGGGAGTCCGCGGGGCGCGCGGGGAACGACATCACGCGATCCGCGGGGGGGGCGCCCCCCGCGCCGCTGACGCGCGGTCGCAAGTTAAATACTCGTGGCGCGGGGCCTCGTTCCTTTTCTGCGCCCGGACGTCGAGCGAGCTGCATCTCCGCTATCGCCGTGCCGCGTGGTCGTCGCTGCTGCCGCCAGCCGCTTGCTTCAGCTCGCTGTTCAGCTGTTCTTTTCAGAACTCCATTCCTTGTTTCTATAACTTGCAACCGATGTGTTTCTTATAACATTGCGAACAGTTCTTTTCAGAACTCCATCTTTGTTCCTTGCAACCGATGTGTTCAATAAAACATTGCGAAATACTTGCTGTTGTTTACTGATGTTATTGGTAATGGTAAGGTGTTGCTTGCTGGTAATGGTAAGGTGTTGCTTGCTGGTGTTGCTTGCTGGTACGGTAAGGTTCTGTAAGGTTGTTGTGGTAAGCAGAATGTGTGTAAGTAGCCACAGATACATTATCATCAGCGGATGGAATAGGTTGGTAGGTAAGCACACATTTACGCCAGCGGGGCTCTTCGATTGTAGATCTAGGTCTTTTGGACGCACATAAAGGCTCGTCATCGCTCCATTGTTCTTCTGCTCTGTTCACAAGCACTTCTACCCTTTCCTGGCACATCTTGCGGAATGTTATTACCCTGGATATTGTCATCATCGCCTTCTTCCTCATCGGTGAGAGCACTCGGATCAGGAGGAAGTGTTACTAACTCAATCTCCGCATCAGAATCTTCCTCACACAGAATAGCCTCAACTGCCTCCTGGAGTCCGCGATATTCGTTGCGATGGTCAAATGCAAGTCGCGCCATTATTTATTTATTATTTACCTACGGACGAAATATTGAGAAAATTACCACTAATATGCCCACTGGCCCCAGTTGGGGACACCCCTATAATTTGTTCAATTCCAAGTACGAAAACAAAGTTTTGCTTGCCTACGTGGGCACATAACATAAAGCGGGGTGTATTTTAATAATCTATAACATACAATAAGCTAATATATGGTAAAATATAGAAAATAAAGGATACTTACTTTTGGGAACCACTTCGCCAGAATCTAACCACATAAAAAACTATTTAAACCACTATAATGTTGTTCAGATAGGTATTACTGTGTTTTATTACCAAAGATGCAGTATTTATCTTATCGTATTCACCTTAGAAACAAGAATAGCTATTAATATTTTTCAATTGACGGTACTTAAAGAGGCGTCCTCATATGGGGACGGAGGGCGTAAATGGGCTAAAGTCAATATTGATGTAACTAATTATCTCTATATCAATTTACTAGCGATTTTCTCTATATGATGTTTCTCGTTTGAATCAGTTCTTTCTATGCTTGGCTAACATCTTGAGGAAGGCTTCCTGTGGGTCGTCTGAAACTATAGATTTCACTATTATTCCCGTTGTGGCTTGAGATGTTTGGAATTGTGAGATTCTAGGCTTTAGCGCAGCGAACTCATTATGGAGTTCTCGGATAGATGCCTGTATGTTATTTATAATTATGTTAGGTATAATTGTATCCAATTTTGCGGTAGTAACCTGCGGACACCTGAACTTCCGATCTCCATCCCTGCGCCTATCTTGAGTTAATCATCATTGAGTTAACATTGAGTTGATACGGGTGTCATGTCTTGTAGTTGAATACAATGCTGTAATTTGTTGATACGGTCAGATGGGCTAATGATTTTAAGAGGTTAATTATGTTCGGCTTCTGTGGCTTTTGGAACAGTCTAGGGTCTATACCGCCTTGAGCTTGCATCTTTTTAGATTCTCTGGACTCTCTCTGTTCTGTGAATTACTGAATTATAACAACTGTTGTGACCTAGAACGTATTCTTGTTCGAAGATAATGACAGGCAAGATGATGACTTCTCACATACAACCAGCATAAAAGAAGAGAATAAGAATACTCTAAAGACTTTATAAGAAAACATTTTTGTATCGTCATGATCATCGTTTTTATTTAAAGCTACAACACTATTAAAACGTCAATACACATGATTAATACTACCTTACCTGATTATACCAGTTACTACGCGAACAAGTTTATGTTATTGGCTTGCTGAATGAGATTCTGTACACCCGTGAATACTTCAGCATCGGCTTGAGGAACAGCTTCATTTATAATTTGTTCCACGTAATTCCCACGGTATGTTTCTATCATGTCGCGGATAAGAGCGGCACCTTTAGGAACTCTATTCCACCCAGCATATCGACGGGGAGAGGTTTCTCCATTCAGCTGTAATAGTAGCTCTTTAGCCGCATATACAATCGAGCTGTATAATGTTGATCTAGCATCTCCTAGTGACTTGTTGAACCCTTAGTATGCGTTCCCGGTGTTCACCAGAGTTACAGCTCCTGGAAGTTGGCTAATTTGCCTCCGGTTATGCGATTCAGAGGAGCCCATGGGAAATCTGGGTACTTATTGGGCACCTTCAGTGACGAGATAAGCTGCGAAATCGTGACCATGGTCACGTATGAACTCATTATCTGAAATGTTTAGGTCAATCCTATCCCATCCTTCAGGTCGGTTCTCTTCTGGCAACTCATTGTTGCTTGCCACATATGTGGCCTTGTTTCGGTTATGGTTGTATGCAGTAGTATTCCCTACCAAAAGCCGTAGAATCCTGTCAATCTCATTGTTCGCATTATCTGCTGCCAAAAAGCATATAGTAGGCAATACAGGTGCTATAAGCTCCCCAACCGACACAGCCAAGATTTGTTCAACAGAAGGCTTGTCTGAGCGAGTATGCACCGTAAGTGAGCAAGAATGCCCACTTACTTGCCTCCGAAGTTGATAGATTCGTACTGTTCAAATATCTTTCGCCGTATTTGATGATCAGGAAGCCAAATGATATGAATAAAACAACGAACACTGAAACAAAACCAAAAAAAAAAATGTTGTATCTATAATATTTGTATTAGATAAAAACTTATTTTTCAAATATATCTCAAAATCAATACAAGTTTTCTAAATTGTAAATATCTACAGTAATAAAGAAATTTTGACTTTCGACTATGACTTTATTTTTTATTTTTATTGAGGTACAAACAGTTTCTTAATATAAATTGAAGTACAAATTGCACATGTTATGCATAGTATTTGTAGTAAACCTATAGTACCCTAAATAACAAAGCAATATCCATACTAAGTTTAATATTACAAATGTAAATTAACTTTTAAACCAAAAATAATGCGAACATAGGTATGTCAGCAAGTTCTCATATCTAGTTAGTAGGTAGGTACTATCCAGATATAAAAACCCGCTATCCATGCCACTGCTTGCGGTTCTGGCGCGCTGGACTTCTGAACAACTGTGAAAGTTAATATGAGATAAGTCATTAACATCGTACTTAGAAGTCTTCCTTTTCCGATATTCAATTATTTTCTGCTGCAAAAGCACTTGCTACTTGATCTTCGAATACTACTCGTTAATAGACAACAAGAAAACAATTGATTCAACAAAATGTTTTAGTCTACTGAAGTGCAATACTGAAGTACGTCGGGGCAATAAGGTTTACGAAGCTCTGCTGTTATAGAATTTAAGACGCATTCAAATGCAATATCTGTCCGAGATGGTGAAGTTTTCTGTTACATTTTTTTCTGGCTCTTCCGTGACTCAGACCAAAGGATAAAAGGTTTAGTTTAAAGCCACCCGGCACCTGATCAGCAGCCTCTCCTTGCTAGGTTTGTAATCTTTATTATAATATGGACTTGTTGGACTTTTCATTTCATCATAACTTTTTACTCCGAAAAATTGCTATAGTAGGTAATGACACTGAGTAGGCAATCCAATGACAAGGCTTATTCCACAAATTCCCAGCGACTATCTCCTGCGGATGGGATTGGTGGACTTTTGTCAATTTTTGTCCTTAAACCCCCATCCGGGAAAGGGGAATTTCAGTACAAAATTTTCAGAAGTGCCACAAATCCCCTTTTCCATTTATTTGAATACTTTTCTTTTTTTAATCGATTTTAAAGAACTAATTAGATAATCAGTCTTTATTTTGATGCACTAATTTTGTGGAATTTGTGTGGGATTTGTGGAACTTCTGAAAATGTTGTCCAGAAATCCCCTTTGCTTGGCGTTGTAACGCCGGAAGGGGATTTAACCTCTTGAATACCACAGGCGTTAGCTAACACCACTTTTCAGTTAAAGGTTTAAATTTTTATTAACATTTCATAAGGTTCAAAATCGCGACCCGTCCCAACTACCTTCGATTTTTCAGAGGTTAAGGACAAAAATTGATAAAAAGTCCCGGGATAGTCGCAGGGGATTTTCGATTTTTTGTATAAATTAATTACGTTCTTACTCGAAAATCGTGATTTTTTTTATATATTGCGTAACACCTACCCGTAACTTAACTATGAGTGCTTATTTATTGTTTCTATATTATCATAATATTTAAAAATTTAGGTAAAAACTTTGGGTCAGTAATGAGTAACTTGAAGCTTATGAGGAAAACGCTCAGGTAGGTAACTCAAAGATTGAGTCTTTATTGCGGGTTCTGAAATACGTTATAGTGGACTATTAGTAATCCATTCTGCGCTATCGTGCGTCGATGCGAGAATGCCTGTCTGTCAATCAGGTTTTAGCTCGACTGACGTGACGCGCCGGCTATCGCGTGGCGCGGGCGCTGGCGACGATTGAGGGGCAGTACGTGAAGCGCGGGAGGGCAACGGACAGGCTCAAGTTGCTTAGATGTAAGTACTACGTAGTAACCAAGATATTTATAATTTCGTATTAAATCTTTTCAGACGAGATTTCATACGAAACTAATGTCTTGGGTACTTTTGTGTTGTGACGAGTCTTACCGAGTCTTACAAGCGCTTATTTTTATGGAACAACTTGTGTTGGTATACGTACAACTCGATTATTTGAAATAAGCAATGCAACTGCGGCGCTTATTTTCATTTCGCTCAGATGTTATTGCCGCCGTAGGTACTCACACGCCGCTGTTGAGGCAACAATAAATATCAAAAGTTTGGAGCCATTATTAGAGATGAGTCGTATTAAGTATATTTAGTGCCCACCTTCCTAGTCTACAAAAATACTCGATCCAAATACCTGCTCTCTGAGTGTCACCTATTATCACAGAATCAGGGCGTGCCCACCGTACCGCGGGCGTACCGACCCTGTTAAGTTCTTAGTAAAGTCGGTCTTACAGATGACTTTACCAGTGCAAACGGAGCCAGCTGCACTTTAGAAAAATTCGTATAATGATATGCACATTGCGAGCTCAGGTCAAAGCCAGTACATACCAGCTAGACCGCAACTGTACCAAGTAAGTACCTAGTCAAGTGCTAAATTCCTATGTACCTTTGGATAATAAAGTTGAATAATATGTATACTTAAGTTAATAATTCTTATACTTTAGTTAACTTATAAATAAATTATGACGTTACTAAATTTAAAATACTACTTTACTAAATAAATAACTAAATTAATTACTACTAAATTAATCCTACTAAAAAAATCCACACATTATTATCAACTTGGGAAAAAAAAATGCATTTTATATGAAAGCTCAAGACATTTTGTTTTTTCAAAGTTTATTTAGAGAATTAGAGTCTTTCTGCCATCTTGTAGGTAGTGACATGATCCCGTTGCTGTAGAAATTTTGAGACATCTGATTTGAAAAAAAAAACAAGACAAGTAGTTTTGGCAGTCCTCTCTTGATGTTTACCTGACAATGAATAAAGAATTCTGAAGAGACCGAAACGGGTGAAAGGTCAGGGTTATATGGCGGATGCATGGCCTGGAGTGGCTAAAGCTGTGTGTGGTCTAGCATTATCGTGATGAAAGACCACACCTTTTCTGTTTATAAATTCCGGCCGCTTTGTCCCAACTTCTTGCATTAATCTCATCAGTTTTTAGCAGTAGAGAACCAAATCGATAGTTTTGCCCGGCGAGGTTTCACCGCCGACCTTTTAGGTCATAATGAACAACTGTGGCGGGCACAGGACTTTTTATAGGGTAGACACAGTAATAAAATGAAAAAAACGATTTAACAACCTCAAAATTTGTTTCAAATATATTTACCGTACTGAAACTGTCTAGTAGTATTACCAAATTCTAAGTTTTTTTTTTCGGTAAAATTTTAGAAACGTTCCTCCTTAATTGGGGGAGGGGCGTGTGGAGGAGAGAGGGGGGACCCCCCGACCCCCCTAGTATAGTTTTTAAGTGAGGAATAGTATATTTTTTGAGATATGATTTTTTTAAGTTTATTAATATTGGAGGTATTAGGTTCACCTAATTTGATCGAAAAATGTAAAAAAGCAATATTTTTCGAAGGGTGAGGGTGGTTGAGGGGGGAGATCTCCCGATCCCCCCAATTTAGTTTTTAAGTGAGGAAATGTATACTTTTTGAGATATAAATTGTTTAGTTGGTTCAAATTTAAGGCTATATTTACATAAATGTTGTTTTATTTATTAACAAATTTATTATTATGTAGGAGGTAAGTAGGGGGACCCCTTATCCCCATGGTAGCCACAATAACCTACTCTAGCCAGTCATTATTGTTTGCACATGCTTCGCTCAGCTCCGGTTTAGCTTCTTCAACGTTCTAACCTAAACTATAACCCAATTGAAAAATAGCCACAATGACTTACTCTAGCCAGATGTTTTTGTTTGTAAATATGGAGAGAAAAAGAAAAGAGTACATTCGCGAAACTTCTAGAAAACGGAATGGCGTCATGGAAGCGGCCGTATTGATTGGTTATTGTTCGCCCAAAAACGTACAATAATGACAAAATATTGATAATATGCCATAATATTGACTATATATGGTCTTATTGACATTTCGTTACGCTAATTTTTACGTTTCACTCACAGAAATTGTCCAATTATTACACTTTGTTTACATAAATTTTCTATTTTTCATCTTTAATTTAAAAATAAAACTAAGCATTTCCTCGCTTAAAGAAAAGCACTTTGTTAGGAAAATGGGCTATCAGCTATCGATTGCACACCTCATTATATTTAAATTGAGGAGGAATGATTCTTAAACCAAGCCCACATACTTTTTACACGTCTCACATGTAAAACACATTCATTATTAACTCGTGTTTCCACTCAGTTCTTACACTCACAACTTACAAATTAATTAAACAAACAAAAGAAACTAACACTATTTACGAACAAAAAACTTTTGAGAAATTAAAATGGCGCCGGCTGTTCAATGGGATGGAATACGATACGCTAACGAAAGTGAAATTTTGGGCCTTCACTATTACTATTATGCTGGTCGGGTGTCTTCGTAAATGATTCGGGAAATGCAATGTTGCTTGCTCCGACCCCGAGCCCAAACTAAACTAGTAGGTAGGTAACCATATAAAATAGCGCAAAGTCAACTGCGCGTTCGATTATAACTCCTTCCTAAGTCACTAAAATAAGCGCGCATTGAAATTCATTCATGATCATAATTTCAAAAGAGGCTTATTTCTTGCTTTAAACCCCGTCAGACCCCGGAATCGAAACATTGCTTATTACCCGGGCCAATCATGCGATTTATGCAGATTTTGAAGGCACGAACTGAAACTGCCTATGGTCAAGGGACGAGGACGGCGAGCGAAGAGGGGTTTGCTGTGCGGGGAGTCGTGTGGTTGAGCGTTAATTCGCACAGCAAGATTGTGTTCCTAAGCCTTAATTTTTTATTCTGTACAATTCTGACAGATATCATTTTTAGATGTCAGAGATTACAAACTTTTTTTGCCGGGCACATTTTTCAATTTCAATACGAGTCTGAAAATCTGAGTCCATACATTTTATTTGTTAGTGAATTTATCCATTTTATTGAGTGCGGTGCTCCAAATTTAAAGCGGATTTACGGCGAGTTACAATTACGTCCCTTTACATCATAAACTGTAAAAAAGTACAAGTTAAGGAAACTTATATTTACTAAAATCTCTAATAATCATGAATACTACCACTATCTTCATCATCATCATCGCTGACATGAATTATTAAAGAGTCTGCAACTGTGTCAATCAAATCGTCGAGAGTGCACATCTTATCTTCTTCTTTGATTATATGGCTGATACATTCTTGCCTTTTATCAGGAGTAACATTACTTATACTGTCCAGTAATCGTTTTTTAACTTCCGCGTTTGGTTTTAATTTTGGAAGTATTTTTGTAAACCACTCCTCAATTACTTCCCCTTGTAGTAATCTTCCAAGCCTTTTTTGCCTCAAAAACCAATAAGCCATCTTCCAAAAATCCTCCTTCGCTTCCTATATGGCTCACTTTAAGTCGCATCCCTTTTCATGTGGGTGCCTTAAGCCTCGAGGAAAGCTTGTCGTGAAGATTGATTGTTGGTATCACACCACACTTTATTGACGGTATGTCCTGAGAATAAAATATATCTAATATTTCACTTATATGTGAGGACAGTTATATAAGCATATAAATTAAAAAAAAATACCTATAAATATAGATTTCTTTATTAATTTTGGAAACAGAAAGTTATAAACAAAGTTATTTCAAGAATTTGAGTGCCGACTAAAACATTGAAGAAAAAATAGGTTATAATAGTAGTTTATGTGACTGCTGCATAATGGAGGGCATTAAAACTCGAGAGTGGGTTTATGAAACGAGCCGAAGGCGACTTTCATAATATTATCACTCGAGTGTTTTAATGCCTAATTATGTACAGTTACATACACTAGTTTATCTACACACATATCATAAGCTCTCTTTGATGTGTTCAGGAACCGCATGTTTGACCGGAATTGTGGTTCTGCAATTGTTTAGCTTGTTCTTTAGTACCAACTTCACGCAGACGGGCGTCGGCGTTCGAAATTTGAATGTCAGTACCAAATTCACAGACAAGCTAGGGACGGCACGCGGGTGGGCGTCGGCGTTCGAAATTTGAATGTCATTATATGTAGAAAAACTACACATACTGACCATAATGTGTAGTTTTCCAGATACGAAACGAGTTTTTACCAAGTAGTTTAACATAATGATGATCGTAACGTGCGGTTTTTGAACGCAGTAAAGAGGGTTTATGATACGTGTGTAGATAAAAGTATTTTACCACATGATTCAATAATTGCCTTCGTTTACCCACGTTTCATCCTGGTAATATATAAACCTGTAATATATATCTCTTCTACCTATATATTGTTTAATTCGCTGCAAGTATTTTTGACGCCATAGTACTATCTCTTTGCGATCTGTTAGCGCACTTCGACGTTTGCAACTTGCGTATTTAAAATTAAAATGCTATAAGACTTTCTAAATGTTGATTTCGACATAACAGGCATGTCTGGATCACCAGTTATCTCTTGATGAATCTGAAATAAGCATTCACATTACAGTTAAAATGTAGACAAGCAACATAGGTTAAAGTATAGTTTCAAAACAATGGGGGAAATCAGCATCGAGGTGTTAAAGAATTAGCAATAACTTTACCTTTTCAATAGTCGGAATATCGTTCCTGTAAAAAACGCGTGAAACTTTTGTCGAATTGCGGGGAAAGCAATTTCGTAAAATTTTTGCGTGAAAGATAGTTGAGGACCACTCTTTTTGGATTTTGAAACTCTTTTGTGTCTTTATATTCTCTGATAATATTATAGACACTTGACAGACCCACGCCAGTCAACTCAGAAGTCTTTTTAGCACATTCCGTTGCACTCCAATCAGTTGTTTCCGGCCAATTTTCTATATTATGTTTTTAAATATTTAGAATTATGGTCACTTCGTTGGGCGTAAAAGCACCACGAGGACGCTTCTTTCTGGGAGAAAGAAAGTCTGACTCTTATGCTCTGTCAGATGGGGCTGCTACCCGGGAAGGGGCAGGTGTGGCTCCATAACGTTTTAAAAATCAACAAACGATCACAACACAAAAAGTCAACAAGAAAAAAATAATAGAAGAACAAATACTTAACAAATATATCAATATAATAACAACAAATATCAGAAAACACCGATAACGCATGAGTGCATTCGAGCATTCAAAGAAGTCGAATGACAATCAATCAATGTGACGGACGCGACGTCACAGCTAACAGCGGCATACTGTCGAGCAGGTGTGGGACAGTCCTATAGAACGAGAATATTATAAAAGAAAGAGTCACCATCTGTTAATTATGGTAGAAGTTAGTTTTTTAAAGTTTCTTCAGATAGTCAACAGAACACTCTCTGCTGAAATTCAAATAATTAACTCAAGATTGTGTCGTTTTAACAAAATGCGGATAAGTATATTTATCTAACTTAATAAACTACAATAAACGTTTTCATAGGGCTGACGCAATTTAAAATTGAGATTTTGTCAAAGCTAAAGATATATTTTTCTATATGGTCACCCAAAAATAATCTTTATTATGTTTACTGGCAACAATAACATGTCACAATTTCACAAGAAAACATTATTGCCGATTTAGTTAGAAAATGAAAACACTTCTGTTTTATTTTAATAAGTAGCACTACTTTTATCAAGCATGCCATTTTGATATGACATTCTTCCAGTAATGAGCAATGAGTGTGTTATTTATCTTTGTTATATTTATGTGCATTGTGCAACAAAAAAACACATTAAATTCTTTGCTTATTACTGAAAAATACTTACCTACCCATCGAAAGAATTGAATGTACTTATATATATATAGGTATACGGTATGGATCTATGAATTAGTTTTGACTCTGAATACTAGATGGCGCTTCAACCTTATCATGCATAAAAGTCCCGAGAGAGGGCTGTCTTTTTCCTCATACTTATATTACTCTTTGCTGGCGAGTATTCTGTGCTGTCGGTGCGTTCCGTGACATGGCCTTCAGCGCCATGATCGATTACAGCGTCGACGATGCCGACGAGCCACTCTGACAGCTGACAATCAAACTTAAAACAGCAACCAGCAGACACTCCTATAGCTCCATAATTATTGATTTCCTCACTTAATCACTCAATACAAAGAAAAATTACCTACTACGAATGTCTA
The DNA here is from genome assembly GCA_949825045.1 of Argyresthia goedartella. Classification (NCBI taxonomy): domain Eukaryota; kingdom Metazoa; phylum Arthropoda; class Insecta; order Lepidoptera; family Argyresthiidae; genus Argyresthia; species Argyresthia goedartella. The sequence goes on from OX463806.1 coordinate 13,300,008, forward strand.
AGACAAAAATTAACAAACGTTTGGTTATAATGGTTTGACATTCGTCAGTGTCGACGTCTACCGTCGCGTTTTATCGTTCCGAATATTTTATCGTTCCGTGGACGCTGGTGGTCGTGGTTTCCCATTCGGAACGGACATGATAGTCATTACGTCACGTGAGCGATGATAGCACCGGTGTCACGTCGCGGAACAAAGGGTTTTTGTAATGTTTAATAAACCTGAATTAGGGGGGAGTGAGGAGAATATAGTAATTAAAATTTATTCAATGCATTGTTTGTGATATTGAAATATATCTCTTTCTAGGTAAAACATAAAAAGGTGGAGAGCTTTTTAGTAGCAACACTTAGAGATGTCATAATTCTACGGAATAAAAAATCTGAGTTTAGCTACATTTCGATTTTTATTGCTTGTGAAACAATAGTTTAATGAAATATTTTAATTTTAGATTATGCCTATTGTAGTAGCCCAGGTTAGGCAGTCCTTTATCATGTGTGTATGGGACGCTCGCCACTGATGAAAAATGCCTTTCCAACCCCACCATACACACAGGATCAACTTATTGCGAGTTTACCTGGGTTTTGCACAGTCTGCGAACTGACCGACCTTTGACCACGATCATTTTTCGCACTTTCTTGCCGTACTCACTTTTTATCACCAGTTATAAATCTCTTCAAAAACGGTTCGGTCTCATTACGTCTCAATATGTCTCAATCATTAGGTTTCTTTCAGTGAGCAGTGAGCAAATGTCGAGCTTTTTTCCTGTAACCAGCTTTTAAAATGGGTCAAAAATGTTTTATCGTCAATTTCCAGGTCTTCAGCCATCGTAATTATATCCGTAATAGAGCAACCATAGCGAGGATGCATTTCGCTTTTTTTGCGCTTTTCAAAAGGCTTAAACAAACTTTGTGCAACTCTTACTGACACAGCCGGTGGACCTAATCCACAGACGTCAATTTTTTTTGCGGCTTGCGTTGCATTTTTATCCCTATTGTGTAATAAAAATTTGAAATTTATCTTATTGTTTCATTAAATTCACTCATTTTGACAGAAAGAATAATTAGGTAATTTAAAAAAAACTTAATGTTTTTGTCAATTTAAAACAAATCGAATGAGTCCAAACTCGAGGGGTTTACTAATAGCTGTTGAAGAGTTCCACTATCCACCTTCAGATCCCATTATACTCAATACTCAATCACTTATTGCACTCCATAGGTTTACAAAGACGGTAAAAACAAATTTAACAAAGTACCAAATATGGACCCTGGCACGGGCGTGGCAATGTAGTGTCCTATATGAGGACACTTGAAAGTTACATTATGACTTACTTCTAAGTCAAATTTAAATATTACTAAATAATTTTAATATTTATTTAGGTACATATTACTTTTATATTTATTTATCAACATATTTATTTCTCTATAATCTTCAATCATCATCATTTTTATATATTATATTATCTATTTCAGTATTTATTTAGTTATGTATTAAATATCTTTTAAGTTTATTTTCTAGTGGAGTTTTATTAATTTGGTATATAGGTACGTACAGTAGTAGTAGTATTTAGGTAGATGTAGTAAATATATCTTCTAAATATTCATTTAAAGTATAGTAAATCATCAGATAAGCTCGATACCCTCAATGATCCTTCAACTACTACTGATACTACAAAGACGATTGATTCTAAAGAGGCCAAACCCGGTAGGATTGCGTTATTTTATTACAAAGTTCCTGCGACCACCATCTATCATCAGATCAGCTCGATGGTGTGATAATATTGCATTCGTACCGAACTTATATAATGATTCCACATCTTAGCTCAATCGAAAACCAGGAAGTGGGTCAAATTTAGCTTGCATGATTTGTCTTTATCGTAATTTACTTCCTTAGTTAAAGTTCAGCATAATAAAAGCGTGTTAAAAACAAATGAAAATAGTATGAAAAAACGTTTTACTAATTTGTTTATTTTGTGAAATCTGACCTTTTTAATGTCATCAAATCCAATAAGAAGCAAATAGTAAAGTCAAGTACAGATGTAGTGAATAATCCTTTCCTATCGGCAAAACTCGGAACAACGATAACACCCGAATGGTGCCGATGTGTCTATGAATTACTGTATTATTAAATTACGTGTAGGTATCAAATAAATCGCATACTTTATTTATCAATGTCAAATGTCAAATTGCCCGTTTGACGTATATTACACTGAGATGTTAAAACCATCACGATTCTATCATATAAAGAATTCGTTAGGTAAACAAAAATATAACTAGTTACTGAGGACGCTTTATTTCAATAAAACGCACTGATAAAAACCAAATTCCGGTTGGGACGATCTAATGATTCTATAAGGATTGGAACCCCAAAAGTCTAACTATAAGTCAAAACTACAGTAGGATTTTGCAGACCTTTTTTATAACAATACATTTTTGTAATTAATTAAAAATACTATGACATAACAAAAAAGACACCTCAACATAAAACAAAACAAACCAGCAGAGAAATTAATATAAATAAATATGATTTTCTGATTGGATGAACGACTTCGATTATGACAGCGGGATAAGAGGAGGAGGAGCGGGGTGGACAGTGTGATGCGAAACAATCCTTCCAACTTCCATATCACAGTAAGAATCAGAAATATTTTCTGGTGTATCATCGTCAGAGTTTTCATGAACGGTGATTACAAAACTAGCCATATAATTTTCCAACTCAGGTTCGTGTTTTCGGTACTCGTTTTCGCATTTGATGGCGTGGTCACATACTTTGGCCCAAACATCGGAACCAATCATATTAACCTTTTCCTGTACCAATTGTTTCACAGTAGTCATATTCATACTGATGTTTCTTTTGGATACGTATCCATTTATTTGAGACCATATGTTTTCAATCGGATTGAAATCAGGATGATATGGTGGCAATCTTAGTACGCTGTGTCCATATTCGTTCATAAGTTTATCTATAGAGTATTCTACAAAGTCTTGTTTGTACTTGCAAATCATTTCATATATTTCAAGTTTTGTTAATGACGGATCAATCGGAACATTATGTTTGGTTAACCAATAAATCATGTCTTGCTTCCTGGTATTTGAATTAGGAGGTTTTTCTACGTACTTACTTATTATGATATGCAGCATTATCTACTAATAGTACCGAATGTGGAGCTAAGTTTGGAATGAGTTGATTACGAAGCCGTTTTTCATAGTTTTCATTGTTCATCGCGTTGTGATAGTCACCTGTTTTATCAGTAGACTGATACATTAACAATGCCCCAGGTATAAACCCCTTTCTACTACGAGCGTGCACTATTATAAGACGTTGTCCTTTAGAAATTAACTGTTTCACTCCGTTTTCTGACGAGTCAGCCCAGATTTTACCTGCCAAATGTGAGGTATGGATGTATGTTTCATCCATATAAACAATCTCTCTCCCTTGCAATCTTTACTTTTTTATCGCGGCTAAAAACTTTACTCTTTTAAAACGAGCATCATATTTCTCGATAAGTAATTTTCTGTTGTTTTCAACTTTTTTATACCGAAATCCCATTTTTTTAACAATTTTTCTTAGCGTAAAGTCACATCCCTTAAAATGTATGGCTTCGGATAATTTGGACTTCAGGGCTTTAATTGTAGGTACTTGTTTGTATATCAAATGGAAATTATACACTAATCGGCGTATAACGTTGTAGTCAAAATCGTCAAGACCTAGACAAAATAATTTATTTGGTCTACCCAACTTTGCCGACTTCGGACTATTGGAGGTGGATTGATTTATGTATTCTTTTTGCAATATTTTATTTACTGTTCGTTGAGAAATTCCACTGGCCTCCGAAACTCGTTTTTTGGACTTTACAAAAGTAAGCAGTATAGTTGGTATGTTTGAATTTATCATTTTCAGTTAAGAAATATAAATAAATATTGAAAATAACTTCGCAGGCTTGCCGATCTAAACGTTTCCCTTTTCTTAGTGCTTTCGGCATGTCTGTTATAAATTGTTAATGTTGATCGAATAAAATCAATGTTTATTATTTACATAAATGACAGACAAGAGTGAAATGTAAAGTCAAAAAAAAAATATAGGTGGCCTGCATTAATACACGAGTCCATGAAGTTTATCACAAAATCTAACATAAATATCAACAAAATATTTCTGTGGTTTAACTACTCTATATAGATACTTCCCTACGTTGTCTAGATGGGTACTGAGTGCGGTGAAGTAGTAAGACAAAAACGAACATTTCCGAGAAAATACGAAAGGAAAGGATTATTCACTACATCTGTATATATATTACAAGTATATTCATACTATACGCGAGAGACTTTCACCGACAACTTTTAATAATATGTGGATATTTTTAGCACGTAAAATTCACCTTATCACTAAATTAAAATAAAAAAAAACATCCCCGATAAAATAAATGGAGCTCTATGTCTATTGTCTATGATTCCCTTGTTTCCCCATTATGCTGACAAGTTTGATCGATCGATCGATCGAATCGATTTTAATAAAACATAGTCAAGAACCACTGCAATGATCATATAAGGGTTCCTTTTAGGGTACGGTCTTCAAAGCCATCATTTGTTGGATTTCCTTACTCGTATCCGGGTTAAACCGGGTTAAACCGGGTCGGTGGGGACATTAATGGGCTACACTTATTTATGTATTTTATTGTTTAAGATATTTGTTAAAGATTTATCTGCCGACCATTGCGGCATTGCTAGTCCCTGTCTTCAAATAATGAAATAGGGAATAAGGGAATCTTTAGACTTTCTTTATCAATAACACGTTTTTACTCCTTTAATTTGTTTGATATTTTGGTATTATAAATGTTTCTTCGCACTTTTAAGAGGAGCTCTTTGTTCCCTTTTTGAATAGTCCTGTGAGAGTAGACTATAAATATAGTCAAAGCTTTTGTTATACAAAAGACAATTTTTATAAAACAATGGTAAATAAATATTGTAACTGTAACGTTTGGCATATAAATAACGGCCACAGTCTTGGTAATATTAAATTGTTCGATTGATTGAATATGATCTTCTTGCTATAAATGTACAATAATGGAAATAGCAATACGACACTTGATGTACAAACGGGTAAAATTAACACAATATGTAAACAAGGTGTTGTTTATAAAGTTACGCCTGGCTCAGGGCAGAGTTGGGCATAATCCATAATGGAATTAATTGCACCATTACAATACAGTAATAGTGATTCCTCAGTAATTCATTCATTCTATAATCAATATTTCTGTTATATTTCGCTGGGATTGTAATTGTAACCACTATTGTACTTGGGATTCCGCGAAAGTCAAGTACTTGGAATTATTGATTCCAGACTAGACAAAATAAATATCCATTTTCCGACGGCTCCTACCAAGCCGTCGAACGCGAATGACGCTCTGTAAGCGCCGGCAAATATCGATGCTCCACATTCAGCCTGCCATCGATGTGCCTGACATCAACAAGAAGCGGCCGATCGCGGCAACAAAGGCACGCATATTTTCAACGAACACTGATCTGACAGCTCCAAGAACTCTTCACCTCGTGAATGCACCAAATCGACGATCACAGTGGGTTTCCTCAATTGTTATGGGTACATGTATAGTTATTTGGAGTTTTCCATTATTTGCTCCGAAAATGCATTCATTCATATCTGGCAATTTGAAGCATTCTATAGAGAAAATACGATTTCTCGTCGTTGTCTTTTTTTTTTGTTAAAAGTTATTCAATATTTCTCGATTTTAATACGTAACTTTTTGTTTTCGAGAAAAATGCAACATCCTTAAGTCGTATGTGTACCTAAAACGCAGTCTGCCCATTTCGGTTTATGCCGAAATTACATTTAAAGGTTGGACTTGGCGTTTGGACTAAGTAGGTTTTGTCCATGTCGCATTAGGTCTACTCCCCGTATTGCCCATTTATCTATACGACAATATCGCAATAAATCCATTCCTCATAATGGGCATTTAGGATAAAACTCCTCGGTTTGTTGAGATTTTAATTTAAAAAAAGTTCTTCAAATAAATTGCCTACAATAACAACTGTAATAAACTTACCCGCCTAGTAAATTTACCTCGCTCTTGAGCCAATACACTATTCGCCTGCTCGTCTCTTTAGCTCATACTCTTTAAACTTGAATCTCAATTCACTCTTGATCTAATACCCAATGGGTCTGACGAATCATTTATTAAATCATTATTATTTATACATCTCGGTCGCCACAAGTACTGAACAAATATCCAGGTATAAAAAAAAGTTTTTATAAAACACCTTTGACCTCATCTGCTCCTAGGATATGATGTTAGTTGATAGCTTGGGCTCTCGCATTTATTATACATTTTAAAAGGATTAATGTAAAAGTTATATAACCCGTTTAAATTGTATTTTTTAAGAAAATATATTTTACTGTAGAGTGACTCACGAAAATGTTGAACATAACTCAGAACCTTGTCATTATGACATTGAATGTTATGGACAGTGCTTATCATCCAATGTTCTGTTTCTAGGTTAATATGACAAAGTACTTAATGCCCTATATTTCATGAGTCCTTTCAACTTCAAACAAAAGAAGACATTGCACTTGCACAGCAACATTAACAGATCGACGAAGTTCATTACTGAACATAAATGGAGGCACAACATGTATGAGGCGCTGGAGGGGAGGTTGTCTTTCACCAACATTGTCTAATCGTTCATTCGTGTGACGTTTCATGGTGACAAGTGGACGAGTTGTGTGTGGGAAAAGTGAAAAATGGAGCAATTACTACATATGCTTTTATTTTTTGTAGTAATACTCTACGACCAAATGACGTGTGGTTATATTGTAAGAATAAATTATTAATAAGTTGTGATTGAATACTTTTTAGATACTGATTAAGAGTCAATATTACCAAGCTAAAGAAACAAAAAGTTAAATATTTAGGATAGGTTAGACTGCTACAAAGTTAGTTTTAAAATATAAAAGTGACAATGTTCACATGTTACTTTATGACAACGTTTAACATTGTCTGCAAACTATGTACTTCTGACCAAGGGCACGTTGTCGATGAATGTTGTTATTTCGGCAACAAAAAATTGACAACAAAAACGTTGACTTATTTACTAAGTTACTTAAAGGGTTGTTGTGTCTAATTAATGTTTTGTTGTCAAATCGACAAAAAAAATCTCTCAGAATAACATTAGTTCTAACATCTTTTGTGTATCATTTTCACTATATCATCGTAGACCTTTTCCATATTGACGTCTCATCTTTCAACAGTTCGTGTTCGTTCGTCGCTTGTTGAGCTATAGATCTAAAAAGTTAATTGATTTATCTGTTAAATCTAAATCGGACATGAGCCGACGACTTAGTTCTAAATATCAAAAACATGTGGAAAAAAAAACCTTTTGTTTGTACAGTTAGTGAACGAAATGATTCGAAACTTTTTAATCTGGTCCCACATGTAACGGCCAGCCTAAAGACCACATTGACTATTTAGGTAAGGGAGGTAAGCTGAAACTGAAGTTACTAAGTATTTGTGTTTAATCTGTCATATTCTTCATGCCTTTCTGAATTCCTTTCCAAAGTTATCATTAATAATTTAATTTATTCACAGCAATCAGAACGATCGGGGATTCGAGAAGTACATGGTAGCTTGTCATTGTCACGAGATATTCCTTTTTTTTAAAACAATTTTATTCTTTGTGTGCCATTTACTATCGGAGGTCGCCGGTATAATACCGCTTTCCTGATTGTCACATGTCGTAGGTCGCACGATTGGGTACACTTTTAGGTGTACGAGAACTGATGCGCCACCGACCAGAATATTTCAAACTTTAGTTACTCTTCTATACTGATAATATTAATTGCTTCATTACTTAATCTCTAAAATGGCCTGATCAGTTTGTATATTATCTATTTGGTTGTATTCTCCTGAGTCCGGGATAAGATTTAGGTAAAAATTAAATAAGAAAAGAAGCGAGTTAACAGGACACTCCAAATGTCAATAACGTATAGGCAGCTCCTCTGGTGCAGCAGGTATCCATGGGTAATGATGAAAACTTCTCTTAGTTAATTGCCATTTACATACAAATAATTGAATCTAAAAGTAAAACTTTAGAAAAAAAAACAAAATAAATTAAATCCTATTTGTAACAAAACATACGTGTCTTCATTAATTAAAGAGTTTACTTTATTTCTCCATTTGATAAATTGTTTAGATGCTCTCGTGGATCACTTCCATTTCACCATTATGCATTATGACGAGCATACATTAGGCTAGTAGCGCTATCTTGTATTGAGCAGTTCCTTTGGCCATCTGTGGTCTTCATCATCAGTTCCACTTCACAAAATGATGCTTCCTGAGATTAAATGCACGAGTTACTATGAAAATTAAAAAAAAAACCCTAGATTTCTCCAGGATCCCATCATCAGATCCTCACCTGTTGAAATGGGACCTATCGAAAGGAAAAAACACAAATTTCCAAATCGTGATAGTAATTACAGCTATTTTCTTCTGACGTTGATGGATCGCAACAGAAGAAAACCTTCACATCTCCATAGCGGCGGCGATAGGCTCGTCCATGTCACGCAAATTAGACTATCGGATAACTGCAAAAACATTGGTACGCTGTGCCTCGGCCACCATGTATAGCAAAAGGGTGACGGGATGTAGTGCTTTTTTGGATTTCATTTTAAGGACTTTGTTTGGTGGACAAAGCCAGCACTCTTTTTCTGTTCGGGCGCTGCAGTCGGATAAAGGGGATTATTGCAGTACCGGCACACCGGTGCAGACATTATCAACAGGGCTTGTAAACTTTGTTGTGTCAACAGCGACCGAACGCGGAGTACACAACACGAGCGACGCAGATTTATTAGTTGACACTAGGTAGAGGAAAATATGACCGGATAAATTCACCATACCTTTGATAAATTGTGTTAATAGTGATGTTTAATATATCTGTTACTAGGGCTCTTAGAGCTGTAGATCTCACGAGCGACAGGAACGAGGAATTTTGATTTTTTTATTTATTTTCTACACCCCCGACCCCTTGAAGTTTAACGGACGGACAAATGGAATTGATGTAAAACAAATATTCCGACCTCATTTTCTTTCAATACCACATACAATCTTATGAATGCACGTGGTTATATGCACGGCGTATGAAAAGTGAACGCACAAATAACTTTGAAAACACCCTTATCTGCAATTTTCCAAAAACTGAATCGAAAAAAAAAAAACATAATTATCGAACATCCTCACAAATTTTCACGAGAATCAGTGCGACCTGTAGAGGACAAAACAGTCGGAAATCCGGACAGACGGACGAATGAAAGCATTTTTGTCCAAGCTGAAGCGGAGACGCCTCGCACGCTCGATCAAAAATTCATATCGCTGTTACAAGATAATGTCAACCGTACATTTTTGCATTGCACCAAAAATAATAGTAAATAGTAACGTTGCTGTTACCATTGTATAAATTTGGGTAAATGTTCCCGCCTTATAGTGCCACTTATATATGCCACGGCGGCGGTAGTACTTAGCAGTATGCTTTCTTGGAGAAAGGCTTACTGGCATTCGAGTTAAAAAAGAGTAAGGACAAGAAGAGGGCATTGTCGCTAACATGCAGATGCCAAAAGCAGAATTAATTTATTAAATTAGCAAAGGAAAATAAGCGAAACGATCGTGCTGGTAGCAACATTTAGCCGAGACTGGTAGTGAATGGGTGTCCGTGCCATATTATTATTCGCATCTGGATGAAAGTAAAAATCAAACATTTGCATCAATACCAACTCAGGTAAAGGGGCATTTTATTTCCACTATACCGTCTTGATATGCGCCATCTGGTGAAGTTCCTAAAAAGTAATAGCCTTCGAGAGTTATGGTTTCTTGGCTGCTGAGTCGGTTTATTGCTTCACCCTCTTTTTTTCCCGTGTCCAATGGAAGGAACTCTGTCTAACGAATATGTATACAAAAGACTACTGACGAGGGCAGCTCAAAGTCCAAAGTTCAACTGTCTTTATTTCTGTAGATATTTAAATATACTTAGAAAACGTAATTTTTTGCCTCTGGACCACTGTGGGAGAAGAAGGGCGAAGAAACGTCCACAGATTTATTTTTAGATCTCTTAAAAATTGGTGGTGTTTAACTAATACAAATATTACAATATTAATTAAAATGATTAAAAAGCTAAGTGATGGTGGTGGCTAAGTTTTATGCATTCCTATCGCCGTACATTTGCTGTTTACGCATGTCAAAATGTTACGTACAGTATTTGTAAAATCACGAACAGGAAAGAATTTATTACAACTCAACGGGAACCTGATCATGAAAAATAAAACTCGAAATGACGTTATGTATTTGAAGTGCTCAAAGTGGAAAGACCTCGAGTGTTCTGCATTTGTTAAAACTTTTGAGCAGCCAATGTGACTACAACGCTTTTATCCAATCTGAGATATAAAATATAAATCACAGTCGTTTTCCTGAGTCACACGCTGTCGACAGTCTTAAAGCAATCGCATCTATGAAAACAAAGGCCGACAGTACGACAGATAGTAATGAGCAAGTGATTCAGTATGACTAAAGTATGACTAAAATTGGTGAAAATAACTTTTTGCAGTTTTTTGTTCACACCAAAAGAAAGCAGCACTTGGATATGGGGAAAAAAATATCAGGAAAAAATATTCTTTCTCGCAACCTCTTTAGATCTCCACTACCGCATAAATTAAAAATACTATACTAGGCTATCCTGTAATTACCATTAATACAAAGTAATTAATTAACTCTGTGATAGATTAAGTATATATATGCTGTGGGATATAAATAAACAAATACAAAATACAAATATTGGTACTGAGTTATTGATGGTACTTTTAGATACACGCCTACACCATTCCTCCAACTATTTACCATAAATGCACTGATAGGGACTAATAAATCGTTAATACGAATGCGTCCTCGTGCGTATGGCTTATATACATGCGCGCCGAGCCTGAATCAGCCGGCGGCGGCGCGCTGGCCTGAAACGGTCGGCGGCGGCGGCACGCCACGGTGTAGCCTATTTTTTAGGGGATAGGTTTTCTAAAGGAATATTTACGTCATGGAAGGAACAGAAACAAATACATTAAAATCAAAGATTCAATCGTTTATCAAAATCAAAAAGTTTTAATCGAAAATATTGAAATAAGTTTACGAGTTATGTAAAGAAAACCGAGACCATTCATTCAAGATTACGGTTTTCTTTACATAACTCGTAATTGTCATGGATAAAAATGATCTTATCTACTCTCACGGGGCTCAACCGTGACCTTTTAGCACTCACAACCAGGCCGGCAACAGAAAACACGCGTTCGCTGGGTGTGCTGGTAGCTGGAATTGCCAGCAGGGCTCTAGCGAGCGCGTTAGCAACGGAAATGCTTTCTCTTTTTCTCTCCAATAGACAAGTATATCTCCCTGGACTTCTTCCACATCTCTTGATCTCGTAGTAGCCAGGTACTTCCAACATTCTTGTAAAATTTCGGCGTCCTCTGAGTCTAACTCCGTGATGTTGCTGCTATACTTCTTGGAAAGTTTGGATAGCAAGGTTTGTCCAGAAGATGTACTTGCAACAGGTTCGGAGTCAGATGTGGCCGCTGACATATTTCCAAGTCCTGTTTTTAGGGTTCCGTACCCGAAGGGTTCCAAACGGGACCCTATTACTAAGACTTCGCTGTCCGTCCGTCCGTCCGTCCGTCTGTCACCAGGCTGTATCTCAAGAACCTAGCTAGCTAGAGAGTTGAAATTTTCACAGATTATGTATTTCTGTTGCCGCTATAACAACAAATACTAAAAATTAGGATAAAATAAATATTTAAGGGGGCTCCCATACAACAATACCATATACAATTTTATGGATGCACCTGGTTACGTACATGGAGTGTGAAAGTAACCGCACCAATAACTTTGTAAACAATATTTTGCTGTGTAAAATCCAAACTATTCACTCCACACCATCGCTTCCATTGAACGGTGGTACGGAACCCTTCGTGCGCGATTTAGACTCGCACTTGACCGGTTTTTTACATTAAATAGAACGGAGATAGAATAATCTCGTATTTTATGCTTTCCCAATCCAACATTTGCCATTTTTCTGCGCGTAGTTACAATCCGGAATTACACAACATATCACAATTGAATCGAATGAAAGCGAACGACCGAATGGCGCCCAGCCCGCGAGGTCCCTCCCTCTCCCCCGACCATACCCTTCCCCCGCTCAGTGTTGCCAAAGCAATAGTTCGCGCCGAGTGCGAGACTAGGCGGCGGCGGCGGCGTGGCCGGGCGCGGCGCGGCGCGGCGGCGCCGGCGCGGCGCGCACGTCTAATGGCTTACTACCACGTAAAACAGAAGGTACATATGAAACGTATTTGAAGCATTGAAAAGATGTGGTCAGCGTTATGATTTGGAACTGGCCCCTACGTTATAAATCGCAAACATTAATGCCTCTCGACTCTCCACGTGTTTTTAGTGCAATTACGCTTAAATGCTGTTTCTTCCACCTTACTAACAATGTGTGGAAACAAATAAAAAAACATGGTTTAACTGTAGAATATGGCAAAAACTACTACTACTTTGCATTGGGAACCAGACATTTATTTGGTTTGGTGGAATATTTGCATTAGCATTCTTATCTGCTATGGAAATTCCGCAAACTATCGACAAATTAAAGACAGATTTTTTTTCCAGAGGCAGCGCACGGAGTAGTGGAATGGTTTAGTGAATATTACGTGCCCGGAAAAATTAAAACACAAGAAAGGGCACATCCTTAATCGTGAAAAGATCAAAACCTTTGTTTCCTCCCAGTCTATGGTCGGTTTGTGAGAGTACTTTCGGTGAAATACCGAGATCGCAAATCAATCAGAAGCATTTCAAAGGCGATGGAATCAGATTTTAAATAGTAGGAAGTGGGGTCTGCACAAATTGATTAGTGAAATTATTAGGGAGCAAAAAACCATAAAACGATGCATCGAAAGAATTGCTGCGAGTATCCCAAGAAAATCTCCGCGAAAGGAAATAAAGAGCGTTGAAAATGCAAGCATTATACAAAAAAAGATGATATAGATGTGACAGTATTACTGAAACAGATTTTTTACATTTATAATATTTAAATAAAAATGAAAATAGTAATAAATGATTAGTGTTTAAGTTTGACCTTTATTTGTTCCTTGATGACATAAATGAACAGAGATTACAATATTATTGAGTATTGATTTGTTAGTAAGTTGAATAAAAAGTGATTATAATAACATAATGTGTATTTTTTTAAGTTATTCCATTGTTGATCATATGAAATGTAGATCTCATTGATGTAGTGAGTTGTTGGCAAAGTGATTTGTTGATCTAATTAACTATTGATGTCGTAATTCATTGATATAGTAAACCGTTGAACTATTGCCCTAGTTAGTGGTGTTGACATTATAAATGGTGACATGGTGAATGTTGATCTTAGGTACCAGACCCGTTTAAATTAAATGCGTGACAATGTGCACTATTGACATGGCAAAAAAGATAAGATGCGAGAAATGTGTTATATACGGATTAAGACCATGCTCAGTGACAATCCACATACCCTTGCCAGTAATGCAACACTTAACCACATGTCATCACCGGAAGGGTGGTTCGTACGTCATCACCATGGTTTGAAGCAAGGGGCTAGAAGTAGCATGGATGAACCATTTGGAAATTCCGGATTAGTACCAAACCAATTTAAATTGCACACTATAATTAAAACGGGATCATTGTGATTATTTATGTCACTGAAGAAAATATAAAACATTTAGATGCTGTTCAAAATATTTATGTCAGTTTTACATAAAATGTGGCTCATCAAATATTGCCTCTCGTGTTTGGACTGCTGTCCGGAAAATGCGAGCACACGCACTGCTTTTTTTGGAAACTTCTAAAACGTACCTTATTAAACAACAAAAACCAGTCCATTAGTCTAGACACAAATGTGATATCTGATTTACAAAAGGCAGCTTTAAACGCATATCAAGCCGCTTTCCTACATAGTAGACATAAAGCCTGTTTCTTTGAATAACAAATATGGCGAAAATAGCGAATATGCTAATCAGATGCGGCATATTACAGCTGCTTTTATACTTATTAGAAAGAAATTGCTGCCAAAATAAGCTGAACTTCTATGCGAAAAGTTTAGTAAACGTTATGAGGCTGGAACACATAAAAAGTTAAGAGATTTAAACTTTCAAATGCGTTCCGCCGATGTTCCTGTTAGAATTATGGTCAGTATCGGAAAAACTAGAAAAACATGCCAACAACTCAAAATGCTGTAGAGGGCTGGCACTTAAGATAGAACACACAACTAGGACGCAAAAAATGACTATTACAAAACATTACATGAAATAAAAAACAGCAACAAAAATTCACTGAAAATAAAGTTTTCCGAATTCATGCTCAGCTACAAAATCCTAATTATACTAAACGAGGAAATCAAGATGAAAAATAAGAGGTTCGAAATTAGTGGGGCATAACGCGGCCCAGCGTTGTACCCCACGGGCTTTTCAGAAGACGCCACCGGACCTGGGTTTTTGTATGGTATTTGTATTTAATCGAGACGTTTCCTTTGTTGATACCAATGAGTTATTTCTCTTTTGATGTTTCCGTATTGCATACATAATATGCGATATTTTTCTGTATGTATGTATTTGAGTTGACAAAAGTTAAGCCATTAGCTAAATAGACTGTAATTATAGAGATGATACATTTAGATTTATAATATAAAGTTCAGCGGACCTTTGCTGCAAGGTGCTGACTATCCGGAGCTTCTTATTCAAACTTATAGCTTCGTTGTCGACCCTTGGTTGGTCGGTCTGTCCGTCTGTCAAGACCCTTTTTCTCAGGTACTGGTAGAGATATTAAATTCAAATCAATAAACATTACTCAAGTCTGAGTCTCTTGAAGTTATGAAAAAACCAAACCTACAGGTAAACGCAATCAAAAGATACCGCCGTTTGTCACAATTTTGTTGAATTTGCTTAATACTCGCAAGGGATTCAAAACTTCCCGTTTACCTAGAATCACAAAATTTGGCACGAAGCAAGTTCGCCATCGCCAAAACTGCCGGGCCGTAGTGGATCAGGTTGGGCCAGGATCGCCATTAATGCCGTAATGAGGAGGAGGCCTTTACTCAACAAGTAAGTGCAGGAGGCTGGCTTGATAGATTTAATAAAAGATCTATATTAGGTAAATCTTTCAAAATTTTCGGATCAGTAGTTCCGAAGATATGGAGCGGAATGGTTTTCTTTGCCTATTTTCTTTAAAATGTTTTTAACTAAGCACTTCAAGTTTATGAAAAAAAATATCGAGTTGTTCTTAACTAGAGCTTTCACTTGATAGCTCTTGTTAAACCATACATTTTTTTTCTGTAGTAGTTAATTAAAGATATATATATATATATACATATATATATATACATATATATCTTTAATTAACTACTATATATATATATTACTTACTTTTTTAATTTCAGGATCATTAGTTTCGAGGGGGGGCGGGCGAGGAGGTATTGTTTTGTCTATTTTCATAAATATTTCTGCAACTAAGTATTTCAAGATTATAAAAAATGTGATGCTCGCAACAAGAGCTTTCTAATGGAATTCAGAAGGTTTAGATTAAAAGAACCAAATCATTAGGATCTCGCGTGAAAATTGGCGTGCCTCAAGGTTCCATATTAGGTCCTTTCTTATTTTTGGTTCAGAATTTGTCGAAGATTGTGTTATTTGCTGATGATACATCTCTTATATTTAAAGTTGATCGATATGTACAGAACTATGATGAAGTAAATAACGCTCTTGCGCAACTTTATAATTTGTTTACTGTTAACAATCTAGTGCTTAATGCGAAAAAAATTAAATGTATAAAATTCACTTGGCCTTATGTTAATTATTTTATCTACACACGTATCATACATTGAGAAACAAAGTAAATAATCCAAGCGTTTTGCGCAGCGTCTCTTTAATACTACCCAAATTGCGATTTGGCATGCTTCGGCGCCGGCCACCACTATTGTCTGCGTCCCACGATTTCCGCACTCTGCGCGGTGAAAACGCGCCTACCCCAAGAGCTATGCTCTCATAAATGAACCAGTCAGGGTGTGTCAACTAGCTGACGTATTCTTCGATACAATCCCAAAGTTAGAAAATTATATGACTCTACTATTTAGATCTACAGATAGACGATAAGTGTTGCTTTTTGTTACTAATTATCTAGCAATAAGTGCAATTTGGTGAATAATTACTGTAAGCCTTATTGTAAACTATTGAATAAATAAATAAATAAATAAATAAAAGTCATAAACCCTCTTTACTGCGTACAAAAACCGCACGTTACGATCAACATAATGTTAAACTAATTGGTAAAAACTCATTTCTTATCTGAAAAATTACACATTATGACTACATATTATGACATTCAAATTTCGAACGCCGACGCCCGCCTGCGTGCCACCCAGTTAGTCAGTGAAGTTGGTACTACAGAACAAGCTAAACAACTGCAGAGCCACAATGCCGGTCAAACATGCGGTTCCTGAACACAACAAAGACAGTTTATGATATGTGTGTAGATAAAGTAGTGTATGTAACTGTACATAATTAGGCATTAAAACTCTCGAGTGATATCGAGTATTAATGCCCTCCATTATGTAGCAGTCACATAAACTACTATTAAAAATGAAGTTATATTAAATAATGATAAGTTAGGGTTTACTGATAGAACAGTTTTCCTGGGGATAACACTTGACTCGAACTATAATGGAGCCCTCACATTACATCTTTATCGGGAAAACTAAGTTCAGATGCGAGACTTGTTTACTTTAGTTATTTCCATACCATTATGTCCTATGGAATTTTGCTTCGTTTTTTGGTGGTCATACTGGCATATCATACTAATATGACCAGTGAGAATCGCTTGTATTAGTGGTCATACTATTGATAAACATCCTATACGCATTTTTGCTACATACGAATAATGCATGAATAATAAAATAAAGTACAATTCGCTCAAAATACAAAACATTTATTTAATGTTATTCAACGAAGCTTTTCTAAAAAAAACCTACGCTAATCTCATAATGCAAAAGCTCTAATTATGCTTGCATAATTAAATCGTCATCATCGATATACTCCTGTCGTCTCTCCGTAGCTTCTAAATCTCACTGCAGTTCATACTCATGCTCTAACTTCACTAGTGCATTGAGCAATCGCAAGAGAGAATAGGACCCTTTTTCTTCATTTCTTTGTTTTTTCTTGAGTTCCAACTCTCTACCGTGTTATTAGTACGGTGTCTCTCAGAACTAACACACCATTGTGATAGAAAATCACAGATCCTGAGCCAGAAAGTTTCCATATAGTTCATGAATTTGCAAATTTTTGGTTTATTGGAAGATCCTGTTTTTATATACATCCAGCCCTTCTTAATATTTGAATCTGGAAGCAGTGCTATGGCAGAACACAAACCCTTCGATCTCTTTTACGGTAACGATTTCCATAAATTTTTGGTAAAGTGATGATAGCAAAATTTTTTTTTTATATCCGGGAATACTTTCGTCAATGCGTTTGAAGCAGCAGTTTCAATATATATGCATTTTCTGTGGACACCACCCAGGGATTTGGGATTTTATCATTTCAAACAATAATATGTAGGATTGTTATTTCCTATCAGAGAGTCAGAGTCAGAGTCATTTTTTTATTGAATATAAATAAATAAATTATCTTATTCAACGTCAAAATTATACTTACTTATAACTACAAGTCATTTTTTTATATAAAAAAAAACTACACCGTTTCGGAAGGTGGGCCTCGGGGTTAAGAAGAAACGGCAAGAAACGCCCCCATACCTTTTTTTTTTAAAAGTGACTTTACAACAGGTGCTGTTTTCGGTCTAAGGAAATTCGCCGGCGAGTGATAGACTTGATCCATCGCCCCTCGTCGAATTTCTGTGCGCTGAGATGGTATGGACCATGCAGTTTTGTCATCTAAGTATTCCTTAATACTATAATAGGACATCAGCTTATTTTTAACATAGTTTTTGAACCTCTTTTCAGGAAGGATCAATGATTCCTGTGGATTTTTTATTGTAGAAGCGAATACAGTGCCCCATGAATGATGTGCCTACTTTACTTAGTCTAAATAATGGTAGTGCTAACCTATTTTTATTTCTAGTGTTAATTGTATGGCTATCACCTACAATTTTAAATAAAGCTATGGTTTTTCTTACATGCATGATATTCTCGTATATATATTGACAGGTAACCGTAAGTATATTAATTTCTTTGAATTTTTCTCTTAATGATTCTCTAGCATCTAATTGATATATCTCCCTGATCGCCCTTTTTTGTAAGAAAAATATCGTATTTATATCTGCTGCTCTCCCCCAGAGCAATATTCCATAAGACATAATACTGTGAAAATAACTAAAGTAAACCAATCTGGCAGTTTCAACATCTGTAAGATATCTGATTTGTCTGACCGCAAAAGCGGCTGAGCTAAGTCTTCGTGCGAGATTAGTTATGTGAGGTCCTCCTCCATTGAAGTTTCGAATCTATAGTGATTCCGAGAAAGATCGTCTCTTCAACGAGGTCCAATCTTTCAGATCCTATTCTAACACTACTTTCAACCTGTCGTACATTAGGCAAACAAAATTTGTTACATTTAGTCTTCTTTGAGTTTAATAACAGGTTGTTTACATTGAACCAACTTAACACATGAGAGAGTGTACTATTTGCGTCGTCTAGAATTTCTTCTTGTCTTTTTACCTTGAAAATAATAGATGTGTCATCAGCAAATAGAACAATCTGAGTCATTTTTTCCACCATATAAGGCAGGTCATTCATGTACACTAAGAAAAGGAACGGACCTAAGATAGAACCCTGGGGTACACCAATATTCATATTCATATCCGACATTAAAGCATACACAAATGGAATGACTTCAGTTTTTGTAGTCGTAGATCCTGTACTTCCGTGAGTAGAGTATAACTGGGCGAAAAGTGCAGGGCAACTTTGAAAAGTCCCGTTTCCTAAAAATTCTTAAACATGTTTAATTTTATTTATTTGTTCAGTAGAGTAAAATACTATAGTGCGATAGTTATCATTGGAATAATCAGAGAGCAGAGTCCTCTTAAAAATTTTGAAGGAATATACACTTCTGATGGTGTCTTAAAATTAGTCATTTTGCGGCTTGCTGTAGAGCTGTTTTATGTTGTTAAGTGTAGGAATTGGTGTCACAAATAGGAGGCCTTTACTTTCATCCTCGTTTGGTCTCCTTGTATAATTGAGGAATAGTTGGATCGGTATTTTTAATATCCTCTTTTAATACATGCATGTATCTACTTCATTTTTCGCGTAGTTAACCTGGCATACGTGAGGTTTTTCTTTTATCATACTACGACTACCCTGAAGGAGAAAGACATTGTTGCAATATAATTAAGAACCCCCCCCCCCCACCTTGATCATTAACGCAAATAATAAACCAAGTAATATTTTATCACCCACTCAATAATTAATGGAAATTATCGACTTAATCGTAGCGTAACTGATCCTCTACACTTTTCACTTCTGACTTTATAACAGTACCATATAGTGTCTCCATTTTTATAACATCGTTGCGTATAAAATTGTCTGCCATTAAATAGCAATACCCTCACCTTTGCGATGTATAAATTAAGTTTCCTCCATATTACTCACTTGGAATAACAATGACGGCCAATGAAATTTGTCAATACCAATAAAAAAAACCTTTCTATGTTACATTAAAGAGGTTGAATACGTAGTATGAGATTACTACAGAAAAAATGAGATCTGCCCCATGAGTCTGAGTTGCTATCGAGCGGCGCGAAAACCGATCGAGACGACGTTATCGATTGTGCTTCTAAACGAGACAGGTAGACACATGTCTCGCTTAGAAGTACAACGATCGAAACTATACCACAAAATAAATAGGTACAGAAGTCAACCACATGTATGTACTTCACATTGCCGAGTCGGCAGTGACGCTGCCTACGAAACCAAGGGTCCCGGGTTCGAGTCCCGGTGGGGGCAAATATTTGTTTGATGAGGACGAATGTTTGTACCCTAGTCATGGTTGTTTATCTATCTAAGTATAATATTTATCTATATAAGTATGTGTATCGTTGTCTAGTACCCAAGATACAGGGAATCCTAGTTTGGGGCTAGATCAATGTGTGTAAAATGATGTCCAAGGTATTATTATTATTATTATTATTACTTTTCATAGCTACGCTCGGCGATCGCTCTAGGGTTGTCAACTACGGCTTATGCACGAAAAACTATCGTGGTACTGGCGCTCCTATCTAGTTGTATGATTTATTATGAAGAATGAAACGAGAAGAATGAAAACATTACACTACTATTACAATACAAAAGGTTTTCAGATCAGAAATATACCTTCACAATTTTACGTTTGTCAATTTTCACTATCGAAAATCCTTGCTAACTTCTAAACGGACTACCCGAGTTACAAAATTTCTATTGCTCTGTCCGTTTAAGACCTACACCTGTCAAATGACACGAAAAACAACACAATATCTACACAAACAAAATAAAATGTTTTCAACTTACGTAAGTAAGGTGGCGTGAATTTACATAACAATTGTTTTTATTAGGGTTCCGTACCCGAAGGGTTCCAAACGGGACCCTATTACTAAGACTTCACTGTCCGTCCGTCCGTCCGTCCGTCCGTCCGTCTGTCACCAGGCTGTATCTCAAGAACCTAGCTAGCTAGAGAGTTGAAATTTTCACAGATTATGTATTTCTGTTGCCGCTATAACAACAAATACTAAAAAACAGGATAAAATAAATATTTAAGGGGGCTCCCATACAACAATACCACATACAAACTTATGGATGCACCTGGTTACGTACATGGAGTGTGAAAGTAACCGCACCAATAACTTTGTAAACAATGTTTTGCTGTGTAAAATCCAAACTATTCACTCCACACCATCGCTTCCATTGAACGGTGGTACGGAACCCTTCGTGCGTGATTTAGACTCGCACTTGACCGGTTTTTTATACTTACTGATTGAAAAATAGGCATCTGTTATTTATTTATCGATCTTAGATATATTATTCGGGGACCTTACCTACCTACCTAACTGTTCTATGTGCCTCCAGATTCACTGTAATTACAGCAGATTAACTGTTATTTTAAACTCTTTACTGTATACTGTAATAATAAAATACAGTGTAGGGATTTAGTGTATTCGTTCGTAGACGTTTTCTTGACAATATTTATCAATAACAATGCGTGAACGAAACTTAACTAGAATTTTTAGTTATTCGCCCATTGGCTGGTTTGAAGAAAAATTAAAATGACCATAGAACGTAACAATATTAAATGCCGATCGAAATACGAGCTCGTGACGCGCATTTAATTTTGTTACGTTCTATGGTAACTCGTGTGCTCGTGCTAAAGTAAGTGAAATTGACGCATGAGCAATCGAGGGAATTCAGAGACGAGCGCGTGCACGCGTCACAGGCACAGGCTAACAAAAAGTTGTCGTCTCTCTGACAAAGGATTAATGACTATCTTCCTTTCATTTCATTCATCCATTACATTTATTTCAGTTTGTTTCTACTTGAATTGAAAACTAAAGAGTAAGTTAGATTAAGTTAGTAAGTTAGATACACAGCAGATTAGATTTGGGATTATAGGTCTATTAATTATTAATGTGTGAATAATTGTAAGAAACGAGTTCAAGCAGTGATGAAGGTCGTCTTTGCCTCACTCGAACGCTTAGTGTGAACGCAAGTTCAGTGAAATAAATAATATAAAACCAAGCAGAGGAACTGTCTAATCACAAGTACCGTTAAAGGAAACATATTAACTCAGCAAGCAATTCGTAGAAACTCCGAAAATTGTGTTAATTTAAACCCTTACAAAGAAATGATTTCGCGAATGACTGCTAAAATTTACGAAAAACATGAAGAAATAGTTTTAGAAGAATAATAAAGAAGAATAAATGATTAAAACTATTTGTTTTTCTTTCAATATTTAATCAAAGTTTTACTGTAATTTTACTGTATTTCAGAATTGATATTTGCTGTATTTTTTGGATTTCCTGTATTTTTTAACTGGCAACACTGTAATTTCACTATCTTAATATGGAAGCACTGTAATAACGTTAAATCGAACCATCGAAATACAGGCAGATAGCTACTTTCCGAAAACACTGATAGCTTAAAAAAACGCCAATTCATAGTTTAATGTTGAATTTAAACAACCGTCCACTGAACAGTTACAATATACTTTTTTTCGTTGCTCCATTGTTGCATTATTTGCATTAACAGACGCGCGTGTTAAGCGGATGGCACTCACGCTCAAACTCAACCCCTGACAACTCAAGGGGTCAAATTGAAATACCTATCTGGGCGCAATATGGGGGTGCCAGATTTTGTAAACTAAACGCATAGTAGTATTCAGAACGTAGCACTATTGCTCAAATGTCTTTAATATTCGTGTTTATATATCGTAGATATAATGAGGAAAGTTTTGCTTTGTCCTTTACTGAAATTCCAATGAATCTAAATCTAAGCACTTTGATAATGATAGCAGAAAGTATGGTAGAAAACAACATTTTTTTTATGGCAACACCACTAAATGAAAAAACAATATGGCCGTTTTCACGTAAATACATGATGGCGGCTTGTCTTGTTATTAACTTGTGCAAAAGAACTGGGAAGCTACTCGAAAATGCATAAATTGAGGTAAATCGCCGGCCGCAGAGAAGGTTACATTGTTTCGATTTTCAAAGCCTGGTAAACGAAATATTTTGCGGTAAGTGTTGAACATGAATATTTGTACACATGTTTTGTTTTTTGTATTCTCCTAGACTTTTATGGCTTGGATTTGAGTTTTCCGTTAACTCACCGCCTACTGCACACACGGCCAACTCCAAATACAGCTTTTCGATCTAAAGACGGATCCCAATAACCTATCTATCCATGGTTTTCACATTACTAGAGTTAGATTTGACAGTTGCGTTATGGACCTTATGTAAAATTTGACCATGTTCAAGATAGATAGGTGACCACCATTACGGACCATCGGGCTGGTGGTATGCCTACTGCATCAAATGGATCACTGGATTGGCACTAAAAGTGGCATGGTACGCACCATATTACAATTTTAATCGACAGTTCTTGCTTGGTTCGATTCCATTTTCAAACACACTATTTTAATTATTTGGCTTTTTTAGTTGATGGCATGTATTTTTACTAATCTATCGTTATTTATTTCCAGATGTACATTGTGGGCAAAATACATTTTTCCTTCTGATGAAAAGTGCACGTCAATAGATTTTCATGAGAAGCTCTATAAGGAACATTGAATTCTTTGTGAAAATCATTTCCCAGATGAAGAATTCAAGGACTCAACAAAGAATATGCTAAGAATATCCTCAATTCCATCTGATGTGAAGAGCAAAATATAAAAATAACTTTTCAGTGTTTTCTTAATATGTGGAAGGAGGTTCTGTGTGATTAAAAATTTAATGTTTGCTGATGAAGCATCTGCATCAGCTTTGAAGAGTAAGATGACCACTATTTTACATTGATAAAAGCATCATCAAGCATATTAGAAAACACTTTGAAAAGTTATTTTTATGTATCTTTCTTTGTGCATCATGCAGTCAGTATTTATTCTTTGTTAAAAAAAATAAGCTTTTTTCTGTAAATTTCTAATATGAGACGTTTCATCTCCAAAGTTGGATATTGATTTCTTTAAGTATATGAGTTGAAATGTACCTATAATATTTGTTACAATGTATATGACAGTTTCATCTTTTCAATCAGTGTGCCCTAAAATGTTTAATAATATGTTATGTTATGGATGTTATGCCTCTGTCCACTAAGCATAAATCGGATGGATAAGGGTTGGTCAAAAGTTGGATTGATCAATCATTAAGTGACAAAACAAAAAATATTTGTTCTAAAAAATAAGATCATTATTTTTTTAGGTGACATTAGATGCATACACATAAATAATCTCGTTTTATTTTGATATCTTAGCCAGCAATTGTACAGGCAAATTCACTTGAAAAACAAATTGTTCAACTTGAACTAATTCATGCTTTTCAAGTGAAATTGCCTGTGAATAGAAATAATAAAATTTTACAAAAGTATGGTACTATTTTAAATATGCCTCCAAATATTATATATATGCTGGGCAACTTCCAGGTGGCGCTAGTAAATTGTTTCGTTTTTTTTCTATGAAGTTGTCGTTCTCTCCTAGTAATTGTGTTCTGTGCTCGCACTGGTTTGAACTGCTCTGAGATATCGTGTCCGTGAGCAGTATCTATTACTCGATTGCTCTATTGCGTTGCTCGAGCGCGCTTGTATGTAGATTGATTTATGTACCTATTTATTTTGTGACTATACTGACAAAATAAAAAAAACAATTTGTTTTATATATTAGAGTAAGGTCATAAAGAGGCAAATTATTTGGGACCCTTTTGCTTTGGATTTATTTTGGACATAAACAGTGCGTAAAATATTGACGTTTTCAAATTAAAACAAGTATGACCACCAATACAAGCGATTCTCACTGGTCATATAAGTATGACATGCCAGTATGACCACCAAGAAACGGCGGAATTTTGCTGTGGGGCCGAGCTGCTCATATTGACTCAATTTTTGTTCTACAAAAAAGTTCTATTAGAGCAATTATATATCATAACTGAGGGAACTGTTCAAATAAATTATCATTATGACTGTACGTACCATGTCAATATATTTATGAAAATATCATGTACGTTTTGAAGAACATAAATAGCTTCACTAAAAATATGGACAGATATAAGGGAAATAATATAAGAAGCGGAAATAAAATTTACCAACCTTACTATAGGCCTCTAAAGTTAGAAGTAATTTGTGGGTCATAATGTGGGTCTAAGCATTCAATACTTAACAAAATACCGGAAGAGATATTAAATTTGTAAGAGAAGAAATTTATAGGCGTTGTTAAAAAAAACATAAAAGAAAAGTAGGCCGTGTTGCAGTGTACGAGTTTTTGGCGCCGCTTCTTCTCCGCTGCCAAAACAATTTCCGAAGCGGTAGTAGTTTTTCTTGCATTATCTAGATTCAAATGAAATGAATTGAATGCAAAAAGTGATCGTATGAATCTATTTTGGATAGAAAAATAAAGTTTGATAACATTATTATTATTTTTTTCACTAACCCCCCAAATTCAACATGTATTTGCTTACGTAAACGGTTCCTATTTGGGTCACATAAATACATAAGGATGAAATACATATTTCAACTAAATTAGTTCAGAATTTGGTCGTTTTTTATTATTATTACCTAGGACAATCACACGAATGATGCTCGGTGCTCAGAACATAATGGTCCCGTTTTTCCTTTTTAAGGAATAGAACCCTAAAAAATAAGAGAGTATAAATTCTGAATCATTAACCTTAATGCGTTGACATAAGAGTCACTTTATAAGCAAGTGTGTTGAAAATTGGACATACAGATTTAATTTTGGAGAAGAAAAAACCGAACCAATTGCTAGTTGGACACTCGCACCGATGGTTCCGCACAATTCGCATTTTTTTAGGGAAGGGTCTACAAACTTACGGTTTTCAACTTCATTCCTTTATTTGTGGTGTAATAACTTGCTTCTTGCCTGATTTCAAGGATCTAGGTCAACGGGAAGTATCCTATAAGTTTTCATTCCCTTGCGTTTTGCGACAAACATAACATCTGGAATCTAATTTCACGTATGTAGCAAACATTTCAAATTCAGCTTAACCTCATTTGGCTGATAATAATCCTACCTAGGTAGAAGTTTGTTGGCACTCATACATAATACCACCATATTACCTACTTATTCATATCTATAATGGACAGCCGTATGCAAACCCGTAAAGCACGCCAGGTAGAATCCTAACTAAAACTGGCTTTAGAAGAATTAAAAATATCTAGGGAATTGTGTAGCCAGTTGACTTGTGAACTGGAGGACAGTAAAAAGATATTGATAGAAGCATAAGGTAATAATACTAAACTAAAAACCGAGCTGTCTACGTTACACTCACAATATGAAAATGTACTTGAAGAACAAAATAGGTTAAAAATGATAATTCACAGTTTTGATCAGTGCGGTGCTGAATATGAGTATGCTTAGAAGAGAACATCTATCCTGGACAGAAAGCTGTGTGATGCCCACAATCAAAACGCACAATTAGAAGAGGAGTCTCATGGTTCAGCAGCACTGAAAAAACAAAATTTATTTGAGGAATTGATGTTTTTTTTTTATTTTGCCATCTATGTTTCTATAGCATGTAGAAATGTGTCCAGTTCAGTGATTTGACTCCTGAAGACTCAGTGGTGGGCACTGGTTCAATATGCAGCAAAAACTCATCAAAAATACTTTTTACTCTTATTATAAAACATCAAAAATGTTAAAATCTCAAATAAAAACTCAATAGGAGTTTAAATAAAAAGAGTAAAATTGAAATCTTCGATAAAATCTAAATATTTATGCCAGAGATAGAAATTAACAAAACAAAACATGAGAAAGACCGGCAAAATCGAGACTGAACTTGCCAGTGTCAATGGCTGCTTAAGATCAATTACTGCCCTCTATGAAAAATGTCAAGAGGTCATAAGGAAGTACTCTCTGGCCTACTAAGTACTTGATGAGCTGCTTAAACTTTCTCATAGTAATCAGGAACGCTAGGACTCTTTGGTGGCCAATCATTTGTGTGATTGCCAACGTTCCGTTCAACAGCCGGAGAAACCAGCTTCACCCATGAGCTATGAAATAAGTATCCGACCCAATATTTCAGATTCGCTTAAAACATCACAAGCAAAAATGTAATGTATTTTGATGAAATTGGAAGAAACTTAGGCATATTATTGAATAACTTGGGACCCTCAGGCATAAATAACTATTTAACAAACTCCCGTTTTCATGATGTTATGAAAAAATATCAAAAACACCTGAATCAAACTTAATACTCATGTTAATAGGGGTGAGGTAAACAAATGGGACCTCATTAAATATTTTAAAACACAATGCTCACTGAATGTTGATAAAATTGTAATGTTTACATTCCTATTCAGTAAAAGCTTGTCACAAGCTGAAAATGATCTTAGATATAAGATAAACATGACATTACATACAAAATTCATCTGATTGACTCTTACAATTATGTTATTGATAATGTTTATTTGACCAAAGGTAGTAACTACCTTCCAGATTTTATAAACGACAGGTAGCTGTGTCGCTATCTTATTTTTTTAGTCTAACAGCTAAGAATTTGGCTAACCAGACTGCTTCTATTGAGCACAAACAAGGGATATTGAAAGACATTCCAAGTAATTTTAATCTCTAGCAAACATGAACCATTAAATATATCAACATAATTATATCAAGCAAGCATAGGGGATCATTTTTTTTAATCTCTTGCCCGAATGAAAAATGTCAAAAAAGTATAATAATATCCCAATATTAAATAATGTTCCAACAAAGGGTAAGCCCTACTTAAATATTACCCATCAAAACATGCAGGGCTACCTGGCAAAGAACTTGTATTATAATTATTATTATGTTATTTGTATTACAGAACAATGGTTAAAGGAAAATATAGGCCCTTTAGTTTCATATTAGGCCCTTTCTTATTCCTGGTATATATTAACGATCTGCCTCTTATAGTGGAAAAATTTACTGACATAGTGTTGTGTGGTGTCAGGTACTTCACTGGTCTTCAAGATTGAAAACAACAAGAAGATTTTCATGAAATTAACAATGGTCTTTAGCCTTGTAATATTTCTGAGTTAATAATTCATTGTTCATTGCTGGTAAAAACAAGTGTATCAAATTCGAACTTCCAGCTGTAAGGCAAGCTAATGTAAGACAGCAACACGTTAGAATTAGTGAATGACACGAAGTTTCTTGGAATATCCATTGATAGCAAATTGTACTGGGGATCCCACATAAATGAATCAGCTGGTAGATTAAGTTATGCGGCTTACGCTGTTAGGAACATCATACAAAACATGGATGTGGCTACAGCAAGGCTAGTTGATTTTAGTAAATTTAATTGTGTCGTGTCCTATGGTATCTTGTTGTGGGGGAAAGCAGCGCCTATTCAAACTATTTCATATAACAATAAACGGGCAATTTATAATTAAACGCACAACTTAGAGAACTAAGAGAATATTTTAAACGATTGAGCTTCGAACTGTAGCACGTCAATTTATTTACGAAAATATATTAAATGTACGTATGAAACTTTCAACATTGTCCAAAATATTTTAGACTCGATAAAGTTCGCAATTATTTCAAGGGTCAATGCATTCTCTACCACAACAGCGTATTTTGAAATTGCCAAATGAGTTAAAACCACTTTATCTAAAAAGGGGTATTACAATATTCAAGATTACCCAAATGACAATAGTGCATGATGTTAATCTAATTAAACACGATTTCACTTTATAATTTTGTAAGTATTTCTTCCTGCTAACCCTTTATAATATGTAAAGTTCAGTGGGAGTTTCTTTGCCTTACTAGAGGCAAAAAATTACGTTTTCTATAGGTATACATGATATTTACAGAAAACAAAGAATTTTAAATGTGACAATAGCGAAAAATGCATACAGCATTAATTATTGTTGGATTCAACCAGAGAAGAATAAAATAGCAGATAAATTTGGTCCAGTCATTTAGATTAACCTGAGCCTCAAAGTGAATGCTAACGAAGCCTTCTTGCATCTGATTTACTGGTAAATGAGTCAGGATCGCGCACGAAGGGGTTCCGTATCATTGCACGTATTAAAGTTTCTTGCATGGGGATGAAGAAACTTTAATTTTCCTATGGAAATTGTGCACGATTGCGACGATTCAAAAACATATTCCTGTAGCGTTCGGACATTATATTGTTTGCTCCTACGATGCGTCTTTAAATCGATATCGATCGTACCGAGGTCCGGACTGGGTTCAACAGTATAAAAAAATATTAGGCGACGAAATGATGAGTAAAATACTAAACGATCCAATCGACATGTTACCCCTTACTGAAAATGAGCTGAAAAACTTATTAGAGTCAACATATTGTTACCTCTGTAATAAGTTAATGTTCGAAGGAAAGGTGAGAGATCATTGTTATTTCATTGGATGCTACCATGGGGCAGCTCATGATTATGGTAACCTTCGATTGAACCTTCAGCTTCTTTTTAATCTTTTGTCCCTATTTTTCTACAATCTGTCAGGTTATGCCTGTCATTTGTTCAAGGAAAAATAAAGGTCGCATCGCAAAAACAAAAGAAAATTATGTGTATTTTAAAAAGTTCTTTCCTGATGGGAAAAATGACTATATGGCTGTTCGTTTTGTTGACTCATTTGCATTTTTAGGTACTAGTTTAGAAAAAGTTGCAGAGAATTTAGCAATGGAAGATTTTATTCATCTCTCTCGTTGCTTCCCCGATAAACAGGAATTCGACTTATTGAGACGTAAAGGTATGTATCCTAACGAGTAGTAAGTGGAAACGTTATTATAAAAATAAATTACCGCCGCGTGAGTCTTTCTACATCAGTTAAACTGATGAGGTAATTTCAGAGTCAGATTATGCTCATGCTTAATCATAAACCATACATTATGCATAATTTTTCCTGTAAAATTTGGGTGAAGACCTTAATTATGTTTTTTTTTTAAATAGTATAAGAAGTTTCAGAGATAATGGGTGCTGGATGGTCTTATTTGACTTTTTTCTTAAATATTTTTTAACTAAGAATTTCGGTTATAAAAAAAAAAATTTGAAATGCCTGGCAACAGGGCTTGTTGACATGTCACACGATACAGCTTGCAAGTGTTTTATTTTTCTGATCTAATAATAATCTATAATGTTTTTGCTTACGTAACATATTCTTGTTTGGGCCACATAAATACATGACTTTACTTAATTAATCGGATCAGAATTTGGTCCTTTAATATTAGTTTTACACACTTAGAATTATAGACAGACCCACGAGTAATCTTAAAATGACTCCGTTTTTCCTTCTAACGTTACAGAAACCTAAAAAGTGCTATTGTTTTCATACCCGAGATAATGAATTGCTTAGCCTTTTTATTTCAAGCCTGGGCTTAATGAAAAAATCACCCTTTTATACCTGCTACAGGAAATACAGTGTGAGCTGCATTCATGGCCGCAATTTTATAATCTGTCTGAAACATTTCTGGGTTTACGCCCGGTATGCTATTTTTATTAGTGCTCTTTGTTGGGTGGTACACAATATACAGGTTGTTTGGTGCATCGTTTGCCAAATTAAAAATAACGTATAGAAGGGGTCATTTGCTATCTCCTTTCTCAACAACAACAAAACATTTTAATTTAATATTTTTAATTATTATTTTTTTACTTTTTTTAAAATCCTCCAGAATGACTAATTTAAACCTGAATAAATAAAAAAGTTAGTAATAAAACCTGTATTTTTTTACTATTATCGGTTATGTAATGTTGTACGGTTCAGTTATAGTCAAAAATACTGGAAATTAACGTCTAGTTATTTTTTTATTGACTCACAAATATTTTTTCAAGAAGTGAAATATGGGAATAGTTTATGAGAAACCAGTAAAACTATTTAGAATGACATGTAACTGATTTTATCTTATTTTATACACTGGAGCTTACTAACACAACAGATAGACTGAGAGAGTGTTGCCAGTTGGGGTAGATGAATTTTGCACAAAAATGAGTTTGTATTTCATCATGAAATTCTGTATCGAAAAATCTTTGACTTGCAATAAACTAAAAAACGAGGCTTTTCTCTTGCAAGATTTTAAAAAAGTTTGCTGATATATTCTTTCTAATAGCGTACAATAATGCAACAAAACATGGATGTGGCTACATATAGGCTAGTATATTTTAGTTACTTTTATAATGTCATGTCCTATGGTATCTGGTTGTGGCCAATGGCCGACATATTCAGGGTTAAATCGTTAGGTCTATATGGCCGCAACAAGTTTTTAAACATTTGAGGTATGGGCCCCAGATCTTTACAAACGTTTTAATTCGGCCTCAGTGACCTCTATTTGAAATGTATATAAATCAGGTTCAGACGAATAATCACTTTTTCGTGTGACAGTTTCGTCTTCCTCCATCCTGGTAACGGATTCTGAACATTTCTTGTCAGAGTAACGCCAGATACTAGATCCCTTTTCGTCTTCCTCCATCCTGGTAACGGATCCTGAGCATTTCCTGTCAGATTAACGCCAGATACTAGATCCCTTTTCGTCTTCCTCCATCCAGGTAACGGATCCTGAGCATTTCCTGTCAGAGTAATACCAGATACTAGATTCCTTGTCGTCTACCTCCATCCTGGTAACGGATCCTGAGCATTACCTGTCAGATTAACGCCAGATACTTGATCCCTTTTCGTCTTCCTCCATCCAGGTAACGGATCCTGAGCATTTTCTGATAGAGTAACGTCAGATACTAGATCCCTTTTTGTCTTCCTCTATCCGGGTAACGGATCCTGAGCATTTCCTGTCAGAGTAACGCCAGATACTAGATCCCTTTTCGTCTTTTTCGAGCCAGGTAATGGATCCTGAGCATTTCCTGTCAAAGTATCGCCAGATACTAGATCAATTTCGTCTTCCTCCATCCAGGTAACGGATCCTGAGCATTTATTGTGAGAGTAACTCCAGAGACTAGATCCCTTTTCGTCTTCCTACATCCAGGTAACGGGTCCTGAGTATTTCCTGTCAGAGTAACGCTAGATACTAGATACCTTTTCGTCTTCCTCCAGCCAGGTAACAGATCCTGAGCATTTCCTGTCAGAGTAATGCCAGATACTAGATCCCTTTTCGTCTTCCTCCATCTAGGTAATGGATCCTGAGCATTTCCTGTCAGAGTAACGCCAGATACTAGATCATTTTTCGTCTTCTTCCATCCAGGTAATGGATCCTGAGCATTTCCTGTCAGAATAACGCCAGATACTAGATCCCTTTTCGTCTTCCTCCATCCAGGTAACGGATCCTGACCATTTAATGTCAGAGTAACGCCAGACACAAGATCCCTTTTTATTTGATTTTAGAGATATGTGTCCTCAACTATCAAGATCCCTGTGAAAACAATATTATTATTTTAATACCACAAGTAATTTGATCACCTCAGGTTGATATTCTAATTGGTACACACGTAACGCCAAAATTTTTGGCTTCTGAATGCCGTCTGGAGTGGGTAGCGGCACATGGGTACCTACAAGAGAAATGCATGCATAGGCGAGAGAGAGAGAGAGAGGTGACTTTGGTGTTTTTCATTAACATTTTTATAATCAAATTTAATTCAACATTCTTGATCCTTGTTTGTACTGAAATGGAATATGTCATCATGAGAGACAGTATTACTCAATTCTATTATATATTTTAATTAATCAATGATTCAACTATCACCTACTTACAAATCAGTTAAATAAGTATTATTTATCCCACCAAAAACATTCTGTAAAAAACTAGCCAAGTCTCGATGGAGCTGCTTGTTTATCTCTAAAAAGTATTGAAATCTAGATAAAGTCGTGCCAAGTCTAAGGTTCCTTTACAGAATGTTTTTGGTGGGATTTCACTTCTTTTTGTAGAAACGTGTGCATATTTATTTATTTTATTAGATTTTCGGGAGATATCCGGGTGATATGAAAACGGTATACACCGAATCTATACCAAGAGAAAACCAAGCTTTTGTGTTTTCTAATCAGGGTCACCATGTACTCCAGATGTTCGATTATCCTAGTTTTTATAGTTTTCCCTTTATGTGGCCCTTAAACCCTAACTCTGTACTAAATTTCAGCTCTCTGAGTTTATGGGCAGTACTAGTTCTATTCTGATGATCATGAGTGAGTGAGTGAGTGTCAAAAATGCGAAACTTTGTTTCGCTTAACTTCGGAACTAAATGACCTACAGACTTGAAATTTTGGATTTTAAGTATGTGATTATAGCTTACTGGATGACGAAAATTTCTGCGTTCTGGTCTTATCAAGAGGTTCTCAAATAGGGGCCTGAAAATGCGGCGAAATGTTTGCTTCGCGCTCGACTTGGCGGGGGCACTGCCGTGCCCCCCGATGAATTTGAAAGTCAAACTTCATTGTTGGTTACTTATTGCCCCTCCACTACTCGTCGGCGAGACAGCGAATGAGAACGAAATGGGATCTTCGATTTTTTAACATGTCTGTACTAAAGTAGGCATTATGATATTACTTATTCGATTGTTGATCAAATGCGGAT
The DNA here is from genome assembly GCA_949825045.1 of Argyresthia goedartella. Classification (NCBI taxonomy): domain Eukaryota; kingdom Metazoa; phylum Arthropoda; class Insecta; order Lepidoptera; family Argyresthiidae; genus Argyresthia; species Argyresthia goedartella. The sequence goes on from OX463806.1 coordinate 13,333,276, forward strand.
AAGTGCGACACGAGTACACATCCTAACCCAAATTAAAAAGTAGTTATGATACGATCTTTTCATTCAACCAAATGCGATACTAGGCAATCCGCGTCCAATTCGAAAGTGACGACATACTATTTTAATTTTGTCTTCTCTTGAGCTTCAAAAATGTCCTAAAGAAAACCTTCAAACACTCAATTTTTTACTGTTAATTTGCCTTGGGGTTCCCTAAATGTTTATGAATAATTATGTTACTTTCTAAGGGCGACTAGCTAGAAGTCGGAATAAGACTTGACTCGAGTAAAGTTTGAACTCCACATAAAGTATATAGTTGTCAAAGTTTACATCAGTAAGTCTTATTCCGCTTTCTAGCTAGTGGCACTTAGTGCCACTAGTACGAAGGCGAGTCAACACTACTCTCCGAATAACTTTGACAACTCCATATAGAGTTGTCAAGTTATTCAGAGGACTCACTTACGTACTGCTGACACTAAGATGTTGGCATATCTAGCTAACGCCTCTTGATTGATTTGACAATGTGCTACAATCTGTTTTTTTTTTTCACTTTTTAAACGTGATCTACTTTCAGAAATCGCCCATCCGCGACGGGTTTATCAGCCATTTCTAATAAGTTTAAACAAAAAATATAAACTGAAATGAAATGAAAATGTATTTATTTAAACAAAAGATTACTAAAATTATTTTGACAATACATTACACGGCACATGGGTATGCTTAGGAATTAATAATGTTTTGTTACATGCTTTTTGAAGAAAACATATTAAGGCTCTCCGAACTAGTAAAATACTGTATTACGGCAGAGCAATAATATCTATCTAAGTTTTTTGCAGTAGGCTGGGACTATGAAAGCCATACCTTATTGTTTCCTGTGTATGTTTTACTAAATATTAGTTAATGTTAAAAGGTGAATGTTGTCTGCATTAGATTTAACTATACATTGTAACAATGATTCTAGTGCTAATGAGAATGAGAGAGATAAGCAGCATTTATTCGTTTTTATTTATGTATTTCTATATAATATTAAGAATTTATAATGTAATGAGTGGGTGTAGTTATGTGATAATTACTCTTAGTATATGATACAATGTGAATAATATATTTATAATGGGTATGGTAATATATATATATATATATATATATATATATAAAGATTACGATAGTTATTATGAAGATGGATAGTATGTTGTCACACAATGGATTCCATGAACTGCTCCGTTTGGTTATAATCAATCGTCAACAGATACTTGTCAAGCAATTTAGCACTCACGTAAGAGTTACCATCCTTGATTGTAGCAATTTTTTGACACATATTGTTGTAAAGTGACGGTCCGTGATAGTATGGAAAGGATTGTGCAAACCTAAGACGACACAAAGGTACTTCGTTGATGAGATCTTTCCGTCTTTTATCATTTGTATCACGACCAGGTAATGAATGTGTGGTTATTAATGCCTTGATGTATAACTGTCGGACAGTTAGCACTACAAATTCCTTGTATAACTACGTCGTAGGATAGAGGAAGTTTTTACAATTAATAACTTTTATGACAGCTCTTTGCGCTCTCTCTAGTTTCAACAGATTTGTCTTATCAGTCCCTCCCTCGCCATGTAGTAATTGCATAGGAAACTATTGATTGCAGTAATAGATAGATTTTATTAGAGAAAAATCATTTATATGTCGGATTTTTTTGAAGATACACATTAGTTTTCTGACTCTACCGGTAAGAGCCGTTATTTGTGTTTTCAGTTTAAGAGTTGGTCAATATTATATACCCAGATATTTGATGCTAGAGCAGATATTCAGGGAAGGACATGAGCAAGCAATAGCGTTAATGCAGAAGTGAGCTTTGACCACAAAGCTAGAGTCCGGTTCCCCGTTCGATCTCATACTGAATGCAATACACTTTTTAGAGACATTTAGAGTTAAAACATTGTTGCTTAGATAATTTAGAATATTAGTAAAGCCAGATTCTGCCAATCGGTTAACTTCTTCCCAAGAATTACCTTTGAAAAACATAACAGTATCATCAGTAAATGTGATAATTTTACAATTTGCTAACTTTTGGAGGCAAAGGTCATTTATATAAACGATAAACAAGGTAGGCCCAAGAACAGACCCCTGTTGCACTCCATACAATTACCGGCTCTGCAATTCTTACAGATTGACGTATCTGGCTCACTGGTAACAAGGATATTGGTCTATAGTTGTTTATACTATCTTTATCCCCACTCTTATGGACCGGAATAACTATAGATTGTTTAAGCGCATCTGGAAATACTCCCTGAGATAAACATAAGTTACAAATATATGTAATGGGCTTAACCAAGATGCCTATTGCTCTCTTCAGAAACATAGATGAGATGCCGTCCCAACCCGCAGAGGCTGTGTTTTTTAGAGACAGTATTATCTCTCTTACTTCTAGCTCATCAGTTGGTAGGACAAAGAATGAGTTTACACAACTTGCACCAGTATTGTACCCAGAGGCCAATTCAGTCTCAGATCGACCAAGATTACTGACTATTTTGTTAGCTAGATTCAGGCCTACATATGCGAAATGGTTATTGACCCTAGCAATAGATTCTTTCGGATCGAGGGGCTGTTGTTGTTGTTTTGTTCTGTGGGTGATTTCAAGCGTGATCCAAAATTACAAATTTGTATGATGGTGTGCCAAGTCTTTTTGGTATTGTATTCATAAACTCCATATCTGACGTTCTTACTTCTTATTATCATCTCTACGCAGATGACCTCCAAATATATCGGCACTTCTCTCCGTGTGATGTGAAACTGACTGTAGAGGCGTTGAATGCTGTCCTCGACAACATCAGGAAATGGGTTATTTCATATGGGCTGCAAGTCAACCCGGGAAAATCTCAAGCCATGATTATGGGTACACGGCACTCACTTAACTTATTACAGGATTCACCCGTCGATCCTGTATTGTATGATGGTACCATAATTACTTACAGTGAGAAAGCTAAGAATCTTGTGGTTATATTTGACAACTTGCTGTCCTGGTCACCCCATGTTTGTGAGGTCAGCAGACGAGTCTTTGCGTCATTTCACTCCCTCCGAAGATTGCAGTACTTCCTGCCATGGCAGACTAAAATCACTCTTGCTCAGTCCCTTCTATTACCTTTAATAGACTATGCGGATGTTTGTTGGGTCAGCGCGAACGAAGAACAACTGAACAAACTCGAACGACTTCAAAATCTCGGGATTCGGTTTATCTACGGGTTGCACAATTATGACCACGTCTCCCAGTATCGCAAAGAGCTGGGGTGGCTCCCGATCCGTCTTCGCCGTGACATGCACATGATCTCCTATCTGTTCAATATTTTGCGAAATCCCCGATACCCCACATATCTACGCCAACGTTTTGACTTTATTTTCCCCAGGGATAGCAATCCGAGATCCCACACGGTGTCTCTCCTTTCAACTCCACGGTATAACACTGCCGCTTACGAACACTCGTTTAGGTTAAGGGCAATCCGACTGTGGAGCGCACTTCCCTGCGCTATTAGGGAAAGTCACTCAATTTTCACTTTAAAAAAAAGATTGAAAGTGCATTTCCTTTCTCTTCCGTAAAAGGTACCATATCTATGTAGATATATGTATTTCTTATTTTAGTTTATGTATGTTCATGCTTTTAATTGTATTTTATGTAGTTGAAGTATATATTTTTATTTTATATTTGGTATAGTTTATACATGTATTTTGAAAGTAATTTTCGTTCGTATGTATATAGTGTTATTGCGAACTAGGACTTTCTTGTATAATTAACTCTCCTGTCTTACCTAGGTTTGCTGGAAGAAATCTCTTTTAGAGATAAGCTCGCCTTTGCTTATTACATTTCTTTTAATTGTCTATAACCTTATATTATCTATGCAATCAAGAATATGAAGCTTGTACCTATTCTTGTAAATCTCTGTTTTTCGAAATTTAGTTTGAGCTTTTTTAGGTAATTTTTACAGAAATTTCTGTAACGCCTATAAGTAATTTGGAGTTCTTAATCATCTGGCTTTCTTTTATGTCTGTGGTGCAGTGTCGCGAAATCTCATGCACTTGACTAGCCCTGGAGTAATCCATGGCTTTAGGGTCGCTCTTTATTAGATAATTTGATAATTTATGTGTGTTTGTGTGTTGCTGAGAATAGTTGAAGATAATCATAAGTAGCAATATCTGGATCAGTCTGACTAAGGAGAGCAGTCCTATCCATAGCTTTTAATTCCATAAGGGATTCCTGATAGTTAATTTCCTAACTAAGGTTTGGATGGGACTCTGTTATTATTGTTAGTTGATAGAGTGAACATTACACAACTGTAATCAGTCACTGAGGACTCACAATCAACCGTGGATGTATTGTTTGAAGTCAATTTGGCAAAATAATGATTAAGGCATGCACTATCTCTTGTTGGGTAATTATGTGTAGGTTACAAGGCATGCATAGCAGACATTTCCAGTAGTCCTGAGCATATGTGATCAATGCTATTTTCTGATATATCAATATTTATATCGCCAGTTAGAATAATATTATAAAATAGTTTTAGTTGCCGTAGAAGAGAATTAAGGGAGTTAAGAAATTTATCAACCTGTTCTATAAAAGGAGATCTATAAATGCATAGTATGGCATGGGAAGTACCAATCCTGATAACAAGGCAGTCTGAGTCATCAAATTCGGGTTCATTAACTTTAACATTATAACAACTCTTAGCATAAACTACTACACACTATTTTGATTTATGTGATTTTTCGTGGAAAAGGTCTAGTAATCGTATCTAGGTGTCGCAGCCAGCATTCAGTCAAAACAATAACTTCAAAGGAAATATTAAATCTTGTGAGTAGAATAAAGTTATCTTAATTGTAGTTTACACTTCTAATGTTCTGTGTTATGATTTTAAGAGTATGTTTATCTATAAGACATGCACAACCCTCAGGCTCGCCAACCATGTAAGAGTCACCATCTTTGATACTTCCATCAATGTCGGTGGCTAGGTACCTCACTAAAATCAGCCATCAGCAATAGTAGGTGCAAGATTATTTGGAACATGGTACATAGTACCATGTTTTAGATGTTTGATTAATTTTAATTGACGATTTCTGAGGGCAGGATAGCATGTTATAGAGCATCTAGGAGTCGTAGTCTTTCTTGTGTAGCCCTGGGTGATAAACATTACATTGATACATATCATTCATATATAAGTACGATTTAGGATATTAATAAATACACATATGAGAACCTCGAATTTGCTTATCTCATGTAGATTAACACAAAATTCAGGATAGATTTTTCGATTAGGTTAAAATAGTGTCCTTAAGCATTCAGCCACAAATAAAAAGCACAATAGCAAAATATTCACAATCATAGTTAGTCATATTTTTAGTTTCAGTTGGTCCAGACACATTTCAGACTTGATTATAATGTATTTTTTACCATAATCACTGCGAATATGGATCTTGCCTTGTTTAGTCCAGCAATATTTGAATTGGTATTACTTTGCGAACTCACGATTTGTATAGAAGTCGTCTAGTGTTGCTGAAAAGATGTTCATCTACACAGTGGTGTATTTTCTATAGCTAGACCAATTAACTGAGTATTGAGTTTCTCACCAATTGCTTTACCCTAGTTAAAGGTACGAACAGCGTCCAACTATTTTGTCTTCAGACATACGGAATTAAATTCCACAATGATCACCTTTGGGGTACCGGACTTGCTGTATTAGCGATAGACGTCTCTTATGTCTCTGGAGTCAACATAAACCTGAAGAGCTTTGGCTGTTTTTAGGACGATGGAGATGAGGTGATCAGTAGATTCTGCAGTCTTATCAAACTGAAATCAGAATAACATAAATCTTCGATTAACTATGCGCTCCGAATAACCGAATATGAGTAAGCGACTGAAACATTGAACAACGACGAGTGGCGCTCATTATTTTTAATGTAAAAAAAGCTCCAGAAATAATGCAAACAACAGCTCGCCAAATAAAATAGAACGCTCGCAAGTACATAATATTTTTTTAATAGTTCTTTTTTATTGGGCGGGTAAGGTTGAACTAAGGAAGGGAAGGGAACACAAGTACAATATAAATATATTGACTTATATTCTATAGCTAGTTCTATTGCAAAACTTCATTTAATTTACAGGGGTGGGCCACATTATCATATTAGCCAAGTCCCTTAAATAAAACATAAACTCTACCCGTCTTACTACAAAAAATAATAAAAACACAGTATGATCACTTGTTTAGCAAAATCATCATCTATCAGTAAACAAATGGTTAGCAAGCTTCTAAATTTCGTTACCACAAAAAAGTGTTTAGTGAGTATCTTACTAAAAAACGGCTAGATCATTCAGTTGATTTCGTTCGTTCATCAACTAGCCTCAAAGGACTGAATTTCCAGGGCCGTACAACACAATATGAAAAAATATTTAAAAAAACGTTCATAGTTTCATTTTACGCGAATAACATAAGAATGAATACATAATTTGATGGAAAATTGTATGCTTAATGTAATTCCTAACTTAGTAATAGAACATGGTTAGGTACAGTAGTGGTAAATCCTTATTTTTGTGTAGAAAAACCGTTCACTTTAGTACTTTTATCAAACACGACTAAAAAATAAGCAGCGAAACGGAACGGAACGACACACGGAACTGTCACTGATAGTCCGTCAGACAATTTTTGTTTATTTTGGTTCGGGATATTATTATTTATCCCTTGCTTAGGAAAGGAAATTCTTGGATCATACTGCCCGTCCTGCACTTACCCTGGGTAGTGATGACGATCAACAAAACAACACCTAATTTTCCAGGATTTCGAAACAGAAAAGGTAAGAAATCTTCATAATCGTTTTCACCACACATCAAACCACTTCTGGGCATAGGCCTCTTGGTTAGTGAGTCAAATCGATCAAAGACAAGTCTCTTCTATCGCGCCAGTCTCCAAAGTTCTTTGCCAAATGCATGCAGAGAGATGTTGACTTGATAATATCGTCGGACAATGCCCACTGGATGGCCCTATCTTTCCCCTTGTATTTTATATCGCTACAGTCCACTGTCCGTCATCCCCTCTAACCAAGTGTTTCATCCACCTCTACCTTAGCATTTTGGTATAATTTAATTGAAATCTTGTCTTTTCAGCACCAGCAAAGCCGTCATACATACTTGAATCAAATATGGAAATAAAAACCCACAAATGTGATAGAAGATGAACATGAATTGTGGTGTAAACATTAATCCCTCAGATAGAAACATTAATAATGGAGATAGAAAATCTTTCAAGGAATTGGCGATATTAATGAAATTGTTAATAAACAAATTAAAAATGTTGATATCAAAATGTGGTGTTATTACTGCTTCGCTCTATTTCCTTTCATTCCAGGGGTCCTTAATGAATAATGCCAGCTTTTCACTATGGGATATTATCTAATATAAATTACATCTCAAGATGTAAAATAAATATTGCTGAACGGGCACTAGAAAGACGGGCAAGCAATATTTATTTCACGACTTGACATGTTAAGCTTGTTTTACCCAAGGCCAGTGCTGGCTGGCTTGGTGTTGGCCTTGTAAAAACCTTGTATTGGCCTTATAAAATCAAGCCAATCCAGCACTGTCTGCGAGTGCTGGGGTGAATAGAGCACCCGTCTAGCTAGATTGACATGAGGCCAGTACTGGCTACCAGTCTCATTGGCACCGGCGCCACTGTCTTCGTGTATCTGCCTGCATCTTAATACATAATTCATTACATCCCATAGTGAAAGCCGGCTTATCTCCTTCACAAACTGGCCTAACTCCTGCACCAACTCCAGCTTGAGCGACCGCCCTGGATGGTTGAGTAGATCTCAGGCAGATGAAACTTCTCCCAAGATTGCTGTGGCTTGCGGCTAGTATGGTTTTTATAGTGGATTGGCACACCGGTAGCAGATGTACAAATTTCATCCCATAGTATAAGTAAGTTAAGAGCGCTGGGCGACGTTAGCAGGAATTACTGCGCATATGTACAGCCATTGAAAAGTGACTACTGCGCATTCAAGGCCACCGCTCATAACGTGTCGCGCGACGTATACACTGTCTCCCAGTAGCCCACCATAAATTTCATCATTGGATGATATATAGCTTTATGCTTTTTCGATACGGGGTGGCAGAGGCACAGTTGTGCCCACTTTTAGATAATTAAGTCCATTTTGCATGACAGGGGGATAGCCCATCGCAGCCACTAAGGTGGTTTCCCCACGATGTCCTATGGAGATATGAAGGTTTCCTCACGATAAAACTTGGACTTTAATGGAGTAAAAACCGCTTTTTCGTAAACAAAACCAACACAGCAGAACAGCTGGTCAATAATTCCGCCATCTTGACAAACAAGACACTCACTAAACAAGCTTTCTCGGTTGCCTAAATTGATCACATAATATAAGCCATGCCTATCCCTGCTAAGACGCTAAAATCAGTTTTGTGGTAACGATTTTTATAATCATGTGTTAAACAATGGTTAAAGTTTTTTGTGGTAAGACGGTACGCGTTTTAACTAATATGACACTCAGCCCAACCAATTGACACTTTTTTCTCGCCGGCATAGCATAGGTATGTTAAGGTCAACTTGTGTTATACCTGCCGCTGAGTATCTCTCGTTCTCACATAGGGTAAGTTGGGGTGAGAGAGAGAGGTGTCGGAGCTCGCTCAGAGACCTAACTATTCGGCGGCAGATATAACTTTAGACGAACAATTCCCCTCGTGGAAAGTCAAGATAACGTCACTACCCTTTCGTTTACACAAACACGTCTCATTGTCCTCAGGAATGTTCCGTGTTCTTCTTCGATAAGCGCATCCCCGAGAGGTTGTATAAGCTGAAAAGAAAAGACGTGGTGCTGGACCGCATCAGGGCCTGCATCATCCTGCTGGAGAAGATGCGGCATCCTAAGATGCTGCAGATCATCCACACCCTGGAGGAAGGCAATCACACATTCGCTTTCGCGACCGAGCCAGTTTTGGCCAGCCTTCACAATATTTTAGCGTGGCATGTAAGTACACACAAATAAAAACTTGGTCGTGAGTGTTACACTCGCATACAAGGGATTTCGTAACATCGTACAAGAAAAAACGCAAAAAATAAGTGTGTGATAATTTTAACACTTACTTTGACGGTATTGTCAAATGATCCCTAAAATATTGGGTTTCTTGTAGCGCAACTGCATGTCTTTTAAGAAAAGATTAGCTCTTAAGATGTCATACTTTGCACTGGTTCGTAGCTCTCTAGGACTAGAGTACTGCTCAAGTATTTGGTCTCCTCGTTATTAGTATCACATCGCCAGAATTGAAAGAATCAAAAGAGTTTTTTTTATCGGTAAGAAAATAATAACTTTTTTACCATACGAAGACCGCTTAAAACTAATTAATAAAATAGTTTGTCGTTAAATAAAAGTAGGTTTATTAGGTTTATAAATCTTTATTACTCTAAGAATTACACATTCGCTTACGAATAATACATTTTTTTGTAAAATTTCAACATCTTTGAGCGATTGTATTATAACAATAGGAAGGAATAACTATTTTCTATAAAATACGTGAAAGAAAAAACACAGAAGAAAAATAGTAAAAACTAATAATAATTGCAAATACAAGCTGACATTTAATTAGCTGACCATATGTTGGGGAATGATAGTACTCATCGTTATGAATAACTTCCCCAAAGAAACATATGGTCGCAAATGGAAAATAAAATTTGCTCCTCAGTACATTGACCCGATCAGCTGATTACAAGTTACTATGGGGAACCCAATTTTTTTTCATTTGCGACCATATGTTTTTTAGGGAAAGTTGTTCATAATGACGGGTACCATCAGTCCCTAAAATACAATACTACTACCTTACTACCTAACCATATATTGCTGACATTTCGCAGTATAAAGTCGATACTGGAAAGACTCTAGAAAGCCTTATTAAGTGAAAGAGATCCGCTACTGACGTCATCTATCCTTTACATAGTAACTTTATGCATCGCCTAGCACATGTGGAACATAAAGTCCGCTACCAACAACAATGTATTACCTAATTAATCAATTACAAAGGAGTTTGATTGTTCTATGGCTACCAACGCCATCGAGCAATAAGAAGCTGGGACTTGTGCACTTCCATACATTTTTTTTGTTGGCTATTTCGCTGTGTTTTACGTTATTTTATTTTTACCTAAACCTTCTCCGGAATAAGGGGAATAAATGTTAATAGGAATGATTCAATTCAAACTGGTCGTCCAATTTTATTTATTTAATAATAATAACGTCATACGTCACAGCGATTCATTTTTATGAGAATAAGTAGATTTGGGTTTGGGTTTAACTCGGCGGCCGCACCGTCGGCCGTTCAGGCCGTCGGGGGCATTTACACGATCATTTCTATCCACAGAGCATTGAATATTAGAGAGAGGGCAAGCCGCCGCGTAACGGCTGACCGTTGTATGCCCAGTGTGCATACAGTGCATTCAGTGCTCTCATCGAGAATTCCTGAATGCACGCGCCGGTCGCCTTAGAAAACTGACAACAATTAGTTTTATTTTCTATGATGCCGGCCTGTGCAGTTGTCCTATGTGAAAATCGCAGTGATTCGACAAATTTCCATAACAAGGTTCACAGGTAAATACTGAAACTACAATATTTCTTCAATAAAACAACACGACTAACGAAATATTCCGAGGAAGTAATGCTATTGAGTCGTATCCAGATTCCGTCTCTCTCATACTCATTAGCGTTACCTAGTAGCGAGAGGCAGGAAATAAATTTAATGTCCATGACGCTGTGTGTGCTATGTGCGTGCTTTATGAAACAATGTGCGCCTCATGCGCACATATACTAACTAACTAACTGCTTTGCCTGTGTTAATCAAAACGAGAGTAGGGATAAATGTGCAAGTGGTTATTATGTGTGCGTGTTCGTTGTGTTTATTTAATGATACGTTGTTTGCGTGAATTCAGCTTGCGACAATCGGTTTGCATACAAAATAGACTGAACGCCCTATCTCCTATGTTGAGATATCTGTGGTTATATCCAATACGTCCGCAAGTCAACGCATGGTGAAAATAGTCAACGAGGAAGGGACAGCCCGGCCGCCGTCGCGCGGGGCTGGCCACCAAGGGAACTTTCTTACGTATACTATGACGGAACGGCCCACGAAACGGTCACCCACTATAGGTGTAAGGTAAATTACCTACTACCTATAAGGCCCCTTACATCGCACACCTCGAGTATTATACTCACTATCTGTAAAATGTAACTTCCACAAGTTGAGGTTCCTCATGGCGGTTTCCAGTGTCGGAAATAATCGCTGTTTTATGAATTGGCGCGTAAACGATATTTTTATTTATTTCGCTAATCCTCAAACTAAAATGTATTTTATTTTGATAGATTGTGGTCATAATAATTCAATATTTGACAGGTCCGAAGCCGTACAATTTTGACATTGCCAATAAAAATATTGTTTATAATGTACGCAATGAGAAAATATCAAAAGTATAAAAATAAATTCAACAGAGCATAGGTAGTAAGATAAGCATAGTTTGACCATACAGGTTTAGCCAAATAAAATACAACCGGACGCATAAGCCCAACACCTGTGTATGGCTCAACAGAGAAGGTCTTGAGCCCCCACAACTCGTGTCCTCCCTTTTTTGCACTTTCGGGAATTTAATATGAACAAAGTCAACAAAGTACCTGTCAACTCAGCCTGAGGAATGTCTTGAGCCAATAATATCATGTGTACTCATTAACCCTTCGTGACCATTCATCTACTGAGTAGATAATACTTTTTCCATGTTGCACACCGTAAATCAAATTAGATTTTTAAATATTTATCTAATTATGTACTGTTTAGATTAATATTTATTTTCTAAATAATGTCAATAATTATCCGACTGAGTAGTTGATGGAATTGCGAGATTCAATAACGTAGGGTATGTGGCGGCCAACGGCTCATGCACAGAAAGGTTCTACCTAATAAGGGCCGCAAGAACGATCCCCAGATAGGTCTTTACATTACTCTTGTCAACGGGACGGTGGCCGTTCCCTTGGTTGCGGCCGCCGGCCCGTCGGCCGTTCCTGAACGTGGTCTTCTGCTGCCGACACTTCTGGTAAGCTAACTTTCTCTTAATTGCCTTTCCTGAACGCAGTCTCCGGGCGATGGGCGACGGTGCTAGTCCGGCAGCTATTCCTTTCTCGCTGTCTATTTACAATATGTCTTGGCTTTCAGACGGATCTCATCTTTTAGACGCTTTTAGGCACATCCTCTCTGGACTCTTATCCATTTTCATCAAACAGGCATTTTCATGACATTATTTTTCTTGTACGTAAAATCTACAGAGTTGATTATTGTACTGATTAAAACGAGAGATGTTCGGTGGAGTAGACTGTACGAGGTATATCATTATGATAATCATTTACTTTAAGACCTTTTCTTCTCCGTACATTGAAATTCCTTCAACCCACAATTAATAATTGGTTACTAACTCTTATCTGTGTGGGATGAGCACTTTTCTCAAAATCCCCAATGATATCCGGTGAAATGATCAATAGATGGAAGTGTATTTTAAAAAGACATTGACAATTTATGTCTGTTAGTTGGACCAAGTAGTACAGAATTAACAAATTTTGCATTTCCCCAACTAGCAAAATTTGCTCTTACAAGTATCTTAAGAGCACTTTTTTTTACCCTTATATCACACTTACAAAGGTCTATAAGTCTGGATTTGGGCGCACTTAGTAAGAGTATTTGCTCTTACAGTTGCTTTATTATATACTTAGCAAGTGTATTTTTAACCTTACAATCATCTTGCTAATGCGATTGCAAGGATTAACACTTACAATAGACTTATACTGGCATACTGTAAGGTTAAAAAGCCTTTAGGTGGTCTTCTTAATGCCGTTCTAAGTGTAGTTACTCTTAAATTCCTCTCTGTGATCTCATTGTAAGTGTATTATCACAACTTGTTAAGACGCAAAAAAAGATCGTTCAAGTGGATTTAAAAAACTAAAAAACGTAAGTAAAAGTTTATTTTCGTATATGTTGAGTGTGTACTATTGAATAACTCAATGCTTGATATTATTTATTTATAGCCAATCTTAATATTATAATGCTGAACAATCTGGCAGAGAAGATGGCCGTGATAGATTTACCAGTAAATAACAATATTTTCACGGGCACTTTCCAAAATGAGAGTAGATTATTATAAATATACTTAATTATTTGTGAAGTTGAATATATTTAATGAATCTATGTCGGAACGTAAATAGGCATTTCTCAGTTTCTAATAAGTTAATCGTAAGTGTAATATGTCTTATTTAACACTCGTTAAGTCAATTATAAGTGTTTGATCTTCTTATACACTTACTTGAGACAATCTCTCTGTGGCCATGTTTATAATTTATAGGGTTCCTTAGTTGGGAAACAAAATATTTATTATTCAGTGACATAATTATATGAGTATGCCCAGAATGTTGCAAATTAAAATAATTGTGTACTTACAAATATGTATTTGTGATGTTATTGTTTTAGAGAAGATATGGTTGTCGTAATGGATGTCGACTGTTTTATTAATAAGAAAAAAATTCGAATGCTGAAGAACAAAAAGTGGCCTTGGAACATAACACATTTTATTTTGTCTGATAAATGTGTCGCTTGTGGATATGCTACGAGTACGACCAACGCAATCGTGACTCAAAAACCACATCATTTTATAATGGTTCAAAATGATATGCTTACTCTATTACAATCGAATTTCTTTTGGTGTCAAAACTGCCATGAGTTTGCTATTTACGACCATTATCCGTGGGATGAATGTGAAGTGTGCAACTTCTAACATAAGCCTTTAGTAATTGAGACCCTGCGGGTAGGTAAATATTTGTATATGGCATTTTGTATCAGTATGGCAGGCGTGGCGGGCGGTTAGATACAATAACAAAACACTCTCATATTCATGTATGGTATAAGGGGCCCGTGTTGCTTTAAGATGGTATAGGTATCTCATATCATGCATTTGTATAAACAAAACACACAGTTATCGCTGGGCTTCATTACAGCGTCACCGTGTCTAATAAATATTTTGTCTAAATAAAACTGATTCAAAATTAATGCGAAATAGATATTGTATCTTGCAAAACAGTATAAGTGACAAACTACTATTCAATTGTTGTAACATTTGTGCTCGTGCAGAAAAGTTGATATTGTTTTGTTTCCAGATTATCTACAATATGCCATACAAAATAGTCCAAACTATAGAAAAAGGCCGATCTGTGTTGACTGCTGTTCCTAGTCAATGGGAGAAAAATGCAATTTTATACTGGCCAAAAAAACATGAAAAACTAAGAAGAATAGAAAATTCAATTCCTGAAGAAAATTGGAAAACAATTAATTGTATCTTAAAAAGATCAAATTTGTCTAATTTTATACAGGCTGAATCAGAAATAGATGATATGAGCAACCTTTCTGATACCGAAACAGATAATGACAATAATCGAATCTCTAAAAATTACGTAAAATGCTCTACGAAATACAAGAATATCAAAATGGATCAATCTTATAACGAAATGGCAAGAGAGTGTTGTGTGGTAAGTACTGTAGCGTTCAAAAATTTGATAATCTGTATTATACTGGGTGTCAGGAAAAGTAGGACTTTTTTTTACCAGGTGATCTACTCATCACTATGAACGACTTTTACTATGGGACCAACCCTGAAATCGCAAAAAAAAATCAGTTTCTTCATACATTGGTCCGGGGCAAGGATCATCTGTTCCATAGAAACTGCAGTTTTATTTTTGGGGATTTGAGGGTTGACTCCATAGTAAAAGTTGTTCATAGTGATGAGTAGATCACCTGGTAAAAAAAGAAGTCCTTCTTTTCCTGACAAGGGTGTCAGGAAAAGTAGGTAGTATACAGGGGTATAAAAGGCTAAAGTAACTGACTGATCTATCAACGCACAGCGCAAACCGCTTAACCGATTGCGATGAAATTTGGCACACAGTTAGGTATTATGACGCAGGTGTCCACTAAGAAAGGAATTTTCAAAAAACAACCCCTAAGGGGATAAAACGGGGTTCAAAGTTTGTATGGGAATTTGAAAAACAAGATCGGTTAGAAATATAATAAATAAATTGAAACCTAGCATCATGGGGGAGTCATGGGTAGTCACGGGGGCGTCCTTGGCAAGTCATAGGGGGTCATGGGGGAGTCATGGGGGTGTCATTGGGGCGTCATGGGGAAGTCAAGGTGAAGTCAAGGGGAGTCATGGGGAAGTCAAGGGTAGTCACGGGGGAGTCACGGGGGAGTCACGGGGGAGTCATGGGGGGTTTAGAAAGAGGGGTCGTGAAAGAGTAACAGACAGACAAACAGAGTTACTTTCGTATTTATAATATTAGTAAGGATAAAGAAGTTCTATTCTATTCTTTAGACTATAACACCGTTACCTAAAATTTAACGCTAGCGAAGCCGCGGGCAAAAGCTAGTAATAATATATAAGTAATCTCGGGTGTAATTCAAGTGTTTTTTTATTGTTTCAGCAGTCTCAACCGCAACCCGTAAATGAAAATTTGATAACACTAGAAGACCCATTTCTACACTCAGAATTTCAAACATCGCAAAACACCATTATTATTAATCATACTCCTTCAACTATTTCTACTACTGTTCAACCAATTTCTTCAAATAATAGTATGCCAATATCAACTGAAAATAATGTTGTAACAGTAATTAATGAAGAAACCCCGCTTGTGACTGAAAATTACGAAAATAATGCTGTTCCACCACCTGGGCAGAATACGACTAATGAGATCACTATATATGAAGTTCTAGCTACAATCTTGCATAAATTCGAACAGGTTCAAGAAGATATTAAGACACTATCTGGTGAATTTAAAATTATTACAGAGAATCAGCAAGCTCTTTTTCAAAATCAAAATAATATGCTACTGAAATTTGCAGAAAGCCAAACGCAATTTGAAGAATTTGTACACAAGTCTTGTGCCTCAACGGAAAACACCAAAAAACATGACGTAAAGCCTATTAGTAACAAGAAAGACTTACAAGAATTAGAACTTCTCTTAGCTGATCCTGATTTTAAAGCAAAGTTTAGAAACACTTTAGAAGTCGGATGTAGCAAGGGTAAAAAAAGAGGAACAACTAATGCATATGCCGTTATTGACATTCTGTTTCAAAGAAGCTTTTTGTGTGAATGTTCTTGGACTGGTGGATCCAGAACAGAGGGGTCGAAGATTTGTCTTAAAAGTTTTACAAACATTTTCAATTTATTTTTCTCAGTTCTTCACGAATCAGACCCTGATTTTAAGAAGCCAGATTGTGAGAAGTTCTTAAAAACAATTTTAAAAAATGCGAGACAACGCTGTGTCAGCAAACAAATTCGAACATCCACAATGAGACAAAGAACGAAAATTACTAAAATAGCTCCACCCTCTCCTACAAAAGTCCCAAATGGTAGCGAAGCACAACATGAACCCGCAGCAAACTGTGTAGGGTCAACTTCTATGATGCCATCAAACGAGCCACGTCCAGGGCCATCTACGAAGCCGTCTATTACTGAAGATATCGAAGAGGAAACAGATAGTCTCTGCTAGTCACACACAGAAACAATGTGTAACAAAAGGGGCAATACCATCCGAAACCCAGTGGCAGTACTCATGAAACTGAACAACTTTCTTTTTGGGCTCTGATTGAGAAATTTTATGAGAGTATTTTTTTTTTCACATTTCGAGCTAAGTTCCTTAGGGAAAGTTGTCCAGTTTCATGAGTACTGTCGCTGGGTTTCAGATGGTATTACCCATTTAATTACACCTTGTATATCCCCCACATCACAATGTTGATTAGAGATTAAGAGAGATAATATAATGATAATTAAGCTTGAATCATTGCAATTGAAGGTTTATCATCTCTGACATAATTTTAGGTGTAATGTTGCACTGTTCTTTTTTGCACTTTCCAAAGATAGGGAAAACATTTTTGTTATCTAATTTTGTAAGTGTCTACTAAATGAAAAGTTACAATTAAAAAGAACTGTGATTGATGTAGTACAAATACGTAGTCATATTATAGTTACGTTTAGTATTAGTATGTACAACATAATTGATTTTTATGTCAAACCAAATGGATTGTTTATTTGAGAAACTTCATAGTCAGAATCGTCCGATCGGTTAAAAAAGAAAGTTTCTGGCATTCTGGCATGCGCCTACCTGATAATGAACGTATGTATCTAGACCTTTAATTTAACAAACATGCCATCTTTATTGGAGGTGGGCCCATTTTGCCCATTGTCCTTTGTTTATGTTTCTAATTAAAAGTTACAACAAAAAGTACTTAAGTAGAACAAATTCACGTAGTAATTTAGTTACGTTTAATTCGTATGCTTGTTGTAATAATTGATTTCTATGTGATTTATATTACAAACCAAATTATGTAAAAGAGACTTTTTAATTTTTTCTTTTGGGTTTAATTTTGATAAGAACCTATTATGATTGGTAAAAATAAAGAGAAGTAAAATTAAACTACAACATTGTCTTACTTTTTGTTTTATTTCACAGCGTATGTAATAAAGGTATAAAAAATAGCTCTGAGTCGTGCTCAATTTTAACTAATTTGCACTTTACTTTTGATGCTTCACAGACCACTTTAATTTTATTACAGTTATTACAATCCGTTTTGTAAATAAACAGATATGATGATTTGAGAGGCTCCTCGAAAACATCATAAATGTTTTCATAGCGATATCCATTTATCAAAATATCTTTGGTGTTATCTTCGCTTTTGGTGCTCATTGATTCTAATTCAATGACATGCCCTTCTTCACTTAAAAACCATTTGTTTCGATCTTGAGTTGACAAAGTGAAGGAGTCAAAACAAAGTTGTCTAGCTTTGGATCCACTTTTGTTTTGATTTTTTTTAATGAATGTATAGGTAGTTTGGTTTTGATTCATGTTTCCAATTTCTAGATAGAATCTTTCACTCAGACGCCGAGCAACCTGTTGCAAAGGCTTATTTCCTTGTCTTATCAAATTTTTTATAACATGCAACTTATTTTCGAAGGGATAAGCATTAAAGCTCTGCAGTTTCCCATATTTCTTTACTTCGTCAACAATATGTGTCAAATTGTGTATGTTGCTGGAGATATAGTCCTTCCCATATATATTTTTAAAAAGTTCTACAAATTGCTCGAATAGTTTTTCTGCAATCGAAAGAAATTTAAAATGTTGTTCATTCGAACAAATTGTAACGGCGCAAAACAAATGCAGAAAATGGTAATAAGCTTGAGTTGGTAGTGTATCTTTAAGTATAATTATACTTAAATAATAAAAAAAGGTTCGATATTCCGACCCTTTCCAATGGGCTAGAACATCAACTTTTCTCACAGCCCTGTGGATTTCTTTAGGCATGAGACAAGTAGACAAGAATTTGTTCACTTTTTCGATGTCTCTGCTGCACCACTTGGTAAGATATTTACCAATGTTCCCATCTCTCCATCCCATCAACAATCGTTTCATTACACCAAGATCAATCAAATGAAGTGAGTCACATACAGGGATGTCGTCTACCATGTCGATATTAAGTTTTAAAAGGGGAGAATCTATCTTATGATGTTCTTCGTCCTTTTTTGATCTGAAGTCTTTGTCATTTCTTTTCGGGCAATCAGACCTTAAAAATGCGACAGTGCGAGATAACTGCGAATATTCGCCCAAAACAGTACATTTGAGGCAGCCATGCTTGCCGTTAAAATTTACAACACCTTTTATAAGTGCTCGTGCTGGGGAGTCACAAATAAAAGCCCTTACTTTCACTGGAACAGTTGTATCAATTCCTGCTGGTTGCAGGGATAACTTAAACCCACTTGTAAAAAGGTCATTGAGTTCTGATATCATAGAATCTAAAAAGGCATCCAAATTTAATGGTTTGCTATCCCCCGCGTATATTCCTAGAAATTTATAATAATATTAGTTTTAGTAGAAAAATAAAAAATAATACCATTAATTTAATTACATTTAGGTACTTACCTATAACCAGTGGAGGTAAGCTGGGAATTTCAAAAATACTGCAAAGAATAGGCCAAAATTGTTGTCTGGAGCTCTTGTAAAGTGGTAAGCCATCGATATTAATATTCAGTGAAATATTATTAGGTAAAGGTACACCAGCATGTTCAAAAACTTGAGTCAATTGCTTCTTTAAGCCATTATGCCAATAATGTCCAGTACCCAATGCAGTAATTTGTATTTCTTGTCTAGTTGTTTGAAGAAGTGTGCGAGCATCCTTAGGTAAAATATTTTGAAATCTATTGTTCAATATTACAGAAAGTTCATTATATGCTGCATGCGATAAATTAAATTTCATGGCCCAAATTTTAATTTCTTCTCGCAACTGTAGATTTTTTTCATATTCCATTTTCTCCTCGTCTGATTCACTTTCGCTTTCAGGCATTTCACTTAAAGAATCTGTCTGTTCCAAATTTTCAGTACTGCTTTCGCTCTTCGGTTGTACGGAACCATCATGCGAACTGCTAGTTCCAACTTCACCAGATCCAGTCAAAACTTGTAAGGACTCCAGTTTTTGTGCGGCTTGCAGTGGCTTTTGTGCTAACTCACAGTATTTTTTATTTACTTTTCGTCGATATGCTCCACTTCTTTTGAACCGCTTCCATTTATTTAAATCCATTTTCTTAAAATGATATCAGCAACTCAATATTTGAGGTTATCTCAAATACTTAAAAGAGATGTCTTATGGCTCCTGTAAGATAACATGATCTTACAAAAGCCTTAAAACATACAGATTGGACTTAAAGATGATTGGTTTTACAACAGTTATAACAATGCTTTACTGAGAGTAAAAGCCTTATGACACACTTAAGAAGATGCTACTAAGGAGGAATACACTTCTAAGATGCTTTACTAAGTGTAAATATTGATGAAGACCAATTAACCTTATACGATGCTCTTGTAAGGCTTCATCCTTACAAATGACTTATAAAGATTTCTTACAGACGTCTATAAGAGGGCTTAGTAAGTTTGATTGCTCTTGAGTGCGAAATGTCTTTCAACATGCCTTTGTAAGATAAGTCCTCTTAGTCAGGATAGATATAAGTCTTTTATAAGGTCTTATTCTTATAAAAGATTGTTTATAAAGCCTTTTTGCTAGTTGGGTCGTTTCTCAGGCTCAATATTATTCTACAAACCGAAGTGCTCCTAAGTCTAACTTAGGAGTCAAAAGAAAAATAAAATGCAATTTAAATACGCAAGGATAACATACTTGTTCCCGTATTTTTGTTTTAGAAACCCAACCATTGGACGGAGCTCTCATTTTCAATAAAATGGACCAAAAAGTCAAAATTCAAATATTTTACTGTAGATATTAACATATTCATAGCAAACGTCATTATTTGCGTCTTCTCTACATTGGACCATTGTGGAAGCAGGCCGTAGAAACTGCAACGGATTGATTTTTAGATCTCTTTTAAAAATTGTTTGTGCTTAAATAATACAAATATTACGATATTAATTATTACAATTAATAAGCATGAATAAAAATTACAAAATAATAAAAATTACAAAATTATTAATTGAGATATACTAGATTAACCCCATACAGTCCCATCATATAAGTAATCTTGAACATTGTAATATCCCTATTTCGACAAAGTCGCTTTAGCATGCATTTTAAATTGCTAAAATGAGAATTAAAGATATTTTATAGATTAGATAGATTATTAATGAGAGATAAAAGAATTGTTAATTGTGATTATTTCCTAGGAAAACATTATAGCTATCGCTATGTTTGGAAAATTATAAGGTTCTACATAATAATGCGTACATATATTATATTTTCCAAAAAAAAAAAAAAATCTAGCTATAGTTGGTATGTCAATTTATTTAAACTTAAGGAGTCTGTTCGTTTTAAATTATAAATTGCTCGAAAAACTCTTTTCTGTAAAATGAAAATATAAGATACTACGACACTATAAAAGTAACTAAAATATACTAGCGAAGATGTAACCATATCCGTGTTTTGTCTGATGTTCCCAACGGTATAAGCCGCAGAACTTAATTTACCAGCTAAATTAACTATGTGGGGTCCCCACTGCAAATTTGCTATCAATGGTTATTGCAAGAAACTTCGTATCATTTACTAATTGGAACGTGTTGCTGTCTAACACTTAACTTGTCTCAACCTTCCTGACATTTGGAAGTGAAAATTTGATACACTTGGTGTTACCAGCGTTCAACAATAAATTATTAACTGTGAACCAATATAAAGATAATACACCATTAACATCAAAAAAATCTTCTTTTTGTCTTTAAATTTTAAACACCAGTGACGTATTATCAGCAAACAACACTGTGCCAGTCAATTTCTCCACCATGAAATGCAGATAGGTAATATATACCAGGAATAAGAACTGGAGATCATCTCGTTCAAATTTAAAAAGTTACCGAATTAAAATCTAGTAGTTTAGTTTCTAAATAAAAAACTGGTATTATAATGTCATCCAGGAAGACCAAATTGCGTGACCTATGACTTTTCAGTGGTGTTTACGGTTATTGTCATGAGATGAATTCTGAGTATAACCCAATATTATAGATTAGGGCCTAGAGTGTCACTGAGGGAAAAGTTTAAAGAAATCAATATTCTGACATTTGTGTCTCAATATATCTATGACAATCTTGTGTATGTAAAAAGAAATATAACTAATTTTCAGAAGTACAGTGATATACACAATTTTAATACTAGAAATAAAGACAAGTTGGTTGCTTATGTAAGCCGACTACATAAAATTAGTAATTCTTTTAAAGGCAATTGTATACGCTATTACAATAAGGTCCCTACTGATATTAAAAACTTACCTTTAGACAAGTTTAAAATAATAATAAAACAGAAATTGTATAAAAAAGGTTACTACAGGATATCTGATTACTTAGAGGACAGATGTCCATGGGAATAGATTGTTTGAGTAACAGGCTGTTTCGATATATAATTAGCATTCATTTTGTAATTTGACAATATTTTATTTAAAAAAGGAAACGCAAAAGATGCGACGACTGTGGAGTTTCTTCGGTGAGCTCTTCTCCACAGATTCCGCCATTGGGTTAGTGAACTCACCAAAAAAAATGTAATGACGGATCTAAGTGATGTAACAACATCCTATGGAAATAAATGATTTTTGATTTTGATTTTTGATTTTGCTTATTAAACATCACTGAAAATCAGTAACACGCAATTTTCTTTTTTTTATTTGGAAACCAATCAACTAGACCGATCTTAACAATTCATTTTATTTATTATTTTTATAATCTTACATATCATAACATAGCGTCACGCCTTTTTCCCATTAGGGGGTTTAGATGCAAAATTATGCCGACTTTGAGACAGTTATTCAATACGCTATTTTGCGTGACAGGGGGCTAGCCCGTCGCCGCAGAACTTTATACAGGGGCAATTGCTATTCTTCATTAAATCGGAAATGGTACCGCGATAAACACATGAATTAAATATGTGAGCTATATATGGTGCTAATATTAGGTCCTTACATATGAAATTGGCGTTTCGCCGTACTGGCCACTTTGATCTCAAATATCTCCTCTATGGTTAGGAATTCCAAGTTCAAATTTATACAGCTATTTACTCATGTATTTGTGTTTCTAAAATTATAATTCATTTGTTTTTTTCTCAATTGTTTTTTTTCTTGCGTCACTCAGCTTACAAAATGGAAAACTTGAAATATCGCGTTATTTACGAGTATGAGTTCTACCGTGGCACCAATGCTGCAAAAACGGCTCGAAGGATTAATGATGTGTATGGTGACGGTGCCGCAATAGAAAACAAAGTGCGTTTTTGGTATCAACGTTTTCGTTCTGGAAATTTCGACCAGCAGGACAAGTCCCGTGGACGGCCGGAGACCAAAGTTGATAATGAAGAATTGAAGGCTATTGTGGAAGCAGATCCATCGCAAACCACGTCCGAGTTAGCTGCAGGCTGCGGTGTTAGTGATAAAACTGATTTAATCCACTTGAAGCAAATTGGGAAGGTGAAAAAGCTTGAAAGGTGGGTACCTCACGAACTGAGTGAAGCAAATCAACAAACGCGCGTTGACTGCTGCGTTGCATTACTCACCCGGCACAATAATGAAAGGATTTTAAATCGAATCATTACCTGTGATGAAAATTGGATCCTGTACGATAGTCGGAAACGCTCATCGCAATGGCTGAACCTTGCCGAACCAGCCAAACCATGCCCCAAGCGAAAATTGACTCCAAAAAAGTTACTTGTGAGCATTGGGTGGACTAGTGCTGGTGTCGTTCACTACAGCGTTCTTAAATCTGGCCAGACGATTATGGCAGATCTCATTCGTCAGTAACTGCAAATCATGATGGAAAAGCTAGCTGCTAAACAACCGAGGCTGGTCAATCGCTCTAGGCCACTGCTGCATCATGATAACGCTAGACCACACACTGCACAACAGACGGCTACCATATTAGAGGAGCTTCAATTGGAATGTCTAAGACATCCACCATACTCTCCGGACCTTGCTCCAACAGATTACCATTTTTTTCGAAATTTGGATAACTACTTGAAAGGGAAAAAATTCAACTCCGATGGGGCAGTCCAAACCGCCTTCAAAGATTTTATTGATTCCCGTCCGAATGTTTTTTTTAGTAAAGCGCAAAGGTCGATCGACAGCTACTGCGCTGCTCGATGTAGTCGATAACATCTTAAAAGCTCGTGATGCTGGTAAAAGTACCTTTTTAGTACTTATAGATTTCTCCAGGGCCTTCGACTGCATTAGCATACCCCTACTATTATCCAAGATGTCTTATTACGGGTTTGATGTCACTGCTACAAAATGGTTCAGTAGCTATTTGTCTGGCCGTGTGCAGGCAGTTGCATTGCGTAGGGTGGATGGTAGTGCTCTGCAATCCTCTGTTTGTCCTATGACAAGAGGAGTACCGCAGGGTTCGATACTCGGGCCTCTGCTCTTTATACTGTATAGCGCTGATATCACTAACAGTATAGAGCAAGTATCACCTGTACGCGGACGACGTCCAACATTACTTTTCTAGCGCGCCGTCAGACATATCTGCTGCCATAAACAAGATAAATGCTGACCTAGACCGTATTTCCTCTTGGTCGGACAAGAGCTGTTTAGTTCGTAATCCTGCCAAGTCGAAATATGTGGTTTTTGGGTCAAAACATCAAATCCGTAATACCCTTGAAGCTCTGACTTCCGGGAATTTCGCCGTCATGGGCGAACCAATAGAACGGGTGGTAGAAGCAACCAACCTCGGCCTTTTAATGGACGGAAATTTGAGCTTTGAGAACCACATACTAAATGTTGTGAGTAACTGCTTCTATTGCCTGAAAGTTCTATATAATATACGAGATTACCTTAGTGTCGATTTGCGTGTTGACATATGTGAATCACTTATATTATCTAGGTTAAACTATTGTAATGTCGTGTATGACGGGTGCATTACTGGTCGTTCCAAGAGGCTCATACAACGAGTGCAGAACGCATGTGCTCGTTTTTGTTTCAGAGTCCCTCCCCGGTCCCACATCACTCCATACTTGAACGCCGCTAACTTGCTTAACGCCGGCGCCTGCACTTGGCCACTCTGCTGTTCGGGGATGGTAAGACACAAAACCCCCACCTTCCTTTTTAATAAACTGGTTTGGTCCAAAAGTGTGCGCAGGTTCAAGGCAATGGCTATTATACCTATGCACCTAACCGCTGCTTTCAGAGGTAGTTTCAAGTTTGCGGCGTCTAAGTGCTGGAATGATATCCCTCCTCCTATCCAAGGGGCGCTTAGCAGATACACCTTTAAGCGTATGCTTAAAGGCTATTTGTTGACGCTCCAGAAATCATCCTAATCCCCAGCACTGTGACAGCAATAAATATGCCAATTGCATTTCTTTTTTTTATCTAGTTTTGTAAATATTATATAAATGAAGCTGCATCTAGGTAGTGTTTACATTATTATCTCACTTTGTATTTATGTTTATTTCTCTTTCGCCTGTCCCGAAAATCTAAGTAGTTTATAGGTAAGTATATATTCTTTTGGTATGACGTTTCCGTGAGTTACCGACGGTGCTGGCTGAAAATCAGCGCTGTAGGTGTCTGACATCTCAGCATAATGCTGAGCCAGTGTCCGGTTCACTGCCGCAGAGACACACTTGTTATCTGTTTTTTGTTTATTTTTTGTTTAATATTCGTGTCCTGTGTGTTTGTGAATAAATGTTTCTTTCTTTCTTTCTTTCTATATATCCGCTAACTGTATCTCAACTCCGCACAATGCAACTGCGACAACATACAACGCACCCAAAAAATAAAGTACTTAGGTATCGTAATTATTAATCACCTTAGATGGGAGCACCATATTACCGCTGTTGTGGCTCGTATTAGAATGCTAATCCCAATTTTCATAAAACTGCGTCACATTACTAACCCAGAATTACTCAAAACATAGACCATGTCAGAGAGCTATGTACTAAGATGGACATTGTGGCGCTCCAGGAGACCTGGCTCATGCCCCACGATCTACCGTACCTAAGCAGCGTCCACCCTGACTTCGCGGCTACTGGAGTGTCAGCTGTGGACACATCGGCGGGAGTGATACGGGGTAGACCATACGGAGGTGTCGCTATATTATGGCGTAAAAGTGCGTTCGATCGAGTTTCGGTCATCCAGTGTAAAAGTGTTCGGCTGGTGGCTGTAAGGTGTGAAGTGGCAAGTCGTTCTGCGATATTCTTTTCAGTATACATGCCTACAGACTCGAAGGTAAATCTAGTAGATTTTACTGAGTGCCTAGCTGAAATAAGTGCTATTATCGACGACAACAACGCTGACAATGTATACATACTTGGGGATTTTAACGCTCACCCAGGTGAGTTGTTCTGTCATGAGCTACTTTTATTTTGTTCGGACCAAAAGTGGATATGCGCGGACATAGAATCGCTAGGCATTGACTCGGGCACATATACCTATATAAGTGACGCTCACGGTAGCAGTAGGTGGCTTGACCATTGTGTAACTACCAGTTTAGCGTATCAAACTATCAGGAACATTGAAGTGCGGTACGACGTCACGTGGTCGGATCACTTTCCACTGCAAATTGAATGTGACTTTACGGTACTTTTACCTACAATTAATATACCTACTCCAGCACAGTGCAAAGTAATATGGGGTAATAGGGACGAACATCAAGTTAAGACATATACGGACTTGTGTAATAGACAATTAAGATCCGTTGACTTTCCACCAGAGCTGAAAGATTGTGGTGATAAGATATGTGCTAATCGTGATCATAGAATAGTAATAAGTAATCTTTATACCAACATAGTCAGTATTTTGTGTGAATCTGCTTCTATCAGTTATCGCGGCCGTGATCCTTCTAATAAAAAATATGTTGTTGGTTGGAACAAACATGTAATGAGGTTTCATAAGGATGCTCGATTACACTTTCAGACATGGCTATTGTATGGGAAACCTACTACAGGATTTATTTATGATAATATGAAAAAAACTAAAAAGTATTTTAAAAACAAACTGAAATGGTGTCAGGACAATAGTGACCGAATCAAAATGGACATAATAGCGACAAGTTACGAAGCCAAGGATTTCAAGAACTTTTGGAAACAAACTAATAGATTGAGTCCAAAGCCCAGCCAACCCGTGAGTGTGGAGGGCCTGACCGACAACAAAGACATCGCTAATATGTTTAAAAATCATTTTACTGTAGCACCTTTATCTGTGTCAACTGCGCCGAGGTTCGACGCTCACACCCGTCATGCTGAGGAACGTGCATACCACAGATTCACTATAAAAGACGTAGAGATGGCCTTACGCGGTATGAAACGTGGAAAGTCGCCGGGACATGACGGGTTGAGTGTTGAGCACTTAAGACATGCGGGTGTGCATCTCCCCAGAGTTCTCAAAATGTTTATTAATGCCTGTATTGGACACTCTTATCTACCTGAGGATTTAATGAAAACTATTGTAGTACCTATAATAAAAAATAAGACAGGAGATGCCAGTGATAAGGGTAATTATAGGCCTATTTCTTTGGCAACTACTGTAGCGAAGGTGCTGGACAGTTTGCTTGACAAAACACTTACTGCATCTCTACATTTACATGATGCACAATTCGGGTTTAGGGCCGGGTTGTCCACAGAGAGTGCAATATTGTGTCTCAAGCAGACTGTCCGGTACTACACAGATAGAAAGACGCCGGTATACGCCTGTTTTCTTGACCTATCTAAGGCTTTTGACCTCGTTAATTACGAGATCCTTTGGGACAAGCTGACAAAGGAGACCGACTTACCTGATGAGCTTATTTTTATGTTTAAATACTGGTATGAAAATCAACGCAACGCTGTCAGGTGGGCCGGCTCATTAAGTCAGGAATATAGGCTTAATTGCGGAGTACGGCAAGGTGGGCTAACGTCTCCTAAATTGTTTAATATTTTTATAGACAAACTGATTAGGGAACTCAGCAACAACGCCATGGTAGGGTGCTCGGTTGACGGCGTCATGGTCAATAATATTAGCTATGCTGATGACATGGTAGTCCTGAGCCCTTCGATCAGAGCGCTTAGGCAGCTGCTGGGGATCTGTGGGTCATATGCCGAATCACATGGTCTTAGGTACAATGCTAAAAAGAGCGAGCTGCTAATATTTAGGGCCGGCAGTAAAGTACCATCGTGTGTGCCACCTGTCCAGCTCTGTGGTATTCCTTTAGTCAGGGTCACGCAGTTCAAGTACCTGGGCCATGTGGTCACGGACAGGCTCACAGATGACCTGGACATGGAAAGGGAGCGCAGGGCGCTGGCGGTTCGATGTAACATGCTGGCTCGCAGGTTTGCACGGTCCACTCGAGAAGTGAAACTCACATTGTTCAGAGCGTACTGTCAAACCTTCTACACCTGCAGCCTGTGGGTTAGTTACAAGCAGAGGACCTACAGCGCTCTGCGTGTTCAATACAATAACGCGTTGAGGATTGTGTTGGGGCTGCCGCGATTCTGTAGCGCCTCAATCATGTTCGCAGAGGCGAAAGTCGCCGACTTTTTTGCGATTCTGCGAAAAAGAATCGCTTCAATAATGATTCGTACACGCGGCAGCCCGAATACAATTCTCGATACGTTGGCAAATAGGATCGACAGCCCTATTATGAGACACTGGGTAGGTGTACATCTAGCTCCTAATAAAAAATGATGTACCTAACTGTGTTTTTCCTGATTGCTTCATGTAAATAATGATGTGTAATACGTGTGTGTAAGTGGTTGTGTGTGAGGGTAGAGATATGTGTGTGAGGGTATGTTTGTGTGTGTATGCCTATTATTTTAATTATGCTAAAATTAAAATTTTATTTTGTATATGTTGTGTAAAAATATGGATTATTTATATCTGAAATAAATTGATAAATAAAAAAAAATAAAAAAAAAAACAACTTATTATGCACTTGCTGTATCAATAATGAGCTATTGCATCGTAGTTTGGGGAGGAGCCGCTTAAACATATTTCCATCGTATTGAGAAATCCCAACGCGTCTTATCAAGTCATTTTTTTTTATTTAGCCATTAAGGTGTCCCACTGCTGGGCAAAGGCCTCCCCCTCTTTCGTCCACACTTCCCTGGTCTGTGCCACCTCCGGCCACCCCGGCAAAAACTTGTCGAGGTCGTCCCGCCATCTCCGTTTAGGCCTGCCTCTACGCCGGTATCCGTCCTGTGGCACCCAGTTAGTGGCGATTTTCGCCCATCTATCTGGGTGCATGCGACTTCATCAAAAGTCATGAATTTTAAAAATATTCTCTTCCCAACTAGTGACGTTTACGCAATTGCTAAGGTGCTTACAGTGCGTCAGTTATTTATTTATCTCCCAAAACATATTTAGACTTAGTATGTTCGACTATAAGATGCAGAACCGAATTCTCGCACCGATTTTTTTTCTCACTAGCCCCTCACTAGCCCCGTAGTGACGTCACGGACGAGAGTGACGTCACGGACGACCAAGTGGAGGTGCGCGTAATTTTTGCTCTCACTTTTAAAAATAATAAAAACAATCTAAACTCACTTTGAACGATTTAGTCGTGTGATTTTCTGTATTCGTTTACTGGGACAGTGTTTGCGTGAAACTGTGATCACGAATGTGGCTATAAATTAGCAAATATTTCAATTGGAGTTTTTCTACAAAGCTTTTTTTGCGCCATAGAAGTGGGTAGGTACCGAACACGGTATTATTATTTAACGCGCCATCTAACGGATATCCCTGAATTTATCAATCTGACAGTTCGAGTATCGTATCAACACAATGAGTCAGAAATGCCGGGCTTGCGGTCGGTTCACCAGCATTGCAGAGGGCGCTAAATGCACCAAGTGTGCCATTTTCTATCACCGAGCCTGCGTCAACATTCCTAAGGATGGAAAAATATCCCCATGTTGGCAATGCCCAGAATGCAAGTTGCTGACTCCCCGGAAGGATAACACCGAGGACCCGGTACGAGGTGAGGGGGCGAACTGTGGCCCTTCGCAAGAAAAACCCTTATCGGGCGGGGATGTAACTGCGGAGATTCTCCGGGAAGTCCGTCTGCATCGAGCGGAAACCAGATCTCTGCGCGAAGGTTTTGAAGCCCTGCGGACTGTGGTGGGAGCTTTCGACACCAGGTTGGGGGACGTAGAATCGAGACTAGCAGTCCTAGAGGTGAAATTTTGCAAGTCGCAGTCTAACCCGGAACATTCTGAAAATAGAGAAATGGAAATTCTGCGCTCCTCTGTCGAACAACTCAAGTCTGAGCTGAATGACCGCGATCAGGACATGTTCTGCAACGACTTAGAAATAACAGGCGTCCCGGAGGAGCAGGGCGAAAACGTGGGACATCTCCTCGGACTCATCGCGACTAAGCTGGGCGTTACCTGCGAGGGGCGCGATATCGTATCGGTAGAACGTGTGGGTATACGACGCACGCCATCTAGCGGTAACGGCGTGGACATACAGAGTGCGCCCGCGGCGGCGCGCCCACGGCCGCTGGTGCTAAGAGTGGCAAGCAGGCAGCTACGAGACTCGCTGCTACAAGCTGCTCGTGTTCGTCGCGGCCTCACGACAGATGGCATGGGGCTCGCTGCCGCTCCTACTAGAGTATACATAAACGAGCGCCTTTCGAGATTCAACAAAATGCTGTTTTTCAAGGCGCGCGAGTTGGCTCGCTCTCGCGGGTGGAAATACGTATGGGCCAGAGGCGGACGAATTTCAGTACGCCGCGAGACCGGGAGAGCGCCATTCCGGGTACGGTCAGAACAGGACCTCGAGAAGATTTTTGGTGGGGAAGGAAATTAGTAGCCATGTTTTTTTATGTATTAAATATATTTTTATTGTCTTCAGAGTCGGCAGTCCTCGATGAGTTCATGTTTCTCGTTAGTACGAAGGATCTATTTTTAAATTATTGTTTTTTATTTTCCATAATGCAAACCAACATTTTAGGTTACGTTAAGCGTGAAATTTTGGTTGCGAATTGTGTAATATATGTACTAGAGATAAATTCGTTCCATCACAGAATGTGTTGTTTCCCAAAAAGTAATATTGTTACTAACGTTATTTATTTAAACAAAAATGCTTTCACTGTATTGCGCTCGGTGTCAATCATTTGTTTTGAAAATGTAGTATCGCAATTTATGTAGTGGCTTCCAAAAATTTAAAAGTTGGGTTATACAATGCAGGTTCCCTCGGCACTAACCACGACAACACGATAGCGGCAGTTACTCGGAGAGGCATTGATATTTTAGCCGTGAACGAGACGTGGGTGCACGAGGGTCAGGAAGGTCGAGCGCCTGCCATCCCCGGCTACCAGTTCCGGCACACTCCGCGACCGCGCGAGCACCGCACGCGAGGTGGCGGGGTCGGTTTCTACGTACGACGGGGGATCACTGTGCGGGCGTGGCGCCACCCGGTCGACCCGCTGCACGCTGTGGTTGAGCAAATGTGGCTCACTGTGAACCTTAACGGAAATAAAATAATGATTGGCACGGCATATAGGCCGGATTGGGTCAATATGACCTTATTTTTCGACGCAATTACAGATTCAGTGAGCTCAATTCCGGCATGCGATAATATAATACTAGCAGGTGATTTTAATACGAACTACTTAGGTGACAATAAAACAGTCAAGTTTAAATCTTTCCTATCTTGTTTCCAGTTAGAGCAGCTTATTACAGAACCTACTCATTTTACGGATACTTGTACCTCGCTAATTGATGTGGTGTGCTCTGATTTGCTTGCAAAAAGCATAACTCTGGACCCGGTCGGAAGGCTCAACGGGCATCGGCTTGTGGTCTGTGAGTTCAACATAAAGCGAGCCAAAATCGCCCCACGTACTGTCACGTATAGGTCCATAACAAATATAGCTGTGGATAGTTTCAACAGTAACTTACAAGCTATACGATGGGATCTGATAGCTCAACACTCAGACGTTAACGAGATGCTTGTGATATTTAACCAATGTGTTGTACAAATATTTGATTTCCATGCGCCTGTTAGGTCGGTGGTTATAAAAGACCGCTCCTACCCTTGGATTACGGACACTATTAAAGTCATGATGAGACTCCGTGATCGAGCCGCCATAGACTATCATAAAAGAAAAACGGTGGGCAAGAAAAAATATTTTCAAGACTTGAAAAGTATAGTAAATAAAGCTATAACTCAAGAAAAATTTGCATTCTTTAGACACAACATTAACAATAATATTCGGAACCCAAAAAGACTTTGGAAGAACCTTAAGGGCACATTATTACCTAAAAAAGACACTGAACTGCCGTCCTTTTTTAATGACCCGAATGTTATAAATAACCACTTTTTGTGTTTACCAGGTGCCGCAGTAACTTCTATTTCTCACATGACATTTTTTGAATATCATAGACATAATGAGGCCAAGTTTCAAATAGAGCCAGTCAGCTTAGACCGCTTGATTAAAATTATAAAGGAGTTGAAATCAAACGCCGAGGGTTGCGATTTTATTACTCTAGATATGCTGGTAATGACACTTCCTCACACTATAGACGTAATTCAATCTATTATAAATACCTCCATTTCCTCAAATACGTTTCCTGATGTATGGAAGCATGCCATTGTTCTACCACACCCGAAGAATAATAGCCCTACCGAACTAAAGGATCTCAGGCCTATCAGCATTTTACCATGTCTGTCTAAAATTTTAGAAAATGTAGTTTGTGAACAGTTAACCGACTTTCTTGAAAGAAACCATATGTTGCCTGTGGTGCAATCAGGCTTTAGAAAGGGGCGCAGCACCACGACAGCATTGCTTGACGTTACCGATAATATACTAAACGCACAGGACAAAGGCATGTGCACGCTCTTGGTGTTGCTTGATTTTTCAAGGGCCTTCGATTGCTTAAATATAAACCTTCTTTTGTCAAAGCTACGCTATTATGGGTTTGATCACGACGCTATTAATTGGTTTGATAGTTACCTCAAAAATCGCTCCCAATGTGTTAAGATACATCGTAGTGATGGTTCGCAAGTGGTGTCTGACAAAAGTCAGGTCAATAGGGGTGTCCCCCAAGGATCAATTCTGGGGCCAATTTTATTTATTTTATTCTCAGCGGATATCACTAAGCATATCAGACACTGTAAGTTTCACATATATGCGGATGACATCCAAGTATATATATCGAGCAAGCCACATGATATTAATGACGCAATATACAACCTTAATGAAGATCTTGGTAGAATTGGTCCTCTAGTAATTGCCTTCGATTGAACCCAATAAAAACTAAGTACCTAATCTTCGGTAGCAAGTACCAAGTAGATAATATAAACCCAACGACATGTGTTGAGCTCATGGGAGAGCCTATCGAAAGAGTGTACGAAGCCAGAAACCTAGGACTTATCATGGACAGTGGCTTACGTTTTGAAACGCATGTGAGCCATTGTGTGCGAGACTGTTTTTATAGGTTGAAGATTCTGTACAAGATGAGGCCGTATTTGGGGTTAACGTTGCGAATACAATTGACTGAGTCACTGGTTCTGTCTAAACTGAATTTCATGGACACGGTTATTGGTCCGCGACTTTTGGCAAAAACCAAAAATTTATTGCAACGAGTACAGAATGCTTGCGCGCGATTCAATTTTGATATTCCGTTAAGGTATCACGTGACCCCATACCTAAATAAACATACAATTTTAAAATTGCATCATCGTCGAAAGCTTCACTTGGCGTGACTTTTGTTCGGGGTGATGAAATATAAGGAGCCAAGTTATCTTTTTGAGAAACTTTCATTTAAGTCGAGGCACCATGTGTCCCGCCAATGCTCAACGCAGCTCGCTACAGAGCGGCACAGCTCTGCTGCCTTTAGAGGGAGCTTCCGCTATGCTGCGACCAAGTGTTGGAATAATATCCCTCCACCAATCAGGAACCTGCGTTGTTTATACGGATTTAAATGCACGTTGAGAAAATTCATTTTTGAGCATCAAAAATTCGAAGAGTCTATACGAAATGACACTAGCGCAATATAACTGACTATATATCATATGAAATTTGACCTTTAATATTAATACTGTTTTATATTTATATAGATTTATTTTGTACCTTTAATTAACCTGTTACCTACTATAAAGTTTGAATATTCATGTCTAACTATGTTTCTCTTTTAAAATGATTTTCCTTCTGCCTGTGTTTATAAATGTTCACACAAAAGTGCACATTGTTGTGCGTGTTGTCACCCGTCGGTCACAACGGAAGACCAGCGCTGATTGTTCGCATTCAGCATATGCTGAGTTGAGGCCGGCTTGTGACAGGAAATATTCTTATGTACAATCGAACCAACTGAATCATGACCCACTTGCCTGATAATTCGTTTGAAACTTTCAAACTTGTAAGATCTATCAAAATGTCAGTCTCTAATCAAATGATAACAAGTTCGTTACCAAGGAAATAAACCTTCAAGCGAATTTCGACCTACTTGCATTTAAGGGGTTTAGCAAAATAAGCTTATGGTGGGTCATGATTCAGATGGTTCGATAGTACCTAGTTGTTAAATATTGACCCCTATTTTTGTTTCCTGTTACAAATAAACTTCTTTCTTTCTTTCTTTCATATCTATAATACAGTAAACCATGCGATAAATATTGTCCAAATGACAAAACACAAACTAAAAACTGAGAGTTTGCTAATCTTTGGCACATGCTAGATAGAGTGTTACCTGTTACAACTTGATATTCACACCACACCACACCACACGCGTAGCTCTTATGCGCTGGGAATAGCGACTCGCCCACCATCTTACTTTGTAAGCTGACGGCATAGAAATACAATTTGCGATCTTATTTTTCACTATCTAATGTCTATTTTTCCCCATTCGGCCGTGTACGTAACCGACCTTTCGTAACTGGTATCGAAGGAAGAAAAAATTATCTTTGTACGAACCCGGTTTCAAACAGAGATCATTTTAATATGTATCCATGTAACGTGTTGTCTTTCTAATATGTTATCTATGTGGTATTTATCAAAGTGTAGCAAATTATATATATCCTTGAACTGCATGCGTAAAGATCCACTTCGCACGCAATATTATTTTTTTATTTGCCTAAAGTGCCAACAATTTTAATACATCACAATATTACCTTCCTCTTGCAATATGTATCCCTTGTAGCTATCTATCACAGTAGTTTATGTGACTGATACATATGCCTAATTATGTACAGTTACATACACTAGTTTATCTACACACATATCATAAGCTCTCTTAGATGCGTTCAGGAACCGCATGTTTGATCGGCATTGTGGCATTGAGTTGTTTAGCTTGTTCTGTAGTACCAACTCCACAGACAAAGTAGGGGCGGCACGCAGGCGGGCGTCGGCGTTCGAAATTTGAATGTCATATGTAGAAAATTTACACAGTATAGTCATAATGTTCAATATTCAGATAAGAAATGAGTTTTTACAAAGTAGTTTAACATTATGCTGATCGTAACGTGCGGTTTTTGGACGCAGTAAAGAGGGTTTATGATACGTGTGTAGATAAAATTAATTTTGTTTATCCTTCCGTACATTAACCAGATAATGAACTATATTTTAACTTTTATGAAACTACCCTCCAGATATCACTCGAGTGGACTCAATTTTAGTGTTTAAATATCATCGCTATTTGATACTTGAGCGGAAAGTTCGTACGACGGTTTCACTGGCTAATACTATACAGGTTTTCTAGTGTAGTAACCAGGGCACCTAATGCGCATCACCAACCTGGTGTTACTTCAAGACAGCTTTTACAATTTGAGTTCTCCCATGTGATTACTAGTTTTTTTATGTTGTTTTTTGTAACATTGAAATAAACAAAATTTGTTACAGTATAAATTATACTGTCGGCAGATTTAATTTTACTACTTATGAAATTTGCTTTGGCTTTAAGACACACTATCTTGAAACTTTAGGTTGAGTCTGGTGCCGCTAGTCCAGTCTTATAAATCTCTTACGCCATCTAGGGCATTATAACGTACAACAAATAAGCAGCAAACAGGGCTAACGCCATCTGTGCCTGGGCGGAATTTTCGTTCGGGAGTAAGGTTTTTTGTTCGGGATGGCTAGTCTCCTAGTCTATGGTATCGGGGACGTTATTGTAAAATTGGCCGATGAAGGAATTGGAAATTTTGTGGAGTCTTCTAGAGTAGGTGGACAGTTTTTTAATTTCTAGTATTAAAACTATGGTTTATATATTTTTTTTAAACAGGTAAATATTTTTCTTGATATACAATATATTCACAAGAATGCACTGAGAAGTCCTAGTCAGAATATTGATCTCCCTTAACTTGTCTCTTAGCGACTCCCTCGGACCGATTTCGTAAATGGCCCGTGTTCCTGAATGATCAACGTAATTCTGCAACTAGTTGGTCATGATTATTTTCCTAATGAACCAACTGCTTGAGCGTCTTCAATAAAGCAGGCAAAATGAACTTATTGAAAAAAAATATATATGGCGATACCAAGGAGAACAGACAGTGATAAGAGGTTTGTTTATTCTAGGAAATCTTTAACAACTTTTTACGGTCCTGGTATTTATTAACATGAAAAAATAATGCGATACCTAGGAGAATAGACAGTTGTAAGAGTATATATGTAACATAATTTGGGAAGGGGGATTAAAAGTTGAAAAAATCAAATCACGTGATTAGTTGACGTCTTATATTCTAGGGTCGGCAGACTAAAGCACATAAGTCAAAAAATCACTTTTTGTTTTTCTATACCAAACCGACCTAATTTTTCGATACGTCGACTGAATAAAGCACATAAGTTGGAAACGTTTCGTTCGTACCGATACAAACAAAGTGCTGCACCATTTCAACATGATGATATTGAACAATCTTGCGACGTTATAAAGAACATAAGATGAAGACTTATGTGAAAAGGACTCTGATAGGTTTGAGTGAGGTGTTACTGACTTAAGTCGTTTGGAACGTGAAGTGTTGCGTGTTATCGGATTTTTTTTGACACTATGAGGGTAGGTACTTGACTTGAGTTTGGTAATTTAATGTGGGAATCTAAAGTGGAAGGTAAGTGAAATATTTTGGAGTATAGTGGATCGGATTTTTTTTTGACACTATGAGGGTAGGTACTTGACTTGAGTTTGGTAATTTAATGTGGGAATCTAAAGTGGAAGGTAAGTGAAATATTTTGGAGTATAGTGTATCTAAGCAGGTTAGTAGTGCTTTTGTTAATCGTAAGGAAAGGTTGTCTGTGAAGTTTATAAAATACATGTTATTTTCAACTACACAAATGGATTGTCAAAGAGGAAAGAAACTAGTCGAACTGGCATTGCAAGGAGAGACTAATAAAGAAGGTATGCTCAGTTTTATTACTGCAATCAGTTTTTTATTTAAAGCATTTTTTTACAAATTTTTAAATAATATTTACGATTATTTTTAGGGGAAGAATCTGCAGATCCAGCCAGTCAACTAAGGGTGGAACCGGAGGTTTTATCGACAACATTGGTTTGTACAGATGTACATATTGAAGAACAGGCTAGATCGATAGTGGAACCTGAACCTCTTCCATCTACCTCGTCAGGTTTTTCTTCACAAGCATTTGTACCACAATATCAACTTGATTTTTCGAGTGATGATTCTGTGCAAGATCCTTATTATCTACCAGCAAGCGAAAGAGAAGCGACCGTTTCCTCCAGCTCGAAAGATGAAGCGACTAATGATGGCTCTTCCGAGCCAGCACCACCTATCAGCAACACAGTGTCACCAAAAAAAGTATTCGTGTTATAAAAAAAGAAAAAAAAACGAAACTTAGGTTTGTCCTATAAAATATTGAAGGGAAAAGTGATCGCCGGAAGAACTTGGACAATGTCGATTGAAATGTAAGGAGCGAATACCTTTGAGTGAAAGAGAAGCATTGTTTAGGTAATATTGGCAAAAACTCATACGAAAAAAGATCTGCGTACATGGCCTCCTTAATGGAGATTGAAGATAAAGCCACTCAGAGACCACGTACCCAAGACCCTGACAGTCAAAAATTTCGAATGAAAACATACAAATATTATTTTGTTATTCATGGAAAACGAGAGGCTGTATGTAGGGGATGTTTATTAAAAACATAAGACGAGAGTGATAACTTCATAAAAACAGTGGCAATGAAAAAACGATCTTCAATAGCAGGTACTCAGACTGAAGATCACCGTGGTAAAAGTGAAACGAAACACAAAATTCCTGAAGAAAAAAGACAAGAAATTAGAGATCATATTTTGTCTTTTCCATCATATGAAAGTCACTATACCATGAATAGTACATCTAAAAAATATTTACCTACTCATTTAACTATAAACAAAATGTACGAACTATTTTGTGAAAATCGCCTAAATCCACCTTCGATATAAATTTACAGTCAGGAATTTCACAAATTAGGATTGTCTTTTAAAAAGCCTCGCGTTGACACATGTTACACTTGCGATAAATTCAAAATGCAAATCCAGCTTTGTCAAGATGAGCAAAACACAAATGAACTGAAATCACAACACGAGCATCATCAAACTACAGCAGATCAAGCTTATCAACAAAAGAGCAGTGATACAGAAAAGTATAAAGATGATGATACTGTTGAAGTGTACACATTTGATTTACAGCAATGTTTACCTACTCCAGCACTGACCTCTTCAGTGGCCTTTTACAAACGTCAGTTATGGACGTTCAACTTAACTGTTCACAATAATAAAACAGGAAAAGCAGTATGCTACGTCTGGTATGAAACAGTAGCAGCTCGTGGAGCAAACCAGATAGCTTCCTGTCTCTTCAAGCATCTTGAAATGAATCTACCTGTCAACACTAAATGTTATATTTTACTCAGATACTTGTGGAGGACAGAACAGGAACTCTCATGTAAGTGCAATGTTCACCTGGGCATTACAAAAGTTGGACTTGGAAATAATTGACCATAAGTTCATGGTACCTGGCCATAGTCATTTGGAAGCAGATATAGATCATGGCATCATAGAAAAAAAGAAGAAGAAAACAGAATTACCGATGTATCATCCACACGACTGGATTCAACTGATACGGTCAAGCAGTAAAAAGTTCCAAGTTATCGAAATGCAAAACACCGACTTTTTGGAATTTTCCTCATTGCTGAAGGGTTCTTTGGTGTTAAGGAATAAGGACGCAGATGGAAAACAGTTTAGATGGTTAGATAAGAGATGGCTGCGCTATGATAAAGATTTCGGAGTAATATCGTACAAAGATACTTTGGACAAAGAAACACCATTTAACAAATTAAATTTAAAGCGCAGAGGCTGTGTGATACCTGATAATATTGAGGTCATATCATTAATACCTTTACCCATTTCCAAGGAAAAAAAGAATGATTTGATTTCCTTGTTAACTTGAATACCTGATGTTTTTCATAGATTTTATTTAGATTTACCTACAAAAGATGGTGTGCCAAATACTGACCCAGATATTATAGATAGCGAAGAGGAATAAAAACCGGATATACTTATACCTATAATATTTCTTTCAAAGCTTTTAAGTTAGATAGTGTAGTTTATTTAGTAAAAAGGGTCCAAGTACCTACAATGTACTCAACAACATAAGTCTTAGGTTTTTAATTTTATTAGTGTTCTTTATAACATAAGTCATTAAAATAGCTGTTTCTTTAATGTTACGTAAAAACTAATTGATGTGCATGTTAATGTTTATTATAAGCTCTTGAATTAATAAATAAAATTATAATAATGCGTATTTAATTATTTTATAAACGTTTTTTTCACTTCCTGAAAACTTCGTATTTTTGACTTATGTGCTTTAGTCTGCCGACCCTAGAATATATACCTATAAACTACACACCTATAAAATTTCAGCTTCGTAGATCAAGATTATTTTTTATTTTTTCACAAACTTTAGCCCTATTTCCCCCCAATAATTATTTCACCAACCTTTTCCATCCACATTGGATGGAATTATGAGACAGCACATCACAGAGCTTATCAACGACAGTGTTGCTAACCGTACTGAATTCTCATGTGACAAATTACAGAACTGTCAGGTCTGTTTAAATGAATCAGGATTAAAAACAGATGACCGAACCTCTTTGCTTAAATAGATGTAACGTGAACTTTGGATTGCGTGCCCTTTTATCGATGGTTTGGTTTGTTTGGTTTATTTATTACTCTACAGAATTAGGTAATACTCGTTCTCGAGTTTATCAGACATCAATAAACTATTCAATTGCACCGAACAGCATCTGTCATAGTCATAACTGACTCAATTTCAAATCTAAACTTTCGGGGAAACGTTATTTTAATTATAAAAGTCATCATCATTATCAGCATCACTATAAATGCATGGACCCGTTTCCCGAACTAAACTTCTTACTGTTTTACGCTAAAAATAAAAAATAGCGCCCCTGTCGGAACTTATTAGTACCAAGTCTGTACAAAAAAATGTAACGGCGTCACGTTCTGTAAAAGACATTGGGACTCTTACTATGGACAAAATACCCACGGCAAACACTGTAGTGAATCATACCTTATTTTAAATCCCGGGACGTCTACATGTATTGGTTTAAAGAGCATTACAGTGGGGTATGCTAATAAGAAACCATTTTAATTCTAAAAGTGGCTCCATTTATCAGTTTTATATCAAAGTAGAATAAATGTCATTATGCAAAGCTTATTGTTTCTTATTATAATATTATTTTACGAGAGTAAATGTAATCATACCATTATTGGCATGATTACATTTACTCTCGTGACAATAATCTCAATAACGATGTAGGTAGGTATCTTTGCCACTTATCTTAACATTACGTGAAAATATGACTAACACAGTCGACCGTCACAGTATCAAAGAAAACAAGTGTCGTTTTATTCACAAATCTTTATTAACCATCGTAATCTATAATAATAACAGTATCTAGAAATGCAGCTGCTGCTAGGTTGACATCTTCGTGTCTCGCCCACGCTAGATAATATTATCTAGCGTGGGCGAGACACGAAGATGCACATATTGCAGCATGATATATATCATGCTGCAATATGTGCACAACATCCAACTGTGCGGCGGCCATGTGTACAGGAGCAGTAATAGCCCTGTATCCTGTATCGCATCGCGTCCATTTAATGAAGGGTCAATTAATATGTATGTGTAGTACTGCCTCAAACGTACATGTCGTGATTGAATGCGGCCTCTTATTAATTCATATTCTTTATTGCACAGAAATCTTATAGAAATAGTAAGGTAACAAAACATTTTATGAGCAAAGGCGAGCTTATCTCTAAAGAGAGATTTCTACCAGCAAACCTAGGTAGGACAGGAAAAATTGTGCAACAGGAGAGTCCTAGTGCGCAATAAAACTGTACATCTAATTGTTTACAACTAAAACATAATAATTTAATACATGATATATACTAAATAAAATACAAAAGCAAAAATTTTTATATATATCAAACATATACTACTTATATATACATATATAAAAGTACCTATCACGAAAGAGAAAGGAAATGCTCTTTCAATCTTGTCTTAAAAGTGAAAATTGAGGGACTATCTCTAATAGCGCAGGGAAGTGCGTTCCACAGTCGGATCGCCGTTAACCTAAACGAGTGTTTGTAAGCGGCAGTGTTATGCCGAGGAGTAGAGAGAAGAGACATCGTGTGGGATCTCCGGTTGCTATGCCTGGAGGAAATAAACTCGAAACGTTCTCGAAGATATGAGGGGTAGCGGGGGTTTCGCAAAATGTTGAACAGATAGGAGAGAACGTGCATATCACGACGAAGGCGGATCGGAAGCCACCCCAACTCCTTGCGATACTGTGAGACATGGTCATACTTGCGCAGCCCGAAGACAAACCGAATCCCGAGGTTTTGAAGTCGTTCGAGTTTGTTCAGTTGTTCTTCGTTCGCACCGATCCAGCAAACATCTGCATAGTCGATTAAAGGTAGTAGGAGGGACTGGGCAAGGGTGATTTTAGTCTGCTGTGGCAGGAAGTGCTGCAATCTCCGTAGGGAGTGAAATGACGCAAAGACTCGTCTGCTGACCTCACAAACATGGGGCGACCAGGACAACAATTTATCAAATACAACCCCAAGATTCTTGGCCTTCTCGCTGTATGAGATTATGTTACCATCATACACTATAGGGTCGACGGGCATTTTCTGAACTAGGTTATGAGAGTGACGAGTACCCAAAATCATGGCCTGCGATTTGCCCGGGTTGACAAGCAGACCATAAGAGGTAGCCCATTTCCTGATGTTATCGAGATCAGCATTCAACGCCTCTACTGTCAGATTCACATCACACGGAGAGAAGTGCCGATATATTTGAAGGTCATCTGCGTACAGATGATAAGAAGAGGTAAGAACGTCAGAGATGGAGTTAATGAATACCGAGAAGAGGAGAGGAGAAAGGATGCCTCCCTGCGGAACACCTGCGGAGAGATCACACCAGTCCGTTGAGATCTCCTCAGACTTAATGCGTTGCTGGCGG
The DNA here is from genome assembly GCA_949825045.1 of Argyresthia goedartella. Lineage (NCBI taxonomy): Eukaryota > Metazoa > Arthropoda > Insecta > Lepidoptera > Argyresthiidae > Argyresthia > Argyresthia goedartella. The sequence continues at coordinate 13,375,285 of OX463806.1, forward strand.
TCTCTCAGGTAGGAGTCAAACCAGCGAGCAGAGTGCGAGGAGACATTAAGTGACTTTAAAATTTCGACTAGTATATCGAAATCGACGCAGTTAAAGGCGCTACTGAAATCAAGCAGTGTAAGGACCGTAAGCTGCTTTTGATCCATAGCTAATTGAATGTCGTCAGTGACTTTGAGCAGTGCTGTGGTAGTGCTGTGACCCGGCCTGAAACCTGATTGGTGGGGATTCAGTAACATTTTTGAGGAAAGGTAGGAGGAGAGTTGGGAGTGGACAATTGATTCCAGGACTTTGGAGAGGATAGGCAGAATAGAAATGGGACGGAAATCTTATTAATGTTTTGTCGTCGATCAGTTCTGGGTGACGATACACTTCAATAACATAATTGTCGTTGAATCTTAAATGTAAATGGTATATGCCCAGAGTTGTTATGAATAGCTCGTCATACGCCAATCTAGGAAAGTCCACCAACTCTGGATTATTAGCCACCATGCGTTCAAATCTCGCCCTTTGTCTGTTTATATTATTATTTAAAACATATTCTGCCAAATTATTTTCCTTGATCATTTTTTATTATATAATTTCTATGTACTTTAACACCCGGTTATTATCTTCGTAAGGTAACTGGTTGGCATATATAAGAGCCGCACAGATTCTTAAATCAACTATCAGGTTCTTCGCTGTGTTATTATAATAGTTTTGACGAAATATTTTAAAATCTCTTTTGATTCTGCCGTTTATTGCCGCTTCCACCCAGTCGCATATTGTTATGAGTCGGGATTTGTTTCCTTCTATTGTTGTTATTTGTTGCCTCTGTGTCCTAGTTGGTGGCATGTGCGGGATAAATCCAAATTATTTTGTAATGGGAATGGCATCCTAAAGCCTCTGTCCAGTATAAAAACATTTCCTGGCATGAAAAACGACTCCACGCCGGAATCAGATTGATTGCTTAGAAGATTATGGATTCGTGGTTGCTGCATTGGGCCCGATTTCATCTATAATATAACCATCAGTACAAACTATCGAAAATGGCTTGAAAAGGTTTCGAAACTTATGAAGACTGTAAGACTTTCATTGGAATAAAAAATTCATGCTTTTTTGTAAATATATATAAGTTCCATCGCATATTACGACAGCATTACAGTCTTTCCTCGACTCGACCCATAAGAAAGGGGAGTTAGTACTGTAAACAAATTAATACTCATCCCTGGCTGCTGATCATTTAGAGTGGGGGAGCATCTCTCTGCCCCGCAATACGAAGGGTCTGCGAGATTTGAGGCGAAGGTTGGATTCTGTCTGAGTCTTGACATCTGTATCTGCATATACGGAGGTATTCCGAATGGCGGATAGTCTTTACCGTTTTTGAGATAAGCCACATGGCAGGGTTGAGTTCAACATCCACGGTGTTTGTTCGATTCCAAATCGATATTCGATCGATGGTTTCTGAACGGCCATTTTGAATTTGACGTTGCTGCCAACCTAGCAGTTTTTTGACAACTGACAGACGAAAGCCTCGCAATGTAATCGCGTTTTGGTTAGGGTATTGAAATTAAATCGCAGGCCATCTGGAATGTATTCGGGTTTCCCTCAGGATTGTCTATATAGCTGAGTGTGTTGTGGTTCCCCGAACCAGATAAAGTTCGCATTTACGTGGCCAATTGGTTTTTACCACGTAACATAACCTGTGTTGGAACACTGTGCTCATTGAAGCTGGCCCGCCAGTCATAGGAGGTTGGCTGAAGAACCTGTCTACCAAGAAGAGCCTAGGGTGCACCCGGGCCTTGCAGAGAGACAGGAGGTTGACGGGACCGAAGCACAGACCAGGTTAGATCGACCCCAATTACTTCAGCTCGGTGAATCGCCGACGTTCACGCTTCTTGGCAACTGATCGTTACGCTACCTCGTAGCTGATGGGCCCCTACGAGGTCATTAGGTGCTGAGAAGCCTGAACAGTGTTAGTGTTGTGGTTGGCAGTTCAGACCGGTGAAGTTATCTGCAGTGCTGTACACCAGCGCCAGTTCTGATATTCGTGTCTGGCGCTTTCGTTGCTAAAGTTCTGTTATGCACTTCTTCTTCTAAGATTATATACTTAAAGATGAATTCGTAGGTGATCAACTGATCAATAAAGAACATAAAAATAATGGCAAATTAATAACCCAAACCAAACGACGTTTTGCTTTTCGTAGTATGAAATTTATATACTTAAAGATGAATTCGTAGGTGATCAACTGATCAATAAAGAACATAAAAAATAATGGCAAATTAATAACCCAAACCAAACGACGTTTTGCTTTTCGTAGTATGAAATTTATATACTTAAAGATGAATTCGTAGGTGATCAACTGATCAATAAAGAACATAAAAAATAATGGCAAATGAATAACCCAAACCAAACGACGTTTTGCTTTTCGTAGTATGAAATTCATAAGAATCATCAATAAACCATGTGAATGAGACAACGGAACTTCTCACAAATGCAAAAAGTACCAGAACCACATAGCTTTAAAGAGGCCTTTTAATAAAATTTGTCACAGTTGGTCTGTCAGGTATAAAAATCGTTGGTAAAGATTCCTAATTGACCAACTCAAGTCGTTGGTCTATCAGAAATGAAATCGTTGGTCATGTGTACCTAGTTGGTCATTCAGGAACACTGGATAAATTGCACGTATAGCCCGTTTCTGCAGAATAAATATGCGATTTTTATCTTATATTATTTCATAACGGTTTTTTCAAACTTTTATCAAATAATAAACTGTTTGAAAAAGCCTTCATGAAAAATCCATTGATAAAGGCATAAGCAAAATAAATATTGAATATCCGTTTCGAGGTAATGACTCGCCTTTGTAAACACTTTATATTGGTTGTAATATTCCCATGAGGCAGCACTTCACTTTTGATCCATCAGATATTTTCCCAGTATATTAACGCTGCTACGCAGATATCTATAAAACAACGTGCATAGTTTGGTTTCATTAATCTCACAGGTTTGTGTAGGTACATATGGAGGATAAAACATGGTAGGGTATTTAACAGATCCGGGGTGCGACCGTGTAACAGCTCTGGAAATGAAGTTCAGAAATAGGAAAGCCACCCATCACCACAGATTAGTTTTTCCGGTTAGACATTTCCGTTGCCGGTTGCAAAGAATAAGAACACACCCATTGAATGAATGAAAAGACCGATTTCCTCCTCTTTCTGCCACTACAATATCCACAAAGTTTATGGCAATGGTCTATGTGTCTATCAAAGAGTATATAAATTACGTGTCTTTATATAAAATTAATAAACAAATTTAATAATAATAATAATATCTTGGACACTATTTACACACATTGATCTATCCCCAAACCACAGAATACTTAATAGTACTATGTACAGAAAGATCTCTGCGCAAACACACTTAAATTAATAGCTACTCTCGCTGCGCGACAATAAAGCGCAATCTAACTCGCAACTTACAACAACCGCTAAGCACCTACAGAATCGGTTTTCCCGCCTGTGCTGGCTAGATTGCGCCGCATCACTAACGCCTCAGAGCTTCTTTTACTCTGACATCACAAGGTCGTCCTGTAAACTCCTGTCGCGCTTGATCACGCTAGGGTCACCTACGTGCGATTTGTGTTTGTGAATTTTAGTCCACTCTGTGTAAAAGAGGTGTTATATTAGTACTTATTCAGGCTATTGGCAAATTCTAAGGCTAGGTAGGTAACTACCTTCTTACTTACGTAATTGTAATTCGTTTTATACGGGGTCTAAAGTGTTTACTTTTAGGTAAACAAAAAGGTATTCCATTAAAAGGGTACCACAAGGTAGCGTTTTGGGACCACTTTTATTTATTATTTATATAAACGATTTACCTGACGCGGTTAGTTTCCCAATTGTCATGTTTGCTGATGACAGTACAATGATAGCAGAAGGCCAGAATATTAATATTAATTCCTATGAATCTGACATAAATAATTCCCTAGAAAATATTATTGAATGGCTCGGACAAAATAATCTTATAATAAATTTGAATAAAACTAATATAATGACATTTAAAAACAATTACAATAATATAAGAAATAAAATTGACATCCACTATGGTACAAAAATAATTGAGGAAATTAATGACACAAAATTTTTAGGATTAACGATCGACTCCCACTTGACATGGAAAACACACATTGACAATGTCTGCACAAAGTTGAGCCAATTTTCATATGCTCTGTTTATGCTCGCTAAGGTAGTTGGAGTCACTGCCTTGCTATCAACATATCATGCTTATGTGGCTTCGACTCTCAAATACGGCGTTATATTCTGGAGCAACTCAACGGATAAAGACAGAGCTTTTAAAGCACAAAAGAGATGTATAAGGGCGATATGTCACTTGAAACAAATAGAAACATGTCAGCCACATTTCAAAAGATTAAGAATATTAACTCTACCATCGTTATATATTTACGAAATGGCTGTTTATATAAGAAATAATTGGGATCATTTTAATAAAATAAAGTCGAAAAGAAACATTAAGTTAAGCATCACGCGGCACTCTACCGCACTATTTCAAAAAAATGTGTTTGGGATGATACCAAAAATTTATAATACTATACCTAAATGTATCAGAGAAATAGAATCCTTTAATTTATTTAAATCAAAGCTTAAAGAACATTTGCTTAATAAAGCCTACTATAGCGTACAAGATTTCCTCAACGGTGACTGAAAGATTGTTTCAAGAGTGATTGTTTAGTGTATGTTTTAAGAATCTATGTAATTTTCAGTATTGACTATTCAAACGGACATATGTAATGTAATGTAACTTTTATTTAATCTAATCTAAATTTAATTTAATTTAATTTAATTTAAATTAATATTTGTACACCTTTAAGGTAGAATGTGGCAAGAACAATATTTATTTAACAACCCTGTAACCCACATTTACAAATAAAATATCTTTATCTTTATCTCTATCTTTATCTTTAAAAAGGAATCGAATTTTATTTGTAAACAATTCCTTTAGAAACCCTAAAATGTTAGGTACTTAAGTCATTGTTGTTGCAAAAATCACAGAAAAGTTGCTTATGAGGAGCGGTTAGCGCGCGAGGCGACTGCGAGCCAAGCAAGCGGCATCATAACTGAATTCCCGTCATTGGCCTGTCGAACGTACTTACCTAAACTATTGAGTGAGACCCCCCTGCCGCGTATTTCCGTTGTATACAAGGCCATTACGCTCCCATAGCGTACTGCTCGTTTATATTTCGGAATGCTGATACTCATCTGCATCTACAAAATATACAAGAATTTTACGAACTACTCGTGTATAGTTTGTAATTAATGCGTACGAAAGTTTAGTTCCAACTATAGTGTCACTTAAGCACGCTATCAAAGGTATTATTTAATAGCACATAAAAAATACAGATTTGCACAGCAAAAATGGTTCAATAAAAACACTTTAAATATTTTATTTGTCCTTAAGTTTGTATTACGTATTTTTTGTTGTTCTTACATGTTCAACCTAACTCGAAAGATAAAGGGGCTTCGCTTCGCTCGTCCCCTTTACCCTTCACCTAAGCTATCGCAGTGTTTTCCCTGATATTTTCTGTGAAAATCAGTGTTTTTGAAGTGCGGTTTGATATTTCCCACTCTGACATTAATCGCTGATATATAAACTTAAATACACATAAAATATTTATTTAATAACACGAGTATTTACACTGGGCAATAGTGCAGTATATAACGGAACATTGGCGTAGATCATTACAAGTATACAGGATTGCGGCGTAATGCTGATGTATAGTTCGGAAGACGTAAGTGAAAATATTGCGTTCCAAAGTATACGCGGTAATTTACAGACCCCTGGGCCTTGTATATTACGGAAAATCGCCCCTCTGCCCAAACTAGGATTCCCTGTATCTTGGGTACAAGACAACGATACACATACTTATAGATGAATATTATACTTAGATAGATAAACAACCATGACTAGGGCACAAACATCCGTTCTCATCAAACAAATATTTGACCCCATCGGGACTCGAAACCGGGACCCTTGGCTTCGTGGGCAGGGTCACTGCCGACTCGGCCATTCGGCTCGTCGTCATTTTAATGACCGGTGACATTTACTATAAGCCTTTTATATAATTAAATAAATAAATGTATAGAATTTGGACAGACATTTACTATAAGCCTTTTATAAAATTAAATAAATAAATGTATAGAATTTGGACAGACATTTACTATAAGCCTTTTATATAATTAAATAAATAATGGCCTGATCTGATCTTTTAGTCCAAGCAGTGAGGATTTTGTTGTATGAAGACTTCGAAAAAATCCTCTGCCTTTGAAATTTGGCATCGGATGAAGTTAAGTAATACAGATTACAAATGTACAAGAATCCAACAAAATTTGCATCGAGAAGTTAGGTATTTTTACCAAAACCGGAAAAACGCTTATAACTCCCTGTGAATATTTCCTCACTCTGAAATATTTTCTGTCTGTATACGTTTGTACTATTTAGAATAGTTATGTTTCAAAATCCAAATTTTTTTCAATTATAGAGATAAAATGTACTTTTTAAACATTGTTTTATCATTTTGGTTTTTTGCTCTGTCCATTTTAATACCTTTATTAGTTATGAGTCGCTGTATTTTCATAGATTTTTCAATAATCCAACAACTTTTCCAATGGTCATATACTTTTTAGGGTTCCGTACCCAACGGGTAAGAACGGAACCCTATTACTAAGACTTCGCTGTCCGTCCGTCTGTCACCAGGCTGTATCTCAAGAACCTAGCTAGCTAGAGAGTTGAAATTTTCACAGATTATGTATTTCTGTTGCCGCTATAACAACAAATACTAAAAAACAGGATAAAAGAAATATTTAAGGGGGCTCCCATACAACAATTCTTTCAATACCACATACAAACTTATGGATGCACCTGGTTACGTACATGGAGTGTGAAAGTAACCGCACCAATGACTTTGTAAACAATATTTTGCTGTGTAAAATCCAAACTATTCACTCCACACCATCGCTTCCATTGAACGGTGGTACGGAACCCTTCGTGCGCGATTTAGACTCGCACTTGACCGGTTTTTTAGGATATGTTCGCTGATTTATATGCTGACACATGCATAGCAACATTCCGCTCCGCGTAAGCACACACCGCCGCCGCCACACGCACACATTAAAGAGACGGATGCCAGAACAGGGTTGCCTCGGCTGGCCGTAAAATAGTAGGTATTTCAAAAACTTCGTTGCGTCTTAAATTTTAAGATACACGATGATCGCATTTTGTACTGTCATAACCGCCAAACACTTGCATTGGAATTACAACTTTATGTCTTGCACGATAAGGTAGTATTTCTAAAACATTAAACTTGATTTTTAAGTACAATCTTGGTTTGTCACATTTTGGCGATGAATATGTAGGTAAGCTGTAAAGCCAAGGGTTTATTTAATCTAAGGATAGTGTGCACAACGTACAACGGCGTTGAGAAATTACGCAACGTTCGATACTTTCTTAAGGACTTTGTACAATTTGCTAAAGAAAAGTCGATTAGTATAATAATGTTTAGAAATACATCTAATATTAGGAATAAAAAGTTTCGTGGGGGATTTTTTCTATGCTTAATTAGTGGATTTATAGATTATTTAACCGATGAGAAACCCTAAACGCCGGAAATCATTAGTTTTCGAGTTATATATTTTTTATCGCCATTTCAAGCATTCGGGACCGTGGGGATGTGGGAGTATTAGGGGTGGGGAAACGACGAACTTGCCGTTTTTTTAAAGTAATATGTCGTTTAAAGTTCATTGACCACGTGGCCATTGACATTAGCAACATTAATATGACTTGAATACCAGCTATTTATCCTATTTACCTTATTTACCGGCAATGTAATGTAAATATGTAAGTGAAAGCGGCGGAACCTTACAGGCGTGTAGAAATAAATATTACATAGCAATAATATAGAAACCTTGCTGAGTTGATGATATATGAACAAATATTGCCTACAAAAAAGTGGAGTGGGTGAAATGAAAAATAACGCAACAATAAGTTATGTAGGGCATCGGTGAAAAAGGGCTTTTTATAAAAAAAAATACCGTCCCCCCCCCCCCCCCCCCCCCAATCTTCGAAACTATAGTCTAGAAAAAATACAGAATAATGAACAAGCCAAAAATAACAGGAAAACCTACCGGAATCGCCAAGGGTTTTTATTAATCTGTAACCACATTCTCGATGTTGATAATTTTGTAATTATATATTTCTGCTTATTAAATATAATACATAATATTGTAATATTTGCATTAGTTAAGCACAATCAATTTTTAAAGGGATCTAAAAATCAATCTGTGGGAGTTTCTACGCCCTACTACTCCCACAGTGGTCCGATGAAGAGAAGAGGCAAAAATGACGATTGAATGAATATCTACAGTAATAAAGACATTTGATTGATTGATTGATACAAACTTATAAATGCACCTGGTTACGTACATGGAGTATAGTATGAATACTAGCCGCACCAATAACTTTGTAAACAAAATTTTGCAATGTGAAATCCAAACTACTCACTTTACACCATATCCTTTCCATTGTACGGTGGTACGGAATACTTCGTGCGTGGGTCCCACTCGAACTTGACCGGTTTTTATGTTATTTTTTATTATTTAATTATTCCTCCTTATACATGAAAAACAAGTTCAAAAACTAAAACCCGACCACCTATTAAAAATTAAGGTGTATTTTTTAGTTCTGTGGAGAAACAAAGAACCCTAATAGTTTCGTCAGGTCTGTCTGTCCGTCCGCCTGTACGTCACAACAACTTGGTATGTAGATGTATTCTGTGAACCGCTTTACAATTTTTATACAAAAAATTAAATAATAAAAAATAAGGGGGCTCCCCGTACGGAACTAAACACATTTTTTTTTTCATCAATCCTGTATGTGTGGGTCTATAGATGTCTTTAAAAATTACGTTGAGGTCCCTGAAACCATTTTTTAAAGTAAATTGTTTAAGAGACAGACCTTTCCAAAGTGGAAAAAATTGTGTTCCCCCCCCAACTTTTAAAGTAAGAGAGTAAAAAATCTAAAAAAATATATGTTGTGTATCTCAATAAACACTGTCAACGAAAATTGGTTTGAACAAAATAAAAAAGCTGTTTTTAAGATATAAAACATTTATTAAAAACTGTATATATAACTTGCCATTCCTACAAACACTATGAAAACAAAATAATTATTTGCTAGTGAAGAATGATAGTGATATTATATATTTTGCCTAGGTGTATCAGGTGTATGTGAAGAGAGTATATTCCTAATTTATTTTTTGGATTATACTCTACATTTATTAAGAACCCTAAATGTATGAAGTTCGACACGCACTTGGCCGGTTTTTTATATTATGGCAGCCAAGTTCAAATGTAGCGCTAACTAAACTCTGATTTTTTATTCCGTATAAATCTGACATTTCAGATATCATAAGGTTCTTTATGAGGACAATTATTATTTTATTCATTTTGATTAGTGTTAAGTGCAGGTGTAAAGTGTGGCTGTGAAGTGAAAAATGCTAGCAACGTCTGAACAGCCAGTGTTAAGTGTGAGTTATTACTAATCAGTAATCAGCGAAGTGAGGCAAATAGAAGTATATTCTATTTTTTGCCACGTCCCCGGCGCCCCTCCTCCCCTTCTACTCGCAGCGTGCCTTCACTCGCTGTCAAGTTAACAGCGTCGGGACAAAAAATTCGACTGTTTCACGCTTGAGCGTGAAACAGTCGAAGTTATTGATAACCAGTTTCTACTAAACATCAGAGATGCTACACACAATAGGGCGCAAAACTGCCAATTTCTCACGAAGAAGACTGTGGGAAAGTGCCTTGTATATTAAAAAACTTCATAGGCAAGTAAAGCATCGCGACTGATTCGCGGCTACGTGCATTATATTTCAATGAAAGGGTTTATTTAGGGATAATTAATTAAAATGGCGGTAAATAGATTTACGATCAGACACTGTTTATCATAATTTGATGAGATTTGCTTATGTTATGAAGTGGTGTATCAGCGTTGATATCTCGGTATGTATCTGAGGGCACTATACCTCAGGATGGTCTTCTGGAATGTCTTAATACCCTCCAAAGTGTTTGTTTCAGTCGCACGCCTCCAATCTTGAACAGAAACCACATTGTTGTAAATAAATTTAATCAATTTGAGGAAAATACGAAACATTACCTCGAATTCTTAACATGTTTACCTTTCTGTCAGATGACCTTTTTTCCAGCTACTGATGCATTTCTCCTTCGAAGCTCAGTTTGAAGTTCCCACACACTCATCACGGAATACATTTTATGGTTTTATATCGCAATTATAAGCACAAAATCGAAACCCGATACTTGATACAAACGTAAACAAGGTACTACCGTTGACGTGAGAGTAATATTTGTTCTGTGGCTATCGACGTTTAGCTGTCATTTTTGCGCTCCATTAGACACTACTTTACACTTAACACTTCACAGCCCCACAGCGAATAATTTAAAAGTGTGCACTCAAAAGACCTGCTTTGTCAGATGGATGCAGAATTATTTAACATTTGGAACGTGATTCTACGCTACGAAGTATATGGCGAACAAATTATATTGGTAGATTTCAGCAAAGATATACCAATGCGCTCATGTGTTCTCGGTGTTTGCTGCTATCTGTTGCTATTATCTTGTTGAATAAGTTAAGTTTCTGTTATTCTGTTAAGTTTTTTCTTGTTGACTTTTGGTGTTGTGATTGTTCGTTGATTTTTATAAACGTTATGAGGCCACAGCCTGGCCCTTCTCGGGAAGCAGCCCCATCTGACAGAGCACAAGAGACCGACTTTCTGTCTCCCAGAAAGAAGCGTCCTCGTGGTGTATCATTCAAATCGTCATCCTCGACAATGTGATTGATACAGTCGCAGACTCTTTAATAATTCATGTCAGCGATGATTATGATGATAATGATGAAGAAAGTGATATTAGAGATTTTAATAAAAATATGTTTTTTTTTACTGTTTGTGATGAAAAGGGACGTAATTATCACTTGCCGTAAATCCCCTTTTAATTACGAGCGCCGCACTTAATAAAATGGATACATTCACTAACAAATAAAATGTATAGACTCAGATGTTCAGACTCGTATTGAAAATGAAAAATGTGCCCGGCCAAAAAGGTTTGTAATCTCTGACATGTCAAAAAATTATAGCTGTCAGAATTCTACGGAATAAAACATCAGAGTTTAGGGTGTTTTGATAGGTTTAAAAAAAACATAAATTTTTAAATGTACCAAAACGCCATTTTCGAGCTTTATTTGAACTGAGCTGCCATAATATGAAACGAAGTAGGTACACCCTAAGAGCTTTCATATGACATGAATTATATTACTGTTTGACAATGTTGAAAAGTCGGCCAAAACTGACGGCTAGGTGAGCGCTGACCACTACGATAGTACTTACTTCCCTTCTTGTCTAATTGTAATTAGCAACTTCAAATCTATCTATAATAGAGTCCGATATTTGGAAATTGGAACCGAGTTTAATAATGAAAGTAAATAAAGATCCCATTTGAATTATGTAACCAAGCATTAGTGTTGAAGGTTGCACAGGCCATTTTTTTATGAGGAAAGGGGTTAAAAAACGAAATGGTTTTGTAACAGTTTCTCCAGATAAGTCATTGCGACATTGTTTTTAGTTATTCTCTTGTGTGCGTTATTGTGATTATTCGAAATTTTGAATTCAAAATGTCGTTGCCCCATATTAGACATTTTTGAATTCGATCGGCGGAGGTATGTTTTCTTCCGGTAGTTCTGACGCTGTGGTGGTCACAAATATCTCCTTCCTTTTAAACGCATTAATCGTGGCATCATTTATATATGATTTTCGACATTTCACGTGTACTTTAAGGTTTAACACCTCCATAAGTTGCGGGAAAAGTCCATCATTCCTTCTTATGCTTGATTGCGGAATCTTTTCAAGTCCCTTTTGGGTCTCTTAAACAAACCCCACTATTATAGGTTTTTGACATAGCGCACACAACTCGCCGTCGTTGCCTTCCTCCATTTCAACACACAAACGTTCCCTGCAGTAATACCTACACCTTACCCGTGTCGAACTTCGAGCGAGAGTGACTGATATTGCTGTGCGTGCTGTGTCCTGTGTTGTACCCCCCGCCCCGCCGCGCCGCCCGCCCCCAGTCGTCGCTTCGCCTCACCACCCCGCATTGATACGCAAGCGCCCCGCTCCCCTCTCCACACCAAACCTATGATATGACCGGTCGTTGCTAAGCCACGCCATTGTTTGATTAAGATTGGAAATTCTTTGGTATTAAGCCGAATTTCCATTGGATTATTGGAAAATCTATTAAAATAAAGTGACACATATTTGATAACAGTACCTATAAAAATCGACGGAGAAATTTTTCTTACTAATTATCCAAAGAAAATATAAAAAATAAATGTTTACAAAGGAAAATCTATTGAGTTACTTAACTAAATTATGTATTTTAGGATATAAAAATATATTAAAAAATAAAAATCAACAGAGCAATTTTTCAGTTAGATAGGGTGAAAAATATTAAAAAGTAAATTTTAGATATCTCTGAAATAGAAATAATGTTGAATTCTTAAATATACCTATTCTAAATAGTACAAACGTAAGTAAACAGAAAGTATTTCAGACTGAGGACTGTATACACAGAGAGATACACACGATTTTCATGTTTAGGTGAAAGTACCTAACTTCTGGTAACAAAATTTATTGGATTATTGTACACCTATAATCTGTATTACCTAACTTCATCACATGCCAAATTTCAAAGACGGAGGAATTTTTCGGGTTACTTATTGTAATTGCTGCACGGCCACCACCTGAAACGCCTTCGAACATACCATATGGCGGCGTCACAGTCCTGATCAGCCTGGCGAAAGGCCGAGAGAGATCTTCGGAACAAGAAGATGATACAAGCCTATGCCCCTACCTACCTACCTATATGGATGAACTGTTGATGATGGTGATGATGTTAACATCCAAAAATAATAGAGTGAATACGAGACTCTCTACTGTGTATAAAATTTTTCCTCTCCATCCCGCGTCTGTAGGAAGAAATCTCTTATTAGTGATAAGCTTGTCGTTGTACATGTCATCTCTGTCTTTATTTATTTTGTTTTGTTAAGGGTCACAAATTATCGGTATAAAATTAACGCAAATTTTTCATACTATTTATGTACATAAATAGTATAAAAAAAAATTATAGTTTTAGGAAAATAGGAACCCTATTTTCCTAAAACATGCAACACAACATAAGTTAACAAAACGTAATATAGCTTCACGCCATTTCCCATGCGCGGGGTGGCAAAGGCGCAATTGTGCCCACTTTTAGCTAGTTATTCAATTCTCCATTTTGCGTGGCAGGGGGCTAGCCCATCGCTGCAGCTACGGTGCTGAAGAATACCATTGTAGGACATGTGGTCAGCATCGGAATTCGAACTTGCACCTCCTGCGTGAGAAGAAAGCGTGAAACCCGCTAGACTACGGAGTCACCCCTCTATAGGTGAGATCCGTAGTCCGTACAGGGTGTCCGTAAACATGGATAAACCCGGAGTTATTGATAGGCCTCATCATTCTGAACAACTTTCACTATGAAACTTATTTGATCAGAACAACTATATTTGAGCAGAGACATTCATTGTATTGTTATAGTCTGATAAAGGCATAACTATAGTTATAAATAATTCCCTTGCATACAGAATGTTAGACATTCTGTTTGTCTAATAAGATAATGAAATTACATTAAAACTGTATATATTTATGATTAATATCCATCCTACTTTGTATAGATAAAATATTTTCTCACAATAATTGCTTCCTATTTAGGGCTTGGCACCGATGGCTCGCATGATTTTGGTGTCGTATCTAGGTATACCGCAGACAAATAGGGTGCGCTTCCTCCTATAGTCTGACCTTTCATCAACTGATCGATCGTTCATGGCAGATCTGAAACTAAACTATTATTTAATTTCAAATTAACATTTCAAAATTTTACTTAGTTTCTAACATATTCTTACTCAATTTACACACAAGTCTCTGCAGGACTCGGAAGAAAACTTGCATAACAGAATAGCCTTACGTCTTTTCCTATATGGTGTAACAAAGGAAATAAGAGGTATCTGTGTCTTACCCGATCAGGGATCTCATTGCCTTAGCCATGGCCATAAACAAACTTGCTAAATGACCACACTGCCCTGTACGGTACATGGACAATTTCGGCATTATCTATGTTGTTGTTGTGAAATGTTGCATAAGCTTTAATCAAGCATTACAACAGGTATTTTATATTTACTTAAAATTGCCTGACAAAAAGGTGATGTTTTTCAAAATAATAGCTAGCAAATGAAATGTCAAATTAACAAAACCGCTCCTGTAAACTTGGGTAAACCCTAAAACTGAACTTTTATGACAGACGTCACCTAGAGTACTGTAGATTCTATTGTGGGCATTTGTGGGGGAACAATATAAATTTTCTTTAGTTGTTGTAATTATTTTTTCTTTTCCGGTCATCGAAAGGGTTAATATGGATTTCAAATTGATTATGAATAAAATGGAAATAATCTCTTTTTGAATAGATATTAGGGTATAATATCAATTTCAACCATAACTAATTTGAAGCCTCAAAACTTTATGCTTTTATAATAAGAGTCAAAACTCTTCTGCGTCTTGAAATGCAAAGTTTCCCAACAGCATATACTGCAAGGATAATGAATTCTGCTTTGCGAAAGGAGATGAGAGGAAAGAGTTAGGTTACGAAACTGCCTCCTAGAAGCCCACATGCAAAACTTCACAAAAAGCAACGGGCCTGTCTGTATTAGAGTTGAAAATTACGGAAAGTTTCTGTAAGACACGTAGTTTTCGAGGTAACTATCCGGTAACTTTCCTGAGACTTTCCAAATTAAGATAATTTGCAAAAAGTATCAATTTACTTAGAAATCTATGCAATGGCAACATATTTAAAACGCATTGTCTTCTTGTTCATACATATACTGTTAGCACATTTGAGCGAGCATACCTACTCTGAAGCACAAGCTAATTACAATTGACTAAGTGGTGGTGGAACGAAGTGAGTGTGGGCTCTGTTTGTAGCTATAGGGTGTATGCAATGAGTAATAAATCTGTCGAAGTAGTTCTACGTAAAGGGCGCTGGTGGCTTTTTTGTCACCATGACAGTGAGAGCTATGCATGAGCTATGTATCAGTATCATTTCATTTTCTAAACAAAATTAGGAGAAGGAGATTGTCGCGTAGCTTTGTCACTATGACGGTTACAAAAACCCGGCCAAGTGCGTGTCGGATTTCGCACATTTAGGGTTCAGTGATAAATCTAGAAAATAAGCCAAAAATAATTAGGAAGGAATTCACTTCACATACACCTGAGACGCCTAGCCAACATATCACTATCATTCTTCAGCGGCAAATAATTGCTTTGTTTTTCATAGGGATTGTATGAATGACAAAGATATATTTGCGGTTTTTAATAAATCTTTTATATCTTAAAAACTGCTTTTTTTATTTTGTTCAAACCAACTTTTGTTGAAAGTGTTTATTGAGATATACAATTATTTTTTTCAAACTCTTTCTTAAAAAGTTAGAAGGGGGGGACTTTTTTCAATATACTTACTTTTTTACAAAATACATAACACTTATGCGCAAAGGCGAGCAAATCTTTAAAAATAAATTTCTTCCAGCAAACCTAGGCAGGATATGAAAGTCTATATGCAATTAAGAGCAGTCTGGAGCATAATAAATTAAGTAACCTACTAACATTTAAAAAAATTAAAAAAATATATTTTAATACTTACATATATCAACGTATAATATATATATATTAACAAAATACTTACATACTTAAAGAAAGATACGGAAGAGAAAGGAAATACAGTTTCAATCTTTTATTGAAAATAAAAATGGATGGACTATCCCTATGGCGCAGGGAATTGCGTTCCACAGTCGGATTGCCCTTAACCTGAACGAGTGTAAGCAACAGAGTTGTGTTGAGGAGTTGATAGAATAGAGATCGTGTGAGGACTGCGATTCCTGTCCCTGCAGAAAAGGAACTCGAAACGTTCACGAAGATAGGTGGGGTAGCGTGGGTTCATTAAGAAATTTAAAAGGTAGGAGAAAATGTGCATATCACGGCGAAGACGAATCGAAACCCACCCTAGCTCCTTGCGATACTGGGAGACATGGTCATACTTGCGCAGCGCTTATCTTATATCGCTTACGAAGATAAACCAATCGCGAAATTCTGAAGTCGTTCGAGTTCAGTTCAGTTGTTCTTCATACGAATTTACACAGCAAACATCTGCGTAGTCGATTAATGGATGTAGAAGGGACTGAGTAAGTGTGATTTTAGTTTGCCGTGGCAGGAAGTACTGCCATCTCCGGAGGGAGTGAAACGACGCAAAGTCTCGAATGCTTACCTCACAGACATGGGGCGACCAGGCTGTGATAATCAACCCCAAGGTTCTTGGCTTTCTCGCTATACGAGATTATGGTGCCATCAGACATTACAGGAGCGATGTGCGTTTTCTGTAAAGGGTTAAGAGTGTGCCGTGTTCCCATAATCATAACTTGTTGAACAGTAGCTTATACGAAAGATATAATCCTTTGCCTGATATTATCAAGGTCAGCATTAAACACCTCTACAGTTAGTGTCACATCACACGGATATAAGTGCCGATATAATTAGAGGTCATCTGCGTAAAGATGATAAGAAGTATTTTTCCACTTTGGAAGGGATTTACTCTTTAAAGATTTACTTTGAGGAAAAATTATTTCGGAAACCTCAACGTCTTTCTAGGGTTCCGTACCCGAAGGGTTCCAAACGCGACCCTATTACTAAGACTCCGCTGTCCGTCCGTCCGTCTGTCACCAGGCTGTATCTCACGAACCGTGATAGTTAGACAGTTGAAATTTTCACAGATGATGTATTTATGTTGCCGCTATAACAACAAATACTAAAAAACAGGATAAAAGAAATATTTAAGGGGGCTCCCATACAACAATTCTTTCAATACCACATACAAACTTATGGATGCACCTGGTTACGTACATGGAGTGTGAAAGTAACCGCACCAATAACTTTGTAAACAATATTTTGCTGTGTAAAATCCAAACTATTCACTCCACACCATCGCTTCCATTGAACGGTGGTACGGAACCCTTTTGATTTAGACTCGCACTTGACCGGTTTTTAAATACCTATCTATAGACACCCCACACATATAGGTTTGACGAAATAAAATTTTGTCCTTCCTTTTTTTTTATTTTTGTATAAAAATTGTAAAGCGGTTCACAGAATACATCTACATACCAAGTTTCAACTGTGTAGTCCTGATAGTTTCGTTACAAATTTGCTGTGACATTCGGATGGACGAACGGACAGACAGACAGACAGACTTGACGAAACTATAAGGGTTCCTTGTTTCTCTACGGAACCCTAAAAAGTCACTCGCGCGTCCCCGCTACGTAAAATAAGAGTTGCTTCATCTGTGCTTACGAATTAATTACAGAGTAAAGTATTGTATTGCACCGTACATTACCGATCCCAGCAAAAAATAAACAATCTATCAAATCAAAGCCCAAACATGATCTACGTAGTGCGAGTACATACCTAACCTACGTTTGTTTTGCCCTTCGCTTGAAATTAACTATACTATACTATCTGCCAAATACTTGGCAATAGAGGTCACTGACACAGTAGACGACACTCACCAACATTAAATTTATTTATCGCTTACATTAGAAACCCATCGCATTCGTCAACTAGGGACAGCTGGCGAAGAACCACAATTCCACACATCCACACTACCGAATTTCGAAAACTTTTCTTCATTATCTTTGATCCAAAATCCTATGTAATTTCTATATCATCTATTTGGCCTGTATAGTACTGAGGATAAAAATATTTAAGGAATGTAAGAAACAATCACTTAGAAACTAGAATCACTTGAAAATAGAGTGTGTAAATCAAGAAACTAATAACAATGGCGGCGGCCATTATACATTTTCCTATCTGTTCGCTAGAGTAGAGATTATCGTTCAGGATCCAGACTATTCCAGACAGTAATACTTCCTAGATACATATCTTATTCCGGAGCAGCATCGTTTTTGTACGACCTGTCTGGATTGACACACTCCACATGTCAGGAACTAGCGGAGTGACTATAATTAATATAGAACTTTTTTTACAAGCACGAAAGATGTTTCGTGCTTGTAAAAAAAGTTCTATATTGATTATTTCTCAAACTGTGTTATTTCTAAAGTTAGTATGAGGCTAGTCATAGTGTGAATATTATAATGTTTTTAGAGCCCCGTACCATAAATTAAAAAACGGAACCATTATAGGATTACCCGTGTGTCTGTCCTATGTGTGTAAAAGTAATATTAAACGACCGGATTTTGAACCGCTTAAATAGAAATTTGCTACACGTATGTATTCCTGTGATATTGAATCTAGAGCGAAGCGAAGGAATTTAGAGTAGAATCCAGAGTATAGCGAAAGATTCTGGAGTAGAATACGAAGCGTAGCGAGGAATTCAAATTCTGTCGGTCGAGGTAAAATAATGTTGGTACCATGTGGCAAACTCTGCTTTTCATCCCCCTCTATGAGAACAATAAATAAGAGATGCTTTTAGTAGTGACGAATATTTATATTTACATGCGGGTGTGCGGGAGTTGTGCGGGGACGTCACCCCCTCCGCCATTTTCCCTTTTCCCTCTGGCCATCTATTCTGTCTAGGACTTTAGGTTGGGCTGTGATGATTAAATTCTTCATCAATTTCACATTTCAGATCAGAACACAATTAAAATAAATCGCACTCAAATAATTACCAGCACATTCGATGCTGCGTCTCGATTGTTTTAAAATCTCACTCACTTTAAATAATTACAAACAATGAATGGCGATTGTAATTGGGTATTTAATTTGCCTGTTGTTTTTGACTGTATTATTATTGTTATAAATGTAGTGTTGGGTTTAGTTGAATTTTGGTTCAAGATACTAATTGATGATGTTTCCTGCTTGTATTTTGATATACTAGTGGAATTCTGAAATTAAAGCGTCGAAATAAACGTACAATTAATTAACCAAGGAAAGTTCCTTAACAACGTAAATAAGTGCGATTGTGACGTAGAAGATTAATTGATTGATTGATTCGTAATTCGTATAAAATATAACAGCCGCACTATTAATATTTTTCGTTTATCGTATATTTTATTCGTATCAAAATTCACATTACAAGCTTAAAGAAAAGACATTTATAAAGGCAAGCTTATCTCTAACAAGAGATTTCTTCCAGAAAACCCAAGATGAAAAGGATTTTTTTTATAGAAGTGACAGGTAGAAAGCAGAATCCTAGTTTGGGGCTAGATCAATGTGTGTAAATAGTGTCCAAGGTATTATTATTATTATTATTACTTAGTAAAAGATATAAACAACACGTTTTGTTAGCCTACAATCACTGCCTACTGTATATCTAAGGTGTGTGTGTTCTGTGCTGGATTGTGGCCTACAATCCAGCACAGAACACACGCCTTAGATTTGAGCTTTGACCTATGTCAAATGTCAAATATGTGTGTAATGTCGCTGTTTCTGGTTACCACACTAGGGGGGTCCAGAAGCAACGTATGTGCGTATATGTAAATGTTTGTTTTCAGACAACTAATCAAGAGATATCACCTTCGTGCGCCCTTACATGCTGCGCTTTCTGCTACTGATATTTATCTATCATATGTTTTTCACCCTATAAATACAATAAAATATTTAACATTGTCCCATATCTTTTAAAAATAATCGGAAATACAATATGCAAAATATCAAAGTTATGGAATTTTAGTTTATTTCCTTACATTTTAGCCCCATAAGCCTCGGCGGATGGCAATTGCCTGACTCGTATTATTCAAAATCGATACTCGTCTGCCATTGACGACTATCCCGCCACAGCAATAATGTAGTCCTATACAGTGATGTGGACGAGTCTAAAGTGTGTACGCCGATATTAATCGAAAACACAAGATATTTATTTATGTTGCCGCTATAGCAACAAATAATGAACTACTAAATATTACAAAATAAAGGGGTCCTCCCTACATACATATAAGATACATGTTTTAATCCCGCATAACAAAGAAAGAGATAATATTTTTAGCGTTAATTAATTAGATAATATTTTTAGCGTTGCGTAAATGGATTGTTTGACTGCGGATCCGCAATCAGTAGGGACTGTTATCAAAACCTAGTTCATACATTTTTTTTTGTTTTTATTTATTTTCTTTATACCTACTTAAGCTTTCTTGTACGGAACCTTTCGTTTGCGAGTCCGACCCGCACTTGGCCTATTTTTTAATCCGCTTAATTGTATCGCCTCTGACCGTCTGGTGTTGTCTCTCAGGACTCGGTGCCGGTCCCCCCAGATGAGCCTGCTCCGCTGATGCCCATGCCCATGTCCGTGGACTGCGACGAGAGGGCAGTCTACATCCCCGCCAACCGCCCGCCCGATGCCAAGGAGTACTACTTCTTGGACTTTGAACTGCGATATGGAATGCTTCAGGTAAGACCTAAAACAATTCTTCTTTTATAATAAAACGAGTCTTTACAAGACTACAAGTATGTGGTCATACTTGGAGTAGCAGCTTCAGATGTCCAATCACAGTAACAGTCTCGGAACTAATTCTCGACCCATTTATTTGTTTTTTTTTAGTCACTCAAATTTCATTAAGGTCAAAAATTCCAAAATTGCAATAAGGTCGAAAATTCCAATAACTATAATACCTTGGACACTATTTACACACATTGATCTAGTCCCAATTTAGGATTCCCAGTTACTTGGGTACTAGACAACGATACACATACTTAAATAGATAAATATTATCCTTAGTTAGATAAACAACCATGACTAGGGTATAAACATCCGTTCTCATCAAAAAATATTGGCCCCCACCGGGACTCGAACCCGGGACCCTTGGCTTCATAGGCAGGGCCACTGCCGACTCGGCCATTCGGGTCATCGCAATGATATACTACTTGGTAAAAACTCATTTCTTATCTTTATAATTGATACATTATGACTATAATGTATCAATATTATATTAAGAGCCGTCTTATGTGATTTTGTCGCTACCTTGTTTTGACGTATAAGATTTCTAAAACTACCAAAAAGATGTCTGTTGGATTTTAAATACGAGTCTATCTCGTAGACGTACAGACATGGTTATATGAGAATTTTTAATTCAATAAAATGTTGTTTGCCACTGTCTGTCGGATTTAGATTTTTAAAGCACTATTTTTATAGCAGGTAACCCATAATAAAATGTATTTAGTTTTTTTTTTAATGTCGTCAATCTGCGCTTTCCAGTTCCATTTATAGTCAATGGTAATTCCAAGAATTTAGTTACGTATGTTTCGTCTGTGATGGTGCCGCGATAATGTATGTCAAATTTATAAGGATTAGCTCTTTGTCTAAAATGCATAATGTAAGTTTTTGTTAAGTCTATAATTGAATTGTTCGATGTCATCCACTCAATTATTTTTTCAAATGAGACATTTATTTGCGTTTCTTGGGAAATTTTATCTTTCTCCATAAATAAAGCCGTACTATCATCAGCAAAGAGAACCATAGGGGTTGTCAAGGCTGACAATTAAATTCTTATATTTTCGAAACTTTCACAATATTTTGACGGAACCGAGCGTACGTCGCACGCGAGTGTGGTTTGTAGAGTGCTCGCTGGTGCTGGCGGCTCGGTCCGCTGGAGGGAAGGCGCGGGGCGCGTGGCGCGGTGCGCGGGCGCGTATCATCACGCTGGCCGGCTTGGCTTCGGTAGACAGGAGTTTTGTGTACATGTGTACATACTGGGGGGCGTTGAAAGCACTTCTTTCAAGTAAGTAGATATCTAGTAGACTCTCTGCCTATTTATCATGTTGACAATAGTTGAGATGTTTTCAGTCTTGATTGATTGAAGACTTCGTCGATGCTTCTTGATTGGACTCGGGCTCTGGAGTGGTATTCGGTAAGACACACATTTTATGGAGGGCCCTTCTCATAATTCAATTGGTGAGGACATCGGCTACGTGACCGATCCCGTCTGGTCCTGGGTATAGTTGACAGATCCGAGCCAAACGCCATTGCAGTGGAGGGAGATTATCTTCTTTTAAGATGACGAGATCACCGACACGAAGCTCTCGCTTACGTGTTCGCTATTTCGTGCGTTGTTGTAGTTCGGCGATGAATTCAAGACGCCATATCTCCCAGAAGTGTTGCCTTAGCTGTACGATACGCTGGTATCGGTTTGGGGCGCTTCATGGTCATAGGCGTAGACGGCACGGAGGTTAAGGGCCGGATCGTTGGAGTCGGACGAAAGAGGAGTGAGGGGACGTGAATTTAGAATTGCTTCGATCTGTACGATAAGCGTGGCTAACTCCTCGAACGTCAGGGTCGCATTACCAGCTATACGCTTAAGGTGGCATTTCGCGGATTTGACGCCGGCCTCTCAAATGCATTCGAAATGAGGCGAATAGGCGGGAATAAATGTTAATTTAATTTCTTCATCGTTGGCAAATTCTTGAAAAACGACTAGACCTGAGAATCTTACTCAGTTCATTGCTTGCACCCTTAAAGTTGGTATCATTATCACAATAGATCGCGACAGGCTTGCCTCGTCTCGAAACGAGTCTACGGAGTGACAAAATGAATGCTTCTGTACTTAGATCGCTTACTAATTCTAAATGAATTGTAGGTAAGCAACCAATAAACACATATAACATTTAGATGTGCGATTACCTTTACCTTTACGATGTTGGGATGCTTCTAACAGCTGGTAGATTTCCTTTCATAGGCCGTAGGGTTTTTCCTTTAGAACGCGTGCAAACTACACACTGCGAGGTTGTGCTGCGCGCTAGTATTCTGCCAACTATCGGCCAGAACTTCTCACGGATGGAGGCGACGAGCAGTTCTGGACGCGCATGAAATAAGCGATGGTGTTTATTAGACATTATCAACTTGGTAAGACGGTGTTTCGAGTCGAGAATCATAGAGTGCTTTTTGTCATAGGGGAACTCAGATTGTTGGATTCGACCACCAACCCTGAGAATCCCGGCTGAATCTAAGAACGGATTGAGAGCAAGTAATTTAGAGCGGCATTTTGTATTGCTTGGATTTCACCTGAGTAAGTTTCCGATTTACTATTTTTAACTAATAGTATCATGGAGTTATTTATTTCATATGAATTTAGAGGTCCGGGTAGTTTGGTTGAATTCGCTTTACAATTATTTATAAATAGATTTACATAGGCATAAATTCTATAGAGCTTATTGACATTCGAATGATTTGTGAATGGAATGAAAACTATTATGAGTTTATGTGTAGTGTACACTTTACAGGGGGTTTAGGTAGTTTTGTTTCAGTTAGGTCATTGGGTATTTGCATGTAGGGCTGTAATGGACATTGAGATTGGCCTGACTTGAGATACGATGGTCCTTCCCACCAGATCGGAGAAGAAATCAATAGCTTAGGAGTTGTGTCAGCAAGTTTGACATATGTAGGAACATTACAGAACAGGTTATTTGCGGCACTACCAAACAATTGACTTCAAAAGTGAAGGAATTTACTTTTGAGCCAACTTTAGTTGACATGATTCTGATATATTGCACGCTGCATTGTTTAACCCGCAAATATGAATAGGATTTGTATTTTTGCACGACAACCCTATCCTCGTCTTGAAAGCACTCGTTATGAAAGTCGATTTGCTGCCCATGTCCAATAGGGCTCGAGCTGTATAGGTGTTGTTATTGTCTAGGACTTTTATAAGCGCAGTAAACAATAAAACTTGACCTGTAGATATAGCTGAGAGCGAGACGTGTAAGGAGGACATGGATTGTGTGGTGTAGGTTTCCTCAAGGTTGGCTGGTGAGCCTGTGTGTAAAAGTGTTTTATGTTTCTTCCTACAGATTCAACATCAACCTCTTAATTGACATTGGGCCGCGCAATGACCGCCATGGAAACAATTGTTACATAAATGTTTGCTTTTGATCTCATTGAGCCTATCCGAAATATTTATGTTTTTAAATTTTGGTCTTTGGTATAGAAAATGGGTTTCGTTGCACACGACACAAGTGTTTTGTTTTGAAATAACAAAGCTCTTTGTTTGTTGGGTAAACTTATTCTTGTTATAGGGTTTGGCATCTCTAGGACTACTATAGGCAGCTACGAGCAGGTCAACTCGGCACGTTAAGCTCGGCAACTCCTTAGTTAAACTTAGTCGCATTTAAACTTTTCCCACTTCCTACTCGTATTGACATCAAGTTTAGTCGAAACCATGTAAATAACAAGAACATCCCACTTATCTGTAGGTTGGCCAAAATTCTCAAGGGCAGGCAATGTTTAGAAACATGGTCAATAATGTACCGTTATGCTTTAAAGGGTTCTTTACCCATAGACTCGATGCTAAATAGGGCTTTGAAGTGGTTGTTCAACAGAATGTTCACATTGTTGTACATGTTGACATAACAGGTGCCAAGCTGTCCCGTAACTACGAGCGCTAAACTCGATTGATTTGATTACCAGACTTGCAACTTCCTCCTAGAGACGAACGCAAGCAATGAAACTAGTTTATAGGCAGTATCGCATTATTGTTGTTAATCATTGATTCAAAGGTGTACTTGAACTAAGCCACTAACTTGAGTTAAGTTAAGTAATTACCGTCAAACGTAGGTAAAGAGATGGTAGGTAGTTTGATCTCATCGGATTTGTCTGAGTAACAACTGTACACGGACGCTTGTTCGTCGTTACAAGCCACAGATTTTTGTTTAATCGAAGATGCATCAATAATTTCTTGAGCTAGTGACAAAAGCGATATAAATTGATTTTAGATAACTTCCCTCTCCGCTACTTGTTCATTTGGATCTAAATGCAAAATGTCGATTTCATTTTGTAACGTATTACATCCATCAGAGACTGAAATGATTGTATTTTCATTTCCAGTTATTTGTGTTTCTTTGTAACAATTACATCCGATCCCGACAAAACAGACAAATAATCACTAAATTTAGTTAGACGGTTTTTTTTTATAATGCCGCGTTGTTTTATTAATTTAGTCAATTCTTTCGTAGGATCCAGGTCAGACTGCTACCAGCACTTTTGGGTTCATTAATCTTGTCAAACCAAACGTCGATTAGATAATGCAATAGAACAATGGACTAAGTAGATATTAATTGTGCAAGCTCAAACCCGTCTGCAAGGCGTAGATCCCAGGTCCAGTCGTAAACGCAGTCGCCGCGGGCGGATGTAGCTCAGCTGTGGCCGAACACGTCAACCAGCGGGCGCCTGCGCCTGCGCTTGTGCAACGAGCAGATGCAGAGTTAAGCGCCGCGATGCTCCTTGGAATAGTCGGCAAATTTCGTTGAAACACTTGACCTACTTTGTTTCGTTTCACTTTGTAATTTAGTAACGAGGGTAAAATGAAAGAGTTTCTAGGTACGCTAACCAAATATAACGTTAAAATTTAGTTAGAAGAGGCGTGATATTTTAATATGGTTATCGTCAGGCAAATAATTTAGGTTGAAAATGATAGGCTGTCAGCTAGGCAAGATAATTATTTCTAGGGTCAACTGAGAACTCTGTGTGGTGTTTATCCTATCTGGAAGTGTTCCTTTTTCGTGCATATATTCAGTATATGACTTAGAACCGGAGATATTAAGTCTGATACATATTTTATGAGTTTAGTATTAATTCCGTCATTTCCAGTGCTATTTGTATTTTTTAATTTTGAAATTATTTCTTATATATCATAAGGGTCTGTATCTGTCTAAATATTGAAGAGTAACGCTTATTCTCATTTCTGATCTTTATAAATAAATTTAAAAATGTTGTTAAAAATCACTTATGTAAATAAGCTTTCTACAAAATATCAGATTATGTAGAAGACAAGAAAGCTTGGGAGGGTGTTTGCTCCAATTCTGTAAAAAATAACGTATAAATCTGGAGGTTTCATGTCGCCTCTTTGCCTCCAGCATCTAAAACATTGAGTTGACGGAATTCAAATTGAGTTCTATATTTACCTGTACCTTATACATGTGTTAGTTTAAGATTTGACATTCTCCAAATGTTACCTATGTGTTTCTTATGGAAATAAACTCTTTTTGAATTTTCAATTTGAATATATTTTGTATTGTCATGTCTTTGGATTGTTTCAATATAATGATCATTATATCGAAACAATCCAATTAACGCGATTTCTTGTCGGTTAGAAATATTTTTATCATAAGTCTTTATATGTTCAATAGATAATTTTGGAAATTTTGATTAACTACTACTGATAACTTTCCATATTGCTTTACATTTATTGCTATGTTTCTATGTTAGTTTCTAGTTTCATGCTTTAATAGTTTCACAATATTTTAAGTCTATTGGAATATGACTTAAGTTTGAGTTTGTTTTCCTTGCTAGGAACTCTCCTATATGTAGAAAGTATATATCTTTTGTGTTTGATACCATATAGAGATAGCCATTTTGCCTTAGCATTGGTAGTCATCTTCACTTTAATTGTAGGGAAACATTGATCATATCCCAAGTAGCACAAAGCTGCATTATATAATTCCACATAAGGTCTACATCGGTTGTTAAAGCACTTTTAACGACTTATTAGTGTTCACTCGGACTGCAATAGCTGCATAGGTAATAACGAGACCCAATATAATGCATTACTCTGTATTACGATTTTATTAAGCGCCTACACAGACGCCACAGATTTACTTATGCGTTATGCCCTATCAGCTGCAAAAGCGTATTATGTGGACACAAATAGTGCAGTTTTCTGAATAATGGTTCACATGGTATACTTTTAAAACAGTAACATTTTAAGAGAGAACATACGAACTTCTATAACGCAAATAGTCACAATGTAAAGATATAATGCTCTATGCTGCTTAAATGTGCACGTTTACGCCATAACTCAGCTGATAGAGTATACTCGTAAATCAGCATTAATATAGTGCAAAGTTTTATCAAGTGTGACCTTTTATTCAGTTACACAGCAGCGCACTGCTATAAATCTGTACCCTCTTGCGTGTACACACAATTCAGAACTGGGCTGAGTAATAGAATTTATGCCGGAATTTTGAGTTATAATTTACCATTATAAGCCACACGTGGACATTTAAACAGCATTTAGCATTAAATTAAAGTTAACACAGACCACTCGTTTATCCGCCATTTTTAAGTACGTAATGCGTATTATTCTGAAGATTTAGTTTGTATCCATTTGGTTTATTTTAGAAAATTTCGGCTTGAACTGAATTAGATCAAAAATAAATGAATATGTAAATATCTTACATGTAAAATTTATATGTAAAAAACCCACACGTGGACATTTAAACAGCATTTAGCATTAAATTAAAGTTAACACAGACCACTTGTTTATCCGCCATTTTTAAGTACGTAATGCGTATTATTCTGAAGATTTAGTTTGTATCCATTTGGTTTTATTTTAGAAAATTTCGGCTTGAACTGAATTAGATCAAAAATAAATGAATATGTAAATATCTTACATGTAAAATTTATATGTAAAAACATGCAGATAGCCTATTTTATTTTGAACTTTTTTCACGTACCTATTTGTAGATAGAATATAGAAAGAATAGAGAAAGCGCGAAAATTTTGACCTAAATATGTATGGTATTTCACAATAAAGTTACATTCCCGATGAAATTTAATACTTATTTCAATTAACTAATTAACTTTATCATTTATCCACAAAATGGCAACTAACACATTTTCATTTGCACACATAATAGCACTTCAACGCTCTCGTACTCGTATAGGTGTTTAGTAAATTAAACAAGGATAATTTACTTCATTCTTACACAATTTCCATGTATCGTGTACGGTTTTCTCAAAACACCGCGCTCGACACACTTTCGGGGCCGCGGGTCGGTGAGGTGACGCATACCCCGGAGGGAGGGTGGGGCAGACACATTTCAACTTGGCTCTCTAACCTACATATCCTGATAGACAAAATAACTGCATTCGTTTTACTAAATTTTCCATACATTGCAACCTACATAGATTGCTTGAATTATAAGTCGGATGACGAGCTGTAGTGGCAATAGAATAACACATTCCGTGAAAATTTCAACTCTCTACCTATGACGGTTCATGAGATACAGCACGCTGACTGGCAGACGGACAGACAGACGGGCAGACCGTGGGACGGACAGCACAGGCTTATTATAAGGGTCCTGTTTGGCACCCTTCGGGTACGGAACCATGAATATTGTTTCCATCAGTTATTTACAGTGGATTTAAATTTAAACATAAAAGTGTCTGAAATTGAAATAGTCATAAATTATATTATCCAATCTGTATCCGTAGAATCTTCATTTGCATTTATTATGAAAACGTTTTCCTGTGCGAGTTCTATTAGGTCATCTAAATTAAATTTCATTCGTGATTAAAATTTTCACATGTATTCTTTCTTCCTGACACGGTCGCAGCATTTCTTCCATCGTTTAGCATTTATCTATTACTATCTGTCATGTGTCATAAAATATATTTTCACGTCATTCATCTTGAATGTAGAGTTAATTAATGGCAATGGACAATGGCAGCGATTTCCAAAACAACAACACTTTCTGGTTTTAGTTTTGGGAACCTGTCTCCATCCATCACATGATATTTTTTCGTTGATTTAGCTTCAAACACTAGAAGACCATCCACAATCCTTTGTGGCTATCAGTGTGCAAAACCATTAGCCCTTTACCTTTTACTGTACTAGGGTCAACGTAAATAGGAATACATGCTTCCCATGTTGCTAAACGAACTGCCCTCAGACATTGTGAAGAGCATAGAGTGTGAAAAGAAAAGAAAATATATTCTGCATAAGCATTTCAAAAATGTGTAATGCTTTTGCATAACTATGTGAGGGATCTTAAACTTTTTGTGTGAAGTAATACGTTAATTGTAATGACGACGTTCAATGTGTAAAACTATGTGAGGGTTTTTAAACCTTTTCGTATGAATTCGTAGGTAAATTTTAAATTGTAAAGACGCATCATAGCGATATAACTTTTCAGAATTCATTCGGACTCACCGCAAGCAGTTATTAGTAATTTACTGTGTTTAAAATTTCTTAAAATCACTGTAAATATTTTTTCTTTCTCCGCTATCAATTATCCAGCTTCTACTTTGGGTTCCGTACCCGAAGGGTCCCAGCGGAGCCCTATTGCTGTCACTCACGTGTCCGTCCCTCTGTCCATCGTCAGTCACACAGATTGTACAGATAAACGGTTAAAGCAAGTCTTCAAATTTTCACAGTATAAACATCTTGTTGACCAAAAAATACTTAAATACATACCCAAAAAAATATAGAAAGCCGCAAAAAATAAAACTTACCAAACCCATCAAGTGGGGTATCGTTGTTTAAAGGTCGTTGAGTGAATAAACTTTGTAATTTTGTATAAAAAATATTGGAAAACAAAGGAATAAGAAGCCATCAAAGTCAGTTTTTTTACATAATTTTGAATGGTTGGTTATTATCACTTCATATAGATGAGGTATTTATTTTTTAAATATTAGACTAGATTTAAAAACCAAAAAGAAATAGGTAACGCCAAAATGAGGCAACCATGTAATGTAAATAAACTAAGGTTAAGGTTAAGTACGGTAAGGTTAAGGTACAGATTGGACCCTGCATCGCCTGCATGCAGGAGCAGCAAGCGTGCAGTGGTCTAGTGGATATCAATCCACTAGACCACGGAGCTCTTCCGGTTGGCGGACGACGACATAATAATTGAACAAACAGTAAAACTTTAAAAATAAACGGGTCCGTGGCTTACGGCCCAGTGGTCGACGCACCCGTGCTCGAGGCCCCCGGTCAGTTTAATTTGATTCGAAACAATTTTGAATCAAATGTATTGGCACGCATTAAAACATTTTACAAAACTAATATATACACAGTCAGGTCATAAGTTCTGTCACACAATAAAAACATTTGAATTTAGAACGCTGGCCACAAAAAAGTTTATTGAATTCGAATTTCGAATTTTTCATGAAAATAAAAATGTGTACTTTTTAGAATTTTCCTCATTTTTAAATATGGAGTGGACACTTAAAGAAGACCGTGTCGCAGTTATTGCGTTGCATCGTTGCGGTTACGCGCCAATTCAGATTTTCGACTTACTGAAAAATTTGAATATAACCAAAAGATTCGTTTATCGTACCATAAAACGATACAATGAAGACTCTAGTGTAGATGACAGGTCAAGAAGTGGTCGCCCTCGCTCTGTTAGGACTCCAGCAGTGATAAAAGCTGTGAGGGCGCGAATTCAAAGAAATCCCATACGTAAGCAGAAACTGTTGGCTCTTCAGATGGGGTTAAGCAGGACCACGGTGAAAAGGGTTTTAAATGAAGACTTAGGGCTTAGGGCATATCGAAGAAAAAGAGGACATCGTTTGGACGCTCGTTTAATGGACCTGAGACTGAAGAGATGCCGCGCTTTGTTGAAGCGGTACGCGGGAAAAAAGCATCGGGAAATTCTTTTTTCGGATGAAAAAATTTTCACCGTGGAAGAGAGCTACAACAAACAAAATGATAAGGTGTACGCACACAGCAGTGAAGAAGCGAGCAACCGTATTCCGTGTGTCCAACGAGGTCATTTTCCATCCTCCTCATGGTTTGGTTGGGACTCTCTTATTGGGGCTTAACTGAGGTACATTTTTGTGAGAAAGGCGTAAAAACGAATGCAGTTGTGTATCAAAATACAGTCCTCAAGAACCTTGTGGAACCTGTTTCTCATACCATGTTTAATAACAGGCACTGGGTATTCCAACAAGATTCTGCGCCAGCTCATAGAGCGAAAAGCACACAAGACTGGCTGGCGGCGCGTGAAATCGACTTCATCCGGCACGAAGACTGGCCCTCCTCCAGTCCAGATTTGAGTCCGTTAGATTACAAGATATGGCAACACTTGGGGGAAAAGGCCTGCTCAAAGCCTCATCCTGATTTGGAGTCACTCAAGGCATCCTTGATTAAGGCAGCCGCCGATATTGACATGGACCTCGTTCGTGCTGCGATAGACGACTGGCCGCGCAAAATAAAGGCCTGTATTCAAAATCGCGGGGGTCATTTTGAATAAACTTTATCACCATAAGAATCTATGTTTTATTAAGTTCATTTTGCTATATAAATGTTTACATAAATAATAAACATGCCAAAATATTTCATATTGCACATGTGACAGAACTTATGACCTGACTATGTATATATATATATATATATATATATATATATATTGAGAGTTGATATATGTAATATATTATATCTCAGTGATACTTATAAATTAGAAATGCTTTTATTTTGTATGTATCTTTGAGGATGTTGTTCAAAGTTTTGATGGCTTTTTATAATGTTTCGAATCCCGATTGGGTTGGTCGTACATGCCGCAAACGCTTATGTTTGGGGCATCTCTGTCCAACCCAATCGGTATAAAGGTCGTGAATTTTTGTATGTATGTTTTCTCTCTTTGCTCATTGAAACCGGAAGTGGAAAGAATTATTTATTATAATTCGAATGAGCATTTATTAATCGTATAATGACAAATAAAGATTATTGATATTTCATAATTCATAATTTCTTTATTGCACACAAAAAAAAAACAAGAGTTACATAAAAAAGTGTACAAAGGCGAGGTTATCTCTAATAAGAAATATTTTCCTGCAAACCAGGAACATGGGCAAAGTTGATGGTTATGCAGATGATTTTTATGGCTGTTAAAGATATTTTTCGATAAGATCGGCAAAGTCCAGTTTTCAACGATAAACAAATAAAACAAAATGGCTAAAAAAATGGCCATACTAATAATTGCTTGTATGGGTACTTCTTTGAATTCTTGAAAACCGGCGTGTTTTTAAGATATGTAACAATGTTATTCCCCCTCACAGACTTGAATATAGGGGACCCGTCACCAGGCACTCAAAAGTCAGCGGAGCGCCGTCGATACGGACAGTCGTACGTTGCGCACGCCTCTAAGCGACTTATTAACATAACGCGATGTTATTGTTTAGCAACTATTGCTAGTAAACATACCTACAATGCCTAGGAACCTAATTATTGACGAGTTCTTGACCTTTGTGCAAAATAAGTACAACAAATTGGACGAGCTAAGCATCGTACAGATATGTTCTACGAGTTTTTCGGACGGTGAAATAGAAGAGGGAAAGGCGAAGTTATTCAACGCCCTTCCGGAAGACTGCCGCGGTGGCCGACTTGTGACGAGAAAAGGAGAAGACAAGAGTAAGAAGAACATAAAAGATGTGCTCAAGCTCTTGAAGGAAGCGGATCATAAAGATCATCCGATATTCGTAGCCCAGGATCTTGACAAACTCCCACCGGTGACGTTTGAACATGTTGACGTGTCCCGTTTACTAAGGGATTTAGCCTGCATGAAGTCTGAGCTGGAAAACCTACGACATGACGCGGTCTCTAAAACGGAGCTGACAACTTTCGAGATGAAAATCACCTCAGAAATAGCCTCACTTAGCTCGACCATCCGTGCTACGGACAATAGGCAGAATAATACTTCTAAAAATCATTTAGCTGAGAATAAAGATACGAACCTAAACTAGAAAAATCATGTGAGCAAGTTAGCTGATCTGTGTACTGATAAGAATACCCCGTTATCGGGAGAGAATAGCAGTAAGAGTAAGCGGCCAATTCAGTTGTTTTCGTCACAACCGCAGGCCGGTGCAAGTTCGAGTGCGAACACAATATCGGAACCGGCATTCCACACACCTACCTACCGTGATATTATGCTACGACCTTCACTTGCATCATTAGAAACGGCGGCGCATCGGAAAGTTGAACCTAGGACAAATGTAAATAGACACGATGATAGCTTCATTCGCGTGGAGTACAAGAAAAATAAACGGCCGAAATATAATAAAAACATGATCGGGATGTCGCAAAAGGCGAGTGTTTTGGAAGTAGCGGAGTCAACTACAGCTGTTTACATCTCAAGACTGAAGAAACACATACAGGCTGATAAAATCAAGGAGCACATTCAAAGTCGAGATGTGGAATGTCATAGTGTGCAGCTTCTTGAGCAGAGATACCGGACAAACTTTAACTCGTTTAAAGCTGTCATTCCTACAGAAAAATTAAAAACATTTCTGTCTGTGGACTTCTGGCCTAAAGGTATAAAATATCGTCGCTTTCGAGGAAGGGAAACCAACGATGTGACTAATATTTCTTCGTAATGGATAGTCAGCTTAAGAAAAGTACCAAAACCACCATGGTATCTTTTAATTGTAAAAATATTAAAAGATCGGTCCATCATATCCGAAAACTATGTCGTTCGTATGATATTATAGCCCTTCAAGAGACGTGGCTGTTACCTCACGATATTAACTTTGTGAGTACGATAGATGATAACTTCAGCTTCTTCGCAAAGTCGTCGGTGGATGCTTCGGCTGGTGTGCTGCGGGGGCGGCCCTTTGGAGGAGTGGCGTTGCTGTGGCGTAAATCCAAGTTCCCTAATGTGTCTATAATAGATACCAACTGCGATAGGATCGCGTGTGTAAAGGTAACTAATTATGATTATTCGTTTCTAGTGTGCTCTGTGTATATGCCTACGGATAGTGCGGAGAACCTTATCGACTTTACAAGCTGTTTATCCCGCCTAAATGCTATAATCGAAGATAGTGACATTCCGGCAGTGTTCATGCTCGGAGACTTCAACGCCCACCCGAACTCCAGCTTCGGTGATGAGATGGTGAGCTTCTGTGAGGGTCACCGTGCGCCGATACTGGGCGTGGGTAGCGATACCTATACCTATGTGAGTGAGATTAACGGCGCCCGACGGTGGTTAGACCACTGTCTCACGACACAAGCGGCTTGGACTACTGTTGTCTCGACACATGTTATGTACGACGTCACCTGGTCTGATCATTTCCCCCTTTGTATTATTTGTGATATTTTATGTGTGCCATCTGTAACTTTAAGCACAGCTCAGAATGTACTAAGCAAAATTAGGTGGGGTGAAAGAGATGCTAGTCAAACGAAAGCTTATAACTTGTACTGTGATATTAATTTAAATAGTATTAACGTGGAGATGCCTTGTGCTGGATGTGTGGATGGATTGTGTGAACGGGTGAGTGATCATTTTACTTTTATTGACGAAGTTTATTCTAATATAGTTAATGTAATGCAGACAGCGGCCATAGAAAGTGCTAGGGAGTATTCGAATGCACAGAGAGCTAGGAAGAAAGTTCCTGGGTGGAACTATCACGTTAGTGGCAGCCACAAGGTGGCAAGGTTGCATTTCCAGTGCTGGGTGGGGGCAGGAAGACCCTCCACAGGTACAATATATGAGCAAATGGCTGAAAGTCGAAAACTGTTTAAGAATAAGCTTAAATGGTGTCAAAAAAATGAAGAGCAAATTAAAATGAATATTTTGGCGTTGCATAAGAAAGATAAAAACTTTGTTAAATTTTGGAACTCAACCAAGAAGTTGAATTTTAAGCAGAGTTTACCAGTGTCTGTGGAGGGTCTACAGGACCCCTTTCAGATTGCCGATATGTTTGGCCGCAGGTTCAAGGTTGTCCCGTAACCAGTTCGGACTGATACACAGCCGGAGACTGCCTCTCAGTCTACCGCTGCCTCTGGTCAGCTGATTCAATTCACAGCTGCTGATGTGGCACGTGCAGTACGGAAGATAAAGAGAGGAAAGTCGCCGGGCCACGATGGTTTAAGTGTGGAGCACTTACTATGTGCGGGAGATAAGGTTTTTGTAAAGTTGTCAGCATTTTACAACATGTGTGTCAGGTTTTGCTACCTCCCTGTTGCCCTCATGAAAACTATTGTGGTCCCAATAGCAAAGAACAAAACGGGTGACCTTGCATCTGCGGCCAACTATCGTCCGATCTCCCTGGGGACCGTTATAGGTAAAATACTGGAACGACTTCTGCAG
This sequence comes from Argyresthia goedartella, assembly GCA_949825045.1. NCBI lineage: Eukaryota > Metazoa > Arthropoda > Insecta > Lepidoptera > Argyresthiidae > Argyresthia > Argyresthia goedartella. The sequence continues at coordinate 13,410,285 of OX463806.1, forward strand.
CCCGAAGTGGTGAGCAAGCTAGAGATAGATGACGCGCAGTTTGGCTTCCGTCCTGGTCTTTCGACAGACTCAGCAATAATGAGTCTGAAGCATGCAGTAAACTACTACAAGGATAGGGGTACGTCAGTTTATGCATGCTTCCTAGATTTAAGCAAGGCGTTTGATTTAGTGAATTATAAAATTCTCTGCAGAGCTCAAACGTTCCCAAGGAGTTGGTGGGTCTCTTGAGATACTGGTACGGGGGCCAAACGAACTGTGTGAGGTGGGGCGACGCGACGTTTAGCGAATACAAGCTAGAATGCGGAGTTCGCCAGGGGGGGCTTACCTCTCCGGATCTCTTCAATCTCTACATCAATGACCTAATTGTGAGGTGAGGGGCACCAAGGTCGGTTGTCATGTTGGGGGTGTTTGTGTAAACAACCTCAGCTATGCGGACGACATGGTGCTCCTAAGCCCCTCTATCGAAGGTTTAGGGAAACTACTTTCAGTTTGTGAGCATTATGCCGATGAACACGGACTGAAGTACAATGTCCAAAAAACTGAGATGATGGTATTCAGGGAAGGCAGAGGTCCGGAGAGGGTGCCCAAGATAGTACTGAATGGCTCGCCGGTTCGGGTTGTAGATCGTTTTAAGTACCTAGGTCACATACTGACGGAGGACCTTCGTGACGATTGTGACATGGAGAGGGAAAGAAGGGCGCTATCTGTCAGATGCAACATGCTCGCTCGCAAGTTCCACAGGTGTAACCAAGATGTTAAAGTCCTTCTGTTCAAGGCATTCTGTCAAAACCTTTACACATGTCACCTGTGGATCAACTACACGAGAAAATCCTATAGTGCCCTGAGGATTCAGTACAATGATGCGTTCCGTATCCTCCTCAGGCGGCCGCGTTTCTGTAGTGCGTCGAGCATGTTTGCAGACGCGGAAGTGCCTGACTTCTTCGCTGTCTTAAGATCCAGGGTCGCCTCCGCGTGGGGGAGACTGAGAGGCTCGGGAAATGCAATCGTGCGTGCCGTTTGTGACGATATCTGCAGTTCATTGCATAGACACTGGCTCTCTGTACATATGAGTGCTAATAGAAAATAGTAAGTTATTTATAATAATTATTATTCAATTATTTAATATTTCTTTTTTTATTATTTCTTTTTTTTACAGTTTTACAATTTTAAATGATATATATCTGCTTTATTTTTATGTCATTGCATTTTAATTTTATTGCGTTTTAATGACTGTGTACTGTACATTTTCTGTGATATGGGTACTTTACCTGAAATAAACTTTATTATTATTATTATTATTATTAAAGTGTCGCCGTTTAGATGGTGCCCATACTGGTAGTGAGCACGAACCTCTCTCAGTCGCGCGCAGATGTGTATGTATGACAGAATAAAATGGTGCCCTGCGTTGTTTACTGCTGCAAATCATGCGGGACGCACAATACAAAAAAAAAACAAGGAATGACTTATCATAGAAAGTAATATAATTTAAATTATTATTGGCTGCAAATAGTTAAACTTATAAATATTGTTTTCGATAAATCCCCGTAAGGAAAATCTATCATCCGACAGCCTGCATAGGGTCTATAGACTAGAGTGACAGTGTGTCTTTGTTGTGCTTGGTGATTTTATGTGTACAGGTCCAGATATTACCCATCCCAATTTAGTGTTTTGTAAAATATGGACCATTCGTGGGGCGCATTTTACCTTCTCTGTGTCGATCCCGAAAAACGTCTACACCTAACAGAAGGTCTATCGGTAGGCTCTCATAAAAGATGGGGTCGGCTAATTGAAGATTGTCTGGAATAATGAAGTCACTACACTGCATAGCAACGCTGGGCAAGGTCGCTGTTATCTGTGGTAAGACCATACACTTGACTTTATTTCTATGTCACAAGCGTGCGAGCTTTTTGTGATTAAGCCACCAACACTTTGAATCGAGTGAGTGGACTGTAGCAATTCTGCGCTTAATTTTGTAGCGATTGTGATGTAAAGCTGCGTTCGCTTCCGCTGTCGAGGATAGCGCGTGCCCTGTGGTAGATACCTATGCGGTTAGGTACTTCCACAGTAGCCGTTGACAGAAGAACCGGACGCACCGAAGACGAGTGCGCATTGTATGTCGTTCGGTTTGATATGCGTTGTTGTATAGGTGTGTAGCTCGCGTGAGCTATCCTGAGAATTATAATTACCTAACATAGAGGCGGCGGCGGGCATCGAAGTGATCGCCTTCTTGTCGATGCTGAGTGGGGTAACCGGGCGGTTATTAACTTGGTTGTATGCCGACTTAGCATCAGATGGGATCTAATTATTGTGTTTTTTAAGACACCACCTACAAGGACCAAACCAGCAATAATTCACAACATTTTAAATTATTAACCATAATAATCATAATCAACTCATCATCAAATCATGAAAACCCCCTTTTTTTAATAGCTACTTCGAAAATTGGTCGAGAATTTAAAGGATTTTAATTTTAACATTTTCCAAAATTTCCGTTTTTTCATATTTAAATAATTTTTTAGATCTTGAGTTTTTGGAAAAAGTTGATGTAGGCATAATGGACCATGTTACCTTTGCAAGAACATAAAAATGTCATTGTCAAGGCTTTGTCTTTGCCTGTCCCAGAAAGTAAAAAAAAAAAGTTGCGTTCGGTTTTAACGGCTCAATTGACGCCCGCCATGAGCCCACCTTACATGCTATCTCTTTTGCTGGCGTAGAACATGTATAGTGCTATTCTTCTGTTAGTTTTACGCGGGTGTTTCTTTCTTAAAACACAAACAAACCGAACCGAAACGATACAAGTTAGAGGTTATGGTGAAATTGAGAGCATAGTGTCAGCTAGAATTTTTTTAATGTCAGGCAAAGGTAATTGTAGTTCTTCTGCCTACATCCTCGATATCTGAATTATTTTCAAAATATCTTTAAAACGAATGAATGGAAAAATATATATTAGAGTGTGTTTCGTATTAAACATTCCAATGGACATTAAATCTTTTTACCTAAACAAAAATGAAATGTTGCCAATTGGCCTCATGTGCATTTGACCTTAAACAGTTCTCACAAAGTTTATTATCGAAAATTAGTTGGAATGAATGGAAAAATATATTTAAATGTGTTTCGTATTAAGCATTCCAATGGACATTAAATCTTTTTACCTAAACAAAAATGAAATGTTGTCAATTGGCCTCATGCGCATTTGACCTTAAACAGTTCTCACAAAGTTTATTATCGCAAATTAGTTTTATCTTATCCTGCATTGTGTTATCAAGAAAAGATTGGAATGAATATAATGGCTGAAATCCTTTTTTACAATACAAACAAGCTTTCTTTGGTGATCTGCTTGGATGCTTTTTATTATCATAGTACTGACGAACGGATTTGTTAGTGGCAACGTTACAATGTATTTTGTTACCGTTGGGAGTTGGGATTGGTTAACTTCTGTTTGACCTGACAGCTGGCTTGGTTGTTTGTAGACACGTGTGTGACGCGCGAGTTAGCTTTTGAGTGATTTAAATTGAGCGTTTCCAACATAACGGCCCTATCTCGGACAAAAGTTGGCAAATCATTCAATTTTAATGGTGACTTAGAAGAAAAATAGAATAAGAAACGGCAGACTTTGAACTTTTAAATCCAACTTAGACACGTCCTTGTAGATTACGAGCGTGTCCCAGGTATCTAACGGTTTGCCAAGAAGTTTCAGAGAGTGAGTGTTTTTCAGGATGGAATCGACAAACTTTCTAATAAATTCAGTGTCAGTGAGAACAGCGACTTTACGTGTCTTTGTGTAAGAGTAGCCTACTGTTATTATATTTGTTCAGCAATAGGACCCACTCAATTGTGCAGTTTTCGTCTGATAGTTCGACTGAATCAATCACTAACTTAGCGTCACCGGTTTATGATCGCTTTAGATAGTGTATTTTACTGAAATTGTCATAATTTGTGTTTGTGAATAAGTGAGAGAAATGTTTCTAGAAACTAACCAGTGCCCATACGAACCGTCAAAATGGGGTAGGCTAAATGTCGGCAAATTTATGGGCGATTCATTGTGTTGTCAGTGCGATTCAATGTGTTGACAGTGCAATTTAGAGCAAGTTTCAATGACTTCATCAACAGTCAAACATTAGGCCTTTGCGAGTACGCTATAGTATTCTAGTTTAAAATTGTCTCTAACCTCAAGCTGATAGGGTAATTCGGTTTCTGAGATGTATTCATCTATTTAATTTTGAATGTCATTAAACTCTGAGTATAAACTAAGAGTTGTAATCGCAACTTGAGTTATGTTGGAGCGTTTACTGATAAAGTTTGGAGAACCAACAGCGTGCTGCTGGCGATGAATACATTTAAGGTAGTTAATTCAACTGGCTGTAATCAAACTATTAGAGCTTTTAGATCAAGATCGCAAGCATCATTTATTACCCAGGCTACAATATAGTTACTTGGACTTACACGTAAACCGGTGAGAGCTTGAATGTCAGGTCTGGGAGATGGTCGTATGAGAATCAAATACACTGTTTCACTTCACGTGGAATCGCGCCATAATCCATATTTATCAGTTAGTTCTAGTTAACGCTTATTCACTATTTCCGGCAATGCTGCTTAGGCCTACTCAGTGGGTAGAAAAATTTATATTATCCTTAGCTGATCCTACATATACTATTCCAGGTAAAATTGATATGTTACTAGGTACAGAGGTGTATGCTGGTTGATGGAATCACAAATCACTCTGAGGAAAATTTGATAGCACAGAATCTTTGTATGGATTTTGTCTAGTCACTCTCGTTCTCTCGCGCCATCAGTAGGATGGCGCGAGAGAATTGTCATAGTTCTCCAATGCCCTAGTTTCAAATAAATAATTGTAAAAATCAAATTAAGTCAGTTTAACTTCACCAATCTCACTCTTCACTATCCCTTTGGAAAAAGGCGAAGGCCGCGTGGCGCAACAATCAATTTCCCACGTAAATGTGGGTGGTGGCCCGCCTTCAAACCTCAAATTGCCGCCGACGGTCGGGCTGGGAGCTCAGATCTGCTATATAATATCTATGGATGGTTCGACTGCAAAAGGATGTGACGGCACCAACGTCAATGTTGGCAAATAAGGCGCGTTTCATAAGAATGCTAGAAAAAGGATTGGGAAGATGGATTATTTGCTTATTGCACATGAATGAACTTCCATTTAGACATCTGTTTCAGTACATTAACCGCACGACGTCTGGACCACATACATTTTCTGAGACCATTGACAAAGATGTTGAAAACTGTGAAAAAAGACCTTTAACCCATTCCGACGAATTCACCGGAGGTTTCTGCTGATGCTATTAGTATAGATCAAAGCAGTGTCAACAGAAGAAAATAATGATTATAGCTGAAATGAAGTACCAGAAAATACGTTTGTTTATATTTTGATATGATTTAATATTCAAAAGATAAATTCTTTGCGCAATAATAAAACATAGGCAAATAATAAAGATTTAACAACATAAATAAGATCTATGTACCTACTGGATGATCGATTGATTGTTTCAACGTGAAAGGGCTGATTTGACTCCTAGCCAACATCCAATCTCTTTCGGGCATATTTATAATCGGAATGCCACCGGCTCCACACAGAGAAGATCTGGAGAATAGTGATGATGGTTTGATTGATTAATTTAACTAAATTATACAGAAACAAAAGCAAATAATACAAATTGACTGTAACAGGAATAAGAATTAGACTTACGTACCTCTTAAATGACTGACAGATTGATCAGATGATGTTTGGACTTGATTGATTGATACATCCAATAACCTGCTAAAAAAACTACGTATCATCATCAGATGTTTAACATTACATTATACAGTATAAACCTAGGTAAGATTACTTACTTCAATGGACGCCTATTTTTGTTTCCAGTGTTTCCTTTTGGGAACTGATGCCCACAGGCGATGTTTGCTTGATCGTCTTGGTTCTATAAATACAAAATATATTATTCTGTGAACATTAAACATGTGCATATTTAAAGTTCACAGAATAAAACAGTAAATAATAATCAGGTTTGGAAAGATCCGGTAGTATGCCCATTTAATTCTCTTTATCATCACTTTAGGTATATTATTGTCAAAGAATATGATAAAAAACCGGTCAAGTGCGACTCTAAATCGCGCACGAAGGGTTCCGTACCACCTTTCAATGGAAGCGATGGTGTGGAGTGAATAGTTTGGATTTTACACAGCAAAATATTGTTTACAAAGTTATTGGTGCGGTTACTTTCACACTCCATGTACGTAACCAGGTGCATCCATAAGTTTGTATGTGGTATTGAAAGAATTGTTGTATGGGAGCCCCCTTAAATATTTCTTTTATCCTGTTTTTTAGTATTTGTTGTTATAGCGGCAACATAAATACATCATCTGTGAAAATTTCAACTGTCTAACTATCACGGTTCGTGAGATACAGCCTGGTGACAGACGGACGGACGGACAGCGGAGTCTTAGTAATAGAGTCTCGTTTGGAACCCTTCGGGTACGGAACCCTGAAAACAAAATATTATTTATTATAATTCGAATGAGGAATTATTAATAGCATCATGACAAATAACTAAGCACAAAGATCAATACCCGCAATTAAAGATCTTTTCCGATAATATCGGGAGAGTCCACGTCCAGTTCAGTTCACCGATATACAAATAAAACCATTTGGCTAAGAAAATGGCCATACAAATAATCTCTTGTATGGGTACTACTTTTAATTCTTAAAAAACCGTATGTTTCATTATTTGTTGTTATAGCGGCAATCGAAATACCATTTAATATCCAAAGAAATGGTATTTCTAGAAATACCTATTTCGGTTGATCCGGCAGAGCCCAGTGACAGACGGACAGACAGACGGATGACGGACAGCTGAGGCTTAGTAATAGGGTCCCGTTTGGCATGTAAGTAGCAATTTTATTTTACGGCTCCAAATCTCTACGACCATTCCTTGTACTATTTTTTTAGGTAGAAAAATCTAGTTTCCCATAAATTATATCGAAAAATTAAACTACCGTTTGGCGAAAAGAAGTGATACGGGCTAATTGGAAAGGTCAACATGAACAAGTATTCCTTCATTCCTTCTGCCATTTATTTTAAGTTCAAAAATCTACCTTATCAATAAAAATTAAAGTATCGAACGACGAAAAAAGGAATAAAGACTTCCTGTGAATGTGAACTTGAAAAGATCACTAATATGTAGTGAGGTGAGGCACCTCCCCATGCATGAAAAAGAATAGTGGTCTATTGTTCTCATGTGATGTGCATAGAATGATACATAATTTATGCAAGACATGAGCCGCATATATAGGTATATAAGGCCTTCGGCATTAGTTAAGTCAGTTTAACTTCACCAATCTCACTCTTCACTATCCCTTTGGAAAAAGGCGAAGGCCGCGTGGCGCAACAATCAATTTCCCACGTAAATGTGGGTGGTGGCCCGCCTTCAAACCTCAAATTGCCGCCGACGGTCGGGCTGGGAGCTCAGATCTGCTATATAATATCTATGGATGGTTCGACTGCAAAAGGATGTGACGGCACCAACGTCAATGTTGGCAAATAAGGCGCGTTTCATAAGAATGCTAGAAAAAGGATTGGGAAGATGGATTATTTGCTTATTGCACATGAATGAACTTCCATTTAGACATCTGTTTCAGTACATTAACCGCACGACGTCTGGACCACATACATTTTCTGAGACCATTGACAAAGATGTTGAAAACTGTGAAAAAAGACCTTTAACCCATTCCGACGAATTCACCGGAGGTTTCTGCTGATGCTATTAGTATAGATCAAAGCAGTGTCAACAGAAGAAAATAATGATTATAGCTGAAATGAAGTACCAGAAAATACGTTTGTTTATATTTTGATATGATTTAATATTCAAAAGATAAATTCTTTGCGCAATAATAAAACATAGGCAAATAATAAAGATTTAACAACATAAATAAGATCTATGTACCTACTGGATGATCGATTGATTGTTTCAACGTGAAAGGGCTGATTTGACTCCTAGCCAACATCCAATCTCTTTCGGGCATATTTATAATCGGAATGCCACCGGCTCCACACAGAGAAGATCTGGAGAATAGTGATGATGGTTTGATTGATTAATTTAACTAAATTATACAGAAACAAAAGCAAATAATACAAATTGACTGTAACAGGAATAAGAATTAGACTTACGTACCTCTTAAATGACTGACAGATTGATCAGATGATGTTTTGACTTGATTGATTGATAATAATAATATATAATAATATAATAATACCTTGGACACCTTTTTACACACATTGATCTAGCCCCAAACTAGGATTCCCTGTATCTTGGGTACTAGACAACGATATATATACTTATATAGAGAAATATTATACTTAGATAGATAAACAACCATGACTAGGGTACAAACATTCGTTCTCATCAAACAAACATTTGCCCCCACCGGGACTCGAACCCGGGACCCTTGGTTTCGTAGGCAGCGTCACTACCGACTCGGCCATTCGGGTCGTCTACATCCAATAACCTGCTAAAAAAACTACGTATCATCATCAGATCTTTAACATTACATTATACAGTATAAACCTAGGTAAGATTACTTACTTCAATGGACGCCTATTTTTGTTTCCAGTATTTCCTTTTGGGAACTGATGCCCACAGGCGATGTTTGCTTGATCGTCTTGGTTCTATAAATACAAAATATATTATTCTGTGAACATTAAACATGTGCATATTTAAAGTTCACAGAATAAAACAGTAAATAATAATCAGGTTTGGAAAGATCCGGTAGTATGCCCATTTAATTCTCTTTATCATCACTTTAGGTATATTATTGTCAAAGAATATGATAAAAAACCGGTCAAGTGCGACTCTAAATCGCGCACGAAGGGTTCCGTACCACCGTTCAATGGAAGCGATGGTGTGGAGTGAATAGTTTGGATTTTACACAGCAAAATATTGTTTACAAAGTTATTGGTGCGGTTACTTTCACACTCCATGTACGTAACCAGGTGCATCCATAAGTTTGTATGTGGTATTGAAAGAATTGTTGTATGGGAGCCCCCTTAAATATTTCTTTTATCCTGTTTTTTAGTATTTGTTGTTATAGCGGCAACATAAATACATCATCTGTGAAAATTTCAACTGTCTAACTATCACGGTTCGTGAGATACAGCCTGGTGACAGACGGACGGACGGACAGCGGAGTCTTAGTAATAGGGTCCCGTTTGGAACCCTTCGGGTACGGAACCCTAAAAACAAAATATTATTTATTATAATTCGAATGAGGAATTATTAATAGCATCATGACAAATAACTAAGCACAAAGATCAATACCCGCAATTAAAGATCTTTTCCGATAATATCGGGAGAGTCCACGTCCAGTTCAGTTCACCGATATACAAATAAAACCATTTGGCTAAGAAAATGGCCATACAAATAATCTCTTGTATGGGTACTACTTTTAATTCTTAAAAAACCGTATGTTTCATTATTTGTTGTTATAGCGGCAATCGAAATACCATTTAATATCCAAAGAAATGGTATTTCTAGAAATACCTATTTCGGTTGATCCGGCAGAGCCCAGTGACAGACGGACAGACAGACGGATGACGGACAGCTGAGGCTTAGTAATAGGGTCCCGTTTGGCATGTAAGTAGCAATTTTATTTTACGGCTCCAAATCTCTACGACCATTCCTTGTACTATTTTTTTAGGTAGAAAAATCTAGTTTCCCATAAATTATATCGAAAAATTAAACTACCGTTTGGCGAAAAGAAGTGATACGGGCTAATTGGAAAGGTCAACATGAACAAGTATTCCTTCATTCCTTCTGCCATTTATTTGAAGTTCAAAAATCTACCTTATCAATAAAAATTAAAGTATCGAACGACGAAAAAAGGAATAAAGACATACTGTGAATGTGAACTTGAAAAGATCACTAATATGTAGTGAGGTGAGGCACCTCCCCATGCATGAAAAAGAATAGTGGTCTATTGTTCTCATGTGATGTGCATAGAATGATACATAATTTATGCAAGACATGAGCCGCATATATAGGTATATAAGGCCTTCGGCATTAGGGCTACAAAGAAGTTGTTATAGAGCGTATCGAAGAAGACTAATGATAAATAATACATATGAAAACTTCACCTTCACATCAAAACGACTTCATTAGTATTTATTTCAAAATATTTTTTTAACTTTCAAATTACCGAAGCAATTTTATTTAAGCATCGGTGCCATACTTATACTTGTTAAGATTGACCTTCTCAAAAACTCAGTATCACTTTATTTCGCAAATAGTTTATATAATATTTTATTGAAAAAGTAGGTTTTTGAAATAAAAAATATGGCAGAAGGAATGGTATTTAAGCATAAGCGCCATAAATTAAAAATAAATAAATAAATTTTTTCATGGAGTATTTAAGATTTGTTTGTTGCCTACGAAATCGACATTGTTTACATAAGTAGCTACTTGTAAAGAGTATTGTTAATATTGTTGTAGCAAAGATTTTTTTAAAGTAAATTGATAAATTTTTCCCAAAATATGAAAGGTAATAAATACCTAATCCAACTAATAGGAGTCATTATTTTCATGAGGCTTGGAAATAGGGGTCATTATTTTCCACACTTTTACATCTAGCCTTTTGACATTCTTCGATCACTGATTCACCAACTATACTACAGAAATCTACGTTGTTCAGTTCCCTGCCAACATTTCTCTCGGCTGTCGGGATTTCACCATTTGCTGGGTTTACCTTTTCTTTTTCAGCTTAGCACTTGGTATAGTCCACGTTATCAGCGTTGTATAGACATGGGTATAGACCACATACGCGAAACCCATTCACCAAGGTTTCTTTTTGAGCAGTAGTTTCAACACCTTCAGTAGAGGTGCGAATGTTTCTTTGGTTAGATTTACCGCATACCTGTTTACCGAGTGCCATTTTCGGTGTCCCTTTTTTCAGGCTGTAAAATGCTCGTTGCATTTGGGTATAATGCAATCAGGTGAATTTTTAGATTACGACAGACTTCAGCCACCTCAATAGTAACATGTGTTTTGTGTGTGTTTTCAATGAACTCTTTGAATACGGCGGCTGCCATCCAACCTTTCTCACTCCGACCAATACCCTAACCAGCTGGGACGCTTAGCCCAATGCGATCAGGTATTCTCGTGTATGGATAGATTATGATCGGCTTGTATGTGAATCCTGCAGCGGAAAACGTAAACATGACAGTTACATTTTCTTTCGATGATCACATTTCACATGTGTTCATTCTTTCGATAAACACATTTCTTGATCCCTTTTCAGCAAGAACTTTGCCCGTTTTTGAAAAAATGTTAAATCCAGTCTCGTCAGCATTAAATAGACGCGTTGGATCTTCAAACACATCAGTGAGTCCTTCACGCTTTATTAATTCCTGAAATTCTCTGAATCATTTACGTATGTCTTGTTCAGCCACACAAGCACTGGCGTTAGTGCATCTTTCAGATGTGCGGAATACGATGTTAGGGTGACGTTTCAAAAAAGCCTCGAACCATGCGTCTCCGGGTCTTCCATTTTTAAAGGAGTTTGGACGTGGATTCTCTTCGAGGAAGCATTGGACACAGTCTTGAATATTGTCTTTATTACTTGTAAACCCTTGCTTGGCTAGCTGGATTATGAAGTCTCTTAAGGCCTCTTCCACAGCACAGGACGGGAGTAGGCCCAGACTTAAATCTAGAGTCCGAGTTGGATTGTTTGAATTGTAAACTAGTTCGTGGGATGCAAAATATTTTAGACGCTTGTCTAACAGAAGCTTTCTCTTCCCTGATATATTTTATCGCCCTTTCAAAGTCTTCTCAGGCATATTGTCGCTTTTTAGGAGCCATTTTTATCATAGGTAAGTCTTTAAGAGAAAAAACACATTCAGTATTTGGCCACCTATAATTCTAAAACTGGCCACCCTATGCCAGAAACTATTAAACGTTGATAAAATCACGAGATATTTTGCTATCCTATATAAAACTTTATGTAGATTATATTCAGGAGTAATTTTTGAACAAATAAGAACATACTGAAAAAAAAATGCGAGCAGTAATTGTCCACCCCACCTGTCTCTTTATTTAACAAACTTTAGCTTATTCTGTCATCATCATGGAATTAAATATGTAATATGCCATACAAATAACATTGGTTTAAACCAACACAAAAACACCAGAAAAAACACTGAATTGAATTTACAAAACACTCACCTGCTTAGCAAATTGTCAAGGACACACCTGTTTTCACTAGTGACGCCGGAAATGTGTCAAAAAAATAACTGTCATTCCGGCGCTAGTGGCGATATCGTCAAAAGTTAGAACTTTTACAAAAGCCAATGAGTCGTAGTGTCACCAAAAAAATATAGGTGGCGTGTCATGACTATAGATTTCTTATTTTCAGCATCTAAAATTGAAGGGGTGACAGTTTCTGCCGGTGGCCAATTTCCCCCCTTTTCCCCTACTTGTTCAAGTTGACCTGCTCAATAAGGTCTTATCACTTTTTTCGCTAAACGGTAGTTTATATATTTTTCGATATATTGTATGCAATACCAGATTTTTATATATAAAATATTCCTAACAACACTAAGTAACCTTTTTTTTTTTGTTGGCCGGTACGTTGACTCTTGGGCCGGATATTAATGTCTCTAGTCTAATAAAAATTATAAATCACTAAAATATTAAATATGTTAGACAATTGCGTACTAACTTCGTATGTAAATAAATAACCAGTAATTAAATTGCGTAAATAAATCATGTGCATACTGAATTTACATATTTAAGATCGAATGTAAACCACGATTCGCAAATAGAGTTTCTTATTTCTTATTTCACTTATCTCGTTTATTTAACACTTTATTTTATATTGCAGTAAATAATGTTAAAACTAGTGTTATAGCAGGTATTGTTAGGCCTGAGTGAGACCTTTGGGTGGCCTGAATTCTACACCAGAACGATATCCTTTCGATAAGCAAGCAAATAGAATATCTTTAATAAATATCTTACCTCACGAATATTGCGCAATTAAGCTAAATAATTCAATATGAAATCATTATTCTGCAAATATTCCGGAGTCAGGGCATGTAATCGAAATCGGTAACCACTTATTCGATTCAAGCTAAGGATTGAAATACATGGACGAAAATTTTCCTTTCCATGCCCATTATGCTAATTAGCACTTCTAAAAATAGCTTTAGTTAAAGTTTACGATCTAATACCAAAATGTTAGGGGACTAAGAACAAAGACGCACAAAATTCGCAATGAAATACTGAAAAACAGTTTCAACGCCATAATCCTAACAAAAACATGGCTTAACGATTCTGTAAACACCAACGAATTTGTTGATCCTCGATATCAGGTTTATCTGGTCGGTCAAAACCTGATGAAGTTGGAGGCGGTGTATTAGTAGTGGTTTTAAAATCCTACAGCTCGATGAGACTACGGCAGCATGACTCAGACCATGAGAATATCTGGGTAGTAGTCAGTTTGATAAGGTCAATCACTATCTTCTACTGGGTAAACTTGAGAAGTACGGGGATCATGGCTCACTATTGAAATGGTTTGAGTCTTATCTCCAAGATAGAAGCCAGGTGGTTGCGATCAGTAGCTATGAATCAAAACCATACACGGAGTTCCGGAGTTCCACAGGGATCGCACAATTATATTGTAGAAGTGATACACCACAGTAGATGTTCAATGTTTGCAGACGAACTTAAACACTAAAGACAGGTTACAACATTGATTGAGGCTGAGCTTCTGCAACAGGACATTAACAAAGTGTCCAAGTGGTGTGTCGATAATGATATGGTGTTGAACGCCAACAAATGTTTTCCTATTAAGTTCACCAAAAATAGAAACAAAATAGAATCCGCATACTCAGTAATTAGCACAATTCTAGAGGAGGTTAGTCACAATAGAGATTTAGGAGTAACACTGGACTAGACAGCCAACTTGGATTCGACGTGCACGTGAACAACATATTTAACCGTTCTGCGAAAACCCTTGGATAGGTACTTCAAGCGCTGTTCTGAAAAATTCAAGTCAGTCCGCACCAGAATGGCTCTCTACAACGCATACGTACGTAGCGTTTTGGAATATGCTTCCGTAATTTGGAACCCATACTACAAAGAGTATAAAAATCGCATTAAAAGTGTCCAGCGTGCTTTTACTAGACATTTGGCTTACCCTACGCCGGAAATATCTAAACGAGCTGATTACGAGGAGAGACTAGACCATTTTAAAATGGATTGCTTGGCTAGTCGAAGGCGGGTGCACGATCTGGTATTACTGCACAAAGTGTGTAGCGGGGCTATCGCGAGCGAAGACATCTTGTCCCAGATTAAATTGCTGGTACCCAGATTCTTTGTGCCGTCTCATAGAACCAATTTCGGGAGATCGGCACCGATACCTAGATTTTTAATCAGCTTAAACAAAATTAATATTTCTGGGGATGCAGATGTTTTTCATGATTGTCTTGACCAATCTAAATATTAATGTAGAAAAATAGTTACGAATAAAAAAAAATGTGATTCTTTGAGAAATGTTCTATAGTCACCTTTCTAATAAATATTTTATTGAATAAATTATGAATGAATTTACTTGATACCAATAAATTATCTTATCTTATCTTGAATTTATTTACACTTTGACAAGAGTTTAATGATTGTTTGTTTGTTTTATATCGCATGAATTCTTGTTTGTGTTATTTGGATTATTGTAGTTTTTTTGAATTAGTATTATTAATCTTAATTGAAAAATTCAGCAATAATATAATTAATTTATCATGTGAATGTTATGATCATATTATGAATCATAAATAAAATTAATTTTAATGTGCATTGTATATTCTGTTGGTGTTCCTTATATTAATAAATAAATAAAACGTCATTAAGTAGTGTCTTGATGTCACTAATCACATGACAAAATTATAGTAATAAAATAATGGTAACATTTAGTAGCACATATCTTGGTACGGACATAATTTAGAGCTTAGCTGTAATATTTAATATCATTGTTATGGAATCCATCCATCTAGTAAGGTTTTTAAAAAGGCGCCAAATTAGGCCTTCAACGATAACTATAATGATAACCTAAGAAATATATTAGAGACTAGTTGCGCCCCAGTTAAGACTCGAGAAAGTAAGCAATTCTTTCAAGGGTCAGTGGATTCTCTACTACAATAAGATACCTGTGAAGATTTTGATATTGCCATTTGATCACTTCAAAAACCATGTAAAAACGACTGTCTAAAAAGGAATAATACAAATGTTCAAGATTACTTAAATGACGAGATTGTATTAATATTATTCAACGCGCTGTATTCATTTTGTTATTATTTATTTCTGTTTATTATTTATAACAATAAATATTGTAATATTTGAATTAGATAAACACTACCAATTTTTAAGAGATCTTAAAATCAATCTGTGGGAGTTTCTTCGCCCGTCTTTTCCCACAGTGGTCCAATGTAGATAAGAACCAAAAAATTACGTTTGCTAAGTATAAGTTAATATCTACTTATCAGTAATAAAGAAATGTCAACTTTGACTCTTCAATCTGAGATACACTTCGTTCGCGCTAGGCCTAGGTTTTTTTAAACATCTCATTTGTAATTATCCTGACCTTACCTTAAATTATTTGGACTTAGCATTCTAATAGAAAACAATTTTTGGGCCACATTGGTTAAAAACAGAAACAGTGGCGTTACAAATATTAACATAATATTAATTTGGGTTATTTTACAGCCATAGCATTGGACGAGCTTTTGAATTGTCTCTGTCATCAACAATATTGAGTGTCTTTTTTCTTTTGAGGCACGGAACCTTAAAAATGAAGCGCCTACAGAAATCTGTTGCCCTGGTATGAAGAATAGGATAGGTAGGAAGGATGGAAAGTTATGTTGAAGGGACGACGACAGATAAAAATCGAATACCTCCCATTAACTCGTAGTATAGGCACATACCTACCCATAAAATTTAAATAAAAGTGTCACGGTTTAGATATTCCTTTTTTATATTAAGAAAATTCGAATTAACCTACTGCAACAGTCTGTTGCCCTGGTACTTTAAGGAAAGTTGAAGGGACGACGAGAGGTACCACCAGCATAAAATCATAGGTACCGCGGGTATTTTTTTTTTACCCGTGGTCCTACTGGACCGTTTGGTTGTACCATGGGAGGTTTTTTCCCGGTTACACTTGGGTGAACTTGGGCAATGAAAGAAAATTTCATGTTCACATTGCTGTGATGCGTGAGCACAAAAGATGATTTTGATCATTCTTATTTTGTAGATAAAATAAACTTTAAACTTTTAACAATATCTTGCACCGACCGCAAAAAAATGAAGTCGTTGTTTTAATTATTTTTAATTAGAATTTTTTGTTTTAAGAAAATGGAATATTTGGTATAGGTATTTTAGAAATGATAAACAAAGTAAATTTTCCCATTTTTACCAGCTCGTTTCATTAGGCAATATCTTGAAAACTACTGAACCAATTTTAATTAAATTTGCACAATTGATTAAATAGGAGCCAAAGCAAAAAATCACCACCCGATTTATAGTTTCAGAGTAATGCGTAGACATACATACACACATACCGACAAAATTTTATACATTTATTTGGAAGCTCTATACGTTCTTTTAGAAGTCTGTTGATGAGTACTGATGTGCGATACCTTGCCATCGTATAAAAGAATAACTGTCACCCTTTTTCCTTATGGGGATGCTGTGGCACAGTTATGTCCACGATAAGCTAAGCTAATCGCCGCAACTACGGAAGTATCAATCTTGAAAGCCATTATTGCCTGAAATAAGACATAAAGGTAGTTTGTGTTGGAATTTAGTTCTTATGAAGTGATATTTCCCGTTTTTATCCCGTTTTCAATCAAATATATTGTCACCCTAATAGAAAGAGACAAAGAGTTACAGTGCTGAAGACTCATGCTCGGCTCGTCCTTTTGGCTAGTGTAATCAGCCCTGTGGCTATAATTCTGCATAAAGCTGTTCTGAGAATAAACTAAGATCAGAATTAAAATATGTTGGTAATTTTACGAATTAGTAATTGTAAGAATTGGCCATTTATCGGTTTAGTCATTTCGCGGTTGGTCATTTATAGACTAGGTATTCATTTCGCGAATCAGACATTCAATAACTACACGAACTTAAGGTGATACGAAAAAAATATGGGGTTTTTCGAATCCATTTACTCCACTATAAAGTCATCTACAGATTTGATTTTGGATTAAAGTTTACTGAGTATTTGATTAAGATTCTCACAGAAGGAAAACGCGATTGGG
Organism: Argyresthia goedartella; assembly: GCA_949825045.1. Classification (NCBI taxonomy): domain Eukaryota; kingdom Metazoa; phylum Arthropoda; class Insecta; order Lepidoptera; family Argyresthiidae; genus Argyresthia; species Argyresthia goedartella. The sequence continues at coordinate 13,427,602 of OX463806.1, forward strand.
TGAAATTTTCTCGATAGAATTTAATTGCGAAAAGGCCTCTAAATTGTTTTATTTTTTCCTGTAACTCTGAAATCATTACTTATTTCATTGCGAATTTGCATTAAAAATGTGAATATTATGTTATAAAAAACTCTCCTTGAAAATATTTTTGACTAAATAGCGTAGTTTATTTTTAAACAATTTTTATGTGGTTTGGCGCTACGTTATGTAATTTTTCCCCGATTCCGTCCCTCTCACACTGCGGGTCTTTCCGCCGGGAGTAACGGGGACCTTTGCACGGACGAGGTATCCCCTTAAGGCGCCTGTTAACGCCATAATTTTTTGATTATCGTGCATGGCCTAACGTTTCCGCGCAGCCCTGCCTCACCCCCGAAACCAAACATAACGATAGCGAAACCAAAGTTTCAAAAGAACGGTAAGTATACGCAACACATAAAATTAGAGAAATTATTAATAATGAATCGGAAGTCAATCATAAACTATATCAAGATAGTATCACACCTTTTTTACATTTAGGTGGCGGTAGCAATGACGTTAAAAAGCCTGAATAAGACCAAGATTTTTTATGTTTACCTAAGTATTTTCTTTATTACATATGCTCGATATGACTCAGTGAGGGCAAATGTGTGAGTCTGAGGTGGAGACGGCGAGTTAACACTTAATGCGATACCTCGACCGTGCAAAGGTCCCCGTTACTTCATGCGGAAAGACCCGCAGTGTGAGAGGGAATTTAGAGCTTAGCTGTAATATTTAATATCATTGTTATGGAATCCATCCATCTAGTAAGGTTTTTAAAAAGGCGCCAAAATTAGGCCTTTAACGATAACTGTAATGATAACCTAAGAAATATATTAGAGACTAGTTGCGCCCCAGTTAAGACTCGCGAAAGTTAGCAATTCTTTCGGAACGGAATCGAGAATCGGGAAAAAATAAAAAAAACCGCTCAAATGCGAGTCTAAATCGCGCACGAAGGGTTCCGTACCACCGTTCAATGGAAGCGATGGTGTGGAGTGAATAGTTTGGATTTTACACAGCAAAATATTGTTTACAAAGTTATTGGTGCGGTTACTTTCACACTCCATGTACGTAACCAGGTGCATCCATAAGTTTGTGTGTGGTATTGAAAGAATTGTTGTATGGGAGCCCCCTTAAATATTTCTTTTATCCTGTTTTTGTTTATCCAAGTTTAGTATTTGTTGTTATAGCGGCAACAGAAATACATAATCTGTGAAAATTTCAACTCTCTAGCTAGCTAGGTTCTTGAGATACAGCCTGGTGACAGACGGACGGACAGCGAAGTCTTAGTAATAGGGTTCCGTTCTTACCCGTTGGGTACGGAACCCTAAAAACGTAGCGCTTAACCACAGAATAATTATTTAAAAATAAACTATGCTATTTTGTTCAAAAGTTTTTTAAGGAGATTTTGAACGCAAGTTCCACAATGAAATTAGTTAGGATTTCAGAATTACTGGAAAAATTTAAATTATTTAGAGGTGTTTTCGTTATTAAATTCTATTGCTAAAATTTCATCCAATCGCGTTTTTGTTTTAGTGAAATCAAATCTGTAGATGACTTCATGGTGGAGTAAGTGGATTCCAAAAAAACCCCTTTTTTTTTTCGTAGCACCTTAAGCAGCACTTAGTTATCAGACCCGACTTATCGAAACATCTTGATTAACGTTAGCAAGTTCGAATCGACGAAGGTTAGTGTTCTAGGGTTAATAACATATTCTACTGATTGACAGGATGTATCAAACAAACAAACATAAACATTTATATGTATTCAGACACATACATTGTTGAAAGACAGTATATCATTCGCAACAAATTCACTATGAAGCCTTTTCGATCTATGCAACTTTATTTTTCTCTTGCATTATTTTCCATACAAATCTGCTGACCGCGTTGGGGCGCGTTGTGGTGCCCCATTGGTTTTTTAGAGTGTAGACAGAGTGCTAAAAGCGACACGCGGTTACTGTACCACTCGGGGTTTTTCTAGCTCATATCGATTAACTCATCGCATTAATCGCCAATGGGATACCGCGCCTGTGACGTCGTGCCTTACTGGTTTTTTGTAAAATTTCTTCAGACTTGTCTCAAAATTCTATAATAGGTCTCTTAATGATATCGATCCCTTTAATAAAACTTTAGGTTCTTATGAGAATCTGCTCAGATCAACATTGTCTAAATAATTTTTGGTTTAGCTCCGTAATAATTATGTTATTCTTTTGCTATATAAGCAGTTTGTTAATTTCTCTCTCGCTCTCTCATTCGGTCGCTCTTTGAGTTAAAAAACATTTTTTTTAATTATCTTATGGAACTCCAAGTCTATTCATAAGTTTATTGATTTGGTAAAATTTGTATAAGACTTGTTTTGATAATTAGATTATATGATGATAATAAGATTTGTTCCCTAAATAAATATAAAAATAATAATAAATAATTATAATAATAAGAGCTACAAATACGGAGCGCTACAGCAGAAAGGACCAAGCGCGAGCGGCTTGCTGACGACTCGGACACTAACTTCTCGGACACTATCTCCGTATTGACAAATTTTAATTTTAATACTTTTTTCTGACGATTGGTCTACATGAAATAAATTGTTTTGTACAGTCAAATGAAAAGCTTAAGTTCCCATAACCAATCCTATAATAACTTATTGTAGAAATCCGACTCTCCGTTTGGATGTTAAGTACGATTACATACTTACACGTACTTTAACTTTACCGCTCAACGCTTCTCGGTTTTAGTCGCTGAAAGTGATCAATACGTCCTGGAATCTTGAAATTTGGCAAGGACGAGTATTATAAAGAGTATGTTAAGGGAAAAACTGAAATAAAATAATTGATTTAAGTGCTGAGCGGTAAAGGTAAAATAAACTTCACAGACAAACTAGGGGCGGCATGCACGCGGGCGTCGGCGTTCGAAATTTGAATGTCAATGTGTAGAAAAATTAATAATGTGTAATTTTTCAGATAAGAAATGAGTTTTTACCAAGTAGTTTAACATTATGCTGATCGTAACGTGCGGTTTTTGTACGCAGTGAAGAGGGTTTATGATACGTGTGTAGATAAAATACATTAAATCAGGTGCGGTAAAGAGCGAGAGAGCGATAAAGAGACCTACAAATGCGATTGTTGTTGACATATTTTTTATGAAGGTAGGTGGGATAAGTACCAAGTATATTGCCAAAGTAATTATTGTGGTATTTCCTAACCAATAGATACGTATACTGCCGTCGTAAGAGCAAAAGACTCAATTACAAAAGGTTGATTTAGGAAAAACAAGGTTTAAAGTGATGATTTGTTTAACGCTTAACTGTCTTTACACAGTTAGGTTAGGTTTCTATATTTATAAGACTACCTTGTCAAATACCGTTTTTTTAATATTGTTTGAATTATAATAACTAAACAATTTCTTTGATTCCTACGGACATTGTCATAATTAATTTAATCTGTAGTCACTATTCTGCTTCGGACACCCCAGGAGACTGTTTTCTGGCTACTTTACGAACTTCTTTAACAAATTCAAGTTCATTATAATGTTTTTTTTCCCCTGAGATAGCGAGAGGAAAAGAAGGTGCTACATGTTCTTAATCATACCATCGAAATGTAACACGCTTTTATTTATAAAATTGGGACAGTGCTAAAAACGGGAAGATTTAACAATTAAAGTTTAAAGATTTAATGTTAAAAATATATAATTATGTACGGTATGTAATTAATTTGTTGTAGACGAAGAAGCTTAATTATCGTTAAAGGTTACAATGAACTTATAAAGTGATATATTTGTTATTGGAGTAAATTTATTTTAAACTTATTAGTTCATTTTTTAATAAAAGCTTGTTTTTAAAAAAGTTTTTTTTTCTTTATTTTACATGTCTTGCAAATGTCACTTTTTGCGCGCGACGGAGTCGCACCTGTGTCAGAACAGAAAGCAGTTTTGACTCAAAGCAAGTGGTACACTTTCAAGTGCCAGGCCATGTCATGTCCCTACTATCCAAGACTAAACATTTCCGAGTTAACTTCATTTTCCTGGAATAATACTGATAATATCTTTAGCTGGAGTAGAGCATCTAAGGGCAAGGGCTTCGTAACGGGAACGGCAATTTAGCAGGAATTTGCACTACATTGAATTATCTGATAACTATATAATTAACATTTCTACAGGCAAATCTTGCTTCTGGCCCTACAGTAGGATACCCTGTCTCGTGAGAACCAGAAACTGCGACGTCATCGTCATCGTCAAAATCAGATTTTGAAACATATTTTTTTGCAATTGCAATATTTAAAAAACAAAATTTAATCGGGTAGTATTTAAGCGCACATCAAATATGTCCTATTTGCACAGCACAATGTTCAACAAAAACACTTTTTTCTTATGCTCTTACATGTTTAAACATTTTATGATTCTTTTGCTCTTACATGTTTAACCTAACACGAAGGATAAAGAGGGCTTCGCTTACCCTTTACCCTTCACCTAAGCTAACGCACCCCTTCAGTCTGATATTTGCTGGGCAAATCAGTATTTTTGATGAGCGGTTTCATATTTCTCAATAAAATCTAATTAAAGCCTCAAACTTTTCATTGTATGATTAAGGCAGGTCTTGCTTTAGCAAGGCGTCCGCGTTTTTGCTTTACCTCAATAAGGATGTTTGTTACTTTGAGTAATAATGTATAAATACTAGAGACGCTAGCTCGAACAAAATATGTGCCCGGCCTCTTGAGGAGAGGGGTACGCGCGGGGCGAGAGCGGGCGTGTCAGTTGTCATAGATAGAAAATCTTTGCGCTCAGATGCGACATGCCGTAATTCTGTATGTACCGTCACCTTTGCCCAAAAGTTTACCTATCGAGTGAATCCTGCCTATACTGCTTTCATACTTTTAAGGGCATATTATGTGTATTTGGGAATTAAAGTAAAAGAGAATTTGACATATCCAATATTTCAATGGGAAGTATTTTTTTCTCTCATTGGACGGGTTGTTGTTACATTTCATTTCATTTAATTTCATTTAATTTCATTTATTTATTGCATACATGTGGTACATAAGATGTCAAATAACAAATAAAGACCCTAACATGCGCCCTGCTAGGGCATAGCAAACATAGTTTTAAAATAAAAACTAAAACATAAGATAGTAATCTACTTCCTATGGTACAATATCTTAATCTTATAGAAATCTTTCTTTTCTTTATAACAAACTATAAACGTAGTAAAAATAAAAAGTTTATAAAATTTTAACATTTAACTAATTTTAATATCTTTGTTGGTAGGTTCGTTATCATAGAACTCTTCTAGATTGTAAAATGTATTGGCTATTAGGAATTTATGTAGTGTGTTCTTAAACTCTTTAAAGTTATCTAGGTTTTTTATAGAAGGTGGTAAGTTATTATATATTTTTACGCACATGTTGTAAGGGCCTGATGATACAAATACTAGATTAGAGTCTGTGGCAGCTAATCTAGGTCGAGGTCTAAGGTTTGCTGGACGTTCGCGCATAGGGAACATGTGTAGATGTTTTCTTACAAATAATGATAGTTCTAAAATATAGATCGAAGTTAAGGTGAGGATTTCGTAGGTTTTGAAATATGGTCGACAGCTGGTCATTCGGTCTATATTAGCTATAATTCTAACACACTTCTTTTGTAGAACAAAGATGTTGTCTATGTCGACACTCTTTCCCCACAGTACGATGCCGTATTGAAGACGAGAATGTGCGTATGCATAGTAAGCTTTCAGGGCGGTTTCTAGACAGACAGTTTAATAAATAAATTGGCAGTTATTTAAATTTTCGTCAGATGATTATTAATTGTGGTAGTAAAAATTTTTATGAGCAAAGGCGAGCTTATACCTAAAGAGAGATTTCTACCAGCAAACCTAGGCAGAAAAGGAAAAGATGTGCAACAGGAGAGTAGTAGTGCGCAATAAAACTGTATACATCTAATTGTGTACAATTAAAACGTAATAAATGATGTATATGTTACCAGCCAAACCCGATTTGAGGACAAACTAGTTTTGGCTAGGATAAACTAGTTTGCGCAGCGTATATCAGGGCAAAACATTGCGGTAGCTTAGGTGAAGGGTAAAGGGGGTGAGCGAAGCGAAGTCCCCTTTATCCTTCGTGTTAGGTTGAACATGTAAGAACAACAAAAAATACTTAAAACATAAACTTAAGTACAAATAAACTAGTTTATCCTAGGCAAAACTAGTTTGTCCTGAAATCAGGTATGGCCGGTAACATATATACTAAATAAAATTCAAAAGCCTCTCATCAGTACCTACTACAATTTCAACTGTGTTCGTATCATGAAATGCTTTCTTGTATTTCTGCGCAAGGGTCTACCTCTGCTATGAAATTTATCCTCAACATATTGGGCTTGCTGGAAGAAATCTCTTGTTAGAAATAAGCTTGCCTTTGTAAATGTCTTTTCCATAAGTTTGTAATGAGAATTTTCTTGTGCAATAAAAATAAACGACATGCATAACACGTTGGTATTCGGAAATGTCACATCTGCATGTCAAAATCTTGTTACTCTTTGATTTTCAAAGAGAAAACATGTCCCTTTGTTGATTTTTGTAATTCACAAAATATTATTGAATATGCGTATTTACTGATAGTACTTACGTATGAAAAGTTATTCCTTGGCTTTTTTGTATCTTAACTGTGTAGTTTTTACAGTACCGCAGAACACACGACGGCATTATTTAGTTGCTTACTCTCGCAATCAAACACGTCACGGCCCGGCAAGCGCTTGGCACAGTCTGAATTGGGGTTGAGTGAATTAGCTCTACTTATATCTGCAAAAAAGTCAGTTTGCGGCGCCTACTCTAGTATCTATACATTATTACTCAAAGGTTTGATATATAATTTTGGGAAATTATATGTCAAGCTAGATTTCTTTATTGGCCACGTGATCTAACTTCTCATTTTATAACGAAGCACCGGGAATATGTCGTTTTTACAACGCCAAATAATATTCTATAAAAAGCGTCAAGTAAAGAATAATAATTATTTTTACTTATCCTTCTTATTTTTATATTGCCACCTAATTTACTAACTCAACCACGAATTTTACATCTTATCACCATTTCACGTTTTAAAGCTTCAACACAAGGTCCTCAAAAACAATTAATTCAAGCTTCCATAACCAGTATCATTCATTATTACTTACCATGTAAAATAACACATCAAATTCTTTTACCGTGAAAATAGCCACTGCAGCATTTGGCGCGAGTGCGCGAGACGACAGTGACCGGCCATTTGCACCAATCAGAGCGCGCCATTCGATTCATGTACCGACGAGCTAGTCACTTATATTTGTTTATTGTCGTTCGTGCGTTCGTATTGCAATTGTTTCATCTGTAATTAAAATAAAGTATGCCAATAAGGTTACATGCTCTTTGGCTAGAGTAGGTTATTGTGGCTAAATTTCAATTGGGTTCTAGGTTATGTTAGAACTTAGAACAAGCAAAACCGGAGCGTAGCGAAGCGGAGCGGAGAGAAGCGTATGCAATTAACAACAACCTTTAATGATATGAATAGTATGTTTTTGGGTAATATTACTGGCGATAACTTACTATTTGATGGCAATTTTGGCAAATTTTGACCATCAATTAATGTGGGATGGGATGAGATACATTTTAAATATACAATAATATATAATTTAGTTAAAAATTAGAAGCTAATAGAATATCTTATTTGATGTCATATATTAATATTTTAGAAGTTTACTGCTTGAATGCATGTTACCAATTAAGATGCTAAAAATAACCACCGTGCTGAGTTGTATTTAGGGTGGCTTACGTAGAAGATAACTAGTGGCTAAGATAGTATCACTTAGACGCTCGTTAATTGTGGCTGAGTAATTTAGAAGGCAATGCAGATTTTAGAGGTGAATAATGCTATTAAAAATAAGTCTGTTTAATTAGCACCCTATAATTTTCATTAAAACAGATAAGAAAAAATAAATTTAGCTGTAGTAGTAAGCTTTGTAGGTACATGAATGATAAAATTGTTAAACATAATTTGGTAAAGTAAACATTAATTAGTGTGGTGCAGCAAAAGACAGGAATTTTAGAAATCCCATTATTTGGATGGAGAATTTTCAGTGCAAGTCAGTTATTTAGTTTGATTAAAAATATTTTTGTATTGAAAACGGAATTAGTGTTCGACAAGCCAGATATTTGTTGCGAACTGCATAAGAAAGATTAGCTTGTTTTGTTAGGAATTATGATTTTGTTGGTGGTGCGTGTTTTGTTAATCAAATGGTTTATTTGTAGAGTAGTCAGGTTTTTGGTATACGGTAGGCTAATTCGTGGCATATACCCACCGAGGGTTTGTATATGCCTTTACCCGGTTACGAGTAATATTGAGCCATACTATATCGCACTAGGTTTATGCGGGTTTGTGGAGGGATATTACGACTTCTACTACCGAGTAGCGATAGTAGCCGGGACCTACAGCTTAACGTGTCATCCGAAAACACGGAGCGTCCGATAATCTACTTAAGATAAATTACTTATCTTCTTGGTACATGGTCAGCAGTGGAATGCGAACCTGCGGCGCCTGCGTGAGAAGCAAACGTGAAACCCACTAGACCACGGAGCTCTTTCAATTGGCACAAACAAATAAACCAGTAATATCCAAGGATATGGCATCTTCCTCCCCGGGTTGGATTCAAACCCGGAACCTCTCCCTTGTGTTTCAGAGCAGATCCTCAACCGCTTCCCCTTAAACCTCATTTAAACTTTAGCAGCTGTCAAAAAAAACGGTACAAGTCAGCCTAAGTATCCGATGTAGGGGGAATGGGAATCGTTATTGAACGTATTTTCTTTTGTGCCTCATTACGCTTTGAATACCAACGAATAATAATGCTAAATGGAGATATCTGTAGACTCAATCTGTGCTAGCTGACGTTTTTCTGCGCTTTGGTATGCTAACGAAAGGAGTTTTCCTTTCCTTTCTGATTCATTCCATGATATTCAAACCTACAGATTCCAATGAATACCTGATAAACTTTGTTTTAACTGAAGTCTCTTTTATCAAGTATCATAAAACGCACGTAAATAATTTTGAATATTCTCACTATACAAAATATCCACCGCTGATGATAAATGGAAGGTAAGTTAATGTTACAGCGAGCAGCAGCCAGCATGATGGGGATTTTTATATGTATATGTTACGGTCAAAGTGATCCATAAGCGCTTACCGCCCCATTTTTAAAACGGTTCATAATATCTTTAAAGATAATACTTGTAATATTTACACATCAGGCAGCATTCCAAATCCATTTTATCAAATGTTTTATTTTTTAATTTTGGGAGGTAAAATGCAAATATAGTTTTCACAGTGCAGTGCAACAAAAGTATTTTTTTTACATTTTAGTTATTAGTAACAATGTTTGGTATGGTACTTGGTACAATGGTACTTTCTTATTGTTTTGTCTTTGTTCTACACATTTTGTACCGTTATCCAATGTCAACTATTAAGTTATAAACCGTAATCCGTGAGATAAGCTTGACAAGAAAGTGACAGATAAATGATTACCAGGGTTATCTCGAAAACCAAAAGATGATTTTTTAGAGGTATACAAATTCAAAATGAAATAAAACACTTAAAAATAAATGTTATGATCATGGTATTGGTTTTATTTAAAATATAATCTGATGCCATTAGTGCTTAAAATTGATTTTGAGGCATATTTGGGCGCCACGAAGCTTCATCGGGAAGTCCAATTTTCTATCTATTTTTCGAGCAACTGGTATATATCGGCAATAACGCGGTAAATGTTGGCTCCCCAGTGGTCCCACGTCTGTGGTTTATCTGCGTAGGACCTGTGAGCTGGCCTCTGCGATCGTGTGATCTCACACCTATGGATTACTTTCTTTGGGGATAAACCACAGACGTTGGACCACTTGGAGGCCAACATTTGCTGCTTTATTGCCGACATACGGCCCCAGTTGCTCAAAAAAGTAGTCGAAAATATGACTTCCCGATTACGCTTCATTTGGACCACATTTTTCGAGCAACTGGGGTCACCACGGCTGACTCGAGCCATATGCCCATATGCCCCAAATCATTTATAAGCTCTAATGACATAAGAATATCTTTTAAATAGAACCAATACCGTGATAGTGAAACTTATTTTTACGTGATTTATTTAATTTTGAATTTGTATACCTAAAAAAAACATCCATTATATGAAAATGTCGCGACAAAACATGTTTAGTTACGTTACTTAAGAGTTATAAATATAAAATGTGCATTGGTTCCGACGAAAACAAGGAGGTTGATAGGTGATTATTCATGCCAGGAGGAATAGATAATATCGATGTATTTTCTTTCTTTTCTATTCACAGTTTACATCCTAATACTATAGCAAACTCCAAAACTACTGTTTTAAAGAATCATGTTAACTATTAAAATCACATTCAAATTCTCGGAGTAAATTTTGGCGGCTAAAACGCTGCCATTTGCCGCGGCAGCGGCGGATGACGTCACATGCCACGCCTCCATTCTCACTCCATGTTTGTTTTGTTTAATACATGTGCCGATTAGTTATCCAAATCAGTTTTATTCTGGTGTATTTTAAGAGTTCAGAAAATACGTACACAATGATGTAAAATAATGAGAAGAGATGAAGTATCGCCAACCTCATGTTAGTATTAGTAAGACGCAAATATAAATCAACCAGCACTTTTAGGTGATTTTTTACTAAACAGTGTGTGGGAACCTGCAAGGAAAGCGTCTGACGCTTCTTCTTACATCAACCTCACCTGGCAAAAAACAGCACAGAGACATAGCCGAGAGAAACACTCAAAATACGTTTTAGCAGCTGAAGGCCTAAGAGCCTCATTCTCCCCACTAGTAATGTCATGCGATGGAGCCCACTGCCCAAGGAAGCATATAACAGTTTAAAAAAAACGCAACAAAGCTTAACGAGAAATGGGGAAAAGCGTATTCTCAAATAGTGGTGCCTGAAGGTGAAAATACAAATCTCAACCTTTCAATGTAAAGATGGAGCAGGACTTTGGTGGCAGCTTGATCTCATGAAACAGAAATATCTAGTTACATATGCTTCAATATTTTTTATCTACACACGTAAATAAATAAACCCTCTTTACTGCGTTCAAAAACCGCACGTTGCGATCAGCACTATGTTAAACTACTTGGTAAAAACTCGTTTCGTATCTGGAAAACTACACATTATGGTCATTACGTGTAGTTTTTCTACATAAAATGACATTCAAATTTCGAATGCCGACGCCCACCCGCGTGCCGTCCCTAGTTGTCTGTGAAGTTGGTACTGACATTCAAATTTCGAACGCCGACGCAAAGAACAAGCTATACAATTGCAGAACCACAATGCCGGTCAAACATGCGGTTCCTGAACAAATCAAAGAGAGCTTTTGATATGTGTGTAGATAAACTAGTGTATGTAACTGTACATAATTAGGCATTATGCAGCAGTCACATAAACTACTATTATAGAGAGGGATTACTTAATAGCATACTTTACAAATTTCTGTAGTTATATTATATTATATGCCTATTTGTCGTATCTTCTGAGTTCTGTTTTGTGTATTATCCGAATAAACTCATTTCTTCACAACCTACAGCAGAGAACTTTTGGCGTTGTGAACATACCTAATTAGAGTTTAAGAGGAAATGATATCATCAACTACTTCAAGTGACATGCCACTGGATGCCGTTGGCACAAGAACGTAAGGATCGGCGCTACAGAATAGAGGCCAAGTTGCAGCAGTGGGTCGATGTGGTCTGAATGATGCTGATGATGGTAAGGAGACGGGGGAAATATCAACTAGAGCAAAACAGATTGAAATTGGATCGAAGGCGGAAGTCGAAGGGGTAGGCCAAAATAACAGGACTAATGTGAAGATAAGCGGGACGTTTGAATAGATGGAATAACGGTGGGTAAGGATCGGCGCTACAGAAAAGAGGCCAAGTTGCAGCAGTGGATCGATGTGGTCTGAATGATGCTGATGATGGTAAGGAGACGGGGGAAAGAGAAATATCAACTAGAGCAAAACAGATTGAAATTGGATCGAAGGCGAAAGTCGAAGACGTAGGCCAAAATAACAGGACTAATGTGAAGATAAGCGGGACGTTTGAATAGATGGAATAACGGTGGGTAAGGATCGGCGCTACAGAAAAGAGGCCAAGTTGCAGCAGTGGATCGATGTGGTCTGAATGATGCTGATGATGGTAAGGAGACGGGGGAAAGAGAAATATCAACTAGAGCAAAACAGATTGAAATTGGATCGAAGGCGAAAGTCGAAGACGTAGGCCAAAATAACAGGACTAATGTGAAGATAAGCGGGACGTTTGAATAGATGGAATAACGGTGGGTGGATGTCGATCGAGCAAAAATGAAGAAGTTGACGAGATCTCATCGGATAGATTCGTACGAGGATCATGGAAATTGGCGCTATATTAAAGAGTCTTATGCCCAACAGTGGATTCATATGGCTTGAGCAGTGTTAATGATGGTGATTAAATTTGAAACAAACATTATTTTTTTTGAAACATTTACATACAGGCACATATACATTGCTTCTGGCCCCACACTAGGATACCCTGTGTCGTGGGAACCAGAAACAGCTACGTCATAGACATATAAACATCCAAGACCTGGGGATTTTTTTTCTTTACCCCCAGCCGGGGATCGAACCCGGGACCTCTCGCATGGTAGACAGAGCCGCAACCGCTGCGCCACAGAGGTCGTCAATACCTTAAAGACCATATCGACTGTTTTCCCCTCTAGTGACAACATCAAAAGGTTATCTGTATTTGCAACAGGCGAGCTAGCAACGTATAATTAGTTATGGGAAAATCAATCAAATCTTAATCAAGTCGACTAACCGTCTATCGAAACCAGCTCCGCCTCCCTACCCTCCGTCCATTCCTCCGTACTCATTACGCGCTAGATTAGATTTGCATTTGTGAGGCATAGCAGAAGCATAAAACCCGGAAATCTTTTATATGAAACTACTGCAATTTAACGAAGAAAATTAACGAATTAAAAAAAAAACTGTAAAAAACAGAACCAATCGAATTCATTGAAAGTTTTTGTAAAATAATTAAAAAGTTAAAAAACCATACACGAAATCCATTAATTTTCGGCTAGGGTATTAAAGGGTAAAATTTGTTGGTAGTGGGCTAAACTTTAACCCCTCACAATATATGTATCGAATTACCGGACACCCTGTATCTCAATGTTAGTGTTAGTTATGTACCTACTTCATGTACATCAACCCATTAAAAATATAACGTCACATATGTTTTGTTGTTTGCATTCTAAATTCGCATGTAAGAATATAAAAATGTCGAGCGATTTACTCAGAAAGGGTTGACAGAGGCACATGTGCATCTACGATTTTCCATTCGAATTGTTAGAGAGGGTAAGCTCCCATCGTAGCATTTGACGATCTAACTAGTATAACTATGTAGCACGGGCTTCAAACCAGGGGGACGCGCGGGGGCGTGGGGTGATCTAATAGGGGGCGGCTACAGAACTGGCTTTATTGATATTAATAACTTCATGCCAGGGATGATTCGGGGGTCACAACCGACACTTTTGAATTCTCTTTGTTGGAATGCTAACCATGTGAACTTTCCTGGCCGGCTTGAACCGTATTTTTTTTAAGTCATATTAGTTGCTCGTTCCTCGACTTAGTGAGCTATGTGAAATTTCCCTGGGCATCTAGTGCCGCCCATGACAATTGGTTGTTAGATGCTCGACTTAATAACCATTTGCGCCGTCCTCTTATAGTAGTTTATGTGACTGCTGCATAATGGAGGGCATTAAAACTCGAGAGCGGGTTTATGAAACGAGCCGAAGGCGAGTTTCATAATAATATCACTCGAGAGTTTTAATGCCTAATTATGTACAGTTACATACACTAGTTTATCTACACACATATCATAAGCTCTCTTTGATGTGTTCAGGAACCGCATGTTTGACCGGCATTGTGGCTCTGCAATTGTTTAACTTGTTCTGTAGTACCTTAACTTGTTCTGTAGTAACTTCTCGCAGGCGGGCGTCGGCGTTCGAAATTTGAATGTCAGTACCAACTTCACAAACAAACTAGGGACAGCACGCGGGTGGACGTCGGCGTTCGAAATTTGAATGTCATTATATGTAGAAAACCTACACATAATGACCATAATGTGTAGTTTTCCAGATACGAAACGAGTTTTTACCAAGTAGTTTAACATAATGCTGATCCTAACGTGCGGTTTTTGAACGCAGTAAAGAGGGTTTATGATACGTGTGTAGATAAAATAATTTTATTTGCCGTATGATTAGTCTTTCTTCTCACTCATAATTCCCCATTTTGGCCTTCTTGGCGGTGCGGTATTTTTTCATAGTAAGAAATGTTGGGAACCTATGATCCAGAGATTCGTGCAATAGGAATAAAACTCGGCCAAGTGCGAGTTGGACTAGCACACCGAGGACACCAATCACTTTTGTTTTGTAATGGAACTAGATTTTTAGAGATTTTGGATTTCATTATTTTTGTGTTATATGACCGTGTTTCATGTCAAATCTCATGATTCACGGGTTCACGGTTTTGATTCCCTTGCAAGTAACATAAAAATTCCGCAAACTTGCGACATGAACGGGCGACGACCTTCGCTTAGCATGCACGTTTTGACTCTCTGTCGACGTTGAGTGAGAGACTTAGGAGTACTTGCCATGTCTAAAGTGAGAGTATGGCAGGCGGGACTCGAGATAGCCAATAGAATGTGGTCTTGTCTATCAAATAGTTATTGCCATTTTAAATTAAAAGTGTTGCAAACATTTTGTCTGGCAACACTAAATTTAGTAACCAGTTTACCGAAGAGTAGATGATTTTGCCACCTTCTTGGCATAATGACGAACTTAAGGTCTATTTTAAATAAAAGTGTTGCAAAAATGTTGTCTGGCAACACTGTAAATTAAATTACTGGTTTACCGAGGAGTAGATGATTTCGCCACATTCTTGGCATGATGACGCAGATAAGTTCTATTTACAAAGGAACTTGTTTACAATTATCACTTAAGCAACATAAGAGCCCGAATATTATGAACTGCCTAAGTCATATATAGTCTGCTTATTACCAAGTATAGTATACTTATATCAACAAACGAAAATCAAAAACTTCAAAACTGTACACCGAGAACAGCAAGAACACATAACAACATTTATTTTTTTCCTCATGAATCTATGCTCTCGAGGCCTTGTCTGGACCTCCATGTCTCGGTCGCTTATGTCAAAATTAGTATCAAACTCGGCCGAAATCATCTCAAATACAACGCCAGCCGCCATGCTACCGGTTGTAGAAAAGGCTTGGTTGTCTCTATGTCTCGACAGAAAAATTGACATTTTTGCATAAACAAGCCCTTTCTCGAGCATGGCAGGCTAAGCCACTGGTTGAATTTTTCGACTTATACCGAGTTACTACAAAAAATGTAACCTCAAACAAATAATAATAATAATAATAATAAAAATACCTTGGACACGATTGACACACATTGATCTAGCCCCAAACTAGGATTCCCTGTATCTTGGATACTAGACAACTCAAAAAACTCAAAACTCAAAACGTTTATTCTGTAAATAGGCCACAAGGGCACTTTCACATGTCATTTCATTTCATTTTTTACAGAACATTTGGTATTATTATCATATTATCAGAAAAAAAAAAGTACTTAATTATTGTTTCTGAGAGATGTAAAGAGTCTCAAATGTCATAATAAAATAATTAAAATATAAATAACAGAGATGTATAGTCTCTTTAGTCAATAATACAATGATAATAGGAGATGTAAATGGTCCCCACAGTCAAGTGTTGTATAATTAAATTAATCTTTGGAGGTGTAAAAGGCCTCCAAGTGTCCAGTAAAAGAAACTCTGGCAGTGAGGATGCTCACAATTAATTAGAACAATTCAGTCCCAAGCATTTTTATCGTCTATGTACTCTTTAATACTGTAGTAAGCTTTAGAAATAAGCCTTTGCTTGATGTATTTCTTGAACTTATTAATTGATAGATCTGTCAAAGTGCTTGGGAGTTTATTGTAAAATCTTACACAATTACCCTTGAACGAGTTTTTTATTTTATGGAGCCGAGTAGTGGGCACTGCAAGTTTGTCCTTGTTTCTAGTATTAAAGTTATGTATATCACAGTTTCTTCGAAAGTTAACAATGTTCTTATGGACATACATAATATTCTCGTAAATATATTGACTATGGACTGTCAATATATTTACTTCTTTAAACTTATTTCTAAGAGAATCTCTATTATTCATTTTATAAATCGCACGAACAGCCCGCTTTTGCAGCACAAAAATAGTATTTATGTCAGCAGCACTGCCCCAGAGCAGAATACCGTAGGACATAATACTATGAAAATAACTAAAATAAACTAATCTGGCTGTTTTTAAATCTGTCAAGTGACGGATTTTCCTGCATGCAAAAGCTGCAGAGCTCAGTCTGTTCGATAGCTTATCAATATGTGGACCCCATTGGAGTTTGGAATCCAACGTTATACCTAGAAACACTGTGCTGGTTACCAATTCCAATTCCTCATTTTTAATTGTTATACATGTCTGATTATTTTTAACGTTAGTAGTAAGAAACTTAACACATTTAGTCTTTTTCTCATTTAATAGCAAATTATTAACATTAAACCAATTTACCACTCTTGATATGGTATTGTTCACGTGATCATCAGTAGCGTGTTGGTTTCGCTTTGTTTTAAAAATAAGTGAGGTGTCATCAGCAAACAGTACCATATCATGACAGTCCCTTCCTAGATAGGGTAAGTCGTTTATATAGATGAGGAATAGGAAGGGTCCCAATATTGAGCCCTGTGGCACGCCCAAAGAAACCAATGATCCTGGTGATCGTTCTCCGTTTACGTCTACCCTTTGTATTCTTCCGTTCAGATAAGATTTTAACAAATTCAATGACGTGTCTCTAACTCCATAATGATGTAATTTCCTGATCAATGTTTCATGACAAACGCAATCAAAAGCCTTAGATAAGTCACAAAAAATGCCTAGGGCATCTTGTGACTCTTCCCAGGCATCAAAAATACTTTCAATGAACTGAATTCCGGCATCTGTTGTTGAACGACCGCGAGTGAATCCAAACTGTTTGTTATGCATTAGCTTATTTGATTCAAAATGATGTAATAGCTGTGATAAGATTAATTTCTCAAAAATTTTACTAAAAGTTGGTAGTATTGATATAGGTCTGAAATTGGTGGGGTCTTGAGTACTACCTGCTTTGAAGAGGGGAATTATCTTACTTTGTTTCATTAAATCAGGAAATTCACCGCAGTCTATACAATTGTTGAAAATGACCGCTAGGTCAGGTGCAATTAATTCGATCAGGGATTTAACGACGTGAACAGAGAGTCCCCAAAGATCATTCGTTTTCTTAACATTTATCAATTTAAATGCCTTTACGACATCTGAACTTGTGACGTGCTTAAAATTCAAGTATGAAGCACACTCTGAGACATTATCTTTTAATATTGCAACAGCAGACAAAGGTGACGAATTTAAATACTTAGTCGTGGAAGCCGGTGCATTAGTAAAAAACGATTCAAATTCAGTTGCAACTTCTAAGCTAGAACTCGTAAGCTGTCCATTGATTTTTAGTTCGTAATCGTGACTCGCTTTTTTACTACGACCGGCCTCCTCATTAATTATTTTCCAAGTCGTTTTTATAACATCGGAACTATTCTTAATTTTACTACTCAGAAAATTACGTTTAGCTGTATGACAGTCTAATTTAAATTGTTTGGAGAACTGTTTGACTTGTTCTTTAAATTCGTCACTCATGTTGAACCGTCGTTCCTCATACAATGCATACAATGCTTGCCTGCGTTTATGCAACTCTGCAGTAGCCCACGTACTAAAGTCGTTTGAACCACTAACCACAACCGATTTTGAAGTGAATATCGCGCTGTACTGTTTCATAAAGGTTTCAAAGAATAAGTTATACATTATATTAGGAGACTGTTCAGCAGCCAAAAACGGTAGTTCCTGGGCTAAAGAGTATCTCATTCTTTCTAACCGGTCAGCAGTTATTGGCACAAACGAAATTTTCTTTTTAATGACAGGTTCTCTAATAGAATCAAATTGAAATAATTGACCTAAATGATCTGAATCCAATTCACTGATAACACTTTTACTGATTGGAATAACATCAGTAAAAATGTTGTCAATGCATGTAGCACTAGTAGCAGTCACTCTTGTTGGCTCCATAAATAAATGGCTAAGCCTAAATGATGAGAAAAGATTTATTAATCTAACGCTGAGAGTAGTTCTTTCTAACAGATTAACATTAAAGTCACCACATATAATTAATCGTTTCGTACTGTGTGATGAAATAGTTAGGACGGATTCCATTATTTTCTCGAACATTTCAAAGTCGCTCAAGGGTGGCCTATAGACACATATAACGATGAACTGTTCTAATTCCACAGCTGCAAGTTCTATAGTTCGTTCAACAGATAAGGAAACAATGTCCTTACGTTCCTTGAATTTCATATGATTGTTTAGTATGATTAATGCCCCACCATGTATTGAATTAAGTCTGGTGAACGAACTACCAACCTGGTGATCTTTAAAGCTAAACATAATTTCATTAATAGTTAACCAGTGCTCTGTTATGCACAAAATGTCAATTTTATTACAATTTAAAAATAACTCTATTTGTAGATCTTTGCCTCTAATACATTGAATATTCTGATGAACCAGGCTTATATACTTAGCATGTGAGCTTCCCTTATTCTTAGGGTTTTCTAATATACTAGAACATATGTTGCCAGAGCCTGGGTCCTCTGTTGTCCTATGAACTAATTTAAATGCATCCTGTTATTCTGGTCTGATACCAGATTCATATTAGGCTGCTCAGTAAAAGCAGAGTTAGAAGCCAAATTTTTGGCTGTAATGTCATATAAATATAATAGTGACATAGCTATTTGTCGTTTACAATAATTTGAAAGGTAAAATGTACCTTTAGTCATAGTAAAATAATTACTAACATAATTGTTAGTGTCAATAATATCAAACTTATTATTATATGTACATAAATTGTACATAGTTATATTCATATTATGTCTATATACATTTTCATTTTGTGTCAATTGGTTGCAGTAGGGAAATGTGAACAATATAATTTTTTTCACACTAAGACCATTCAATGTTTCATAAAATTTTATTAAATTATTTTTGTTCACATCTCCCCTATTGCCCATGAAAATTATCAGTGTGGCACTGGCTGTGATAGTGCTGTCATTCAAAATTTGATTTATAATATTATCTACAGTGCTAAACGGTGAGCAATTACTAATAACACTATGTCCCTTAGAGTATGAGTGGAGTGCTGAGCCCATGCCACTTCCAATCTCATCACAGTACATTATAATATCAGGTGTTGTGGTCATATCAGACTTGGCAGAACTATTATCAGTAACACCTTGTGTTGGTAAACTGTCACACAAGCCCGGAGAGTTGCCCGCTGTCAAACAACCACCTTTCTGCTCACAGCGACAAGTATGGTTGTTGGTCAGCGACTCAAACCGCTCACAATTATGGTTCATTTCTTGAATTAAATCATCCATAGCCAATGAGTATTCATTTATAACTTTCTCAGAGTTCAAATATGCACTGTTTAGTGATCTCAATGAATCCTCCAAGCTTTGGATTTTCAAATGTAAGTTTTGTGTGTCAGTTTCATACATCAACTTAGTACTTTCTAATTCTAATACACACATATTCAAATCATGTAATAAGTTTACATTTTTCTTGCTTACTTTTAAGTTTTTAGTACACAATTTATTATGTTTTATTAATTTCTGAGTTTTCCGTATATACCTATTTATTTTACCTAGTTTGTTATTGCTGCAACTTAATAACCTTGATGTGGGCAATGTGTCATTAGTTAAATCAATGACATCATCAAGGCTTCCAGTTGCAACAGTAACCAGCTGCGGGCTGATCCCTACGACTTCACTGTAGAGGCTCTGGGTCTGCAACGCTGCGGTGTTTTCCTTCTCCTCCTGGAGTGCATGTATTTGTTCATGGGCATCGAACAATGCTTTCTCCAGGGAATCAATCGATTTCAGGGCTTGCTCGTACTCTGCACTACATACAGTGAAGCTATCTACGGTGACCTGCAGCTTGTCCCGCTCAACAATTACATCACTACATTCTTGTTCTAATACACATAATTGTTTCTTTAGCTTATCTCTACTTTCAAGTACTGATAATAGCTCTTTCTCATTTTCCTCCCTTTCACAGAGTAATTCGGTGACCATTTCCTTTGATTTTTTTAATTCTAGTAAGGTAACTTTGAGCTTGTCATTTTCCTGCTGTCGGGAGGCGACAGCAGCAGCTCTGCGGGTCATCATGGTTACAGTTGAGATAAGAATCAAGGAATTGCACACCAAAACAATGCGAAATTACTTACGTGGAATAGTAACGTTTTTCAGCGTTTGCACATCACTAATTGCTATGAAATATATTTTAAACGTTGTTAAATATAATAATTTAACAATAAGGTAACAAAAAGCGCCGAAAGTGTACGGAAATAACAAATACTTTTAAATTTATAACCTGCAACGGTCACAAATTTAACATGTTTCGAGACACTAGTAAACGTCACTAAAACACACTGCAAACAATAGAAATACTTAACATTACACTATAATCCTAAAATAACACTAAATTGGGCTCAGAATTACACTAAATCATATTAAAATATAAATTTTTCTAGGGACGTAGTGAAATCAGCTGTTTGCCGTTTGACAGCCAGTGTTACCCTATATAGATAAATATTATGCTTAGATAGATAAACAACCATGACTAGGTTACAAACATCCGTTCTCGTCAAACAAATATTTGCAACCACCGGGATTCGAAACCGGGACCCTTGGCTTCGTAGGCAGGGTCGTCAATGCTATTCATACATTTTTGTATTTGAACAGGAGCAATTTTTTTGTGGTAGGATCCTTATTTTCTACTATCGTGCTTGCACGGCCGGCGCCGGCGTGGTAGGCTAGGTTGTATGACTGAAACTTGTGCCACAGGTGAAAACTTTTAAAAGTTAAGAAAAATAAACAAAAAACATTCAAAAAGAGAAAGACAATTATTACCTACCCATAGCAATGTTTATTTTGAATCACTAGATCTGTTTAGGGATATGTTAAAATCATGTCATTATTTTATCATTTGCCGGGATTTGATACAATCCGTTAATGATTTAACCGAATCCCTGATTTTAACATATTCCTGCGACATATCGATCAATCCCTTTTTGCGAATCTGTCTATTTGGGCGATATATTTTAAGCAAACAATTGCAAGAAACATTCACTATACTACGTGTCGAATAAATGCATAAAGAGAAAGTAGTTTGTTCAGAATTATGAGCAGAGTCGATTTGACAGACTTTAAATAAAGTTTTTTTGAAGGAAAAAAGGTTTTTGTTGTTGCCCTGTCTCGTTATTGCTGAGCTCGTTCAGTTTAACTGACCCCTGCCTATACTCACGATTAAACTAATCTCACACAGGTGGCCGCCCACCAAAATGAAACCTAATTTCGTTTTCTTTACTAAGCAAAACGATAGGATAAATTCGTAGGTACGCTTACTTTTTTCATCCTTATGGAAAAAAGAGACAAAGAGACACAGAGTGCAAATCTCGGAAGGGGGAGGGGTAGGGGTGAGGGGTGCCGGGATCTCCTTATTTGTTTTGTTTAGTCCGGCACCGCACTGGGGCGCGAGCGATACACAAATGCGGAATATTGTGAAATGGTGAGAGTACTGTGCTTGCACAATTTAATGACAGTATCAATCAAGCTGTGTCGATTTTCTTTGAGTGTCACAGCGAATACTTTTACAAAAATACGGCCCGTAGGCACAGAAGAGATAATAGACAGTACCTTTATTTGGAGTGCATCCAACTCTCGAGTGAATGGTGAAGTGCGTGACGTAAATATGCGCGCTTTCGTGCCAGGCAGCCTGGTGCCACGCACTGACGCCTATCACCCGCCTCTCGACGTCATTGTGCCCGTATTGTGTGCGAGGGGCCCTGAACAGCGATCCTGCCGCTTGGATCCCAGCAACATTGGTGGCCGCAATGACTGGAACTTTGCCATGGGCAACTACGCAGTCCTGTACGTGAATTATAGCTCAAACCGCAAATTGCCTTCTGTATACCGACGATCTGAATCTGATACTTCCCGTAAGCTCAGAGGATGATTGTTGTTTGCTGCAAGAAGATCTAGACGCGGTCTGTGGGTGGAGTGTGAATAACAAGCTCCTTTTCAACACTGCTAAGTGTTATTTAATGTCTTTCACGCGCTGTTCTCAGCCTATCAGCGCAACGTATACACTCGGTACGGATTCTTTGACTCGAGTGTATTAGATTAAGGATCTCGGTGTTACGTTCGACCCTAATCTTACATTCCACGAGCACATGAGCACTTTAGCCAAAGAATGCTTCAAAAGATTAGGGTTTGTAATACGGAATAGTATGGGATTCCAGAACCTGGGTGTGGTCCAGCTCCTTTAAACAGCCCTAGTGAGAACCAAACTTGAATCTAGCTCGGTTGTTTGGAACCCACACGAAAGCTCATACGGCCTTATGCTCGAGAAGGTACACAAAGCTTTCCTACGATACTTGTATAAGAGGAATTTTGGATACTACCCTTACCTTTATCCATCCACTTATATATTGGGTAAGCTCGGGTACAACTCACTAGAGGTCAGACGTAACACCGAGTAGCTTCTGACTGTGTGTCGATTGTTGCGAGGCGACAGCAACTGCGCTGCGCTTGTCAGTACGGTATGCGCGCTATACGTGCCCGACAGATATTCGCGCGCGCAGGCACCGACTGTTAGCAGGCGGCACGCACCGCACGGTGGCGCGCCAGCGGTCTCCGCTGGTGAGGGCGCGGGACAGCCTCAACGCTCTGTTGAGTACAGCACATGTTTGGTGATGCATGGAGGCATATTGTGCGAGAATGTGGCAGGTTCTGCAAGATGAACGTATCAAAGTATTGTCTGTGGATTATTTTGACATTGACATTCTATATAATTTGAAATCTCAGATTTGAATCTCTACCTTGGCATTATCTGACATACCATGACATTATCTGACAAAATTTTATTTTATTTAAATTTGCTTTTATTGTGTATATTGTTGTTTAAATTGTATTGTGCTTTATTTAAAATAGAACCTGTTTTGTAATTTATATGTAAATATGCATTACCCTTTACTTCTATTTGTTTTTTGTAGCGCATTGGTCATTCGCCTGTAATGCTTGTTTACATGATTATGTAATAAATAAATAAAAAATAAAGTAAGTGCAATACGTCGGAAATTATCTAGCCCGTTTCATACAAGCCTAGCCAATTTTATGTAGGCTGGCGAGCGGGGACTCTCTTTCACTCATAGAGTAAGGGTAGGGTGAGAGAGAGAGAGAGAGGTACCGCTCGCTCAGAGCCAAAGAAACTTGGCGCTAACTGTACGGTTAGTGAGGACGGGAGCGGGGAATTCGAAGTGCCGAGATTTTTGCGATGTTTTGTAGTTAATAGGTACCTAACCTTAAAAGTTTTACTTAATCTTTCTAAACAGGTACTTTATTATGATGTTGCTATGGTAACCTAACTAACCTACCTAACCACCTTCTGTGAATTTGTCAGAAATGACATAACAACTTAAGACGCTGATTAAATAAATATGGGGTGCTGTTTTCATGTGTTTTTCAGGAAATACTGGGCAAATCGCAATTAATTTCTGGTATATGTAATTTGACTATATAATCTAGAGATTCTTAATTGGAAAACATGTTTGGATAAAATTTTCTCGATAGAAAATAAATACAAAGTCAACCCTTTTTTTATGGTTTTATCCTATTACACCGCAGTAGTAAGTGAATATGACTGTGTGATAATTGCAATGTATGAACAATTGTTATTTCTAACGATTTTCAATTTGAAAGTTAATTCCCTGAAATAGTTTATTTTTTATGATTTTTTTTTACGTTTTGGCGCTTACGTTGTTTCAGGTTAGTCGCGAGTGCATTATTGGCATCCCGCTTTTTCTTATTCGCGAGTAATTATTGCATCTCACTTCCACTCGACAGCGCATTTTTATTCCATCATCGCCTTAAGTCTAAAATATTTTTTTACAATATAAGACAATATATTTTTTTCTTTCTCAATATTTTTTATTATAAAAAAATAATTTGGAGTGTATAAGGTTATGCTTTTATTCAATGACACGTTGTATATGGCAGTTGACGTACCTAACCAATATCCAATTTTCATTTCTAAAAATCAGGCAATCACAAACAGCCAATTTACATGGCGTCCATTTTAAAGTAAATTGTTGTATATTTCTTTATCTTTGTATGTATTCTATTTTATTACACATACTTAATTTTTGCTCCAGTCTCATATTTTCGGATGTACTTATGGATCCGGATGCATATTATTTCATGCTTTTTTTTTTTTTTGATTACGGTAGTTTGGCTGCAAACTCGTTTTTTTAGATCAGGTTAGTTAACTCTTGTGTGATATCCACCCTTAACACCCAGCGGGACGAGACAGTGCATATTGGTTTATAGCTATATATATTATTTATAACGGTTATAAAGATATATAATATGTCATTTATTATTCCATAGTTTAGGTTAATTATAAACTGTGTTGTTTCTAGGCAAATGCTGTATACATGTATTTGGGTGCACACCAGATATATCTCTAAACTGTACCTTAACTATAATAATGTAATATTAAGTGTGTAACCCTGCTCATGTATCTTTAAATAAATAAATAAATAAATAAATAAATAAATTATTTGATTACACATAACAAATAATCTACCAAAATGTATTAGAGAGAAAGAAAACTTTTATTTGTTTAAATCAAGGATAAAAGAAAATTTGCTACTGCTTTCAAGATTTCCTAAAAGGCCAGTGAAAATAATAAAATTAACTTATTTCTGAAATGCTTTTGTATTATTATTATAATATGGACATGTCATGTGTATTTTATATTTGTTTAATATTTGAACGCCATTATGATAGAGTGTGGTAAGAACAACATCTTTATTTAATGACAACCCTGTGGCAGCACATACATGCATTGAATATAATGTGTGAACGTTAGGTAATTAAGTTAATTACGCTTCGTCTTTAGGACCGAAAAGATAGATAGAAAAGATAGAATGTAATCGATTTAGACTTCACTGGGACTTTACTTTAATAGACTGAACAACCCCCAAAAGCCTTTAAAAAAAACTTGTATTCTTGCATTCTTGACAATGTCGGTCGTTGAACCTCAAGTCCACCTCGGTCAAGAAAAAATTACCTACCATTGAATTACAGTGGGCAAAGAGACCGAAGTAAGAAGTTGGAAATATCGGAATGGCCAAGAAAATAATTCAAAGTACCATGAAATTAATGAACGACTATAATAAGTTGCCGATAAATCAACAATAACATTATACTAATAACTGAATATTTTTATTTAGTTTTCTATTTTTACTCTTATTTTACGTAAGATAACGCAGGTTATTCGTTATTAATTTATGTAATTAAAAATCTCAATCTACAATCATGTTCTTTATTTGACTCCTATGCCAGTTTAAAAACTCTTTGGAAACAGACCGCGACCAATCAGGGCTTAGTATGATGTCAGTTCACACTTTTACGGTTTGACGCGGATAGTTTATAAACTATCGAAAATTATTACTTTAAATTGTAAATTGTCTGTTAAGTACACAATTTATCGTTTGATTACAAACTGACGCGATAGATTCTATACTAAGGGTGATCACAATCTTACGGTGATATATACATAGGTATTGTACATTAGCCAGGTTTGTAATCCCTCGTATCCATAAATAAATCACTATGCGGCGGAGGAAGGGTAGCCGACATCCCTATTTAATTAATGGTCTCGGCATAATATCTCTAGCATTCGTACTAAGCTCAATTGACTACAGAGTAAATCAAACAATATAATAACATAAATCCATATCTCGAAATACCCACTTCTATACAGCTACGCCCGTGGGATACAGTTTGAAGATGCTCTTTACTACTCTGGCTTAACATAATTTAGCAGTATCACGAAAGCCGAAGCATTTCTGAGCAACGCCTGCTCATATTGATTGCCAGATTAGCATAGAACCGGTTACTCTGTAGCACTCTGGCTAAAATTAAGGACAGTCTGTTCGTGTATTTTTCTGTGTTTTATTTTTGTTGGAGGGGAATAAATGGAATTACCCATGCCCAGGAGTCAGACCTCCAGCTATGTCCGGGTCGCCATATATTGAGCGGGCATCAGCTCGTGTGGTATACGGACTAAAAACAACCCCTTTGTGATTACAGTTATCGATAGTCGTTTTAACTGTGAGCCATGGACCGTATTTGTCTGTGGCATTGTAGCTTTTAAACTGGTGAACCGATTTGGACGTGGTTCCATCCATACAACAGAAGACCGAGTATCAACAAATTGGCGCTAGTGCTGCCATATACAAGTGTATAGCCTGGAGGTTAAGCATGATTGTATATATCGTAACAATATCGTAGAATTGACTATTTCATGATATAGCCAACCATGGTTGAATTAGAACTTTTATTGAACGAAGAAATATTTAAGGGCAAAACACTGCGGTAGTTAAGGTGAAGACTAAAGGGGACGGGTGCAGCGAAGTCCCCGAATAGTCTTCGTGTTAGGTCGACATGTACAACACAAAGTACACCACGTAGTACTGTACAAAGTCGACAGCACAGAACAGTTAAATATATATATATATATATATATATGTATATAGGTATATATATATAGGTATATATACAAATATGTCACCATAAGATTTTCGAAACCGTTTGTTTTTAATCTGACTTTTTTTTCTCGTTAGTTCACAAACTATCGATAAATTGTAAATTGTACTACTTACGATATGCTGTTAGTTTATGATAAAACCGTTAAATTGTGAACAGATTTAAACTTGAATTGAATTGAAATACCAGGGCAAACACTGGTACGTTGGAAGTAAATTGATTTATTCAATAAACATTTCACAAAAAATTACAAAAATTACAAAAGAATACATAATAAGAAAGGTACAGTTTCATGTTATATAAACTTAACTAAAGATAGATACATCATATGTTTATGAGAATAGGTGTTGGTAATAAGCAAAAATAACATCAGAGTCGATATTCCCCAAGGTAGGGTTTCCCCTGTGTTTTGGGATAAGTAGCGAGGCTCTTCCCCTAATGATATGAACGAAGAAAAATTAGCAGACCAAATCAAGTACTTTTACAGTTTCAATGTAATGCAGCTATCTAAAACTTAAAGAAGGTAATTTAAAGTTTAAAATTCGTCATTTAGTGCCTAAAATAGTTAGTATTTGGGTGTGTGTGAGTATTTGTGAGTGTAAATATGGGTGTGTGAGATGAGAAAGTGTAGTGGATGTATGTGAAGTGAGGTGTGTTATGAATGTTTGTGTATTTTTACCATCATTTCTAAAAAATAAGTGAGTATGTGCACCTAAAATATAATTATCAAATATGTATTTATCAAGTATTGATTGTACCATTTTATTTATTTTGTTATCCTTATTATTGTGAAATTGCGATGAAATTTTCTGTGTCGTCATAATTCATCGATCTTAACCACTTATAAATAAGCTTTTTGCATTCAAAATTTGGTTTAGGATATATATACACAATATTGCAGGTTTTATTGTATAGATAGGGCCCTAGAAATTTAAAAAATCTCTGCATAAGTAACTAAATACGTAACTAAAACGTAAATTCTAAACCCTGTCGGTCTGGTTTACAATTTTTCAGTAGGTTAAAAACTAACGCGTTAGTTTATAAACTGACGGTTTTGACAATCTTACGGTGACATATATAAATAATAACTAGAACACATAAAACCAATTGCGCTTCGCTTTTGGGGTCGAGGTTTTGTTTGAGACATTACTTGCAGATGTGAATGCTTGTTTAAATGAAGTCTCACTCGTTCCAGTTTTTCATTATAGCATATGACTTAACAATACCTATGCCACAAAGAGCGATTTCAGACCTTTTAATCTTCCTTTTAAATATGTTGGTAGCATTACAGAAATCGAATTATGCTTGTGAAACGGGTTTTGTCGGCGCGATCAATAATCGGTCTATTGTAGGTTATGAAGACATTCCCAACACAAAGCACCCAAAATTACGGCGATAACCAAGAAGAAAGAAGAATAAAGAAAAAGCCGCTAAGTGGAAAGCTCAAATTTGTTTGAGTAACTAACAGTGTAACTAAAAGTTGAGTAACTAAAAGGTATCTCCTATACCTTTATCTGACGTGCAGTATCCTTTATCTGAGTTTCTTAAGAAATAGCCTCGTACCCCCCCCCCTAATACTAGTGGCCCTGCAAACTGTAGACTTCGCAAGCGAAACAGGCAATTTATAACATTTGTTTTTCATTATTTTTCAACCCCACACCCCCAACCCCTTGAGTTTTATCGGATGAACAAGTGGAATCATTATAAAAACCAACCCCAAATCTCCGCCATTTTGAAAACAATAACTGAATTGTACAAATAAAATACCTGATTAGAAAATTTCAATAGAATCGTTTGAGATATGCGACCTGTAGAGGAGAACACCCAGACAAAATCCAGATATACGGAAGCATTTTTACCTAAGGTGATGTGAAGTCGCTTCGCCCTTTCGGTCAATAAATAAAACTAAGCAGAATTTATATACTATTTGTAACACCTCAAATAATGTGCACCAAACACGAGCGCCTACAAGGTTGAGCTAAACTAACTTCATATACTGTCTCTAGATTTAATTAATTAATTAAGATTATGACATAAGTATCTGTAACTCTCGAGAGTACGTGGCCCCTGCTTATTTGAGGGCTAGATTGTTTACCTACTTAGATATCATACCTATTCATGGCCGGTTGGATCTACATTTGGGTCCTAAGGAAAAACGTTCGATCATTTTCGTATGGAGACTGGAGTAACTACGTTCCACCATTTTGAAAAATCTTGATTTTACGGCCAAAGATTAAACCAGTATCGATCGAGTAAATTATTTCAAACAAAAGTATGTTGTTATGAATTTCGTAAAAGATATATATTATATATACTTTGCGATAATATTTTGTCCAAAAAAATTGCAATTCGCTTTATTTGGGTCATTATTGTTTGTCTGTATTGTTTCGAGTTTTTCTTATATGGGAAATATCATGAATACTGTCTTTGTTTCGCACTTCAAACTCCCAGGTTCCCATACAATATTCAAATTTTGGCATGAGACGACTCATTCTTCTACAGGTAGTATATATATATATGTATATGCGGCCCTTAAAGCTACTACGGTGTTCAATGTAGGACACGTAATTTGCACAATTTGCATGTGGTCAGTGGTCGCTTCGCAAAGCATGTCGATGCCAGCGGGCGACTACATACTGATTGAAACACGTCCCACAAAACTAGATAGAGGCTACAGAAACTCCTGATACCTATTCTCCCTTTTCAGCCTACGATGAATAGAAATATGAAGAAAAACTAGATAAAATTAAAGTTAAATAAAATAAACTGATTAGTGGTATAAAAATATATTTTTTGGCAATACTATGGGAAACCTTTGTTGCACTGGACCAGCCACGCGCAAAAGATGATAACCATCAATATCTGGGATCAATATGAATATCAAGAGGGTCACATGACGCTGGTCTTGTACTGAACGCACAAAAGACCAAACTCATGCACGTACACTTGAGCTCCCATATGACTCAAGAAGAGGTGGGTATCCTCGCACATGACCACGATTGCCTGCAAGTCCCAAGGCCCCAAGAGACTATCGAGCAAGTATCACAACACACCTACTATTTGATAATTGACGACAAGTTTAACTGGGCCCCACACACCCAAATGGTATGCAAAAGTGGAAAGTCAGTGCTGGCTTAATTCTATATGATAAGGAGAAGGATACCTTTTTGTGTGTTGCTCACCCTGTACAAATCACTGGCAGAAGGTATAATTTCGAATGGTCTTAGTAGTTATGGCAGGACATACATATAGTACCTAGCTAATATAAAAAACCTACAAAGAAGCTTACTAGAAATAGAAATAGAAATAGAAATATATTTATTTGACAAATAAACACAAGGATATACAGAAAGAAAAAGAAACCATAGTACAGTTCGGGGTTGAGGTTTTTAGATGCCAAAATGGTTTGAGCTCACACCATTTCCTAAAACTAGAAACTTAAATCTAAACTTATAATCTGAGTAAAAGTAAATACGCAGAAAGAGCTCAAGCATAATTATGCACCAGTGTCAAAATGCAACAACAAGAAACGATCGGAAATTAAAATAAAATAATATAAATAAAGCCAATCATATGTTAAAAAACAGACATACAAACAATCCAATCATACAGTCATATGTTAAATGTTGGGGTAAGTGAGTAGTGTAGCTTAAGTAGTGGAAATATGTGAGACTGCGAGAGAGTGAGAGTTTGGGTAGACCTATTATGTATATATGTATACCTATGTAGAGGTATTTGGTGAAGTCAACTGTGCTCTGTCCTATAGTATGGTTTTTTGTGCTGCTAACAAATGTGCCTTGAGCTTGTGTCTGAAGGAGCTAATTGATTTCAGATCATGAAACGGGGGTGGTATATTATTCCAGCATTTGGTTGCAGCATAGCGAAAACTACCACGGAATGCAGCAGTCTTGTGTCTTGGACACGACAGCAGAGACGTGGCTGCTCTTGAGTTAGTCGGGTTCCTACGGGACCAGTTAAGTTTAGAGTAAAGGTATTCCGGAACCTGAAATCTTACTACTCCAAACAACAGCGTGGCAAAGTGAAGATTTCTTCTAGCGCTAAGTTTTAGAAGATTGGACTTATTGATATAAGGGGTGACATGAGCGCGGGGGCGTACGTTGAAGCAGAACCTGGCGCACGCATTCTGAACACGCTGAAGTAGACGTTCAGATCGGTTCAGGAGGCGCGCGTCATATACCGTGTCCATATAATTTAGTTTCGAAAGCACAAGGGATTCACATAGCTGCACACGAAGATCTATGCTGAGGAAGGCCTAATTTTGTACAGTATTTTCAATCGATAGAAGCAGTTACGCACTGTATTTGCGACATGTTTCTCAAATCTGAGGGTACTGTCCATTAGCAACCCCAAGTTACGAATTTCGTCAACCCTTTCGATGCTCTTTTCCATGATTTTGATTTCAGGCTTGTGAGAAATTATATTATTTATTTGTTTTTTACTTCCAATGAGCATAAATTTTGATTTATTGGGGTTAAGCATTAGACTATTTTGAGTGGACCACGCGACAATACGATGGAGATCTTGATTGATCTTTTCAGTAGCAGCAGAGGTTTCGTCTGGTTTAAAGGATAAGTATACTTGTAAGTAGTCTGCGTACAAATGATAGGAACAGTTCTCTAAACAACGAGTAATGTCAGCGCTATAAATATAAATAGTATGGGGCCAAGTATTGATCCTTGTGGAACGCCTCTCGTAATCGGAGAATCAGCTGAGGACAAGACGGAGCCGTCTCCTCTGCGAACTTCC
Organism: Argyresthia goedartella; assembly: GCA_949825045.1. Taxonomy (NCBI): domain Eukaryota; kingdom Metazoa; phylum Arthropoda; class Insecta; order Lepidoptera; family Argyresthiidae; genus Argyresthia; species Argyresthia goedartella. The sequence goes on from OX463806.1 coordinate 13,459,251, forward strand.
ACACGCTGGGTCCGGTTTTCTAGGTAGCTATGAAACCAGGCAACAGTGCTTGATTCGAAACCATAAAAGGATAATTTTGACAATAGCAGCGCAACATTAATAGCGTCGAACGCCCGGGAAAAATCAAGTAAAGTCAGCACTGTACCCTTACCTATATCTTGGGAAGCTATAATATTATCTACTACGTCAAGTAGGGTCGTGGCAGTGCTCCGGGATTTTCGGAATCCAGATTGCAAACAAGGGAGGATTCTGTTAATTTCCAGATATCGAGTAAGTTGCACTGATACAGCCTTTTCTAGTAATTTAGAGAGGCAACAAAGTAGACTTATTGGCCGTAGTTCATTAACGTTTGCGGGGTTTGCTTTTTTAGGTATAGGCCGGACTATCGCAGCCTTCCATAGATCGGGAAAATTTGATGATTGAATGGAATAATTAATCATGAATGTTATTATGTCCAGGGTACTGGGAAGTGTTAAAAGAATCATACTTAAGGTAATTTTGTCTGCCCCTTTCGCGTTAGACGTAAGCCCCTTGATGATCCCCCAAAGTTTAGTCTGACTAATTGGTTCGAGATGAAAAGTAGAGTTGCCAAATCTATTGAACTCATAGTACGTCAAGTATGAGATACTGACCTCCGTTTCCCCAGGTACGTAAAGAAAGTGTTGGTTGATAGCATTGGGATCATTGAAATGGGATGGAAGGTCGGGATCATTATGGCTACGGAGTACTGTTTTTTTCAGATTCTTCCATAGAGTTTAAAGTAAACTAAAAACTATAATACCCCAAAAAGTATATATAAGACTAATTAAGTGGCCAAGTGCGAGTTGAACTCGCTCATGAAGGGTTCCGGACTGGATTTTTGTGTTTTGACTTTGTTTTTCATAGTGTTTGTTCATACAAACAACATTTGTCATTCATATGACAAAGTTACCTTTGAGGTTTTTAATAAATGTTTTATAACTTAAAAACTGCTTAATTTATTTTATTCAAACCAATTTTTTTTGAAAGTGTGTGTTAAGATATACAGCATATAATATTTGTAGATTTGTCACTGTCTTACTTTAAAAGTTAGAGGGGGGGACACATTTTTCCACTTTGGAAGGGTGCGTCTCTTTAACAATTTACTTTGAGGAAAAATGGTTTCAAAAACCTCAACGTAATTTTGAAGAACTATCTTTAGACACCCCACACATATAGGTTTGATGAAAAAAAAAATTGTTTTAGTTCCATGTGTGGCCTTTAATTATTTTTATTTTTCATTTTTTTTACAACAATCGTAAAGCGGTTCACAGAATACATCTACATACCAAGTTTCAACTGTGTAGCCTTAATAGTTTCTGCATAAAGTTGCTGTGACATACGGACGGACGGACGGACGGACTGACAGACTTGACGAAACTATAACAGTTCCTTATTTCTCTACGGAACCCTTAAAAATGAGGGTACAAGGGTACTTAAGTATTGCCAAATACGACCAGTCCATAAAAAAGTTGAAATGCAACTTCTCATTGAACAATTTTTCAATATCGAAGTACAATTACCTGTAGCACACCCTATAGCAATCCGTCGTGTAACCAGCAAAAAAACTGATCTGCAGGACAACAAACCTATATGGAACTTGGACATAAAACACTTGGTCCCCCAACAAATGAATAAAATCCCACTTAACATGAAAAAATAATCAATGACAACCCTCACAAACACAAATACATACTGACTTAACACTTCATAAGTACAATAAAAGATTAGATCACATATAGGAAATTATCTAAATATTTAATTTTTATTATTGCATCTTTGAAATGACCTATTTATAAATGTTAAGTTTAAGTTACAAACTTTATTTGTAATACACCGACCATTTACATTTGTCTTTATTATGTATGTTAATATGTGCAGATGAGACAAACCACCTGTGGTTTTACAGCATGCACAAACCACACATGTAACAACTATTATGAGAAAATAAATAAATCTTTAAATCTTGAATCTTTGAAATCTAGGATGTACAGAAAATTTTATAAATCTAGAACGTGTCTACATATAATGGTAGAATACAAATTGAGAAATCGCCAGGACTTCTCTATTTGAACGTTGTTGTTCTAACAACGTTCAAAATGAGAAGCTTTTGTTCTACTAATACATCGGTTGTGTTCCTTTGTTCCCGCTAAAAGGGAAAAGAAGGGCTCTGTATTTGTGTTTAACGCTTGTCATCCCTTGTGTTAATTCACCCTTGAAACTCTTTATTGCCATTGACCTCTTGCCCTACACAGCCACGGGGTAACGTAAAAGGGAATTATGGAGGCCGTAGAAAAAACGTAACTATTTTAAGATTATGTAATTCTAAAAACTGATTATACGTGGTCTATTATTATATCAGCAATGTTTGATGTGTGAATTCCTCCACAAGTACTTAAAAATACATATATTATCTTGTTCGTAATCAATCCTGCCGTAACACCAATTGGCAAGGTGGCAATTAAAAAGCTTCGTTATGATATTTTAATACTCAGGTGACGGAGCGAGTGAGTTATGGTACATAGTTACGTACAACTGGCGCGGCAGCAACAGACCAATTATACACATGTGTACAGATCCCCATTTCTAGAGAATCCCATGTTTACTGATTCCCAATTCTACAGATTTCCAGTTCTACAGATTCCAATGTTTAGGGACATCATTTAATGTGTTCCGAGTTTCTCACACCCATCTTGGTAACACTGTTACAAACTGGGGAAAAAATCCCAGTTTGTTACACTGTTATTCCCATTTTGTCACAACCTTGAGTTACAGTATTACAAACTGGGAAGAAAATAGTGCCAGTTTGTAACACTATTACAAACTGGCACTATTACCTTCCCACTTTGTCACACCATTGATCATAAATTGTCTTAAGCTATAAAAAAATTAATAGTCGAAATCAAAAACGTTCACGTGCTGATGAATGTGAATACTCTATATCCAGTAGCGGTAGTTACAATACCATAAAATAATATGTATTTGGTGCACTGGATGGATGTGATTTTCAGTTATTTCTGTTTTTGCTTTGCCTTTGCTTGGAAAATAAATGCCTTTTGAGGATTTTGTACCCGAAGGGTGCCAAACGGGACCCTATTACTAAGCCTCCGCTGTCCACCTGTCTGTCTGTCCGTTACCAGGCTCTATTTGAGGAACCGTAATAGGTAGATGGTTCGAATTTTCACAGAATGTGTAGTTCTGTTGCCTCTGCAGCAACAAATGAACTAATTTTCTGAGAACATGAACATGTTCCGCCAAGTGACCAATATTAATATTAATTATGTTATAAAGTAGCTAGTAGTAGTAGCATTTTCATGAATTATTATCAGTCTTCTAGGTTTACATCAGTCAACCATAAACGTGTATAAACTTATTTATTTTAAAGAAATTGGGTAGAAATAAAATATGATAAGTAAATTTGAAAATTTATAGCTACCTACCTACTTAAGACAATCCATGATCAATGGTTTGACAAAGTGGCAAGATAGTAGTGCCCTTCCTAGTTTGTAATGTCCGCTAGGAAAGCTGTTCTTTTTTAATGTTTTCCGTATTCCGTATGTTTTCCTGCCGTACACCCCACCGCTGTTATCTTCTAGTGTGGATACAATTCCCAGTTGCCACCGGTTGATCCCGCCGTCAGTGAAGGAACTTTTGCATACTAAATTATAGGACGTGGTGAATGTTGCCGTGCTCTCGGGGGGCGGCGGCAACGAAGGTAATGCGATTCAAACTAAGAAAATATATATATATTCACAAGAAAATCACGTCGGGGTCACCACTTTGCCGGCAGGGTGGCAGCCTATGGGAGACGGAATAAAAGGCTTTTTACTGCATGCTCAGTTAATATATTGTCTATTTGATTGGAATACAATCCTCGCTTACAAACTACGTTGTTACAATACCATTAAAATCAGTTAAAGATTCGGCTTTTCTCGGATATCATCGCTTAAATCCGGAGACGGAAATGAAACGAAATACATTACCGCGATTTCTTTTAGGTAGCATTCAATTTGAAGTATCATAAACGCAATGTATAGCACCTGCCAAGATTACATTACTAACAAGAAGACCTAAGAAATGAGAGAGAGGGAGAGAGATGAGGGATTCACGACAATTTCCGAGGTTGGCCGAATCGTTAACTGATTTTAATCGTATCGTACATGTTATTAATGACGTACATGAGACATAGTACGTGATGAGATATTTCCGCATACCTGTGACGGGCGTACGGGCCGGCACAAATATATTTTGGTTTCTCCAATTCCGATTTCCGATACTATCCGAATCATTTTAAAAGCTTCTAGATCAGTCTTGAATAACTTCCCTTATTTGCTCTGCATTTTGACGTGCCTTTTTGTCGTTTCTCTCTATACGTGCATACTAAAACTAAAAGGTATAATAAAACAAGCCTCATTGTCTTCTTCCTCTTTTTACCTTTTAACCAAAAAGCGTTTTATGCTGAACCCTCTGTGCTGACTCGTACATGGCCAATTTTTTTATTGCAAGTCGGGACTTTCTCCCACTCTCTTAGCTGAGGTACAAGTAACCCTACTATAAAACACAGTTTGAATAGAGTACATCAAATAAATAAATGATCGATCAATTTTACAAACGGAAATAGCTGATACATATGATGATTCATCAATCCACCACTTTCATAACGAGGTTGTTTCTGTGAAACTGCATTATCAATTATTTTCCACAGATTTCAAATGAACACCTGGATTTGTTGAATCAAAGGGGATCATTAGCGGTGTTATACGTCAAAAAAATGAAGCAAAAGAGGTCAAGGCAAGGGCGGGCGGCGGACGGGCAAGGGCGGGGGGGGGGGGAGAGGGGGGGCCGGCCCAGGGCGGGCGGAGGACCACGGATTTAATTTGTGTGGAATTTAGTTACTCTAACAAAAGTCGCAGATGAAAGGGAAATATGATTTTCGCAATACAATAGGCATTCGTACAATGTAACTGTGTGCGTAGCGTATAGTTTGTAGGTTCGCCGCACACGGACCACAACCATGCCGCAACCACCTTTTCCATTTAACCCGTCAAACGTTTGGCGTACAGCCGTATGTACGGCAAATTTTTAAAGGCTTAAGTGCTTAGCGTACAGACGGGTGTACGTTAGATGGCCACACTGATTTGGCTCTATAAATCTATGACCAGTGCGTTCTCAATGCCCAAAATTCATTGTTTTATTGGCCTATGGGTCATTACGATTAATTTCTGTTAACCCATCAAACTGCATGTCTTAGAAAAAAACTAAATTCTCATCGAAAACAGATCAAATTTTGTTTGTAGTCCGAATCGCACGGTGCGTAATGGCGGTTGTTGACATTTTATCTCTTCATGTTTATTATTCATTTATAGCTTTATTATGGTGATTTGGAGTGTGAAAATTGTGTAAACAGTACTAGATAATATGCAGATCATATTATAAGTGTTAGTTCAGTGCTAGTGAATGAGTAATTAGTGAAAATAGCAAGAAATAGTTCAAAGTAGTGTCAAAATAGCGGGAAAATGATATTCATCTCGTCATTTGACAGCATGTAAGTTTTTATTACCATAACAACTATAATAATCGGATAGGAAATTTCATGCAGATTACAGTGTATATAATACTTGTTGAATAATTATGTCGTACCTTCTCTAATTTGAGTCATACGGAATCTCGGTCGAAAAAATAATTACATCGCGAAATGGCCTGACACCCGAGCCACTTCTACACGGCCCAGAGCCAATCACGTGACGGGTTAAATGTCCAAATAAAAGTGGTTGTGACGTGGCGCGTGGCGGCGTTCTGTGGCTAGTGTGCGGCGGCTCTCTATCTCCCACAGTGGTCCAAAGGACAGATGAGGCAAAAATTACGTTTTCTAAACATATCTTACAGGAAATATATTTGAATTTGAGCGTTCCGTTACTTTGTATCTTTATGCGGCGGCATTTTGACGTTGTGGCGTCGTCCGTGTGCGGCGATAGAGAAAGACAAATATTTGCAGTTACTAGTTAACTAGTAAAATTCAACCCAGCTAACTAACACCAATGCCATAATTTATAATTGACAAAACGCCTAGTTTACTGTATAGATAATTTCGCCAAAATAATCCCATTTCTGTTTCCATTCGCATTTTTCCAACGCTTTTTATATGCAATACCTTTTGTCATCAGTATATTTTCTGTACACTTTAATTTCCTCTGATTAATTTTGCCAGACCAATATTTTTAAGATAATATAGAGTGCAGTGTAAACTTCACTACGAAATATCGTAAGAAAATAGTTTCAAATGTTTAGGGTGAAAAATTTAATTAATTTATATTCGGCAGCATGCGTCGTTACCCCGTTTAGTCACCCCAGGGCGACCACGAGGATTTTTTTTTACTCGTCGTTACCCTGCTATGAAAAGGATCGTACTTGACTGAATCGTTGAAGTGCCTGACAGATAAAATATTATTTAGGTCGCTATGTTGTTCTTTCAAACTCCTTGATAAATACTGATTGAAGAAACTCCTTGTATGTATTAATGGCACGTAAGTTGTCATTTACAAATGTATAGGCATAATGATAAAGCTTTATCGACGTATGGTAGGTTTATGCACCGCTCTTCCACTGTTGCCCGAGAGCCAAATAAAAGAGGTTTGGGAATATACATATACAATTTCAATGTGCTTATCTAAATAACAACAAACTAACGCTTTTATGGCGTACATAAGGAGCACGTGCAAATTTGCGTTAAATTTGTCGACATTTCCTAATAATAAATAATATTTTCATTATTCATTCATTATTAAATAATATCTTTAATTATTTCCTGACACTAGCAGTGTGACCACGGGTCCAGTGTTTTTATTATTTACTGCTGGTCATACCACGCAGGGTAACCACGAAAAAAAAACAGTGACAAAACGGGGTAACCACGAGTCCGACGGGAAAAAATCATTTCAAAGTTGGCATTCGTGATACAATTTTTATTTAGTTTAGGTATGTTTTAAATAAAATGAGCGTTTCCGATTTCGTTTCGATCTCACCTGTCAATTTCCCCCGACTGCCTCATAATTAGTGCTAGGTATGTGTTCTTTCTCTTATAATAAACTTTCGCAAAATATCGCAAATTGTGAACTAATATGGACTGCCTCATATTAATCCACATATTTTACACTTTTGCATAATATACACTTGTATTTCCGACCCGGGTTCTCTATTGTAGACCATTTACACTCATTTAACCAGATTATAGAGAAATATAACGAGTTCAATGAACCTCTCTACTTAGAATTGATAGACTACTCCAAGGCTTTCGACAATATCACCAAACGTAATTTTTTACCGCCAAATATCTATCCCACCTTCACAAATACGAGTAGCATTCAAGAAGTTTACAACAATAGCACATCAATTATCAAACGTCAATCCCCTGGTCTATAGTTTACAATAGAGAAAGGAATTAAAAAGAGAGACCCTCTCTCTCCTAAATTGTTCTTATTACTATATTATATACTATTATATACTATAACTTATTTGAGGGTACTCAAATAAGTTTTTAAAAGCTTGGCGGTCTCATGGCAGGTTTTTTGCTGGCAACATTCAAACGTAACATTTTCAAGAGTGTCACCATTGAAGTGTATATGGATGTAAAGTAGGGAGATCTAAAGGACAACGGTTAAATCATTGTAAAGGCGTCTGCCACAGAGATGTTACCTATAGACCTTCCGACTGGACTGGTAATATCATTTTTTTATTATAATATTTTCCTTTTTTTTGTTGTCTTTCGTCATCCTCTTTGGTATCTTGTTTATGTTCCGCTCTGCTGTGCCATTTTGTATATTGAATTGGTGTTTTGTTTTAACTTGGCTGTGGTGGGATGTGCTTATGTTTTAGTTTTTAAAGTTGTTTGTTTTTTATATACTGACCAATATTATTGATACGTACTTTAATATATTTATTGTATTGTATCGACAGCATGTATACAAGTAAATATATGACTATTTATTAATTTATCTACACACCATGGTACCCCTCTTGGCGACGCTTGTGGGCCAAGGCTGGCACTGACTGAAAACCAGTGCTAAGGCGTTTTCACGTTACCATTATGCTGCGTCAGCTTCCATTTTGCAGCTGCTGAGGCGAATCGCGATAACGGTTTTGGTTTGCGGTTAAGTTTGTTGAATGTATGCGCCTCCATCAGATGTCAAGGCATTGCACCTAGCGATAACCAAATCTGCATGGATGAATATCAGCATTTCATCTTTCAAAAGTTTCAGGAACATAATAGATTTTCGATTCTGAAAATAAATGGAAGTTATTCATATTAATATAGTCGTCAAATAGTAGTAAATGACAGTTTTTTTTATTTGGGGAAAAGTTTAACTTAACACTTAAAAGTACTTCAAGAACATCTCAGAATCAATTTTACTAGACGTTTGTTTAGGGAAAATCTCAAGGGAAAATGGAACCAAAAATATTTTTGGTGTTTGAAATGAACGGCCTCTACCTATCACTTATTATGGTGCATTACGGCGAGGCTATGGTATCGCATACCTGACGCTAATGATGTCAGTATTTCCTGTACAGAATCAAGCACTAACGCTTAGCTGAAGGCGTAACTTGAATCGTTATGATGATGAAATGGAAAAAGTTTGAGGTTCTACTCGAATCGCTTTTTTGTCATGGATCATGTCAGGGCCCGGCCAAATCAGTTACGGTGCTCCAACGCAACATAAAAATCTGTAACACATTGACTCTAGGGTATATGACACAAGTTCGATGTGTCGCAGATTTTTGCGATCTGACGTAGTGGTGTGGCCTGAGCTGTAGCGACAGGGTCTTTACCTATGAATGTAGATTGAAGAGAGTATTGAAACATGGTATATTAAAATAAATCATCAGCAGTGCACATTTTTAAATTATTTATTAAATAAATACAAAAAATTATTAATTCATATTCAGTAAAGAAAAGTATCGAAAAAACATCGACAGCTTGTTTTCGCTTACTGCTGGGTATAATCCTCCTTCTTTTTGTGCCAACCTAATCGATCTTGTGCCAATCGGATCCAGGATTCCCTCGCCATATTTGTACCGTCATTGACCAATCTGGCTGCTGGTCAACCCACGCTCCTTTTTCCTTCTCTCGGCCACCAGTCGGTCTGGGATCTACTCCACCTGCCATCACCTTGCGTCGCCAAGTGTCGTGCCCAATTGTGTGGGCAGGACCACTTCGATTTGAGGCTAATTGTAGGGTTACCAACATCTTAAATCTTATTCCATCGAAGAATTTGTTTGTCTGGATGTGACTTTGGTAAATTCTGCAGCTTTGAGTCGGTCTTGTTTCTTGCTTTTGATTTCCTTGTCTACCCAAGTTTTGTTAATATTAGGTCTTGTTAATTAAAATAATAAAGTCATTAATAATAATAATCTCTTTTATTTAGCAGACATAACATCCATTATTGTTAGTAAATTCATAGAATAAAGCTTAAAAATTATTTTAGTAGGACTTATTACTATTAACATGTATATTACACCAATGCTTCAGAAGGCGTCCATCATATCTTTCTGCGATTACCTCCAGTATGCTATTGCGGCTGGCGCAGAGTGGAGAGCATCGAGGCGCAGCGCTTACATAACGTTGTAAATAAACAGTCTACGCGCGCCTCTGCGAACATCCCCGACGCACTACACCACCGCGGCAGCCGCAGCAGCACCCTCAATGCATTGTTGAATGCTTTTTTCGAATAGTCAGTCCATAAGGTGCATGTGTAAAACGATGTGCAGTAAGCCCTAACAGTGTTAATTTAACCTCGACTGAACATCGCGCGAACTTATGGGCTATCATATTCGACCTGACCGCCAGCGCCCTTCGTTCCCTCTCCATATCCGCATTGTCACATAGGGTGTCATTCAAAATGTGACCGAGATATTTGAAAGCCTATACTCTCTTCAACCGTATACCGTTCAGCATTACCGGCGGGGCATAGGAAGGGAATTTATTGCCCGCCTTAAATACGATCATCTCACTTTTAAGCGTTATATTTGAGGCCGTGATCGGCCGCACAGGCTTCACATTTGGCTAACATCTTACTGATGGCGCTGACCGAGGGGGCCAGCAACGCCATGTCGTCGGCGTAACTGATGTTGTTGACCATCGTAATATCAATAGAACAACCGACCGGCATGTTGCTAAGCCCCTCGATCAGCTGATTCATATACAGATTAAATAGCTTTGGCGAAGTGAGCCAACCCTGCCTCACACCACACTCCAACCGATATACGTCAGATTGAGCGTCTGTTCATCTAACTGTTTTCACTTGATTTGCATACCAATATTTAAATAGATATGTAATATCGTATCGCCCTGTTCTAATTTCTTCGACAGCGTTTCGTATTGTACGAGGTCGAAGGCCTTAGACAAATCCAAAAAACAACCATAGACAGGAATGTTTCTGTCTTTTTAATATCCCACAGTATACTTCAGACTCAAGATAGCGCTCTCAGTGGTAATCCCAGGCCTAAACCCGAACTGTGCATCATGTAGATTCATTAACTCAATCAAATCAATATAATTATGATATAACTACATATATGACCACTAGTTAATGTTAAACACCAACCTGCATTCACCCATTTCACAACCATGTAATATATATGCTGCTTTTGCTATCTTGACTATTTATTTTTCCCAATTATGTTCGATGCCACTGTCGCTTTGTATATCTAAATTGCAAATGTTTTATTGCCCCCCTGAGAGTCGTTTCGCTAAAATTTGGTAATTCAAAATCAGCATTGAATGCCTGAAGAACTTTTGTAATTGTAGGCAATTCTCTTTTTACATAGTAATAGTTTTTTTTCTTCATCGTACTTTTTTCAAAGTCATCAATCAAACTTTGGATTTGGACATACCTGTAGGAGATGGTAACTCTCATGAACGAATCATTTAAGAAGAAGGGAATGAAAGTGTTTGTCAGTAAAACGAACGTCATGGTTTTAGAAAACGATGAAGAAGTATTTGAATACGTAACTTTGATTGATGATGAACAATTGGAACGAGTGAATGCGTTTATATACTAGGGTATATTGAAAGGATAGTGAGTACGGGCAATCAAATCAATGGCGCACTGCACTACTTGATGAGTAGCCAAACGGTGTCCCAAAGGGCACGTTGGGCGATTCACAACGGGGTGTTGAGTCCGACATTGATGTATGGGAGTGAATGTTAGGTATGGCAGAAGAAGCATGAAAGCAGAATAAACGCTGTGGAAATGAGGTCTTTGAGGAGTATGTGTGGAGAATGTTACCACATTGAAAGATATATTGAAGAATGAAGTTATAAGGGAACGCTGTGGATTGAAAAAAGATATAGTGATAAGGATAGAGAAAGGCCAGCTTAGATGGTTTGGTCACGTCGAAATTGACGAAACAGATTTACACAGCGGGTGTGAAAGGAGCCTAAAAGGTCCTACAAAGACCAAATCGGCGATTTGTTAGTGAAGGGGCAAATACGACGTACTCGTAACCGAAGAGCTTGTATGAAGAGGCTTATGGATATTGAGGAAGCGAGAGATGTATGCTAGGATCATAGCAGGTGGAGGTCTTTAGTTTCTGCCTACCCCTCTTCCGTGAAATAGGCGTGAGCATATGTATGTAGTTCTGACGGTGGTGGAAAATATCGTGAGGAATCTTTTAATCTATGGAGACTAGCTAGCTATTAGATTTCTAGCTAGGCGCCTGTCACGCAAAATGTAGCATTGAATGACTGGCTAAATGTGGGACCTTACATCTCTCGAAAGCTTGCTTCTCCTTCTCGTTCCAATTTATCTTTGTCTTATCTCTTTTCTTTGAATTGTGCAAAAATACATTAAGCTCTGACTGGTCTTCTACCGAGTGTGGTAAATGGGCTCTATAAAAGTTCAGCATACCTAGGAACCATCGCAGCTGCTCAATGGTTTCCGGTTTAGGGTAGACGTTGATAGCTTTGACCTTCTCTGACAACGGTCGAATACCTTCCGTTGAGACCTCGTATCCCAAAAACTCTATTTTTGGCTTTCCAAAATCACACTTACCTAAGTAAAGTATAATAGGGATTCCTGTTTTTGGAACCGTTCAAAAAGTAATTCCAAATGCTCCCTGTGCTGCTCTTCTATATCTGAGGCTACTGTAACGTCATCGATGTAGCAAAATAAATTTGATGCCTGTCCCTGCTGATCCTTGAAACGTTCTATTCCCTGTAAAACGGTGTTGTCCATGAACCGTTGAAACGTTTGCGCTGCATTACGTAAACCAAATGTCATTCGCGTAAACTCGAATAGTCCAAACGGTGTTATAATCGCTGTTTTCTCTACGTCCTCTGGTGCCACCATGATAAAATGATACGCCCTATTTATATCTATACGGGAAAATATCTTCTTACCTGATAAACCGTAGGTGAAATCTTGCAATCTGGGGACGGGATACCGATCCGGCTTGGTGATCGCGTTGAGCTGCCTGTAGTCTCCGCATGGCCTCAGTTGTCCATCTTTCTTTGGCACGACGTGTAACGGACTTGCGCATGCGCTCTTTGATGGCCTGCAAACGCCTTATTCCTGCATCAAATGAAATTCCTCCCTGACTTTGTTATACCTCTCTGGGGGGTTTCTATTATGTAAGTCTACCAACAATATGTAAGTCTTTAAAAAATCAGCGCCTAATATCGGTTGTTTTACATCGCAAATTATAAATGTCCATCTAAATAATCTTCCTAAACCTAGGTTTAACTCTAGGGTTTTCACTCCATAAGTTTTAATTTCTGTACCGTTAGGTGTGAAAAGTTTGTATTGACACTCTGGAAGTCTTTCGCGTCTACGCATTTCACTGGGATAACTGATACGTTCGCTCCTGTGTCCACCAAAAAACGCATGCCGGGCTTGCTGTCTTTTACACTTAAACGGTGATTCTCCGTAGCTGCGATGCAGGTCTCAACCGCAATCGACTGCACTACTTCTAGTTTTCCGCCTGACATCCTTTTCCTTTCCAGTTTTACGGCCTTTCACGATCTCGTGATCTCTCTTGGTAGCGGTAATGGGATCTGCATAACCAATCTGGGCTGTCTGTCGTCCGCCGTGGTCCTCGTGACTGCCATCGGCCTACTGGCCTCCATCGACCTTCGTCGTATCTGCGTGACGGGCTCCGACCTCTCTGTGTCCTGATCTCACTGATCTCTCCTCTAAGTTGGCCCACTTGCATCGTTAGCTGGGCCACTTGAGCTATTAATAGCTATTAATAGCGGCGAGCATGGAGTTAACTCCATGCTCACCGACTTCCCCGATGTCACTTCTGCAACTTCCGGTTGCATGTTCTCCATGATTTTATCCGCGATTGCTGCTAAATTCTCTAATTTCTTGTTTTCGCTCATCGTGATTACTGCTCTTACTGACTCTGGCAACCTTGCCATCCATAATTTCCTCAATTCCTCGTCAGAAATATCGGCTGTACGCGCTAAATCTTTCATACGGCGTAACAAATGCGATGGACATTGTGATCCTAGCTCCATTCCTCCTAGCAATTTCTGGCGTTCGGCACTTTCCTCGAACACTGTCAATAACCACTTTTTGATCGCGTCGTATTTCTGAGTCACGTCGTATCAAACATTGATATAATTTCGCCACTTACGTACAAATGTGACGTTCTTAGGGACGTTATAGAACCAAAGTCAGTGTTTTCTAAAACGTTCTAAAAGCTTTTATAGGACCACTTTTTGTTGCTTGGGAATGCACGGCATTCTCGTAAAACCAAATCAAGGTTTCTTGCTTTCAGCTAAACACTGTGCTTTACCTATATCTATCTATATTCTCTTGCCGCGGCTCCTATTCACCGCTCGTCCAGTGTGGACGCGTCATGTTAGTGGCAGTATATTTTTTCGTCAGAGGACAAAGAAATAGATTTTAACTACAGACAAATAGATAAATACTTACCCAAATACGGGATAAAATAGTACATAGAAAGAGAAATACTAAATTCCAAATTCCAAATGTTTTTATTACTGTAGATATTTACATATACTTAGCAATCGTTATTTTTGCCACTTCTCTACATTGGACCACTGTGGGAGAAGTAGGGCTTAGAAACTCCCACAGATTGATTTTTAGATCTCTTTTAAAAATTGCTTATGCTTAACTAATACGATATACTTATGCCATTATCAAATATATACTTATGTCATTATCATAATTAATAAACAGGAATAAATAATTACAAAATAATTAACAGCAAGGTCTATGTTGAGCCAGATTAACCCCATACAGTCCCATCATTTAAGTAATCTTGAACATTGTAATATCTCTTTTTCGACAAAGTCGCTTTAACATGGTTTTTAAATTGCTCAAATGGCAATTTCAAGATTTCCAGAGGTATCTTGTTGTAGAAGAGAATGCATTGACCCTTGAAATAATTGCTAACCTTCGCAAGTCTTAACCGGGGCGCAAGTAGTTTGTGATTATTTCTTAAGTTAACATTACAGCTATCGCTAAGTTTGGGAAATTTTGTAAGGTTCTTGCGTACATACATTATATTTTCGAAAATAAATTGACTAGCTACAGTTAGTATGTCAATTTCTTTAAAAAGCTCTCTTAAGGAGTCTGTACGTTTTAAATTATAAATTGCTCGAATAGCTCTTTTCTGTAAAATAAAAATAGTTTGAATATCCGCTGCTTTCCCCCACAACAAGATACCATAGGACATGACACTATGAAAGTAACTAAAATATACTAGCCTAGATGTAGCCACATCCGTGTTTTGTCTGATGTTCCTAACAGCGTAATCCGCAGAACTTAATTTACCAGCCAATTTATCTATGTGAGTTCCCCACTGCAATTTGTTATCAATGGTTATTCCTAGAAACTTCGTGTCATTTACTAATTCTAACGTATTGCTGTCCAACACTAAACTGGTCCCAACTTGCCTGACATTTGGAAGTGAGAATTTGATACATTTGGTTTTACCAGCATTTAACAATAAATTGTTTTTAACTTGTGATCTCAGTTAAATAAATTAAACTGAGATCAAAAGTTAAAAAAGTCGAATGAGTGACATCCGTCAGGTAATAAATTGCATCTAATTTAGTTTAATTTAGGTAATATCACCGATATCACAGTTGCATACATATACAAACTATGAAGATGTAGATTAAGTAAATAAGTTTAGGATGTTACACTACCCAACAGAGAAACCGAGGTTCAAGATAGGATTTTTCCTATGTAAAGTGCGCTGAGACTCAACTAAGTCCAAAAAACCAACAGTAAAGCTCTACTTATTTATCGTATATTCACAAAACTAAGTATCAGACATCATAATCACACAAAGTTCACAATGGAGTCTATACTCATGAAGAGAGTGCAGACTCAACCTTTCTTATAGGGTGATATAAGGTAAATGCAGGTAATAACGAGGGGGTAAGTTAAGTTTCAAATTGGTAGTAAAAAGACGCATAAGTAAATGTGTTAAGCCCATAAAGATATAAGTGCATCTCTAACAAGGCATGGGGTGTCAACAGCTGTAAACAACTGGGTCACAAACATGCTTAACAAACGTATCGTGCGTCTAGCTGGAGAGTCCCTGTCGGCGGAGGTAGTGCGGGGATGCCCGCAGGGAGTAGTGCTCTCCCCGCTTCTGTGGAATCTGGTCATTAACGACCTGATTACCAAGCTTAACGCTAATGGATACTACACCGTAGGATACGCCGACGATTTGGTAATCCTCATCACAGGTAAATTTGCGAGCACAGTATGCAACCTTAAACAAACCGCTCTTCGTATCGTGGAGCGCTGGTGTTTAGAATATGCCCTGGCGGTTAACCCAACAAAAACGGTAATGGTCATGTTCACTGACAATAGGGCTCTTGGTAGGTATACCCTACCTAAGCTCTTTGGAACGGAACTCCAGCTAGCAACTGAGGTGAAGTACCTGGGCATAACCTTGGACAGCAAGCTCAACTGGAGTAGCCACATCGACAACAAACTAAAGAAGGCGAGTATTGCTTTCTGGCAGTGTCGGAGAATGGTGGGGAAAAAGTGGGGACTTTCTCCCAACATCATTCTTTGGCTGTACGTAACGGTGATCCGTCCTCTTGTCTGCTACGGAGCTGTGGTGTGGTGGACCAGGACCAAACTAACCACAATGGTAAGCAAACTCCAAAGCTTCCAAAGGCTGGCCTGCATGGCTATCACAGGTAGTATGAGAACTACTCCAACAGCAGCAATGGAGGCCATGCTGTGTCTTCCGCCACTCCAGCTGTATATTAAGCAGGAGGCCGCGTCATCTGCGGTGAGACTCAACACCTTAGGACTTTGGAGGAAAAACAGGACCTCACACACCGCCATCCTAGGGGAAGTTTACAAAAAATTTCCCATCTCTATGGCTTGCAGTGACAGAATCCCTAAACAATTTGTTTTTGACAAAAAATACAATATACAGTTACATGAAGACCATCGGGTTGAGGGGCTCGACGTTAAAGAGCTCAGAATTTTTACCGATGGTTCAAAAACTGAAGCAGGCACTGGTTCAGGCACCTTCTTGGAGGACCTAAACATCAAGATAGCCATTCCACTGGGTGCCCATAATACTGTCTTTCAAGCTGAATGCATGGGCATCATCTCGGCCGCTAATGCCATAGCATCGAGAAAGGTAAGAGATTCCTCCATTCGAATCCTCTCGGATAGCATGGCCGTCCTACAAGCCCTAAATAGCAACACTATTAACTCAGGGCTTATATACGAGTGTCACAAACGACTAATGGAGGTATGTCAACACAACCGCGTAATCCTTCAATGGATAAAAGGACACAGCGGATCAAGAGGTAACGATGCAGCGGATGAGTTGGCGCGTAAAGGATCTAGCTTGACAGCGTATGGTCCCGAACCTATCATCCCTCTTCCCTTCAAGATGGTACGCTCATTTCTGAGAGAGTCGACCAGGAATGATCATGCCACTCTTTGGACAAACCATGAGGAGTGCAGGCAGGCTAAGCTGGCCTTGCCGTCCCCTAGCGCTAGGCTGGCTAAGACCTTGCTTCGACTTAGTAGGCCGCGCATGCGACTGGTAACTGCAGCACTTACTGGCCATGGTTTCTTTAATAAACATCTATATGTCCTAGTTGTTACCGACAGCCCCCTTTGCAGAGCCTGCTTGGAGGCAGAAGAAACGGCTGCTCACGTCCTCATGGAGTGCACAGGAGTAGCGGACTACAGGGCTAAACACCTCGGACAATCGAGGGACCTTCCAGGGATAGTCGGTAACGTAAAGGGCCTACTGGCGTTCCTGGAGGAGTTGGGTTGGCTCGAATGATGTCGCATTCCCACCCACACGCAAAATAGGCGCTTTCGTCGTCGAGTTGGGGAAACCAGCCAGTCTTACAATTGACAATTGACAAGCCCATAAAGAAAATTTTCTCTGAAGTTTATAAAATTTTATATCTATTACATATTACTAAAACTTGATTACTTATCTACAAACTGTCTTTCTATATAACTGTTTTTTTTTAAATCCAAAAGACAACTGCGAGTAATAACGTGGGTCACAACATACCGATCAGCTAATACCTCGCGTATTTAGAGAGGGTAGGCTTACTCGTGTATACACGATGGTAGCTTCCCATAGGAAGCTGTTTCCGAATGAACATTGTATTCCGAGTGTAAATGTATTAAATAAATGAAATTAAACCAGAAGATGCTCTAAATTATTTTTGTTCATAAAGGAAGAAACAAGTAACATAATTATTGCTTGTTTTCCTAATAACTTTTATTGCATACATGTGGACTACTCCTCTTGCGTCGTCGCGTCGTGTGGCACAAACTGAACAAACTCAATGCAACAGAATTTACGTGACCTAAAATACGCGCCTCAATCTTTGAGTAATAATGTATATTATTACTCAAAGGCCTCAAATCCGAGGGGATCGAAGATTGACACAGTTATTTTTAGAACATCGCACTTCTTCGGTCGCTTTGTCCAAAATTCAAAATTCAAATTTCAAAAAGAGTTTATTTCCATAAGGAACACATAGGTAACATTTGGTGAATGACAAATCTTAAACTAACACATGTATAAGATACAGGGAAATATAGAACTCAATTTGAATTCCGTCACCTCAATGTTTTAGATGCTGGAGGCAAAGAGGCGACTAGAAACCTCCAGCTTTATACGTTATTTTTTACAGAATTGTTCCCAGTCGCTGACACTTTCTTTTCGGTTAAGTGTTTTAAGGCTCGCTTTGAGTACTTCTTTACGTTACGTTACGACGACCCCAATGGCCGAGCCGGCAGTGATCCTGCCTACGAAGCCAAGGGTCCCGGGTTCGAGTCCCGGTGGCGGCAAATATTTGTTTGATGAGAACGGATGCTTGTACCCTAGTCATGGTTGTTTATCTATCTAAGTATTATATTTATCTCTATAAGTATGTGTATCGTTGTCTAGAACCCAAAATAAAGGGAATCCTAGTTTGGGGCTAGATCAATGTGTGTAAATAGTGTCCAAGGTATTATTGGAGTTGCAACTGCGACACCGGCACGTACGGACGCTTCCTAGCAGCGTCCGCAACAATGTCCCATAACTCAGTGTCGACCTAGTTTTCGCAATATTGATACCGCCATGGCTGTACCAGCCAAGCGCGCGGACACCATCTTGGTGAACGAGCTACTCGCCTTCGTACAACAGAAGCTGGACGTGATGGACGAGCTCTCCCTGGAGCAGATCTGCTCGACCAGCTTCAAGGAGGCTGAGATCGCCGCCGCCAAGAAAGTGCTGCAGGAAACCGCCGTCACCAGCGTGCGCCTTGTGGTGCGGAGGAACGCGAGCGGGAAGAAGGATCTCCAGGACATCTTCCGGGTGTTCAAGGAGACCGAACCCGATGACGTCCCAACCTACGTGGCCCGCGACCTAAACAAGCTGCCACCGGTGACATTTGACCACGTCGACGTCACCCGGCTGCTGAAGGACATCGAGCGGCTGCAGGCTGACGTCACCGAAATCCGGAGCAAGTTGGAGGCTTCCGAAGGCATCTGCGCCGACCTGAAACGTGAGTTGTCGGTATTGCGTCAGGCTGATACCTCTTTGCCAACGCAGCGAATAGCCGACACGCGTAAGCAAAAATGCGGTTGCTGCAGCTGACCCAGTTCCACGAGTCAAGCCGGCGTTGATAAATATCGCACCGCCTCGTGACGTCACAAAGTTGAGTCGACCAGCACCGGATGCGGTTTCTTCTGGAACATCCAAAATACTGGAACCCCAGAAGGACACGTATGCTGCAGTGTCCCGCCGTGCCCGCCGCCGCCGCCCGCGCCCCGCATCGCCCGCCGCCGAACAACAGAAGCTGCAGGCTGCGCCGCGCGCGACACCGGCTAGGCCCGCCCGTGGCCCGCCGAACGCGACAGTTGATGGGGAAGGCTTTATCCTGGTCCAAAACAGGAAGCGCCGCTCCAGACGCAGCCGCAATCTGCGTGGCACAGGCCCCGCCGGTGAGAGCAGCCTGAAAGCTGCCGCTCCCGCCGTTCAGTTATACATTTCCAGGATTGACGTGAAAATGACCTGCCAGGACGTTGAACGTCATATCCTGGAAAAGCTGAAGAAAAATCCGCCGTCTGGTATAAAAGAGGCGAATGTACAGATCGAAGTTTTGGAGTCAGAGAGACCCAAGTAGTTCCTTTCCTTTAAACTTCGTGTGCCGGCGGACCTCAAGACGATGTTCCTGGCCAAAGATTTCTGGCCGGAGGGCATCGTTTACCGACGCTACAGGGAAGCGAGAATGAAGAAGAAAATCCCTAGCTAGGTTAGATTATATTTAGTGTGTTTTTATATTACATTATGTATCTCTAGTTGTAAGGTATTTATAGATATGGGTTTTTTTGTAAGCCTGAAATAAAGATTATTATTATTATTATTGTTATTATTATTATTTTATTATTATTCTAAAGCTTCTCATATTGTTTCCCCCTGCTTTGTGTATCATAATTATCTCGCCAATCAATTTAGTTGCTTGGTCTTCCGTGGGTACTGAGTCAATGAAAACTTGTTTTGTTGTGGTTGTGTGTGGCACTTGTGTTATAAATGGTGTAAAGCTCAATAATGGGTGTTTATCCCCTGTACCTGTGTCTGGAGATGAAGAGAAAAAATAATGTAAATCAATTGGCAATACCGGGTGAGGTTGTTTCAGTTTCAATCTCTATACCTAGCTCCTAAATAAACCACAACCAAAAGCTTCGATAAGGTTACATTTAATCGGAAGGAAACAAGACAAGAACATGGTCTTTAGCATGTCATCAGGTGAATTTTCAACACGGGCGTATTGCGCCGCGCCTGTGCCGGCTCATACAGATATTTGTTTGATATTTTATCTAAAAACTCAATAATCTACGTGATGAAGGTGTCATTTGATGCGATTCAAAAAATTATATATACAATACAGTTTGACAAGTGTTGCATATGTGTGTGAGTCACATGTTAGGTTTTCCTGTGGTGTGCTTGGTGTGACTGGTGTTGCACATAAGGAATCACAAAAGGCATCATATTTTATACAAAGTGTCGTGTTATTTAAGTTATATTTCAAAGTTCCCTTATAGCAATCTAACCAACAAGCGACCCGACCGAAAAAAATTCGATTGACCGATAGAGAACAAAAAATAGAGGCTCAAGCTAGTGCAGGTAGAACTTGAGTAGAACGCAAACAACGAATATACTTGTAACGATCCGAAGTCCGACGGAAAAGGTTTTGCACGTAATATCGTATTATATTTAATAAAGTTCCTGACCCATAAATGAAAAACAATACGCTCTACCAAGAAGAACTATTATGACGAAAGCTTATAAGTCGGCAGATGCAGAATTGAAAAAATATTTTATTTTTCAACAGCTCACATCTACAAAAAGCCAAAAACGAACTTCCTATACTCAGCGACTAACACGATACAATGCAATCAGAGGACTACGAGAAGAACAAGATTCAAAAACAATTCAGAGCTCCAAAATCCTAAGCCTACCTAATCAATTTTGCTATATCGGCTTTAGGCTGAATAGTTGGTCGATTGAATGCCCCACCTCCTAATACGCTCCCTAGAGGTGGTGTTCCCCCTTCATACATGTTTTGCGCCACTTGGAACACAATCCGAGTTAGTTTTGCCAGGTGAGGTGACCTGTGTCTGTTGTAAGCCCCAGTGCTTATCCCAGACAAGGACTACTTTGGGCTGAATCTAAACTCAGACTTATACCGGTTTATCGGTGTCAGAGAAACTCAGGCTGGGATCGGTGCCATTCATTCAATCTTTCGATAGAAATAGAATTTCTAGACTAGAGACTGACAGATTTTGAATTCACAGTGAAGACAAAAATGAAGGCAACCAATATATGAAAAAAAAACTTAAGTTTTTAGGCAGCTTTTGAAAGGACTCAGTGTGTTTCTGGGAGATAATGATAAATATGCTTCAAGCCATGAAGAAACACCCTCTTGAAAAAGATGACAGGATGGCGAAAATTCGAAGAAAACAACCGCTGCTCTCCAAATCCCACATCCGCCCCAATCTACATATCCTATATTGGCTTTAGGCTGAAGAGTCGGTCGATTGAAATCGCCCTTCTTTCCTTCATGACGAGAAGGTCAAAACTTGTGCCCTCCAGTATGCCGGCCGGAAGACCGGAACAGGTTTAAAACCCTGGCTGGAGAAGCATAATTTAATTCACCCCAGGCTTGATATATACTCATACCACGACTAACCGCAGTAATTGCTTCACTTAGTTGCGCCTCTGAGTAGCCTTTGCGTTTTTTTTTCTCTCCATGATTAAGTCAAGATAAATAAAATATCATTAATTTTTTAATGTAGACATGGGGCCAGAAGCAATGTATGTGCCTGTTTGTAAATGTTTAAGTTTATGTTTTTTTTTTTTTTGTTATTTTTGGTGTCACATTACCTAGCTTAGGCGAGAATAATTGGCATCATTATTGCCATTAGCATCGACATTAGTGCATGAATTAATTTAAGCCACACTCCATCTTTAAATCATCGTTTAAAAATTACAAAAGTCTTTATGAAAGTTGAGGCATACTTTATTTATTTGTACCGCGGTACCCTAATTTTGATAAAAGGTAGACTTTTCAATCGAATATACAGTGACTACGAGAATGTTTTACAGCACAGTTTTCCTTGCAAAATTACTCCTTTGGGCTTTGAACTCTGAGGGAAGGATCGTAATTTGAGCTTCTAGGGAGACCGTTTCGATCTCGCATGATAAAAGTCTTCCAGCAGGCTTCGGAGATCTCACACAGCATCCATGCTCACAACTCCTCGGCATGACACTGCGTCCTATGAGCATGGATTTGGAATCCAGACCATTCGGCTGTGCATTCGGAATGCACTCCCCTGCATCATCAGGGATAGTCCAACTCTCATTATATTTAAAAGTCGTGTAACAAAGCACTTCCTTACTCTTCAGGTTTAATATATATCTATTTAGATACATATATGTATTTATCTATGTTCGGCAAAAGTATCTCACATTATTATGTATTTGTGTAAGTAGTCGTGTTTATAGTTTGTATTAATTAGGCCCTAATTAATTAGGGTTAGGGTTATATTATACAAGTACCAGGTAATTATGTTTTATGTTCCACAATCAACCAATCTCATCCTTACTTGGTTTGCTGGAAGAGATATCTTGTTAGAGATTAGCTCGCCCTTGTACACTATTTATAAGTTATTATCCTTTCTTTATGCTGTTGTCGTGCAAGAAAGAAATGATGATTTATGAGTTTGGACCACCCGAAATGTACAGTTGAAAGCATACTCAAAGTTTAGATTCCATCGCAGCTAATCTGGATCTGAGGTTTACAGTGCATTCACTACTAGGAAACATGTGTTGGTATTTTCCAATAAATGAGCAGAGCAAAATAAATGTTAGAATTTATCGAATTAAAAATTAATCAATTGCTAGGTTACTTATTTCGGTTCATACTAGCATAGTGAGTGGAGGGGTTATCGGAATTACCCGTCCAACCACCAATGGGAAAGTCCAGTGTGTGGGCGGGTCAGGAGGGAAAAGTGCACACTCAAAGAAAATTCCCGCCAGTGTAATTTTAGGGGCTAAGGTAGATAGATTAATAGATATTGCAATATTTAGTTACCTAGATTTATTACTGATAGAATATAATAGGCAGAATACCGCGGCTAGGTCAAAGGTTTACGGAACTCTTTGGTATTGATTTGTCACATTTTCACTACACGAGCATTCCTCTGTTCGAGAGACTCTACCGTACGACTACTACTTACTCTGAAAACCAAAACCTCTGCTGGCCTACAGCTGGTCTTCAGAGTAGGTCAGCAAAGGTATTATTGTCAGCAAGACAGAGCGGGAAGGTAGGTTCACTCTTGGTAGAGCCGGAGGGTAGGATAGGTGTGGCAGGTAGATTGGATTTTGGAGCCGGTAGGAAGACTCTGAGGAAAAGTGCAAAAGTTTCAAAAAGTGCAGGCGAGTTTGCTGACTGTCACTGCTGCCACTACGTCATTGATGCTGAGCTGTCAGTAGTAGCTAAGCTACTGTAGCTCTTATCTTATATCCATATCCTTTTTCTTACCTACAGACCCTTTCTATTTAATATCTCCTTTCAGTAAGGTTTGGGTGTTTATGCTGACTAATGAGGTAAATGCAGCTATTAACGACCCACCAAAATCTGTACATATTACCGAGGCATATATTATTTTCTTGAATTTAACTATGAACAAAGTTTATAGAAATGAAAACACATTATCAAAGATTTCACCTCAATAGTTTGATTTGTTCCACTTTGCCAACCCCACAAAAAAACGGTCAGTTTGAGCGCCGCCCGCGCAGCAAGTGCTTGTGCCATAGACACGATTTTTTTTACCGATTTTTGATAGTATGCCAATGCCTATTTATTTAAACCGCTTATATCTTCCAAATAAAAATAAAGGACGTTTCTTGTATATTATATTATGTTTTCTTTTACATAATTAAAACAAAAAATAAAATGCCACGGTGACAGCTTCCAGGATTTGGCAGGTGCCGCTATTGTTATTACCGAGGTACCCTCGGTAATAACAACAAGTGAAAGCTGAGTTTACTTGATTTTAATACTAGAATACGTATGATTTGGCCTTAAAAACAGTGCCATGATACTTTCAAATGTCTAAAGATAGTATTGAGACATTTTCGTGGCACAGTTATCGGAAATCTTAATTTTTGGCAAGAAACATCATTTCTTCAAAGTTCCTAACAAAAACTACTTTTTGTTTTGCAAGAATTATAGATTTTTCGAAAAATGAACTGCAATTAGGGCATTCGATTCCGGGCCATTTTACTGATCCCGGGATTTGGATTGAAGAAAAGCGATCTCGCGATCCCGAGATAAACACGGGATTGTAGATTTTTAGTATGCTTTCAACTGTACATTTCGGGTGGTCCACATTCATAATTCATCATTTCTTTATTGCACGCCAACAGCATAAAGAAAGGATAATAACTTATAAATAGTGTACAAGGGCGAGCTAATCTCTAACAAGATATCTCTTCCAGCAAACCAAGTATGGATGAGATTGGTTGATTGTGGAACATAAAACATAATTACCTGGTACTTGTATAATATAACATGAAACCCTAATTAATACAAACTACATACACGAGTACTTACACAAATACATAATAATGTGTGATGCCATACTTTTGCTGAACATAGATAAAACTAAATAGATATTTATTAAACCTGAAGAGAAAGGAAGTGCTTGTTACGCGACTTTTAAATATATTGAGAGTTGGACTGCCCCTGATGGTGCAGGGGAGTGCATTCCGATTCCAAATCCATGCTCATAGGATGCAGTGTCATGCCGAGGAGTTGTGAGCATGGATGCTGTGTGAGATCTCCGAAGCCTGCTGGAAGACTTTTATCATGCGAGATCGAAACGGTCTCGCAAGAAGCTCAAATTACGATACTTCCCTCAGAGTTCAAAGCCCAAAGGGGCAATTTTGCAAGGAAAATTGTGCCGTGCGGAAATAAAAAGCCATAATAAATCTTCGATGTCACTGCGTCTGTATTTTAATACGCTTTTATTAGGTCGTACTTGTTACTAAGTTTGTTTGTGCAGCTCATATCGGATGGAATATTAACCTCTGGAATGTCCCTGTACAGCGAATCTCGTGGACCCTAACGCGTCCAAGGTTCTGGCGAAAATAAACTTTCAATCGACTTGCGTTAGGAATTTGACAAGTTTGTTAGGTTATTTTATTTGTTTCCTAACATGTTATGTACCATAATAAAGTTTATGAAATTACCTATCTTGTGATGTATAGTACTTACATGTGATAATAAAGTTGATAAGGCTTTTCATCGATTGTTTGCAGAATCCATTATTTGACATTGACACCTCTAATTATATTTCGTTCTTACGGGCAAAACACAAAACTTACACTAATTTCCATTTTTCACATCACCACTATTAATTTATCCAGCGATAAGATGTATTATTTTATTACAAAACACAGTAATTACTTCACAATAAATAAATATTGACAAACATAAAATGTAAGTCTGCGGCCGGTCGCCTGCCCAAAATGGCGACATGGCTTGGTATTTTAATTATTTTGATAAATAGGCTGTCTCAATGTCAGTTCCAATCATATCACACGGTTGCCAACTAAACTACTCATAATCTAAGACTACTTCCGGGAACGTTCTGAAACTTGGTGAATATTCATAAAACGTCGAAGTTTGCAATACTTTCTATGCGCTTATGCAGCGCACAGGACGCTAGCCGCCCAAAAAAGTTATGCGCTTATGTAGCGCATAGGACGTTTGACGGGTTAAATATTTCATCTTCTACCTTCACCTTAAGTTGATAGAATCTTCAAGTACCACTCTCTGACAACGAAGCACTCAACCGCTTTTCCCCCGAGCACTCTAGTCCTAGGTCTAGACCCAGGCCGTTGATATTGCCTCCAATGGCGTTCTAGCCAGTAAACAGAAACACTTGAACGTGTTTAGACAAAGCAAACTTTGTATTGCCCACCTAATACATTAGTTTGGGTCACCCTAGGTACTTGCATAGATATTAATTTAGGTATTGACTTCGATCAGTATTGAACTAAAAGAAAATTAGAGATGAAAATCTTACTTTAATGATAATAAAGATGTAGTAACTGATGTAATAGTCATTTTGTGTCATCTCTGTCCACCTGATATTTGAGAATCCTGATATTTAACCAATACTAACACGGCGCTCAACTAGCTCTTAAATAATATTACAATGGGTTGAATATATGCTACGCGTTTTAGATGACTGATTGTTCAAAATATTTTGTGTCGAAATCCACACGAAAAAGCCACAAAAGAAAATGCAAGTACATAGAGTTTACGTCTAAAGGATTATGATGGTGTAACAAAACACTAATCAATCACACATAAAAAACAGACTTGTTCGTGCAAAGGGCGAACGCGGGGATAAGCGGACGCGGGCGCGGGCGGGGCGCACCTACTGGGCGGCCGCTGGCCAGCCAGAGGCGCGTGTTTTTTTTTATCGGTGCAAGTTGCGACAAGTGCGTTTTTTCATTCATTGTGCATTCATTATTATTGATTTGAGTGATTTCAATGTTAGTTATAAAGCTATGAAAGACGGTTAAAAATAGAGGTTGAAAACAATAACGTTAACGTTGACAACCCGAATGGCCGAGTCGGCAGTGACCCTGCCTACGAAGCCAAGGGTCCCGGGTTCGAGTCCCGGTGGTGGAAAATATTTTTTCATGAGAACGGATGTTTGTACCCTAGTCATGGTTGTTTATCTATCTAATTATAATATTTTTCTATATAAGTATGTGTATCGTTGTCTAGTACCCAACATACAGGGAATCCTAGTTTGGGGCTAGATCAATGTGTGTAAATAGTGTCCAAGGTATTACTACTATTCTTATTATTATTATAAAAATAAATGTTTTATAAGTAGAGGTGGGCTAACATGCTCTGCGCGGTGCCAGATGAAATCCACCTGGTGTGCAACCGTCCCAAGGTACGGGTGCCAAGACGGTGTACTTTCCGTTGGGCCGGGACGCATACAAATTGTTATATCATGAGTAGTAATTGACATTGTTTTTTGGATATGTCTCGTCAAATCATACCCTCAGCAGTAAAAAAAAACTACCAGATCTATAGTTCCTGGTTTCGGCCTATTGGGATGGCTTTTTTATCAGGTAAGGTGGCTACCAGGTCTGAAAAACTTGTGGTGTGATCAAATGATGTAATCTTTTTCAATTTTATGTTCAGTAAATTGTTAAATAGTGTTTTTATAAAGGATGGCTTTCGTAAGCTGATCAAATTTTGAGACCAATATAGACAATAGCGGTCCCCAATTTTTGGGTTAGCTTATTAAAATTGATCATAGATACATTGCTAGTCCGAGTCACTTGATGAGACTGCGTAATCGGTTTGTGCTAGGCATGATCAGCGGCCCGGCCCGTGTCAAATTGTTCAGGGAGGATGCTGCTGCGCTTACTGTGGCCAAGGCCCTAGACCTGGCAGTGCGCATTACCAGTGCTCGTGACGCCGCTCAGCAGACGGGTGCGTTTTCGTCGCAACTGTAGCAGTATGTGCCCGGTGCACAAGTGAATCATGTCAGAATGGCAAAAAAGGAATCGAATCATGTCAGAATGGCACCCATAAAGGATTCTTCCAATACACTCGCCTAATATATGGACCATCATGCGCACCTGGATATATTCAAAAAACTATTGATAGTATCTTATCAGGCATAGAAGGAGTATTAATATTTCTGGATTATAGACTTTGCACAGGGGAAGACAGGGCTCAACATCTAGAAAGACTTAGGCTAGGGCTTGAGAAACTGCAAGATGCAGGATTAGTTTGGCAAAAACAGAAATGTCAATTCTTTCAGACGTCTGTGATATACTTTGGCTTTACAATTGATAAAGACGGTATACATATGTCTCAGGAGGCAGCGCAACCGACAAATGTGACTCAATGATAGTCATTTCTGGGCACCGACTTCTGGCATTAAACCAGTTCATTACACCCTATATATTATGTACTAATAATTAGGCACCTAGGTACTTAATGTTTTATTATGCTTGCTTGATTATGTTATGACATTCAATAAGTCTAAATTTTTGTGCTTTTATGAATAAAAATCTTTGAATTGAATTGAATTGAATTGAATTGAATTGAATTGAATTGGGACTTGTAAACTTACGTAGAATATTGGTTCGTAATTTCGTAATTTTGTTTATTGTACTGCACAAAACAGACTTTCAAAAAACTTGAGCTCTTCTTTTACCATGATGGGTAGGAATGGTGATGGTTGAGCGGAGGAAGTCCTATGGGCGCAATAAAACTCTATAAGTACTACGAGTAATATATACTACCAACAATACATACTGATAACCCTAATTGCTAAAAATAGACTGTATACACAATTACTTAATACAACGCATTAATATAAAAGCCGCAAAATACACCAATACATACTAATACACAATAGCAGACAGAACACGGATGTGGTTACATCTTGGCTAGACTATTTTAGTTACTTTCATAGTGTCATGTCCTGTGGTATCTTGTTCTGGGGGAAAATAGCGAATATTCAAACTTTTTTCATACCAGAGAAAAGAGCTATTCGAACAGTTTATAATATAAAACGCACTCCCTAAGAAAACTTTTTAAAGAAATTTACGTACGCAAGAACCTTAAAACATTGTACAAATTTAGCGATAGCTGTAATGTTAACCTAAGAAATAATCACAGACTAGTTGCGCCCCGGTTTAGACACTCGAAAGATAGCAATTATTTCAAGGGTCAGTGCATTCTCTTCTACGACAAGATACCTCTGGATATTTTGAAATTGCCATTTAAGCAATTCAAACCCCATGTGAAACCGACTTTGACTAAAAAAGGTATCGTAATACCTAAAAATATATAAATTTGTTGAAAAATTACTTAAATTGCGGGACTTTATGGGGTAAATCTTACTCAACACAGTCACGCTGTTAATAATTTTGTAATCATTTATTCCTGCTTTACATTTATAATAATTAATATAGTAATATTTGCATTAGTTAAAAACAACATTTTTTTAAATAGATCTAAAACTAAATCCGTGGGTGTTTCTCTCCCCCCCCCCCCCCCCTTCTTCTCCCACAGTGGTCCAATGTAAATAAGAGGCAAAAAAATACGTTTGCTAAGTTATTTCTGCGCGCCCGACTCGCACTTGGCCGTTTTTTTATAATTTTAAAACAAGTGCGGAGTTAAAAGCATCACTCAAGAAAGAAGATAAAACATTATCATTCTCACCACCGCCTTCGAAGTTGACCAAAACCTTCTCCAGAATATAACAAATACTTTTCTGAAAACCGCATCAAAATCGGTTCTGCCAATTATTTATAATGAGGGAAGACGAATTATCAGAAGGAATTGCGATACTTAAATACGCACTTGAATTGACAACAACCATTGCGATAAATGGCATGAATGCAAGATATGTCAAGCTTGCCAATTTTTTTTATTTTTAACCCACATTAAGAAGTATAACGCATTAAATAATGCACATCTTTCTGTTAACTCGAACGCGTCTTTGCCGATCGCATTTGAGAAATATTGGAATGCGTCCATGCGACCCTGAAGATGCGTTCGTTTCACGTAATACAAACATTTGTCACTGCGATATTAAAATTTCAGCAAATTTAAATAAATGCTTGTGGGAGATCAAAGCTGTAAAATCAATCGAAACATAATGTTTTTTTCTAATTTTTAACAAATATTACTTCTTGCCTAGCTTAGTGGTAGGGAGTGGATAGATTAGTTTGGCAGATTGTTGAAGAAAGCTGTCGTGTGGTGAGCGCCAGTACCACACTATAAGCGAGGAGATATGAAATTTATATTATAACAAAGCTTCTTCAACATCCCGAGCAACATAGATTATCTGGGGTAGAAAGAAATAGTCTTGTTATTGATATTATATATGACGACCTCTGTGGCGCAGCGGTTATGGCTCTGCCTACCATGCGAGAGATCCCGGGTTCGATCCCCGACTGGGGATAAAGA
Source organism: Argyresthia goedartella (assembly GCA_949825045.1). NCBI lineage: Eukaryota > Metazoa > Arthropoda > Insecta > Lepidoptera > Argyresthiidae > Argyresthia > Argyresthia goedartella. The sequence goes on from OX463806.1 coordinate 13,489,324, forward strand.
AAAGAAAACACCCCAGGTCTTGGATGTTTATTTGTGTGTGACGTCGCTGTTTCTGGTTCTCTATATGATACAATGTACCTATATCTATCGATACCTTCAATCTATCGAGTGATGTGTGGTATATGGAGTGTATCGAGATTCCCTACTCAAAAAATGAAATTACGTTACATTGAATGGGATTTCCAGATAAATGTGGCAGCCTTCTGCCATAGCCAGATAAACCAACAGGATCCTGAATGCCAGCGGATTGCCACATGTCACATATACCGAAGTTAGAAGCCTCAAATTATGTTTTTTTTAGTTTATAGAAATGAGAAGAGAAATATCGACTGCAGGAGAGTCCTCAAGACGAGATTCCATATATTCTCAGGCTGCGAAAGACGCCCTCATGTAGGAAAGATGCGTCACGTCGGCTGCGTGGCTTGACTCCGCGGTGTTCAAAAGAATTGCCAAATTGAAGAAACAAATGTGCAGAGCGGCCTTATCGCCATCCGTGGATCAAGACTTACCTAAAGGTGGACTGTTTCCTTGATTGAAAGATATTTATTTGTATGACAAATACACAACAAGACCCCGCGGAGATGTAAGTCAAGCCTCATTTGTTTTGTCACGAAGAGAGACATCCCTGCAACCTCATTCAGCTACTGTCTTAGACTATGATATTGGTGCCACAAATATTTTTTATCAGACATCTTAGTCTAAAGAACATAATGTTTCAATTAGTTTTTACAGCATGGATCTCCGACAAGCATTTATTTTAATTTGCAGAAGCTTTAATATCGCAGTGACAAATGTCTGTACTACGTGAAACAGAACGCGTCTCTGAATGGACGAGTTCCAATATTTCTCAAATGCGTTCAGCAACGACGCGATCGAGTTAACAGAAGGAAGCAGATGATTTTGTGCTTTACAACATTACTCGAAGAACCTCCTTGGTTTAGTAAAACCAACAATAATTTCTTAGAACAAAATCGGGTCATGTAGGACGAATATTGACTTCATTGTAAATAAATGACAACATAACTGGTAATGCAAAAAGAAGCAAGGTTTATGCGGTTTTGAGCAAAGAATATTTTTTCATCATTGCTAGTAATGTACGAAGGATAAGGGGTGACCGGGGGATGCGGACGGGGCGTGGGGAGCGGGTGGTGTTGTCTTGTCAAAATCCCTCAAATATCACGCCGTCACGTCTTGCCGTCTTTTCTATATGTTTTAAAAGTCGCATTGGCGCCCGTTCTGCGCACAGTCTGTGACGAGTCCGCGTTTCACGTGGTGTCTGTGTGGCCTGGGCCTTTATAATGTCTGTCGTCTAAAGGTTACGCCACTTGCCTGTCACGCATTTCATGCGGGTTCAATCCGCATTGCTGACATTTTGTAGTATTGAGATAAGTAATTCATCTCAAGTCGGACGATCTAACTGTGATGGTAATGATAGTCAGGAAATCTTTATGCATACATATATCCATAGCTACGGCGATGCGCTAGACCTCTGTCAAAAATAAGATCTAAATATATTTATGGCTTAAAGTGGGCACAACCGTGCCTCTACCACTCCGTATAGGAAAAGTCATGACGCTTTGTTTATTTTCTTATCTCTAACAATGACGCTAATGATGATGTCTCGCAGATCATCGAGGCGCTGCACTTCCTGCACTACAAGGCGCATCAGATCCACCGTAACGTGTGCCCTCACGTGATCATCGTCACCAAGCGCGGCACGTGGAAGCTGTTTGGCCTCGAGTTTGTTGGTAAGTGGCCTGTAGCTCCAGACAATGTTACTCTCATTAATACAATTCAGCGAAACGAAAACATACATTTAAATTAATACTTTAGGATCGAATTGATAACTAACCTCTTTTATACTGGTCGGTCGGCGGTCGTAGTTTTGACTTCTGTCATTTCACAAAAAAGTGGGTACAAAAATATCTGTACTTTGAAAAGTTGCAATATTTATTTGCTTCGCAAAGGTGTGTGATGTGTGCCGAGGTTTTTTGCAATTCACAACTATGGAACAGGATTTTTCTTTTTCTACTAATCAGAAAGGAAAGTACAAAAAAGTAAAGTAAAATAAAGTACTCTTATTTGTGGTGCATATAGATATAATAAGCATGGGACTAATAAAACTGGTAGTACCTTATGGCGAAGTGTGTGTCGTGATGAATGTATTGCCTCACTATCACTGGAAGAAACAGGAAATACTATAACACGGCAAACAAAGCACACATGTAAAACGGTTGATATTAAAAATATATCCATGAACATGTTTCGTATTTGAAAAAGGCAGTATGCAAAGATTTCCGACCAGTGTAAGGCATTTTGCAATGGGTGCATTTTGCGAAAGGTGCGTTTTGGGATAGGTGCATTTTGCAACAGGTGCATTTTGAGAGAGGTGCATTTTGCAATAGGTGCATTTTGGGATAGGTGCATTTTGCGAAAGGTGCGTTTTGGGATAGGTGCATTTTGCAAAAAAAAACTATTCTTTGCGGTACATTTTGAGATAGGTACATTATGGGCCGGAAGGCAGGCTGGCTGGCTATTAGACATTTAATTTCGCTGTCATCAAATGTTAACGTAAGTAATTTGGCAGGAAAGCGCACTCTTTCGATCGTTAAAAGAGGACCAAACGAAACGATTAATGGTTTGCGTGAGTGTCTATCGATATCCTTCAAACTATTGACAATTGAAAACTTTACTTATCGTGAAGCTGTAGAAAGGGAAGTCACGTGACTTATTGAATAACAAAATCGCTAATTTCAATCAGCTGTTTTGATACTGAGTGAAGAGTGTTATGTTTGAAGTAATATTACTTAGTGTCAAATTATCTAGAAGATGTTAATCCTTGTGGATAAACTGCTAGTTCTTATGCATTATTAGTATTTCCTTGGAAAAAGAGCTACCGCAGAGTTTCTTGTGCGTTCTTCTCTGACAAGTATCTGCTTTTGGAACGTATACCTGGTATTAAATAAAAGACGTGCTCTAAGAGATATGTAATTATCCAACAGAATATTTTGATTGTTTAGCCTTTTGGATTTTACCCATTTTTTACATTTAAATAGGAAGGACTTTGGAACTAGAATATTTGACCTTGAACTTGGAGGGAGAGGTGTTGGGTAGAAGTGGTTTGTAGATGCCCACCCCCTGAGGATTTTTTGGTGATTTTTTAAGTTGTTGAAGAAATTAATAAAATCTAATGTTTTGAACTTAGTTTTAAAATGAATTTATACTAATAAATTTTCCTCTTTACCTTGACCTTCAAGGGGATGGACCAAATCCTGATAATCTGCTATTATGTTTAAATACTAGATTAAAAATTGCATTAGCGCTGGCTACTACGGGGCTACGGCACGCTCGCCTTCGCAGCCTCGACTTGCTTCGCCGACCAAGCTCAGCCGCTCCGTCTCGCTCGGCCGCTTCGTACCTCCGGCTCATAAAAAGCACTCTAGAGTCTAGCCACAAGACTGTCTTGATTTTATCTATTCTTTTCGACCTAACAAGATGCTTGTAATATAAAATCTGAACAATCATGAATGGATGTTCTGATACTAAAAATGGATCTCAATTTGTAAATGTTTAAATAAGCTAAAATCCAAAAAACAATACCGTCAACTTAAAAATATTAGCAAAATATGTTTTATTTCAATATAATTCCATCGATTCCCCGATTCCCTTTCTGAATACTCATCTTGCAAATAAGTCTAACACGGAACGTAATATATTTGTGGTTATTTTGGCGTTTCGTAATAACAAATGAACGTCTTTTACAGATAAAAAAAAACCTATATGAAAATATATTGAGTTCTGAAAATGAATATGAAAACCTGAAATGTTCCCTCCGGACCACGTGGTACATACTACCAGCCAGTATCACAGGTAGTATAAGTGGGACTAGTTTCTACCACTTGTACTACCGGTGCGTGCTGCATTTGGGATACGGAGTCTGGGATTTTTGTACCATTTATACTACCTTTTACATATACCTTATATAGGTATATCATATTGAATCGACATGTACCATAGTCATCTGTCTTTCTCAGAGGGGGAGGCAGTGGCACAACTTCACATAATATAACAATGTTATGTGATTATTTTTTTGACATATGTCATGATTTTGACAGGTTTCACGATTTTGACCTGTGTCACTTTTTTGACAAGTGTCATGTTTTTGCTCCAGTAGTACTATTATCGAAAATAAAAGTCAACATTCGGATTCGCTTGGACTTCAACTTTTTATTGTCTTTAAAACTAAAATTTCCTTAAAACTGAAAATTACGGAATATAAATAACGAAAAGTAATTTAAAAAATTGTCGACTTCAAATAACTCAAAAGAAATAATATTTTCACTCATATTCGAATTAAACCACCCAGGCCAATTTAAATACTAACGTAGATACTAAACATATTGCGTGTCTATTTTTAGGTAAGTGCACGCCTTGAGAATATTTGTATTATTTTTATTTATTTCTTTTGAGTTAAGGTGATACGAAAAAAAAATGGGGTTTTTTTCGAATCCATTTACTCCGACATGAAGTCATCTACAGATTTGATTTTTGGGTTAACGTTTATTGAGTAGTTGATTAAGATTTTCACTAAAGGGAATTGCGATAGGATGAAATTGTCTCGATAGAATTTAATTACGAAAAAACCTCTAAATTGATTTATTTTTTCCTGTAATTCTGAAATCCTAACTAATTTCATTGTGAAACTACGTTCTAAATGAAGATATTGTGTATTCCCAAAATCCCCTAAAAAAACTTTTTAACAAAATAGCGTAGTTTATTTTTAAACAATTTTTCTGTGGATTAGCGCTACGTTTTTTATTTTTTTCCCAATTCCGTCCCTCTCACACTGCGGGTCTTTCCACCTGGAGTAACGGGGATCTTTGCACGGATGAGGTAGTGCCTTAATCTGAAGTCAACTGTTTTTTTTAACTTTTTGTTTTAATGCCTTTTTCTAAAAATAAAGGTGCACTTATATCACCAACCATAAATTGCATCTGTTCTTGCCGTATTAAAATATTTCTGTTTACCACGGACGTTTTTCAATTTTCGAGAGGCTGTGTAACTGCACGAAACTCAGCATCCTCCCTTATGACTTTGAGGAAGCCAAAAAGTGTGGGTGGCTTTTTTTAAAGCTGTCATTGTTCTGGCCATTTCAGCCTTCTCAAGAGTTTGTTCTACGGCGTCTCAGATCCTATTGGATATTTATTACATATAGAAACATATTTGTTTCTATATGTAATAAAATCAGATTCTTGCAGAAAATAAGTACTTTAATGAAGGGCCAAGTTTTTTCACACACACTGACTGCGTCATATCACAGTCATTTTTAAAATAAATAGAAACTCATTTCACGACACTGTATACCGAAAAAATATGAAACATATACACTAACATAAGCTAACACAAGAGAGTTAAAATAAGCTCACAACATTTAACATGCTATGATGACGACTCAGTGTGCTCGCCCTTAGGAAACACTCTAGTATGTGAAAGCCCAATAAATCAAAGTCAAAAAAATTAAACCGCAAACGATCCAGATAAATCGTCCTACGACGAAAACGAAAAACTATCCATACAAAAATTCACGTCCATACTACAGGAAAACAACAAACATATACTTACATCTATACAAAACTTCTTCCAAACTCAAATAAGTAATATCATATCTGAGCTAAAAGAAGACTCTAAAAAATTTATACAAAGTACAAGTAAGGAGCAAACAATAATGAAAGATAAAATCGCTACAATAGACCTGAAAGTAAAATCACTAGAAGAGAAATGCTCTACACTGCAAACTGAAAATGAAAAACTCCAAAAAGAAACAAAAAACTTAAGCTCAATGGAACAGTATAACAAAGACACAGATAAGGTAATAGTATTACATGGATTACAAGAAAATTATTGGGAGAAAGAGGAGGAAGTTATAGACAGAATTACAAATATATTCTACGAAGTGCTAAATGTGAACCTGGCGGGATATATAGAGGAAATAACATATATAGGGAAAAAAGGCTACAACAGACCAATAAAAATAGAGCTTATAAGTAAAAGAATGAGAAAGTACATAATGGAAAACTCTACATATTTCAGAGAAACCGGATTAAAAGTTACTGAATACCTAACTAGAACAGCCTTACATGAAAGAAGGGAATTAAAACAAGCACTAAATACAGCAAGGAAAAATGGCCACCATGCAGTCATACAAAATAATAAGCTGATTTTGAATGGGAAAGAATTAACAAACGAAGAAATTAATAAACAAAACCTGCGAAAATCACGAGAAGATTTCGAGAGTTCAAATATAGAGCAACTAACCTCACCTTCACACCCAAAACAACGTACGCCAAATACTAGCAACGCATCAAGAAATGATTTTTTTCGAAACAAACCTCAAACTACTCTACCAGAACATGCAAAGTGTATATAACAAGATCCACCTCCTCGAAGCACTGATAGAAGAACAACCTAACATCAACGTCATATGCATAACTGAGACTTGGATGAATAAAGAAAAATTGAAGCTACTAATTATTAACAACTACACACCTGGTTCGTCCTTTTGTCGAGAACAGCACGAAGGCGGTGGTGTATGCATATTGGTGAAATCTACGCTAAATTACATCGAAAGAACTGACATTAAATCACAATCGTTAGAATATATTTTTGAAACATGCGCGATCGAAATACCCGAAATTAACTTATTAATTATAAATTTGTATAGGCCAGATAGTAACAGAGAGGTGGAAGTTTTCTATACATGCCTAGAAAAACTCCTAAAACTATTAGCATTAAAAGACAACAATAAGAAAGTAATTTTTGGAGGCGATTTTAATGTGAATTTCCTTACAAATAACAAAGCAAAAAGAACACTATCTAACCTAATGTTAACTTACAACTTCCACCAAAAAGTTAAAGGCGCCACGAGAGTGACAGCCAGTAGCTCTACATGCCTTGATCTTTTGTTTACTAACTTCAAAATAGATACTCAAGTAGTAATAGACGAATTTGGCTTCTCAGACCATAGAGGAATATTGTTTTCCACACCTCTCACTACATACCAACCTAAACAGCTCACAATGTTAAAACGAAGATACACTGAAACTAACATAAATAAATTCAAAGACGAACTATTTACAATAAATTGGGACCACAAATTTAAACTAAATAAAAATATAAATGAGAACTATAACATTTTCAAAGAAATTGTAAAAAATGCCCTAAATAAGTGTATTCCATTAAAACCAATAAAAATTAAATTTAATTCTAAGAAAACACATATAACGTCAGGAATAAAAATATCATGCAGAAATAAAAGATTGCTAAAAATGCTAATATCACAGAGTAGAAATGAAATCTTACAAAACAACTACAAGAAGTACTGTACAACATTAAAAAAAGCCGTTCATAAATCTAAAAAACTAAACAATATAAGTAAATTCAACAATTCAGAAAATAAATCTCGTTCAATGTGGCAAATAATCCACGAAGAAACAAATAAAAAAACACAAAAAATTAAAAATAACGTAAAACTCAAAATAAACAATACAATAATACATGACCCCAAATTGGTGGCGAATTCATTTAACATTTTTTTTGCATCAATAGGAAACTCAGACGAAAATCCTGGTCTCCGTAACAATTCAAGCCAAGACAACATAATTGAAAACACCTTTTATCTACATCCAACAGATGAAAAGGAAATATTAAATGTAATAAAAAACTTAAAGAATAAAAAATCTTGTGGCATAGATGAAATCCCTCCTTTTTTGTTAAAACGATGCGCAAATGAATTAACAACCCCGTATACTAAACTTGTAAATAAATCCTTCTCTGAAGGTATATTTCCGACAGACCTAAAAATATCACTAATAAAACCTATCCATAAAAAGGGAGATGTTACTGACCCAAACAACTATCGACCAATTTCACTATTACCAACATCAACAAAGATATTTGAAACAGTAATGGTTAAACGTATTTATTCCTTTTATGAAAAATTTAACATCTTTGATAAAAGCCAAAATGGATTTAGAAAAAATCATTCCACAACCCTAGCGATATATAAATATTTGCAAAAAATTCTTGAAGCTCTAAATAACAAAAAATATGCCGTGGGCCTACTACTCGATATGAGTAAAGCGTATGATAGAGTCTGCCATAAAACACTGTTATCTAAACTGTATAAAACTGGAATTAGAGGAGTCGCGCATAAGTGGTTTAAATCATATCTTGAAAATCGTGTTCAATTTGTAGAAATAGAAAATACTAACCTCGAGACTTGTCAAATCCAACACGTTAGATCCGACAAAATCCTTGCCAAAGGCTCTATCCCGCAAGGTAGCGTTTTAGGATGTATATTATTCCTGATATATATAAACGACCTTCCAAGTATAATAGACGACCACTGTATACTATTCGCTGATGACATCTCGGTTATAATACCTTGCTCAAACACAAATGAACTACAAACTAAATTAGATACACTACTAAATACAATTGTAAATTGGCTAGAATGTCATAATTTGCAACTAAACCTAAATAAAACCAAGTTAATCCAGTTTAAACCATACCAAAAAACTGCACTAAAAATAACATACAATTACAAAGATAAAAAATTAGAAACTGTAACCTCTGCTACGCTGCTAGGAATAGACCTTGACACACATATAAATTGGAAACCGTATATGCAAAAATTAACAAATAAGCTGTCGTCCTTTATATATGCCCTCCGACATTTGAAGCGTGTAACAGACTTTAAAACTGCCTTAACTGCATATTATGCATACGCCCATTCAAGACTATCTTATGGTATAGTTTTGTGGGGAAATTGTACCGATGTAAATGACATTTTCATTTTGCAGAAGAAATGTTTAAGAATACTGGTAAATATTGACCAAACGATGTCTTGTAAACCATTTTTTGAGAAACATGAAATATTAACCCTTACATCTATCTACATTTTTGAAGCCTGCAAATTTGTCAGAAAACATCCCAACCTGTACTCCCCAATACATACTATAAAACGAAATGACCGAAACCTACATACATTAAAAGTACCATTCTCTAAACTAAAATTAATATCCTCAGGGCCGCATTCCATGGTAATAAAAATATACAACCACATACCAAATAGTATAAAAAATATAGATAAAGCTACGCTATTTAACAAACATTTAAAAAAATTCCTAATACACAAAAGCTACTACAATATAAAAGAATTTTTTGACGATAAGATGACATAATGACAAATCGACAAGACAATAATAATAATATTTAGGAGCATGCCGTAATATAATATAATTTAACATTGATTTAGTTTGATTTAATTTAATTTAAATATAAGGGACTTGTTATAAACTGTTATAGATAAATGTAGATGTTACTTTTTAATTTTGAATTCTATTGTCGTTGGAATATAAATATTTATTAAAGTTCAAGTTAACATGAACATTTTAAATGTAATAGAAATAAGTAATTAATTATGTAATATTAAGTAAAACCTGTATCTCTCAAAATTGCAACGCCTCTACGAGGCGTCACATGTATACCTGTATCCTGCCTGTACCACCTTTTTTAATGTAATGTGACAGCAATAAATGATTTGAATTTGAATTTGAATTTGCTAAATTAACCATACACCAAAATCGACACCTTATTAATCAGCTATTTATTAGGTTAAAGTTAGATAAAATCTTAGTTTATACATTATATAGATGGCAACGTCATTGAGATACATACGTTCGTACATGAAATAAGAGCTCAGTGATATGTAGTGAATATACTGGGACGCCGCACGACTCGGCCACGTCTAGTAGTCACGCTATCAGGCCGAGAAACCAAATGTGATGTGGACTCCGAAATTTCCATTTTGTACAACCGCTGCACGGGCCGAAACTTTTAACCTATGCTTGTTTTTACATGCGCCCTCCTGCCTACTCCATCCTTTCCTGGAATAATAGACATGACTTTACCTAAGGGCCACTGTAACCTTTTCACTTCCGTCTCAATCAGAACGATATCTCCGAAGCTCAGAGGATCGTTCTTCTCCTTCCCCTTTTGGACTAGCAAAGTTAAATATTCAGCTCTGAAACGCTTACGAAATTGATCTTTAAGACTCTGAATATATTTCAACCGATTGTTCAAAGTTTCGCACCAATTTGATCCAGATCTGAAACATCACTATTTGGTATTGGCTGGATGAAATATGCAGGTGTAAGTGGCTCTAAACTGTCGCTTTTATCGTCACTTAGACACGTTAAGGGACGTCCATTCATTGTAACCTCACATTCACAGATTAGAGTGGACAGTTCATAATAGGATAGGTGTGCTCTGCCCAATATGCGACGTAATGCACGGAGATATAGTATTTTTCACTAATCGACGAATCCCAATTATCCAAAATCTTGTTCGAATGTCAGCAGTGAAATGATTCGAACCTTTTTGTAGCTGTACGTGTCTTTGTTTAACCATTTTCTTGACCAATACGCTCTTAGCCGGTAGTAAGCACGGCGTTCACAGTTTCAGGGAAGCCTGACAGTAGTAGCTTGGTTTTCACTCTAATCAAACCATCCTTGTCTTGATACTGCGTTAAATTGCAATATTTTTCTTCCACTACTTCGCCGTATTTACTCTGAGTTAATATTATAACAATTTTCTCTGCATTTTTGAACTCTTTGACAGTAATCGCTCCGGATTTCCTTTGACTCGTGTCAAATAATACTATAATATAATAATAAATGTAAATATCCAAGCTGTCATCCTTACTATCTTAGTATACTTAGCAAATTAATTCACCAAACAGCTTGATAAGCATTAATTGTAGAAAACATTATTTCATGTCTTCTTCCACGGTCTTCTTGGCTTCTTGCATTATTTCAAATTCATCCACCTCTATCTCAGAACGTGGCCATTGATGTGAAGGTAGTTTTAACCATGGAGGACCTTCCCACCATCTACATTCGACGAGTTTCTTAGCATTGCAGCCTCTCGATACTTACCTCTGTTATACTCACCAGGGACGCGATACCAGTCTGTAATTTGAGTATTATTCCGAATTTCTTTCACTCTATTTCCAACAAAATTATTCAAGGGCAGCTCTCGCTTTATCCAACTCCAACGTCTGTCCAGCAATATTCACGACATTTTGGTATATTTTTGTTTTGAGCCTATGAGCGCAGCTGTCAGCTCGAGTCTAGGTATGCTCATTTTCTTTGGTGGAAAGAGTCTAGATTTAGCTAGAACTAGTTATACCGAGACTAACTGTTCTTTTTCAGCTGGAATAAACATACCGGTTCCATATCCATTTTTGCTAGCATCACAAAAGAGATGTAAACTTAAATCCCAACTCTTGATGTAGTTTGTAGTTAAACGACGTGGCACACTGTATTGATTGAGATAAGTTACATACTTGTACCACTTGTTTAACTTACTGAGTAGATCTGTTGGTAATGGAACGCCCCATGATATTTCTACGCCACGATAAGAGACGCCACGTCTCTTGAATGATTAGTTTTGGCGTGAGCATAGCTGGTACAGTGTTACCAATGGGGTTGAATACTCTCTGTGTCAGTGTATTCAACGATCTGAAACAGTATTCCAATTGAGTCCTAGCACAGAAATTACTTCTTTGCCAGGTTCATGTATTTGATCAGGACCATTTGTGACCCACATTCTCAAATTGAACTTACCCTCCATCATGACTGATTTGGCTTCCTGTATGAACTTTTGTTGCTCAATCAATGTATCCAAGCTGGTAATACAGTTATCAACATAAAAAGTTTTGTTTAATATTTTAGTTGTTTGTTCATAATTACCAGTTACCTTTTCTAAATGATGCTTGAGCGTTGCTGATAACAGAAATGGACTCGAAGTAAGGCCAAATACTACACGACAGTACCGCACACAATAATTTTCTGCATACTTTGATCTTTCCACCTAAGGAATTTAAGATATTTACTTCCGGCAGCAAACTGATTTGTAAAAAAGTTTTTTCTACATCAGATACAATACCGATTGCCTCTGTTCGAAAAATACGATACGAACGAGATATTTACGATCTTCCGGCAGCAAACTGATTTGTAAAAACTATTTTTCTATATCAGATACAATACCGATTGCCCCTGTTTGAAAAATGCAATAAATTAGGAATGAGATCGATAAGGTTGATTCCCTTTTCTAAACAAGCGTTAACACTCAACCCACTTAATCTTTGGCCGAGGCATCGAACACTAGTCGTATAGCCCTAGTAAGACTAGATTCCTTATTCACGGCTCTATGAGGTAAGAAATGGCCTTTATCCTCGTTGAGAAGTACTCTCTCAATGATACCTAACTTCAACCACTCCTGAAAAACACCATCATAACCCGTGTACTTGTAACATGCTATCAACTTTTTAGATGTGCTTTTCAACTTTTGCTTAGCTCTGACATAGTTGGGAAGTAAGTCCTGGTAACCTGACTTAGAGGGAAGTTTTACCTCGTACCTGCCGTCTTCATTCACTGGAATATTATTTTCAAAAAATGTCAGCACCTCGTCTTCCGCTTCTCCCTTCAACTTTGTTTCGGCTGGATCTCAAATCCCCAACGTCCCGAGCGACCAGTACTCTGTCACATTTTGAGTACTCTACTCACCAGTCCCTATAAAGCCCAACATAATATGGTCTTTAGGGCAGTTAATCCATTTTCCAACTGTACTAGTTCACCTGTGAACAGAAAATCTGAGAAGTATGCACCTATAAGTAAACCAATATCACCTTCATGTGTGTCAGTCAACTTAATGTTATGTTGTTTTAAAAGTTGATTTTGGGTACAGAGTTACAAATGCTATTCTGACCTAACGCTTTTATATCTATATTAAAATCACCTTTCAGGTTTTTTATTTTCAGTTGAAAAACTTAGTACTCCTGTGACTTTGTCTGCACGCCACCGAACAGTTGATGCGTCAAGATTTCTTTATTTGTGGGCTTTATATCTAACTGTTTCATCAATTCTTCTTTAATGTATGTAGGTTCTTTGGAACCCACTATCCAGTAGAGCTCGAGTTTGAATTTTATTACCATTATTTTCTATCTCACTTGCCACCGTTTGAAATAGTGTTGCGTTCGGGATCGATGCAGCTGCCGCCAGGGCAGTAGTTTCTGTTTTGCCGCCAACTTCTTTTCTTTCTGTTTTTCATCAAGAGTGGGACACATTATCGTTACATGCTTGTTTCGGCATATTAGGCATTTCACGATTGATTTGCAAAACTTCGTAGGATGAGTCTTCCGTAGGCATGTCTGGCAAGCCTTTTTCTCTTTGGTAATATTTTTCTTGTCTTCAAGACTTAGTTTGCTCAGCTTAAAACATTCTGAGCTGCTATGATTACCTTTATCACACCAGAGGCAGGGAGCTGCTATGATTACCTTTATCACGCTTGCTAGGAGGCAGGATGCAGTAGGCCCCGTTTCAGTTTCACCTTCTGAGAATAGAGTTTATTTTGACATTAGAACTCTTGGTTCGCTTTCGACTTCTTTTTCGAGAAATAGCAACAGGTTTTTAAGCTCTTCATCCATTTTATTAAAGTGGGTTGCGCTCCTTTCCCATTATTTTATTGTATTAGGAGGGAGGGCGGATTCAACCAATGGGAAGATAAAAGCTGCACTTTCTTGATTAACGCCTAGTGACTCTAAAGAGCGTAATTGTGCACTTATCTGATCAAAGAGCGAGGCCAAGTCTCCATCCTTACGCAGGACCAAGGTGAGTAACTCTCGAACGTATACTTGGATAAGTAGGTCCTTCCTTGCGTACCGGGATTTCAAGTGGTCAAAACGTTTTTTATAGTTTTCAGCGCTCAATGGATAGCCGTTTACTAATCTCTTCGCAGGTGGGCGAAGTGATAGCTTGTGTTAGAAGTTGAAACTTGTCATCATCATCGAGTCCCACGTCTGCTTAAATTTTTCGAAACTGAGCCCAAAATGGTAACCAGTTTTTTAAAACCCCGTCGAATTTTATTATTTCTATCTTTGGGTATTTTATTTTATTTTGGTTTTTGTAGCTGCCATCACATTTTATTTTTTCTGACAGTCTACTGTCAATTGTGATCCGTGATAGTCAGTCGCTTATGCATTACTAACTGACAAGATGAAAAAAGCATATGAAGAACTATTCGAAATAATAAAGAGTCAAATCCCGGATTTACACCCAGTAAATACATAACTATCTTCAAACAGACGGAAATAGGAGCAATAAAGTCAATTTTTCTAACTGTTGAACTGTTGAACATCACGGCTACTACTACCACTTTCGGGAGAAGTTATGCTGGAGAGCGGAGACACTAAGATTGACAGACATGTGCTCGAAAAAGATTTTGGCTCTTTGCCACCATAAAAAAAAGATGATGTAATTGTAAAAATGGCTTCGGACATTTTTTTATGTGCCATCACAAAAGAAAACTTTTTTTCTTTTATGATATCTTTGCTATTTACTATACAAAAATTCAAAATACGTCTGGCATCGCCTTTGTAATCAGCAAGTGAAAAGTTTTCAAAATCACCAGCTGATTTTGAAAACTTTTTACTGAACATCATTTGGGTCGGTGAATGCCATTTTGTGTGTCCCTGCTTGTTTTTTTCGTCTTCGTTACATTATCGTCTTCACCTTATTGTACTTTAGCATTTCGTGTACTTTTCATGTATATCCAAGCCTTTATTTTTTATTGTTATTAGTCATTACAGCTTATTTGTATACCGTAGGGATGGTCTCCTCCAAACCAGCACCCTCAAAAGTTTTTGCAATTATTTTATTCACCTGTGTATTATTTGTATTGGGTTCATAAGTTTGCAGATTTTCTTTAGATTTTACTACTTGGTCTTGTTTCTAAAATACGTAAAAAAGCAAAATGAAAAATTCATCCATCATTTCATGAAAACTTAGTCTGCGCGTATTCTGAGACGCAGGCAGTGGCGCAGGCAATGCAGATCAGATTTTCCAAGACAGGGCAAACTCGCGCGTCAAACAAAAGACGTGGCATGCCCCGCCTTGCAAAATCTGCACTTCGAGGCTTGTGTCACCTGCGTGTCAGCATAGCTGATACTAAGCTCGAACTATGAATTAACCATGTTTTTAGTAAGGGGGTGATTGTCATATTAGAAGTTTATCTAACTAGGCCCATACTAAGCTCAACACGGCTTGTGTTATGGGTACTAGACGACGATATATTTAATAGAGATAAATAGCTATCTAAATACATCGAAAACATCCAAGACTATGAAACAAATATTCATGCTCATCACACAAATATTTGATTCGGGATTCGAACCCAGGACCGTCAGCTTCGTAGGCAGGGTACCACCCGCTAGGCTAAACAGGTCATCATAATCACATTCAAGATAATAAGCAAGAAGAATTCATATTTATAATAGGTATATGTCATTAATTGTTAATGTGCCGAGACATTTTGTTTTTTTTGTAAGTAAAGTTAAGTTAGTTTTTTGTAAGATTTTTAGAAGCTAATATTCAAATCCCTTAAGCGACAAAACTTTTCCTCTGCCACGAGGCAGCATAGATATCTCTGCGGAGATGGTAATATAGATAGGTAGGTAAAAGTTAGCAATAATTTTTCATTTTTATGACGAGTGGCAATGACAAATGCTCAATAATTTAAGATTATAACTTAGATTTAACTCTAAGGATTTTGTTATCTGAAGTAGGTACAGTACGATCATGTTTGCCTTTTCGATACTTTTCGGTTTTAGTCGTTAAAATTAGTTTTTAACGTAGACTTATTAATAAACTCCTTAATAAACGTTACTTACACACAAAAAATTCGTTATAAATTATGGTTTATTTTATGAGATGATATTTATCGGGTTTTGACAAAGTAAGTAATGCAAATAGTCTCATACATCCATGGGTTTAATTTTGAGTCTTTGACAATTAAGGCAGAATAAAATCAACTAAGTAGATTTAGTTATATTTGGCGTTAATATAACCCACGAGGACCAAAAGAGGGGTGCTACAAGTTTGAAGTGTCTGTCATTCTGTGTATCTGTCCGTGGCACTCTAGAGATCAAATGGATAAACGGATTTTGATAAAAATTTCTGTAAATTGGAGTAGATTTTCTTGCTATGGTTGGTGGATATATTTTGTTGAAATCAGTTCAGCCATTTGAAAGTAATCTGCTTAGAAAGGAATAGCTGTAAAATAGGTAGACGGTTTTTGATGCAGTTTTCTTTAGATGGTAGTAAAATTTCTTGCTTTGGTTTGTAGATATATTTTATTAAAATCGGTTCATCCGTTTTAAAGTTATCAGCCAAAATTAGAAACAAGTGAACCAAATTTTAGCAGTAAGCTTTCATTAAAGTGTTGGGTGTGTTGTAAATTTTAAATTTATAATTATAGTTTTATATTGGAAATTATTAATGTTATAGAGGCAATAACAAGATATGATAATATGTATAGTATTGAACAAATTAAGCCGCTTGTCAAAATCATGACACCTGTCAAAATCTTGACACATGTCAAAATCATGACACATGTCAAAATCATGCACCTGTCAAAAAAGTGACACCTTTCATAATCATGACAGCTGTCAAAATATTATCAAGTTGTTCTGAGAAAGACAGATGACTATGGTACGTGTCGATTCAGTATGATTTATCGGAAGTTGTGCCCCGGCCACCCCATCTGAGAAAGACAGATGAATATGGTACGTGTCGATTCAGTATGATTTATTAGAAGTTGTGCCTCGGCCACCCCATCTGAGAAAGACAGATGACTTTGGTACGTGTCGATTCAGTTGCGCCACCACAACCATGTGACAAGCCGTATAATATGATCATATCTGAATCATGTTATAATTTTTTATATCGCTGCTGGAGTGAACTCCTTATAAAACATTTATGAAATCTCGTGTAGTTCATAATGTGTTGCTGTAGCGGCAACAGAAATCAGATTCTGTAAAAATTTCAACTCTATTTCAGTTCATCAGATATTGCCCGCTGACGGACAGACAGACGAACAGACGGACAGCGAATTCTAGTTCGCGGACGTGGCAAAGTATTACTAAATAAAGGTCACCAATACTGCCAATACTATTTAATTAAAATATGAAAATTCGAAAATGTTCTACACGGAGATTACGATAATAATAATCGTATTCTAATTTTTACTTCAAAAGAAGCACGCGAAATTCTCAAAAGTTGGCAAAACATTTTTTGGCGATGGCATGTTTATGAAGTGTCCAATATATAGTATTGTAGTGAATAAAAAAACGCAAATCCCATAATGGGCACCAAATGAATTAACTAAGGAGTTTGAACAGGTTTTTCAACTTATTAAACACCACGGTTGTTTTTTCCATTTCCAGGACAAGCTAAAGAGGAAAGCGAAACAATTAACGATTATGAATAGATTCACAAAAAAATCTAAAATGTGCATGGTTTTACCATATCTTTCAGAAGCGAAAACTTAAGAATGGTTGAATTACATACTAAAGGAAATTGAAGTTTTAGGAAGTAACAAAAACCTGAAACAGTTCTTATCTCATATTCAAAATGATTAGATGCCGAAGAAAGCTTTGTGTACTTTCCGTTAGCGATACCGGAAAACCAATGTCTGTGAGGGTTGGAAGTATCAACAAAAGTTTTAAAAGAAAACCCATTATTGTGTATCTTTTAAAATCCTTAAGGCTGTAACGCCGTAAACACAGTGAAATCAGAACCAGCAAAAAACCGGTCCATGATTGTTGTCAACAGAACACCTATATTCAGCATGTTCAAATGCAGCTACAATTACAACGGAAATTGATGTTTCCTCATTTTTGGAAATAATACTTAAAAGTACTCTCTTGCGATCTCTTGCGATATATTCATGATGAGGAAGGATTGACAAAAAAACAATTCCTTATTGTGTTTGTTACCATCTGTACTCCAAAATTACGGTGAGTAGTACTACTGGTAGTTTTAATGACACTAAGATGTGTCACTTGTACTACTAGTTGAACTACTTAGTAGTACTTCTGTTCCAGAGGGCTCCATTATGGTGAGTAATACTGATAGTTCTAATAACCCTAGGTTGTGTCATTTATGCTACCGCTTCGTAAGTCAAGTAGTTATTGCTACCCTATGCTATACCGGATGTGACAGATAATCACATTTTAGGGGGTTATTAGGGGCATAATTCTGAGCAGTTTTTACTAAATACAATTAAATCAAGCTTTAAACTTTAAGCTTTAAACAACGCACACGATCAATCTTCTTATAAACAACTTAGTAATAAATATTTTTTGTTGATGTGGCGGTTTTCTGTAATAACTAACTAATACTGGTGTATCATCAGTCAAACGTAGTTTATGGAGTGTGAGCGAATGTAATTATTTCTTTCTAGTTTTTAATGTCCTTAAATTCGTGATTTAATTTCAATGTTTTCGATTTGTCTTTTTCCAATAAATTTAGTTTCACCGATTCAAAAAGATAGACAGTTTTCACTTCGACTGGTATAGGTGTGATATACAATCACACGATTCTGAACTCATATTAGTTATTGCTATACTATATTTTTGGTTTTTGCTAAAATTAAGGCGCAATTAACAATAGCCCGATTTGTATCCGATTTCAGGAACAAAATAGTAGGTCATCTGCCAATTCAGTTACGCAAGTAATCAGATTTTCCGAAAGTGGGTTGATTTCCAGACACGCTCTGGGTAATCGATACTTATTAGAAATGTCTTGGTAAAGTATAAAAGAACATATGTCGAGAAATGCACGGCAACATATGATAGTGGCAATTCAAAATCAGGTACTCCTGAATTGGAGGGAGCAATATCTGAACCCCTAAGTGACTCGGAATCAATCTTCAATACTCCTCGAAGGTTATTCCTAGAAAAGTTATCAGACAAACTACATCAATAATAGTACTTGCAGATTTAACAACAGCGTCAAAACAGATAGAGATTTTTTTTTTTACAAATTGATGGTCAAAGATTTGACATCTATACAGAACAGACATTTTTCACTGTATACCGCACCACAACAAAGAGTTGCACTGACTTTCCACTATTATTCTCTAGCTGCCTATACATTCGATAAACTTATAATAAAGCCCTTCCGCACACCAGAACAATCTGTCGGTGGTACTCAACAGTAGATGCTGGACCTGCCTTAACCGAAAAAGCTTTTAAAGTGTTCAAAAATAAATACCAGTTCAACGAAATGCCTGAATTCTTTGGTTTTCGACGAGATAGCAAAACATATTTATTAATGAATGAAAACTTGCAATCAACTTTGGCGCAGGTCCTTTAAAGGTAAGACAAGGTAAGCTAATCTCAAGCTTTAGTATTTGTGCTAGTTTCTTTGAATAAACACTTTAAATTGCCACTTGGGTATATGTTCATTAATATATGCAGAAAGGATAGCAAATTTTATCAAAATCTGTTTAAAAAAGTTTCACTACTAATTTTAAGATGCTCATTGCTTGATTTAAAACTCATTTACCTGATCTTTACACATCAGGAGAAGCGAGCATTTTCTTGGATCCTTGCCATGTAATCAAATTACTACGCTAGTACATAATAGTCGAGAACAAATGGACATCCTAAAATCGCACTTAATAGCACAAAAATAAATTGTGGAGTCTTCAAACAAAACGGGGATTTGTAGGAGCTATTATCTGCTTGGAGTAATTGAAGACGTGGAAATCGAGAATTATAATTAAGTAGTGGAAGAAAAAATACGTATTAACTATATATCAATGTACTGCATAAAGCAAAACCAAATAGGACTTTTTTGAATTTATTAGGAAACATGGTGGATATAATAATAATCCCAATTCAATAAAAATCCCAATGTACTTCAATTCAGGGCTGCCTACAAAAAAACTCGAACCAACTTAATTACCATTACCATCATCTTTCAGTGGGAATTGCCTTCGACACGATGAAGAGGCATGTCAAGTATTACAGGCAACACGAAAGAGGACTTGAATCTGATTTGGAAGTGGAAAACCGTTGTGAACTCTGCAAAAAAAATCAGTTATGGAAATCAGTTCCGGAAATATCAGACACTTTTATTTTTACGCATTTTATATTAAAGTCATTTTTCAGTGGAAATATTCCACTGAAAAATGATATTTTTCCGCAAATACCGACTATTATGATTCCGGCGAAAATACATCAGCGTTCTAGAAAATTGTGGAATTAAGAATTTCCGAGAGATGTGGTTTTAACCGCTGAATATTACATTTGCTCGAATTACCAATCGCTGTAGATAACACAGATTATCGATGGGTTGCTCAACATCTCATAACATATTTTGAAAAAAATCTTCTGGTAGTTCCTCGCCAAGGGCTAATTTTACCAATGACTTTCTACCGTCTTCTAATAAATGGAATGAAGTTTTTAAGCATAATCCACATTCACGTTCCACAGCATACAAGGGCTTGCAATATCTGCCTCCTTTCCTGAGTTCGCATTGGCAGTCACATTGCTATTTCCACATCGATCACATAGTGAGAATAATTTAGATCGAAAATAGTGTGATTGACTTAAGAAACCTTTGTTGTATCTTTCCAAGTATAACTGCAATACAACTCCCTGTTAGCGACAAACACACGTTGGCGGAGTCACTTGGGCCTTTGTAGCTGGAGTAAAACGATTGAACTTCTCTAATAGCCTGATGGTTTGGGCCACAATGTTGGCCGAAACGCTCTGGGGATTAATTAATCTCTGCTTTTAAAGCCCGAGTGGTTGGGCTGAAATCAAGACATAGATAACACAAATCTAAGAGTTAATACGAAAGCGCAAGTTACCTACCTAACCATTTTTTTATCTCCATATGAATATCTTTCATATAATCCAAGGATGAAAAACAAAATATGTATGTGGTTCTCGTGCAACTTTTTAATCAGATAGTGATTTCAATAAATTACATAAATTAAGGAAGCTAACATTCGGCCTTCCTAATTATTCATGCCTCGTGAACTTCTAGTTTTAAACTAGAAACAATTATAAAAAGTAGAATTTTATATATATATATAGAATATTCTTCCATGATTTCAATAATAAATCCCTCTAGTGAAGTGTAAACCTGACACTCAATTCCAAGGACAATTAGAGTGAAACTGCCACGTACTTTCCAAGTCAATGAATATTTCTCGGACTTCTATACGTCACAACCATCGGTAGAAGAAAGAACACGAGACTCGGAACACAACTCCATTTATAGTCGAATTTGGAGCGCATGGCGGTTGTGTATCAGAGTTGCCGCGATTTACAATTTGTATGTTATTCGACGACTGCTACATGAAATTAATGAATTTAATCTAGCATAAATATCCATTATATAACCCAAGGATGAAAAACAAGATATATTTGTTGTTCGCGCACAGTTATTCAAATGCGCGGATCTTATCTTGTTTCTGGATTCCATCAAATACCAATGAAAGATGCAGACTGACCCAAAACTGAATTCACAATTCCTCAAATTCACTTAAAATTCACGAGAATTCCGTTTGGGTTAAAACACCTTTCCAACCTTTCAACGCCTCATGAATATAGCTCTCTCTAGGTTACAAAATTTCAAAGGCTTTGTATGTTTCGATGATAAAGTTATCTACTCGTATGATCTAAAAACACTTATCCAAAACATCACATCTGTATTCGAAAGGTAACGTCAGTTTGACCTTAAACTCCAGCCCGACAAATGCGAATTCTACATAAAGAAGTGGCCTACTTATGTCACATAATCTCTGACGAGGGCGTAAAAGCCTATCCAAGGAAAATCCAATCCGTCTCCAAATTCCCAATATGTCCAAAGGATGTTAAATATTTTCTAGGTCTGGTCTCATACTATCGCTCATTCATCCCCGATTTCTCTTAAAGAGCCAAACTCATGACATGGCTTTAAAAAAAGCATGTCCTATTCATTTGGAATAATGAACAACAACTTGGTTTCGAAAGATTAAGGCCAGACTAATCACAGCTCCAGTGTCAGCTTACCCAGGTTACACCAAACCATTCATATTGACTTCATATCAGAAATTGGGCTAAATATCGAGAACCTGGAGCGAGAAAATGACAAACTGCGCTTGAAACTCTCTGCACTAAAAAACCAACGAACTTCGGCTGAATTACCTGGAAAACATAGCGACTACGCTGAACTAAAGATGGAACTAAACGAAAGTATACAGTCGAATCTATCCAACGACATTGAGATAGCAAATATTCCTGAATTTGGAAATGAGTCTGTGGGACACATTGTTCTTGCTACCGCCACGAAGCTCGGTTTTAGCCTTCAAGAGCACGACATAGTGAGTGCGACTCGTGTGGGAGCCCGGCACGGCCACGACAAAGAAGCTCAACGGACCAAGCATCGCCCCATCGTCGTGTGTCTGTCCCGAAAGCTGCTTCGCGACAACTTCATCAACGCAGCGCGGGTCAGAAGGGGAATAACTACTGCCGATATGGGCCTCCCTGAACATCACCCAGACAAGTTCTATATCAACGAGCGGCTCACAAAAACCAACAGGATACTAAACCCGATCGCTGGCAACTCTAAATAGCTGGAGATTCGTCTGGGTGAGGGAAGGACGCATCATGATAAGAGAGCATGACAAAGGAAAATTTATCAGGATTCGAAATGAGGGAGATCTAGCACGGGTTTTCCCGGAGGCAACGGTACCAGAGAAGACGTAGGGAGTGTTTGCACATCAACTGTACTATTTGCATCACCCACCACGAAAATAATCGACTAAAATGGAATAACTATATAATTTTGTTTTTCTTTTTATCTACTCTAACAGTAAAGTTATTAATAAAGCCTATTAAATTCATCGCAACAGTCAATTCGCAATCACAAATCACCTATATGTACAATCAAATCGCAAAACAAATACTATCGAAGGGCAGCGCAATTCATATTTACGACAATGGTTAGACAAAAGCAGAAAGATTTAAAACTAGGGCTCCTTGACGCGCGATCACTAAACACGGGACAGGATGAGCTAATCGTTAGCATGCAAAATTATAAGCCAGATATACTCGCACTCAATGAGACATGGATGAAGGAGGGACAGGAAAAATATGTAGTGAAGATTATGGGATACCATCTTAAGCATATTCCTAGAGGTAGCCGTGCGGGAGGTGTTGGATTCTTCGTGCGCCGTGGGTTGCGTGTACACGTGCGTGACCACCCTCCTTTGCCACTGGAACAAATGTGGCTAGAGTTGCCTCTACCGGGCATCGGAAAAGTAGCCGTAGGTGCCGCATATAGTCCAGAGACTGTCACTGTGGAGCAAGCCATAGACGCACTGAGCGAATCCGTTAGCTGCTTCCGATACTGCAAACATATAATTATTTTAGCAGATCTAAATGTAGACCTGACTGAGCCCCCTACAGATAAGTCGATAGAGTTAAGATATTTTCTCTCCCAGAATAATTTAGAACAACTGGTAAATGAACCAACACGTATAACCGAAACGACGGCAACCATTCTTGATCTGGTCATGACGGATACAAAGGGGCTGTGCAAAGACGTGAAAGTATACCACAACAACAGCTTGAGCGATCATGCCCTCGTAATGACCGAATTCAAGATTAAAAAGCCTACCAAACCACCAAGGTACATAACAACTCGTGCACTGGGAAAAATTGATTAGGACTTGTTCATGTTGGACCTAACTTCTTTAAACTGGCGCGAAGTGGAAGAAGCCCGATACGTAAATCATATGGTGCATCAGTTTAATAAGCTTATTCTCGAGCTCTTCGATACACATGCACCATTGAAACGCATTCAAATCAAGCCAACTACGAGGCCATGGCTGACCGATACACTAAAGCTCATGATGTCACTCAGAGAGAAAGCCTTGGTGAGAGCACTTAAAACAGAGTCGGAGTCTCATAAGGTCTGCTATAAACAGTTACGCAGCCTGGTCAACGACTCTATAAGAAGAGAGAAGACTGCGTTTTTCTCACATTATGTAAACAACAATATAAACAACCCCAAAAAGCTATGGAAACATCTAAAACGCACAACAATGTTCGGTGGAAATGATACTCTGGATATTCCAGAAAACCTCAGAAATCCCCAAGAAATCAACAAATTCTTTATCAACACTCCAGGAGATCCTTGTGTCAGTGCCGATTTGCTACAGCAGTTCAAAAATACAAAATTCACTGAGCACGTCTTTGACCTTAACTACTGCAAGGAGGACTAAGTAAATAAGATAATAAAAGGAATAGAGACCAACGCAGTAGGGCACGATGGCATCTCGGCGTCAATGCTCCGTATGACTCTGCCCGTTACCTCGCGCCTGATAACTCAAATAGTCAATAAATCTATCTAGAGTAAAGTCTTCCCAGATGACTGGAAAATAAGTAAGGTAAAACCTATCCCCAAGAGTAGCACAGTAGAAGGCTTAAAGATCTGCGGGCCATCAGCGTTCTACCAGTGATGTCGAAGGTAATCGAGAGAGTGGTCTGCTTACAACTAACAAAATATTTAGAGGAGGGAAATCTGCTCCCCGTTGTACAGTCAGGCTTCCGTAGTGGCCATGGAACATACACAGCCCTTGCACATGTCACTGACGAGATTATTGCCTTCCGACGAAGGCAGAGGAAGTATTCTTGTGCTCCTAGACTTCTCTCGAGCATTTGACTGCATTGACCCCGAGCTGCTGATGGAGAAGATGTCGCACTATCGAGTGTCAGATGCAGCATGCTCCTGGTTCCAGTCGTATATGAGCGCCAGAAAACAGTTCGCTGTCGTGGAAGACGGCCGTGGCCGTGAACTAGTCTCAAAAACGCAGCTGGTCCCACGTGGGTGCCCCCAAGGCGCTATACTCAGTCCATTACTATTTATTCTCTACACAGCTTGACAAAAAGCATATGCACTGTGGCGTGCATCTCTATGCAGACGATACACAATTATATTACTCCTTCCAGCCAACCGAAGTGAATGACGCAACAGGTAAAATAAATGATGATCTAGGGGTCGTATACACATGGTCAAAAAAAACGCACTCGCACTAAACCCCATTAAGTCGAAATTCATTGTCATGGGAACAAAACACCAACGCCTTACCATACTCGAAAGGGAACCAACTCTACAGATCAACGGCCAGCATTTAGAGAGAGTCAACAGTGCGAGGAATCTAGGCCTGGTCGTAGACGGCGAAATGCGCTATATGGAGCATGTGAATCTTAAAGTAAGGAACGCATTCTTCCGACTGAAACTTTTATATAATATTCGTCAATTTCTAACGGAAGAAATAAGGGTGATGCTGACGGACTCACTTGTGCTGTCGCTTTTCAACCACTGCGACATTGTGTATGGGCCAAGGTTATTTACTAAAACAGAGCAGGCCATTCAAAGAGTACAAAACGCATGTGCCCGGTTTTGCTTCAATGTCCCAAAGCGATCGCACGTCACTCCTTTTCTCAATAAGCATAACATTTTAAAAATGGAGAGCCGTAGAAAACTCCATCTTGCCTGTTTAATGCACAGGGTCCTAAAAGCCAAAAGGCCGAAATATCCTTATGACAAGTTCGAATGGCGGAGCGACACACAAAAGAGGAGTGCCAGGAACAGATACGCAAATAAACTGGTATGCTACAAACATAAAACGGTGGGATTTAGAGGGAGCTTCCGTTTTGCGGCCTCCAAAATCTGGAATGACCTTCCACCACCCCTACGCGAATGTCCCTACGTCTCAACATTCAAGTCTAAGCTTCGCAGTTTACTATTCACACAACAAAAAAACAGTAATGTTAAATAATACATGTTTATACACATACTATATAACTTCACAAAAAACTGACAAATAATAACTGCGATATAGCTACAAATTTTAACCTATTATTATTCTAACGAAATTGAATTTATTATTATTTTATGCATATTATTTCATTGAAATCTACCACTTTAATTTAAATTGCTCCTGAAATTACTTAATATTAAGTTTCCCTTATCTACGAGTTAAGTAGCCCGTACGTACGTGTCTATGGATAATTTAATAATGTCGTGCACGTTTATTGCGTTCCGTTTTTTATTCTGCTATTTGATTTGATAATTATATAAACTACTCTAGACAATGCTTTAAAAATATTGTTGATGAAATGATGTATAGAATTACTTAATTATTATTTAATTATTTGTTTTTTATTAACATTTGATATTGCAATTTATTATTATTGTTCGGAGTATTAACACCGAAACGAAATAAGCTTTTTTATAAAAAGCCTTTTTTTCCATGTTCAAGTAAATGCGACTCGCGCCTTTTCTTAATGCTAAATGTTTTGAGAAAGGGGCCCTTCTGAAAACCAGCGCTGTGCAGCTCATGCTCACAGCATTGCTGAGCTTGGCCCTTTTGCCAAATATTATTATTTATTATTTTTGTTTATTCTTTAACCGAATGTTTGGCAATAAATGATTTGCTTTCTTTCTTTCTTTCTTTCTTTCTTTACTTGTGAGGTAAGCAATTTCGCAATTTCATCCATCTTTTCACCGCAACTCAACTAAATGCCTCCCCTTAGGAAACATTAGTGGGTGACGAGCTGAATACGGCATGCATATATAGGCCTGTCGAAGAGCGGCGCTCGCAGCGCTCCAGGCTTCCATTCGCGTGTGATAGACGCTCCGCTGGAGGGTTAGTTTACGCACGCAGTAGCTATTATTGAGTGACCTTGCTGTGGACGGCTTCGTCATTCTTATCAGTCTGGGTGCACCCAGAATTCGACGCGGAAGCCTTCGGTGAAGCCGGCAGCAGTAAGGGCGCTAGCAAGGTACCGTGTGTAGGTGTTTGCCCAGCGGAAATGTCGTTAAAGACAGTCAAGGCGGTGAGCATGGATCTCAGCTGTTCTATTACAGCGGACCTATTCCAAACCAAGCAGTTGTCGTCATTTTCATATCATCCTCAGACCCAAAGCGCCCTGGAGCGTAGTCACTATACTCTAAAGGAGTACCCGAAAACCAAGATAACTGGCCGACTTACATCTATACTGCTATGCTCACATATTATACCACAATCAATTCAACTACTAAATCCACTCCTTATGAGCTTGTCTTTGGCCAAAAGCCCCTGAGACCAAATTGTATATATGAAAGTACCTGTGGTACTACTTATTCAGAACACATTAAAATGATACAGCATAAGTTTAAATACGTCATACAGAAAGCGATAGAGAACATTACCAAATCTAAAGAATCTTCCAAAGCCTATTACGATTCTCATACCAGAACTCCCCCACAATATAAAACAGATGTCTTTGTCTACATCAAGAGCCACTTGAGGCTCGGCTGAGAAAAGCTATATCGCCAATTTGGAATGTACCCTACAAAATAATCCAGGTCCATAATAATAACACTGCTACGCTTAGACGCCATGCAAGACATCACTTCGATCGGATGAAACCCGCAGATAGTTATTTTTTATTAGTTTCGGTGTAAGTATAAAGTATATTATAGTTAATTATACCATTATTCTAATTCAGCACCTCATTGTATGCGGATCCGGACCTAATATGGCCTATTCCTTCAAGTTCCGGCATCTTCTTCGATAGGTTAGGAAAATTTTGTTCAGTTAAAGGTAACCGTCGCACTAACAATCCTGAGGAGTTGTCTGTCAATTCCCAGGCTTACATACACGTTCCATATGGCTCCGATGGGGTGGATAGGGAGAAATCCAATGAGTATGATACCTTACTAAAGGCCTTACTATTATCAAGAGTCGGGGCTCTGGCTCCACGCCATGCCTTCTCCTCAACTAGGAACATTTCTGGACAATGACTAGTTGCCTGTGGCTGTCGCCTTGCGCCTTGGCTGTGACATCTGCCAGTCTCATTTTGTGTGTGTGGTGTGGGTGTGGCTCTCGAGGTCAGCTCGGTCTGCACTGCGTCCGAAGCGCGGGCAGGTTTTTTCGGCACCCCTCCATCAACGACATCGTCAAACGGGCTCTTGTAACAGCCAATATACCTTGTGTATTGGAGCCGACGGGTCTGTGTCGTACGCATACGATGGGAAACGCCCGGATTGCCTGACCATGATTCCGTCGGAGAGGGGGCGCTCATGGCTTTGTTACGCGACGTGTGGTTGCACATTTGCCTCCTCCCACCTGAGGTCGACCGTGTCCACCCGGGGCGCCGCAGCGGAAGAGGCAGCTAAGATGAAGACCCAAAAGTACTCTATGCTTTTTGGCCAGTACATATTCTTCTCGCTTGACATATAAACGAAATAGAGCGCCTGCCTAAGGGACCGTTACGCAGAGGATCTCCCTCGCAGTGCAGCGCGGAAACGCCGCCAGCGTGATGGGGACCTTTGCATCTGATATGGTCCGGGGCGGTTTATTTTCTTAGCGTGTTTGTGTGGGTGTATGTGTTGTATGTGACATTTCACATATTTATTTGACGAAGCAGTCGGCGGATGCTAATCAAACACGAAATTTTTAAATGTTTCGGTATACTGCCTTGAATGTAGTCCTACCTAGTATTTAATATTGTATAATTAAGTCCCCATATCTCAAACCTGAATGAAATCCTAGGAACAATGAGGCCTGTGTGTCAACATAGTGACAATACAACAGTATATTATCTCCTCTAGCAGTCCGGAATAACGACATTAAAAGTTAATATGAATCCATATCCCATCTCTTTTCAAATCGAGACAGATGCGCGGCATGGTTTGGTGCGATGGGCACTATATTAAAACACCGGTGAAACATATCCTTAGCGAGAATGATGCTCCATAATCACCATGAAACATAAAAAACCGACTCCAAGTGCAAGCCCTAGTTCTTCCTCATTTTTGGGATTCGAATGTCGTCTTTGAACTTGATGAGGATGAAAAATGTTTCATCCTCATGGGTCTTCACCAATGGATCTGAGGCTAAAAATAGAAACGGTTGCACACCCATACCACCATCAAGATCTACGTTTCAGGCAACAAAGGATTACGGAGATGTGGAGCGTCGTATGTTGCCTCTTATATTAAGCTGGGCGGTCACAGTTCATAAACTACAGGGTAAAACCTCGAAAGAGTAGTGATTGACCTTGGCAAAAAAATAAATGCACAAGGACAAATATATGTTGCGTTAAGCCGAATCAGAAGTTTGCAAGGCATAGACTTGTCAGATTTAGTCGCCAACAAATTATTAAATCGACCACATTATGACCGATCGTTATCGGAAATCACGAGATACAAAATCTGTCTTCTTATAATCAATAATACAATAAAACTCACTTTTCACTATGCGATATAATGTAATACCTACATTTTATGTCCCACAATGAAAAGTGCGCTTAATACAATACGAATATGCGGCACATACGGGAAAAATGTTAACAAAGAACGTAAACACCCCTCATAATTCTCAAAGCTAAAAACATGAAAAACCGAGCCCTGTTTTTCCGCTACGGTGGGGACCCGAATTCGTCAAAGTACACGAAAACAAGGCTACGAAATCTGTTTGTCTGACAGTCAAGTCCACACGTATAACATGGCATTATAAACGAACATACGGTACTTATAGACAGAATTCATCTTATGACAATGACCTTAACCACCACTGATAAGTCACAGCAAAGCAATTATGCGCAATTGCGTTTACCTGGATGATATCGAAATTGCAGTATTTTTGCTTTAGAAAAGAAACTATTGGACCGATTTCTAATTTTCAAAAAATGGGACGATTCTGAATGTTCAACCCTTCAATAAAAAAAAATCGGGTCGTTTCAGTTTTGAGGTAGCAAACATTAAAAAAAACGTATTGAGAATCTCGTTAATATTTTAACGTATTTAATTAAATCGGTTAAAAATTATGATTCCGCTTTAGAAGCTGTCCAAAAGAACGAGAAAAATCTCGCACAATTGATGAAAGAAAATATTTTGATTACCACATCCAATTCTTTAATGTCCTTGAAGAAAAGCAACGATCATTTAAAAATCAATGAATATAATCTTAATACAGCCGTCCATCTGTTTCTAAATCATACTAATAACTTGATAAAAATTATCGGAAGGTTGATATTTAGCAACCTCGAGAGTTAATTCCTTACTCTTATCATTTCAACTAGAGGACTTGACTAACGCAATTATTCTCAGTAGACAAAACACCTACACCCATGTATTCTAAATTCTGCCCAATTATACCAGGGATTGGCCGAGAACAATAGGCATATGTTTGGCGACATTCGAATTCCTATCTAACTAAGCCTAGTGACATACATTTAATCTTAAGTACTTCAACTGTATCCTGTAATTATAATAATAGTTTTTGTTATTTACATACCTCTGGTAACAACCAAGGATTTTAATCAATATAATATTGCTATGCCTGTACCACATGGCACGGAAAAACTAAACAGTTTTAGTTTTGTATTGTCCTTTTCTTTAGTTCTTATAATGCCATTTCTAAGGATAAAATGAGATTTTGTAATTTAGATGATTTAGGTTAATATAGGACGATAACCTCTGAGGTCTTTCTATACGAAATATCCACAATCCTGATGTCAAGTGGCAACCCTACGTGTGAAAGTGAATTATTAACTAAAACAATCAGTGCTCTCCCTTATCAATGCCACACAAAGACGATGTTACGAGTTAGACATTTGGAAAGCCCTTGTGAACAATGATTGGATTTATGTGCAATCTCGTTCGTGTAAAATAACAATTGATTATGGTGTTTCTGAAGTGAGTGAGGTAATTCTACTTGGTACAGGAATTTTAAACATCCCGGAACAATGCAAGACTCATTTCGTCCAAAAGTGTTTTTTATTTTTTATTTTTTTATTTTAATCGTTTATTTTCAGAAATAAATGTACATTACAAGCTTGTTTAGCAGGGTAAACAAGGGATGTATCGCTACTCCCTAAAATAGGGCGAAACCCTGTGTTTTAGGATAAGTTGCTGCTACTTCCCACAAGAATAAATGCCATATGTTATAAATATAAGCATACCTTTTCCTAGTTTAGATTATGATATTATGTAATTGTTTAATTTACAAAACTTCGGCTGTTTTTCCCGAATTTCAGTCTACCGCGAGGGATTGTTATATCCCAGTACAGTAGGGCTTTATGCTGATGTTGTGCTGCTTCAGCCCCTTCCAAATCCACTCCTATGTGACGGGCGAGTGGAAGCCCGAGGGAGTATAGCTGCGAGGCAGCCTATTGTTCGAGTGGGCACACTTTCTATATCACGATTACTCTGTATCAATATCTAATTCCATTTCTTATGTTTCATATGCAATAAATATTCCAGTTAATAATAAAAAATAAAAAAACAAGGTTTGCGAAACCTCCCATTTAACAGTACCATCTTTAATTATTTTCCGTGATGTCTCGCTAAAACCCTTGTCCGGGGTCCGCTAAAACTTTCATCACGCTTTTTCACTACCTTTTCAGAATCCTTCAGAAACGAAAATTAAAGGCACGGTGTTACATAAAAAAGAACATTATCCCATTTTTACGGTTCCGTAGATAAACCAGGAACCCTTATGTTTCGTCAAGTCTGTCCGTCTGTCCGTCACAGCAACTGTATGCAGATAATATTAAGACTACATAGTTGAAACTTGGTATGTAGATGTATTCTGTGAACCGCTTTACGATTTTTATACAAAATATAAAAAAAAAAAAAAAAAAAGGGGCTCCCGATACATGGAACTGAAACCAAAAAAAAATTTTTTTCATCAAACCCATATGTGTGGATAGTCATAAATAGGTCTATAAATAAGACGTTGAGGTTTCTGAAAACATTTTTCCTTAAAGTAAATCAGACCCTTCCAAAGTGGAAAAATGTGCCCCCCCCCCTCTAACTTTTAAAATACGAGAGTGAAAAATAACCAAAAAATATATGCTGTGTATTTCAATACACACTTTCAACGAAAATTGGTTTGAACAAAATAAAATAAGCAGTTTTGAAGATATAAAACATTTATTAAAAACCGCAAAGACAACTTTGTCATTCATACAAACACTATGAAAAACAAAGTTACAACACAAACATCCCAGTCACATAATTACTTGCTACAACGGAACCCTTCATAGTCGAGTCCGACTCACACTTTGCCACTTATTTATTATAAATCGATCACGATCGTTTTGAATGGTTTGTTGGTAAAAAAAAATATTTTCGTGTATTTAGATGACATTCTTATCCAGCGAGGTTTGACAGCCGACAAGGGAAGGAAAGAGAAAATAGGTTTTAATGTCGTGAGTCGAAGGGGCGTGTTTTTTAAAGCCCATGCACAAGCAAAGGCTTTAAAAAACACGCCCCTTCGACTCACGACATTAAAACCTATTTTCTCTTTCCTTCCCTTGTCGGCTGTTTGTCACAGGAGTCAAGACAAGTTATTTTTTATTTTGTCCACAGAAGACATCCTCGGCTCGGACCCCACTGAGATGAAGTCTGTCACGCCGTGGTCCGTTAAGCTCGCCATGATCACGCAGCCCAACCTCGACTTTATGGGTAAGATAGATTTTTAAAACAATAAGATATGATAAGCATGATGTATATGTCACCGTCATATTGTGAAAACACTTAGTTTTTAAGCTAAAGTTTTTTTTTTCTCTCGTTAGTTTATAATATACTAATAGTAAACTGTACCAAACTGCTTACAAAATAACGTATTGGTTTATAATCAACCCGTCGAATTATAAACTGGTTTATACATGAATTGCATAAGAAATACCAGGCCAAACTTGTAGGTCAGGGTAGGTGAAGGGGGTGAGAGAAGCATATCGCCCTTTATGCTTCGAGTTAGGTTGAAATGTAAGAACAAAAGAAACATGCATTTTAAAACCTGTCGGTCTCGTTTAGAATTTGTCGATAGCTCACGAACTCACGTGTTAGTTGATAAACTAACGGTTTTCAAAATGATGGTTACATATACATTTAGACCTTACAATACACAAAACAGTCTACTAAAGTACAATAGTATGTAGGCCTATGCAGGCACAGAATAGAGGTTTACAGTTATGTATTTTTTAATGAGGTTATCTCGTTAAATCATCCAGCCCGATGATGGTCAAATAATACATTTAATCGGTTGGAAGAAAGAAGGTGGGAAACTTTGGACTAGAAGCAGGGGACCGGAATTAATTGCGTGCTTTGGGCCCTGTCGGGCCTATATGGGTATAGGCCCGGTGGTCTGATAAATATAATGATGATGATCAATGACAACGATATTTCTAAGCCTGTGAATAAATACAGTTGGAACGGAAGGTGTATAAAACTACAACCAAACATCGACATAAGTAGTACTAACCAGATATTTAATTCCTCAACTAGCTTACACCTTTTGAGTACAGTAGGCCCAATTGGCTGAGTTAGGACATCTGCAGGCATATCACTACTACATACATATTGTAAACCAATGAATACCCTTCAAGTACCCTTTTTGCAGCCTTCCAATGTTCATTAGTGAAACACGTATTGAACTGACTTAAGTAGCTCGTTGCGTAAGCTATATCCGGGCGAGAATTTACGGTCAGACACATAAGAAAGACATCATATCAGAATACTTAGCACGCCACACTCAAGAAAGGGCCTTGTCTATGCAAAAATGTCAATTTCTCTTTCGAGCCCGAAATGTCTCTACCGCGACTAAGATGGAGGCAAGCGAACCTTGTCTACAACCGGTAATATGGCCGGATTGCCGGTGGATGCGGCCGAGACATGTCTGGTACCCATGGAGATGCAGACAAGGCCTCGATAGCATTGATTCGAGAGGATAAATACAAATTTTGTTATGTTTCACTGTTTCAGGTGTTCTTTCTGTTCTTGGTGTACAGTTTTGACTTTCGTTTGTTAAGACAAGTATACGATACTTATTGGCAATAAGTATCGTATACTTGAATATATCTATGCAATAAGATATTGCATAGATTTTAGGCCCTTACATATGAAATTGGCGTTTTGCATGGGAGGAACATAAAGTCGTTTTTTTTTTAAATATAATATATTTATTTAATCAAAGTATGTACCATTGCTATCTATACACTTTTGCCATCTCATAGGTAGTTCTTCGATCCCTTTACTAAAAAAAACATTCGGACGGGAATCAATAAAATCTTTGAAGGCGGTTTGAACTGCCCCATCGGAGTTGAATTTTTTCCCTTTCAAGAAGTTATCCAAATTTCGAAAAAAATGGTAATCTGTTTGAACAAGGTCCGGAGAGTACGGTGGGTATCTTAGATATTCCAATTGAAGCTCCTCTAATATGGTAGCCGTCTGTTGTGAAGTGTGGTCTAGCGTTATCATGAAGCAGCAGTGGCCTAGAGCGATTGACCAGCCTCGGTTGTTTAGCAGCTAGCTTTTCCATCATGATTTGCAGTTGCTAACAAAAGACATCTGCCGTAATCGTCTGGCCAGATTTAAGAAAGCTGTAGTGAACGACACCAGCGACAGTCCACCAAACGCTCACAAGTAACTTTTTTGGAGTCAATTATCGCTTGGGGTATGGTTTGGCTGGTTCGGCAGGGTTCAGCCATCGCGATGAGCGCTTCCGATTATCGTACAGGATCCACTTATCATCACAGGTAATGATTCGATTTAAAATTCTTTCATTATTGTGCCGGGTGAGTAATGCAACGCAGCAGTCAACGCGCGTTTGTTGATTTGCTTCACTCAGTTCGTGAGGAACCCACTTTTCAAGCTTTTTCACCTTCCCAATTTGCTTCAAGTGGATTAAAACAGTTTTATCACTAACACCGCACCCTACAGCTAATTCGGACGTGGCTTGCGATGGATCCGCCTCCACAATAGCCTTCAATTCTTCATTATCAACTTTGGTCTCCGGCCGTCCACGGGGCTTGTTCTGCAGGTCGAAATTTCCAGAACGAAAAAGTTGGAACCAAAAACGCACTGTGTTTTCTATTGCGTAATAATCATCATTTATAGTCATAATTAATCCTTCAAGCCGTTTCTGCAGCACTGGTGCCACGGTAGAACTCATACTCGTAAATAACACGATATTTCAAGTTTTCCATTTTGTAAGCTGAGTGACGCAAGAAAAAAAACAATTGAGGAAAAAACAAATGAATTATAATTTTAGAAACACAAATACATGAGTAAATAGCTGTATAAATTTGAATTTGGAATTCCTAACCATAGAGGAGATATTTGAGATCAAAATGGCCAGTACGGCGAAACGCCAATTTCATATGTAAGGACCTAATATATTCATCACTTTGGTAGTTGATAATATTCGGACTCTTGTGTTCTGTTAGTAATTCATTGTAAATAAGTTCTTTACTTGATTTTGATGTGGATCCGTTCCTATGTAGATATATAGGAGAATTTTTAAAAGAAAGATATTTGATATATAGGCTTCGGGATGGGAGGGAAATAATAAGAATAAGTAGACAGGATAGTTCAGGATGACCCAATGTCACCCATAATTATTTAATATAGTCACAACAAATGAATGCAACACACTCATTAAGTCAGTTAAGGTCTTTGTATTGTGTTAACCAAAATATTGATTTTTGTGTTAGCACTATCCAATCAAGTCTTAACAGTTTTATATCTATGTTAGAAGAAATTGGTTTAGAAATATCGCTCTCAAAGACTAAACTTTTCATTTTTACTAGAAAATATAAAGTTCCTCATATAAATATAAGAATAAAAAAACATTTAAATTGACGTTATACATTGTATAAAGTTTTTAGGCGTTTGGGTGGATAGCCGCTTGAATTGGACTCGCCATGTTTTAGAAAAAGTATTGCGTTCATTAACATTCTTAGCCTAGAACTTTTCCAGTAAGTTAATATATAATTTTACTGATTCATTCGAATACTCTCGGAATCATATTCAATTTGCAATCCCAAATAAGATTTTAATATTCCGAGATCTTCTATTCCAAAATACTTCAGACAAATCTTTCTTGACTATGTCAAACGTCAAATTAGATTTAGATTTTGTACACTGTGTAATAATAACAGAGTGTACAAAACTAATAATGCGCACAGAAATCTTCGCCACTGTTCGGTAAGGCACCTATTTCCGAGCTTTCTGAAGACTCTACATAGAGTCAAAACGGTTATAGGATAATGATTTCTAAGAAATACTAGCATGTGACGTCATAGTCAAAAGCTGTCTTTTTTTAAATAACTTATGAAAATACAATGCTGATACTGTCAAACGTGTTTGTTATTAGACTACCTTGTCAAATATCAACACAGCAGGCGATAGGGTCACGGTGTGCCTTTGGTGTGCAAAAGGCACTAACTCAGCATTATGCTGATTTGCTGAGGGTGGGGCCCTCAGCGCTGAATTTCAGTTAGTGCCAGGTAGTGACCGCGCGTGCCACAATCGCTGTGTAGTGTGCGTGCAATAGTTATATATTTCTTAAATAAATTATAATCGATGTATAATACTATTCATAGCTGATAAGTAAATAAGCAAATCGGTGTATGCATATTTATATATTCACGGCATAAACTACATAGAATTAAACGCAATTATCAAATAAATCCTAATACTTGTATTTAATAATAAGAAATTGTGCAGTGTTATTAAAATATATATTTAAATATATTGAAATTTACTAAAATACAAAAAACAAAATGTGACATAACAGATGCGATTACGTCGTCAAGATGAGTTGCAGCGAAAAGTTCAGACAGGAAAGGAAAGTTACTGCTGTGTATGTGGTTTGTTATTACCTAGATAGAGTATGAAAGTAAACTTTGTAAACTACTTTTTGCCATATAAAATCTAAGCTACCGATTTATCACTAAAATTATATAACCTATGTCACTGTCACAGTCCCAACAAATACAACGACACCTCATTTGACAACTTATTATAAGGGCGGTGTGAAAAGTCTGGTAAAAATTAAATAATGAATATCATTAATTTAAAATATATTATTTATTTTTCAACGTAGTTCCCTTCTAACTCAATACACTTCATCCAGCGTTTCTCTAGCTTTTCGATTCTTTCCATAAAATACGATTAAGGCAACCCTTCAAAATAGGCATTGGTTTCGTGATCTCTTCGTTGGAGCTAAATCTTTTTCCACCGAGCCATTTTTTTTTATTTGCAAACAGAAAATAGTCGCAAGGGGCTAAATCTGGCGAATATGGTGGGTGAGGAAGCAACTCGTATCGCAACTCATGGAATTTGGCCATGGCAATAGCGCAGGTGTGCACTCGTGCGTTGTCTTGGTGGAAGAGGATTTTCTTCTTAGCCAAGTGCGGTCGCTACTCAGGTAAAATTTTGTCAAATTGATCCAATTAATTGGCATAATATTTGCCATTTATCGTTTTACCCTTCTCTAGGTAGTCAATATGGATTATCCCACGTGCATCCGATAAAACTGTAGCCATCACTTTATTGGCCGATACAACTGCTTTGGCCTTCTTCGGAGCTGGTTCGCCCGTAGCAATCCACTGTTTTGATTGCTGCTTGGTTTCTGGTGTATAGTGGTGGATCCATGTTTCGTCAACTGTTATGAAACGACGCAAAAATTCAGCTTTATCCTGTTGAAACAATGCTAAACCTGCCTCCGAAGTAGTCACACGCATGCGTTTTTGATCAACAGTCAGTAAACGCGGCACCCATCGCGCGGAGAGCTTCTTCATATGCAAATGTTGGTGTAAGATATTTCGCACCCGTTCGTCTGAGATGCCTACTGTCTCAACTATCTCGCTCACTTTCATTCTTCGGTCGTTCAACACTATGTCATGTATTTTAGCGATCATCTCTGGAGTAGTGACCTCAACAGGGCGTCCTGGACGTTCAGCATCACTTGTACTAGTACATACGGCCACAGCGAAAATCAGTAAACCACTTATGAATCATTTTAATCGACGGAGCGGAGTCCCCATAATATTTATCAAGTCTTTGTTTTGTTTCCGTAACCGTTTTTTTGCGCAAAAAATAATGTTTAATCAACACACGAAATTCACTTTTCTCTATCTTTGCGAAAACGCGTTCAGTTGGTTTTCTCTAGTCTGTAAAAAAATAAATAACCGGTAGTACTGGCTGAAAATCTAAATTTAGTCCTCCAAAGGAGTTGTGGACAAGGAGGTTTCATACAATTCGCGATAATTTTGTTCTAAAATTGATTTTTACCATACTTATCACTCCGCCCTGGTAGTTAACTATATATGAATAAAAATAATTTAGATATATAACTTATTGCCCACCTACTTATGGATTTTTCTTATATTAATGAATGTATACTGTTTTTATAGTATTTTTAGAATGAAGAAAGAAAGAACTTTATTTGCAACAGGAAACAAAATAGGAACCAATATTGAACACCTAATTACCTGTCAAAAGCCGGCCACAACTCAGCATATGCTAAATGCGGACAAACAGTGCTGGTCTTCCGTTGAGATCAACGGGTGACAACACGCACAACAATGTGCACTTTTATGTAAAACATCTAATCAGTAGGCAGTAGGAAAAAAAATGCTATACATGAAGATTCAAACTTTGTAGCAGGCGATAGGGAAATTAAGGTATAAAATAAGTATGTATAAATATAAAACAATAATAATATTGAAGGTGACAATTTCATATGATACATACATTGGTCGTTTCGTAGAGACACTTCGACTTTTGAAGCTCAAAAATTTATTTTCTCAACTTCCATTTAAAAACGTATAAACAACGCAGGGCACTCAAAGCGATCAGCAACTACATCTCATTACGTCAATGAGGGTTTTCTGACTGTGTACTATCTGACAGCTGTTTAGACTTGACAATTTTAATCATTTCCGAAAAAATATACTATACTACATAGTCAGGTCATAAGTTCTGTCACATGTGCAATATGAAATAATTTAGACATGTTTATTATTTATGTAAACATTTATATAGCAAAATGAACTTAATAAAACATAGATTCTTATGGTAATAAAGTTTATTCAAAATGACCCCCGCGATTTTGAATACAGGCCTTTATTCTGCGCGGCCAGTCGTCTATCGCAGCACGAACGAGGTCCATGTCAATATCGGCCGCTGCCTTAATCAAGGATGCCTTGAGTGACTCCGAATCAGGATGAGGCTTTGAGCAGGCCTTTTCCTCCTAGTGTTGCCATATCTTGTAATCTAACGGACTCAAATCTGGACTGGAGGAGGGCCAGTCTTCGTGCCGGATGAAGTCGATTTCACGTGCCGCCAGCCAGTCTTGTGTGCTATTCGCTCTATGAGCTGGCGCAGAATCTTGTTGGAATACCCAGTGCCTGTTATTAAACATGGTATGAGAAACAGGTTCCACAAGGTTCTTGAGGACTGTACTTTGATACACATCTGCATTCATTTTTACGCCTTTCTCACAAAAATGTACCTCAGTTAAGCCCCAATAAGAGACTACCAAACAAACCATGAGCGAGGATGGAAAATGACCTCGTTGGACACGCGGAATACGGTTGCTCGCTTCTTCACTGCTGTGTGTGTACACCTTATCATTTTGTTTGTTGTAGCTCTCTTCCACGGTGAAAATTTTTTCATCCAAAAAAGAATTTCCCGATGCTTTTTTCCCGCGTACCGCTTCAACAAAGCGCGGCATCTCTTCAGTCTCAGGTCCATTAAACGAGCGTCCAAACGATGTCCTGTTTTTCTTCGATATGCCCTAAGCCCTAAGTCTTCATTTAACACCCTTTTCACCGTGGTACTGCTTAACCCCATCTGAAGAGCCAACAGTTTCTGCTTACGTATGGGATTTCTTTGAATTCGCGCCTTCACAGCTTTTATCACTGCTGGAGTCCTAATAGAGCGAGGGCGACCACTTCTTAACCTGTCATCTTTTGGTTATATTCAAATTTTTCAGTAAGTTGAAAATCTGAAATGGCGCGTAACCGCAACGATGCAACGCAATAACTGCGACACGGTCTTCTTTAAGTGTCCACTCCATATTTAAAAATGAGGAAAATTCTAAAAAGTACACATTTTTATTTTCATGAAAAATTCGAAATTCGAATTCAATAAACTTTTTTGTTACTAGCGTTCTAAATTCAAAAGTTTTTATTGTGTGACAGAACTTATGACCTGACTGTGTATAGTGTTTCTCCCATAAAAAAAGCTAACAGTTCTCTCCATATTTTAATATGGCATCAAGGAAGGTACATCGGAGACATTCCAATGTTTAATTTTTAAATTCCTGACATTGAGTTCCGATGACTATTGAGGCCGAATATAAGACCACTGTGCATCGTCGTCGCGTCATTTTCATTGAGCAGTCATTGAGCTAGCTAAATCGAGCCCGATCGAGCTCACACAAACAAACAAGCATCGTCGAATTGCAGGAAACAAACATTTCATCTGAGTTATTAATACCTATCTATATAAGCTTTAGGCGAAAAACCTTGGGGTTATTTTTAACAACCTGTTGTCTTGGTCTCCACATGTCAGCGAGGTCAGCAGACGGGTCTTTGCGTCTTTTCACTCCCTCAGGCGTTTGCAG
Source organism: Argyresthia goedartella (assembly GCA_949825045.1). Lineage (NCBI taxonomy): Eukaryota > Metazoa > Arthropoda > Insecta > Lepidoptera > Argyresthiidae > Argyresthia > Argyresthia goedartella. The sequence continues at coordinate 13,529,701 of OX463806.1, forward strand.
TACTTCTTGCCACGGCAGACCAAAATCAACCTTGCTCAGTCCCTTCCTTTGCCGCTAATCGACTACGCCGATGTCTTTTGGGCGAGCGCGAACGAAGATCTACTGAACAAACTCGAACGACCGAATCCCAAGATTCTGAAGAGAATCTTGGGATTCGGTTTATCTTCGGGTTGCGCAAATTCGACCATGTTTCTCAATATCGCAAAGAGTTGGGGTGGCTTCCAATTCGTCGTCGCCGAGACACTCATATTCTCTCTTATCTTTTCAATATATTGAAAAACCCGCGCTACCCCAGCTACCTTTGAGACCGCTTTGAGTATCTCTTTTCAGGAGATCGGCACCGGAGATCTCACACGGTCTCACTCTTAGCCACTCCAAGGCATAACACCTCGGCATATGAGCACTCATTCAGGCTGCAGGCGGTTTGACTGTGGAACGCACTACCTTGCACTATAAGAGACAGTCCCACTATTGTCTCTTTCAAAAACCGGGTAAAAGAGCACTTCCTCTCTCTTTCGTGAGAGTTATAGTATGTATATCATTATAATATATAAACTATATTTGCAGGTATATGTATGTATTGTATTTAGTAGTCTGGTATATAAGTATTTTATTTTCCGTATTTTATATTATATGTATTTTAGTATAAATTAGATATTAGATATTGTACACTGCCTACCCTTTCATGATACATTTCCCTTTCATGCCTTGGTTTGCTGGAAGAAATATTTTTTTAGAGATAAGCTCGCCTTTGTACATATGATTTCTCCTAATGTAACCTTTTAAATTGAATATGTGTGTGTGCAATAAAGAATTATGAATTATGAACTTTATGCATAACACATCAAAGACGATAATATCAAGTCAAGAGCACCAAATTTATTGAAGACAAACGCAACTCAGTTTGACTCGTCGATGATCGAGGAAAAGCCCGCGACTTTTTAAAGCTCTACATCACATGGAACATTGCTTCAAACAAAAACAGACACTAACGAGACCATTTTGTAGACTAGTTTTCTTATAGCAAAAACGGATCTCGTCTCGTCGCTGAATAAAGCGACGACTACCCATTCCTAGAGTGCACCCGCCGCCACCCGTCCCGCAGACGATGGAAAGGACGAGTTTACGGCGGTCAGGCTGCAGCATTGATTAATCGCTCCAAAGCGTTGAATGAAAATGAAAATGTATTTATTTACCAAAGCTTATTACAAAATAGATTTATCTGTGAACACCACACCAGGTCTAACCTGTATCGTGGGGTCCATGTCATTTACAGTTTGACAATTTTATTAATAGCAATCGTACAAAACGCTGAAGAATAATAAGTTAACAATCTTAAGAAAATGAGAATTTATACTAAGTTTAGTTTAGTCTTGTGTTCAGTAACTTATTCAAATCTAAAGTGCAAAAGTTTAGGAAGGGGGAGGGGGAGGGTTGCAGAGCTATCCTATTAAATTTATACATAAATAAATAAATACACCTATTGTGTATTTATTTATTTATGTATAAATTTAATTTAATAGAAATACATACTAGTTAAAAAAAATGTCTCGCTGTACCTCGAAAAAAAATAAAATGATTTACTAAGTTAGAATAACTAGCCATTTCGTGATGATAAATAATCTTAGCTTCGGGATTGCTGAGAGATTGTATATCGACTTTATTACAAACCAGGTTGTAGCTGTAAGGGAAGGAGTAAGACCAGAAATGCTGAGCAAATGTCGTGCGAACCCGTGGAGTCGGTACTCTGTACATACGTCTACTCAGCAGAGTTGGGTACTTTTCGAGTTGTGAGTGATCCTGTGTTGAGCTAGAGCAGTGATTCCCAAAGTGGTCCAGGTGGACCTCCAGGGGTCCACGATAGACTCGACAGGGGTCTACGTTGGCGTGACCGAAAAATGGGAGTAATGAGGATATGGTCCACCGGAACCAGCAAAATTTTGATAGTGACCTATGATTTAAAAAAATGCGAACCTCTGAGCTAGAGCAACGCGCAGGATGTACAGTTGTCGGACGGGTAGCACCTTACATTACTGGTACAGTTCGTGCATAGGGTGCCTGAAGGGTTTCTTCAACATTACCTTAAACAAAGAGCGCTGTGCTCGTTCTAAGATTAACATGTTTGACGTAGCGGCGCTACCCCATATCGTTATACCGTAGGTGAGTAAAGATTGGCAAAGGCTCACATATACCAGGTGCAAAATGTCCTTACCGGAACCCTGTCGTAGGTACCTCTGTGGCGTCACTATCAAGCGATCCACATACTAACATACAAGATGGATGTCATGCACATAAACGCAGCAATTGACAGAAGTTGTCAACAGATGTCATCACGGATGGCAGAAACAATAGACAATCGATCCTGCATCGCGCAAGAAAATTTTCTTCGGTTACTAACTATATATAGAACGTCCGAGGGTTACTAACTATATATAGAACGTCCGAGCATAAGCTATTGGACCACTGGTCCCCAGGCGTAGCAACCTGGAGTGGAGGTCACCCTTTTACGGACCTAATCTCCACAGCGGACGCAGCCACCGGATCTCTTCTATATATAGCCGCCCTCGTCGCTTCATCTCATTACTGGAATTAGTTTTCCTATACGATAGGAGACGGATGAAATGTGCTGACTCAAGGTTAGTTTCTCGTCCAGTTGTAGACACAGGTACTTAATTGTGCTGGTACGAACCATATATGGACAGGTGCAAGCCACTTGTCCACATTTATGAATCTGTATTGAGTATACAGGTGGAGAGTTTCAGACGCTCTGGTCTTATGAAAGCAAACGAATTTAGTATTTTCAGCATTTACTGTCACCAAGTTGTCTCCGAGCCATCCACAACCTCGACGATGTACCTCTCAACTACCTCAAAGGCAAGAACCTACGTCTTTGCGCTTGTGACCATAGATGTGTTATCCGCATAGCACACAACCTCCACATCATCTTTGTTGGGGAGCAAGTCTGTAATGTCATTAACAATTCTTTAAAGTTATTTAACTTTAAATACTAAAAACACATTTTCCGGTTCAGATCTCCAGCTCATGAAATTATTGTATGCTCTAAGATATGTCTCCTTAGAGCACAGCTGTAATAGTTTGTAAACAACAGCTTTTGCTCTTTTCTTTTATCTCATCGGGAGTTAAATCAATGTCCATGTCACTTGAATCACTATCCGAAACCATTTTTACCCAAAAAAGACACTGTATTTATATTTAATCTTGTGTTCTCGCTTTTTATATTGCAAATTTTCATATTTTTTTACTAGATTAAAAATATTTTTATATTTTACCAACAATAGAATAGTTTAAAAAATGTATCTATTGGTTTCAATTTATTTATTTTTAATGACGTAACTCAATTGTCATAGACTCCTTGGCAAATCGTAAAAATAAAAAAACTATCCACCCTAGGGATGGAGAAGCAATTTTCCGTTCGGCTATATACCCATGAAAATTTAACACCCATGAAAATTTTACTTTCCGAACAGAAGAGATGAAAACAATCTTGCTCTACCATTGTTGACTCTTCAGTCCTTTACGATTTTCCGGTAGACATGGTGCAGCTTCAGGAACACGATCACTCTCAAAGTAGTTAAAGATTGCTTACAACACAAGTGATTTCTCCCTATCCATAATCATACAACTTCGAGTAGTATGTTTATGGATATAGATAGAATAAATAATTATTCGATAGCGAGCAACCAGCCAATATAGATGTTACCTTTATGGGGGATAACAAAGCAAACTTGTCTGATATTCTCTTCTTATTATCAGACGGGCAATTATCGTTCATTTCCACTATGGATCTATTAATGCGATCTGCAACGCCATCCGGTTTGGCATACAAGGCACTGATGGAGTATCAAGTGAAGTTTTCAACTACTTTCTTCAATGACGAACACATGTGTAAATTTCCTTTTTCCTATCATATAGCTTCGTGCTGCTAACGTGTTAGAATTTTGGTAGAGAAATACTGGTCTGTGGTCCCTTAAAAGTTGATAAAAAATTAAACTTAAAGGTCAACGCAATCAAGACTTATTAAGCAAAGCGAGAGAATGCTGTTTCCTATGAACAAAACTAATGAAGCGACACTCTTTTTATTACCACCTAATCCTGTATAATTATCTGAATGTGACCAACATGGTCTTCAGTTTTAACACATGACTTTTTTCCATTTGTAGAAAGCACGGGCGAGTCATGCACTTGCCCCCTTTCATACATTACTAACAACATAAGAAACGTGAACATTTGTGAGGATGTATTTATGTTTGTTGCGCCCCCATGAACTAAAAATGTAAAGGTTTTTTTTAATTGAGCACTTATTAAAGGAGCTCTAATCAACCAATAAGACCATAGGTTCGGGCGGCGCAAGTCGCCCCGGATTTTCAGAGACAGTAGAGCGTCTACTGAGAGGACCAGTTGACGTAACGCTATCGTGTCGTGTAGCACATTTGTTTGTTGCTTCTCTTATAATACCGGTCACTATTTCGAATCAGACAAATCCTGCCTCTTTGATTTTCAATAACACAATACTTATTATTGTTAGTAAATTACGATACGGCTGTGAATGTTAAATGGGTGTTCGCCATTGACTTACAGATGAAACTGATGCTACAGATGCTAACAATAACAATATGGTATGTGATCAAAATGGGAACTTGTCAATATCGTAATTATTTAAAATGGTAACTTGACTTAGTGGCACAAAAATTGAAAGTTGACAAAATGAGAACTTATCACTATAGTAATTATTCAAAATTGTAACTTGACCTATTGGCACAAAAATTAAAAGTTGACAAAATGGGAAGTTGTCATAATCTACCTAAAGGTTTTTAATTACAACTGGGCTAATATTGGACAGCCGTAGAAAATTCTATGTGGGTTCCTACCCATTATAGCAAAACCACAACATTACTAGTTACACTTGCACTTACACAGCGCACTAATGGGACGTTTCGTACCTTTATAAGTCGACGCGTCAGCTAAAATCATATGTAGCTCCCATAAAATTCAATTTCTATAGGAAACAAAATAAAACGAGGCAGAACAAAAAGTCGGTTTGTATTTGTGACGTTGCTTACCGCCGCGCGCTGTTTCAGCTTCCAACAAAACAAGTTTTAAACTTTATCTATAGTGCGCCAGAGGCAATGAAAGCGTCTACTCAATATAAACTTTATCTATAGTGCGCCAGAGGCAATGAAAGCGTCTACTCAATATAAACTTTATCTATAGTGCGCCAGAGGCAATGAAAGCGTCTACTCAATATAAACTTTATCTATAGTGCGCCAGAGGCAATGAAAGCGTCTACTCAATATAAACTTTATCTATAGTGCGCCAGAGGCAATGAAAGCGTCTACTCAATATAAACTTTATCTATAGTGCGCCAGAGGCAATGAAAGCGTCTACTCAATATAAACTTTATCTATAGTGCGCCAGAGGCAATGAAAGCGTCTACTCAATATAAACTTTATCTATAGTGCGCCAGAGGCAATGAAAGCGTCTACTCAATATAAACTTTATCTATAGTGCGCCAGAGGCAATGAAAGCGTCTACTCAATATAAACTTTATCTATAGTGCGCCAGAGGCAATGAAAGCGTCTACTCAATATAATTGTTGTGTTTGGACTATTAACTTATCACTGGTGGTTTTGATCTTTTAACATAATAATACCCAACGTCCTAGATGCTAAATGCCTGTCGTAATATAGCAAACTTATTCGCGAAAATGTATTATTATACTCCATTTATTATTCCTTTATTTAACTAATGAACCTGACCATACCCCTTATCTTTTAGGCTCGCATAAAAACTCCTGTTATTGACAGACGTCATCTAGAGTACTGAAGATGTATTGTGGGCGTTTATGGGGGACAACAAATTATATGAATTTTTTTTCTTTTCCGTCCAGCAGAGTGAGGGAAGGGGTTATTCTGTTACAAAAATTCACAGCAAATCCTGGAAAAACTGTAACATTTTCTCAGTTTTTGATTGGTTTTAGTTTCATAATAAAGGGCCAATGGTAATCTTGACACTGGCAAAATTAGAGGCAAGAGGCATGCGAACCTTTTTTTTATTTAATAAAAACTTGCCAGTTGCGAATTGCACTCGCATACCGATGGTTCCCCACAGATCGCTTTTTTGTGAAGGAACCACAAATTTTCGATTTTCAGATTTTTATTTACTTGTGGTTTAATATACCTTGCTTCGTACCAAATTTAAAGATTCTAGGTCAATAGGATGTACCCTATAGGTTTGATTTCGGTGCGAATATTACAGAAAAATTCTGTCAGAAATATATGTTTTAATTGCGTTAACCTATAAGTTTTTTTTTTTAAAACTTCAAGAGAGCACATACATTTTCGCAAATACTTTGATATTAATTTCAACTTTATACCGTCACGCGTTCCTGAAAAATGGGTCTAGACAGACGGACATACATACGGACAACGAAGTGATCTTACAAGAGTTACTTTTTTCCTTTTAAGGTACTAAACCCTAAAAAGAAGACGAAGAAGACTATAACCCCGGCCGCTGTGCCGAGCGGTCAATGCTCTGCTCATAATAATAGCCAGGGTCTCAACCCCGGAGACTAAGAAGAGAAAAAACTCGGATCGTGTTTCCTTTTCCCAAGAATGTGTCCTAGATGCCGGGAGCAATCAGCGTGTCTTTATGTAAATGTTTGTTTCAGCCCCCGAGGCGCAGGCCAGCGGGAACGTGAACATCCTGTCGGACATGTTCTCTCTGGGGCTGGTCATCTGCGCCGTCTTCAACAACGGGAAGTACCTGTTACAGTGCCAGAATAGCCAGCTGCTCTACCTGAAGCAGATCCAGTATGTGAGTATGAACCATGGATCTAAAGTGGGCTAAGATTGTGAATGAAAGAGCCGTTCACACGCACACCAAGTTTATTGCGAAGGTTGCAAGCAATTATGTAACAATCTTTAACAAGCACAGGTATGCACAATAGATGAAGCGGGAAACAATATTATAAGCACGGCAAGCAGCTAATAAATAGGTTTGAGGAAAGAGAACTACGAATCTGAGCGGGAGGCCGAGCGGCGGCATGCACTCCGCGTCGTGTATGTGTTTGGACTGGCGAAGGTGAGTGGAGGTCGCTCGCTGCCGGCGAACGGGCTAAACTGGTATCTGGGTGCGCCTGCTATCGTCGGGCGCAATATCCTAGGTAAGTAAGTAGTTAGACAGATATCAATATATTATGTATATAATTATTAGAATAGATATAAGTAATAGTTAAGAGTGGCGGATGCCACATGACTCCCCCGCGGAGACCGTTACTACGGGCGATAGTAATTTGGAGGCCGAACTTGACGGCCTGATCTAGTAGTCTTTGTCAAAGGCGTTGATATCCTTTTTTCGGATTGGTCGTCTCCGGTGTCATTGGTGTCTGTCATGACATATGCTGGTTTTAAGCGGTCAATTGATATTGTCACCGTTTTTCCTTTGATGCGGATTTTAAATACCTTATCTTTTCTTTCCAGTACTTCATGTGGTCCTGTATAAGCGGGCTGTAAAGCCTTTCTAAATGCATCTTCTCTTACAAATACGTGAGAGGTAGTCGCCAAATCTTTGTAGACGAATGTATCTTGCTTTCTGTGGCGTGAGGCCGGTGACGGTCGTAATTTTTCGGCAAACGACCGTAAGCGGCCGGTGTACTCCGTAATGTCTGTTGTCCCCTCTGTGGAAGTTTGGAAGAATTCGCCGGGTAGGCGGAGGGGTTCTCCATATACGAGTTCCGCCGAAGAACTTTTTAGATCCTCCTTGTAAGCGCTTCTGATTCCCAATAAAACCAGCGGCAGACTTTCTGTCCAATCTCCAGTACTGTGGCACATGATTGCTGATTTTAATTGTCGATGTAATCTTTCTATCATGCCGTTACAAGCTGGGTGATAAGCAGTGGTTTTCTTGTGGTCGATTCCCGTGATCTTACTGAGGTGTCCAAATAAAGCGGAGTCGAATTGTCTCCCTCTGTCTGTTACGATGACTGCTAGGCAGCCAAATCTCGCAATCCAGCCTGATAATAAAGCTTTTGCCACTGTTTCTGCTGTTATATCTGGTATAGGTATCACTTCTGGCCATCTCGTAAATCTGTCGATAGCTGTTAGACAGTAGCGATGTCCTTGTGAGATGGGTAGGGGTCCGATAAGGTTGATGTGTATATTCATGAAACTCGCACGTGGTAACTCGTATGTGCCTAATGGTGCTGACACATGGCGAGTAATCTTGGCGCGTTGACAGGGCAAACAAGTTCTGGTCCATTCTCGGCAGTAACGTTGTGCTACTAGTTTTGCGGTAGCGTTAGCGCCTGGGTGGCTGAGTGAATGTAGATTTTCAAATACTTGTCTTCGCAGAGCTTTTGTTATGAAAGGTCTTGGAGTGTCTGCGCTGACGTCACAATATACCTCTATGTTTGTTCCTGGAAGTCTGAGCTTTTCTAGTCGTAGTGAGTTGTCATCATGACGTAGTGTTTTCAGTTCCGTGTCGGATTCCTGTGCTTTTGCTAGACGGCTGTAATCAATCGGTGACTCTAGTTCTTCAACCCGCGATAAAGTGTCGGCCACGACATTGTCTTTTCCAGAAATGTGCCTTTTATCGGTAGTGAACTGAGCTATGTAGTCCATGTATCTATACTGTCTCGGCGTGCAGTTCTCTTTTCTTGTATGAAACGAGAAACAGATCGGTTTGTGATCTGTGTAGATAACAAAGTTAGTAGCTTCCACCATGTGTCGAAAGTATTTGATAGACTCGTAGATGGCGAGTAGTTCACGGTCGTATGGGGAGTACTTTTGTTGAGATGGGCTCAGTTTTCTGGAAAAGAAGGCTAATGGTTGCCACGATCTTCCTTTGTACTGTTGTAGTACTGCTCCGATGGCTGTATTGGAGGCGTCCGTCGTCAAGCTTATTTTCGCTCGGCAATCCGGATGTGCTAGGAGAGTTGCTTCACAGTTGTTTGCAGTCCTCGAATGATTTTAAGGTTTCTCCTGATAATGTAATGGGGTGGTTGCCTTTAACTGATCCACCTAGCAGTGAGTTGAGTGGGCCTTGTATGTGAGCGGCTGCGGGAATTAATCGTCTGTAAAAATTTATCATTCCCAGAAATCTTCTCAATTCTTTTACTGTTTGGGGGTAGGGAAGTCTTTAATGGCTTGGACCTTACTGTCTAGAGGTTTTATCCCTCTTGTGGATATTGTATATCCAAGAAAGGTAACCTCTGATTCTCCAAAGATGCATTTGGCGGTATTTATCAGCATTCCATAATCTTTCATCCTCTTGAATATTTGACGTAAGTGGCTTTCGTGCGTCTTTGCGTCCGGTGAGAAGATGAGATAATCGTCCAAGTATGCGAAACAAAAATCTAGCCCTCTGGTCATATCGTCGACGAATCTCTGGAATGTCTGACCCGCGTTTCGGAGGCCGAAAGTCATATAAGGAAATTCGTACAATCCAAATGGTGTTGTAATAGCCGTCTTTGTAATATCCTGTTCATTTACAGGTATTTGGTTGTACGCTTTTACTAAATCAATAGTGCTGAATATCGTACTTCCTGATATTGTCTGAGTGAAGTCGTGGATGTGACGGATCGGATATTTGTCTGGAATTGTGCGAGCATTCAACATTCGATAGTCCCCACATGGTCTCCACTGATTATCCTTTTTTGGTGCAAGGTGCAGAGGAGACGCCCACGGGCTGTTTGAAGGTCTCGCTGTTCCATTTTGTAACATGGCTTGGAATTCATCTTTGGCGATTTTTAGTTTTTCCGGAGCCAATCGTCTTGGAGAGCAAGATACTGGGGGGCCGGGGGTGGTGCGTATGTGATGTACTGTGTTATGATGCATAACACGTTGCGCCCCAGCTGGTCTCGTTATCTCTGGAAATTCATTGAGTATTTGGTGGTAACGTGTGCTTCCGGACATAATCTTCACTGAATGTATGTCATCCAAATCCAAGGGACGGGCTGGTGATGCTTTTGTTGAAATTGTGCTAGTGTTATCAATGAGATGTTGATTTCTGCAGTCTACCATCAGGTTATAAAACGACAAGAATTCTACGCCAATAATAGCTTTCGTGACGTCTGCTACCACAAAGCGCCATCTGAATTTGCGTCGTAGGTTGAAGTCGAGGGACAAGTTTATATAGCCATATGTTTCTATAATAGATCCGTTGGCTGCGGCCAATTGGTAATTTGATTTAGGGAGGCGCTCCTTGATTGATGACCGTGGAAAAACACAGATGTCGCTGCCTGTATCAACGAGAAACTGCGTGTTGAGGCAGTCGTCTGTCGCCATTATCGACTGCCCTGGTAGTTTTCCGGCTTATAGTCGCATGGCTTCTGACATCTCTTCGCTTTATTTCCAAACTTGTAATGGAACCAGCAAGTTGAAAACCTTTTCTGTGATCCTGAATTTTTCGTGGTTCGAGATGTAGATCGTCCCTGGTTGTGAGCTGCCAGTGCCTGCACTTGTTCTGTCAGTTCTGCAATTTGTTGTGCCATGGTGTCCAAAGTACTTCCTATAGTAGACGATGTTGATGCCACTTGTGGGTTGCCAGAAACTGAGTTATTGATTTTGTCAGCTATGTCTGCAAGCTGCTCGAGTGTGGCTTCAGGATGTGCTGCGATGATAGCTTGCATGTTGCTGGGGAGGCGGCTGGTCCATATTACGCGCAAAAAATCCTCCGGCGTATTGGTACCTGCTAGGCTTTTGAGCTGTCTTAGGAATTGTGACGGCTTTCTGTCACCCATTTCCTCGTGACTCAGTAATTGTTGTACTTTCTTGTCTTTAGATAATGTTAGTCTCTTAATCAATTCAGTTTTAAGCTTCTCGTACTTATTGGTTTCAGGGGGGGAAGTGATTATGTCCTCTACTTCGGTTGCGTACCGTGGTTCGAGATGGGCCATGACGTAATAATATTTAGTTTCATCTACCTTAATGTTGCAAATCGCAAATTGTCCTTCTATTTGCGCGAACCAAATGGCGGGTTTCTCCGGCCAGAACGGCGGCACCTTTATCCCGACGCGGCAGACATCCGGTGGGAGTGCAGCAGAGTTGACCGCTCCCGCGACCTGTTGTTGATCGTTGTTGCTCATCTTGTGTCCAGTTCGGGGTCACCAGTAAAGTGGGCTAAGATTGTGAATGAAAGAGCCGTTCACACGCACACCAAGTTTATTGCGAAGGTTGCAAGCAATTATGTAACAATCTTTAACAAGCACAGGTATGCACAATAGATGAAGGGGAACAATATTATAAGCACGGCAAGCAGCTAATAAATAGGTTTGAGCGAAAGAGAACTACGAAACTGAGCGGGAGGCCGAGCGGCGGCATGCACTCCGCGTCGTGTATGTGTTTCGACTGGCGAAGGTGAGTGGAGGTCGCTCGCTGCCGGCGAACGGGCTAAACCGGTATCTGGCTGCGCCTGCTATCGTCGGGCGCAATATCCTAGGTAAGTAAGTAGTTAGACAGATATCAATATATTATGTATATAATTATTAGAATAGATATAAGTAATAGTTAAGAGTGGCGGATGCCACAGATCTCTACTCATGGATACTCGTACAGCAGGCCTACTGTTGTTTGCTATCAACCGGGTGATTTCAAGACGGGATTCAACATCTATATGGAAGCTAGCATAGGCTGTCACCCTCGTCGCTTTTAATTATTTTTTTAAAGTCTTTCGCGCACAATTTGTGTGGATATAAGATCGATATAAGTGGATAGAGGAAACACAGATGAACATAAATGTCATAATATAATACAAATATGTGCCTTCGCGAGAAAAATGGGATTAGATGTGCGAACAAAAGTATACTAGTGTGTCTTTGAGCGGTAGACCTCGTGAGTGACACATTATTTTAATAACACATACAAACATATGAATGCACCTGGTTACGTACATAAAGTATGAAAGTAGCCGCACCAATAACTTTGTAAACTACATTTTGCGGTCTTCAACCCAACCTATTGCCTTATCTTATCACTAAAATTATATAGCTTGTTACTCTAACGGTCTCCACAAATCCAACGACACCTTATTTGTTAAAATTCGTTAACCTGTTGAGCTGTAGCGGTTTTTTGAAATTATAGAACCCCCTCATCTCCGCCATTTTCAGAAATTTTCAAAACTGAATCATCAAAAAAACGATTTCACTATCGAACCTGCTCACAAAAATTCACGAGGATCAGTTGAGAAATGCGGACTTTAGATAATAACATCCGGACACACATCCGGACTTACAAAAGCATTTTTGCACAATACTGAAAGGAAGACGCTCCGTCGCTTCGCTCGCTCGGTCAATTAAGAAGCAGTAATTAACTATAGATAACTGGTCAATACTAAAAGAAAACACAATATGTAATAAAGATTTCAATTTGAATAAGATGAAATGAAAACGTTTTATTTGCCTACTTAGTTTACATTTTGGGTTCCTGGCGCCCAAACTAGGATACCCTGTTCTATGGGTAGCCAGGCATCTTTCGTAAACTTGGTTGGCAACAAAATAAAATTTAACATAAGTTAAGTACGTATGAACTATTAAAAATTACTTGTTGAGTTACATATAAGTAAATATTTTAGAAAAAATAATACTGTAATAAGTAAGTAGGTACATTACACAAGTAAGTATAACTTGTTTATCGCAGTCAGTTAGATAGGTCTCCCTCATAAGATGACTCTTAAAGATATTTAAAAAAAAATACTTGGCACAGAGGTTACGATTGCAAAGGTTTTATGGCTTGTCTCAAATCTGATAAAGATCCGAATAGAGGTGGTATTGTACAAATTACACCTAATCAAATTAATCATTTTGGGATTTTCAGTTTAACATTTTGCAAATTCAACATTATGGGCCGGAGCCAAAGACAATGTTGAACTCTTAAAATGTTGAATTCCTGTAATTTTGAATTCGCAAAATGTTGGTTCCCAAAATGTTGATTTTTACGTTGGTCCCCCGGGGGTCGCGGCGCCTGTAAAGTGGGAGTCGCGGGACTCGATAAAGAAGTGGTAAGCGCGCCGCCGCCTTTCATAACTTGACATAGTTACTCATTACACGACGTACATGTGAAATACTAAAAAAATATGACGGCATATATTCGGATTTGATATCAAAGGGTCGAATGGTGCTTTGATATGGTAGGTAGTGTCATATTTTCTATGAACAAACTGTTACAAGCAGATAATCATTAGTAAAATGTGGCGTATCATTAGGAAAAGAAATAAATTTTGCTTTAAATGACTGATACGAAATATGACAAGAGCGTTACTAATCTTAATGAGTTGTTCCAAATGACAGATATACTTATATTGTAAAGGATGCTCAGAGGATGCACTGCTATATTTATCAAAATCTATTGAATTAAATTAAAAATAACACATTATACAATGAAATGCAATACAAAAATGAAATGCATATAAATCCGCCGAACGCTTCGTCACACCTAAACTAAAGAAACAAAATAAACATTTATAAAAATAAACCCCCCCAAGAAACGACCGCACCAAACGTGCCCATTTCACTGGCAGCATTACCGCGCTAGCAGGATCCTCTGTGACAGGAATGATCCTGAGTGGTGGTCAAGTCCTCAGTCCCTCAAACGACGCCCAATATCCTTGATGAAGGCCCTAACCTGCGAACCCCACACCCCTGTTGTCTCGACGGCCAAATGAACAAAAATATTACTTCCCACTACCTGTGCGTATTTAATAGACTTCTGCCGCGCTGCTGAATCAGCAGCAGCACCCGGGGTAACAATAATTGTGCTGATGTGGGATGGTGCGCACGTGCACCCACAAGTCACATCCCACAAAAGCTACGAACTCTCTCCCACGGTATTAACGTAAGACTGCCCGGACTTTTCCCGCCGCTGCGGCACAAACCTGAAGGCTCTAAAACCGTCGGAATAAAACGTACGTAGAATAAAATAATAGTCGTAAAATATGTATAATTATGATATCGATATATTTATTTTAAAAATATATACCTAGTCGGTATATAAGTTCTGTCACATATACATATTTTGCCACATAGTAAATAATACCAAGTTTTATTTTATTTAATACTATATATGGTTTGATAGCTCATTAAATACTGATAAATTAGAACGATTATTGGATTTAAATGCTTAAAGCCATATTACACAAATGCTAGTTTCTTCAGAGATTTTGCACTTTTTTACCCAATCAAAAATACGGACGTGATTCACTTTATCTTTTTTCCATGACTCTTAAAACCTTTCAAACTTACGTGAGATTTTAGTCAGAACCCTCCCTGAACCCGTTACCTTCATTTTGAAGCATAAGATAACTAAGTCTGGGTAAAACTAATTTTCATATTCACATTTTACGTATTGTACTTGTTGCCCACAAGATCATTTTTATACGTTTTTCTGAAAACGTAAAAAGTACGTAAAGTTCTCTTTGGGAGCAGTTGGAACTGAAAGCTAACAGAAAATCAAATGCTAGTTGTTAAGCATGGTCTAAAATCGAGGTTTCAGAATAAATAAAAAAAAGCTTGTTGGTTATCTGGAACACTGTTTTTTTATTAAATTTGTGGTAAGTGGTATTTTTGTCAGTTGCGGCGTGTTTTGGGTTCGCGATTGTATCAAGTTATAAGATTTTTTGGCATATTGCGATAATCGTACAAAATGTATTGTATTGCAATTTGATTCGTATAAAATAAGCTTTTTAATCATATATAATACGAATAAGAAAAAGTTTATTGCTGAGTTTTATCTATCAAAAACCTTGTGACAGAACTTAAGGACCGACTAGGTATATATGTACGGGTTACAGGAAAAGTCGACCTAGATCCGTTAAGGGCGTGTAGTACACATCATTTCTAAATGATTTCACTATGGAACCCCCCATCCTAAACTTAACCGTTCACGAGATATTCGAGTTTTTTTTTTTATGAAAATGCCCAATTTTTCGGCTATTGAATTGAATATTTTGAATTTTTTGACTCTAATGATTATTTTTTTGGTTTTTTACATGAAAAATGAGATGCTTATTGACCTCAATGACTAAAATTGTACATAAGTTATCTAAATAGGTCATTGTAGACTATCGTAACTTAAGAAAATAAGTACTAATTATAAAAAAAAAACTTTTCTGGATATCTCAAAAAAATATTATGGCACTTGCTCTGCAGATGTGCTTAAAAACATCTACATTTTATCAGCTATCCAACGAGGTATATAACTTTTTACAGAGTAGTCCGATTTTGATCATTCTTTTTTTTATTGGGAAGGATATACCCCGAAGCTGGTTGGTACGGTCGGTATATATACCCCATATAAATTGAAAAAAAAAACCTAAGAGTGGGAAGGAGTGATTTATTGTTCACTCACAGATTTTAATGCTGAATTGTTTATTACAAAGTAGGTAGCTATCTTTAAAGTAATCAAAAATTACTAATTAGCAGATTAAAGCCACAAAAAATTTAAATAAAACGTTGTATAAATATATATATATGCTTATTCGTGATTTACAGTTGAAAAGTTCGGAGCTCGTAATCCCAGATAACTTTTTAAATTATTGGGAATAGGTAAAAAGTTTTCAGAATTAAAGTTGCTTAATTGAACAGACATGTCATACAGCCTATAATATGAGACCATTTAACCTTCCGTTTCCTATGAGATATTTATGGTTTTTTCTTTTTCTGCGTGCAACGGATAAAAATTTACATTTCCTAATTTATGGGCAACACCGATGATGAACGATTATAAAATGCAGAAAATCAACGTCATGCTACTTGCAAGTCGATCGTGACATAAGTCTCATGCGATATATTATGTCAAGCGAGTGATTCAAAAATAGAGCTCCTGAACGGGCACACACGTGAGGGCAAACGTCGCCGTCGTTGCGAGTGGTTGTGCCGAGAGCGCATTTTTTGGAATGTTAACGTCTATCACTGGAGGTTTCCCGTTGTATTGTTAATTTGATTTGGTTATTTCTTCAAATTTAAGATAATTTAGTGATCTTAGTTCATTGATTGCTTGGCGCCGACTTAAAATCACTTAGGTATACTTACATTAGTTTAAGAACTTAGTTATTAAGGTAAATTAAAAACTCAAAATAATTAAACAATATATATTTACTTAGGTATACTTACATTAGGTTAAGAACTTAGTTATTAAGGTTAAATAGAAAACGTTTATTATTTTTTTGTTTTTGAGTTTTTTCGGCGGTTTATTTTTTTTAACACGTTTTTTATTTTTTTCAGTGTGACCACGGGTCAGATCTTATGGAGAACGAATGATAAAGAGCCGAAAAGTCGAATAACCTTTTGTTCAGTTCATCCTTCTTTCAATAGATGGCGTTGGTAGCGGGCTGCGAAGATACTTTAAATACGTATTAATACGTTTAAATATTAAAATCTTTAAAATGTAGATTCTTTATTTTAAAGCCAAAATACTCATTATGATTAATTCTTAACTTTAATTTAAAATGTGCCTTGGTCAAACCAATAACACCTGCTAATACATCCATGTATTCAATGTCTACATTAAGTATATCCTTATTTTTATTTTCACATCTATAAATTTTTCTATACACTCGGATGGAGAAGTAACCCCCTCTTCGAAAGCTATTATTATATATTTGGTAGCCTTTTTAAAAATTCCTAATATTAAAAATACTTTCCTCGTCCTATTTTTCGAGAAATAATAATAAAAGTGTGCTTGGGGGTATGCGGCTATTTAACCTGCGATGCCAAGTTTCAACAATGTTTGTTGTGCGGTGTTTTTCGTGGGTAAATCTTATCAACAGCAGTGAGAGCCACTGTTTATTTACTTAGGCATGGAACTTTTCCATTTCTTCAGTCTCGGCACAGAATACTTAATAGTACTACGTACAGAAAGATTACTCCTCAAATACACTTAAATAAATAGTTACTCTCGCTGCGCGATAATAAATAGCAACCTACCTCGCACCTGCGCTACCTACAACAATCGCTAAGCACCTACAGAATCGGTTGCCCCGCCCGTGCAGGCTATATTGCGCTGCATTACTACGCCTGAGAGCTTCTTTTACTCTGACATCACAAGGTCGTCCTGTAAACTCCTGTCTCGCTTGATCACGGTAGGGTTATCTAAATGCGATTATTTATGTTTGTGAATTAGTCCACTCTATCTAAGAGAGGTTTTATCAGTACTTATTCAGGCTATTGGTAAATTCTTAGGCTAGGAGGTACCTATCTCCTTACCTATGTAATTGTCATTTGTTTTATACAAGGTCTAAAGTTACTTTTAGTTAAATAAAAAGGTATTCAGTTAAAAAGGAATCGAATTTTATTTGTGAACAATTCCTTTAGACTCCATTTTTTTTTAATTTATTTATAAACATACATCCTTGTGACATCACAGTAAAAACCAAATCGACACAAACAGACAGTAAATATAAGGACAAAAAAGTTATAAATAAATCTTATCTATAACACAGACAATAAGTGGCGACCCTTGCGAATCCCGTCAAAGAACATTGGAACAGGTCCTCCTCGGTTCTCTCTGTTATATCATTAAAGAGAGCGAGAGCCCTGAAACTGTACAGTGAGACCCCCCTGGTATCGGGTTACAGCCACAATATAACGGGGTTACCTACTAGGTACCTAATACAGTAGCGCCTACAAGGGTCGGCCCGCTTTGAGAATGGCTGATTTAGACCTATTTCCTTTTTGTAGACGACTTTTTATTTTATTAATTTATTTATTAAGACCAGTTTTTTTAACTGTTTGTAGCATACTCCAACTTCAGACAACTAATTGTGAGATAATACCAATCCCGACGCGCTGATAACTAGTAGTGTGTCTTTATATGGAAACGAAGCAGTCGGCCACTCACTGGCTGATCAATTTGAGCACAGCCTCTGTCAAAATAGTGCAAATAGATCGATGTCAACTCAAACTACTCTACTTTAAATTAGCAGAAGTAAATTCGGAAAAATAGTACTCATCACTGTAAACAACTTTCTCCAGGGCATTGATTCTGTACTTGTAAAGTCGTACGTATAATCAAGTACCCGAAAAAGTACCCGAACTAGATTAAAAAACCAAAAAGCGCTATATCCTAAAAGCAGTCGCCGTGTCCGGATACGGCATGGAAGTCATCATGGACATCATCATCATCCAAAGAAGATACATTCACTATTTTAACAATTTAGATGACATTCTTCAAACAGTATTAGCTAATTCATACAATGTGGAAAATTGTTCCAGAGCATGATAGTTTTTGATCGATACTTTCAAAGTTCAACCATTACTACAAACTAACCATGATGTACTTCATATTTGTCCACAGTTGAACCAGCAAGTGGAAGATTTGCTCGTACGCATTCCTGTAGCCCTTCAAGAAGCTGTCGGTCGCATGCTGTCTCTGGACCCGCACCCGCGCCCAACCACCCAGCTTCTGCCGCTGATCAAATACTTCAAGTAGGTTCATTTCTTTAATAGTAGTTTATGTGACTGCTACATAATGGAGAGCATTAATACTCGAGAGTGGGTTTATGAAACGAGCCGAAGGTATGTATGTAACTACATACACTAGTTTATCTACACACATATCATAAGCTCTCTTTGATGTATTCAGGAACCGCATATTCGACCGGCATTGTGGCATTCATAATTGCTCTGCAGTTGTTTAGCTTCTTCTGTAGTAACAACTTCACAGACAAACTAGGGGCGGCACGCAGGTGGGCGTCGGCGTTCGAAATTTGAATGTCATAATTTGACAAATTTTGGTACATTATGGTCATAATGTATTCAGATAAGAAATTAGTTTTTACCAAGGAGTTTATCATTATGCTGGTCGTAACGCGGGGCTTTTGGACGCAGTAAAGAGGGTTTATGATAAGTGTGTAGAAAAAATATTTTATCTACACACGTATCATAAACCCTCTTTACTGCGTACAAAAACCGCACGTTACGATCAGCATAATGTTAAACTACTTGGTAAAAACTCATTTCTTATCTGAAAAATTACACATTATGACCATAATGTGTAATTTTTCTACATATTATGACATTCAAATTTCGAACGCCGACGCCCGCCTGTATGCCTCCCCTAGTATGTCTGTGAAGTTGGTACTAACATTCAAATTTCGAACGCCGACGCTCGCCTGCGTGAAGTTGGTACTACAGAACAAGCTAAACAATTGCAGAGACACAATGCCGGTCAAACATGCGGTTCCTGAACACATCAAAGAGAACTTATGATATGTGTTTAGATAAACTAGTGCATGTAACTGTACATAATTAGGTATTAAAAGTCTCGAGTGATATTATTATGAAACTCGCCTTCGGCTCGTTTCATAAACCCACTCTCGAGTGTTGATGCCCTCCATTATGTAGCAGTTACATAAACTACTATTAAAGAGTTTTGTTTATATCTTAGAAATAAGGTTGATGTATTGAAAAATTATTTTAATCTTTTGTTGGTTACACCACGGGTCACTATGGAGTGTGCTACCTCCTCTACTACGAGTAGTCTCTCCATTATCATTGCGAACTTTTCTCTATAGTTACAGTTATTAAGCCAGCAGAATAATATACATCCAGAACATGCATTAAGTAGGTTGAATTTTGTATTAAGATATTTCGTGTTATCTACAACAGCTAGTTTAGTGAGTAGCAACGGCTCTTTCTTCAATAGCAAGTGGAAAGAAGCTCACGTTATCCCGGTGCATAAGAAATGGTCAAGGATCAAGGTGGAGCATTATTGACTCATATCAATACTTTACATATTTAGTAAGGTATTTGAGAAATTAGTATAGAATGCTATATATACTACCACTCACCGCGGCGTACCAGAGGAACAACATGACTTCCTTAAACGACTATCGGCTACTTCAAATATTCATAATTAAAAAAATAGTGTAGGTAGGTAATATTTATATCTTTGATAATATGAAATTATTTCTATTTGAACAAATGAGGTTTCGTTTTATTTGTGGAGCGATTCGATAAGCAATATTTTACCGTCACCGTGGATACCCAGATTCTGCAGTTTATTCAGGAATATAAGGAAATGTAAGGAAATCAGGAATTTAATATAATCAACACTGTCAAAGGCTTTCTCAAAGTCCGTGTAGATCATATCTTCTTGGTCTCCATATTATTGAGTACAAACTCTGTGAAACAAACTACATTCGTAGTAGTAGATAGTCGTTTAAGGATTATACTAATTTCTCAAATACCTTACTAAATGTGTTAAGTATTGATATGGGTCAATAGTGCGTGCTTCACCTTGATCCTTGACCATTTCTTATGCACCGGGATAACGTGAGCTTCTTTCCACTTGCTGCACTTGTCGATAGTCATTTAAGGAAGACATGTTGTTCCTCTGGCACTTCGCGGTTATTATATAGCGGTGATATATATCGCATTGTTTACTAATTTCTCAAATATAAATAACTAAATGTGTTAAGTATTGATATAGGTCAATAATGCTCCACCTTGATCCTAGACCATTTCTTATGCACTGGGATAACGTGAGCTTCTCTCCACTTGCTGGGAAATTGGCTTTATTTAATTGACCTTTCGAAGATAATGCTGAGAGGGACAGCCACTACCAGAGCACTTGTTTACATTTATTTGCTTAAGGAGAGCGTATACAAGTTCAGCGGTTATGTTGATGTTATTTTTATTGTCTATGTCACCTGCAGCGGGAATTATCGTGCTTAGTTCTGGATAAGTTAAAAGTGGCTCATTGGAAACACTTTTGAAGAAATTACTATATATTGACATATATAGTAATTAAGAAGCTAGTCAAAACCGTTAGTTGATGTACTAAAGCATGAGTTGATCAACTATCGACAGATAGTAAACCTGACGGACATGTTTTAGAATTTACGTTATTTTTGTCCTTACATGTCAACCTAACACGAAGACTATTCGGGGGCTTCGCTGCGCTCGTCCCCTCTAGTCTTCACCTAAGCTACCGCAGTGTTTGCCCTGGTATTTCGTTTGCAATTTAACTTTAAACTGGTTTACTATTTAACGGTTTTAATCGTTAGTTTATCAACTAACGCGTTATATAGTAAGCAGTACGCTACAGTTTACAATCTGTCGATATTTGACCAACTAACGGAAAAAAAACGTTAGTGTATCAACTAACGGTTTTGACAAACTTACGGTGAATATAAACCAATATATTCACCGTAAGTATATATCATTAGGTATAGTTATAGTTTATCGTGGGCCACTTTTCCGCAACTCGACGTCTTAAATTTGTACCTATTTTGCGTGACGTGGGTTGGGAGCACTTCTCCTCCCAACCCAGCTCCTGCAGGAAGCCTAACAGACCCTTGATGTTGCCGACGATTTCCTGGAGCGACCTCGGCGTCCCAAGGTGTGTTGCCCGGTCACGCCGGAACATTCCAACAGGACGTGGGTGGCTGTCTCCTCGACCTCACAGTGGGCTGTCCTTGACACCTAGAGTGTGTAAGTGTTTGTTTTGCAAAGCGTGTCCAGTTATCGCTCCGGTTATCAAGCGAAGCTGTGGCCTCTTGAGCTTCAGAAGCTTACGCGATAATCCGGGTCTGATCATCGGGATGGCCTGTCTGGCTTGCTTGCAGGTGTCCAAGGTTGACCAATAATGTTGGTGAGTTACCGTAGGTCGTGTTGTCGTAGGGTTTTCCTCAACCACCTGAATGGCAATGGTATTATGGGTTCTGGTCACTCCACCGTCTATCCCGAACCCAACCTTGCCAGTGCGTTGGCTTTGTCGTTGCCGCGCGATTCACTGTATCCCTAGATCCACTGCAGGGTTACATACCTCTGACAGGGCTTGGTGACACTCGTATGGTGTGTATCACCAAGGCTCATCTCATCCTCATACTCATCACACGCCCAGAACTGATGGTGTTGCTTTGTAGGGCTTGCAGAACTGCTTTGCTGTCGGATAGTATGCGTATAGGGAAATCCTTTACCTCTCTTTCTGCAATAGCTGTAGTAGCCATTATGATGCCCATGCACTCGGCTTGGAAGACGGTGTTGTGGGCACCTAATGACGTTGATTCCCTCATGTTTAGATCTTCCGAGAATGCCCCGGTGCCTGTACCTGAGTTTGTTTTAGAACCGGCTGTGAAAATCCTTAGTTCTCTTTGATTAAGGCCCTCCCAAGGGTCTTCATGCAGTTGTAATTTATAGCTTTTGTCGAAGATATATTGGGTATCCTGTCAGTCGCCGCTTTTAATACCAGCGACTGACAGGATACCCCAATATGTCTAATAATCCTTACTTACTTGAGTATTTCAGTGTGGGGTACCCTAGCATGTCTCCATATGCATGGTTGAGTTTTTAAGACGCACCGCAGTTGCAGCCGCCTCTTGCTTGATGAAGAGGTGAAGCGGCGGCAGATCCATATACCATTATTGAATGTATCATTTCAAAACTTAGTCTAGAGGGAAATCCTGGTTCTCCTCCTCTTTTTGTATTAACAAACGACAAAAATAATAATAATGTGTTTGTTTAAATTGATGATTCAGTGGCTCGGACGTAGTTTAAATAGTATTAATTCTGAACACTATGACATCTAGAACGCAGTAATGAGAATTCATCATAGTCTCTTGGATTTTTGTGTTTTTTCCATATTGAGTTGGCCTTAGGTGTTTGTTTGGATACTGGACTTTACTTTTGATAAACAAGATTTTATATAAACTGAGAAGAAGGTCTAAATACAGTTAAAAGTTTTATAAACATTTTGTAAGTATGTCTTCCTATGATTGTGAATTTTGCTTCGCATATACTAGCGGGTACTTTATAAATAAGTATTTCGTTTGTTTTAGATAAGCAGTGTCATAATGCTCTTGCCTGTCTAAAATATTCAAGCAGAAATTCCAAACAGAAAAAATAATTTCGAGGTTTTTATCTAAATTCCTTTATTATTATTATACTAGCTAATGCCCACAACTTCATCGTAATTATCATTTACCGAGTTACTAGTAATTAACATTTACCGAGATAACGTCACCCACCTTCTTTTGCAGTCGAATAAAAAGTATCCTATATGTTAATCTAGCTCTTTTACTATCTCTGTGCTAAATTTCATTTAAAGCCGTTCTACCGTTTTAGCGTGATTGAGACAAACACACAAACATCCAAACATCTAAACATCCAAACATCGCTAGTTTCACATTTATAATATTCGTTGGAAATATCCAACATAATAATATTAATCCCATATATAATATTTATAATGATAACGGAATTAAGCTAAGAACCTAGATATTGCTATCTCTGTTTGGTACCCTTGAATATTTTAATATGGCTGATTTAAGTCTTAGTAACAGCTTAACTACATCTTAAATCAAAAGAAGGCCATTAAATTTTACACTTATTTAAAATTCTGTATAGGAAATGTAATAATATTTTCACTGACTTTGCCGTATTTTCAAACTAAGACTATTGCCAGAAAATGATAAATTTCATGGTTTTCATTTTATTCACCTTACACCACACTATCACATAGTGGATGAGGGTGGATCAAAAACTTAAGCAGTTAGAAAATTAAAAAGGTCGAGTGCGAGTCGAACTCGCGCACGAAGGGTTCCGTACCACCTTACAATGGTAGGGATGGTGTGGAGCGAATAGATTGGATTTTACATAACAAAATATCGTATACAAAGTTTTTATTGGTGCGGCTACTTTCAGACTCTTTGTAAGTTACCAGGTGCATTCAGAAGTTTGGATGTGGTTTACAGACAAGTTAATTATTTTGTTCTGTTTTTTAGTATTTGTTATTAAAGCGGCAACAGAAATACATCATTTGTGAAAATTTCAACTGTCTATCTATCACGGTTCATGAGATACAGGTGACAGACGGACGGACGGTCGGACGGACAGCGGAGTCTTAGTAATAGGGTCCCGTTGTACCCCCTGGGTATGGAACCCTATAGAATAAAAAATTATGTTATATTCGGAATCAGCATGCTTAAAATTATCAATTCAGAAGCTCACGCGATAATCCAGATCTGATCATCGGGATGGCCTGTCTGGCTTGCTTGCAGGTAGCCAAGGTTGACCAACAACGTTGGTGAGTTACCTTTGTGTGTTGTCGTAGGGTTTTCCTTGTCAAAAACCATCAAAATACCGAAAGAAAACAAATAAAGTTTTTTTTTTGTTGACCAGTGTAATTGTTCAAAAAATCAAAGTCAAATCAAAATCAAAAATCATTTATTTCCATAGGATGTTGTTACATCACTTAGATCCGTCATTACATTTTTTTGGGTGAGTTCACTAACACAATGGCGGAATCTGTGGAGAAGAAACTCCACAGTCGTCGCATCTTTTGCGTTTCCTTTTTTAAATAAAATATTGTCAAATTACAAAATGAATGCTAATTATATATCGAAACAGCCTGTTACTCAAACAATCTATTCCCATGGACATCTGTCCTCTAAGTAATCAGATATCCTATAGTAACCTTTTTTATACAATTTCTGTTTTATTATTATTTTAAACTTGTCTAAAGGTAAGTTTTTAATATCAGTAGGGACCTTATTGTAATAGCGTATACAATTGCCTTTAAAAGAATTACTAATTTTATGTAGTGGCTTACATAAGCAACCCATTTATTTTTATTTCTAGTATTAAAATTGTGTATATCACTGTACTTCTGAAAATTAGTTGTATTTCTTTTTACATACACAAGATTGTCATAGATATGTTGAGACACAAATGTCAGAATATTGATTTCTTTAAACTTTTCCATCAGTGACACTCTAGGCCCTAATCTATAAATTGCACGAACAGCCCGTTTCTGCAGAATAAATATACTATTCGCATACATATACATTCGCAGCGTGACCCCACAATAAAATACCATAGGTCATTAGACTATGAAAGTAACTAAAGTAGACTAGTCTAGCGGTGTCTACGTCGGTAAGAGCTCTAATTTTTTTAACTGCGAACGCTGCCGAACTCAGTCTGTTCGACAATTTATTTATATGAGGATCCCATTGTAGTTTGGCGTCTAAAGTAATGCCCAAAAAGACAGTCGGCTGCACAAGGTCCAATCTCTGTCCTTTTATAAATATGTCTGTAGTTACCGGGTTCATATTGGGTAACACGAATTTAATACATTTAGTTTTCTTTTCATTAAGTAATAAATTGTTAACAGTAAACCAGTTCTCTATACTAGAGATAGCATTGTTTACCTCGTCATAATTTGATTGCTGTCTTTTAACTTTAAATATCAAAGAAGTATCATCGGCAAACAATACTAACCCATGTTTTGCTTTAACAAGTTAAGGTAAATCATTAATATATACTAAAAACAAGAAAGGACCAAGAATTGAACCTTGCGGTACGCCCATACTTATTGAAGACCCAGGTGATCTTTTCCCATTAACATCGACCAGCTGAACCCTATCTGTTAGATATGACTCCAGAAGGCCAAGTGCCTGATCTTTTACACCATAATGGCGTAACTTCCTGACAAGAGTGTCATGATGGACGCAATCAAAAGCCTTGGATAGATCGCAGAAGACACCTATTGCATCCATTGCGTCTTCCCAGGCATCAAAAATATTGTCGATTAGTTCAACACCAGCATCGGCTATTGAACGACCCTTTGTGAAACCAAACTGAGCAATATGAATTAAATTATTGAGATAAAAATGACTTTGCAATTGATTAAGTATGAGTTTTTCAAATATTTTGCTAAGCGTTGGTAGTATCGATATGGGTCTAAAATTGGTGGGGTCTGATGTACTACCAGCTTTGAATAAAGGTATAACTTTACTTAGTTTCATCAAGTCAGGAAACACACCATTATCTATACATTGATTAAATATACAACAAAGGTGAGGTGCAATACAATCTACAATGGAACTAATAATTTTTACTGATAGACCATGGGCGTCAGCTGTCTTTTTCATTTCCAGGGATTTAATGCGCTTTTACAATGTCTTCATTATTTACGTGCCTAAATTTAAAATCTGTTTTACATTCCTCAAAGTTTTGTTTAAGTATAGATTCAGCAGCAGCGGGAGATGAATTTAAAGACTTGGTTGTTGAAACTGGAATGTCCGTAAAGAAATTTTCGAAAGCTTTTGCTACTTCTAGGTCTGTACTTAGCAATTGATTATCTATCTTAAGCTTGAAGTTATTATGTGTAGCTTTGGCCTTTCCAGTCTCTCTGTTTATAATTTGACAAGTCGTTTTCATTACATTGCTACTAGATTCAATTTTGTTTTTAATGAAATTAGATTTAGCTACGGCACAAACGCGTTTAAACATTTTTGAATAACTACGAACATAATCTAGAAAGGCCGTATTTTTGTTATATGATTTCTCTTCATAGAGTTCATATAATCTTCGTCTGCTCCTATGAATTCCAACTGTCGCCCAATCACTAAACAAAGCTTTGTTATTAACTTTTATAGTTTTTGATTTAAATACCGTATCATATTCATTTTTGACAAGGTTAAATACTGAGTTGTACAACAAATTTGGATCGTCACTGTATGGTATTTCCCATAGTTTATCTAAAATATTATTCCTGTAGTGTTCAAGCCGAGTGTCACTAACGGGCACACATGTAATATCCTCTTTTGGTCCTTTTTTATTTTAATATTGAATATACCTATCTGACCAGAGTGATCAGAGGTTAATTTATTGATGACCGATTTGAAAATGGGCGTAATGTTAGTAAATATATTGTCAATGCAGGTAGCAGATGTTGCAGTAATTCTAGTAGGCTCCAAAAACAGATAGTTCATGTTGTGACATAAAATAAAGATTTTGATCTAGTACAAATATTATTATCCTCTAACAGATTAACATTAAAATCACCACAAATTATAAAAAATTTGTTTTTATCGCTGATTTTAATCAACACTTCATCCATTTTCTTTTCGAATAAATCAAAGGATGAATCTGGTGGTCTGTATACGCTCATTACAATAAGTTGTTCAAGTTCAATACAGGCTATTTCCATGGTACGCTCAACAGACAGGCTCACTATGTCAACTCGTTCCTTATATTTAAAACTATTATTTACAAGTATTAAGGAGCCACCGCGATCAGCTGTTTTTCTGTTGAACGAACTAGCAACGTGGTGGTTATTAAAGTTGAACATGAACTGATAACTCTTTAAAAAGTGCTCTGTTATACATAATATATCAATATTATTACAGTTCATGAATAACTCAATTTCCAGTTCTTTACTTAACATGCCCTGTATATTTTGATGAACCACGTTTAAAATATTCTTACTTTTACATTTTTCATTACTAGTAACTTGATTTAATGGGCAAGATGAAGGTATATTTATACAAATATTAATATTACTGCCAGAGTTACTCTCTGTTGTCCTATGGGTTAATTTAAAGACCTTGGAACAGATTCCAAGGAGTACATGTCATTATTATTACACTGCTCAATAGAAGCAGGCGTTTCATTAGTCAAAAACTTGACTGAGTTCAAAATAAAATAAGATAGTGACTGTGCTATCTGTTTTGTATAAAACCTAGATAGGTAATACCTATCCTTAGTCAAATAAAAATATTTTCCAATACAAATATTGGTGTCTATGAAATGAAATTTTTCAGTATGACGACATGTCAATGTGTGTATAAATGTATTATAATCATTTCTTATATGATTTTCATGTTGTGACAAAGATTGGCTGAAGGGAAACGCAAACAAGATTATTCTATCTACATTTTGTAAAGAATTTAATTTGGAAAAGTATTTAGTAATTAGTTTTTTAGATACATTTTCCCTTCTACCAATTAAAATAATTAGGGTGGTTGGTTCTAAAAACTGCGATGACAACACTTTGTTTAATATTAGTGAATATGTGGCGCCAGGCATACAGTTATTTAATATTGCCTGGCCCACGCGCTGACTAAGTTGTAAACCCATATTTTTTCCAAGTTCATCGCTGTACATATATACCTATCCTTTGTCCGAGAGAAGGAGGCGTTATTGATAACACTATTAGTACTCAAGTCGACTGACGGCGGCGCCTGGGTCAGTATCAGCTGTTCGGCCGGCTGCTCGGCGGGACACACGGTCGGCACGGAACGGTCCGCTGGAGCTTGTTTACAATCACAGATGTGATTGTCGGTCAAAGATATGAGAGTGTCATAATTATACTTACACGTCTCCAACAAACTATTCATAGCCGACACATGTTCCTTAATTTCGTATTGTGCTGACTCATATTTACGTGTAATACTTTGTAATGATGAGTTTAAAATATGCATATCTGACTGGAGTCGCCGTGTGTCACATTCGTACTTTTCTGTAGTTTTTTCCAAACATAATCTACAATCATCGATTTCGTTAATTAATTCGACACGTTCCTTGCTACAATTTACATTTTTACAAAATATTTTATTTCTATTAGCTAGTTTTTGTGTTTTTTTTATATAATTATTCAATTTAACATATTTCTTTAATTTATTCTTTATCAGTAGATCGCGTAATAATTTTGCAAATCCTGGTGCACGGAAATCGTGACCTGCTCTAAGTAATCTCATAGTCAGTGTTGGTTTCTACAGGTTTCAGATCGAGTTGGCCATTCAAGCAATGCAGTTTCTGGACGAAATCGCCATGAAGGACCGCGACACGAAATCTGAGTTCTACCGTGTCACCCTGATCACCGCGCTGCCCGTCGTCCCTAAGGTACACCTTCAGGCCACAGCCGTAGAAAAATACTGCAGTCGCTCTTTAAGCAGTAGGTTGATTCTGTATGACGATCACTGTGGCGTTGCGGTACCAGGCTCAGCCTTCCAAGCGAGGAGGTCCCAGGTTCGATGCTCGGCTGGGTAGAAAGCAAAAAAATAAACAGTTCGATTTAATATTATCCTAGTCCGGAGCTTTGATGCAAAGGTAAACATTCACAGTTAATATTACACTACTAAGTAGGTCAGTGGTGTGGTAGTGCAGTTTCACGACTCGTTTCTCTGTGAGGGTGTTTTTTATTTCTGGGGTTATGTGGCATGGCAGAGACGACACGCTATATTTATTTTAAGTAATTTTTATTTTGTGCTTTACGAGACAATACTGAGCGGCCATTGCGAAGTGAAGCAAGCGATTTTAACTAAGTTTATGTTATGTACGTCGGTAATAGTTGGTATGTATTGTGTTACATATTTTTATTGTGTCACGAAAGAGCACGACGACAATAACATACATGTAAGCCACATGTGCACCACATATTTTTCAAAAAGTGCATTTTTGTGTAAGGTGGGCATGGGCATAGAAAACATGGTCTTCTCTATGTATATAATACGAACTGTTTCCAGCACCTGTGCATGCCGAACGTAGCGGACAGGCAAGATAACTTTTATAAGTCGACATGTGAATGATAGTAACAGTTATTATCAAAAAAATACTTTAGAAAACATCAGTCGCAACATGAAAATTGTCAGTACATTGGTCCAATCAGCTTATTCCAAGTTGCTAAGGAAGGCTTTTGATACATTCAAATATCTCCCTATCTGTACATCCCGTAATTCATATAACTGTGTTACGGCGTTACCTGGAAATACTCGCAAAATGTAGTCGCGAATATGTAGCGCGAGTAATCCCGGAATATCACACAGGATTTATAAGTCCGCCGTGAACTGAGCCATCCGTTTCGTTGAATAATTTTCAAGTGCATACCACTGCGATGCCTTTGAAATGGGATACATTGGTTTGGCCGCGCTGTTAGGCTGTTACATGAGCTGAGTTTGTCTGCCAATTCAATTCTGTTCTGTTTTTGGGCTTGACAGATAATTATATAGGTTGTTTGTGCCCCGCCAACCTTTGCCAACAACTCACCGGCAATTTCGAATCGCTGGATATAACTTGGTTAACAATACTTGATTGGATTGGATTGATGATCGATCTTGATTTAACAATGATTGATATCTCGTTATCTGTCTATGACAGAAAATTTGTAGTTAGCGAGTTTAAGGCTCGTTTTTTGTGTGTCATTAATTCTTGTAGCTTGTAGTCGTGTGTGAGATAACAATTTAAAAAAGTAGGTTAGGAACCTCTAGTAATAAAGTAATTTTAAATTAAATATTTAGTTGGAGTGGACGGGCCGGCCGGCCGGCCGTCATCTTATATAGTGCCACTAGATGCATAAGACGCAATGCCCACTGAGCGTGACTTTTCGTCTCGAATTTTCAAATCGCATACGTTTTCTTAACGTTTCGCGCGAGTGATTTGCGTCTTGCATCTTGTCTAGGGGGCTCCAGCAAGACAGAGACACGGCACGAACACAGTGACGAATACACAGGACAGAACGAGGCATTGCGCCTAAGCCTATCGGTGCGTGGTGCAACAACTAAGCCACACGACGTTTTAGAGGAAACAATTTGTGCCCTTGGGAGCAATCACTAAACTAATGCGATTCGTGTTTCACGAGAGACTCGGGCGCCAGCTCCGCAATGTTTGGTGTATATTCCTTGTCTTTGCCATACTTAATTAACTCAGCCCAATTCGTACGCTGTTAAATATATCGCTAGGTTCATTGGCGCCTGAGTAAGGCCACCATCTTACCCTCACTCATGCAAGCATCTCTCATGTTCCCAGGCGCCCCTGCCCCCTTCAGGCGGCACTAAGGCGTCCAACATTTTGGCGTTTGCTATACCACTAAGCATTCGGCATAGGCCCCTCCTCTATAGCATAAACCCTTACAGTCCTGTGCCAATACTCATTATCTTTCAGAAACTACGCTGGCAGCACATATGGCCAGCTATCAACAACGAAGTGAGGACCGGCGAGGTGGTGGCGGCTCTCATCACACCCATCACTTGGTTCGCCGACGACAGCACTCAGGAAGAGTTTAATAAACATGTCATGCCGACTTTGAGGTAAGCCAGCGCTCTTTAGGGATCCGAAGTTTAGAATCTCTTCGTTGTCCGTCTGTCTGTTCGTCTGTCAAGACCCTTTTTCTCAGGAACGCGTAAAGATATCAAGTTAATATCGATTATTCAAGTCAGTATCGTTAAAGTTGTGAAAAATTAAATGAATCAACAAATAAAATTTTTCAAAAATAAAGAGTCGAACTCTCCACAAAAACAGAAATCACTTATAATATTAGCATCGTGCGTAAAGGCTGGCAACCCGACAGCGAAACTTATAATGTCATCTTAAACTCACTTTTAGAGGAACATGAATTCAAATCTAATTTAATTTAATTTAAATGCAGCCGATTTGATCGGTCCCACCTTTTATAATTTTGTAATTAAAATTTAATTTAATTTTTTAATTTAACACTTACAGTGTTTTTAATAATTTTATCAAATCTCAATAAACACGATAAGTCTCATCTTGTTTTGTGGTTTTTCATGTAAAGTTGACGGGTTTCTAAGAATTTTTAATTACTCCCTTTCATTTCCGGCTTTTTTGTAAAAATTAAGAAATATTTGTAAATAATATTCATCGCTTGTGCAAGATTAGTAAATATTTCCGAACTTGCCTTTTAATGCCTTTTCCCACACTGAGGGTCTTGAAAAAAGTTTATTTAGCCCGCACATTAAGTGCATACAATCCGTCATTTTGTTTAAATTTTTATTTAATTCCATCAAGAGAAATCTAATAAAGTAATAACGTATCATTTATCTAAATCTGTTGCGTTATTGGTTAGTAACGAAGGGACATAAAAACAGACAATCATGCGTATATACATATACAGTTTATTACTCGGGCCCTAAGTTTTGTCGCATACAATAAATCACACAAGTTATATAAATAATTTATCATCTAAATGACATTTAAACTATTCAAAATTACCCTATTTTCTATGCAAGCCTTTAATCTGCGCCGGCAGTCATCGATAGAAGAAGATGCTGTGAGAGACTATAAGTGCTGCCATATTTTATAATTCAAGTCTGGACTCGAGGAGTGCCAATCTGTGAGTCTGATAAAGTCGATTCCACGGGACGAGAGCCATTTTGAGTGATTTCTGCCTAATGACCTGGTGCAGTCCTGCTGGAGTACGGTATTCCAGACAAAACAGACACTGGGTATTCCGAATACCCAGTGTCTGTTTTTGAACATTGTCTGTGAAAGAGGTTCCACGATGTTTGTTAGGACTGTTTTAAACTACTACACAAAAAGAGGTCTAACGTGTTTCACGCTTGCTTCTCACATAGGAGATGCAGGTTCGATTCCTCAACATGTACCAATGAGATAATTAATTTATGTTAAGTAAATTATACGCACGTTCTTACGGTGATGGAAGTATCGTGAGAAAAACTTAATTACTCCATAGCTGCGACGATGGGCTAGCCCCCTGTCACGCAAAATGGAGCATTGAAGAACTGGCTCAAAGTGGGCACAATTGTGCCTCTGCCACCCCGTATGGGAAAAAGCATGACGATGATGATGACTATGGCCCGAATAGAAAACCCCAAGCCAAACCATGAACGACGAAGAATGGTGACCACGCTGAACACGTGGGATACGTCTGCTCGCTTCTTCTATTATTCTGTTTGTTAAAGCTTTCCTCGACAAGGATTTCGCGGTATTTTTATTCCGCGTATCACTTCAGCAAGGACTCGGGATCTATCTAGCCTGATTTTCTTCAGTCGTAAACGTGCAGTTTTTTCCAGTAAGCTCGCATTACAAGGTCTTATTTCAATAGGTACCCTTTTAACTGTACTTCTACTTAACCTCATCTGGAGAGCCAACAGTTTTTGCTTCCGAACGGGATTTCTTTGTGTTCGTGCCTTCACTGCTTTGATTACTGCTGGAGTCCGAACAGTACGAGACGATCGCTCCTCTGCTTTTCTTTTAATATTGAATCTAGCCTGAATAGTTTGATATCACTATAAACGAACCTAAATATTACACAAATTCAAATGCGAAGTTGTAAAAAGAAAAATTGTTATAATTTCGTGAGACTTTTCTATCGAGCAAAATTATTCAAATTACGTTTATGCATTATATAATAATGCATATTAGAAAATTTAAAATATTAAACTGCACATCAATAATACTGACTTGCACAGCAAATATACTGATTTTCACAGCAAATCAGGGCAAAATACTGTGGTAGCTTAGGAGAAGGGTAAAGGGGGTGAGCGAAGCGAAGCCCCCTTTATCCTTTGAATTAGGTTAAACTTGTAAGAACACCAAAATACGTAAAACATAAAAATAGTTTTTGCTGATCCTTTTTTAATGTGAAAATCCGTATTTATGATGTGCGATCAAATACTTGCCTTAAAAAATGGAGGCTGACACTCAGGATCAACAAGCTAGTTTATGAAACAACGATTAAATAAGCATTATTTTGCGTAATTTGAGATTTGGTTTTGAGATAGATATACATAATATTTTCTACAACTTTGACAGGCTCTATCTTCGATACAGGTTTTGACTTCGGTTGGGTTATTTTATTTATGTAAAGAATCTTTTAGTATAGATTTCGTTCTTATCTATCCTGGGTTTTTTATATGACGTTCATAGACGTACTCCGTGAGAAATGGGAATGTTCCCTCTGCCAAACGTAACGAGGCGGGCCCAAAGGAACGACAACAACCCTGTTCGCAAGTTAAATAGCAATGATAACATAGACGCGGCCATTACTAATATTATAAATATGTCGTGTGACGAATCCTTGAACAGCACATCGTCTAATTTCGGGGATACCTCCAAACTTGACTGCAGTTTTGTAGTGCCTAACTTACAGGACCATCAGCAGCTCAAACTGGATGATCTGAGCGCTATGAAGAAGGCGCCTATACCAGTACTAGGACCATCGACTGTAGGAACAATTCGCCGATTCGACGCTTGAACAGTTCTTTAGGGTGTTGGACTCGAGGCTGACTGGAATCCTAGACTCGGCAATATATCTTGAGCCCTGTTTAAGGAACTTAGTTCAGCCTGTTCACAAATAAAGACAGAGGCAACTAGTGATATGGCTACTAGTATACAAAATATTGAGTGCGAGTAGAACAACTGGAAAAGGACAATAGGAAGCTGAGGTCGGACCTCGCTGACATATCAACTAGGAAAGCCAGCGCTCCCCCACCACACACCCTCTACGCTGCGTCGGTCAGCGCCGTAGCCGCCGCCGCCCCCACCTGCTGGTCCCCATGCAGGGGAAAGAGTGAGAACTTTGTCGGGGCCGCGTCCACGTCACTCGGGGCTGCCAACTCAACTGCCTGCCACCGTCGCTGCCAACTCAGTTAATAAGGCCGAGTTACCTCTCCTGTCTACATCGGCCGTTCTGTCACAGCCGGACGTTCACGACGAGGGCGAATGGACAACCGTAAATAAGCGAGCCCGCCGTCGGCCGTCCAATGTCGTCAAAGGAGTCAGAGTCAGAGTCATTTTTTTTATTGAATATAAATAAATAAATTATCTTATTCAACGTCAAAATTATACTTACTTATAACTACAAGTCAATTTTTTTATATAAAAAAAGACTACACCGTTTCGGAAGGTGGGCCTCGGGGTTAAGAAGAAACGGCAAGAAACTCCCCCATACCTTTTTTTAAAAAAGTGACATTACAACAGGTACTGGTTTCGGTCTAAGGAAATTCGCCGGCGAGTGATAAACTTGATCCATCGCCCCTCGTCGAATTTCTGTGCGCTGAGATGGTATGGACCATGCAGTTTTGTCATCTAAGTATTCCTTAATACTATAATAGGACTTTCTTATCAGCTCATTTTTAACATAGTTTTTGAACCTCTTTTCAGGAAGGATCAATGATTCCTGTGGTATTTTATTGTAGAAGCGAATACAGTGCCCCATGAATGATGTGCCTACTTTACTTAGTCTAAATAATGGTAGTGCTAACCTATTTTTATTTCTAGTGTTAATTGTATGGCTATCACCTACAATTTTAAATAAAGCTATGTTTTTTCTTACATGCATGATATTTTCGTATATATATTGACAGGTAACCGTAAGTATATTAATTTCTTTGAATTTTTCTCTTAATGATTCTCTAGCATTTAATTGATATATCGCCCTGATCGCCCTTTTTTGTAAGAAAAATATCGTATTTATATCTGCTGCTCTCCCCCAGAGCAATCTTCCATAAGACATAATACTGTGAAAATAACTAAAGTAAACCAATCTGGCAGTTTCAACATCTGTAAGATATCTGATTTGTCTGACCGCAAAAGCGGTTGAGCTAAGTCTTCGTGCGAGATTAGTTATGTGAGGACCCCATTGAAGTTTCGAATCTATAGTGATTCCGAGAAAGATTGTGTCTTCAACGAGGTCCAATCTTTCAGATCCTATTCTAACACTGCTTTCAACCTGTCGTACATTAGGCAAACAAAACAAGGCACAGCTGCACCTGGCTCAACCATACTAGAAGCATCCGAAAGGAAATCCTTCCTGCACCTATATTTTGTGAAGGCGGGTACTGGAGAGGACATGATTGCGGAACATCTTAAATCTATTTGCCCTACAGATAACTGCTTGGTCGAGGCGCTTAAGCCGAGGGGAGATTACGCCTCTTTCAAGCTGGGAGTCCCGACTCAGAAAGTTTCTGTATATACTGTTGAGCACTGGGCTGAAGACGTGTACATAAAACCATGGCAGTCTGGGTTTCGAAAGCCACAAGAAAAAGCCAACCATCTCTAAGCCCAGGTTTAAAACATGTTTCATGGTCTACCAGAATATCAGAACTCAGTGGCTTAAGAACAAAATTAGACCATTGCAAGTTGAGTATGATGCAACTGGGAGCCGACGTGTACGCCGTCACAGAGACGTTTCTGCTCAGCGGTGTTGCGGACGCCGAGCTCATCCCGCCTGGGCACAGAGAAATAAATAGGAACATAGAGAAAGGTTCTAAGGAGCCTGCAAAATTCATAGCTATATTACTAGGGTTGGCAAAAGAGAAAAAAATATTATGCCTTTGAAATACTTAGGTATCTTATACAGTTCGTCACATGAGGTCACCCACTTATAATCTCAACTACTCATCATGGAACATCAATATTAGAACAACAACATACTAATATTGTGATATCGTGTAGGGTGCCTTGCGGCCATAATTTTATGTCATATGTGTGTTTTCCCTAGGGCCATTATTTACAGAGATATATCGATAAAAAAGATTATGACGCATTATCTCGAGAAGAGGTGCAAGATGAAAACGTATAAGACCTAACATGATGGCAAAGAGCAACCCTACGCGATAGCGGAATAAAAGTGAGCAGTAAAAAAATAATATATTGAAAAAAATCTTTTTTTCATCATTTTTATGAAAAAATTCAATTATAAAAATATGAGGCAAAAATACTTAAAAAATCTGGCGCCCCCTTACCTACACCTTGACCCAACAATCATATACTCACGGCTATATTCCCATAAAGGGGTAGCCCAGAGCTGCAATTGCGATACATTTTACTATATCTACTTTATTATTTAACATAAAACAAATAAGCTTGTGAATGCAAACTGTTTTAACGAAAGTAAACGATTCGGAAACCAAACTGCAAAATATTTATAGGGTAATAAATAATACTAATAACAATTACCTAACTAAATAACATGGTTTGTGCTACCTACTTTAACATTTTAAATAGGTATACCTAGTCTGGTATTCATTTACTTACCTACCTTTTGGATATTCCCTCTGGACAGGTCTTCAGACCATACATCCTAATAATAATTAATTATCTCTTCGTTTCTTGCGTTTATGGTTCTTTTATTTTTATCTTCTGCCTTATCTGAGCACTAGCTTTACTTCTATGACGTGTACTGTGTTA
This sequence comes from Argyresthia goedartella, assembly GCA_949825045.1. Classification (NCBI taxonomy): domain Eukaryota; kingdom Metazoa; phylum Arthropoda; class Insecta; order Lepidoptera; family Argyresthiidae; genus Argyresthia; species Argyresthia goedartella. The sequence goes on from OX463806.1 coordinate 13,566,386, forward strand.
CACGAGTTTTTCTTTATTTCATGGTTATTTATTGTGAACTAAAATAAATGTTCAAGAACTCTGTTTTATTCATATCATTGTCGGATTGGTAAGTTCGTAAAATCAATGTATGGGTGTAACAAACAAATTAAGTTTAAAGTATTGAAACTTGTGTCACATGATACGTTTCGGTGTGGTGTTAATGGACACGGGACACGGATAACGAAAATGTCCTTAAAGGGTTCAATATTTCCCTTTGTGATGCGGAACCCTAAAAATTTCAAAAAAAAAAACGGTTTCGGTCGGGGGGATAGAAGTGTCAAGTGCAGTGAGTGGGAGTGTTGTGTGATTTTAACACCACACCCAAAGGTATCATATGACACAAGATTCAAAACTTTATAAATAGATTATCTGAAAACATAGAATGACCCTACTACGTGGTCTATAAAACTATATGACTGTGGTGTAATATTATCGATAATACATACAACTTCATTGAAAGTAATGGTTTTCAACAAACGCATGGCATGGCCTGCATGAAATACAACTGCTCCAATTTTTTTAGCATTGCCTCCAAATCAATTGAAAGTGATTCTCGTATTCCTCCCTAAATGGTAAAACATTCATCGACAATCTCCATCATAAAGATTCATCGACATAATTAGTACAATTTTCAATAAGGAACATCACTTCTTTCTTAAGCCCGATTTAAATTGGTCAAGTACAGTGGATCGTGTTACTAGACAGTGACAGTGACAGTGGACAGTGTCAGTGGACAGTGATAGTGGACATTGACAGTGGACAGTGACAGTGGACGGTGACAGTGACAGTGGACAGTGACAGTGACAGTGGACAGTGACAGCGGACAGTGACAGTGGACAGTGACCAGTGACAGTGGACAGTGGGCAGTGGACAGTGGACAGTGGACAGTGGACAGTGGACAGTGGACAGTGGACAGTGGACAGTGGATAGTGACAGTGGACAGTGGACAGTGACAGTGGACAGTGACAGTGGACAGTGATAGTGGACAGTGACAGTGGACAGTGACAGTGGACAGTGACAGTTGACAGTGACAGTGGACAGTGACAGTGGACAGTGACAGTGGACAGTGACAGTGGACAGTGACAGTGGACAGTGACAGTGGACAGTGACAGTGGACAGTGACAGTGGACAGTGACAGTGGACAGTGACAGTGGACAGTGACAGTGGACAGTGACAGTGGACAGTGACAGTGGACAGTGACAGTGGACAGTGACAGTGGACAGTGACAGTGGACAGTGACAGTGGACAGTGACAGTGGACAGTGACAGTGGACAGTGACAGTGGACAGTGACAGTGGACAGTGACAGTGGACAGTGACAGTGGACAGTGACAGTGGACAGTGACAGTGGACAGTGACAGTGGACAGTGACAGTGGACAGTGACAGTGGACAGTGACAGTGGACAGTGACAGTGGACACTGGACAGTGGACGGTGACAGTGGACAGTGACAGTGGACAGTTACAGTGGACAGTGACAGTGGACAGTGACAGTGGACAGTGACAGTGGACTGTACAGCAGTGCAGTCGTGTAAACCGATCGGACAGTGGCGAGTCAACTTGGCTTTCAAGTTGCCTTGCCAGGATCCAAATAGAATCGCTTACTATTTTTTGTAGCAAGGGCACTCCCCGCGCATCGGTTTAACCCCTCGCGCGATACTTGACTCACCATTGGCATAGTTTAAACAGTCAAATTTCGGAAAGAGTCTAAGTGACCGGCAGTAGGACTTAGCCCGTGTACTTATTGTTTATATACGACAAACAAAGAAGCGGTTAAATGTTCCGAGTCCACAACAATGCAATTTGACAATGAATATACATATAACTTACGAATGTTTATCGAACTGCAAATAGCCGAATACAATATTCAAGGAATAATCAAAGAAAGAGTTGATTTTGATACTCTAAAAAAATGATAAATACTTCGCAAACTATGTCCAGTTGCCAGCATATACCTATATATAACTGCCTGTACTTTTATTTTGTCAAGCATTGCAATTCTCAGATCTGTATCAGATTTTTGGATAGTTTGTTAAAATTTTCTAAGAGACCAAATAAATAATTCCTCTGTCATTAAAAATTTCATGATATTCCATGCAATCTTTCATAACTTGTACATTGAGTAATAAAGCGCTACCACCAAGCGTTGCCGTTTCAGTATTCAAATGATAAATGCCACTGTACTTGAAGGTAGTGTAAACAGTCAATTTGACTGGCGCTCGCCACTGTTCACTTTCCTAAGCAGCAAAGTTAGCTCGCTACTGTCCGGTTGGTTTACACCACTGTCCACTACCCACTATTCTTGGCATTGTACTTGCCACTGGTGCCTCTTTAATCTTAGTGAAAAATAATATTAAGGTGAAACAACGGAAAGATATTCTTGCACTTACTGTTGAAAGACAAATAGAGGTATCCTGTGTTGAGTTAGATAGCCATATTATTGTTTGTGTCTGCAGGACACCGAGGGATGAAAAAGGCCATGGCAATTTCGAAATATTTGAGAAAATTATGGAGGAAGTCCTCACTAAACTATGTAATAACAGAAAAAAGTTAATTATTTGTGGCGATCTTAATGTAGATTTGCTTGTAGGAACAACAATGAAACAACGATTAATAACTTTATTCAAATCGTTTAATATATGTCATGTATTTTTAGAGCCGACTAGATTTACACTTACCAGCCAAACTTGCTTAGATAACGTTTTTTGTGACTCTGCATTCAAAAGTAAAAGTGTATTTAACTGCTTACCTTCCGATCACAGTGGTCAAACAGTTTCATTCCCAATTGCTATTAAGGATAAGACTGATCCATCATTTTATAGGCCTATTACATCCCATAGACTAGAGACATATACGAAAAACTTAGATATAAATTTGCCAGTACCGGATTTCAATGAACAGAACCCAAACAAAATCTACTCAGACTTCTTCAGCATTATTCAGACAGAATTCAATAAAGTTTTCAAATTAAAGAAAGTCAGTGGCTACAACGGTAAATCTAAATTTAATGACTGGGCAAGGTTTGGAATTCGTAAAAGTAGAGTTATCTTGTATGACCTTTATGATCAAAAAACCTATAACTTTGATCGAAAATTTCATGACTATGTTAAAAAATATTCCAATACTTTCAAGTTGGTTTGTAGAACTGTAAAACTTTACACATTAATAAAAAAAAAACAAAATTCAAATAATATAATGAAAACAGTTTGGCAAATAATAAACCGCGAACCTGGCAAAGTTACACCAAGGGACAATGATTTCTGCCTAAAGATAGGTGATGATGGTGTTAAATCCAACGCTGATGTTGCTCGAGCTTTTGAAACATTCTTCACCAATGTACCCGTACTCACAACAGACCGTCTAAATTCATCTCCATATGAAGCAGAGACTTTATTAAAAAATAACACTAGCTTCAGTAACGTATATTTAAAATTTCATCATGCGCATTGTCAAAACGTTCAAATTACTTAACTTAAAAAATACGGAATACCTGTGGGGTATATCAGTCAAAGTCATTGGTTCAGTAATTCTAGTTATAGCCCCATACTTAGCTTATATATTCAATAAATGTGTTGACGATGGGGCTTTTCCAGACCTCGTGAAACACAGTAAACTGATACCTCTGTTCAAGTCAGGAGATATGGGCGATCCTTCAAATTTCAGACCAATATCTGTTCTTCCAACACTAAGTAAAATATTTGAAAAGTTTATACTCAATCAAATGCTCTCACACGTCAAGCGTACAAAACAACTCCACGCTAAACAATATGGTTTCACTAGGGGTAAATCGACTACGGATGCAGGTATTACCCTTATATCTCATATTTATTCTGCATGGGAGGCCGCACAGGATGCTATCGGAGTTTTTTGCGACCTGTCGAAGGCGTTTGATTGTGTTGATCATAATACGCTATTAATTAAATTAAATCATTACGGAGTTAGAAATAAAGCGTTGGATCTACTAAGATCACACCTAAGTAATAGAATTCAAAAGGCAGAAGTTAACGGCGTAAAATCTGATGGATCGGGTGTTAAAATTGGCGTTCTACAAGGTTCCATATTAGGCCCTTCCTTATTCCTGGTATATATTAATGATCTGCCTTTCATGGTGGAGAAATTAACTGACATAGTGTTGTTTGCTGATGATACTTCAATGATCTTCAAAATTGAAAGACAAAAAGGATATTTTGATGATCTTAATGGTGTATTGTCTTTAACCTTGAATTGGTCCACAGTTAATAATTTATTGTTAAACGCTGTTAAGTGTATCAAATTCTCACTTCCAAATGTCAGGCAAGTTGAGACCAGTTTAGTGTTAGAAAACAGCACGTTAGAATTAGTAAATGATACGAAGTTTCTTGGAATAACCATTGATAGCAAATTGCAGTGGGGACCCCACATAGATAAATTGGCTGGTAAATTAAGTTCTGCGGCTTACGCTGTTATGAACATTAGACAAAGCACGGATGTGGCTACATCTAGGCTAGTATATTTTAGTTACTTTCATAGTGTGATGTCCTATGGTATCTTGTTGTGGGGGAAAGCAGCGGATATTCAAACTATTTTTATTTTATAGAAAAGAGCTATTCGAGCAATTTATAATTTAAAACGAACAGACTCCTTAAGAGAGCTTTATAAATAAATTGACATACTAACAGTAGCTAGTCAATTTATTTTCGAAAATATAATGTACCTTACAACAAGAACCTTGCAAGAACCTTACAACATTTTCCAAACTTAGCGATAGCTGTAATGTTAACCTAAGAAATAATCACAGACTATGTGCGCCCCATTTTAGACTCGCGAAGGTTAGCAATTCTTCCAAGGGTCAGTGCATTCTCTACTACGATAAGATACGTCTAAAAATTTTGAAATTGCCTTTTGAGCAATTTAAAAAGCATGTTAAAGTGACTTTGTCGAAAAAGGGATATTACAATGTTCAAGATTACTTAAATGACAGGACTGTATGGGGACAATCTGGCTCAACACAGACCTTACTGTTAATAATTTTGTAATTATTTATTCCTGCTTATTAATCATAACAATTAAATTTTCATATTTGTATTAGTTAAGCACAACCTATTTTTAAAAGAGATCTAAAAATCAATCTGTGGGAGTTTCTACGCCCTACCTCTCCCACAGTGGTACAATGTAGAGAAGAGGCAAAAAATGACGTTTGCTAAGTATATGTAAATATCTACAGTAATAAAGTACTTATATAATATCTAAAGTAATTTGACTTGACTTGACTTTTCTGCCCTTGACCAATGTTAATCGGGCTTTACAACACCGCAGATGACAAATTGACAACACATCGACAGTCAAAAATATATTCTCACAATTTTTAGGCCTTTTTACGGCTTTTTGCAGACGTTTTTGGATATGAAAATAAATAAAGAAAAAATACTAACACGCTTCAGGGATAAGTACGCTTTGTTTCATTTATTATTACAAGCTTTTATTTAGTTTCACCTGTCCCGTTGTCTGTATATCTGTAATCAAATCTTGCAAGTTAAATTTGATCCAGTTCCCAGTTTCCGATTGAGCTGAAATGTTGCATGCATGCATAAATCGGATGACAATGCAATATTATTATGACATAGAGCTGATCTGATGATGGAGCTGGAAGGTGGCCATAGGAACTCCGTAATTAAACGACGCAACCCCATCGAGTTTGGGCTCTTTTCATTTGTCTTGACGAGTACTTTGACACTAGATGGTAACCAGGATCTGATGATGGAGCTGGAAGGTGGCCATAGGAACTCCGTCATTAAACGACGCAACCTCATCGAGTTTGGGCTCGATTAATTTGTCTTGATGATTAATTTGTCTTGATGAGTACTAAGTGTAAAGGTTTTAATGTAAAAATACCTTAATTATGTACGGTATGTAATTATTTTGTCGTAGACGAAGAAGCTTAATTATCGTTAAAGTTTACAATTAACTTATAAAGTGATATATTTGTTGTTGGAGTTAATTTTTTTTAAACTTTTTAGTTCATTTGTAATAAAAGGTTGTTTTTATAAGTTCTTTTTTATTTTTTTTATTTTACTTTTAGTTCTTTTTTACAACTAAGAAAAGCTTATTTAAAATAAAAATTAATTTATTTTTTACTTTTTAGTACGCTATGATTAAAAAACGAATCTAAGACCAAAGTACTTGTCAAGAGAAATCAAACGAGACTAAAGTCTTGGTTACGTCATTTTATTATAGGGACCCGATTATCTCCTTCCGGCTCCATCATCAGGCCCTGGATATCATCTCGGACCAGAGTTCTTGTCAAGACAAACTCGACGAGCCCATACTCGATGGGGTTGCGTCATTTAATTACAGAGTTCCCTTGAGTACCTTCCGGCTCCATCATCATATCAGCTCCACATGATAAAAATATTGAATTGTCATCCTATGCATGAATACGTACGAAATTTCAGCTCAATCAGAATCCGGGAAGTGGGTCAAATTTAAATTGCAAGATTTGATTACCGATAAACTAGCTAGCAAGAAGCCTATAAAAACCATATTGGGGTGCTTACAGCGTCTACTTCTTTGTAATTAATTTATCTTAAGTACATTATCGGACGTGCAGTGTTTCGGATGACACGTTAAGTATGTATAATAAAACGTGATATTAAAATGGGTACCTATATACAGTATGGGCATTCTTACTTGGCCTAAAATGTAAATAAATGTCATGTGATTAGGAAACTCGATATTCAAAAGGGATCACTCGATGTCGGTTACCACATTCAGTTGTAGAGACAATTTGAAATACAAATACACTATCAGTGAAAACTGGTCTAAATTCTGCTTAGAAATAACATTAATTCCCACATGTCTACTTCCGACGAAAATCTGAACATAGATTACATATGTACATTTACTTTATTTAAGGAGGGTGATCAATGGCCCAAAGACCATCCTGGCTTCAGTAGAGCTCCTGGAAAATCTTTACATTATCCTGAAGAAATGTAACAGGGAGCAAACCAACAAGGACATTCTGCCATTCCTGTTCCATACGATGGATAGTAGTACCAATCAATTACAGGTATGTTTACAATACCTACCCTCAGACAGACAGGGTAGGAATCGTGGCTGGAATAAGGTACCATGACCAATAGCCTGGATTCTAGGGCCTTAGCCTGTATCTGACACAACGCTCCCGAACTCGACGCTATTAATGACATCTCGTGACAAAAATCCAATCGCTATAAATGACATCTCGTGTGAAATAATGTTCTGAGTTCTGTGTTCTGATTGGCATTACACAAATTTGAAAGAGATCAGGAATAGATGTTCGAGATATTGAATAAAGCTGCAGTACCTATTCCTTTGAAATTAGCTAGTGTAACCTACAAAATACAAAATATGTGGTCAAAAATACCGCCAAAATTACTTGGGTTTAGGAAATTGCCGCTGACAAACATTATGAATGATATTAAGCCACCGATTATCCTATTTCTTTACACAACGAATTAAACAAACCTATTTCCCCAATTTTAGAATGCCTCCCTAATCGCGGCCGCAACCGTCTCTGAATTCATTAACGATGAAATGTTGTTCGGCAAAACTCTGGCCAAGGTGAAGATGATCCTCGACAAAAACATGTGCGACGTGAAGGTTATCAAGCTGACCGCGAGCTTCTTCGAGAAGATCCTGAACCGTCTGGACCGCACGCAAGTGTTGGAGCACGTGATCCCGACGCTCCTGAGCATGCGCCTCACCGACCCGGGAGTCGTCGACAAAGTTGTTTGTAAGTGTCACAAAAACACCACCACAAAACAAACACTGAACACGAACAACACTTTAGACTTAATTTGCCATGGCACGGCGAACTGCGAATTGCGAATTTTCAAGCGAATTACAAACTAAGTGTTATATAAGTGTGCGTTGGAATTTTATTAAGATGCTTCCTGTCTATAACATAATCTTTCCCAGGTCTTTATAGGAGCATGCTAGCGGAACCGCGATTTGGTCTTACCTCGAATGTCATGGCGACAAAGATGTTGCCGTCGTTGGCGCCGCAGACTGTGAACCCTTCTCTGTCTGCCGACCAGTTCAATAATCTGATGGAGGTAATTGCATAAATACCCTAAAATTTATTATAACTGTATACAGGCTGTCCCAAAAATCTAGTTTAAAATCTTTGAATATCATTGCTGTTTACCAGTCTTCATAACTTAGCTTAAGTACTAAGTTATCTCTTGAGACGCTTACTGCGCAGTTTAATATGTCCAGTTTTATAACAGAGGGGTATATAAAGCTATAAACGGCAACCCTGTCTTACTCGTCACGACGCCCCACAGATAATGTACGATATGCTGGACAATATTGACAAGAGCCAGCGCGCCAAACTCAAGCTCGAGAACTTGGCAATGCAAACCGAGGCGCGTCGTCTGCGGCACCAGGCCAGCAACGAGAACATGGTGGTGCAGCCGTTCAGTATTCCGAACCTGCGAGTCGCGGCGCAGAGGAAGACGTCCAGCGCAGAGGACATGGCGAGGAAGAACTCGGTGGGGGCGCCGCCGATCAACAGCACCGGCAGCGTCGGCGGGTTCAGGGGTCAGTTGTAATGAGAAGATAAATAAAAGATGTTTATCGCTCTTTAATTACAGATAGTTTCACCGGTTGTGGTCAAACCCTATTACGTCCAAATGCAACTTCTCTAGTTCCCATCACTGTTTTCATTGTGCAATTTATAATAACTATGAGTTTTAAAAAAACCTCCCCTACACATTAATGAAACCTTAAGAGACTAAAATTTTATTGCCCCGTCTATTTGTTAGGCTGATTACTTTTGAACCACTGGACAGATTTTAAAAAAATATATGTAAGAACCGTTTTAGTGAAGTCTACTACCAAATAATAATAAAACATTAAAATTCGTCCACCCGTTTGACCGCTAGGGCACAGATTAGATAGGTAATAGTTACTTCTTAACAGATACATCACAGTCATACACAATAGCCTAAATATGTTTTATAATAATACTTGAAGTAAACTGCAAGCAAAAATATGTCCATTGCACGCACACCATGAGGTCGCTGTACCAACCGCTCGACGTTCGTCTGCTTACATCATTGAGCGTACGCGCTAGGGTTGCACAAAAATTGCAAAGTGAAATAAAAGACCTAAAGTATATATTTTTTAATTTAATAAAATGTTTAACTGCTCATGTCCTGACCGAAATTCTATGTTATTAAATTTAATAGTTGAAAATAGTCTGAATCTTGTAAATAATTTGACTAAGTATTAAAACAGAAAAAAGGGCAAAGAGGAGAAAAATCAATAGAATTCAACTAGTTATACACTGTTACGTACGTCACGTATGCGCTCAGGCAAGCGGCCGGCAGCCCTGTGATATTGTGTTCCCGGGAGCACGTAAGCGAGTAGGCAAATAACTCGCGACCTTGAGCGAGTGACAAGGCCCTGGCTAGGGCGCCATGAACAGATATTTAGACACCGACATACCGACCGACAGACGCTTCAAACTTATAACACCCCCCATTCAAAACCACAAACTCCGGCACATTTTCTGGTACATTCTCCGCTCCGCAGGCACCGGCATCGGGCAGTGGTTCTTCGGCTCCAACAACTCGACCAACACGGACAACAACTTCTTGCGCGTGGCAAGCATCATACCGAGCCGGCGGCTCTCGGACAACACGCTGATGACTCCCAAGATCCGCATCGCGCCGTCGTGCGTCTCCTCGCCCGGCGGCACCTCGGGCTCCACCTCCGGACTGCCCACGCGCAGGCACTCCAGTATCGGACCGCAAGAACGCCGCGGGTCCGCCGTCAACCTCTCGCCGCCAACTGTAAGTCGATTTCAGAACACCTAATGTGATAATTCTGTGTTCTCAGAGTATGCGCCGAGGTCGTGTTTCCATATACATTTGATATGTACCGCAAACTAGCGATGTATCAAAGGATTTTCCTGCACGGGTTTCGTTGTTGGTGCCATACAATAAATAACGCTATTTTTATGTTGTAATGTCCAAATGATGTATGACACAACTGTATATAGGTACACTCTGGGAACAAAACGCCCAATCTTCTTTGCTTTTACGCTTCCATCGCTAGTTTGAGGCGTTTATTTATATGGACCAATGACAGTTGGCGCAGACTTTCATCCGTAATGAGAACCAAGCCTCAGGCGCAGCCCCGTTTAGGTCTTGAAGGCCATCAATACATCTCAACTCGATCTGGGTACCTATTTTTGAGACTCGAACGTTACATACCACATGATTAATATCACCCCTTCAAACAACTAGCAGGCACAACCAGATTTAATACAGGATTTTTGCACGACACAAATGGGCCTAAAAGCACACGCACCGCGTCAAATGAATAAATATTCGCAGTTAGGCACAGATTTACTGATAGTACCCAGATAGCCCGGAAATTTTTAAAATTGAATCGCGATTTTGAACTTTAACACTTTATTTTAAGGTACAAATCCTGTGTAAAAATTTCGGTTGTTTAAAAGGCCAGTAGGGGGATCTCCTCCCTAACCTACCTAAACCTAAAAAACTCACCAGTAAAAGAAGTTCTTTCCCACTGCGATTAGTGTTATGCCACACTGGCTCACTATTCAGAAAGCAATTAGTGGCGCAAACTCAATGTTGAACAACAAGTATTCAAGTTAGAATCTTTGCTTACGGGGTGCTGTATCGGACCTTGTATCCTAGATAGATAGGTAGATCAGTGGCGCGCACAGGATTGTATTATAGGGTAGGCGGGATAATGAAATGTATGGAAAAAAACTATTTACCTACCGGCTTCCGGTGGCTTCAGACAAAGTTAGGATCTTCGTGACGAAGTTCTGCCATTCTGTTTTCCCTTTCTTTTGTAATAATTTAATTTCCGGAGAACACCGACCTTTTCATGTTTTCAAATAATCTATTATTTCACGGCAAAGGAAAAGTTATGAAATTTACCCATTTGCACTTTATCTTTTTTTTTTTTGTTGTCCGTGGAAAAAAAAGGAATTACCCATGCCCAGGAGTCAGACCGCCCTGCTATCCAAACACACATTCTTTTTGCGTGTCGCGGAGTCAAGGCTACCGCGGACCATCGCGAGCGTCATAGGACCGCCGTAAATAGTTACGGCGGTCAAGGCAAGGTGTAGTAGGTAACCAATAAAAATGCGTTCGATTGTATCTCATATCTTAGTCAATATTAAGAACGCGTAATGAATTCTATACATCATGATCATTTTAGAAAAGCTACTGCCTTTACCTGACGCTGATACCCGTAAGACCCGGGAATCAAAATATTGCTTGATACCGAGGCCGGACATAGGATTCATGAAGACTTTGCACTTTGGTCTCAACGGACGGCGAGCGGCGAGCGCTAGTCTGATCGGAGTCGAGGCTCTCGTCGAGCGTTAAGAATTCGCGCGGGCGGGTTTGTATTGTACTGTATCTGGCTACTTGGTATTTAGATTATAATGTTTGTTTATCTACACAAATATCATAAACCCTCTTTACTGCGTCCAAAACTACACGTTACGGCCAGCATAATGATAAGCTTCTTGGTTAAAACCAATTTCTAATCTGAATATTGATACATTATGACCAGGTACAATAATTTGTCAAATAATGACATTCAAATTTCGAACGCCGTCGCCGCCCGCCTGCGTGCCGCCCCTAGTTTGTCTGTGAAGTTGGTACTACCGAACAAGCTAAACAACGCACAGCAATGATCAGTGCCACAATACCGGTCGAACGTGCGGTTCCTGAACACATCAAAGAGAGCTATGATATGTGTGTAGATAAACTTTATCATATATCATATCGTTTCATTAACCCGCTCTGGGGTGCCAGTAGACATTTTTTTATATATTTTAATAGACTGTTGAAGGATTTACGGCTGCCGTTTATGGCTGGCCTCTGTGCCTTTGTGCCTGCAGTGGCATGAATCCCGTAGGGAATGCACACCATTGCAGGCAAGTGATTGTTCCTATAATGTGACTATACTTAGGTATATCACTTCCCAGTATTTAAGCATTGGTCTTACCTTTAGGTACACACATATATGTCGTGCTAAAAATCACCAATTCCAGTACGTATAAACATTTAATTATATAGAACACGCCATCCAGTTTTGGTAAAGTTGATCTCGCGCTGGGAAAGTTTACATCGGCTACAGTTGTAAATCGGGGCTCGGTTGACAGTGAAGATGGATTGGTGATCCCTGCAGATTTGGCAGGACGTGGAGATAGCGATTGTATCATTGGGGCGTGTGATTGTGACGCACGTTGTGTTGGCAGGGATACCGATACAGGGCTGGCAGTAGGGGAGGATCAGGCTCCAGCCTGTCAGTGCCGGCCGGCTCGCAAGGCGCCGTAAGTGAAGCCGCACCCTCTCTTGAATGTGGACGGCTTGATACATCTTGGTGTGGTCTATTCCTTCTGCAGTTGTAACTTCATCCCGCACCGACTGGGAGAGCATCACGATCATTGGTCACTCATATCACTATTTGACACTGCACAAACAACTTTGTTGACGTGTCGCGTAAGCAATTCTCCACCTGTTCATTATCTGTTAGACCCTTCATTGTATCACCTCATCAACATTTGTACTTTCACCGCTGTGGAGAGGACCGGCTTGACGAATATTCAAGAAACCGAGTGGTGCATGTTCGTTGGAGACTGGCCGTACCCGCATAGCATGCGCAACCCTGGAGCCGATCTCTCACTGTCTCTTTCTCGCTCTTTCTCGGGAGTCTCCCTGTTCTGGTGAATGCTAACCTCAACCTTAGTACAGGAACCTAGATTAGCGTCTTCTTTGAACTCAAAACAAAATCCAATTGGCTGCAAAGTTTTATCTAAGATATTTCCAAAGAGCATGTATAACTATTATGGTACACCTAATTTTCCCATAATATTAAAAGGCCTTGATTTTTGCGTCCAGCGATGAAAAACAAAATTATCTAGTTATGACTTCTCTATACGATATTCTAGCTACTTTGTAGAAAAGATGCTACTGCAGAGAAAAAGTAAAAAAATACGTGTATTAAATATATTTGAAGATAGATACCAACAGTAATAAAAAATATGACTTTATTCAAGTAATAAATAATTGTGAAATTTATCGAGTTTGAAAATAAAAATATTAAAATACAAGCGAAATTGATATAAAGTGCCCATTGATTGTGCCAACTTCAAACTAAGATTTCTAGCAAGAATTTCGTCACGGAATTTCATTGCTCTATCGATTTCATCTCTGGCCGAAAAAATCACAATTTTTCAATGTATGTATGTTGCCAGTCTCCTTACAAAAATGTTAGAACCCATTTTATTAAGAAATTACCGAACCATATTTAACGTCCAAGCTTGTCCGAGTCTGACTGACGTTATGTTGACGTTTTTGTTTACAATTTAGTATAAGTATGTTGTTATTATTATTGGATGCCTTAAATTTAAGTAAATGTGCAATAAAAAAATTTGTTTATCAGGTTAGAAAAACATGCTTATTCTAAACAATAGGACAACTAGCGTTCCAACTGCTTTGTATTGCAAAAAAGTTAAATGTTTAGTGTTATTTGCTGGAAAAGAGCGAATCATATTCATTTTGTTCAGTCATTCCGTGGGGCGGTGGTCAATTCTCTTCATTCACTGTTGCTATTTGTTCTTCTACGCAGCTTGCACGGAGCATGATGATCGTGAGTATCATTCCTCTTATATGTTCGCGTGCTGGTATCACTCTGTCCGCTTAAATATTTAGCGTGCAAGTATCACTCTACGCTCACAAGACTATTACACGTTGAACCATTATTCACCTCTAGAGCGGATGCAATTATATCGTATGTATAGGTAGAATAAGCTCGCAAATAGTGGGTCTCTATCACTAATAGTTCATCAACATCATTTGAAGTCCAATGCATACATGCTTTGCTGTTCATAACTTTGTGTGGCATGCACAGACAGCTTATATACTTATCGTTGTTATATAAGTATAAACTAAATCCATAAATATCTATCTTTATCCTCTATTTGTAAGCATATTTTCTTAGATTATTTTACAGGAACCGCGCAGTACCTAATGAGGTAAAATATTAAGGTCTTAACCGTTTTACTTCAGACATTAAATTAGATTCAACTTTGTTCCGCACTCGTCACTCTTCATAATGGAAATTCCTCTTGGCTTCATAACAAGGGTTTTAATTAGACGACACACGTACACTCTCGCGCAAGGTGACAGGCTAACCTACATTCCGTTTTCAGATCAATATCAGTTACAAATCTTGTAAATTCAATACGAATCAGTCAGTCAGTCAAATAAGTAAGAATCGTAATTACCCTGACCCGAAGCATATTAAATAAATTTGTTTGTAGGCCGGCCCAACGGATTCCCTATTCTTATCGTACATCAGCCAGTAAGATCGCGTTAGAGTGTACAGCGGCCGTAATAGTTTCAAGTCCAATATAAGCTTGATGCTCCGAGAAATTTCCCTCCAGCTGTCTGAGCGTGTTTGGATACTAACGGCCGTACGCATGCAGGGCGGTTCGATGCCGAACACCTCATCGAGCGTGCCGTTCCTGCTGACATCATCGACTGGCTCGGTGCGGTCGCGGCGGCCCTCCGTGGCACTCAGCGGCTCGCAGGGCTCAGGACTGCTCAACCAGATCAGCACTGGAGTGTCGCGGCATTTGCCCGGCGGCGGCGGCGGCGGCTCGCAGGCCCACCAGCAGCAAGCACGTGCCGCCGCACACAAGCACGCGCAAGCGCCGTGGCAAGCGCTCCAGGGCGCGACCGCGGCGGGATACAGCGCGCTGCAGAACACCGCCATGGCGGTCAAGAAATGCCCCTCGCTCAACATCACTCTTCCGCGCTAGACAAACGTGAGGTCCTAAACCAGTCCAACTAATGTCATCTCTTTGGAAACTGGTGGTATTTAATTTGGGTATTATTTTACTCATGACAAGTAGGGAATGTAATTTTATTTCCTGAATAGTAAACGTGTCATTCCGCGATATTTCAGTCTTATCTACAATCCCACACCTAACTGTGTTAAAGTGTATATGTACTGCCTACTTGTGCCCATTACTTAATAGAATTGCCGCCCAACTTACGGGTTTTCATAGGAAAATTGTAGGTCTGCAAATGCGTTGTTCACTTTGTGATTTACCTACTATTGGGGGGACTGATAGCTTCTGAATGAAAGAGTCTTTATTATTGACTTCAGGTTAGGATTTTGATGTGACAGCTTCATTCGTAAAGCATAGCTAATAAATTAGCAGCCGACACGTCTCGATGCCGTCGCCATATTTGTTTGTACCTACTCAATATGGCGGCGCAATTACACTCATCTTTATTTAAATCCATTTAGAATCAGAACTCTTTTCTTACTTACCACGATCTTGCAGCTTTTTAGTCACCGTTTATCCCAGAATACACCACCGACCCCTGATTGTTAAAAGTACCTAGAGAATATTACAGCCTCCGCCAGATATCTTGGCAATTGAGCATGCTGTCACCTCTCTCTCTCGCATTGGGTAAGATCGGGTGAGAGAGTGAGAGAGGTGACAGCAGTGAAATCAGGGGCGGTATGTACTTAAAATAAATAGTTGTTATTGGTGTTATATTTAAGTATGGTCGTCACAGTAGTTTAATTGATATTACTGCAGAAAATACTCAAAAATAGGTATTCTTGCGTTCTGGGCTGTTTCTTTCAGCAACATTCTTGATGTATTCGAAATAAACTTAGGATTAATTCATGATATTAATAAGCTACTC
Source organism: Argyresthia goedartella (assembly GCA_949825045.1). Lineage (NCBI taxonomy): Eukaryota > Metazoa > Arthropoda > Insecta > Lepidoptera > Argyresthiidae > Argyresthia > Argyresthia goedartella. The sequence continues at coordinate 13,582,143 of OX463806.1, forward strand.
ATAAAACCAGTAAAATTCTTACTGGTTCAAAGCTGGCTTTAATCGTGAGTACATAATAATACCATAAAAACTATTATGAAAATGACAAATATATTGCTAACCACAGGTACCTACATATCTATTTGCCAAAATTTAAAGATATCAATATACGTTACAAATAGCATTAAATAATCTGAAAAGTTGTCGAGAAGTTGTGAAGAGACAGCAAAGTGTCGAATGGTGCTGTGATATGGTAGGTAGTGTTATATTGGTTAGGAACAGACTGCTACATGCAGAGAATAAATTTCGGCTGATGTCATTGGTAAAATGTGGCGGATGATTAGGAAAGGAGACAGAAGTTGTGCTTTCAATGACGGAAACGAAATACGAATTATGAATAATTGTTATTATAATGAGTTGTGCCAAATGATAGACATATATTGAAAATAATGCTCTTATCTTATTAAAAAACCTTGTATAAATAACGATCTGTCCTTGGAAGTTCGTCTATTGCTTAGATTCTTTACAAATTGTATACCTCTGAGATACTTTCTATACAGGAAAATTTTAACAATTCTACGAGTATATTATGTGAGTCATCAATTAATTACACACAACGCCTTCACACAATGGCGTCGAGTCGTGTATGGAACTTGAATAGAAATAGGGTCTCGATTACTCCCAAGGGCGGCAAAATACCATTTTTAGCCTGTCGGCGGCGCACGGTGGCCGGAATTTTGGTTCTAGAGGACATAGCTCACGGGTTCCCAAACGGGAGGGTGTGGAGTGATTCAAAGGGGGCTTGACGAGCGGCTCCAGAACTGAATTTATTAAAATTAATAATTTCACGTCGCGGAAAATTCGAAGGCGCGACTTTTTTACCCCTTTGTTTGAACGCTAACAATGGGAAATTCTTGCATAACAGATTATATTGGTTGGTTTTACTCGACTTTTTAAGCCATAAAAATGTTCAGGGACAGCTTTTGCGCCGCAGCCACAACTGTTCTTGTTGGTTGTTAGTTACTCGATTAAGTAACCATTAAAATTTTCAAGGGTTTGTTGTTATACTTACACTAGCATATCTCCCACCACTTTGGTCTTTCTAACTAACGAAATAACAATCGTTTTTGACTTACCATACAAGCGGCATGCAGTGTTTAGAGGGCGCTTAGTGAAATAGGTTGGGTGTCATGCTGTAGCTATTCAATATAAATAAAAAATAGCGGCTCTAGAGATTAGACACAAAAATTTCGTGACAAAAGCTTTTTTTTCAAAATTAATTTGTGAAGATTTTGTAAAAAAATATAACTCTGAAAAATCAGGGAGGGCCGTTATATTCTCTGAGGGTATTTCAATGTATTGCCTTGGAAGCAATAGTTGTACTATTGCTATTTTATAGTGGAGAAATTGACCGACATAGTATTTTTTGCTAATGATACTTCACTGGTCTTCACAATTGTTATCAAGTGTATTAATTTCTCACTCTGAAATGTCAGGCAAGTTGAGACCATTTTAGTGTTAGACAGCATCATAATATATGATACGATAATACATAATACGAGATACATAATGATACGATATAAATTACGTAGATTATATTCTACCAGCTATTTTATCTATGTGGGGTCCCCACTGCCATTTGCTATCAATGGTTATTCTATGTAACTTCGTATCATTTATGTTGCTGTCTAACGCTAAACTGGCCTGAAATTGCCTGACACAAAGCCAAGCTCCATCGTAAATGGAAGAAGTGGAAGAGGCCGGCTTACTACGTCTCATTCAGCGAGCTGAGAGCCTGTCTCAAGTTTCGCATAGATACTGCCTACGCCAATCACATGAGTAGTATAGATAGCAACATAAGACATAACCCGCGCGCTTTTTGGAAACATGTGAGTGGCCTACGATCGAAGGGTGGTTTCGAACCCCGGGTCACGCATCAGGGACAGGAATGCGCTGGTGAGGAAGCAGCAGCCGCATTTGCAGACTACTTCTCCGACGTTTTCCTCCCTGATGAGCCAGCGCTCGATCCGGCACTGGTCAACAGCCCCGATGAATCGTGCTCTGCCAATTACGTGCAGATAACGCACATCTCCCATATGGATATAGAGGAAGGGCTGAAGCAGCTAAGGCCAAGGAGTGCAATTGGACCGGACAACGTCCCTCCTTATTTTTTGAAGGCCTATAGTAGCGATCAGCTGATATTACCCTTAGGACGGATATTCAATCTCGCTCTCGAGCAAGGTAAATACCCGACCAGCTGGAAGCTTTCGAGTCAGTCCTATCCCCAAGACAAGTGAAACTGCCTCCGTTGATCAATATCGACCCATAGCTATCCTGAGCTCTTTAACAAAATTGTTCGAGTCGATCATCAAAGACAAAATCTGTTCGCAGATTGCGCCTTATCTGAGCGACTCGCAACACGGATTCAGGAGCCGCTGCTCGGTAAACACCAACTTACTGACTTTAGTTGAGATTGTGTCAAGGGATGTCAGGTGGACGTCGCCTATATGGACTTCCGTAAAGCGTTCGAATGTGTCGATAATGACGTCATTATGAAGAAGTTATGTGCCATTGGATTAGCCCCAAGCCTGTTGGTTTTCTTCGTTGACTACCTGAAGGACCGCCAGCAATATGTGCGACACGGCTGTTTCAGTCCCGTCCGTACCATACACGGTCGGGCATTAGTCAAGGGTCTATTCTTGGTTCGTTGTTATTTATCATTATGATAAATGACCTAGAATTAGAGCTCAAACACGCCAATTGCCTTCTGTATGCGGACGATCTGAAACTGATACTTCCCGTAAGTTCAGAGGATGATTGTGGTTTGCTGCAAGAAGATCTTGATGCGGTCTATAGGTGGAGTGTGAACAACAAACTCCTATTCAATACTGCTAAGTGTTATTTAATGTCTTTCACACGCTCTTCTCAGCCTATCAGTGCAACGTATACGCTCGGTACGGAGTCTATGACTCGAGTGTATTCAATTAAGGACCCCGGTGTTACGTTCGGTCCTAAACTTACATTCCACGAGCACATGAGCACTTTGGCCAAGGAATGCTTCAAAAGATTGGGGTTTGTAATTCGGAATAGTAAGGGATTTCAGAATCTGGGTGTGGTCCAGCTCCTTTACATGGCCTTAGTGAGAACCAAACTTGAATCTAGCTCAGTTGTTTGGAATCCGCACGAAAGCTCATACGTCCTTATGCTCGAGAAGGTACACAAAGCTTTCCTACGATACTTATATAAGAGGAAATTTGGCTACAAATATCTCTGCGCGCGCAGGCACCAGCTGTTAGCGGGCGGCACGCACCGCACGGTGGCGCGCCAGCAGTCTCCGATGGTGAGGGCTCGGGATAGTCTCAACGCTCTGTTGGCTGCAGCACCACTGACTGATCTGTTTGGTGATTCATGGAGGCATATTGTGCGAGATTGTGGTAGGTTCTGCGAGAAGAATGTGTGAAAGGATTGTGGGATGTTGTAATTTAAACTCATTGTATTGAAATTTTATCTGACATTGATCTAATTTAATTTTATTGACGTTAATCTAATTTTATTTTATTGACATTATGTTGGGTGATATGCAAATTGTGTTTTTATTGTATCGAAATTCTATCTGATATTAATCTGATTTTATTTTATTGACTCTAACTTTGACAACTCCATACAAATTTGTATGGAGTTGTCAAAGTTAATCGGAGAATATATTCTAATTTTATTTTATAGACATTGTGCAAATTGTATTTTTATCATGTTTTTTTTTAACTTCTCTTGAGAAGTTATTATTTACATTTTATAAGTGCTGTGTATAAGCGCCTTGGATTGTTATCTGTAAAGTTGTACACTAAGATGGAATAAATAAATAAATAAAATAAATTTTGAAGTGAGAATTTGATACACTTAGTTTTACCAAAGTTTAACAATAAATTATTAAATGTGAACAAATTTAAAGACGATACATCGTTAACATCATCAAAATATTTTTGTCATTCAATTCAGAAGACCAGTGAAGTATCATTAGCAAAGAACACTATGTCAGTCAATTTGTCCACTAGGTACGCTCTGGGTTAGATGAACAGCGGAATAGCAGCTTCGCCTTTGTTGGTAACGAAAAGGCTTTCGACAGTGTCGGCAACTGAGCCATCTTCATTCCCTCCATCGCTGCGGAATTGACAAGAGATATGTAGATATCCTCCAGGAGCTTTATAAGTCCACCACTCTCCAGGTGCGACTCGATAAACTCTCCAACCCTGTTCGGATAGAACGTGGCGTGCACCGAGGAGATTCTCTTTTACAATCTTCAACAATATCCTGGAGGACGCATTGAAGACAGAGACTGTAAGGAAATAGGTCTCAATATCAACGACGTGTATTTGTCGCACCTGAGGTTTGCCGATGGTCTGGACTTGGTTGCTGAGAACGTTGCTTATCTCCAGACTATGCTCGGAGATCTACAAGAAGCATCCCTGAGGGTCGGCCGCTTCTGGCAAACTCCGGGATGTTCTAAAGTCAAACATCCTACAAAGCCTGAAGTCTAAGGTATTTAACCGATGTGAGCTGCCCACATTTACTATGGTGCTGAAACTTGAACGCTCACAAAGAAGACTGCACAAACTTTCAGTCGCACAGAGAGCCATGGAGCTTGCCATGTTAGGTACTAGGCTGTCCCAACTCATCCGGAATAACGAAATCAGACGCCGAACCAAGGTGGCTGCCGTCACTAACGGATAACACGGCTCAGGTGCAGGACACTTGTCAAGGCGAGAAGACGGCAGATGGACCAGATCGGTAACCGAGTGGTGGCCAAGAGGAGGCGAAAGAACAGTCGGCGGACCATCTGCTAGGTGGTTCGATAACATAGTGAGGATGGCAGGAAAGCAGTGGACCCGGATTGCACAGGTCCGGGTCGAGTATGTCAGGAGGCCTTTACTCAGCAGTCGGTTCACTGACAGGCTGATGATGATGAGATGATGAGATTAAGTTCTGTGGTTTAAGCTGTTTGGAACGTCAGATGAAATACGAGTGTAGGTATAGCTACGCTAGTATATTTTAGTTACTTTCATAGTGTCATGTCCTATGGTATCTTGTTGTGGGGGAAAGCAGGAATTATTCAAACAATTTTTATATTACAGAACAGTGCTCTTCGAGCAATTTATAATTTAATATGCACGGATAAAGACATAACAATTAAGGCAAATTTTATCTTGTTGCCCCACAAAATGCCCACAATAGAATCTTCAGTACTCTAGGTGACGTCCGTCAAAACAGTTCCTTTATAGATGCTGTGCGTCTCTACAGGACATAACCAATTTGAAAAGAGATGTTAAAAATCGATCTGTGGGTGTTTTTCGCCCTTCTTCTCCCACATTGGTCCAATGTAGAGAGAATGTGAAAAAATGACGTTTACTAAGTATCTGTAAATATCTAAAGAAATAAAGAACGTTTGACTTTGACTATGCGAGTTCCATACACGATTCAAAGCCGCGTCGTCGCAGAAAAACAAACTGTTACGGACCAGTTGTTCTGAAACACGCGTTGCAGATAGCTTGTAAAACCAAACGACTATGACGACTTAGAGTACTATTATACTCCCACAGTGGTCCAATGTAGAGAAGAGGCAAAAAATGACAATTGATATATATATTCATGATGATGAAAATTGATCTCATTTTATAGTCGAAATATTGACAAAGGTAAATACTTGTACTTAATATAATATATCTTTTTTTATTAAAACATTGAAAAGTCATATCAAAAATGTATAAAAACACTTTCTTTTGAATGTGCAGGGTTGCGCAAAATTGTACTTTACGGAAGAAGAACTTTTACGATAATATTAAGATTTTCTTGCTTTGTAGCCGCAATTCCACGAAATGTAAATCTACAAAAAAGACCAAGTAACAAAATAAATATATTACAAATATAGGTAGGTACCTAAGATTTTCAATCCATTGTTAAATAATTATACATTTTATTTTTGACTGCATAGAGTTTATGTAAAGTTAACTTTTAGGAATTTAAGTCAGGCTCGTGTCTTTAGGCGCAAGTCTTTATAAATAATCCGTGCTGCTTTCAGAAATATATGAGGATACGGATACGCCTTGACTACCTGTTCCTACACAAGTTATGTGCCAGGCTTAAGCCGGATTCATATTTTATTATATTCACATTTGTTGTCTGACGTGATTCGTGCGTGACGCATCAGAACAGAATTGGTCCCATGTATTCAGATACTTACTTACACTTGTAATCCAATCTGGGGCCTATAAGACACAAAGCTTTACAGTTGTACAATTGTACAAAGTGACCAATCACAATTATTCTAAATTGATTTGCAATCTGTCACTTTGTTGAGAACTTTATACAATCGTCCGCCTCTAAAATTTTATGATAAAGATCCCTGCCCCCCTAGACAAGTGACATCGCTAAGGATAGCGAGTCGAAACGATAACTTTTTATTTAAGCGATATGACATTTGGAATCGCTAAGGTGACGTCACTAAGCGAATCCAAATGTCAAATCGCATACATAAAAAGTTATCGCTTCGACTCGCTATCCTTAGTGTTGTCACTTGTCTACAGACACTGGTGTCATCTGATGTGTCACAAGTGTAAACATTGCCATATGGTTCCGATTCTGTTCTGTTATGTCACTTGTCGTCACGTCAAACAAATGAGTATGTACGTTTAGCTTCTTATCTGGCCCTCTATGCTACTAAGCACAAGCATTACACAAGCCTATCGCAGGCTCGCGCTATCTCTCTCTCTCCCGACTCGATGAAACGTGACTTCCGAGCCTGCGATAGGCTTGTGCGAGGCTTGTGGTTAGGAGCATCGGTGCCCTGGAGAAAAAATAATTGGGAGAGAGTTTAGTAAATGGCGAATTCGTCTATAAATAATTTTATCGCGCGCTACTACCTGATGCATACTAAGAAAAGAAGTACCTACCTAATAACTTTTCCTCATTATATATTTCTATGATTACCCTCAGAGGGCATGCACAGCACATTAAGACGAAACTTTGGCAATGTATAAATTGTGATATATCCGATCAAAAATATGAAAATTATAAGAAAGTATTTTTTTATTATTTGATACAAGAATCATACAGAATTTATTATCTCTATGTGATTTCTATGGTCTTGAGGCTGTATATTTAATAAATTTTCAAATCAAAACTACTACCTACGATCTAAAAACAAACCTTCATCTAAATTTTCTAAAATAAAAGTCTTAATGGATGTAAATACTTTTCTAGACATGTGTGTAAATGTAAATGTGTTGATATTTATTTTATAGACTTCATTTTACTATCTGACAGTAAACTACTAATCACGGAATATAATTCCGTGATTCTTACGGGTGTATACTAATATTGGAACTAGTACTTATAATAATGCAAATTAATTAGCACATTTTCCCTTCGAGATATTGTCTTGAGTATCGCACACATTTTCATATTGTTTACTTATTAATTTATTTATTATTTACATATTTGTCTTTTTGGGGTTCGACTTAAAAGGAAAAAAATAACACATTTAGGATCATTTCCGACGCCGTAGCGTCATTGTCACAGAAGGTCATTGTGCTAGCAGGATAGGGCGACATGGGTTATGTGATCCCTTGGAACTGTGAAAAATCAAACTTTAATGTCAAAGGGAATAAAACCTAAGGGGTATTTCCTATTGTCCTACGATCATGGCATGAAGCAAGGTCTTACAGCTCAAATAAAAGGGAATAATTCGAAAACCGTAAATTTCCGTCTGAAAAATATGTTCCTCAGTGCGCGAGTCCCAGTCGCACTTGGGCGGTTTTTGCGGGTTTTTTTGTAGTTACCTTCAATTTAAGAAAAGTCCAGAAAGTGAGAAATAGAGAGATTAAGTTTTACGTAAGGTGTTAGCTTATATTATATACTCTTATACCTTTATTATTCTAGAATTAAGGTTGATACCTATTGATGTTGGTCAAATTTTTTCTGAAACTAAGCCTTTCCTTGTTACTACCCTTTACACATATACTTATGAATATTTATTATACTTATTATATGATATATCTAAGGGATTTTTATATCTATTTTATATACAGGTGATATCGCCTAAACTGTTTACCTATTCGTACCTAAACTACTAATTATTGTTTATTTACAGTTTAAAATTAAACATCTTCTAATAGGTATACATAAGTGATTGTGATCTAGCGATAGTGTAATGTAATGGAGTCCTGGAAAGTTGGAAGGGTAGGTATTAGTGCAATAATATCTCATAGATATCGGGTGTTGTTTTAAAACGAAACGAAAGAAGACATGACGTCTGACGGGTCGAGACGAGTTTTGGATTATTGCAGCAATAAATCTTATAAGGTAAGGCTGGCTATCTGGTTTAGGTTGGTTTATCAGTAAAAATTCCGGAGATATCCGGCCCAAATTATTTAAGTGAGTACCTACTACCTACTGAATTATACCTACAAACAAAAAAAAACGTTTAAAGTGCGGCGGGTGGCTATTTCGAGTATCTACACAATTACCTGGGTAGGTGATGAATAAGATGTAAATAATGTAAGTAGATACCTACTCTTCTACGAAAATTCTCCTTCAGGAATATTTCGGTGATGTACTAATAACAGGCTATTTATAGCTTCCACTCGGAATGTGCGATAATAAGCGCATTCTTAATGCCTGTTTTCCCAAATGCACAATAAACAACGTGTTGAAAATATTAAAATCGGCTTTGACGCAAACATTGTCCTTCCTATGGTTTCCATAAAGATGGCATATTCATAGCAATTGTAGGGTATCAAAGTCTAACTAGTGCATAACAATGCCATCATCATTCAAACCATAGGAAGCGAGATATTTGCCAAAAACCGTGTTCTTACCTTTTAGTTTGGCAAACGTGAGGCGCGGACTTATTGTGATTTTTGGGACAATATTAAGGATGCCCAAACAAAAAGTCTATGTACGTTTTCAGCTTATTATCTCACAATCCGCTGTTGAACCTCTTGAAAACCTTAACTTTCTTGCATTATTAGAGGTAACTTACCTCGTGATAATATTCTCTAGTATATATATATATATATATATATACAAGGTGGGCCAAAAGAAGTCATACGATGTTGTTTGGCTCTCTTTTTTTTTTCTAAATGAAAAACTTCGATTATGTTTTTTGATTATGTTTATTTGAACCTTTAGAATTTTATTGGTCAACTCGAGAAGATTATATCGGCCAAATGGGCGCCGTCACAATTGACTGCCATACGGGCTCGTTTTGTGGCATTTTTCATCACTTCGGCGAGAACTTCGGGCGACAGATTCTCGCACTCGTGTCGAATGTTCTCCTTGAGGGCTTCCAGAGTCTCGGGCTTGTTCACGTAAACACGGGACTTCAAAAAACCCCACAAAAAAAAGTCTGGAACGCTTAAATCGGGCGATCTTGCGGGCCAGTGCAAATCGCCAAAACGAGACGCTGCCTTCAGAATATCGGTTGTGGCTCGCGCAGTGTGTGCCGTTGCTGCGTCCTGTTGGAACCACATGTCCTCCAGTCCTAATTCGTCCAATTGCGGCAGAAAAAACTCGGTCAACATGGCCCTATAGCGCGCACCGTCCACTGTTGCCGTTTGGCCAACGGCATTCTCGAAAAAAAATGGCCCGATGACTATTCCAGCGTGAACAGCGCACCATGTAGTCACTTTGAGCGGGTGTAATGGCTCCTCGTGCATCACTCGTGGATTTTCGGTGCCCCAGAAGCGATAGTTTTGTTTGTTCACGTACCCGCTGAGGTGGAAATGAGCCTCATCGCTCATTATGATTTTGGTCGAAAAATCGTCCACTTCTTCGTCGAGATTGAGGATGGCTTGAGCGTAGGTTATGCGCGTTTGGCGGTCGGCAGGCAGCAGCTGATGCACGGACTGGACTTTGTACGGGAACATGCGCAGGTCTTTGACCAAAATTCGCCTTAGGGACGTCCGGCTGATGGCTAATTGCGTGGCACGGTGTCTGGTCGATGTTTCCGGCGACATTTCGACATCCTCGGCAACAACGGCGATATTCTCGGCGGAACGGGCGCTCCGGGGCCGGCCACTCTTGGCAACGTCTCGTGTGGTCCCATATTCTTCAAGGTTGGTGGCCAAACGGCGCAGTATTTGCGCAGTCGGTGTCAGACGGCCGGGGAATCGGCGACGGAATTCACGCTGCGCCAACACCACAGACGAATTGTTACGTAAAAAAATAGACACAATTATTCCGCGTTCTTTGGGAGTGTATCGCTCCATGGCTTGTTCACTTATATTCTGCATCTGTCTAGTCCAGAAATGTCAAAACAGATTTGACATTGGCGGCCATTCGCAAAAATGAGAGCATCTTCCAATAGGCTGATTTCTTTTGGCCCACCTTGTATATATATAGATATATATATTTACAATACTACTGAAATCGAGCTTCGTCTATATTTAATATTTTTATGTTGCTGAGAAATGACACCTTAAAATATCATCGTTATTTCATTATTTTACTAGCTCTATGTGAATCTCAATGGGTTTGTGAGATTGATGTCAACACCATAAAATAATACTTGTGCGCTAGTGTTTAAGAAACGTTTTTTTAGAACGTTTAGATATTGTGCTATTCTAGTTGATATTAACTCATGTGTGATCTTCATGACGATATCCTTCTTGACTGTTAAATATCCATTTTTGCGAAAATGAATGTTCGACAATACTTTTTCAATCACTTTCTTATTATCTACGCGTGTTGCGACTAAGTACCTAGTCAAAGTATGACTTGACTAACTATAGCACGATGTAGAAAAATAAATCGTGCCTGTAGAAAAAATATATCTTTGAGATAGTAAAATGTTGAGCTTATAGCTATGTCGAGTTGTAAATCATTGCCTTGGAATCTATTGTCATTTCATTAATGGCAGAAAGTTGCCTTATTTAATTTCATTCGATTTGGACTATCATTATCAAAATTATTTATCTTACAAAACTGCGTATCATAACGGGACAGCGAATATAATGCGGACAGCTATTCTATCCCTATGTATTGAGCAACTCACTTTAAATACCTGCTGCTCGCTCGTCGCCGTTACCTTGTCCAGTGGCATAGATCGGTATAAGTAATTTGAATTATTGTATCATACATATATATCCCTACTATGATAAAATATGTGAGATCCTAAAATTCAATTGAATAGCTGAAAATTCGAACCAATTTACATAAATTCTTAGTCGTTATAGTTGTGATTAATGTAATGACAGGTGTATAACGTTTGTCCTAGACTTACTTGTGATTGTGTTAATTAATTAATATAAAAATAAGCTTCTAGAACTCGATTCTATCAAAAACAAGAAACCTATGCCCGTATATCGAAACCTAAGTTGGGCGTTCCTTTGTAGGTACAATACATCTGTGGGTATCTACATAGTCAAGTAGATATGTCTGTTTCATAATTCGGTGCAAAAATTAAAAAGGCAGTGACACCGTTGTTAAATATATTTTAACCGTTAACAAACTTGTGACATAGACTTACCAATAACCAACATTTCCAAAGACTTAAGTGTTTATAAATTATACTAGAAATTTATTTTAAAAACCAATGTAGCATACATAATTATTCCTCGTAATTAAGATAGTATTATTTGGTTTTTATGTATTGTCGTTACTCAGGTGTTTTAAACTTTGGATGGAGCATTCCTTATTGCAAAATTATTTTACCTTAAGTGATTGTTACTGTAAATAGAAGAAGAAAGAGAAGAGAATAAAGAGACCACTTGCTTGACAATTTCGGCTCGTTTCGTAATCCCACTCTCGGGTTTTATTGCCCTCCATTATGTATTAGTCACTTATACTACTATTTTGCACCGGACTAGGAAACAGATCATATTTTTTCACAAACAGAGTCTTTCCTCAATCAAGTAGAATCGTGGTGACTCTTAAAATATATTTATGTATGTTACACTCAATGTGTAGTTAAAATTCAAAGGTTAGATAAATTGTCTGGTTGACTTACATTACAAAATCTTTCAGTGCTAAGAAAGTTTATTCTTGTACAAGTGTGTGGCCGACATTACTGGAACCCTATAGAGGGCAATAGATAAGAACTTGGATCTCATAGATGTTTGAAATAGATAAATGTACCCTAAGTTTGTCTTACGTCTCACCATTCAATCAATGTGTATATGTGAATCATGTCAATGACTAATAAATATGTTAAATAATTAATAATCAATGTTTCATTGACTGTAAATTGTAATTATATCCTATATAGGGCGTCCGGTAGGTCGATGCAAAGACTTAAACCGAAGTTAGTACAGACCATTTACAACGATTTGAGCCAAACATACTACGGCGAAGTCTTACCGTTAAATTGTTATTGAAGATTTAGTGTTTTTGAAGAAAATTTCCAGATTTTCACAATTAAACGATTATTATTGCGGAACTAAACAATAATTAGATTATTTTATTTTTTAAATCTTAATTTGAGCATCTGTTACGTCAGACTTGGTTTTTACAGACCATTGAAGGTATTATTGACGTAGATATCTCACACATTCTTGAAGTTATGACCTATTTACCAGTCTGAGGGAGAAAAATAGACTTTTAGACAGTCTTTATAATTATTTGAATTCTATTCATTCTCTCTATTTCATTCTCTCAATTCTATTCATGCTTGAAATGAGATCCTTGGTTCCTCATACAGACACGAGCCCGTCTTCGAACTTTTGCGGTCGTGAATTTGGGCATCATTTCATCTTTCATAGTGTCGAAAGCTATTCTTATTTTTGAAATCAACTCTTCTTTTGTGTTGATTGCTGTTTTACGATGGAATATACCAGTTATTTGGCTCTGCCCCACACAAAATAGTCCATTAGGGTCAGGTCAGGTGAACGAGCACGCCAAGGAATAGACCCGTCTCTGCCGATCCAGCAATTGGAAAACAGTCGCCAAAATAGCTTCTTACCGCCTAATGCATCTCCTATGCACTAAACAGCCTACGAAATTGAAATTAATTGGATTGATATAAAAATCATTTGAAAATTTTACGGTAAGACTTCGCCATATATGTTTGGCTAAAATGGTTCTAAATGGTCTGTATTAACTTCGGTTTATGTCTTTGCATCGATCTAGCGGACATCCCTGTATATATAATATATTGAGTAAAATAATGGCGACGGAACAGCGGCAGAGATGTGACCAAGGTGCTTATCTCAAGATTTTACCCAAACTGGGCGATACTTAAGAGTAGAGTTTTGTTTATTTAAGTGGATATTTAGGGAAAAAACATAAGAGCCACTACATGAAAAAGTATCACAATCTGTTGCGCTAATATGCATTTTCAAATGTTCGTGAAAAAGAGCGATACGAACGTCCATTCTTCATCTCTGGGAAGCCCTGAAAGGCGATCTCTGCGTTTTGACGGTTGGTGAACACTTCTTGTTTTGACCACTTCTGGATTTGACCACTTCTTGTTTTGACCACACTAAATTCTGGTTATGACCACTTCTGGTTTTGACCACTTCTTTGTTTTGGCTACTTCTGGATTTGACCACTTCTTGTTTGACTACTACTGGACTTTACCCCATAATGGCCACTTTCCCAAAAAGTCCACATTCTCACAATGTATATTCCCTTCCCTCCCCGGTACAATCCGTCCACTTTCCCCTTTCATCCACTTTCCCCTTTCGTCCACTTTCCCTTTTCGTCCACTTTCACGATCGGTCTACTTCCCGATCCGTCTACTTTCACAATCAGTCTACTTTGCCAGAAAACACTTAGAATAATTTAAGCCGTTATTTGTATGAAAAATATTTTTAAAGGTGTGATGATTTTTGAGTTTTGAACAATGACGATTTTTAGCAGCTCTCACGATTTTGACAGCTGTGTTGATTTTGGCAGGTGTAACGATTTTTGACATGTTTCACCATTTTGATATATTTTGTTTGTTTGACAGCTGTCTTCCGAAATGAAGAATCTCATCAAGAGGTATCATATCTCTTTACAAATCAGTGGTCATCAGTATCCGTTGTTTCAGAGATTTGACAGTCTTTAGTTTGACAGCTGTCATCCACCATAAAAAAATTAGAATAACTTAATTAATTATAAATCCCTTCACTATATTCACGAGAACGGATGTTTGTATCCTAGTCATGGTTGTTTATCTATCTAAGTATAATATTTATCTATATAAGTATGTGTATCGTTGTCTAGTACCCAAGATACAGGGAATCCTAGTTTGGGGCTAGATCAATATGTGTAAATAGTGTCCAAGGTATTATTATTATTATTATTATTATTATTATTATAAATGGCTTATGTTTAAACGATTACCAAAAACGCACCTATTTTACTACCAATAAATTCGAAATGACTGCCAGAATGGATTGGAAATTTGGTCCACCAAATTGTGTTTGGATAAATGATCACCAAACTTCTTTTTATGTTTTGTGTTCTTAAATTTATATTTTAAGTATTTTTTGTTATTCTTACATGTTCAACCTAAAACGAAGGATAAAGGGGGCTTCGCTTCGCTCATCCCCTTTACCCTTCACCTAAGCTACCGCAGTATTTTGCCCTGATATTCTTTGCCACTTTCGGTGTTAATTTATCCATTTTGGGTAGGAAAAATATATTTTGGTGATCACTATATTTGTTGCCATTATAAATACAGGGTGTATCAGAAATGGGGGGGACATCATTCTGAACAACTTTCACTTTCACTATTAACTCTTTCCATTTCGGGCCTAGCGCTCAGCTGATTTGTATGGTGGAGTGAAAAATAAAGTTGCTCTGATCAAGCCGGTCTCAATGAAAGTTCTTCAGAATAATGTCCCTAACAACCATTTCGGCTTGTAACCTCCTTTTTATTACACCATGTATACTACAATGCATACCCTGTGTACCAAAGAGGTTTCATCATGCTTTCTGTAGGTATTGATACTACGTAAATATGTTATCTCCTTCGAAGTACAGGCCACTCATTAAAGCTTATTTTTATTATCTATGATTAATTGATCAGATTGATGTATTATATATGTACAGATTGCTCAATTACATTTTCTTTGAAATTCACAAAATCGGGATTATGGATTCTACAAAATTTCAATTTACAAAAAATAAAAGAGATAGAGAAAGATTACTACAAGATGTGTACAGGTATAACTTAAGTGCGCGCAACAAAGACGGAACTACTCGATGGGGGTGTGTTCAAAGAGATATTGGTAGCTCAACTATAACATTAAACAAACTGAGAAACGCGATTCTTAGAAAGCCGACACATACATGCTCGCCAAAAAAGATTGAAAACCAGGTGTTGTTGACTCTAAATGCATGCAAAGTGGAGGTTTGTAATAACTTAGAGCCGGTACAAAAAATATATGAAAAGCAATTTGAAAACTTGAAAAGAAATTGCACGTCTGATGAAGTTGCGGATATTCCCGTTTACTCCTCTGTAACAGACAGAACTGTTTACGGCCCGAAAATCATACATGGAATCGGAAGAACTGAATATCAAGAAAATTTAAGAGGTAGTTGTTCCACAGGGCTTAGGCGATGTTTCGAAGATGGGGACACGGATAAAATAAAAAAAAATTGTTCAAGACTCGCCAGAAAAATTATTAAAAATGATGATGATTATGATAGGAAAAAATATACTTTGGTGATGGGACTTTTCGATGTGTGTTCTATCAGTTTTACACATTGCATATTGATCTATGCTCAAATGAAAGCACCACAAAAGTCGTCCTGGTCATATAGACGTTGCTTCCCAATAAAAGCGAGGCGACATATGCACGATGCTTTCAATTGGTGAAGGATAAATTGGGAGCAGTAATTGAGAATTACAAATCTGACTACGAAATAGCAGCAATGAACGTTGTGCAAACAGTTTTCCCGAACAGCCAGACAACCACCTGCTTTTATCATTACAACATATTTGGAAAAAGGCAAAGGCATTAAAACTGAAAGCCACCAGTGAAGGACGAAAGTTGGCAAGGATGACAGCCTTGTTGCCGTTGCTCCCTGCTGATCACATTTTTACACCTGGAATGAATTGTTGGAAACGGTGTCACCAACAGATGCGACAGTATTGTTTAAAAAATATTGCGAAGTTCAGTGGATCTCTAAATTGGATACAAAAATATTGAGCTGTGCTTACGAACGCCACCGGACAACAAATCCAGCTGAAGGATGGCACCGTCGAATAAATGCAAGAATATCCAAAAGGCCCACATTCTTTGCATTTGTAGCTGGTCTGAAGAAAGAGGCAATACATTATGGTTTTGTGATCAAAAGGAATATGTTTGTCACTTCAAAAATAAATCGAAGACTGCAGGACCTTAAATTTTATAAAAAAAATGAGCAACTCTTGCAAGAATTGTAAAACTAAGCTATTTCCAACATTAATTTTGTCAAGAAAATTATTTATTTTAAACTAAGTTTCTCATAAATCAAAAAGAGAACTGTTATTTAATACTAAGGAAAGTTTGTTTTATGTTCAGTGACGATTGATTTATATAAATTATTATTATTATTATTTCATTTCATTAATACTTTATTGCACGATATATAAAAATCGCGTAACACTTACAGAAAGATTGGTACAAAAGCGAGCTTATATCTCTCAAGAGACAGTAAAAAAATCAGTTATATAGAGAATAGCCACTTTGGGCTCATAGTCCTAATCTCAAGTGGTGAAAACAAGAAGTGGAAAATCCAGAAGTGGTCAAAACAAGAAGTGGTCAAATCCAGAAGTGGTCAAAACAAATAAATTGTCAAATCCAGAAGTGGTCAAAACAAGAAGTGGTCAAATCCAGAAGTGGTCAACACAAGAAGTGGTCAAATCCAGAAGTGGTCTCCAACCGTCAAAACGATTCTCTGAATGCCGATGTTTTATCACATTCTATATTTATCGTCAACGTTTGGATCGTTCACGATAAATAACGGCACATACACGGTTAACCTTTTCTCATCCAGTCACTATAAATTATCGAACAGTTCCGTTCGACACGTCTACTCCAGGGCAGTCGACATTGAAAATGTCTATAAAATATCGACTTTGAGCTCATAAAAAATCATATTGTTTTTTTATAGAAGCAATTGGAAAACTTCGTCAAATGTGCGAAATTAAAATGTCATTGGACAATGTTGTTGCTGCTTTTGTAGCTGATTCAGTGGTCGATGCTTCAGTTTCTTCTGCATTATCTCGTCGTCGTGCCCAATCAAGGAGAGATCCTTCGGAATTAGGACAGAGATAAAAATCGCCTCTTTGCAAATTTGCTAAGTTCAACGACGTAAACCAAACCAAAAGAATAGATAAACGTTAACTCATAGTTGCGTTCTGTTATACGAACATATTTTATAATAAATTTAGTTTCTATTCTTATCGCAGTATCATAAAACTTCACCTGGTTTTTGACATATTTTTCTGTCTCTCATGTTGTTGAGTATTTTAGGTCATACGCAATTCAAAACGCTTTCAAAACCCTATGGCTACATATGAAGATAACTCATACTTAATAATAACTAATAGTAGTGAGTTTCGCGCTCACGCGCTCACTGGAAAATTGTGTTATAGTACCCCCAATAACTCAAGTGTTATCGTGCTCATTTTTCATTTTATCTACATAAATGCGCCACGCATACTTGCACATCAAATTATAGCTAACTGAAGGCCCCATGATGTATCCCTATCCACTATATTCAAACCACATATTCGAGATCCGACCCATGGTAAGTATCTCACTCGAATCGATGGTTACGATACACATTTCAGTATACTTTCATTTGATTCGCATAGGTACCCCACGTAAGTACTCTTGCACATCAATTTATAGCTAACTGAAGGCCATATTTTGTATCCCTATCTATTACCTATATTCAAACCGCATATTCGAGATCCGACCCATGGTAAGTATCTCACACGAATCGACGGTTGGGATAGACATTTCAGTAAACTTTAATATGATTTGCATAGGTACCCCACGTAAGTACTCTTGCAAATCAATTTATAGCTAACTGAAGGCCCTATGATGTATCCCTATCCACTATATTCAAACCACATATTCGCGATCCTACCCATGGTAAGTATCTCACACGAATCAATAGTTAGGAGTAACATTTCAGTAAACTTTAATTTGATTCGCATAGTTACCCCACGTAAGTACTCTTGCACATCAAATTATGTTGTGTAATAAAATACATACTTAATACATTTGGATTATAAGCATGCGATTACTTAATATCTAATGCATAGTTTTTTTTTTAATTAACCAACATTCACACATGTGTATGCAATTACAGTATCTTATACTTTGCGGTATGAGAGCATGCTATTGTTCTAATTTTACTGTAGTGCAATAGGCTAGATGTTAGAGTGAACTGCGACATAATGTACGTAGTGCTGTGTTAGCATTAAGATAGGTATATAATAATAATAATAATAATAATATTTATTTATTTCAGATATACATCCATAATTAAACACGGTAAAATGAAAAATAAATTGAAATAATGACACAAAACAAAAAATAAATTAATTGGTAACACAGAAAACAAGATCTAAGTATGTAAGTTAAGTCCACACACTCATTCGTCATTCTGTCATAATTATGTCTATTACACATCCATCACACAACACATTCACTTACTTCTTATTCCTGTTTAAGTGCACATCCACCCAGTGCTTCATCATAGGGCTGTCGACCCTATCAGCCAGCGTTCTGAGGATCAAGTTCGAGCTGCCGCGAGTCCGACTCCACATGGACGCTACTCTGTTACGCAGTATGGCGAAAAAATCGTTTATTCTTGCTTCCGCAAACATCGTCGACGCGCTACAGTATCGCGGCAGCCCCAACACAATCCTCAGCGCGTTATTGTATTGGACACGCAGGGAGCTGTAGGCCCTCTGCGTATAACGAATCCACAGACTGCAGGTGTAGAAGGTTTGACAGTAGGCTCTAAACAGTGTACGTTTCACTTCTTTAGTGCACCTTGCAAACCTGCGGGCCAGCATGTTACAGCGGACTGACAACGCCCTGCGCTCTCTCTCCATGTCCAGATCATCTGTGAGTGTCTCCGTGACCACATGCCCTAGGTACTTAAATTCCGAAACTCTGGACACGGGTATTCCACACAGCCGGACTGGTGGTACAAACGATGGTGATTTGGTGCCCGCCTTGAAAATGAGCATTTCACTTTTTTTTGCATTGTACCTAAGGCCATGCGACCCGGCGTACGACTCACAGATCCCTAGTAACCGCCTGAGGGCTCTGATTGAGGGGCTAAGCACCACCATGTCGTCAGCATAGCTTATGTTGTTGACCATGATGCCATGGACTGAACATCCGACCTTGGTGTCGCACAGCCCCTCGATCGGTTTGTTCATGTACAGATTGAACAGCTTGGGAGACGTCAGGCCCCCCTGCCTCACTCCACAGCTCAGCCCGTATTCATCACTCAAAGAACCGGCCCATCTGACCGCGTTACTTTGATTTCCATACCAGTACTTAAACATACATATGAGCTCATCAGGTAGGTCAGTCTCCTTCGCCAGCTCATCCCACAGAATGGTATAGTTGATGAGGTCAAAAGCCTTAGATAAGTCCAAAAAGCAGGCATATACAGGCGTCTTTCTATCCGTGTAGTAACGGACAGTTTGCTTGAGGCACATGATGGCACTTTCAGTGGACAGCCCAGTTCTGAAACCAAACTGGGCATCGTGCAAGTTAAGATATTTATCAAGTTGCTTATCAAGCAAACTGTCCAATACCTTCGCGATGATCGTGGCTAGTGATATAGGTCTATAATTACCTTTATCACTAGCATCACCTGTTTTATTTTTGATAACAGGTACAAAAATAGTTTTTATGAGCATTTCAGGCAGGTAGGAGTGTCCAATACTGGCGTTAATAAACATCTTCAGAACTCTGGGCAGATGTGCACCAGCATACCTCAAGTGCTCGACGCTCAGACCATCATGTCCCGGCGACTTTCCTCGCTTCATAGAACGGATGACCCTCTCTACTTCTATAATGGTAAAACGAGTGCATTCACTCTCTACCGACCGTCGGGGGTGTGCGCCGGACACTACCGAGGCTGCGGCTGACGCGGATTCAGGCACCACAGCAAAATGTTCTCTGAACATATTTGCTATGTCCCCGTTATTGGTCAAACCGTTCACAACCACAGGCAGGCTCGACCTAGGACTGAGCTTGTTTGTTTGCTTCCAAAATTTTTTAAAATCCTTAGCCTCATGACTTGTAGCAATTATGTCCATTTTGATGCGTTCATTGTTATCTTGACACCATTTTAACTTGTTTTTAAATAATTTCTTTGATTGTTTCATTTTTTCATAGATTAATCCAATTGTGGGTTTGCCAAACAGTACCCAAGTTTGAAATTTAAGTCGAGCCTCCCTATGGGCCTCCGCCACATACTTATTCCAACCTATAACATACCTTTTCTTATCACAACTTTTGCCTTGATAACTACAGGTAGCAGCCTCACTCAATATGTTGACAATACTGTTATACAAATTGTCTATAACTACCTTGTGTTCCACATTGGTACATATTTTCTCAATACAGTGTCTGAGCTCGAAAGGAAAGTCAATGTCACGTAACCGGCTATGACATGACTCCCTGTACATATTTATTTGTGCCTCATCTCTAGTACCCCATATAACTTTAGATGCAAACTGATTATATATATTTATTTTGGGCACAAGTATTTTGAAGTCACAATCAATCAGCAGGGGAAGGTGATCAGACCATGTCACATCATAATTCACCTCAAATCTTGTGACGGATTGATATGCTACACAACTAGTTATACAATGATCAAGCCAACGACAACAGCCATGAGCGTCACTTATGTACGTATATGTGCCTGAGTCAATACCTAGTGATTCAATGTCCGCACAAATCCACTTTTGTTCCGCACAGAATTGGAGTAGTTCATTACAAAATAACTCACCTGGGTGAGCGTTAAAGTCCCCGAGTACGTACACATTATCCACGGTGCTGTCCTCGACGATAGCACTCACCTCTGCTAGGCATTCAGTGAAGACTGGTAAGTTCTCTTTCGAGTCCGTAGGCATGTAGACGGAGAAAAATATAGCAGGCCGACTAGCCACTTCACACTTTATAGCCACCAATCTCACACTTTTACAATTGATAATAGTGACTTTATCAAACGCACTTTTACGCCACAAAATAGCTACGCCGCCGTAAGGCCTTCCTCGCACTACTCCCGCCGAAGTATCCACGGCCGACACTCCAGTCGCAGCGAAGTCAGGATGGATGCCACTCAGGTAAGGTATGTCGTGGGGCAGCAACCAAGTCTCCTGCAGCGCAATTACGTCCATCGATAAGCATAGCTCTCTGAGATGGCCCGAGACTCTCATCACGGACTTACAATTGAAGCTTGCGAGCTTACAAGTTCTGCGGCTCAGTTTCTCTTTGAAGCCGAAAGTTTGTCAGCGTCTTTACTAGCCGTCCGGCTAAATATAAAATACCTACGGAAAAAGATCCCGTCTGGCCATAGGTTGTCGTTGTAGAACACTGGAAGTTTGTCCTTGGGTATGTAGATCTTATAAGAGTTGTACTCCTTTTCCTCTTTCATTCCTACTCGCACAGGAGACACAACAATCTGAGTTTTCTCCTTTATGTACTCAGCGACATCAATTTCTAAGGCTTCCAGAGAGGCATTGTAGGTGAAAAGGGGTATTTTAGGGGCCGCGGCTTTAAATTTGCATTCAGGGTCAACAGGGGCTCTTCCCTTTTTCCCCACAAAACGAGATTTTGATTTTCGTTTCTCCACCGTTATCCAGCCATCTTGCTCGGGTTGAGATTCTAGATTATTATTTCTAACAGCTGATACGGTTAATGTCGGAGAGCGCCGTAGGGCGCCACCGGCGCCTGCTCGTTCCACAGTGTTCGAAACCGCGGTACTTTTGCCGGCCTCCACGCGTGCACCATTCCCCTCCACCGCCGCCGCCCAGTCGGCCGGTTTCACGGGCACCGCAGCCTTTTCAGTCACCACACTCTCGAAAGACAGAGACAGCGGACCGCGCGCCTCAGTCATACGCGAATGTAATGTTTCCGTTGGCCTACCCTCCGGAGATGATGATGAGGATATTGATGATGCATGATTCTCATGAGTTTCAGACACGGCAAGGAATCCCATAGGGCCACTATTGTTTTGGTAACTGTCTTCCAGGCAGAATGCGCCTCTTTTCGTATTGACATTAGTAACAACGCACTGTCGTTTCATCTCGTTGAGTTCAGATTTCAGTTGTTCAAATTGGTGAATAGTAACATACTCTGTCTCCGCCGCCACTGCGCATTTTTGCTGCATGTCACCAAGCTCCCTTTGTATCAAGACAATGTCTTTTAGAAGTCTAGTGACGTCTACATGGTCAAAAGTGACCGGGGGTAGTTTTGCAAGGTCCCTTGCCACGAAGATCGGCATTTCTTAGGGATCCGTTTCTCTAAAGAGGCAGATTATGTCGTCCAGGTTGCGTTGAGTCTTCCCATCACGTCTTCGAGTAGTTTTCTGTTTTGAGACCGACTCAAACAGAAGGCTTTTGGCATTCTCTATTTCGTCATCGGAAAAAGCCGTTGCACAAATCTGCACTAAACTTTCGTCGACCATAACATCCATTTTATTTTGCACAAACGCAAGTAACTCGTTTATTACAATGTTGCAAGTCTTGCATTTTAACACGTGAGAGGCCATCGCCCCTGAGGTTAACAATTAACAACAATAAATCACGGGATATCGACCAACTCCAATGCGCGAGCGCGCGCACCTGCTCGCGTTATGCACTTACGTTCCATTTTCGCTTGCACTGCTTTCGTATTACTCAGTCGCTGCATGAACGAGTTAAAGTTAACTATTAGGTTTAGTTCAAAGATATTTATTTCGTATAAATAAATATTATACATTTGAAGTAAAACTTCTTTACGCACGCTTGCCTTGGGGAGTAAGCTGGTGAATGCATGACGAGTGCGTTACGAAAATTGTGATCGGGCGAGGCGAACGGAAGTTGAGAGGGAGTCATAAGTTAGTGAAGATAGAAAGAGAGAGTGTTACGTTTCGTATATTACTGTCGGGGCAAGAGAGAAAAGTGCGAGCACATATTTTCTTTCTCTCTTTCTTTAAAAAGACAGATGACCGTTGTCAGGACATATTGTTTTGTTGACTGTTGCAAACGTAATTCGTCTTCAAGATACAAAATATAGTAAAATATTGTTATAATTTCTGATTTGGAAGAATTTATTGAGTTCGTTGCTTACGCTGATAGGCAAAGAGTATCGGGCAAGAAGATATTTGCGAGATTACGCGGATCCATTCAGAAAATACTCTGTTACTGAATTTCACTCCCGCTTTAGATTTACGTCTCGTAATGTGAAAGGGAGAATATAACCGATGTTGGAACCAGACCCCAGGAAGCCCACGAGAAGAGGTTTGCCATTTGCGCCTGAAATAATATTCCTACTGACAATACGATTCATCGCAAATGGTAGTTTTCAGGTTATATTTCTAGGAAAGAACTACTACGAGATAGATTCATACTTACTTATTATAATATGATTGAATGAATGAATGATGCTTCTCCAGCCAGGGTTCTAAACCTGTTCCGGTCTTTCAGCCGGCATACCAGAGGGCACAAGTTTTGAGGGGGGGGCGGAATGACCTGCTCTATAGGAGGGGAAGGATAGTGAATTTAATCGACCGACACTTCAGCCTGAAGCCAATATAGGATATGTGGAATGGGGAGGATGTGGGATTTGGAGAGCAGCTGTTGTTTTCTTCAAGTTTTTGTTTTCTTTCTATTTTCAGTTATTGTTATTAGTTGAGTTTCCTGGGTCGTGTTCGTTTGGGTTATCCGGTAAGTTCCTAGTTTCGCTTTCGCTCTCTGTTTCTGGAATACGGTATATTTGCCTCTAGGCCATCCTGACTTCGTCCCTGTTGTGTGATGATTCTGTCCAGTACCTGTGTTCTTCACCGTAGTATTTGATGTCATGCTTAAGGAAATCTTTCCAGGTGTATATAAGTCGGCCGACTTTCTTCTTCCTTGCTTCGTATTTGAATGGAGCGTGTAGTAAGTGCTGTTGTGGGCGTCGCAGAATAAGTATTGTAACACATCCGGTGGTTTTTGATTCGTTTGGTTATCGTTTTGCCCATGATAGTCAAGCAAATTAAGCACTACATCATATAGTGATACGATCCCTAGGAGTGCTAGGAGTGCTACAGTAGCGTTGAGGGTGTGTTGCGTAGGCGTTGCTCGCTGCCGGCCTGTAGCTGCGTGGCTCAGACGTGCACCTGGCCTAGAATTCTAGGGCTTGCACAGATGGGATGCCTAAGAGTATCTCGCAGTTCTCTGGGCATTCATTACACTTGACCGCACTAGTATCATCACAATCACTGAAATGCGCGGTATTGCACAGATGGGGTGCCTAGATGGATCGCGCACATTCCCCAGGTAACCCTTACAGTAACACGCGGTATAAGCCAGCCTATAAGCCAGGCTCGTTTTCGGGCCTCCGGAATCAGAACAAAAGGCGCGCGCCGGGGATGAAAACTATTGTTTGTTTAAATGCGTTTGCGAGATCTCGCGGGGACACGTCCGTTCGGTCCGGCAACACAAACGCCACTCTCTTACTTATTATAATATGATGACCCATAATATTCTTTGCAGAAGCTGGATGTTGACGTCATGGACATTTGCGAGCAGTCATTGTGTCCAAACTGATACCAAGGAAAATGAAGGATTTGTGAGATTTCCTTCTACTAACGATGCCATCCAGAGAGTGAAGCCATTTGTTTTTATCATTTCTTGACAACGACACTACCAGCCGCAATACCAATAGTGTCGTTTACAATTAACGACACTACCAAGTTTATTTTGCGTTAAAATGTACAGTCAGCACAGCATAGAAGGACACTACCAGCCGCACTACCAGTAGTGGCGTTTATAATTAACGACACTACCCAAACTATTTCGGATTAAGTTGTACTGTCAACACGGCAAAGTTTTGGAACATAATTCTATGTTTATGTTCCTAAACTTTGTGTATGTAAATCATGAAATTAAAAAAACGGCCAGCAGAAAAGTAATCTTTATTTGTTTGTAAATCAAAACAAACCTTAAAAAACGAAAAATAAATAACCCAAATCATTTACTAACTTCTCCTTAACTAAAGTACTTATATATAAAACTCGATACCGAACCTTAGATTATAATTATAACAACTTGCGTTAAAAAATCAAGTCATCGACTCTATCTTCTTAATTATCTTAGTTTATCAAGACCCTATTGATGATCCACCTCTTTTACAGGAAATTTATTATTTTAGTTTTGAAGGTTGAAAATGTAATAAAAATCAAATAACACCGACAATAATTTGTTCCGACCTTTGACTGACATTTGATGGATAAATGATTATAGTGAGAATATTTATTACTACATAACGTTTTCTCGTGGTATCACATCATCGGAAGAAGATGTCGATAGCCGATAATAGTGAATTAGATTTACAATTTCTGCCGACGAATGGTGGAACTGCTTTGATTTTGGGCAAACACAAATATCATGTACTTAAGAAATATAAAAATGGAGCATCTATTTGGAGGTGCTCAAATTATAAAAAAGAAAAATGTTTAGGAACATTTACGGTTAAGGTATGTACAGCAATGTCTTTTTGTCAAGGGTAAAGATACTAGCTAGCCGATTTTCGTTCTCTAAATATCAAGTTTACATTTTATATATACCGGCACTAGATTATTATAGCTATCTGTCCTTTCTTAATAAAGTTTAAATATCAAATTTTTGTTTGTTCAGGGCAACAGTATTCAAAAAAGAAAAGATCACTCCTGCAATCCAGATATTTCTAAAAACTTATTTTTAAAGGAAATTGTTGACTTAAAGGAAAGAACACATAATACGGATACACCAGTTCCTCAAATATACGATGATAAGTTGTCACAAGTACAAAATAGCGGCGTCCATCCCTTCGTATTGAAACTACCTCCATTCTCTAGTGTTTCACGTGTCCTTTATGATGCTCGGAACAAAGCAAATGATGTCCCTAGAACTACATTCACAGAGGTAGAAAGCGTTGTAGTGCCATTAAAATTTCGCAAGTCAATATTAGCGGACTACTATGATACGGGTAATCGAATCATAGTGTTTTGCTTTGAGGATGCACGCAAAAAAAATGAAAATATAAAAGAGATATTTAGGGATGGAACTTTTTGCAGCTGTCCACGGCCTTTTGTTCAGCTTTACATAATTCACGGGGATATTGGTAGCTCTATCCATTCTAACAATGTGAGACCTTTATATTTTGCTTTGATGACTGATAAGAAGACCTCTAGGTATTACATTTTATTTAGCATAATTAGGTCACAGCGACCGGCATTTAAGCCCATAAAAGTTCACTGCGATTACAAAAAACCACCAATAAACGCTTTAAGGTAAGTTTACCCAGACATTGTTCTTAAAGGCTGTTTTTATCATTGGTCGAAAAGTGTCTGGAAAAAGGCAAAATTTTTGGGCCACACAAAATGTAAGGGCGAAAAAATAATTATCGAACTAACGGCTGCACTGCCATTGATTTCTGATTTCAGTAGTATTCTATATCCTGATCGTAACATAGCATTATTCGAAACATTGTAGTGAGGGAAATCTTGACATTTTCAAACCAAACCTTCCGCCCCCTTATCTACACTCTGACCGAACCACTACTGAAATCAGACATCCTGAATTCACAACACAGAATACTCCAAAGTGAGAAAATAATCCAATTCGAGCACAGGGCAAGCAAGCTTGTCAAATATTCACAATGGCGCCCATACATAGGTTTTTCACTGAGCCGTATTCACTTAAATTTGTCTGTAATATTTCATAGTAATCATTGGTGTTGGTTGCTTTAGTTTTGGTTCTATCAGTTCGTCATTAAAAGTGTGATTGCTTTTATTGTATTACGGAACTAGTTATTTTGTGTTTTAGTATGCCCTACATATATATATATATATATATATATATGTAGGGCATATGAGGCAGCTGAAGCTCGAGACTCTAGGTTACACAACTGGCGGAGTCTTTTTCGTAAATGATCACCTGACAACAAGAACCTGTTTAGCAAGGCGGCGGGCCTTAGCTATAAAGAACTTCAAGCACGTTTGGGTTAAACACTGTAAAATTATGGCGAGAATGTCAGATACGTCACGCATATTTTTTATAAAAAACGAAAGCGACCTATTGATGATCTCATAAAATCAAAATCAAAATCAAAAATCATTTATTTCCATAGGATGTTGTTACATCACTTAGATCCGTCATTACATTTTTTTGGGTGAGTTCACTAACACAATGGCGGAATCTGTGGAGAAGAGCTCACCGAAGAAACTCCACAGTCGTCGCATCTTTTGCGTTTCCTTTTTTAAATAAAATATTGTCAAATTACAAAATGAATGCTAATTATATATCGAAACAGCCTGTTACTCAAACAATCTATTCCCATGGACATCTGTCCTCTAAGTAATCAGATATCCTATAGTAACCTTTTTTATACAATTTCTGTTTTATTATTATTTTAAACTTGTCTAAAGGTAAGTTTTTAATATCAGTAGGGACCTTATTGTAATAGCGTATACAATAGCCTTTAAAAGAATTACTAATTTTATGTAGTCGGCTTACATAAGCAACCAACTTGTCTTTATTTCTAGTATTAAAATTGTGTATATCACTGTACTTCTGAAAATTAGTTATATTTCTTTTTACATACACAAGATTGTCATAGATATATTGAGACAATATTGATTTCTTTAAACTTTTCCCTCAGTGACACTCTAGGCCCTAATCTATAAATTGCACGAACAGCCCGTTTCTGCAGAATAAATATACTATTAGCATTCGCAGCGTGACCCCACAATAAAACACCATAGGTCATTAGACTATGAAAGTAACTAAAGTAGACTAGTCTAGCGGTGTCTACGTCGGTAAGAGCTCTAATTTTTTTAACTGCGAACGCTGCCGAACTCAGTCTGTTCGACAATTTATTTATATGAGGATCCCATTGTACTTTGGCGTCTAAAGTAATGCCCAAAAAGACAGTCGACTGCACAAGGTCCAATCTCTGTCCTTTTATAAATATGTCTGTAGTTACCGGGTTCACATTGGGTAACACGAATTTAATACATTTAGTTTTCTTTTCAGTAAGTAATAAATTGTTAACAGTAAACCAGTTCACTATACTAGAGATAGCATTGTTTACCTCGTCATAATTTGATTGCTGTCTTTTAACTTTAAATATCAAAGAAGTATCATCAGCAAACAATACTAACCCATGTTTTGCTTTAACAAGGTAAGGTAAATCATTAATATATACTAAAAACAAGAAAGGACCAAGAATTTAACCTTGCGGTACGCCCATACTTATTGAAGACCCAGGTGATCTTTTCCCATTAACATCGACCATCTGAACCCTATCTATATGACTCCAGAAGGCCAAGTGCCTGATCTTTTACACCATAATGGCGTAACTTCCTGACAAGAGTGTCAAATCTGTCAATCCTGACAAGAGAATCAAAAGCCTTGGATATATCGCAGAAGACACCTATTGCATCCATTGCGTCTTCCCAGGCATCAAAAATATTGTCGATTAGTTCAACACCAGCATCGGCTGTTGAACGACCCTTTGTGAAACCAAACTGAGCAATATGAATTACATTATTGAGATAAAAATTACTTTGCAATTGATTAAGTATGAGTTTTTCAAATATTTTGCTAAGCGTTGGTAGTATCGATATGGGTCTAAAATTGGTGGGGTCTGATGTACTACCAGCTTTGAATAAAGGTATAACTTTACTTAGTTTCATCAAGTCAGGAAACACACCACTATCTATACATTGATTAAATATACAACAAAGGTGAGGTGCAATACAATCTACAATGGAACTAATAATTTTTACTGATAGACCATGGGCGTCAGCTGTCTTTTTCATTTCCAGTGATTTAAACGCTTTTACAATGTCTTCATTATTTACGTGCCTAAATTTAAAATCTGTTTTACATTCCTCAAAGTTTTGTTTAAGTATAGATTCAGCAGCAGCGGGAGATGAATTTAAAGACTTGGTTGTTGAAACTGGAATGTCCGTAAAGAAATTTTCGAAAGCTTTTGCTACTTCTAGGTCTGTACTTAGCAATTGATTATCTATCTTAAGCTTGAAGTTATTATGTGTAGCTTTGGCCTTTCCAGTCTCTCTGTTTATAATTTGCCAAGTCGTTTTCATTACATTGCTACTAGATTCAATTTTGTTTTTAATGAAATTAGATTTAGCTACGGCACAAACGCGTTTAAACATTTTTGAATAACTACGAACACATAATCTAGAAAGGCCGTATTTTTGTTATATGATTTCTCTTCATAGAGTTCATATAATCTTCGTCTGCTCCTATGAATTCCAACTGTCGCCCAATCACTAAACAAAGCTTTGTTATTAACTTTTATAGTTTTTGATTTAAATACCGTATCATATTCATTTTTGACAAGGTTAAATACTGAGTTGTACAACAAATTTGGATCGTCACTGTATGGTATTTCCCATAGTTTATCTAAAATATTATTCCTGTAGTGTTCAAGCCGAGTGTCACTAACGGGCACACATGTAATATCCTCTTTTGGTCCTTTTTTATTTTAATATTGAATATACCTATCTGACCAGAGTGATCAGAGGTTAATTTATTGATGACCGTGATAGTAAATATATTGTCAATGCAGGTAGCAGATGTTGCAGTAATTCTAGTAGGCTCCAAAAACAGATAGTTCATGTTGTGACATAAAAATAAAGATTTTAATCTAGTACAAATATTATTATCCTCTAACAGATTAACATTAAAATCACCACAAATTATAAAAAAATTGTTTTTATCGCTGATTTTAATCAACACTTCATCCATTTTCTTTTCGAATAAATCAAAGGATGAATCTGGTGGTCTGTATACGCTCATTACAATAAGTTGTTCAAGTTCAATACAGGCTATTTCCATGGTACGCTCAACAGACAGGCTCACTATGTCAACTCGTTCCTTATATTTAAAACTATTATTTACAAGTATTAAGGAGCCACCGCGATCAGCTGATTTTCTGTTGAACGAACTAGCAACGTGGTGGTTATTAAAGTTGAACATGAACTGATAACTCTTTAAAAAGTGCTCTGTTATACATAAAATATCAATATTATTACAGTTCATGAATAACTCAATTTCCAGTTCTTTACTTAACATGCCCTGTATATTTTGATGAACCACGTTTAAAATATTCTTACTTTTACATTTTTCATTACTAGTAACTTGATTTAATGGGCAAGATGAAGGTATATTTATACAAATATTAATATTACTGCCAGAGTTACTCTCTGTTGTCCTATGGGTTAATTTAAAGAGCTTGGAACAGATTCCAAGGAGTACATGTCATTATTAATACACTGCTCAATAGAAGCAGGCGTTTCATTAGTCAAAAACTTGACTGAGTTCAAAATAAAATAAGATAGTGACTGCGCTATCTGTTTTGTATAAAACCTAGATAGGTAACCTATCCTTAGTCAAATAAAAATATTTTCCAATACAAATATTGGTGTCTATGAAATGAAATTTTTCAGTATGACGACATGTCAATGTGTGTATAAATGTATTATAATCATGTCTTATATGATTTTCATGTTGTGACAAAGATTGGCTGAAGGGAAACGCAAACAAGATTATCATAATTGTTGGCTACTTAAATAACGTACCAATTGGGTTAAATTTAGTAATAGCCTATAAACTAAAAATTATTTTATTACTTTTGTCACTACAAAACAGTAAAAGTTTGAGAGCCGCATGCAAAACCAGCGCTTTTGTTCTACAGTGCAGCGGTAAGTACAGCTCTGCGCGTTAAGCTGCTCGCACCTGCTCGCGTTATGCACTTACGTTCCATTTTCGCTGGGACGCGAAGCTGTTTTGGATGATATCAGTAAAACCCCGTGTCCAAAAAAAATATATATCGATATGAACTTTGATGAAAGTTGATGATGATACAAGGAAACTTAAAGTGACGTACAATTTTATGAACTAGGCAATTTATTTCGTGAACTAGGGAAGGCCTAAAACGCGTATGCGAAGTCGTGCCCACGGGTAGTTAGTACAAATTAAGTATGTAGGTATTAACAGTTAGGTCATTGTACAGTTACATACATAGCGGGACCCGTTTTCCCACAAAAGGTACGTGGTCAGCACCGGGATTCGAACCTGCATCTCCGGTGTGACATCATTCAAACAGAATTCAATAAAGTTTTTAAATTAAAGAAAGTCAGAGACTACAACGGTAAATCTAAATTTAATGACTGGGCAACGTTTGGAATTCGTAAGTAGAGTTATCTTGTATGACCTTTATGATCAAAAAACCTATAACTGATCGAAAATTTCATGACTGTTTAAAAATATTTCAAAACTTTCAAGTTGGTTTAGTAGAACTGCAAAAACTTTACACATTAATAGAAAAATACAAAATGCAAAGAATAGAATGAAAACAGTTTGCCAAATAATAAACCGTAAAACTGGCTAAGTAATAATTCAAGATAATAAATATAATTTAAGATTTCTGCTTAAAGATGGTGATGATGTTATTAAATCCAACGCTGATGTTGATCGAGCTTAGGAAACATTCTTCACCAATTTCACTAAAAACCCTTACAACAGATCGTCTGAATTCATCTCCATATGAAGCAGAGACTTTATTAAAAAATAACACTAGCGTCAGTACTATTAGTATTTAAAATTTCATCATGTATATCCCCAGGACATAGTCAAAACGGGTAAGTCAGTGGTTCATTAATTCTAGTTATTAGCTTATATATTACCCATTTATTATTATTATTCATTTGACTCCAAAACAGCAGCCAAAACCAATAATAAATGACATAACAAGTACTAATAAGAAAACTACACCGCTGTTAAAAACAAGAAAATATTTTAAAAAATCCAGAAAAATAAATAAAGCTATTGTCCAGACCCGGAACCGGCTACAGAGGCTTAACAGTTGTCAGACACCGGAAAATAATAAAAAATCAGGATTTTCAAGAGTATCAGAAAATAGTCACTGATTTAGAGCTGAAAATATCGCAACTCGAGATTGAACTGCAAAATATGGCTACTGCTTACTCACAATCAGAAGCAGAACAAATAATAGAACTAGATAAAATAATAGCAGACAGCAACACAAATTTACAGAGAGTACTCGAGCTTTCGCAACAGTCACAACAATGCCTTCACAAGAACTGCCCTGTATCTGAGGTCGAGCCTAACACCGCTCCCTTCGAGATTACCGCCAGAGAGGTCACCATCATCACATCTGACACAGGTAACACACCACCGGTGGAGTTGGAGGCTGAAAATGGAGGTTTACAGTCAGACCTCCAAGATGCCCGAATAGAAATCCAGCATCTACGTGACCTCCTGTCAAACGCACTCCAATGTTATGCCAAAGAACAGAGTGAGTTAGTCGAACTCAGAGCTGCAACATCTGAGCTGCTACAACTACAACGCCAGAACGCGGAATTGGTAGGCATTCTAATTGAGGACGAGGAGGATGAGACCAGCAAGGAGGATGACACCAGCAAGAAGGATAAGCCCACATCACAAACTCTGGTCTTGACCCCCCTCAACGTGAGTGTTGCAACGCCCACTGCTGTCTCGACCAAGAAACAGCGTCGCCGTCGTCGTCGAGGAGGCACCTCACAGCTCATCAGCGCGAGCGCCGCGCCGCTAAGTGACGCGCGTGTCGCGCTGCCTGCTGAGTCGTGTGTCATGCTGCACGCTGCCGCGAGGGCCGCGCCGCTCGCCGTTACACGCGTTGCACCGCTCGCAACCGCGACTGCCGTGCCGCCTGCTGGCACGTGCATCGCACCGCACTCCAACACGAGTGCCCCGCCACTCACCTCAAATCGTGCTCCGAGAAGAACAATAGCAAACAAAAGAACTGTAGTTTATTCAGATAAGATAGGTGTAGATTTTGGTATATTTTTGCATTATGGCCTTAAGCAACAAGTGACAAATCATTGTTGTCCTAATAGTTCCTTTGAGGATATTACAAAAAAGATAGCTGTAGGGAATTTTGACGAACATACTACCATTGTTATTATGGTAGGAAACCACTCAAACATTAGTCGGAGTGCATTAGATACCGGTATAGAGGTACTGCTCAATTTATATAATAAGAAGAAGTGCAGGTTTATTCTATGTAACTTTCCTTATTGTTCTAATTTATCGGGGAAACAAAATAAAAGTGTACATAGAATGAACATGCATCTATACAATATAACGTGTCATCATAGTGATGCTATTTTATATTTCGACATGAATAATTTTATTCATAACTTTACTTTGACTCAGGATACTATTTACCTGTCTCATAAAACAAAAAAACGAGTAGCTACATTGTTAGCGTATAATATATGCGACACAGTTGTAAATACACACAGTTACAGTTGTTTTAAACTAGATAGTTCGACAAAAGAGGACCCCTCAAAACATAAGAAAATTTTACAAAATAGGTAAGCAGGGGTTTTCTGGCAATCAAATGAAAAATACTAGGACAAAGGGTAAGCCCCACTTAAATATTTCCCATCAAAACATGCAGGGGCTACCTGGCAAAGAACTTGTATTAGAATTATTTCTTAATCATTCAGACACCGATGTTATCTGTATTACAGAACACTGGTTAAAGGAAAATATGATGTCTTTTAACATAAATAATTACAAAATTGTCAGTTGTTACAATAGAAAGACTGCTGATAGAGGTGGTTCTTTAATCTTAGTAAAAAATAATATTAAGGTGAAACAACAAAAAAATATTCTTGCACTTACTGTAGAAAGACAAATAGTACCTCTATTTGTCCTGTGTTGAGTTGGATAGCCATATTATTGTTTGTGTCTACAGACCTCCGAGAGATGAAAATGGCCATGGCAATTTTGAAATGTTCGAGAAAATTATGGAGGATGCCCTCATTAAACTTTGTAATAGCAGAAAAAAGTTAATTATTTGTGGCGATTTTAATGTACATTTGCTTGTAGATACAACATTGAAACAACGATTAACAACTCTGTTCAAATCATTTAATTTATGTCATATATTTCTAGAGCCAACTAGAATTACACTTACCAGCCAAACTTGCTTAGATAACGTTTTTTGTGACTGTGCATTCACAAGTAAAAATGTAATTAACTGCTTACCCTCAGATCACAGTGGTCAAACTGTTTCATTCCCAATTGCCAGTAAAAATAGGACTGATCCATCATTTTATAGGCCTATTACATCCCATAGACTAGAGACGTATATGAAAAAGTTAGATATAAATTTGAACAGAACCCAAACAAAATCTACTCAGACTTCTTCAACATTATTCAGACAGAATTCAATAAAGTTTTTAAATTAAAGAAAGTCAGTGACTACAACGGTAAATCTAAATTTAATGACTGGGCAACATTTGGAATTCGTAAAAGTAGAGTTATCTTATATGACCTTTATGAACAAAAAACCTATGACTTTGATCGAAAATTTCATGACTATGTTAAAAAATATTCCAAAACTTTCAAGTTGGTTTGTAGAACTGCAAAAACTTTACACATTAATAGAAAAATTCAAAATTCAAATAATAGAATGAAAACAGTTTGGCAAATAATAAACCGCGAAACTGCAAAGTTATACCAAGGGACAATGATTTCTGCCTAAAGATAGGTGATGATATTGTTAAATCCAGCGCTGATGTTGCTCGAGCTTTTGAAACATTCTTCACCAATGTACCCTTACTCACAACAGACCGTCTAAATTCATCTCCATATGAAGCAGAGACTTTATAAAAAAATAACACTAGCGTCAGTAATGTATATTTAAAATTTCATCATGTATATCCCCAGGACATTGTCAAAACGTTTAAATTACTTAACTTAAAAAATACGGAAGACCTGTGGGGTATATCAGTCAAAGTCATTGGTTCAGTAATTCTAGTTATAGCCCCCACACTTAGCTTATATATTCAATAAATGTGTTGACGATGGGGCTTTTCCAGACCTCGTGAAACAGTTAACTGATACCTCTGTTCAAGTCGGGAGATAAGGGCAATCCTTCAAATTTCAGACCAATATCTGTTCTTCCAACACTAAGTAAAATATTTGAAAAGATTATACTCAATCAAATGCTCTCACACTTCAACCGTACAAAACAACTCCACGCCAAACAATACGGTTTCACTAGGGGTAAATCGACTACGGATGCAGGTATTACCCTTATATCTCATATTTATTCTGCATGGGAGGCCGCACAGGATGCCATCGGAGTTTTTTGCGACCTGTCGAAGGCGTTTGATTGTGTTGATCATAATACGCTATTAATTAAATTAAACCATTAGAAATAAAGCGTTGTATCTACTAAGATCATACCTAAGCAATAGAATTCAAAAGGCAGAAGTTAACGGCGTAAAATCTGATGGATCGGGTGTTAAAATTGGCGTTCCACAAGGTTCCATATTAGGCCCTTTCTTATTCCTGGTATATATTTATGATCTGCCTTTCATGGTGGAGAAATTAACTGACATAGTGTTGTATGCTGATGATACTTCAATGGTCTTCAAAATTGAAAGACAAAAAGGAGATTGTGATGATGTTAATGGTGTGTTGTCTTTAACCTTGAATTGGTTCACAGTTAATAATTTATTGTTAAACGCTGGTAAAACCAAGTGTATCAAATTCTCACTTCCAAATGTCAGGCAAGTTGAGACCAGTTTAGTGTTAGACAACAGCACGTTAGAATTAGTAAATGATACGAAGTTTCTTTGAATAACCATTGATAGCAAATTGCAGTGGGGACCCCACATAGATAAATTGGCTGGTAAATTAAGTTCTGCGGCTTACGCTGTTAGGAACATCAGACAAAGCACGGATGTGGCTACATCTAGGCTAGTGTATTTTAGTTACTTTCATAGTGTGATGTCCTATGGTATCTTGTTGTGGGGGAAAGCAGCGGATATTCAAACTATTTTTATTTTACAGAAAAGAGCTATTCGAGCAATTTATAATTTAAAACGAACAGACTCCTTAAGAGAGCTTTTTAAAGAAATTGACATACTAACAGTAGCTAGTCAATTTATTTTCGAAAATATAATGTATATACGCAAGAACCTTACAACATTTTCCAAACTTAGCGATAGCTGTAATTTTAACCTAAGAAATAATCACAGACTGTGTGCGCCCCGTTTTAGACTCGCGAAGGTTAGCAATTCTTTCAAGGATCAGTGCATTCTCTACTACAATAAGATACCTCTGGAGATTTTGAAATTGCCATTTGAGCAATTTAAAAAGCATGTTAAAGCGACTTTGTCGAAAAAGGGATATTACAATGTTCAAGATTACTTAAATGACAGGACTGTATGGGGTTAATCTTGCTCAACACAGACCTTGCTGTTAATAGTTTTGTAATTATTTATTCCTGCTTATTAATCATACCAATTAAATTTTTCATATTTGTATTAGTTAAGAGCACAACCTATTTTTAAAAGAGATCTAAAAATCAATCTGTGGAAGTTTCTACGCCCTACTTCTCCCACAGTGGTCCAATGTAGAGAAGAGGCAAAAAATGACGTTTGCTAAGTATATGTAAATATCTACAGTAAAAAAAAAAAACCACACTTAGCTTATATATTGTGAATAATTGCCTATAGCAACACTCAGTGCTGTCAGAACAGGCAACTTGACGGCAGTGGTGTTCCGATGAAATTGGATAACCTGCGTGGAGCGGACCAATCACAGCTTCGAAAATAGAACATGTTCGATAGCGCGAGGATATCGCGCCAAATCCAGACAGAAAGGCCTTTCAAGGAGCGGCGGTGGCAAGATGTATAAAAGGAAGTGCAGGCCATTCACGCGCTTTTCTGCATATTCGTCGGACTGCATACAAAGCTAAGTGTTGTGCTGCTAAAATTAGAAATTGATAGTGATAAATCCTTCCCTTGCACAATTTAGATTTGGTGCCTAATTTGGTTAGAAGCAAACGTGTTTCTGTTTGAAATTAAATTTAGTTTTGCCTGGTTATGTAAAGTTGCTATGGTTAATTACTTTGTTCTACCTGTGTAATTAGTGCTTCAAAGTATTCAGCTTATCTCATTTTATTGTTACAATTAGGTTTTGGTTTCGTACTTTTGGTGATCGATAAAATATATATATAAAATATATATAGGTGATGAAGTTATTTTGAATTTGATGTTCCCAAATGCTAGACTGCTATTGCTAATGCTATTGTATAGATTAGATTTAAATAGGTAGATCGTTGTAAAAGTGTTTAGTATAAATAAATAGGAGTTTCTGGTGGTGTAGGTTAATTCTGAAAAATAAATGTGATTATAACTGGTGTATTGAAGTGCTTTTATTCGTGTCATTCTAATAGGTGTTAACAATATTCAATAAATGTATTGACGATGGAGCTTTCCCAGACCTCATGAAACACAGTAAACTGATACCTCTGTTCAAGTCGGGAGATAGGGGTGATCCTTCAAATTTCAGACCAATATCTGTTCTTCCAGCACTGAGTAAAATATTTGAAAAGATTATACTCAATCAAATGCTCTCACACTTCAACCGTACAAAACAACTCCACGCCCAACAATGCGGTTTCACTAGGGGTAAATCGACTACGGATGCAGGTATTACCCTTATATATCAATGTGTGTCAATAGTGTCCAAGGTATTATTATTATTATATATCATATTTATTCTACATGGGAGGCCGCAGAGGATGCTATGGGAGTTATTTGCGATCTGTAGGCATTTGATAGTGTTGATTTAATGAAATAAAATCATTACGGAGTCATCATTGGATCTACTATGATCATACCTAAGCAATACAATTTCAAAGGCAGAAGTTAACGGCGTTAAATCTGCTGGATCGGATGTATAATTTGGCGTTCCACAAGGTTCCATATTAGGCCCTTTCTTATTCCTGGTATATATTAACGATCTGCCTTTCATGGTGGAGAAATTGACCTTGAATTGGTTCACAGCTAATAATTTATTATTAAACGCTGGTAAAACCAAGTGTATCAAATTCTCACTTCCAAATGTCAGGCAAGTCCAGACCAGTTTAGTGTTAGACAACAGCACAGAATTAGTAAATGATACGAAGTTTCTTGGAATAACCAGTGATAGCAAATTGCTGGTTAATTAAGTTCTGCGGCTTACGGTGTTAGGAACATCAGACTAAACACGGATGTGGCTACATCTAGGCTAGTATATTTTAGTTACTTTCATAGTGTCATGTCCTATGGTATCTTGTTGTGAGGGAAAGCAGCGGATATTCAAACTATTTTTATTTTGCAGAACAGAGCTATTCTAGCAATTTATAATTTAAAGCGAACAGACTCCTTAAAAGAGCTTTTTAAAGAAATTGACATAGCGATTGTGGCTAGTCAATATATATTCGAAAATATAATGTATGTACGCAAGAACCTTACATTTGCCAAACTTAGCGATAGCAGTAATGTTAACCTAAGAAATAATCACAGACTATGTTCGGCCCGTTTTAGACTCGCGAAGGTTAGCAATTCTTTCAAGGGTCAGTGCATTCTCTACTAAAATAAGATATCTCTAGAGATTTTGAAATGCCATTTGAGCAATTGAAAAAGCATGTTAAAGCGACTTTGTCAAAAAAGGGATATTACAATGTTCAAGATTATACTTAAATGGCGGGACTGTATAGGGTTTATCTAGCTCAATACAGACATTGCTGTTAATAATTTTGTAATTATTTATTCCTGCTTATTAATCATGATAATTATTTTTTTCATATTTGTATTATTAAGCACAACCAATTTTTAAAAGAATTCTAAAAATCAATCTGTGGGAGTTTCTACCCCCTCCTTCTCCAACAGTGGTCCAATGTAGAGAAGTGGCAAAAAATGACGTTTGCTAAGTATATGTAAATATCTACAGGTAATGGTATGATCACTAGACCACAAAAGTTCTTAAATACGTTTACAATAGGATCTATGGGTAGGTGTTTTTTACCTAAAACTTTTTTTTTGTGATCGAACTACAAATTTATTTTAGGATTTTACCATTTATTAGTGCTAGGGTAAACCTTGCTTTGTGGTAAACTTCATTTCTAGGTCAACGGGAAGTACCGTATAGGTTTTGAATCCCTTGCAAGTATCAAGAAAATTCAGCAAAATTGTGGCATAAAGGGCTATATTTTTTGAGCGCTTTGACCTATATGTTTGATTTTTTTCACAACTTCAAAAGACCACAGACCTGAGCAATTGTTATTAGTTTCAACTTGATACCTTCACGCGTTCCTGTGAAAAAGGGTATTGATAGACCTACAGGCAAATAGACAGAAATTTAGAGTTTTCGGATTTTTCCCATTACCTGTACAGTAAGACCTTACTTTTAGCCAAATTTCATGATACTAGGTTAGCGGCAGTACCCTATGAATTTTGATTCCCTTGCGAGTATCAAGAAAATTCAGCAAAATTGTGGCATAAAGGGCGGTATTTTTTGATTTTCTTGATCTATATGTTTGATTTTTTCACAACTTCAAGAGACCACAGACCTGAGCAATTGTTATTAGTTTCAACTTGATACCTTCACGCGTTTTTGAGAGAAGGTCTTGACAGACCCAAACATTTATTTCATTTACGACATGTTTCTTGGGGAAAGTTGTTCATAATAATGGATAGGTACTATTATTGCCCAAAATATTGTCAGCTAATTAAATGTCACCTTGTGTATAAATAAATCGAAATTATTTAACAGGGTATAAGTTACCAAATAATTATGATACAAAATTTATCAAGGTATATGCGTAATCTGGACAACTTTTCTATGGATTCCGCTTTGAAAGAACAGGGAATAAAATGTTATCTCTTCTAATACCAGCAAAGAATCCAGTTTTTTAGAATGATGTGTCTATACAATCTTGCCCAACTCATTAATTAGGTACTTGCTTTATTAAGGTCAATTAGGGACCTCTGCAGTATTACTTGCATTTATGCACAATTAATTTAAAAAAACACCTCTCTCAAGTAAACAAAGCGACATACGTTTTTTTGTAAATAAATTTTAACCATCATTTTTATTACGTGCTATAGAAATATGGAAAACATTAAAACAATATACCAGCGTTATACATAATAATTATATTGTTACACACGTATTTTAAGTTTAATTCACATTCCCATTCGCAAAACATACAGGATATTTTACAAAGTACCAACATATTACATAACATTTCTGGTTCCCACGACACGGTATCCTGTTGTGGGGCCAGAAGCGTATGTAAATGTCGTGTTATGTTTCATTGGACCTGGCTGACATCAATCGACAACAATTTTATATTTATACGTGAAATTATCGTTAATAATAGTACATCTATACTACAAGATCACATCAAAAATTAAAAGTACCAAAAACTCTGTTCCTATTTTTATTTATTAACTTGCATTTTGTGATGCGAAAAACTGTGACATTTTTCCGTGATATTTGAAATAAATTGAGACATGCAGTGCCGTAGTTTATTTTAAAATGTATTTATTGCATCACAGTCCAGAAGGCGACACATGAGAAATGCGTTGGCGTGATCCGTATAAGATTTCAACTAGAAGGGTGACAAGTTAAGGTAAGTTAGCCCATTGTACAGCCCAAGTAGCCCATTGGCCGGCACGGCCCGCAATTCCCAGGTCTCGTCTTCTTGAATGTACGTCCATTCAATCATAGAAGTTGAGTTATGACTTTAATATTACTGAAATTCTAATTCATTAATAATTATTTTTAATATATTATATATAATATTAATTAATTAATAAATAAATTGTGTTGAATTGTATTGAAAAATAAAATGATTGATAAAATTGCGTATTTTGGCCAATTGTTGAAGAACATCGAGACAAAACGTCTGCGTTGGTGGCACAGGCTGTCACGTTTATTGAACTGTGGCACTGAACGCAATTGATGCGTTCAGTGTTGGATAATATTATGCACAAGTACACATATATAAAATACCCTTTTTTCCAGTAAATTTTAGGTTACCTTTGCATAAGAAATTACTTTTTGTTTATGTTCTGATTTTTATGTACATGTCACGTTCGGGGTATAGACTATTCCAAAAGAAATCCATTGGCCTATGCCACAGCACGCAAGGTTGTTGTTGACTGTGTTTTATAAGCGCTTGTGGTAAAAGAATAAAATAACCTTCAAATTACATGTAGTTATTAGTAGGTACTCAGAAATAGTAATAATAATAATAATAATAATAATAATAATAATAATCGTTTATTGCAGGCATAAAAGCCCATATAATAAATTACACATTATGTCAGCAATAAAATAAATTCAAATTCAAATAAATGG
Source organism: Argyresthia goedartella (assembly GCA_949825045.1). Taxonomy (NCBI): domain Eukaryota; kingdom Metazoa; phylum Arthropoda; class Insecta; order Lepidoptera; family Argyresthiidae; genus Argyresthia; species Argyresthia goedartella. Next base: position 13,623,550 of record OX463806.1, read on the forward strand.
CGACTTTTTCTGACAATCGTAGTCAGCTGTTTTCGCTTGCGGAATTGTTATAGACAGACTACGACAACTATGTACTTACAAACACGGTGCAATCATGTTGGTGGTATAAGGTATAAATATTCGATAAACGCAAACGGTGCGTTGCTTGCACTGAAATGGATATTTTATATCAACGGGCGCAGCTTGACATAGTGTTAAAATCTAAAAACTTCAACAGACCGATTCTGTGAATAAAACGCCTCTGGTACATTTAAAAAAAGTCGTCTACTCAAGTTAGAGGTCTTAATAAAATCATGTTATATATCAATTTAAATAAAAGATGGCTTAATCAGCTGACCAAATGTTCGGGAATGTTACTACTGCCAGATAGGGAGAGTTGTTCACAATGTTAAAATCATTCCCCAAAAATTGGCCAGATAATTCATCAGATATAGTCAATAGTCAATAGTAAAATCGTTAATCGAAATCTAGCCCTTCGTCTGGCAATCGTTTTCATCTACATCTGGTGAATAGTCTTGATTGTTTTTCTATATTGCTCCTCCATCTGGCCCTTTGGTGTGTTTGGCCCTGTAAAATAATACATATCCATAATTCACAAAAGGTTGATATAACAAACAGAGCCTACTTAACGGCACATTACATTATAAACGAGCTGTTACAGATTAGTTATAATCTATATTTATCTAAAGATGATCGACAAATGTGGAAACGCTGCATTAATGTTGAGTCGCCCTCTTTATCCTTTGTATTAGGTTGACATGTAGGACCAAATAAATATAATAACATTCTTGAGAATCTCCCTATATCCTTAGAAAAAACATAAATTTTGCGCCCTGTCGGTCCCGTTCATAGTTTGACGGTTTTACAAGGATATACTATAAACTATCGAAAACGAATACTTTAAGTAGCAGTATCACGCAACAAACAAAGATATACCTCAACAAACACAGCATCATGCCTATTCCCATACCACATTATGCGTGAAAGCGGGTTGCCTCATCGCCGCAGTTGTGGAGACGTGAATGAAGGTATCCCTCACGACGATTTTTATCAGCGTTACCGCCCGACCAGCTACCTGCGACTTGCGAAATTGCTGCGCGGTAAGCAGCGAAAACAAATGTAGTAATTCGCATCAACGGATGCTGTGGCATACTTATTACAAACACCTACATTCGTTGTCACCGGTTGCCGCGATTCGCAGCCGCAGGTGGCTGTGGCCGAGCAGTTAGAACGTCTGTGGGCGAAGTGTGAGTTTTCAATAAAATTGACTTTACTATATATAGCGTTGCCATAAAACGCGTTGCCGTGAGTCGCAAGCTCGTTTGTCACTTGATTTTTCTGTACAAAATGGCGTTTTACGGCAACGCGATAGTGAAGTCAACTTTATTGAAAACTCACACTTCGCTTACTGTACATTTACACATACTCACTTATCAGCGTTGACGAGCTTCATCGTCGCGGTGTACTTGTCGGCGTCGAACTCCGCGTCGGCTGCTGCGCGAGCGCGGGCGAGCGCGCGGAAGTGTCCGCGGAAGGCGGCGCGCATGGCGGGCGGCGGCGGCGGCGGGCCATCCGGGCGCTCCGCCGGGCCGGGCCGCTCCATCGCGTTGTGCACCACGTCTGCAAACATCGCATGCTGGAGTTGACGATACGACACACGCTGGGGCAAAGGAGCTGTTGTACCCACAATTAGACCTTTCCTTTGCAATTCAAGTTCATACAAGTTCACAATTTAACGGTTTTATTATAAACTAACGCTTAATATCGTAAACACTACGGCAGTTTACAATTTAACGATAGTTTGTAAACTAACGAGAAAGAAAACGTTAGATTATAAACTAAGGGTTCTGATAATCTTACGGTGATATATTCATATATACATTAGATTGCTGGGCTACTTTTTACTGGGTATATGTTTACTTTATAGTTATTTGATTTATTTCTAAAATACAATACAATAGGGTTAAGTAGGTATTTGTTTTATCGAGACATACGGTAGCGTGTCAAGCCAAGTTCAAGTTCAAGCTTGGCGAGCAGCACCCGAGTGCAATATTTCACTTATATTTATTTACGAGCTAACGCCCCGCGGTTTCTCGTTTCCCTTTCTGTAGGAATTTCGAGTTAAAAAGCAGCCTACAAGTATACATGTTATAAACTATCTCCTTTTCCGTGAAAAAAGCATTTTAGTCTATTTTAGACCTTTTTTTGTCTCTATTTCAGTTCCATTGACGGCTGATGGAATAGGATAATTACTTGATCGGAACCAGTTTCATACAAGTTAATTAAAAGTTAATTAAATGCCTCGATCGCAACCAGTTCCATACAAGTACAGTTCCCAAACTCCGGTTCTATAGACGGCCGATGGGCAGGGGCCTAATCGAGCTATCGGGATGCCGCAGCTTCACGTCTGCGGAATAGGATGGCACGATTGTTTGCTAGCGGTTCGCAAACTTGCAATCCATTTGCAATTTGCTACCAGAATGCCATTTCAGGCGTTGGGGAGCACTCTATATGGGGCTACCGCGAAGCGTTTTCCAGTGGAGGATTGGTCGTCGGTTGGATAGATGGGCAGACATGGCGCATAGCACTCACGGTCCATGAGCGAGTCGAGCGTGTCCGCGGGCGGCCGCTGCTGGCGCAGGCAGCGGCGCTTGCGCGACGGCATGCCGCTGAGGTACGCGTCGCTGTGCGGCGGCGGCGGCGGCGGCGGCGCGGCACCCTGCGCGGCGCGGTCCGCCTCCAACTGCGGCAGCCAGCGGTCGAACAACGCTTGCACGTTCTGCGGGGGTGGCGGGCGGTATTCGTTGGCAACTCGTTACTAACAATATAATATGCGCAGTAGTATCTTATAACCACTTCTTAGTAGCGGGGGCTATCTGCCCCCCTAACATGCCGCTATCATGCCCGTTGACTGTGAGCTGATGCCCGCTCATAAAATCGGGTAAGCAGGCAAACTGCTCCCATATATATCATATACACATATATATCGCCCAAAAGGGAAAATTGCAGGTAGAAAGCCTTCAGCATATACCGAGGCCATGGCTCACAGTTAATTCTTACTAAGACAACTGTTGAAAACAAAGGGGTTGTTTTTAGTCCGTATACCACACGAGCTGATGCCCGCTCAATATGTGGGGACCCGGACATAGCAGGGAGGTCTGGCTCCTGGGCATGGGTAATTCCATTTTTTTTCCCTCCAACAAAAAATAATAATAATAATAACGCAGTAGTATCGTGGTCAAGCAATTTAAAACTGAACATGCCATAACTCACGTCATTATTAGTCTAGCGCAGCGAGTCTACCATTATGATACAAACCCAGCACATCTTGTAGTGTGGAGTGTTTGTACCATTTATGAAGAAACTATTACATCTCTTGGTTTAAGCTTTGTCATAGTGATTTAAGTTCATGTTTAATTTCCGCGAATATCATTAAAATCTAAACAAAAAATAAAACATAACATAAATTGTGGGCCTGTACTGCAATTATTGTACTGTAGCGATATTATGGAATCTCGCTGGCGCTGCGGAACAATAATTTCGGTTCATAGATAAGTTTTCAAGAGACAACACCTTTGGCTCGCCCTTACAAAGTTACGCTTTCTACTGGTGTATTAAAAGGTTAGTGTACATACCTAGTGTATGTACCTCAATAACACCATAGTACAATAGTTCTGCCGGTCAAAAAATACCAAAATTTTATGAAAATCAAACTACGGCAGAAATCAAGTCACTCAAACATTTCAAGACATCAACGTCTCATACAACACGCTTAAAAAGCGAGTCAGTCAAATATCCTAATATAGATATTAACCGGAGGATTCATACCGGAGTGGCGACTCTCAGGATGGCGGAGGCTGCAGCAGCGGCGGCGGCGGCGGCGGCGGCGGCGGGGGGCTCCGCGGAGTGCCCGGGTGCGGGCCGAACGGCCGGTGGCACCGACCTGAAAGTCACAGAGGAATATAATATACCGCAGTCGGAGGTTTAAACTGAAGGGTTCTACAAAAGGAGGTGCGCTGCATTAATTTTATTTTTTGTCTTGTGTATACGTGCGTGTTATGATGAGTCAAAGTTGACTTACAAGATTTTCTCAAAACAAGACACAACCAAACTACGTATTTTTTTATCAATCTGACGAAATATTCTGCTCAATTTGTGACTGCTGATAAGGGATATTGTTTTTTTTTTATTTTGAAATATGCCAATATTTTCTGAACCGAGTGACATACTTGATTATTTTTATTTTACCAGACCTGTATAAGACTGGGTTTTCACCTGACGTTGAATTTTGGGACACTGCAACGGAGTAAATATAAAAAAGGTAACACCATATATCTCGGGACAACTTTTGTCAGCTACAATTTAGGACATTTTCCTTTTTTTCATTATTTAAACATCAAAATTAAAAGTTCCTACTTTGCTTACCTACGTAACCTAATGTTACCTACATACATCATAAAATATATTCGACCATTTCTATGTCAACAACTCAACAATAATTGTTCTTTGTAGATTTTCGGCCTTACTAATAAAAGAAATTATTCACAGTCTTGCTTTGACATTTACTCGACGTGTGAAAAGAACAAGACACTGTATATGGTAAGCATTGAATAACCTTTTTTATTAGTAAGACTGCTACCGTCTTACCACAAAAAACTTTAACCATTGTTTAACACATGATTATAAAAATCGTTACCACAAAACTGATTTTAGCGTCTTAGCAGGGATAGGCATGGCTTATATTATCTGATCAATTTAGGCAACCGAGAAAGCTTGTTTAGTGAGTGTCTTGTTTGTCAAGATGGCGGAATTATTGACCAGCTGTTCTGCTGTGTTGGTTTTGTTTACGAAAAAGCGGTTTTTACTCCATTAAAGTCCAAGTTTTATCGTGAGGAAACCTTCATATCTCCATAGGACATCGTGGGGAAACCTCCTTAGTGGCTGCGATGGGCTATCCCCCTGTCATGCAAAATGGACTTAATTATCTAAAAGTGGGCACAACTGTGCCTCTGCCACCCCGTATCGAAAAAGCATAAAGCTATATATCATCCAATGATGAAATTTATGGTGGGCTATTGGGAGACAATGTATACGCCGCGCGACATGTTATGAGCGGTGGCCTTGAATGCGCGTATTCACTTTTCAATAGCTGTACATATGCGCAGTAATTCCTGCTAACGTCGCCCAGCGCTCTTAACTTACTTATACTATGGGATGAAATTTGTACATCTGCTACCGGTGTGTCCATCCACTATAAAAACCATACTAGCCGCAAGCCACAGCAATCTTGGGAGAAGTTTCATCTGCCTGAGATCTACTCAACCATCCAGGGTGGTCGCTCAAGCTGGAGTTGGTACAGGAGTTAGGCCAGTTTGTGAAGGAGATAAGCCGGCTTTTCACTATGGGATGTAATGAATTATGTATTAAGATGCAGGCAGATACACGAAGACAATGGCGCCGGTGCCAGTGAGACTGGTAGCCAGTACTAGCCTCATGTCAATCTAGCTAGACGGGTGCTCTATTCACCCCAGCACTCGCAGACAGCGCTGGATTGGCTTGATTTTATTAGGCCAATACAAGGTTTTTACAAGGCCAACACCAAGCCAGCCAGCACTGGCTTCGGGTAAACCAAGCTTAACATCTCAAGTTGGGAAATAAATATTGCTTGCCAGTCTTTCTAGTGCCCGTTCAGCAATATTTATTTTACATCTTGAGATGTAATTTATATTAGATTATATCCCATAGTGAAAAGTTGGCTTTATTCATTAAGGACCCCTGGAATGAAAGGAAATAAAGTGAAGCAGTAATAACACCACATTTTGATATCAACATTTTTAAGTTTTTATTAACAATTTCATTAATATCGCCAATTCCTTGAAAGATTTTCTATCTCCATTATTATGTTTCTATCTGAGGGATTAATGTTTACACCACAATTCATGTTCATCTTCTATCACATTTGTGGGTTTTTATTTCCATATTTGATTCAAGTAAGTATGTATGGCGGCTTTGCTGGTGCTGAAAAGACAGGATTTCAATTACATTATACCAAAATGCTAAGGTAGAGGTGGACTGGACACTTGGTTAGAGGGGATGACGGACAGTGGACCGTAGCGATAGACAATACAAGGGGAAAGATAGGGCCATCCAGTGGGCATTGTCCGACGATATTATCAAGTCAACATCTCTCTGCATGCAGTTGGCAAAGAACTTTGGAGACTGGCGCGATAGAAGAGACTTGTCTTTGATCGACTTGACTCACTAAACAAGAGGCCTATGCCCAGAAGTGGGTTGATGTGTGGTGAAAACGATTATGAAGATTTCTTACCTTTTCTGTTTCAAAATCCTGGAAAATTAGGTGTTGTTTTGTTGATCGTCATCACTACCCAGGGTAAGCTTGCAGGGCGGGCAGTATGACCCAAGAATTTCCTGAGCAAGGAATAAATAATAATATCCCGAACCAAAACAAACAAATTGTCTGACGAACTATCAGTGACAGTTCCGTGTGTCGTTCCGTTCCGTTTCGCTGCTTATTTTTTAGTCGTGTTTGATAAAAGTACTAAAGTGAACGGTTTTCTACACAAAAATAAGGATTTACCACTACTTTACCTAACCATGTTCTATTACTAAGTTAGGAATTACATTGAGCATACAATTTTCCATCAAATTATGTATTCATTCTTATGTTATTCGCGTAAAATGAAACTATGAACGTTTTTTTAAATATTTTTTCATATTGTGTTGTACGGCCCTGGAAATTCAGTCCTTTGAGGCTAGTTGATGAACGAACGAAATCAACTGAATGATCTAGCCGTTTTTTAGTAAGATACTCACTAAACACTTTTTTGTGGTAACGAAATTTAGAAGCTTGCTAACCATTTGTTTACTGATAGATGATGATTTTGCTAAACAAGTGATCATACTGTGTTTTTATTATTTTTTGTAGTAAGACGGCTAATGTTTAAGTTGAGATAATCAGAATCAGAATCGATTGCTAAGTATATGTAAATATCTACAGTAATAAAGACATTTGGAATTTTTGAATTTTTGAATCAATTTTTTTATTGAATATAAATAAATAAATTATCTTATTCAACGTCAAAATTATACTTACATAAAACTACAAGTAAATTTTTTTATATATAAAAAAAGACCACCGTTTCGGAAGGCGGGCCTCGGGGTTTAGAAGAAACGGCAATAAACTCCCCCATACCTTCTTTTTAAAAAAGTGACTTTACAATCTTAGCATGAAGTGCGACTCCCGACCCACAAACAAACCATACTCGCATATGGTTTTGTCGGGTGTATGTGTAGCTCTTAAGATTTTTATGAAATAAAGTTTTAATTAAATTCTTCCTTAATAAAGTTTCTGCTTCGTATAGTCTTTTCCGAAATTTGACAATCTCAAGTTTTGCTCCCATGCGGATCAAAATATTAGCAAAATCGCTCGTCATATCACAAAAGTAATTAAAAATTGTTTTAATTAATTTAAATGGCTTTCATTGGAGCACAGGACGAAAGCCGTGAGGCCACTAGATACGTTAAAAACTCAAAATAACGAATAGGTAATGACATTTTGAAGGATTTGGAAAAAGCCGCTTTTTGCTCTTTAAAAAGTACTCTAGGACTAGTGGTTTTATGCTCCCGTGTTTGCTCTCTCACTCGTTTTATTCTCACGCAGGAGATGCTGGTTTGAATCCGGCGGTGACCATGTACCAATGAGATAAGTACAAATACATTTACAGCCTTCTAATGATGACGAAAAGCATCGTGAGAAAACCTTCAATCTCTATAGCTGCGGCGATGGGCTAGTCCCCTAGCACGCAAAACGGAGTATTGTATAACTGCCTAAACGTGGGCACAACTGTACTTCCACCACGGCGCCATCGGACTCAAACCCGCATCTCCATCGCCGCATCAACTTACATAACAACTACGAGAAGAAAATAGAAATTAAAAAGAGTGCTAATATTGTTAATTGTATATTGGAGGATGGCATTTGAATACCCCTAAATTTATGCCAGAGGCACAGGCACGGCGCCAGTAATTCTATACTTCATTCCATATCCTAATGTAGCTAGTAATTGAACATGCCATAAAGATTCGTGAGGATGAGGAGGTCACTGCCTGAGTAAGTTACCTGATGATAGGGCGCATTATTGGGCGGTGCGAGACCGGAACAACGGGCGGGGGCAGCTGCGGGGGCGGCGGGATGTGCGGCGGGAGCGCGGAGGGCGAGGCGGGTTCGCCGGGTGCGACGGCGGCGGCGGCGAGGGCGACCATGTCGGGGCTGAGCACGACACCGGTTGCGACGGGCGGCTCCGCAACGGAAGGCTGCGCGGCGGCCGGTGGCGGCGTCACCTGCATCGGCTCCATCCTGCAGGGCATTGCATTTTACTATGCCTATATCCGTGCCTTTCATCAAAGTCGTGGTTCCCTGGTTTCACTTTCTCAGTGATCGCCGTTCAGGTGGTCGAACGTGTTGATTCCTATCGTGTTCAAATATCTTCTCTATCCGCACGGAGGACAGAGAAGTCCTGATTTTCCGCGCGTGTACAGACTCGGAGATGCACGTCTCATACTGACGTGTCAACAAGTATCATGATGACATTCAACTAATTAAAGTATTCAGTATGAGCGCTGGGCGCGGAGAGGTGACGTCGGCGCTTCGGGCGCTTGGTAGCGCCAGGTGCCGGCGCGCGGCGTGTACACCAGCATACAAGTATAGTAGGAAGGAAACTTACCGTGCGGGCGCCTCTACGTGCGGCGCGCTAGCGGTGGCGGTGCGGCGCGCGCCGGGCGCGGAGCGGTGCCGCGGGCGCTGGTATCGCCAGGTGACGTCACGCGGCGTGTACATCCGGACCATCTCCTCCGACATGCGAGTCTCCGTGAGCGCCGCGAATTCCGGCATCTGTAATTCAACAAGTAATATATATAGATATAAAATTAATTTTCGTGGTCTAGTGGGTATCACATTAGCTTCTCACGCAGGAGATGCAAGTTCTAATCCGTTCATTTTCCAGTGAGATAATTAATTTATCCCCATAGGCTCGCAGCCAAAACCTACAAAAATGTGGTGAAAATGACGTCGTATTGCAGGTCTCTGTGCGAGAGCCAACAACAAAAACTGGCTTAAAATCACTAAGGTGGTACATTTGATTCAGAAGTAAAATTAAAAAGTGACGGCATGTAATGATCAAAACTTCTGACAATCACATTTTTATATTTTAAATTTACCTAATTCGAATATTAACAAAATAAATCGTTTCATTACTTCTTTTTCAAATTCTTGTAAAACGGTAAAATGGTGAAAAAACAAAGATATTTTTTAATACAGATGTTAAGGAAATCAATAATTTGTCGATCTATTACTTCCGTAATCCTTTGGAGTGATAGAATTAAATCATCATAATCATTCCCGTACGACCAGGCCCGACGCCGAATAATGACTCCCAGAGTCATTAATAACATGTACCAACCTAGTATATAAGCTAGGATTGCATTCTAATCAGACAGACACTAACTGAGCATGTAGTGAGAAGCCTTATTTATTCCATCTCCCGTAAGTTGCCACCCAGTCGGCAAATAGCGAGAGGTGTGGTATATTTCTGGACAATGTTTTTGATTACAGCTTGACGTTAAGCTGTTATCCTCACTAACCTATAGAGCTATCTTCGAAACTATAAGTGGACTATTTTAATTTCTTCGTGAACTATTTAGAACTCTTTCTGAACGATTTATAGCAGTGTCAAATTTCCTTTTCATGAAGCTTTCAATGGAGAGAGAGAGAGAAAGAGAGAGAGAGAGAGAGAGAGAGAAGTCGCACTCACAAGCATCGGGTTGCCCTCGCGGTCGACAATGAACTGACGTATCGGCTGTATGTGCAGCGGAATCATCTCGGTCACGTACGAGAGGTTGCACAGGCTGAGGTTGGCGAGCATCTGACGCACTTCCGGGCTCACGTCGAACGAGCTGTAATACTGCTCCTGTGGCCAGAAACATCATTTACATTTAGAATATATAACATTAGCTTTGAGAGTTCAAAACAAGAAAGCATTCTCCTCGTAGCGCCCAGAGAATTTTTGCCTCATCCTTGACTATGACCCGAATGGCCTTCTCATAGGACATATTTTTTATAGTCCTTAACGCCCAAGGTTTGGAGTTGAAAATTGAATGTGTTAGAGTTATCGGTTCGTAGTGAAACTTTTAGGGTATAGTTATGATTATATTACCTTGTGTTTTTAAATTTAGTTATTTGTCTATCTTTTGTTCTTTATAAAGGCCACTGGGCCACACTTACTAGAATAAGAAAAAATATGAAGTTATGTAAAATTAAACAACTTTTTAGGATTTACATGTTTATTTTCAATGGAATGACTCCTCCTGACTTTCTTCTTCTTATTATTATTCTAACACAGGTATTTTTTTCTAATCAGTCTCCTAAATCTTAGGCTTTTCTCATTTAAGTCAATATAATAACTAATTCTTTCATAACATTCTCAATAAACTTTAAGTGTAACTTCTTGTCTATTATTCATTAAATTCTTACAATATCAAATTATTTCTTAATACCTATCCTCATAAAGCTCCTATATTAGAAGTCCAGTATCAAAATAAAGAATCAAAAAAGACAACATTATAAAATATCCAGTCTCAGACTTAACTTACTAAGTAAAAAAATAGTTTAGGAGTGAAAATCTTTGAAACAGTTTCTGTTTTTTGTAAAGCATAAATATATATTGCACTTAGTGCAAATCACATTAGTCTTCATCTTATGACATCGTCTGCACCGTTTTTGAACCTCTGCCATGTCCGGTAGGTGCTTGGCTCCCTTTCGTCTCATTCTTTCAGATGGAACTTGGACTAAAGTGGGACGTCCCCTACCTCTTGCCTGTTCTTGGTTTTCATCTTCTTCTGAGTCTATGTCTGTGTCTATATCTGTGACTGTATATCCTTCAATCAAACTTTCACCGACATCTAACTTGAAATCACGCAGTTGAAGAATTTGTCTGCTACGGACTCCTTGTGCTACTTTGTGCGATTTGTAGAGCAGCCAGGAGTTTGACAGAGCGAGATCAATCATATGGCTAAAAACGCGCTGTGTCCATTTCTTCGTTCTATAACGATTGGGGCAGACTGACAATAATCTGTCAGCCAGATCTACCCCACCCATATTCTCGTTGTAAGCTTTGACGACAATAGGTCTGTCTACTTGCACGTGGCTTCTTTGAGCCTTACACCATCTTCTGCAAGTGTCCATGGGTTCAGCTGCGTGAATCGTTGACAACAAAGTCACCGCCTTGTTGTCATACCACTTGGTCAACGCTAAATCATTGTTACTATTGACCAATACCTGTGTTGTTCCTCGGCCTTCAGTTTTCATTTGTCTGTCTTCTTTCAACTTATTTTGTGCTTCTACTGGAATTCTGTTTTTCATAATTGTGCCAGCGCACAACAAATTCTTTGACAAAAGTTCTTCTGTCAGCTTTACGGTGGTAAAATACCGGTCAAAATATATTATATGGCCAGGGGCCAAGTTTTCCGTCAAATCAAGCACAGCTTTCATACTAAGTCCAAATTCAGTGTTATCGTAATTAGGATATGTCGTTTGTCCCTGATAAATTGTAAAATTACAGACTATCCCATTAGGGTTAGCGAGTACAAATGCTTTTAGACCTGTTGGGTTAGGTTTGCCTGGTATGTACTGCTTAATGCCGCAATGCCCTGTAAAGGGCACAATCATCTCATCTATAGATATACATTTCTGTTTCACTTGCTTGCGGCATCCAGCCACAACTTTTTCAAGCAAAGGTCGGACTTTCCATAGCTTGTCTTTGTCGCGGTCCTCTTGACTAACATCGTCGTCATAGACAAACTTCAGCGAATTTCTTAGTAGCAAAAATCTGTTTCTAGGCATATTGTCTGCGATCAACGGGATTCGGTATTTGGTTTCCCAGTACATCCTTATTCTGGGATAGTTAATGCTGGCCATGATCATGGTGATGCCCAGATAGATATAAAGCTCAGATTCGATAAAGTACAGATTTCTCCCGAATCTTTGTAAGTATGACTGATTAGATTTAGCAACAATGGTTTGAATTATGTCATGATCTACGTATTGTCGAAAATAATCAAAATTATCAGCGAAGTTTTCTGGCTCAAAATCTAGGTAAGCAGGCTGGGTAAATGGTATACAAGTTGGGCGAAAATCATCTTCACTCCATTCTGGTCTTTCAGGGTTGTTCCTGATATCATACTCGGCTTGCTGGATGTTTCCGCGTCGCCTACCTCGAGATGCTGTTCCACGAGAACGAACACGACCAGTGCCTCTAGCTCTCCCTGCGCGAGTCCGCGGTGTATTGAACGACGCTCCAGAAGAAATGCTAACATCAACCTCATTTGGCTGAATATTTATGCATCCTCTACCTCGAGTTGATCCTCCACGAGTACGAACACGACCAGTGCCTCTAGCTCTCCCTCCGCGAGTCCGTGGTCCGGTCTGGAAATTGGATAGGGGCTCTTCATCTTCTGAGCTTGTACCTGACGAGCTATTGGCCATATTGTCACCATAATCTACTATGGAATCTGCATCCTCTTCTCCGTCGTCTTCAAACTCTGAATTGTCCAGTGCACCATCGTCCATAAGGACTTGGATTTCATCATCCCGCAAACCTGTGAATAAAACACCTAGGTGTATTGGTGCTCAAAGCAATCCTGAACCTCTATTAATTTGTCAGTGAAAGATTAGTGGATTATTTATATTATTAAACCAAAATCTTAGAGCAACAAACGAAAAACATTCATACATTTTCAATATGTACCTACTAGCTTCGACCCTACCGCCTTTACAAAGTACATATTATTTGAACCCAAAATTATGCAGTATTTAAGCCCTAACAATGCGAACTAATTATCACTGTGTAAGAAGTACCTATTATTGAGAAACTTTTTGCATAAACACATACTCAACAATCACTAATTATCATAAAAAATATGATTTACTTACCACGTGTTCGCGAAACAGCCATGCCGTCGTCTGTTTTCTTCAAAATGGCATCTGTCAAATGTTCCAGCCAATGAAAGCATACCGGAAACTGTTCCTTAATATTTCGTTCAGAAATCAAATAAAATGACGTCTTTTAACCCGCGAAATTTCAAAATTTGTACCGAGTTTTTTATTATGGGTTTCTGAAAGGCGCGCGGGCAGTAATTCAAAGTTACTTTGAAAATGTTCTGGGCTGGAGTCGCCATGTTTATTTTGGTGTTTCTAAAGGCACGTGGGCGCCACGAGGATATGTATGAGTAACGTGGAGATGGTGTAAAAGCACCTACCATATAATAAAATATCGTGCAAAAACTTTAAAAGCATTTGCGTTTGTTTTTTCCTTTTTATCTTAGAACTGAAAAATTGTAGTGTTGTGCGGCTATTACCATCGGATATTTAAAAGCGCGTTTTCATTGTTGTTCACCTAATGTGACGTAGGCGTCAACTCACAACAAAGCAGAAAAACGCGTTGTTGAACGCCTCGCAGCCGTTGTCGCACGCGTAGACCGCTAATGCGCAAATGTCCGAGAACATCCGCTTGATGACGGAGTAGAAGCGCGCGGAGGCGGCGTCGCCGGTCGCGTCGGACATCACGGCTGCCAGCACCGCGGGGAAGCGCGTGCGCAGGCATTCGCGGATCGAGTGGAACAGGTCGATGTCCGGGCGCATGGTCGACATGCGCTCCTATGGACAATTAAGGGAGATTAGGCTAAAAACTTTAAAAAAAATGGACGTCACGACTGTTGTAATGGACTATTAAATAACTGGTCAAATGAGGTCACAACTGTGCTTCTGCTATACTGCCACGCTAATATTCGTTTTATAAAACTTTGTTTATTTCCTCGAAAGTAGCATTAAATGCTATATAGGGCGCTCGCTAACCGGCCGGAGCATTCTTCAGTCCTTCAGGAAGTGTCGAGTCCCGGCCGGGAGTGACTCGTGCGCTCACCAGAAAGCCGACGATGTCGCGCATCTGGCTCATCACGTGGTCGGCAGCGCCCTCGAAGGGGTGCTGCGCGCCGTCCGCCTCCGCGTTCCCCAACGTCGCCTGCAGGAAGTGACGCAGCGCGGCGCGCGTCGCCCGGAACTCACGTGGCTCCGGGACGGGGATCTCCAACTCGTCGCCGTGCACCAAAGTAGTCAGGAACAGCTCGCGGGCCTGCGGGCAAGGTTCATATTCACTTTATAACACGGTTATGAAATTAAATTGTCAAGTTACAAGAATACTTACGCTTTGATGCGAGAGGTTATCCCTACAATTATTTTTTTTCAACCAACGTAGGCAACACAGGAAAATATATGCTAGGTAAGACAGGAAAAGTATGTGGTTATATTCAGTTGTGAATGTTCAAAATCCAAAAACGGTCAAGTGCGAGTCTAACTCGCGCACGAAGGGTTCGTACGTACCACCGTAAAATGGTAGGGATGGTTTGGAGTAAATAGTTTATAAATTTCCTAGCAAAATATTTTTTACAAAGTTATTGGTGCGGCTACTTTCACACTCCATGTACGTAACCAGATGCATTCATAAGTTTGTATGTGGTATTGAAATAATTGTTGTATGGGAGCCCCTTTAAATATTTATTATCTACATACGTATCATAAACCCTCTTTACTGCGTACAAAAACCGCACGTTTCGATCAGCATAATGTAAAACTACTTGGTAAAAACTCATTTCTTATCTGAAAAATTACACATTATGACCATAATGTGTAATTTTTCTACATTCATATTCTTTATTGCACAGAAATCTTAATAGTAAGGTAACAAAACATTTTATGAGCAAAGGTGAGCTTATCTCTAAAGAGAGATTTCTACCAGCAAACGAGGCAGGGCAGGAGAAATTGTGCAACAGGAGAGTCCTAGTGCGCAATAAAACTGTACACATCTAATTGTTTACAACTAAAACATAATAATGTAATAAATGATATATACTAAATATAATACAAAAGCAAAAAATAAAATATATATCAAACATATACTACTTATATATAAATATATAAAAGTTCCTATCACGAAAGAGAAAGGAAATGCTCTTTCAATCTTGTCTTAAAAGTGAAAATTGAGGGACTATCTCTAATAGCGCAGGGAAGTGCGTTCCACAGTCGGATCGCCGTTAACCTATACGAGTGTTTGTAAGCGGCAGTGTTGTGCCGAGGAGTAGAAAGAAAAGACATCGTGTGGGATCTCCGGTTGCTATGCCGAGGGGTAGCGGGGATTATGCAAAATGTTAAACAGATAGGAGAGAACGTGCACATCACGACGAATGCGGATCGGAAGCAACCCCAACTCCTTGCGATACTGTGAGACATGGTCATACTTGCGCAGCCCAAAGACAAACCGAATACCGAGATTTTGAAGTCGTTCGAGTTTGTTCAGTTGTTCTTCGTTCGCACCGATCCAGCAAACATCCGCATAGTCGATTAAAGGTAGTAGGAGGGACTGGGCAAGGGTGATTTTAGTCTGCTGCGTCAGGATGTGCTGCAATCTCCGTAGGGAGTGAAATGACGCAAAGACTCGTCAACTGACCTCACAAACATGGGGCGACCAGGACAACAATTTATCAAATACAACCCCAAGATTCTTGGCCTTCTCGCTGTATGAAATTATGTTACCATCATACACTATGGGGTCGACGGGCATTTTCTGAACTAGGTTATGAGAGTGACGAGTACCCAAAATCATGGCCTGCGATTTGCCCGGGTTGACAAGCAGACCATATGAGGTAGCCCATTTCCTGATGTTATCGAAATCAGCATTCAACGCCTCTACTGTCAGATTCACACGGAGAGAAGTGCCGATATATTTGAAGGTCATCTGCGTACAGATGATAAGAGGTAAGATTATCAGAGATGGAGTTAATGAATACCGAGAAGAGGAGAGGAGAAAGGATGCCTCCCTGCGGAACACCTGCGGAGAGATCACACCAGTCCGTTGAGATCTCCTCAGACTTAATGCGTTGCTGGCGGTCTCTCAGGTAGGAGTCAAACTAGCGAGCAGAGTGCGAGGAGACATTAAGTGACTTTAAAATTTCAACTAGTATATCGAAATCGACGCAGTTGAAGGCGCTACTGAAATCAAGCAGTGTAAGGACCGTAAGCTGCTTTTGATCCATAGCTAATTGAATGTCGTGAGTGACTTTGAGCAGTGCTGTTGTAGTGCTGTGACCCGGCCTGAAACCTGATTGGTGGGGATTCAGTAACATTTTTGAAGAAAGGTAGGAGGAGAGTTGGGAGTGAACAATTGATTCCAGGACTTTAGATAGGATAGGCAGAATAGAAATGGGACGGAAATCTTTAAAAGCGGGATTGGACGTTTTGGGGAGGGGAATCACAAGTGCCAATTTCCACTGGCTGGGGTAGCAACATTGGTCAAGCGACACATTAATTATGTGGGTGATGAGAGCTAACAGTAGGTAGGATTACAGCACAGGTCTTCAGGAACTTCCAGACCTGTGCTGTAATCATTAGATCTAGAAGAGAGGGGGTGCAGTGTGGTTGAAAGTGAGTGGCATCTAGAGGAAGGATATGCATTTTAAATGAACTTACAAAAGAATTCAGCTTCGCTGAGCGACCGTTATTCTTGAGAAGGCAAGTGTTGAAGTCGCCGAGAATTAGGGTGTCGCTATAAAGAGGAGTCAAGTCACTGAGAAGGGTTTCAAAAGAGTTAAAATAGTCGATTCGAAGAGAGGGGCTATAATAGACACCCCGGAGGACTTTGTTGTGACGCAAGAATATCTCCAGGAACTGGTGTTCAGCAGAACTAGAGTACAGGCTTGGCGACTGGCTGATGACTTTGCATGGGATGTCAGAACGTAGGTAGATAGCAACACCGCCATCAGCCTTGCCTATCCTGTCGTTCCGGTAGAGACTGAACCCTGACGGAGCATACATGGCTGAAGAAAGAGATGGCTTGAGAAAAGATTCCGAAACAAGAATGCCATGTATGTTCAGATCACTAAAAACTACAAGAAGGTCAGCATAGCTGGTATGAATGCTTTTCGCACCTAGGTTTGAAAAAACCCGTTTCAAGTTATATGACAGCGAATCATCCGCTGTTGACCCAACACTTCACTAACAGAAATATCGTTATCACAAGATGAGAAGAAACTATTGCTAAAGTTGTAGGTATCCATAGTCTAAAATAAATATACTAATACAATGAATACAAATATATATATATATATATATATATATATATATATATATATATATATATATACTACTCAAAAGAAAATAAGGGCCACTTACATATTTCTGTTTTTGAGTAAATTTTTAGATGTAAACTAATTAATAAGTGACTAATTAATGATGTCCGGCCTCCTTCAGTATCCAACCTCTTTAATGCTGGTGTTTAAGTCTTACAGCTGGCCAGAAATTGAAGCAAATCAAATAAACGAGTTTCAGGTCAAATTCCTTTCAGATGGAATCACAATTCTATTCTGTTAAAAAACTATTTCTGTCCATCTTTTGCTTCTTTTAACATCTTTTGTTAATAATGCCACGTCAACGAAGGCATATGGATACCATTACTGCCACCAGAGCCGTTACATTGATTGCTGAAAGTCATTCACAGTGGTCTGTAGCTTTTTCGTTGGGTTTCTCTCGCCGAGCCATCCACAATGTGTGGGATCGGTTCCAAGAGACTGGCAGTGTTGCAAGAAGGCCTGGATCGGGCAGGGTGCGAGCGACTACGGCACAAGAGGATCGCTACATCCGATTGAGTGCCCGTCGAGAGCGCTCTGTGACGGCACCTAAGTTACAAAATCGCCTACGGTTGACAACGGGGACTCGTGTTAGTGACCAAACGATACGTAATCGACTGCATGAAGACCAGCAAAGGTCCAGACGCCGAGTAGTACGAATTCCTTTATCTAGGGTTCAACGTGGAAATCGTTTAAGTTTTTGCCGCGAACATTCAGATTGGAGCATGAATCAATGGGGTATGGTGCTCTTCACAGATGAGTGTAAAGTGAAGCTTTGTAGTGATGATCGGCGGATTAGAGTATGGAGACGACAGGGTGAGAGATTTTCCGATGTCTGCATCAAGGAAATTGACCGCTTTGGAGGTCCTAGTGTGATGGTTTGGGCTGGGATTAGCTTACAAGGCAAAACTGAGCTGGTTTTCTTAAATCAAGGCACAGTAACTGCACAACGGTACATCGATGAAGTCATCAGGCCTCATGTGATTCCATTCTCACAGAGAGTGGGGCCAGGGTTCTGGTTAATGCATGACAATGCCCGCCCACACACAGTTCGGGCCACTTAGACTGTACTGGATGACTCCCATATTCGTGTCCTACCATGGCCAGCGTATAGTCCGGATTTAAATCCAATAGAGCATATGTGGGACCAATTAAAACGAAGGGTTAGGGAGCATGAGCAAGAGGTTCACAACCAGCAACAGCTTATGGATGCTCTGAAACGTGCGTGGGATGAGATACCTGATGAAAACATCAGAAACTTAATCGAGAGTATGCATTCAAGGCTCCAGGAGTGTGAAAACAGGAGAGGAGGACACACCCGTTACAAAACCATTAAAAAAAACAGCTTGTGTCAGTTTTTGTTGTGTTTTGCAAAGAGTTTCTGTTTAGTTTTTGCTGTTGACAATGGACTAATTTCATGTTAATTGAAATAAGTGAAACAATTGACTACACAATTAAATTGTTATGAGCATAAGTTAAAACAAAAGCCTTGTTACATGTTATTTTAATAAATATACATTACTGTTTACTATATTTTTCACGAAGCAATCAAAATACTTAGTGGCCCCTATTTTCTTTTGAGTAGTATATAATAAATAAACCCAATAATCGATATTACCCTAAAAAATTATTCAAATACTTAATATAAATAAATAGCCTGAACCCAGTCGTACATACACTGGGCTTGCTGGGGGAAAAATCAGAAAAATATTTCATCTTAAACATGGAGGAAGAATAATACACATAAATGGACTAATTTCACGAAAACGGGGCACATTGTGGAACAATCACTAAAACACAGAGCATTATAGGTAATTAACATTATTTTTGTATAGAGCAACAACAGCTCAACGTTGGATGAACGTTAAGGCAGTGTTGGAATACAAGCATGACACAATTGACACAATGACAAACATGTTATTGATTGAATGTTGACTTCAGACAGAAGCATGAAAGAAAAACCGAAAAATTAATACACACATTATTGAAGGTGAACAAAAATAAATTAATAAAATCAACTACCTTGTTGGGAAAATTAGTATTACCCGTCCACATTGTGATAGGGAGTACGGAAAAGATGTTTATTTCTTGGCTTTAGTCGGACCAGCGCGCCTGATTTGACGCTTGGCAGTGCCGGGCGCCGAAGAGGCAGCCACTGCACCTGAAGCAACCCCAGCCGACTTTGGAGCATCTGCTCCAAAGTCGGCTGGGGTTGGAAACTGCTAAGATATCTATCTTAGCAGTTTCCGACTGCCGAAGGAGGGAACTTGCTGGTGTGAACCAGAAGCTCCGACATACGTTCCACCTTCTGTCTGGATTTGTCAGGAAGCAGCAAGACGATCCTGCCCTCTGCAGTCCAGCAATTCTGCACACCAAAGTGCTTCCTGGCAGCCATAAACACCTCATGCCTCGTCTTTGTTAAAAACTCGGTTACCGTGACTCTGGATCCCTTCAATGCAGTCTTGCCTTTCCAGGCCTCTGAGCGAGCACTAAAGGTCGAGAACCTCACCAGCAACGGACGGGGATGCGACGGCTTCTTCGTGGATCCTAGTCTATGCACTACACTGATGTTGGACACACACTCCGGGGACAACTTCATTTGGTCGGACAATACTGCACGCCCAATGTCAACGGAGTCCTCATTCTCCACTTCAGGAACACCATGGAGAAGAGGCACCTTCCGTCTGGACGCCATCTCGAGACTGTCCTGGCCAGCAAGCACCAACTCCATCTGTGCGCGCAGCAAGTCAAGGCAATTCCAAGTGAATGCCTTAAATTCCACAAACTCGCTGGCGATGGTGTTGAGATCAGGTGGGCTGCTGGAGGTGGCGGCCTCCCGAAGGTCCTTCTCATATTGTGACATCCTGGAGTTGAAAGTGGTCACTATCTTCTCCATATTGTTGTTCAGTTTAGTGTAGAGCTCCATTGTTATATGAATTCCAGGTATGTATATGGAAAATGTGATTTTCCCAGTGATGTTAGGGGTCGAGGCCTAGATTTATAATAAAATTACTGACATTAAACTTTTACTTTAATTGAAATTAATTTAAAATAGATAGACAAGACTTTTTAAATGTTGCTTGCTAGGCCATTACATACTACACATATTACATACTACTACATATTATATTATACTACATATTATGACATTCAAATTTCGAACACCGACGCCCGCCTGCGTGTCGCCCCTACTTTGTTTGTGAAGTTGGTACTACTGAACAAGCTAAACAAGTGCAAAGGAATTATCAATGCCACCATGCCGGTCGAACATGCGGTTCCTGAACACATTAAAGAGAGCTTTTATGATATGATATGTGTGTAGATAAACTGTGTATGTAACTGTACATAATTAGGCATTATGTAGCAGTCACATAAACTACTATTTTATTCTGTTTTTAGTATTTTTTACTATAGCGGCAACATAAATACATCATCTGTGAAAATTTCAACTGTCTTACTATCACGGTTCATGAGATACAGCCTGGTGACAGACGGACGGACGGATGGTCGGACAGCGGAGGCTTAGTAATAGGCTCCCGTTTGGCACCCTTCGGGTACGGAACCCTAAAAAGCTCCATTCCTGCCACGACAATAGAACATTTAAGAAACTGAAGATCCAGAAGAAAGTTGTTTATTGAATTAGGTTGTAAAAATGTTTTTAAGGCTGGACCACGGCTGCTACTTACCACGGCGAGCATGAAAGCGTTGACGAAATGTTCGCGTCCGGTCGGCGGAGCGTTGAGCATCTGCAGCGAAAGCTGGATGTCTATCTGTGAAACAAAATAAAACAATTTAACGGGATCATTTCAACTCCTCTAAGCGAGTAATTGCAAACTGCACTTTGACTGCACTGCTCATCGCCACGCTTCACTACACATCACACATCACTCACAATCAAACAACCATTTCTATACAGTCACATACATAGCTTTTGGCCCCACACTAGGATACCCTGTGCCGTGGGAATCAGAAACAGCGACGTCCCACACATATAAACATAGACCTCGGGATTCTGTGAAACTATATGGGAGCACCAAATTGGAAAACATTTAGTAAATTTAGTAAGTAAAACTTATATTGCTACTTATATTTGTTTGCTAATATAGATAATGTAGAGCAGCGTTCACATACTTGCGTGATGCCGAGCGCCCGTTGGCTGAGCGTGTTGATGTTGTGCGCGCGCTCGCGCAACTGTCGAGCGCGCACCGCTTCGGCGGTGCGTCCCTGCTGCGCTTGCCTGCAAGTCGCATACAAACACATCACGTTTACGTTACGACACTATCAGCAATCTTATTCAATTCAATTCTGAATGAATGGCGGCTAATCACATTCTGAAAGATTATTTACAATGCCTATGTGAAAAAGTGCCTCTTTTTCGCACTTATGCTTTTTACTTTTCAGTTTTTTTTACTTTCGACTCCCTCGTCAGCCCGACGCAAAGAGTTGTTATTATATAAGTATATTTACAAATAAATCAAGTACAGAATATCATTCTAAAAACCGGTCAAGTGCGAGTCTAAATCGCGCACGAAGGGTTCCGTACCACCGTTCAATGGAAGCGATGGTGTGGAGTGAATAGTTTGGATTTTACACAGCAAAATATTGTTTACAAAGTTATTGGTGCGGTTACTTTCACACTCCATGTACGTAACCAGGTGCATCCATAAGTTTGTATGTGGTATTGAAAGAATTGTTGTATGGGAGCCCCCTTAAATATTTCTTTTATCCTGTTTTTTAGTATTTGTTGTTATAGCGGCAACATAAATACATAATCTGTGAAAATTTCAACTCTCTAGCTAGCTAGGTTCTTGAGATACAGCCTGGTGACAGACGGACGGACGGACGGACGGACAGCGAAGTCTTAGTAATAGGGTTCCGTTCTCACCCGTTGGGTACGGAACCCTAAAAAGGTACAATAAAATTAATACTTCATCTAAAGCGTTATTAATTACTTAAGATTTCGATTTTATTCAATAAATTTATTATACATATTCAGTAAATATGTTTGGCTGAACTTATATTTTGTTGGTACACCACCACCACCACTCAAGTCAAACCGCGGCGCTACCGTATCGGCATGCCAGTGAGTTAACAACTCTTTTTAATTCCACTTTCCGTCGCGGGATTGGAGTGGTGGTGCGGGCGAAGATATGTTGAGCGCTTATGTATTACTAGCTGATGCCCGCAACTTCATCTGCGTGTTCATAGGAATTATCATTAACCAAGATAGCGTTACTCTCCTTCTGGTGCAGTCGGATATAAAGTATCCTATATGTAAATCTAGCTCATAAACTACCTCTGTGCTAAATTTCATTTAAATCCGTTCATACGTTTTAGCGTGATTGAGGCACAAACACACAAACATCTAAACATCCAAACATCCTAACATCGCTACCTTCACATTTATAATATTAGTTAGATTATATGTAAAATAAGCCCGCCATTTTACTAATTCCTTGTTTAGTTCAAATATTTATCTATCGAATAAAGCATTGTAAAATAAAGTATGATACACGTGCGTGAGATGATTTCCGACTCGTGTCCACTTATACACTCGTCAGAAATCACCATTGTCATTCTACAATGAATAATTGCTCATTCGAATTATAATTCTAAATATTAAGTTTTTTATCATATTTGGTTTTATTTCTGTAAATAATTTACTCAATTTCTATCCACTTCCGGTTTCAATGAGCAAAAAATTTCGTTAACCTGAGTACATAGTTCAATACTTACATCAATGTTACGATTGACGGCCTTGTATGAAGTCCTGCCTGGTATTTAATATTTTATTATTAAAAATTTAAAAGGTATACTCGAATACTCAAGACTGTCGTGTTACGTTTTTCCGTGTGCATGGTATGGAACCTTCGTATGCGGGTCCGACGTCCTACTCGCACTTGACCAGTTTTAATAGGAACTGTCAAAACGGTATTTTCTTTACGACTTCTATGAAATACTAGCATGAGACGTTATATACAAATGCTGACTTTTTAACACAAATTTGAGTTTATAAAATACAACTGCTGAAAATATACAATTCTGATATTAATATAAACAACGTTTTTGTTGAAATATTTTAATAGTTATTGGTCCAGCTTGAGATATGTTTCTAGATTTATTGGACTACCTTGCAAAATACCGTATTTTCTCGCAAACCTTAGAATTTTCACTAGAATTTCACTTGACGCCCCGAATGGCCGAGTCGGCAGTGACCCTGCCTACGAACCCAAGGGTCCCGGGTTCGAGTCCCGGTGGGGGCAAATATTTGTTTGATGAGAATGGATGTTTGTACCCTAGTCATGGTTGTTTATCTATATAAGTATAATATTTATCTATATAAGTATAATATTTATCTATATAAGTATGTGTATCGTTGTCTAGTACCCAAGATACAGGGAATCCTAGTTTGGGGCTAGATCAATGTGTATAAATAGTGTCCAAGGTATTATTATTATTATTATTATTATTATTATAAATCGTCATAATTATTTCATATATTACTTTTTATTCGGTGATTATTTTTTGAAGCTTTTTATTTATACCACTCCTTACTCCATCGTCTCTTTCTTTTCTCTTTCTTTTTAATAGACAACGCTGTTCTTGAGCAAGAAATTCAATTTTTTTTTTTTTTGATAAAATGGCGGCCATTATTTTTTGTTACAGAACCACTTGGACAGAAGAACAGATTTTAAGAGATTCAGACCCACTAATGAAATGAAAACAGATTAACCGAATACTCACCTTTGCCTAAATTGTGCAGACATAAAAATTAATGAATATATGAGAAATATTTTGCAGTCCATTTGACAAGTTGAGCAAAACCAATAACAAGATATTCATTTGCGGGCGGATCAATAAAATGTCACATTTCATAGTGAAATTTACTGAACGATTGGCCAAGATCTGATAGAATTTAATGTTGAATGAATGAATGAATATTATAGAGGGTGAAATTTAATTAGTTGGCCATATTTTGGGGAATGATAGTTATCCTCATTTTGAAAAACTTTCCCCAAGATACATATAGTCGCAAACGAATTTTTTTTTGGCTCTCCCATGGTAAATTACGATCGCGGAACAGGAAGAACTTCGGTCATTAACCTGTTATTTCCTGTCTCTGTCGCTCCCGTGTAAATATATTCACGTCACGCTCACACAGGTAGTGAGCGTGGCGTTAATATATTCACGCGGAAGCGACAGAGAGAGGTAATAACAGGTTAATGACCGAAATTCTTCCTGCTCCGCGATCGTACTTTAACTTGTGATCAGCTGATCGGGTCAATGTACTGAGGGATGAAACATTTTTTATCCAGCATTTCGAGCATGAGAAGTGAAAGAACACAAACTAATCGAGCAAGTCTGCAGCGACCCTTTGATATTACTCCAATCGATGTAAGTAGGTATGTATGTAGGTACCTGCGTATCCGGAGATGGCGACGCGCATGGTAGCTGTCGCAGCTCAGGAAGGGGTCGTAGATGATGTTGCTGAGCGTCACGTGGTGGGACCGTGAGGCCCCCGTCGTGCGCCGCACGTGGATGTTCGCTGGCAATGATAGTTTCACTCAAAACTACAGGATATTAGGGGTCCATAACTCCAAATTAGGATAACGAGAATGGTACCAGAAGTACAAAAAAATAGTATTTTTATACAATTTTTCGAGGATGCGGTCGTCAATACAATTTATTCCGTAGTGTGTAAAAATGCAGATTTCGCATACACACTAAAAACCTATTGCGCGTAATTTGCCTGTGGTTTGGGAACTTTACTCCAATATGGTTATTCTTACGTCGAGAGACGGGAGGATGAGCCGTTGTTTGTACGTGGACACCGGGCACGAAGGGCTCTGCCGTGGTCGGAATTGTTTGGGTCCCCTGGGCTTCTCGTTCAGCCTGGCCCAAGGTTCCCGTCTGCCGCGCGGCTCCCGTCTGCCCCGCTGCTCCCATCTGCCCCGTAGAGCCCGTCTGACCCGGCGACTGAGCTGTCGCAGCCTGGTCTTGTGGACCTGCCTGATGCCCAGCGAAATGCGCCTGCAACAA
This sequence comes from Argyresthia goedartella, assembly GCA_949825045.1. Classification (NCBI taxonomy): domain Eukaryota; kingdom Metazoa; phylum Arthropoda; class Insecta; order Lepidoptera; family Argyresthiidae; genus Argyresthia; species Argyresthia goedartella. The sequence goes on from OX463806.1 coordinate 13,648,840, forward strand.
TTTTTATTTATTTTCTTTATTTAAGACAATGTTAACCATATTTAGTTGAACCACCGAGTCTGACTGGCTGGACGGAAGTACCATCCGCCAAAGTTAACTAGGCACACGCGAGGAATGTGATTTCCCCTCCCTCTCTTGCTCGCTCCCGCCCTCGACGCATCCGTAGCACAGTGACTGGACGCTTTGTAATCATCAGAGCGAGTTGCCTAATTAACTTTGGCTTGTAGAAAGTATGATTCTCACAGACAGCGACGCGACATGCGCCTGTATCAGGTTCTGTAGCTGCGGCGGCACGACATGCACGCCGCCCTGGAACAGCACGCCGGGCGCTCCAGGCGGGATCAGCTGTTGTAGTTGCGGCGGCACCGTGACGTCACCCTCACTGCCCTGCCCCGGCCGCATGAGCGTGTGCAACAACGATTGCACTCGCTCGAGGCCGCCCAGTGGGGTTAGGAGCACTGGAACGGGACGCATTCAATTAGGTTTCTTCATTTATTTAGTGTATATTTCATACATTTTGAATTCATACATTTCCGGTAACATATATAAAACATAGAAGTGAATTTATACGAAAGAGAGCTTATCTACAATTGGATATCTATTCTATCAATGAGTGGTTAAATAAAAATGTGATGATACCTAACTTTATCCTGAAATCAACATAACTGGACCAAAGTTAAAGCTGAGATTCGCACTTTTATTATTATAATGTTGCAAGTTACTCCTGCACTTGGTTACATAAAGGAAAAGTATCTATAACACTTTTTAAACGCTGGTTAAACTCATTTTGGCCATTTGATTGAATCGCCTGTTCTATTTGACCACTCTTTCAGAAACTGGTGGCTATTCTATCAACACATACACATATAGTTAGTATCCTTTATTCCCTAATAGTATCATTTCGGAAATTTCTCATTCCAACCAATATTTTAAAAATGAGATGATATTCAGACAAATCTTAGCTGAGCGTGATCTTATTCTCTGCTGCGTAAAATGAGCAACTATTGTATTAACATTTCTCACTTTTGAAGTAACGGAATATGATATGGGGCTCAGATTTGAGTAGGTAATTTAGGTTTGGTCACCTCCTCCGTCCAACATCTGCGGTTGCTGTGCTGCTGCCCCGGTAGTAGCTGTATTCGTGCCGGTGGTGGCGGTGGGGTTGCGTCGCTGCGCCGGGGCTGGCGCCGCCGCCGGGTCCGCTGGCCCCGGTGTTTCAGCCTGCGACGGGGCTTGTGAGTCAGACTGTGCGGCTTGTGACGCCGGAGCGGAAGGGGCGTTGCCTCCAGCAGGGATCTCCTCCATCCGCATGACTACTTCGACGCCGCCGCCCTGCCCCAGCCCGCGGAGAAGTTGGTTCTCGATTTCTGTTTATCAACTGGTGGTTATCGTCGCGGTATCAATGGCCGGCAGGTAGTGGATGCGGAAGGCACTAAAGAAGGAAGCCTAAGGCGCAGGCTACATCACAAAAACGACATCGCACCGTAGTAGGATAGGCGATGTACTTGAGGGTGAATGTGAGCCCACAAAGTATGTTCCGAGATCTTTGTGAATTTGCTTGTGTGAACGTATATGGAACAAACATACATATTAGCCTCTATGTAATAATTATACATAAGTACTACCCGATATCATTTATCTCAATATTCAGACAGATATTGTGGTCGGGTTATAAATGAAGCTACATCTATCAAATAATCTTCACCATCATAAAAATGTCAAGTTCGAGTCAAATTATATCCGATCTTGGTTTCGATAGCAGGCCCTATAGATTACGGATCCGGCGCCATCAACGACGATGAGGGGTACCCCGTATTTGCGATGATATAATAATGATGATGATTTGGTAATACGTTATAAGGTTGCTGAGACGGTTTCAAGTGACTGACGGACGAAGATATTTTCGTTTACCTGCAAGAACTTGGCGTCGGTGTTGCTGCTGGGCGGGGAGCTGAGCGGTTGTCTGACCCTGTGGGTTCAGCTGCGTGGGTTGACCCGTGGCCAGGCCAGTCAGCAAACCATTCTCGAGAGCGAAAGCGATAGGCACCCGAGTCTCAATCTCCACCTGTTGAAAAAGATGAGGGATATTATAAAAATGACCAAAAGGACCCATACATTAGGTTCTTAGCTTAGATTTGTAAATAACCCTCCCGCCACCGCTTACTCCTTGAAATAGCCTCCACTTGGGTCATTAATATACGAAATTCATCAAGTAAGTGACTCTTTTTTCAATTATTTGACATGATTATCATTCCGGAGGAATTATTCTTATAGCTTAAAAACTTTTACGACAGATATTTTTGCACAGAATTTTGAGACAGTAGACTTAAGACAGATGTCAAGCTAAAATAAAAACCGTTCAGGTGCGGGTAGGACTCGCGCGCGGTGGGCGGATCCCATCGTGCGCGAGTCTTTCAAAAAACAACTATTGGTATAATGACTAAAATATCAATGAATCAATCAAAGGCATTTATTTGCACATATGGGTGCTTTAGGGTGAAGGGAATGAGTTTATTCAGCTAATATACAAAACAGAACTCAGAAGACAACGAGTAGGCATATTAAATAACATCATTACAAAAATTTGTTTATTACCCTATCAAATAATTCCTGTCTTCAAAAGTTATTATTAGTTAGTATTTCTGTTTGACGAGATCAAGCTGTCACCAAAGTATTCCTGCTCCATCTTCGCAATGAAAGGCCCTGACATGTTTTCGGGTGCCCCTTACTCTCATGGAAACTGGTCTTATAACTGAGATTTGTATTTTCACCTTCAGCCAGAACACTATTTGGGAATACGCTTTTCCCCATTTCTCGTTAAGCTTTGATGCGTTTTTTTAACTGTTATATTCAGTTCCTAGGGCTCCATCGCATGAAATGACTAGTGGGGTGAATGAGGCTCTTAGGTCTTCAGCTGCTCGGTCGTATTTTGAGTGTTTCTCTCGGCTACGTCTCTGTGCTCTTTTTTGCCAGATGAGGAGAGGGAGCGTCTGCATTTACTACAAATGAAGAACGCTTTCCTTGCAGGTTCCCACACACTGTTTTGTAACAGATCACCTATAAGTGCTGGTTGATTTATATATACGTTTTGCATTACGGGTTCTATAGTGCCAATTCCCCATTCTAGTTCGGCCCTATTTTCACAGTCTACTCTGTGTTGATCATGTCCTATTTTTTAATCCTCCTTTCTTGCAGTTTTGTAGAGCGCGATCTTGGATCGTGATTTTAGATCGAAATTATTCTCTCCGCATTGGTCGCAGGCCTGAGGGAGGATCGCAGGTTCGAGGGCGCATCTAATAGCTAAAGCATCCCTAAACTGGGAAGTTGTGAGATCAGTGTTATTAGCGGTGGTCGTGATGATAGTTAACCATTGTGACTAGTTCGTTTCAACGACTCTTTGGCTACATCTTTTCATTTTATTTGGTAGTTTAGATATTATGACATTACTTTTTTCGGCGTCTCTCTTTTGCCGCGATAGTTCTTCTTCTTTGATAGTATTTGTAGTATGAGTTTGATATGCTAGTAAGTCTAGATTTTCGTCAGATTTGATGGCATGCGTTAGTATACTATTTGATTCTACCGATGTTTTATAAGAGTCGTGTTATTCATGGGGTCGGTAATGCCTAGCCCGCCAAGTTTCACCGGTAGGCTGAATAGTTCATGTTCTAGTGTCGTTATTTCTCTGTCTAAGATTGATGGTATCAGTGTTGTCATAATGATTAGTTTTAAAGTATATAATTCCTTACAAGTTTTATCCATGACTGTGTAAGTATCTCCATTCGCATTGGAGTGATTTTGTAAAGGCTGTATGTGCAAATTGTGGGTGTTTTTTTACTTGCTTTTGAAAGAAGTCTTATATATTCAATCCATTCATTAACTTTTTCTTTGATGTATTATTTTCGTCCATTCTCGTCTCCGCTGACACCGCCCAAAAACCATGTGAAATTACAGTCTTCACTCCAAGGTTCCCAAATAGTCTGTTAGCTTCTTCGGTTGATTTATTTTTGACTATGATATAACCTTTTGAAGGTTCTGGGAAATAACCGTATTTTGGACCTAGTTTCATCAGTTTTTCTAGCCATTGTTTTCCGTTTATAGGATTCCGTACATTAAAAGGAAAAAAGGAACACTTATAGGATCACTCTGTTGTCCGTCTGTCCGTTTGTCACAACCCTTTTTCTCAGTAAAGTGTGCAGTTATCAAATTGAAATTTATATCAATTAATCAATTATGTGGGCCCTTGGAGCTATGAAACATTCAAACTTCTTGGTCCACGCAATAAAAAAATACGTTTGTTTATGTCCCAAATTTGCTGAACTTACTACTAAGGCTTAAGACTCGCAGGGGAATCAAAATCTATGGAGTACTTCCGGTTGACCTATTGACCGGTTGATTGGCAAAAAAGCAAGCAAGCTAATAAAGAATAAAACCGGAAAACTGTAAATTTGTAGTTTGATCACAAAAAAAATGTTTTTGGTGAAAATACAAACGTAAACGTATCTAGGAGCTTACGGGCCCAGTCATTTCACCCTCGCCTGTCACATAAGTATTTCACCTATGCCGATAGAGCGGTCGCCTGGACAATTATAGGCACTTATCTATATTTAAAACGGGATGTTTTTTTTATTACAACAATAGATAAATAAATAACAGGGCCTAAATCAAAAACAATTTCACCTACCAGTTTAAATGACAAAAGTATGAATCTACGCAATTAAAACAAAGTTGATGTTAAAAGTAATTAATAAGTTAAACAAATCCTAAAAATGGGAATTTTCATTAAAAATTTGAACTGACGATATCTCGAATTACATGTAACCTTCGCTGAGGACATGATTTTAGGCTTGATCGATGCATCTGATTGAAGGGTGAGAGGGGAGGGTGAGAGGGGGGGATAGGACAGCCTTGCAAGTCATAATTAAATGTATTTTCTCAGATAGGGTGGCAGATGCATGCCATGCAAATTAAACTAAACTGTCTTTTCCTAGAGGAGACACCTTCATTTATCCCGATTTTATCATTTCCAAGGGTGTTTGGACAAAACCAAGTGAGTACAAAGCTACGTAAGCGTAGTTCTTCTGTTGTAGCAGACAGCATAGAAATACTTCATATGCTCAAGTTTTCAAACTTTTCTATTACTTTTATTTCAGCTAAAAATATCAGATTGCCTGATCTTTCTGATCTATTGAGTGAGGAGGAGAGAACACCACCGCGGATTATCCTCACTAAAACCGCTATGTAGGGGTATAATACGCTGTTGATACGTTCTAGTGGGCATAGTGGTCCGCTTCGCGCTACTTTTCGCTCCTGATACGTTCCAATTCACTTCAAAGATTTTTATTCATAATAGCACAAAAATTTAGACTTAATAACAAGCAAGCATAATATAACATTAAGTAGGTGCCTAATTAATAGTACATAATATATAGGGTGCAATGAACTGGTTTAATGCCAGATGTCGGTGTCCTGTAAAATGTCATTAATTTTGTAGTAGGCCTTTGTGCACAAAGTGTGTTTTATACATTTTTTGAATCGAGTATCATTGTTAGGTACGCTGTAGTGGGTAGAGACCCTAAGACGGGTTACCTGCATGGGCAGCTGGTGCCTCACAGCGGTCGTCTCGCAGGTGAGCTGAGGGTCCGCCTGCCCCACCTCGAAGTGAAAGTCGGACACGGCGTGGTACGCGTGCGCCATCATGTGGATCACGTCGAGCACCGCCTCGACGATGCGCTGCGAACGCTCCTCCTCGGTGAAGTTGCGGGGCTGAGGGACAAGTAACATATTATTTGCAAGCTGGCGCCCGCAACTTCGTCTGCGTTAAGTTATGATTAATCATTTACCGAAAAAAGGCGTCTCATTTCTTAAAAGTTTTATAAAAGTCCTAGGCTAGACGATGACATACCATTTATCAAAAAGTCGTGTTTTCTATGACTAATTCGAATTAAGGAGATACATACTCAAGTTGCGGGTAAAGATAAATATTTAAAATCTCAATTTGAGATTGAATGGCCATCTCCGATCGGGACACAAGGCTTCACTACAAAACAATTTACCTGCGGCGCGTACTCTTCGCGCAGGTTCTGCACGAAGCTGTCGCGGTAGGGCGCGAACTGCACGCTCAGCTCCTGCAGTTCGTCCATGAGCTGCGCCAGTTCGCGGGGACGCGCGGTGCGGTTGCTCCTGCGGCTGTGGACGGCAAGTGGCAATCACTAGACAGCAAACACATAATTTAGACATTATGTCCCACTGCTGGGTATATTACCCAGCAGTATTGTCCCACCTCTTCTCTGTAGCGCCAATTAACGGCCAATTGCGCCAACCGCATCCAGTGAGATGTTGTCATTTATGTCGAGGGGATCTCACTGGATCTCGTTTATATTCTCTCTGGCCCCACAGTAGGTGACCATGTGTCCCTAGGATGATGTGAGACAGCTTCCGCTGAATCGTTTTCCCTTGCAGTGACGTTATGTATGGTTCTAATTGATAACCGCTTTTTGAAGCCAGTCTTATTTGTAAGGAAATATATTTCTTAAATAAAACAAAGTATATGCAAAACAATGTGTTTATCCGTAAACCTATCTGAATCCAGATTTACAGTATGTATGGTCATTTTTTCTCATACGATCTACATTTATAAAAACATCGTCGTAGACATGGTCAATGGGCCTCACTCCAGGAATATAATTTTGAAGGTCAGAAGATTTTCCAGGCCCAGGATCATCAGTATCATTCTCTGAATCACTCTACAAATTTGTAATAAAAGGTGCATCCAAATAAGCATCCTTTTCCAATTTCTGAACATGGACATACTGTTGCTTCCATTCTTCTACTGTAATGGAATCAAATGCTTTCGTTATCAAGCGGCGAATATCTGCTGACTTATGTTCAGTGTTTACCTCCGAAACTTTAAGTTTCATGGTACTCCAAATAAGTGGTAGCCGTAAACACTTATGTCCATTTTTATGCAGCATCGAGACTACTTCGTAAACAGGATCTTGTTTGTTACAATTTACGACTACCATAAGCTGTTGTTTAGTCATTTCTTCCGTGTATTCATACCCGTTCATTGTGATCCACTCTTTAACATTAATTTCTTCCAACAACGCAGCAATTCAATCATAACTGCACTACATACGCAGCACAAAGCGGCACTTTGTTGCTCTAGAGGGTAAACTGCACTCTTAATAATTAAGACAGTGTGTACATAAAGGACTAAACGAAGCTAACATCGTTTTTAAAACGACAATCAGATGGTGCTTTTCAACAAAGCAGTAATACATTACTTTGCGCTTTTTATACTTTCTACTATTATTTCGTATTTCGTATATATTTATTGCACATAAAACAACATAAGATATAATAAACAGAAAGGACATCTACAAAGGCATGCTTATCTCTAAATAGAGATCTCTTCCAGCAAACCCAAGGTTGATAAGAATAATTTAATATACAGGATAGACCTATGTGCTCTGATAAGATTCATACATATATTACTGAACTATTGAACTAACTGCTAGATACACTACATACACAAGTACATAAATATTATATAAAAATATAAATACACCTAAATAAACTAATATATACAAAGCTCAAATCTAGGATAGAGAAAGATAATGCTCCTTCAAACGATTCTTAAAGACGGGCAGAGATGGACTATCTCTGATAGTGCAGGGAAGCGAGTTCCAGAGAGTGATCGCCCGCAATCGAAAACAGTGCTTGTATGCGACGGTGTTGTGATGAGGTATAGAGAGCAGGGAAGCCGTGTGAGTTGTGAGTAGAAATTGAAAAAGCTCACGGAGAAAGCTAGGGTATCGAGGGTTGGTTAAGATGTTGAATAGAAGAGTGAGGAGGTGTGTGTCCCGACGAAGACGGATCGGCAGCCATTTTAACTCCTTGCGATACTGCGAGACGTGGTCGAACTTGCGCAGTCCGAAGATAAACCGAATCCCGAGATTTTGAAGTCGCTCGAGTCTGTTCAGTTGCTCTTCGTTGGCGCCCAACAAACATCGGCATAATCGATCAAGGGGAGAAGAAGAGATTGAGCAATAGTAATTTTTGTTTGATGGGGCAGAAAGTTCTGAAGCCGTCTTAGTGAGTGAAAGGTGGCAAAGACGCGCCTACTGACCTCGCTGACATGGTTAGTCCAGGAGAGTTGTCTATCAAACATGACACCCAGGTTTTTGGCCTTGTCACTGTAGGCGATTAGAGTACCGTCATAGGTAACCGGCGGTATGGGCAATTGTTGTAATACGTTTAAAGAGTGTCTAGTACCTATAATAATCGCCTGGGACTTACTGGGGTTTACCAGCAATTATTCTGTTGGATAATTAAATATCTCTTGGAACAGGTCATTCATTTAATACTAGGTGTACATTCCAAATGCTTCTCAGGGAAGAACGCACAAGAAACTTAGAGGTAGCTCTTTTTCAAAGGAAATACTTGTAACTAGTAAAACATTGCTTTCACTAATGTTTATTTTTAAGATAGTCAATGGAAGAACAAGCAATTTGTCCCTAAGGATTTAAGTCTTCTAGATATTTTTACACTGAGTTTGTCTGTTCAATAAAAACAGCTAATGTCAAGTTGATCTTATTTCGGTATTTGGCGGTACACGAGTGGAGGTGAGGGGCGGTACACGAGTTTAGGTGAGGGGCGGGACACGTGTTAGAGTGCGGCGCGATACACGTGTCGGCGGGTGGCGCGATACACGTGTCGGCGGGTGGCGCGATACGTGTCGGCGGGTGGCGCGATACACGTGCCGGCGGGTGGCCCGTCATTCGCGGCAACAGCACGCCAGGTTCACTTCAAACAAATCAGCGAGAACAGCCGCACACACACAGCTACATTGCATTCCGTATAAGCACGCGCCGCCACACGCACACATTGCCGAATCTCGCGTCCTTCGCGTGCTACGAGACAGGGCTATGCAAGCAATGCATGCGACGAGTCAACGTCATCCGTCCGGCCGGGCGGCACGTGTTAACTTGTTTTTGTTTACAAAAATGTGTGATTTCCGCGCACAGATATTCTTATTTTGCAAGATGGTTAAACATACGAATACGGGGCATCACCTGTAAGTAGGTACTTGTTTTACCGTGCAGCGAGCGACGAGCGACGACGCAACAAATCCGCACAGCAACCCGCGGCGCTAAGCGACAACCCTAGCCGTTTGAGCAAGAGTAGGTAGTTATCATGCGAACAGGGGCCTAGTGAACTTACTATTACTTATTTATACTATGGCAACAGGCTGCGCGAAAAGGAAACTCCATTAACCCTACCAGTGCTTCGGAAATACGCCCGTCAGAGAAGATAGCACGAATAAACTCTATGGGGATGTATTTTTTTAATGTTCACATTTTTTTAAGTGTGTTGTACAGTCCGAGTCATAAAACAAAGGTTTACTACGTGTTATAAGTGCATTATTTTTGCCTACTTGCAATAAATAAGTTTTGAGTTTTTGAGTTTCATTTAATTTCCAATTTGCACAATATATTTTATCTGGCCGCTCATATTTTCCTTAGCACTATGAAAAATTGTATTTAGATAACAGATTTTCTTTGCTAAAGGCTGTGGTGTTCAGAGACGTTTTGGATATATGAGATAAAAATTCTTTGATGACACGGCGACTGTTACAGCCATGTTGGCGTCGTTCGTATTTCTCAATCGTTCACGGAAACTATTTCATTAGAGAGAGTGTGATTTCACTTGCTACACGTCCATTTAAGTCCATTCCATCAAAGAAGCCAGCTTTATTTTCACTATCCCCTGCCGGTATTGGGCACTACCCTCCCATTTGTAAGGCCTCGGCACAGACGTCGGCAAACATACTTACGAGATCAACGGGGGCCTAGAGCCCGACGGGCGCGCATTGTCTTCTTCATCTGTTGAGTTGTTGTCATGGTTGGCCTGGAAACACATTGCACTTCTTAATGCGACGTCTTCGGAATATTTATGGTCGTATAATAATTATAGCAGTATTATTTGTTTTGGTAAACAAGACCAACATTTGACCACATCTGTCATTTTCTACACTCTCTACATTTTGTGGTACGTACTTACTTACACACTTTCAGGCGGAAAGGTGAGAGCCGAGAATATTGTGTGAGTGCTTCCATCCAAATAATAACTTTGACGAAGTGTGAGATGTGTCTATTAAATTTCGTCAGTGTAGTGTACTCTTGTCAAGTAGCCCATTGGTCGGCACACAATCACATTTCTCGGTCTCGACTGCTTGCCTGTACGTGTGTACATACGAGGCATTTGAAATGTTATGTTGTAGAAACAAGTTGGTGTCAACTTCTTTCGTGTTTGTTTAGTAAAATACCTGGTTTGAGGTGGAAGTAGAGGAGGTCCCCGAGGTCTCTGTCTCCATGGCTTCTGGCCCCGTGTCACTGCTCGAAGGGGTCGATGAACTCGTCTAAGAATTACAAAAATCAATGCTTTCTCATTCAATAAGTCAATGATCCATTTTGTCCACAATGGGCGGATTCCAACGACCAAGTATATAAGAAAACAGTGGCAGAGATTTTTCTGGATTTTATTAGAGATATCTAAGCGAGGTCAAATCTGCCGTAGAAATCGTTACAACAACTGAGGGATCACAACAATATCTGGTGGTCACCAGCCCAGGAGTAGAGCCGAAGAGGGGAAGAGAGGCTTTTGCCCAGTAGTGGGAGAATGCAGGTCAGTAAAAAAAAGTAGTTACCTGGATCTCGGCCAAGTTGACCAGCTCGCTTCGGATGTCGCTGATGAGGCGACGGATGTACTCCAGACGGCCGGTGGGCGGCGGCATCGCCGCCAAGTCGGCTACCAGGTCTGGTGGCTGCAAACAGATATTACTATGTGCATAACCGAGTAGTTTTCTGCAGTAGTCGAGCTGTGTGGAAGGGATGTGTTGTGACGTCTGTGTGGCGTCTGTCGGCACCGCATGGAATATCATCCCTCCCGCCCATCCCACAAAATTCATCATCCATCATCATCTGCTGCTGCCGGGTGCCACCCAGCAGCAGCAGATGATGATGATTATGATGATGGAGTAGTGAGTGTTGACTCACCATTCTGTTGAACATCACCCGGCGCAGGTGCTGGTGCGAGTGTTCCGTGTTGCTGGGCGGCGTGGCGGACGACGGCACGGAGTAGCGGGTGCCGGGCGTCGGCGGCGGACGTTGCACGAGGTGGACGACCTTGCCGTGCACATCTGAAGGGTAACCACACGCATGGCGTAAGCAATCATCGAGACCACCTGGAGTAGGAACTCCAGCTGGTGGTGGAGTTGGGGGTGGCTTAATTAGAAGAGAAGGCGCAGGGGACACGCAGAAAGGCCCCGCTCACGTGGGCCAGGTAAAGGCACCCTAAACCCCCAGAAGAACAGGAAGAAGATGGTGTAGGTAAGGGGCCACGTCAATGAGGGATTACTTTGATGACACTTCGTTCGAATCAGTTACAGCAAAAGTATCATAGCGTGCTAAGTTAAGTTTTTGTGTTATGGCTTCTATCGTGTGTTGCCGCAATAATTTCGCCAATGTCACGTGATGAGACCTGCACAATAGGAAATCACGTTGAGAGCGCCTATATTTTCATTGATGTTTGACAGAACCATGATTAACAGAGTAGACAAAATTTAAAAGATACGTTAAAATATTCTCCTTCCATGGTTGAAATTTATCTAATGGAAGAAGTATTTTCACAGTGGCGCCAACCAAGACAAAACCCTCATTGTCGTGGGAAAATGCGACAAGCGGTCTGCTTATTTATATTGCCTATTGTCTGAGAGGTGATATAAAGGCAGGCTGAAAAATCATTATTTTTGTGGAGGTACTACAAATTTACGGTTTACAGATCATTTCCTTTACTTGTGCTATAAGACCTTGCTTCGTGCCAATTTTCATGGTTCTAAATCAACGTAAGTACCCCATCAGTTTTGATACTCTTGTAAATATCAAACAATACGGTATTTGACAAGGTAATCCAATAAATCTAGCAACGTGCCTCAAGATGAACCTATTTCAACAAAAACGTTTTGACAATATCAGGATTGTATATTTCCAGCAGTTGTATTTATTAAACTATTTTTTTTTTTGTTAAAAAGACAGCTCCTTCGTCACATGCAAGTATTTCTTAGAACTCGTGAACAAAATTACCGTTTTGACAGTTCCTAAAAGTATAATTTTGGACTTGGAGTAAAATGTATGACCAAATTACAAAACCAAATTATCTAAAAACCCAAATTACAAATCCTGCCGGGTGCCGGGTCGTCTGTGCAAGCCTAGATGATGTATGACGTAGGGCAAATTGTACGCTGTACAATGTACGGGTCCGATGTGGAGCAGCTGGGAGATGTCTCCCGGAGCGAGCTGCAGCACCAAGGCAGTAGGAACGATAGGTACCACGCGAAAACTTCGTGAGCGTGAGTCCTAACCAATATGTATTATTTTTTTACATACATACATACATTCATATGCTCACGCCTATTTCCCGGAAGAGGGGTAGGCAGAGACCAAAGACCTGCTACGATTCTGGCATACATCTCTCGCTTCCTCAACATATTAGAATCCAGATTAATTTGTAAAGGGTTGACGTCAAGAACTATATTATTTTAAAATGATTTAACTAACGCATGAGAGTATAAATATATAATAATAATGAATGAATATGAATAATAATAATAATAAAAGTAGGTATTTACTTAAAATAGAGAAGAAGGTTCTTTGTGTGAAAGTTGATTATATAATATTTGACAAAGGTGATGATGAATGATAGAATAGATTTATGAAGGCGACGAGAATCGATGTAGCAAGTGATATTATATTTTAAAAGATGAATAAAGATAAGTATTGTGATGATGTATATGAAAGGGTGATGATGATGATGACTTCATAGAATGCGTGACGAATTAGTAAAAGAGATGTGACGTCTGATGTTTTGTGTGATTATGCCTATATATAATAAGCAAGATATACGTAAAAGTTAAATTTTGTTATTGTTTGTCATTGTAAATTGTCTATTTTACTTCATTTAAGTAATTAAAATACATATATTTAAAGTAAATTTTAAAAGTCATAATTTGTCATAAAGTATAACTAATAGTGTATTTTAGAAAAATATTCAGTTCCAGTTATAATCAAAGGTGTAGAATTTAAACCATTGATGCATGTAACGCGATGCAATACAATACAGATAACAACAGAAAACCAAATTAGGAGACCACCTAGAAATTGTTTAGAAGTTGCCAAATTAGGAGACCACCGAGAATTTCTTTAGAAGTTCTGACGAGAATGTATCGTAACGATACCTATATAGCAGCTCTTATTACAGCTGCACTACTGTAATACTGTAAAAGTAATGATGATATTTAATAATATAATGAATTAATATCTCAGACAACTTTATTAGAAACCGTTTTTGGTGATGGATGTTGTCCGAGATTATAGGGTTCAGCAGAGAAATGAAGTATCGAACCATATGTGAAATAGAACATGGTAGTGAGTTAAAATAGAGTGTGATGTTTGAAATAATTATGTTGGTATAAGATGAATGATGTACTTTTAGAAGAACCAATATTATTTTCATTTTTCTTTTCAGCATTTTGAGAAATTTTCAGATTAGTTTACAATAACATGCAGAATGCCTCTTAAAAAATAATAATTTAGAATTGGGGAACCACAATTTCATTCTTATAATATAAGTTTGCTACAAGCAGTGCACAGTATTACTGCAGTGGAACACTTTGCGATTGGCCATAAAGAATTATAGTCCGACCAACAACTGTGGTTACTTCGAAATTAATTGCAACATTTTTAGAGATTCAAAAAATTAGAACAAGATAAATAATAGGATGTTTACGAATTTTCAATTTGAGATCAAAATAAAGAGATTTTTTTTTGCTTGGAAATTAAATTAGTTGTAGTCATAAAGTCAGTATTTAAAAAGAAATTGGAATTTTATTGTCATAACTTTTTCATCGGATTTTATTTTATATTAAAACCCTGTTTCGGTTTAATTATATTTTGTAAAATTTCGGAATATCAATTCATAGTATGAATGGAAGATGAAGAATTTATAAGATAAACAAAGGAGCTACCTGTATGAATGAACGTGTGCATATAGGATGTTATTAGTTTTTTTATTTTTTTTTTATGGTAGAAAGATTGATGTATACAAAGTAAATAGAATGGGTATGTATGTATGACTGTAGTTATCCAGTACATAATTATAATGAAATATGATATGACGATGATAAGTTTGATTAGTATTTGATATTTGTAAAAGTCTATGTTTACAATTTGAGGATCAGAACAGTAAGTAATATTAAAAGGGATGATTTATTTATGTATGACTATGACATGTCGCCTAGCTCCTCTAGACAATGAAGTTAAGTAAAAGAGTGTATATGTACTACGTTTATTAGATATCTCAGCATATTGATTTTTTATGGCAATGTTTAAGGCGAAGACGAGATATTTAATTACTAACTACAAAGGATAGTTGTATTTTTGTCTGGTAAAAGAATGTTGGTGTTATTTAGAAAGAAAAGTAAATAAGTATATGATTGTTCCTACAATGTAAGAGAATGTATGGAAAGTTGATTAATACTGACTCATGGCCACTGAGAAAGTAAGTTAGCTAGGAATACTTCGTTTGGTCAGATTTCGATAAACATTTGGAGTGATAAACCGATATGTTGCGGAGATTTTTAAAGTTCGAAGGATTCGTTTGGATTTTGTTTAAGTTATGTTTTAGTATGATACGTGACTATTGCGGGACCAGTATGTTATTGTATAATCATCAAAGTCAAAAGGTACAAGGTACAAGGCACGAATCCTTACTCTTCGATCGTGATGTGGATGAGTTTCCTTCGTGAGAAAGTTGGATATTGATGACCTAATAAGCTCGCGAGCAGGCTCAGGCAGGTAGACCTGTAGCCAGGTACTAGTAGTATATTTATTTAAGTATTTATTTATTAGTTTAACACCTAATCTTAAGTTAAATTATAGCCACTACCTTAGCTAAGTTACTTAAAAATTAGGATTACCAGTTAGTACAAAAATGGTCAATGTTATGTTTTCGGTGAGATATTGAAGATTTTGTGAAAAATTTGATATGATATAAAAATGGTGTTTTCTAGTTAAATGAAAAAAATAAAGTTTAAATGAAACATAGATAAAGAGATATTAAGAAAGTCAGAGGATATAAAGTTAACATTTAATTGTAAATTTTTCAGAGTATGCAGTATACTAGAAATATTGTTTTTGTTATTGAGAGTATGTACTTAGATAGAGAGGAAAGTCTGTTTTTGCTGACTGGTATGCAAGTAAGAAAATGAATGAGTTAAGAAATTGCTGCTGGAGTAAGTAAACAATAAATACATGATAACGTATTTATTGTATACATGATAATGTATTTATTGTTTACTTAGTTACTTACTTGATTGGGAATTTTCAAATTATGAAGAAAGAAAAAAATGTGATCCTAGCAACAACACTTTTATTTTTATATTCTGATTTGACCCCCAATTGTGCCTCCTCTATTAAAACCATACATTTCTCAATAATTTCATACACTTTGTTATTTTAAAAGCCCTTTTTTATTTTACTGTTGTCAAGCGAACAATCAGAATACCATTTCTTTAATGTATTTGCCCCCGAAAGTGACCCCCAAATTCAAAATTAATTTGCTTACGTAAATATGATCATGTTTTGGTCACATATTACAGAATTGTAACTGAGTATCCCAAATTTTAACTTAATCGGTCCAGAAATCGGTCGTTTTGTATAGGTACTTTTACACACGACAAATTAGACAGTTTACTGATGAAGCCGCTGCAATATTAGTACATTTCAGTTACTTTCACAGCAATAAGTCATACGGCATTCTGTTGTGGGGAAAAGCCGCGGATATACAATCGGTATTTGTCGTTCCATACATAATATGAAATCAAGCGATTCTCTACGGGAACGATTTAAGAAGATCAATATTCTTATATATTTTCATATATAAGAATATTGATCTTCTTAAATCGTTTTCAACTTATCGTACGTACGGAATAATATTAACATCTTTGTCATAAATTGCTATGATAATAATTTCAACACTAGAAGAAAAACTATATATGTTCCTATGCGACGCAGAGGCCATACGGATGAAGAAGTAAGCGTAGGTACCTACGAAATTATCCTTTCGTTTTGCTTAGTAAAGAAAACGAAATCAGGTTTCATTTTGGTGAGCGGTCACCTGTCTGAGCTTCTTTTCAGCGTGAGTAGAGTCTAGGCAGGGGTCAGTTAAACTGGAAGGTCGCGCCTAAGTCAGCTTAGCTATAAATGAGCCAGAATAACAATAATAACTTTTTTTTCTACAAAAATGTGACCTACTTTCATTCAACACGGAAATCGACTCTGCTCATGATTCTGAACAAACTTGTTTCTCATTATGCGTTTATTCGATGACACGTTGTATACTCAGATGCGGCTCAGCTGGTGAAACTATTAGGAAGCGACAAGACATGCCAACTATGAAGTTTGCAAATAGATGGAAAACTTATATCAGAACCCCAAACAGTGTTGAAAACCAAGTGAAACTTCCCGGGCTGCGAAAAATACAAAGAGAGCAACATATAGGATCACCAGAAAACATGGGAAGATCCACCAGATATAATAAAAGAAGAAAACATAGAATGGGCCATAAATTCATTTGCTCCATACAAATCTGCGGGGCCTGATGAAAATGCCATCAGGGCCCGCAGATTTGAATGGTGCAAATGAATGAATGTCTGTACGTTTAAAGAGGGCCTACAGATTTATTAGCAACCATCTTGCAGAACTGTTTAGGAGCAGCATAGCACTTGAGTATATCCCTCTGAACTGGAGGAGATTAAAAGCAGCTTACCAAAACCAGGAAATAAGTCTTACCTGGAAGCAAAAGTTCCTCCTTCGTATTGAAATCACTAGAGAAAATCACTAGACATTTAAGCATAAAATTAAATGAAAGTGCCTCTCCCCTCCACATCAATCAGCATGCATATATGGAAGGGTACTCAACAGAAACAACTCTACACAACCTATCGCTAAAGGTGGAGAGAGAGAGCACTAGAAAACAAAGAATTTGCCCCGGGATCTTTCTTTGATGTAGAGGGAGCTTTCGACAGGTCAAACTTCCAAGCAATAGAGGAATCCCTGAAACGGGATGGAATACATGAACATTTAGCAAAATGATGGTAACAAAATGGGTGGTAACCATGCTTAAAAACAGGGTGATCACTGCAAATCTTGCTGGGGCTGGCTACTCAATCGGAGCTAATAGAGGATTCCCACAAGGATTCCCACTTACCACCACTGATGTGGTGTCTACTTATAGACTCGATTATAACTCGCATTGCCAACATGAATATATACCTTCAGGTATATTCCGATGACGGAAAACATTGAAATGGTTCCCATTGCGTAACAGAGCACAAGACTAGAAGTAGTACGGGAGATTAAATACCTAGGAGTGACATTTGACTGAAGTCAAAGTCACTAGTCTTATTTCAATGCAAGAGAGTTATAGGGAATAGATGGGGAATGAAGCCACACAAAGTCCATTGTATCTACATGGCAATCATTCTACCAAGTATCCTGTGCGGCTCAATTGTATGGTGGAAAAGAACAGAAAAGAGCTTGGCAAGGTACAGAGGTTGGCATATCTTATGTTCACAGGAGCCATGACGTCTACACCAACCGCATCCTTACCAACAATGCTTCAATCTAAACCCATTGCATGTAGAAGTAAAAATAACAGCAACTGAAGAATGGTATAGAATAAAAATGAACAAAGAATGGAAAGCCAACTCTATAGACACAGGCCATGCCTCCATCGTAGAAACGTCAGGCAGAAAATTGGCAATGCTATTGACAAACAACGATCTGATAAAGAATGAAATACAATTCGACAAGAAATACCGAATCCATATAGGATCAAGCGAAAACTGGGAATTAGAAACAGACTGGCTGTAACTCGCTTCACGGATGGCTCAAGAAGAGAAAGCATAAAACTAGCAGGAGCTGGTTTTTGCATCATGGACAGCAACATACAAGACAAATGAATTGCCTTCGGGTTATACGCCAGCGTGATCCAAGTGGAAATCTTTGCCATAATGGAATGCGCTGAAGCACTAAGAGAAACACTAGAAATCAAAAATAAGACCGTAGTCATTTACTCTGTCAGGCAGGTTTGAAGGCGCTTAGGCAGCTAATGAATAAATCAGCACTAGTCAAAGAGTGTAAGGCAAGTATTTAGGGAAAACATCAGAAATAATTATCGCATGGGTCGCAAGATTACCTATATCAGCGACTGTCACAAAAAATCTTCAACATTATAGGTACGCCAGATGCATACCTAGAATGGAAGAACAACAAAGACAGTAGGCAGTCTAAGATGTTTATCTTAACCTCTCAAAAACCGAGGGTAGTTGAGATGGGTCGCGATTTAGAACCTTGATGCCATGGTAATAAAATTTAAAACCTATAACGGAAAAGTTAGCAAACGCCGGTGGTATTCAAGAGGTTAAGAAAAAACTCCAAAAAAGCCTAATTATTTACTTAATCTTAGTAGGGAAATCTTAGCAACACTAGTAGGTGTGGTGACAGGTCACTGCAAACTAAATAGACACCTATCATTATTAAGGCTCGGACAGGCAAGAACCATCATGATGGATGATGGTTCTTGCCTGTCCGAGCATAGGATAGATGGCCTGTCAAACTTAAAGTTTAGCGACATCCTAAAATTCATTAAGCGAACAAGAAGATTTGGGGACGGACATCTGATGAACTAACAGTAACCAGTGCCTACTAACAGTAAACAATTTGGGAATTGGGTGAAAAAGTCACAATAGAGGACCGATCCCCCGCCTGTGGTTCAGCGGGCCATCATCATCATAATCCAATATAAAGATGTGCTTACTGTATTCTTTGAGATCCTTCTCGTCTTGAAGCACCCGTCCGCAGAAGATGAGTCGTTGGAGTTCAGGGTCGGAGCCCAGCCGTATCCTTATCTCGTCCTTAAGTTCCTGCACGGTGCACTGAAAAAAAAATGAGCAAAAAATGTATCTCTTTTCGGGAATACAATCCCAAGCTATGAGCAGTTCAGAAATCAGTGACACAGATAAATACGGTAAGAAACTGATCCTGCTATGCTGGGCCGCGCCCAGCTGAGTCCATTTATTGCTGGACCACACGGGCGCCATATCTGTTCAACTGCATTCGTGATCAAAAAAGCATTAAGGCGTACAGCAGGCGTTCGCAGATGCTAGGCGTCTTCAAAACCGCATATATGCAATATTACATAATAGTTTGTGCATTCGTTTTTGCCAGATAGCTAATTATACAATGCCTCGCGTAGCTAAAAAAATATGTTCATTCGCATCGCGTGCACAGCAAGCTGTGCCGTCCTGTATTCTTAACATGTAATTCTGGCATCTGGTAACTTTTGTAGACGAGATGTCTTTTGATTTGTCGATTTGTCAATTTGAAGGGGATTTTGATAGAAATGCCCAGATGTCAGAATTTCAGAATAACACAATAACCCTACAGAACAACGCAAAAACAGGCAAAGTCGCAATAGAAGACAAGCTCGTGTGAAATAATCGTGTTGTCGATGTGTTGTGGTGAATATTTCAAAACGGATCGAAATTCCTAAATAGATTTCAGAATTTACATGATAAGGCTATCTTTGTCATCAATACAATCAAACTGGCATTTTGAAGGACGGTTAACGCCCATTTTAAGGATTTAAATTTTAAAAGTCGCTGACATGTCATTTTGCAACTTAGTCAGAAATACAGTATGTAATCTAAGGAATTTCAAAGCTCAATTGACAAATCACCCCCGCAATCACGATTATTGTAACCCCTTGACACTAACAAAGACGAGTTCATCAATAACAGGAAATAATCTTCAATCAAACTTATTAATGGTAGAAAGGGGAGATATCTTACGATTAGTTGACACTTCACGGAGTAGACTCATATCCGCCCCAGACCTCACGTAAGACGGTTATATAGTTTAAGTAAGTATTTGAGATAAGAATTCGCAAGCAGCATGTGGGCAGCAGTTATTTTAAGGTGTCTTTTGGGCATACAATGTTTCATTCTAGGTCAGTTTCAAAAGTCAAATCGCATAAAAAAATCCGCTCGTCAAGGGATACAACAACACGGTGACAATATCTGTGCATCTGAATACATTACACCGTTTCTAACGTGATGCACTCTAGCGAGATGTAAAGTTAATGTGACCGAGTTGTACCATGAAAACTATTTGTAAGCCTAGTAAATGATAGGTCGTAGGATTTAAATATGCCGTGAGCCCGTGTCCCGGCGTTGCCATGGTAACACGAGCGAGCTGAGATCGATGCAGCTACGTGATGAATGCGCAGGTCACTAGAATTTCTGCAACTGCACATGATGGGAGTGGAGTCTATGCATATATTAAATATGTGTAACATTTTCGCTGTTGCTAGCCGTTACAAATCAATACGTGGATAACACAAAGAGGCTGCACCGCTCTATTATACATGACCACCTGTGGCGTCTTGTTCTGACGTGCCAAGTGTCTGGAAGCTTTTAAAGTATCTACAGTAACTGCACGACACCCACAGTACAGATGTAGTGAATAATCCTTTCCTTTCGTATTTTCTCGGACATGTTCGTTTTTGTCTTACTACTTCACCGCATTCAGTACCCATCGAGACAACGTAGGGAACGGTCGCATTGCAAGAGGAAGTATCTATATAGAGTAGTTAATACCACAGAAATATTTTGTTGATATTTATGTTAGATTTTGTGATAAACTTCATGGACTCGTGTATTAATGCAGGCCACCTATATTTTTTTTTTGACTTTACATTTCACTCTTGTCTGTCATTTTTGTAAATAATAAACATTGATTTTATTCGATCCACATTAACAATTTATAACAGACATGCCGAAAGCACTAAGAAAAGGGGAACGTTTAGATCGGCAAGCCTGCGAAGTTATTTTCAATATTTATTTATATTTCTTAACTGAAAATGATAAATTCAAACATACCAACTATACTGCTTACTTTTGTAAAGTCCAAAAACGAGTTTCGGAGGCCAGTGGAATTTCTCAACGAACAGTAAATAAAATATTGCAAAAAGAATACATAAATCAATCCACCTCCAATAGTCCGAAGTCGGCAAAGTTGGGTAGACCAAATAAATTATTTTGTCTAGGTCTTGACGATTTTGACTACAACGTTATACGCCGATTAGTGTATAATTTCCATTTGATATACAAACAAGTACCTACAATTAAAGCCCTGAAGTCCAAGTTATCCGAAGCCATAAATTTTAAGGGATGTGACTTTACGCTAAGAAAAATTCTTAGAAAAATGGGATTTCGGTATAAAAAAGTTGAAAACAACAGAAAATTACTTATCGAGAAAGATGATGTTCGTTTAAAAAGAGTAAAGTTTTTAGCCGCGATAAAAAAGTACAGATTGCAAGGGAGAGAGATTGTTTATATGGATGAAACATACATCCATACCTCACATTTGGCAGGTAAAAGCTGGGCTGACTCGTCAGAAAACGGAATGAAACAGTTAATTTCTAAAGGACAACGTCATATAATAGTGCACGCTGGTAGTAGAAAGGGGTTTATACCTGGGGCATTGTTAATGTATCAGTCTACTGATAAAACAGGTGACTATCACAACGCGATGAACAATGAAAACTATGAAAAATGGCTTCGTAATCAACTCATTCCAAACTTAGCTCCACATTCGGCACTAGTAGTAGATAATGCTGCATATCATAATAAGTATGTCGAAAAACCTCCTAATTCAAATACCAGGAAGCAAGACATTATTGATTGGCTATCCAAACATAACGTTCCGATTGATCCATCATTAACAAAACTTGAAATATATGAAATTATTTGCAAGTACAAACAAGACTTTGTAGAATACTCTATAGATAAACTTATGAACGAATATGGACACAGCGTACTAAGATTGCCACCATATCATCCTGATTTCAATCCGATTGAAAACATATGGTCTCAAATAATGGGATACGTATCCAAAAGAAACATCAGTATGAATATGACTACTGTGAAACAATTGGTACAGGAAAAGGTTAATATGATTGGTTCCGATGTTTGGGCCAAAGTATGTGACCACGCCATCAAATGCGAAAACGAGTACCGAAAACACGAACCTGAGTTGGAAAATTATATGGCTAGTTTTGTAATCACCGTTCATGAAAACTCTGACGATGATACACCAGAAAATAGATCTGATTCTGACTGTGATATGGAAGTTGGAAGTATTGTTTCGCATCACACTGTCCACCCCGCTCCTCCTCCTCTTATCCCGCTGTCATAATCGAAGTCGTTCATCCAATCAGAAAATCATATTTATTTATATTAATTTCTCTGCTGGTTTGTTTTGTTTTATGTTGAGGTGTCTTTTTTGTTATGTCATAGTATTTTTAATTAATTACAAAAATTTATTGTTATAAAAAAGGTCTGCAAAATCCTACTGTAGTTTTGACTTATAGTTAGACTTTTGGGGTTCCAATCCTTATAGAATCATTAGATCATCCCAACCGGAATTTGGTTTTTATCAGTGCGTTTTATTGAAATAAAACGTCCTCAGTAACTAGTTATATTTTTGTTTACCTAACGAATTCTTTATATGATAGAATCGTGGTGGTTTTAACATCTCAGTGTAATATACGTCAAACGGGCAATTTAACATTTGAAATTGATAAATAAAGTATGCGATTTATTTGATACCTACACGTAATTTAATAATACAGTAATTCATAGACACATCGGCACCATTCGGGTGTTATCGTTGTTCCGAGTTTTGCCGATAGGAAAGGATTATTCACTACATCTGTACTGTACTCCCACGATAACCTTAAAATCATCGCGATATTTCCCACATGTTGTTTCCCTGCTATGTCATGGAACCGTCAAACCCCAAGGTACTTCTACCTACAGTAAATATCGTCGTTTATCTAAAACCTTTCCTACCATACTGCCTCCGTAAGGGAAAAAGACGCAAAAGCATTTTTTTTCGAAAATTTATTAGATATACCGTTGGAATCAGTAAAAGATGGCGACTTATAAAATAAGTCATAGTTCGCTAGAAAATCACATAACATAAATACGATAATGAAAATGGCGCAACTACCATCAAAAGACACGTAACATGTTTAACAACAAACAACATCCTTATCATGGTTACACTGAATTGAAAAATCGGTTCGGCAGCAAGTACCGTACAAGCAACTTCTCTTGAGAAGAATTCATTACACAATAATTAATAAATTTTATCGAATTTAAAGAATTTTCACGAAAAAGATGACGTCATAGTGGGTCCGCCATTTTGAATTTTAAAAAACTGATGAAAGATTCGAAACCAGCACCCTCAAAAACCCACATCTACCCCTCAATACTTGGAATTACATACAAAATTAACGTTGCGTGTTCAAAAAAGTCAGTTTTTTACAAATAAAAAACGAACCGCTGGACCGATTTTTTCTAGACTCCTTTCAGATCTAAGTCATGACGTGGCGTATCGATTGATATGGTCATCAAAGCGATTCGGTCCAGTAGTTATTGAGAAAACGAATTCCATAATTTTGATCACGTACATACGTACGTACACACACACACACACACACACACACACACAGACATCACTCTAAAAATGATTGCAAATGATTCTCCAGGTCTTAAAACGTAAAGAAAACACAAAATTACCTATTTCAATTTTCAGACCTATTATAATAACTTCTCAAGAGAAGTTAAAAACGATGTTTAAATTTTAAGGCTCCGCAAAACTCAAATGGGCGTAGCGACAAGGCGTGTGAACTGTCTTGAACATTATTTAATCAGATATAGAGCCATTTGATTTTTAAAAAAAAATGTAACGCCGTGAGCATTTTTCCTTCTTAGTAAGAAAAATTCTTACTAAACGTTTGATGCCGCACAGTGGGCCGTATTTAGAATTAGCAGACATACGTTTTTTGTTCTATATCATTATTTTCTGTATGGCAATCTACAGTCTTAATCAAGGCGATGAGATGTTATCACTTTTTGTTGTAAATGTTATAATTTTCGAGAAATATTCTTTTTTTTTCTATGCATGGATAGATATCTAATTTACTCTTTTACCAAGTCTTAGCTAAATCAAGCTGGTATTTTGTGGGATCAATCAAGTATAGTTTGTTTATACCACTACATTCAAAACAACCCGGACATGTCCATTCTCCAGATAAAAAGCCCAACCGGGAACATAAAAAACCTCTGAGTAACCACTTCAAATTAGCCAAAATATCTACAAGAACCACTTCTCGATAATGATGCATGCAACAAACCCTTGTCAGCACAGCACAAGGCTAAATCGATGATGTACCGACTATTAACTATTGCTTATTGCAAGCTGTCATTTTCTAAACCTCCTAATTTGGTAGCGTTATTGGTGTCCAATTTAGTACTGATGTTTATTGTCTGGTACGCCCGAAATAAGCAGAGAAGATACAACGATATTTTTCTATTTCTAACAAGTTGCATGCTACCTTAGAAAATAACGAGACAGACAATGTGGCACTTGTTCATTTTTGACGCTACTTCTATGTTATATTCTTGTCAGCCAAAGAAATTGTTTATTGATTCAAATTTTATGTTAAGCTGAAAAAATATTAACTGTTTACTTAACTTCCGTTTAACTTAAGTTGAGTCCTTTACTTGCTGATAGCATACCTGATGCCGTGTTTTTTTTAACTACGCGCCACACTGACTGACTAGGTACTGTAGGTACTGAGCACGGCACGGCGCCGCTGCCTGCCGCCATCGCCACGCACGGCAAACCCATTGCAAAATTA
Organism: Argyresthia goedartella; assembly: GCA_949825045.1. NCBI lineage: Eukaryota > Metazoa > Arthropoda > Insecta > Lepidoptera > Argyresthiidae > Argyresthia > Argyresthia goedartella. The sequence goes on from OX463806.1 coordinate 13,673,728, forward strand.
ATGTACCCAAATGAACTATAACTAAGTGTGAGTGAAATGCAATTATATGAGAGGAATAACTTTTAACTTAGATTATTTTTTTGTACATTGAAACCTTTAACATTTAACAAAGTCAACTTTTTTAGTAACGGATTAGCGATTAATAAAGTTAATTATTTGATTAACGGTGCCCAGCTTTGATTATATTCTTCATTTAGTGTGTCATATTTCGTTTTGTTGAAGGCATCATTATTTTGTATTGATTAAATAGGCCAGTATAATTTTCATTTTTATATTCTTTGTTAATCTTCTTTGTTAAACTTATAAGTTTTAATAGAATAATTTGTAATTTTTGAATGCATACAACATGAGTTGAGAGTTCTGTCATAGCTACTTAGGCCATAGCCGATAACAGAGTCAGCTAGGGCCATGTACAATAGTCTCAGTGTTTTGTATGGTAGTTTGTATCTGAGTATGTGAAATCAACTTATAGATAACAAAGTCAGCTAGGGCCATGTACAATAGTCTCAGTGTTTTGTATGGTAGTTTGTGTCTGAGTATGTGAAATCGACTTATTATAGATCTTAATTTGTTGCAAACATGTTGTATGTGAGGACTCCAGCTGAATCTATCATCTATGATGAGGCTAACTTATTTATGTATTTTGACTAAGTCTAAGTGTGCACATTTACATTGTATATGATTTTGGTGGAAACATTGGGGTTGGAGTGTAGTTACACATTAAGTCATAGTTCATTTGCATACCTTTTTCAGCTTGTTTTATATCGTGGTTTGCTACTAATATGCATGTATCATCGGCAAACTGGTATACTATACACTATACAAACTATTACGGACTGTCAGAGTGTCAGAGTGTAGATAAGGGGGCGGAATGATCTTTAGTGGAGAGGCGAATTGCCTGTCATCCGTCAATATAGAATTATGAAAAATAATGGATCAATATTGTAATGAACTGGACCCAATGTTTATTAGATGGGCTTTAAATAGGAGGGATAACTTGATATTTAGACCAATTTACCTTTGATGCAATTTACTAGCACAAATGGTGCCTTTTCATATGTACCTTCTGATCGCAAACAAAGGCAGGGCTTTTATCAGCCACACTACCAATTAGGCAACCAAAAACAATACACAGAACAATGATACCTACCAAGCAAATGGAGCAAACTCAATAGATAAGGTATGTATACAGTTACACAAATAATAATTTGTGGTACTCACGTCGTCGTTGACGCTAAACTCATGGTTCACGGAATCCAACGTTTTGATGGTAAACTCGATCATGGTGGCAGGTACATAGGCAAAGGAGCCTCAACTGCAAAAAACGTGACGCGTTAATTTTCTGTCGCAAATGTTCTTCCGAGAAACTGCTCTGCATACACTGGAATAACGAGTAAAGGAAACTAACATGAACACCCGAGCGAATTACTGGAGTCACAGGTTTACAATGGGACTACAAATTCCAAAAAATTTAGAAAATTCTCAATCTACAGGCCAGCCACCCGTGCGGCGCGGGCGGAGAGAGAATGAATTCTGGCTGAGTTACGTAGGTAGGTACAATTAGGGATACGCAAAAAGTATCGATACCTGAGTAGTATCGATACATTGACTTCGATACCTAGTACTTTTTGTACTCGATACTTAGGTTCCGATGCTTTACTGAGTATCGATACTTTTTCACCTACTCGATACTTTTATCTCTCACTAGTGTCATTTGACGCAAAGTAGCCTCTTTTCAGGAAAACAATAATATTTTGATCCACCGTCTTGGATCCCCGATTTAAAAACATACATTTCACCGATGCAAATAATAATAATAATAATAATAATACCTTGGATACTATTTACACACATTGATCTAGTCCCAAACTAGAATTCCTTGTATCTGGGGTACTAGACAACGATACACATATTTATGTAGATAAATATGAAACTTAGATAGATAAACAACCATGACTAGGGTACAAGCATCCGTTCTCATACAACAAATATTTGCCCCCACCGGGACTCGAACCCGGGACCCTTGGCTTCGTAGGCAGGGACACTGCCGACTCAAATGCATGTGCTCGAGCAATATCCTTTAAAAGAAGATTGGTGAACGCCGATGATCCGTCTTCATCGCCACCAACGGTTCAATCAGGTTCTGAATCAGAAAATGAATATGACTTTTGGAGACCACGCAAAAAGCTGTCAAAAAGAAGATAAAACAGGCTCAATGAAAGAGGAGACGCAGGTACAGATGAAACGTCATTATACCTCGCAAGCCCAGTGTCTGCTTCAAAATCTGACCCGTATAAACATTGGCGTGAAATGAAAGCAGTCTTTCCAAAATTATATTCTTTGGCAAGTCAGTATTTGTTAACACCGGCTACTTCAGTGCCCTCTGAAAGGCTTTTTTCTAAGGCTGGGGCGACGGTGATAGCGGCGCGGGACCAGCTTACTGGATCACGTGTAGACAAATTACATTTTATGTCTGACTGCAGCGAAGAAGATTGGGGAATTTAAAATTATGATGAAAATTATAAATTCAAATATTTTTAACATCTTCAGCGTGAAATTACAATGTGTATATAATAATAAATGAGTAAGTTTCAGTCATCTTTCAGTGTTTTCTTTTGCGATTTAAAATGTAATGAAAAAGTACTCGATACTGAGTAGTATCGATACTTTTGGTGCGATACATTTAGCGGTATCGATGCTTTCTGACACGGTGCCAGTATGGAGTAGGTATCGATACATTGAATTTTTTGCGTATCCCTAGGTACAATACAAAGACAAAGTCTGACAAAGTATAATTTATCGATTCTTTGAATTCGATACCTAGTATCGATACTTATCACATACCGTACTCGATACTTTTATAAATAATCTGTGGTTGCAACAGAACAACAAACTTATCTGTAGAATGAAGGGATGACGCCACCATCGAAAAGGGTTGCCACATATTACATAAATTGCTGCAATCGGTGCAAATAGTAGATGTAACACGATTATTTTTAGCGATTTATTATTTTGGATTGATACATAAATATAACCGTTTTGTTAGCCAAATAAAAAATATACATATGAACATAACATTTATTAAGAACTAAAATCCACAATATAAAGCACTTGGCACTTATCACAACTTTTAACATCTAATACGTATTTTACAAGAGGTCTACTCGACCAGACCGTACGATCGACAAATGATTAAGTATAAATATTGCTTACTACTATTATGTGAATACTTAAATCGCCTGAAAATATATTTAAGAGAATTCTCGTCGGTCTCTCTTTCCTCTTCATCTACTAAAGACTATTGAAAACAGTCATTAACAACAATCTCGTACTAAACCCTAAAACTCTGTGAATAAGTCAACCCAAAACTTAATAATCCAAGAATTACTTTTGCTTAGCTCAACTACATATCCACTAGTGTGTGAGATTCCCGCACCGGTACCGGTCACTCTGGCGCCTGTGTGTGGCGTTCCCGCTCCGGTACTGCTGTGATAGGGTTAAATTTTGCTTCGTTGCAGCATTAATGTTAACCCTATCTCTTTCTAACCTATTCAAATTGTACATGAAAGAACAGGCTATCTTATAAATGAAAGGTTTTATACTCTGTGGTCACTGATTGCACATTAAAACTCACTCAAAGACGCCGTCTCAACCGCCATTTCGCATTTGTGTCTCGCAGTTTTCGGTCGAGTTTTTAATTATATGCGATAAGTGTGTTAAGGTTTTAATTTCATATATTTACCTGCTTAGTAATTGTCTATTTTTGAATATATAAAAAAGAATGATGTTGTCACCTTGTCATTTTAATATAGAGAAAAATCAATGCTAGAAAAATGTTTTCAAAATGTTTTATGTTTATTTAATATACTGATTTAATATACAGAAGAGTGTTTAAGTTAGAACCAACAATCCTCAACATGGTAGCAGAGTGATAATAATAAATATATTTGGTTGCGATCCACATTAAAAGTTAAAAGTGAAAGGAGAAAGAAAGAAAGCAAAACGTCTGGCGCTGCGGTGTCTACATTACCATGTTTGAGTGAAAATACAAATTTTAGCACGTGGAAATTTCGTGTAAAACTGATTTTGGAGGAGAAGCAAGTCGCGTATGTATTAACTACGAAGGACGTAGAAAAACCGCAATGGAAGAAAGACGATGGGTTGGGTCTTATTTAAGACACATTGAATTTGGGGGAGGGGGGCGTGGAGGGGGGGGAGGGGTGGGGGAGGGGCGGTCCCCCCCACCTACCCCCCCTTTTAGGAAACCACTAGTTTTTATGTTATGGAGGTCCAAAGATTGAAGAAAATGCCTACATTTTTTGGATTTCGTGGGAGTTTGAGGAGGAGAGGGGTTGGAGGAGGGGTTGCCAAGAGTAGGGGGTCGCCTCGCTCCGCTCCGCTTCGCTCCGGCTCCCGGGTCTGCTGTAACGTGTGAACCTAACAAACCTATCTTTAGTTTTTAAACAGGAAGTGACCTAAAGCAACCAATTTGGTTATGATAAACTCCATAAAGTAGTTAGTAAGTAAACAAAGCCAAAGTCGTCAAGAGAATCACGGATAAAACGAGAGCGCAACAGAACATTCACGAAACACGGAAGGAATCGGAATGAAATGAGCAAGTAGGGGGTCGCCTCGCTCCGGCTCCCGGGTCTGCTGTAACGTGTGAACCTAACAAACCTATCTTTAGTTTTTAAACACGAAGTGACCTAAAGCAACCAATTTGGTTCTGATAAACTCCATAAAGTAGTTAGTGGCAAAGTAAACAGAGCACCACTTAATCCGGTACCAAGACCAAAGTCAATGCAAGATGTTACACACAGATATTGCTGGACCAGTCAAGAATTGTGGATTGAATGGTGAAAAATATTTCATGACTATTCTTGATGATTATTCTCATTTTTGTGTGGTTTATCCACTAATTAACAAGTCACAGGCATCAGAGAAGCTTATTAACTATATACTGAAGTAAGAAAATGAAACAGGAAATAAAGTAAAGAGGATTCGCTGCGATAACGGTGCAGAGTACATAGCTAATAAAGTAAAAGATTTTTGCAATAGAAAAGGGATAAGATAAGAGTATACTTTACCACATACAGCGCAAATGAATGGCTGCGCAGAACGCTTAAATCGTACTTCGTGTGATAAAACAAGGACTTTATTTGCAGAAACAAATTTGCCGAAGTCCTTATGGTGTGAAGCAATTCAATGTGCAGCATATCAACTGAATAGATCTCCTTCGTGGGCAATTAATTTTGAAACACCCTGTTTTATGAGATATGGTCAAACAGATTTGTCCAGACTGAGGATATTTGGTTCTAAAGCATTGGCTACTATCATACCGAGACCCGATAAATTGAGTAAAAGAGGAAACGTTGCAAGAATGGTAGGTTATGGTGTAGTAGGTTACAGATTGTGGAGTCCAGAAGATAACTCCATTATAGTATCAAGAGACGTGAAATTTGACGAGACCGACACACAATACAAAGAAGAAGTAGAAGAGAAAAATGGCGAAAGGAAATATATTGATGGAGATGAAGAGGAAAATAAAGAAATAAATGTAATTGAAGACGAAATACAAAATAATGAGAATCATGGAGAAAGAGAAGGTCATAACTGTGAAATTCAAGTAACAAATGACAACAAGAAGATCATCCTAGATCAGGAAGAACGTTAAAACCTCCCGCTCATCTTAGTTATTACAAAATTTCTAACATTGTTGTTTGTCTAAATGCGAATGCACCGACATCTTTCGAAGAAACTGTAAGTGAACCAGATTGGAAATAAGCTATTGATAAAGAATTGCTAGCCTTAGAAAAACTTGAAACCTGGGAAGAAACAGAACTACCAGAAGGGAAGAAAGCGATAGATACTAAATGGATTTTTAAATCGTATAATCTTCAAAACAGGCAATAACCATTGAACACCATAACCCTGTGAGTAACAGGCAACAAAACACCAATATATATGTCTGATCACCTGACTAAAAAAGCGGCCAAGCTATACTACCTGGGCAGAATGCTCAAACGCAATCATAACTTTAAGTTCTGCTGGTCAAACACAGGAAAGATCTTCATAAAGAAAAATGAGGAGTCACCTGCCATCGAGCTGAAACATGAAAAGAAGGTTCTACTGATTGAGCAAGTGCTGCGGAGTAACTGACTAGCCATAACCATAAGCAATAGTATACCTAACCTTATTCTTGTTAATATCTCTTCAATTATAGACCAAGTAACTTAAACGCCACACATGACCACACCCAACTCATCAGATTAAAAACTAAAAACCTGCAAAACAATAACCAACCCACCTTGTCTCTCTAAAAACAACAATATAAGCTTAACTATGCCAAAATCACTACAAAAAACTACCACAAAAGAACCAAAACCAACCACCTTGACCCGATTATAACTAAACTTACATACACTACACAAACTACCAATCATGAAAAACACAACACAACACCATACAACACAAACTAATCAACCTTATCTACTCGAGTTCCTCCAATTCCAAGTCCTGAGCACAGGCTCTACCCGAATGCTTTTCAAATTCACAGTTAAAAACCTAATAGATGACATAGATAGCACATCAATATCCAGCAGTTTTTTGGAAACCGAACCAGAATTATGCAAATCTAAACTTAACTTAAAACATGGTAATCTCACTGTTATTACGCAAAACATACGCAGTATTAACAAAAACTTTAACAATTTTTTAGTACTTCTTACAAGTTTAAAATTTACACCAGACATTATAATACTCACTGAGTGTAGACTCACCAGACGTTCCACCACAATTTCCGTTGACTGGGTATAACCTATTTTATTCTAAAACATATTTAAACCAGAACGACGGTATTGTTGCTTAGTGTAGAAACAACATAAAAGTTACAGTTGATGAACCTTTATTCGAAGAATCTAACTGCTTTGTTCTTAAAATCGGAAAAAATATAATAATAACATCTATCTACAGATCTCCTAGTTTTGAAAATACATACAAATTTATTGATTCCCTCGACCTTACTCTGGCAAAATACTCATCTGCTAAGACAAACATAATAATAGGGGACATTAACATAGACATCAAAACAAACAATGACAACAGGCACAGTGACAGATACCTAGACCTGATAGCCCTGCACGGTTACTACCCTGCTCACTTACTACCTACTCGTGAGGCGAACTGTCTCGACCATATACTTCTCAAAACTGACAAGCCTAGCACAGCAGTTGTATGTCAGACTAGTGTTACTGATCACTCGATAGTAATGGTGTCCATCGAAATGCAACTTGCTGGGACCTCACCTTTTCCTAGGTCTATAACAAAAATTAACTATGAAGCTCTTGAAAAAAACTACTTGAAACCAACTGGGACCCTTTCTACCAAATTGAAGATCCAAACATTGCTTGCGATCACTTTATTAAACTTCTTACAACTCTTTACAATGAATACAAAACTACTCATAAAATACCCCAAAGAGTTTACAGTATGAAACCCTGGATAACCCCCAGTCTGATAAAATGCATGAAAAAACGTGACATTTTGCACAACAAACAGAACAAATACCCAAATAATGATATACTAAGAACAACTTATCATAAATATCGAAACATTTGCAACTTTATTCTTCAAAACTTAAAAACCCAACATGACGAAGAATTTATCCGCAAAAACATACGTTGCCCAAAAAAAACCTGGCAGGCAATTAAATCAATCTGCCATAGACGCTGGGAAAAAAACATGCACTGACCTTCTTGAAATAGGTGACACACCATCTTCAGCTCCAAACTTGGTGAACGACTACTGCACTTCAGTTGGCAGTAATCTGGCTAACGATATACTCACCTCATCGAACCTAACAGAGAAACAACTCACATCAAGGATAGAAATAACCCCTAGATTCAACTCCTTCTCACTCTTTCTGACCCCGACTGATACCGTAGAAACCTGCAAGTTTATAATGAGTCTCAAATCAGACGATTCGCCCGGCTGGGATGAACTCCCGACTTTTCAAAAATTTAAAACATGTAATTGCAGAACCCATATCACACATTATTAAACTGAGTTCCTGAACTGCTGAAATTGTCCGAAGTTTGCCCTATCTATAAAGATGGTGACACAACTGATCCCTGTAACTACAGACCAATCTCTCTACTGTAATCCTTATCTCTCGTGCAAGCAAACGGAAGGGCATATTGACTTGGTTTCGGTTTCAAAAATTAGTCCAGAAATAGTCCACACGGCTTGCCAAATTTCAGAAATAGTCCTTCAACGATTCCAAAGTTATTAAGTCATCTTGGTGAGGATTACAGCTTGAACATTTGATAACATCAAATATCTCCGGACCGCCTACTACTTCTAGTTTGATATGTGTGCCAAAAAATAGTCCAGAAATAGTCCACCGAAATAATAATAACTTCCACCTGGTTTACTTTGAAACACGGCATTAACAATGCATGTTTAATTTCCCATACATTTCAATCAATGTACAGTCGTGTACAAAATAATAATGGGGTAAACCCTAATAAACCGGTTTATACCCCAATTAATCTCCATAGTCTAGTGGTTTCATACTCGCTTCTCACGCAGGAGATGCGTGTTCGAATCCGGTGCGGACCATATACCATTGAGATAAGTAATTTAACCATTGTACATTATACAGACGTTCTTACGGTGATGGAAAACATTTTTAGGCAACCTTTTATCTCCATAGCTGCGGCGATGAGCTAGCCCCCTGCTGTAGGCACCTAACTACCTACCTTTCTACATAGGTACAAATCAACAAGGTACAAAAAAAATATGAGGTTACAATTTTATTACCCCACTGAGCCAGACCGGCTGCGCTATACGACAACCAGTGTTGGATTTTGGTGCGTTGAAAAAGATAGCACAAAAATACAAAAAGGATAGTATTTTGTAAAAAAAAGTATGGTACGCTCTAATACTAATTTTAAAATGATAAAATATTTAAAATCAACATCATTTATTCGTAATTTTCATGACTTTATTGCCACTTTCCATAATAATTGAACTCTATTGACTACTCGTTGGGTTGGAGATCTAGCAATTATACTTACTTTATTTTAACTGTTTTTTTAGATATGATAATAGATCATAATTTATAAGTCCATTACATGTGACTTATATGCAGGCTGTAAAATAAAAGTGTAGTCAAATTATAGGTTGTAAGAAACATCTTTCTGAACAACTTTCACTATGAAACCGATTTTATCAAAACATTTTTATTTTTCACCACTATACATGTTGCTATGTAAAGCTACCCCCGGGTAAGGGACTATAGTACCCATCATTATGAAAAACTTTCCCCGAGAAATATATGGTCACAAACGAAAAAACATCTTGGGTCTCCCATAGTAACATGTAATCAGCTGATCGGTCAATGTAATGAGGGACGATTTTTTTCCATTTGCGACCATATGTTTCTGGGGGAAAGTTGTTCATGATGATGGGTACTATAGGCATAACTTAACAAACAACAGCCTGTATATTCATTTTTGGAAGAGGTTAAAAATAAAGTTGCTATGAAGATGTTGAAAATTATGATGTCTCTACATATTTATGTATATGTAGGGACATCATAGTTTAGAGAAGGGGTTATCCCCTTAAAATTTTACTACACCTTTATGTATACTTATACTCGGGAGGTGGCAATCATTTAGAGATAAGCACTTAATTAAATACCTAAAATTGAAATGATTAAGACTGTAATTAATCGAACAATGTTTGATGTTATGTTTGCCAGAGGCAATTATAAGGAGAGCGACATCTTCGGGAGTAAAGTAAAAGGCTTGAGATGCGCGCAAAAACTAGACTATACTAGACTAATTAGACTAATTTATTATAGAAAATCCTAGCTTATATACTAGGTTGGTGCATGTTATTAATGACGTACATAAGACATAGTGCGTGATGAATATAAATATACCTTATCTGTGACGGTCGTCAAATTATCTTAACATTACGTGAAAATATGACTAACATAGTCGACCGGCACAGATACTTCCCCCTTTAGGGAAAAAAATAAATGAATGTACTTATAACAATGGAAAAAATCTAAGTTAGATACCATAACAAACTTATCAACTGCAATAATAACTAGTAGTATTTTAATAAACATAAAACCAGATCTTAATTGTGCATACTTTAACTTAATCTATTTTTATATATAAGGAAAGTTATTGTTAAACAAAACTAGACAGCAATCTTACAATAATTAGAAAAATGAAGGAACTACGGTTAAGTGAATTCTACGTAAGTTTAAAGAATTACTTAATATTTACCTACAGGCGAGCCTTGTATCTGGCCGCACACTACATAAAATAAACTAAAAACTGGAAAACATAAAAACAATGGGGCTTCGCGTTTAGTAAACTAACCTAACCTATAACTGGGAAAGATCCGCAGGAGAGTCGTCTGATGCTGCAGCCGCCCATGTTTTTCAGGAATCGATGAGTCAATTTACATCGCACGTCGTTGAAGTTGTAATCACTGTTTGTTTATAATTGCGACCGTACCTACACAAGGATGATTGTGCTGAATCAGCGTCAGCATTAAATCTGTAACCTTGGCTGTAGGCAGTCAATGATCTCGTACGTCATATGTACGTGCGTGCTCTTCACTTTTGAGTGAATATTAAGTTGTCGATTGATGAAATTTGTGTGCCTAAAAACCTTGGGATTTGGCAACATAGGGGACATCTTGTACACCAATCGTTTATATATAAATATATATCTCTCTCTCTTCAGTGATTTGATTATTCTTCGTGCGATGTTCTTCCTGGATGATTTCAATATTCGTTGAATTAGGTATATCGATGATGTTTCAATACTCTTCTGGGGGCTGCAACGGCTTCCTATGTCTTGAACTTGAAAAAGCTGCTTGCTGTGAATGAATTTGCCGACGCGTTCGTTTCTGCTGGTGCGAGCTCCATTTTGGTAAATCAGCAGTTGGCTGACTATCGGTTCATTATTCTTGCGGTATCTTGAGTTCTATGCGGGAAATCTTCAGTTGAAATCTTTTGGCTTCTGGTCCGTCATGGCTTGCTTGATGTCGTCTTGGTTTGGGTGGGGTCTTGATTATGGATTTCTGCAGCGTGGTTTGAAATAGGTATGCAGAAGTGGGAGCTCGGCGATCTTGGACGAAGTGCTTCTTGCTTGCACTTCTAAGGTGGCAGCACACGGAGTTTTCTTCGCGGCTGGGTCCATGCTGCTATTACCGAAGGTTGCTGATGTTCAAAAGTCGGGGTCACCACTTTGCCAGAGGCAATTATAAGGAGAGAGACATCTTCGGGAGTAAAGTAAAAGGCTTGAGATGCGCTCAAATACGAGACTATACTAGACTAATTTATTATAGGAAATCCTAGCTTATATACTAGGTTGGTGCATGTTATTAATGACGTACATAAGACATCCTGCGTGATGAATATAAATATACCTTATCTGTGACGGTCGTCAACTTATCTTAACATTACGTGAAAATATGACTAACATAGTCGACCGGCACATTATGTGATGATTTACCAAAGAACCGACTGTGATTATTGTGATTAAAACTAAGTTATATATATAAATGTGATATAAACATATACATATATATAACTATAATGAACATAAATGAATCTGTTCTTTTTTCAAATTATGTTTTGTGAGTACAGAAGCTATCATGTTATCCTTTACACATTGATTGTCAGTTCTTAACACTTACCTCCATTGCAATGATGTCATTATTGCAGAGTACAGAAGCTAGCATGTTATCCTTTACACATTGATATACACACACACATGACATTTACACACAAGAACTGACGTTCTTAACACTTTCCTCCGTTGCAATGATGTCATTATTGCAATTTTCATGTACCGATTGACGTGATTTTTAAACACTCGTGCCTTAATTTCCACCAAGAAATGCTTTAAGATGTCTTCAAAAGTTTCGGCAAAATCATATTTCGACGAAATTTTGCCAGCGCGTTCGCGATACCAATTCAGCCATTGTTGTTTACATCTTAACTCAACTATATAAATATATAGAGTCTGGAAAACGAAAGCGTGACCTGAGAAAACGTGGTAGAATTCATAAAACCTCTATGTGGTATCACTAACATAAATAACTACACTCCGTTCAGTTATTCAAAAGATCTTTGCCTCTCTTTCTGCTGTACGGAAGCATTACAGTTAGAAAGAGAGACAGAGGTTTAGAATAACGGAACGGAGTGTGACTATCTATCACTTTGTCGTTTGACGTGCCTTTGACAGCATAATATTGTTGCCATATTGAAACTTTTAAGAAAACTCCAGGTCACGCTTTCGTTTGCCAGACTTTAACATATATATCATAGCTACAACCGAAGCTCGAAGACCCGTCCAAAATCCAAATCGCTGTCACGCACTGATGTACAACAAAAAACTCATTTATGTTTCAGTCTTCTAAGGGCTTTTGACAGCCGTTAAAAACAGTTTAAATTAAACACAACTTAAGCACAACAGCAAAAGGCAAGTAACGTACTCAAGCAGGCCAAGCTTATTGCCTGTCAGCCAGGTTGCGCCTAACCATCTGTGTTTTATTAAGGTTGTATTTAAACTGTATTTTGCGGTTATCAAAACTCTGGTGAAAGTCCGGCTTAATGGGACAACATAAAAGTTAAGTGTCAGAGTGTACAATATTACAATACCGTTAGTTTTCAGAGATTAAAAACAGGCCCTTTGATTGAATTAATCGATATAAACCGGTTTATTAGGGTTTACCCCATTATTATTTTGTACACGACTGTACATGTATTGAATTTATGGGATAAAAACATTGTATTTTTAATGCACTTCTTCAAAGTAAACTAGGTGGAAATCATTATTGTTTCGGTGGACTATTTCTGGACTATTTTTTGGCTCAAATTTCAAACTAAAAGTCGTAAGCATTCCGAAGATATTTGATGATATCAAATGTTCAAGCTGTAATCCTCACCAAGATGTCTTAATAACTCTGGAATCGTTGAAGGACTATTTAGAAATTTGGCATGCCGTGTGGACTATTTCTGGACTAATTTTTGAAACCCAAACCAAGTCGATAGGCCCTTCCGTTTGCTTGCACGAGAGATGAGGATTACAGCTTGACGTCAAGCTGTAATCCTCACCAATCTATAGCTATAACTTTGGAACTATAAGAGGACTATTTTTCTTTCTTTGTGGACTATTTAGGACTATTTCTGGACTATTTTTTGGCAGTGTCAAATTTAATTTTCATGAAGGTTTCAACGATGAGGATTACAGCTTCAGATTTCAGATGCAGGCTGGGCTGAAGATAAGAATGATAGAAAAAGCGTCAGTGGTGGTATTATTCTACACGGATTAAACCCTATTGCATGGTTTTCAAAGAAACAGTCTTGTGTCGCATTATCTACAGCAGAATCAGAGTACATAGCTGCTGCTGCTACAGCTCGAGAGCTCGTGAATTTACAAGGATTATGCGAACATCTAAACATTAATAACAATGCAATATTGTTAGTTGATAATATCGGAGCAATCTCAATGTCAAAAAGTTATGAAAATTCAAAACGGACTAAACATATTGACATTAGGGCACATTATTTGAAAGCCCTTGTAGAAAAGAACATCATCGGCATTGAATACGTAAACTCAAGTGCTAATTTAGCAGATTTAATGACGAAAAGTCTAGGCACAGTTAAGTTTACAAACTTTGTAAATATTTTTTGTACTAATACTGTGTTGACTTAGGAGGAGTCTCATAATTAAGTTTTATTTCTTGTTTAGTGTTTTGTTTTCTGATAAATAGGTATTATCACTATTTTCTACATGTTCATTACTTGTCTTAGTAAGATGCTTAAGGCAAATTTAATTTAAACTTAAAAGTTAAATTTGAGGAGGAGTGTTAAGGTTTTAATTTCATATATTTACCTGATTAGTAATTGTTAGAACCAACAATCCTCAACAAAGTGAAGTGCCTGCTGCTGAATCTACAATATGCAACGGTAAGTAAAGTTTAATTTTAACTAATACTAATGTCGATTATCTATAACATTGTGAGTAAAAAACTGTTCAAAACAACTGCACCTCGCTCTTTACAACGGAACATGATTTTGGTTTTCGTCTGAATTGACAAATTTAATTAGATAAACCGAAAGTGCTTATCATCCTAGGACTCTAAATATTGTTTATTTCCTATTGGTTACTATCCCAAACATGTTTTCATTGAGAAATATGCAAAATTTCATCAAAACACAGGCGGGGGGAGTCCCAGTACCGCAGCGGGAATTTCACACATCGGGCAATTTCGGTTGGACATGGAGGAAACAATGACATGGATATGTCGACAAGCTGTTCAGTATGTTGATCTAACCTTACCTTTTTACTTTTACTGTTTTTTGAGCTTGATTGATTGGATGTTCTTTAACTAACACGGGTTAATGCCTGCATATTTTAACACAACAGTTTGTGCATGACGTCAGCCGGCAAAAATATTACTTTTTTATATTTCGTATATTTGTTCTTTTGTTGATGGGACCTTATTAAAGGTCGCAAATCATTAAGTTTTTGTCAAATAAATTTTTCTCTGAAGTGAGTAATTTAGCCGTAATATTTTTACAAAATCTCCCGACCCTTCATATTTTATCCGGAAAAGTATAAAATTTTAGTCTAACAAACCCACAGACTTGAATAGTAGGGACAGGGCACGGAGCGCTTGAAAGTGTCGCTACAAAAACAGTACAAAATCAGGAAAATTGGACTGTTTGCAATCAGTCGCGCTTGGACGGTGACAGCCGATTGACATATCGGCAGCAAAAACAAAAATGGTGCGTCCTGCGACGTAAAAAGGTGTCAATCATACCCAAATCGCAAAACACAAAAACAGGGAGTGTCGTATCACAAGTAAATATTATATTTTCAATTAATATTGGCTTTAAATTGATTATCTATAAAATATTGTTCTCGAAAAAATCCTCAAACGAAAATCAACCATTCGACTGACGTAACTTTGTAGCGACGCGCGACGCACAGTGAAACTGCCCGCTTCCTATATTTGAAAAACGATCCGATTTGGTTATTTTTCTATTCGTAATGTCAAGATTACTATTCGTAATGTCATTAGATTACTACTCGAAATGTCATTTGGTTACCCCCCCCCCCCTAACTAATTCATAACTTTTTGTATGATTAGGTAGGTAAGTAGGTATCAAAATCAAGATCTTAAATTCCAAGTCACGCTACTAATGTGTATCTGTGAGCTTACATCCTCTTTCATAATTTAACGGCAAAGAAAAAAATTAATATGCCTATTTAATTATGTTTCAACTTTTTATTAATTAAACATGAGCTAATTGCGTGAGACCTCGCCCCTTGAGTAAAATTTTAGCTAGATATATTTTATTTCTACTCCTAATCACCGATTAAAAGTCACCGGGTATTTGAGAGTTATCCGTAGATCAACTTTCCTAATATTGTGTCTATACACCACAACTAATATTGTGTCTATACACCACAAATCGGAACGTGACCGACCGTGACGCCGTTACAATTTTTCGTACTGTCTTGGTTCCGACGAATTCCGACAGGGGCGCTATTTTTCTTAGCCTCAAAATGGTAAGAAATTTAGTACGGGAAGGCCTATCCTTAGTATTTATATCGATGAACAAACCACATTTTATTTTGGACTCAGCTGATAGGTGGCGTCATTATAAGCAACATTTCTCATATAAACTTTTCTCTGAAGTCAGTAATTTTGCCGTAATATTTTTACAAAGCTGACACTTGAAATTTTATCCGGAACCTATAAAATTTCAATCTAAATAACCACATTTTATTATGTACTGTACTCAGCTGATAGGTAGCGTCATTATAAGCAACATTTGTTACATAAACTTTTCTCTGAAGTCAGTAATTTAGCCAAAATTATTTTACAAAATCAGCCCTAGATTTTATTCATTCGGAAAATAAAGAAAAAAATATTTTAGAATAAACCATAATGTCGAAAAAACACGGAAAAAAGTTTATTTCACAAAATATGTTTGTATTAACGCAATGCACAACACTTCTTTAATGATTTGATAAAAAAAAGACAAAAATGCTATTTTGTTGATGCTGCATACACTGCTCAAGCTTGTTTACGTGTTGTGTGTGTATTTTTTATATATTTTGGTTTGCACTATTTGTTTGGCATTTTTTGCATGCTTTTTCTTTCTTTCTGTAAGTGCTGCAAGAACTGGGAGAGGCCGAGGGCGTGTGAACGCGGAGGATGAGGGTGGTGCTGGTGGTGCGGTTAGCACGGGCGTACGTGGCGGCGTGCGCAATCGTGGCGCCGTACGATCGCGTGGCAGCGGCGCACGCACGCGTGGTAGCGGCGCAAGAACGCGGGGCGGAGTTCTCACTCGCGGTAGGGCCGTAGAGAGGCCATCCACATCTTCCTGGTATATAACAGCTTTTACTAAAAACTAACTTTACTAATAATTGCATGTTTTCAAATGAAATAAAACTAATGTAGAATCATGTATTTCAGAACAATGAGTAATTTAAGCGACTTGCCGCTTCAAGCGCAGTCGCTGGAGCACAGCATACACACAAAGAAGACCAGAGAGTTGCCTCCCGCTGCCAGGCAGTCACTGGGGTATATATTTTAAAAATGTTGTTGAAGTATATGGCGACAAATTATATTGGTAGATTTCAGCAAAGATATACCAATGCGCTCATGTGTTCTCGGTGTTTGCTGCTATTTGTTGTTATTATCTTGTTAAATTAGATAAGTTTCTGTTATTCTGTTAAGTTTTTTCTTGTTGACTTTTCGTGTTGTGATTGTTCGTTGATTTTTATAAACGTTCTGAAGCCACAGCCTGGCCATTCCCGGGAATCAGCCCCATCAGACAGAGCACAAGAGACAGACTTTCTGTCTCCCAGAAAGAAGCGTCCTCGTGGTGAATCAATCAAATCGTCATCCTCGACAATTTGATTAATACATTCGCACTCTTTAATAATTAATGTCAGCGATGATGATGATGATCATGATGAAGAAAGAGTATTAATAATGATTAGAGATTTTAATAAAATATGTTTTCTTTTCGTGTAGTTTTTTACTGTTTGTGATGAAAAGGGACGTAATTATGACTCGCCGTAATACATTCACTAACAAATAAAATGTATAGACTCAGATGTTCAGACTCGTATTGAAATTGAAAAATGTGCCCGGCCAAAAAGGTTTGTAATCTCTGACATGTCAAAAAATGATAGCTATCAGAATTCTACGGAATAAAACATCAGTTTAGTTGAAAAAAAAAACTGACTGGTAAAACTGATATCGGTTAACGGTTCGTCCGTTAAATCCGCCTTAGCTTATAATTATAAGAAATTCGTCGATTCAACGCCCAACGACTAAAGCCTGAACGTCAAGATGGGGTGGAACTGGAACTGTAATAGCACAATTTTATTGTCAATGTGATTTCGGTCACTTTGGCATCAACTTTTCTCAAAAATATTCTGTGATACGCTCGCTGTTCTGTGGACATTCTGCTTGCGTCAAAAAACTGCAAAAACGAACGAAGCGGTAATTCTTTCATTCAATTTCTAAACTTCTATCTCGAATATTAGCATCCGTTTGCAGTTTTGCGTCTTGATTTTTTTTCTAACCCTATATTCATTAGAAATGGCATCTTCTACTACAGAAGAAATTCTTCCCGAAGGATGGGAATCTCGTAAAAGCAGATCTACTGGTGAGAAAACAAAAGCGTATTTGATACCTGCTATTCCATGCCATCATGCCGGTTGTTTCACCGTGTGCGTTTCCCCCAAAATGCTGTTTATCATTGTTTTCATTTCATACCTACCGTATTATGTCAAATTTTACATTATAAGGTTATCATTCTTTAAATTTCTGGTGTGACTTCGATACTGGTCAGAGTGTCGATAAGGGGGCGGAAGCCCCAACATCAATATAGATTCGCATTGTAAAATGGAGGGTAAAGGCGTGGTGTCAATTCATGTCATGGACAATTTCATGTCGCGAAATGCGTATTTACCCTAATTTTACACATATCGCACATTTTCTAAAAGTCACAGGATTATCGAGATCTGTCCTTAGATTTTATTAATGTCATTGGCTTGGATGTCTTACTCAATAGCCATTACAGTGGGATGTTAGAGAGGGCTGCGGTGATGGACTATGTCCCTGTCACAAAAATGGAGTATTGAATAATTGGTTAAACATGGGCACAACTGAGCCTACTAATACTTTTTGAATGAACAATTCTAGCAGTGCATCAATAGTGTGCCGGCACTGTCATGCCTGTGATGTGCATTCCCATAGTTATATAGTTTTTATGACAGTACCTGTAGTGATATGCCACCTTCATTTAAATTGTACACTTGACCTTTGCTAAGAATTTTTGTAACCTATACTCAGCAAAATCATCCATTTGATAGAAAACATTATAAATAAATATATTCAAGTATATTTCAATTCAACTGCATTAATTAAGCAACTTAGGCTAAATAACAATATCCTGCTTCTAGGGATCACATACTACTTGAACCTATTCACCAAGAAGTCGCAGTGGGAGAAGCCTGAGGAGCCAGCCTCTCGTGAAGATGATGAGGATGAGAACAACCCCAAGCAGGTATAACTAGGGTTTTACAAGTATGGTAACATTTTACCTCATCCTCTCAAGGGCCCTGAAAAGCCCTGTCTTCCTTCTCTTGAATACCTTTATGGGTTGCTCATTGCTCGAATTCCGAGCCATGTGAAATTTCGGGCCAGCTGACACTGCCGCTTGACCTTTACTTACTCAAATTACTTACCATGTGAAAATTCAGATTGCTCTTTAGTTTTAGAAGATTTTAAAGTGAAATATCACTAAAAATTTATACTGATTAAAATGAACAATGAAACTAATCAATCAATCAATCAAATATCTTTATTACTGTAGATATGCACATTACTTAGCAATCATAATTTTTTGCCCCTTTACATTGGACCACTGTGGGAGAAGGAGTGCGTAGAAACTCCCATAGATTGATTTTTAGATATCTTTTAAAAATTGATTGTGTTTAAGTAATACAATATTTACAATATTAATTAAACTTTTCGCCACGCTGCTGGCCAGCAAAGGAAAAATAATGACATAACAATTAAGGCAAATTTTATGTTGTTTCCCCACAAATACCCACAATAGAATCTTCAGTACTCTAGGTGATGTCTGTCATAAAAGTTCCATTTTAAGGTTTACCCAAGTTTACAGGTTAAGCAGGAATAAATAATTATTTACAGCAAGTTCTGTGTTGAGTTAGATTAAATCCATACAGCCCCGTCATTTGAGTAATCTTGAACATTGTAATATCCCTGTTTTGACAAAGTCGCTTGTACATGGTTTTCACATTGTTCAAATAGCAATTTCAAAATTTTCCATCGGTATGTTGTTGTAAAAAAGAATACACTGACCTTTAAAAGAATTGCTAACTTTTGAGAGTCTATACCGGAGCGTAACTAGGCTGTGATTATTTCTTAGGTAACATTACAGCTATCGCTAAGTTTGGAAAATATTTTAAGGTTCTTGCATATACATTATATTTACGAAATAAATTGACTAGCTACAGTTAGTATGTCAATTTTATTTAAAAAGCTCTCTTGAGGAGTCAGTGCGATTTAAATTATGAATTGCTTGAATAGCTCTTTAGTGCAAAATCTAAATAGTTTGAATATCCGCTGCTTTCCCCCACAACAAGATACCATAGGCAATATGAAAGTAACCAAAAATATACTAGACTACATGTAGCCACATCCATGTTTTGTCTGATGTTCCTAACAGCGTAAGGTGCAGAGCTTAATTCACCAGCTAATTTATCTTTGTGGGGTCTAACACTTAACTGTTTTCAACTTGCCCGCCATATGGAAGTGAGAATTTGATACACTTGGTTTTACCAGCATTTAACAAATTATGAACCAATTCAAGGTTAGTGGCAATACTCCATTAACATCATCAAAATCTTCTTTTTGTCTTTCAATTTTGAAGACCAGTGAAGTATCATCTAAAACTATGATATAATGATGTTGGGCACATTTACACTATGAGTAAGTCAACAAGTATCTATCTTTCTACTAAAAGCGCCTGTACCTGCCCCTCTTGAGTGCAATGGCCTGTAATAAGGCTTGTTAGTATTTTTATTTTACTGCCTGGCAGTCTCATTAGGTAATTCGTAAATTTATGGTTATACTTATCTATAAATAGTTTTGTGTTTTTGCAGTTTTATGTCAGTTGTTTTATGCTTTTATGATTTGGTGTTGTTGGTATTTCCAAGTCATTAGCTAAAATTTTGTATTTCCTACCAAATAGGAATTCTGTGTTGGAGTCTTGTTATCGCAGACTTACTTCGGAGATATCAGCGCATCACCGTACACACATCTTTGAAGATTAGTCCCAAGCATAACATTCAACATTTCATAGAGACGCAAGGCCCTCTGGTCGCTTGTAGAGCCAGGCCTCTCCCTCCAGAAAGGTACAGGACGGCTCAAAAGGATTTCCAGGACATGATGGATATGGGAATATGTCGACTGTCAAACAGTTCATGGGCCAGTCCTTTGCATATGGTGAAGAAGAAAAATGGTGAATGGAGACCATGTGGAGATTATAGAGCCCTGAACAAAATAACAGTCCCTGACCGGTATCCACTCCCACGGTTACTAGATTTCACTTACATTCTCGAGGGGAAACGCATTTTTAGCAAAATCGATATCCGGAAAGCATATCATTGCATACCAATGGCTCCAGAAGATATTTCCAAAACAGCCATCATCACCCCCTTCGGTCTTTTCGAATTTCCGAGAGTGACATTTGAACTTCGGAACGCCGGTCAGACTTTTCAACGATTTATGGACTCAATGTTCAGACATCAAATATCTTCACAACGCGGCGGAGCATCTAATCAAGAGCCAAAGGATGAAAACATATCAGATTTCACATTTTGTTTCGTCGACGACATCCTTTGTGCATCAGAAAATGAAGAGCAGCATTGCAAACATTTGGAGATAATTTTCAAGAAATTAGATGAACATAGTCTTACAATGAATCTGGAGAAATGCGAATTCATGAAGAAGGAAATAGATTTTTTGGGGTATCATGTATCCTGTAACGGGATTTCCCCCACTCAAGAAAAACTTGAGGCTATAACCAACTTTCCTAAACCAGAAAAGGTGAACATGTTGCGAAGATTTTTGGGTATGGTTAATTTCTATAGAAGCAGCATCCCAAAAGCGGCATCTTATCAAGCAGAGTTGAACAAATATTTACATGGCTGCAAGAAGAACGATAAGAGTGTAATTAAATGGACCAAGACAGGGGAAGAGTCTTTCGAAAAATGCAAGGAGCTTATGAAAAATTTGGCAAGCTTATCTCACCCTGCTAATTATGCATCCATCTCGCTTATGACTGATGCTAGCAACGACTGCGTGGGCGCCGTTTTGCAACAAAAGGAGGATGGTGAATGGAAACCCCTCGGTTTTTTTTCAAAAAACCTGACACAGACGCAGCATAAATATTCTACGTATGATTGATAGCTTTTTGTCTACCTACCTGTGAAGCATTTCCAAAGACTCGTGATAGGACGAGATTTTACTATCTACACAGACCATAAACCAATCACTTTCGCATTTTCCAAAAAACCAAATATTGATGACCCACCTCGGAGAATTCGTCAACTAGACTACATATCACAGTACAGCACAGACATAAGGCATATTAGCGGATCAGACAACGTGGTAGCAGATGCCTTATCAAGGGTGATCGAGGAGATAATCACTCCTTCAGAAATTGACTTCGAGGAAATGGTCGAATTTCAACGCACGGATGCAAATCTGAAAGAGCTTTTCAAGAAATCAAATCTGACATTATCCAAGTTTAGTGTGCCCGGCAGTTATTCCCAGCTATATTGCGATACCTCAACCGGGCAACCGAGACCGTATGTTCCTCCAGGATTTCGGAAGAAAAATTTTCGACGCGATTCATGGTTTGAGTCATCCAGGAAAACAAACCACACGAAAAAATATTTCAAAAAGATTTGTTTGGGATAACATGAATAAGGAAATAAACGAGTGATGTAAAACATGCCTATCATGCCAGAAATGCAAGGTTACTAGGCACACTATTTCACCTATCGGCACATTCATGCCCGCTCAGCGTTTTGAGCACGTGCATATAGATATCGTCGGCCCCCTACCTACAAGCCAAGGTTACAGATTTCTGCTGACTATGATTGACCGTTGCTCTTCTTGGCCTGAGGCATTTCCCTTGAAGGAGATTACTGCGGAAAAAGTCGCTTCATGTTTATTCCAAGGGTGGATCTGCAGATTTGGACCACCCCTCCGGCTTTCCTCGGACCGTGGAAAACAGTTCGAATCTGAGCTTATTAAATCCTTGGCGAGGTTAACGGGAACGGAAAAATTACGAACAACAGCCTACCACCCGCAATCCAATGGAATGGTGGAGAGATGGCATCGTTCGCTGAAGGCGTCTCTCATGGCAAGGAACAGTAAGGAAAATTGGGTAAAAGAATAACCAATCGTCCTTATTGGCCTAAGAAGACGAAATACGAGACGACACGGGTTTGAGCGCCGCGGAAATGGTTTATGGAGAAACAATAAGGCTTCCCGGGGAATTCTTTGGTGAATCTGGTTTCAGATCAACGTATCACGACTACGTGCAAGTGCAACGAATATCAAAAATCTCCTCCGTTCCGAGGAGAGAGAATCACCAAAACAAGTATTTCGTCCACCCCGAGTTAAGCTCCTGCTCTCACGTTTTCATCAAGAGAGAAGGTGTCGCCAAAGGTCTGATTCCTCCTTATGAAGGGCCTTACGAAGTTCTACGACGAACGGCGAAATATTTCGTCATCAACAAGGACAATACCGTCGACACATTTTCAATTGATAGATTAAAGCCAGCTTTCCTACCAGCAGATCAGCCGAGTTCCATCACGTTCCCGCAACCAACGAGCAAAGCGGAAGACTCAGTTGTCGAGTCAGCACGACCAACAACGTCCAAGTTTGGTCGTAAGTACAAACAAACGTTGAGATTCCAACTTTGATGACGGCACTCGTTTGGTATAAATAGCGAATTGGTAAATCATAGAGTATCATTCGCTATTCAGTAAACCAGCAGGAAACGCAACGAAACTACCATGGGCGGATATAACTCCAAGGAACAACTAACCATGACCCAAAACAACGGGATACAAGATGCCACCAAATTAACGGAAGATATCGCCGAGCGGATAAGCCAGGAGGTGATAAAAGAGTTCAACGGTCATCGGGAGATGATTCTTGCGACGCTCGGGATCCTCATCATACTAGCGGCCATCGTGTTCTTCATGGTGGCCAACCGTTTTTTAACGAAAGAGTTGGCGCCGCACTCCGGAAGAGGGGGACTACCTCAGCCTAGCTAGTTGCAATGTGTAGTATTATTTAATTTAAATGTTTTCGTGCTTTGTTTTTACTTTTCCATTTATCGTAATTTACTTACTATTGCTTTTTTTAAGGGGGAAGTATCTGTGCCAGCCATCCCTTATCATGACGGACTAAAGTATCGTTGAGATAAGTTATTGGCTGACACAGAAAATCGACATCACGTACCGGTTTTGGTACATGATGATTATCGAGGACGATTTATATATAAGGAAAGTTATTTGTTAAATAAAACCAGATAGTAATTGTGCATATTTCAAGCCTTTTATTCCGTCTCCCGTAGGTTGCCAATCTGTCGGCAAAGTCGGTCGAAAACAGATGCTGGAGTCATGATAGATAAGCATATTTTTAATGCGTGGGAAGATCGTAGGAACGCTATAGGGGTTTTTTGTCACCTGTCCTTGGAAACATTGCTCTTAAAGCTAAAACACTATGGCATAAATGGCAATAGCTCTAAGCTTATGAGATCGTATTTAGAAGGGAGGGTTCAAAAAGCTGACATTAATAGGACGAAATCGTCGGATTCTCAGGTGGAGATGGGAGTCCCACTGGGTCCGTTGCTTTTCCTCGTGTATGTAAATAATTTGCCATTCATGGTACAAAACAAGTCAGAGATAGTATTATTTGCAGATGACACGTCACTAGTTTTTAAAATTAGGAGACAGGAAAATGACTTACAGGAAACAATAATGCTCTCTTGCGAGTATTAGGTTTATTTACCTAGTGTAAATTTACCTTCCCTAATGTAAGGCAAGTTGAGAGTAACATTGTATTGGGGAAAGACAAACTAAAACTAGTAGATGAAACTATATTTCACGGCATCACTAAGGATGGCAAACTAAGGCGGGGTGCCCATATGGTAAAATTAGCACATAGACTTAGCTCCGCAGCATATGCAGTTAAAATAATCAGGGAATTGACTGACTTTGCAACTGCTAGGCTTGTGTATTTTAATATTTCCATAGCATTATGTCCTACGGAATATTGCTATGGGGACGGGCTGCTGACATCGAGACCATCTTCATTTTGCAGAAGAGAGTGATCCGATTTATTTATAAGCTATGTAATAGAGAGACTCTGAGAGATTTCTTCAAAGAAACCAACATCCTAACAGTTGCAAGTCAATATATCTATGAAGACAATGTATGTGGGGATAAATATCAGTAGCTTTAACACAATTGATAGCTGCCACAATGTGCAAACTAAAATTGAACATAATCTTTCTTTTCCAATGTTCAGACTCACAAAAGTTAGTAGTTCTTTTATGTGCATTCACAAGTAAAAATGTAATTAACTGTTTACCATCTGATCACAGTGGTCAAACAGTTTCATTCCAAATTACTAGTGAAAATAAGACTGATCCATCATTTTATAGGCCTATTACATCCCATAGACTAGAGATGTATATGAAAAACTTAGATATGGGTTTGCCAGTACCGGATTTTGATGAACAGAACCCGAACAAAATCTCTTCTGACTTCTTCAACATTATTCAAACAGAATTCAATACAGTTTTTAAATTAAAGAAAGTCAGTGCCAACAACGGTAAATCTAAATTTAATGACTGGGTAACATTTGGAATTCGTAAAAGTAGAGCTATCTTGTACGATCTTTATAAACAAAAAACCTATAACTTTGATATAAAATTTCATGACTATGTTAAAAAATATTCCAAAACTTTCAAGTTGGTTTGTAGAACTGCAAAAACTTTACACATAAATAGAAAAATACAAAATTCAAATAATAGAATGAAAAGGGTTTGGCAAATCATAAACCGTGAAACTGGCAAAGTTATACCAAGGGATAATTATTTCTGCTTAAAGATAGGTGATGATGTTGTTAAATCCAACGCTGAGGTAGCTCGAGCTTTTGAAACATTCTTCAGCAATGCACCCTTACTCACAACAGAGCGTCTAAATTCATCTCCATATGAAGCAGAGGTTTTGTCAAAAAACAGCATTAGCATCAGTAATGTAGATTTTAAATTTTATCATGTATGTCCCCAGGATATTGTCAAAACGTATAGATTACTTAACTTAAAAAATACTGAAGACCTGTGGGGTATGTCAGTCAAAGTCTTTGGTTCAATAATACTTGTTATAGCCCCACACCTAGCTTATATATTTAATAAATGTGATGATGATGGAGCTTTCCCAGACCTCATGAAACACAGTAAACTTATACCTCTGTTCAAGTCGGGAGACAAGGGTGATCCGTCAAATTTCAGACCAATATCGGTTCTTCCAGCACTA
This sequence comes from Argyresthia goedartella, assembly GCA_949825045.1. Classification (NCBI taxonomy): domain Eukaryota; kingdom Metazoa; phylum Arthropoda; class Insecta; order Lepidoptera; family Argyresthiidae; genus Argyresthia; species Argyresthia goedartella. The sequence continues at coordinate 13,699,446 of OX463806.1, forward strand.
AGTAAAATTTTTGAAAAGATTATACTCAATCAAATGCTCTCACACTTCAATCGTACAAAACAACTCCACGCCAAGCAATACGGTTTCACTAGGGGTAAATCGACTACGGATGCAGGTATTACCCTTATATCTCATATTTATTCTGCATGGGAAGCCGCACAGGATGCTATCGGTGTTTTTTGCGATCTGTCGAAGGCATTTGATTGTGTTGATCATGACACGTTACTAATGAAATTAAATCATTACGGAGTTAGAAATAAAGCGTTGGATATACTAAGTTCATACCTAAGCAATATAATTCAAAAGGCAGAAGTCAACGGCGTTAAATCTGATGGATCGGGGGTAAAAATTGGCTTCCACAAGGTTCCATATTAGGCCCTTTCTTATTCCTGGTATATATTAACGATCTGCCTTTTATGGTGGAGAAATTGACTAACATAGTATTGTTTGCTGATGATACTTCACTGGTCTTCCAAATTGAAAGACAAAAAGAAGATTTTGATGATGTCAATAGAGTATTATCTTTAACCTTGAATTGGTTCACAGTTAACAATTTATTGTTAAATGCTGGTAAAACCAAATGTATCAAATTCTCACTTCCAAATGTCAGGAAAGTTGGGACCAGTTTAGTGTTGGACAGATTGCTGTCGTACGTCTAACGTATTGACGTTAGAATTAGTAAATGACACGAAGTTTCTTGGAATAACCATTGATAACAAATTGCAGTGGGGACCCCACATAGAAAAATTGGCTGGTAAATTAAGTTCTGCGGCTTACGCTGTTAGGAACATCAGACAAAACACGGATGTGGCTACATCTAGGCTAGTATATTTTAGTTACTTTCATAGTGTCATGTCCTATGGTATCTTGTTGTGGGGGAAAGTAGCGGATATTCAAACTATTTTTATTTTACAGAAAAGAGCTATTCGAGCAATTTATAATTTAAAACGCACAGACTCCTTAAGACAGCTATTTAAAGAAATTGACATACTAACTCTAGCTAGTCAATTTATTTTCGAAAATATAATGTATGTACGCAAGAACCTTACAAAATTTCCAAAACTTAGCGATAGCTGTAATGTTAACCTAAGAAATAATCACAGACTACTTGCGCCCCGGTTTAGACTCGCGAAGGTTAGCAATTCTTTCAAGGGTCAATGCATTATCTACTACAACAAGATACCCTCTGGAGATCTTGAAATTGCCATTTTAGCAATTTAAAATCCATGTTAATGCGACTTTGTCGAAAAAGGGATATTACAATGTTCAAGATTACTTAAATGATGGGTCTGTATGGGGTTAATCTGGCTCAACACATACCTTGCTGTTAATAATTTTGTAATTATTTATTCCTGCTTATTAATTATGATATTATATTATATTTTGTATTAGTTAAGCAAGCAATTTTTATAAAGAGATCTAAAAATCAATTGGAATTTGGACACTGTATACGCTTCTACAATAAAATTGCGCAAAAAATACAAAACTTAACTGAAGCTCGATTAAAAAAATGTATAAAGCACACTTTGTGCACAAAAGCCTGCTACAAAATTAATGACTTCACAAGACCACGACATCTGGCATTAAACCAGTTCATTGCATCCTATACCTAGTCGGTCCTTAAGTTCTGTCACAAGGTTTTTGATAGATAAAACTCAGCAATAATCTTTTTCTTATTCGTATTATACATGATTAAAAAGCTTATTTTATACGAATCAAATTGCAATACAATACATTTTGTACGATTATCGCAATATGACAAAAAACCTTATAACTTGAGACAATCGCGAACCCAAAACACGCCGCAACTGACAAAAATACCACTTACCACAAATTTCATAAAAAAACAGTGTTCCAGATAACCAACAAGGTTTTTTTTATTTATTCTGAAACCTCGATTTTAGACCATGCTTAACAACTAGCATTTGATTTTCTGTTAGCTTTCAGTTCCAACTGCTCCCAAAGAGAACTTTACGTACTTTTTACGTTTTCAGAAAAACGTATAAAAATGATCTTGTGGGCAACAAGTACACTACGTAAAATGTGAATATGAAAATTAGTTTTACCCAGACTTAGTTATCTTATGCTTCAAAATGAAGGTAACGGGTTCAGGGAGGGTTCTGACTAAAATCTCACGTAAGTTTGAAAGGTTTTAAGAGTCATGGAAAAAAGATAAAGTGAATCACGTCCGTATTTTTGATTGGGTAAAAAAGTGCAAAATCTCTGAAGAAACTAGCATTTGTGTAATATGGCTTTAAGCATTTAAATCCAATAATCGTTCTAATTTATCAGTATTTAATGAGCTATCAAACCATATATAGTATTAATTAAAATAAAACTTGGTATTATTTACTATGCGGCAAAATATTTTTGACAGGACTTATGGACCGACTAGGTATATTATGTACTAATAATTAGGCACCTACTTAATGTTATAGTAAGCTTGCTTAATGTTATATTATTATTTTTTCTATTATAAGGTGTCTATAAAAATTGTGAACTGTCGAGCGGTAAAGAAATAATAATCGATTTGTAATCTATTGTAAAACCAAGTAGAAATTAAAAATATAACCTACAGAATGAAACACTGAACAAAATTTTATAGTCATTAAAATTACAAGGATCTGCTGGAAAAAGTTAAAACAACAACAACCAAGATGGCTGTAGGACTTCATGAAAAGCCTTATGAGCAGTGACTTGCAGAGTTAGGACTTAGCACACTAGAACAACGACGCAAACGAGGAGATCTCACTATGACGTAACAACCATTAAAGATATGTTTATGATGAACCAGAATCACCATCTCAGAAGGCACTCACTGAAACTCCAAGGGCTCTCCTTTACAAGTAACCCACGCAAACACCTTCTGTCAAACCGAGTGGTTCGCGAGTGGAACAGCCTTCCAGAAACTAGTTGGTGCGCCATGAGTAAACAGCTTCAAAGCTTAAGCTTTAAGTTTTAAGCTGCCTGTGCATTATAAATAATACAAAAAATATATATAATAATCTTTTATTAAATAATTTGCAGGTGCAATGCTGCCACCTGCTGGTAAAGCACGCGGACAGCCGCCGCCCCTCGTCGTGGCGTGAGGAGAACGTCACCAGGACCAAAGACGAGGCAATGGATCTCGTCCAAGGTATGTGAATATATCTAGACCCATTATGTTCACAATACCTATACAATGCATGTGCGCCTGCATCAGTCTCATACGACATTAGCAACAGTCATGGTATCAGTAGCCTTATGTATTGCTGACATCAATCTCAACAACAGTGTAATGACAAAATCAACCAAATAGAACACGATTATTTCTTTTCTTACGATCTGATAGGTCTATTTCGAATTTGAAGAGCATAGCTACTGATATCAGAAATAGATATTCAGGCTTAAGTTGCTCTATTATCTATTTCTGATATCTAGAAATATGTATCAGAATCCCTTTTAAATTGTTTTTTCAAAGATAGATGTTTGACCAGTGAGAGCAAGATTATTTCACGCGAGCTCGGGAGAATCGGGACCCGGGAATCCGGGCAAAAGATACAGAATATATATATATATGTATCCTTGACCTTCCCCCTCCCATTTAGTCTCTTTCATAGTGTCCTATTAACCTACCTAACCTAGTACAGATGTAGTGAATAATCCTTTCCTTTCGTATTTTCTCGGAAATTTCCGTTTTTGTCTTACTACTTCACCGCATTCAGTACCCATCGAGACAACGTAGGGAACGGTTGCATTGCAAGAGGAAGTATCTATATAGAGTAGTTAATACCACAGAAATATTTTGTTGATATTTATGTTAGATTTTGTGATAAACTTCATGGACTCGTGTATTAATGCAGGCCACCTATATTTTTTTTTTGACTTTACATTTCACTCTTGTCTGTCATTTTTGTAAATAATAAACATTGATTTTATTCGATCCACATTAACAATTTATAACAGACATGCCGAAAGCACTAAGAAAAGGGAAACGTTTAGATCGGCAAGCCTGCGAAGTTATTTTCAATATTTATTTATATTTCTTAACTGAAAATGATAAATTCAAACATACCAACTATACTGCTTACTTTTGTAAAGTCCAAAAACGAGTTTCGGAGGCCAGTGGAATTTCTCAACGAAGAGTAAATAAAATATTGCAAAAAGAATACATAAATCAATCCACCTCCAATAGTCCGAAGTCGGCAAAGTTGGGTAGACCAAATAAATTATTTTGTCTAGGTCTTGACGATTTTGACTACAACGTTATACGCCGATTAGTGTATAATTTCCATTTGATATACAAACAAGTACCTACAATTAAAGCCCTGAAGTCCAAGTTATCCGAAGCCATAAATTTTAAGGGATGTGACTTTACGCTAAGAAAAATTCTTAGAAAAATGGGATTTCGGTATAAAAAAGTTGAAAACAACAGAAAATTACTTATCGAGAAAGATGATGTTCGTTTAAAAAGAGTAAAGTTTTTAGCCGCGATAAAAAATTACAGATAGCAAGGGAGAGAGATTGTTTATATGGATGAAACATACATCCATACCTCATATTTGGCAGGTAAAAGCTGGGCTGACTCGTCAGAAAACGGAGTGAAACAGTTAATTTCTAAAGGACAACGTCTTATAATAGTGCACGCTGGTAGTAGAAAGGGGTTTATACCTGGGGCATTGTTAATGTATCAGTCTACTGATAAAACAGGTGACTATCGCAACGCGATGAACAATGAAAACTATGAAAAATGGCTTTGTAATCAACTCATTCCAAACTTAGCTCCACATTCGGTACTAGTAGTAGATAATGCTGCATATCATAATAAGTACGTAGAAAAACCTCCTAATTCAAATACCAGGAAGCAAGACATGATTGATTGGCTATCCAAACATAACGTTCCGATTGATCCGTCATTAACAAAACTTGAAATATATGAAATTATTTGCAAGTACAAACAAGACTTTGTAGAATACTCTATAGATAAACTTATGAACGAATATGGACACAGCGTACTAAGATTGCCACCATATCATCCTGATTTCAATGCGATTGAAAACATATGGTCTCAAATAAAGGGATACGTATCCAAAAGAAACATCTGTATGAATATGACTACTGTGAAACAATTGGTACAGGAAAAGGTTAATATGATTGGTTCCGATGTTTGGGCCAAAGTATGTGACCACGCCATCAAATGCGAAAACGAGTACCGAAAACACGAACCTGAGTTGGAAAATTATATGGCTAGTTTTGTAATCACCGTTCATGAAAACTCTGACGATGATACACCAGAAAATAGATCTGATTCTGACTGTGATATGGAAGTTGGTACTTCCAACTTCCCATCATGTTCCCATCATCATGATTGTTTCGCATCACACTGTCCACCCCGCTCCTCCTCCTCTTATTCCGCTGTCATAATCGAGTCGTTCATCCAATCAGAAAATCATATTTATTTATATTAATTTCTCTGCTGGTTTGTTTTGTTTTATGTTGAGGTGTCTTTTTTGTTATGTCATAGTATTTTTAATTAATTACAAAAATTGATTGTTATAAAAAAGGTCTGCAAAATCCTACTGTAGTTTTGACTTATAGTTAGACTTTTGGGGTTCCAATCCTTATAGAATCATTAGATCATCCCAACTGGAATTTGGTTTTTATCAGTGCGTTTTATTGAAATAAAACGTCCTCAGTAACTAGTTATATTTTTGTTTACCTAACGAATTCTTTATATGATAGAATCGTGGTGGTTTGAACATCTCAGTGTAATATACGTCAAACGGGCAATTTGACATTTGACATTGATAAATAAAGTATGCGATTTATTTGATACCTACACGTAATTTAATAATACAGTAATTCATAGACACATCGGCACCATTCGGGTGTTATCGTTGTTCCGAGTTTTGCCGATAGGAAAGGATTATTCGCTACATCTGTACTGAATATTCTATTGTGGGCATTTGTGGGGAAACAGTCACCAAAAAAACAGGCCCGGCGCAAACGAAATGTATCTCAAAATAAAGAGTATAACTAAAAATATTTTTCTGGGTGAATGTTTATCAAGATTTTATTTTTATATAATGTATGCGAAATTCCCACCGAAATTTTTGATACAGGGCAGTCTCCGTGGCCAAGTATCGATCATTGCACGGACCATATTCGTATAAATATCAGCCAGCATATGTCAGTGATGATTTCAGGTTCTCAATTTTTTTATGAGGTTCAGCACTGTGTTTAACCTCCAGAATTCACCATACATTTTCCTCCTTTGCCACAGTGAGGGCATGATGGGCCTTATAGGAGCCTAAATACTGATAGGTGTATATTAAGTTTGCAGTGACCTGTCACCACACCTACCAGTGCCGCTAAGTTTTCCATACTAAGTTTAAGCAAATACTTAGCCTTTTTGGGTATTTTCTTAAGATAACTATCTAAGAATGCCTACAGTCTTTGTGGTTTTTCCACCCTAGGTTTGCATCTCGCGTAGCTATTATGTTAAAGAAGTTATTTGTGACAGTCGCTGATATGGGTTATCTTGGTTCTGGTCCGATAAAACGCTCATCAGCGCCGCTTCGTGCCAGCTTATCTGCTTTTTCGTTACCTTATATCCCTTCATGTCAGGGGACTCGTATTATTTCTGATGTTTGTCTCAAAGAGGACTTGCCTTACACTCTTTGACTAGTGTAGATTTATTCACTGGTTGCCTGAGCGTTATTTTATTTCTGGTGATTCCCTTAGCGCTTCAGCACATTCCATTAGGCCAAAGATTTCCGCTTGGAACACGTTGGCGTATAGCCCCTTAGGCAATTAATTAGTCTTGTATGTTGCTGTCCATGATGCAAAAGCCAGCTCCTGCTAGTTTTGTGCTTTCTCTTGAGCCATCCGTGAATCAAGTTACTGCTGGTTGGTCTGTTTCTATTTCCCAGTTTTGTCTTGATCCTATATGGATTCGGTGTTTCTTGTCGAATCGTATTTCATTATTTATCAGATCGTTGTAAGTTAGTAGTATTGCTAAATTTCCGCGTGATTTTTCTACAATGGTGGCATGGCATATTTCTATAGAGTTGCCTTTCCATTCATTGTTCATTTTTATTCTATACCATTGTTCAGTTCTTTCTGTTCTTGTTACTTCTACACGCAAAGGGTTTAGTTTGAGAATTGTTTGTAAGGGTGCCGTTGGTGTAGGCCTCATGGCACCTGTGATAATAAATCTGGCCAATCTTTGTACCTTGCCAAGCTCTTTTCTCGTCGTTGCTAGTTATTTTATTTGCCATTATACAATTGATTCGTACAGAATAAATCCAATGGACGATCTCGGTTTCATTCCCGATCTGTTTCTTACAGCTCTCTTGTATTGATTATTTCATTGACTATTAAATAAATAAATAAATATAAGAGGACAATCTTACACAAATCGAACTAGGCCCATACCATAGCTCAACAATGCTTGTGCTATGGATACTAGACGACGATGTATTTAATAGAAAACATCCAATACTAAATGATCCAATAAAGTGATTCGAACCCAGGACCGTCTGCTTGCAGCGCGCGGCATTTGCTGTAAAGACACAAACAATTGATGCAAATAAAAAATAAGTAAATAACTCTTCAACCCCCGATGGGATGTCCCCCGCCAATAAAAATATTTACTGGTGGTAAGAGTGGTTGTTTACGTCGAGGTTAAATAATAAAAAGAAGGTCCCATTATTTGGAGGCCGGGCTTAAATTCACGTCTTACTAACTAATCTTAGCTTGGACAACAACTAAACTAAAACTGTCACAGTGAAAATACACACCGGGCCGTTGATCTCGCGGCGGGGTCTTTTAACCAATATGGGACGCAAATTGGTTGTTGTTTTCTTGTCCAGCCTAGCCTTTTAGGCAGCGGCTGTCACCTCGACAACTACAGAGGAAAAAGCCTCAAAATGGCGAATCATTGATATTTAAATAGATAGATTAACGTTTATTGCATCAAAGCAGCACACATACAAATTAAAAGTGATACGGAGGTGCAACTATAAAATAACTTAAATGAGAGCAAAGTAATAAAAACAAAATCATAAGATTATTACTAAAACAATAAAACAAAAAGAAGAATATAGGTAGGTATGTAGGCGCGCTGCATTGACGCGAAAAGGTCAAAGCTCAGTGTTTATTGCTCATTAAGAGCAGCACTGGTTTTCAGCCCTCGCCTAGGAGACGCGGAGACTCAGCGGTTACATCCGAATGTGAATGTGAATGAAAATAATAAAAATAAAAAAGTGTCAGAAATAGATATATCCTTACAAGTGTTTAAAGATGTGGAAATAAATAAATACATTGCACATAAATATTTTTCAGTACTTTCATGAGTAGGATAGTACAAAATATACATGAAGATTATATAAATAGGTATACAAGTATATTATGCCACGTGAGTAGTGACTAGCAGAATAGGTATAGTGTGAATATGTTTACAAAAATCATAAAATATCTAACTAAAAAATATATGAAAATGGCAGAGGTAGCCCGGCTATCCAATGTTGGAAAGAGAAATTCCTAGTTTTTGCTTTTGAATCAGGTGCGACTTCATATGTGTTTTGAAGGTGTATTTGGAGGTCAGATTTCTTATGGGCGGCGGAATATCATTCCAACATTTGGTAGCTTGGAAGCGGAAGCTACCTCTAAATGCCACCGTGCGGGGAACTTCAAGAGGTGCCCGAATATCCCTCATGCCGTATCTGGGGTGAGATGTTGCCACCTTTAACTTTAGGTACAGGTACTCAGGTTTTTTAAACTTGATGACATCAAACACTACACTGGAATGGTGTAAGTGCCTACACAACAGGCATTTTGTATGCGCTGCACTAAACGCTGAGTCTTCAATAGAAGACGCGGAACATAAACTATATCTACGGAGATACGGAGTTGAGTCGAGATAAAATCAGTGACTCGCACAGAATAATACGTGCCCTTTCGCAGATAAGGTTACGGATTTTGTACAAAACCCTTAAACGATACATGCAACTCTTCACTAAATTGAGGACATGAGTTTCAAATCGTAGGTGAGTGTCAAATATGATTCCCAGATTCCTGGCCTCGTCAACACGCTCTAGAGTCTGGCCTTCAAGGATTAGCTGAGGATTAAAAATAAGATTTTTTAACTTGAACTTTACTCCCAAGCACCATAAACTTTGATTTCAAGGGATTGAGAATCAAGGAATTTTTATTTGTCCAGGCATCTAACCTGCTCAGGTCTTTATTGATAAAATTTGTCATGCAGTTAATATTAGAAGGCACATCAGAAATGTAAAGTTGAAGATCATCAGCGTAACAATGGAATTTGCAGTGCTTGATTTCATTCACCAAATCTGCTGCATATATAATAAATAATAGAGGCCCTAAGATGGAACCCTGTGGAACACCCCGCAAAACTGGCTTTGGATCCGAGTACAAGGCACCACCACAAATAGCGAGGGACTCATTCGAACTTTCTAGAAGGCGGGTGACCCTGACTTTGCCGGACAAAACAACAGGCTAACTCAATGTCCAGGAGGGCGATCGCGCTATTTTGTACAGTCAACGAACATCAAAGGTTTGGTTCTGGTTCAGTTCCAGTTGATATTCAACTTTGGTTCGGTTCAATGAAATTCGGTATCGCCCTAAATTTTAAGTGTTGACCGAAGCTGAACCATAACCGAACCATTCTCGTAATCAAAACATTAGAGGTCGAGACATCGATTGTGTATAATCGACCGTCGATTTCGCGTTTTTGTTGTTAACAACTCTAGTTTTGACCACACCATATTCCCTGTATAGTCTGTGGACCACACTTGGGTGGGAATTCGTGGAATGGAATTTGATTTGATGTGTTTACGAGCTGAACGAAAAATTACATATAAAAGATTCAAGTGGATAGAAATGTAGCTTTATAAATAAGTGTCCTTTCAACATTACCTACGGGTGTGAATACGTTTAGTTTGAAATGCAGCAACAGCGCCGAAGGGTCACAATCTGTTCGCCAACTTGAGATGATGATGGAGTTTGTGGAAGTTCATCGAAATCTGGCTCTAGGTTGAATACAATAGAAAGAGTACCGTGCGACAGCAGACTGTCTGTGGAGGGAGTGCGCAGAAATCCTCAACCCCTTTAGAGCAGTTAGGACTGCAAAGGAATGGATCAAGGTATGTAGTTTTCTTTATCTTAAACGTTTTCCCTATCAGAATATAATGCTTTTGTAAGATGCTGTACGAAGTTTAGATAAACAAGTATAACAATGTTAATTGCTTTCATATCCTAAAGGAAACTGTACAAATTCTAATGAAATAGGCACATATGGTAGCAAATTGTTTTATTAATGTTCCAGCCAGCAGATGCATGCTGGACGAATCAAGGCTGATGGGATTGAAAGTTGGACATCTGAGGGCAAAGGCTGCACAGACTTCCCAGGCTGCTCTGCAAAATGCTCAGACTCTTAGCTTAATACCATAGCGGAGTCCTTTAAATGAATTTGTGAAATCATATATTGAAGAAGCAGGTAATTCTATACTTTACTATCATTTTGGTTTATGTAGGAAATGCGCCGTAAATACTAGTTACTTAATATAAATTTTAATTTAAAAAGTGCCCTTAGTATAATTTTTAATGACATTTTCCCCACGAGTTTTCTAAAGCATGTTTACTTTTCCTGTAAATATGCTGTAGAAAATATTAGCTATAATTTATTAATTCATGCAATCATGTAAATATAATATACACATTTTTACTAACTTGTACATTATTTCTTTTTTCAGTTATGTACCCAACAAAGAGAAGATATGTGTGAAAAATATTTAATTATTATTACTAGCCTATAATATCCCATTGCTGGGCAAAAGACTGAGAGACATGAATAAAACAAATATACCTAGTTAAATATCATTTATTTTAGTCCTTAATCTATCAACAATTGCGCTCCCCGCAATAGACTTACTATCATATCATTCATAGAATGTCACCCTTTTTTTATAGTATCTCTCCTCATGTTCATTAGGGGTAACTATTTAGACATATGAGTACCATCTTCACAACCCAGAACCCCTTGCAATCTGAACTTTTTGAAAAATCAGAAAATAATAAACATTTATACATAAACATTTACATACAGGCACATACATTGCATCTGGCCCCACACTAGGTTACCGTGGGTTGTGGGAACCAGAAACAATGATGACAAGACTGGGTTTTCTTTCTTTGTCCCCAGCCGGGGATTGAACCCAGGACCATTCTCATGGTAGGCAGAGCAACAACCACACTTGGTAGCAGCACCACAGAGGTTGTCATATACCTATATTATAATTAGTACAACTTCAAATCAAATCAGAGACAGTCCGTCAACTTACATTTTTTAAAGTTGTTTGAAAGAACACTATCTTTCTCATCAATGCTATTAATATGTATTAATAAATATTAGTAATATTAATGCCATAACTACTAGTAAGTATTTGTTTCTATTTATGTATATGATATATATTTTAGTATTATGTAGATATTGGTAAGTAGTAGTATTTAATGTTGTGCACAAAGCTCTACCTGTAGTTTCTTTTTTACCCCTCCAATCAAGGTTTGCTGGGAGAAATTTCCTGTTCGAGAAAAGCTCGCCTTTGTACATGTTTTTTCCTTTATATATTTTTTTGTATTCTCTGTTTTTTGCACTAAAGTATATATTGAAAATTATTAGCCACACAATCTTGGTATGCTTTTTTTGTTTATTACCAAACCAAAAGTAATAATCTAAAATAAATTGTGATAGGCAAACTAATAAATAGGAATTTTATGATGCATGAGGCAGATAGGCAGACCACCGGATAGATGGACGCACGCTGGCTGGTAAGCAGTGGCTGCGGAAGGCTCAGGACCTGAGTAGATAGTGTGGTAAAGAGGAGGCCTATACCCAGCCATAGGTAAATGTAAGCTGATTTGAATTGAATTGTATGATGTTAATATTGGGCAGTACGTGGCGTAGTTGTTTAAAGGTTTCGGGAATGAAAATACTTCCTGGTTGATATTCCCGTATTTATTGTGTCAGCAATAAATAGTACGCGAATTATGACAAATACAAGCAGAAGCAGTTTAACAGCGATTAGATTTAGAATTATATTTTATCAGCGCAGCACCACACAAGCAATAATTCACAAGAGACGGAAAGAGAGAGAACGCCATATTTAAAAAGTATAAACGTCACATTTCACAGATTAAATTATTACCATTAGTAGTGATGTGAAAATGTTAGGATACCATCAGATTCAATCTTTCACACTCCTCCTTAGACTAACATTACAACATGCCAATAGTCAAATTATCTACATGCTCTACATCTAACATGCTAATAAAGAGAAAACCAAAAAACTCTACATTGACTCTATAAAATGAAATTTTTAGAGACCACTCTACATTTATGGAATCAAAAAAAACTACATGTTAGAAATTTTACAATTGACTGACTGGCTTAACATGAATGTCAAATATAAAATTACAATGCTTTTCTCTACACAATGGTTTGGTAAATACATCGGCTATCATTTTATCTGTAGGTAAATATTTTACACTTATAAATCCGTTCTGTATAAGATCTTTTACATAATGATAGCGCAAATCTATATGCTTAGTCTTCTTATGAGAGTATTCCTTAACAAGCAAAAGTTTCTGAGCACTTTGGTTATCATTGTATACAACTACACTTAATGTTTTGTCTACGATTTCCGACAAGAAATTTTTAACAAAACAAATGTCTTTGCAAACATCAGCAATGGCTAAGTATTCGGCCTCTGTGCTGGATAGCGCTGTAGAGCGTTGCTTTCTAGCCTCCCAATTTATAACATTTTGACCAAACCGAATGACAAAGCCTGAATACGACTTTCTGTCGGTTAAATCATTGGCCCAATCTGCGTCTGCGTATGCATTTATATTTAAGTTAAAACTTTTGACAAAATGCAAACCATAGTTAATGGTGCCCGCTAAATAACGTAGCACACGTTTAGCAGCTTGCCAGTGACTTAAGCCAAAACAGTTACTAAACTGACCAAGTTGACTGCATGCATATGAAATATCAGGTCTAGTGCATACAGCCAAGTACATAAGACTACCTAGCAACTCTCTGTATTTGTACATTTCATCCTGTAAGCAGTCATCGTCAGACTTTTCTAACTTACAGTTAACAGGCAATGGTGTGGAAACTGGCTTACAGTTAATCATATTGAACTTAACTAACAATCTCCTTATGTATTCACATTGGTCCAATATTAAAATATCATTATTTCTAGTGACATTTATGCCTAGGCAACTTTTCAGAACACCTAAATGTCTAACTTGAAATTCATTCTGTAACAATGGTAAAATAGAGTTTAGACAGTTACTGTGAAAAATGTAGAAGTCATTGTAGTGTTATGCTACTTACATGCTATTCTTGCTTCCTATCCCTTAGCTCCAGCTCCACCATCAGTCCTTTTTGTTTGTCCTTCAGGGTGCTTGCTCTATTACGCTGGATACTTGGTGAGCTGTGCAGCTTATTATTTGTCTTCACCTTTATTTCCATAGGACCCTGTAACGTTTTAAACCATAAGAACATGTTAACAAATCATTTTCGTTCTGCATTTTCATGCTATCAACATTTCTAAATCGATAGCGAAGCGGCTTACCTTTGGTGACCTTGTATTTGGCTTTCTGCGAAACTCTGCAATCTCGGGCTTCGTGCGCGCTGGTGCGCTATCCTTTTTCCTTTCGCGGTTATGTACCTAATTTGCTGCATGGTTTTCTGTTTGATACCGAATTACGAGCCTGAAAAGAAACTTTGACGTTTGTTGACGTCTTTGTTTATCTGGTTGTCATGGCAATGCCCATTCAAACTAGTTGGCGGTCTGATATGTTTGCGTCAATACTTTTACAAAAATACTCTTTCTCTCTTGGCCACTCACAAAAATTACGTTTAATTTAAATAATTTTTAGAACTCTCCAAAAAGGGTATAAAAGCGGAACATTTCTTCAATTTTGGACAGTCTCACGTCAGCTTCTGAACTGGAAGTACCAGTTAAAGGCCTTATCCCGGGGTCGCACTACCCCGGGATCCTGCGAGCCTTCAAACTCCTTCAGATCTTCAAATAACCATCCTTTAAACTATGGGATTCCGCGAGTCGTGCTTACGCCGCGATCCTGCGAGCCACTGCTTCATCGGTCTCCTACTCCATTCTACAACGACGATTTCTACAACGGGATCCAGCGAGCCGTAGCTACAAGTACGCCGCTACCGTTCCTACAACGACGATTTCTACAACGGGATCCAGCGAGCCGCAGCTATAAGTACGCCGCTACCGTTCCTACAATTACGATTTCAACAACATCTACAACAACAAATATGCCTGCATCCTGGACACTAACTCCACCGGTCTTCTACTCTTCATATCCTCCGCTTCCTTTTTATACTTAAATTGTCTTTTATAAAACTTGTTCTCATTTCATCCATCCTCATCTTCGCATCATCTTTTTATAGACTTCACGGTAAATAACCAATAAACTGACACTTTAAATGTTATCCTGGTTGTTGTTTCTGTTAGGTTCTGTTAGGTTCTTGTCGTCACACGACATTTTGGCGCCCAACGTAAAAGTTCTTCTCCACTCTTCACCTTTTCTACGCCTTGTCTCTTTCCCTTTGATTTGCTTTCTCTTTCACTCTTAAATCTTTATCTATTCATCCTTTTCACATTTTCCAAATTCTAAAACAAAACTTCATCTAGTTTTTCAACTCATCTGGATTATATTTAGGCCTACATTTAACTTACATCACTTCACTTCACTTCTATACCACTTGACTCTACACTTAACTATGCTTGCCTAAATATTTTCCAAATTCTAAAACAAAACTTCATCTAGTTTTACAACTATCTGGATTATATTTAGGCCTACATTTACTTCACTTCACTTCACTTCACTTCACTTCACTTCACTTCTATAACACTTGACTCTACACTTAACTATAACAATGACTCCACCTTCAACGGCAAATGACTCTCCATCACTTGACCTTCCTGCTGATCCGACTGTCATGGAACCTCCTCTTGTTTCTCAAACTAAAATTTTTGCATGTAAGTAGCATAAATTTTCTTAACTTCTAACTGTTAATTTGTATATATGTATATTCTTAATTTCAGACACATCTCGTTGGTGATGTGGCTGATCTCTGGCTTCGAGCTCTACCGCTCTGTTGTATATATGTATATTCTTCATTTCAGACACATCTCGTTGGCGATGTGGCTGATCTCTGGCTTCGAGCTCTACCGCTCTGGCCGTCTTTAATCTTAACCCAGATGTTACTGGATTTTTGAAAATTGGATCACGTTTTTGAACTTTAACACTTTAAGATAAGGTTCAAATCCTATGAAACAAAATTGATCGTTTTAACGATCGGTAGTAATATCTGGGTTAGGGCAAAGCGACTAAAGCTACCTTAGGATTAATTTGTTTCTCTTTACCTCTACTTAATTTTTTTTTCCATGCAGGAGCGGATGACAACTCCTTAAGTAAGCCTGAATGTCGTTTTGAAAACACACTTTTAGAGTGGTAGTCATTGAATGTGAACTCCACCCTTACCTGAATGAAGATGAGGATTGTAAGAGATGGTATATCTGATTTTGCCTGGTGATGTCTGTTTCTGCAAAGCTGTGTTTTTCTGGTTTATTTTTGTACATATCAAAATTTTTGCTGAGTCAAAAAATTTTCCAGGTTCGGGGGGAAAATGTAGTGTTATGCTACTTACATGCTATTCTTGCTTCCTATCCCTTAGCTCCAGCTCCTTTTTGTTTGTCCTTCAGGGTGCTTGCTCTATTACGCTGGATGCTTGGTGAGCTGTGCAGCTTATTATTTGTCTTCACCTTTATTTCCATAGGACCCTGTAACGTTTTAAACCATAAGAACATGTTAACAAATCATTTTCGTTCTGCATTTTCATGCTATCAACATTTCTAAATCGATAGCGAAGCGGCTTACCTTTGGTGACCTTGTATTTGGCTTTCTCCGAAACTCTGCAATCTCGGGCTTCGTGCGCGCTGGTGCGCTATCCTTTTTCCTTTCGCGGTTATGTAATTTGCTGCATGGTTTTCTGTTTGATACCGAATTACGAGCCTGAAAAGAAACTTTGACGTCTGTTGACGTCTTTGTTTATCTGGTTGTCATGGCAATGCCCATTCAAACTAGTTGGCGGTCTGATATGTTTGCGTCAATACTTTTACAAAAATACTCTTTCTCTCTTGGCCACCCACAAAAATTACGTTTAATTTAAATAATTTTTAGAACTCTCCAAAAAGGGTATAAAAGCGGAACATTTCTTCAATTCTGGACAGTCTCAAGTCAGCTTCTGAACTGGAAGTACCAGTTAAAGGCCTTATCCCGGGGTCGCACTACCCCGGGATCCTGCGAGCCTTCAAACTCCTTTAGATCTTCAAATAACCATCCTTCAAACTATGGGATTCCGCGAGTCGTGCCTACGCCGCGATCCTGCGAGCCACTGCTTCATCGGTCTCCTACTCCATTCTACAACGACGATTTCTACAACGGGATCCAGCGAGCCGTAGCTACAAGTACGCCGCTACCGTTCCTACAACGACGATTTCTACAACGGGATCCAGCGAGCCGCAGCTATAAGTACGCCGCTACCGTTCCTACAACGACGATTTCAACAACATCTACAACAACAAATATGCCTGCATCCTGGACACTAACTCCACCGGTCTTCTACTCTTCATATCCTCCGCTTCCTTTTTATACTTAAATTGTCTTTTATAAAACTTGTTCTCATTTCATCCATCCTCATCTTCGCATCATCTTTTTATAGACTTCACGGTAAATAACCAATAAACTGACACTTTAAATGTTATCCAGGTTGTTGTTTCTATTAGGTTCTGTTAGGTTCTTGTCGTCACACGACATCATCCACATATAGAGCTATTATTACATACTCAGTTTTCAATTTTCTAACATAAACACATGGTTCACATTTACTTTGGACATATCCATTTTTAACTAAAACATCATGTACTCTATTATTCCACATACGGCTGGCCTGCTTTAAACGATATAAACTTTTATTCAACAAACAGACTTTACTATTATCATCATTTGTAAATCCAGTTGGCTGTTCCATGTATATAGTTTCTTCTAACTCTCCATTGAGAAAAGCAGTGGTAACATCGACATGATCGATACTTAAATTTAATTCGTTAGAAAGAGCAAATAGAATTCTCATCGTAGAGTGACGAACAACTGGCGAGAAAGTGTCATTGTAGTCGAGGCCTGCCTTTTGCGTAAAGCCACGAGCAACCAACCTAGCTTTGTACCTATCGAACTTACCTGTTGCATCGTGTTTCTTCTTGTAGACCCACTTGCATTTAACCACGTTATGACCTTTCGGCCGTTCCACAAGTCGCCAGACATTGTTCCGCAATAGCGAGTCATACTCACACTGCATGGCTGACTGGCACTCACCTTTTTCAGACGAATTCATTGCATCATCATATGTTGTAGGCTCCTCATTAAAGGTCTGCTCTACCATATAACTAGATAAGTCAAAATCACGATACTTTTGGGGTATGCTCCCTCTCGTACTACGCACGGGACGGTCAGTTCCGGCTGGACCAGTTACTCCTCCTTGAGGTGCAGACGCCGGCCGACGATCGGGGGCATCCTTGTGAGGGCTCTCATCCTCATCGCCGTCGTCACCAGTGCAGTACTGATGAGAGTTTGGAGATCTTGGCTCCTCATCTGAAAATGCATTTAATTCATGATTAGACTCACCACTAGTTATAATTTCATTCATATTGGGTTCAATAATAATGTCATTACTATTAATATTCTCATTATTTGATTCAATATTATCATTACAATTATTTTCATTATCGACCATAATATCATTATTTGATTTATTATAATTATCATGTATGTCAAATGAAATAAAATCTCTTCCTCTCTCATATGAAACACAGCCATCATTATAAAAGTTCTTCTAGAAAGTCTTCTAGAAAGACAACGTCCCTAGAATAGACAATTTTGTGAGGGTTAGGAGGGTCAACAAGACGATATCCTTTAGTGGTTTCACCATAACCAACGAACACAAAAGCTTTTGACTTAGCATCAAGCTTTCTTCGTTTTTGTTGAGGTACCAAGGCATAAGCTATGCAGCCGAAGACACGCAGGTGACTAAGGTCCACAGGCGAACCTGTCCACTCACGCTCAGGAACCGATCCCGACAGCGCACTGGTAGGGGATCTGTTTTTCAGATAAATGGCCGTCATAACGGCCTCACCCCAGTAGCGACTCGGAAGACCACAGTTCTGAAGCATACATCTATACCCTATTTGCTTTTCGACTAAATTTTTAAAAACTAGAAAATGAGAACTCACCTCAGATTTATTTTTCATTAAAAAACCAAAGGTTTTCCTTGTACAGTCATCTGTGAAGGTCAGTAGATACTTTGCTCCACCCACGCTGGTGACCTGCATTGGACCACAGACATCACTGTGTATGAGTTCTAGTGGTTGTGATGCTCGAGTTGCGCTGCTTGGGTAAGGTTTGGAGTGCACTCAACAAGCTTCTCCTTATCCTGCAAACACACACCAGTACATGCACCGTCACCACTTAGTTTAACAATATCTTTTTGTCCTAGATGGCCCAGCCGACGATGTAGAACATCAATCGGCACTGTCACCGCATTGGCACTCACTGTCCCTTGCCTAGATTGCAGAGGCATGGAATGCCCATTCTCCGGTACCTTCACTTTAAACAAACTTCCCATTCTAGCTGCGAAAAGAACTTGGTTGCCAGTAACTTTACAATTCTGCATAACCCTACAACCTTTCTTATCAAAACATACAACAAAGCCATTATCAACAATCTTATTTACAGACAGTAAATTTGTGGATAGACATGGAACCACCATCACATCTTTTAGCAAAATATTATCATCAGATACAGACACTTCACCAGTTCCATTGCACACTAACTGATCTCCATTTGCAATAGAAACAACATTTTTACTATGTTTAAAGTTCCTCACCATATTCTGATCATTAGTCATGTGTGCCGTCGCTCCACTGTCCATAACAAAGAGTTTGTCCCCTTGAGCCGTCATTGCTGACGCATACATCACATGCTGTGTTGACTTTTTGTCTCGTTTCTTCTTATAACACCTCTTCTCTGTATGTCCAGGCTTATGGCAGTATTCACAGACAGATTTCTTCTTACTGAAGTATGCATTAGCCTTATCTTCATGAGTACTGTGACGCAACTCCTCTTGCAGTAACCTTGTTCTTACCAACTCACTCGTGAGTTGTTTGGTGAGACCGGCTGTTTCCAAACTCGAGACGAGCACATCAAACAGGCAGTCCACTCAACAGTATTTCAGCGACTTCACTGTCTTCAATGATTTTATTTATGTCAGCAAGTTGTTGGACAAGCATCATCACACCATTGATGTACTCGGTCATAGAAGTGTATTGAGAGTATTCCGCACGATGCAGCTGGCGCAATAACACCACGCGACGATACAGTCCTTTGTGTTCGAAGATCTCTGCTAGCTTCGTCCACGCTTCTTTTGCAGTCTCCGCACTGCGCACATATTGGTAGCATGACGGGTGTAACGACAAGGAAATGCGCGCTGCGCACGTTGATCACGTGCAGGATCTTCTATCGCATTAGCCGCGGTGATGCAGCTCCATAAATTCTCCAGGGTCAAAATGGCCTTGACGGCAAACTTCCATGTGGCGTAGTTGCCGCCATCGACCAGGCGTTCAATGTTGTAATTGTTAGTAAGGTTAGGCTGATGCTGGGGCAGCTGCTGCTGCTGTTGCTGCTGATTCGACATTTTTCGGCTCCGTGCCGGGCGGGAACACGCTGGGCCCTAACCTATACATAACTTATTGTGTCAGCAATAAATAGTACGCGAATTATGACAAATACAAGCAGAAGCAGTTTAACAGCGATTAGATTTAGAATTATATTTTATCAGCGCAGCACCACACAAGCAATAATTCACAAGAGACGGAAAGAGAGAGAACGCCATATTTAAAAAGTATAAACGTCACATTTCACAGATTAAATTATTACCATTAGTAGTGATGTGAAAATGTTAGGATACCATCAGATTCAATCTTTCACAGTTAACATATAGTTACTCACTTCCTTTTAATTTGCTCTCCATCAAGAAGTTGAAAGGGAAATTTATGATTTCTGGCTTGTTGAATGCTAATGTGACGTCTACAATTTTGGAGACACTTGACTGGTAAACACAGTGTTTCCGGCTTTCTAATCAAATCGTCTGGTAGGAGCCTGTGGCAAAATGCTAAACAACCAGCACCTGAAACAAAATGCACTAAGTACTGTTACTAAGCTCACTTAGTTCTATTTTTGGGAAACGGAATAAAAATTGTTCATGACCAAAGAAAAGTAAATGTGTGTGATACATATCTAGTACTTTGCATAGTGTTACTAACCTTCGTGTCCACATCCAAAGCACTGTTTGGTGGAAAATTAAGGGTCAACTGAGTAATTAACATGTCCACAAGCTAACTCCTTCGACAGTCAATATCGCTTGATAAACTCCGATTCTCTGTTTTAGATTGGCCTCGCGCAATAGCTACATCACACTCGTAGGCCATTTCCAAAGTCCAGATACATCAATTTCACGATTTTCACCCACTTTTCACCTCACCAATTCTAAAATAGTCGTGAAAAAGTAGCTCCACATTAACTTTAACACAACCGTTCGTTTGACAGCGGTTACGGTCCAATTCCAATCGAACATCTGTCAAAACATTAGCGCGATATGAAAAGACCTTAAAGTCGTGTTTCGGTTATGGTTCAGCTATGGTTCGGTTGATATTTTTTACCGCGATCGCCCCCCAGAGGGTTGTTGGTGTACAACCAAAACATTTGTCGCACCTTTGACAAGTCATTGAAGCAAATTGTAGAAGAAGTAAAACTTATTACGACCCCCTTTTTAATACGAGAGAAGCCCAACGTTTCCTACAAATCTTCGTCGCACGGCAATTTCCTAGCCGCGCCACATAGCGGGGAGTAGCATCTGACGATGACAGCCGATTCGTTTAGATATTACTCTGGTTTTATGAAAAGAAAAACGATAGGCTGTTCGCTATGAAGTACCGAAACGAACCTAGATAAAATCCAGGGCTACGCAAAGTGTATATTTAACAGAAAACAAAAAAAATGTTGATTCATTTCTTGTATAGTGTGATTCCATACGAATTCCATCCAAGATGTCACTCATACATTTCTTTGATAGGTACAATGTACAATGTATTTACTTACCTAGAATATCGCTTAGGCATATCGATGATATAATAAAATCAGAGCTACGTAGTGTTTGCAAGAGACAGTGAGCACCACTTGAAGTTTTACTATCTTGCCATGTCGATATTCTCTCCAGTACGTTACAAACTTTAACCAGATTATCGCCCTGGAATTGTAAATGGCCGTCGTGTCTTTCAACCCAACAATATACTTTAAATTGCCGTACCATCATGTTCTTCTGAGAATACTCTATAGCTGAGGCCAAACCAACGCGTTCAGCTCGCGTCCGCGGTGGCATGCACGGTGGTGATCAGTTGTTTTGTTGCGTACGAACTTGTAGCGACCTGGTCACATCGAGGCGTCCTCTGTTGGACCGCGGCGTCCGGTGCAGCGTCTGCACGCAGCGGTGGCGATCATCACGCTTGTTACGTTAGGACGCTGGACGCAGCAATTGTTGTTGAGAAAAACTGTGTTTTTTAGTTTTTAAAGTATGTTGGAACCGGAAGGAATTATAAATGAGGTTCACAAATACCCATTGTTGTATGATACGTCTCATTCTGATTATAGGAATAATAGAAAAAAGGACCAGGTGTGGGACGAAATAGGAAGGAGAATAGATTGTTCCTCTTCATCTTCAATGAGAGCAGACAGTGTGGAGGATAGCCTAGCAAGCAACATTTAAAAAGTCTGTCTATCTATTTTAAATTAATTTCAATTAAAGTAAAAGTTTAATGTCAGTAATTTTATTATAAATCTAGGCCTCGACCCCTAACATCACTGGGAAAATCACATTTCCCATATACATACCTGGAATTCACATAACAATGGAGCTCTACACTAAACTGAACAACAATATGGAGAAGATAGTGACCACTTTCAACTCCAGGATGTCACAATATGAGAAGGACCTTCGGGAGGCCGCCACCTCCAGCAGCCCACCTGACCTCCTACTACCTTTAATCGACTATGCGGATGTTTGCTGGATCGGTGCGAACGAAGAACAACTGAACAAACTCGAACGACTTCAAAACCTCGGGATTCGGTTTGTCTTCGGGCTGCGCAAGTATGACCATGTCTCACAGTATCGCAAGGAGTTGGGGTGGCTTCCGATCCGCCTTCGTCGTATTAAGCACGTTCTCTCCTATCTGTTCATTATTTTGCGAAATCCCCGCTACCCCTCATATCTTCGAGAACGTTTCGAGTTTATTTCCTCCAGGCATAGCAACCGGAGATCCCACACGATGTCTCTTCTTTCTACTCCTTGGCATAACACTGCCGCTTACAAACACTCGTTTAGGTTAACGGCGATCCGACTGTGGAACGCACTTCCCTGCGCTATTAGAGATAGTCCCTCAATTTTCACTTTTAAGACAAGATTGAAAGAGCATTTCCTTTCTATTTCGTGATAGGTACTTTTATATATGTATATATAAGTAGCATATGTTTGATATATATTTTATTTTTTGCTTTTGTATTTTATTTAGTATATCATTTATTACATTATTATGTTTTAAATTCAAAATTCAAAAAGAGTTTATTTCCATAAGAAACACATAGGTAACATTTGGAGAATGTCAAATCTTAAACTAACACATGTATAAGGTACAGGGAAATATAGAACTCAATTTGAATTCCGTCACCTCAATGTTTTAGATGCTGGAGACAAAGAGGCGACTAGAAACCTCCAGCTTTTTACGTTATTTTTTACAGAATTGGAGCAAACACCTTCCCGAGCTTTCTTCTACATAATCTGATATGTTGTAGTAACCTTTTTTACATAAGTGATTTTTAACAACATTTTTAAATTTATTTACAGACAATTCTTGTAACTCAGGCGGTATGTTGTTGTAAAAGCGAATACATTGCCCTTTAAAAGATATATTAAACTTATGGAGCCTAATAGTAGGTATAGCTAGTTTATTCCTATTTCTAGTGTTGACATTGTGCCTGTCGCTATTCTTAGGAAATTTATCAATATTTTTGTGGACGTACATTAGGTTTTCATAAATATACTGACACGGCACTCTCATAATGTTAATTTCCTTAAATTTACAACGCAGTGACTCTCTGGGACCCACATTGTAGATTGCACGAACAGCCCTCTTTTGCCGCACAAATATTATGTTAATGTCTGCTGTGTTCCTCCACAGCAGTATGCCGTAAGACAATGCTATGGAAGTTGCTGAACTAAACTAGTCTAGCTGTTTCCACGTCCGTAAAAAGACGGATTTTTTTAACTGCATAAACTGCGGAACTGAGTTTTTTATAGCTTATCTATGTGTGGGCCCCACTGAAGCTTATTATCTAAGGTTATTCCTAGGAATACCGTGCTATCTACAATTTCAAAATTTTCACTTTTAACATTAACAATAGCCGAGACTTGTTTAACATTGGGGAGTATAAACCGAATACATTTAGTTTTGTTATTGTTCAGTAAAAGATTATTAGCACTAAACCAATTGACTACCTTTGAGATTGCACCACATTGTTCCACCTGTCCCTTTGCTTGCTTTAATTCCTGCAAAACCAGTTGGAGCCTGGACTCCGCTTGGCGAGACATAGCATTGCGAGCCATGATTATGATTAGTAATGTGAAAACAAAGACAAAAAACACTCGCTATGTAGCAAGGGAAAGGCAAGACAATGTCAGTTGAGCACAGTGTCAAGACAGTTTGAATCGTCCTTTTGTCTGTTGGTCCATGATCGATTATTTTATCCCAATTGTAATTCTGACCACATTTAACACTGGCACACTATTAATTAACTTAACAAACACTAAAATAACACAATATTCACAAATAGACGAATTTAAACAAAATTACTTAGTTAAAATACAGCACAGCTGTTTTTGACGTGTAGCCTCGGGTGCGGTCCGATTCCATCATTTAGTTGTAAACAAGTGTTAGATGTGTACAGTTTTATTGCGCACTAGGACTCTCCTGTTGCACAATTTTTCCTGCCCTGCCTAGGTTTGCTGGTAGAAATCTCTCTTTAGAGATAAGCTCGCCTTTGCTCATAAAATGTTTTGTTGCCTTACTATTAAGATTTCTATGCAATAAAGAATATGAATAAAGTAAAACTTCTTCAATTTCACTATCTGTATCGGAGAGTATTGCAGTTAATGACGTGACTCCAGCCTGGTGAACGCAAGAACAAACGCGACAGTGTACACAACTTTTGCACGCGCAGTAAACGCCACCGTGCTCGCCACCGCGGACGCGAATTGAACGCGTTGGTTTGGCCTAGCCTTATGGCGTTTTGCAGAAGCGTTGGCAAGTGCCACTATTTTTTTCATTGTTCCAGTTGTCTTTTCTACTTGATGATTTGGCTAAGGAGTTATTCAAGACATTATTGCTACAAGGACAACGTTTTGCGTGAATGGCTATTTTAGAGAGTTTCTGAACCTTCCCTAAGCACCTTTTACGACGGATGCCATTACTGAACAGCTGTCAGTTCCTATCCCTACACATAAAGCTAAATCAATATCGAGCAAAGACTTCCCACACGATGCCTGTTAACCGTAATTCTTTTGTGCCGTCTGAGCTCCCTCCTTCTTCACATTGAAGCATTTCACAAGCGTCGCAGAAGCATACAAAATGTTCCTTAATAACACCATCCTGAAAATATCTGAATGATAGACTCATCTGTTCGATATCAGAAATATCTGTAGTCTCGTCAAAATGAATAGCGAAGAAATTAGATTTTCTTACGTTTTGTAAAATAGTTTCCTGAATCTTTTCGTTCGTTTTGTTCAGTTTTGCTAATATACGTCGCTGTAGATCTTGTTGGTGACAAATGGCGTCCGAGAACTGAGTCGCCTGCTTCGATTCTAAATTTCAACAGAGCTCGGAAATTTCTTTCTGTAGAGAAGGCTAGGATCGGTGTTGGTGCTAAAAATCTGGCCATCGTCTCCTGTGGCCACGTAATGGTATATTTTGACGGCCACACAATTATATAGTTTTTATAATTGCTCGTTAACGATCTCTGTTTTCTGCCATTTGAGCCATCCTTTGGAATTCCAATATCAACCTCGGGTTTATGATAATACGCCAAAAAGTTCTTCCCACTTTCAACAGCCATTACGTTGATGTTGCAGTAATAACCCGCCTTCACCTAATAAGTTGTTAAAGAATCAGTGGTCCTTTCACAAGACGTCCAAGGGTCGATCTAACGATATCAGTGGCAGATAGAGTGACAAATAAGGCTCAATATTTGCTTCGCTTCAGGTATATACTGGATTTTTTTCCGACCCCTGATGTTAACTGGATAGCAACGAATATGATATTGTAGCAATTAACACATCCCAATACATATTTAGCACCGCCAGATTTATCAACAAACATTTGCGCACCTTTTAGAAATGGTATGAATTAGCATCATTTGCAGCCATTTTGCTACATGGGCATGTGATGCGTGATAGTATTATATTAAGAACTCTTATATTAAGTCTTTAATTTAATTTTCAAACCACCGTCGTCTGGCTAAAATTCTAGTCTTCACGAGTATAGCATATATGTTACGGTCAACTATTGAGTTGACCGTTACTAACCGGACATATTGATGTCCGGTTAGTAAACATAATTACCGGTAAGTATTCATACTAACCACTGATTTTGGTGAATGTGATAAATATAGCCAAAATCAATCAGTTCGAATAACTACTTTAACCGGTTATTATTAATACTCACCAAGAGGGTTTTGTGAAAGTAATAAGACCCCCTTATTTTCTTAATCTATTTTGGTTTATTAAAGGTAAAATGAAACAAATAGCTAAATTCTTCTTAATCTTGTCTCTCTATGATGCACAGTATTGCTCAGGATGTTTATTAGAAAGTGTAAAATATTTTATGTATGTTTAGGTATTTTTTGTTGTTTTTATATGTTCAACCTAACACTAAGGCTAAAGTTAAAGGGGGCTTCGCTTCGGTCACCCCCTTTAACCTTTACCTAAGCTACCACAGTGTTTTGCCCTGATATTAGCTGTGCAAATCAGCATTAATCTTATTGACCACGGACGTGTGGTGATACAATATACTAACCGGTTAATGTGATAAATCTTGCAGTATTAATTACTTGAACCATCGATATTGGTAAGTACATCCGGTTAGTATGCATAGCAACCGAATCATTATCTTGATCTTAGCATAAACATGATGGCAAAGATCAATGTTTTTTTTTTTTCTTTTTTAATGATCTTACTACAACAATGCTTTCGATCGATAAGAAAAACTGTGGAATTCTGAGGTCAAAAATACGTACTTACTTACTAACGAACGAACGCTTATCGCTTGTCGTAGTTTTTTATTATTATTATTATTTTCGTATAATATCGTTTATATAATAATTGCACATGAAAATTCACATTACAAGCTTACAGAAAATACTTTTAAAAGGCAAGCTTATCTATTTTCGCCTCTGAAAGGATTCTGGAATCGGCCTCTGAAAGACTTCTGGAATCGGCATCTGAATCACGAATCTAAATACAAAATGGCTTTCAACCACTTACCCTGTATTCTGGCCAATTAAACCTTATCTTTACGAGCCTGAATGGTGCCCAGATACAATTGATTAATTATATATCAATTTTGATATGATGACCCTAGTACAATGAGATCGACAATGGTACTATCGAACCATCTGAATCATGACCCACCATAAGCTTATTTTGCTAAACCCCTTAAATGCAAGTAGGTCGAAATTCGCTTGAAGGTTTATTTCCTTGGTAACGAACTTGTAACATTTGATTAGACACTGACATAGCGATAGATCTTACAAGTTTGAAAGTTTCAAACGAATTATCAGGCAAGTGGGTCATGATTCAGTTGGTTCGATTGTATATAAATAATTACTACAATGAGATCGATAAGAAAGTCCATTCATTGCACCAAGAGGCTGTCCAATGGCTGCTCTAGCTGCCGCCTTTGTGACGAAGCGCTAATAATTAAGAATAACTGACATATCACGATTCTAAATTAAATAGTGGTTTAATCACTTTTTTGCAGACTACCGCCGGCAGATCGTGAACAAGGAGTCGACGTTCGAGGAATTAGCCGAGCAGTTCTCCGACTGCTCGTCAGCGAAGCGCGGCGGCGACCTCGGCAAGTTCAAGCGGGGGCAGATGCAGAAGCCCTTTGAGGACTGCGCTTTCTCGCTCAAGGTCGGACAACTTAGCCAGTCGGTAGAAACCGACTCTGGGATCCATATCATCCTGCGGACCGCCTAACTTTCTAAACAGTTACGGGTAACCGAACGTCGGCATTGTTACACTATGTCAGTCAGTTCTGCCGGATCCGTTTTGCGTACATATTTATTTGTTCACTGTTCACATTTGGAGACCCGATTAAAGTGTCTGATCTAACATATTTGTATGCATCTGACTCCTTGCCGGATCCGACAAAACTGTCGGTCCGACTTAGTATGAACTGGCTCTTAGTTTTCCCATCGGCCGTGTACGTAACCGGAGGATCGAAACCATTTGCGAAAGAAGAAAAACTGATCTTTATACGGTACTAGATTCCAGATAATATTTTTCACACCTTTCATTCGGAAAAGTAAGTTTTGCTCCACGATAAGAGGGAGCAAAATGCTACTTTTCTGTTCAAGCTACTTTTTTTTCTTTATTCATTAGGGTGTATAGCATTTACGCAATGTGCTAATTGAACATAGATCTTAATAAAATAATCGATTGTATTTTCATCGTAGTCGATTAAAAACGAACATGTTTCAAATTTTAACTTTAACAACAATATATGAAAATTTATGAATATTTCGTAGTATTTAAAAAAAATGTCACAATAAATTATATGTTTTACTGAAATCAAAACTATCGATGACTGTTATTGTGTTATAATGAATATTGATATCCGAAACCATTGTAATATTCGATTCGATTATTTTTACACATTGGTAAAAGTACACAGGAATATTTTATCTTTGACCTTTCCCTAATCCTTCACAATCCGCCATTATAAAAATAAAAGTTTTGTTTACGTTGTTCGATTACTTTAAAAGCGGTGAAAGTATAATTCAAAGTATAGTTATTTAATTTTTTTAGTGCATTTAATTTAAATTTTCCTCATAGTCGGTGTGAAAAGTTGTATGTGTCACTCAGGAGCAAAATTATTTCCGGCATGGGCGTTAACGCTTGAATCCTTCGTTACGCTCAGGATTCTAACTTAGAATCCCTCGCTACGCTCAGGATTCTATCGTAGAATTCTTCCCTTCACTCTGGATTCAATGTACCGCCCTCGCCGTAAATACATCATTTTGCTCCCTTGTGACACAAATAACTATTTCTTCCTTACAGGATACGGACTTTATTATGGCATGTATTCAACGCTAAACAAATAAGCCCCGATTTTTTGATCAAAAAGTCTCAAAACTGCAACAAAATACTGACTGCACCTCAGAATTTACCCACAAAACCAAATAAATTTTGTTAGCTGTTTAACTAGACTACTTATGTAAAACCGTTTTAACTACAAAAACTTAAACCCAACTTTACTTTAACCAAGCCCCTATTATTATTTGGGGCCCATAAGTTTTAATAATGAAAACACCATTTAATTAATCATTTATAATTTAATCAATCAATAAAAAATCAACTAAATGCAAACATAATAACAACAAAGAACGATAATAATACCAAGGTATTGTCCAAGGACACTATTTACACACATTGATCTAGCCCCAAACTAGGATTCCCTGTATCTTGGGTACTAGACAACGATACACACTTATATAGATAAATATTATACTTAGATAGATAAACAACCATGACTAGGGTACAAACATCCGTTCTCATCAAACAAATATTTGCCCCCACCGGGATTCGAACCCGGGACCCTTGGCTTTGTAGGCAGGGTCACTGCCGACTCGGCCATTCGGGTCGTCGTCGTCGATAAATAAGGTTTTACAACATATTTCTTTGCAAGTGCAATATAAACATATAAAATTAAATGGGGTAGTATTCAATCGCACATCAAATTAGTCCTATTTGCACAGCAAAAATTATCCACAAAAACATTTGTTTCCTATGCTCTTACATATTAAAAAAATATATATTTCTTTTACACTTACAAGTCAACCTGAAACGAAGGCGGAAGAATAAAGGGGGCTTCGCTTCGCTTACCCCCTTTACCCTTCCCCTAAGCTGCCGCACCACTTCGCCATGATATTTGCTGGAAGATCAGTATTTTGATGTGCGGTTTAATATTTCCCAATTATATCTTATTGGTGGATGAGGGGAAGAGAGGCCTTTGCCCAGCAGTGGGATGATGTAGGCTAATAATAATAAATCAAATTAAAGCCTCAAACTTTTCATTGTTGGATTAATCATAAGGCAGGTCTTGCTTTAGCAGGGTGTCCGCGTTTTCGCTTTATGTTTTATATATAATTTTCATTGAAACAGATAAGAAAAAAGAAATTTAGCTATAGTAGTACTTTTAAGGCACACGAATGTTAAAATTGTTAAATATAATTTGGTAAAGTAAACATTAATTAGCGTGGTGCAGCAAAAGACACGAATTTGAGAAATTCCGTTATACGGATGTATAATTTTGAGTGCAAGTCAGTAGTTTAGTTTGACTAAGAATATTTTTGTATTGAAATCGGAATTAGTGTTCGAAAAGCCCAGATATTTGCTGTGAACTGTGTAAGAAAGATTACCTTGTTTTGATTGGAATTATGATTTTCTTGATGGTGCTTGTTTTGTTAATCAAATGGTTTATAAGCAGAGTAGTCAGTTTTTTGGTATACGGTAGGGTTAATAAGTGAAGATATTCGTTGGCATAATTTTATTTACAGTTAAATATTCGTAACTGTAGATAAAAAAACATATTTTTACGATGTTAGTTCCCATGAAAAATAGTCCGTTATTTTCCATACACATTCTTATTATAATTACTGTTAATTAATTACATACATACATAAGCTCACGCTTTTTCCCCAGAAGAGGGATAGGCAGAGACTAAAGACCCACTTGCTACGATCCTGGCATACATCTCTGGCTTCCCATAACATTACTCCATAACAATTCTCTTCATACAAGTTCGCCGGTTGCGGGTATTTCTTAATTTACCCTTGTCTTGCCTTGGTCTTTGTGGGACCTACTTGGGCGTCCTCGTCCGAGGACGGCTCCATTCACACCCGTCGTATAAATCTGATTTGGAAACTAGTATCGTATAAAGATATTTTTTCCTGCTTTCGCAATTGGTGACGAAACTACGGTCACGTACACGGCCGAAGGGCTAGTTTTGAGTCGTCGAATGTCTTATTTTCAAAGTATTGCCGCCTGGATAACTAGGCTTCCTATCCACAGCAAAATCGACGCTGGTTATGTCAAATTGACTTTTGTAGGATAACTGATGATTTGAGACAGTGAATATGGCCCGACAGTATAACGTGAGTTAATACTGTCGGGCCTTGACACTGCATACAACTTTTCTGAGAGTTTAGAGTTAACTTGCGTTTCATCTGTCGGCCCTAAAGGTGATGAGGGATAAGAATTCATGTCATTCTGCTAAGCGAACGGCTTAATTTTTGAAGCTCAAGTTCCATATATTTGGAACAAGTACAATAAAAAGTATTGCTTATTATGTACCTACGTAAACATTAAATAAAGGAATGAACAGAGTTTAGTTGGACGCATCTAAAAAGTAAGCGAGTTGAACTGAAGTTCATTTCTTTGTACCTAGGGGTCACTGACAATTCGATACACTTACTTGCTAGATGCATACTAGACTTGCATTACTCCACCAAGTTGATGCCAGCCAACATGTCGAAATGCTTTTTTGTAATATTTACATTAGACGGCTGGGAAAAATTCAAAAGGCTTCTTCCTTGGGGCATTTTCTGAAACTCTTTGATGCCGCGTTCTTTAGAATAATTACAGTCTTCACAAAATAAAGGCCGCCCAAATTAATTTCAACCTTATTACACCAGTGACCCGGACGCTGTGACCGGGCCTTTTTTTTGTGAAGGCTAGACATGCTGAGAACCATTTTTCCCGGTGTCACACCCTAAAATGTCCCCTACGGTTTATTTTTTTACTAAAACTTAAATATTGAAGAATAATACTGAGTAAGACAAAAAAATATTGTTTTCTCTATCCAAGGAGTATACAGCGCATTCTCTCGACTTATTGAACGCACCTCGTCTAAAAATATTTGGATGTTTTTAATCTCAACTGATTTTCAGGAACTTTTAATTATATTTTTTTAAATTGAAATTAAGGAGAAGCGTACATTTCCAACTAGTATCTTTTAGACAGCTGCATGAGTTTAGGGAAAGAGGCCGCCTTTGAGGGTGAACAGGTAGTTAAGTAGATACATAAGTACCGATTTACTTATAATTTTAAGTCCGTATTTTTTCACTATCATCACACCATCTTTGCATAGTGTGTATTGTAAATGTGTTTTTATCACACCTGCTCTGAAAATACATACTAATTATACCAATTAGAGGGAAGAAACGCCTTTATCCCGCCCTTCAAATCCTTTCATCCCAAGGTATGGAAGTTTGTATGAAAATCCTTCCGACCCAAGGGTGGGAAGTATGTATGAAATTCCATTACATACCCGGTTTTTTTTTTTTATTTGTCAGCAGTCATACTGCAAAGAGACTTTAACTGTCTACTAATTAAATTTCAAGTAAATTGTTACTGGCCACATACAGTTTTTTTTTTACCAGTTACCAACCTCCTTGGTGCATACAGAAAATTAAAAACGAAATTATTTTTGTATATAAAACGCGCGGAAGGAAGAAGTGGCTGCATGACCTTATGATCTTAGCCTACTCCAGAAACGGGCGAATAAAAAAAGGAAAAGCCCGCGCATTTTCGCAAAAACTTCGATTGATTTAGCATTTATCTTTGTGTTTTTTGTAAAATATGGATGCATTTATGTCTATAATTTTCCTCGTAGGTGTAATAAAAAGCACTATACATACCTCAGGATAAAGAACAGTTCCATACCTCAAATGGTTTGCGCCCCTCGCAAGCTCGTGGCGCAAATGCCATAATCTCGGTATGGAACTGTCACTTTCTTCCCTCTGAAGTAATGTACTATTAAATCATTTTCAGAAACTTTTTTTGGTTTTGGAGAAGAAGAATGACATTAGGTTCATCTGTTAACTCTTTTGTTACTAGGGCTTTTAAATTAATTTAATTTTTAATTTAAATTATTGATACATTTTTCTTATCATAGAATTTACTATTTCAGTCGCGATCCTGTTTTTCTGAACGCCCGTAACATTTGGGTTTATTAATATCGTCGATCTTAGGTGGCTTTTTGAAAAGTCTACATGTTATTATTTACTGCCAAATAATTCTTCATCTGAGATATAAGCATTACATCGATTTCCTAAAAATCGATTCTAAATGTGGCGGTGGGGCTTTTAAACATAAACATAAACATTTCCATACAGGCATATACATTGCTTCTGGCCCCACACTAGGATACCCTGTGTCGTGGGAACCAGAAACAGCGACGTCACACACATAAACGTCCAAGACCTGGGGTTTTGTTTTTCTTTACGTCCAGCCGGGGATCGAACCCGGAACCTCTCGCATGGTAGGCAGAACCACAACCGCTGCGCATCAGAGGTCGTTTTAGATCCTTCCAACGGTCCGTCGCCTACATTTATCTGTTTGATTATTTAGTTTGTTATCTTTAACTATCAACTTATCACTAAGTTTACATCTGTATTTTGTATTTAAGTACTATAGTATTGTCAGGATATAATAACAGAGGTTAGATCTTGTTTAGCGCTAATTACTATCAAACAAAACAAAATGTGTTTTGTCGCGTTATGTGTTTTGTCTTGTCTGCACTTGTTTTTAATAATTCATCCATTTAAAATTCATTTAAGCCTAATGATTGTCGTAAATTCCTCCTGCATTCATAGTAGGTAATTGATGTCATTATAAAACAAGTCGAAACACATCACAAGGTAGACATAAACTAAACTAAGATAATATGGCGCGTCTAACGCGCGAGGTACGATGTCCCCCCCCCCACTGTTCGTAAGAATGCGCTCGCCGTGTCGCCGGCGGCGGCGGCGAGTGGTGGAGGGGCGCGCCATATTATTGTAGTTTATCTCTAATATTTATCAAATTGGTAGTATTTTATATCTAACTCGGAATAGTAATTCATGTTCGAATATTCAGCATTTGTACAAATTAATAAATGTGTCGGAATCAGATATGCCTTGCACAGACTGTAAAACTCCTCACTATACAAGATCTGCTGAAATTACTGCCTTGAACTGTTCCTGATTACTGTTTATAATATACATTTTGTGCGGTTTTTCTTGAATAAAATTCAAGAACGTATGAAATTATGTGTTTTTTTACATCACCCATTTACCTACCTCAATTGATCTCAAAATAGAGAATATCGATGTATTTCTTCTTCAATTCACTTTTTAAATCCTAATATCATAAAAAGCAAAAAAAAAACTGTTGCCAAGTATAATTTTAACTATTAAAATCACAGCAAATTTTAGCGGCTATAACGCCGCCATTTGTCGCATCACATGCCACGCCACGCCACCCGCCACACTCCATGCTTGTTTTGTTTATTACCGGTGCCGATTAGTTATCCAAATCAAAAAGGTATTGCGTTGTGCCAAACTGCAATAACACAATTAGAAGGGAACGGTCGGAGCTACTTTTACCCGACTACAGAGAAGCGAAAAAGAGAAGGGTAATGACTTTGACCTGTATGTATTTCTGACCATAGATACAATTGGCCATCAGGGAATAGTAGTAACTGGTATGCTAGTGGCACTAGCCACCGATCATACTTTTATGATCAGATTTTGGTGGAATCTTGCCACTCAATTGGGGTTGCTAACTTTCTGGACAGGAACGGAAATCTCAAAACCATTTCGAGAAATATGTCTTCTGTACAGTTTATATTTATCAGATTAAGAAAAGAAGTATATCTATATTAAGATATTTTAATAAAACGCAATGATATTCATTTGACCTATCAATGACATCATCATAAGATGTATGAAAAAATGGCTTTACCTGCCCGCCTTACCTTCAAAAAAAAACAATGTGAAACGTCAATCTATACCCTGTAAAGTCATTGATCTATGAGTGACCTCATGATTGTAGGTTCAGCGTTTTGTTTTGTTATTTTATCGTACAAGAACGGCAAATTTTGAAAAAGCAGTCTCGCGAAATTTACCTCGTTGCCAAAATTATGATGGTGTCAAAGTTGTTATCGAATCCCAGTGCTCAACATTGCTGAACTAAGGAGCCATAGCCCTCATGTAAGTAAGATATTGATGCTGAGATGCTGGACTCAAACTGTTCTTATTGTCCAACTTCTGCAAGTGTGAATTTTTAGAAGATTTCTTAAGGACCACACATTCTGCGTATGTGAGAACGATGCGGGGGAGGATATACCACACCTTCCCACTGTATGTCCCGTGTACGGGAGAAGAATATGGGAAACTGAAATAAAGATAGGATGCTCAATAAATACAGGAAATATTCATTATATTATGAATATTTAAGTGTAAAGTATCTAAAAAATATATCTTTGACTTTGCAAAACACAATATTATGAACTATCAACAGAAATAAATGAAAATACAATTCAATAAACTATTATTCCAAGGCTCAATGTGGCCCTCCTAAAATTCAACTACATAATATATTCATATAACATTACTAGATTGATATGCATAAACTAAATTAACTATATAAAAAATTAAATATTTATAAATTGATTTTATATAAAATTTATTAACTACCTAGCTATAAGTCAGCTTATTGTAAAATTTTAAATGATACGAAATATTTGTAGCGTTAGACTAAAGGGAAAAAAAACGAATAAAAGAGCAACACAAAAAAATATATGAATATATATAAATATAAGAAAATACACAATATATCTCTCATAACTCTATGAGCGTAACATAGTAACTATGTGTAATAACTGATTTTTTTGTAGGTCATAAATTACTTACCAATTGCTTACTTGACAGTTTATAAACTTAGGTCCTCGAGTGTCAAGGAAATAAGATACCGTACAAGTTTACTGAAAGCGCCCAGCGCCTGTTAAAAGTATGAAAGCAAATCACACATATAGTACTACAACGACACAAATGTCATTTTATTGCAGAAAATAAATGTAAATAATTCAAACTTAAATTCCAAGGCATCGGAAGGCGCTCTGCTGCTCGTTGCTTCTGTATTTAATTTAATAAACAAACAACCTACCGTAAAATCACCCAACTCTGGTCCAGAAAATGGCAATTTTAAGTTGTTAACCTTATCCTACGTTCAGCGTTTCACTTTTTAAGATGCTACCGCTTGTAACTACTACTATGTTTATCTGACCTTAGGATGCAAAAAAGGTATTAGGAAATTCTTATTGTATGTAGTTTTTTTTTTGGTGGACTATAGTTGCCTCCTATGTTTCCAACTATGATCCAACAGAAAAATCACCTCATAATTGTATGATTTTTGGACTTTAGGACATATCTAATTGTTCGAGGTTCAACTATGATTCATAGAGATGGCAATTAAATCAAAAACACAGATAAAATATGAAGTTTTGTAATAAAAAACTACCTAGATTCAAATTGCAAATTTTTCGACATTTTATGTTGGGAAATTGCTACCAATAAATAAAACAAAATCTTACGAAAATAAGAAAAAAACATTTATTGCTAAACTTAAATAATATCTTCTCAATCAACAAGGTACCATAAGTATCTTTAATAAGATAAATGCCACCAAAACAAATTATAATGAGATCAAAAATCACGATTTTTTTTCACTTAGAAAAGGAACTTTTTTAATCAACACATAAAATAATAAAAAATCAAATAGATCAGCTAGGTTTTCATTTTTTGGTTTTTCCCCACCTATATTCCAGCTCCGGGACCTGATAAAGCTCTCTCTTAGAGCTTAGTTTTTTTGGAGCGTTTTATTTTGTATTTGATTCGAGATTTTTATTCTGGATATCTGATATGCATAGTTCCAGCTGCCTTTCTGTATAAAATCGGTAGGCTCGGGCTCCCGGCAATCTTCAGGACATTTTCCCCGAAACAGATAGTATGATTGTAAATATAGTCCAAAAAAATACTTGGACTATAGATGAGAGAAAAGTAGGAAAATTTAGAAAAACCTAAAAAAAAATGAGATAAAATAGCTTTCTGGAGAATAACATATCATAATAGGAGTCTCTACTAACTTACCATTCAGCAGTACCAACACCAATTCCACAATCACACTCCAAGTATTATCCGTGCCAGAAAGTTTGCAGCGTCGACGTTACTCGTTCAAACTTGTCTGATGGACTGAGAAAACCAAACTTCACAGAGTAGCGCCATCTGTTAGTAATGCCGGTAAATATTGGAGGAAATATCTTTGAGAATAAAATAGTAAGCAATACAATGGACAGATGGCGATAGTTGTAACTTTTTGGCCAATTTACTACTCAGGGGTATTTGGAACATAGTTGAGGACCAGGACCAGAATTGGGTGATTTTACGGTACTTTTATATTTAAAATTAAGTTGTATTTGAAGTTGCATAATTTTCTTACCTATGCTTTGTTAGTTATGCCTATATACTACCACAAAAATACTTAAAGAGTTTTCCTACGTTCTGACAGTTTTTTATGTTACCTATAATTTAGGGTAGATTAATTTTTTTACTTGTATGTTTTGTGATAGGCATACTTATTGTCAAGGCTGTTTTTTACTTGTGCTGGCAACCTTAAGCGGTTAGTTGCGTGAATTAAATCATTTTAAATACAAAATATATTTCTTTCATAATGAAAAGGGGCAGGAAGTTTGTGGTTTCCTTGGAGGAACAAAAAAAAGCGTTTTCACCATATAAAAACTTATTTCAAAGTGTCGAAGATCTTCCTGCAGCAAGTGACCCAGTGTTTACAGAAATAAGAAGTACGTTTTCTAGCCCTATAACTGAAAAATGACTTTATATTTCTGTGAAGAATTTCTTTGATGTGACAGAAGAAGGAATTAGTGAAGATGACAAATACAGTAGTGGTACAACACTAAATAAAGAAAACTCAACAAGTAAGTAATTGATATACGCCAATGGGAGAGAATGCAGCCGTTAAGAAAGCAATTAAAACTCACTCAAAATTCAACAACTTATATTACCCAAAATACCGTTTACCAAAACATATGTGGGCTCATGTATTGCGTGAGCAAATATGGAAAGCAAAGATTTTCCAACAATATTCCGCAAAAATGAAGACCGAATAATTTGCAAAGGTTTATGTAAACAATGCAAAGCATCGATAAATGTTGCGATGTTCTGGCCTTTCGATAAAATATCTCGCTGTATGTGTACTATATCAAATGTGGATGGATCATTCATTCGTGTGCCCGACAAAAAGATTAAATTATCACCAGCAAAACGCGTTGATATGTCAGATAAACTAAAAAATGAATGTGCTATCGCATATCGCAATCAATTAGCTGATGAACTCATGGATAGTAATGACATTGAACCACCACATATGCCGACGGTTGGATGCTTAAGGCAAATTAAATATGAAAAAAAGCATAGTTCGTACTATGATACAAATCATGTACTATCTTTGTGGATAATGACTCGTATGTCGCCATATAAAGAAGCCATTAAGCAAATTTCTTTGTACCCCTTCTATGTTTATTATTGGACTCCCTTGTAGTACTATTAAGTATTCTGTATCCCTTGCAAGAAGCCTGCTGCAGAAAAATTAAGAAACTTGATACATTAGTTCTCAGGGTTGATGCTACTGGCAGTATCTTCAAAGAATTTGGTCCAAAAAATCATGGTAGTGACTAAACAAATATTTTTATACGTATTGGTGATAAAAACAGCAAAATCTATGATCCGTTCCAGTGTCACAAATGATATCCGAAAGCCAGATAATCGACACAATATATCAGTGGCTCCAAGCTTGGAGCAAATACAATCCTGTTCCCAATGAGATCAACTTAGACGACTCTTCCGCGCTTTTGGAGAAGCAGTGAAGGCTTTCACGAAACATGATTCTACTGCTAAATATGTTGAAGAGTCATACAAAAGATTAGAAGATGGACAAGTTAATAATAATATATGTTACATACGTATTGACACGAGTCATTTTGTATTTCTTTTTATTTAACTTATCGTGTTTTAAACATACCGATATCAGAGTATTTTTTTATTTATTAAATGTCTTATCGAGTTAAATAACTGCGACGATTATGCCAAAGCGAAAGATATTATATCAGATTTGATAACTTTATGCTTAAATCAACGAGATGGCATAAACAAAGGTGGAAATCCTTCAAGGTGTGAAAATTCCAAGAGCAAACTAAAAAATCTTTCATCGTTTCGTGTGAAGGGTACCGAATTCGAAATGAAAGATAGTGATCAATTGAATACAAAAGTTGCAGATCCAAGTAAATCATTATTTTAAGGCTCTGTTAAATGCAACACTACTGAACATAAAAATGCAGCATTATCTGAACAAAAATCTCCACAATGGTTTTTTGATAAAATTGATGCTGAAAAATTAAAATTACTCTAAGTGATGACAATGATTTGGGTAACCACGAAACTAACTACTTTCCAGCTTTTATTGATCTTCTATCACCCCTGATGACCCAGTTTACATTATGGTCCAATGTGATAAAAAATCTTTACAAATCAACTATAGACAAACCTACATCTTCCAATGTAGAATCCTATTTCAAAAACTTGAAAAGGCTTTTTTTTAAATCGACAGTAAGTCTCACAGATTACGTGTCGATGAATTTATTATGAAGCATCTAGAATATCTGACCGGAGAGTTGAAAATTGCCACAGATATCGAGAGATAGGCCTTTGGCGCTAAACTTGTATCGGAACCAGTGTAGCCGAAAACTAAGAACACGCACACATCTACACCACTCAACATAAATCCTACCGCTTTTATTGGCCAGTGCAATGTCAAGCACCTATCGTCCGAATACACCCACACTACCGCAGGTACACTAGCTAGCCGAGCTAGTGTTGGGACATTGCAATTGCATGAATTATAATAATTTATAGACAGTGGTATCACAATTTTGTGGTGGTATCTATGCCGGGCTATATAAATAAAATAAAACATTGTTTGTTAATATGACATATTTATTTTACAAGAAATACCTATTACTATGTATACAGGCTGTAACACATACGGGGTGACGAGCCGAAAAGGGATGTTTGGGACATGATTTTGAATAATTTTCTCTATGAATCTGATTAGATCAGAGCAACGTTATTTTTTACTTTCCCATACAAATCAGCTGACCGCTCGGCTCAAAATGTACTGGAATGGATAGGACCTAAGTTTATAAACTGTCAAGTAAGCAATTGGTAAGCAATTTTTGGACACTATTTTAAAGTTAAATACGACTGTTGACCGGAAAGTCCGTACTTATAAATTTCTTTATCTATACACGTATCATAAACCCTCTTTACTGCGTTCAAAAACAGCACGTTACGATCAGCATTATGTTAAACTACTTGGTAAAAACTTGTTTCGTATCTGGAAAACTACACATTATGGTCATTATGTGTAGTTTTTCTACATATAATGACATTCAAATTTCGAACGCCGACGCCCACCCGCGTGCCGTCCCTAGTTTGTCTGTGAAGTTGTATTGACATTCAAATTTCGAACGCCGACGCCTGTCTGCGTGAAGTTGGTACTAAAGAACAAGCTAAACAATTGCAGAACCACAATG
The DNA here is from genome assembly GCA_949825045.1 of Argyresthia goedartella. Classification (NCBI taxonomy): domain Eukaryota; kingdom Metazoa; phylum Arthropoda; class Insecta; order Lepidoptera; family Argyresthiidae; genus Argyresthia; species Argyresthia goedartella. The sequence continues at coordinate 13,739,477 of OX463806.1, forward strand.
CCGGTCAACCATGCGGTTCCTGAACACATCAAAGAGAGCTTATGATATGTGTGTAGATAAACTAGTGTATGTAACTGTACATAATTAGGCATTAAAACTCTCGAGTGATATTATTACCCAAACCCACTCTCGAGTTTTAATGCCCTCCATTATGCAGCAGTCACATAAACTACTATTATCTATTGGTCTTCAGTAAATCGCGTTTAGATTGTTCATTTCCGAGGGCTTTAGTTAACAGATATCGTAGGAAGCAGGCGAAGTAATAATAATAATATTAATAATTTTTTATTTTAACATAATAATACAAAGTCTTAAATCTACAGAAACCCTGAAGCCTGTGTTACAGGCTTCAGTATTTACTTAACTCAGTTACATAGATCATTTGTAAACATGTTAGCGTAAAGAAAACACGAAAATTAGGTAAGTAAAAATTAGGTAAGTAAAAATTAGGTAAGTAAAAATTAGGTAAGTAAAAATTAGGTAAGTGAAGTGTCAGAAATATATGTTGTTTTTTGCCATCTCTCATTGTCAAGAGTAATTCGTGATTTATGGATAGGTCTCCTACTTTTGTGGGCTGCAGGGTTTAAATTTGGTCTTCAACTACTTTTCTCTCTCTTTCTGCTGACTCTTAAGTTTCTTTCATGCATTTGAATATAATAGGTAGACAATAAAGTGAAGATGACGGTCGATCGTGTTCCCACATAATAAGATCACCCGAAAGAATCTTTCATGGATCCAAATGAATCATAAAGATACTTGAGTCATCCAAATCAGCCTTTTGCTTAAAATTTCTTTGTCCTGAAGCCTCATCATAGCCCCATTTGCTTACAAGTTTTACATTAGCCTTTGTGTTCAGTTTTAAATGATTTACAAGGGTTCTGGAGGCCTACCATGACCTTATAAGAAACTGCTCTTAATCCAGGCAGTTCAGTTAAAGTACTTAAACTGAACGACTTAATTTCGTACCATGACCTCATAAAAGGTGAACGACTTCTGAGCTGCTTATTTGATAGGGTGAATAGTTTATTGTCTCTGGCTAGTTAACTTACATCCATGTAAGAACGAGAAGGGAATATACAGGATTCCTTATGAAAGAACTACTCATCGCATTGTCTGGAGGACCGTTCCTAACCAACGTTTATTGTTTATACGGTATTTACCGGTTTTTTTTATTATAAGGATATCTTATATTATAATTTGTTTTATTATTTACGAATGGTACTTTGAAAAAATGAAAGCTTAAAAGTAATACGCGCATATTACTATTTAATGCAATTTGTGATAAAACTTAGTAACTTATGCTTTGTTTTTTATTGATCGTTCAAATTATATTGAGCATTTTGAACGCAACTCATAACTGTCAAGTGGTTCATGTGTTTGTTTACAATATTTAACGATTTATTTTAGGAGGTACTTTTGTGTGTTGATTTAATTACATATTATTAAGTAATATACATTCTTTCTCTTTCGCTACGCTACAAACAACAAGGCATACTCATTTAACAAACATAGCATTGGCCTCGCTGGATGGCGGATCGAAATTGTAAAATAATATTTTACATATAATTTCTAATTAAAATCTGACTCCGTTTAATTTTAAAATAAGTCGTATGCTGAACATATAATTATTGATACTCCTTTTTATGTAAGCTTTTCATACATTACATAGGTGTATTAAATTTATATTTACTTGCAGTAATTTGGTTGAATTGCCTATACGACGACGCCCCCATCGTGTATCATACGAACAATTGGGGCTCTTGGGTTTTTTTTAATTCACACATAAACATAGTCTAGGGCTATAATAAGTCCACTCAGCCATCTGTACCCTAAGAATGTGGCAGAGAGTTGCCCAGCAATGTAACTAGATGGGTGAAGGTGCATTCAAAGATAGGAAAGGATGGTCATCGGTTATTAATCTAACTAATAATGTAGACTCGAATGTTTGTGGTTGAGAGGATGGATGTTTGTTACTCTTTTGCGTGAACTGCCTGATAGAATCAATTGAAATAGGCTATCTTCTCTGATGGGCGTATATCCGAAGCACTGGCATAGTTTATGGAGTCTCCTTTGTCTGTGCGAGATTCAGTATGTACTCATTAGTTTTGTTGATCATATTTGATTTATTTTATCTAGTGTTTCACTTGTACAAAAGTGCATTAATTTTACCTACTTACTTTATTTGAGTTTGGAGTTTAAAATCAAAATAATTACATACACAAGTATACTCCATAGTTAAGTCAAAGTGAGATTTTTTATTCAAAATTACATGTATGATGATGTCTTTAAAAAGTGACAAAGAAATCAGTGCTACAGTATAGTATTATAGTATCTGTGGTGCTTCTAAATTATGACTGTCTAAATATGTATGTATAGATATTTACATACATGCATATTTATCTTATTACATTAAATCTTTATTTCAATTCAATTTCTTTATTTCAGGTTATAAACCCATACATTACAAAATTAAAATTACAATTAAATTAAACACAAGTCATATACACAAATTAATAAATTAAATTAAATTAGATTAGATTCAAATTAGAATTAATGAAAAATTAAGAATAAGGAATGGGATTCCACACTGCTAGGACAGACAGGTGTGCAGACGTTCCCAGTGCCCCAGCAGCGGTGAATCCCATCTGTCCGCAAACATGCACAGAATGGAGTTGGGACTACCACAGATGCGGGCCTTTAACGAGGCGCAGCGTTTTCTAAAAGCGTTTTATAAAACAAAAACATTGTAACTTAAAAAACAACAAAAACTATGCAACACAATTTTAACATAAAACTTAAATGAAGACTGTTTGATGCTTGCAATAACTGTGTAATTACATGTCTAGTTTTGACATGGCAATTAGTGTAGTAGGCTTCAGGTGAGCCTTCTGTTGCATCCAATAAAGCAGTCATCATAGTTTTCCTCAAAGGATAACCAGAGTCACCTGCAAGTAAAAATATTATATTAGACACCTATTATTATTGTAATTGAAACTATTATACTTTATTAATCATCATAGCAGCCTATAACAGCTCACTGCTGGCTTTCTGACTGAGTGCGCCACAGACCTCCTCTTTAAAACTTACTTTATTAAATAGATAAAATATTTATGTGAATAGTGAATGTTTTATTATTAATTTTGTTGTTATGTTAAGTTAGCTAAACATCATCATCAATCAGCACACATTCTTTACCACTCCCTCTACTCCGGTCCTGAGCCTGCCGCATCCACTGCCTTACAGTTATACATACTCTAGTTCTTAGTGTAACTTGACAACACAAATAAGAATGCTACTTGTCTGCATCTCGTAACCTACTGCTAGTACTAGTGCGGGAGATAGGGGCATTCTTAGTAGGTTTGTATGATAGTAAGAAATGGAATTTTTTAACTTTATAAACTATTATTATAATAATTCAGAAATAAGTAGCATACTTATTTGTAAATTTCTGTTTGTTAACTAAATAAAATAATTCTGATTAATATGGATTCCAGTTTTATTTTGATAGTCGGTGTACTGTAGGCAGGTATGCCAACAAAATAATCCATTCTTAGAAATACATTTAGAACAGCTTACCTAAAAGCCTTTATTATTACTGTGGCCTTTGAAATAGTCTTGAAGTAGATGGACTGATCATCTAAATGAGTCATGTGTGGATCCACCATAACTAGCATCAACATACAATTACATAAACATTAACATTTATGTACAGGCACTTACATTGCTTGGCCCCACACTGTTGTGTTGTGGGAACCAGCAACAGTGACATTACACACACATAAACATCCAAGACATTTTTCCAATTTTTTATTTATTTATCCCCAGCCGGGGATCGAACCCGGGACCTCTCGCATGGTAGGCAGAGTCATAATAACCGCAGCGGCACAGAGTTCATAATAATTATCATTGATTAATCTTACCAATTGAACATTAAGAGAATTATAGCCCTTCCGACAGATATACCTCTCCTCTCCTTTTGGGCTTACAATAGCTACCTGTGTCCCATCAATACAGCCAATAACATCACTCCAAATTTTTCATTACACCTGAAATTAAAAAAGTGTTAATTATAAATAACCTTTTCAAATTAGCGACTGTTTAGAACTGGTATCTGACAGCTACATAATTAAAGCTATGGTATCAATTAAAAATTCACCTTATTATATTCATAGGTACAACATTCTTCTACAGTTTGTGTGCATTCTTCATAGGTATTTCCCATTTCTAATGAGTTCATTGCTGCAGTGACCTATGCCCAGTAGGTACTGCTGACATGGTTTGTTGCGCAATAGATAAGCCACGGATCTTACCTGTTGGCATTTGATATGTTCCATAGCCATAAAATGATAAAGCTGTAAGACCCTGCAACAGAAAAGAGTAGGTATTTAGATGTACACTGTCTAGATCCTTGACTAGAAATTACCTAAGTCTCTTGACAATAAAACTAATGTATTTCCATAAACTCTTACTTTTGTTTCTATGGTGGAATCCGACGATTTACTTGGCTGTGGTTTACCACTCGTCGCCAGTTCCTTGCACAAACTTTGAGCCAAGTCGGGAGTAAGCCGATATTGTTCGACGAATTTGTCGTCAGTTAAATGAAAGGGATCATACATTTCCCTTGTAAGGCGGTGGCGATTTCTTTTTAAATTGTCATTCAAGTTATTGTCCGTTTCAAAAAATTCAAACAAAACCTGTTTACTCACTTGCCATTATTATAAAGAAAATAACTAAAAAGCACTTGAACAATCGCAAAGCGTCTACTAAACTATCAACAACAAGACAACAATTCACATAAAGTTAATCTCAGAGCAACTTTTTAAACATTGCTTACTTTGACAGTTGAGCGTTTCAGTAATCGCCGAACGCTTGTCAAATGCCACGTCATGGTACGATTTTAGGAGGAAAAAAAAGGTGAACTGCATGAAAACGCTGGACGTAATAAGGGCTTAAACTGCCTTGCTTTTTAGAGGTCATGGTACGAATTAGCAATGCAGTTCAGTTTAAGGCCTTAAACTGAATAGATTTAAGAGGTCATAGTAGGCCTCCAGGACACAGTTAAATTAAGCAAAGCTTGCAATTTTATCTGCGCTCCTTCGTCAGAACCAGTTAAATGTTCTTTTGAGGGATTACAATCCAGTTTTGATCATTCAACTTTGAAATATGAAGGATACAGACCAAAATGTAATTCATTGGCTGACTCTCAGACTCATGTATAACCACTTAAAAAGTTGAATTGACACTAACAGACTCAGTGCCTTTTCAGCTGAATGTACTATCGACAAAAGTGAATCCTGACCCACAATGGAACCTTGTAACAGTCGCGATTCTACAAGTTTGACTCAGTGCACGGTGTTAATTTTACAAGGTTCCATTGTGGGTCAGGATTCACTTTTGTCGATAGTACATTTTTTTCATTTAGTCTGGACGGAACCTTAAGGATATCTTCAGGATGTTTAGTAAGATGATCCAAAATTCTGCTTACGTCTTCATTATTATTGTCCTTTAAAGTTAAGTTAACGTTGACCTTAACAGTTCTTCTGGAGACAAGGAATGACTTATAGCTTGAATATGCCTTCTATTTGTTTTGAGCCGTTCTTCGAATAGTTTGCCCGGAGTAAAGGAAGTGGAAACTTCATGTATATGTCGCAGTTGGTTGGTTAAATCAGACACTTAACTGACTCTCTAGACCGTTAATTAATTTAAATAAAGCATCGTAGAAAACGTTTAACAATCTGTCTTACCGAAAGCCGGCGTGTTGAAAAATAAGATGGCGTCACGACAACAGCTGATTTGCACAGCTTATATCAGGGCAAAACATTAGCTGTAGCTTAGGGTAAAGGTGAGCGAGGCGAAGGCCCCTTTTTCCTTCGTGTTAGGTTGAACATGTAAGAACAACAAAAAATACTTAAAACAAACTTTAAGTACACAAAAAATATTAATATTCTATATGAGTCCTACAGAATCAAAAGTGGCAATCTGCATTATGACTAATTTGTGCCAATTGACGAAAAATAATATGACGGTCATTATTAATATTTTTGCAACAACTGTGGTTTATTTAAGCATCTTTGATTAATGACCATTCTAGAAGACGTAAGAAAGTATGCCTAGAGCAATTAGTTGACTGAGAAATTAACATTCTATTTTTGCAGATTGCCAGTTTTGAATCAAAAAATTGAAGATAGCCATGTTTGATCCCAACCTAGCTGCAGATTTCCGTGTTTGATCCTTACTAAACGACAGATTTCCGCATTTGATAGTGAACAAATACAGGTAAAGTTAGGGTTGTCAAAAACATACAAAAGTTAGTAAGTAGTTATAGTACATCCGGATGAAATAAAAGAAATAATTGCTGAAAACATCGACCTTGGTAAAGCTTGGAACAGACTGTCCAATTTTACACTGGAGAGCTTCAGTTAAAACCAAACTGAAGCTGACGACATCTTGGCCAATGAAATTCAAGGAATGCAAACGATTCATACTAAAACGTTAAAAAAATATGGCAACGTTTTAGTAAGGAGCGAACCTTTTTACAAAAGTGACATGGCAACGGCTGTAAATATCTGTAAAAAGCAAAAAATTATTGCAATGATTGAGGCGCAAGTTTTACCCGATGTCGTGTCAGTAAATAAAAACAAATTAGAAGATGTCGAAAAGTTGTTGAGTAAGCATTTCGGAGTCGAGTGGGCAGAGATCCCATCCCTAAGCTTTTACAAAGACTTGCCGAAGTCCAAAGATATCCTAGCATTTATGTTATGGAGGTCCAAAATGGCCTCGAAAATAACCGTTGTTGGAATTTTCATAATGAGCGGTGGTTCAGAAATCACTTTCCAGTCTATGAAATCGGGATAGTCGTTTGCCTCAAAATTTAACGAGGGTACTTGAAATACTCTTTTAGGCGAGACGCCGACCTGTACCGCACCTTTAGAATTCGTCTGAGAGCGAGTTCACACATGTGCCGTGCCATCTTTCGTCATGTAGCATTGCTATCAAAATGTTTTCACAGTGCCCAAAATATCCATTCCGTTATATGACACGATCCACCTTCTTCTTCTTCACCTCTTCAGGCAGGTAACGTGAGACCTAAATGCTTTCGAAGACGTGTTGCGCTCCATTTATGCAGTGTGGTCTAGTATTTATCTGGAACCACATCGGAGCGTACACTTTGATCACAAACTCAGTTAATGTGACTTTCCGATGGTGACGCAGTGGATACATAAATCCTAAGAATCCTGTTGGCTGTTGTTAACCAGCGTGAGTGACAGATTTTCCCAGGATTGTGTTTGGCTAACTTTGGGTCGCATTGACCGTCGGTGATCGCATGACAAATCTCTAGCAAATATAGCTGGTCGGTGCTAGGGTCTTCACGGGATTGGTAAACTGCATTCGATTGCACGAAAATTTGTGACCGGGAGAAGTTCGCAGTTGTTCAGACTTCGTCCCAGCTTGCCGCTGAAAATTTTTGGTCCTGTTGTAGTTCCATCTTTATGCTCGAAGAGATGCCTCATAGTGAGTAAATTGGCGTGCAGTTGACATACGAGCCATTGGAGTGGGTGTTGTAGCTTGCCTTCGAGTAGCCGGATAATACTTGCTATGAAATAGGCAAACATCTTACGTGCTATTGATTTTGCATCACTTGACTGGGACGGAATGTGGCCTAATTAGATCGATCCAGGTTCTATAAGAACACTGTTGTGTCTTCATTCAAAAAGGTCTTGTCCTTGCGTCCATCAAATGTGATGCAAATAGTTTCTGGCGAATAGTTTGTAATTATAAGCATTAGTAGCAGCAATTGTTGCGGTTCTCGCCTTATCACTCGCTTGACAAATTTTGTTGCGATCGACAACATTTGAAGTGTCATTTTCCGTCACTAGTCCAAAAACTTGTAAGGTCGCGGAGACGATGGCGGCTCCTGCTCTATCTGGTATTCCAAAGCGATCTAAGGTTCTGGCTACTACAGGGTACTTATTTTGTGGATTTTTGATGGCACAAGGCAGGGGGGGGGGTAAGTCCTCAACCTCAAGGCTCGAAACAGTGTCCGATTTTTGCGATTCGCGGCAATAATGTCTTAAGCTATGGTTGTAAATTTATTTTAGTTATAATTTTATATACATAGTCAGGTCATAAGTTCTGTCACATGTGCAATATGAAATAATTTAGACATGTTTATTATTTATGTAAACATTTATATAGCAAAATGAACTTAATAAAACATAGATTTTTATGGTAATAAAGTTTATTCAAAATGACCCCCGCGATTTTGAATACAGGCCTTTATTCTGCGCGTCAGTCGTCTATCGCAGCACGAACTAGGTCCATGTCAATATGCGCGGCTGCCTTAATCAAGAATGCCTTGAGTGACTCCAAATCAGGATGAGGCTTTGAGCAGGCCTTTTCCTCCAAGTGTTGCCATATCTTGTTATCTAACGGACTCAAATCTGGACTGGAGGAGGGCCAGTCTTCGTGCCGGATGAAGTCGATTTCACGCGCCGCCAGCCGTCTTGTGTGCTTTTCGCTCTATGAGCTGGCGCAGAATCTTGTTGGAATACCCAGTGCCTGTTATTAAACATGGTATGAGAAACAGGTTCCACAAGGTTCTGGAGGACTGTATTCTGATATACAACTGCATTCGTTTTTACGCCTTTCTCACAAAAATGTACCTCAGTTAAGCCCCAATAAGAGACTCCCAACCAAACCATGAGCGAGGATGGAAAATGACCTCGTTGGACACGCGGAATACGGTTGCTCGCTTCTTCACTGCTGTGTGCGTACACCTGATCATTTTGTTTGTTGTAGCTCTCTTCCACGGTGAAAATTTTTTCATCCGAAAAAAGAATTTCCCGATGCTTTTCTCCCGCGTACCGCTTCAACAAAGCGCGGCATCTCTGCAGTCTCAGGTCCATTAAACGAGTGTCCAAACGATGTCCTGTTTTTCTTCGATATGCCCTAAGCCCTAAGTCTTCATTTAACACCTTTTTCACCGTGGTCCTGCTTAACCCCATCTGAAGGGCCAACAGTTTCTGCTTACGTATGGGATTTCTTTGAATTCGCGCCTTCACAGCTTTTATCACTGCTGGAGTCCTAACAGAGCGAGGGCGACCACTTCTTGACCTGTCATCTACACTAGAGTCTTCATTGTATCGTTTTATGGTACGATAAACGAATCTTTTGGTTATAGTCAAATTTTTCAGTAAGTCGAAAATCTGAATTGGCCCGTAACCGCAACGATGCAACGCAATAACTGCGACACGGTCTTCTTTAAGTGTCCACCCCATATTTAAAAATGAGGGAAATTCTATAAGTACACATTTATATTTTCATGAAAAATTCGAAATTCGAATTCAATAAACTTTTTTGTGGCCAGCGTTCTAAATTCAAAAGTTTTTATTATGTGACAGAACTTATGACCTGACTTTAGTGTATGGTTGAAAAGAGACGAGTAAAAAACCTCCTTTTCGTAATTTCTGAAATTTTCTAAATTTTATAAAACTACCACCCTAGTTCATATTTGGTGTAATTAATAAGTATCTTCCGTATTCCGCACTGCCCCGAAAGGTTATTCGAAAAAAAAAAAACTCGCGATCCGGCCTACTGCGTATCCCTACAGCGTTACCTCGGTGTACTGCCCCAGTGGTGCAAATCCAACCTATGTTCCTTAATGCTTCCTATACTCTATAATTCTCTAAAAAAGTTAATAATATTTCATTAACTTACAAGCTAGATAGCAATTTTCTACAATATAAGGATTCTATGAGATACCTTGTATTAATATACGACAGTAACTACAACTAAACGGTTTCATTCTCCGTATCACTACGGTATTTAAAAAACCAGAAAGCCTAATCGCTTTATATTTAAGTCTCATAAGAAATCAGGCCGAGTATGGCTCCTTAATCTGGTCTCCTAAATATGCAGTACACGAGGAGAGAGTAGAGCGTATATACATCATTATATAAATATATTGTATAGCTTATTGTATCTATTCTATATAGATACATGTAATATCTCATCATTATTATTTCTTCTCCAATTAAGTCCTGTGTACATACATAGTGGGTTTACAACTAGAATTAATATTAAAATATTTAAGTGATCTGCATTGTTGTATACCTGTTGTAGACCTTAATAAATAAAAATAATAATAAATATCTTATGAAATCTGTTCGCATGCCGACAAACAGGGGACCAGCGAGATTGAATACATTGAGGTCTTGGCAAAAAGGGGGAACTAACTGGCGACCTTGGGGTACCCTTCTCCCTAGCTAGTGCATAACATCCGTTGCCACTGAGCTGAAATAGCAATATATATAATATTGGGTATTAACTAATGTGTTACTATATATATAATGATACATTTCAAACTCAAACTCAAAAGTACTTTATTACTGTAGATATTTACATATACTTAGCAAACGTCATTTTTTGCCTCTTCTCTACATTGGACCACTGTGGGAGCGGTAGGGCGTAGAATCTCCCACAGATTGATTTTTAGATCTCTTTTAAAAATAGGTTGTGCTTAACTAATACAATTATGATTTATATTTATTAAATAAGCTGGATTAAATAATTACAAAATTATTAACAGCAAGCCAGATTAACCCCATACAGTCCTGTCATTTAAGTAATCTTGAACATTGTAATATCCCTTTTTTTTTTCATTCTAATTTTAGACACAAACTCAGTGTCAAATTCACGACCCTCGAGCTGTAATCCTCACCATTGTGTTTGGGTCTTATAAATACATAGGTTTACCACATTTCAAATTAATAGGTCCTGAATTCGATCGTTCAATATACTTTACACACGGACCGACAGACTCACGAGTGATCCTACAATGATTCCGATTTTCCTTTTTAGGTACGGAACCCTAAAACACTAAAACAGAATTAAAAACCTTGCCCTTTAAAGCGCTCTTACTGTATTTCTGATATGACAATTGCTGCCTTGTCTGAACAATAGCTGTTTTGGGGGTATTTATTTCAAGGTTTTATTTTTAAATTATTTTTTACCAAAGATTTTAATAGTAATTAGTTATGAGCTGTTATAAAATATTTATAGGTAATAAACATTCAAGTACCACATAAAACGAATCAAGGTCAGTCTTAAATAATGAGAGTATTTTTGAAAAGTCCTGATACAATTCCTATACTAACTATTCACTACTGAATTATTCTACTTTGTGAGAAATTTGAGTACAAAGTACAAAAAGGCATCATGAAAGACATTCATCGACATTTGTTAAAAAAATATCGAACTCCCTGGTCTAATGGGTTTCACACTTGCTTCTCACACAGGAGAAGCAGGTTCAATTCCTGACCATGTACCAATGAGATAATTAATTTATCTTAAGTAAATTATACGGCCGGTATATATTTGCCCAGCAGTGGGACATGGTGGGCTCGTAATAATAATAATAACATTATACGGACGTTCTAACGGTGATGGCAAATTTCGTGAGGAAACCTTCATTACTCCATAGCTGCAGCGATGGGCTAGCCCCCTGTCACGCAAAATGGAGTATTGAATAACTGACTTAAAGTGGGCACAATTGTGCCTCTGCCACCCCGTACGGGAAAAGGCGTGACGCTATGTTATGTTAAAACTATATAAAAAAATACTGCATCGATTGTTATCGGTAACATTTCTGGTGTAATTGACTTTTTTATTTTATTTCGGAAGGTGTATATGCCAGGCTCCATACAAAAATATTAGAACAGACATTATTCAAACAGAATTCAGTAAAGTTTTTAAATTAAAGAAAATCAGTGACTGCAACGGTAAATCTAAATTTAATGACTGGGCAAAGTTTGGATATCGTGAAAGTAGTTATCTTGTATGACCTTCATGAACTAAACCTATAACTTTGATGGGAAAATTAATGACTATGTTAAAAAAAATGTTTACCGAAGAAATTAATGCGAGACTAGTTGCGCCCCGGTTTAGACTCGCGAAAGTTAGCGATTCTTTCAAGGGTCAGTGCACTCTCTACTACAATAAGATACCTCTCGAGATTTTGGAATTGCCATTTGAGCAATTTAAAAATCATGTTAAAGTGACTTTGTTGAAAAATGGATATTACAAAGTTCAAGATAATTCCTTTCCATTTCCAAGATAATTCCCTTCAATGATGGGACTGTATCTATATATAATCTAAGTCAACCCAGTCCTTGATGTTAACAATTTTGTAATTATGTGTTCTAGCTTTTTAATTATTATAATTAATATTGTAATATTTATATTAGTTAAACACAAGCATTTTTTTGAAGAATTTTCGAAATCAATATGTGGGAGTTTCTACGCTCTTCTTCTCCCACAGTTGTCCAATTTAAAGAATAGGCAAAAAATTACGTTTGCTAAGTTTATGTAAATATCTACAGTAATAAATAAATTTGACTTTGACAAAAAAAAACCGTCAAATAATCAGGCGATAAATACAGTAAATAATCAATCGTTAAGTAAATAATCAATGTAAAAATTTAAAATCACTCACTGCGTGATCTCGGTCAATGGATATTGACATTTTAGCTGCTAATTATGGAGCGGGTACTAATTTGGTCTGCGGCAGAAGAAGAAAGGCTGCTGATCCCTCAGTGTATTGAGCGAAGGTAAGTGAATAAGCCCATATAAATGAGCATGAAGCTGCATCGAATATTAATTTCTCGGCGTCGCGTCGTCAGTAAAGCAACACTTTACACGCACAAGCGCACTGCGATACCTGTGTGCTGCTGGGTGTCACGAAATTGACCACATACCTAAATCAAGGATCTTTCCTTCTCATTAGGGCTCTTTATATTATTGTTACTAAGATTAAACCACCTCTATTAGCAAAATTTAAAGTAAAATTTCCCCCTCCGTAAACTTAATTCACCTGAACTGATTCACCTAGGTACATTGAGTACACGTTTAGAAAATTTTAAACACCGGATGCATTAAAATTATTTAAAGAAAACTTCATTAAAAATCTTTTAAGTAAAGTTTATTCACTTACAAGAAGAATTTTTACAACATTTTTATCAGTAAAACTCTTTGCACTTGTAATTTTCAAGTGTTTATGATATCAAATTGTCATTGTTGCCATTTTCTCGCAAATGGGTAGAAATGTTAACATTGTCCAGATAAAATATTTATTTCATTTACTAGCTGACCCGCTTTCTTTTCGCTGCGGGTAGCTCTACCCCTACCCTACCCATAACCTACCCCTACCCAACCCCTACCCTACCCAACCCCTACCCTACCCCAACCGCTACCCTACCCTTCCCTACCCCTACCCTACCCCTACCCTACCCCTACCCTACCCCTACGCCACCCCTACCCTACCCCTACCCTACCCCTACCCTACACCTACTCTACCCCTACCCTACCCCTACCCTACCCCTACCCTACCCCTACCATACCCCTACCCTACCCTACCCTACCCTACCCTACCCCTACCCTACCCCTACCCTACCCTACCCATACCCTATCCTACCCTACTTTTAAACCTTCCCTGGTCTACAACAAACATTTCAAAACCAAAATCAGCTAAATCGGCCCAGCCGTTCTCGAGTTTTAGCGAGACTAACGAACAGCGATTCATTTTTATATATATAGATTGAAGTGAAAAAATGTTAAAATTTTCCACCCTTTTTTCCATGCCAGATGTTTATCCTTCCCTTCCGTATTAAATTCCAAGTCACCATTCTATGTGTAAAATATGTAACTCAGAGGACGTTTTTCCCGTCACGTAATTATTATAAAATAATACTCCACGGATTACACTGGGTATTTACATTTACACACTCTGGCTGATAGGCTAACTGTATGTTGCCCACAAGAATATTTATCATGATACAAACTTCCCCGTTCCAAGTTGTCACAGTGAACGCTCGAACAAGACTGAGCTCCGTCCTTCAAGACGGACATTTATATTAGCTCACGATGACATCAGAATGACAAGTCGATGAGGGGTTGCCTTACAAAATAAGTAATTATATAAAGTGAAATTCATCAGAATAAATACTTTTCTTAATATACTCCCTAGGAAAGGGAAGTTGGTCGAACTGTTGATACAGGATCGACACATTCGGAATGGGCATGTGGGATGCCACGCCTTGATGGCGTTTCTCCAGCGCGAGTTCTGGATTCTATCGGGAAGACGCTTGGTGCTTGGCGTCGTATTTCGGTGCCTGCCTTGTTATCGGGCCAAGGCGGCTACGATGCAGGCCCAGATGGGCGATTTGCCCTCGGATAGGGTTAACGAAATCCGGCCCTTTGCGGGTGTCGGAACGGATTTCGCGGGACCATTCATGGTCAAGTCTTCACGGCTACGGAACGCCAGACTAGTTAAGGCATACCTGTGCATCTTCGTGTGCTTGGCCACGAAGGCAGTCCACTTGGAGGTGGTCAGTGATCTCACTACGGAGGCATTTATCTGTGATATATATGTGGTATATGTGGTGATGTGAAAAATGGAAAATAGTGTAAGTTTTGTGTTTGGCCCGTAAGAACGAAATATAATTAGAGGTGTCAGTGTCAAATAATGGATTCTGCAAACAATCGATGAAAAGCCTTATCAACTTTATTATCACATGTGAGTACTATACATCACACTTAGGAAACTTAGTTAGGAAACTAATAAAATAACCTTACAAACTTATCAAATTCCTAACGCAAGTCGATTGAAAGTTTATTTTCGCCAGAACCTTGGACGCGTTAGGGTCCACGTGATTCGCTGTACAGGGACATTCCAGAGGTTAACGCCCTGCCAGAATACCCATTCGGTGATGTTAAGTTAAGTCGGTTAACTAGGTGGCAGATGTTGCAGCAGATGGCTCAAGATTTTTGGAAACGGTGGTCCCTTGAGTACTTGCACTTCTTGCAGCAGCGCCTTAAGTGGACTGACCGGACGAGCCCCCCTCAAGTCGGTGATTTGGTGCTGATTAAGGATGCAAACCTGCCATCATTGAGATGGAGACGAGGACGGATCGTCAATTTGTACACGGGTCGGGATGGCACGCCTCGATCAGCAGAAGTCAAGGTGGGGGACTCGGTCCTCAAGAGAGCGGTCGCAACACTTTCTCGCCTTCCTATTGATTAGGGACAGGTTCGGGCCTGTCCGGGCGGGTGTTTAATATTTATGCTTCGGAACGCACCTCCTTTTGTTGCGCGACTCGGAACCATGCGTTGTTCGCATCGGAAACGGAACTAGCAGCTGTCACTTGCATAGAACCGAGATGACGAGTTAGGGGTTACTTTCTTGACGTGAGAAAAACATGTCTGCTCATGGCGTCGGGCCTGGATTGTATTTCGGTGTAACAATTGTCTAACACAGGTGTCGGGCCTGGTCGGAGTGTTGCTCATAATAATCGTCGGGAAATAAGTAGATTCGCGTCAGCGGTTGAGTGATTCGTGTTGTGAAGGTTGAAGTTGTACGGTCCCCAACTCGTCGTATCGGACAGCGACTCCTCGTGTCGGCAAGCAACACGCCGGCGACAGCGTCGGGCGGCAAAAAGAGTGAGATTCGGTTCCTCTCCTACCACACTTGTGCTCCTATCCCGTATTCCTGCCTCGAATCGAGCTTTCGAATTCCGGTCTACGACGGCAAGGTAAAGTACCACTCACGATTCTCTCCCGTGCTGGCAAAAACCCAGCCCCTCAAGATTCCACGCCGTTCGGTTGAGGCGTGGAATTAAACAACCTCTGTGCTAAATTTCATATAAGTGTTTATAAGTATTTATCTGTATGTATTTCAATGTAGTGGGTAGTGAATGTGTCCATATATAATTTTATCCTCAGATGAATTTTATCCATTGTTGTTTTAATGGAGGTTTTTAAATTACGACGCGATTGAAAAAATATTTTCAATTTCATCATAGGTTTTAGTTTGGAGCCATTTGAAAACTATTTGTTTGCATTGAAATTGATTTGTATGATATATATTGAGTAATTTTGTGCGGAGCTCGCACTTTGCTGATGTTGATAGTACGATACTGATAACTAACGAATTAAATTGATAGAAGAAACGGCGTCTGAATAAAACGACTCTATTTTATTATAAAATAAAGAATAAACAAGTAAGCTAATTTTTTAAACAAAGCTTTTTTCGCTGTATGCTCGTATATCTTGCCGTCTACAAAAATAAGGAAAATATCTTTAAGTTAGTAATAACTTAAGTTAGTAATAACTTAAGTTAGTAATAACTTAAGTTGGTAATAACTTAAAGATATTTTTCTTGTTTTTGTAGACGGCAAGATGTACGAGCATACAGCGAAAATAGCTTTGTTGTTATAAATTAAGATAAATTAAGTTTTATGTTCCTTTGATAATCTTATATAAGTTGTACCAATAATGTTTTATATCATATAATTAATTTTAAAATAAATTATATGATTTATTATATATCATATAATTTGTTGTAAAAATAATTATATGATATAAAACATTATTGGTACGAATTATAAAAGATAATCAAAGGAACATAAAACTTAATTTATAACTTAATGTTGTGGAATCTTGAATTTGACTTCCTTCCTTTGGGTGGGTTGTATCGTGGCGTGCATCTCGCGTCTGTGCATACCGGAGGATGGACTTCACTGTAGAGGGCCGGTAGCGAGGAAGGGGTAGTCGTTTGTGAGATTGGAGGAGCTGTGAACATAACAACTGGCTGCTGTTCTTGGCGTCTCTCAAGGACGCGACGGCGTTGTAGTCTGATAAGATAATAGCCTGCCCTAATGTCATTAGGGCGCATACTATCGTCAGGATTTAGGTATTTATTTTATTTTATTTGGGACATCAACAGCACATAGATAAACAAATTACAAAGAACAAAGATATAAAATTAAAGCCAGTAACAGATATCCACAAAAATACAAGAGATAAATTTAAATTGAGAAACTTAAACAGATAGAACAGTGTGCAAACTTAATAAATAAGATCTCTTACATGTATATAAAGTTAAGAGACAGGTATGTTTATTATGATGTTTATTTAAAGGTATATGTAGAATAAAGAAATAAATGATGTAAGATTTATTACGTGTGTGTGTGTGTGTGTGAGTGTATGAATGAGTGTGAGAGGGTGTGTGCGTGCATGTGTGATGTTCACTTATTCCTCCTTGATATTGTGTAATTTTTTTATAATGTCCTGACGGAATTTCTCCTTAGACGATGCAAACGGATCGAAATTGTTAAAAAGTTTATTAAATTGATTGGTAAGGCGAACCATTGTTGAATTTTGAGCATAATTGGTATGCGTGAGGGGGATAGCAAAAAGCCTTTTGGAATTTTGACGAGTACGGCGCGATGGGACACAGAAAGATAGTTCAGAGAGAAGAGGTGAAGAATCAAGGCGGCCCGACAGAATATCATGGAGCAACATCATATCAAGCAAAATTCTGCGATCCTCAAGACTGATAAGGTGATGCTGGTGACAAGACTCCTCGTAAGAGCGCCCAAGAGTGTGAGACCTGAAATTCAGGTGCTTTACAAATTTTATAAATTGTATAGTAGGTATATCATCGTATAGTGAAGCGTGTTATGTAATGTTAAAGTCACATCCGTGTCTTCAGCATTCTTGAGAGCATCTACTTATTCTGAATGGTCTCGTACTGATGGCCATTGTCTTCAAGTTCCAACATATAATAACTTGATAGGCTCGCATTGATCTACATCAATGCCCCCCCTCAACGTCTAGTCGTTGAGGGGGGGACCCTTTCAGTCAGGTGGAAAGCTTCTTCATTGTTGATAAAGATTCGGTTACGATAGTCGTGGTGTCCCAGTATAGTAAAGAAGTCTCCTTTGATGACGCAATCCTGGCCTAGGGTAATTATGCCATTATCGCGCAGAATTTGCGCGTAAAACGCGTATGCGAATCTGTGCCCATGGGCAGTTAGTATAAATTAAGTACGTAATCATTTAGGTGATGGTACAGTTACATACATAGCACGACCCCTTCTCCCACAAGAGGTGGCAGGTCATAGGTACGTGGTCAGCACCGGGATTCGGATAAAAGTCCAAACATTTAGAGGTTTTGTAGCTGCCAAAAGTGGTCCCGAGATATCTCGTGATACCATTTTTGATATTTTCTCAGTTTCGCCAATATATACAAACAAATACACCACTTTTTATAACAGAATTGCATACTCTTACAGCTTAGGATTAGGATGGGGGATGGACTTTTTTGCCTATTTTCTTGAATTATGTTTTTTTTTTATATTATGAAAATAAATTGAAACCCTTGCAAAACGCCTTTCATTTGATATGTTATAAAACTTTTTATTTTATTTTCTGATTGATTCTCCTAAATGTGTCCCTAATTCTAAATTAATTGTTTAGGTAACACGTTCGTGTTTGGGTTGCATAAATACTTACTTAAGTGTATCAAATTTAAATTAAATCGGTCCTGAATTCGGTCGTTTAATATACTTGTACACACAGACGGACAGACACGAGTGCTCCTAAAAGTAGACTGTACAACAAGGGCATGAAACAAGCCACGTTGGCGTAAGTGAGGTTGGATAATGAAGTGGAGGATAAAATGGCTTTTAAGACCGATTTAAACACTCTGCTTTTCACTTCGATTGCGAGGAAATTCAAAATTCCAAATTATTTATTGCAACATTGAGGTTTTACAGTTCTTAAAGTTAAAAGAGTGATAATATAAAAAATACTCTTTGAGAATGTGTTGGCTTGTTGGCCGCTTCTCCAGTCCAGACCTTGAAATTTTCATAGGTCTTAAGATAAATTTGCTTGGATTTAGGCGGCAATATTTGTTCAATAACTCCTTTTGCTTTTTTCCATTAGTGTGTTAGGCGTAAACATTATTTCCTCTTCACTTGACGACATATTAATTAACTTTCGTAAAACATTAAGTTTTGCAAAGAAAACAAATAAATAAAAGTAAAAAACCGGTCAAGTGCGAGTCTAACTCGCGCACGGATTTTACGGTGGTACGGGACCCCCGTTCCACCGTAAAATAGTACGGTGTACGGGGTTCTTTTTTTTTTTAGTATTTGTTATTATACAGAAATACATCATCTGTGAACATTTCACCTGTCTAACTATCACGGTCATGAGATACAGCCTGATGACAGACCGACGGACAGCGGAGGCTTAGTAATAGGGTCCCGTTTGGCACCCTTCGGGTACGGAGCCCTAAAAGCAAGACAGTCTCTTTCCCGCCACTTTTTTTTTTCTTATACCATTTTTAGCTTAGGTTGCACGCGATACTGCCGAGTGATACATTTATTTTATAATATTTTTATTAATAATACTTGTTTTAATAAGTTTTTAGTTTTTTTAATGTATGCAAATCAATTAAAGTAAATGTATTAAAATAACAAGTTTATTTAATGCAGTCATCTCGTCTGTCAGGCTGAATGGTTCAATTGTCTTAGTCTAGATGACGACAACACTTAATGAACTAGTGCATTGTAAAAGAAAGAAGGACTTTTCGAGCATGAGAAGTGAAATAGTAGATTTCCTATGAGTTCGCAAAGGCTTATTTTTACGAACCGAGAAGTTTACGTTTAAGGGCACGAGCCGAAGGCGCGGGTCGTAGCGAGTTTCGTAAAGAAGCCTTTTTGAACGAGTTAGGAATAGAATTTTTCCGCCTGAGATCGCAAAATCAAGCGGCGAAGTTGATATTTTGGGGGTAGAAATGCGAAAAAATAATAAACATAAACAGTCACGCTGATACGGGATGGCAGAAGCTCTATCTTGCCCACTTTTAGCCGGTTATTAATTATTCCATCATATAAACAATTGTTTACAGGATGGAGTATTGACTATAATACCCATTAATTGTTCCGTTTTTTCTTAAAAGGTACGGACGGAACCCTAAAAATTACTTAATTAGTTCAGCGTGACTAGAAGTTTCTTTCAATCGCAGTCGCTATTGATATGTAAATGACTGCAAATGCTAATTGCTTGTAAACACGTAATTTATGCATGCATACTGCTGTAATGACTAAGTTCGACTAGGCCTGAATCGCCTCCAGTGACAGTAATGGAGCCAGCTTTTGTAGAAGACTGAGTGGCAATTATTCACTCTCCATCTCATTCATTATTACTAGGTACTGTATTACATACCACATACCTATTTCTAGAGTAAGACTGCTCATCGCAAAAAGTAAAGTTATTTCGATCAAATCAGTATCTGAAAGTTTTGAAAATAATTTGAATCAAAAGTAAAACTTAAAAAAAAACGACTTCAATTAAAGCCTATTTGTTACAAAACATACCCATTACATTACAAAACATTCGTGTCTTCATAGAGATCCCTTTATTTATCCATAACACTATCATATCCTGACCGATACATTTTTGAGAAGCTCTCCTGGTACCTACGTCACTTCCATTTCACCAAATGCATTGTCGAGCATTCATTACTGACCAACCTTAATAAAGTTACCACATCGCAACCTGTAGCTTACCAACCATAAAGCCATGAAATCAAAGTAACTGGACAAAATGTCAGTTGTGGGTTGTCTGCCACTATATTTAAGGCTATAATGTAATTCATAATGATTATTCGATTGATTCCCAATCCGAACTTAATTATTTTTGAGGTTACTGTTAAAACGTTGTCCTGTGGTATCTTGTTGTGGGGGAAAGCAGCGGATATTCAAACTATTTTAATATGCCAGAAAAGAGCTATTCGAGAAATATATAATTTAAAATGCACAGACTCCCTAAGAGATGTAATGTTAACCTATGAAATAATGGCAGACTAGTTGCGCCCCGTTTTAGACTCTCGACAGCAATTCTTTCAAGGCTCAGTGCATTATCTACCCCTGGAAATGTTTAAATTGCCATTTGAGCAATTTAAAACCATCTAAAAACGTCTTTGTCTAAAAATGGATATTACAATGTTCAAGATTTCTTAAATGGCGGGACTGTATGGCCTTGTTTTTTGCAATTTACAAAGTAATGGCTTGAGCCCTCCGAAAATATTAAATATTATTAATATTAATTAACATACTTTACCTAGGTAATGTATATGTCACCGGAAGATAGTCAAAACCGTTAGTTGAACTAACGCGGTAGTTGATCAACTATCGACATATAGTAAACCTTGTCAACCTAACATGAAGACTGATCGGTCTAGTCTTCACCTAAGCTACCGCAGTGTTTGCCCTGGTATTTCGTTTGCAATTCAAGTTTAAACCAGTTTACTATTTAACGGTTTTAACCGTTAGTTGATCAACTAACGCATCATATAGTAAGCAGTGCGCTACAGTTTACTATCTGTCGATAGTTGACCAACATGCGAGAAAAAAAAACGTTAGTTTATCAACTAACGGTTTCGACTATCTTACGGTGACATATAGAACTCTTAGAGATTGTATAGAGTACCTTGAGTTACTTACGCACCGGCAAAGTGTAAAATTAAGGGAAATATTAAACCACACATCAAAAATACTTATTTGCACAGCAAATATCAGGGCAAAATACTGCGGTAGCTTAGGTGAAGGGTAGAGGGTAAGCCCTCTTAATCCTTCGTGCTAGGTTGACTTAATTAAACATAAAATTAATTTCATAATTACCTCAACGTTTTAGGCATTCAAAATATTGCCTAGGAATTGTGTAGAGTATCGGATTATACAGATTACCGTTAACATATATATGTCACTGTAAGATTGCCAAAACCGTTAGTTGATAAACTAACGTTTTTTTCTCGTTAGTTGGTCAACTAACGGTTTTGACTATCTTACGGTAAATTTTTGTAACCTCAATATGAAAAATGAATTGTGATGGGATGGTGTCGATAAGCAAGGTATCCGAAAGTTAGAAAAATCTTAAAAATATATTTCCTATAATTGTTGTTTATTTTTTGGAAATGCTTAGAGTGTATTATATTTCTTGAGTTATACACACAACTTCCACGTTTTGGAACATAGCCAGCTTTTTGTGAAAAATAGTCCCATTATCGATACCATCGCGATAATACGTTTTTTATTCTGTAGGTTTTTTGTTATGTGTGCTTATTTTACTCTAAGAAAAGGGTTCGATGACATATAAATAAAAAAAATCCGTACTCTAATTCCCCTTATCTGCGGGTCAGGTGGTGTCACGTTTGGACTCCGATGACCTGATTTTTTTTTCATACTTCTTTGCTATACTCTGGAACCACCGCTGCAGTCTCTATATTTTTGGCAGTTTTTTAAACAATCTTAGTGATCTATTCATTTGACATATGACAGTTTTTGAAGTTTGGTATTTCTAAAAATGGTTCGAGTTACTAACATAATCCTAGTAATTCTGAAGAAATATAAAAAGTCGAAGAAGACGCCACGTATAAATAAATTAAGGTTGCCCACTGAAAGCCAAACTTCATCTAACCCCTCTAAATATTTAAATGAATGAAATAAATTTCTTTTTCTTACAGAGTTATCTACTCCAGAACAGAGTCCCACAATGAAATCGCTGGACTTTTAGTGAGAAAAGCTTGGCTTTGGAAATTTATGAAATATCTCCAACAGCTTACAGACTTTTTTTCATGTGCATAGAATTAAACAAAATGAACAGAATGCTTTTTATTTTTATCATAAAATGGCTTCAATTTTATTTTGAGAGCTGTTAAAATTAAAAAATATTAATGCAAAACTGTCTCATTAAGATTTTTTAGTCTCGGAATAAGCCACATTCATTACAATTTTTACGGCAAGAAATATAAAAACATCGATATCGATCAAATGTATTTCTTCTACAGTACTACACTATATTTTTACTTAGGTTGGCAGCATTGTAGTATATACAGTGGTGGTCATATAATTAAGAACGACTATTTGAAAACAAGCTTTTTTCAAACTTACGAGAATAACACTTATTGCATATCGTTTTGTATCTCTCTCGGTATCGTAAAACTGTTTTACACAATCGTAGCATACAGTTATAATATGATAAATTCAACAAGATTATTATATAAGTAAACTTTTTGTATATAATATATCTTAACATGTTATTGCAAACTTACTGGCTGGCCACATAATTAAGAACGCTGGATAGTTTATTTTTTTATTCAAATTTAAATAGAGAACACTCTGTAACTAGGCCACTATTCGAGTAATTTTGGCGCCATTTAGTTCTGTAAAAGTCAAAAAGTTGATCGTTTCATAATAAAAAAATGGGAAAAAATAAAAGTTGTGATGCATCTACAAGGGAAGTAATAATAAAACTTCGCGATATGAATTGGTCATATAAAAAGATTGCCAATCATTTGCAGTGCTCAAAAACGATGATATTCCACGCTGTGAAGCATTTTAACACACATCAAACAACTTTAAATATTCCTCGTGTACCTAAACAGAGAAAGTCATCTCAGCGAGACGATCGATATATCGTGCGTTTGGCAAAACAATACCCTTTTAAGGGGTCTAATGAGTTAAAAAAAGAATACTTTGGTGAAAATAACCCTTCAGCGATCTCAGCGCGCACTATCCGAAGGCGATTGGTAGAAGCGAAGTTGAACGGAAGGATAGCAAGAAAGGTGCCCATGTTGAAACAGTGTCATAGGCAAGCCCGGCTTGCATTTGCTAGGAGGTATGAAAGCTGGACAGCAAGACAGTGGAAAAATGTTCTTTTCTCTGACGAAACAAAAATTAACAGAGTATGTTCTGATGGGAAACGATATGTTCGACGCCCTCCGAATACAGCATTCGACCCCAAGTACACAAAAATGACATTAAAGCATGGTGGTGGAAATGTGAAAATTTGGGGATGCTTCTCTGGTCATGGTGTTGGACCTGTTAGACTGATAGAAGGAAACATGGATCAATTCCAGTACAAAAATATACTCGAAGAAACTATGTTACCATATGCTGAAGACGTACTTCATCAGTTTCTGTCTTGACATGATCATAATTTTGATAACTTGAGGTAAATTTCACGAGACTGCCGTTATTGTCGTAACGAATTAAAACGAAATGATAAAATATCAAAACAAAACGCTGAATATAACAATATAATCTACAATCACGAGAGGTCACTCATAGATCACCGACATTACAGGGAATAGATTGACGTTTCACATTGTTTTTTTTGTAGGTAAGACGGGCAGGTAAAGGCATTTTTTCATACATATTATGATGGTATAATTGAAGGTCAAATTAATGTTATGTTTTATTAAAATATCTTAAAACATATATATATATATATATATACCTATTTATTAATCTGATAAATATAAATTGTACAGAAGACATATTAAATCTCAAAATGGTTTGAGATTTCCGTTCCCGTTCAGAAAGTTAGCAACCCCAATTTACTAGGACAACTGTTTACATAGTTAACGGTTCAAAATGTCAACACTCAGTTTATCAACAAATATAAATTTGGGTTATTTAAAGTGTGTCGGCATAAAGGGAGTAACAAAAGGGGGGTACAAGTTCAAACGGGATTCTTAGTTGGAAGAAACAACACTTGTGGCAACTATCATCAAAAACACGTCTGCAATCATTTATTGTTGCCATCTCGAAGTCATTGATTATGAATTGATTGGATAATTCTATGTTATAATCCTCTCCACATCGTTTCAGTTGTTCAAAAAACGCTAAGTAACACTCTTCTGTCTTGCATGGCAATAGGCCATAGCCAAGTGGAATAGTTCCTTCGGTTTCTCCAATTCCCACTAAAGCGTGAATAGTGTACAAATGAACGGCAGGTCTTGAAGTACATTTAAAAGTACCGTCCATGATCCAGTACATAGCAGTTTCCAACTGTGTTAGATTTTCCTCCGTTGTAAATATTAAGATTCGTCTTCGTACTTCATCGTACTTCATCGATCTCTTCGTTGTAATGAAGGAATTTCTTTTCATTCACCTTTTTGACATTCACAATTTACATATTTGAATTCCGTTTTTTCTGTGGATTATTTGCTTCATTGCGTTTTTGTTGTGCATATATGGTCAGCTTGTTGACGGAACATCTACACTAGCAGATTGGATAATTTGCGCAGGACTTACCAGCGAATTTTTTGCTTTGGATTTCAGAAAATCGACTATATTCAACCTATCCATTGTTAAAAAAGAGATGATAGATGATACCATAAATGAATGATTATGATCTATCTCATCTACATTGCAATTTATAAAGACGGTATCATCTATTAACTCTGTTTTAACAAAAGCTGGGAAATTCAGTGATGTCCGCTGTGTGCACTTCAAGTATGAAATGTTACCTCGGGTAGATTTTTTTGAAAAAAGAAATCCACTTAAATTAATAGGTTGAGCCGATTACATTTACACTTCACGCAAAATAGTGCATCGTATCTCACAACAACACGAGTAATGAAAATTGATTGAAGTGACTGAATTGATTGTGAACTACCCTCACCCAAGTAGATAACAAATTGTGTCACTTACCTTTCCTCCACCCACCGTTATTGAGTAAAAGCCTTAATAACGGTGGGTGGAGGAAAGGTAACACGCCCTCAAGCACTGTTTGTGTGGTGTTCCGCGCATGTTATGAATCTAGTACTTTCCAAAACATTTGAGCGCATTGGTGAGACGAAACGTTTCTTCAATGTTGTTCGTACACTTGCAAATTTCTTCCATAATAGTACAAAACGACAGGCTCATTACAATATAGTACAAAACGACAGGTAGTCAGCATGTGCGGACAGCCAAAAAAACGACGTAACATTGTCGTTGACATGAAAACTCATTTTAAACGCATATTTGTTGAAATATTAGATAATGTTTTAACAGAATCGCGTACGCGATATCAAAATTTGAAAAAAAATAACTTCTTCGAGCTACTGGCCCATGTTACAAACTATGTTAAATCGTTTCCTGATAGTCTAGTAAATGACTTACTGGTTGAATATAGTTGCTATAATTTTAATGGAGACAGGCTTAGGAATGAACTGCGTTGCATATATAAATCAGCAGAATTTACGTCCACTACCAGCACAGTTTTGTTAATTGAATACTTGTATTCAAATAATTTAGTGGATGTATTTCCAGAAGTCCTACTACTGGCAAAACTAATCGTCACGATACCCGCCAGTAGCGCTTCGACGAAAAGGGCATTTTCATGCCTAAAACGCCTTTTGACCTATCTCCGAAATACCCAACAAAGTCTCACCGAATTTTCAATGTTGGCTGTGGAGAAAGAACTTTTGTCAAAAGTTAGGCGGGGTCCGGCTTTTTACAATAACGTGCTGACCGAATACCTAAAAAAAGACCGAAGGGTAGATTTGATTTACAAATATAATAGGGTAAAGTAATAAATAGTTTGGAAGGTTGAATGCGTGCGTGTATCTGTGCTGTGAGTGTGTTTTTTAATTATTCATGTTTATGTTGTGCGTACTTACATTCGAAAGCGAAAAGAAAACTAGGCCTCAAAAGAGGCCGCTTCGAATATCCCATAACTGACTTGTTTTGCTGTTCAATCACTTACTGGATATCTGAGGTGGCTGAAATTCGTCACGAAGATCCAAATTTTTTGTGAAGCCGCGGGAAGCCTGTTTTCATGTCGGTAAATAGTTTTTTCATACATTTCTTAAGGCTGCTTGCCCAGTACCAAATCTCTGGGCACGCTACTGCAGTAGGGAACTCCAGGTAAATAACCGAGTAGGAGGTAAGGTTGCTTGCTTATTGGTATCTTAATAACTGCGTACATTAGCTTACCATGATATTTACCTAGGACCTACGGTTGGGGCCTAAACTGCCTATTTTTACTGGCGATTATGTTATCACAACGGATAAGTTAATGATTCATAATACACAAGGTTATCAGGGTCAGGAGGCTCACACAGTGGGCCGTCCCTCTGTGTTAGCCTCCTGACCCTGATAACCTTGTGGCTCGTGCCAGAGTGGCTTACAGGTTGCGATTCTTCTCTAGGGGCTGTCCTATCAGGTACGAGCCCGTGGACGCATAAGACCCAGCGTTCGTCTAATGTTCTAGAACTTTTCGTACTGTTACGGGGTGGGTCGACGAAGAGTTTTTAAAAAAACGTTTTTTTATCCCCTAGAAATAGGTTATTGGAAAGATCTCAAAATTAATTACAAAATTACAAAACTATCCGAGTGTCCACGGCGAAGCTCAAAATCAGACTGCCAAATAAAGGAAATGAATATTCTTACACAGAGCGTCGAATGACGTAACAGGAATCATATTACTTTCAACCTACCGAGCTAGTCAACAAGTAGTCAGCAATATGGTTACTATGGCGTTATCAAGGAAGGGTGATTATAACACCTCCCCCTTAAGATTGATCATCACGGGGTGTGATGAGAAATCGAATGTAAGTACTACTGATGTCAGACATAGAAGTAACAACTATATGAATCTTCTACCCGAACTTCGCTTTGGTTAACAATAAGGTAAAATAATATTGGTATAATATTTACCACTAAAATGAACTTAATTACCAACCATAATACTAATTGTCAGAATGACTTAACTAGGAATAGTATGGACATAGTAATCTAAAAGACAGAGACATGGCAATTTAGAAGTAACTCTTTGATAACAACCTAGAACTTTACATAATATTACGTTTTAAGGATATAGGAAGAGCAGGTTCTTCATCAGAACTCTCCGATGGTTTGACAACATTCTCTGACATAGAAATAGATAATGATGGCCTTACTTCTTTAGATTTAGTTTTATTATTGTGACATTGATTGTATATTTGTATACAGCATCCTGATGTGTTTTTGAACATATATACTTTCTTGCCCTTAATAGCACATACAAAAACATTATAATTGAGAAAACATATGTCAAAGACAAATAGTGACTACCGTATTTCTCAAGGTGAGACGGTTCATTTTCTAAATCATCTAATTGCTTTTCAAAATCACTGAGATGAGTATTTGCCTGTAATAGACTTTTAAAATCATTCGTACTGGTTAATTTTGCAATGGGCAATTTCGACGACGTTTTACTTACTCTATTTATTTCACAACATTCATCTTTAATTATGTTGAAATCGGATATATGAACAGTTATATTAGAATCTATGGTTTCAGAGGCTGTAAATTGCAAAGTTTTGAAGAAGGCTTTACATCCTTTTGGCAACGACAAAATTCCAGTACCAAATAAAACTTCATCCTGTTTATCAAAATCAAAAATTAAAATCATTTATTGAACAAAACGGTGGGTACATGTACATTACATTTTGAGTCTGTGTTAGTTATGCAATGGTTGAGAATAGCAGTAATTAGCAATAGTTGATGCCTTCATTGCTAGGCTAGTTTAATAGCCTGTATTATTGATAAGCACGCTCTTGCCTTCTGGAGGGGGGAGTGCGGATAAGTACTACAAATGTACACCTTTAGTTTTTAAAATGAAAGAAGTTAAAATAATAAAATGAAAGTATTTATGTATGTTATGTGAGGGTATGTGTGTGTGCGTGTGTGTGTGTGTGTGTGTGTGTGTGTGTATGTGTGTGTGTGTGTGTATGTGTGTGTCTGTGTGTGTGTGTGTGTATGTGTGTGTGTGTATATGTGAGATGAATGTTACCTACCTAACAGGAAAAAGGTGAAATAAGCTTTTCAGTATCGCTATACGTTAGGTTAAACAAGTATTTGCGTATTTTGTGCTTACATTCATGAAGTGCCAGTGGATAGATGTATTCAGTATTGTTATACTGATTATAAAGAAAAGGACCAATATATAGATTAAAGCGTTTTGTGAAAGTTAAACGAGGTAGGGGAATATTACATATTTTGTCTTTGCGTCGCTTGGTGTTCGGATTGTGAGGTGTTAATTGGTGTTGCAAGATTAAAGTGTTAAAGATAAATAGTTGACGTACTGATATAGTACTTGACAGTATTTATATAGTTTAAAGGAGGGATATAGGATAAGGTGTTTCGTTGCGACTTTAAGAATGGCTCGTTGTGCTATTTCTAATGGTTTCATTGTGGTTTTAGCTGTACCTCCCCAACAAGGGATACAATAAGATATAATAGACTGACATAGGGCAAGGTAAGTATTTCTGACTATGGTTGGATTTGCTATGTTTCTCAGAATTTTAAATATATATATTAATTTTCGGACTCTATTGGTGAGGTTATCTATGTGGTATTTGAACTTAAGGTGATTGACAATGATTACACCAAGATATTTGATGGAGTCAGCAGAGGAAATCACCGGGCATTGGCATGTTTATTGATCGGTACAGGCGTGGGCACGAAGAGTGATTGGTATATTAGGCGCAGTGGCCGAAGAAACAGAAAACGGTATAAATTTTATTTTGTTGTATTGAGTGTAAGGGCGTTAGATAGAAGCCAGTTTTGAACTGTATCAAAACCACTCTGGGCAACACTGTGTACATCAGACCATGTGTCAGCAGTAAAAGTTAATGCTGTGTCATCGGCATAAGAGGTTATTGAGCCACTTGGTATTGTGAGGTTGCAGAGGTCAATCAATCAATGCAATCATCTCACGCACCCATTCTGGGGCGTAGGGAGTCAGGGTCAGATCAACGGATCTCTTCCTGAGGAAGCGCCTCTGCCCACTCCTATGGACAGGTCATCGGGGGGCCCTCGCGGGCGGTAGAGATCTTCTCACTTGGGGTGTTCCGTTGGATGGTCGCCGGCTAGGCAACCAGGTCGCGTGGCAGGCGGCGGCGGTCGGGCGGGCGCGCGTGGTACGGCACCATGTCGCGGATATGTGGATGTTGTGAGCTATCCGCACGCGCGAACATGCCCTTCGCCAGCCTCTGGACAAACTGGTCCACTGGTTCCCATCTGAGGTCCCTCTGGATCGTCGCATTCCTCACGTAGCGGGGGGCGTCGACGATGGTACGCAAAGAGAGGTTCTCTTGGGCTCGGAGTCTCCGTTTGTTCGTCTCCGAGCACAGGGCGTACCATGCCGAGGCCGCGTAGGTGAGGCGGGATCTCACGTAGCACTTGTAGATCCCGAGCTTCGCCCTCAGAGGTAGGCTGGAGTCGAGAAGTGGACGCAGCTTGGCGCGTGCCACCTTGACCTGGTTGACGACGTTGTCGACATGTTGCTTCATGGTGAGCCGGCGATCGATGGTCACTCCCAGGTACTTCACCTGCGGAGACCACGCGATGTCCTGTCCTTGGAGCTGGAGTGGTGGTGGAAGGGGGGACTGGCCTGTGATGAGCGCCTGCGTCTTCCCAACGTTGACGGACAACCGCCACTTGGCGAGCCAGTCGGGAAAGATGTCCAGGGTGCGCTGCAGTTTGACGGCAGCGTGCCGTGCCTGGATCGACGACGCGTAGTAGGCAGCGTCGTCGGCGAAGAGTGCCAGCTGGGCACCCGGCCCGACGGGGATGTCGTCCGTATATTGGGAGTAACAGGCTGGAGACAGGCAGGACCCCTGAGGGACGCCGGCTGCAACGGGGTGTTCCTCGGAGACGGCGTCTTCCACCATCACTCGGAAGCGGCAATTCTTCAGGAAGGAGGCGATGATCTGGACCAGTCTTCTTGGGGCTGGAGACGTCGACAATTTGTACAGCAAACCCTCGTGCCATACTCTGTCAAACGCCTTCTCTGTGTCCAGGAGTACTGCGACAGTGTATTCCTTCTCATTTAAACAAACCGTCATGTCATTCAGTACTCTGGTGAGCTGAAGCGTCGTAGAATGCTCGGGCCTGAAGCCGAACTGTTCCGGGCGCGGCTAGATGTGGGGCAGTAGCTTCGCCAGCAGGAGTTTCTCAAACACCTTTGAGATGGTACTCAGTAGAGTTATCGGCCGATAGCTCTCAGGCAGCTTGGAGTCCTTGCCCGGCTTGGGCAACATGATGACCAAGCCCTCCTTCCATTGGGTTGGGAAGTGGCCCGTGCGCAAGATACCGTTAAACAAGCGCGTAAAGGCCGCCACAGTACGTGGCGGCATATGTAGCAGCGCCATGTTAGGTATGCGGTCTGCGCCCGGGGCTTTCCTGGGCTTGGTACGTCTGAATGCACGCATGATCTGGCCGGGCGTGATGACGGTGGGATCCTCTTCGGGAGCTATCGGCGAGGCGAAGTACTCTCGCAGGTGTCTCTCGACTGCTGCGACGTGCTCACATCATCCGTAGGGTTCGGCTTGAACTGCTTCTCGAGGCATTCGGCGAAGATCTCCGCACGGTCTTGGGCTCGAGATCTTGGTAGGCCGTCGCTGCCCAGGATTGGTCGGACGGGAGTTGGAGTAGTCGACAAATCCCGGCATTGGCGATGCACGGAGGGGACGTGGTCGCCCATGGACTCGACGTGGCGTTCCCAAGATTCTTCGGCATGGAGATCAAGTCGGCGCTTCAGCTCTGCCGTCATGGCGTTGAGCCTGGTCTTCATCGTTGGGCAGCGGGGTTGCAGAGGTCGTTAATAAACACCAGAAAAAGGGTAGGACCCAGAACACTACCCTGTGGTACTCCATAAGTTATGTCGAGTTCTTCGCTAAGGTGATGCCCAATTTTAACGACCTGTGTGCGGCCCGTCAGGTATATACGAAATAGGTTAAGTTGGGTGTCTCTGACTCCTATAGACGACAGTTTCCGTAAGAGAATGGGGATAGGAACTGTATCAAAGGCCTTTGTTAGATCTAGAAATATTGTAAGAATTTTTTTATTATTATTTAGGCTTTGTAAAATATTATTAGTAAGTTTAAGCACAGCGTCAGTGGTAGATTTGTTTTTGCGGAAACCGAATTGTTGTTGGGATAAGATTTATTTGTTTTCCAGGTATGTAAGTAACCGGTTAACAGACCTGAGGTTTGAAAGGACAAAACATGAACATGACTTGAAACTACAATTATGTACAACCTGCGATACGACCTTAGATGTAGGAGAAATGATATCTATCCCAATCAGGTCGGATGTTTCGTGCCACGGCAGTATTTATGTTGGTGGATCAGTCAGAGGTACTGCAGGTCATGAATATTATCTCTTGCCGGGCGAATATCAAATCAATGGTGTTGACTGTAATTTGCTGATCCAGAATGTTAGCAATACATCGATACAATTCAAAGCGAATACTTTAGTTACTCGAGCTAGATTCATAGGTACCGCTAGTACCGTTATGAAGATCTCTAGCGATTTTTCCTCTCAGACACCCGTGAATCCCAAGTGTGGCGACCAACTATCACCCAACCAAGTACGACAATGCGAGGAATTACTCAACAGACATAGCGACTGCTTTTCTACAGGAATGCATGACTTGGGATTCACTAATGTGACTGAGATGGAAATTCATCTTAAGGATACAACGCCGGTAGTTTACAGACCATATCGGTTGGCCCATTCTGAACGTGAGTTAGTCCAAGGTATGGTGAAATATATGTTGGAAAACGACATAGTACGTGAGTCCCAATCCCCATACGCCAGCCCCATTGTTTTGGTTAAAAAAAAATCAGGGGAGAAACGCCTTTGTGTGGACTACCGCTCTCTCAACAGTCGCACCAAACGAGACCACTATCCCTCACCACACATAGAAGACCTATTAAATCAGCTTTCGGGCCAGACATTATTTACTTCCCTAGACCTAGCGTCTGGCTACTACCAAATCCCAATAGCCGAACAATCACGTGAAAAGACTGCCTTGTGTGTAATAACACCGGATGGGCTTTATGAATATAATAGGGTGCCCTTTGGGTTGGAAAATGCACCTGCGGTTTTCCAAAGGGCAATTCACAAGGTTCTTAGCAAATCTAAAGTTAGTTATATAGTGATTTATATGGACGACATTTTAATACCGTAAAAACTTTCGAGGGACTCGAACGTCTCGAAGAGGTGCTTGGGTTGTTGAGAGAGGCGGGTTTCACTCTAAAGATGGAAAAGTGTCGTTTTCTTCAAGAGCGGATAGATTTCCTTGGATTTGAGATAGATAAGGACGGTATCAGGCCTGGGCTCTCAAAAACCGAGGCTGTGGCCAAGTTCCCAGCGCCGACTTATCAACACGAAGTGAGGAGATTTCTGGGACTGGCGAGCTTTTTCAGAAGGTTCGTCATGGGATTTGCAACGATAGTGAGGCCACTGACGAGTCTTTTGAGGAAGGACACACCTTAGAAATGGAGCGATCCAGAAGCCCAAGCCTTTCAATCGATAAAGGACAAACTAACAGATAGACCTATTCTCGCGTTGTACGATCATACCGCAGAGACACAGTTGCACACAGACGCTAGTAAGTTCGGCATAGCGGGCATCTTGTTGCAAAGGAAGCAGACTGACCCTTGGCGGCCAGTCGCTTACTTCAGCCGCCAAACTCAACCCGATGAGATGAAACTTCACTCATTCGAACTCGAGACACTAGCTGTCGTTAGCTCACTCAGTAAATTTCGCACGTACCTGATTGGCATAAGATTTACAATAGTTAGTGATTGCAATGCCTTGCGGTCGACATTTACCAAGAGGGATCTCATACCACGCATATCCCGCTGGTGGATACAGTTTCTCGAGTTCGACTGCACTATAGAGTATCGTCCGGGCGAGAGGATGTCCCACGTTGATGCTCTCAGCAGAGGACCCGTATCAGTGGATACGGAACCAACACATACACTGGATATTTTATCCGTTGGTACCGAAGATTGGATCTCCACGGTACAGTCCTCTGATGATGAAATCAGGCACATAAAGGACATCCTAGAAGACCCCGAGACATCTAAAATTGTTAAAACATGTAAGTAATATACGCTTAAAAATGGACGGGTCTTTCGTGTATTGAAGGATGGTGCAACACGATGGGTTGTTCCGAAGGGAGTGCGTTGGCAACTTTTGAAAGCCAACCGTGATAACGTGGGCCACTTTGGCTTTGATAAGACGCTAGAACGAATACGGTCCTTTTTCTGGTTTGCAAAGATGCGTAAATTCATTAGGAAATACGTATCCGCCTGCTTATAATGCGCTCACCATAAGTTGCCCGCAGGTTCTCGAGAGGGAACACTTCACCCCATCCTAAAAGTTGCCGTACCATTCCATACGCTTCACGCGGACCACCTCGGCCCCTTTCCGAAGAGTAGACGGGGTTTCACTTATATACTAGTCACAGTAGACGCATTTACAAAATACGTCAGCCTGTTTCCGGTTCGAAGCACTAAAACTAAAGAGAGTATACGGGCATTCAAAACTCTCTTTAGCTATTTTGGGTCCCCAACTC
Source organism: Argyresthia goedartella (assembly GCA_949825045.1). NCBI lineage: Eukaryota > Metazoa > Arthropoda > Insecta > Lepidoptera > Argyresthiidae > Argyresthia > Argyresthia goedartella. The sequence continues at coordinate 13,773,508 of OX463806.1, forward strand.
GGTTAATAACAGATAGAGGGACAAACTTCACGAGTGGGAAATTCAAAACTTTCATGCAGTCAATAGGTACAAAGCACATCCTGAACGCTGTCGCCACACCAAGGGCAAATGGACAAGTCGAACGATACAACAGAACGATCTTGGCTGCCCTTGGTTCCATGGTGCATGGCAGAAACAAAAATACCTGGGAAGATCTACTTCCTGACGTGCATTTAGGATTGAACACACAAATTCATGATGTAACCAAGAAAACACCCACTGAACTTCTGTTAGGTAGAACCATAACAAACCCATGTCAAGGCATTTAAAATGAAATAGTGGACGAAGTTGAAAACGTTAGAGTAGGAGATAAATCAATTGAACAAATTAGAAATGAGGCCTCTGAACGGATAACAAAAAATCAGGAAAAGATGAAGAATCTATATGACAATAATAAAAAGAAAAGTACAACATATAAAGAGGGCGACTTAGTGAGCATTGCTAGAGCAATAGTAACGGGGCCAGGGCAATTTAAAAAGCTAGAGGCGAAATGCAAAGGGCCTTATAGAATTAAGAAGGTTTTACCGAACGATCGTTTTCTCGTAGAGGACACACCATTAACCAAGAAGGGGGCTAGATATGAAACAATCGTCGCAATCGACAAAATATTTCCATGGCTCAGCTTTAATACCGCTGCTTGCTCTTCAAGTGATTCGGATAGTGAAGTTGATGATATGTAATTAATTAGTGAATATCGGATTGTAATTAATTAAAGAAAAGATAAATTGACCATAATCATTTGTACAAACGGATTAGTTAGGAATATTGAGTCGGGCATAAATGGCGTATGAACTCGCCACCCAGGATTGGCTCAAGTTCCATGATTAGTTTAAGGACAGTGAGGAATATTGAGTCGGGCATGAATGGCGTATGAACTCGCCGCCCAGGATTGACTCAAGTTCCATGATTAGTTTAAGGACAGTGAGGAATATTGAGTCGGGCATGAATGGCGTATGAACTCGCCGCCCAGGATTGGCTCAAATTACATGAACAGAGACAGTGTGGTTGTGAAGGAAGTAGCTATCACACTGTCTACTGACTAGTGAGTAATGAGGATGTTTGGGACCGGGCATGATTGGTGTATGAACTCACCGCCCAGGAGTGGTTCCAGGCATTACGGTCATGACAGTGAGACGGTTTGAGAGGCAATTAACTATCTCACTCCATGGCTATAGTTAGAAATATAGTATATTATGAAATTTAAAAAAAGTGTACATATAAAAGACTTTGGATTAACGAATACACCTAACTTTGTTTAACTCTATGAAATTAATTCATAATTTTGGAATTAATCGATTATGAATCCTTAATTTTGTTCTAAATGATCCTGATTAATATATGACTGTTATATGTGTTATGAACTTATAGTCTAAATATAAACTTAGAACGATGAGACTCGTTCCTGAAGGATGGCCGACTGTAACGTGACTTATATTTAATAAACATCAATAATGCATACTCGATACTAAAGTGGCAACATTGTATTCGCTCAAATGTCAAAGTGAACGAATGAACACTCAACTCACATTCAGTCGGTCGCCTTTGGACTGCAATTCGGAACGAGACGTCTTCGAGTAAGGTTGGTGAAGCTCTGATTATTTATATTTTTGATGGATTCTTATAATAAATACTTGTTTGTATTTTGTTGTTTTAAACTTATTCTCCTGTCTGAGATTCCGTAACACTTGGATCGGTTTCGAGCAAAGCAAAGGAAGAAGATATAGAGGATCTAGAATATAATGCATGGTTATTATTTGTATAGGGGTAAATTTGTGTGATGTTTTCAGCCAGTACTCTTTCAATATTCACAAAAAACGTATTCACTTCATTGCATGATTGCTTAGGTGATATATGATCTTTTAGAAGCTCAGATGGTGGGTTAACAGATTTTGCACAGTTTGTGAGTCTTTTTATAGTATCCCATAATATTTTAATGTTTTTGCTTGCTTTTTGTATCTCAGTTGTGTCAAATTGTCTTTTCGTTTTCTTTAGTATTTTAGTACAGAAATTTCTGTATCTAATGTATGTTATTTTTAATGTTTCGTTATCAGGGTTGGATTTATATTTTCTGTGAAGGCGGTCTCTATTGCGCATACATTTGATAAGACCTGGAGTTATCCAGGATTTCAAAGGTCTGCGTTTTTTGGGAATATTCAAATTTATTGGATCGTATTCTTTTAAATAATCTCTGATCTCTCTGATCAGCGTGTCGGTTGCAGTTTCAGGGTTAGTTATATAAATAATGTTGTTTAGGTCAGCATTTTTTATATCAGCGTCAAGAGAGTTATAATTTATTTTGGAAATAGTGTTGTTATTTGATTTATAGCAGGGCTTATTATTTAAAACTAAGAGAGTTGAAAAGTGGTCTGTTGTGTGCGAGTCAATTAGTAAAGTTTGAGAAGAGAATTTAGAATTTATGAAAATATGGTCTAAGCAGCTGGTACCTCTAGTAGGTCATGAGTGGGGAGGAAGCCGTGGAACGCTAGGCGGTTCAGGTAGTCATGAGAAAGTGCATTAAATGATAAGGGTCTAATATTTATGTTAAAATCACCCGTAAGAATTTTTGATTTATAATTATTGAGTTTAGGTAGTATTCGATCAAGGCATTGTAGAAAGGGATCAATGATATAGTGGGAGGGTGATCTGTAGACACATACTACTGCTATTTCTGTGCCTAGTTTTAGCAATAGTCCAGAGGCGGTACCTGACCAGTCAAGTTCTTCGATTGAGTGCGGAAGATCACATCTAATGTAGACAACCACCCCGTCACTTTGATTGATATGTTTCGTAGTTTGCACAGCAGTATAGTTATGTAATGTAGGTAGGTATGTATTAGACATGCAATCAAGCCAGCATTCCGTTAGTACTGTGACAATTAATTGAAATTCTAAGCAATAAAGTTTCTAGACTTAAGAAATTACAGTTAAGTGAGCGGATGTTAAGCGTTAGAATTTTTAGCTGATTATCAGATAGGGTGGTGTGTATTTTACAGTCTTCTGGTATACAAGAAATGACATTTGACACGCTGTGTTCGTCTAAACTGGTTATTATGGATCTAATGTTATTAGCCATTTGATTGAGTCAGAACTGAGTTCGGGTGGGGTGTGTTGACATTGGTAGGATATTTCATTGTTGTGGCATTCAAATAAACCATATTGTAGGTGGGATGGGATACTATGTTAAATACTATTGTAATAGAAATTACAAGATACTTGTGCGTTATAAGTTTGGCTGTAAGTTGCAAGTAGGTATTTGTGGTTGAGAAGTAGGTTGTGTAAATGTGAGTGCGGATTGTTTGTGTGTATGTGTTTGTGATATATAGTTGCCGTGTAATTGAAGTATGTATAGTAGTGTTTAGACAATTTATATAAATATGAATTGGGTAACATACAGTCGTTAAGAGAACTGCTAGTCAGACAGTCTTTGGGTCTATTAGAGCTTGAAATTGAGATTCGGATTTTAGAACAATGTATGGACTATCAGTTTTCTTTCTTAAAAGAATTTCTCCGTTTGAAATCCAGCAAAAATCATGGTGGTGTTGTTTGGCGAAGTTGCGTGCGAGATAGTGAAGCTTCTTGGCGGTTGCATTTAGCTGTTCTGAGATGTAAATAGCGGAGTTTTCACCAGATAATCCTAGATGTGACGAGTTCAGTTTATCCTTATCAGTTCTATTTTTGTTGAACAGCTTAACGGTATCCAGCATTGTTGCTTTGGAGAGGGTATTGTTGAAGTCTATAATGACCGTAGAAAATTTGCTTTCTTTTCTCGATGGCAGACGGGTTACATCTCGTATGTCAGCAATTGGAACGCTAATATCGAGACTATTCGATAGAGCCTGGACTATCTGGAAGAGATCCTGCTTTGTTTCTTTAGCTCTCTTTGGGACTTTCCGAATTTCGATGGATGTCTTTAGGAGATCATGATCAAAGCGGTCAACTCTGTCCTGGAGTTGAGTCAGGTGTTTGGCCATAGTTACACGTTCCTTATCAAGAAATCCAATGCTGGACTCTATGGGTGCTACTTGGTCGGACATGAAGGTCATCGCTTTCTCAATTTCTATGTTTGTTTCGCTTATCTTCGTATTTTGTGTCTTAATGTCCAAGATGTGCTTTTCCAGCGTGTCCAATCTGGTTGTCTGGGAGAACACAAACTCGGATATCATATTCTTAATTTCCATTTTGAAATCGTCTAATTCCGCGCCAGTATCATTAAGGGCGGAACGAGGCCTTTTTGCTCTTTGTGTGATGTGATCAGGCGGGTGGAGCTCGCTTCGCTGTAACGCGGACAGGTCTGACTCAGAGTGAGATACATTCATCGGTGGTGATCGCAGGACTTGCGACATGACGATGTTGAATTGTCCGGTTGATTCCGGCCTCACCTCAGACGGGTGTGCGAGCAGGATCGAAATTGTGCCGTCCCTTACTGGCGAGGGGGTGAGGGGCGCACCGCAAGCGCTGCTGCCGGGCTCCGGCTCTCTGCTTCTATCCGTGTGCGAGGGAAAGGAGAATTATGTTGCGTGTGCTTCTCACTTACTCGGGGTCAAACGTAGCTGGTTTGGTCGACAGTGTCCAATGAATTTGCGCGTCACAATTTATTGAAAATGTGGATAGGTATAAGTAATTTAGACTCATGTAAAGAGAGTTTATGCACTATAGTTGCTTGACGACTTGATGAGAGGACCGAGTACACGTCTAGTTGCGAGTAAAGCACGAAGGCAAGAGGATCTAGAATTTATCTAAACGGAAATCACAAGTGAAATGACATTTACCTGGTTCTGATTGTACAAAAATCCATCTATTTATTTGGTATCTTATGAAATGTGTCAATATTACCTTTCACTAACTTAACATTACATAAACTAGGTAGCTTATCAAAAACCTCGGTTAAAAGGACCGTTTCACACACAGATATCGAGAGATAGGCCCTTGGCGCTAAGCTTGTATCGGAACCTGTGTCGCCGAAAACTAAGAACACGCATACATTTACACCACTCGTACATAAATCCCTCCGCTTTTATTGGTCAGTGCAATGTCATGCACCTATCGTCCAAACACACCCACACTACCGCAGGTATACTAGCTAGTCGAGCTAGTGTTGGGACAATGCAAGGACAGCGTGTATCATCGATCGATTATAATTTATAGACACTGGCATAGACAGTCGTATACAATGCCGGTTTCTATAAATAAAATAGTAAATTGTTTGTAAATACGACATACGACTTACGAGACCTCTTTGCCTCTCTTCTTTTTTTCAACAGAATCCTTACAGCTAGAAAGAGAGGCAAATAGGTTTCTGAAGGTAGAATAACTGTGAACTTTTCGGACCTGACTGAAAGCATCGGAATTTCCGATCAATACTTATAACACCCCATTATCCTTCGTCGGGCGAGGTTTTGAACAAACTAAAAATCTAAACTGCCTGTTTGGTAATCATTGGAATAACTAACAATAAACTTACGTATTATGAGCAATAAAATAACTATATTATTACATTAACTATATTAGTAATTGCGGGATGATAAAATCTATCGATTCAAAAACATAATTCTCCTATCACTATCCCCATCACTATATGTCGTCTCTGTGTGCGTGTAACAGTTCGCCTCCGTATCACGATGCATCTTTGCTTTCGTACTTAGATAAGTGTAAAATATTCATTGCGTGTTAGCTTGGCAATAAGTAGTGAAATTAAGATACAAAACAAGCAATGTATAGTAAACTTAGCGAGAACAACATGACATTGTCACTTAAATGTCAATTCGTGACGAATTTTCCGCGAATGATTTATTTTCGTGATAATGTTTATTTCTTGTGTTTTAAGAAGAAATAATAGTTGGAATGAGACTTACAAGTGATATGTGACACCGGCGTTCTTGGAGTTCACAATCTCGCTTCTATTTTTGCACGTGAGTATTGCACAGGTCGGCATTTTCGAAAAACAACGGAAATGAATTCGTCACTGCGGTCGCCCGGTGACTACCGAGAATTTTTCATATCTAACCTGTCGGAGCTACATTTGTTCGCACGTGCCACGCCCCTCAACCTATCTCTCGATATCTGTGGTTTCACACGTTGGGCTAGCTATAGTAGAAGTGTTTTCTACCAACCAGTGTGTTACTGGTTAGTTCACACACGTAATATTTGTTTGATAGCACTTTGCACATGTCCACGTTATCAAAAGTTGCATAAAACATTCTATCATTTGTTAAGGCCACAAACTGCATATTCGGTGCAATGAGTGCAAACGTGTCTGGATTTGAAATGTCGTATGGAGCAGGCACCGGTAAAACGCGAAACAGATCATGTGTCTGTGCAATGACTAACGGGATTCGTAAAACTATAACTATCTTATTAGAGTAATAAAAAGACACAATCGTAGATATATCAATTACATCGTGTATGTTACTTAGAGATAGGAACAGAGGCAGCTCACAATGTTTTGGAATATGTTGCTTATTCTGGTCTAACTCGTGAAATAACTGATAGGGACTTAGTACAGTCGGGTGCAAAATATTTATCTTGCTGAAAAGAATGGCATTACTTACATCGTCAATATCAAATGACAGCGATATGATAACACTTTGTGTTATGTTTAGAAGTGAGCTTAACCTAGACTGTATTTCTAGTTTATCATTAGAATGAGACAAGTATTCGATAGTGCTATTCAGAATCTCAAAGTTATGATTTAAAAGTTTTTCATTATTATTTATTTTAGATATAGAGTTGTTAAAATTAGATAAATTTCTTCTCATCTGTCTGGACTTGATTTAACGCATTTGTAAACTTAACAGCATCGTCAGAGTCTAGGGTTACGAAAAAGTTTTTGAGGACCGAACCTTCTAGGTCGATAAGACCACATTTTGTGCGGTGAGATTGAGACTGGGTTATCGTAGAGAGATAAGAAATGGACGAAAATTTCCGTAGATTATTTTCGTGTTGACTCTTAAGTGAATTAAATGAGTTTTTGCATTCGAACTTAATTTTGGATGACTTTTGATCATTACAAAAGTTATTGAGTTTGGAAAATAATAGATCGACTTTATCTAAATGCGGTTGAATGAGACTTATATCCATAAATGTTACTACGTTCCAATTATCGTTATTAAACTTAACGTCTAAAAGTTTATCATAGTAGAGTCCCGGATTTTGAATAATAGGTGTTACAAAACTTCCCTAACTGGGGGAGAAATATGTACCTGGAACAAATAATATCTTAATGATGAGCTGGTTTTAGCTCGTCGTAGCGATGACTGTACGTCATGCTTCCAATTTATTTGTAGTGTGACTGTATGATTGCCATTTATTTTGACAACAGGAAAAGGACCTTTCCAAACTGGAGACAGAGCTTTATTTTGTTTGTGATGGCATCGGACATATACCACATCACCGACTTTGTATGATATGGGTTTTGTACATCTATCATAGTACTGTTTAGAGAACTCTTTTGACTTAGCAATGTTTTGAAGCGCTTTTTGTCTGCTATAGTATAACCTATGATTTAGAGCTCGGATATAGTCGGTGTAGGTATTGTTTTCTAACGAGTCGATACTATTGGGAAGATAAGGCTTATAACCGAAGAGCAACTCAAGTGGGGAGAATCCTGTAATTGTATCTACATTAGAATTGTATGCAAACATTGCTGTGTTTACATAAAGGTCCCAGATGTGAACTTATGACCAAAGAGATAGGGCCGGAATGTGTGGGTGCCGAACAGTATAGCGAGGCATTCTTTCTCCGTTGTGGAGTAATTACCTTTGGTCTTGTTAAGCGTCCTTGAAGCGAATGCAATGGGAAGATCTTTACCGATATCTCCCTGTGAAAGGATAGCGGAAACAGCGTAATTTGAGGCATCAGTGGTCAGTATAAAGGGTTTGGAAAAGTCAGGATATTGAAGTATTGGAGCAGTAGTGATCATTGTTTTCAGGTTGTCGAAAGCATCTTGTTGTTTTGAAGTCCAGTTAAACTTAGCGTCCTTTTTTAATAAGCTTGTGAGGGGTTTTGACAAATGAGAGAAGTTGTGGATGAAGCGGCGGTAATAACCTACTAGGCCCAAAAAGGACTTTATGTCTTTTGGAGTTTGAGGAACTGGAAATTTAGTAACGGCTTCAATTTTCTTGGGATCAGGTTTCACGACTTGGTCTGAAATGATGTGACCGAGACATTGAATTTATTTGTGAAGGAACTCGCATTTATCGGCTTGAAGTCTTAGGTTGTGATCTCGTAATCGGTCGAAGATTAACGTCAACTTTTCGATATGGGACTGAAGGTCGTGGCTGAAAGCTACTATGTCATCCATATAAGTAAAACAGTGAAAACCTTGAAGACCAGATAGGACTACATTAATCAATCTTTGAAATGTGGAAGGAGAATTTTTGAGTCCGAAGGGCATTCTCGTAAATTCATAATGGCCTGAAGGGATACTGAAAGCGGTTTTTTCAGCGTCAGAGTCACTTTTCATGGAGACTTGGTGAAATTATGATGCAAGGTCCAAGGTCGAGAAGTATTTGCAGTGGCCTAATTGATCTAGGATATCTATTATAATAGGAATAGGATAAGCGTCACCAATAGTAATTTCGTTTGCCTTCTGTAATCGATAACGATGCGCCACTTTGATTTTCCTGATGCATCTGATTTTTTAGGGACGACCCATATAGGTGCGGACCACGGAGACTTACAAGGTTGGATTATTTTTTGATCGAGCATTGTTTACATGTGTTTTTCGAATTCGGCTTTATGACATTCTGGAAACCTGTAACTTTTCACATGAATAGGGACGTCGGAGGTAGTACGGATTTCTTGAGATAAGGTTTTAGTAGTGGACAAATTATCGCCGTCTAAATAGAATATGTCATTGTATTGGGAACAGAGATTACGTAGATATGTCTCTTCTTCTTCATTCAGATGACCGATGAATAGCATTTTGGACTTTATTGTCACGATCTAACGACACAGAGGCTTGATAATTGTAATTGATCGATTCAGTAGCTTGATCATTGTTTTCTAAAATATACGAGACAGGTTCGATTGAGAGTTTAGCATTTTTCGGGATAACTCTTTCTTCGGACACATTGAGAACTGACATGTTTACCTTACCATTGGGTTTTACATTTACGAGACAGCGAGAGATATATAATTTGGGATAATCAGGTAATTTGTTTTCTAATATAATGCCTTCTTTGATTTCAGGATTCGTGACAGGACATTCGATAACCATTTCGCATCTGAGAGGAATCACAAATATGCGATCATCAACATTTTTTAACTTGAATTAATTTTCAGTGTCATTCTTGATGATAAGGCGGCGATTAGAATATTGGATAGAAGCATAATTTGCTGAGAAGAAGTCTGAACCTATAATTCCGTCATAGTCAAGATTTACATTATTAACGACGTGGAAATAGAAGGGTATGGTATTTTTTGTTTTGTTTCTAATGAAAGAATAAATTTTCCTTTTGTCTCGGCAAAGGAGTTAACATCATTGATTCCCTTGAATTTTACTATATGATTTTCCAATTCAGGAAATTTTGTGAGGGAAGATTCTTTTATAATGCAAATGGAGCAGCCTGTATCTACCAGTAAAAGAAGTTCATTCTCAGCATGTGAGGTTTGGACTTCAATATGACTGAAGACCTTTTGTGTTCAGAAACATCAAATATTGTGGAGTCGTCAACGAAATAGTCTATTAAATCAGGATTAGAAGGAGTTGAAACAATCGACTTAGTACGCTCCGGAACAGGACGAGTATTATCAGTGGAATTGGGATTAGTAGACTTAGTAGGCCTTGGTAAAGGAACAGAGTGACTAGTAGCAGCAGCGTTGGAGACAGAGGAAATGGTAGGACTAGCACGATTTGGAACAGTGGGTTTAGTATGATCAGAGACAACGGATTTAGCACATTTTGATACAGTGGAATCAGTAGGATTCGATTCGGCGGATACAGTGACTTCTTTTGAAACAGTGGGATACGATACAGTGGATACAGCGACTTTCTTTGAAACAGTGGGATACGATACAGTGGATACAGCGACTGTTCAGGCTTCTCAGCACCTAATGACCTCGTAGGGGCCCATCAGCTACGAGGTAGCGTAACGATCAGTTGCCAAGAAGCGTGAACGTCGGCGATTCACCGAGCTGAAGTAATTGGGGTCGATCTTACCTGGTCTGTGCTTCGGTCCCGTCAACCTCCTGTCTCTCTGCAAGGCCCGGGTGCACCCTAGGCTCTTCTTGGTAGACAGGTTCTTCAGCCAACCTCCTATGACTGGCGGGCCAGCTTCAATGAGCACAGTGTTCCAACACAGGTTATGTTACGTGGTAAAAACCAATCGGCCACGTAAATGCGAACTTTATCTGGTTCGGGGAACCACAACACACTCAGCTATATAGACAATCCTGAGGGAAACCCGAATACATTCCAGATGGCCTGCGATTCAATTTCAATACCCTAACCAAAACGCGTTTACATTGCGAGGGCTTTCGTCTGTCAGTTGTCAAAAAACTGCTAGGTTGGCAGCAACGTCAAATTCAAAATGGCCGTTCAGAAACCATCGATCGAATATCGATTTGGAATCGAACAATCACCCGCCCGGACAGGCACCCACCTGTCCCCTAATCTACGGGCAGCCGAGACAACGTTGCTACCGCTCGTTTTAGAACCGAGCCTCCTACTAGAACCTCTGCAGACCGGGGGGTCCCGTCCTTGCCAGGGAACAAGTTAACAATGCGCCCCCTGCGCCAACGTAGTGGCGGTAGGTTAGCATCCTTAACCAGAACGAGGTCACCAACACTAGGGGGGCTGGTTTTGTCAGTCCACTTAAGGCGCTGTTGTAAGATATGCAGATACTCGAGCGACCAACGCTTCCAGAAATTCTGAGTAAACTGCTGCAACATCTGATACCTTGACAACCGATACAATTTCACTCCCTCGAAGGGGTGCTCGGGCAACGCGTTAAGTGGCTGTCCTATCAAGAAATGGCCTGGGGTCAGAGCCTCCAGGTCATTTGGATCCGAGCTGAGCGGACACAACGGTCGCGAATTGAGAACGGCCTCGATCTTACAAAACAATGTCGCGAGCTCCTCAAAAGTCAGCGCGGTCTGACCTACTATACGCCCCAAGTGCGTCTTAGCTGACTTAACTACGGCCTCAAAAATCCCACCCCAGTGGGGGCAAATCGGTGGGCTGAAGGTCCACTGTATACCCCGACGGGAGAGGGCCGTTCCAATATCCACTTTATTTACATTCAAAAAGTTGACTATCTCTCGTAAGTATCGTTCCGCACCGATGTAGTTAGTGCCGTTATCAGAGCGGATCAAAGTTGGAAGTCCCCTTCGAGAAACAAACCTATCCAAACAAGCAATGAAAGCCTCTGTCGAGAGATCAGCAACGAGCTCGAGATGTACCGCCTTGGTGGATAAACAAACAAACACACAAGCTCGTAAGAATATCCGAAATATCACGACTCAACTTGGGTCCCGAATGTAGACACTGATTCAGGGACATCCCGTTCGAGGTAGGTGCTGACCCATCAAAAACAACTCGAATCTTGCCGGTAGGGGTTCGTAGGACGGCATGGTGTGGAAGAAAACAATGATCCTCAGATCTCCAGTCCACACCCGATACCGACATGTGTCCTAACGACTCATACTCCCTCATGAAATCAACATATTTTTGTTTAAATACGGCGTCCCTTGTCATCCTACGCTCCATCGACATCAATCTCGTCTCAGCCATCTTCCTAGATTCTCCTAGTGGCGGTCGATCGGCCCTGAAAGGCAGTCGAGTTACAAAACGACCAGAACGAAGGCGACCAGTACTATTCTGGTAAAACAACTCGCACTCTTCTTCGTCTGCGTCGACTCGATGAGCGGTGGGAGGTTCCTCTATCTCCCAGAAACGTTGGATAACGTCTGACAACGCTGAGCCAATAAGTATGCCATCTGACTCGGCAGGCCTAACCATTGGCAATGCCGGACCCATGATCACGTGACCAAACTTAGTATCCACAGCAATCAACCCGTCCGGCTGAAGAACTCGCCGATCCGACAACAGAAACCTACCCAGAACGTCTGCTCCCAGTAGCAGGTCAACCGGGGCTGGAGTGTCAAAATCGGGATCCGCCAACTTGAGTCCTGATGTCAGGAATCGAACGGCCGGATTCAACTTCACCAAGGGGTGTCTGCCCATGACATGCGTCATTACTAAAGCTTGCACGGATGTTTTTGTCAAAATGTCATAACGTGGAGAGAACGTGATCACCGATTGACCAACTACATTCTTAACCGTAACATTCCCCACGCCCCGTATTGATTTATTATACCTATTTACCTTGAGGCCCAACCATTTTGCTAAATCATTCGATACAATGCAGCCCTGAGCTCCAGAATCTAATAGGGCGCGAACGTATGTTGGGTTGCCCGCCAAATCCCAAACAAGCACAGAGGCGATCGGTAACACCACCGTCTCCGGTTGGGGGGCAACCAATGGTTGGGCCGCAAATTCCTAGCGAGGACCCCGGGGCCCCACTGTGCCTGTAACCGATCAGGTATGCAGCTATACGCCAGAGGGTCCCATTGTACAAAAGGCCCACGTGCCGGTTCCATTCCCAACCTACGATTCCCCGTAAAGGGGGGTGGGCGTGAATTCAACCGTGGCCGCTCCATAAGCGGGGGGGACATCACATGTGACCGACGAGGACGAGGCGACGAGCGGGGCGACAACTGAGGCGGCGTCCGAACCGCACCCGCATAGCTCGAAGGTGTCCCATGCCACCCGCCCGTTACGGCCTGCTCAACACACCCAATGTCCCGCTGGGTCGGATGCTGAGTCGCAACCGAAAACTCAGGGCCCCCCATGTAATGGTCCTGAGTGCGGCCCTGCACCCTGGTACTGCCCTGTGCACGTGGGGACGTTGGCCCCTGAGTTGCGCTCCGAGTCGAAAATGAATTCTCAGGGCCCCATGCCGTGTCACCCTGGGTACGGCCCTGTGGACGTGGGGACGTTGGCCCCTGAGTTGCGCTCCGAGTCGCAAACGAATTCTCAGGGCCCCATGCCGTGTCACCCTGGATACGGCCCTGTGGAGGCTGTTGGCCGGACCGGTTCATGCACAACAGATTGTTGTGGGCCCCACCACAATATCCGCACATTTTTGTGCGCGTGCAGTCCCTAGCCATGTGTGGCCCGAGGCACAGGAAACACCAGCTCCGCTGCTTGGCCATCCGGTGCCGTCCCTGAACCCTAAGTACCCCGAACTTATTGCAATTGGCCACAGCATGGCCAATCTGCCTACAACATGGGCAGGTCTCACCATGTGGGGTCAATTCACTCACAGTCCCATACGACTGCCGGTTGGTGCGGTCCTTCCTCGTCGGAGGGCCCCTACTCACAGCGCTCCCGGCAGCTCTCTGTGGCTCCGAAGGATGGGTGACCGTCAACCCCAAATTCTCTGCCCGTCGAGCCTCCTCTTCCAAGAACCTATGTTACCTATGTTAACCAAAACAGTCATTCAATAGCATTACCAGACCACTAATAGATTGACTAACTGGTAATTCAATGCAAATTTCAATTCAATATCTGTCTGTCTACTACCAGCAATAGACTTATAGCTTACAATACTACCAATCTATGTGGATATAGGAACAACCAAGTTACTTAACCGCCTATACCTACAGATTGATAGTCCCAAATCGTGCCTTCCTGGAGCCCTTGACGGCTGAAAATCTCAGGAAACCACGCTCTGCTACCAAAATGTTCAGGCTTCTCAGCACCTAATGACCTCGTAGGGGCCCATCAGCTACGAGGTAGCGTAACGATCAGTTGCCAAGAAGCGTGAACGTCGGCGATTCACCGAGCTGAAGTAATTGGGGTCGATCTAACCTGGTCTGTGCTTCGGTCCCGTCAACCTCCTGTCTCTCTGCAAGGCCCGGGTGCACCCTAGGCTCTTCTTGGTAGACAGGTTCTTCAGCCAACCTCCTATGACTGGCGGGCCAGCTTCGATGAGCACAGTGTTCCAACACAGGTTATGTTACGTGGTAAAAACCAATCGGCCACGTAAATGCGAACTTTATCTGGTTCGGGGAACCACAACACACTCAGCTATATTGACAATCCTGAGGGAAACCCGAATACATTCCAGATGGCCTGCGATTTAATTTCAATACCCTAACCAAAACGCGTTTACATTGCGAGGGCTTTCGTCTGTCAGTTGTCAAAAAACTGCTAGGTTGGCAGCAACGTCAAATTCAAAATGGCCGTTCAGAAACCATCGATCGAATATCGATTTGGAATCGAACAGCGACTTTCTTTGAAACAGTGGGATACGATACAGTGGATACAGTGGTTTTCTTTGAAACAGTGGGATACAATACAGTGGATACAGCGATGTTCTTCGGAACAGGGGTTTTCTTTGAAACAGTGGAAACAGTGACTTCTTTTGAAACAGTGGAACTAGTATTGGATTCAGTGACAGGAATAGAAATGCCTATTTTCCCAGGTTTCTGCTGGCATTGAACAGAAACCCACTGATTTAGTTTAAATGATAATCGTGGGAACCAGAGTCGACCGGCGCGTTATCGTTTTCCGGAATGGTGTTGGACGTACAATAATGAATTTGCTGACGTTCTTGGGATGGATAATTCCTGTTATTGGAATTTGAGAATCTAGAATTGTTATATTCTCTTTTCCTACACTGGGATATGTGATGGCCAGGATTTTTACAGTATCTGCATATTATTTGGGATGATGGTCCTCTAGGAGTTGGAGGAGGATTTGTTATGTTGAACTGTTGTAGTCTTTGTTGCTGGTTTTGGAAGAATATTTTCTGAATTTCGAATAACACTCAGCCTCAGAATGTCCTGCCTTGCGACATATTTGGCAGAACTTGGACGGCCTAGAAGTTGGCGGTTTCAAATGCATGTTTTGGATTTTCTCTTCTTCAATAGCAATGTTAACAGCTCTATTAAAATTCTTAGGACCTTGTGAACGGACAAAGTTACTGAGATAAGATTTTATCCCCAGTGTGAAAGTGTGAAGAGCCAGGTCCTCTGTCATGGCGATACGACCGGGAATGTCCTTTTTTAAGGAGTCCGAGTTGTGAATCTCGGATTGTAAATCGGTGAGACAATTTTCAACGCGTAGGGCAAAATCGGACACGGTCTCATTCTGTAATTGTTTACAGGATTGCAATTCAAGGAGGAGATGGTTATAGTGCTTTCTTTCGCCAAAGTTCACTTTCAGGAATGTTTTCAGATCCTCGAAGGTATCGAAGACCCTGTTAGAACAAGCAACTTGAGCCTTGCCCTGTAATTTGGATATCATGAATTTTAGTAACAGTTTCTTTTGACATTCCGTTGCTAATTCAAGAGCGTTTTGACAGTTTGTTAAAATGCGGCGAATGTTTCTCTTTCGCCTTTGTAGGCAGTGATAAAATCACAAAGCACACTGATAGGAAATGATTCTGGTTTTTTATCAGCGGCAGTTGCGGTACCTGGGGTAGTAGACATTTTGGAACCTAGACCTCAATGAAAATGTTAGAATTCCGTAATACAATTTGTGGCAATAACAGAGCAATAGAAATAATTTAAAAACACTCACAGGACTGCGAGCACGAAAATATTCATCACAACGAGTGGCGAAGCAGCGATTTGGTATGTAAGTAGACACGGCGATTCTCAGAATCTCTGAGCAGCTTGACGGCGACGACGGCAGTAGCGGCTAAGTAGAGGCCACAGGACGAGCGGCAACTTAGCAGCGGCAGCGGGTACAGTGGAGCTTAACCACGCAGCTATGTAGTGCGTGGCTGTTACCAGGAGACGTTCTCCAGGAACGTGTAAGTTAAGGTTTTGTGGCTTAACTTTATCAGGATGCAGTGACGTAGAACAGGATACTGCGGGAATACGACAGGACACAGCGAAGATACAGGGGGATACAGTGATTGTCTTTCAGTTCTTTTTCACTCGCGATATTAGATTGGGCGCATTAAATGAGTCTGACCTGACTTCAGATATCGCGGCGAAACGTTTCGTAGCCAGACACTCGGGATATCCGTATCCCGAGTGTCACGGAATCGGAGACAGAGTAAAATTGTTCACAGTTTTGTTTGGGGGAAAAGTATACAGGCACGCACTTTAGGATATCCTCTTGCCGGATATCCCACTTCTGACACCACTGTTACGGGGTGGGTCAACGAAGAGTTTAAAAAAAAAACCTTTTTACAATCCCCTAGAAATAGTTTACTGGAAAGATCTCAAAATTAATTACAAATTACAAAACTATCCGAGTGTCCGCGGCGAAGCTCAAAATCAGACTGCCAACTAAAGGAAATGAATATTCTCACACAGAACATCGAATGACGTAAAAGAAATCATATTACTTTCAATCTACCGAGCTACTCAACAAGTAGTCAGCAATATGGTTACTATGGCGTTATCAAGGAAGGGTGATTATAACAGTACCCGCGTTTGGTTTGGAAACTCTCCGAGACCGCGGGGCTCGGAGGCGAGTTCTACGGACTAGTCGGTAAGTCTAGGACTCATCGGGTTCCTCCTAGCGACCTGGACGTTAATCCTGGACGCGCCAACCACACCCTGGTGATCCCCTGGGCGTGGGATGCCTACCAGTCGGCCTATAGCCGCCTTAGCCTACCTTAACAATTGGGGATCCGTCTCGGCGTACGTGGTGAGTCCCGGTACTCCAGATACGGGGGAATGGAGTGTCCTGGCGACGATGGTGAATCCCGAATAACCAAGGACGGAAAGGATAATAGGATGGGGAAACGTGACGGAAAACACGCGTGCAATGGGAGCCCCGTGGGCCCGTTGTTTGGGAGGTGCGGAGCAGGCCAGCCGATCGTTTGACGAACCGCGATCGACTGCCTCCTGATCAGTGTCTCCAACTCACTCGGTCGAAAAAACGATGTTATTGAGATTACGGTGATATACGATTTATATACGGTGCTATGTCCGGTTGCTAAATACGGTAGTTCTACGGAAATAATATCTTCAAAAACGGTAGAAATTACGGTAAATATAATGATTTGTTATTTGTTTGTTTCAATCAAAATTTAGACAAATGCCATCATGGTTATCATATTGATAATTTCCTACGGCAGTGAGAAGTCCATGCAAGTGTTGCCGTACGTTTTATGGTTTGCTCGGCAAATAGGTTGCCGGAAACCATTTCAGTTAACAGTTTATTCATTTTGTCAGTTTTTGTTGTTCACTTGACTGAACACACTGTCGCAGTCGACATTGGAGACACACAATATACCTCTGGACACCCGTCGTAGAAAGTGTAGCTATCCAGTTTGGTAAAGCACACCACTGATCAAAATAATACAAGAGAAAAGTAGAGCTCATTCTAAATGGAAGCAGTATAGAAATCCCCGCGACTACGATGAGTTTTCATTGCTCTGGAGTCGCCATACATCCATTCTTGATCAATGTTACAATAAGTACATCACATCTATGCAAGAAAATATAAAGTCCGATCCTAAACAACTCTGGTCCTATGTCAGAGCACGTCGTGGTTGTTCAGCCTACCCGAAGAAATTTGAGTTCAAGGATAGCAGTTATGAAAAGGGTGAAGATGTCACTGCTGGGTTTAAAGAAATATTCGCATCTGTATTTATCCCCCGCAGAACCCTCACCCAGATACGATCACTCAGAGTTGAACCCTCCTTACTGTGACGATGGTGACGATTTTGTCAGTACATTAGAACTCTCAGCAGATTCTGTATGAAAATACTTGGCATCCTTGGATCCTAATGGTGGAGCTGGAAGTGACGGGATTCCCCCATATTTTATTTTTAGATGTGCCAAGAGCTTGTCCATACCACTTAACATTTTATTTAACATGTCCCTTACTAACGGTATATTCCCGACAAAATCTAAAGAAGCTCTTGTGGTACCCGTACATAAAAAGGGTTCTAAATTATTAATTCCGAACTATCGCTCCATCTCAACTTTAAACATATTCAGAAAGATTCTTGAGAAAATTATTTATGACAACATATACGGTACATTAACAAGGGGAATACCTCCGTAACAACATGGCTTCCTGAAGGGCCGTTCCAACGTGTCGAATCTTGCGGAGTTTATCAATCACGTTCTCCGCTCAATGGAGGGAGGGGTGCAGGTTCACGTGGTTTACACGGATTTTGAAAAGGCGTTCGATCGTGTGGACGACGTCATACTACTTCGTAAGCTCTATAAATTGGGTCTGCGTGGAGACATTTATAGGTGGGTGACATCCTATATACGTAAGCAACAGATGCCAAACGGTAGTACTGGGAGGCTTCAGATCTGACTATGTCAACGTCCCCTCTGGGGTACCCCAGGGATCACATTTGGGTCCTCTATTCTACAACGCATACCTATACGACATATACACAGCATTCCATAGTTGTCAACATAATGTACGCGGACGATAAAAAGATCTTTAGTGGTATACGTAATAGGAATGATTGTATGTGGAATGATTGAATGTGGAATGCAGGAAGATTTGACCGGCTTTTTGAGTACTATGTAAACAATCGAATTAAAGTCAATACTTCTAAGTGCCTTCAGATCTCCTTACTCGTAATCCGAAACCAATTGTACATGCGTATACTTTTAAGGATCAGTCTATCGCACGCGTGAATACTGTTCGTGACTTGGGCGTCCTTCTTGACGCAAAATTAACATTTGACCAACACAAAGACGACATCTAATCTAATCGCGCTTTCAGAAACTTGTGCTGCGTTTTGTGACATTACATGTTTTAAGGTACTTTACTTCGTCTACGTGCGCAGTATCTTGGATTATGCCAGCGTTGTTTGGTGTCCTCAGTATACTATATTACGCATAAGGAACGAATAGAGCGCATTCAAAAGTCTTTCGTAAGATTTTTAAATTATCGCGCCAAATGCCGAGGACAAGACTACTATTCTTCGTGCATTCATCACCCACCATATAATGAATCTTGAGGATCGTCGAATGGCTCTTGATATGTCTGTCCTGCATGTTATACTTAGCGGCCGTATCGATATTCCTAATCTGATATGACTATCGATACGGCCGCTGAATAATTCAGCTAGTTGGCAACCGCGCTACTACCACTCGCGCACGCCATTCAGCAAATTTTCTATTTTACACATCTCGTGTAAATACCAACTACGCCCAGAACTCCCCTATTATCCGCATTATGAATTTATATAATAAACGATTTAGTTATGTTGACCCTTTTGACTGCATTAAAAATACATTAATAAGTCGCATAATGAAGGTACTGAATAATTAAGCACATAATTTCCCTTACTACTGCTCTCCACCTTAATTTGCCTTTCAAGCACAAACACACCTTCACACACACATCACCCAAGAATAACATATATAACATCATACAAGAATAAAAATTGAAATTGAAGTTGAAAGTTTTGTACTGGCCAATGATGACAATTACTTTGATTACATTAAATCTAAATGGTTCGTTATGCCTTTATAGTACCTAGGTACCTCAAATGGGGCTCCAGGAGCTCTCAAACATTTCGTAGTTTATTCATAGTCATGGTTCCGTAAAAAACAGAGAGTTTGAAGGTAAGTTAAGTATCTACAACTGCTCCTAACCCGCCAAGTTACCCTCTCAGATGTAGTGTCTCGACCTCGCCTCGACTTTCGATTCACGACACATAATGCCGAAATTCAGCTACCAAAGGTCGGCGTAATTAGATTATGCCTGCAATGTTCCTGTAATGTTTTTCAATGAGGTCTAATCTGAGTAGTTCTTAAATTACCCGATGGGGCATGAGGTTTGTGTCCTCTGTCAAACTGTTGATTGCCATAGGTCTGTAAGTGCTGTTATAAATTCTTCAGCCACTTTCCGACATTTATAAAAGCACCAAAACCTTCCAATCAGCCCTGATAGGTTTCCTCAGACTCTAGTGCCGCCAGACTTAGGACCCTGATTATCTTAATTAAAGAGTATTTTTCTATTCGTAGGTAATATTATAATGATATTATATTTAGAATAGAATAGAATGCCGTTTATATCAGCATAAATACATAAATAACGGCGAAACGTTTGGTACAAGTCCTGTAATTTAAGTTAAGTAAGTATTTATGTTAAAGTCACCTAATAAAACTATTTTGTCGAAGTGAGAAAAACTAGTTACCGAATCAGTCAGTGCATCAAGGAATGTATCAACCCCCAACCATTGTGGACGGTAAGCGGTTCCCACAATAACTCTTACATTATTTATATTAATTGATAGCCACATCTGTTCTACACCAGCAGTAGACTCTGGGTGAGGGTGTAATCTTGCCTTTATACCTACCTTAACATAGATACCCAGCCCACCACTGCGCGCCTGCCGGACGCTGCACGGGCGCGCTATGTGTCGCAGTCTGTAGCCGCGGATGTCGGGGGCGTGACCTACGTCATCCTGGCGCAACCACGTCTCGTTGATGGCAATTAGATCGGGGGCTCGTTGCTCCACTGCAACTGTGAGCTCATCATGTCCAGCATAAATATATATAATAATAATAATAAATATAAATATATATATATGTCACCGGAAAATAATATATATATATACACACAGTCAGGTCATAAGTTCTGTCACACAATAAAAACTTTTGAATTTAGAACGCTGGCCACAAAAAAGTTTATTGAATTCGAATTTCGAATTTTTCATGAAAATAAAAATGTGTACTTTTTAGAATTTTCCTTATTTTTAAATATGGAGTGGACACTTAAAGAAGACCGTGTCGCAGTTATTGCGTTGCATCGTTGCGGTTACGCGCCAATTCAGATTTTCAACTTACTGAAAAATTTGAATATAACCAAAAGATTCGTTTATCGTACCATAAAACGATACAATGAAGACTCTAGTGTAGATGACAGGTCAAGAAGTGGTCGCCCTCGCTCTGTTAGGACTCTAGCAGTGATAAAAGCTGTGAAGGCGCGAATTCAAAGAAATCCCATACGTAAGCAGAAACTGTTGGCCCTTCAGATGGCGTTAAGCAGGACCACGGTGAAAAGGGTGTTAAATGAAGACTTAGGGCTTAGGGCATATCGAAGAAAAACAAGACATCGTTTGGACGCTCGTTTAATGGACCTGAGACTGAAGAAATGCCGCGCTTTGTTGAAGCGGTACGCGGGAAAAAAGCATCGGGAAATTCTTTTTTCGGATGAAAAAATTTTCACCGTGGAAGAGAGCTACAACAAACAAAATGATAAGGTGTACGCACACAGCAGTGAAGAAGCGAGGTACCGTATTCCGCGTGTCCAACGAGGTCATTTTCCATCATCGCTCATGGTTTGGTTGGGAGTCTCTTATTGGGGCTTAACTGAGGTACATTTTTGTGAGAAAGGCGTAAAAACGAGTGCAGTTGTGTATCAAAATACAGTCCTCAAGAACCTTGTGGAACCTGTTTCTCATACCATGTTTAATAACAGGCACTGGGTATTCCAACAAGATTCTGCGCCAGCTCATAGAGCGAAAAGCACACAAGACTGGCTGGCGGCGCGTGAAATCGACTTCATCCGGCACGAAGACTGGCCCTCCTCCAGTCCAGATTTGAGTCCGTTAGATTACAAGATATGGCAACACTTGGAGGAAAAGGCCTGCTCAAAGCCTCATCCTGATTTGGAGTCACTCAAGGCATCCTTGATTAAGGCAGCCGCCGATATTGACATGGACCTCGTTCGTGCTGCGATAGACGACTGGCCGCGCAGAATAAAGGCCTGTATTCAAAATCGCGGGGGTCATTTTGAATAAACTTTATTACCATAAGAATCTATGTTTTATTAAGTTCATTTTGCTATATAAATGTTTACATAAATAATAAACATGTCTAAATTGTTTCATATTGCACAGCACATGTGACAGAACTTATGACCTGACTATGTATATATATATATATATATATATATATGTATATATAATGCTGCTGCTTTATATTAATTTAGATAGTTAAGTCGAGGTAAAATGGGGTTTATGGCGTGTTATACACATTGCTTTTCACTTCGATTGCGGGAAAATGAAACAATGGCATACAAATGATCGTGAAACAACAATTATAAAACAGCAACAACATGCAAAGAATGACAAGAGTTTCCCGCCCATTTTCATTTTTATTTTGTTTTGAATTTTCGACATATAACATTAAACTAAGGTACTTCATACTGCCAAGACATTTAATGGTTCGATACATTTTTAAATAAAAATTGACTTCTATTTTATCTAGTTTTAATAATTTAGTAATAGAAAACACGACAATGAAATTTATTAAAGCAAATCAGCTTAAATAACAAGTTTATTCTACGGAGTTTTATTGTGCGTATGGCTGTTAGGCCCGATTATCTCTGCACTTGAAACAATTTTACTTTGTGCACTAGAGCATAATAGTGGCATTTTGTGCAGCATACATACAGCACAAACACGAACTTTGCGAGCATGAGAAGTGAAATAGTAGATTGTACAACAACTCGTGGATAAAACACGCCATCTCACCCGAGACATGGCAAGGGTGGATAGTCAAGTGAGGGTTAAATGGGATTTATGACCGTGTTATACACATTGTTTTTCACTTCGATTGCGAGAAAATTAAACAATGGCATACAAATGATCGTAAAACAACAATCATTAAAATGCAACAAATTGCAAATAATGACAAGAGCTTCCCGCCAATTTACTTTTTTATTTTGTGTTTAATTTTCGACATGTGACATTAGACTAAGGTAGGTACTTCATACTGCCAAGTGATTTAATGCTTCGATATGCTTTTAAATAAAAATGTGAAGGATCACATGAGCTTGGAAAACACTCTGGCTATAACCGAAATGGTGTTCAAACCACCTGGGCCGATCGCGGGGCCGACTCTCGGCCAACCAATTTTCGCGGTTGTCCAATTTTTTCCGTAGTTATTTGTCATTATACGATTAATAATTGCTCATTCGAATTATAATAAATAATATTAAGTTTTTTATCATATTTGATTTTATTTCTGTACATAAGTTACTCGATTTCGATGCACCTCCGGTTTCAATGAGCAAAGAGTTTCATTAACCTGAGTACATAGTTCAATACTTACATACGACACACACAAAACTCTTTTTCAATGTTTCAATGTACGGTCTTGAATGTAGTCCTACCTAGTAGTATGTACTACTATTAGGTATTCTGTGCTAGTAGGTAGTTAATATTTTATTATTAAAAATTAAAAAGGTATGCAAAAGACTGTCGTTTTACTTTTTCCGTGTACAATGGTATGGAACCCTTCGTGTGCGTGTCCGACGACCTACTCACACTTGACCGTTTTCTTTTAATATACGGCACAAACATTGCTTCTATGCACTAGGATGTACCCTCTGTGGTGGGAACTGGGAACCAAAAACACCGACGTTACATACATATAAACATCCAAGACCTAGGGATTTATTTTTCTTCCCCCGCAGCCGGACTCGAACTCGAACTAGGTGAGGCAGAGCCTTAAATCGCATCGCCACAGAGATCGTGGTGTTAGTAGGTACTGGAACCTTTTATTTCTGGCTGGCTTGGTTAAAACTATTTGATATTCATTACTCTTTACCTGATGTACGATTTGACAAAAATGTTTTGATAAAATGTATTCAAATAGGAATCCTCTACTATTATCAATATCTTATGCCAAGTCCAATGTACGTTTTATCAATGCACATTGATATCACTCACTATCACGCTTTCAGTATGAATAATGAGCTAAGAACGTGTGATTAGATTGGGTAGGTGAGTACATTTGTCTCGATAGATACGTATCGATATCACTTTTACGGATATTTTTTCGTGTTCGTTCCGACAGAGCTATCGATCTTGGAAGTTTTAGGAACAAATTACTCAGAATTTTAAGGTAGTAGTAGTGATAGTATCTTTCTGAAAAACAGTCACTATGAAAGGTTAAAACGATTTGATTAGGTATCCCCATCATCGACAGCTTGTTTCCGCCTACTGCTTGGTATATGCCTCCTCCTTTTGTGACACCTGGACCGGATAAGTGGTTTAGGTAAAGAAAACTTCTTTCTCAACTTACCATACCTACGTTGTTAGTAAGCAGAACTACTGAAGAACAAATGATGTCACATACATCAAACAATAAATATAAAGAGTACATACCTACTTTATTCAGATAATAGTGTATGATATGGGCCATGATCACATTACTGACACGCATCTATCATCGTTTACCACAATAGGGGCACAGCACGCGATGCAAACACAATACAATAATCATGTAGGTAGGTACAAACACAGACAGACACATCAGTGTCTGACCAACAAACAACGACCCACAGACATAGTATCTATGAGTGGGTGGGTGGTCATCTCGCACTACGGGGCGAGCTGACACAAATCGATTAAACCTATTATTAACCGACTTCACAAAAGGAGGACCTTAACTGGTTAAGGGTTCGTTTATTCGTTAAGGGGTCTATGTTTATTTTTTATGTTTGTTCAGCGATTTCTCCAAGACGGATAGACTGATTTGGAAAATTGTGTTTTGTTTGAAAGGGGTTACCTTCCGATTGATCCCATTTTCATCAGTTCAGGCTCTGAAGATGGGATCCTGGAGACGTCGAGAGAATGAATTTGTAATTTTCATAGCAACTCGTGCGTTTACTATCATCTTTTTGTGAAGAAGAACTGAACGGAAGGCTCAATACAACAAAGTCTTCGGGTTGCGATATGGTAACTTTAATAAGGTTGGTCAGTAATGTATGCTCGTCATAATGCATAATGGTGAAATGGAAGAGCTGGTGACGTACCAGGAGAGCTTCTCAATAATGTATCAACGTCCGTCAGGATATGATAGTATCATGGATAAATAAAGGAAACTCTTTGATTTACTTATTTAGGGTTCCGTACCTGTAGGGCCAAACGGGACCCAATTAGAAAGCCTCTGCTGTCCGTCTGTTCGTCCGTCCGTCCGTCCGTCCGTCCGTCCGCCCGACCACAGCCGGGCTCTACCGGATTAAACGAAATTGGTAGAGTGCTGCAATTTTCACACAGGGTGTATTTAGTGTGAGTAGTGAAATGAGTGAGTGTATTTTACACCTTTATCGTCCTTCCCGCACTGATTTGTTTAGGTTTCTATAAAGATTAGGATCTGTAAACACGAAATATCTTTACTTATAGATTTATATATATTTTTACATACATATTTAAATATTTACTGACCGAAATTCTCATACAAATTCGCGACCGTGGCATCAACCAACGCAGTGAGTGACTGGCTGGCCGTGAGTGACAGCCTGACCACATGTGGTAGAATTCTACTATTTTGGTAAATTTGAGGTGATGGGAGGAGAAGGAGGAAGCTCCCTGTTACCACGCATAGTTTTCAAGATATTTATGATTGAAAATTTTGAGATAATCTCCGGAGGTAATTTTTTACATATTTCATGGTTCATGGAGATTTTAGGGAGGATAGGGGGAGGTGGAACGGCTCCCGTAAGTAGGTACGAAGAACGCTAGTGCAAAGCACGCATTTGCGAAAAAAAATAAGGCTGGTTCAAAGTTTCGAATGGTCGTTTTAGTTACCATAAGTTGAGAAAACGTACGTTTATCTATACACGGTGGCCCAACTTTCGTGGTCCAACTTTTTTTCCAATAATAATTCAGTCCAGAAGTTTTTTTAATTTTTTCATACAAATATTTTAGTAATAAAATAAATAATCTTTCACCTTAAATCGTCTGGACTGAAGTTTGTTAAGAAAAACATAAATATTGACCACTGAAGTTGGGCCACTCTGTATAAGTTGGTAAGTTACGAGCCGACTCACGACAACAGTTAAGCCTTAGACTCTAAGTCCAACGACATTTTTCGAGGTGTTTAGAAGTTTTGTTTGATATCATTTGTCAGAACATCCCTCATAGATTCGGAGGTGAGGCCAAGTGGGGCGACGGTAAGAAATTGAGGTAGGTAAGAATTTGACTTCGATAGGCACAGAGCCAGACCGGAACCAGAAAGACTAGGTTTATCCCCAGCAGTGGAAGGTATTATTGACGAAGTAGGTATAATTATTTCTTGGTGACTTTCAGTTTAGTTCCTGCAGGATAGAATATCAGGTATTGAATAGAATTCAGATATTTAATAGTGTCTTTAGTACTATCACGGATACGTCATCTATCACACATTGTACTATCACAGCAATCTGTTATACTGTACCATAATGAAATTATGTTCTACTACAAACATATTTTTATTACCTACCTGGTGAAATACCCAACCAAAATAACCAGATCTATTTATTAACGTATTCTTATTTAATAATTCTCTCGAGAACATACCAAGTAACGTCTTCACATTGCTTTGTTGCTCGTTAGCACTAACCAGGGGACAAGTGCAGGGTGGTGGGATCTAACTATTTCCATAATAACCAAGCATTCGAAACTATGATGCAATCAAAAAGAGTTTCTCATAAAGGTTTTTCGCGGCTACGTACCTTCGCAAAATCGACCATTCGCAAAAACGACGATTCGAAACTTTGAACCAGCCCAATTTTTTTCGCAACAGCGTGCATCGTACGGGACCCGGTGACGCCCCTCCTCCATCCCCACCCCCACCTGTACCACCCACCTCCCCTCTTCTTGCTGTAATATAGTTTGAAGGGGGTGGTTTAGATAGTAGATTCGCTGTATTATTTTGCAATAACTTTAGCTCGGATACTACGGTGCTACGGCGTTGCCCCCGACCTGCAGCACACCCTAGCTCATCTCCGCAGCCTCGGTTTGCTGGTCAGCTTCGTCGATCATCCTCGCCTTCGCTCCTCCGTGCCTCCGGCTCATAAAAAACAACTCTAGAGGTTAGCTACAAGACTACCTAGGAAGTGGGATGTCCCGATTGAGATTTTCTATCGGTTTTGTAAAATTACTAAATTGCCCACGTCTCAAAGTTTTAAAAAATCCTCCTCCTCAAGACGCCATGGTATTCACACGTATTGTTATTTCAGACAGGAGTACGTTAAAACGATCTCGACTGAAAAAGCAACAATCGATGACTGACTATTTTATGTCTGTGGACTGACTGTAGTGACTATTAAATGCACAGAACTACCAAAAATGTTTTCTTCCTCATTGAGTAAATGTCTGTGCACTGTTTGCAATTTTTGACATTTAGAAGATAGCGGCGGCGTTCTGTTACAGCATAGTTTAAACACCAATTTCATTTATAAACGTCAAGAAAAAGTTTCTTTATTTCATTTAACTGTCTATATTTCATTTCATCATTTTCAAAAAACATTGACAAGGTTGAAAAATCCAATTAAATTTGTTTTTGAATAAATTAGATACATTAGATGTGGCTGTATGAACTCGGCAATTGACAGCCAGTATAAAAAAGGGCTAAGATCTGCCAAAAAATTCCGATTTTCAATAATTATTTTCTAAAAAATTAAGAATCCCCACAAGTTTAAACTTTGCATGATTACTTCTTATATCAATACCTCATTACAAAAAAAAACACGAAGTCCCAAATCGACTGTCATTATTGTAATTTTTTTCTGTATAACAGAAACGCGTAATCATATTTTATGAGACATTATTCTGTAATTGATTTGATCAGAGCAACTTTTTTTTTCAGTTATTAATACAGATCAGCTGACCGCCTGGTCCAAAACGAATGTAGGAATGAAAAATAAAGTTGATCTGATCAAATCGGAGCCATAGCAAATGTTGTTCAAAATGATGTCCCTACAAACCCGTAAAAATAAATTAGGGTTTTAATTTGCATTTCAAAATTGGGGCTACGCTAATTTATTTACTTTTTGGGGTAGTTTGCAATGGGAAATTATAAATCACACCACAGATTTTTTTATTGGCCACATGATCCAACTTCTCATTTTATAACTAAGCAACGGGAACATGAAATAGCCTCGTTCGTATGAAATAGACGAGTTCGACAAGCGTCTTTCACTCGTCGAGAACATGGAATAATCTGTGGCTGTGATGCGAACGGCAAAATCCTGGCTCTGGAGGCGGAGCTCAATGCACATGATCAATATGCGCGTCTAAATAACGTCGAGCTTAGTGGGGCGCCTGTGAATCCTGGAGAAAACCTCAATAGTATCCCGCACGACTTGTGTGTTTTGGTCGGTTTCAAACTTGATGAGCGCGACGTTGACTTCGTGCACCGTGTGCGAAAGTTTTCACCTACGCTATCATCCTCTTATGCTAACGTCGAGGCTGGGGGTTCAAGTTCTCCCCGCTTTCCAAACATCATCGTGCGTTTTAATCGACGTCGCTGCAAGATGGAGTTAATTACGGTTCGTTCCAGACGTGGAGTCACCTCGGCCCAACTAGGTATTTAATTCCCGGTAACCCAAGCAACATATTTGTGAATGAACATTTTACGCCTGCAAACAAATTATTTTTCAAGGAGGCAAGAACCTTGAAAACAAATCACAATTTCATCAATATCTGGTGTGCAAATGGCTTTATCAAGGCCCGCAAATCAACTTATCACCGTATAGTTACGATCCGATATCAAGACGACGTTAAAAACCTCATTAAGTGACATAATTGCGTGCACAGAAAACTCGTGTAAAAACAAGCACTTATGTTTAACCTTTACCTTTAAAACCTATTTTATTATTTTTGCACCTAGTTATTTTTTATGCTTTTATATCATTAGTAATAGTAGCTTGTATTGATTGTAGACTTATTTAACCATCTTTATTACCTATATACCTCTCTTATTAGATTTTCTATGGGTACTGCAAACCATCTGAAGGAGGCACTTAATAATGTAACTTGTTATTTTTACTCACCATTAGTACTAGTAGATTTATTACCTACATACCGTTCTTATAAGTTTTGCTTTGGGTACTGCAAACCACCTGAAGGAGACTCTTAATGTCTTGTCTTTTTACTACCAGAATGTAAGAGGGATGCCCACGAAATCTCATTACTTTCTTTCAATCATACTAAATTGTAATTAGCATTTTGTCTGTTTGTCAGAGACTTGGCTCAACGATAGTTTTCATGGCAAGGAGTATTTTGATGAACGTTTTACAGTACATAGCTGTGACAGCGACGAGGCGGCTAGCGAGCGGAGCGGAGTGCGGCGTCGGATTGCTATTATCGTGTGACCCACCGGGAGTTGTCGGCGGGGAGGCGCGCGTGGCCCGTGCCGGCCCGCGCCCGCTCTCAGTGCCTGTGGATTGCGATACCTATTCGGGCTCGAACATCTAAGTACCTAAATATCGCATGCTTCTATTCGCCTCATGGCGATTGTCATACTGATTGTTTATCCGAGTTTTTCGGCTTATTCCATAAATCCCCTGCGACTATCCCCCGCAAAAGGGATTTGTTTTTTTGAAAAAAAAAAATACCTTAAATCCCCTTCCGGCGTTACAAAAAGGTGATCGTTCTTTAAATTCGACTTAAAAGTAAAACCGTGTAAATAAATGGAAAAGAAATCCCCTTTGCTCGACGTTGTAACGCCGGAAGATAATTTAAGGACAAAAATTGACAAAATGTCCACAAACCCCACCCTACTTGTACACCAAGGTAAAATGGGCAACCAGACAACGTGCGGCGTGCATAATAGTAGTTTATGTGACTGCTACATAATGGAGGGCATTAAAACTCGAGAGTGGGTTTATGAAACGAGCCGAAGGCGAGTTTCATAATAATATCACTCGAGAGTTTTAATGCCTAATTATGTACAGTTACATACACTAGTTTATCTACACACATATCGCTCTCTTTTAAGTTTTCAGGAACCGCATGTTTGACCGGCATTGTGGCTCTGCAATTGTTTAGCTTGTTCTGTAGTACCAACTTCACGCAGGCGGGCGTCGGCGTTCGAAATTTGAATGTCAGTACCAACTTCACAGACAAACTAGGGACCGCACGCGTTCGAAATTTGAATGTCATAATATGTATAAAAATTACACATTATGGTCATAATGTGTAATTTTTCAGATAAGAAATGAGTTTTTACCAAGTACTTTAACATTATGCTGATCGTAACGTGCGGTTTTTGTACGCAGTAAAGAGGGTTTATGATACGTGTGTAGATAAAACATATAATACACCGGCGCATCGAACGGGAGTTTCGGATTTGCAGCATCTAAGTGTCGGAATGATATTCCCCCTCCAGTCCTTGAAGCGGCTAGTAGGTGTGCCTTTGGGCGGAAGCTCAGGGCACATTTGCTAGATCAGCAGAGACTACTCCTCCCTCCCGTTCCAACCTCACGCCGCAACAAGAATTGAGGTATGTGGTCGCTCATTGTCAGTGGGACAAAAACCCATCACTTAAGTCATAATATTGAAAAGCGCGGGCCATGTTTATTTATTTAACTTTTTGTATGTATCATATATAGCAGCTTTAACTATATTTAACAGTATTGTTTTTTTATGGATTGAACCACGCCGCAGTCTGGGAGCGACGGCAAAACTTGGCGCTGACTGAAAATCAGCGTTGAAGGCCTGGCCTTCAGCATAATGCTGAGTCAGACGCCATTTATAATGACAGTGGCACACCACGACTGTCATTTCATTTCATATCATGTGTCATTGCCATTTTTCATTTCTGTGTTTTGTTTCTGTATTGTGTTCACTGTCCTTATAGAAAAAGTTTCTTTCTTTCTTTCAAACCCCCTTCGCAGGGGATAGTCGTAGGGGATTTGTGGAATAAGCCAGTTTTTCACCATTTACCAGGATCTTTTTCTGACTGACTGGATTTTCAGCGAATCGAATTTAAATTTAGTTCTCAACTTGAAAACAAATTCTAGCCCTACATTGTCTTATCTCAGATTTTTTATCCCTAACTAATCTAAAACAAAAATATAATTCCATTAAAAATAAAAAGTAGGTTATTAGATCTTGTTATAAGTAGCATGCCTTGTTTGGTCAGATAATGTTTAAACCCGCTCACTTCTATAGACCATGACCATCATAATGCGATAGAATTTGAACTTGACACTCAGCCATTCATAACCTGGTCATCTCCTGCCCTAACGCCAAATTTGAAATGGCTAATTAGGATCTAATAAATAATTCACTCTCTCGTGTTGATTGGGACAGCTAGTTAAGTGACTTAGATACTGAAGAGGCAGTTTATAATATTATAAATGATCTCATTATCTTTCATGTACCTTTCCGCTCTTCCTCACAATCTAGAAAGAAACCTGTTTGATATTTCAAAAGTTTAATTTTAGCTCCGTTTTTGAGCCAGCTGCGCGATTCCTTGACTTTACCCCCTCCTTCTTGTACAGTAGTTGACATAAACTCTATTAACATTGATTTAAAACTGGTACACAAATAGTTAAGCGGTATTCATTCGAATACGGGAGCGGGCCCTGATGGACTTCATCCTTTATTCACCTCTATGTAAATACGCCGAGCATCTTTCAGCCCCGAAAAAAAAGTCTTTGAGAGAGGGATGTATGCCTATCGTTTGGAAGCGGGCTCTTATCACTCCTATTCCAAAAGGAGGTGATCCGTATAATATTACTGAATATCAAAAACCATATCTAAATTATGTTCACTAGCAAACATTTTTGAAAAGACTATAACCGATCAACTATCTCGACTTGTGTCGCATCATATGTGGTTTTTGTGGTGGTCTTAGTGTTGATACAAATCTTTTAACATTTACACAATCCTTATTTAATTCTATGGATAAAAAGATAGCCACTTTACGTTGCTTTCTAATAAACTCTGCTACTTCGTTATAAACGGTGATCTTTTCCATTGGATTCTCTCCTACTTGGAGAATAGAATGAAAACAGTTGCACTAAAGGGTTTTGTCTCCGATCATAAGACTATTAGCTCGACAAGGGTCTCATTTGTAACCTCTACTTTTTCTTAAGTATGTCAACGACATTGGATCCGCCATTAAACACTCCTCCAGCATAAATTTCTCCTTTATGCTGATATCGATGACTGTCTTCTACTCCAAAGTGGTATAAATAGTATGTTAGGTTATTGTACAGAAAACAATATGTTCCTGAATCCTAATAATCCGTGCGTTTCGACTTAAAGAACAAACCAAACCACAGTAGAGGTGATAAAATTAGATTTGAAAATTTAAAATTGAGACAATTTCCAGATGCAATCAGATGGTATAAGAACTGCATTCCATTAGAGTTATAGTCATAGAGTTATAGTAGAAGATCTTTCATTAAAAACCTTAGAGACTCTACGGACAAACGAATTACCCGTATGATTAGTACTACTTGAAGGAACAACTAATAGGTTTTTCTATTTCTTTTTTCGTCCTGTAGGACATTGGTGAAGAGCTTGGGCGAAAGAGTATCTCCTTGGCGGACTCCGGAACGGGGTTGGTTAGTTTGTGCATTCGCACCTGGAGAGTGGCGGACCTGTACAGCTCCCGGAGGACATCCACATATCTCTTATCAATTCCGCAACGATGGAGGGAATAGAAGACGGCCCAGTGCTTGACACTGTCGAATGCCTTTTCGTAGTCTACGAAGGCGAAGCATAGGGGCCGGTTGTATTCTCTACATTTCTCCATCAGCTGCTTGACAGTGTGAATATGGTCTAATGTGGAGTATCCCTTACGGAAGCCGGCTTGCTCGACAGGTTGGTATTCGTTGAGCTGGCGCAGACTGTTGCACAGGACTTTGGCAAACAGTTTATAGACCTTTGAGAGCAGGCTGATGGTTGGCTTTATCTATTTTCTTGTGAAGAATAGTAACTACAACAATCTTCCAGGCCCTTGGGGGTGACTACATTCATTAGGACACTGTTGTAGAGTTTATTCATTACTTTGAGTACGGGATTGCCTCCGGCCTGCAGCATATCCACAAATACTCCATCCTCACCAACCGCTTTTCCGCGATTCATCTGACCAAGAGCGTAACCCACTTCATCTTCCGTGATAAGAGGCAGGTCATCCCATTGTTGTTCCACTGGTTCAAAGTCAAAGTACTTTATTACTGTAGATATTTACATATATACTTAGCAAACGTCAATTTTGCCTCTTCTCTACATTGGACCACTATGGAAGAAGCAGGGCGTAGAAACTCCCACAGATTGATTTTTAGATCTCTTTTAAAAATAGGTTGTGCTTAACTATATTACAAATATGAAAAATTTGATTGTTATGATTAATAAACAGGAATAAATAATTACAAAATTATTAACAGCAAGGTCTGTGTTGAGCTAGATTAACCCCATACAGTCCTGTCATTTAAGTAATCTTGAACATTGTAATATCCCTTTTTCGACAAAGTCGCTTTAACATGCTTTTTAAATTGCTCAAATCTTATTATAGTAGAGAATACACTGACCCTTGAAAGAATTGCTAACCTTCGCGAGTCTAAATCGGGGCGCACACAGTCTGTGATAACTGATAATTTCTTAGGTTAACATTACAGCTATCGCTAAGTTTGGAAAATTTTGTAAGGTTCTCGAAAATATAATGTAAGTATACTTAAATTATATTTTCGAAAATAAATTGACTAGCTACTGTTAGTATGTAAACGAATTGAATGCATTTTTGGACGTCTACTTTCAACAGCACCTCACCTCCCTGATTGGCAAGAAAGGTCCGTGCCGCGTGAACAGCGGCCTCGCATCCTCCCCTGCTGCCAAAGCCCATCTGCGTCGGTTGAAATAAGTGCCCAAGTTCTGGTAAAATATATCTGCAACAGATCTTGGATACTATCCGCCTGATAGTGTTACCGACAGCGATGGGCCTTATACCCCCGTCCTTCTTTTTGAGGGTACACAGGTTCGCCCCGTAGAGCAGATCTGTGATGCCCTCGTACACCCCGCCGGAGAGCATCAAGTTGACAAGCTCGGTGATGTCTGTCAGGAGGGTCCGTCCCGCGTCCCCGACGAAGCCACACAGCATGTCTTTGTAATGTTGCGGTGACAGGCCGCCGAGGCCGCCGGCCGAACCGCTCCTGAAAGACATCACCGCTGCCAGGACGTCATCGGCCAAGGCACGCGGGGTGGGGTCGGAAGGAGCGGGGGGTCAGGGAGCTGAAGCGCCGATGCTGGAGCCAGATGCTTGGACTCCAGTGCCTGAAGGGTTTCGGGAGAGTCAGGGGCGACCGCATCGCTGGAAAAAAAAAGTTGGGCGGTTCCCTTAATATCTCCTCACTCACTTTGGTTTCTATTGATTTGATGACGTTGTATTGACTGAATGGGAATGAAATAGTTGTTTTGAATAGATTGGACATTATTTTTGAAGTTATTCTTTATTTTTTGTGTAAGGGAGCCGCTTGCGTGTGTTCCTTTTTCCACATGCAACACCCGGTACGAAAAAGTCAGTAGCTGCTCCCAGCTCTGATGATCATTTTATGCTGTCACTTGTTTTATGGCTTCGGACAGAGAGGTGGCCACAGATGTCCTGGCGCCTCGAGGAATTCTTTTTACTATTGGAATGTTCTTTTTGAATTTGGCTAAATCTTTCCAAAGGTCCGAGTTGGGGTTAATGGGTAGATTTGGGGATTGTGTAGGGCCGAAGGTGTGGGTTTTCTGGGTGTTAATATTTTTGTGAACTTTGCCAATATAAATTTTGAGACCTCTCTGTCCTTTAAAGTAACGGGACTGCGTACACTCCGGGCACTGCACGGGACTCTCCAGCGACGGTATGATGTGCTGGCTGCCGGCTGACTGTGACATAGGGGTTCAAGTTATATGAATATGATATTAACAATGACATTATATAAAAAAGGCATGTCTAGAAAACGTATAAAAATGATCTTAAGAAAAACAAATACAATTAATATTGTCTCAGCACTAATGTAGGGTGTAGAATTTGTTATCACTATTTGGTTACGTCAGCAAAAGTTCCCAAGCATATTTCTCCTAAGCAACAAAGCACAGCAAAAGCGAGTGTGGCTGGCGAAACAAAGGTGGAGGCAGACCCGCCACAGGGCGGAGTGGCGAATTGGATGAAAGGGGTTTTTAGCTCGGTTGAGTCGCGTAACACAGTTCCGAAGCACGGTCACGGCGTAGTCTGATTTCGTATATGGCGTCAAAACTCGCTGAGTTCATGGGCTTATGTCGCAACTACCGCCAGTCTTGTGGTGGCTAAGTGGTGGTAGATCCACCTTTTACGCAGGTGAAGAATATCGTGGCAGATGCTGACACTTCACTGAGAGTCACGTTATATCAGGAATAATTAGAAGAACCTGTATGAGGTAAATTGGTAAATTGTGCACTTCTGTAGACTCTTTAGTAGATAATTCACGAAAATTTGGATATAAACGAGCAAAATAAATGATTTTATAATTATTTTCTAGTTCAGAGCTTCTTTAAACAACATGACATTGACGTGATTCCTTTAGCTTTAGTTACACGTACGGCAAATGTAAACAAAATCAGTCAATATAAACATGGATATCGAAGAATGAAAAAAAAAACGTCCCCTCCCTCAGTGCATTGACCCAATCAGATGATTACAATGGTAGACCCAAAAAAAATTAGTTTACGACCATATGTTTCTTGAGAAACATTGTTCATAATGATGGGTACTATCCTTCCCTAAAAAGTATTCAGCTAATTTAATGGGATGACATTTATAGATATATTAATCACATAAGTGTGTAAACACAACAGCAGTGGAAATATCCCACAGTCGCGCACGCACTTATCTTTGTCAGCATATTCGCCAACAGCTGAGTATTTTTTTCTCTAATTAGGTATCTTTGTTTATCAATTTACACTCCATTGTTGCTAGGCCTCGATTCCGCTAACGATATGGCGATTCATTTAACTACATTGGACAAATCCAATCCTTTATTTTACTTTTTAAATTTCCTTATTTCTTACAGAATATTTTCCATTGCAGGGCCTTGATCCAGAAATGCAACCGTACAAGTTTTAAGCATTTTCGAGGTAATTTTTGCTCGCGCAAAGCCTTCGACAACCCAGTGGAGCCCGTTTTTGGTTTTGTTCTATGTCAATTGTCAGGCGTTGTTGATCTGATCAATGCTGGATTGGAACCTTACCTTAGCCACGATATTCTGCCGCCTTTAATTAGTATCCGCCGTTCCTCGCGAAGCAAAATGTTCTCGACACCACGTGCTGGCGCCGCGTGGACTGTGACCTGCGACCCTCCAAGGGCCACAAACCGCCGATCCTCAGTGCAATCCTTGCACTGAGAGTTGCATACACACTGCACAATTGTTGTAACAGAAGCACAGAGTCCGAGAATCCATAAAACCGATTAATTTGAATTATTTTCCGGGACCGCAATGAATCGCCTTCCGAGTCCGGCGACCGAGAGAGGGTGTCCGCTCATGCGTACTCTAGCGCCACCGTAGGCGCACACGGCCAGGCAGGGAAACCAATACATCAAAGAATCAGAATCACAACGCCCGACCATACCCCCCCCCCTAACCAAGGCCCCCTTGGTTCCTATACCTCTAAGGGTAACCGACACAACTTAGAAATGGGCCGTAGAAGTGTCCCATTCTGAGTCCTTACTTCCGCAACCCGAACAACACCGTCTTTTCCGGGTAATAACTTAACTAACCGACCGCGCCGCCATTGTAAAGCAGGATAGTTATCCTCCTTAATTAAAACTAAATCATCCAACTTCGGTGGATCCGTATGATCAGTCCATTTATACCGTTGTTGCAACGTATGAAGCCGTTCTCCATCGCGACCAAAAATGTTGAGACATCTTTTGGATTTGTTCATACCGTGATAACCGAGTCATTTTAACCTCTTCATGTGGATATTCCGGAAGCGAAACCAACGGTTGGCCGATGAAGAAGTGGCCCGGGTTTAATACTTCATAATCAGTTGGATCCGTACTAAGTGGACATAGAGGCCGAGAATTCATAACCGCTTCTACCTTAGCAAAGAAAGTAGCAAGTTCTTCAAAGGTTAACCGAGTTTCACCGAGCACGCGCCGAGCGTGAGTTTTTGCCGATTTGACTGCCGTCTCGAAAAGCCCACCGTGATTTGGACTTGACGGTACGTTAAACAACCACTTAATATTATTTTTCGTAAGACTACGTTCTAATTCCGAATGATTATCCCTTAAGAATATATACAATTCTTTTAAATACCGATCCGCAGCACTATAATTACTACCGCAATCAGACCTGACTAACGAAGGCAATCCCCTACGTGACGTAAACCGAGTGAAGCATGCCACGAACGCCTCTAGTGACAGGTCAGCCACTATTTCCAAATGCACAGCCTTTGTAGCTAAGCACACGAAAATACAAAGATAACACTTTAGTATCTTTACATTCCGTAGTGAACTAGACTTTATATAGAACGGCCCACAAAAGTCTGTTCCCGTTCCGAGAAATGCACGCACGCCCCTTACCCAATCCTCTGGCAAATCTGCCATGAAAGGTTGCGTTGGTCGCGCCCTAGACCGAAAGCACTGAATGCACTTGAATGTGATATGACGACATACACGCCGTGCCGAAACTATCCAGTAGCCACGAGAAAGAATAGTCGCAAGCGAGTTTGCCCCGACGTGGCAATAAACCTTATGATAGTGTGTAACTAATAAGTCCGTGAATTTACTCTTTCCTGGTAAAAGGATTTGATGCCGAGAGCTTTACGGTAATTCCGAAGCCGATATCCGACCGCCGACCCTAATTATGCCATCCCTATCAATGAACAAATTAAGCCGTTTACATGAAGTTCTTATAATCTTGCCTGTTTTTAAAGCATTGATTTCTTCCGCAAAGTGTTCCGATTGTACCATCCGAGTTAAACACAGTAATGCATTTCTACGTTCCAAAGTAGAAAGGTTTTTTCCGAGTGACCGATCGGCTGACTGAGTTTTACAATTTTTTCCGAACCGCAACAGGTAACCTGTCACATTTAATAGCGTCTCATAAGAGCTATACCTATCTAGTAAATTAAATTCCGATTCTACTACTCCGACATTAACCACCTTAGACTTAAGACCGGGCAGCATATCCGATGGAAAATCCGTACAATCCGTAGGCCATTGTTCCCGTGAACAATGTAACCACCGCGGCCCCACCACAGCTGGTGCTGCAGCAGCTCAGTAACCGACGTCCCGCGTGACGCTACATCCGCACAGTTCATATCACTGGGAACATTTCTCCAGTTGATTTTAACCTGCGAGGCGTTTATTTGAGAAACCCGATTTCCTTCAAACACCTGTAATTTGTGAGCCGGTGTACGTAGCCACGCCAGTACTATAGTACTATCGCACCACCCTACTACCTCATCAAACTCAATAATGTCCGCCATCGAAGATACCACAGTTAAGTTAACAATGCGGCACCATTAAGCTCTAGTTTAGGTATTGTCTACCTTACCCTGGACTTGGCCATGAGTAACTTCACGCATACCCTACCCTCCGTGTCAACCGACCGCAAATAAACCGATGCCGCGTACCCTTGCGACGAACCGTCACCATAACCGTGCAGTGAAAACCGAGCGACCCCATCAGGTTTGATACACCTAGGAATCGTTAATGACCTTAAATTATTTAAGTCCGCTATAATATCACGCCATTTGCTTACAACATCATCTGATGCTGGAGCATCCCATTCGACCTTGCTCGAGTTGTCATTACTGGCGAGTAGTGATTGTAACAATAATTTAATTTTGAAAACCACCGGAGCTATCCACCCTAATGGATCATATAACCGAGATACCATGGACAATATACTACGCCGAGTCACTGTTTTATCATTTGGTAGATTTACCCGATATGTAAAACTATCATCCCGAGGATTCCATTGTATACCGAGAACTTTTATGAGTCCTGTCTCATCCGTGTCATCAAATGTACGAAGCGTTTCTAAATGGTCTAAAGGTAAGCCTTCTAATAGTTCAGGCACGTTAGATGACCATCTCCGAAGTTTGTAACCGGCCGTGTGCATAAGTTCTGTCAACTCAGTTTTTTATGTCAATGCCTCTTGAATAGAATCCGCCCCACCGTTCAAGTCATCAACATAACTCTTTGACCGAAGTAACCGAGCCGCCCGAGGGTATTTAGCCTGCCCATCATCAGCCAGTTGATGAAGGCTCCGTATTGCAATAAAGGGACTTGACTTTAAACCGTAAGTATTTGTAGTCAACTCGTAAACAAGCAGGGGTTCCGTAGGAGCCGATCTCCAATACAATAGTTGATATTTCCTATCAGCAGGATTAATCCATGTTTGTCTAAACATCATTTTTACGTCCGTCGTAAATACAACCCGATACCGCCTAAAATTTTGAATTATCTGAGTTATATCATTTTGTAACCGTTCACCCGAATATAAACAGTCGTTCAGAGAAGCGCCCGAGTTTGTTTGTACGCTGCCGTCAAATACAACGCGAATTTTTGCCGTATCGCCCGATTTTTTAAAAACTCCGTGATGTGCAAGAAAATAATGTTCCTCCTCCGAATTTATGTTGAAATTAGAAACCACCATATGCCCGAGTGCTAAATATTCCGCCATAAATTGTATGTATTTTTCCCGATATTCAGATTGCCGAGCCATTCTTTTTTCAAGAGCTGAAAACCGCCGTAATGCCGTTTGCCGAGAGTCACCCAGCCGAGAGTGACCTGGGATAATTGGTAGCCGGACCACATATTTGCCGTTCTTATCCCTATACGTTGTTGAAACATACAAGTTTTCACAATCCACGTCCGCCGGATCCCTAATTTTGCTCATAGGGGGCTCTTCTGTCCGCCAGAACCTCTCTACAGCTTCCACTAAAGTCGTTGCCGCGATTTTTCCGATATCACTCGACGCCGCCGAGTCACGACATGACGTCACAGGGCCGAATACTGCGAAGTCAAAAATAGTACCCAACGCATGGGGTCCGCTGCCGCCGCCGACTCCTAGATTAACCTTATAACCAGTAAGGATCTGACCTAAGATGTCACAACCGAATATGACGTCTATCCCAGACGAATAATAACCGTCGCTATCCGAATCCGATATTTGTATATCTCCTTGGGATATACACAGCTTCCGAGCTAAATATGTCGTTGGCTTCTTAAGAACCGCCGCCGTAACCGATAATATTGGTTGACCAGATTTCTCTGGTCTAAAACTAAATTTCACAACATGTTGACTACCGTTAGTACTAATATAGGCGGTATTAGTACTAACGGTAGTCAACCTACCTATCATAGTTGTTTGAGTGTAATACCGTTTAAAACCTAGGTTAGTAACAAGATCACTCCGAATAATAGTTAATTGCGATCCGAGATCTAACATCGCCCGAGCCCGTACAAACTCACCGTGAGCCGATTTAACCTGAAAAATAACCGTAGGTAATATTACATTATCCGATAACCTAGGTGCCGCCGAAACAGTATTACATGCTAATTGCTATTGTTGTGATGAGCACTAAGGCTCGCCGATATTTGCCGCATGCCCCGCTAAGGCCTGCAGCCGCGTAGCTATCTTGCCTGTCCGCGAGTCATTATTATTATTACCCTCCGCGTAACCGCGAGGATATCCCAATCGCTGTCCTCCGCCCGACATCGCCATGCAAAGCGCGCGATGGTGTCCCGTATGACCACAGCACCCGCAAGGTTCATTTCGTGTACAAGACGCCGCCCTATGTTGTCCGAAACACCTAAAACACATGCCGTTTGTCCTTACCCATTCTTTCCGTTCGAATGGCATCATTTTATTACTGAAAGTATAACACTCCGTGATAGCATGGCCCGCCCGTGTACAAAACGCACAAGTTGGGACCGAATTTTCCACAACCTTAGTAGTTTTACCTACGTTACTTTTTGTTACGATTTTTACGTCAGCTACGTGCACATTTCGTACCGGCTTGGTTTGACTATTAGTCCCGGTGACCGCCGTATCAATAAGCCTACACTCGTTTTGTAGAAACTCCGTTAGTTGCGCAAACGTAGATAATGTTTTGTTGCCGCTGCCGTGAGTACGTTCGAATCTGCTCTTTACCTCAAAAGGCAGCCGCGATAGCCCTATATGTAAGAGCATGTAACTCCATTCATCGAGCGGTAAATTCGAACACTTTAGAGCGCGAGTTGACTCCAGTAACGGGTTCAATATTGCCGTCCGTAATTCCGTAACCTCAGTTAATACCGGCAAGTTTAAAATCCGCGAAATATGTGAATCCGCCAACAACCGTATGTTTTCGTACCGACCTTTCAAAATCTCTAGACCCGTGTCCAGAGAATCATCCTCCATGGGTAAATGTTGTAACATAGATTTAGGTTCCTTATCAAGATGCGTTATCAAGTAATGATATTTTTCCGTCCGTGAGATATCTTTCCGAGTCATGACTAACGACTTATACAAGCTAATAAAACCTGTCCACGTAAAAATGTCACCATTGAACGTGGTCAGATTTATAGTAGGTAGTCGTGGACGAGACTGACAGGTAGATTTAGCCGCACTATCTTCTGTTGCCTCCTTCGCGAAAACCAAAAATGCCGCATCCAACCGATTATACATCTCCGTGGCGATCTTGTTTTTGTCATCATAGCCCTGTATCTTTTCCGCATCCGAATCACCCTTGAGAACTAATAGCAAGCCCTCATATGCCCCGGTTAACACAGTTAAATGATCTTCCAGTTTTCTCAACCTAGCAGAAAGCACAGATCCCGACTGTGTTGCATTTTCTAACAACGCAATAGAATTAGTTAGCCAATCATATTGAATTTTGAATTTACATTCATTAGCCTTAGTGGCCATAGTTGCAAACAAATGCGAACCGCCCGAACCGAGACAACTGCCGAATTTTTTCTACCTACCCTACAAGAATTGTATCCGCAGAACTACTGAATTAATCCCGAGTACCAATGTGATATTGTTTTATATCTAATTTCCCAATTTAGTTGACCGACCGCCGTATTACCTATGACCTGCACTGAGGTAATAATCAGAGTAAACAAGGTCCGATTTTCACTCGCGCGCTCGCGAAGTAAATATGAACAATGGCCGCCGAATTGCTCACTTGCCGACACGACACGACAATGAATGAATATGGCGCCGCAAAAATACGTAACTAAACCGAACCGAAATGGATAACCGTACCGAAAAATTGATGGTTATGATTGAACAATTATCGACTATTAGAACTGTAAATCCGGCTCGAAGTGACCAAAATTATGCTCGCGCAAAGCCTTCGACAAACCAGTGGAGCCCGTTTTTGGTTTTGTTCTATGTCAATTGTCAGGCGTTGTTGATCTGATCAATGCTGGATTGGAACCTTACCTTAGCCACGATATTCTGCCGCCTTTAATTAGTATCCGCCGTTCCTCGCGAAGCAAAATGTTCTCGACACCACGTGCTGGCGCCGCGTGGACTGTGACCTGCGACCCTCCAAGGGCCACAAACCGCCGATCCTCAGTGCAATCCTTGCACTGAGAGTTGCATACACACTGCACAATTGTTGTAACAGAAGCACAGAGTCCGAGAGTTTGAATTATTTTCCGGGACCGCAATGAATCGCGTTCCGAGTCCGGCGACCGAGAGAGTGTGTCCGCTCATGCGTACTCTAGCGCCACCGTAGGCGCACACGGCCAGGCAGGGAAACCAATACATCAAAGAATCAGAACCACAACGCCCGACCAATTTTGGTATTTAGTATCTTATTTTATCGATTTATTAACGTACGAAGTTGGATAATCATGATGACTCTGGAACGTCGAATCTATGACGCTAAATCACTTACGGGTTTCGACAAGGAGTAAATTCTGTTTTGGCAGTATTTGATAATGGCAATTCATAAAAACAAACATCCAAAAAAATCTCACTATAGTGAAAAAACTTTACCGTAGGTCTTTTGACAGGTCTCTGCTAGTGGCGCGACCTGCTTAAAATAATCGATTATATTTAATGAATCGATACGGACTTCAAACATCCGAGAATCGATTGTGTCTTATTCAGTTTTTGTCGTGACAAATAAAATAAAAGTCAAATCACTTAGTTATATGACTTTTATTTTATTCGTAGTTCGAACATTTCATACGTTAGATAACGTATGAAATAATAATAATAATACCTTGGACACCATTTACACACATTGATCTAGCCCCAAACTAGGATTCCCTTGGATACTAGACAACGATACACATACTTATATACATAAATATTATACTTAGATAGATATAAACAACCATGATTAGGGTACAAACATCCGTTCTTAACAAACAAATATTTGCCCCCACCGGGACTCGAACCCGGGACCCTTGGTTTCGTAGGCAGCGTCACTGCTGACTCGGGCATTCGGGTCGCCAAATGTATGGCGACCTATCTAAAACCCAAAATATTTGTGTGTTTGTCTAACAGAAAAATAAAATAACAGCCCTTACAAATACAATGCACTGCTTAATTAATTTGAACTACTGCTGTCGTCGTCACCGCTGCTGTCCGTCTTATCTCGTACAAAATCTTGTTGTTTTATTGACTTCGTTTTCTCCACAACCTTCTTCCAGTCATCTTCTGTTACTCCTGCACACGCAGCTTCTAGCAATCCCATCATTTTCGCCGTACTAAATGGTGGATGTGTTTTGTGTCGAGCTGCATGGCCCTTTATATTACCCCAAGTAAGCTCTATGGCATTATATTGGCAGAGGTAATATAATGTATAAGCTGTAAGTAGACCGTGAATTTAAATTGACGTGGTATAAAAATGCATAATGTAGGAATTACTAATAATCTAAGATAATGAAATATGTTTTCTGGAAATCATTGATAACATGTTAACCTAAGGAATAGTTGAGAACCGTTATTCGAGCAATTTTGACTGATACTTACCACAAGAAACAAACAAACATAGTGATACGGAGGCAGTTATGCGCCCTATGTTTGCCAGTGATTTTCTTCATTTATAATTTTTTTGTATTCAAAACTTTAAAAGTGGTGAATCAGCCAAGCGATTTTAGTGTCTCGATCGTTCATTGTTATTTTTCATGCTATTAATA
Source organism: Argyresthia goedartella (assembly GCA_949825045.1). NCBI lineage: Eukaryota > Metazoa > Arthropoda > Insecta > Lepidoptera > Argyresthiidae > Argyresthia > Argyresthia goedartella. Next base: position 13,817,397 of record OX463806.1, read on the forward strand.
CAGACACAACACAATCATAGGACCCACAAGAAACGATAAATTCAGTTCACGCCTAGGGATCCGGGCACATGGGCTGGGTCAATCAAATTTTTATTTGTCCAACGACAACCTTACTGTGTCCCTGATCAATAAAATAATTTCTATTTATAATAATGGGTTTTAATTGTGTCTGTTACGTAGATATTTTAAATTTCTGATTATATCTATAAACATACAAACTACGGCAAAACTAGTATATTGTTTGAGGGAGCCCATATGTTTAACAAACTACCGCAAAACATCACAAATGCAGAATCACTTCCTGGATTTAAATCACTTTTAAAAAAGCATATTTTGTAAGTATAATCGATTTTGTTTAAAAGTCATATCACGTAAAAAAGAAAGAAATAATAATTTATTAATAGCTCGCATAAGTTTAGTGTGTTATATATATTTACTAACATTATTTTAATGTATAGATTAATGTTTCTCTATAAGTGAACTACATTATTGTTCTTTTGAGAAATAAAATTCTAAAACCTAAAAAAAACATATTTAAAAATAAATTATATTTATCTACACACGTATCATAAACCCTCTTTACTGCGTTCAAAAACCGCACGTTACGATCAGCATTATGTTAAACTACTTGGTGAAAACTCGTTTCGTATCTGGAAAACTACACATAATGGTTATTATGTGTAGTTTTTCTACATATAATGACATTCAAATTTCGAACGCCAACGCCCACCCGCGTGTCGTCCCTAGTTTGTCTGTGAAGTTGGTACTGACATTCAAATTTCGAACGCCGACGCCCGTTCTGCGTGAAGTTGGTACTTAAGAACAAGCTAAACAATTGCAGAACCACAATGCCGGTCAAACATGCGGTTCCTGAACACATCAAAGAGAGCTTATGATATGTGTGTAGATAAACTAGTGTATGTAACTGTACATAATTAGGCATTAAAACTCTCGAGTGATATTATTATGAAACTCGCCTTCGGCTCGTTTCATAAACCCACTCTCGAGTTTTAATGCCCTCCATTATACAGCAGTCACATAAACTACTATTATCTTTTTTTCACTGGTTGTCCAAAAGACCGGTAAGCTAGTTTCGATAGTACCACAGTTTGTCCCCAAGCAGCAGTGTACAACAAAACAATGATACTACGAAGAAAAGTGCTATTGAACAGTTAAAAGCTGTTATGCAAAATCATTTCTATGTATGTATATTGTCAAGAAAACATGCCGTTTTCTTAATTGTTCTAACCAATATATTTTTTATTTTGCATTTAACTTCTGTCCCTATAAACATCCACAAGTCTCAAGTCACTCGGAAAACGCTACATTAGTTGTGAAAACGGCGTGTAGATGGCGTGAAAGTATACCGAATAACAAGTCTGACTGCCTGACCAACAAAAACGCTCAGCCGCCATTTTGACTTTAGCAAAGCCAAAATGTCAGTCATCCGAGAAGTATGTGACAGTGTGGGTGGCTTTATTGTCGATCCATCGGACCACCGTCGGATACACGTAAGTAAATAATATTTTGCTAACAATTATATTGCACTTTCTATAGAGTGCTGGCGAGATTTCACTTCTTTTATCATATTGTCATATTTGGTGGCATCATCATGGCCCTGATATTCCGTAATAACTTTAATTAAGGAGCCTAATTGATGATACCTCTTTTCTGTCTACTATTAGGAACTAGTTGAATGTATTTTTCCATGGTAATATGTTGTATGGAGTTTGACGTTCAAGAGAGATTTATTCAAATTTGAGTTTGGTACAACCAGTCTTCTCAATTCCTTATTACTATGTATATTTAAATCTAAGTCTTCTTTAATAAGTCTAACATCTAATATCTTAATAACTTATCGTAGTTAACTAGGGCAGTTCCTTCACTAACTGAAGGAACGCCAAGGTTGTTCTCAATTCTGAAAAAACAATTCTGGCTACAAACCTTCCTTTCTATCTCATCGTGTATTATCAGCAAAGCTCTGCTCGCGTGCTTGCTTGTGATATTGCATTATTATTTCTTCTTGCTCTTTTTCATCGGTGATATTGATTACTCTCTCAGTGCACTGAACGAGATGACTACATCTGCGACTAGACGTAGAGTTCTTTGTTTTTGTAGTATACAAAATATTTCAACCTTGGCGTAATATATTCCTTAAGGAACTGCTTGATAAGGTTAGTATGGTCTAAACGTAGAACTTCTGTTAGGACTGATTTATTTGGGTGTGGGATGGCTTTGACGTAGAGTTCGTTTTTAAACCACACGTCTACTAAGACTTGATTTGGTTTGGTGTCAGCAGCTTCATGATGTATGGGAATACCATTGGTATCCATGTCTACAGCGGAGAGTTCGTTTTTAAACCACACAATGTCGTGTAGCGACAAGAACCTAAACAGAACCTAACAGAAAACAACCAGAATAAAATATAGTAGTAACAATTTATTAGTTATTTACAATGAAGACGATAAAAAATGATACGAAGATGGGGATGGATGAGATGTGAACAGGTTTTTATAAAATACAGATGTCTGGATAGAAAGAAGGAAGCGGAGAACACGGAGAGAAGTAGACCGGTGGGGAGATGACCAGGATGCAGGTGTATTTGATGTTGTAGATGTTGTTGAAATCGTGGTTGTAGGAACGGTAGCGGGCGTATTTGTAGTTACGGCTCGCAGGAGCCCGTTGTAGGAGTGGAACGGTAGCGGCCGTATTTGTAGTTACGGCTCGCAGGATCCCGTTGTAGGAGTGGCTCGCAGGGTCGATGTAGGTAGCGGGCGTATTTGTAGTTACGGCTCGCAGGATCCCGTTGTAGGAGTGGAACGGTAGCGGGCGTATTTGTAGTTACGGCTCGCAGGAACCCGTTGTAGGAGTTTGAAGGCTCGCAGAATCCCGTTGTTTGAAGGATTGTTTGAAGGTTTGAGGGAGTTTGAAGGCTCGCAGGATCCCGTTGCTTGAAGGATTGTTTGAAGGTTTGAGGGAGTTTGAAGGCTCGCAGGATCCCGTTGTTTGAAGGATTGTTTGAAGGTTTGAGGGAGTTTGAAGGCTCGCAGGATCCCGTTGTTTGAAGGATTGTTTGAAGGTTTGAGGGAGTTTGAAGGCTCGCAGGATCCCGTTGCTTGAAGGATTGTTTGAAGGTTTGAGGGAGTTTGAAGGCTCGCAGGATCCCGGGGTAGTGCGACCCCGGGATAAGGCCTTTAAGTGGTACTTCTAGCTCAGAAGCTGACGTGAGACTCTCGAATTTCAGAAATGTTCCGCTTTTATACCCTTTTTGGAGAGTTCTAAAAATTATTTAAATTAAACGTAATTTTTGTGAGTGGCCAAGAGAGAAAAAGTATTTTTGTAAAAGTATTGAAGCAGTTTGAATGGACATTGCCATGACAACCAGATAAACAAAGACGTCAACCAATGTCAAAGTTTAGTTTCAGGCTCGTAATACGGTAATTTAACAAGTTCACATAGCCAAAATTATATAACAGCGAAAGGAAAAAGGGTAGCGCACCAGCGCGCACGAAGCCCGAGATTGCAGAGTTTCGGAGAAAGCCAAATACAAGGTCACCAAAGGTAAACCCCATCGCTATCGATTTAGAAGTGCTGATAGCATGAAAATGCAGAGCGAAAATGATTTGTTAATGTGTTCTTATGGTTTAAAACGTTACAGGGTCCTATGAAAATAAAGGTGATACCCAATATCAGACTGTACAGCTCACCAAGTATCCAGCGTAATAGAGCAAGCAAGGACAGGAGCAGTTACCAAAGCTTCTTTAAGTTTCTCGAAAGCAGCTGCTGCCTTGGAATTTTTAAGACATTCAAGAAAATAGCACGTAAGTAGCATAACACTAAAACGTCTACTAAGACTTGATTTGGTTTAGTGTCAACAGCTTCATGATGTATGGGAATACCATTGGTATCCATGTCTACAGCGGTGTGTGCAGTACCGGTGCTAGAATTTGTAGGGTTATTGGATGGTACTATTAAAGTACTGCTGTTAGATTTGTTTCTTCTAGGTATTTTTTATATTTTTGGGATGTTGATTTATAATTGATGGAGATCTGCAGGAGTGTCAGTGGATTGGTGTTTATTAGAAGTAGTCGAGTTTTTGCCTTTTTGTATTTTTTCTAATTCGTCTGTTAGTTGTTTAATATAATAATTAACGCTGTCTGGTTTTTGACTTTTCTTTCTTTCGTCTGTTAATTGCTATATATAATCATAAAGGTTGTTTTCCACAGTATCTCCTACATTAACTGCAGTTGATAACTGGTAATTTTCGTCACTATTGATTAAAGCATTTAGTCGTATTTGGAAGACAGCATCCGCGTTTGGGTATCATCTTGAAGTTGTATGCTCCTAATCTAAGTTTATAACCCGTCAGTTTGCTGTTTCTTTAAAGAGTCAACCTATGCAAGTGGTCTATGGTCAGTATATATGGTGAATTGATGTCCGTAAAGGCATGGGCGAATTTTTTTTACTGCCCATACAATTGCAAGTAGTTCCTTTTCTATTGTGCTGTATTGTTTTTCAGAGTCATTTCAAGTTCTACTGGCATTTGCAAATGGATTGTCACTACAAATGGAGCCTTGCGAGAGCATGTCACCGATGGCAAAGTAAGATGCATCGGTGGTAAGTATGGAAGGTTTTGTGAATTCAGGATATTGTAAGAACGGTGCGCTGACTAGTAGTTCCTTAATTTTTTGGAAAGCATTTATGTATCTTTCATCTATTATAATTTTACTTTTCTTTTTGAAACATGCAGTAATAGGTTGAGTTATTTTAGAAAAGTCTTTGGTGAATTTTCTTTAATTGCCTATTAATCCCATAAAACTTTTAATTTCGGTGGATGTCTTTGGCATTGGGTAATTTAGTATGGCGTCTATTTTATCTGTTTTCGGTTTTAGTCATTCTGGTTCAGACCAGAAGGACTAACTTCTGGTGTGATGGTGTGTCCTAAATAAGCAGCTTCTTTACACATAAAGTAAGATTAGTCCATTTGTATTTTCAGGTTAGTCGTCTAAGTCGTTGGTAAACTGCTTTAAGCTTTGTCATGTGTTCTTCTAGGCTTACTGAGAAGGTGATAATGTCATCAAGGTATATTAAACAGTGAATACCTTGTAAGTCTCTTAGGATGCTATCCATGTTTCTTTGAAATGTGGCTGGGGCTGTTTTTCATCTGAATAGTATTCTACGGAATTCATAATGTCCAAATTGGTTGAAAATGCAATTTTAGGTTGGTCCTTTTTTTAAATCTCAATTTGGTGATACCCGCTTGCTAAGTCGATTACTGAAAAGTAAGCGCTTTTTTCTAACTTGTCGAAAAGCTCTATAATGTTTGGAAGTGGGTATTTCTCGTCTACTAAGATATCATTGATTCTCCTATAATCTACGACCATTCGGTACTTCTGTTGTCCACTAGCGTCAAGTTTTTTTGGCACCAGGTGTACCGGTGCACTCCATGGTGAGTAGAATTATTGTATCACATTATCGTCCAATAATTTTTCTACTCGATCTCGGATATCGGCTGCTTCTGCTGGAGGTTGTCAGTAAGGTTTTAAGTAGGTGGAATCTTCATTTATTTGATTGGCTAAAAAATGACATCTGCCGATTACTGTCAAAGTAGGGCGTCGATTATACATGGTCTATTTATTGTGTTTTGTGAGTGAAAATGCCGGAAACTATTAACAGTGACTTAAGAAAAGTTATTCACAATCTATCGAAAAATTTGTCGGATAGAAAGTCTGAAATATTGGACTCTATTCCTCTAAATTAAGTCACCAGCCTTGATGTCATCATGACTGGTAGGTACGTCATGTAGTTTGTGCAATGTGAATTGGCTAATTTGTAACTATTTATAATTAAAATATTTTGTTGTATTTTAGGCATATCCCGATCTTCCGTAATGAAGATACAAAACGAAGGTGGGACGTCAGCTGTATTTTCTTCAAAAAGAAAATCAATCTGGATGATTTTGATTTATGTGCAATAAGGCATGAAAAACATTAATTTTATGCTGTCAGAAAAGAAGTACCGTGTTTGAAAGGCTGCTTGTAGCTCTTAAAGATTCCATAAATTTTGTTGGTGGCAGAGAATCTCTTCGTATAATCTTACACAGATTAGGTTAAAAAAATCTGGAAGGTTGTAACTACCTTCCGTCAAATAAATATTATCATTAACATAATTGCTAACAATTGAATCTAAAGTCAATCATATGAATCAATCTATTATTATATGACATTGTATTTAATGTCATGTTTAGCTTATATCTAAGATCATTTTCAGCTTGTGGCAAGCTTTTACTGTATGAGAATGTATTCATTACAATTTTATTAACATTCAGTGAGCATAGTGTTTCAAAATATTTAATGAGGTCCTATTTGTTTACCTCACCCCTATTTCCAAACATGAGTATTAGGTTTGATTCAGGTGTCAGATCAGGTGATTTTGTTATTTTCGGCATAACGTAATGAAAACTGGAGTTTTGAAACAGTTATTTATGACTGAGGGTCCCAAGATATTCTATAATATGCCTAAGTTTCTTCCAATTTCATCTCAAAACATTACAGTCTTGCTTGTGATGTTTTTAAGTGAACTTGAAATCTTGGGTCGGATCCTTATTTTATGGCTGTTGAACGGAACATTGGCAGTCACACAAATGATTGTCCACCAAAGAGTCATAGCATTCCTGATTACTATGAGACAGTATAAGAAGCTCATCCATGGCCAGAGAGTACTCCCTAATGGCCTCTTGAGATTTTTCATAGAGGGCAGTAATTGATCTCAAGCAGCCATTGACACCGACAAGTTCAGACTCAAGATTTTGCAGATCTTTCTCATATTTTGTTTTATTAATTTCTAAATCTGCCATACACATTTAAAACATTTCCAAATTTTCAATATTACTCTTATTATTTAAACTCCTATTGAGTATTTTTTGGGATTGTAACATTTTTGATGTTTTAGTGAAATGTTTTTTTTTTAATTTAACATATATTTTTGATGAGTTTTGCTACATCTTGAACCAGTGCCCACCACTAAGTCTTCAAATCGTCAATCACTGAACTGGACACATCTCTACATGCAACAGAAACTTGGCTGGCAAAATTATCCGCTAACATCAATTCCACAAATAATTCATATTTTTTCAGTGCTGATGAACCATGAGACTCCTCTTCTAATTGAGTGATTTGATTGTGGGCATCATACAGCTCCCTCTGCAGGATAGATGTTCTCTTCAAATCATACTCATATTCAGCATCACACTAAACAAAACTATGAATTATCATTGTTAACCTATTTTGTTCTCCACGTACATTTTCATATTGTGAGTGTAACGTAGACAGCTCGATTTTTACCTAATGCTTCTATCAATATCTTTTCATTGTCCTCCCGTTCACAAGTCAACTGGCTACACAATTCCCTAGTTAGTTTTAATTCTTCTAAAGCCAGTTCCAAATCCCAACTAAAAAAGGGATTCTACCTGGCGTGCTTTACGGGTTCGCATACGGCTGTTAATTATAGTTTTTTTTATTTTTTATTTCTCCACTTAAAAGCTATCTTAACTGTTTGACCTAATGCGATATATTAGTTTACTTAACTATCTTCTACTTTTACCTGTATTATACACATAAACCTCACTTCTACAACATATAGTCTCCAGTGCTATTCTTATGAATTCACTCAGCGAACACGTGAACAGGTCTTATTTGTGGTCGATACGGTTGAGCGTGCACACCGCGCGCGTGAGCGGTGCCTTTTGGAGCAAGTTGGTGCGCGCGCTCGGCACTACCAGCAACTGCGGCCGCCGCCTTCGCCTGATGTACTCGTCAGGGACACACACATTCAAAGCCGATAGCAAGTCCGGATTGTGAATTTTGGTGTTCAATATTAAAAAAATATATACTAATATTGTGAGATCCCTCTTGACAGTTAGCTCGTTGTACCCCACCATATTTAAAATAAATAGGGTGGGATACAGCGAGGGGTGGTGCATGGGATATACTCCATACTGCCTGAGTTACAGGAATCTCACAAATTTATTCTGAATACGCTCCAACATGAAGTTATATTTAGCCTCATGTGGAGCCCAGATGACAGCATTACACTCCAACTGACTTCTAACCAACGCATTATACAATGTGATGATAGTACGATCATGAACTCATGTGCCCTACGGAGTACGAATCCAAGATTTCTAAAAGCTTTTTTGCAGACATTAGTAATGTGACCGCTGAAGTTGAGGTTAGACCTAATTTGCACCCCAAGATCCCTGACCTCCGTCACTCTTTCTAGCACCGCTCCCTCCATTTGGTAGCTGTATTTGAGGGGAGCTTACGCCCTGGAGAATGTTATCGCTACACATTTAGTTGTATTAAATTGTAGCCTGTTCTCCTGGCTCCACGCTACCACCCTGTCGATGTCACTCCGTAGCTTTTCGCAGTCAGTTGGGCTATTTATGGGTATAAAAAGCTTCAAATCATCCGCGAAGAGCAGACAGCTTGCATCCCTTACTACCCTCGGTAAGTCATTATCATAATGAGGAACTCAAGAGGACCAAGAACATTACTCCCCAGACTCACCCCTGATCTTGTATAGTAGTGGTCAGATCTGCGACCGCAATATTCCACAAATTGTTCCCTATCCGTCATGTAGCTTGCATTTTTTTTAACAAATGCGGTGTAAATCCTATTGAAGCTAACTTTTTGAGCAAAATGTCATTGTCCACTAAATCAAACGCTTTTTTAAAATCAAAATAAGCAGCATCTACCTGTACCCCTGAATAAGTAGGTATTATGTTTGAGTGCCAACAAACTTCTAACTAGGTAGTAGGCTATCTTGATTGTCAGCAATTGAGGTTATGTCAGCTAAGCCGAATTCGAAATGTTTCGTTGCCACAATTCAACAGGGTTCTATATGGGGCAGTAACTGTTTTGCGCTAGATCGATTTTAAACAGGCTGATATCGGCGTTTCGCTATGATTTGCTTTATGACTTTAACGATATTATCATGTCATGATTAATATAAAAAGTATATAAAATCATATATAACATTACTTTTACACATAATTACAAATCAGTTGGAACCTTGTTGAATAAGAAATACTTCAAAAATTAAAACTTCAAAGTTCTAACTGACAAATTGCCTCAGTGAAATTACTGTAAATCAGTAGATAATAGTAGTTTATGTGACTGACTGTAGTTTTAATGCCTAATTATGTACAGTTACATACATTAGTTTAACTACACACATATCATGAGCTCTCTTTGATGTGTTCAGGCACCACATGTTCGACCTGCATTGTGGCATTGATAATTGCTCTGCACTTATTTAGCTTGCTTAGTATTACCAACTTCACAGACAAACTAGGGGCGGCACGCAGGCGGGCGTCGGCATTCGAAATTTGAATGTCATTATTGTCGAAAATTTATACATTATCGTCATAATGTATCAATATTCAGATAAGGAATGAGTTTTTACCAAGTAGTATAACATTATGCTGGTCGTAACGTCAGGTTTTTGGACGCAGTAAAGAGGGTTTATATACGTGTGTAGATAAAGATATTTATGTTAGTAAATTAGTATTGGGATATTTTACAAACTCAGAATTGGTTAGAAAAAATAAAAGAAAACCGCCAAGTGCGAGTCAGACTGTCGCACGAAGGGTTCCGTACCATTATCTATGAAAACGGCAAAAAAATAATGTCTGTTGTATATGAGCCCCCTTAAATATTTGTTTTATTTTATTTGAATTATTTATAGTGAATATTTAACCAAATATTCTTTGTATATTTCAAGCGTCTACCTGTTGCCGTTATCAATATCGAGCAAAAAACGAGCAAAAAAAATCAAGTTTGTTCTATGGAAGCACCCTTAAATATTTAATGTATTCTATTTTTTATTATTTGTTGTTATAGCAGCTATAGAAATAAATCATCTGTGAAAATTTAAACTGTCTAACTATCACAGTTCATGAGATGCAGCCTGGTGACAGGTTATCAATATCGAGCATATTTGAAAAACATAGTTATCCTCTCCAAAGTCCCTGAATCCATAGTCCACTCTCAGCTCTCCTCCTACCTTTCTTCAAACAACTTACTCAATCCCTATCAATCTGAGTTTAGACCGGGGCCCAGGACTACCACAGCACTTTTAAAAGTCAGCGATGACATCAAGCTGGCCATGGACCAGAAGTTAGTCACTGTGTTGGCCCTGCTTGACTTCAGCAATGATTTTGACATTCTTGTTACAGACAGCTCTTACCTGAGAGATCTCACACTGTCTCACTTTTAGCCACTCCGCGGAATAACAACGCTGCGTACAAACAATCTTTCAGGTTACGGGCGGTCCGACTTTGGAACGCACTTCCTTGCACTATAAGATACAGTCCCACTGTTTTCTCTTTTAAGAAACGTATTAAAGAGCGCTACCTCTCTCTTTCGTAGAAGTTATTGTATGTATTTATATGTAAAGTGTATGTAGTATATTTCGATATTTATTTAGTAGTTACTGTCCTTATTTTATAAGTATTTAATTTATTCATTTGGCATTTTATTTATACTAGTTATTGTGCACTGTCTACCTACCTTTTTATAAAAAAAAAAAACATTTAATGTCTTGGCTTGCTGGCAGAAATATATTTTTAGAGATAAACTCGCCTTTGTACATGTATTTTCTTTTATTGAACTTTTTTAAATATTTGTTTACAATAAAGGATTATGAATTATGAATTATTTCAGACACACTATTTTGCTCACACGTCTTAAGCAAATGCGGTGAGGTGCGAATCCATCCTTGAACTAAAGTGGAGTCCGTCCAAAAATATACTTTGTCGAATTGTAATCGTAAAGAATTCACGATTTTATTGTACAGTTTTGCACCAACTGGGGGGTTATCTACCCCCCTAACATGCCGCTATCATGCCCGCTGACTATGAGCTGATGTCCGCTCGTAAAATCGGGTAAGCAGGCAAACTCCTCCCATATATATCATATACACATATATATCGCCCAAAAGGGCAAATTGTAGGTAGAAAACCTTCATCATATACCGAGGCCATGACTCACAGTAAAGTCTTAGACAGATAGCTGTACACACAAAGGGGTTGTTTTTAGTCCGTATACCACACGAGCTGATGCCCGCTCAATTTGTGGGGACACGGACATAGCAGGGAGGTCTGGCATGGGTAATTCAATTTTTTTCCGCTCCAACAAAAAATAAAAATCTTTGATGCAGAACCTTGAGGGACTGATGATTTCAAAAAAGAAAAATAAAAAATCGAGAAATGCTAAAAAAATAAACTTTGCTGCAGAACCTTGAGGGACTGATGATTTTAAAAAAGAAAAAGAAAAAATCGTGACATGCTAGATGTTGAACCGAGGTGACGGTTTACTACTTACATTCCGCCACCGGTACCACCGCGCGGTGTTCAAGTTTCTTGCATGGGATGAAGTAAATTTAATGGTAATTTATTGCTCATTTTTTAACTAAGCATTTCAACTACGAAAAAAAAATGAGACCCTCGCAACAAGTCCTTATATTAGGCATCCAATACAGTTTTTTTTTTTATTTCTGATTTGCTGCCCCATTGTGCCGCCCCATATTCAAACCATTAATTACCTGATATTTTCCTGAAGCATTTAAGTAAATACCTATTTTCAGTACTTCAGGATCAGTAGTTTTTTTTTCTTTTTTCGAAATCAAATATTTCGAGCACATCAAGAGTCAGCTTGTGCAGATTGAGCAGCAGTTGAGAGGTAAAGAACACCAGCGCGAGCACGAGCCCGCACGAGAAGCAAGCCGTCATCGAGCAAATCAAGAGACAGCTTGTGCAGATTGAGCATTTTTACAAAAATATTTGAATTCCTCGCAACCAAGCCTTTTCATTAGACAAGTCAAACGAGACGGTATGAAAAACATGTATTTTTTATTTTCTTATCTCCCATAGTTGCCCCCCAAATTCAAATATATTTGCTTACGTACCTAACACGTTTGTGTTTGGGTCACAAAAATACATAAGTGTACCAAATATAACGTTATCGTTTCAGAATTCTCCCATGATACAGGCTTGCCTAGTGTGGGGATCACAAGTACTGTGTTTGTTCAATTTTAATTATGTACTTTAAATCCTTACATTACATGTAATAATATTAATTGTGTACTTTTTACTGAAATAAATATCATTTTAATTTTAATTTTCGGTTCGGTTGTTTAATATCGGTTTTACACACCTAGAACAGACACTCGAGAGTGATCCTCCGTTTTTCCTTTTTAAGGTATGGAACGCTAAAAACCAATGTATGACAAAAAAGTAAAGTAAGAGCACTTTAAAAAAAACGGACCTCATAATATACTATACAACGAACGATTGGGTAATTTGGGTAAGTATACGTAAAAAGTGTATAGCATCAAAGTGCAATCTCTGAGGGAAAGAGCAGCGTGGCGCGGCGACTAAATCTATCTAAAATGTTAGTTTACCTGAAATAAAAAGTGTATTATTATTTTTATTGAAAATAACCTGCAGAAGAGCTGAGCTAGTGAATGAAGCGGTTGTTTGGCATTGCTAAATTATATTTCATTCTGTCGTTGTGCCCTTTGATCAAGTTCCACGCTGACTGAGTAGGTAAGTAGATATGTAATTAATTATACAGTAAGGACTGTATTACCTACTTACCTATCCAGTCTAACAATACTGAATAGGTAGACTACGAGGGTAGGTAAGATACAGTGCCGGATTTAGAGGTCTGGAGGCCTCGGGGCAACAAAAGAGTGGCGGCCCTCTGGCCCCTAATTATTTTCCAAATAAAATGGACAATCTTTTTCAGTCGAGTTTTCTAATAAATAATTTATTGCGAAACCAAGTATAGATTCTTTTATTATTTAACAAATATATAAATATAATCGACAACAAGAACTATCTGAAATTAAATTTTAGCGGTAATGAACGGAACCATCCCAGCTTTTTTCGCCGAAAAATCGTTGATGATTTCGCTAAACTCCAGTTCCCGAAGTAAATCACTTTCAATGCTCAGGAAAGAAAGCTTTGATAGATGGTTTTGTCCCATCGTGCTTCGAAGCCTATTTTTATAATTTTCATTTTTGAAAATGAGCGCTCTCCGGTGCTATTTGATATCATCATCAAACCAAATACATTATCAATGCAATTTCAAGGTTTGGGAATGTAGCTCTGAAATTTTAATCTTCGAGAATTTGTTAGTAAAATAGTTCCGGAGGTTGGTCTTTTCGATAGTCCTTTTTGTATGAGTCGATCAAAGACACAGTTTGAACCAACTCATTACCAAGAATAGGTTCTAAATCATCCTGATCAACTTTCACCAATGCCTCTGCTGCAGTGTGCAAATTTTCTGCATCCATATTCTCGATGTGATTAAGAAATCCAAATCTGGAACTACAACTTCATAGGCATGCAATCTTTCGGTAAGAGAAACACATAGCTGGTCGACCACTGGGATAAAGGCGGATACTTTGTATTTCTCCTTTGGTGATAGATTTGTGCCTTGTGCTTTCCCGTTATCGAGCGGATTCAACCTCACGTTTCTCATACTGGTCCTGGTGCTTGATTGTACTTATTCGTCAGTGTAAGATATTTTTTTGGCAGCTTCCTCGTATTTATCAAAATCAATTCTTTTGGATTCCACGGATTATTTAATTATTATTATGCACGCATTGCCGATTCAAGAATCATTTTCGGGTCTTGCAACATCTTGTTTGTAGAGTTGAATCGCTCCAAGATGTCGTTCCAAAAGATTGCGAATAAAGCGGTTCCGAGACCACTCGTCTTCTGTAGAAAGTGCGGTGCTTCATTCCTCGCGATGTCTTTTTGCTCTTTATCGGAAGATATGCTTGTTAGAGCTTCCTCGATTTCCGAATAGCCATCGACTAAGGCTTTCGTAGCTTCAGCTTGACAAGACCAACGAGTGTCACTAAGCTTTTGCAAGACGTATAACTGGTAGTTGTTTTTTCTTCGATAATTTCTGTACTTGATGTGAAAAACGAATATGAAATCTGAATGAAATCAAAGAATTGAACAGCCTGATGGACAAGAGTTGGCAGTTGCATTTCCAAATAAATTAAGAGAATGACCACAACATGGTACAAACGCCGATAAATGATTTTCCTCCAAAATATGAGCCTGCATCCCTTTGTATTTGCAACTCATGTTTGCAGCATTGTCGTACGATTGGCCGCGGCAAATCATAATGTTTATTTGATGGTCACCTAGAAATTTGAATAGAGCGTTTGCTGTGGCTTCGCCAGTATGACCGCGGTTTGGTAAAAAGGTGAGAAAGGTGAGGTTTTGGCGTCGCAGCTTCCATATATTGAACAACTAGTTAGTTGAATTAAGTGAGATTCGTCAGGAGTAGAGTCCACTGATACAAAATAATATTTGGATTTTTTAATCCTGCATACTATTTCAGTTAGTACTTTATCACCCATAGAACTGATCAGTTCTTGTTTTTACAAAGTACTTTATGTAAAGGTAAAACGCTAAAAATATATCAAAGAAAAAGTAGTTTACTAGAGTTTACTAGTCTGAATTAGATTTTTTTTCCGAAGTCTATTGTGGGGGCCCCTCTTTTGTGGAGACCCCGGGGCTGTAGCCCCGGTTGCCCTCCCCCTCCGGCCCTGGTAAGATATATCTACGAGGATACCTATTCACTTACGTGTAAGATGGGATGCGCTTTGTCGGAAATGTAGAGCAAACACAGTAGGTATGTCCAGCATATTATATGATGCTTTGTTATCGTAATTAATTGTTAGAGATACTTCAAAGCTTTTAAAATGCCACATCCTTATTTACAGCGTTAGTTAACTAATCTATTAACCCATCAAGCAAATTAACACGAATTGTCCAGCGCAGCGTGAATTTTCATGACAAGGTCGACAATATGTAAATGAGCCATAATCTACTTAGTACACAGTGGAAACTAGTAGTTAGTTATTAGTATTACGTAGATCTGGCACGATATCAGTTTCCATCTATATGTATGTCTATCTCAGTACGATTTAGCACAATTTTATTTTCATCAAATCTATCGAAAAAAGCTCGTTCATTCCCGTAGACAGGGAGAAAAGTAGCACGTTACTCACTAGGGAGGCAAAGTAACTTTTTAATTTGTGCTGCAAGAACTGAGAAAATAAGCACTTTTAGTAATTCCTATTGATCTTGAAACATGCATCAAATATAAAAATAAGTTTGTATTAACTTTTTTTATAAGGAAATGTAAAAAGCAAGGCTCTAAAACAACATTTTATTAACACTTTTAACGCCAATATTCGAAAAAGTTTTTTTCTTATAGTTGTTTAGTCTGGGTGAGGTCACCGGTGACCTACATAGCATTTAACGTGTTACAGCAAATTAATATGAAAATGTGTGTTTGATACATTAGTCCAGTTGCAGCATCTTAATCTAGCTCAACACAGACCTGCTGTTAATAATTTTTTAACACCCTTGCTCGTAAAGCTGATGTAATTCCACCGATTTTAAATATATAAAGCGGGTCATAAAAAACGCGTGTGTTACCAGAGCAAATAGTTAAGTTATAGTCCATACAAATTCCATAACAGTATTATTTCCCATTTCAAATATGGAACTGATCGCCGCCGCACGATTCCAGCCAGTGAGCAGCGCGCTGTTGCTATTCAAATTTCGAACTAATCGCCGCGCGGCGCCAGTCAGTAGACAGTGTGCATTCACAGGTTGAGTTTATTTAAAATAAAAATAAAACAGTTTATTCGGTAATTTAAAAACTTAGCTGCATGCTCTAGCGTCTTTGCCAACATTTTCACGCAGCCACGGCAGAAAATAATCATATACTAACTACTAATAATATATATACTAATAATATACTAACAGAAGCGCGAACCGCATGCGACAGCTTGCTGCCGTCAATATCCAAGGACAGATACATAACCACGTATGAAAATTTCTTGAAGTGGAAAAACATGAAAAATGCCGTCATTTTCCGAAAATGTAGTTTTGGCGTATTTTAATGAACTAGCTAGTAAATATAAGCCTAGCTCGTTGTGGACAACATTTTCTATGCTGAAAAGTACCCTCAAGATGAAAAATGGTGTCGATATTAATTTATATACAAATCTCATTGCAGTTTTAAAGAGACGCTCTGATGGTTTTATAAAGAAAAAATCTAAGGTACTGTCATCAAATGACGTCGAAAATTTTCTAAAAGATGCTCCAGATAGCCAGTACCTGGCAACAAAGGTCAGTTTGCCTCCTTATTTTAGGTATTGATCTACCTACTGTACATACTCTTTTACATATTTTTTAACGACCGTCTGTAAGCTAAGTACCTATACCTTATCTAACACATTTTTATTTCTTTTCAGGTTCCGTTAATATTTGGTATTCATGGTGCATGTAGACGGCAAGAGCTTCACAATATTACCACAAAAGACATTGAAAATCAAGGCAAAATGGTTTTAGTTAAAATCCCATACACTTAAAATAAAATACCCCGAACTTTTATTATCGAAGGCCCATTTTATGACTTGGCCAAAAAATATGAAGCTCTGCGTACGACTAAGACAAAAAATAATCATTTCTTTCAGAATTACCAAAAAGGTAAATGTACTGCGCAACCTATTGGCATAAATAAATTCGGTGCCATTCCAAAGGAAAGTCGCCAAGTTTTTAGGATTGCCGGATGCTGATTGTTATACAGGGCACAGTTTCAGAAGAACGTCAGCTACATTACTTGCTGATTCAGGAGCTGATATATTGACTTTAAAGCGGCATGGCGGGTGGCGTTCTAACGCAGTAGCAGAATCTTATGTAGAAGATTCTATCCAAAATAACTCAGACAATAAATTTGGAGCCACAATCGAAGAAGTTTTGCCCTGAGCCGCGCCCGTCTACTTCTACTGATGATACTTTTTATTAGGGTTCCGTACCCGAAGGGTTCCAAACGGGTGCCTATTACTAAGACTCCGCTGTCCGTCCGTCCGTCTGTCACCAGGCTGTATCTCACGAACCGTGATAGTTAGACAGTTGAAATTTTCACAGATGATGTATTTATGTTGCCCCTATAACAACAAACACTAAAAAACAGGATAAAAGAAATATTTAAGGGGGCTCCCATACAACAATTCTTTCAATACCACATACAAACTTATGGATGCACCTGGTTACGTACATGGAGTGTGAAAGTAACCGCACCAATAACTTTGTAAAGAATATTTTGCTGTGTAAAATCCAAACTATTCACTCCACACCATCGCTTCCATTGAACGGTGGTACGGAACCCTTCGTGCGCGATTTAGACTCGCACTTGACCGGTTTTTTACAACTAATGACGAATTACAATGCTCTTCCGCCGCCTTTCAAGAAGTTTCGTCGTCTCCAACATTTACCCTTACACAAAACAATGACATTATGAATAGTAATAATAATAATAACATAATTGAAAAACCAACTACAACTACATATCATTTTAATAATTGTAATTTCACTAACTGTTTCAATAATTAAAAATGAACAAAATATAAAATGTTTTTTTTTTCTGTTTCCTCGCAAATGTGTTAAAAAACGTCGTACGATGTACGTGCGTATTGGTTATAACATGCTCGGCTCAATTAGAATAGAATAGAATAGAATAGAATAGAATAGAATAGAAACTTTATTTGCTTATCATGGTGTACATAAAGTGTCTTAAATATCTAATGTTAGTTTCACATGATATAACCATAGGTATGCAAATTACATTTTAGTACACAAATTAATTATAAGTCAAATGTAGGTTAATAAAATATGATTGTAATGTCAGTCCATAATAAAATTAAATTATTTATTATTCTCATGTGTAAGTCAAGTATTCGTTGACTGAATAAAAAGTTGCATTAACGAGCAGAGTTTTTAATTTATTTTTAAAGGCATGTAAATGCTCGGTTTCTCTAACATTTTGCGGAAGCTTGTTAAATATTCGGGTTGACATATTGAATATACTCTTGCCATAGTAAGCACTTCTATGTTGCTCAGCACATAGCTTATTTGTATGACGTTTGCTTTCTAACGTTTTGTAGTGGTGTAAATTACTCTTTACAAATACACATGTTTCATATATATATATATATATATAAAGACACGGCAAGGTCAGAAGTTTAAGTTTATTAAAAGGGTTTGCAGCTATCCGCAGGGACAAGTTTACACACTGCCCTAATACACTTCTTCTGTGCTTTAAATATTTTGTCATTGCCTGTGGCATTGCCCCAGAAAATTATACCGTATCTCAAGGAGGATTCAACAAAGCCGTGGTACGCCTCGCCTTCGGCTCGGGCTGAAATTCCGCCTCGCATTTTATATAACCATCTTAACGCACTAATATCGAAATGTACCATTGTTATAATTTATTACTGCTTATTAATTATAATAATTCATTATTAAATATAATAATTAATAAGCAGGAATAAATAATAAATATTTGTATTAGTTAAGCAGTGGGAGTTTCTATGCCCTTCCGTTCCCACAGTGGTCCAATGAGGAGAAGAGGAAAAAAATGACGTTTGCTATGTATATGTAAATATCTACAGTAATAAATAAATTTGACTTTGACTTTGATGTCTTGGGTTTGGTTTTATTTAAATTGTGTTCTATTCAATTCGCCGTGGCCAGCTTGATTTTCGAATAAGTTCGGCGCCGCGCTCCGCCTCCGTCCCCCCAAAACCTGGGAAATTGGGCTGTGCGAGCCGTGAGTATTTCGCGAAATTAGATTTTAAGGCCACTTTAAGCTCTGGAGTGATCTAGGTTGTGATATAATGAAATTCAGTACAAATGTATGTGACCTCTAAAGCTTAGAGTGCAAAAAACTACATATTTTAAAGCGTAGGGTAGCGTAGTAGCATAGTCGTGAAAGAGAAAGCGTATTAGTGCTCCAAGCGCGTGTGGTTCGATGCATGTGCTAGACGCGAAAGACAACGACCTTCAAGCTGTTATCCTCACCATTGAAAACTTCATGAAAATGAAATTTGAACAGATGTCTTAATAACTCTGGAATCGTTGAAGGACTATTTCTGAAATTTGGCATGCCGTGTGGACTATTTCTGGACTAATTTTTGAAACCTAAACCAAGTCGATAGACCCTTCCGTTTGCTTGCACTAGAAATGAGGATTACAGCTTGACGTCAAGCTGTAATCCTCACCAACCTCTAGCTATAACTTCGGAAATATAAGAGGACTATTTTTGTTTTTTGTGGACTATTTAGCACTATTTCTGGACTATTTTTTGGCAGGGTCAAATTTCATTTTCATGAAGTTTTCAACGGTGAGGATTACACCTTGAAGGTCGTGAAAGACAGCGTTGAGTACCATATTGATGAGTGGAACAAAGAGATCCAATATTATGACGCAGTTTTGGGAAACACGTGTGTTTCAAGGTCACAACTTCTCACCGGTGATTTGTGGTAATTTTGTTTTGATGCAGTTATTGCCAGTATCAGTTTTGACAATTTCAATAGAGAACATAACTTCTACAGGAAAAAAGATTGTCTGAGGATTGTATAATCAGCCGTTACATGGACAAGCTTGATCTAAGTATATGAAGTTAAATTTAAATTTTGAATTACCAAAATTAGGAAATAAATAGGCGCTTTGTAGCGTTTTATCGCTCCGATTGTTTAAATAGAAACTAGTTCACGATACTCTTATCGTGAATTAGTTTACACAGAGGGACACAACGCTATAATACCCCACGAGCTATTCAGACGATCAATTGTTAAATTGAGCGCTGAAAAACCGGTGTGGTACAACGTAGCGTCGCGCGATGGCGCTCTGGCTTTTCGAGCGGTTCGAAATTCTGAAAAGCCCGTGGGGCATTTGCCGACAGGGTGGCAACCGACGGGAGACGGAATAAAAGGCTTGTCACAGCATGTTCGGTCAATGTCTTGTCTATTTCAGTGGAATACAATCCTAGTCTATATACTAGGTTGGTACATGTTATTAATGATGTACATAAGAGTACGTGATGCGATATTTCCGCATATCTGTGACGGGCGTACGGGCCGGGACAGATACTCCCCCTTTACAAAAAAAAAAAAAATTGACTCCAAAATACTTTTTTTTTTAATATTCTACGAGACGTGTATTTGATAGAATACTGCGAGTTCAATCTTGATTTTGCGAGTTCAGCAGTTGCATGTCGTGCTTCTTCTGCTCCTCGTTTGGGGTTGATGTTGCACGTGGCGTTGTATGATATTATCAATGACGTCTCTTTTTTCAGACTGCGGAGCAGGGCCAGCGTTCATGGATAGGCCTCTCCATGTGCTAGTAACTGTACTGGGTCATGGCGATGACGGCCGCTTCTTGGTATGACTGTACGTTGCTCTGTTGTAGAGCCGGCGTCGTTGCTTGGTTTGGCACTGTATCCTGACTCATCTCTCTTCTTTCCTCATGGCTTTCGCCGTAATTTGGATCGTATATGTGGTGGGTTGTCTTCATAACTTGTTATCAACCGATTATTGGCCTGCTGCGTATTTTCCACTGCTGCTCCATTGGCTTGGGATTTGTGAACGAATAGGCAGACTATTTCACCGATATTTCGGCAACTTGTTGATGCAGTCTTCTTGGCACCTGAGTCTCTATTGCGGAAATATTCTTGAAGGCGAATCCAGATTATTTCTTTATATTGACAGAGATATTACCGAAGTTTGCTCGATGTTACAAACGGCTTGACGCTACAAACGCGGCGACGTTACAAATTACGTGTTTTTTCGAATTTACTGAAAAACGGAAATAAGCTAATTGATAAAACTTAAGGATTAATGAGGAGCTCTAAAAGGGGAAAATTATGAAAAAAATCAGTAATTTTAAATACAAATTATATTATTTCCTTTTTAATACATTTAATTTCAGGAATTTTTATGATCGAGGCAATTTAATTCAATGTATAATCTAGATTATCTCATTGTGAATAACATATATTTTTTTGTGACCGATGAATTTGGTGTATATCTTTTCTTTTTGTTAAAGCGCTCTTCAGTGGTTTTGTATTAACTTGGGCCTTCAGTATTCTGTGCCTGAACTAATAACAACGCAAATAAACGCAGAAGTTTGATAGTTAACTTGTGTTTTCCGGTTTCATAGATTGTTGCAAGGGGCACGAAGGCCACATGATATATCTGCCTGATAGATCTAGTAGAGATAGCAACAACTAAACGGGCAATTTGCGCAGGAGATCAACACCGCTCCGCCTAAGTAGGTAATCGTACTAGGAAGATCGGAGGGAGTGCGGGGGACACACAAATAATATTTGGGCCCGAATACATACAGTGGCGGATTTGCAGTGTTGGCCGCCCTAGGCCCCAGGCCTTGTAGCGGCCCCTACCTAAGCACCCATCACATGCTTATAAAAAAAAATACTTGTAGTTATAAGTAAGTTTAATTTTGACGTTGAATAAGATCATTTTTAACACCCTTGCTCGTAAAGCTAATGTAATTCCACCGGTTTTAAATATGTAAAGCGGGTCATAAAAAACGCGTGTGTTACCAAAGCAAATAGTTAAGTTATAGTCCATACAAATTCCATAACAGTATTATTTGCCATTTCAAATATGGAACTGATCGCCGCCGCACGACTCCAGCTTCACAATATTACCACAAAAGACATTGAAAATCAAGGCAAAATGCTTTTAGTTAAAATCCCAAACACTAAAAACAAAATACCCCGATCTTTTATTATCGACGGCCCATTTTATGACGTGGTCAAAAAATATGAAGCTCTGTTTACGACTAAGACAAAAAATAATCATTTCTTTCAGAATTACCAAAAAGGTAAATGTACTGCGCAACCTATTGGCATAAATAAATTCGGTGCCATGCCAAAGGAAGTCGCCAAGTTTTTAGGATTGCCAGATGCTGATTGTTATACAGGGCACTGTTTCAGAAGAAAGTCAGCTTCATTACTTGCTGATTCGGGAGCTGATATATTGACTTTAAAGCGGCATGGCGGGTGGCGTTCTAACGCAGTAGCAGAATCTTATGTAGAAGATTCCATCCAAAACAAAGCAATATAAGTGCCAAAATAACTCAGACAATAAATTTGGAGCCACAATCGAAGATGTTTTGCCCTGAGCCGCGCCCCTCTACTGCCACTGATGATACTTTTTTATTTACAACTAATGACGAATTACAATGCTCTTCTGCCGCCTTTCAAGAAGTCTCCAACATTTACCCTAACACAAAACAATGACTTTATGAATAGTAATAATAATAACATAATTAAAAAACCAACTACAACTACGTATCATTTTAATAATTGTAATTTCACTAACTGTTTCGATACTTAAAAATGAACAAAATATTAAAAAAAAACTGTTTCCTCGCAAATGTGTTAAAAAACGTCGTACGATATACGTGCGTATTGGTTAAAACATGCTCGGCTCAATTACGCCTCGCATGTTATAACCATCTTAACGCACTAATATCGTAATGTACTATTATTTATTTATGTTCAATAAAAAAATTGATTCTGATTCTGATTCCACCTTATTATATTGCCAAACTTTTATCGAAATCGATTTAGAAATTGTTTTAGTTAGGTAACTAAACTATAATAGCTGCTAGTTTGTAATATTTTCCGAGGTTTCAGGTATAATTGCACTTTTAAATAAAAAAATAAAACGGTTTTAGGTTAAGAGACGCCAACGTGACGGCGGGAGGCTGGAATGTAAAGCGCCGGGGCCGCGCCACCACGTGCGGAGGCGTGCTGCTCGCCGCCCGCCCCGGCATCACGCTTCGCTGACGCCTCGGCTTCGAGACCGTTCATGGCGAAGATCTATGAGCAACCATCTTAATAGATGGTGCTGAGTTTTCGGTTGTTTCGTATATGTTGACCTCAGTAAGAAGAAAAACAAGAAGACATTCACACAGGCAGAAAAGGATATACAATATCTAAGTCTGTACACAAAAGTTGAAGAAAATATGTCAGGAATAAAAGGAGACTTAATTATTCTCGGTGACCTAAACATGAACAGAGCATCAGTGTCTGTTGCAAATTATTACTGTTATTTTATCAGTATTTATAGTTTGTGTGAGGCGAATGAGGTGATGAATGAATACTCATGGTGGCGTGCTAGATGTGGTGCTGCTGCCGGAGAGCGTCCGTGGCGTAACCGTGGGCACCTCCGTATCAGGCAGCCTGGTGCCACACTCTGACGCCTACCACCCGCCTCTCGACGTCATTGTGCCGCTGTTGAAAGCTCAGGGCTCGGACCAGCAGCGGTCCGGCCACCTGGATCCTAGCAACATTGGCGGGCACAATGACTGGAATATTGCCTAGGGCAACCACGCTCATGTGCAGCGTATCTTGGGAAAATGTTGTGAAAGCTCCGAATGTGGAGCCTGCGATTAGTCGCTTCTACGATTCCATCTACGAGATTTTAAATGCATCGATCCTGAAGAAGATCAGGCTGGGTCAATCCACCAGACGATATCCAGTGTGGTATACTGGTGATATTATTTTGTTCCATCTCTTCAACTGTGTTTGTCTCGCCAAGGAGTAGCGATTCGTATTCGTTGAAAATCTCTCGCACATCCCTCTACAAAGGACAGTGTTTTGGCTTTGTTTTCGAAATCATCGAAGTTATCTCGTGTTTGTCAAATAAAATGGTAATGTCAATAAATCAATGGTAAATTCCACACTAATTTTTTTTTACTTGTTGTCTTAATCCAGTAAAAATCCCCAAAAAACAGGCCTGAAGGCCGTTTCAAGACGTTCCAGTTACAAACGAATACCGTTGGTTGGTTCGCATATAAAGACTTTCTTCTATTGTGTGTTATTTTCGATGGAGAATAACGCGTTATGGATTTCATCATGCGTCTGTCTGCACGAGCTGATCAACAATTTTGACGGTGAAATGGGCTTGAAGGCGTTCCCAACGCTTAGTTGAAGCTGCAAAGGAATTGTACAACTCTTGGAGTGGCGAAGAGAACGAACAAGCGTCTTAGCTGCTTTCAGCTGCACATTCACCTACTAAATTGGGCGAGTGTGCTGAACAGGGAACATATTCGGCAAGGGGAGAAATTTTCTTTATTTAAGACGGGCACGGGGGTGCTTAGGGGTGAACGCTGTCATTCCGTTATTTCTTGTTATCATCAGTGAATTTTTTGTCACGATTGGCCGCCCCTAATATCTGGCCGCCCTAGGCCCGGGCCTACGGGGCCCGGGTAATCGGCAAATCCGCCACTGAATACTAACATATATCTACCTACACTAGACACCTATATGCCTATATATAATGTACACACAAAAACATTCAACATCAGTACCTATTTACTCGGGTACTTTACTTAATGTACATACCTATGTATGCAATTGGGCCTAAATGTTTTTTTTAAATCGGACTCAGTTGTCTGCCTTAAAATAGAATGACCGCAAAAGAATATTAGGTGAATCAGGTGAATGACTAGTGGACGAAACATCACCTACAGGCTACATCAAAGGTTACATAGGTAATTATGTAGGTATATAGATACTACTTGTAATACACTGAAAAAATATGCATGACTTTATTATTTGTAGGTAGGAGGTACAAATAAAAACTGTAGGTAATATAATTATTTGATTCTGTCTGCCAAATTTAGCTGAGGTAGGCCCTCAACGTTTCTTTAGACGTTTCCAAAACATTGTGTCTACCTACCTATGATCTGCGCCAAAGCTTTGGTTATTTCAATCCAAAGGATGAAATCGAAATCTCGTTACAGGACATTTTTTTTTTTAAACATTATGCCATGCCATAGAGACTTGTCATCATCATCGTTCTGCATTAGTTTCTCCTTTGGATGGATGTATTCTAGCTGTCGAGATACCTACGCAGCAGGCACCCCCATTATTTTTACCGCAGGTGTTCGAGCTATGGTGCCTAATACCTTAGGTTGTTTAGTAATTCGAAAGCTCTTTGAAATACAATGAAATAGTTCAGGTAGGTAGGTAGGTAATGCCATTCTGTCTATCTACAAAGGGTGACATTTAATTAGCTGACCCTAAGTTGGGGGAAAATTGTACCCATCAATATGAACAACTTTCCCCGAGAAAAAAATAATCGTCTATTCCAATTTTTAATCGTCGTTTAGTACATTGACCCGATCAGCTAATTACAAGTTACTAAGGGAGGCCCAAATTTTTAGTTTTCGATCATTATGTTTCTTGAGGAAAGTTGTTCATAATTATGGGTACCCTTCCCCAAAATATGGTCAGCTAATTAAATGTCAGCCTGTATATACCTATCTACCTAATCTACCAACATGCTTGGCTTGCGAAACACCAGTTCGGACCGGCCTGCACTTAGCCGATGTAATATTTTCGATGGGCAGACATGCTGGATTATAGGTGCACGCAAGCCACGAACAGACAAAATTCAGCGCATCAACGAGCAAGCTAGCAATCATCACGTGTTTTTTCACAGGAAAATAACGTGTGGGGGAAGTTGTCGTGCCGCGGTCCCCCCGCAGCGCAGGCGCGCGGAGCGGAGATGCGCGCGCATATAGTCCCCGACGCCAACCCGCAGAACACCAGTCCAGTCAATCTACGGCGCGCGACGATCGAGGCGCTCGCTCGCTCCGCTATTCACGCTATTTACAAACGTTCCAACACGCGATATAAGTATAAGCAGGGAGACAACACATCGACAGATCTCTAACCGAGGTTGGTACCTTTATTCTGTCTTACACTTTAGGGGTCAGTGGAGGTACGTGGAAGTTTTTGGTCAGTCGAGAATTTTCACGGCTGAAGAGTGGAAACATCGGAGCTTCGACAGCTTGCACGTAAGTCGCGCGTGCCGAGTCTCTGACAAAGCATTTTGCCCCGCGAATGACTTTACGTAGGAAGCTATACCAAAAACAGCTGATATCTATTTAACTCGTGCTTTTAACTCATTGCGATTTACATTTAGATTCTATAATCGTCCTGCACATAAATGCTATGCGTAATCTGTTATATTATAACAAATACTCGTAGGTTTGACCTTGCCTAACCAAAGGTCCTATAGAATATATTGTAGGTACCTAGACGTACCTATTAGGAGAATATTTTCTACGAGAGTCATTCAGATACATAAAGAAGCAATACCAAAATCATAAGATCTGTACAGCCCTTAAATCAATTACCGTGTTACTACAAAAAACAATCAACATAGTAAACAATAACCTCAAAATGAATCCCCTACATTTTTATTTTTAAACAAGTCTTAAACAGGTTTTTTTTAGTAAGACCCATCGCCTTAACACAAAAAATAAACTCTTGCTATTTAAAAACAAAAATGGAATTTGACGTTTGATCTGAGGTTAAACTATTTGTAACATTTTTTGTAGTAACACGATTAAAATTTAAGTTGAATTGAGGGTTTGAGTTTCCATATTTTTAAAGTTGCAGGTACCGTGTTACTACAAAAAATTATATACATTGTTTAACCCATAGTCGCCCATGGTCGAGCTAGTCTGTATGTATTTTCATATCACCTGCTCGACAATGCCACATTATACAGGTGGAAAAAAACGAACGCCACCTTCTTTAATATAATAATACAATTGACTTCCTAGATGAGGAAATTGCATCAATTATTATCTTTACACAAAATAACTAGTCATAGTTGCTTGCAATTTGAAAATGGAACATTTGAATGAGGTGGTTTTGTTATAAAGGTTTTTTTATTTGGAACAAAAATTGGCCAAATTGTCGAACGAATTGAAACGGTATTCCATTCAAATATTTGTGTTACAATTTTAGGTAGTTATAATATAATGTAATGTAAATACTATAATGCGCTATTTCCAATATTTAAGTTAGTTGCCCTCCGTGTGGCGTTCATTTTTCAACCTGTATACTGCATACAGGGCCTGTATATCATGCAAAACTTACCTCAGGCCAATCATTATAGCCCTTGGCTTTATCCCGGTCATAATGTACTGAATTTCATTATAACCCGCTAGTTAATAATGTGGATTTCACCCCTTATAGTTCTTAATGTTCCGTCCTGTCTCATTTCGTGAAATACTCATGGCACACGCATAGATCCAGCTCCCCGGGGCGGGGGCGGGGTCAGCGACGCGCCGAACTTATTTGAAAATCGGACTTATTCGAAAACCGTGCTGGCCACAATGTAATCGAACACATTTTAAATAAATAAAAAGCCGCGAGCGTTGAAAGACGCAGCAACATGCGTAGTAAAACTGCAAAGATTATATAAAAACAGAAAATGAAATTCTATTATCTTTCCACAACTGCACTAATGTATCAAACATCAATTTTCACTTGTAATTTACTTTGATAAAATATTGCCTTGAGTAGCCTTGATTTTTATTATCTCGTAAATGGTTAGAAAAGTAAAGTAGGTACACTCCTAGATGATAAAGCTGTTTTTGCCTTGGGCGCGCTTGAACCACTCACTGGAGTTAGGACCCAGTCTTAATTCACTCGCTTCGGTCGGGAATTAACTCATAGCGCGCTCAATATAGTGCCTGTGACACAAAACTTGTGCGTATTTTTTAATTAAACTCTTACCCATGATATAATTTAACGTGTATGAGCAACAAGTGCAATACCGGTTAATAGTTAGTTAGGTACATAGGTACCTCTTATAATCTAAATGCTTACATTACCTACATAGCTGAAAGATGAAGGCAATTTATAATGATTTGAGTTATTCACACATAAATTTAGTACATTCTACGGACGTTCTGACGGTGATGGAAAACGTCATGAGGAAACCTTTAATCTCCACAGCTGCGGCGATGCGCTAGCTAGCCCCTTGTCACGCATAATGGAGTAAAGAATAACTGCCTAAGTGTGGGCACAACTGTGCATCTGCCAACCCGGATGGGACATGGCGTGACACTATCTCAAGTTATTATGTTGTTTAACTTAGATAAGCATTATGCTGCCACCGAATTACATAGTAGGTAGGTATGTAGATTTGAGGATTCTATAGCAATAAAAACACTTCCTTGGACCTATATAAGTAGTAAATTAGTTATTTTATGAAGTTAGGTACTCTATTTGCGTTGGATGTACTTACAGAATAGGCATCCAGGTACTTAACGGACATAGGTATCAACGAACTCGGAAGTACCAACCTGCCTACCTTTCTAATATTATTCTATGCACCCAGGGGATAAAGCACTATTTTATGTCACGGGCGCGATATTAAATCCTGAACGTATCGAAGGACTCCAGTATGAGTTAGTTCCCGAGCTATGCGAGGGAATTAAGACGAGTCCTGAGTGCAGTGAGGGATTCAAGCGTGCCCCAGACAAGACAAAACAGCTTTATCCCCGAGCAGTATACTCTATTTTTCGCAGCTCCTGCCAGAAATTATAGAAAACAACATTTTATTAAAGTGAATGAATGTGAAAATGTATGTATTACACATTGGTCCAGTTACAGCGTCTTGCAACAATGTTGTCTTACTTGTACTATGACAATGTGTTCGATTTTCGAATAACTTTAAGCTGCGCCGCGCTCCGCCGCCCCCCCTCCCCCGGGGAGCGGGGCTGAGTGAACCGTGCGTATCACGAAATTAGATATTAAGGCCATAGCAATAACAACTATGAGAAGTGAGAATCTTTTAGCCCCTGGAGTGATCTAGGGTGACATAATGAAATTCAGTACAAGTTTTTGTCACCGCTAAAGCCTAGAGCTATGCTTGCCTTATGTTAGGTTTGCATGATATATATAGTGTAATTTTATAATATAGAATATATAACCCTAATTGCGCAAATAACCAAATCTGGTCTGGGACTGGCCCGATGTTGCCACTTTTTGGTAAAAAATAATAATAATAGTGCCCATCAATAAAGTAAATAATAGTTTTGTTCATTATATTATCTTATAATAGAATGATAATCTTAAACTTATAACGATAGCTACTAGTACCTATCTACTACTACTACTACTACTACTACTACTAGTACCTAATGCCATATATTGAGAAAATATTAACCAATAGAAAATACGAGACTTACTTGACGCTTGCTGAAAAAGGTTATTTAGTAGATGGTTAACATTTTTATACCATTGTTCATTAACAAATCACATGTGAAAATAAAACGAACAAACCGCCATATAAAACATTTATTAGTAAAATATTTTATCACATATCTTATTGTAATGATTATATCTAGGTATGTTATCTATTTTTGTTCTATTTATGACAATGTCGCTATTAAACTGTTGATGACAATATTATTTTAAGAAGTGACGTTTAAAGCTGTTGTTTTACTTCGTTATTTAAGCAATTAGGGTACAGACAATCGTTTTTCCTGAATGTAATATTTATTTTGTAATGCCATTAGCAGTTGATGGCAACAGCCATATTGTAGGTAATATGTATGTTGTTCATATTCCATACATTAGAAACTCGATAGACAAGTAGTCTCGGAAATTGTACTAACTCACTGATTTTGCATTAAGTTCGTTTACCTACAATGAACATATACGGTGACGCCACATTATAAGTGTAATAGTGGTTAGTTGGCCTTACCTGACCACTAATCACAACTTACTGAATTATGATAACTACCTGCTGTGATAATATGCATATATACCTAGCTAGGCACTGCTACTAAATAAGAACATAAAATGCAACAGAGACGCCGGCTTTCCTTAAAATCAGTGTATTTAAATGATTGCTATATAAGTACGTAAACAGGCCAAAACCGAATACCATAGTATGCCATAGTCGTATCAGGGGGGTATAAGGCGCCGCAAGTATCAAGTGGGTCTGGTGTGCAGGCACTACGACCCCCTTACAGAAGAACAGGAGCGTAATAAGGGTAGCCCATGAATGTCCCCACCAAGGGGCACAGGCGTTTACCTGGATAAGAGTAAGATTAAGCCATGCTATGATTCAAAGTTATGGAAAAAAATATCCTCGCAATAAGCCCTTTCATTTGACATGTCACACGACAGTTTATTTTTTCCTGATTTCCCCCTAAATTCAATTGTATTTTTGCTTACGTAACACGCTCTTATTTGGGTCACATAAATATATATATTTAAGTGAACCAAATTTCAACAAACGGTTCAGAAAGCATTAATTTAATATTGCTATTACACACCTAGGACAGACAATGATTCTATAATGATTCCGGTTTTCTTTTTTAAGGTACGGAACTCTAAAAATGTCGTAGCAATATTTTGTTAAGTAGCAAACTGCATAAGCTTATGAATAACAACAAAAACAAAGCCAACGAGTAATAGTGACATATATTCCATTCTAAACAGCTATGCAAATGCTTTGTTGTAGAAGTTAAAATATATGAAAATATCGCGGAGTAGATAATAATGAACCTCATTATTTATCAGTTTCATTTTCTTTATGCGTCATACCCTTATCGACACTACTTGTTCTGAGGAGTGGTTGTTTCTATTTACAGCATCTACGAGTACTCGTAGGATATAGGGAAATGTTTATAAATTGTAATGTAGGTGGTAATTAATTATAGGTACCTACCTACTTACTACTGGGGCGCTTTGTTTAATGAATAAATGAGACTGAATCGAACAATGATTCTTAGTTCCTACAACTCTTTGTCACGAAGTAGATAAAAGGTGTGAAACGTAAGGCCGCTAATTTTGCCACTTTATTGTAACATAAGAAACATATCCATGTTATCTTATGTTACAATAAAGTGTATCCACTTTTAGGTTACGGTAACATAAAATCAACGATATTTGTAGTAAAGGTGTCAACTGAATTTAATTTTGTGCTAGTCTCTGACCGCGACTGCCCACAAGCGCCAAAACAAAATAGCTTTTTCCTAATATTTAGCACATAATAGCAAAAGGCTTCATAGATGATGATGTGATTATTGCGGACGTGTAAAAAGACAGCCGAGCGATTTTACAATGGTAAAGTTGACTTAAAACTAATTATGCTAGACTTAAATTATACTATAATATTGTAATAATTATAATATTGTGGATTTTTTTTTCTAAACACTGTTTCAAAAGATTTAAAGGCTCTGGACAAATTTCATTAGTTCTAATTTTCTCGTCGAAATTTATGCTAACACGACGTTGAATTTTACGTATATTCAGGTCTTCTTCTACGACAATTTGGGGTTGCGAAGTTGGTGGCATTTGTTCTTTGGCTTTCTCTCTTCTCTCTTATTTTCGTCTTTGCTCTTCGTTTGGCTCTGGCATTTTCTGAAGACTTCTTTTTCATATCTTCATACTCCTTTGGATTATTAGTTTTTAGTCTTTCCCTACGTTTTCTTTTATTGTCAGTCAGTGTCATTGGCATCTATAAAAAGGGCGAAAATATTTAATTAAATATATATAGCTCACACGAGGTCCATTAGTGACTTCGTAATGTATGCGATAGCCAAATTCAAGCAACCACGAGGCTTGCCAGATTCTGGGATAAAAAGTATAGAATGCTGCAAATTTGCCAAACTAGCCCAACATTGCCAAAAAAATGGACTTACATAACTTTCCCGCCTTGCACCATTTTTATCGTCTTTATCCATAGGCAAATCCGGCTTTATTTATTTATAGAAACACTGATTTTTGTTCTAACTTCACATCCTACTGTTAATCTAACTGTCATTGATGTTTTATTTTTTAATTCACAGACTTTCGTCTGTGAATAAAACATCAATGACAGTTAGATTAACAGTAGGATGTGAAGTTGTTCTATCGGCTTTTGTAAGATTTACATCTTTGAGTATGTTATGTCTTAGTTTATTATTTAAAAATACTCATAGCAAAGCAAATAAGCTCTTTTACATAGTTTCGCTTCTGTTTCTATATTTTCACGTGTTTGTTATGGTCTATCCTACCAGACTACCAGACAATGTTGTGTCGTATTTTCGGGAGCAATTTACACATTTTAACAATTTTGTATGGACGAGCTCTGGAAGCCCTCCCATCATTGTCTACCTTTGGTTTTGGCATAC
Source organism: Argyresthia goedartella (assembly GCA_949825045.1). Lineage (NCBI taxonomy): Eukaryota > Metazoa > Arthropoda > Insecta > Lepidoptera > Argyresthiidae > Argyresthia > Argyresthia goedartella. Next base: position 13,849,306 of record OX463806.1, read on the forward strand.
ATGCTGTCTTAAATAGGCTGGATAAATATTGTGCACCGAAAAGAAGCCGATCCCCTATAGATATCAATTTATTTGAAAACAGTTTATATAGCAAGATATTTGGCTAGGCAAAGTTGCGGTATTGGACTCAACTTTGCCTGGCTCTTTCAAAGTATAGCTGAATACCAATTATTTTTATGGCGATTTAAGTACTCAAAGCCACGCGTTAAGGTTCAGATTTGCATCTCAAAATGGTAAAACATACGAATGATCCCTAAATAAATATATAACGAACAAATACTTCAAAATGCAGGCAAAGTTGCGGCGATCTACCGGTAACTTATGATGTCCTTATCCAGGATTCGGTCTATCTGTGTGCCAATTTTTATCCAAGTTCAGGGGCTGAAGCGTGATTGAGAAACAAACATCTAAATATCCAAACATCGTCTCAATCTTTTACATTTATAATATTAGTCGGTAGGATATTTCTATATATGTGTACAAGCTCTTCCATTGTTTATGGTAAGAAACTTAAGAGTTGTACGTTACCGGCAGCACAAAAGTCACATTAAACTATTATACAAGTATCGTAAAAGTGTATCGTAAAGTATTTCTGATCAAACCTAAATACGTTCGTACTTAACAATATTGGTAACATAAAAAAATACAAAAACTTGATAGAAATCTTTAAAATGTCATGAAAAGTAAATAAATACTGTTTAAACATTTTGCTATATTTTATTGAGTAGCTCAATTATCGTACTTTTCCATAAACTTTACACTATGAGCCTAATTTCGTTTATTACACTTGGAACGTTCATTTTGTGGTGTCATCAACACTTTAAAATTAGTTTTAAAAGAACTGCTCTAGTTGCAACTTCATTGTTAACTGAAATGATTACATATAATGCCACTCACCACACCACTACCACAGGATAAAATTACTTCAGCTGGTAAAAAGTGTAAACAGTAAACGAAATTAGTTGGAAACTTCAAAAAGTGGCAAAATGGGCAGCCTTACCCAAATACAATTGAATAAAGAGTCAAATTATTCCAACTCTACACACTTAACAATTTCAGTGTTTAGAATAATATTTAGATTATCTACCTAAAGACATAAAATGTATTGACTCTTTGATAATATGGGTATGCTTACCAAAAATTTAAATCAAGTTTGTAACTATCCTCGCTTATTTCCTTAGGTCGAGGGCATGCGGTGTCTATTTCTAACTACGTATTGATTTAAAAAAAACAGCTAGATTGAGTAAACAATCTGCAACAAACTTCCGTGTAACCAAGCATAATAATACTAAGCATAACAATAACAAATTCATACCTAATGAACAAACACTTCAATTGCAATTTAACAAAGTCGAAGATTTGTAAAATGAGCGGTAGATATTAGAATAAACACTGAAAGATATTAGGTAGGTAACTACTGAAACCAATATCATAATGAATGGATTCCGCCAGTCCTTCAGGTGACTTTTGTTTAGAGTTCCCTTGTGTTGGGGGGTCGTTGGCGCCTGGCAAACATACTGGCAACTGACGCATGGCGTACATATTGTACCTATTAAGATACGGTTGATATTAATCTAAACTCAAATTACTAATTTTATAATTATTTTGTAAACAAAGTAATATAATAGGCCAGTATAAAATAAATTGACTTTAACGTTCAAATTATATTTTTTGTACTGGTCAATGACATTACTTTGTTCAGATCACGGGCAAGTCTTGTGTAACTATACTATAATTACACGAGACTTGTCCGTGATCTCAAAGCGCACAGACACGCGGGCAAGAGAAGGGCGTAGGTAGAGGTAGGATCGCGTTCACCTCAAATGCTCAAATGACGTGAAGTTCATATTCAGATACGTCATTACAATATAAATACTTATAGTATGCCTAGTAGGTAGGTACCTACAACGGTTTTACACTCACTCAGTTGTTGGGTAGTCGGAAGTCGGTCTGTACCTAGCTGCTCAGTGCACAACTTACGATGGATCTTTCGGCGTTCTGCGGCGGCCGGTCCGGCGGCCATTCCGTTCTGCGGTGGCTGGTCCGTTGCGGCGGCCACGTAGGTTAGGTAGGGTAGGTTAAAAAAGCACACATCTAACTTTTTTCACTTTGAATTTTTCCTTCAGGTTCAATTCGTCTACATTCCCATTTCGTCCACATTCTCATCTCGTACATATTCTCATTTCCTCCACATTCTCATCTCGCCTACATTCCCATCTCGTCCACATTTCTATCTCATCATAGTTCCCATCTCGCCCACATTACCATCTCGAAGCATATCTTAACGTGTCGTAATTTTTTAAAGATGTCACCTTTTTTGACAGCTGTCACCAATTTTGACAGGTTTTGCAAGTTGTCACTAATATTGACAGATGTATTTAGTAACTTTTTGATAAATTATAATTTTGCGTTGTTGGTTATTTAGGGTTCCCTAAGGGTGACAAACGGAACCCTATTACTGAGACTTCGCTGTCTGTCTGATTGTATGTCACAGGACTACAGTCCTGTGACATACAATAGCCGATATCCAGCCGATATCTCGATAGCCGTAATATCCAGACAGCTGAAATTACACATAAGTTTGTGTATTTCTATTGCCGCTACAACATCAAATAATAATAAATAAAAAAAACGCTGTCTGTTTCCGCCGCCTCAAATCATATTTGATTTGAGGCGGCCCTAGCTTCATCCCAAATGTGTGTTTTTTTAATTATATTGTATATTTAAAATGTTAATGAATTTTAAATATTTATTTCCTGTAGTTCATGATACTCTAATTTATAACAACAAATAATAAAAATTGGTCAAGCGCGAGTGGGACTCAAGCTAAAAGAGAAAGCACATTTGACACACGCCATGTCGACCAAGCGTAAGCTAGTTTACTCTATCAACAGCGCCATCTAATGGGAAATTCAGACATGGTGTTATAATTTGCAAATATTTTGTGATGGTTGGGAATCCTCGGTGAGCGAATCTAACTCTCACTTGGCGGTTTTTTGTTGTTCGCTGTTTTCGCAATACAATAATATAAATATGAACCAGCCAATTAAGTTCCCCACCGAGGGTCACTGGCTTTTACCCGGATACGAGTAATATTGAACCTCCAATACTCCACCATGTTTTCAAGCTGCTTTATTAGGGCTTCTGACCGCTACCGAATAGCGATAGTAGCCGGGACCTACATCTTAACTTGTCGTGCGAGACACGGAAGCACCCAAAACACGTGCCACATATAAACGGACACCCATCTAGTAGCCGTCTGAGCCAGATGTTGCTACCCGCACGATCGTTTCCGAAGTGCGAATACCGCTAGGACACGGACGCTTTGTGGGGACGTTAAATCGTTATCCGAAAAAAAAAACACTGGTTCAACTCCTCCGTTTGGACTCAGTTCTATGCAGTGAAAGCAGCCATAAATTTGGCCAGATCTAATATTATCACAAGAAGCTTGACACACCATATTTATACGATCGATATTTTTACTCCAGTGAGTGTTCGAATTGATATCGAATAGCCCAACAATTCTAAGTTAGGTTGTAGACGAGTTGTGAATGAGGATGAGTTAGGAATGAGGACGAGTTGGGAATGTGGACGAGATAGGAAGTGCACGATTTGGGATCGGCATGTGGAGGAGTTGGGACTGTAGACGAGATTAGAAGGTGTACGAAATGGGAATGTGGACAAAGTGAACCTGAAGGGAATTTGTCATATCTTGCGAACTACTAAGATACTATCTTCTTCTTCTGGACTAAGTCAGCCTGGACCGCTAAACCTGTATGGTTAAACTATGCTTATCTTAAGGCCTGCTCCAACTAGTATTAATTATCTTTTTATTTTTATATATTTTTTGGAGATTTGAACTTATCCTGCTTAAACTGGGATTCGGGTGAGCCTATCTGTATGAAAAGAGGTACAATCGAATTTCAGAACTGAACGTTTAATTTGATTAATCTGACTTGCCTTTAAACAGTAGAATTTGTTTAAAAAAACACGCCCTGCGCCAGACGTGTCCGTTATCAATTTCGCAAGGGGACTATGATGCCATTGATAAACATCTAGGTGAATGATGACTAAAACTTGGTTAAGAAACGCTCTACATACATGGTAGCCCGTTCCGAATTGGTGCAAAATCTGAATTTACGCGGGAAAAACCTTGCAGATAAACTGTACTTACTTGTCCGCACTTATTTGTAGTTGTTTTGTATTCTAGAGACCGACAATGCATTATATAGGGATCAACGCCCGCGGCTTCTTCCCTTCCCCCTGACTCACATCACGCACGCGTCCGTGGCGTGGAACATATGAGGATTGACGTGATTTTTAAATCAATTCACGATTTTTTCTATTTTTAGATTTAGTAAGACCTATTTTCGTGTTCCGGAGAGTTCTGATTCGGGTGGGCGTAATCCCAATCGGTCTTGTTTCATGTTTTTTGGGTTTGGTATGTAGTCCAGAATTTATACGATTGTGATGACACGTGTAGGTTTTATTTTTAATTTTCTGTGATAGAAGAGTTTCATTCACCTGAGGATACAGGTTAGTCTGTCTGACTCAAACCCAACTTCTATCCGGCCCTAAATAAGAAATCGCTTATCAAAATAGGTTGGTATGGTAAATAAGAAATCGCTTATCAATAATATTTATGGGAATGAGGGTCTGCGCGAACAAACTAATCATAATTTACGCATTACATAATACAGCAGCAAAATAAGAAGGAATTCAATCATCGCACTGTGCCTACTCGAAAATTCAAAACTCGGTTCCGCTAGGCCAGTAACCGCGTGACGTCATTGAAGTCACGACGGACGTTCAAGTCTTTATTTATACACAAAAAGGCTGGTAGCAGTAGTAGTATATTTTATAAACATTAATTTGTAAAAAAATACCATGACTTCAATGTGTTATGATTATGACGTCACATCACAATGTTTATTTCAATTACTACTGATGAACGAAACGAGCGGACAACTCATAAAAAAGTATATTGTCTACCTTGTCTAATACTAACCAATTAAATCAAATAGCATCTTTATTCAATAGGATACCTAAATGTGCAAAAAATCATAGCTTTAACGTCTTGTTTCGTCTGGGAGCAATACATAAATTAATAAATTACGTCTATAAAAAAGTAAACTTATTCCTATCCTACCAGATCAACGCAATGTTTTAACTCGATATCATACTAGTGTATCACTATCGCAAGTGTTGACCTAATTACGAAAACTCATCGAATGGCGCAAACAGTGTTAGTCTGACCAAATTAAATAGGTAGGCAACAGGCATGCTCTCCTAAAGTAATTTTTTACCAATAGAATAGTCATTAGTATGTATGTGTTTACTTGACTTACTGCGTCTTATAATACCTACGTAGTAATACGTACGTCATTATAGTATCTGTGGTACGTCGCACCTAGTGGTGGATCATGGGTTAAGTTTGTGGATCATGGGTTAAGTTTGTGTGTGTTTTGTGCAAGTTTAAGTTAATACCGTTAGTACTTTGTAATACCGTTACCAAATGTTTTCCTGGCTGTTATTGTAAGAATTTCTACCTATATGAAGGTAGATGATCAATCAGACACACGACAGTAACTGGCGGCACACCATTCGTGAGTTATTTACAGGATTACAGGACAGCTATACTTATACGGAGTGGCGTTATATTACGTCAAAGTTGACCTAAAACTTATATCTAGCTATTGATAACGAACATAAACATTTATGAGTACATACATACCTACACATTGTCTTGACCGGCAACAAACAACATAAGGTAGGAACTAATTACTATTTTATCCCATTATAACAGATAAACGATTCTCTTTACAGCTTAACTGGATCTAATTTAACTTGATGTGGTTAATGAAATTAATCTCACATTAACTACAAATTAGTGATGCAACGAATACTACTTTTACGAATACGAATATCAAACCTACTATTCGGTGAATACGAATACGAATAAGAATATCTCGCCATGGTAATAAAAGACGATTTGATGAATTTCTATTCTCTTAATAATAAAAATTTACTATAGGCAATTTTTTATTTAAAAAACATAAAATTTGTAGATTTCCATATGTCACTTTGATCTCGTTTACGAGTAGACATTTCAATTCAACTTGAACTTCTTTTACTTCGCAGGAACCTCAGAAAACAATACTCTCTTGCTTGACTTTTGCTTTCGACTGACAAATGAAATGAATGAATCAATCCACGGTTCGTTATGATAGGGAAACTCCCGGAGCCGGGGCACTGTATAAACTATGGCCGGGGAGTCCCCCGTCGTCGCGTCGTCGTTGCGGTTTAGTAAGGCCCTATGTACACGTCGTATTTCTACGTGCCGACGATCGACGCGCGTGTTCGCCGAATACGAATTTTCGGTAAATGTCTATTATTCGGCGAATACGAATATTCGTATTCGTATTCGTTGCATCACTACTACAAATTTAAAATTTAAAACACCCCCCAAACATTAATGGAACCTTACGGCTAAAATGTGGTTCACTTGTTTCCTGTGTTATTTAGGTTGATAACTTTTGAACCTCTGAACTGATTTTAATAAAATATATGTGTGTTGTAATGTCATAGAAAGAAGTGGCAAGAGGAAATTCGAGGACAGGCAATCAACCGCTGGCTTTGGATTTAAGGCTTTATAGTCAAGGGATCTCAACCAGTTGTAGATATGGATTAAAAAGTTAGTATCATTCTCAATTTTTAGATCAAATAGTTTCCGTACTTTTCTGTGACATTCATTATCATGGCACAGGCTTGCAACAAGAGCGATTAGGTAATTAACTACTATAATGAAAGCAAACTCAAGTGAAGTAGGTATAATGAGCTATCACACGAGATAACAAATCTTTGTTACAGATTCAAAGGTCAAGTAAGGAGGTTCCTATTTATTATTCACTTTTTAGTAAAAAGGAATAGAAGCTACTAGAAGGAATAGGAAAGGAAACAGCGGCTAAGTGGAATACCACGGGTTCTCGGGTTGGAGATCCAATTTTGAATATTGAATTTGACCAGACATACAAATAGTGAAATAAAAACACAGTAGTTTTGTTCATAAATTGAACCAACCTTGGTAAAATAGGTAGATTTACGATAACTATAACATGTCATTTTGTTACAGATAAACAAGAGTAGATAAAGATAATAAAAGAAATGCGCCGCTCATTGTGGCCAAGCCAGAGCCACGTGCGGTCACCGTAATCGTAAAATATTGTGTGAATAACATCCGAATATGATAAGTGGCATAATCAAAAAAATCTTAGAAGTGCTGTTACCAAAACAATCGGAAAGAATCTAAATTGAACTAATAGAAAAGTTGTCAATGTCATCACTGCTGTCCGCACTAGAGATATTATTAATTCATTTTCAATAACATTGTCCATGCATCTCTTTCACTTCCAGCTCCACTGCGCTCCCTCTCTTCTGGATTTATGATTGTTTCTAACATATCCAAGGTTGCTGCGCATGGGCAATTTAACGCCCCCTTATTCTTTCACGATTTGATTCATCTCTCGTTCAAGTTAAGGCCTCCCAAGCGCTCAGAGGAATTCCAAGATATTCGCAGTGTCAAGGGTATGGATCTCAACTCCCTTAAGTCTGACGCCGCTTCTATAGACTGATCTCCTGTCATCTGTAGTGAGACCGTTGATTTAAAAGTTCTAGCATTTCAACTCGATTGTCCTAAGTTTATTCGACAAACACGCTCCTGTCAAAAAGGTTTTAGTCAAACATCTCCCTGCGCCTTGGCTTACCGACACCATCAAGGGTCTGATGGCCCAGGGAAACCGTGCCATATGTAGATATAAAAAGGATCCGGCGGGTGATAATCTCCTTACATACAAACGTCTCCGTAATAGTTGCACCCGTCTTTGTCGAGATGCCAAACCAGCCACATCTACGAGGGTATTGATAGCTTCACTCCTGCACAGGTTTGTAAGTTCCTGAAGACCCTCGGTGTTGGTAAGTCCCAGGACGCAATCGCCGGTAGTGTCGACCTCAACAGTCTCAACAAATTCTTTGCTGTCTCTCCTGTCTTGATAGACCCCTCTGTCAAAGATGATATACCCTTCGTAACTTGCGCACCAAGTGGAATGGTATTGGGGAAATCGAATGACTCCGCGGCCATGCTGTAGGGCTAGTTCAGGTGTTATGTTAAAGCATTTAGGCTTAAGTTGCATAGTTACTCTGCTAAGCTAACTTTTCTGCCCTTTCAAAATAATCATCAATATTCAAGAACATTAAAAAAATCTCTTTCTCGCGATCAAACTCACTCGACTAACATCTTTGCTAACAGTATGCTAACAGTACTAATTTGCATGATGACGTCAAATAGCAAAACTGACGGGGACAGTCATGCCTATGTTTTTTTTTCGCTGCTTATATCTAAGTACAGACCACGGAATAAGTTACTAAAGTACAGATATACAACAGGCCAAAACCACCCACAAGCAATTTTGCGCGGGACCACAGACTTATCGCGGGACTCATAGTTTGGTCGAGTTGAATGTAAAATTCTAGGGGGAATAATTTCTCAACATCTACAGGAAATACTCGAATCCCACCGCCCTGCATGCCCCCTGGGTAGTGCTAAGGAGCAACAAATCAACACTAGAGTCTCGAAAGACAACCAGTCCAAACCAACATAGTGCATTCTGTAAAAACATGTGACATTTAGCGAAACTAACCGAGTTGATAGATCGCCATTCAAATAACACTCTGAGGATATTGATCGCAAGTTCGGCGTTTCGTGTGTTTTCTAAAATTCCGAAACGCTGTATTGCAAATTTTGCATTATTTTTTTCTGAAATATTTTTATCATTTCGATCAGTTCTTATCAAAGTCAGACAAGCGTTATCAAAGTTCTCGCGAGCACTCAGTCTACTAAAAGCGGTTACAAGCGGTATTATCAGGTTATTTTCCTCTTTCGGCTGACTCAATAATTAGCATACAGATATCACATTTTTATCAGTCCACATAGCACCTATTCGATAATTGTAATTCACACTCCGCGTTCGCCTGTACAGTCGAACAAAACAAGTGTGGAACCGTCAGACGGATTCCAGAGGTTTGTTTGGTAGTTATTCTGTAACAGTTTATTAACAAACACACCTATGGCGACCGGAGAAGAGCTGGCGGATTTCAACCTGTCAACTTATTTCGTTCTTTATTACTGTAGACGCCTTCATAGTTCCTCAAGAGTGTATTTTCGAGTCGTGCGTATCGACTCGCGTCCTTTGCTTGCTGTTACCGTGACTCCAAAGCCAAAGTGATTAGCAACCGAATTAGTTCACCTTCTTTCCATTCTACGTTCTGATTGTGTTATATTTATAAATTAGTATACTTAGAGCGTTCAGCTGGTGTGTGTTCTCTACATGTATATTTATCTATTCACGTTAATATGAAAGCGGATTTTTTGGTGCCTAAAATTGGTGCCATTTAAAAATTATCGATCATATTCATATTCATATTCATATTTTATTGATAATAAGATATTACATGTCAACAGTATACAATAAACGAAAATAAATTAAATTAGCAGGCATAATGATTATGAATAACATGTCAGGATAGTACAATAATACAATAGTATACACTCACTAATAAAAGTCAATAATAAAAGTTATGTCAAAAAGAATAATAATGTAAAAATCGCATAATAATAAGAATAATACCACTACAGGTAAAAATTAATAAAATTACATGTCAGAATAAAAAAATAATAAAAAATAAAATAGGTCACAATTTTATTACAATCATAAGTTAATTAAGTCAGTGGTTAACTTATTCGTCAATAAATTCTGACACTGAGTAGTATGCTTTGCTTAGGAGGTACTTTTTAACCTTTGTTACAAAGATGTTTAGCATGTTGATGGATTTTATCTCCACTGGTAGTTTATTAAATAAGGTAGGGCCCATACCCTTCAATGATTTGCTGGTTTTAGCAAGACGACTGGTCGCACAATACAAGTCGTGGGGCCGTCGAGAAGAATACCTACGGTCTGGGTTCTGGAAGCTTGGGTACTCCGATGGGTTCTGCCTCACATACTTCAGTACTTCCAAGATGTACATAGAGGGGAGTGTGAGAATACCTAGCTTAATGAAGAGTTCCCGAGCCGGGGTGTCGTTCGGTACTCCCGCAATTCTACGCACTGCACGTTTCTGAATGAGAAATGGTCTGTCGCGTTCAGCAGCCATTCCCCACAAGTCTATACCATACAAAAGTATCGAATGGAAGTAGCCATAGTATGCAGATCCTACACTAACACAACATAGTATATCATATATACCAGAATATATTTAAACTTATTGTTTAGTATAGATAGAATTTGTGCCAGGTGAACATCGAAGGAATTTTCATAAAAATCATGGCTACGCAGAGAGATTTAAATCTACCTCTACTCAAATTAATAACGTGCCGCTCAAATGTCGCCCTGGCTGGCGGCTGGAGTTGTCAGCCGGCACAGTCTTCCAGCGTGGCTTTGAGTGACTATCAAAGTTTGAGTGGTCAATCGAGGGTTGAAGATAACCGAAAGTTTAAGCAACAAACGTAGTTTTCGAGGTAACTTGCTCGACTCTTTTCAAATTAAGGTAATTTAGGTAGTTTTTCAATTTTACTGAAAAATGCGTGGTGACTGTTAGAAGACAAATTTCGTAGCCTCCATTTGTGTGGTATTAACGACATTAACGCGTCCCCCGACCGGGAGGAAGCGATAGGGCTTGAAGTCGGTTTATTAATGTTTATATCGCCGCCGCAATCCTATACCTACGCACTTTTATGCAACCCAAAACCAAATTTTTAAATTAAAGTCAAATCTAAATCAGGAAATCTATTCAAAAACAAATTAATTTAGGTTCATGAATTACGCGTGCTTGCACGTGAGTTTTTTTAAGTGCAATCTAATCACACGAATTTATTGTTTGTGAACGAAACAAGTTTTTTTTTTAACCACCATATAATGAACTGAAAGCTTTCATGTAACTTTCGCGAAACTTACCTTCGAAAAGGAACTTTTCGAGGTAATTTTCAATTCTATTGTCATTGTCAATTGTGCATCCAGGCCATAAACAAGTAGCTATTCTCTTTTATTGTCGTAGGCCAATTTATGACTACCTATACTATACAAACTTTGACTAAAACACAACAGAAAGGGAATGGTCTCAGTTGTTAAGTTGAGGAAAACAATCAAATCGCATTAGAATATGTACGTTCCTGTACGAGAATACTTTACTGCTATAGTTCCATCCATTAACTCTAGTACGATTCACTGCCTACTGAATAGAGAGAGTGGATATGTTGAATGCTTCATATAGGAATATATAGGAATATATAATATATACTATCAGATATACTCAAGCATTCCTATATAGAAAATTAACAATTAATTACTAATCATGACTTATTTAACTACTTAGCCTAGACGAACTTACTTGCTGAGACGGGCCGAACATTCAAAAATAGCATAGAAATGGTTGGGTATTGATTGCCTAACTTCAAGCATTGAGTTACTATTATATATTTCGTAACCATATCGTAGAGTTGACCATATGATGAAATGGCCAACCATGGTTGAATTAGAACTTTCATTGAACGAAAAAATATTTTAAGGAAAAACACTGCAGTTTTGTCGAAGCCTCCGAATAGTCTTCTCGTTAGTTTGACATGTACATCACGTACGAAATAAAAATGGTTTTAAAAAGACAAGTTTCATCAAATTCAACCTTTTCTGACCATTTCATGGAATGGTCGGCCAGATGATGAAATGGTTGGCCATGATGTGGCTACGACATATACATAATTAATTACTTAAAGACTGCATAAATCAGATGGTGGTAATCACCACCATCCTACGAACTACGTCTGGCATGGACCATTGATGACTGAGACGATGTGTGGAATAGGAAAGCCTGCTACAATCTTCACAAAATAAAAGGCCCGGTGACCCAAACTAAATTCAACCTTAGTACGTCAGACACTGACGCTCTCACCGGGCCTTTTATTTTGTGAATGTGTAGTGTGAATATTATGAAAGAAGCTATTGAAAGAGTCATGAGTGCGGGTACATTACCTACGATCCAGTATCGACCTCTCGCCTTCTCACCAAGTTCGTTGGACTGACATTCCAAAGATTGTGTTGTAAATTGCTCTAGAAGAACCCATCGAAGCGACTTCGTTATGTTGACTTTGGGCAAGTCGCCAACCGATTTGAAGCGGAGTTTTCTTAAAGTGTGTCAAGGGCTTGTTTGTTTATAACGACTGTTTCTAACTTATCTAAGTGTTTACTAATTGTTATAGAAGACTTTGTATTTGTTTAAACAGCTTGGCAATTTAATATAGAATTAAGCGCTGAAGTGCGAGTCGGACACGCGCAGGTCCCGCACAAACTTGTATATGTGTGAGTACATCTGAGTGAGTATGTATATTTAAATATGTATGTAGTTCATCCATCACGCTCCCGCTTACGCTTCTACAGTACAAACTTATACAGCTGACTCAGAATAGCCAAGTTGACGAATTCCAAGAAAAGAATTGTGATGAATTTGTATTTTTTTAAATAATATTATATAATATATAAAAAGTATGTGTAAACCGAATGATTATGCCAGAAAAAGTGTAATAAAAAAAAACACGATTCAAAATGTCATTTTGGCTGTTTTTATTTTAAGAAGGAAAAAAACCATTATGTTCATTTTTGTATTAGGTAAAATTAAAATAAAATTAAAAATAAATAATATCAATGTCAATTGTCAGAAGTATTGATCATTTCAAATATAGATATCACAAGGTTTCTTGGCGCCTAAGCGAGGCCACCATCTCTCTCTCGCCCATGTATGCATCTCCCTTGTTCCCATGCGCCGCTACCCCCTCCAGGCGGCACTCAGGCACCAAGGAACTTGGCGTCAGGTACCTATACCGTTACTTTTTAGGTTAAATTTACTTCCGAATCCAATTTTCCGCCTTGGCGATATTGAACCTGTTATGTTTTCCGGTTTTTTCCTGTATTTGTGCAATAAGATTGCTTCATGTCAAATTTCATAATTCTAGGTCATCGGGAAGTGCCCTATAAGTTTTGATTCCCTTGCGAATATCAAGCAATTACAACAAAATTGTGATATGAATGGCGGTATTTCTTGATTGCCTGACTTATAAGTTTGATATTTTCTCAACTTTAAGAGACTTTGAGTAAGCGATATTAATTTCAACTCGAATCCTCAACCCGTTCCTGATAAAAAGGTCTTGACAGACGGACGAAGAGACAGACGACACACAGACAGACGGACAACGAAATTAAGCTGTAAGCGTTCCTTTTTTTCTTTTAAGCTACGGAACCCTTAAAAAAATGCCTAAATAAGTGACATATTGGCGGGCTACTGCGTGTTTTTTTATTAGATAAGTAATTTGACTTATCTAATATTATATTTATTTAAATCTGCAAATGTTGCCATCATTTGTTTCTACATTAAAGTGCCAAAATTTACGTTGTCTGTTAAAAAACCTATTAGACATTCATACGATTACGCCTATGGCCGTTACGTCTTACTCCTATGGATGTTATTGGTATTCCATTCTCGTTGTTGATTAAATAGTTGACATTGACGAATTAGCGATGTTAATCGCATAGGTAGAAGCTGTTATTTATGTCGACGGCATTAAACGTGACTGTGTTATTGTTTCAGGTATTTATTTGATAGTCCAAGATGGCGGATAATCATGGAAAGATTGAAGGTAAATAAAACACCACTGGAACTGTAATTAGTATGCTTAGATCTCATCACGCAAAAAGAACGCTGGCTGAAGCCAGTATTATGTGTATGAGCGTGTATGTATTGAAATGCATACACGCTCTTGTTTCTTTGTGCGTATCTTTTTTGTGTGTTTGTATCAATTTAGTTCTTACTATGATGTCACAAAATGCTTATTTATCTATGTATTATAATACAAAAATAAATGAGCATTTTGTGGAATCCAACGTTTTTTTAAGTGACGGGAACTGAGTGTACCTATTTCGTTTATTATGATTATGACAGGAATTCCATATTCGTATTAGTATAGATAGTTGGGTGTGTAGGTATCCATTTTTTACATTTTGCTCAGAAATGAATTATTACTATGACCAATAACTATTGAGTGCACGAATAGGCAGGTATATTTTAAATATCATTAATTAACGTATCGTTCGGCAGCTAATTAATAGACAGATGCCAAATTTTCATTCAAGGTATTGTTTTTTATGTATATCTAATATTGTCTAATTATAATTTGCGACACCTGCACAGTGCACACTCGTCTAAACGCTCTAAAAGTTCGCGTCGCAGTGTGGCCTGACAATCAGTCGCGTTCTCCACAGCTCCTAGTTACCGCTGAATCTGAATCCTCGCATTGTACAACACTATTTGGATAAATCGACAGAAAATGAGAAATCTCATGCAACCGCACCGTTCAGTGTGAACGCGGCGTGTGTCAAATTGCAAAGTGGCAGTTTTTTTTTGCAGCTATAAATAATTTAAGTAAAGAGTTTCGTTGATCTGTTTTTCAAACCTTTTTATATAGAAGTTTTATTAAATAAATAAGTCCATTGGCCTGTCATTCGTTACCATCACAGCAACAACAGTATGGCATCATAATAACTAAATTTATTCGTGTTGAAACAGTAGCTACATTGAAAGAGCACGTGAAATCCATGACGAGATATAAACAAATTGTTTGTAGCTAGAATACGTTTAGAAAACTTGTACAATAACCTTCACAGTGATAACCGAATCCAACTTCAAGTTCAAAGATTACAAATTGATAAAGCTGCAATAGAAAGATCACCATAGAAATAATGCTTTAACATACTTGGACGAAATTAGGAAACCAATAATCAAATCAAATATGTCTGTGGTGGTTGAAGATCATCGTTTAGCCTTAGCTGGTTCGTAGGGTTTTGCACTTGGATACTATTTTAATTCCAGTTAGTAAGATAAATATGTAAAGTCAATAATAGTCTAGAAAGAATGTGTTCATAAAACTCGCTACTCAATAAACAAGACAACAATCCTATCAAAGTCTCTGCCTATTCATAATAATCACTATTAACAACCTAATGTCATGTGAAAAAATATGTTGTGCGATATTATTTATAACATAAGTACAAGCCGCCCCTACCCCCCACCCCAACGCAAACCCCACCTTACCCCACGCGAGAAAGAAAAGTTACAGCTCGCTCAGTGTCAAAATCACTTGGCCAGGTTGTGCTTACAATTACGCACCTTCTTCCCAGGCGAGGGGCTAATTAAGAAGAGGCCGTTACACAGCGGCGGGTACACATAGACTGATAGTTTGATAGTAATTCGAATATTAAATTCGGGAATCACCTTTCATCTTTTACAGTGATTGATTGATAGGAACTCATACACCTAAAGGTACAATTAGGAAAAAAAATGTTGACTGAAATCTAAATTGTTCTGTTCGTAAACGAAATTATCACCTTTTCCTTTCACAGACAACCCAAAGATCCTCTCGGGGCCGGTGCTGACCAACTCGCCCAACGCCAACCTCTCCAAGACCCTGTTGAGCAGGTACGAGGACCTGCCGCTACCAGCAGACAAGATCTTGGTCACTTACATATGGATCGACGGCTCGGGCGAACACATTCGGTGCAAGGACCGCACGCTTAACTTTATTCCCAAAGTGCCTAAAGGTGAGAATGCGGCTTTAAAATAGATCATTATCAGCATTTAGAAAATCAAAAACAAATATAGTGTCACGCCTTTTATCATATGGGGTGGCAAAGGCTCAGTCCTTCCCACGTTTATAGTATGTATATGTCACCGTAAGATAGTCAAAACCGTTAGTTGATAAACTAGCGCGTTAGTTGATCAACTATCGACAGATAGTAAACCAGACCGGCAGGGTTTAGAATTTATGTTTATTTTGTTCTTACGTGCCAACCTAACACGAAGACCTAAGCTACCGCAGTGTTTGCTCTGGTATTTTGTTTGCAATTCAAGTTAAAACCAGTATTTTATTTAAGGGTTTTAATCGTTAGTTTATCAAGTAGCGCGTCATATAATAAGGAGTACGCTACAGTTTACTATCTGCCGATAGATGACCAACTAACGAGAAAAAACCGTTAGTTTATCAACTAACGGTTTTGACAATCTTACGGTGACATATATACAATATTCACTCGCCAGCAATAAACTGGAATCACTTCATCGCGCGTTGCTCGGAACAAATTTTTGTCGTTGCTATTCTATGCAATAAACTATGGATTGTGGTATATCATTTAAAAGGAAATTTTGTTAGCTTTCACCCTAGTTCAAAATTGTAACCAAAGATATTTCACCTTAAGTCATGGGACGGAAAAATATCAATTTTAAAAACAAAACACTATATTTTTTGGGAGTCCTGAAACGCTATAAAAGAGGGTTTTATGCAAATTAGTCATTAGTCCAATGTTTTACGTCACTGGGAACACTGAAGCTAAACAAAAAGAAAACCACACCTACAGAAGCCATCCATAAAGCTCTGCCAGGTTGTCTCAGCGTACTATCGCTCGACAGCTTCATCTGAGCCAGTCTTGTGTCTCGAAAGTAAACAAGAGGTTCAAGGAGACTGGAAACTTAGTTCGGAGACCAGGATCTGGACGACAGCGATGCACTTCGGTGAGAAATGACCGATTTATTGTCACCACTTCTCTCGGCGATCGGCGATCGGCGTGGACGTCCAGCGGCAGCTCAGAGAAGTTCAAGGGAAGGCTGTCAGCGAGTGGACAGCAAGGCGAAGCTTTCTTGAAGAACCGATCTTGACCCCAGAAAGGCCAGGCACACGACCCAAATTTTCCCCAGTCCATCGACAAGCCCGGCTTCAGTTTGCTCGCGGTCACTTAGATTGGGATTTGGAGCTATGGAGCCGAGTCCTGTTCTCGGACGAGACCAGGATGTGCCTGCATGGTAAGACTGTTTACGGAGAGTCTGTAAGAGACTGGGGGGCGTATTCTGAAAAGCCCGTGGGGTATAAAGCTGGGCCACGAGCTTTCCAGAATTCCGAAATGCTCGAAAAGCCGGGGCGCTACAGCGCGACTTTATGCGACGGCATTAATTTTCGACCAAAAGTTACATACAAACTTTGTTTTCGTCATTTCACTAAATATTTTCTCATCAGCGTCGCACCGCACACGCTTGGTGCGCTTATCCGCTTTTTCTTTCACACCATGGGTCACACGCGTTGTACCCCACGGGCTATTCAGACGTTGAATTGTCAATGTGAGTGATTTGTTGGTGGGAAAAAGCAAAGGGGTTAAAAAAGTAGTCCTAATTAACTGTTTAGGTTTGCTCAACAAACTTGGTGTAAAAAAGACTGAAACTTGTGTCATCTTCAAAAGGACGCATCATCTATAACATAATAGACTGAATCAAGGTATGTGCAGTATATCAGACCAATATGACACTAATGTTTATCTTGATATAAATATATTTATTTCTGACTTTAGCCAGACATAAGATAGTCTTTATCTTGCTTACTATTGTAAAAGACAACTCGCTGTATATTTATCATTTAATTTATCATATGACTCTGTCATAACTAGTATGACAGAGGTTCCTTGTGTAGGATTTAGTAGCAATACTAATAGTGACGTGGCAAAACAAGGTACAAATGATAAATGTATATAAAAAAATTGCCGATTCCAACAAAGAGCACCACTTAAATATTACCCATCAAAATATGCAGGGACTACTGGCAAAAAACTTGTATTAGATTTATTTCTTAATAATTCTGACACCGATGTTATTTTTATTACAAAATACTGGTAGGAAAGTAATAATTACACAATTGTCAGTTGTAATAATAGAGAGACTGCTTATAGAGGTGGTTTTTTAATTTTAGTAAAAAATAATTTTAAGGTGAAACAATCGGAAGCCAATAGTAGAAAGAAAAATAGAGCTATCATTTATTGAGTTAGATAGTCATATTATTGTTTGTATCTACAGACCTCCGAGGGATGAAAAAGGCCATGGCAATTTGGAAATATTTGAGAAAATTATGGAGGAAGCCCTGACTAAACTGCGAAATAATAGAAAAAAGTTATTTATTTTTGACGATCTTCATGTAGATTTGCTTGTAGATACAACAATGAAACAACGATTAATAGCTTTGTTCAATTCATTTAATTTATTATTAAGGGGAAAATAACATAAATTTTAAGTGTCTTTTCATCAACAAGTCACAACTTCGACCTATTGCAATAATTCCCTAAACTTAGGAATTCTAAATTAATTTTAAATATTTTCAACCATTCAAACGATATACCACAATCCATGGTTCATTGCATGGAAGTTGTGGGGATTTATTTGAGCAGCGCGCGATCAAGTGATTCCAGTTTGCTCGCGTGTATAGAATATAATATACCAAGCTTACGGACCGCTTTGCGGATCTTTATAAATTTCTATTACACCCGGAAGACTCCAACCGTACGACAAAGGACCTAATCCGCAGCTGACTTCACAAATACAGATACAAGACTGATTATTTGGTTTTGAATTCTATAGCTAGCTGACCCTCCCGACAGTCTTCGCTCTGTCAAAAATTATTGGACTGCACCAGTCCGCATCGCAGCTGTCAAACTAGATCCGCTACCAGCGCCATCTATTGAAAGAAGAATGAACTGATGCAAACATTTGATTTTTCGGTTGTTCCCTTTGCATTTTTAAATTATTATCAAAAGTTTGCTTAAACTGAGCACGCTAAATTGAGTGATCTAGTTCGGTTTGTTTACATCCTTATTAGCAATTGTAATTAGTCCAGTTTGTTATATTTATTATAAACAGTGTGACCTTCAGCATTGTTTGCGCAGATAATCATTTATACTCAAGGTCTGAAATTAATTTACCGCCATTTTCCGGGACACTTAGTTAAATTATATCTTCATAGAGCTTGCTGTCAGCTCTTCTGCTAAATACTTTGACAAAGTATTTTTAGATTTTCCTACTATTTAATCAGCACACATTGCACACACTCTGCGAATCTAGTAATACTAGTGCTAGTGCATCAGTCAGTATGCACTAGAATCATAAATTGTAGCTGCTATATAATAAACTATTCGAATATACTATGTACAGTTACATAAACTACTAAACGCGATACCACAAATAGGTGTAAGATCACTTCATGTTTCCCTATAGATAAACTTACCCAGATCCTAGAGGCCATGAATGGAAGAATTTGCTCATGCGAGGCTGTTTTAAAATGGAAGCACGGTAACAAGTACTTGCCCCCCTACTTGAACCCCACGGATCTAGAAAATGTCTTCCAAGTACGATGCAGGCTTCGTGCTCTGGACAATAAGGATAGCTTTGATGAAAACTTGAAAGGTTTCACTCCAATATCTCAGCAATCGTAGAAATGTTCTTTGTTCTAAGAATGTAGTTTTGTAGACACGGAGTATGTTGGTATTTTGTTTGATAATGTCGCCTCTGGTTTTATCATAGTTGATTCAACTCGACATGCAATCAATTAACTATTAATACAATAGCTATTTATGTCGTAGTAGTAGTGATAGATAATAATATAGTATCATGTTGAGCATACATGGTGCTTTTTAAATCATACGACAAACTTTTTGAAAACCTATGTAATACTTTTTTCCGCCGTTGTTGTACCAAAATGTACGGGGGAAGTGAAAAAGAAAGTTGCCATCCAACCACTATATTTTCTTCAGTAAACATGTTCCATTGACGTACCTACCTATCTTATTCCCCAAAAGTTTGCCGTGTTATTATTAAAGCACTAGTGTCCAAATTCTAATCTGCCCACAACGATCTCCAAAATTTGGACTGTTAATAAAAACCAGCTTTATTATCGGAGACTAATTTGCGTATCGCTACCAAAGGGTAAACAAAAAATTGTTACCTTTTATTTATTGATTTTGGCCACTAGATAGTAATTTACTAATTCCAGCAGGCAGACTTTGAATACATAATACAAATTAAGCCACAAGAAGTACACATTGAGGTGACTAAACCGATACTACTTGCAGATCTGCCAATCTGGAACTTCGACGGTAGCTCGACGGGTCAGGCCGACGGCCACAACTCGGACACGTTTCTGTACCCCCGTGCCATCTACAAGGACCCATTCCGCCGCGGCAACCACGTCCTCGTCATGTGCGATACCTACAAACATAACATGGAACCCACAGGTAATTAAATTCATCATCGTCGAATCCAGTTACCCCATCGTGGCTTTCAGTACAGTTTTGGTCCGATATTAGGCCATCTGGTTTAGCTCCGCCCAATCTGAAAGCTATATAAAATATAAAAAATCATACAGATGATTAAAGTATAAAAAAAATTTAACTCACACAACAACCATAATAAATATTTAAAAAACTACCTAAAAACCCAATTAGAACATGCTTGATACATTTTGAAACCCTTTCCTTTGTCTTGCAGTTATTAGGACAAAGAACAAAAAAAATTTTGTTCCCCAAATTTTAACTACGCACGAATAAGATTAGGATCATTTTCAACCTTTTTTGGGTTTGCCAGAACAGAACATGGTTGGCGGCGGGGCACATTGTAATTGCAACTTCTTTAATAATCCTGTATAACTGGTTCCACGATGATGCAATGCACGCCACTTTCCATTCCAACGAGTGTTCCAGATAAGGGTACCACCAGACTTCGAGGGCCAAACGAGAATTGTGAATGCTCTGTCATCTAGTTTTTAATGTTAGCTCCACTACTAAGTTATAATGACAAAATAATGGGCGCTGGTGACCGGTCTAATCTAGTCATCAATCAAAACTAGTTTTGCTCTTTTTGGATTCATTAATTTTGGAAGCGCGGTGTGAACTGAACCATGAGTGATCAAGATAAAACTCCCTCTAATCACGATATTTATTTGGCGTTTGGTCTATGATGTCTTCGTCGTTGGTTCGTTGATGGTAATATTTCAACATTGTTTGAGCAGAAACCAACAACCGCATCAAATGTCAAGAGGCCCACGACAAGTGCAGGGACGAGGAGCCCTGGTTCGGCATCGAGCAGGAGTACATACTCCTGGACTCGGACCTTAGGCCCTTTGGGTGGCCCCCTGGCGGCTTTCCCCCACCACAAGGACCCTACTACTGCGGCGTCGGCGCTAACAAGGTCTTCGCTAGGGACCTGGTTGAGGCACACTACAGGTACGACCACGTCAACTTTGTTCTGTCAGCTCTTATTTACTAAGCTTGCTAGTGAAAGGAATCCGACCTGGATTTTAAACCTACACAGACATAAACATAAAAATTTATACAGGTTGACATTTAATTACTTAGCTGACCATATTTTGGGTAATGACATACGTTCGTCAGTAAATAGTCACGATCAACTGATTACAAGTTACTTTGAGACCCTGAATAATATTCGTTTGCGTCCATATGTTTTATGGGAAAAGTTGTTCATAATATGGTGGGCCAATTAAATGTCACTCTGTATTCAGGCTCACTCTTACTCACGTTGCTTTTTGCCCCACACTAGGATACCCTGTGTCGTGGGAACCAGAAACAGCGACATATTAATTACATTCAAGACCTGGGATGCTTTTTCTACCTCCCCAGCCAGGATTTGAACCTATGAGGTAGAGTCTCGAACCGCAACGCCACAGAGGTCTTCTATTTAAGTAACCTTTAGAGGAATCCGACGCATTTCAAAGTACAGAGTAAAAAATCTGTCACGACTATAAATACACCAAACTCTTCATATGAAGAATCTGCTCGGAAGATAAAAGTGTAAAGTAAAATCGTTCAAGTGAGGGTCGGACTCCAACACGAAAGCTTCCGTACCATCGTAAAAGACAACTTAAGGACAAAAAATAGGGAAATATGAAACTGCACATCAAAAATACTGATTTCCACAGCGAATATCGGGGCAAAACGCTGCGGTAGCTTAGGTAAAGTCCTTCATGTTAGGTTGAAAATGTAAGAACAACAAAAAATACTTAAAAACAATCTTAAGTACACATAAAATATTTAAAACATAAAAAGTGTTTTTGTTGATTATTTTTTGCTGTGAAGATCAGTATTTTTGATGTGCGTTTAAATACTAGCCAAAAAAATATATATACCCAGGATTGGTTCCGAAACCATTCTCTAGAGATTGCGAATCCGACGTCAAACCGCCAAAGACGTGTTGTGTTGTTGTTGTTGTTGTAAAAACCATCTCGACGCTTCCCAGATGCTGCCTGTACGCCGGCGTGCCCATCTCGGGGACTAACGCGGAGGTGATGCCGTCGCAGTGGGAGTTCCAGGTGGGGCCATCGGTCGGCGTGGCGGCGGCGGACGACCTCTGGATGGCGCGGTACATCCTGCACCGCTTGGCCGAGGAGTACGGCGTCATCGTGACCTTCGACCCCAAGCCGGTGCAGGACTGGAACGGCTCGGGCGCGCACACCAACTTCTCCACGAAGAAGATGAGAGACGAGAACGGCATTATGTAAGTTTTTGTAATCGTATTTTGGTTTTTTACATTTGCGACCGTTAATTACTATCCGTCAAAGTTAACTTGGCAGCCCGCTCTGGTGACGTCATAGCGTCCGTCACTGTCCTCTCTCCCACTCACGCTTCGAGGGCGAGAGCGAGCGAGAGAGGGGCAGGAAATGGCATTCCTCGCGGGTGCCAAGTTTACTTTGGCGGGCACTACGTGTGATGGTAAAAAAGTAATTCTTACTGACTGGTACTAGTCCCCAATATACTATAAATTCCCGTTTGTTTGAGTTTGTCTTAAACATTTTCGCCCCTGCATCTGAAACAAGAGTTTACGAATTATTATGAAGAGAATGCTAAGCCTATGGCTACCAGAATTGGATTCATATTCATAATTCTACAGATTTTCTTAACATGTCTCAATTCCACGGATTCCCAGTTTTACCGATTCCTATTTTAATAGATTCCCATTTCTACAGGTTCCCAGTTAAACAGATTCCCATCACTACATACAGATTACCATATCAACAGATTTTCGATTTAATAGGATCGCAAGTTTGATTTTAAAGTTTCTCGTGCTTTATTGATCCCGCCTGGTATTTTACATGGTGTTATAGAAATGTGTAGTCATGATGTAGTTAGGGACATCATTCTGAACATCTTTCACTATGAATCCAATTTGATCAAGGCAACTTTACTTTTCCCTTCGCCATACATTTTGCGCCGGGCCTTCAGAAGTTTATTAACTTCTGGGTTATTACCCTCCTTTTGGCTTTATCATATTCTGATAAAATAAAGTTGCTCTGATCAATCATAGTTAAAGTTGTTCACAATGACGTCCCTAACTACACCGTGACTACACCTTTAGGTAACATTAAATCGAAATCGAAAATCTGTTGATATGGTAATCTGCAGTAATAGGAATCTGTATATCTGGGAACCTGTGGAAATGGAAATCTGTAAAAACGGGAATCTTTTGAACTGGGAATCTATAGAATTGGGAATATGTAAACATGGGATTCTGTAAAACTGGAAATCTGTACACAATGTGTATAACCGCCAGAATCTAATGAATAGCATTGTGTAATTACATAATTATCTATTGTATTCCAGTGAGATCGAGAAGGCTATCGACAAACTGTCCAAGGTGCACATGAAGCACATCAAGGTATATGACCCGCGAGGAGGCAAGGACAACGAGAGACGATTGACAGGCCTCCACGAGACTGCCAGTATTAACGACTTCAGCGCAGGTATATTCCTCGATAAGATTTATAACGTCGGTAGTTTAGAATAGGTAGTTCATTGATATTCTGCCATGGCAGGTTACGGTTAAGGTGGCTAATAATTACATACCCAACGGCGTGATTTGGGAGTGGGCTGACATAATGATGACAAGTGTGAAATCACAAAATACCCTACGGATGAAGTCATTGATTGCCACTACTGCAGTACCGGACCTAGTAAATTCAATTGAATACGATCATAGTCCCTATGTGGCACGATATAAAGTCCTGTAGGGTACACAGATCACTCTCATATATTCAATTTAGCTGAGCTAGGGGCCTACTTCTCCCAGGAACTAGTCACTTACTAGTTTGATGACTCATATCCGGACCGGCGATGGACTAGTACCTGTCGAAACAAAATTCCGCAATTATAGGATAGATAGATATGTACTATATCTACGTTCCCACCTATGTCTGTGTGTCCTTTCAATTTGATTTCGTATCGTTTGTTTTGCGAGTTTAAACAAATCGATGTACTACAATAGGATACAAGTGATTCATACCGTTCTTGCACAGTCCCGACGCAAAAGTGTCAAAATTTCTATACACCTTTTTGACATACCTAAACTACTTTGATTTTCCTGAGCATTGGTTAGAGTTAGCGAAAAAGGTGAAGTTAAGGCGACATAAGGGCATAACAGCCTTTTGTATACCCCAAGTCATGCAAAATAAGAATATTAAAGCTAAAGTTTCTTAGTACTAGCACCGGATTTGATTTTATGTACCTGCCCATTGTTCAAAAAAATTAAGTGATGGCTCTGTTCGTCCTCTATAAATTTGCTGAGAGACTTTTTTAACATTGAATTCGTATCCTCTGAAAGTAAGCTGAAATCCATCCCGTGTTCCCCCCCAGGCGTCGCCAGCCGCGGCAGCAGCATCCGTATCCCCCGCGCCGTTGCCGAAGAGAAGAAGGGATACCTGGAGGACCGCCGCCCCGCGTCCAACTGCGACCCTTACTCTGTGTGCAGCGCACTCATGCGCACATGTATCCTGAACGAATAACAACAACCCTTGAACTGGCCTCCAACCGCAAAGAACTGCGCCGCGCAATAGTGCGACAACTTGTGCGGCCGTCTGTTTCATTTCCATGTGAATTTGAGACGCCGTTAACGAGTTATCTGTCAGAGTAAGGAGACGAAACAGTCGGCCGCTCACTGAACAACGCGATCACACCCTAACTCACGTCTTTTTCATATTCCGCCTAGTGAGACGGCTATAACACGATGTGAGTATCATAGAATCAAAGGCAGAAAATGTCCCATAAAATTTTCATAGGATTGGGACTTTAACCACGAAACGATACGGTTAAAATAAACACACGCACTTCGCTGCAGTTGATTCTAGATCCTTCATATCTCAAGTCGTAAGCCTGCTACGGCGAGAGGTGTGAGTTCATAGTTCCCGATTACGAATGTTTAAAAGAAAAAGTGAGCGTTTCGAGATGAAATTATCTAAAATGTATCTATGCAGTGTATTCTTTCAAGAATATGCACGAAAGAGACAAAAGTCAAATATTGCCCCTTTAGTTTATTGCGGGTTAAATCGCTTACCTATTCGATGCGTAAATTCGTGCTCGTGGCCCAGTTGTCGCTCTATAGAACTATTATGTACCTACCTAACCCCAAATCCCTGTAGCATAAGCCCAAAGTGATATCAAATACAACGCACGCGCTTTATTTAAACTTATGATTCTCTTACAATTTGCCTTTACTAAATAGTGACGCAGGATTATTTGTGCCTTCGAATATATAACTCCTGGAGTATTTTAGCTTCAGGGTTCACATTATGTGTAACATTCATATTATTATGTATTTCCTTGTTGTATGAATGAGTTTGAGGGAGATTTAGGTTTGGTTGTCGACTTGTTAGGTTGGAGAATGAATAGCGATATATTTCTGGCAGCAGCAGTCACGTGATAGAGGTAGTGAGTTATACTGGACCACATACATTTATGATATTATACATTTTAAAATATAATAGATTTCTATTTTTAAGATTATTACCTGTTATTTAGAAATTAACCGTTGAAGTGCGTTACATATAAACGTTATTGATTATTATTTACCATTTTAATATATTTTTCTCAATTAACGTTTATTATTATTATAGATTGTCTTCGGGAAATGTATATTCATTTCTTTTTTATAATCGTAGATAACCAAATAACATATCATTACCAAATTAAATGTTTTATTTTAGTGTTTTCAAATCTAAGAGGAAATTATATTACAAAGTACCAACCAAATCAACATGTATGCATAATAATTATAATTACATGATGTATAGGTAATATTAACTGCAGATACTGTTCTAGATGTACTAGATGATCGGTTTTATATTTTACGCAATAATAACTACTGAAGAGCTGTGAAACATGGATACCCTGTTAGTAGGGTACCACTAAATTATGCTGAGTCGCCTTTCAAAATATACGCACGAATGAAATTACTAAAATATATCAGACTAAATTAAACGTAAAAGCACAAATTTGTCGAATAAAATAAGTGTTAGTTAAGTTTATTGTGTATTCTCAAACTTATATTAACATTGTTAGCATGGTCTTTAATTGAAATTAGTTATACCTTGTTTTAGAATCGTTTATGTGAATATATTATGGTATGTTAATATTTACGAATGAGAATTTATGAAATTAAACTATAATTTGTCGTACTTTACCAACAGATATTTTATTTCAGACTGGGATTTTTTTCTCTTTATCGAAACCTCGATCTGTGATTATACGTACTACCTATATCTATGTATAGCTTAACTAAGAGCAATATTACAACAAAGGATACGAACAGTGTGGATGTGAGAAAAGTATTCTGCTCAACATTTCCCATGGAGAATGTAGGTAACATTTTGACAAAAGTGTGAATTCGAGGTCAATTTAATAGGATTGCAGGGTTTCTACACTATTGAACAGTTCATATTGAAGGGCGACGAAGGTTCTTCAAAGAAGGCGCATGAGTTAACGCGATCGACTACACACTATGCTGCGTCGCGTCGCACATGCGGGTATTTGGGCAACTTCGCTAGATTGCCCAAATACCTGTATGTGCTTCAACATTATTTTCGATTTAGGTGAGATTTAATAACATATCTTATGTGACACAAGGAAAGTGCGTAGTTGTTTTTAGACATGAGCTAAGTAGTAAGCAAAAACCGGTCAAGTGCGAGTCTAAATCGCGCACGAAGGGTTCCGTACCACCGTTCAATGGAAGCGATGGTGTGGAGTGAATAGTTTGGATTTTACACAGCAAAATATTGTTTACAAAGTTATTGGTGCGGTTACTTTCACACTCCATGTACGTAACCAGGTGCATCCATAAGTTTGTATGTGGTATTGAAAGAATTGTTGTATGGGAGCCCCCTTAAATATTTATTTTATCCTGTTTTTTAGTATTTGTTGTTATAGCGGCAACATAAATACATAATCTGTGAAAATTTCAACTCTCTAGCTAGCTAGGTTCTTGAGATACAGCCTGGTGACAGACGGACGGACGGACAGCGGAGTCTTAGTAATAGGGTCCCGTTTGGAACCCTTCGGGTACGGAACCCTAAAAATGATCACGTATTTCCGAATCAAAATCACGCAACGAAGATTACCACAATAATACACTAAGCCACCGAAAAATAATGTAAAGGAGACGTTTCAAATCAAATCCCATATAAAAAACCCAAGCTCAGTGCTGATAAAGGGTCCGTCCCGCAGGTCTTTTAAAAAAAACTATTTAATTTTACACTATAGTTATATTGGAAGATAGGTGTTGTACATTACACAGTTGTAACTAAACTCGAAAAAAATTGTGGACACAAAGTATTTATATGGACTTAAAATTTTTGACCACGGAATTCACACATTATAAAAACGAAGGTTATGAATCACGAAACAAGATAACCGAAGGGTAAAAAACGTAATGCAATTAGTATGAAGGGAAGGGAGGGACATATTAAATAATCATGACTAACAGTTCTGCAATCATTGACATTATCAAGAAGAGGGTAACTCAACCTATCATCCGTTAAAGCCATGTAAGGTTTAGTAGGATAAATGAGAGCATAATTGAGGAAACTTTTATCATGAGGTACACCTCATGATTAGGGTTACCAACCATACTGTTTAAAACAGTATTATACTGTTTTCAGCTCGTTTATACTTTTTACAGTCCAATAAAAATAAAGTATACAAAATACTGTTTTTTAGCCGGAGCCAAATTATTGAATATCTTAAATTGCACAGACTTAATATTAATATGGATAGTTTGTATTCAGAACTAAAACAATTAGAAGGAATTTATGAAAAAATGTCCCAGGAAAAAGACTTTCTCCTTATGAATACTGGACAAAAATGGAGCCATTTATTAGTAAACGGTTCAAACGAATTTAAAAACATATGTAAAATAGTTTCGTACATACTTTCCGTTCCCGCCACTTCAGCCTTTACTGAAAGAGTATTTTCAGTAATGAATGCTAAGTGGCGGGACGACAGAAACTGAGCTTCAATTGACTTAATCAAAAATGAGCTCATTTATTTTAATATTAATTTAAGTTGTGGGGAAGCTTACGAATATTTTAAAAATGATAGCCAACTTTTAACTTTTGCTAAAAGTTCCAAGAAACATGTGTTAAAACAACAAAAAAATAATATACTGTTTTCTTTAGTAAAATACTGCTCATTTTATATCACCGATCTTTAATATACTTCTTTTGTCGCACAACAAGTTGGCAACCCTCCCTACTCATGATACATGATACTACCTACAGGTAGCGATATCATTTTATAAACATTGCCGTCTTACCACAAACAACTAGGTATAACTATTGTTCAACACATGATTACAAAAATCGTTACCACAAAAATGCTTTTAGCGTTGTATTAGGTACCTAACCGAGAAAACTTGTTGTGAGTGTCTTGTGTTATTGATCAGCTGTTCACTTCTTCCTCACCACACTACTGGTAGTGTCGTGACTATTTTTTTCCCTTTTGCACAAGTGCCGTAGATATTTGTAAAAAACATATATGTATATGGGTTCCCCATTACACTACCCAATTTTTTTTGCAACTAGATACGGGTAAGCAAGAATCAAAATTCCTATTTATATCGGTTTATTTAACACCAATCCAAAGTACTTGCATAAAACCTCTTTTTTAATTTTGTATCTCACGGCTAGAGGGACAAAGTTTTACAGCATGTTTTCCTGCATAAAGTTAGGGGTTGACATTATTGAGTTTTTCTAAGCTTTTGGCAAAAGACAAGCAACCTTTTACTCCCTTTTATCGTAGACCAACTGTCCAGCCACCACTCACGCGCAAAATCACTGGGTTTTAGTGTATCTAGCTGAAGAAAAAAAGTTACCCGATTCCGGTACACAATAACAGCTCCATGACAATTACATTACGATTACGGTCAACTTTAGATATATTCTAAGGCCCGTTGTCTACTATATTTCATTCTATCTCTCCTACATACTCTTCGCATAGCATGCAGATTTTAACGCTCTTTCGACCTCGAGAATAGAACTTGCCATGTCTAAAGTGCGAACATGGCAGATGGGACTCGAGATATTCGATAGAATGCGGTCTTGTCTACCAAAATAAAAGTGATTTATTTTTGTCTGGAAACACTGTAAATTTGATTACCGCTTTTTAGCGATAATGGAACATCTCTAAAAAGTTAAGAATTTCGTTTCGTTCCTACGCAAACAATTAGTCAAAACATTCATTTTCTTCGATATTTCTTTAATGAGCTCGTGTTACAATAATATTAACAAAACGCATACCTGTCATTTTCTGTTTTCATTTCACTTCGCGGCGGTGAATTTTCTTTTCAAAAATATTAAAATGATCCCAAAAAGAAAGATGGTAAGTATCAAAGCTATGCTTAGAGTATCAAATCACTTCGTAAAGTTTTCTCGCAACTGTGAATTTAATACACAAACAAATTTCAGAATGAGGAAGGAGCACGTAGCAGCTGTTAGCGAGGATGCTGGATTACATGTCGAATAGCAAGGACTTCGCCAACGGGGAGTAAACCGGCCGTATGGAAAAGTGTTTTCATCTACAAGAGTGGGTCCAAATAATATTAAATGCCGCTGGGCGAGAAGTGGAGAAACGTAAGTACAAACTTGGTATTGTAAAAATAACGTAAAATCCCTACTGAATCACGGCTGTTAGTGGTAACATAGAAAATAAAGGTCAGAGTGTCGTTAAGGGGGCGGAAGTTCTCTTGGCGCCCCCTTATCTACACTCCAACCAGCATTAAAATTACTTCTATCTGCTTTGTATGTATTTACATAATGTGAATTATACCAAATTGATTACATCCCACAGACATGGAGAAACATGAAAAAAGGGGCGAGGGAGGAAGGTGCCCGGGTGAGGCGGTCATGTATGGAAACTGAGAACCTACAAGTTCCAACCTCTCCGACCAGTCCTGTAGAATATTAAAAATAATGTGATAGAACAAAGTTTACAAACTACTGCCGCCAAGTCGCCCACCTTTGTGTTTCATGAGACCCAAGACGTTCACTACCTGTCTCAATCCACCCACTCACCTCAAAGATTCAGGTATTGAATGGACCGACATACTGACCACCAATAACCCCGAGTTATACCAGCCCAAGATGCCCACCGGTCTCCCACCTCTCACAGAATTGCCATTTTTAACGTACAACTGGGTAACAGAGGCAAACATTAGCCCAAATATGTGGAGGAGAGGGGAAGGTGTGAATTATGCAGAAGACGCAGTCTAAACCTTGCACTGTATGTTCTCATTGAAACATACACCTCTCAAAGATTCAGGCAATGAAAGGACCGACATACTGACACCAATAACCCCGAGTTATACCATCCCAAAATGCTCACCCGTCTCCCACCTCTTGCAGAATTGCCATTTTTAGCATACAGCTGGGTAACAGAGGCAAACATTGGCCCAAATATGTGGAGGAGAGGGGAAGGTGTGAATTATGCAGAATGCAGAATGCAGTCTAAACCTTGCACTGTATGTTCTCATTGCAACATACATTTATGTCTAAACAACAACAATAACCGTTTTGTAAATTATCGCGAGATAGATATTGATCTCATTTAGTTCTAAGTTGTTATTGATCACTTATAGTAATGATGTTTTTTTGTGAAAAATTCTAACATTGTGATACTTGAAGTTACTGAAGGAACAAATTTGTCTAGGTCTTAGAAATAGTCCTAGGTGCAATAAATTTCTGAAAAAACAAAACATGTGTATGATATTGACCTATAAAGTAAACAGACCGTTAGGGCGACTAGCTAGAAGGCAGAATAAGACTTACTCAAGTAAACTTTGACAACTCGGTACTAATTTATATGGTTAAGTTGAGTTAAGTCTTATTCCACTTTCTAGCTAGTGGCACTTAGATTATAACATTTCTTACTTTTTAACTAGTCCGCTAGGAAAGGGTTAATGAATCATTAAACGACTCTGAGTATGGCGGTTACTAACACAACACAAGAGTCCGCATATTATCAACCACCTAGTGATAAATAGTTCTATGCATTAAGTATAATGTAGCCTATTAATGTCCCCACCAAGGGGCACGGGCCTTTACCCGGAAACGAGTAAGATTGAACCAAACTCCACCCCGCTGGCTCAGTGCAGTTTGATGAAGGGGGTCGGGCTAGTGGCCAACCATTGTCAATGTTTTCAAGCTGCCTCTATTAGGGCCTCTGACCAGCTTAACGATTAATACCACCTAGTACCTAGCGATATTAGCCGTGACCTACAGCTTAACGTGTCATCTGAAACAAATGCCACAGAAACGGACACCCATCAAGTACCCGTCACAGCCAGATGTTGCTACCGTACGATCGTTTCCGATGTGCGAATACCGCTAGGCCACGGACGCTTCTATATCAATACGCTATATCAACAAATGAAAATCAAAATCTAAACTGTACACCCGACAGCAACAACACAAGAAACATAACAAAATTTGTATTTTTCGTCTCGAATCTATGCTCTGCGAGGCCTTGTCTGCACCTCCATGGGTACCAGACAATGTCTCGGTCGCATATGTCAAAATTAGTGTCTATCTCGGCCGAAATCATCTCGGCAATGCCGCCATGCTACCGGATGTAGACAAGGTTCGGTCGTCTCCATCTCGATCGCGGTCGCCATGCTACCGTCGAGATATCTCGGGCTAGATAAGAGAAATTGACATGTTTGCATAGACAAGGCCCTTTCTCGAGCGTGGCATGCTGAGCAGGTAGTATCCATTATCAGTCATAAACACTACTTGGAAAAAACGTTTGGCAACCGTAAAGTAACTCAAAAGGAGTGAACTGCGTGGTGAAGTGAGGACTAGTGTTTTAGGATAAGATGTTTAAACAACTCATAAGTAAAACAAGTACCTTGATCGTTTTGGGAAACCCAAAAAGAGAGAAGATATTAAATGATTACGCGCAAATTCATCTGTTGTTGACCAAATCATTGGGTAAGCGCAAGAGAACTAAGTATGTCAGATCACCTTGAAGTGTCAAGATGAATTTCAATTCTTGAAGTCCAGCCTCGGGCAAAGGACTGAAGAGGATGGGGGCTCTCTCCTGTACCCAAGGCTAGGTATATAGGAGAGAGCAGTGAAGCCAGATGCGGACCATTAATGACTCTTTATTATATTTAAATATCCAACTATAAATACTAATGATTCTGCCTATGTTGACAGATATCAAGGTTGCACTAGATATGCATCTGGCTACCTAGTTACAAAGGTCAGCTATGTAGGTATGTATAGGTACCTACATGGCTTCCCCCTTTGATTTTGAAAATAAATATGCCACATAAATAAAATAGATAAAATTACAATTTGGTTGAGCTATGAATAAATCGACATAAGGTTAAGGTAAAATAACAAACAATAGAAATAATGTCAGTTAGTTCTTCAAATTGCTCCGTCTTGACCTGCTTTTGTTATTATATTAGTAGGTAATTCGGTCGATAGGCTTCCAGGTTATGATTGCGGTCGACGTGTGTCTGCATTTCGTCATTGTGGTATGTGCTGCAACTTGTGGGGCTGCTGTGCATCGTGTCAACTGAGGAGCTTTTTCCGCCTTACTCTGTGACACTTGAAAACACAGATGGAACATTTCCTTTCAGCCGTGCAGTTTCTTGATTGATGTTGGCGGATTGATGACTCTAGGTTGATGGAAGTGGTGTGCTCCATGGAGTAAGCGGGAAACGGTGAGGTAACGGCGATGAGCCTATTTGGGGCGGCGACCAACGTTACTTGAAGAATGCGTTGTGTCCCCCGTTGAACTGCTCCCGTCGGTGTGCGGCCGGCTTATCCAGCTTTGACCACAACTGCTTCCGCCCGCGTCTCCCGTCGCTGACCACTCCTGACTGGCCATGCGCACGTCTGCGCTGATGCCGTAACAGCGGTGACGAGCGGTTGTGACTCCCGGATTGATGTCGCTCGTGCCCTGTTATCGTGTGCGGATCGCACTCTCATTCGTGTTGCTGCCGCTCTGATTCAGCTCCGCATGCAGGGAAAGTGTCTTCGCTCGCTCGTATTCCATGCAGCTGCAGCTTAATGCGTGGGAATAGCTTGAGTGCGCGTACGTTTTGAGGCTGCTGCGTCTCGAGGTGTAGTGTGTATTTCCGCGTTATCCTTGGGTGAGTTGAATTTGTATTTGGGTTTGGTTGCCGTGATGCGTAGTCCTGTGTCGTAAGTAGTGCGTCGATCCTGTGTCCTTGTTTTTGTGCGTCAGTCCAGTGATGTCCTCTTCTTACGTTGTAGTGCTGGAGGCCCGGGACCGTGACAGATGGTGGATGTTGTGGGTCCGCATCCAATGTTGATGATCATGTTGTCGCAACTGGAGTTGATGGGGAAGTTGAAAGTGTTGTCTTGGCTCATCTTCGTTGTTGAATTTAGTATGCTCCGTATTGTCCTTTTCGGATTCGTCCGAAGTTTAATTTGCAGTCTTCATGTTGAGATTGTTGTGGTGTAATCTTCCGAGATGAGCTTCAGTTGGGTGCTTCAGACGGGTACGTGATTACGTCGGGGTCACCAATGAAGAGGACGGGGGCTCTCTCCTGTACCCAAGGCCTGTAGGAGAGAGCAGTGAAGCCAGATGCGGACCATTAATGACTCTTCATTATATTTAAATATCCAACTATAAATACTAATGATTCTGCCTATGTTGACAGACATCAAGGTTGCACTAGATATGCATCTGACTACCTAGTTACAAAGGTCAGCTATGTAGGTATGTATAGGTACCTACAGGACCAACAATATCTAAAGCTAATCGTTCAAAAGGCTTAGTACTGGAAGACGTAATAATCATAGGGGCCTTGTTTCATTTCCGTAACGGTTTATTTATTTTACAAAGGCTGCAGTCTTTCACGAATTGCTCAATATCGGAGCGCATACCTTTCCAATAGTGTGTGGCCTTAATTGTGTTAAACATTCTTTAAAAGCCTGGGTGACCAGCAAAAGTGGTACCAATAGTTCTTTCAAAATATTGGGAACCTCAGCGGGTGAAGGGTTATTAATTTGGTTCTTTAAATTGGTTCCATGAAGCACAAAATTGATTATGTTGTAAACCTTGGTATAATTTAATTTTGTGAAGGGTTCTGTAAAATCGGAGATTGCTAGGTCCAAATTCGAAATATCTTTATTACCTACTGTAGATATTCAAATATACTTAGCAATCGTAATTTTTTGCCACTCCTCTACATTGGACCACTGTGGGAGAAGAAGAGCGTAGGAACACCCACAGATTGATTTTTAGATCTCTGTTAAAAATTGCTTGTGCTTAAATATTACAAATATTATAATATCAGGAATAAATAATTACAACATTATTAAAAGCAAGGTCTGTGTTGAGCCGTATTAACCCCTTACAGTCCCGTCATTTAAGTAATCTTGAACATTGTAATATCCCTTTTTCGACAAAGTCGCTTTAACATGGTTTTTAAATTGCTCAAATGGCAAATTCAAGATCTCCAGAGGTATCTTGTTGTAGTAGAGAATGCATTGACCCTTGAAATAATTGCTAACCTTCGCAAGTCTTAACCGGGGCGCAAGTAGTTTGTGATTATTTCTTAGGTTAATTACAGTTATCGCTAAGTTTGGAAAATATTGTAAGGTTCTTGCGTACATACATTATATTTTCGAAAATAAATTGACTAGCTACAGATAGTATGTCAATTTCTTTAAAAAGCTCTCTTAGATAGTCTGTGCGTTTTAAATTATAAATTGCTCGAAAAGCTATTTCCTGTAAAATAACAATAGTTTGAATATCCGCTGCTTTCCCCCACAACAAGATAAATGGCGTCATGTCCTATGGGGACATGACGCCATTTGACGACCCGAATGGCCGCCGACTCGGCCATTTGGGCCCTGCCTACGATGCCAAGGGTCCCAGGTTCGAGTCCCGGTGGGGTCAAATATTTGTTTGATTAGAACGGTGTTTGTACCCTAGTCATGGCTGTTTATCTATCTAAGTATAATATTTATCTATATAAGTATGTGTATCGTTGTCTAGTACCCAAGATACAGGGAATCCTAGTTTGGGGCTAGATCAATGTATGTAAATAGTGTCCAAGGTGTCCAAGGTATTATTATTATAAAAGTATCTAAATATAATAGCCTAGATGTAGCCACATCCGTGTTTTCTCTGATGTTTCTAACAGCGTAAGCCGCAGAACTTAATTTAACAGCTATTTATCTATGGGGGATCTCCACTGCAATTAGCTATCGATGGTTATTCCAAGAAACTTCGTGTCATTTACTAATTCTAACGTGCTGCTGTCTAACGCCAAACTGGTCTCAACTTGCCTGACATTTGGAAGTGAGAATTTGGTACATTTGGCAGCATTTAACAATAAATTATTAACTGTGAACCAATTCATGGTTAAAGACAATACTCCATTAACATCATCAAAATCTTCTTTTTGTCTTACAAATAGCCATAGTAAAGTAGAGTTTAGTGAATGGGCTACAAAAGGAATCCGTAAAAAAGGGATACATTTTATACACTTTATGGCAAAAAAACATCTACACATGACCCAATTTTTATTCAACATGTAAAGTTATATTCAAAATTATTTAGGGCCGTCTGCCATAAAGATAAATGCAAACACATAAAAACGAAGATTCTTACATCGTCGAATAAAACTAAAACAACATGGGATATCATAAATAGAGAAGTAGGTAAAACAAAATCAGGAGACCGTAGCTTTTTACTTAAGTTTGAAGATAAACTATTAACTTCTAACGACGACATCACGGCCGCATTTGAACAGTTTTTTACAAATGTTCCAATTGTTACTACGGCTTCTTTAGACTCGTCTCCTGATCTTGCTGCATCATTTTTAAAAGACAATGTTCAAAAGTGCAATCAAGTTTTCTCATTCGCATATATTGAACAAGATTGCTCAATTAAAGCATTTAAGTTGTTTTTGAAAAAATCCCGAGGATCTCTGGGGCATTTCAGTAAAAATTATTAGCTCGGTGATAGACGAACTTGCCCCTCTTTTAGCTAAAATCTTCAATAAATGTGTAGATGAGAGTACTTTCCCTGATCTCATGAAACACAGCAGCTAGTACCTTTATTTAAAAGCGGCGATAGGGGTGACCCCACAAATGTCAGACCAGTCTCGGTTCTACCCGTATTAAGTAAAATAATTGAGAAGATTATATTGGGTCAGTTGCTGGCTAAATTCTCCATAGCTCGCAGTTTGGATTTTTAAAAGGGCGATCGACAACAGATGCTGGAGTCATGTTAGTTAAACATATATATAATGCGTGGGAAGATCGTAGCGACGCTGTAGGTGCTTTTTGTGACCTGTCCAATGTATTTGACTGTGTAGACCACGAAACATTGGTATTAAAGCTAAAACACTACGGCACAAAAGGCAATAACTTTATGAGATCGTACTTAGAAGGGAGGGTTCAACAAGCTGACATTGATAGGACAAAATCGTCGGATTCTCAGGTGAAGATGGGAGTCCCATGGGGATGGTATAATTTGCAGATGACACGTCACAATTTTTTTTAATTAGGTGACAGGAAAATTACTATTAATTAAAGTCCTATGGGGACATGACGCCATTTGACGACCCGAATGGCCGCCGACTTGGCCATTTGGGCCCTGCCTACGATGCCAAGGGTCCCAGGTTCGAGTCCCGGTGGGGTCAAATATTTGTTTGATTAGAACGGTGTTTGTACCCTAGTCATGGCTGTTTATCTATCTAAGTATAATATTTATCTATATAAGTATGTGTATCGTTGTCTAGTACCCAAGATACAGGGAATCCTAGTTTAGGGCTAGATCAATGTATGTAAATAGTGACCAAGGTGTCCAAGGTATTATTATTATAAAAGTATCTAAATATACTAGCCTAGATGTAGCCACATCCCTGTTTTCTCTGATTTTTCTAACAGCGTAAGCCGCAGAACTTAATTAAACAGCTATTTATCTATGGGGGATCTCCACTGCAATTAGCTATCGATGGTTATTCCAAGAAACTTCGTGTCATTTACTAATTCTAACGTGCTGCTGTCTAACGCCAAACTGGTCTCAACTTGCCTGACATTTGGAAGTGAGAATTTGGTACATTTGGCAGCATTTAACAATAAATTATTAACTGTGAACCAATTCATGGTTATAGACAATACTCCATTAACATCATCCAAATCTTCTTTTGTCTTTCAATTTTGAATACCTGTGAAGTGTCATCAGCAGTCAGTCAACTTCTCCACCATGAGAGAGATCGTAATATATACCAGGAATAAGAAAGTGCCTAATATGGAACCTTGTGGAACGCCAATTTTTACTCCCGACCCATCAGATTTAACGCCTTTGATTTCTGCCTGTTGAATTCTATTGCTTAGGTATGATCTTAGTACATCCAACGCTTTTTCTAACCCTGTAATGATTTAATTTCATTAGTAGCGTATCATGATCAACACAATTAAATGCCTTCGACAGGTCGCAAAAAACACCGATAGCATGCTGTGCGGCTTCCCATGCAGAATAAATATGAGATAAAAAGGGTAATACCTGCATCCGTAGTCGATTTACCCCTAGGGAAACCGTATTGTTTGGCGTGGAGTTGTTTTGTACGGTTGAAGTGTGAGTGCATTTGACTGAGAATAATCTTTTTAAAAATCTTACTTAGTGCTGGAAGAACAGATATTGGTCTGAAATTTGAAGGATCACCCTTGTATCCCGGCTTGAACAGAGGTATCAGTTTAATGTGTTTCATGAAGTCTAGGAAAGCTCCATCGTCACCACATTTATTAACTATATAAGCTAGGTGTGTGGCTATAACTAGTATTATTGAACCAATGATTTTTATTGATATACCCCACAGATCTTAAGTATTTTTTAAGTTAAGTAATCTATACGTTTTGACAAATATCCGGCGGATATACATGATGAAATTTAAAATCTACATTACTGAGGCTAGTGCTGTTTTTTAACAAAGTCTCTGCTTCATATGAAGAATGTTTCAAAAGGTCGAGCTACCTCAGCGTTGGATTTAACAACATGATCACCTATCTTTAAGCAGAAATCTTTGCCCATTGGTATAACTTTGCCAGTTTCACGGTTTATGATTTGCCAAACCGTTTTCGTTCTATTATTTGAATTTTGTATTTTTTTATTAATGCGTAAAGTTTTTGCAGTTCTAAAAACCAACTTGAATGTTTTGGAATATTTTTAACATAGTCTTGAAATTTTATATCACAGTTATAGGTTTTTTGTTGATAAAGGTCATACAAGATAGCTCTACTTTTATGAATTCCAAATGTTGCTCATTCATTAAATTTAGATTTACCGTTGTTGGCCAGTGCCAA
Source organism: Argyresthia goedartella (assembly GCA_949825045.1). Classification (NCBI taxonomy): domain Eukaryota; kingdom Metazoa; phylum Arthropoda; class Insecta; order Lepidoptera; family Argyresthiidae; genus Argyresthia; species Argyresthia goedartella. The sequence goes on from OX463806.1 coordinate 13,887,893, forward strand.
GAAAGTCAGTACTTTCTTTAATTTAAAAACTGGATCGAATTCTGTTGGATAATGTTGAAGAAGTCAGAATAGATTTTGTTAGGGTTCTGTTCATCAAAATCCCCTACTGGAAAATTCATATCTAAGTTTTTCATATACGTCTCTAGTCTATGGGATGTAATAGGCCTATAAAATGATGTATCAGTCTTATTTTTACTAGCAATTGGGAATGGTACTGTTTGACCATTGGGATCGGAGGGTAAGCAGTTAATTACATTTTTACTTGTGAATGCACAGTCACAAAAAACATTATCTAAGCAAGTTAGGCTGGTAAGTGTAATTCTAGTCGGCTCTAGAAATAAATGACATAAATTAAATGATTTGAACAGAGATATTAATCGTTGTTTCATTGTTGTATCTACAAGCAAATCTTCATTGAAATCGCCACAAATAATTAACTTTTTTCTGTTTATACAAAGTTTAATGAGTGCTTCCTCCATAATTTTCTCGAATATTTCAAAATTGCTATGGCCTTTCATCACTCGGACCTCCGAGACCTCTGTACCCACAGACCGCCGAGTTGGATAGCCATATTATTGTTTCATATTCATATTCTTTATTGCACAGAAAACATAGATAAACAGACAGTTTGTGTCTACAGAGACACAAACAATAATATGGCTATCCAACGCAAAACAGGATACCTCTATTTGTCTTTCTACAGTAAGTGCAAGAAAATCTTTCCGTTGTTTTACCTGTGTGCAGTATCATCCATATAGTGATGAACTTTGGTGAATAAAAAGTAGTACTTTTCAATTGAATTCTATTTAAAGATTTTTATTCATAATAGCACAAAAATTGAGACTTAATGAACGTTATAACATAATCAAGCAACCATAACAAAACATTAAGTAGATGCCTAATTATTAGTACATTATGTTTAGGGTGTAATGAACTGTTTTAATGCGAGATGTCGGTGCCTTGTAAAAAGTCATGAAATTTGTAGGAGGCCTTTATGCAAAAAAGTGTACTTTATACATTTTTTGAATCGAGCTTCAGTTAAGTTTTGTATTTCTTGCGGAATTTTATTATAGAAGTGTCCCATTAAAGAACTACAAACTTTTGTGAGTCTGAACATTGGAAAAGAAAGTTTATGTTTATTTCTAGTATGCACATTGTGGCGGTTATCAATGGTTTTAAAGCTACTGATATTTTTCCTCACATACATTATGTTTTCATAGATACCTACTACTTACTCATCTAATCATTTGTTTATTAAAAAGGTTTTATCATGAATTAATAGGGTAACCATAATCTGAGTTATTAACTGGGATAAATAAATTATTGATTAGTTTAAAAAAGGCTGTAATTTTTAAAAAAATTGCCCTATACTTGAAATCGCATTAATTCTTCGAGTTAGGACCGATAGGTTTGAATCATGACCCCGTTAACACCCTGTATAGACTTGCAACTGTTAGGATGTTGGTTTCTTTGAAGAAATCTCTCAAATACTCTCTATTACCTAGCTTATAAATAAATCGGATCACTCTCTTCGGTAAAATGAAGATGGTCTCAATGTTAGCAGCCCCGCCCCATAGTTACTACTATTGGGAGGGCCTGTCCTTATGTACTACGGCGTACTTGCCGTAGGACATAATGCTATGGAAATAACTAAAATATACAAGCCTAGCAGTTGCAACAACAGTCAATTCCCTGATTCTTTTAACTGCATATGCTGCGGAGCTAAGTCTATGTGCTCTTTTTAATTCAGAAGCTAGTTATTGGCAGTAAACCAGTCTAATACTCGCAAGATAGCATTATTTGTTTCCTGTAAGTAATTTTCCTGTCACCTAAGCACCACATTGAGCAATCGTGTTCAATATATGCGAATGAGAAAACTTGATTGCACTTTTGAACATTGTCTTTTAAAAATGATGCAGCAAGATCAGGTGACGAGTCTAAAGAAGCCGTAGTAACAATTGGAACATTTGTAAAAAACTGTTCAAATGCGGCCGCGATGTCGTCGTTAGAAGTTAATAGTTTATCTTCAATCTTAAGTAAAAAGCTACGGTCTCCTGATTTTGTTTTACCTACTTCTCTATTTATGATATCCCATGTTGTTTTAGTTTTATTCGACGATGTAAGAATCTTCGTTTTTATGTGTTTGCATTTAGCTTTATGGCAGACAGCCCTAAATAATTTTGAATATAACTTTACATGTTGAATAAAAATTGGGTCATGTGTAGATGTTTTTTTGCCATGAAGTGTATAAAATGTATCCCTTTTTTACGGATTCCTTTTGTTGCCCATTCACTAAACTCTACTTTACTATGGCTATTTGTAAGTTTATGTAATTTAAAATTGTTTTCAAAACTATCTGTAAGATTTTTGGAGTATTATTTTGAGTAGGTAAAAAAATGAATCATTATACAGGATTTACAATTGTAAATCTTGTTTAAATGTTTTTTTTTTTTTTGTTGTGATTGGCCTACAAAAGACTTCCTGTGATTTTGAATCTACTTCTAAGTTGAAAATTTAGTGTGATCAGACTTTAAACAATTTACTGTACACTTCTTCAAAATTTCGCAACCGCAAAAGACGTTAGAGGCAGGTTTTTTATTTGAAGAATGAGCGGTAAGCAAGTGCTGGGCTCGCGCTCGGCTGATAACAAGTCAGCAGAATTATCTAATGTGGAAACTATACTCTGTTTCTAGGGCAGGCGAAAAAATGGACTTTGACTTTTGTGCCTACCACAGTGATCATCAACTTTTTTTGGTGAGGTTCAAAAATCTTCAGTCGTATATCGGCATAAATAAAATAATAATTTAAATATTTATTTATTATATGTATTTGCGTTATTTATAATAAAATTGTTTGCTGACATCTAAAAGATGTTTAATATTAATAACATAAATATACACGGTTTTGGACGTGAGCAACTAAAAGCTTTGACTTGAAAAAAACGACACACGGATTGAAGATTTGAGTTCAGGCCATCAAATAACTTATGGAATCGTTCTCATCTATTCAGGTCCAAAAGTTGATCCGAATTTGTAAACACGTGTTATTTTTTTAATTTGACCAGAGAAAAATTTTCATGTACATCCGCTTCCGCTTTACTGTCATTTATATTAATGTTTAATGTCGTTTTGGGACCAACTTTGCCTTCTTCAGCCATGAGTAGAGATTAAATATAGAAAAATGCACTAAAAAGTCACGAAGTATTCACGAAAACTTTAGAACATGACATGCACCAAATACATCACAATAAAGTTAAAAATGGAAACAACTCACAGGACGGCGACCAGGAACGGGAACATGTCGTCCAGGGAAATAGTGACCCAAAGTACCAAAAATGCAATAGGTAGTCTAGTCATGCTGTAGCTATGACGCGGTACAGTTAGCGTAGTGCATCCGGCGAGCGACCCAAAAGAGTCCTATTACATGGATAATGCGCGGTAACTACCTAAGGTTCATGTCACGTAGCGCGGTTTTATTGCGAAACTGGTACTGATGATGATTTTAGGTGAAGAGTTGTAGAAAAGATGGAGAAATGGAGTTAAATATGACCGGTAATGATGTCGTCCTCTCCGTCTGATGTGGCTCACACAGAAAGTGTAGGCTGACCGTCGATCAGGTGTCCAGGTGCAGGCTCAAGCTCGAGAGCTGAGGCTTACTGTCTGTTTTGGCACAAGGCTGCTGCGAGCTACACTTTAAGCGAGTCTTAACGTCGGGCACGCATGGCACTGACACTACTTTAAAAGTCCTTTCTTGATTCCAGAGGGACCGTGAGTCCTTTAAATGCCAGATCTTACCGAAGCAAGATTGTCCTTCTGGCATCCCACTTCTGACACCAATTGTTATGGGGTCCGGGCCGCAAAAAAAATATTAATAATTTTACACTATAATTTTATTGAAAGATAAGTATTGCACATTGTACAGTTGTAACTAAACTCTAAAAAGATGGTGGACACAAAGTATTTATATGGACTTAAAATTGATGACCACGGAGTTTACACATAATAAAAATGGTTAATAACAGTGTGAACGAAATTAAATAAAGAGTACAATTTATTTTTATAATAATTATAAAAAATAATTAGCGTCCAATTCGATGAACGAAAATGTCATAATATAATACCATGTCCGCGAGAAAAATCGTATCGTAATTAATATTCTAGGTCATCTTTACTTCCGATTTCCTCCCTAACGCGACACTTCACTGTATTAATTACATGTCATTTTTTGTTCCCCTACCCATATATATACCACATATTTTGTTGTGCGCGGTAGTATAAAAAATGAAAATACTCTTAATAGCAGCTGACCTTTACTCCCGTTGATGAAGTTTATAAGACAATACAATAATATGGTACCATCGAGCTAATCAATGATGGAGCTCGAAGGTGGGAGAGGGAACCCTGGGATGTTTAGGTAGGTACTATAGTAATCTAATCGAGTTCGGGCTCGTAAAGTTGATTGTGACAAGACCTGCTGTTTCAAATGGCATTGTCCTGATCATCCAGTGGCGTTGAGTGGGGGTTTTCAGGAAATTCTCCGCCCCCTATTTTAATTATTAGTTATTTACAATATTGCATCAAAACAAACGTCAAATTCTATAAATTTTTGTCTTTAAACAAGTGGTGAACAGGAGGTAATTTTTTGTGGAAAGACCCTAAGTTTAAATATTTTATTCAACGGACCTAATGTACATCGTACAACTGACTGCTTCAAAAGGAAAATACATCTTTGAGACGCATGGCTCAAGAAACCTACAGGACGGTTATGTTTTAAAATGTTTAAGTTAATGCTAGATATATACAACAATGAATAATAATAATAAGTATCTATAAAAAAAAATGCCAATTCAGTGTACAATAGTATCTTAAATTAAACATAGTGTAAATTGAACTTGGATGGAATAAAATATTTATGTTAGAAGGTGCCTAATATTATTAATTATTTTCTGTAAGTATTCGTAAAAAAATAGATTAAAAATGTACTCAACAAAATATTGATGATTTTAGTTTCTGCTTGCTGTTTTTAAGTTCATGAATATGACAATGTTAATTTTTACACAATCTTTGAAGTCTTTAATGCATACTTTTGCTTGAATCGGCCTATAAACGGCACGTGTCTTATTATGCACATGCTTATTAAAGCCCAAAATAGAGGTTTTTAAATTTTTTAAAGTTATAGCTCATATAAAGTTTGGATTTTGAAATAATCGTAGTTGTTATCGTAAACCTTTCCTTTAAGGTGGTAAAATAAAGGTTTTATTTCAATTAGTAAGAAAGTGGGCCTTACAATCCGGCTGCACATTTTGATATTGACGATTGTGTAAAAGATTTTACTTTGGGAAGAGTACATTATTAATCTAAATTTAACGAATAACATAACACCTTGTAACATAAATATTTTATTCCATCCCAGTTCAATGAGCACTATGTTTAATTTAAGACACTATTGTACACTCAATTGGCAAATTAATATTTTAATAGGTACTTATTATTATTATTCATTGTTGTATATACCTAGCATTAACTTAATAAAGTTAAGACATTTTAAAAGATAAACTTCCTGTATAGATTTCTTGAGCCATTGCTTCTCAAAGATGTATTTTCCTTTTGAAGTACTATGTTGTACGATGTACATTAGGTTGTATAAAATATTTAAACTTAGGGTCTTACCACAAAAAAAAATCGCCTGTTCACCACTTATTTAAAGACAAAAAGTTATAGGATTTGACGTTTGTTTTGAGGCGATACGGTAAATAACTAATAATTAAAATAGGGGGCGGAGAATTTCCGAAAAAACCCCTACTCTAAGCCACTGGATGATCAGGACAATGCCATATGAAACAGCAGGTCTTGTCACAATCAACTTTACGAGCCCAAATTCGATGGTACTATAGTACCTACCTAAACATCCCAGGGTTCTGTTATAATCACCCTTCCTTGATAACGCCATAGTAACCATATTGCTGACTACTTGTTTACTAGCTCGGTAGGTTGAAAGTAATATGATTCCTTTTACGTCATTCGACGCTCTGTGTGAGAATATTCATTTCCTTTAGTTTCAGTCAGATTTTGAGCTTCGCCGCGGACACTCGGATAGTTTTGTAATTTTGTAATAAATTTTGAGATCTTTCCAATAAACTATTTTTAGGGGATTAAAAAAACATTTTTTAAAATCTCTTCGTCAACCCACCCCGTAACAGTGGTGTCAGAAGTGGGATATCCGACAAGAGGATATCCTAAAGAGCGTGCCTGTATACTTTTCCCCAAAAATTGTGAACAATTTTACTCTATCTCCGATTACGTGTCCCCGTATCCCGATCTGGCTACGAAACGTTTCGCCGCGATATCTGAAGTCAGGTCAGACTCATTTAATGCGCCCAATCTAATATCGCGAGTGAAAAAGGACTGAAGACAATCACTGTATCCCTCTGTATCTTCGTTGTGTCCTGTCGTATCCCGCTGTATCCTGTTCTACGTCACTGCATCCTGATAAAGTTAAGCCACAAAACCTTAACTTACACGTTCCTGGTGAACTTATCCTGGTAATAGCCACGCACAACATAGCTGCGTGGTTAAACTCCCCTGTAACCGCTGCCGCTGCTAAGTTGCTGCTCGTCCCGTGACCTCTACTTTGCCGCTACTGCCGTCGTCATCGTCCTGCTGCTCAGAGATGCTACCGATTCAGATCGCCGTGCCTACTTACATACCAAATCGCTGCTTCGCCACTCTTTGTGATGAACATTTTCGTGCTCGCAGTCCTGTGAGTGTTTTTAAATTTTTTCTATTGCTCTGTTATTGCCACAAATTGTACTACCGAATTCTAAAATTTTCATTGAGGTCTAGGTTCCAAAATGTCTACTACCCCAGGTACCGCAAATATCGCTGATAAAAAACCAGAATCATTTCCTATCAGTGTGCTTTGTGATTTTATCACTGCCTACATAGGCGAAAGAGAAACACTCGCCGCATTTTTAACAAACTGTCAAAACGCTCTCGAATTAGCAACGGAATGTCAAAAGAAACTGTTACTAAAATTCATGATATCCAAATTACAGGGCAAGGTTCAAGTTGCTTGCTCTAACAGGGTCTTCGATACCTCCGAGGATCTGAAAACATTCCTGAAAGTGAACTTTGGCGAAAGAAAGCACTATAACCATCTCCTCCTTGAATTGCAATCCTGTAAACAATTACAGAACATGTCCGATTTCGCCTTACGCGTTGAAAATTGCCTCACCGATTTACAATCCGAGATTCACAACTCGGACCCCTTAAAAAAGGACATTCCCGGTCGTATCGCCATTACAAAATAAAATCTTCGGGGATAAAATCGGGGATAAAATCTTATCTCACTAACTTTGTCCGTTCACAAGGTCCTAAGAATTTCAATAGAACTGTTAACATTGCTATTGAAGAAAAGAAAATCCAAAACATGCATTCGAAACCTCCAACTTCTAGGCCTTCCAAGTTCTGCCAAATATGTCGCAAGGCAGGACATACTGAGGCTGATTGTTATTCGAAATTCAGAAAAGATTCTTCCAAAACCAGCAACAATGACTACAACAGACCTCAGTTCAACATATTAAATCCTCCTCAAACTCCTAGAGGACCATCATCCCAAATAATATGCAGATACTGTAAAAATCCTGGCCATCACATATCCCAGTGTAGGAAAAGAGAATATAACAATGCTAGATTCTCAAATTCCAATAACAGGAATTATCCATCCCAAGAACGTCAGCAAATGCATTATTGTACGTCCAACACCATTCCGGAAAGCGATAACGCGCCGGTCGACTCTGGTTCCCACGATTATCATAAAAATTTGCGGGTTTCTGTTCAATACCAGCAGAAACCTGGGAAAATAGGCATTTCTATTCCTGTCACTGAATCCAACACTAGCTCCACTGTTTCAAATGAAGTCACTGTTTCAAAGAAAAGCTCTGTTCCAAAGAACATCGCTGTATCCACTGTATCGTATCCCACTGTTTCAAAGAAAACCGCTGTATCCACTGTATCGTATCCCACTGTTTCAAAGAAAATCGCTGTATCCACTGTTTCAAAGAAAATCGCTATATCCACTGTATCGTATCCCACTGTTTCAAAGAAAGTCGCTGTATCCACTGTATCATATCCCACTGTTTCAAAGAAAGTCGCTGTATCCACTGTGTCGTATCCCACTGTTTCAAAGAAAGTCACTGTATACGCCGAATCCAATCCTACTAAACCCACTCTTCTACGTCGTGCTAGTCCCACCGTTTCCTCTGTCTCCAACGCTGCTGCTACTAGTCACTCTGTTCCTCTACCAAGGCCTACTAAGTCTACTAATCCCAATTCCACTGATAATACCGGTCCTGTTCCGGAGCATACTAAGTTAAATGTTTCAACTTCTTCTAATCCTGATTTAATAGACTTTTTCGTTGACTACTCCACAATATTTGATGTTTCTGAACACAAAAGGTCTTCTTTACCAATGAACAATTATTTTTAATTAAACAAAAACATAAATAAATTATTTTTAATCCTCATCGGATACAATTTACATATTTTGGCTTTCAACTTTAATAGAATTAAAATAAATAATCATAATTTTTTCAATATTTTCTAATTTTAAAGTATTATTTTTGACGTCTCATATCCATTTATACATGGAAAATGATCGTTCAACATCTGTAGACGTCAATGGAGCAAATTTAAAATATGTTATCAGATTATTTGCTACGTTTTTTTCAATACTTTAGCTGTATTCTCCATAAAATAAATCCATATAAATCCAGATTTCGTTCCATGACATATTCTAATTTATTTTTAATATTGTCACTGTTGCACTCGTTAATGGTAGCTCTCACTTGGTCAAACATTAAAAGTGAATCGACTATGGATAATTTTTGATTTTGTAACTCTTTTAGAACTACTTGAACAATACGGTAATTTTCTTCGATATATTTTAAATATTCCTGTAAATTTGGTTTTTCTAAAGTATTTTTTGCATTGCGAATGGCTATTGAACTAGTACTGTTGAAGTTGTTTAGAACATCTTTTATTTTTTCGAAGTGTTGAGCGTAGTAAAATGCTGCTTCCAACCAAGTACCCCATCTTGTAATTACTGGTTGCGGAGGCAGTGGTAGGTCAGGATATTTTTCTTTTAAACTCCATACTCTGTTCGGGGCTTTTAGAAATATTTTTTTAACATTTGCTACTAAAATATCGACATCGTTATATTCTGATCTTATCTTCTCTGAAATACGATGAAGAGCATGCGCCAAACATGTTACATGTTTCATTTCAGGTAAATATTCGAAATATACGAAATACTGAAGTAGATCTCTACTTCAGTATTTCGTATTTCGTATACGGTGAGATTATTATTTACAAAACACAGGAATTTCACAAATTAGGAGCGCACTCTACGAACCGAGGAAAGCGAGTGAGATACCCTGAACACAGCGCGCGCACATTGTTCTAACAAACACCCAATGAGTCATACAGGATACTTGCTTCTGATTGGTCGTTGCGTGCGGTCAATGCATTGTGAACATAGAGGAACATGAGATAAAGAAACAAAAGGCCCTGTCTAAGTTTTGTCTCATACTGTCAAGCGTCATTTCTAATACAACAGTAAGGGACAAAATACGGTGTAACTATTCCAAGGTATTTTTATATAAAATAAAATACTGATTTCTTTCACCATTAGCTAACACTGGCAGCATAGATTGATATTATTAATACGTTTTTCACCTTAAACACAAATTCGTGCTAATTTCAAAATTCCGGAACAAATATCACAATAACTATGAAGTTCCGGTATTTTGGAGGCATATCCATATTATCCTCTATGTTTGACGTCAACTACCTTAAATCAATCTACCTACTCCGACCTCTGCGATCATACAGCGTGGTTTCGACATGTAGCCCCCTTTCTCTTACATCCTGTACATGCAACTTTTTATTTACATTCAACTTTTTGATTTACATGCAACTTTTTGATTTACGTACCCATGCGACCATTCCCACAATATTTAATTATTTTATATTGACTTAGAGATAAAGTTGGGCAGAATATAAACAAGGTGTCACCTCTATGACGGTTACATCGCATCTATGACTGATTAGCCGCCCCCGCGCGCCCCCACTACCGCGCTTGCTTCACATGCATTTGTTCGCGATGTCTGTTCCATAGGTTTATTTCAATGGTGATTTGTTATCTTATGAAATGTACCAATATTAAATTTTAAACTAAGTTAACACTAAAACCTCAAACAAAATAAAGCTCTGTATTCAGTTTGGAAAGGTCCTTTTCCTATTATCAAAATAAATGGCAATCATATAGTCACACTCCAAATAAATAGGAAGCATGTACGTCATCACTAAGACGAGATAAAACCAGCTCATCATTATGATATTGATTGTTCCAGGTACATATTTCTCCCCCAGTTATAGGGAAGTTTTGTAACACCTATTATAAATCCGGGACTACTATGATAGACTTTTAGACGTTAAGTTTAATAACGATAATTGGAACATATTAACATTTATGGATATAAGTCGCATTCAACCGCATTTAGACAAAGTCGATCTATTATTTTCCAAACTCAATTACTTTTGTAATGATCAAAAGTCATCCAAAATTAAGTTCAAATGCAAAAACTCATTTAATTCATTTAAGAGTCAACTCTAAAATAAGCTAAGGAAATTTTCGTCCATTTCTTATCTTTCTACGATAACCCAGTCCTCAAAACTTTTTTCGGAACCCTAGACTCCTACGATGCAGTTATGTTTACAGATGCGTTAAATCAAGTCCAGACAAATGAGAAGAAATTAGCTCACCTCATGAAAGACAACATCCATATTTTAAAATCTACTATATCTAATTTTAACAATTATATCTAAATTTTATATTATATCTAAAATAAATAATAATGAAAAACTGTTAAACCATAACTTTGGGATCCTGAATAGCACTATCGAATACTTGTCTCATTCTAATGATAAACTAGAAATACAGTCTAGGTTAAGTTCACTTCTAAACCTGATACAAAGTGTTATCATATCACTGTCATTTGATATTGACGATGTATGCCATTCTTTTCAGTAAGATAAATATTTTGCACCCGACTGTACTAAGTACCTATCAGTTATTTCACGAGTTAGACCAGAAAAAGCAACATATTCCAAAACATTGTGAGCTGCCTCTGTCTTTATGTCTAAGTAACATACACGATGTAATTGATATATCTACGATTGTGTCTTTTTTTACTCTAATAAGATAGTTATAGTTTTACGAATCCCGTTAGTCATTGCACAGACATATGATCTGTTTCGCGTTGTACCTGTGCCTGTTCCGTACGACATTTCGAATCCAGACACGTTTGCACTCATTGCACCGAATATGCAGTTTGTGGCCTTAAAAACGATATAATGTTATAAGCTACTTTTGATAACGTGGACAAGTGCAAAGTGCTATCAAACAAATATTACGTATGTGAACTAACCAGTGTGTTTTCTACTGTAGCTAACCCAACGTGTGAAACGGTCCTTTTAACCGAGGTTTTAGTGTTAACTTAGTTTAAAATTTAATATTGGTACATTTCATAAGATAACAAATAACCATTGAAATAAACCTATGGAACAGACATCGCGAACAAATGCATGTGAAGCAAGCGCGGTAGTGGGGGCGCGCGGGGGCGGCTAATCAGTCATAGATGCGATGTAACCGTCATAGAGGTGACACCTTGTTTATATTCTGCCCAACTTTATCTCTAAGTCAATATAAAATAATTAAATATTGTGGGAATGGTCGCATGGGTAGGTAAATCAAAAAGTTGCATGTAAATCAAAAAGTTGAATGTAAAATAAAAAGTTGCATGTACAGGATGTAAGAGAAAGGGGGCTACATGTCGAAACCACGCTGTATGATCGCAGAGGTCGGAGTAGGTAGATTGATTTAAGGTAGTTGACGTCAAACATAGAGGATAATATGGATATGCCTCCAAAATACCGGAACTTCATAGTTATTGTGATATTTGTTCCGGAATTTTGAAATTAGCACGAATTTGTGTTTAAGGTGAAAAACGTATTAATAATATCAATCTACGCTGCCAGTGTTAGCTAATGGTGAAAGAAATCAGTATTTTATTTTATATAAAAATACCTTGGAATAGTTACACCGTATTTTGTCCCTTACTGTTGTATTAGAAATGACGCTTGACAGTATGAGACAAAACTTAGACAGGGCCTTTTGTTTCTTTATCTCATGTTCCTCTATGTTCACAATGCATTGACCGCACGCAACGACCAATCAGAAGCAAGTATCCTGTATGACTCATTGGGTGTTTGTTAGAACAATGTGCGCGCGCTGTGTTCAGGGTATCTCACTCGCTTTCCTCGGTTCGTAGAGTGCGCTCCTAATTTGTGAAATTCCTGTGTTTTGTAAATAATAATCTCACCGTATCTCTACTTCAGTATTTCGTATATTTCGAATATTTACCTGAAATGAAACATGTAACATGTTTGGCGCATGCTCTTCATCGTATTTCAGAGAAGATAAGATCAGAATATAACGATGTCGATATTTTAGTAGCAAATGTTAAAAAAATATTTCTAAAAGCCCCGAACAGAGTATAGAGTTTAAAAGAAAAATATCCTGACCTACCACTGCCTCCGCAACCAGTAATTACAAGATGGGGTACTTGGTTGGAAGCAGCATTTTACTACGCTCAACACTTCGAAAAAATAAAAGATGTTCTAAACAACTTCAACAGTACTAGTTCAATAGCCATTCGCAATGCAAAAAATACTTTAGAAAAACCAAATTTACAGGAATATTTAAAATATATCGAAGAAAATTACCGTATTGTTCAAGTAGTTCTAAAAGAGTTACAAAATCAAAAATTATCCATAGTCGATTCACTTTTAATGTTTGACCAAGTGAGAGCTACCATTAACGAGTGCAACAGTGACAATATTAAAAATAAATTAGAATATGTCATGGAACGAAATCTGGATTTATATGGATTTATTTTATAGAGAATACAGCTAAAGTATTGAAAAAAACGTAGCAAATAATCTGATAACATATTTTAAATTTGCTCCATTGACGTCTACAGATGTTGAACGATCATTTTCCATGTATAAATGGATATGAGACGTCAAAAATAATACTTTAAAATTAGAAAATATTTAAAAAATTATGATTATTTATTTTAATTCTATTAAAGTTGAAAGCCAAAATATGTAAATTGTATCCGATGAGGATTAAAAATAATTTATTTATGTTTTTGTTTGATTAAAAATAATTGTTCATTGAATTCAATCAATCATTCATATAATAAACGATTTTGTTAGTCTATCTTTATGTTTCTTATTTTATTTTATTCCATAATTCCAATCCAGGAACTTTTTCCGGTACTTCCAGCACATTATGGATAAAATGGCATGTCCATATTATAATATCTTGACGCAAGTATATAAAATCAATCTACCTACTCCGACCTATCATGGTAACTTAATTTTTCTCGTCTCAGTACATTTCGGTTCGAGTGCTCAGATGATTTGTTTTTTTTTTAAAGAGAGTGAAAAATTATTTTTTTCTTACCAAGTAGTGAATTGAAAGATTAGATTAATCAAAGGAATGAAGTGTTACAAAAAAATTAAAAGCCCTATAATAGTTGTATTTATGTACCCTCAAACAAAATAAGTTTAGTTAACTTTTGCCGTTTGGATAAATAATTATTTGTCTGATCAGATTTAGCTTCGTGTTTCAAGCGAATTATAGTGTATTTATTTATGATAGCCCGTATCAAATGATGCCCCTAACAAGGCCCTTTTTGTTACATCCTGTATGTGTAATATTATTGTTTTCTGCTTATAAACATAAACTTCGGATAATTCTACCACAAGTAAAATACTCTGAGATGCTACCCGCACTTGTTACATACACATGGCACATCTTAACTTTTAGTCTATGACAAATGACGTGACATGGCGTCTCCGCGTCTCCGCTAAATATTTTGCTGGAATTAAGTTCAATTAAGTTTTTACATGATTTATCGAGATACTAAACGATGGAAAGATATTCCTTTGCACCTCCCTGTATTGCTTGAATTATTGGTGCAGTATCGTAACACACACGAGGGCATTTTCTCAGAGTTTGCACCTTTTTCCCATTTCACTGCACACGTCTACGACGCTTGAGAGCTAGCAAGCGACTGAGTGGCGTGCGGCCAGTTCGCTTATCATAAAGCAACCACAGCAGTGGTTCGCGTTGTCTTCTCTATTACGTAAGTAAATGTAACTCAATGCAAATAACAGATGGATTTTTGTACAATCAGAACCAGGTAAATGTCATTTCACTTGTGATTTCCGTTTAGATAAACAGGATGAAGTATTATTCGGTACTGGAATTTTGTCGTTGCCAAAAGGATGTAAAACCTACTTCAAAACTTTGCAATTTACAGCCTCAGAAACCATAGATTCTAATGTAACTGTTCATATATCCGATTTAAATATAGTTCAAGATGATTGTTGTTAAATAAATAGAGTAAGTAAAACGTTGCCAAAATTGCCCATTTTAAAATTACCAGTACGAATGATTTTAATCGTCTATTACAGGCAAGTACACATCTCAGTGATTTTGAAAAGCAATTAGATGATTTAGAAAATGAAACGTCTCACCTTGAGAAATACGGTAGTCACTATTTGTATTTGACATATGTTTTCTCAATTATAATGTTTTTGTATAAGCTATTTATGGCAAGAAAGTATCTATGTTCATGTTCAAAAAACACATCAGGATGCTGTATACAAATATACAATCAATGTCACAATAATAAAACTAAATCTAGAGGAGTAAGGCCATCATTATCTATTTCTATGTCAGAGAATGTTGTCAAACCATTGGAGAGTTCTGATGAAGAACCTGCTCTTCCTATACCCTTAAAACGTAATATTATGTAAAGTTCTAGGTTGTTATCAAAGAGTTACTTTTAAATTGCCATGTGTCTGTCTTTTAGATTACTATGTCCATAGTCATTCTGACAATTAGTATTATGGTTGGTAATTAAGTTCATTTTAGTGGTAAATATTATATTATACCAATATTATTTTACCTTATTGTTAACCAAAGCGAAGTTCGGATAAAAGTTTCATATAGTTGTTACTCCTATGTCTGACATCAGTAGTACTTACATTCGATTTCTCATCACACCCCGTGATGATCAATCTTAAGGGGAAGGTGTTATAATCACCCTTCCTTGATAACGCCATAGTAACTATATTGCTGACTACTTGTTGACTAGCTCGGTAGGTTGAAAGTAATATGATTCCTTTTACGTCATTCGACGCTCTGTGTGAGTATGTTCATTTCCTTTAGTTTTCGGACACTCGGATAGTTTTGTAATTTTGTAATTAATTTTGAGATCTTTCCAATAAACTATTTCTAGGGTAAAAAAACATTTTTTAAAAACTCTTCGTCAACCCACCCCGTAACAGTTCCCTCTCCCACCTTCGAGCTCCATCATCGATCAGCTCGATGGTACCACTAATCCATACTTTAAAATGAAATTATTAACTAAACCCTTCGCTTCTTCTACTGAGCTCTTAGTAACTAAAGGGTACGCTTTTACATTTTTAGTAAGTTATGTATATCTAAAATAAAAATGGGAGTGCCACTAGGATCCATTTTGGGACCAGTTTACTTGTTTTATGTGCTGATGACACAAATGAGATTATTTATGCTGATGACATTAAACACTAAATAATATTGTAGTTAAAGCTCTTTCAGCTTTTAATGAGTGGTTCAGCGGAAATAATCTCCACATAAACCCTAGCAAAAAAAATGTCATGTTTTTCAAAAGTACCGCCAGAAATTATTAAAGTTAATGACAGTACAACCGAACAAGTAAATATAGTCAAATTTCTAGGGGTCCATGTAGACTGTTTTCTTAACTGGAAACATGAGCTGGCAGCAATAGAAAGCTCTATTAGTTCATCATGTTATGCCTTGAGAAGTTTAAGAGATGAACTAAGCTTACACCAACTAAAAGCTGTTTACTATGCATTAGTTGAATCTAAATTACGGTATAGCATCATGTTTTGGTGTCATAGCTACGAATATAATATTAAAAAAAGCGTTCATATGCCAGAAGCGAGCGATACGCACAATGGTAAGAATACCACAGTGGGAAACGTGCAAAGAGCACTTTGTTAAATTAGGTTTACTTACAGTACCGTGTCTCTATATTCTTGTACTACTTGTGAACCTGGCAAAAAAAAATCCAAAGTACGAGTCATCAGAAGAAAAACATGTGCGTAACGAATCAAGACGCAAAGATGTAAAAATCGAGACACTATTTTCCAGACTGCAAGTTGCAAGTCACAGTGCAAGGTACCAGGCCGTTGTCCTGTACAATAAATTGCCTATTGACTTAAAATGAATTGACAACATGACCAAATTTAAGAATGCGTTGCAAAAATACTTGTTGAAGAAGTGCTTCTACACTCTTGAGGATTTCATAAATCAATATGATCGGCATTAATATATTAGGAAATGTTCGTTTATTTAGTATGGTAATCTTATTGACATTGAATTGATTTGGAAATTGTCTTAATACTTGTATTATTTTGTGGAATCATCTTTTATTGTATAGTTTGTAGTGTTATGCTACTTACATGCTATTCTTGCTTTTCATGCTTTCATGCTTTTCAGCTGGATTCTTGCTGAGCTGCATAGCTGTATATTTGGTATCACCTTTATTTTCATAGGACCCTGTAACGTTTTAAACCATAAGAACACATTAACAAATCATTTTCGCTTTGTATTTTCACACTATCAGCTCTTGTAAATCGATAGGGAAGGGGTTTACCTTTGGTGACCTTGTTTTTGGCTTTCTCCGAAACTCTGCAATCTCGGGCTTCGTGCGCGCTGGTGCGCTACTTTTTTATATTCATTGTTACTTCATTTACTTCATGGTTTTATTGTTGTTTATCGTATTACGAGCCTGAAACTAAACTTTGAAATTTGTTGACGTCTTTGTTTATCTGGTTGTCATGGCAATGCCCATTCAAACACTTTTACAAAAATACTTTTTCTCTCGTGGCCACTCACAAAAATTACGTTTAATTTAAATAATTTTTAGAACTCTCCAAAAAGGGTATAAAAGCGGAACATTTCTGAAATTCTGGAGTCTCACGTCAGCTTCTGAACTAGAAGTACCACTTAAAGGCCTTATCCCGGGGTCGCACTACCCCGGGATCCTGCGAGCCTTCAAACTCCCTCAAACCTTCAAACAATCCTTCAAACAACGGGATCCTGCGAGCCGTAACTACAAATACGCCCGCTACCGTTCCACTCCTACAACGGGATCCTGCGAGCCGTAACTACAAATACGCCCGCTACCGTTCCTATAACGACGATTTCAACATCTACAACAACAAATACACCTGCATCCTGGTCATTCACCCTACCAGTCTCCTATTCTTCGTGTCCTCCGCTTCCTTTTTTACTTAACCTGTGTTTTATAAAAAACCTGTTCTCATCTCATCCATCCAGCATCGTATCATTTTTTTATCGTCCTCACTGTAAATTACTTATAAACTGTTACTACTAAATTTTATTCTGGTTGTTTTCTGTTAGGTTCTGGTAGGTTCTTGTCGTCACACGACAAGTTTTGTATTATTGTTTTTATGTTATGTTGTTTTTGTGTTTTATTTTTAAGTATGATTTAAATATGATTTAAGAATCGTGAATGAATAAAGGAAATTGAAATTGATTCACAACTCTCTCATTCATTTCTTTCAACCCACTAAGACTTATTCGAGATAGCGCGTCTGCAGCTACGTTATCTTTACCTATCACATATTCCATGCAAAAATCATATTCTTCCAACGCAATCCTGAACTTCATCAACCTACTCGACGGGTCTCTCATATTAAAAAGATAAATAAGGGGTTTATGATATGTGTATATTTTAAATTTCCTTCCAAACAAATATGGTAAAAAATATGTGAAGGATGTTTAGTTTGTGCATCGGATATTGCGGAGGGAGATTTAATTGCTATCGTATTAGCGAGCCCCAAAAGTGGGAAGATTCCTGTAAAGATTCTGAATACGACTGAAAAGGAATTGACTTTGAGTAAAATTGATTTAACTTTGGAGAAGCTTCGTAACTATGGTGTATGTGAGTTTGATATTGTGAGAACAACGCGGAGCGAGTTAAGCGGCTATTTTCGTCGCTACAGTTACAACATTTAAATAAGGAGGAACAGATTTATATTAAAAATGTGTGCGCAAATTTCCTGAATTCCTGATATTTTCTATTAACTCAATGACAAACTGTCTACCACCAACATTTATGAACTCTCGATATCTTTTAAACCACTTCTGACTTGAGACTTCCCCACTCTCAGAAGCAAGAAATAAATCAACAAATAGAAACAATTTAAAGGTTGGCAATCCTGAGCGTTGGAAGTTGTTGGAGTTGGTAAAGATAATGCGGCTGCAAACGCACTATCTCGAATAAGTCTTAGTGGGTTGAAGGAAATGAAAGAGAGAGCTGTGAATGTGATGACACGTGCGCAAAAGAGTAAGGAAGTTGAACAAGACCAAAGGATAGGTCCTTAGGTGACTACGGCACCTACTGACAGTCAGTCTGATCAACTGGGAGTTGTAGAAACTTGTAGTAAACCAAAGGATTCTATTGAGTTAAGATTTGTTGAGGAAAATTAATTAATGAGAATAAGGAAAAATGGAGAAATTAAGAATGAAAGTACGACGTTTTGGTATGTACCGTCGCGATAAACGGTTTTTTATTAATCCAGTTTCTCGATGACAACTGACGCCAGCCGCATTTGTGAGAGAACTCGGAGAACTGAATAATATGTTAAAGTTAGAAGAAATATATTTCATGAAAAATATAAATAATACCATATTCGTAAAGAAGTTGATAAAAGAAATAACAAATACAAAATATTGGTCTGGAACACGAATATGTATTTTAAATGAGCTACAGAGAATTGATGATAAAGATGACCGCAGAGTAATATTCTAACTAGAGGTGGGCATAATTCATATAGTTGCTGTGCTATTTTATTTAAGCTGCTAAAATAAATGGCTATTCTGCTATTTGCTATATTGCTTCACTTGCTTTATTAACGGTAACGAAAATTATATTCGCACTTGCCGTTGTAGCTTTTTCGTGCCATTCAAACAGCACCCCCCAAAATGGGGGGTGATCTGGGTATTCACTGCACTTAATCATATACACTAATTTACACTATAAACATACTATTCTATACATACTATACAATACACTAATCTCTAGCTAAAATAGGCCAGATCTAAATCTTTTACAACTCTTATATTTATCGAGAGAATTCAATCGCACGCTGCGCAATTTACGTATTTACGCAACGGGAATCAGCGATGCACTAAAACCCATAAAACAAACACCTGTTAAGTGTTTGTTTTATTGGTTCTAGCTAAAACAGCTGTCAGATGTTGCGAATACGAAAACGTCTGCGAACTGCGAAGCGGCAACGTAACGCGAAGCAAGCGCATTAAAGCATATAGCAGTTTGTTTAATTTGTCAACAGCAGTACTATTAATTATTTTTCAATAGCATGCTATTTAATACGCTTTCGCTATAATGACCACCTCTGTCTCTTACCCACAAGTGGCGGGTATTAGAAGAATGTTCAACAATATAAAAAATATTAAACTGCAGTTTAGCCTCGACTTTGACTCGTTTAGGCTAAAGATGGGTCAGAAAATATGGTTGACATTAGCCGACTAAACTTAAGTTTATTTTTCAGTATACCTAGGCTAATATTGAAAAATTACAAGAACAACAATAAAACCTGTCAAGTGCGTCTAAATCGCGCACGAAGGGTTCCGTATCACCGTTCAATGGAAGCGATGGTGTGGAGTGAATAGTTTGGATTTTACACAGCAAAATATTGTTTACAAAGTTATTGGTGCGGTTACTTTCACACTCCATGTACGTAACCAGGTGCATCCATAAGTTTGTATGTGGTATTGAAAGAATTGTTGTATGGGAGCCCCCTTAAATATTTCTTTTATCCTGTTTTTTAGTATTTGTTGTTATAGCGGCAACAGAAATACATAATCTATGAAAATTTCAACTCTCTAGCTACCTAGAACCTAGTTCTTGAGATACAGCCTGGTGACAGACGGACGGACAGCGAAGTCTTAGTAATAGGGTTCCGTTCTTACCCGTTGGGTACCGAACCCAAAAAACTATAATAAGACGAGTATAAGTATTTTTTGTTGTTCCTTACATGTTCAACCTTACACGAAGGATAAAGAGGGCTTCGCTTCGCTCACCCCCTTTATCCTTCACCCAAGCTACCGCAGTATTTACGGCTACAGGGTACAGGCTAAAGGGGGCTTCGCTTCGCTCACCCCCTTTACCCTTCACCTAAGCTACCGCAGTGATTTGCCCTGATCATAATAAAAAAAAACAAAATCAAAATGTTTATTATCCAAAAACACAATTTCACAGTAGTTTTTATGGTAGCTACCACACTAGGCGCAGCTATATTTTATATATGATATTAGAAATAGCTTTCTCATCTGAATAAAATTACCCCGCCCCGCTCCCCGCAGTCGCACGAATACTTCGTTTTCAACATTAGCTAACTAATGTCCAACATTAACCGAAACGCATCGGCTAATGTGCAGTCTAGCCGATTAAAGATGACATCCGTTATCACAAACGAACATGACTTCGGACATTAGCCGAGGCTCGAAATTAATCTTAAGACCAGCCGGCTAAACTTAAGTTTAGTTTCACACCTAGCTTTTGCCGTAACATATACAAAGGAGCCCATGTTAATCACTACGACAGCCAGCTCAGCGTTCGATATGATTTATCTTGGTATCGTGGAACCATGAGATCGTGACAATAGTAATTACACATACATACTGACATTACAGTATGAACTTACTAAATATGTAGAAGCATACCCTTTAGTTACCAAGAGCTCAGTAGAAGTAGCGAAGGGTTTAGTTAATAATTTAATTTTCAGGTATGGATTATGTAAGGAGATAGCCACGGACCGGGGGACGGAATTCATTGTCCGCAACTTTTGATGAGGTCAGTGCCGGATTTAGAGGTTTAGAGGCCTCGGGGCAACAAAGGAGTGGAGGCCCCCTCCCCTGGTTCCAAATTATTTTCCAAATAAAATGGACATTTTTTTTCAGTAGTTTTATAAATAATTTATTGTGAAACCAAGTGTAGATTATTTTATTATTTAACAAATATATAAATATGAACGACAACAAGAATTATCTGAAATTAAATTTTAGAGTTAATGAACGGAACCTTCCGAGTTTTTTTCGCCGAAAAATGGTTGATGATTTCTCTGAAATCCAGTTCCCGAAGTAAATCACTTTCAATGCTCAGGAGAGAAAGTTTTGATAGATCGTTTTGTCCCATCGTGGTTCGAAGCCTATTTTTAATAATTTTTATTTTTGAAAATGAGCGCTCTCCAGTGCAATTTGATATTATCAAAACCAAATCAATTCTCAATGCAATTTTAAGGTTTGGGAATGTAGCTCTGAAATTTTGATCTTCGAGAATTTGGTAGTAAAATAGTTCCGGAGTTTGCCCTTTTCCGTAATCCTTTTTGTATGAGTCGATCAAAGACACAAATTGAACCAACTCATTACCAAGACTAGGTAGGTTTATCATCCTGATAAACTTTCACCAATGCCTCTGCTGCAGTGTGCAAATTTTCAGCATCCATCTACTCGATGTCATTAAGAAATCCAAATCTTGAACGTACAGCGTCATAGGCTTGTAATCTTTTGGTAAGAGAAACACATAGCTGGGATAAAGGCGGATACCTTGCATTTCTCCTTTGGTGACAGATTTGCATCTTGCGCTTTCCCACAATCGAGCGGATTCAACCTCACGTTTCTCGTTCTGGTCCTGGTGCATGATTGTATGTATTCGTCAGTCTGAGATATTTTTTGGTAGCTTCCTCGTATTTATCAAAATCGTTTATTTTGGATTCCACAAATAATTTCAATGATCCTCGCACTGCCGATACAACAATCATTTTCGGGTCTTGGAACATCTTGTTTGTAGAGTTGAATCGCTCCCAGAAGTCGTTCCAAAAAATTGCGAAAAAAGTGGTTTCGAGACCACTCATCTTCTGTAGAAGGTGCGTTGCTTCATTCCTCGCGATGTGTTTTTGCTCTCTGTCGGAAGATATGCTGGTTAGAGCTTCTTCGATTTCCAAATAACCGTCGACTAAGGCTTTCGTAGCTTCAGCTCGACAAGACCACCAAGAGTGTCACTAAGCTTTTTCAAGACGTAAAACTAGCCGTTATTTTCTTCGATAATTTCTCTATTAGAGTTCCGTATCGTTCTGTACTTGATGTGAAAAACGTAATTAAATTTGGAATGAAATCAAAGAATTGAACAGCCAGCTGAACGACAAGAGTTGGCAGCTGCCTTTCCAACTAAATTAAGAGAATGGCCAAAACATGGTACACACGACAAAGAAGATCGGTTTGCAGGGCACACAAACACCAGTCTTTGTGTGCGTAACGTTGCCAATAGCTACGATTAGCAATGCACACTAACACAGTATTCGTGTTAATGTCGCGTCTGTGTGCGTTTTTCTGATCCCATACATTCATTGATTATGACGCAAGTTTTCACAGCTTTATGCAAAGTAGTCGATAGCCTAGTGGATTAGGTGCTAGAATTACGATATGTAGATAAAGGTTCGATCCCTCAAAGGAAATTATTTTTTAGAAGCTACGAGTATTATTAAATTCACATAGCATCGAATATAAATTGATTACAATTGTTTAACCAAACTAGAGTTCGAAGAGTTGTAAACTTGCCCGGTAAAAAGGCCATAGTCTACCTTCTTTATTTAAAATGTAACAGCTACCCTCTTTAAAATTGTTTTGCGTCTGCGCGCTCTCAGCATTAGTTGTATTGCATTTCGTTCCTTGTAAATTGTGATTGAGATTTGTTATCTATCATGGAAAGTCATCTATCCACTTTTAAAAAGGCGGAAATCATTGTTTTGTATGAACAAAACATTTCAATTAGCGAGATAGCACGACGTTTAATGATATCGGTGAGTTATGCATATAAAAAATAAATTTGAAGGTTTTTTATAAATTATGATTATAATTATACCTTGTGTTACTACTTCATTGTATTTTTTTCTTATTTTACAGAGAAGAACAGTGCAACTGTGGGTTCATAGGTATGCAGATTCTGGACATGTTGAAAGTCGTCGACCAGGCCCACAGCCTGTAGCCTACACAGCTGCATCTGATCGCCATCGCGACATCATTGCAGCGCATAACAGCAATCCGTTTGCCAGCACCCGGTCTACGGCGACACTTCATAATGTAACACTACAAACAGTTCGCAATCACTTACGAGCTGATGGTTTAAGATGTCGGAGACCAGCGAAGAAGATTATGATGTCTAATGAGCATCGTGAAGACAGAGTGCGGTTTGCCCGTGAATATTTGGACTTTGATTGGTGTAATAATGTTGTTGTTTTTAGTGATGAAAAGACTTTTAGATCAGACAAGGATGGGCGTAAAATACTGTGGAGAAGAAATAATGAACGATATAGTTTAGCAAACATTCTACCGTGCAGGTGTAGTGGCCGTATTACTTTGGGATATTGGGGATGGATGTCGTCGATGGGCCCCGGTGAATTAGTGCAAGTGAGTGCTCGCAACACTGCTCAAGGATACTTGGATATTTTACAGAACGTCATGTTACCAACCGTACGAACTGTATATCCGGATGAGCATATATACTTTGTCCATGACAATTGCGCTGTGCATCGCGCCCATATTGTGCAAGAATGGTTTAACAAGCAAGAATCCTTGACAGTTATTGACTGGCCTTCTAAAAGCCCTGATTTAAACCCCATCGAAAATCTATGGGGACATATGGTGCTCAATTGGGATCCATCGAATGTGAGATCTAGGTCTAATTTAGATGAAGTTGTTACTTCAACCTGGGAGATAATGCGAGGCACTGACATGTGTTGGAATATGGTCACTGGCATGAGAAGTAGACTACAACAAATAATAGTAAGAGAAGGAGCTCCACTAAGATATTAAATAAAACATAACCATTAATATGTGAAAGCTTTGTGTTATCATAAGATAAGGTGATTTATATGTCTATGATGTTATTGCTACTTCAGGTTAGAAGTTATCACATAATTTCTAATTGCTTAGCATGTTGATTCATAGCTTATATATCATCAACTGCGACATCTGTCCTTGTCTGACTAAAACTAAAATAAGTAAATTAAGTGTAGTTTATTATAACAAACTAGTAATAAATTATTATTAGGACGAAATATAATTTTGTTTTATTATGAAAAAAATAAGGCTGGTTTCACCACATGCTGATAAAGCCTATCTGTCAAATAACGCCATACAAAAATCTAAGTTTAACTGGCAGATAGGCTTCATCAGCAGTGGTGAAACCGGCCCTTAATCTAGAATAAATATTTGGTCTGATCAATAATAATTAAAAAAAAGTATCTAAAAAAAAACATCACCATGCTTTTTCCCTCCTTGATAGAGGATCGAACTCAATACCTCAAAGTCATTAGTCTGGCATCTAACCCGTTGGGCTATCGTCCACTCTGTAGGAAGCGGTAAAAACTAGTCTTATATTCAACGAAGACACATAGTGATTGTATGCTCAGACAGTATTATAATATCTGTGACTGTGCTGTGACGACCAATGTAACGCACACACATTCAAGTCAGCGATTCGTGTCGCAACGTTACGCACACAAAGAGTGGCATTTGTGTGCCCTGCAAACCGAACTTCTTTGCCGATTGTACAAACGCCGATAGATGATTTTTCTCCAAAATAAGAGCCTGAAACCCTTTGTATTTCCCACTCATATTTGCGTGTCTATTTGATGGTAACCTAAAAATTTGAGTAGAGCGTTTGCTGTGGTTTCGCCAGTATGACCGCAGTTTGGTAAAAAGGTGAGAAATCTTTCTTTTGGCGTCGATCCTTCCATATAGGTATATCAAACAACTATAGTTAGTTGATATATGCCAGATTCTTCGGGAGTAGAGTCCACTGATACAGAATAATATTTGTTTTTTTTTATCCTGCATACTATTTCAGTTAGTACTTTATCACCCATAGAACTGATCAGATCTTGTTTGTACAAAGTAGGTACTGTAGGTAAAGGTAAAACGCGAAAAATATATCAAAGGAAAAGTAGTTTACTAGTGTTTACTAGTCTGAATTATATATTTTTTCTGAACTCTATTGTGGGGGCTCCTTTTTTGTGGAGGCCCCGGGGCTGTAGCCCCGGTTGCCCTCCCCTAAATCCGGCCCTGGATGAGGTATGTAAGATCTTAAATAAGATAATCTTAATAATTAAAATAAGTTAAATTCAACAGCATACCACCACCAGAGAATTGGCGCACTAGAGAACTCACATAAAATTTTAGGTAACTATCTACGCATACAAACAAATAACCATCCAGATAACTGGTGTACGTGGCATCCGTTTTGGTTTTTCTCGTATAATACATCAGTGCATACGGACACTGGGTATAGTCCTTGCGAGTTAGTGTATGGAAATAATTGTAAAACACCAAGTAATTTAGATAAGATAGAGTTGATCCACTTTATAATTTAGATAACTATCCACTAGAATTAAAATTTAGATTACAGACGTCGCAAAAAGATGCCCGTCAAAACCACATAGTTACAGAGTAAGATTTTTAGAAGAACTAAGCATAACCAAAATGTAAATCCTGTCACATACAAGGAAAATGACCTAATACTTGTTAAAAATGTAACAGGAAATAAGATTAAGAGCATTTATTCAGGTCCATACGTTGTAAAACAAGATATTTCACCTAATGTGCAGATAATTAAAGATGGTAAGTTAGATACTGTGCATAAAAATAGGACGAAAATGTATTACCCAAGTATTGATTAAGAACATTATTAACCATGTAACCATTTAACCATAGTAAGTAGATTAAGATGTATAAAAGTAAAATAAAACCTCAAGACAGTTGTTAGCTACGATCGTTGGTTTGGTACTGGATGAAGGTTAAGAACGTTTTAGAAGAAATAATAACACGAAATAATATTTGGGAGCCGGTAATGCGAAAGGTGGGTGCGAAATAATGCGCACACGCGTCACGATCCGACGGCAAGCAAGGACTGAAGGTCAACGACCACCGCGGGTGGTGCTGGTAAGGGGTGCGGGGAGTGCCTGGTATATTGGACACGCACCTTTGGCATTTTCCTTTTTATATAAACAAATATTTATTCTAATTACAATGCAAGTATGTATGTATGTAATTTACTATGTGTTTTATATGTATAGATTTAGTTTATATATATTTAATATTCATATCTGTGTATACATTTGAGAAGTTACATAAATAGTTTTAAGCTTTCTTTTCAGGTTCTTCAGTGAGCGTGGTACGTGTCAACAACATTCTCCACCCTAGTGCTATCTTCTGAGCACTCGCTATTCGTTGGAAGTAGTGCCACGCGAGTTGCAGGTCTTCGGAGAGAACCCATCTTGGTTTTAACATCTACAACTCTAATTCTTCCGTCTTTTACAGGATGTACTTTCTCTATTAGACCTCGGGGCCAGGTATTTAGCGGAAGATTTGGGTCAACAATCAATACTAAATCGCCTACTTTCAATGGTGTCTCATCGCGGGTCCACTTTTGTCGCGGTAAGAGAGCCGGCAGTAATTCTTTCAGCCAACGTTGCCAAAATAAGTCAGCTAGACGCTGAGCCACGCGCCATTGCTTGCGCAGGAAAAGATCGTCATTGTCAAAAACTCCCGGAGCTGGCAGTCCCGATGAGGATCCCAATAAAAAGTGTGAGAGCCTCTTTGTGGTGCGGCTCCACGGAGACATGAGTCAACGGTCTGCTATTTATCATGTTTTCTACTTCAGCCAATAATGTGTTCAGCGTTTCTTCGCGGGGAGCTCTTTCTTTCATTATGGTGTTCAGGGAAGTTTTAACGCTCCGTATCATGCGCTCCCAAGCGCCACCCATGTGCGGGCTGACTGGTGAGATAAAATTCCATTTTACACCTTTGTTTGTTGCTTCCAGTTGAATAACATTTTGATCAATCTGTGCCATAGCTTTCTTCAGTTCGGTATCTCCACCCCTCAGGTTTGTCCCATTATCTGAGAAAATTTTACTCGGCCATCCTCTTCGCGAGGCCATTCTTCTCAGGGCCATGATTAAGGAGTCTGCTGAGAGAGAACTCACTGTTTCTATATGTATGGCTCGTACAGTCAAACAGGTAAAAAGCACGCCATATCTTTTCTCGTGTCTTCGGCCTATGGTAACGTGTAGCGGTACGAATAAATCGATACCTGTATTCGTAAAGGGCCGCTGATTATATGCTAGACGAGCAGCTGGCAAATCACCCATACGTGGAGGACTTGGTTTTGCTCTGCGTATTCGGCATAACAGACATCTGGAGGCAACTTTTCGAACGGTTGGACGTATCTCCAAAATCCAGTATCCTGTCTCAATTCATTTACGACAGTCTCGTTGTTACTATGTGCTACCTTCTCGTGGTAATTTTTTGCCAAGAGGCGAGCAATGTGTTGCTTTCCATCCAAAATTATGGGGTGTTTGACTGATTCAATCACTTCCTTAGTCGCATCGATCCGCCCTCCGACTCTGAGAACACCCTGTGAATCAAGGTAAGGCGTCAACGTGCGTAATCTACTGCAGCGGTCTATTTGTGCTCCTCTCTTCACATCTTCTATCTCCTTCTCAAAGGATTTCATTTGAGCGTAGCGTATCAGCATTGTTTCAGCTTCAAACATAAGTTCAGGATCAATTTGTCTGTTTTTATTTTTGCATCTCTTTACAAACAGTAGAACACCGGCGGTACTTCTTATCAGGCGCAGCCAGGAAGAAAAACGGTTTGGATCAGGAACAGGTAAGTTTGACGATTCCTTTATTATGTTTACATTAAGTATTTCTGTACATGGTTCCATATTTTACGCTTTTTTCTGCTTCAGGTTTGCGCGACCATTCAAAACATTTATTTTGCAGGAAAGAAGGTCCGGTAAACGTTTTGTTGAGTACATACGTAGTGCCATTCTGTAATTTTAGATAATTCGTCTATCTCCCCGAGACGGTTCGCGACGAAAGCATTGTAGTTCCGGCTTTCATTGTGTATCCAATGAAGAACGGTGGTCGAATCTGTCCAAAAAAACCTCTGAAACGGTTTAATTCTGTGCTCCTTTTCTATTACGGTGGCGAGTCGGCATGCGATAACAGCGGCTTGAAGTTCGAGTCTCGGTATAGTAACATACTTGATAGGCGCTACTCGACTTTTGCATGTAATCAGCGATACACGTACCCTACTATCTCTGTTGTTTATTTCACGCCAGTAAGCGACCGCAGAGAAGGCAGCCGGGGATGCATCACAGAACACATGTAGCTCCAGTGTTGATAACGTACTATCATAATCGTAATCCACGTTATTGTTATCGGATGACCGGAAGTACCTTCGTATGCGCAAGTCTTCAATGCTACGTAAATTATTGAGCCACTCTTGAAATGTAATGAATTGTTTCTCATCGATATGTTGGTCCCATTTAACATTATCTTTCCATGTTCTTTGTAGCAAAATCTTAGCCTTAATGGTTATCGGTGCGAGCAAACCATAAATGTCGTAGATAGACATCACTATCTGTAGTGTTTCTCGGTTTTCGTACAAATTGCAATATTTCTGTAGGAATGCGCTTCAATGATAAATCAAATCCAAATGTATCAGTAACTGGGAACCACAAGAGCCCAAGTGTGCGCTCCGATGATTTGTCGCAGTCGACTTTGAACCTTACGGCGTTATTTCTTAAGGTCTCTTTTGGCATGTCACTGAGTACTTCTGGCTTATTACTCATCCAGTTTTTGATGATGAACCCGCCTTGCTGATGAATGTGGGCAATCTCGCGGACCAACTTCGAACAGTGATGACGTCATCTCAAGAATCTATATAGTCGTCCATATAATGGGAATGTGTGATGGCTTCTACTGCATCTGGCATGGTATCTTGGTGCATCATTGCATTTTTATTTTTTACATATATATACAAACAATAAACGGAGAGCAGTTGGCGCCAAATATGAGCGACGTCATGGCCATCTTTTTAATATTTCCTGATTTTGTATCTCTCCACAGAAAACGCAACGCGTTTTGATCTTCACTGCGTATCTTTATTTGGAGAAACATGTCCTTAATGTCACCGACGATTGCTACAGGCTTCTCACGGAATCTCATCATGATTCCCAGCAATGATTCAAGGAGATCTGGACCTTGCAGAAGATAATCGTTCAGGCTGTGGCCACCGGAATTTGCAGCGGCATCGAATACAAGTCGTAACTTCTTTTTGTTCGGATTATCGACTCCAAAATGAGGTAAGTACCATACACGGCCTTTGCTATTTGCATCGTCGCTTAATTCTTGTGCGAAATCGTTCTCGAATAAATGATTAATTCTGTCGCGATATCTCGACGCGTATTCTTTATTTGCCGCCATTTTGCGTTCTATAGACTGAAGTCGACTGTAGGCTTGCGGGTACGAATCTGGCATTGATACGTCGTTCTTTCATGGAAGTCCTACCTCACATCTGCCATTCTTTATTGTGGCAGTTTCATCCAGGATAGCAGTGGCACGCAGATCATTTTTATTTCCACGTGGAGTTGTGCCTATCCCAATAGCTTCCAGAGCGAACGAACGGCGAACTTCTTCATGTAGAAAGAGGTCGTTCTCATTTTGTTGCGAGTTTATAAACATTACGCTCGCGTCGAAGGGTTGATTTTGGCAGATATCAATGTCGTAGGTACTTTCAGCGGCGGCGCTCGATGATTCATTGTCAACAATAGTAGTGGCGGCTATGGGTGACCGAACAAATCCGGTCGCCTTGCGAGCCGCGACACCATGCAGGCACCAACCCAGCTGAGTGCGGGTAGCATACGGTTCAAGACTCCCTCCAGTGATTGTCTCCAACGGCATGATCAAATGGTAATTGTCTTGACCAATTAACATCTTCGGTTTTATGTCACCACTAGCATAGTGTTGTTGTATTGGTTTTAAATATGCATAACTAGATATGTTAACCGCGGAATAATTGTGCACTGGTAGATTCAGTTCTTTTATTTTTCTTGTGCGCGCAATTTGTACTTTGTAGAAATGTCATTGTTTGAAATATCACACTTAACTATTTCGGAGTTGCAAGTAAGTTCACCTGTGCTCCAAGCACCGCGCACTCCTAACTTTTACGATTGTCCAACCAGTCCACATTTTTCGGCGATATCACTCGCGAGCAGCGTTACACTTGCGCCAGAGTCTAACAAGGCGTGCGTGGGGATAGCTCCCAATGGTCCATGCTCTAAGATCGGTACCACTTGTAATAACACGACTTTAGGGTTTGACGTGACTATTGTGTTTGTAACGTCCACTATTTTGACACTTTCAGTTTTAGGTTGGTTTGGAAAATGTAATAATTTGTGATGGGGAAGTCCGCAATTGTCCATATCACATGCGACGGCAGGGCACGTTGTTTTATCGTGTTTTTCTAAGGCACTTGTCACACAATTTATTAGCATGAACATGACGCCAGCGAGCTTAACGCATTACACGTTTGAATCGGAAACAATCTGGTAATGCGTGACTATTTCGGTTGTTACAAAATCCACATTTATCTTCGTAGGCATTCACTAACACTGCATGTGAGCTTCATTGTCCGCGCCGTGAGTCGTCACGATACCTTTTCTGTTGATCTGATTAGTATGACACATGGCTGATGCCAGCTGAGGCGGTTTTGGTGGCTTCCTCCATGAGAAATTGTGATAATGACTCCATCTTCGCTCGCCCGTCACTCTGGCGGTAGTTATAATAGTCGACCCATTTGGCTATGAGGCCACTCGGCATCTTATTGACGACAACATTCACGAGACTTGGGCTGCGCAAGTAATCTTGTTGACCAATAGCATTTGCTGCGGCGACTAGATTCTTCACTTTTATTGCAAAGTTCACTATCTCGTTGTCATAAGTAAGAGGCAACGGTGTCAACTTTTTGAGTTGTAACACTATTCTTGCAATAATACTTTCGGGTCTTCCGAAGCGCAGTTCTAGTGTTTCAATCACTGCACACTGAGAAAAACGGGCTACTTACAGTGGGCAAATTTGTAATGTACTGGCAGCCAGATACGTACCACGTGCTTTTCACACGTAAATTATAAGAGCTATACTTATAATGAAACGACACCATGTTAGGTAAGTATGCGGCATAATGCTCTGTAAAGATAATGTAAACGAGTTACTTGTAATGAGGCCGTATCCTTATTATGTATGGCGCGTCAAGAAATTACTGTGCCTGCACTGGTAACATTTACGTATGTGGTTTAATGATGCCCCTTACGTATAACAGAGCAGTCTATGGAATTTAATTAACCCGCAACAGGAAATATGTATGCGCTATACGTACGAAGTTATACGGCCGCATTATTTCAGTATCCAGGCTATTTACAACAGTATCTGGTTGCCAAATCATTGTACTGACTCCGTCTCATTAAGTAATGTACCCGGTTACGTACGAGCAGTCGGGGGATAAGCCGAAACATTTTACGCATACTGGATAATTAATAATGTCTCGCCTACATAATCATTTACGTAT
Source organism: Argyresthia goedartella (assembly GCA_949825045.1). Lineage (NCBI taxonomy): Eukaryota > Metazoa > Arthropoda > Insecta > Lepidoptera > Argyresthiidae > Argyresthia > Argyresthia goedartella. The sequence goes on from OX463806.1 coordinate 13,919,618, forward strand.
CCTGGCTCATTTTACGATTTCCGTTTACTTACTGACTGTGTTCGGTACATATCATCTTTATGACTTCAGCCGCATCTAGAAATTAATGTTGCGGACTCATAATATTTGTGACTTTATATATAATACTGTGGCGGACTCAGTAAAGCACGGTGAGCCGTACGGTATACGTACGATACTGTAGCGGGCACAGTAAATAATAGTGAGCCATGCGTCTGTACCACACCGGTATACGTACGATACTGTAGCGGGCACAGTAAATAATGGCGAGCCATACGTGTGCACCGCGGCGACATACGTACGATACTGTGGCGGACACCAGCGTGACCACATTAAAATTAGACAATCTACTTTTGCGGCTTTCGAAAACTACCAAAATCTACCAGGGCCTTGATCAAAATCTGTCACAAATGTACCTTCTTATCCTAACATGATAGGAAAATAAAATAGAGATGAAATAAAACTAAATGGCATTATTATTCGTCTTTATCTTTAATATATTTAATATCTTTGTACAAAATTTTGTCTGTCATGCATTTTAACATTTTTGAATCAGGTACAAAATCTGTGCATGGTGTGACGCCTTGTCTGGCATGCAGAATCGCTGCTACATTTTTATTTATAAACCTATTTCGATCTTTGGTTTTGATTCTATTAATTTCTGAAAATATTCTCTCACATTTAACATTTGAAACTGGCAGAATGAGCATGTCTTTGGCAAATTTAGATATATTTTTGTACTTTAACAATTTACTTATTTCCTCCCAGAACTGTTCAACATTTATTGCAGGAGCAGATGCACTACTGGAGGAAGACATGAGGTTTATCACTTGGTCATCAAATTTCATTTCTCTGAATTCGTCATCTATAGATTGAATTAAGTTTTCTGGCACTAAGTTAGGGAATCTTGACACAACTCCGGCAAGACTCTTAAATTCTGTATAGACAGCTGTTTGTGGATTTAAAAATGTTAAATCTTCAAAAATTTTATCAGTGGGTAACCTAGCTTTCAATTGGGAGCACAGATCAATTAAGAAAGTTTGACACCTAGTGAAAAAGTCATGAATTTGTTGCTGTGTCATTTTGTCTTTATGAGATTGTAGATGTTTTCCAACATTTACTCCTAAGTATAAATTGTTTATGGGTAAAAAATGCATGGTAGCATTTGGGTCAATATGTTGGATGTCCGTCCCTCGTACATAAACACTTTTCATATAACAGCTTAGTAAAGCTGAAAACATACCTTTGATGTCATTATACAGCCTGTGTACAACTGGGTAGTCACCTTGAAATATAGTATTAAACTTGTTTGCAAGAGGCAGAATATAATCAAGAAAATAAAAATATAGCTTGAGGTATTCATCGTTGAAGCAATTGTACAAAAATTCTGATGAAATGTTATGCCTCATGTCTTCCAAGAACTGACCTTGGAAATATAATTTAAGGGGATTCCACTGCTCCAAGATTCGATTTACGCATGCAGATAGAGAGAGCCAACGGATGTCATAATGCCTTAATATTCTATGGTGTTCTGTTTCTGTGAAATCCTGAAACTCAGAAAACTCTCTCTGCCTTTTGCTACTTTGTGAAAAATAATTATAAACATCTCTCACTAATTGTTCCAATGATCGGGGAAGTAATTTACATGCGTGGCTGATAGCCAGTGCTACTGAATGACAAACACATTTTACATACAAACAGTGTGGGTTTAACTCTTTCATTTTTGCGACTATCCCTGCATGTTCCCCAAACATAACATTAGTAGTGTCTGCTGCAAAGCCTATCATATATTTCCAATCAAGGCCTTTATCTACTAGGGCACAGTTCAGTGCATCAAACAAATGTTGAGCTGTTTCTCCCTGAATGTCTACCAAACATAAAAACATTGTTTTGACTGTGTGCTTAGAGGAGGAGTAAAATTTGATGGCAATGGCAAGCATTTTAGTTGTACTAACGTCCGTACTTTCATCAATTATGATCGAAAATGCTTTGGACTCCGTTACTAATTCTTCCCGTAATTTTTCCTCGAAATTGGCACCTAGCACATTGTAAGCCACAGCAGCGGCTTTAGTTCGTTTACACGCAAATTTTTGCGCAATTTCAGAATCATGAAAAGCTTTACTTATTATTTCACTAATGTGATCCATAGTCCGGAAAGGTATGTTGTGTTCGACCAGAGCTGCAACAATCATTATTTCGGCTTTCTTGACCTCTTCTGCGATCGAAGTATTCTTGAAATGTTGGGAAATCTGAAAATGATAATATTCTAATAAGGAACAAGAACATGGACTCAATCGCGCGACAGTAGGTACCTACCTACCTACCTACCTATTACTAAACCACACATAGACCTAGCATACTTTTGACGCATCGCGATTTTGAACCTCACGCCATGGTAATAAAATTCAAAACCTATAACGGAAAATAGCGTCTATTGACGCTCGTGTTCGTTGAGGGGTTAATTACAAGTTGCGCGGGGAAGGAATACATTTTAGTAGGTCAGGTAGGTACCTGCAGAATTTAACATGATTTCTCTCTTCCGTAAATAGGGAGGTGTACATACCTGAGGTGTCCCAGAAAATCCTTTGAAGTTTTTATGGTGTTTAGCCGAAGCTTCATGTTCCTTGAGAGAAGCTATCCTAGGAAGAATCTTGCAATTGCAGGCTTTACAAAAGGCGTTGTCTCCTTCCGAAGATTTTGTTACCCATTTCGAAAATAAAGGGTTTTGCTCCCACTCCGCTCGATACTGCCTTTCGTATTTCCGCTTCATGGCGATAAATTTAATAACAGGACGAAAGAAAACAAAGACGTAACTTTTTGCTCAAGTGATCTGACTGCGACTGCGACTTGTGCTGTGTACAAACAACCAGCAACGCGCGCGCGCCTTCCCTCCATCACTCAAGCCACCTGTTCACTCACACCCACCTGTCATACATATATTTGTTTCTTTCTCGCATATTCATAACTCCAATTTTTGTGAAAGAGGGCGCTGACAGTCTGCAGGTAGATAATACTACGAATGCAAACGGGATTCCCCGGGATACTTGATAAGTTATTAATCTGTGGTACACTAAATATAGGGTTGCCATAGTACTTGATCCAAAATCTACCAAATCTACTAGCGGAAAATTTAAAAATCTGTAAATACTACCAAATACTACCAAAATAATTTTCACTACCAAAACAAAGTCCAAATCGAGTCAAATCTACCAAAAAAGTAGAAATCTACCACATGTGGTCACGCTGGCGGACACAGTAAAGCACGGTGAGCCGTACGGTATACGTACGATACTGTAGCGGGCACAGTAAATAATAGTAAGTCATACGTGTGCACTGCGGCACGTAAAGCACGGTGAGCCGTACGGTATACGTACGATACTGTAGCGGGCACAGTAAATAATAGTAAGTCATACGTGTGCACTGCGGCGACGTACGTACGATACTGTGGCGGACACAGTAAAGCACGGTGAGCCGTAGGGTATACGTACGATACTGTAGCGGGCACAGTAAATAATAGTGAGCCATACGTGTGCACTGCGGCGACGTACGTACGATACTGTGGCGGACACAGTAAAGGACGGTGAGCCGTACGGTATACGTACGATACTGTATCGGGCACAGTAAATAATAGTGAGCCATACGTGTGCACTGCGGCGACATACGTACGATACTGTGGCGGACACAGTACAGCACTGTGAGCCGTACGGTATACGTACGATACTATAGCGGGCACAGTAAATAATAGTGAGCCATACGTTTGCACTGCGGCGACGTACGTACGATACTGTGGCGGACACAGTAAAGCACGGTGAGCCGTACGGTATACGTACGATACTGTAGCGGGCACAGTAAATAATAGTGAGCCATACGTGTGCACTGCGGCGACGTACGTACGATACTGTGGCGGACACAGTAAAGCACGGTGAGCCGTACGGTATACGTACGATACTGTAGCGGGCACAGTAAATAATAGTGAGCCATACGTCTGTACCTTAGCGGTATACGTACGATACTGTAGCGGGCACAGTAAATAATGGTGAGCCATATGTGTGCACCACGGCGACATACTTACGATACTGTGGCGGACTCAGTAAAGCACTGTGAGCCGTACGGTATACGTACGATACTGTAGCGGGCACAGTAAATAATAGTGAGCCATACGTCTGTACCACAGCGGTATACGTAAGATACTGTAGCGGGCACAGTAAATAATGGTGAGCCATACGTGTGCACCACGGCGACATACGTACGATACTGTGGCGGACACAGTAAAACACGGTGAACCGTACGGTACAACGTACGATACTGTAGCGGGCACAGTAAATAATGGTGAGTCATACGTCTGTACCACAGCGGTAAACGTAATATATTGTAGCAGGCACAGTAAATAATGGTGAGCCATACGTGTGCACCGCGACGGCATAAGCACGATACTGTGGCGGACACAGTAAAGCACGGTGAGCCGTACGGTATACGTACGATACTGTAGCGGGCACAGTAAATAATAGTGAGCCATACGTCTGTACCACAGCGGTATACGTACGATACTGAAGCGGGCACAGTAAATAATGGTGAGCCATATGTGTGCACCACGGCGACATACGTACGATAGTGTGGCGGACACAGTAAAGCACGGTGAGCCGTACGGTGTACGTACGATACTGTAGCGGGCACAGTAAATAATAGTGAGCCATACGTCTGTACCACAGCGGTATACGTAAGATACTGTAGCGGGCACAGTAAATAATGGTGAGCCATACGTGTGCACCACGGCGACATACGTACGATACTGTGGCGGACACAGTAAAACACGGTGAACCGTACGGTATAACGTACGATACTGTAGCGGGCACAGTAAATAATGGTGAGCCATACGTCTGTACCACAGCGGTATACATAAGATACTGTAGCGGGCACAGTAAATAATGGTGAGCCATACGTGTGCACCGCGACGGCATAAGCACGATACTGTGGCGGACACAGTAGAGCACGGTGAGCCGTACGTATGTACCACAGCCGCATACGTACGATACTGTAGCCGGCACAGTAAATAATGGTGAGCCATACATGTGCACCGCGACGGCATACGTACGATACTGTGGCGGGCACAGTAAATAATAGTGAGCCATACGTCTGTACCACAGCGACACTTCACTGCAGCGACACTGCAGCGAAGCGACGCGACACGTTGCGACACTTTAGGTATACCGCACCTGCGGGCCTAACATGATCGGCGCGACTCCGCTTATGTCGCGCTTTATGTCTATTTATGTCTCGCTTTTCCTTGATTATTGTCTCGGACAGGCGCGACATAAGCGGAGTCGCGCCGGTCACGTTAGGCCCTCTGAACTGCAGTGCCGCGACAATTAGCAACAAATTTTGTCTGTCAGTCCTTCGGCAATTTTTGGGGAAGATGGATGAAACTATTTTGAACTTTATTTTGAGTATCGACTCACTAATATAATTAATTTTTCTTCACTGTTGAAAACAACTTGCAGTACTACCTACCAAACAGGTTCTAAATTCAATGAAGTTAAGGCTCAATTCACACTGAATCGGCAGCGACGCGAACGCGCAGTTTTAATAACAAGACATAAACTTTATGTGCAATATGATAAGACATATAGAAACGCGAAAAGGCGCGGGCCGGCTCTAGCGGCCTCGTGTGGGCGCGAGCCGTCACTCTTCGGCCGCTTGTATCTTATCGCATTGCACATAAAGTTTATAATGTTTTGCTGCCAATTCAGTATGAATTGAGCCTAAGTGTCGCGCGCTTGCTGTATCGCACGGAACGGCAGCGGAACCACGCGACGCAACACGACACGGCGCGGTAGATTTGATGAGTTGAGGTCAGACCGCACTAAGCAACACTTCACGGCAGCGGAACTACGTGACACGTAACGACAAAATATTCTGTAACAAAATGTATCAGGCATAACGCACTACGCAGCAGATTAACTATGCGCCGCGACACTGCGCTATTTTGAATATTTTGACACAAAGAATATTTTGTCGTTACGTGTCGCGTAGTTCCGCTGCCGTGAAGTATTGCTTAGTGCGGTCGGACTTTAATACGGCGCTCGCAGCGGTGAAGAGCGCGGGGCGCGGGGTGAAGCCGCCAACTGACTCCGCGGCGCGTATATGGAATTTATACCTTCACACAACGCTTGTGACGTCACAGATCGTGTTGCCGTCGGGTATATTTTAAAATCCAGAAAGCGAAAATACTTTTATTAAAGCCTACCTTTACGTAACATTTATGACGTCACTGGTTCGAGTTGACTTGGGGTGTATTTTCATTTTGGCTACCCCCGCGCAATTATTATAAAATATACCCGACCGTAACGAAGCTATCGCTGGCTACTCTTCTATCACACTATTTCAATCATTCACGAATTTACATTCACGAACATTCAAGAGTTTACTATTTCACTATTATTTTCAACGCCGCATGATTTCTTACGCTAACACGCGAAAAACCTAGGACTCCATACATGCAATGTTCATGAAAAGCGCTCGAAATATTAAATATAGTTCTAAAGTCAACGATAATGAGTACAGTGTGGAATCGGAGACACATTCAAATACTTTTTACAGTGTCAGAGCCGATTTAGCCGTTTGCAACTGTGATGCTGGAAAATCTGGAAGATTCTGCAAGCACCTAGTAGCATTGAGCAAAAGTTTGGTGTCATATTTCCCAATTCTCCTCGGCTACTGTCTATTCACGATAGAATATCACTAGCAAGAATTGCGACGGGGGATGAAATAAACGAAAACTTCTACGTGAATATGTTGAGCTTAGATGAAACTCCAAACAATGATTTGGACTCGATAACACAGTGTTGTTCCTCCAATACAGTAGGGATACTCCGACACAGGATACCGCCAATTTTTCCACATACCTACCCACAAGAGGTTGCTGTAGAATTGCCGAAACAATATGAAAATGCAGTTAGCGAATTTAAAACTGAAATACAACACTTCACAAGTTTATTTGAAACAAATCCCACTGTCCACAATTTAAGAGCATTGTCAAAATTCACAAATATGATAAAAAAAAGTAAATTATACATCAGAACAAGGACAAAACTTAATTTTACATCAGATAATATTAAGGCGTGTACCTAGAAAAATTAAAGCTCAAAGCACATCCCTAAGTAGACTTAAAAACAGGGGAATAGGAAAGACTAAGTCCAGGGGTCAAGCTGGGAGGCCATCAAACGCAGAACTAAACGAAACGAAAGCATGACTTAGGACCGAATATTAAAATGAATGTCCATAACGCCCGTTCATTTTTAGGGTTCCGTACCCGAAGGGTTCCAAACGGGACCCTATTACTAAGACTTCGCTGTCCGTCCGTCCGTCCGTCCGTCTGTCACCAGGCTGTATCTCAAGAACCTAGCTAGCTAGAGAGTTGAAATTTTCACAGATTATGTATTTCTGTTGCCGCTATAACAAAAAATACTAAAAAACAGGATAAAATAAATATTTAAGGGGGCTCCCATACAACAATACCACATACAAACTTATGGATGCACCTGGTTACGTACATGGAGTGTGAAAGTAACCACACCAATAACTTTGTAAACAATATTTTGCTGTGTAAAATCCAAACTATTCACTCCACACCATCGCTTCCATTGAACGGTGGTACGGAACCCTTCGTGTGCGAGTCCGACTCGCACTTGGCCGGTTTTTTATTTTTCATTTAATTAGTTTCAGCCAATTGTATTTCGACGAGTGGCGTTTGTGTTGCCGGACCGAACGGACGTGTCCCCCCGAGATCTCCCAAACGCATTTAAACAAACAATAGTTTTCATCCCCGGCGCGCACCTTTTGTTCTGCCTCCGGAGGCCCGAAAACGAGCCTGGCTTATAGGCTGGCTTATACCGCGTGTTTCTGTAAGGGATACCTGGGGAATGTGCGCGATCCATCTAGGCACCCCATCTGTGCAATACCACGCATTTCAGTGATTGTGATGATACTAGTGCGGTCAAGTGTAATGAATGCCCAGAGAACTGTGCGATACTCTTAGGCATCCCATCTGTGCAAGCCCTAGAATTTATTCTAGGCCAGGTGCACGTCTGAGCCACGCAGCGACAGGCCGGCAGCGAGCGACGCCTACGCAACACACCCTCAACGCTACCGCCTCCACCACCACCGCCGCTAAACACACCAACCTGGTGAGATCATTCCGATTAGGACATCATTGATAGTGATTACCTACCTCTAACTTTATTTCTCTCAGCACCACTCGCCGCCTGACAATAATAAACCACCACTTACCGCGGCCGCGGTCGCCCCTATTGACTAAGGCATAATCACATTTATAGGTGCGTCATAGGCAGGATATAACAATTCCCTACCTACGCAATATCAAAATCAACTAATAAAACATTATTATAGCTACATATACTTATATTGCTTTGCCTGAAAATAAATTCGAGATAATTCTCCTCGAGATTTATTTTCTCCTCATCTTCGAAAGACGATTCAAAACAGTAATTAACAATAACCATCCACTAAACCCTGAAACTCAGTGAATAAGCCAACCCAAAACTTAACAATCCTAGAATTATTTTTATGTAGCTAAACTGCAAATATACTAAACCCGACAATAAACAAAAACTAAACAAGTGCATGTCATAAAAAGGCCATCTCACCAAACTCCCAGAAACTAGACAAAACAATTGACTGCTATTTAGGAACAATTGAAAAAGCTTCGAAGCACAAAAGGCTCACAACGTTCCCTCAAACATCTGGCACCCATTCTATGGTGTCAGCCCTTCTTGGAAATACCGGGAAACATTAGAATAAAAATAGATCGTAAAAAGCCAAACAGCGTCTCTCATCATACCGGCCGTACACCTCTTAGAAACAACCCACACACACACATTCATATTAGCTAAAATACCATGAGGCTTTCTCCTGTAGTAATATCTCACAATGGAAACTCTACCAATGCCCAGAGATGGATACTGCCTGTTCCATGCAATTGCAGACCAAATCAACCATCTGTTTGGAGCGACATTCAACCATACCCACATCAGAAGCGACTTAGCTAGATACGTGGAAGCTAACAGCAATTATCCACGCATCAAACATGCGATCGACGCACCAAACGCAGAAGCTTTCACTGAGTACATAAAAAATCTCCACATACAGGGCACGTGGGGCGGTGAAGAAATTATCATAGCAGCCGCGGAGTTCTACGTAATAAGTGTAGCGATCCATCAACAAAATGGCCCATCAATCGTATATAGCCCCCAACAAGAATATAACTCAGTCGGAACTATCAACTGGACCTTTTCCGACAGCCACTACGACAGCGCATACATAATAGAGCCCCAAAATGTAATCAACAACCTATCAACAACCAGTCAAATCTACATCGCAGCATCTCACTTTTCCCAAACCAAAATACAGCGCGACTACCAAAGTACCCTCAAGTTCCACCCGCCCCAAAAACAGATAATATGATAGCGGTAAATCTAAACACCTTCCCCCGGGCTACCCAAAATGCACAACTCAAGATAAGATGACCAATGACTTTGATACTTACCGTACCGACACATACACTCACACGCCACAAACACATGCATCCCCCTCCGCCGGGTCAGATACAACCGGGTACTTCATCTTTAGGGCCTAGTTCACGGACTGAACCTCGACCCGAGTCACGGACCTAACTAATATGCACTAATGAAGTGAATTGAAGTAGGTGATATCAGTGCAATGAGTCTCACTAGCTGAGCAACAACCTGGTGAGATCGCTGCGATTATGATAGCCCTAACTCAGATCAAAAGGCAAAACGAACTCCATATCTGGCAGGTAACCCCCTTCGTAATGCTAAATACCATTTCATAAACAGATACCACGCTCGCTTCAAATTACTACGCCAACTCCAAACTATTCCACAGGCACAGTGCCGTACTAGTAGGTAGGAGATAGGTATACCTAAATACAAAACTAAGCAGGAACCTACCCAATAACAGTAAAACAAAACATAACCATTTCTAACTTTATCCGGTCCGACAAGCCCACAAAAATAAAACAATAATGCAAGCCCGTCTACTACATAACTGCATATTCTGAGAAATAGCGAGAAACAGCAAACAATTGCACATCATAAAAGGATCATTTCACCATCTTCCAGAAAACAGGCAATTAACAAAAGACTTCCACTGATGAACAATAACAACAATAAAATCGGAGACTTTTTGTCCTAAGCGGCTCTCTACCGAGAATAAGGGCGCACGAAGATACGCACAAACTTTGACAATCGCAACCCGTACGTTCTGTTAATCGTAGACAAAGGTAGTTCAAATAAATCACGCTATCTCTAAGTTCTTTCTTTCAACAACATCCCAAGAAGATAACCTAATGGAAGCCTTACCAACGCTGAGATGGTAACTGCCTATTCACCGCAATTGCTGACCAAATTAATCACCTATGTCAATTAACATGCAACCACACTCACATTCGTAAGGACCTAGTTAAATATGTAGAAGAAAACGGCGATGAACAGAACAAAGCTCGCAATCACTGAGCCTGAAATCCTTAATAACTCAACACTGAAAATCTACGCAATTACGGTACTTGGGCTGGAGAGGAGATTATAATACCAGCTGCCGAATACTTTCTACTTAACGCAACAATCCACCAGCAAAATACACCATCGCTCACATTCACGCCCAAGAATCCAGCGGATGCAGTGAAATCTATCAACCTCAACGTCACAGGACACCACTACGACAGCGTTTACTTGCTTGAATCGCCAAATTTACCCACGGATCAATCAACCGATAACCAAACTGATAACACCATACTTTCGCCGATACTTAATGCAACACCCATGACCTCCTCAGGGTCAACTATAACATCAACAGAAGACATCCCAGACAACACCGGATATACGATGATACGAAACAGCCCCATATTTAAACCACAAGTCACATGCGAGCGTATGCGCATTGCTACTTGGAAGGTTAGAGGATGCGCCGAAATAACTAAAAGACTCAACATTGACGCGGAATTGACTAACAAAAACATACACATAGCCTATATACAGGAAACAAACATGATACATATGTCAAAACACTATCTCTGGTATCTGTATGCTCGCATCGGACAAGACGCTATAAAGAAATACAGGAAAAAGGGAATTATAGGCACAAACCTCCTTCACAATATTGCACACAAATATTTTAAAAGTTACATCAAAAGAAAATGCATGTACAAGGGCGAGCTTGTCTCTAAAAAGAGATTTCTTCCAGCAAAACAAGGCATTACAGGAATTGCTATCATAAAAGGGTAGGCAGTGCACAATAATTACTATAACTAAAATGCCTAGGAATAAATTAAAATATCTGTAAAATACAGATAGCAAATACGAAATAATTACCGATATATACATAAACCTTACATATAATAAAATAAATACAATAACTTTTACGAAAGAGACATTTAGAGCTCTTTGATATGTTTCTTAAAAGAAAAAAGAGTCGGAATGTCTCTTATAGTGCAAAGAGGTGCGTTCCAGAGTCGGACCGCCCGCAACCTGAAAGAGCGTTTATACGCAGCGCTGCTATGCCGCGGAGTAACTAAAAGTGAATAATTAAATATCATCGGAGAACTGCTCATGGCAAACTTAAAAGTAGAAAGACGAAAATTCTTATAAGAGACCCCATAAACAACCAGTGAATTGGACGTAGTTCCAATACGAACCGTAAACGAAATCAAATATCTCGGCACATATATTACGGCAGGACATAGGACACAATAAAAAAGAGGTGCCGGCAAGCCATATGCAATTCCAAGGCCCTAATGCATTTTATAAAGAAATCCAACATAGACTGAAATATAGTGCGCCTGATTTACAAAATGGTCATTGCACTGTTTATAAAATTCGGACAAAAAGCGGCAACCCTCACTAAAGCAAACAGTTGAAAGTCAGTATATGAACGCCTGATCCTCAGAGACATGTTTGAGAACGCCAGAAGCTATCCAAGATACCACAAAATTCATGACAGACTACAGGGCAAAACGATAACCAAACGAATCAAAAACCACCGGATATGCTACTATACATATTCTGCGACGCCCACAACAGCACTTACTACACGCTAGGGCATGCAGAACCGGTCACGGTTCCAGATTTTTGAGACCCGGTTCTGGGAGCCGTCAGAACCGGGTGCACCGGGTGCACCCGGTTCCGGCTCATAAAACTGTAATATCAAATAAATCACACAGAAACTGAAAGTATATAACATTATTACGAGGTATGAAATAAGAAAGTTGGCAAATTATATCAAATCAACATTTATTAGGACACTATAGTTTCAAACAGTCATTTTTCTCATTACATAGCAGGAATATTATAGGAACTCAAAAAGCTTTAACTACACATTAATCAGTCTTTTTAATATTTTTATACTCGTATGAGTAACAGCAACATGATAAAACACAACAAATAATTTATTTTTATTATCTAAAGCAAAAAATCACCACATTTTCGTTTGAATTTTAATGAATAGCCTTATTGGAAATATTTTTTTCTTGGTAGTGAGATCGTAAGTAACTTATCACATCTTGGCTCTTGTCACTTAACGAGCTGCGCAAGCGATTGCAAATGTAGCCCGCTGAGGAGAAAATTCTTTCAGGCTCTACACTTGTTGGTGGTATGGTTCTTAAATAGTTATATGCTAGTGAAAGGTTTTTACCACGACTTCCACCGTTTTCAAACAATGCCATTTCTATTTTGACTGTTGTAAAGTAGGCGTCGCGGTCTTGATGTCTCGTCTTATTACTTTTTACGGCTGTAGCTTTTTGCATCTCTATACCAAGCTCATCTTTTTTGGACATAATCGGGTCTGGGACAAGAATTACATCGACTTCATCTGCATTTCCCACCTTATCCTCACCTTGCTCACATATATCGCATTGTTCGATCATTGACAATGGCTGTACGAGATTAACGATACCCCTGCACATTTCATCGCAAGAGGGCCGAGGAAATACAGCCAAATCATCATTTAGAAAATCAGCAAAGTATTGGTCCGGGTTCAGTATTGAAGTGTAGCTGCTTCTATAAGTCGTCGCTGCGAGTACCTTTTCTTTAAAGAACTTTCCATTTCCTTTCTTATAGCTGTATTCATCCTTTTCAGTTTTTTCAATGCATATTTTATTGCGACATCAGCTGTTAACAAGAATGCATCCCGGCTACACAAACTTTCAACGATAGTTTTCATTATGTCCAAAATCTCGTGAAGCTCATTTAAAGTTGTCCGTTCGTCTTGGCTGAAGGTAATCTCAGAATTTATATCAAGTAGCGCTTTTGTGATGCATACTTTGAGTTTGAGAAAACGTTGTAGCATGTCTGCGATGCTACTCCACCTTGTCTTTGCATCCAGAATCAAAGTATATTCTTTTCCGAAGTCAGAATTAACATGTTTTTGTAAAACATCATCATTTTATGTCGGAGATTTTTTAAATATCTTGACTACTTTCCGGACTTTGGCTAGTAAATCAAAATACCTGAAATGCGACACTTGCCCCCGTGTTTCTTCTACAAATTCAACACCGTCATCATTTGCATCGCCACTTGCTTCTGCATCTGAATGCTCTCTAATATTATAATCGTTAGTAGTTTCACTACTTCCAGCATCTCGGTGTAACAGCGGGGCTAATTCAGTTAACGGCATGTCATCCTCATCAATATGTTCTTCAACAACTACTTGATCTTCATCTATAGCAACAGCGTTTTTGTAGAAGACATCTGATATAGCCAGCTGAATTGCATGCGCAATGCATTTTTGGTGTAAGGATTTCAGTTGTTTACCGATTTTTACCATCATGCTACACCCATCGGTAGTTTCTCCAACAACGTCCCTTTCTATTGAAATTCCGAAGCATTCGAGTTTTTGATTGATCTGTTCAATACATTTTTCTGCTGGTAATGATCCGTAAACCCTTATGAGTCCTATATTTTTGAATTTGTTGGGTACGCTCAGATATGGTGCGTGTATATTTAAACTTAAATATCTGCGGTTTCTGTTTGAAGTCCATTCGTCGAATGAAATTGCGAACTTTACTTTTTCAGACAAAAGCTTTTCTATTTCTTTTTTTAGCTCTTTCTTCTTTTCATCGCAATGACTGCAAACCATCTCTCTAATAGTGTTTGCAGACATAGGAAGTGTATGGGTGCGTGCATGCAGTAGGTATATCTCGCGCGACCGGCGGCGCGACGTTGCCATATCGTGCTTTTGTGACAATGTGAATTTAAATCACGCGCTAATGGCTCAGCCGCGGTTGATTTGAATGCAGAATTAAGTAATTTTAGTATTTTTCAAGAACCGGGGGAACCGGGTATGCTTCTTCAGAACCGGGTCTTTCGAGACCTTGGTATACCCGGGTATACCCGGGTAGTTAGGAACCGGGTATACCCGTGTGCATGCCCTACTACACGCTCCATTCAAATACGAAGCAAGGAAGAAGAAAGTCGGCCGACTTATATACACCTGGAAAGATTTCCTTAAGCATGACATAAAATACTACGGTGAAGAACACAGTTACTGGACAGAATCATCACACAACAGGGACGAAGTCAGGATGGCCTAGAGGCAAATATACCGTATCCCAGAAACAGACAGCAAAAGCGAAACTGGGAACTTACCGGATAACCCAAACGAACACGACTCAGGAAACTCAACTATTAACAATAACTGAAAATAGAAGGAAAACAAGAACTTGAAGAAAACAACAGCTGCTCTCCATATCCCACATCCTCCCCATTCCACATATCCTATAATGGCTTCAGGCTGAAGAGTCCTTCCCTTCCTACAGAGCAGGTCATTCCGCCCCCCCTCAAAACTTGTGCCCTCTGGTATGCCGGCCGAAAGACCGGAACAGGTTTAGAACCCTGGCTGGAGAAGCACCATTCATTCATTCATTCATAATTAGTTTCAGCCAATTGTATTTCTTTACTAGTTGAATTCATTTTCTAATAAACGTTTTTTTTATTTTGTTTTTGTATTATTTATCTCAATCCTAATATAAAAATAACCATCCCTTTTTCTGTGTCTGAGGTCGTTGAAAGGCACCTAATAAAACGGGTATAGATTATACATACTGGATTTATTTTGGTTTGAAAGCGGAGGGTGGGTGGTACGTAGTTAGCAATATAATGAAATAAGAATAATGGAGTAAACCAACGGGGCACATGAAAAAATAAAGACAACGAGAAATCTCTAAACAAATGTCTCTAAATAAAAGCGGCCAAGTGCGAGTCGGACTCGTCCATGAAGTCCGTAGCAGCAAGTAACATGATATAAAAGTTCTTGTAGTTTGTTTTAACTTTGATCGATGTTTTAATAATAGTGTATTTTTTCTATTGGCAGGCAGAAAGAGAAAAACTGCTTACCAGATTTCGTTCGAACCAATTTTCGGTAGAAGTTTGCATGGTAATGTACATCATGCATTTTTTTTAGTTTTATCATCCCCATATTTTAGAAGTTACAGGGGAGGGGGGACACATATTTTACCACTTTGGAACGGTCTCTCGTGCAAACTATTCAGTTAAGAAAAAAATCATATTAGAAACCTCAATAGGTAGTTTTTGAAGACCTGTCCTTAGATACCCCACACGTATGGGTTTGATGAAAAAAACATTTTCGAGTTTCAGTTCTAAGTGTGGGGTACCCTTGTATTGTTTTTTTTTAATTTTGTGTGAAAATCTTAATGCGGTTTACAGAATAATTACATCTACTTACCTAGTTTCAACATTATAGTTCTTATAGTGTCGGATAAAAGTGGCTGTGACATACGGACGGACAGACGGACGGACGGACAGAGAGACATGACGAATCTATAATGGTTCCGATTTTTGCCATTTGACTATGAAACCCTAAAAATAAAGACGTCGAGAAAGATCTAAACAAAAAAAGGTCTAACCCACCGGTAGTGAATGCAGTTCAGCCGGCACGATCTACCTACCTACAACCAACGATCTATATGTAGGTACTCCTACAACGCTATACGTACGAGTACGTGGAACCAAGGTCATTTGAGGCGCGTGGCACTGCCGCGAGCTAACCGGCCGCCGCCGCCGCCGCCGGCCGGGTGTCGGCGGCAAGAACAAAGGGTTGGCCCGGGGCTTGTCGCGGCAAGTTCCCTTCGGCTTCGTATTATGTACATACAATCGACAACACAACCACCTTTACACCCGCGTTACGGCCGTGCACTCTACTCAGTTGTGATACGGACGCGTTTGAAACTGAAGTAAAAATGTTTATCTCCTGCCGATCGACAGCAAATCAAGCTTTACTATCGTGCAAATTACAACTAAAATGTATAAAAAAAATTCGGCCAAAGTACAGATAATAGCACCACGCACAATACACTGGCAGTTGCGCCTTTCCTTACTTGTTAAATAACCGTATAAATTATTAAAAAATCTTAATGCATTAAAATGCTATGCAGAAATGCAGGCCATCTGTAGTCTCGTTGTAACGGGATTTAAATGAAATCATAAAAGTTATGTCCTGTCGTCCCCATTGACTCTTAAAATGTATGGCAAGTTGTAGTATAGCAAAATGAAGTGTGCTCCATGAAAGTACACCCGAAAAAAATGTTGCAGTCGCGTATACTTTGAAATCCTTAATACGGCTACATATATTTTTATACTATACTGGCTCTTGCCCGCAACTACGTTTGCGTAGATTTCGAGATTTTGTGAAACACTATTAGTAAGAGAAATGTGCAAATGCAATAGTTTTGTTTGTGCGTATGATGGATGGCCTGATAGATCAGTTAGGACAAACTATTTGATAAGTAAATATATATACGTTGGGGATCTATCATCCCATGGTATTCAAATTAGTTGTCTTTGGCAGGGTGAGACTTTGCTTTGTCCTCTTCACGGGAAGTTCGTTGTGGGTAATGATCATAGGCTCGACACTCATTTGGCGTTCTTATTTCCCACACAAACTTTCAACTAAAATATCACCCTGTAGAGGGACAATCTGGCTAAAGTGAATACTAAGGTTTATATAGCTTAAGATTAGAAAGCTTGCAGCCAAGTTTAAATTTCCTAACCCAAGCAAAAAAGAAGTTTCATACAAACTTTGAAATGTTGTAGCACCCTGTATAATACGAATTTTCCAAAATCCGTTCTTAGTGCTCACCTACACTATGAAAGGTACCTACCCTCCAAAAATGGTGTCTCTAACACCAGCCGTTTGGTCTCTAGTCGTATGCCAATCAGTCACATTAGAGTTTTATATGTATAGATATACGAACTCAACACTATGGAGCGTTGCGTGAAGGTATAAATCTATCTAAATTCCAATAAGTATGATTATAAGATTATAATAAGTATACGTCGTGATTCCTTCCGCGGCCCCCGCGGAAGGAATCACGACGTATTTCTTTCCGTTGAGTTGAGGACAAGGAGGTTACATGTGTGACATTTTTAGGGTTTCGTAGCCAAATGGCAAAAATTAATAAATGAATGTGGATGAAGCAAAAGAGATATGTCAGGATCGTAGCAAGTGGCAAACCATTGCCTCTGCCTACCCCTCTGGGATACAGGCGTGAGATTATGTATGTATGTTTGTATGTCAAAAAACGGAACCATTATAGATTCATCATGTCTGTCTGTCCGTCCGTATGTCACAGTGGCAAGTAGATGCATTCTGTAAACCGCATTAAAATTTTCGCACAAAATTATTAAAAAAAAAATTGTGGTTCCCCACACTTAGAACTGAAACTCAAAATTTTTGACGTGATAACGTCTTTAAAATCGTTTTAGTCGGGTGACATGTTCAGAAACTTGTGTCACACCAAAACCTCACGAGCGCGATCGCAGGTATAACTAGAGAGAGACGGACCGACCTCCCGTCTCATCTCGAGCGCTGCCAGTCATTCCGTGAAACTTGTCACGCGGAATCCTCACGAGCGGAGGCTTATCACGTAAACATCTCGATCGTAAACCTACTTTACAAACAACCAATTTTTTTTTTTCACCAAACCCATACTTGTGGGGTATCTATGGACAGGTCTTCAAAAATTATATTGAGGTTTCGAATATGTTTTTTTTTCTGAACTGACTAGTTTGCACGAGAGACACTTCCAAAGTGGTAAAATGTGTGCGTGTCCCCCCCCCCCCTTGTAACTTCTAAAATATGGGGATGATAAAACTAAAAAAAATGCATGATGTACATTACCATGCAAACTTCCACCGAAAATTGGTTTGAACGAGATCTGGTAAGTAGTTTTAAGGGATCCGTACCCAAAGGGCCAGGCTATAATCTCATGAACCGTGATAGTTAGATTGTTGAAATTTTCACAGATGATGTATTTATCTTGCCGCTACAACAAAAAATACTAAAAACCAGAATAAAATAAACATTTGAGGGGGCTCCCATGCAACAAACGTGATAATTTTTGCAAGCGCCAAACTTACAAACGCTAAACTTTTTTAGCGTCACACGTCGGTATCTAGACAACCTTTAAATACCAGACGTCTCCGCTTTGAAATGATAGATGGCATTAGCGATTAACTATAAACGCAATGTAGGTACAGGGCCAGACAAGTCCTCTTTCTACCACCCAATAGAAAAAATACACTATTACTAAAACATCGATCAAAGTTAAAACGAACGAACAAGAACTTTCATATCATCTTACTTGCTGCAACGGAACCCTTCATGAGCGGGTCCGACTCGCACTTGGCCGCTTTATTAATTTTATTATCACCTGTTCCGTTCCTGTTCTAAAATACCCAGAGTTTTTCTAGGAGTACCGAATATCATATTTCTAATCAATTACTAGGTAACTTAAAACAGTACAATATAGATCGTTGCTTAAAACCATAAAGCGTCAGCCGCTATACGTAACATAAGTAGCCGCGTACATTATACTGTAGCGGCTTACTTACGTCCTACTGCGCATTTAACGCATTTGGGGTTGCCATTTTATTAAAATTATGTTGTTTCATGGTCATTAGCTATTCATAAGATTAGCTATTTCATAAGATTATTTGTGTCCGACTGCCGAAGAAAAGGAAGGTAATGTTTTTTTATAACGAGTGGGAAACAACTTTACATCAGCAAAAATATTTATAATCAAAACAAAATAAGTATGTAATGCGACCAAATGGCTGCTTTCTAACGTAATAAACAATTAAGCAAAAATGCTTAATTGTTTATGCAACGGTCGACTACTAAATAGTAGTCGACCGTTGGATTTTATTGGAATCGTTCGTAAGGATTACTTTGTGTAAGTGGACCCTGCCTAGCGTTCAGTCGGCCGTGGGTTCGTTTCCCGCTAAGGGCATTTATTTGTGTGATGAGCACGAATGTTTGTACCTGAGTCACGGATTTCATTATCTATATGTAGGTATATGTATTTATCTATACAAGTATGTATATCAGCTATCTGCAGGTACAGTCAACATCACATCAGTGGATAAAGCGTGCACTCTGTTCAGTTACATTACGGGCGGCTTTGCAACTGAAATGCATTCACTGATGTTCGGCAGTATAGACCAGAGATGGGCACGTACCCGGGTATATACCCACTTTTGGGTATATTATATACCCAAACACGCACCCGGTAAATACCCGTATGCACCCATTTGCTGGGAACATAAAATAAATTATTTCAATTATAATGACAATTTCTTAAGTGAAAATCAAAGTATGCCAATCAGATATTACTAGTGTTCTCTACCTAAAGTGCGTCTTGACAATTTTTGGTGGATCGTTTATTTTAAAAGTTATTGAAGATTTAGTTAATTCTTTGTATGGGAACGGATATTTATTAGGAAATTCTTCTTACTTTCACCAACACGAATACTCTGTAACTAAGTAAAAATTATTATTATCATTATCAGCCAATGTTCGTCCACTGCTGGGCATAGGCCTCTGCCACAGTTCGCCACAACACTCTGTCCTCGGACATCCCCATCAAGCCGCTACCAGCAATTTGACTCTGATCATCGGTCCAGCGGACCGGCGGGCGTCCTACACTGCTTCTGCCAGTTCGTGGTCTCTACTCGAGAACCTTTATTCCCCATCGGTTATCCCTTCTTCAACAGATGTGACCAGCCCACTTCCACTTCAGCGTACTAATTTGTAAGTGCAGAGAACCACCGATTACCTATTACGTAATTATAATACCCTTGTTTCGCCTGTACCGGCCACAATTACCATAATGTCGAATTTAAAACTTTATGTCACTGTTCGATGGACTTTAGATTAAGTTTTCGCCTCCGTCCGTCGTTTCCTCGTAGCCAAACTAATTCGCTTCTATCACTCTACTATTCTCTGACTTTTTTCAGTTTTTGCTGTTTAATTCATAAACTATATGGGTTATTTATATTAGGTTTTACTATCACTTTGAAACTATGTTAAAGTTCAGTCAATTTTACTTTTAGTCCACCGCTCCATATGTCTAATAGGTTTTGAGAAATGGTACTTTCAATACTGTCATTTTTTTAATAACATTTAAATTCCAAGTTTCGTTTTTTTTTCAGCCTAATATCAGCATAACCGCACATGGTTGACATATAAAACATATAAAGTTTGAATTGCACAGCTCTTGTACTTTATATTTTATTGATATCTTAAAAACTCCGATTTTGTCACTCATTCACTGTTAATCATCAAAATTCTAGGGTTCCTCCTGAAGTCCTAGAAAGCTTGAATTTGCTATGTTAGCTAGTTTTAGTACACAGTATTCTAAAACATGAAACTTTTACAAAAAAGGCATATACAACTAACTTACAAAAAGAAGTGAAATCCTATCAAAAACATCTTCATGTTAAAAGTTGCCTTAAACTGTCTCTATACTTTTAAAATGTTAGCAACAACTAATGTCAATCATATGCGGTTATGCCGATATTAGTCTGAAAACAAAAACGAAACTTGGAATTCAAATGTAATTTAAAAAAAATGACAATATCAAAGCATTATTTCTCAATTACTATCGGACATGGAGCTGTGGTTCGACTTACATTGTATTAAATTTAATATACTTTCAAAACGATCATAACAACTATTGTCAAAATCCTATAGTTTATCAATTAAACAGCAAAAACAGAAAAAAATTGTAGATTTATTTTTGGCAACGAAATTATTCTAGTGTTTTGGAAAACAACGAATATAATTATCTGTCGGCGTCCATAGTTAGCTGCTAAACATTCAAAAGCGGTGAACATAGATCGTGCATCGATTTATAGTTTGTTTACAGCGCACAGTTTGCCAAAAGGTGGCTCTCGGATCGCTACCAAAACTGGGCGATCCCCAAATTTTGGAAAAAAAATATTAAAATACAGTTTATATCAGTTTAAAGTCGGGCCTTGCGACATAGGTTCCGCAACTAGTTAGGTTTATGCGTATGTATTAGCGTTCGTATGCGAACGAGCTTTAAGGCGATGATGGAATAAAAATGCGCTGTCGAGTGGAAGTGAGATGCAATAATTACTCGCGAATAAGAAAAAGCGGGATGCCAATAATGCACTCGCGACTAATCTGAAACAACGTAAGCGCCAAAACGTAAAAAAAAATCATAAAAAATAAACTATTTCAGGGAATTAACTTTCAAATTGAAAATCGTTAGAAATAACAATTGTTCATACATTGCAATTATCACACAGTCATATTCACTTACTACTGCGGTGTAATAGGATAAAACCATAAAAAAAGGGTTGACTTTGTATTTATTTTCTATCGAGAAAATTTTATCCAAACATGTTTTCCAATTAAGAATCTCTAGATTATATAGACAAATTACATATACCAGAAATTAATTACGATTTGCCCAGTATTTCCTGAAAAACACATGAAAACAGCACCCCATATTTATTTAATCAGCGTC
Source organism: Argyresthia goedartella (assembly GCA_949825045.1). Classification (NCBI taxonomy): domain Eukaryota; kingdom Metazoa; phylum Arthropoda; class Insecta; order Lepidoptera; family Argyresthiidae; genus Argyresthia; species Argyresthia goedartella. The sequence continues at coordinate 13,941,495 of OX463806.1, forward strand.
TTAAGTTAAGTATACCGTAGGCCTAGACGCATTGGTTTCCAGCGACGACCACGCGGACTCCGATGATGCTAAGGTACCCTTACTAGTGATTCTTTGGTCGGGAATCCTAGGTTGCTCTTACTTACCCGCCTCCGGTTCGTGCAACAAATACCTGAGATCTGAGAGATTGTTTAAGTTTTATGTTGATAATGCACTGTCTGTTGTTGTACCTAATTATTTCTTATTGTCCTAAAACACTCAGACGAAATCTATTAAAGACAGGGTATCTGCTGACGCCCTTATATTGTTATAAATATCCAATCGCCAATCATCTCGTCCTTCCCGTAATACGTATTGTAAATCTTGCAATGGTGGACACCTGTCAACAACCGACCGACGGATTTATCGTTCATAGTTTCACGGGTACGCCAAGTTGACGACCATGTAATTGGGAATATTAGTTTTTCAAAAGTATTCATATTGCATTAATATAAAATAAAAGTATTAATAAATGCAATTGAATCTCTACCACACTTACTTGTGGCTTGCGCGTTGCGTGCGCGGCGGCGTCACTGGGAGTGGTGGGAGTGGGCGAGTTTCATTTTTTGTTTGTATTCTTTCATCGTATTGTGTAATTTAAGATTTTAAAATCTGTAAAATTTCGTAAAAGTAGAAATATCGAAACTCTGTATGATGGTTAACGTTCACCTAGTCCCTGGGGTAGGGCAGCACCGCCCCTAGGTACTGCCAAAAGGTGGCTCTCGGATCGAACTGGGCGATCCCCACATTTTGTATTATTTTTTTTGTAAAATTCAGTTTATATCTGTTTAAAGTCGGGCCTTGCGGGCCTAAAGGTTCCGCAACTAGTTAGGTTTACACGTATGTATTAGCGTTCGTATGGACCAAAGTAATGTTGCATACATCCGTCATTTAACCAAACGTCACATCGCGGTTTTACAAAAAAGATATTTAATATGTCCTAAAAATAAACTATTCCTAGATTCTGAGTTCAAATAGCGTATACTTTAGGAAAAAATATAATACGAATACCCTTAATGATCCCAGTTCTAGAATAGTATGATTAATAATAATTAAGCTTGTTGTGTTTTTTTTGTACTTATGTCTCAATTTTACGATTGAAAATAAATATTATGAACCTTTTATGTCTATTTACTTATAACCACGTAAGCCTTTAAATCTTGAACGGGATCTGAGAACAGAACTTCTTCAGAATTTCTTCTGTTATTAACCTTGTAAAAGTTTAAAAAAATAAAAATTTTTGTATCATTGCTGTGTAGTGTGTACACTGAATGTATATATATAGTGAAGTATATTTTATCTAAATTACCAATTATTGTATGCTCCTCACTTACAGGTCCCGACTTAGGTGCTATATCGGTACAGCTGTTAAGTTTGCTATAAAATATTTTGCATAATAATAATAATATAGCCGCACTAATATCGTACAAGTACAACAGTAGAATAAAGCCTGACCAGAGTTTTAAATGAATTTGGCAATGACGTAACTATTGCCAGTAAAAGAAATTAAATCATTTGTACCCGCCACAGTATCGTACGTATGCCGTCGCGGTGCACACGTATTGCTCACCATTATCTACAGCGCCCGCTACAGTATCGTACGTATACCGCCATGGTACAGACGTATGGTTCACCATTATTTACTGTGCCCGCTACAGTATCGTACGTATACCGTCGCGGTGCACACGTATTGCTCGCCATTATTTACTGTGCCCGCTACAGTATCGTACGTATATCGCCATGGTACAAACGTATGGCTCACCACGATTTACTGTGCCCGCCACAGTATCGTACGTATGCCGTCGCGGTACACACGTATGGCTCACCATTATCTACTGCGCCCGCTACAGCATCGTAAGTATACCGCCATGTTACACATGTATGGCTCACCATTACCTACTGCGCCCGCTACAGTATCGTACGTATACCGCCATGGTACAGACGTATGGCTCACCATTATTTACTGTGCCCGCTACAGTATCGTACATATACCGCTGTGGTACACACGTACAGCTCACCGTGCTTTACTGTGTCCGCCACAGTATCGTACGTATGTCGCCGCGGTGCACAAGTATGGCTCACCATTATTTACTGTGCCCGCTACAGAATCGTACGGAAGCCGCCATGGTACACACGTATGGTTCACCGTGTTCTACTGTGCCCTCAACAATAGCATACGTATGTTGCAGTCGTAGTTTCAGAAGAATTCAGTGCGACTCGCGCACTTCGTATACGTAGCCGGATGTCGGGCTACGTACGTACGTACAAAAATCGACCACGAGTAAATTACGTAACCCGCTCCATGATGAGCGTCAGTATGCCGACTACGTACGACTGACTACGTACGCGTAATGGAGCGGGTTACACACGTCATTGTGGTCGATTTTTGTCCTTATTTTACGTAGCGCGGCAGAGGAAATTTTTCTCAGTGCATTTGCTCCATTTGATGTGTCGCCGATAAGTAGTGACGCTACGGCGTCCTTGGCATCTCCTCGCAAGCATTTTCGCAATCTCCACAGGTTTTCTGTATCACTAAAACGACACATGCGTGTAGACTCGTAGAATGCACTTTTAAATTGCAGCCATTCGATGCGATCTCCAAAATATAAAGGTCCTTGGCGGTTGATAACCTGGTAAGTAATTGTTGGTTGTTTGTCACAGCTAGAGTGTTTTCTAATTTTTCGGCCAGCCTTTCTAGTTGATTGGGCTCGTAGGTCCGTATCATGGGACTATCATTGTGCCGGGGAGTGTTGTGCTGGTGCTGATAGTCTGGAGTTTGATGAATCCGCGCTCCACCCTGGTGCGGCCTGGCGGCGGCGTACTGGTGCGGCAGGTAACATATGCTGCTGCTGATGTGCACGATCATGGGGCGCGAGGGTAGCATGATCAGGTTCCGGTGCACGAGCAGAGGGTGCATAGACGGAAACCGGCGGTTGCTGCGGTATCTTTGCATAGGTGGTGCCGGGCATGGGCTTGTAATCATTAAATTCCAAAGACTTGTGGCTATTATTCAGCCATTGCTGCACCTCATGAGTCATGGACGGGACGCTTCTTTGTGTAATGGAACGCTCCTCGTCCAATTCTGCTAGATCGACTTCGAGCTGCTTATCAATAAGCGACTTGTCGATATCGGCTTTCTTGCGTGCCGCTTCCAATTCTAACCTTTTCTTCATGGCTTCGCAAGAAGAGAGGGACTTTTTTGATGAAGATCCGGCACACCTTTGATCGGATTTTTCCTTAGGTGCAATACCAGTAACTGACGGATATTCTCCTTCTGAAGCTGCTCGAGCGTGTTCTGTGACTATTTCTTCTCGTCGCAAGGCACCGCGTGTTTTCACCATTTTGTGTAATGGCGGACGCGGCGGAGGCGTATTGAACATTGAGACACTTCACCAATGATTTTGATCCGGCTCGAAGGACCACTTGTTAGCTACGATCGTTGGTTTGGTACTGGATGAAGGTTAAGAACGTTTTAGAAGAAATAATAACACGAAATAATATTTTTAGTCAGTTTTATTTTATTTTGTCCTTCGGGGAAGGTGTAGGGAAGAAGGGCGTAACCGCAAAACTATATATAATATGATAACTACTCTAATAAACACAGTCCAACTCCAACCGTTGCCTTTAATTCACCTATCATAAACAGATCCCCCTTACAGAATGTTCCCGGGAGGACGCCCATCATACATAATGATGAGAAATGAAACAAATTGCTTCCATAAATTGTAGAATTTAATGATAACAGATCTAAAATGACATGTTTCAAGAAACGACACCTAATTAGTAACAAAATAATTTTATTTTAAATATAAATTAGGCATTCTACGACACAAAAACTATAATACAAATGTAGACCAATCCCAGTAACATAATTGCCTAAATACGCTAAAAGATGAGCAAGCAAAACTAGCATGCTCACAAATAAGTATAATGAATGTATAATAAATATGACAACAAAAATAAATCATAGAATCACGTAGTACATAAATTATAATAATAATCAGTAGACTCTGAGAAAACGCGGTCTAAATAACAGGAGAATATCTTGCAATTTCGAATCTACGTAGTCAACAACAGACGATAATGCAATGGAGACACTCTAAAATTAAATTCATTCTACGGTCACCGTCATTATGTTATCAGTGGAGTTGCTTTAAAATTAACAGCTAATTGCAAAACATGTCATTACAACATCATTTATTTGAAACTTTAAAATAAATTCAAGCAAGTGCAAGGCTTTGGGTTTACAGATACTAAACAGAATTCAAGCTACTAATTAAAATAGTACGTATTTTATATAAGAATAACATCTATTTACTATGACTTAATTACAATATATTTCTCTGAATCTGTACATCACAGGCAAAAATACATACAAACAAGGTGCCCAACGACCCAATCCAATTTTGAGGCATCGCGATTTTTAACCTCATGCCAAGGTAATAAAATTCAAAACCTATAACGGAAAAATGACTGCTATTGCAGTCCGTGGTCGTTGTGAGGTTAATTATCTAATGAATTACGCAAATTAATTATAATTAAAAGATAATACACGTTGTCTAGTGCGGCGGATACCCATAGTTTTTGATTAGGTACTACTCAAAGTAAAGACAAATAGGTATTAACCTTTCGACCAACGAAAATCGTGTCACTCACACAAAAACAACTTTATTAATACGAGATACGGTCTCTTTTAATATAAACATTGCGTCGGACTTGTAGCCATTGGCACGACTTTCAGATGTCGGCCAATGCAAACTGGCGCGGTCAAACGTTAAAAAAATGTACAAACGCAATTCCAGCAATTTCCAGAAGGGCGCTCACGCTTACCTTGAAACAGAACAACTTTACTGGTTAATGTGACATTTTGTCAATTCCAGGCAAACTTGTTTTCATTTCTTATGGTTCTGTACCCGAAGGGTGCCAAACGGGACCCTATGACTATACCTCCGCTGTCCTTCAGCGGGCTGTATATCACGGACCGAAATGGGTAGAGATTTAATTTTGACAGAATGTGCATGTTTTCAGCCACTACAGCACGAAATAATGAACTACATGCGTTCATTTTAAATTGAAGGGTAGCTCCATAAAAGCGATGTTTTTTTGCTGTTTTTCTCGTGCGTTGGTTGACGGAGTCCGACTCGCACCTGTCAATTTGTTTGAAATACAGCTACTCGGCTTTACTACAGGCAACTTAACTATGCAAAACTGCTGGCATAAACCGTCATTTCATAACTGTGATAGCGTCGATATTACCGCTAGTTACATCTCTGCACCACCTTAACATAAAACCCAATGGTGATGACCATGTCTGTGTCATACAGTCGATTTGACCATGATACAACTAAACATTTACATGCTTTACAGCCAGGAAGCTCAAGGATGAAATTGCGATACGTCATCACGCCTCTGTTATCAGCAGAGAGTGTGATTAACGGGGCAGGTCAGTTAACTAAAGCTGGCACGTTAACAGTACTCAAACTAATGCAATGGGGTTGGCCGGTGAAAGCTAATTCCAGATGGCGCTAGCACGTCTTGTACCTCTTCCTTCAAAAGTAGGGATGCTATTATTTTCATTCGAATCGAATCGTTCGAGATTGAATTTATCTGGCGCAAGGATCGAAATAATATGTTTGTATTAAAAAAGATGGGATTACTTCAGGGAAATGCAATTCTAGTCCACACGACCATGGGTTAAGCTCGTTTAAGATTCAAACAATACAAAAAGTTCGAAAATAGGACATCCAAAACCGATCTTTGATTAAATCGATTCGAATGTAATCCCTATAATACAATGTCAGTGTCAACTGTCAGTCAATGTTGGATTGGTCAATGTCTGTTCTGTTGTAGATTCGACTTAATCAATCAACTAGGTACATGGAATATGATAACTTAGTAACTCACCCGAGTATTTTCCCTGCTTTACGTAGTCTGATTCCACGAAATGATTCCGACATAACCTTGTTCCATTGCTTATCACTAATTTTTTACGACGTATCGCCTTCAGCCACTGTTTTGACAACTTTAGGTCTTTGGGAAAACAATGAATTCCAACTTCTGAGCAACTAATTACACTACAACGCGGCATTATTGCTTTTTTTGATAAAAATGCTAAAATGTTCATACAAAATCTGTTTGTTATGAGTACAAGTGATGCTAGCGCCACTTTGACAGTTGCCAACCCCATTTCACTATACAAGTGTGTTTAAAAATCAATGTTTTATTCTAAACTCGAAATAGGTAAAAAATCACAATGACTCGCGTCGATTGACACGTGAAACGAATGCAAAAAGATCACTCTATATTTATAAGCAGTAGCAAAAGCAAAACAATAACTGTCTCCTTTATTCATATAATATAATATTCATACTAATAAGTTTAAAGCGCGCGAGAGGCTCAGACAAACTATACTTGATGTCCATGCGGTGCAATGACCCTACATAAGCGCAACGTGTAAATGTGTTGAACGTGCCAGCTTTATTAACCGACCTGTTCAAGAAACACTGGCGCGATGACGTATCAATCTATCGTAAGTCTCTTAACCGGTATTCTTGTATCATGGTTTGGAAATGAGCCAATTTCTGCCAGTGCACAATTGCAGATGAATGCACAAACCCGTCATAACAAGACATAAGATGTGATATGGTAATCAATGACATTCAGGGTCACGGGGCAAATCGGGGCTACGTCATGACGACATGTGCTACCAGTATTATCTATTTCTGACATCAACCGCAACACCCGACGAATCGAAAAATCGATTTATCAGAACACGATTATTTTACACGAACTCACTTTTCTTGCCATTTTATTGGTCGATTTCAAATATTATTGGCATTGCGACGGGATGTCAGGCCGATATTATCAGATATATATATAATAAGGCGGCATACAGTACGGGGTGCTCAAAATGCCATGGACGGTGCAGTAAAAGTAAGAATTTACCCATTTCGACCCAATGAATTACCAGGCATACCGCCAAAAGCGGAGAAGCTGCTCAAGAAATAATGAGCCACTCGAATGACTTACCGGAATTGTCAGTTCCCTAACGAGAGTCAGTGAAAATATGAGTTTGAGAGACAAGTCAAACTTTGAGTGGTTGTTTGGCATCTGGGCTTTAGATTATATACACTCAATACCCGCTATCAAATGAAGAGCTGTCTACACCAATTAAACAGGTTAATGTCACTACAGTTAACGACATCAAGAATTGTAAATAAGACTTACTACATCTTCATCTAACTACGATCTACGTATTATATTTACGACTATTACCAACTAGGCTGGATATCTTGAAAGGAAAAACGAGGTTTAACCCATACTCGTTGACTTAACGTTATCGGTCAAACATTTTAGGAGATTGTCAGATTTGCTCGATTTTTATTCAAGATAACACAGTTCGATCTTTGTTTAATTCTATGCACAATATGCTCATTGTCTAGATCATTTAGTGTCTAATATCAATAAGTTCTTAGATTAATTTATACAATTGTCAAATTTATTTTAATAATATAATCAATTCTTATAATAAAATAAACATATTTCCAATTTCATTTAATAATAATAAGTAGTTAATTAACCATTTGTAGGGTAATTTAAAGTCCAACTCAAATTAAATCTTCTGCTTGCTTGACCTTTAGAGTTAATTTTTCTAAACTTTAATCCGCCAATCCTCACAATAAAGAGCATTTATCTAGATATAGTAGTGTAACGGAAAGGTGTATTCGAAATAAACTGTTACGTTAAAATTGCTATATGTCGTTTGCTTAAATGACTAACACTGGGAGACGTATACTATGAATAACACATGAAGTCACAAAAAGGGATTATTAGCGAATATCTATGTTATAACGCTTCACAGCTTAAAAAGACAACGATGTTTATAGCACTTCCGTTCATCACTTTGAAGCTGTTGAAGAACATTTAGCACACTAACGATACAACGACTTAAGCTAATATGGGGATTTCTTATGCGGCGTCTACACTTACAGCATTGGCGCATCCGCAGTTTCTTTAATTCTGAAGAATACTCAAGGGTCAAAACTGACTAACGAAATAAACTGACGCCTTGAATTCCGACATCTCTTATCCGGTGGTCGTACGTCGTATTAAACTAGTTTTTCGGATTCGTTAGGTTGTGACACCTCTAAAATTGAATTTCAAATTGACAAACCGACAAAATCACATCGCCAGATAAGACAGCTGGTGTAAAATAACCGTATTCTGATTGGCAGATTTTTCAATTGGACCGGTATCGCGATAGATATCTGAATTACACAATAAAGCTACGGCTTAATTGTGTTATAACAAGTACACACTACACATTAGAGTAAGCGTCGCAATCGGAAACATTACACTTCCTTAGATGTAGACCACCACTGTAATGTTTCCACGTCAGATGATTCGAGCTTATTGCTCGTGCGCGACGCTCTCTCTAATGTGAGCTAACATTCAATCGATTGAGTTCTCTATCTCGGGCGGTAGGGGTGTGGTCTGGGCATGGCAGTTGTCGATGACTGCCCGGGCGAGGTCCTTGATCACGGGGTAGGGGGCTGGGTGCAAGAGCAGTTGCTCTAAAAGTACCATCCCCCCTTCCGCTACTACCAGCTCGCAGTACTTCTCAGCTGGAAATGTAAAAATAATGTAACTTTAACATTTATGCTACGTGAGGGACATACTTACTGAGATTCATGCTTCGAAGTAAAGACGGAGCGATAAATACCTTTACAGGTGACATTTAATAAGCTGAACATATTTTGGGGAATGATAGTACCCATCATTATAAATAACTTTCACCAAGAAACATATCCCGATCAGCTGATTATAAGTTACTATGGAAGAACCAAATATATTTTTTCATACCATGTTTCTTAGAAGAAAATGTTCATAATTATGGTTACTATTATTCCCCAAAATTAGGTCAGCTTATTAAATGTCATCCTGTAGATTTGACTAATTTTAAAGCCCAAATATGAGACATAGCCGTGGTTATTTTCATCAGACTATTATTGGAACTTGCTACACAATGTGAAAATATTTGTTTAAGTATTGTGTAATGTTATAGTTGTTTATGTGACCAGGACTGAAGATTAGGAATAGACAAGTGTTGTTGATGATATTTTTATCTACACACGTAAGGAGATAAAAGATAAAGCTATTTATTTGTTCGATTTTTGGTTACAATATAGATGTTACGCTATCTTCTTGCTATGTGTCGCAAAAATCTGCCATGTATGACGTACAAATATTATAAAACTACATAAGTGATTGAAATTAGAATTAATCCATTATATATCATTCACCTAAACTACTAATATATTTTATCTTTTTACGTGTGTACATAAAATTTTATCAACAAAACTTGTCTGTTCCTAATCTTTTATATATGGTTAATCCCAATTTCAGAATAAAATTAACAAAAATATGACCATAATATAGAAGACACTCCATTTATTTGCTTACAAAAAAATATATGTTATTATTGAAATTATCTTTATTCCTCAAAATTCCATACACATTTATAAAACATTCCGGTACGTATCAGTATTTGGTCGCATGTCCTTTGGCAGAAATGACAGCACGACATCTCTTGGGCATGGAAGCGATCAATTTTGTACAAGCTTCTACCGGAATTTGCTCCCATGCTTCTGTAAAAGCTGTGAAAAGTCGACCGACGTTTGATATCAGCTTTGTCGCCACTGTCTTCTTCACCTGGTACCACACATTTTCTATTGGATTTGAAACCGGGCTGTACGGGAGCGTTAAGAAGACTGTTACTACTTTTGCAGTGTGTTTCAGATCAATATACTGATGAAAAGTCAAATTGAGCGGTAAATTTGCTTTGCATAGGGCAGCATGGCTCTTATATGTTCTTGTACTGGAATGTATCTATGTTGCCTTCTATTTTGTCTTCTAGTTGGCGTGACAGGTCCAACACCAAGTCCTGAAAAACATCCACAAACTTTGATATTTCTGCCCCCATGTTGACTACTTTCTTGGTATACTTTGGATCCATTTCATTGTTCCGGGGCGTCTAACAAATTGTTTTCCGTCAGAATTAATCTAATTAATTTTTGTTTCGCTGACGAAACAAAAATTAATTAATTTTTGTTTCGTCAGCGAAATTACCCCGCCATAACCAACATGTGCTTTTTTAAAAAAGCACATGTTGGTTATGGCGGGGTCGCAAACAGGTCACTATGGGGCGGGACTTGAATGGGAAATGGAGCTGTAAATTTTTCAGAAAAATGGAGAGGGTATGGGGGGAGCGAGGGAGAGAAGACACATGGTGGGAGCGGGGACAGGGAAAGTAGGTTATTGTGGCTACTGGTCTGGGCTCAGTAGTTTCCAATAAAAAAAATCCCGAAATGAAGATCTCGTAGAGAGCTGTCATATCTCCATACGAAAGAGTGGTCTGTATCTACCCCGCTCCCCTCCCGCACTTCCCCCCTCTAGAACACCTCCATTCCCCCGCTCACCCCTACAACAAAAAAAGAGAGGGAATGAAATAACAATGTTGAAAAAAATTGACAAAAAGAAGTCCCGCCCCATAGTGCCCTGTTTGCGACACTCTGACTTAGACTCTAAGATGGTATTGTTTGCAAAAAAAATATCCGTTCCAGGGATCAGAACTGCCACGTTCGGAGTTGTTTGGTGCAAGAGGGTTAAAGGGTGTGTCTAAACATGCGTCGAAACATGTTAATGTTTCCACTCTCGTTTAGTCCAGTGTTCATATTTTTTAGCAAACGCTAATCTTGCCTAAACATTTTGCTTTTTAAAAAGTGGCACCTTCCGAGACTCTTCCATAGTCTGTATAATTTTTCTTGCAGACACACCCTTTAACCCTATTGCACCAAACAACTCCGAACCTGGCAGTTTTGATCCCTGTAACGGATCTTTTTTTGCAAACAATACCATCTTAGAGTCTTCCCGCAGAGAAGTTTTCCTTGGTCTCGGTTTTCTAGGTACGTTGTCGGTCGTGTTGAACTTCTTGAAATGTTTTTAGCATTCATAACAGAACTCAGAACAGTTCAAGTGGTTTGCTATTTTTCTGTATGACCAACCTTTCTTATGAAAATCTTCTTAGTGGACGAATCGCAACTTTTGTTTTTCCCCATAATGATTGGTTTAAAACGTATTAAATTTATTGAAAAAAGTTAGGTTTTATGGGCATTATCGACGTTTTATGAAAATACGCGGTAAAACAAAGAAAAACAGAATGTAGTTTTCTTTTCTCTTTAAAATTTAGATCACAGCTTTTATTGTCTATAATTAGCTGGCCCGCTACAAGTACGTTAAAAAAGTTTGTGTTACGTTCCCACAGTGAGCAGTGTCTGACTACTAACAAACACAACTAATTTTGTCCCACATTTAAATTATACAACGTCATCTATGGTTTTATAACAATCACACTAGATATACCTATTTTAGCTAATGGTACTACCATAATTATTTTTATCTACACACGTATCATAAACCCTCTTTACTGCGTCCAAAAACCGCATTTTATGACCAGCATAATGATATACTACTTGGTAAAAACGAATTTCTTATCTGAATATTGATACATAGTGACTATTATGCATCGGATGTACCGGATGAAGAATCGGACCGCACCCGAGGCTAAACTTCAAAAACAGCTGTGCTGTATTTTAACTAAATTAATTTGTTTAAATTCGTCTATTAGTGAATATACTGTTAATTTAAGTGTTTGTTAAGTTAACTAAAGTGTGCCAGTGCTTAATGTGGTCAGAATTGTAATTGTGATAAAATAATCGATCACGGACCAAAAGACAAAGGACATTTCAAACTGCCAACGGAAAACCCCGGGGGAGTATTGTTTTTCGTATTTGCTTATTCATATTTTACAAGTATACAACTTAAACTTAACTATATACTTATACACTACATACTGCTCAACGTGCTCAATGTGTGTGAATAGTGTCCAAGGTATTATTAAACTCTCACTATTGTGAGAAACGTCCATCCTCACACCGCAGCGTCTTTGATTTGTCTCTTAGCACTTGACAATCTGTGGAAGTACTTTTGACGGAAAAACTAGCCGTTCACTCATATTTATTACACGATATACACAAGTGCACTGATAGGTTAGACCTTGGCAATTAGTGTGAATATAGTGTAAGCTTGTAGGTAATTCTAGAGACATATTAGGTACTCACTTCACAGCTGATTAGCACAACACTTGCAAAACTACTAAAATTGTTAGATAATAAGTATAACTTTCATTAGTTCAGGACATTTATACTGTTAACCTACCTATTCTTACTTGTTATAAGTTAATTGAAACTTGATTGACTTTGACGTAGAATAGCTATATAGGGAATTAGGAACTATCATATTAGTACTACAGCTACTAACTGCAAGTCTTTATTCCTTCTGTTTTATTTTAATTTTATTCGGAGCACCCATTCTTTTTTATTTTATTTCCAGGCATGGCATCCAACATTACTATGCGGAGAATGCATGCAGATCAGCGTATTTGTAAACTGCAGCAATAACTAACTGACGCAGAGGAGTTAAACCAAAGGCTATTGGAAGAGCGCAATGAAAATGACTTTGAGATAAAAAGCTTGAAAGCCAAGAACTCACAGCTTAGAGATAGTGTCTACTTTGCGAGAAACACACGAGGAATCGCAAAATGAGATTCAAAGATTGGAAAAACTAGTGGAATCTTTTGACACCCTGCGCACTGACCTTGCTTCTGCTTGTGATCGCAGTAAATTCCTTCAATATCAACGCAATGAGGCAAACTTGAAGTTGACTGATATGTGCATAGAAAAAGACTACAACGAATCTTGCCACATTACCTCTATCCAACAAGAACTAGAAGTAGCCAACCTAAGCACTATTGTTCAAGCCATGCAGACAAGCAGCAGAAAAATTAAATAATATTTGAAATTAAATAAATTCATGAAGAAAACTAGAGGTAATGTAAAACTACTAAAATTAGCCTTGAAACAGCAATCAAACAGAATATTAAGAATCTCCTTAATGCAAGAGCTCCGGGGAAAAAATTTTGGTTTGCAGTCGGACTTCAACATGCCCGAGTAGAAATCCAGCATCTACATGATCTCCTAGCAAATACACTACAATGTTATGCCAAAGAACAGAGAGAGTTAGCAGAACTCAGAGCCGCGACGTCTTAGTTAGTTCAGCTACAACGCCAGAATGCGGAATTGGTGGGCATTGAGAACGAGGAGAATGAGACCAGCAAGGAGGACGAGCCCACATCACCAACTTTGGTCTCGACCCCCCTCAACGAGAGTGTTGCAGCGTCCACCGCTGCCCCGACCAAAAAACAGCGTCGCCGTAGTCGACGAGGAGGCACCTCGCAGCTCAACAGCGCGAGCACCGCGCCGCTCGCTGTCCCTGCTGAGGCGTGTGTCATGCCGCATGCTGCCCCGAGGGCCGCGCCCTTCGCCGTTGAGCACGTTGCGACGCTCGCTGCCGCGAATGCCGCGCCAACTGCCGCCACGTGCATCAAACCGCACTCCAACACGTGTGTTGGAGTGTGGTTTTGCGGTCCGCCACTCACCTCCACTCGTGTACCGCCAGCTACCAAAATATGTGCTCAGAGAAAAACTCTGTTGTTCTCTGACAAAGTAGGTGCAGGATTTGGGCCTCTATTACATCACCGGCTTAGCCAAAAAGTAACGAACATTTGCTGTCCAAATAGTACATTTGTAGATCTTGTGAAGATAATTAGTCGCGGTATCTATGATGAGTACAGCACTATTGTAATTATGGTAGGAAATCATTCAAACATTAGTCGGAATGATTTGAATAAAAGTGTTGAAACACTTCTAGACTTACATTTATATTATGCAATTTTGCATATGCCTGTAATTTGACAGAACTACAGAACAAATCTGTGCATAGAATGAATATTCATTTATTTAATTTAACGTGTCATCACAGCTATGCTATTTTATATTTCGACATGAATAATTTTATTCATAACTTTACTCTGACACAGGATACATTGTACCTGTCTAATAAATTTAGAAAATTAGTAGCTACATTGTTAGCTTATAATATATGCGAAGCAGCTATAGTTGGTTTAACCAAGTTCAACTTGACATCAGCTTATGTTAAGAGTAATATGACATGCACCCCTATTGGAATCTGTTCCAACTAATTTAAATTAGTTCATAAGATAATAGAGGAAATCTCTAGCATACAAGAGCCACTAAATATGTCAAAATGTAAGCCCCCGTTAAATATTACCCATCAAAACATCCAGGGGCTACCTGGCAAAGAAATTGTATTAGAATTATTTCTAAAAAATTCTGACATTGATATTATTTGTGTTACAGAACACTAGTTGAAGGAAAATATGATGTCCTTTAACATAAATAATTACAAAATTGTCAGTTGTTACAATAGAAAGACTGCTAATAGAGGTGGTTCTTGGGGCCTTCCCAGACCTCATGAAACACAGTAAACTGATACCTCTGTTCAAGTCGGGAGATAAGGGCGATCCTTCAAATTTCAGACCAATAGCTGTTCTTCCAACACTAAGTAAAATATTTGAAAAGATTATACTCAATCAAATGCTCTCACACTTCAACCGTACAAAACAACTCCACTCCAAACAATACGGTTTCACTAGGGGTAAATCGACTACGGATGCAGGTATTACCCTTATATTTCATATTTATTCTGCGTGGGAGGCCGCACAGGATGCGATCGGAGTTTTTTGCTACCTGTCGAAGGCGTTTGATTGTGTTGATCATAATACGCTATTAATTAAATTAAATCATTACGGAGTTAGAAATAAAGCGTTGGATCTACTAAGATCATACCTAAGCATTAGAATTCAAAAGGCAGAAGTTACTGGCGTTAAATCTGATGGATCGGGTGTTAAAATTGGCGTTCCACAAGGTTCCATATTAGGCCCTTTCTTATTCCTGGTATATATTAACGATCTGCCTTTCATGGTGGAGAAATTAATTGACAGTGTTGTTTGCTGATGATACTTCAATGGTCTTCAAAATTGAAAGACAAAAGGCGATTTTGATGATGTGTATTGTTTTTAACCTTGAATTAGTTCACAGTTAATAATTTATTGTTAAACGCTGGTAAAACCAAGTGTATCAAATTCTCACTTCCAAATGTCAGGCAAGTTGAGACCAGTTTAGTGTTAGACAACAGCACGTTAGAATTAGTAAATGATACGAAGTTTCTTGGAATAACCATTGATAGCAAATTGCAATGGGGACCCCACATATCTATGTGGGGTCCCCATTGCAATTTGCTTAATTTATCTAAATTGGATGGTAAATTAAGTTCTGCGGCTTACGCTGTTAGGAACATCAGATAAAGCACGGATGTGGCTACATCTAGGCTAGTATATTTTAATTATAGTGTGATGTCCTATGGTATCTTGTTGTGGGGGAAAGCAGCGGATATTCAAACTATTTTTATTTTTAAGAAAAAAGCTATTCAAGCAATTTATAATTTAAAATGAACAGACTCCTTAAGAGAGCTTTTTAAAGAAATTGACATACTAACAGAAGCTAGTCAATTTATTTTCGAAAATATAATGTATGTACGCAAGAACCTTACAACATTTTCCAAACTTAGCGATAGCTGTAATGTTAACCTAAGAAATAATCACAGACTATGTTCGGCCCGATTTAGACTCGCGAAGGTTAGCAATTCTTTCAAGGGTCAGTGCATTCTCTACTACAATAAGATACCTCTGGAGATTTTGAAATTGCCATTTGAGCAATTTAAAAAGCATGTTAAAGCGACTTTGTCGAAAAAGGGATATTACAATGTTCAAGATTACTTAAATGACAGGACTGTATGGGGTTAATCTGGCTCAACACAGACCTTGCTGTTAATAATTTTGTAATTATTTATTCCTGCTTATTAATCATAACAATAAAAAAAAACATATTTTTATTAGTTAAGCACAACCTATTTTTAAAAGAGATATAAAAATCAATCTATGGGAGTTTATACGCCCTTCTTCTCCCACAGTGGTCCAATGTATAGAAGAGGCAAAAAATTACGTTTGCCAAGTTTATGTAAATATCTACCGTAGTAAAGTACTTTGACTTTGACTTTGATCAATAATTCGACATATTATGACATTAAAACTTCGAACGCCACCGCCCGCCCGCGTGTCGCCCCTAGTTTGTCTGTGAAGTTAGTACTATTGAACAAACTAAACAAGTAAAGAGCAATGATCAATGCCACAATGCCGGTCGAACATGCGGTTCCTGAACACATCAAAGAGGGCTTTTGATATGTGTGTAGATAAACTGTGCATTCGAGTTTTAATGCCCTTCATTATGTATCAGCCACATCAACTTCTATTTTGGTGGTAAATAAGGGGGTGTCATTAATTATGTGACCACCACTGTATGTGGCAGTAGCGGACATACAGGCCCCTGTCAGTATAATAGCTTTTCTGATTTTCATAGAGAATCACAGAGGGAATCAGAAACAGCGAGGTCATAGACATGTATGTAAACTTAAAAGACCAGATGCTTTATTCCTCACCTCTCGCTTGTAAAGGCTAAAAAAGGCAGGCATCCAAGCAGGTGCAATGCTTAGTACCACAACCAGTACAACTATCAGTGTGTTTGTTTGTCAAAGTGGAGCCAACTTAGAGGTAACATTTGACATCTGTCAACAGTAGAGACAAAGTTAGGCGTCAGTGTGTTTCGCTTGGAAAAGGAAGAGATTCTGACGCATAGCTCTGCCCCTACTGTTGACAGATGTCAAATGCTACCTCTAAGCTTGGCTCCATTTTAGTGAGTGTATTATTACTATGCAATGATAGTTTGAGCGAGCATACTTACGGTAGACTGTAGTGAGGTTGGCCAGCGCCCATACTGCCCAATGCTGGCATTGTGGCGTGTGGTGCGCGTTCAGTAGACTCAGGATCGGCTCGAAGGACCTGCATTCATTGAAATATGATAGATGTTTGCTTTTAGGACCGTTGTCGTCATGGGAAACATGGTTTTAGCGTTGGACGTTGAGTGAGCAAATGGGGTAGCAGTGTTGAGTCTTTATATCTAATTCCGCATACCTACGTAATGAATTTTTGACTATGGTCTGACATTTGATTTGACGGACTTGTTTAACAAATAGAGTAGACAGATAGAATACCCTATTCAACAAAAAAAATACAGTGAGGGGGGTAAATATCGATATTGTCGGTAAAATTCAGCACACCCATGATTTGTTCAATACATAATAATTACATTATTGAATTTAATTACTCATATCCAGGTAAAGACTCGTGCCCCTCGGTTGGGACATGAAAAGGGTAAGTAAGGCCCGAGTAAATACGGGTACGAAGAAAACTTCTCGTTTTCAGAAATTGCTGGGCCCTCAACGATGGCATCATATATGAAATTAGCTTTTAGAACGTGGATCCTCCCTGGATGAATCATTTTCATCGGAATCAACAAAACCCAATGTTGTAGTCGATGATTTAAAAAACACAATTTTACAAAATAGTGTAGGACTAGGTTCAAATTTCGATGTGTGTTGCTGAGAGTTAAATAAAAGTAAATTAGTACAAGAAAGGGACAACAGAAATTTAAAACAGATTAAAAACAACTTACTTACTGGGGTGACCAAACACCATTATAAATAAATGAACTGGGTGTATTATATAAATATAATAATAATAATACAAACTTGCTTACAAACCATTTATAAAATCATCACCGGATGCATCACCGAGATTATTAATAAACACATTGAGACCAACAACATACTCGCAGAAGAACAAAAAGGTGCCCGCCAAAATAGTCAAGGCTGCAAAGAACAACTGACAATAGACTCTATAGCCCTCCAACAAGCATACAAACAAAAACGAGATATTAACGCAATGTACATAGACTATCGCAAAGCATATGACTCAGTGCCGCACAGCTGGCTGATACACATATTGAAGCACTACAAAGTTAACCCGACAATAGTAAATATCCTACAAAATACCATGCAAAACTGGAACACTAATCTTAACTTGAAACTCAAAGATGTATCCATTGTCACACCAAACATAAAAATACGAGGAATATTTCAAGGCGATGCCCTGAATCCCCTTTGGTTTTGCCTAGCTTTAAACCCACTTTCATACAATCTCAATAGACTTCAAAACGGATTTCAAACAAATAACACACATAACGATAGACAATTATTATTATCACACCTCCTATACATGGATGACATAAAATTATATAGCTTTAACGAAATAGAACTAAACAAACTGGCTGACTATACCCAAAAGTTTTCTCAGGACATCAAAATGGAGTTTGGCATAGATAAATGCAAAACCATGTCAGTAAAACGAGGCACTCTAGAACAGAACAGTTATGTACTTGAATCTGGAGATCAAATAGAAGCTATGGATAATGGCCAAAGCTACAAGTACTTAGGGTTTCAACAGGCACGGAAAATAAACTTAAAAAGAAACCAGGACAAACCTCACAATAAAATTTAAACAACGACTTAATCAAATATTTAAATCACAACTCAACTCCCGCAATACCATTAAAGCAATTAACACTTATGCCATCCCCATTCTCACTTACTCGTTTGGCATTATAACATGGTCACAAACTGATATCAAGAAATTACAGACAATAATCAACACTAGGCTTACTAAAAACCGAAAACATCACCCAAAATCCTGCCTTCAGCGTCTCACCTTGCCGCGATTCGAAGGAGGAAGAGGCCTTATAAACATCCAAAACCTACATAACAAGCAAATTAAATCACTCAGAACATTCTTCCATCACCGGTCCCAAAACTCCACACTACATCAATGCATATCAGAAGCAGAACAAAATACACACCACTCAACCTTCATGCAAAAAACACACAACAAAATGAAAAAATTGTACAAAATACTGACAAAATTGCAGTATGGCAGCAGAAGTCTCTGCCTGGAAGACATCTCCTCGAACTGCGGCAGCCACATGTCGACAAAAATGCGTCGAACGCGTGGCTGCGGCGAGGGGAGTTGTTTGCAGAGACTGAAGCTTTCATGCTCGCAATTCAGGACCAAGTCATATTACATAGCCACCAGGAATTACCAAAAACACTACTTCGCTTACCCAACCTACCTACAGATATGTGTCGACTGTGCCATAGAAATTCTAAACCATCCAACACATCACCAGTGCCTGCTCATCATTAGCTCAAACAGATTATAAACACAGACATGACCAAGTTGCCGCGATAATCCATCAATACATAGCATATAACTCCAAACTTATCACGGAAAAACTCCTTACTACAAATATCAACCTTCATCCATATAAGAAAACGAAAATTATAAAATATATTGGGACAGAACTATAATTACCTAAAAACAATACACTACAATAGACCTGATATAACAGTGCTAGATAAAATTAACAAACTTATATACCTTATAGACATTGCTATAACCAACACTCACAATCTTAACAGCACGCAAGCTACAAAGATAACTAAATACAATGATCTTTCAATAGAGATCCACGCTCAATGGAGGGTAAAGACAGTGAAAACAGTACCCATTATAATATCTACAACCCAGTATCTGGGGGGGGGGGGGGTCATGACCCCCCCCCCCCCCCCCCCAAAACCATTCTCGTCAATTTGAAAAATCTCCTAGAACTTGACGGTTTCATTTTTTTTTATAAATGATTAAATGCCTAATAACGTCTTAGTCTTACACTTAAAATAGTCAAAATAACGTAAAACTTGTCCATAATTTAATTTTCAAAAATTACTCTGAAGGCAATACATTCTCTGCAACTACAATATTCAAAAAAGCCCGCGAGACCGGGCGGCGGTGGCGGCGGCGGGCGGAACCCTACAAACGAATGTTCTAGCCCCCCTTCCCCTGCCCTTTCCTCTCCGCTCCCGCCGCTTACGCTGTCGTTCTCATTCGGCTCGGAGCAATAGTTAAGATTTTTTTTTCCGTCACGTATGGTTTCAAAGTTCATAGTTCGCTTTGTTAATGTGCGTGTGTGTGTGTGTGTGTGTGTGTGTGTGTGTGTGTGTGTGTGTGTGTGTGTGTTGCAGTGTGGAATTGTGAATACCTAAATCATGGTAAGTTTCTTTATTAGGTCGAATCCTAATTTTAAGCATGGCTTGCGTGGTTTTTTGTTTGGTAGGTAGGGTAGGCGTTGTGTTTGTTTTTGTTACTTTATTTTCCTGAACGAACTAGGTAATGAATATTATCATCACTTATCTTAGATTAGAAGCCTGATTGATATTCACGGAAATATCTACTCAACCTTTACTCAACTAAATCCTAAACTATAACCTAGTTATATTCGAAAGCAAACTAAGTACCTACCTACCTATTGCATGGCAGATAAAAGGCACGGGTCTTGTAGGCTGGACCCATCACAATCATAGGTTTATGATAAGAATAAATAATTGTCTTGACCAAAACTTTGATTGATATTGATAGGTATTTCGCGGTTTCGCGTTGACTCGTCTTAGTCTTTTTATGTAAAAGCGAAATCTTATCCACGAGCGAGATATGTTGCTTCATTCATACTTAGATTCTTTCGATAACTACCTACTTCAATCAAGAGCCATCTGGCTGTGGCTGACGTGACGGGTAGGGTAGGTACTATGATACCTACTTCGTTTCGAGAACCAAAAAAGTGATTTACCTTTTCGTTTCACGGCCGTAGGCATAATGGTGCTCAGGTAGTTGATTACCTACCTACCTACCTCAACTCAAATAAACTTTTGGTCTAAGTAGGTATATTCTATCCATTCTAATTTGTCCAAAAGTTACAAATCAATCGAAAACTCATTCATGATCATGTCATGCATGATACACGATGATTTTAGGTATACTCTGTTACTTTTTTAGGGTTCCGTACCTCAACAATAAAGGAAAAAAGGAACCCTTATAGGATCACTTTGTTGCCCGTCTGTCTGTCTGTCCGTCTGTCACGACCCTTTTTCTGAGGAACGCATGGAGGTATTATGTTGAAATTAATATCGATTACTCAGGTCTATGGTCCCTTGGAGCTGTGAAAAAATTAAACTTTTAGGTCCACGCAATCAAAAGATACCGCGATATAATATCATAATTTGGCTGATTTTGCTGAATTTGTATGAACTCGCGTGAAACTCGCAAGGGAATCAAAGCCTATAGGGTACTTCCGGTTGGCCTAGGGTCATGAAATTTAGAATGAAGGAAGGTCTTATAGCACTAGTAAAGGCAAAAATCCGAAAACTGTAAATTTCTGTCAGTCTGTCTGTCTGTCTGTTCTGTTTGTCTGTTTCACCGTCTGTTATGACTTTTTCTCAGAAACGCATGGAGGTATAAAGTTGAAATTAATATCGATTACTGAAGTCTGTGATCTCTTAAAGTTATGAAAAAATTAAACTTAACCCCTCGCACCCCCAGCCACTTGGCGCCGACACAGCTCGTCCCCCAGGCACACTTAAGCCCGCGCGGCGCGCGACACTTGACTGACGTATCAAGTGATTATGTTGAAATGGTAACTCTTAGAACTATGAGAGTGCTAAATATGAGTAGCTAATGAAACCCTCTCTTAGTCAATGCAAAACTAATGTCACAGTGACCTTCCTTTATTATTGTACCGACATGAGAATCACAGACATCTATGAAAATGGTCCTTCTCGACACAAATCTAGCAGACATGAGAAAAACATCAACAACATATACATGTTATTTGATACCTACGTAATCTAAATAACATTACCCTTTCAAAACAATAAAAACATTAGTGTGTTCTTATATAAACTGTTCAATATTTCAGCGTTTGAAATTTTCCAAAAAAAAGTCCTCGAAAAAGTGTTTTTTTTGAGGCACGTTTGGAATATTTTTTTCTATGAATGACCATAGACAATTGTATCGGATTATAGACTTTGTCTTATTGAGCGTCTGGAAAATCTTTAACAGTACCAACATGACAAAAATTGGCCAAAATATACCGGTTTAAAAAAGCGCGGGAGCGAGAGCGTCATATGACGCTTGGGGGACGGACGGTACTCGAGGCGAGCGTCATATGAGGCTTGGGGGATTGTAAGGTTATAGGTCAACGCAATATTCGATTTGGTTTACATGGATGACATTATACTTTAGTTTTTATGTGGAAACCTAATAACACGTGTTACGCTCTCCAAATGTGATCGGAACCCTTGGTGCGCGAGTCCTACTCGCATTTGACCGTTTATTATCACTGAGGGAGGAAATTTTTACAGGCGACTTGTACTAAAGTCATAAACTGATTCAATAAAAAAATCGCTGAGTCTGACCCCTACATATAAAAGGGGGGCGGAACTTGTTCCGAAACTACGGACGCGAAAAGGCAGAGGCAGGCCTATAATCATGAAATTTGGCACAAAGCAAGGTCATATAGCACAAATAAATGGAAAATCTGAAATCTGCAAATTTCTTTCTTTCTACAAAAATATTCAATTTAGTTTACATGGATGTCAAAGTATAATTTTGTGTTTTATGTGGAAACCTAATATCACGTGTTACGCTCTTCAAGTGTGATCGGAAACCATGGTGCGTGAGTCCTAATCGCGCTTGACCATTTATTTCAACTAGCTTAGCTACAAAGTTACACTGACATAGATGATATTTGTACAAAACTTTATGGTTATTTCATGAAAATATACTTTGTTGCAAAATATCATCTAATATGTGTATATCTTTGTAGCACTAATAAGTTTTGTCTTGTGATAAAAAAGTAACCGTGTATATAATGCTGAATAAAGAACATCGAACATTTGTGTATATTTACGACATTTTTGTCAAAGAACATTTTTGTTGTTTGTCATTTAATTTTCTAATGGACATAATGTTTTATATGTGTACACAGAAAAGCGTAATTTTAGGGAATTTTAACACTTGGTATCCCAGAAATGTTCGATGTTCTTTTATTTATTTATTCATATCATAATACATTCAAGTCACTCAGGTAAAAATTGAACAAGCAAGGATGAATGAACATGAATGAAAGCAGTATACCTACTACATATAAACACATACGTAGCTAGGTACTGTAAGGTTCGATATTTGTTTATGCGATTATATTGTATACGGGCCTCTTTAGAGTTGGTGTCACTTTGACACTGTTACTTATTTTGTAGTTTTAAAAAAGAAAGAGGCTTGGATGTGGGAAGTCAATGTGACACACTTCACCATAGGCTTCGGCCAGCGACTGAGCTAAATTGTATAGTGAGGATTAGAACGTTTCACACACAATTTAATCAAGGCCCTACTCAAGACCCACGACGAATACCGAATGATTCGCCGTCGGCAAGTGGTCAGGAACCACATATTAGACCTGGTACTAATAATTATAATTTGCGTCCTAGGCAAGCAGATTTTGCAACACGTCGTCGCTAGAGGCCGATAGCGGTGACCAGGCTGACCTTTGGAATGAGGGCCTCAGACGAGCTCAGCAGCGTAGCACAGAAGCGAAACGACCAATGGGGAAGATCGTCGCAGTCGAGGCGGATCAGCAGGTCAGACAATTACTTTTATTGATTTCTTCTAATGTAAACGTGGTAGCTCTTTTAGATACAGGCGCTACAGCTTCATGCATCAGCCCAGCCGTTGCAGATCAAGTGGGTACGAGAAGAGAAAAGACGGGTTAAGGCGGTAAATGGAAGTTTGCTGCAAATTGTATGGAAATGTGTTATAGATTTTAGTTTGGACAATTTTAGCTTTTCACAGGAATTTTTAGTAATAACTGATTTAAATTGTAGCATTATTTTAGGGGTGGATTTTAAATAAAGAACGCTATGAATATTGATTTTGTTCATTCGTGTATGTGTTTTTTCCAGGGAAAAATACCGTTTTTCAATAATTTCCATACGAAACAAAACACGACGCCGGTAAAACGAAATGTCATTTGCGTAGGGATTCTTTCAAAACAAAAGCTAGGGTCGGACTTTCTAGACGGTTCTAGAAGGAAACAAGTGAACTTCGGGGAAACCCCGGTTATCGAGGATCGTGACGTGATAAATTCTATCGACTTTCAGGAGTTAAGAAAGGGCGAATTCGTTTATTTCTCGGGGTTATCGGATTCGTGCGAATTTGCGTTTGGGGTAGAAGATAAACGGTTTATCGTAAATGGGGATTTATGTGAGAATGATAAGCGGGTATTATTGGCGTTGTTGGATAGGAATGCGGATAGATTTGCGTCTGCAACTGACCAGTTAGGTAGGTCGGAGATAGTGTCGGTCGGTCGGAGATAGTTGATATCAAGACTTATGATGAAGAGCCGGTTCATTGTCACCCGTATCAGCAGGTCGCGGAGATGTTGAAACTAGGTGTTATTAGGGAATCCACTAGTTCTTATGCTGCGCCCGTTGTGTTAATTAAATAGCCCGATGATTCATGGAGGTTTTGTATAGATTATCGGAAATTAAATAAGAAAATTTGTAGGGATAATTATCCTATTCCGCGGATAGAAGACATTGTCGATAGTTTGGCCGGGGCCAAGTATTTTGCGGAGTTAGATCTCAATTAAGGTTATTGGCAGACGGTTATTACGGAAGGTAGGCATAAAACGGCTTTCGTAACGACCACGGGTCTTTATGAATTTAATGTTGTTCCGTTCGGTTTGGCAACGAGTCAAGCGGTTTTTCAACGGATGATGGATAAAGTTTTAGCGGATTTAAGATTTAAAGGGGTTATGGTTTACGTAGACAATGTAATTGTGTATGGTAGAACGTTCGAGGAGTTTACCGATACGTTGCAGAAAGTTTTTGGGCGGTTAAGAGCAGCGAACTTGACCTTCAAGCCATCCAAATGTAAAAACGGTTTTTGCGAGATTGAGATGCTAGGTTATCTAATCTCGAATGAAGGAGTAAAACCTAGTGAGAAAAAGCTGAAGGCTATGCAACCGGTTCCAACTCCCACATCTACGAAGGATGTGAAACAATTATTAGGTTTATTTTCTTATTATAGAAAATTTGTATCGAATTTTGCGAGAATATCGTTACCTCTCACTAAATTATTGAAAAAGGGGGTAAAGTTTTAATGGAATGAAGAATTGCAGAATTCGTTCGAGTATATTAAGAAGGTGTCGTGCGCCAATACTTTCCTATTATTCGGGGGATAAGTCGGTTACTACGAGAGTTTATGTGGATGCGTCTAACGAGGCGTTAGGTGCGGTATTGATGCAGGGCGTTGAAAAAATGAGTCCGGTTGCCTAAGCGTCTAGGAAGTTAACGGATGCGGAGAAAAAATATAGTACGACGGAGAAAAAGTGTCTGGGGTTAGTATGGGCGTTGAGGCACTATAGACATTATCTTTGGGGATCGTATTTTCAGGTTGTTACAGAGCATAGCGCGTTATGTTGGTTACAGTCGAAAAAAGATATGTCTGGTAGGTTAGCGCGATGGGCGTTAGCGATACAAGAATGGGATTTCGAGATAGTTCATTGCTCGGGGAAAAGCAATGTAGTGGCAGATTTTTTGAGTAGGAATCCGCTCATGGAATAAGGGAAACGGGAAACACAAGGACCTCAGTCTTCTTCTCGTTCTGAACCTGATGATGATGGTTTGGAAGTTTTTAGTATTAATGTAGAGTCGTTACAGGCGGATCAAGAGAACGATTCATTTTGTAGTAGATGGTTAGCGCGGTTGAGCGAACGTCCGGCGTGGCGTAGCGGTTTTCGTTTGAGAAATAATTTACTATATAAAAGCGTACGTAGAGATAAAATTAGGGAGGTATTAGTATTGCCTAGGTCTTTGTTTCAAAATGTAATGAACGAATTACATGATGAGGCGTGGACAGGAGGTCATTTGGGTCAAGCAAGGACGTTGAAGAGGTTTCGGTCGAAATATTTCATGCCGAAAGACGATAAGGAGATAGAGCGTTATATAGCTTCGTGCGGGCCGTGTCAAGAAAGGAAATTAGTTAAAAGCGTAGCAGATTTGATGCCGATTAGGGTCTCGGATATTTTTAAGAAGGTAGGAATCGACGTGTTAGGAGCGTTTCCACGTTCGTCGAGAGATAACCGTTTTATTATAGTCGCGGTAGAGTATGCATCGCGGTTTGCGATATGTAAGGCGTTACCTAGGGTTACATTGGAAGATGTAGTGCGGCTTTTAGTTGAGGAAGTTTTCTGTAGGTTCGGGCCGATTAGGGAAGTTATTTCAGATAGAGGAACAGTTTTTACGGCGGGAATTGTAAAAGAAACGGTAGAGCACTTTGGGGCTAAAATGATACATACAAGTTCGTTTCACCCACAGAGTAACGGTTTGGTAGAGCGAATGAATAGAACGTTAACTTCGATGTTATCAAAATATTTAGGTAGTAATCAAAGGCAATGGTGCTCGGTTTTACCTTTGGTAGTACATGCGTATAACACTAGCGTGCAGGCGTCAACGAAAGTGTCGCCGTATAATATTTTATTTGGTAGGGAACCGTGCTCAGTGGTGGATCGATCATTAGGTTTAAACGCAGTTGGTTTAGACGAAACGATAGATGAAAGGGTAAATCGTGTGGGTAGGCTGCTGACTAAGGCGTTAGGAAATATTGCGAACGCACAGCGTGTACAAAAGCGGTATTACGATATGAGATCAAAACCCAGATCGTTCCGGGTGAATGACTTAGTTTTGTTATACGTACCAAGGCGGATAACGGGAAGATGTATGAAGTTGGCACGTCTGTATCAGGGACCATACAAGGTCATTGAGATCGTTGGGAGGTCTAATGTGCTGATTCGTCGTCTGAACTCACGGTCACGGGGCGTAATTGTTAACACAAATCGTTTAAAACGCTTTGTGCTGCGTTGAGGAGTTCGTCTGATATTAAATAATTATACATTAGGAGTATAATATAATTTTATCCCGGTTGATGGTTTGTGGTTTGTGTATGCGGTAGTGTTATGAATTGTTTATTAACCGGTGTTTCTTTTCATGTTGCTGCTGAACTATGATGTCTGATGAGGACCGTACACCAAAGACCCAAGAAATATCTGTAACATACTAGATTTCCGTGGTAGATTACCTTTATATGAGAATTTTTTATAAACGACAGTTCGAATAATTGTTTGAACCGATCGCCTGGTTTTATCTTTGAGAGCAGTATGACGAGGCAATAGCTATTCGTCATAGGGTTCTGTTTTGGTTCCTGCGTTCTTAAAGTATAGAGTTGGGATGATTTGGTAAGGGGAGAGTATGGGTCGTTCATAATGTTGGTAACGAAGGTTTCTCAATGAAAGTAATTTCTGATGTGGGATAACTCGGATATTCGATACACATTCGAGATTCTTTGTAGTGTCTTAACTTGGGTAATTGGTTGCAACTCACGGCGATTATCTTAAACTGTTAATAGTAAAAGATAGTTTACTGAATTCCAATGGATTAGTTGAGATGTTTGTATGTAGTAGTATTGGTTTTAAAGCTAGTTGATTTCATGGTATTATTGGAACGAATTTTAATGAACTCATTCTTAAGCTGTGGCTTAGTAAAACGGTTCTATAGATTAATCCTGTTAATATGGTTGACTTTTCCTATATTTGAAAATGATAATTTTTTTTCTTTGATCTTTGCCTGCGTTAATTTTTGAAATATTTCCATTCGGTGGAAAGAGTTCACAATGTGTTCACAATCTTTAAGCAAAGATCGAGTTGTGTTAATTTTAGGAACGGAGGTATTATAGTTGTCTGATAAGTTTTTCGCTAGTTTTTTTTGTCAGAAAGTTTGTCGAATGATAACCATTCGAGAAGCTAAATCTTAGCTAGGTTCAGCTGTTTGCCTTCGTATTGTAAAAGAGTTTTCTAGCGTTAGGTAGGTTAGTGTTAAGCCGCGAATAATTGTATGATCGGATCATAGGGTGTTATAATTTAAGTTTTTTAAGGTGCATAGCCTACACCTTAAGTGTAGTTTGGTTTTGTTATTTAATGTTTAATTGAGTAGGTTAAATGGGATGGTTGGACAGATAAGGATTAGGGTACTTGATGTTATTTGAAATTATGCTTGCGGCATATTTACTGTTTTTTACATTTCAAGCATAGCAAGCTCTCTTAATGTTTTTTAGATTTTAGACTTTGAGATAGGGTTGTCATTTTAGATTTTAGACTTTGAGTTAGGGTTGCCACTTTGAAAAAAAAAATCCGTTGGAAAATATTTTTTTGAAGGGAGGGGGGAATGATTGTAATGTTCGATATTTGTTTTGCGATTATATTGTATACGGGCCTCTTTAGAGTGGGTGTCACTTTGACACTGTTACTTATTTTGTAGTTTTAAAAAAGAAAGAGGCTTGGATGTGGGAAGTCAATGTGACACACTTCATAGGCTTCGGCCAGCGACTGAGTTAAATTGTATAGTGAGGATTAGAATAATGGCTATCGAGCCAGTTGTGGATCCCTTTTATATTTTGTGTAACTAGAAATCAAATAAAAAGAAAAGTTAATACCAGTAAAGTCTTATAATTTATAATTACCAATTAGGTGATCTTCTAGTGGTTAGGAGCACTACAGTACTTACTTCGAAGAATAGCAATGGCAATACCAAAATGTTAACTAGCCATAGATATTTTTTTGTTTGTTGACTGCGGAAGCGGATTTGTTTTTAATTCAAAGTAGGTAACCTACCTACATCCTACGTGTTTTTAGTAAGTAAATATTTTTCATTTATTTATTTTTTATACTAACGACAGCTTTTATTGCTGGCAGGGTGATTCTTTGAAGAGTGGTTCAAAACGCACTTTGAGAACCATAGCTTTTTTACCAAAAAAAAAAACAAAAAATGCGATAACGACGAGCATGTAATCATTGATTCTAACACTAAGAATTGTGGTAAGGAATGTGCTGCAGCTTCAGTGACGGATAGTGCTAAGCATGTAATTACTGATACTAACACTAACAATGGCGATAAGAAACGTACTTCAGCTTCAGCGACAGACAATGCTCGTACTTCTGAAAATGTTGCATCTATCACACCTTCTAAAGAAAGAACATTTATATCATCTACTGAGACCGATATTGGTTATCATATCAATAGCGAGAATCTAAACGACTTTGCATTAGCTGCACTTTTGGAACGACATTGGATACCACCTGTGAATTATGAGTTTCATCACAACATTGTACGTAAAAAAGGAAAAGATACTAAAAAGTACGCTCAGAGGTCTCATTTAGACAAATTCTATTGGTTAGTTCTCTCAGATAAAGACCGCGGCCTCTATTGCAAGTTTTGCGCACTTTTTGCCAAAAGCGCGGCAGGAAAGGGTACTCAGACACCATTAAAACGGCTCGTGAAGGAACCATTACAAGTATTTGATGACCTTTTGGGTGACAAAGGTGCATTGTCTGTACATGAAAGAAACCAGTACCACAAGAGAGCAGTCGAAGCTTCAAAAAGCTTTCTCATGCGATACCACAATCCCTCGATGGATGTCAGGAATCAAATATCATTACAACGAGCAAAACAAATGGAAGAAAATAGACGACGTTTGACACCCATAATTAAAACAATAATTTTCTGTGGTCAACAAAATATCGCCCTTCGAGGCCATCGTGATTCAGGATCGCTTCTCACTAATGTTAGTGAAAGTCCTGTGAATGAAGGAAATTTCAGAGCTTTACTAAAGTTTCGGATAGATGCAGGTGATAAAATATTGGAATAAAAGACTGGCTTGAAATATTTGATGGTTACCGTCATTGAATTCCCTTTCACGTCAGCGAATTCATCTCATGACAATGACAGTAGACGCCACAAAGGCAATATAAAGTTTCTTTTTACCTGGATGACATCATACTTTTCAGTTTTTGTTATGTAGAAACCTAACTACTTGACCAACTCCCACTTTTTTTTAAATGCGACCAAGTTAATGGGTAACCCTCTCATATACGACAAGAATTTTGGTAATCGGTTTATACCATTTTCGAGGTTCATAAGTTCTTTTTTTCACATACTTTCAATAAAACATTCCGTGAAATGTTAATACAAATCTTTAATAAAAAGCAAGATTTTTTTTAGTGTTTATAATGCTGCTGTGATAAAAATCGTATGTGGTTTCATTTGACTTCCAGTGTAGTATGTATTTATAGTCTTTCCATTTATTATGTGATGTAATGGAAAGACTATACATACATACTATACTGAAAGTCAAATAAAAACCTTTTAAAATATATATTTTTTATACTGTAATGTTCTTCATTTGTTTGATGACCCCCCCCCAAAATCTTGGGCTGCGACCGCGCCAACCGGTATCATCCCCAAATCATTACACTCGTACTTAAAAACAATACATTTACATCCATCAACATATACACTACTGCAAAAGGCCGTTATTTTAAACACTTGCAGGATCGTCCGCAAATTCATGGGAAATTCATCTTAATCATTCATTCATCACTATGCACTTGGCTTAGGCCCGTTCCGTAAAATAACCTCCTATGAATAGGAGAGAAAAAGAAAGAAATAATAATAATACCTTGGACACTATTTACACACATTGATCTAGCCCCAAACTAGGTTTCCCTGTATCTTGGGTACTAGACAACGATACACATACTTATATAGATAAATATTATACGTAGATAATAGTATATAAAAATTATAAATAGAACTACATACATTCGTGAGTAAATAATAAATAAATACGGTCAGAACGATTTATAAAGTTTTATTCAAGTAGCGCTTCTGGGTTATCATAGTCTAGATTTAGTAGCCATTTTTGGAGTCCAATTTTTACTTCAGGGACAGTGCAGGTTTTGGTTTCGATGTGCTTATAAGTTATGTTGTATATGTATGGAAAAGCGAAAAAACTGAAACGTCTAGCGAATGAAGCGTTTACAATCGGTACCTGGGCCCTATAAACCCTTTTTTTCATAAGACGAGGGTATTCCCCTGAGTTGAAGGTTATGTTGTGCTCGAGTAGTGAGTGAGGCCTTATGAATATCTTTATATTCATAAGGCCTCACTCACTACTCGAGCCCTCACTCACTACTCGAATGCCCTATCAGGACGCCAACTTTTTGGCGTCCTGATAGGGCATTGCATTCACTGATATATTAACATTTTTACATAGTTTTTTAGGTCTTAAAGCTGATCTAGCGGTAATTCATGAAACGTTTGATCTGCTTGATGAAATCACATTCAGTATGGGGTTCCTTGGTAATTTTACCGTTTGTAGTAATCGTATATCCATTTGTTCAGGAACATTTTAGTAAAAATGACGGACTAAGAAGGTTTTTTGGCTTAATAACTTCTAGTAATTATTGAGTATATTTTCAACTACTATAAAAAAACACTGCTAACCTCTACGGATCTTTCTCAGTAAATTCTCCGTTATGAACGAGAATTAGTCAGTAAAATGACGACCAAACTAGTTTTATT
Source organism: Argyresthia goedartella (assembly GCA_949825045.1). Classification (NCBI taxonomy): domain Eukaryota; kingdom Metazoa; phylum Arthropoda; class Insecta; order Lepidoptera; family Argyresthiidae; genus Argyresthia; species Argyresthia goedartella. Next base: position 13,972,860 of record OX463806.1, read on the forward strand.
CACTTAAACACTTAATTTTTTTTTTAAACTACTGTCAACAATTCTTCTACTACTAACCTCTACAAACCGTCCTCAGTCAAAATACTAAATACGATAATTATTCAGTAAATATTACGCCCAAAAGTTATTCACGACTTTATCTCTTCGAAATAACTTTAATTACTTTCAAACATTCTTCTATCACTAATAGTGGTCGTACAAGCTTTTGAAAGATAATTATTTGGTAAAAATGACGCCCAAACAAGTGTTTCTCGACTTCTGATTCTAAGGACAACAAGGGATCCGGTAGTACCTGTAGTTGATGTTCCGTTCGGCGCGCAAGTCCCATCGCTCGACGGCGGCCGCGACACGAGCCAGCACGGCGCCGCGAGCCGGCTCCGCCACCGTCCAGGCCGCCGGCCCGTCCGACGCCATGTGCGCCAACACGCCCGCTGCGTTGTAGCTCACCTGAGAGATACGTGCCTTGCCTTGCATTTGTACCAAACGCGCCAAGTTTATCTGTGTCATAGTGCCGCGTGGGTGGCGTTAGCTCTTTCTCGGATAGGGCGGCACTCAGCCACAGATAAACCTGGCGCGACCTGTACATCGTACTATACTCCGTGATATACGGTATTTAACAAATGACAGTTCCTGAACGTAGTTTTAACTACGATTATGACGTAATAACTTCAGTCATGTCAGTCAGTCAAACTAAAATGCATGGTAAAAATAATATCTGACTGCTTTATCACATTTATTACCCAATGTTATGTATTACACATATATTTAACAAATATTTATATTTAACCCAAGTAAGTATTTCTTGTTCTATAGCAGTCCTTAGAACGTATCTGAAACACCACTTTTGGCACTATAAAAGCCAAAGAAAGTTGAGTAAAGCCGATTTGGCGCAGTTATATCACCAATAAGTAGATAGATAGATAATAGTAGAACTGTAGAAGTGTTAGCGGTGATATTTTAGCTCTATAAAGTTGATATAATAGTGACTCGAATGTCAATTTATTGACATAAGGGGTACAGTAACTCTACTATAGTGTTATTTCATACTGTAGTAGCGTTCGTGTTACCATTATAGTGCTATTTTGTTCTATAGTAGAGTCCGTGATTCCGATACATCACAAACATTTTTCTTTCGGCATCGGCAGATCGGCACACGTTCGGTTGTTCCAGAATATAAAAAAAACAGTTTTTCTGTGTGGGTTTCAGCCTTCAAGTTGTAGCGTGGTAAGTTTATATTATTTTATTTTGACATTGAATTACTCATTCATTACTGCAAAATTTATTTTTAACGCGCCTCTGGTTAATTTAGTTTTGAAAAAAAAAATAAAAAAAATATAATATGAAAGGTACCGCAGTTTTGTACTATAGAGCGAAATGGTAGCTCCGTAGCCCTTATCGGCCAACTATAGTACTTATGACAAAGTTTCTGGCGTCATTATCAGTAAAATTAGCGTTCCATAAGACCTTAGTTGGATCACGCAAACTCTTTAAATTAGGTACTAAATTTGATTTCGGTTTTTGCGTGATGTTGTTTTCCTTTCCTACCTACTAATGGTTATTGACAAATTTCTAAAACGTGACGATTTTATGCTGCTTGCGGTAGCGGAATGACCTTGGGAACTAACCCATTTTATTTTGAGTTAGTCCAATCAGATCACAGAAACGGATCACGGTCTCAACGGATACATCAAACCAAGGAAAAAAATGTGGACTACATTTTTTATTATATTTTTCCATTTGGATCACAAAAAAGTCGCTACTACAATGATGAACTTTAGAACTTTTTAGTTGCTGTGATTTGCTTCAAAGTCGATATCTGAGGATCCGGTTGGAGCCCAATCATGATTCTGTAGTCAGATTTTGATAAAGTTGATGAAGATGGCGTCCATCTTGAACTTTTTAGTTACTACACCGATTTGCTTCAAAATCAATATCTAAGGATGCGGTTGGAGTCCAATAATTATTTTGAAGCCAGATTTTGAAAAAGTCGCCGCCATCTTGAACTTTTTAGATACTACACCGATTTGTTTCAAAATCGATATCGGTTGTTTATTAAATGTATTAAGCTCTTAATAGCTTCTGGCTTGTATTGTAATCAATGGCCCATTTTTTTATTTCGTCGCGAAATTGCTGTTTTTTTCCTCTATGAAATCACAGCTTGAAGATTCTGAACTGCAATCACTAACATACCTGTAACACTTCACTTTGATTGTTAGTATCACTTTAAGGCAATGATGCTACTTGCTGATATTGTTTTTGCACCTCTCTTCGGTACGTTCCACTGCGTTTATAATCTTTCAACGATTTATAATCCATTATAGATAATCCATTATAGTTATCCATTATAGATAATCCATTATAGATAATCTTTCAACAATTTATAATCCATTACAGATATTATGATGACTTTTTATGTTAGCACAATGCACAATGTACGTTCTGTTATAAAAGAGATACATATGCCATTACAGGTCAAAATTATCATTAAAAAGTAGCAGTTCCCTACCTTTATGTAACTTATTTATCCTATAGAGGTGATTAAATATCAGCTATGTACGCTATTGCGTTTGAAAAGAACATCCAAAACCAGTATAGAACTCTTTGGCACTATAAAACGGACCTCTGCCGCCATAAAACGGACATAGAGATTGAAAAACAATTTTTATTGCTGTAAAAGTGTCCATAAAATCGATTATAGAGCAATAATGCTCTATTATGGCGTCGTTAACACTACTAAAGATCATGCACTATTGCAGTGATTTGTGGAACCACAATGTCGCTAAATGCTTGTGTTGTTAGATATTCATCACTCAATATTGTATAAAGGTAATCAGGGAAACCTCATAGAGTATGTGCCGGTCGACTATGTTAGTCATATTTCCAGGTAATGTTAAGATAAGTTGACGACCGTAATAGATAAGGTATATTTATATTCAACACGTAGTTTTGTAGTAAGTTGTATATAAGCTTAGTATAAATTAGTCTAGTATTTGCGCGCATCCCAAGCCTTTTACTTTACTCCCGAAGATGTTGCTCTCCTTATAATTGCCTCTGGCAAAGAGCAAATTAAATACATAAAGGTGAATTAAAACACTACTATAGAGTAATATTGCTCTGTACTGGTTATATTTGAAGCTTTTAGAACACCTGTCTATAATGGCTCTATAAAATGGTGAAGTAAACCTCTACATCGACAGGTAATAGGATAATTTGGCTCTATAGCTTAAAGAGCAAAAACGTTTTACCAAACGCTTCTATAGAACCCGTAGGTAACGCTAGAAACCTTATACGACGTTTACTCAACCTTTTTGGGATATAAGCCTCAGTTATAGGTCCAAAATGTTACTTGGGAATACATCATCTGCGTAAATGTCATCGTCTCACTATCACGGTTCATGAGATACAGCCTGGTGACAGACGGACGTACGGACGGACAGACAGACGGACGGACGAACGGACGGACGGACGAACGGACGGACGGACAGCCGAGGCTTAGTAGTGGAGTCCCGTTTGGCACCCTTCGGGTAGGGAACACTAATCAAGGACCGTGTACTATTATGTGTAATAGTATGGACTATGGGCTAAATGCTCAACATTGTTGAGTCAACAGTGTTAAAACCTACGCCATTTGAATGCTTTTAGAATGTATATTATTTTATACTATGGCAGCTAAGCCGAAATCAGGCGCGAACATGTTTTTTTTAAGTGAAAAATAAAGTTGGTCTGATCAAATCTATTTCAATATTTAGTGAAAGCTATTCAGGATGATGACCTTAACAAGTTGTTGTAACAACCCCCAAAAATATGACTACACCTTTCTGGTATTATTCAAATAATAATATCTCGAAACAATCTTAGCATGGGATAACTGATTGTGGTACAATACGAATATTATTTATTTACCGCTCGAAACTCCTCGGCTTTTGTCGGCACAGACCGGAAGCAGATATACCTTCATCGCAATACTCTACCATAGTAGAGAAAAAAGTGATCTACCGAAGTCAGATTCTATTGAGTAGACCTATAAATTACAAAGTTGTGATCACTCGCACCATGTCAACTCAAGTCAAAACCCATGGATGAATGAAACTCTTTGCTTTTCTTACTTAGTCTGTGTCAATACACAAATATCATCTCATAAACCATAGTTTAAATCTGTTACCATTTGTCTTGTTCATGTGTTGTGAGTAATGTCTAGGAGTTTATTAAGTATATGTTAAAAACTAATTTCAGCGACTAAAACCGAGTGTCGAGCGGAAAAGAAATTATAACCGTTCTGAACTATTTTATAAAGGATGTCACAGAAAAGAGAAGTAATATTTTAGGCGCTTCTATATTATGGACAACATTCTGAACAACTTTGTCTAAGAAACCAATTTGAACAAACGTTATTTGTCACTTCCGTCGGCCTCTCGGCATAAAATCTAAAGAAACCTGTCAAGTGCTAGTAGGGAGTAGGAGCAAGAGCAGTAGGTACAAGGGTTCCATACACATTTGTAGACATGCTTATGTACGCTGTATACGTGGGGCGCACTGTAAGTTTCCGGAATTAATATGAAAAAATACTATTAAAGGTACAAAATTAATTTATTGTTTTTCAAAATAATCTCCCTTGGCGTCTATGCACTTTTTCATTCGATGAAACCAGTTTTAAAAACTTTTGTGCCAATCCTCTGTGGTGACCTCTGAAACGTGTTTTTCATACTCCTCGACAGCCTCTTCTGGTGATGAAAATCGTTGACCGCGTAATTGGTTCTTAATTTTTGGGAACAGAAAAAAGTCACAAGGTGCCAGGTCGGGACTGTATGCAGGATGACTCATGAGTTCTACATTTTTCGCCTTCAAAAAGTCGTTTGTCTGTCTGGCCGTGTGAGAACTAGCATTGTCGTGGTGCAGGATGATACGGCGTTTACGGTTATTTTTACGGAGTTCGTCAATAACTTCCGGCAAACAAATGGTCGTGTACCAGTCACTATTCACTGTACGACGATTCTCTAAAGCAACAGTAGCCACGTGTCCAGTTTTATTAAAAAAAGAAGCAATCATCCGCTAAGATGCACTTTTCACGCGCGCCACTTTGGTTGGTTTCGGATCATCTTGAAAGACCCATACGCTCGATTGCTGTTTGTTTTGGGATCGTAGCAATAAATCCATGTTTCGTCACCTGTTACTATGTCCCACACCAAATTTGACGCACCTTCGTTGAATCTGGTAAGCATGGCACTGCACCAAGTGACGCGGTCCGTTTTTTGAGCTTCGGTCAAGTTGTGTGGGATCCACCGCGAGCACAGCTTTCTCACACCCAAATGTTTGTGTAGGATTAATTGTATTTGACTCATGCCTATTTCTAAGGATGCGCGAATTTCATGGTAGGTCACATGCCTGTCTGTTTCAATCATACGGCGCACAGCATCGATGTTTTTGTTGGTCACAGCGGTGGACGGCCGACCATCGCGAGATTCGTCACTGAGATTGATACGACCACGCTTGAATTCTGCAAACCAGCTATAAACAGTTGTCTTGCATGGTGCTTCATTGCCAAAAGCTGTTTCAAGCCGAGCGATGCTCTGTTGAGCTGTCAAATTACACTTAAAATCGTAGAAAATCATACTACGAAAATTTTCCCGAGTTAAATCCATGTTGATGCAGACACACAATTTTTTAAATGGCGCCACAAGGTAAAAACAAAAGGCAGTCAGATGAAACAAACTGCATTCTACAGCCAAAGAGTTCTATTTTCAAATGTTGCAATAAATTTTTAAATATTGTTTATGTAAGTGGCCAGTTCCGGAAACTTACAGTGCGCCCTATGTATATTGAAATAGTTCGTCCATCACGCTCTCACAGACGCTTACGCTTGTAAAGTGTATCCAGCTATGTTTTTGGTATGTAACTGCAAATTTACAGATTTTAGGATTTCTCTGTGTATTTGTGCTATAAGACCTCTCTTCATGCCAAATTTCATGATTCCAGGTCAACGGGAAGTTCCCTATAGGCTTTGATTACCTTGAGAATATTTGTGACATATATGATGGTATCTTTTGTTTGCATTGATTTCGGCTTAGCTGCCATAGTATAAACTAATATATATCTTAAAAGCAATCAAATGGCATAGATTTCATCACGGCAGCTATCAGCACTTAGACCAAAATTGGGCATGGTCCTTTGTAAGAGCCCAAATGCAGAATTCTTCGCCGCGTCGCACATTAAGAGGCAAGATTATTCGAACCCAAATATTTTGGAGGCAGGCTTTTGATATAATACATAAGAGTATGTTATATCACAGTATCCCTTTTATACTAATTAATTTTAACGTTGTAATGTTATATTAATGTATTTTTGATCTTCCACAATGCTGGATTGAGCTCGTAGGTTCTTTACAAAAAAAAACGATTTGGGCGGTATTTTTTTTGAGATGCATACATTTTATTGCACCCACCTAGTGATGTGGTCGAGTGTATAGTGTATTTGCCGAAAATTTATGAATCACGTCACGTGTCGATGCTTCGATAAAATCAAAATAGCACAAATTAAATCAAAGTAATTATCATCAAAACTTGCGTAAAATGACCACGCTTATTGAGTGGTGTAGTCTGGTTTGACTTTATCCTTATTAGCAATTGTAATTTAGTCCAGTTTATTATATTTATTCTAAACAGTGTGGCCTTCAGCAGTCACCATTCATGCTTACATGGCGCTTTGTGTTGGTGGCTATTACGTGTTTGCGCAGATAACTTAACAATACAATATGAAACATTAATTTATTCTAGTTTCGTTTTAATTTTCACGTATATCATGTCGAATAGAATACGAGCATAACAAAAAACTAAATTACTATGAAAATTTGCCAAAAATCGCGGGATCAAACTGACAGTTGACAGTTTGGCGCGAAAACGAAACTTTTTTGCATAGAAAAGGAAAGATAGATGGACGCATTGCTCTGTCTCCTACTAACCGAGTAGAGTACGTCACTTTCTTTGATGGTGTTGTGAAAACACGTTCCGTTTCACAATAATTTAAAATAGCATTTTTTTAAATCTTTTTTTATGTAGCCTCGGTTGTGTCCCACTGCTGGGCAAAGGCCTCCCCTATTTTGGACCACTCTTTCCTGCCCAGTGCCGCCACCACCCAGTTCGGCAGAAACCTATCAATATCATCCCGCCATCGACGTCCAGGCATTCCTGTACGTCGATATCCATCAGTGGGTACCCATTCGGTGGATAGTTTGGCCCATTTGTGAGGGTGTATGCGGCAAACGTGACCGGCCCAGTCCCACTTCAGCCTAGCGGTCTTTGCACCCACGTCAGCGATGCCGGTTATAGAGCGCAGAGTGGTGTTTCTGACTTGGTCGGTCAGTGTTACACCGGTAATGCTGCGCTCCATCGCCCTTTGGCAAACCTTGAGTCTGAACTTCTGGATCTCCTTCAGCGACCAAGTTTGGGCACTATAGGTTAGGATGGGCAGGATACACATGTCGACGAGTTTGCGCTTCAGTGAGTGAAAATAAATATTAAATAACATTAAGACGAGCAAAAGAGGAGCATTTTAAGTTTTTAGCTCTCAGAATATTAATAAATGTGATTAATCTTCACTGAAGCTTAGACGAATATATTTATGTTCGGTGTGAATAATCGATAATACTTATATGTGACAGATAAATGATTTATGGAAACAGGCCCTTAGACTACCGGTGTGAAGTTGGCAGCCAAAAGTTAGCAGCCAATATAATCCGACCAAATTAAGGAGGTACTTTTTCATATAACACTGAGGGCCTTTATGATAGGTTTAAGGCAATATAAATGGTGTCTAGTGCCTGTTGATGAAACCCATACTTCCTTAATGAACCATGTACCCTAAAACGTCGACAATATTCAATATAGATAGTTGGCTGTGGTACTTGTGGTACTTGAATAATAAAATAGGTCAATACCGGACGAGAAGACACTACCACAGCCGACTGAAAAAGAAACTTTGAATTTCTTTTCTCCACCTTGAAACCGCTGCTGATGTTTTTGACCACAAAGCAAGTTCGGCTAGTAAATAAACTGAATCTAGCTATTTTAGGAACGTCGTCAAGCATAATCTGAAATACTAAAACAGGTCAATATCGAACGAGAAGACACTACCACAGCCGACTGAAAAATAAACTTTGAATTTGTTTTCTTCACCTTGAAACCGCTGCTGATGTTTTTGACCACAAAGCAAGTTTGTTTAGTAAATAAACTGGATCTAGCTATGTTAGGAACGTCGTCAAGCATAATCTGAAATACTTTAACAGGTCAATATCGAACGAGAAGACACTACCACAGCCGACTGAAAAAGAAACCTTGAATTTCTTTTCTCCACCTTGAAACCGCTGCTGGTGTTTATGACCACAAAGGAGATTCGGCTACTAAATAACGTGTATCTAACTATGTTTAATAGGTCTTACAGCATAATCGAGAACACTATTACATGCTAATATCGAACGAGAAGACAGTACCAGAGCCGACTGAATGTGAAACTTTGAATTTGTGTACTCCACCTTGAAACCGCTGCTGGTGATTTTGATCACGAAGCAGGTTCGGCTTGTAAATAACCTGTATACATCTACGTTAAGTACGTCTCAAAGCATAATCTTGAATACTAAAATAGGTCAATATCGGACGAGAAGACACTACCACAGCCGACTGAAAAAGAAACTTTGAATTTCTTTTCTCCACCTTGAAACCGCTGCTGATGTTTTTGACCACAAAGCAACTTCGGCTAGTAAATAAACTGGATCTAGCTATTTTAGGAACGTCGTCAAGCATAATCTGAAATACTAAAACAGGTCAATATCGAACGAGAAGACACTACCACAGCCGACTGAAAAAGAAACTTTGAATTTCTTTTCTCCACCTTGAAACCGCTGCTGGTGTTTATGACCACGAAGGAGATTCGGCTAGTAAATAACGTGTATCTAACAATGTTAAATAGGTCTAACAGCATAATCAAGAACACTATTACATGCTAATATCGATCGAGAAGACAGTCCCAGAGCCGACTGAATGTGAACCTTTGAAATTGTGTACTCCGACTTGAAACCGCTGCTGGTGTTTTTCACCACGAAGGAGGTTCTGCTAGTAAATAACCTGTATCTAGCTTTGTTAAGTAGGTTTTAAGGCATAATCTTGAATACTAAACCAGGTCAATATCGGACGAGAAGACACTACCAAAGCCGAGTGAAAAAGAAACTTTGGATTTGTTTTCTCCACCTTGAAACCGCTGCTGGTGTTTTTGACCACGAAGCAGGTTCGGCTAGTAAATAACCTGTATAAATCTATGTTAAGTACGTCTCAAAGCATAATCTTGAATACTAAAATAGGTCAATATCGGACGAGAAGACACTACCACAGCCGACTGAAAAATAAACTTTGAATTTGTTTTCTCCACCTTGAAACCGCTGCTTATATTTTTGACCACGAAGCAAGTTCGGCTAGTAAATAAACTGGATCTAGCTATGTTAGGAACGTCGTCAAGCATAATCTGAAATACTAAAACAGGTCAATATCGAACGAGAAGACACTACCACACCCGACTGAAAAAGAAACTTTGAATTTCTTTTCTCCACCTTGAAACCGCTGCTGGTGTTTATGACCACGAAGGAGATTCGGCTAGTAAATAACGTGTATCTAGCTATGTTAAATAGGTCTAACAGCATAAACAAGAACACTATTACATGCTAATATCGAACGAGAAGACAGTCCCAGGGCCGACTGAATGTGAACCTTTGAAATTGTGTACTCCAACTTGAAACCGCTGCTGGTGTTTTTGACCACGTAGTAGGTTCGACTAGTAAATAACCTGTATCTAGCTTTGTTAAGTAGGTTTTAAGGCATAATCTTGAATACTAAACCAGGTCAATATCGGACGAGAAGACACTACCAAAGCCGAGTGAAAAAGAAACTTTGGATTTGTTTTCTCCACCTTGAAACCGCTGCTGGTGTTTTTGACCACGAAGCAGGTTCGGCTAGTAAATAACCTGTATAAATCTATGTTAAGTACGTCTCAAAGCATAATCTTGAATACTAAAATAGGTCAATATCGGACGAGAAGACACTACCACAGCCGACTGAAAAATAAACTTTGAATTTGTTTTCTCCACCTTGAAACCGCTGCTTATATTTTTGACCACGAAGCAAGTTCGGCTAGTAAATAAACTGGATCTAGCTATGTTAGGAACGTCGTCAAGCATAATCTGAAATACTAAAACAGGTCAATATCGAACGAGAAGACACTACCACACCCGACTGAAAAAGAAACTTTGAATTTCTTTTCTCCACCTTGAAACCGCTGCTGGTGTTTATGACCACGAAGGAGATTCGGCTAGTAAATAACGTGTATCTAGCTATGTTAAATAGGTCTAACAGCATAAACAAGAACACTATTACATGCTAATATCGAACGAGAAGACAGTCCCAGGGCCGACTGAATGTGAACCTTTGAAATTGTGTACTCCAACTTGAAACCGCTGCTGGTGTTTTTGACCACGTAGTAGGTTCGACTAGTAAATAACCTGTATCTAGCTTTGTTAAGTAGGTTTTAAGGCATAATCTTGAATACTAAACCAGGTCAATATCGGACGAGAAGACACTACCAAAGCCGAGTGAAAAAGAAACTTTGGATTTGTTTTCTCCACCTTGAAACCGCTGCTGGTGTTTATGACCACGAAGCAGGTTCGGCTAGTAAATAACCTGTATAAATCTATGTTAAGTACGTCTCAAAACATAATCTTGAATACTAAAACAGGTCAATATCGGACGAGAAGACACGACCACAGCCGACTGAAAAAGAAACTTTGAATTTGTTGTCTCCACCTTAAAACAGCTGCTGGTATTTTTGACCACGAAGGAGGTTTGGCTAGTAAATAACCTGTATCTAGCTTTGTTAAGTAGGTCTTAAAGCATAATCTTGAATACTAAACCAGGTGAATATCGGACGAGAAGACACTACCACAGCCGACTGAAAAATAAACTTTGAATTTGTTTTCTCCACCTTGAAACCGCTGCTGATGTTTTTGACCACAAAGCAAGTTTGGCTAGTAAATAAACTGGATCTAGCTATGTTAGGAACGTTGTCAAGCATGATCTGAAATACTTTAACAGGTCAATATCGAACGAGAAGACACTACCACAGCCGACTGAAAAAGAATCCTTGAATTTCTTTTCTCCACCTTGAAACCGCTGCTGGTGTTTATGACCACAAAGGAGATTCGGCTACTAAATAACGTGTATCTAACCATGTTAGTAGGTCTTACAGCATAATCGAGAACACTATTACATGCTAATATCGAACGAGAAGACAGTACCAGAGCCGACTGAAAGTGAAACATTGAATTTGTGTACTCCACCATGAAACCGCTGCTGGTGATTTTGACCACGATGGAGGTTCGGCTACTAAATAAGCTGTGTCTTGCTAGGTTATATAGGTCTTAACGCATAATCTAGAATACATTTGAATACCAATATCGGACTAGAAGACCACAAGTACCACAGCCAACTATCTATATTGAATATTGTGAGTATTATGTCGTCATTTTAGGGTACATGGTTCATTAAGGAAGTATGAGTTTCATCAACAGGCACTAGCCACCATTTATATTGCCTTAAACCTATCATAAAGGCCCTTAGTGTTATATGAAAAAGTACCTCCTTAATTTGGTCAGATTATATTGGCTGCTAACTTTTGGCTGCCAACTTCACACCGGTCCTTAGACTAAGGTTTTCTCTAAGAGGAAACTACGAGTAAAAATAAAAACATGTGTGGAAACACACAAGCCACGGTCAGATAGATTAAATATAGTATAAATCATCATAAGACCGATGACGTAACCTCCCATAGACAACTCAGCTCGTGCCTATCCACGACACGTGTTGTGACGCTGCTGGCAGTGCGTGCGGACTTGGTGGGTGGTGGAATATACTGTTTTAACCTTTTTGCAGCCTAACTCCCCCCGAATAAATGTAAATCACAACTCCGTCTGGTTGTGATTTACAACACTACAACTTTACGTCGACATTGTGCCGAACCTCACGTACTGTAGTAATAACAGTTCGGCCGTCATAGATATGCGGAAATATCCCATCACGTACTATGTCTTATGAACGTCATTACTACAAGTACCAACTTATTATACAATCAAATAGACATTAAATGAGCATGTAGTGAAAACACTTTTATTCCGTCTCCCGTAAGTTGCCCCACTGTCGGCAAAGACATGAATCATTATTTCTTTTCTTATTACATGTTGTTTAATATTTATGCTTCGGAACGCACCTTTTTATGTTGCGCGACTCGGACCGCGAGTGATCGGAACGGAACTAGCTAGCTGTCACTTGTATAGAAACGAGATGACGAGTTAGAGGTTACTTTTTTGCACATGGAGAAAATGTCGGCACATGGCATTCGGGCCTTGGCTGTATTTTATTTGTAATAATTGTCTAACACAGGTGTCGGGCCTGGTCGGAATGTTAATTATAATAAGCACGGAACAATCGTCGGGAAATAAGTAGATTCACGTCATCGGAGTGAGTGCTTCGTGTGGTTTTTCGGCTGGCAACCCCAGACTGAATAGCTGACGATGTAAACAGCTCTGTAGTTTTTATTTCAATTAAATTAGTCAAAATTGCTTTTCTGCACGAGTTAACTTAATTTAAGTAGTAATTAGTGATTAAATAATGTGTAGATAAGAAACAGCTGTGCAAACATACAAGCTTTGGAAAAAACAAGACCGATTGTACCGGCCGATTGAACTGTCAAAATCAGTTCAAATAGCAACGACGTAAACGGGGGAAGTATCGTTTTATTTCTGTATTTATATCAATAATCTCACCTTTCACACCCGTAACAAACTAAACAAACCTTCATATAAGTGAAACACTTGCCGTACACTCACTCAGGTACCGTTTTGTCTCTCTTTACTTGGCAAAAGCGGAAGCAAAGTTGAAGACGCAACATTCTGCCACATTCAACAAAAACACACACTTAACACCTTCATTGTGCAATAAACTCCCTAGTGTTCGCTAGTATTCCACCCGGTCATACACTGACACCTATTCGCGGTTTTTTTTCAGGCGAAAAAGGGTGCAATGCTGACCCGAAGCAAGATGAGCACACGCGATGTGGAGTTGAAGCTGAAAGCGACCTTGCTGGAGCTCAAGAAGAGCCAAGAGCTTTGTGAAATACTTCTACGAGAGCGAGATGAGTGTGAAGAGGAGATAGAAAAGCAAATTAAGAAAAATTCGGCGCTAAAAGAAGAGCTCAGTGAGTTGGACATCCAATGCCAGGATCTCAGTGCCCAGAGAGATGAACTACAACACCAAGTCGACTCATTTTACAAGTGTCATGATGTCCACCACGTAGCATTGCAACACATAAAATCACTTGAACAAAAGCTTGCAAAGGCACACCACGAGCTTCAAGTTTTCAGCGAGCGGGAGGAACAGCGAGACAGTGCTACAACCAGGGCCTTCTATAATGAGGTCATGAGCCAAACTGGCATACCAACTATTGACCTAACAGCTTGTGATCTCACGTGTGATAGTCCTAATAGATCGCAATCAGTAACCACTATGAGCTGTAGTAAAAATAAATTAAAGAAATATGTTAAATTGAATAATTATACAAAAGAAACACAAACACTAGCTAATAGAAATAAAATATTTTGTAAAAATGTAAATTGTAGCAAGGAACGTGTCGAATTAATTAAGGAAATCGATGATTGTAGATTATGTTTGGAAAAAACTACAGAAAAGTATGAATGTGACACACGGCGACTCCAGTCAGATATCAGTTTTAAACTCATCATTACAAAGTATTACACGTAAATATGAGTCAGCACAATACGCAATTAAGGAACATGTGTCGGCTATGAATAGTTTGTTGGAGACGTGTAAGTATAATTATGACACTTTCATATCTTTGACCGACAATCACATCTGTGATTGTAAACAAGCTCCAGCGGACTGTTCCGTGCCGACCGTGTGTCCCGCCGAGCAGCCGGCCGAACAGCTGATACTGACCCAGGCGCCGCCGTCAGTCGACTTGAGTACTAATAGTGTTATCAATAACGCCTCCTTCTCTCGGACAAAGGATAGGTATATAATGTACAGCGATGAACTTGGAAAAAATATGGGTTTACAACTTAGTCAGCGCGTGGGCCAGGCAATATTAAATAACTGTATGCCTGGCGCCACATATTCACAAATATTAAACAAAGTGTTGTCATCGCAGTTTTTAGAACCAACCACCCTAATTATTTTAATTGGTAGAAGGGAAAATGTATCTAAAAAACTAATTACTAAATACTTTTCCAAATTAAATTCTTTACAAAATGTAGATAGAATAATCTTGTTTGCGTTTCCCTTCAGCCAATCTTTGTCACAACATGAAAATCATATAAGACATGATTATAATACATTTATACACACATTGACATGTCGTCATACTGAAAAATTTCATTTCATAGACACCAATATTTGTATTGGAAAATATTTTTATTTGACTAAGGATAGGTATTACCTATCTAGGTTTTATACAAAACAGATAGCACAGTCACTATCTTATTTTATTTTGAACTCAGTCAAGTTTTTGACTAATGAAACGCCTGCTTCTATTGAGCAGTGTAATAATAATGACATGTACTCCTTGGAATCTGTTCCAAGCTCTTTAAATTAACCCATAGGACAACAGAGAGTAACTCTGGCAGTAATATTAATATTTGTATAAATATACCTTCATCTTGCCCATTAAATCAAGTTACTAGTAATGAAAAATGTAAAAGTAAGAATATTTTAAACGTGGTTCATCAAAATATACAGGGCATGTTAAGTAAAGAACTGGAAATTGAGTTATTCATGAACTGTAATAATATTGATATTTTATGTATAACTGAGCACTTTTTAAAGAGTTATCAGTTCATGTTCAACTTTAATAACCACCACGTTGCTAGTTCGTTCAACAGAAACACAGCTGATCGCGGTGGCTCCTTAATACTTGTAAATAATAGTTTTAAATATAAGGAACGAGTTGACATAGTGAGCCTGTCTGTTGAGCGTACCATGGAAATAGCCTGTATTGAACTTGAACAACTTATTGTAATGAGCGTATACAGACCACCAGATTCATCCTTTGATTTATTCGAAAAGAAAATGGATGAAGTGTTGAGTAAAATCAGCGATAAAAACAATTTTTTTATAATTTGTGGTGATTTTAATGTTAATCTGTTAGAGGATAATAATATTTGTACTAGATTAAAATCTTTATTTTTATGTCACAACATGAACTATCTGTTTTTGGAGCCTACTAGAATTACTGGGAGAGGGTGGATACCTCAGATTGGCCGGCAACCATTTTGTGAGTGAGTCGTGTGGTCGGTATACCACAATTTAGGTTAATTTTCGGTTAGTGAACGTATAATTGACGATTTAGTTAACAATTATTATAAATTTGTAGTCGGAAACTACTCGGTGTGCATAAGAAACAGTCATTCGGTCGGACTATAGTATTGCAGTCGGGTTCCATAACATTGCAGTGTTATTTCGGATTACAGAGCAGGGTCAGGCTATTTAAGGGGTATTAAGCTGATTTTGCTGACCTCAGTAGAAGTGTGGGTCATATCGGAGGGGCCACTTCTAGAAGGTTCACAGCTACCTTCATTATATTAAAAATAGCCTTTTTTCTTATAATAAATTTTTGTGTGTTATTTTTTATTGTGCTTTATGGTGGCATTCTCTAATTGATTTAGAGTGTATAGTTATAAGGTGTATGTCCACAGGGCGACCATATTAAATATTTTTTAGGATTTAATTGTTTTAGTGGTTGCCTTAGTTTTGACAACTTAGTTTTAATTTCTGTGCCCAGCGCTGACGGGCAAGTGCTGGTCTCTGGCTATACTCAGTTCGGTAGTGAAGTATAAGACCAGAATCTATTAAATCGGTCAACATGGCACCTTCGCCCTTAACGGTGCTGCGGCATGGTGTCCGGGAGGAAATGAGATGGCTCGCCCATACTCATAAGTATGTGGAGCGACCTGACATGGACGATGTCCTGCTCAAGCGTGTGGAGGACGCAATGACACGGGTCGGGAAGGTGTGTCATCTGGCTGCGGAGGCTGAAGCTCTCGGGCTTACGGATGAAGCCTCGGTGGCTGCAGTGAAACAGCTCTGCGCGGATGCTGACCAAGCGATGGAATGCTTGGGTGACATCGAGCGTCGCGCGGAGAAAATTAAGCGGTCGCGAAGGAATGACCGTGGGGAGGGTAACGGAGACCCATCCCCGAAGGGTGTTGTTGGACGGCTGCCACACCTGGAGATTCCGGCCTTCAGTGGGGCAATTGATGAGTGGCCGGCATTCATTAATTTATTTGATAGTTTGGTCCACGGTCGGGACGACCTGGACAACGCCTACAAGTTGGCCCAACTATTGATGGCTCTGCGGGGTGAACCGAAGGAGTTGGTCGGTCACCTAACGGTCACGGCGGGCAATTATGAGATAGCCAGGTCCATATTGTTTGACCGCTACCAACACAAACGGCGGTTGGTTGATGCGCAGCTGGGGAAGCTGTTTAGCATCCCTAAAGTAACCCGGGATGTTGACATCCGAGTACAGGTGCTCAACCCTGTGCTGGTGGCCACTAAGGCCCTTCAGAACCTTGGTCTTCCGGTAGACAGATGGTCATACATTGTTTTGTATTTGTTTTGTCACGGTTGCCTGCAGCTGTTCAAAGTCGGTTTGAACAGCTGCATGGGGGCAGTAGCACGGAACTGCCCACGCTCGTCCAATTGACGGATTTTTTGGATGGTGAATGCAGGCGATGTGACACACTGGACACGGAGGCCAGTGTGCAGCGCCAACCCGCGCGGATGCGGGAGGGGCCGCGCCCCCCGCCCCCGCGGGGGGGTGGGCGGTCGAAACAATTTGGCGTTTTGAATGCCGCGCCGTCGGGTGACGGCTGTGTGCACTGCGACAGTGCCGGTCATGACGTGACCAGTTGCGCCAAATTTAAGGGGCTCGGGGTAGCTGCCCGCAGGAAGATTGTCTTCCGCCACCGATTGTGTTTCGGTTGTTTGGGGCCGCACACGCTGAGCGAGTGCTCGTGCGCGTTCCCCTGTGAGTGCTGTGGTGGCAAGCACCACATAGTGTTGTGCCTGAATCGGTCAGGCCCTTCGGACGGTCACCAGGGCCGGACTCAGGTTGGTCGGCCACAGGGCCCAACCAGGGCCGGACCCAGTCCCCCTCCGGGCAAAGGGAGTCACCAACGGGGTGACTGGGGTAACCGCGGACGGGACCCCCCCCCCCCCGAGGGGATGGGGGCAGCGCGGGGGGTAACATGCGGGATAGCCGGGGTTCGGTCGCCGCTGTCCACGGTCAGCGAGGACTTCGGGCCGCTGGCTCACCGCGTGTTACGGGCGGGTGTCAGATGGCACCTATGAGTAGCGCGAGCGCTGGGAGCCCACCACCTTCTGCGCCACCCTGCCCGTCGCTCCGGGAGGCGAACAGGGAGGCGAACAGTCGGATGTCGCCCCCATTCCTAGAGCGCCCCAGGTTGGATCCGCTCTCCCCCATTCATCCACGGTGGCCACCGGGCACACCGTACACCGTCCGGTATGGTCGGGTACCGGGACAGCGAGGGGCCTATTATCCGGGTTGGGACCCCTTGATCTACATACGGTCATACGGCTACATAGAGGTATGCCGGTTGCGTATCAGCAGCCGAGTTACTCCAAGGCCGACGGAGGTCTCAGCGGGTTCGGATCCCGCGGAGGTTCCCGCTAGGGACACGCCGCCCACTTACAGGGTGCCGCCACTCCACAGACGGTCATGCTCCCCACCGCCTCTGTGATAGCGTGGAGTTCGGACGGCAAATCATGTGTGGCACGAGCACTATTGGACTCGGGGGCCCAGGGGTGCTTAGTCTCGTGCAACCTTGTAAGACGGTTGGGCATTTCGGTACGGGAGTATCCACATTCCATTCGGGGAATTGGGAACACGGAAGTCGGTTCCGTTAAGGGAGTATGTCGGATTGCTCTCTCGTCACGGGTGGATTCATCGGTGAATCTGACGGTCACGGCATTAGTCATGCCTAATGTGATGGGCTCACACCCTCACGTACGGTTGTCGCCCTCGGTGCGACAGTTGGTCGCTGGGTTGTCACTGGCTGACCCGGAGTTCGATATTCCGGGCCCAGTAGACATTTTATTGGGTGTCGATGCCTTGGGATACCTGTTAGTGCCAGGTGTCCACGTGTTGCAGGCGACTGGTCTGGTTTCGGTCAACACCAGACTGGGCCATGCGGTAATGGGTCCGGTCATGCCGGCTGCCCCACGCCTAGCGACTCGTAGTCCCTTATTCGGTTCTGTACTCTCGGAGGTGATACAGAAGTTTTGGGAGGTGGAGGAACCACCTACGGTCCGCCGGTTGGACCCGGTTGAAGAAGAGTGTGAACAGTTTTATCGGAACAATACTGGTCGCCTTCGGTCAGGTCGATTTCTCACACGTCTTCCATTCCGGAGTGATCGCCCACCGCTGGGCAGTTCACACCATGCAGCCGAGACGCGGCTTCTGTCGATGGAACGACGCATGAAGCGTGACGGGATTTACCGGCAGAAGTACGTCGCCTTCATGCGGGAATTAGAGTCGCTCGGCCACATGTCGGTTTCGGGTATCGACTAGAAGCGTGAAGACCACTGCTTCCTGCCTCAACACGCGGTCTTGAGGACCCCGGAGGGCAAAATACGGGTAGTGTTAGATGGATCGGCATCAACATCTAACGGCATGAACCTGAACCAGTGTTTGCATTCAGGGCCGAAGTTGAACCATGACATCGCGGATGTTATCACACGGTTCCGTCGACACAATGTTGTGTTTGTAGCTGACATTCGGATGATGTTTAGACAGAGAGGAGGAGGAGGTGCTTACGTGAATCAGTATTGAGTGTTTCTGCATCTGAAGACCAACTCGAAGAACTGCAACGATCAAACAGGAACTCCGGCATTGAGATTAGGAATATTCCCGCAAATCCTAAGGAAACTAAAGCTAATCTGGTGGAGACCACTCAGAAAATCTTCTCATTCTTGAAGGTACCCTATGACCACCACACCATCAAAGACTGCTATCGCTCTGGGAAGCTGGATGATAAAGGTACTCGCCCTATTACAGTGGAACTCTGCTCTAACATCGTAAGAAGTGACTTACTTGTGACGCTGAGAAAATATAACCAGGATCACCAAAATGCGAAACTGAACTCTAGTTTAATTGGCCTAGACAAGCTGAGCAACGCGGTTTATGTCACTGAACTCCTAACTGCCAAGTCAAAGAAGCTCTTCTACCTGGCTAGAGGTGCTGCAGTCACACACAAATATGCATACTGCTGGACGTCCTATGGGAAAGTGTATCTTCGGAAACAGGAGGGTGCCAATGCAATCCCTATCACTAGCGAATCGCAACTTAAGGGCTTAGGTAAGGTCATATGACTACCTATGTATTTAAAGCACAAAATATTACAACCTAAAGAACTATATAGAGTAATAATAATAATAGTATCTTATAACTGCAACACACACACAAACACAGCACACGGAACACTAAAACTCACACCTAAATATTTAAATTTCAACACTATACAAACAGAACCAAAATCGCACTTCACATACATAACTACGAGCAAATACATGTACTACTTTTGCCTTATAATGCGTAATAGCCTACCTCTTAAAGAAAGCCTTATAAATGATTCTCCATACAATATTCTGTATAGCTTAGCCTCGTACAACATATCTAGCCCCCTTATTCCCTTTATAAATAATGTGTAGTAGAACATCACAGAATGCGATATCGGACGATATCGATAACATATCAGCCAGCCAATCTGCAATTCTATGTTCTCCTGAAGAATGCAATTCGATCATCGAGGGAACAGACTCTCAACTGAAATTACTGTCTCAAAATATAAGGAGTGTCTTTAGAAATATGTCAGATTTTCAAATTCTTTTGTCTAGACTAGAATTTCACTGTGATATCCTAGTTCTCTCTGAATGTTGGCTGTCTGAACACAAATCCATTCCTGCACTTGATGGTTTTAGGCACTACGGCTCGACTAACTATCTCAACCAAAATAGCGGCGTAATGGTGTACGTGGCAGAAGGCTTGGATCATCAGATACAGGAACCAGTCTTTGAGGAGGGAAATTGTTTGTTAATAAAACTCGACAAAGACACTGTCATAGTCGCGATTTACCGGCCACCGCAGTTTAAAAATGTTCATAAATTTCTAAGCTCGCTTGAGCAAGTTATTCTAGGTTTAAAAACGTACAAACAAATTATCGTTGTAGGTGATATAAATATAAACATCATGGCAGATAATCATGATGAAAATAGTCTCCCCTACCTCGAACTAATAAGCGAACTTGGCTTATTCCCAGCTCATTTACTACCAACTAGGTTGAACAGCTGCCTGGATCACATTCTCCTTAGCTCAAACCATAGACCGGCATCAATCGCGGTGATGAATACTACAGTAACTGACCATTCCAGCGTTCTAGTATCCATAAGCAGCAGCCAGTCGTGCTCCAAAAACACTAGAAAAACCTATCCCAAAACTAACCTGCCGTCTACTGTCGCTACCCTCAAATCCTACGACTACGCCCAGATTATGGTTGCTTCAGACCCCAATGCAGCTACAGAGCTACTAGTAAACACTATCACGAAGGCAATAACTATAAATACTAAAATCCTGACTATTCCCAACCGCAAGAGAATCCTGAAACCATGGATTACTAACGGCATCCAAAAGTGTATAAAAAATAGAGATAAATTACATGCAAAACTTAATAAATCACCAAAAAACCTTATTCTGAAAATTACATATACACGCTATAGAAATTATTGTATTGATTTGATTTTCAAAGTTCTTTATTAATGTAAGATTACAAATAGGTACACATCCTTAACACTGTCGAGGGTATACAAACATAATTTTAGCCGTTTTGCAGGATAAAAGCCTTTAGGAAAACTTATAAATTATACATTACTTATCTAGACCTTAATAACTAATTAAACAGTATATTGATTTCCTGCTTTTCTAAAGTATGCACACTTGTATGTGTTACATTTTTTTTGGACATCAATACCTAACTTGATAGGTACACCTACACTACAATACAAGTAGCAAGGACATGAGACACAATAATTATTGTATTGATTTACTTAGAAAGCTTAAAACTGAATATGAGCGAGCAGAGTTAGATAAAGCTAAATACAGTAAGAAACAAACATGGGAAGTTATTAAAAAACTAACTAATACACATAACAAGAAATCTGAACCTACTGAACTACTAAATAATAACTTATATCCTAAAGAGTCTGCAAACTCAGTTAATAAATTTTTCGCGAGTATAGGTGAAAACCTAGCAAACTGCATCTTAAACCAGCAAAGTAATGCACACTTAGCTCAAATCCGTCTTCCTCCACAAACGAATAAGTCTCTGGTTATTCTCCCGGTAACAGAAGCAGAAATTACGCTAATCTTTATGAACCTAAGAGATAACTGTGCAACTGGATGTGATGGAATCTCAGCTAAGTTACTAAAGATGTCTCGCAATATACTTGTTCCCCCTTTGACAAAGATTTTCAACTTGTGTATAGAAACTGGTATATTCCCCGACCTTTTTAAAGTCTCGATGATAACCCCGGTATATAAGTGTGGGGAGAAAAGTTGTGTCAACAACTATAGGCCCATATCTGTCTTGCCATCCCTATCCAAAATACTGGAAAGAGTTCTAAATAAGAGACTAATAAATTTCCTCGAAAAACACGACTTGCTCTCCCCTAACCAATACGGATTCAGGGCAGGCAAATCGACTGAGGATGCCGTAAACGCACTCGTGGACTACACTTCAGAAAAACTTGATGAAAAACAAAAGTGTCTAGGGGTTTTTTTGGACCTCAAAAAAGCATTCGACACAGTTCATATTCCCACCCTCGTAAATAAGATGGAAAGACTAGGCATTAGAGGCCATCCGCTAGAAATATTTAAAGACTACCTCAATAATAGGAATCAGCGAGTCAAGATAGGTCATTTTGTTAGTGAATCTGAGACTGTCAAGTTTGGTATCCCACAAGGAAGCATACTAGGTCCCACCCTGTTCCTTATATATATTAATGACCTGTGCCAGCTGAATCTATTGAGAGCAAAGGTTTTTAGCTTTGCTGATGACACGGCAATAGTTTTTCATGAAAGCAGTTGGGAGAGAGTCTTTCAATGTGCGGAAACAGGAATGACAGTGATATCCACATGGCTGAAAGATAACTTGCTCACCCTGAATTTAGAAAAAACTAAATATCTCGCCTTTTCGATCATAAATAATAAGAACATTCCCAGCCACCTGACTTTACAAGTTCATATATGCCAAGACTACAACCAGGCACTTCCTTGTGACTGCCTCACTGTTTCACAAACAGACTCTATAAAATATCTTGGAGTCATAGTCGATGACCAATTACGATGGAAGAATCATATAGACATGATAACAACACGGGTCAGAAAACTTCTATGGGTTTTCAAGCGATTGCGTTCAGTGGCCGACTCCAAACTCCTAACGCAGGTATACTACGCTATGTGCCAATCCATCCTAGGCTATTGTATTACGTCCTGGGGGGGATCTTGCAAGACTTACATGTTAAAACTGGAGCGTGCACAACGGTCCGTCCTAAGGGTGATGACCTGTAAACCCTATAGGTACCCGACCTTAGAACTATACCAGTCTTGCAGGGTGCTCACAGTCCGTCAACTCTACATCAAACGATCAGTTCTCCGACGCCACTCCACCACGCAGTTTGACCCTATGCTGTTTGCAGATAAACGCAGGAAAGACATGGTTCACATCACAATTAAATCAAGAACATGCTTCTTTCAGACCCAGCACACTTTTATGGAAGATTTCTTATATAACCGCATTAATAAACAGCTACAAATTTACCCGATGACATACCATTCCTGTAAGAATACTTTGCAAAATTGGCTTCTCAAACTCACTTATGATGAGACAGAAAATGTATTAAAGGTCGGGCTAAAATAATATTATCTACCTAATTACACAATCGCTTAATACGCAAATTCACACACATTTACGTATATTTATATATATAACTCATATCGATTTATCTGTAAACTATTGTACACTAAATTATCTATGCTAACACCACACACCCACACTCATGCACATATACACACACACATGCACACTAACACATACACTACACTATCACATTACATACAATTAATCATTCTAATTTATATTTTTCATATTTCTCTAGCATGTTAGAGAAATTAATAAATCCAAAATCAACCAATTAATTTAGCATAATAACTTTACTCGGATATCACAAGCATTATTGTATCACATAACCAGTTACCGTTCACAATGAGTTCATGTTGTATTTGTAATTAATTTATAGTGAGTTGGTGAGTTGGTACCTGAAATACAGGACTACCTAGTTCGGGGCCAGCAAACCACTGTACCTATTAGCTAAACAAATTTATCAGTAATTGTAATATTATATATTAAGCTCAATTTTGTAAAAACATAAATAAATAAAGTTCAAAGTTCAAAGTTCAAAGACGGTCATTCACCCTGACGATAGACGGTATCAGCTGATACTGTGGCGAGAGAGCCCAGATCAGCCCATCAAGGTGTACGAGCTGAACACCAACACGTACGGGCTACGGTCTAGTCCTTATTTGGCGATTCGCACTCTGCGGGAGTTAGCGGATCGAGAACGGTTAAATTTCCCTAGAGGAGCAGCAATCCTGGAGCAGGATCTCTACGTGGACGATATCTGTACCGGTGCAGATTCCGTAGAGGAGGCGCTCGCTCGACGGGACGAGCTAGTTGAGCTCTTACGGCGTGGAGGTTACGAGCTCCGGAAATGGATGTCGAACTCTCCAGAGTTACTGTCTGGTCTTCCGGATGACTACCAGCAGGATCCCCACATTTTTGAAAATTTGGAAAATCCGAATATGTTGTCGGTATTAGGCGTCCAGTACCAGCCGGTGTCAGACAATTTTTCGTATCGGGTCGAGTTGGACTCCCCGAAGGTCTGGACGAAACGGAACGTCCTTTCAACGGTGGCTAGGACATTTGATCCAAACGGGTGGATCACCCCGGTAACATTTCAGCTCAAGTGTTTTATGCAGCAATTGTGGTCTGCTGAGCTGAAATGGGACTACCCGATCGGCGGGTCATTGAGCTCAGAGTGGGACTCGTTCTTTTCGACCCTCCCTGGCATCAATCGGATTTCACTGCCACGGAGGTTGGTCCCCACCAAACGATACACCGCCATCCTACATGGGTTTTGCGATGCCTCGGAGAAGGGCTACGGAGCTGCGGTGTATCTGCGTATGGTCAACTCCTCGGGGGAGGTTGAAATTAGAGCTTTCAGGAGCGGCTCTCCTGACTCGTCTGCTCAACCACACGATGACGGTTCTTCGTGGGTCAATAGCGTTAGAAGATACGGTCTACGCTTGGATGGACAGCCAGATCGTGTTATGCTGGCTGAAGGCTTCAGTTCATCACAAGCTGGAGATTTTTGTGGCGAATCGGGTTTGGCAGATTTTGAATTCGGAGGTTCCCTTAATCTGGAGACATGTTCCAGGGGAAATGAACCCAGCAGACTGTGCGTCTCGTGGGTGTCACGCTCCGGAGTTGGTTGGACATCCCTTGTGGTGGGGTCCAAAATGGTTGACTCAAGCTGAATCGGATTGGCCAATGAGTCCACGCGTTACCTCGGCGAACGGCGCCTTGACAGTCGGTGTCTGTACGACGCAACCAGAGCCGGAAGAGGAGTTCAGCCTGCTGGAACGGTACAGCTCGCTCGACAAGCTGGTCAATGTGACCGCCTGGATCTTCCGATTTGCGCGGAATTGTCGCAATTCTGAGGCGCAACGGGTGCGGACACAGGTCCTGACACCACGGGAACGGAACCATGCGTTGTTCGCATTGGTACGGAACGTGCAGACGGTGCACTTTAAGTCCGAATTGGACATTCTGAGACGCGGACGCGTCCAACTGAAGGGAGCTGTGGCTCGGCTCAACCCGTTTATTGACCCTCACGGATTGCTGAGGGTAGGAGGTCGGCTGCGGAATGCCAACCTGCCTTATGCGGCTCGCCACTCGTTGTTACACCCTAGGAAGGGGAAGTTGGTCGAACTGTTGATACAGGATCGACACATTCGGAATTGGCATGTCGGATGCCACGCCTTGATGGCGTTTCTCCAGCGCGAGTTCTGGATTCTATCGGGAAGACGCTTAGTGCGTAGCGTC
Source organism: Argyresthia goedartella (assembly GCA_949825045.1). Taxonomy (NCBI): domain Eukaryota; kingdom Metazoa; phylum Arthropoda; class Insecta; order Lepidoptera; family Argyresthiidae; genus Argyresthia; species Argyresthia goedartella. The sequence continues at coordinate 13,998,199 of OX463806.1, forward strand.
GTATTTAGGTGCCTGCCTTGTTATCGGGCCAAGGCGGCTACGATGCAGCCCCAGATGGGCGATTTGCCCTCGGATAGGGTTAACGAAATCCGGCGGGTGTCGGAACGGATTTCGCGGGACCATTCATGGTCAAGTCTTCACAGCTACGGAACGCCAGATTAGTGAAGGCATACCTGTGCGTCTTCGTGTGCTTGGCCACGAAGGCAGTCCACTTGGAGGTGGTCAGTGACCTCACTACAGAGGCATTTATCGCATGTCTAGATCGGTTCGTCTCACGAAGGGGCCTCCCGACATTAATCCGTTCGGACAACGGCACAAATTTTGTCGGAGCCAGGCGATATCAGCAGGAGGTCACTCAATTCCTGAACGGTAACCAGGACGTCATCGGTACGGCTTGCTCTCGACGAGGGATTGAATGGGTTTTCAGTCCGCCGGGATGTCCTCATTGGGGAGGAATTTTTGAGGCTGCGGTTAAATCGGCTAAGTCGCACCTGACGAGGATCATCGGTGAGACCTCTCTACGCTTTGAAGAGCTTGCGACGCTGTTCTGTAAAATTGAAATGACACTGAACTCGCGTCCGTTGTGCCCGCTCAGTTCGGATCCAAATGATTTGGAAGCGTTGACGCCGGGTCACTTCCTGATAGGTCAGCCCCTTAACGCCCTGCCAGAATACCCATTCGGTGATGTTAAGTTAAGTCGGTTAACTAGGTGGCAGATGTTGCAGCAGATGGCTCAAGATTTTTGGAAACGGTGGTCCCTTGAGTACTTGCACATCTTGCAGCAGCGCCTTAAGTGAACTGACCGGACGAGCCCCCCTCAAGTCGGTGATTTGGTGCTGATTAAGGATGCGAATCTGCCATCATTGAGATGGAGACGTGGACGGATCGTCAAATTGTACACGGGTCGGGATGGCACGCCTCGATCAGCAGAAGTCAAGGTGGGGGACTCGGTCCTCAAGAGAGCGGTCGCAACCCTTTCTCGCCTTCCTATTGATTAGGGACAGGTTCGGGCCTGTCCGGGCGGGTGACTGTTTAATATTTATGCTTCGGAACGCACCTTTTTTTGTTCCGCGACTCGGACCGCGAGTGATCGGTACGGAACTAGCTAGCTGTCACTTGTATAGAAACGAGATGGCGAGTTAGAGGTTACTTTTTTGCACATGGAGAAAATGTCGGCACATGGCATTCGGGCCTTGGCTGTATTTTATTTGTAATAATTGTCTAACACAGGTGTCGGGCCTGGTCGGAATGTTAATTATAATAAGCACGGAACAATCGTCGGGAAATAAGTAGATTCACGTCATCGGAGTGAGTGCTTCGTGTTGTGAAAGGTTAAGGTGATTCGGGGATCAATTCGTCGCATTCGGACAGCGACTCTTTGTGTCGGCAAGCAACACGACGGCGACAGCATCGGGCTACGACTAGAGTAAGATTCGACTCCTCTCCCCCCACCCTTGTGCTACTCATCCCGTGTTCCTGCCTCGAATTGAGCTTTCGAATTCCGGTCCACGGCGTCAAAGGTCAGTACTCCTGGTGAAAAACAACCCTACCAAGATTCCACGCCCTGTCGGTTAAGGCGTGGAATTTAATCACATGTCAACCTAACTCGAAGGATATAGGGCCTTCACCTACGGCTGGGCCTTCGCCCAAATATTTCGTGTGCAAGTTTACACGTTTTAATGCTTTGAAATTGATGAAGTAATGCCTTGTCAGAGTAGTGTTTAGCACCCCGAATAGAAAGGCCGTCGTACCTCGATGCCATCGCTGGCTGAGTCCAGCAATTCGTAGAACACGGAGAGGAAGAGCTGGTTCATGAGGTGAGTCCGCAGCTCCGCCACCTCCGCCACGTTGCCGAGCAGCCCCATCATGTTGCGCAGCAGTTCCTGCTTGTTGGGGAACTTCTGGAAGGGGGACATGAGGAAATATTTAGTTTAAACCTGCCCCAACACGATACAACCATACTAAGCCACAACGTTAACTTGGCAACCGCGAGGAATGCTTTTCCCTCGCCCTCTCGATCGCTCTTATTTTCAGTAAGACAGTAATGTATGACGTTATAAGAGCGAGGTGTCAAGGTAACGTTGGCATACAGTACAGATATATCAATCAGATCTGTCAAAATTCAGTCTACGTCATATCCAGTACACCTACAACGATAGGCCAATTAAAGGGTCAATCTGAACAATGTTCATTCTAAATACTCAAATCGTTAACTCATTAAATGTCATTCTAAAATCCAAAATGAATTGCTAAAGTCTTACTAAATCTCTAAAAGGGCCCGCGGGCTTATTACCTAAAAATCTGTAATCGGCAATTATTGCGCAGTGATCGCGGAGTCATCCCTTAGTCGGTTGCAATGTGCCAAACCAAATTCGTATATCTGCCGTTAGGACAATCTAGGTTGTAGCTACATAAAAAGGTGGCCAGTTTTGTAAAAAAAAAAAACACTTTCGAAAATAGGCTAGAAGTTGCTAAATATCCTTGATTACCTTAATATTCTACGACTATTTATAATATAATATTATTATCATAAATCGTTTAGGTATATTATGACAAAGGTAGAGTACTTTGTACAAAACAAACGAGGCTAAATGTAAATAGTAATGACGTATTTTTTCATTCGATCGAATCAGAATTACGAAAAAAATATAAACATTTATTGGGAAAACCCTGATCATACATTATAACTGCGGCGCGGAGGGCAGATCGCGGTGGTGTTTCGTACTCACTAAAAGGCGATAACCACAGATTTCTTTAAAATTTCTTACTCGTTCGACTTCCAACAGTAATAATAATCCAAAAAAATACCAAAAAAACGTAGTTAGATTCGGTTTGGTGGCTAAAATTAATAATTTTTTGCTAAAACCGTTGAAAATCCGCTAGATCTAGCCACAAAGTTGTTAAACGGAAACACTGCTTTCTGCTACTTGAAACATCAATGCATATTTTAATTTTGTGATTGCTCGCTACAGGCAGCACCGTTGACCCTTTGCCACACTCCGCTATTGTCATTTTTGGCAGCAAAAATTGCGTAATTGTTGTCGATTGCGTGCTGTTTGCAAGATAACTAATAACCCCGCCGATCGGTTTGTATAATTCCTATTTGTTTTTATTCTCCTCAGTCCAGAGGAGGTTTAGATAAAAATAAATACACGAAAAACGCACAGAAACAGCCAAAAAATAAAAATATATGGAAAGTTCAGCCTCTTTCGCTAGATGGCACTCAAACTCCATCGTCGTTGATTAATTTGTTTACTACATTCAACCTCTTTGTTGGTAGCGCAACTTACGTTTGACAGTGCGATGCATAAAGATTTTATGCAAAGAGTTTCGTTATCTAAGGTCTGACGCGTATTCTGCTCAACAACGGGGATAATGTCGCTATGGATTTCAGAAACCTATGAAGGAGCCTCTAAAATTATAAACGAATAGTTTTATGATTGGGAACTATGAGAATACGAAAAAGGCGTTGCGAAGCCGCGCTACGGGCAGCTAGTAATATAATAATAATTAAACAGCTGTGAATTAAATTTGTATTTTTGTAGCGGTATTTTGCAATAACCGGCACAGTTTAACTAGGCGACTAGGGTAGTGTTGCTCACACTACTAGTAACAGGAATGATGGCGGGACATACTAGGTTACCAGTATTGTGAGGAAAGATACCATAGTGACAAACATTTACCGTGCCGTATATTGGAAAATACTGCTACAAAAAACGAATCGAAGTTATAATTCTTAATTATTAATATGACACTAGTAAGCTGTAAATTTTTGGGTAAAAAGTAAGTATTAAAAACGAAAATTCATCAGAAAATACCTATAACTCATTCCAGCGTTGTACGCACGCATGAGGGCATTCCGGACAAACCTCCGTGGCTTTTGTGATGTAAATAATTGTACTCGTATTTATGTCTGTATCTCACCTCCGTTTATTATAGTAGTTTATGTGACTGTTACATAATGGAGGGCATTAAAACTCGAGAGTGGGTTTATGAAACGAGCGAATGGCCGAGTCGGCAGTGACGCTGCCTACGAAGCCAAGGGTCCCGGGTTCGAGTCCCGGTGGGGGCAAATATTTGTTTGAGGAGAACGGATGTTGGTACCCTAGTCATGGTTGTTTATCTATCTAAGTATAATATTTATCTATATAAGTACAGATGTAGTGAATAATCCTTTCCTATCGGCAAAACTCGGAACAACGATAACACCCGAATGGTGCCGATGTGTCTATGAATTACTGTATTATTAAATTACGTGTAGGTATCAAATAAATCACATACTTTATTTATCAATGTCAAATGTCAAATGTAGTAAGACAAAAACGAACATTTCCGAGAAAATACGAAAGGAAAGGATTATTCACTACATCTGTATCGTTATCTAGTACCCAAGATACAGGGAATCCTAGTTTGGGGCTAGATCAATGTGTGTAAATGGTGTCCAAAGTATTATTATTAATAATAATATCACTCGAGAGTTTTGATGCCTAATTATGTACAGTTACAGGCATTATGTACAGTAACATACACTAGTTTATCTACACACATATCATAAGCTCTCTTTGATGTGTTCAGGAACCGCATGTTTGACCGGCATTGTGGCTCTGCAGTTGTTTAGCTTGTACTGTAGTACCAACTTCACGCAGGCGGGCGTCGGCGTTCGAAATTTGAATGTCAGTACCAACTTCACAGACAAACTAGGGGCGGCACGCAGTCGGGCGTTGGCGTTCGAAATTTGAATGTCATAATATGTAGAAAAACTACACATTATGGTCATAATGTGTAATTTTTCAGATAAGAAATGAGTTTTTACCAAGTAGTTTAACATTATGCTGATCGTAACGTGCGGTTTTTGTACGCAGTAAAGAGGGTTTATGATACGTGTGTAGATAAAATAAATTAAAAAGGTGGTAACATAACATGTGCGAAATGCGTTTCAAAAACAAACTACAGAGGTATAGTGCTAAATTAAATATCGGCTTAAGTAATGAAAGTGACTAAAGTTATACTATACTATGAATTTATACAGCATTGTGATTGGCGACGAGAAATCATACTTCAATAAAAAAGATCTGTTTAGAAATTTTGAGAATGCGAAACGCTAATAGGTGAATATATGGTAATGATTTCGAAGTATACGACTAAAAAACAGAAATACCTACCCCAAACTATCAAGGCATCGAAACCCTATCAATATACCTAAGGAGGTATTCAAAATAATAAAATCAATGATAACAGCCAGCTAACTGTGGTGTAAGTTCTTCAATAGTAACTAAAAGGGACGATAATGGGATGGAGTAGGGCCGAGGTCTTATCAAAAGGGACGGAAAATCGCCCCTTTCAGACATAACATACCCGCTATCTTATTTTTTTAAAGTGGGGGTTTTGTGATCAGAATCTGGCAACTGGAAATTGCTTTCCCCATTATTGACAGTTGTGCACTTCAGGCAACTTAACGGCGAAGGAAAAAGTTAAATGGCATAATCTTTACCTGTATGGTTGTTTCATGCCCACCTTTCGGTAATATGAATATATTATATAGTCCATTGCTGATAGATAAACACCAATATGACCAAGACCGAATCTTTGAATCTGTCCGAGATATTCAGTTTCTGGTTGAACAGTTGCTAAATGTAAATTTAACTGATGCAAGTGCGTGTTAGTGAATATATTACACGTGTGTAAAGCTCTGGTTTCCTCCGAGAGCGTTGTGTGACAACGCAACGTCAGTAGCGCATCCGCCATTTGCATGACGACGGTAAGTCGTAACTTGAGTAAGTAGTAAGTAAGTAAGTAAGTTTTGAAGAGTCTCGAACGGTTACATTCAATAGCGGTGTAGAATTTATTGTAAAATGAATGTCTACTGGAGCAGCGACGGAAACGAAAAAGAATTCAGTCAAGTCTCGAACATTCCTCGTGCCTATATCGAGCCCTTACCACCACCGACATAGTGTAAGCGACAGAAATACAATTTTACTTTTGGCACATAAATACGCTGTCAACTCAATACTTAATTTTTAAAATATGTTTGGGAAATTTTATGCATGACAGTCGTAAAAAAATATGTCATTTTTTTACTTTTATTGGCGCTTACAATAATTTTGCTGCCATCTTCATGGCTTTGTAGTAGTAATGGCGTTTGAAATAACGTAAGTGATTAAAATTCATAAGTAAAAAGGATTATCGTAAGCGACAATATATCCTGTTTTTATTCATAATTTATTTAGATTTTTATGTATTTTTTGAATTAAGAAACACACTAGTTTCCTAACAAATATTCATTTCTCATTGATTTCAAACACACTGAGATCAATGTTATCAAACTGAAACTAAACATTCCTGTTGTATCTCTTAAGTTAGCTTCCCACGGCCGACGACTACGGACAGCCACGCACCGCACACGAGGCCCTTCCAACGGTGCGTTTCAGTCTGTGTGGGTCTTGACATTCGAAGCCATCTTGTTCAGCACTCAGCACGAGCTCGCACCGCACCTTTGAAGTTACCGACTCGCCGCGGATCGGACGCACCGCGACGGACTTGTCTGCGCTACAACGGACGATACTCTTCCCATGGTGTGTCGGTGCAGGCTGGTCCGCGTCCGTCCGCATTAACACGCACCGTGGGAAGCCAGCTTTACTACTACTCGTTATCAGAATCATCTTGGTCAGTTTCAGCTAATTCGTCGGAAATTGCTTCGTCTTGCCTCATACATAAATATTTTTCGTGGTACCAACTTGGGTTTGTATTTTTATTACAAAGATCCACCAAGTCTTTGTACTTTGTGCGTCGGCCCTCTAATGCTACTTGCAATATTTGCTCTTGATATTATTACTCAGGTATTATAACCCTCTGTAATATAAGTATTTTTTTAGAAAAGTAATATATTTAGAAAATACTTCTTAACATAGTTAAGATAGATAGAGAGAAAAATAGTGTGATTTCTTTTATTGTATACAGATATTTCTTACCTAACCGAAAGATATAAGATCCTAAATAATACTCTGACCCTGGGAGAGGTTTATCGGGCGTCGCTGGGTAGGTCGGGCCGGCGAGTGATGAAGAAACTGGCGGGCGAGGAAGCGCAGGAGCACCAGTAGAGGCCAGAGTCGCCAGCGGACATTCCCTCCACCACCACATGGTTTTTCCTGCCTTCGCGGCTGGCAGACCGAATCTTCGGCTCTTTTACGCATGCAGTTCCTTGATGCCCTACAAGTTCTTGTATGCGTCCCGGCCTTTCTCCCTTTCTGGGCAGGCCATACAATACTATTTCTTCATCCTTCAAATGGGGCTCGACAGCACAACACGTCACTCAGCGTCGAACTGTACCACGTAGTACACTGCTGTCTTCAATCTTCAAATATTCTTCTCTTGGTGTGGCATGAGTGCGCAAACTTGCGCAACGCCTTGAAGTTCTGCTCGCAAGAAATTACCTCCTCGTGGAATAATGGGCCAACTGTTGTCCTCCTCAGTGCATCCAGCATCTCCGATCTCTCGTCCGCGTATAGGCTACATTCTCTCTTTGGAGAGCCGAAGTTGACTGATCTTGGTTTTAGCTTTGTCAGGAAAACTCGGGTCGATTCTAATATTCCAAAATGCAAACATACATTTTAATTGACGTTACATCTGCCCAAGGGGCCAGTAAAATTATAAGAAGAACTACATGTAGCGTATAAAAACATAGATCAGATAGAATGTTGTCAAAAAACTATGTAATCAAGAATTGCGTGGTATGCATAAAAACATAGATCAGATAGAATGCTATCAAATTTGTAAATGAACAATTTGGTAGTTATTCATATAAACAAAATTGGAAATCTAGTCTTATACATAAGTAGTTTGCAAGGCTGGACTATCTACCAGACGACATTAGTTGAGTGCAAATCCAGGCAATTTAAATCGTGAGAAGAATGTCAGTTGAATTACCAAACTTTGTCGGAATTTGGCGAGTCATTTAGGGTATAGCGGTAAGTATAGAGAGACACGCTACACATGTTCAATTCGTATGTGTATTTGGGTTATCCTTTTGAAAACGAACCACTCTCAATAAATTAAAAGCTATTTTGATTTTCGCTGACAGCAAACATTTTAACATGACAACATTGGTTCGGATCTGGCATTAGTTATCATAGGTGGCCACTCAAAAGGAGCTCACGGATTTCTTACGAGCAAAATTTCGATTGCACTACGAATAGAATCGACCGGCATCATGGTGGGTCCAGGCAAAAGATACATTAATTTATAGCAGTAATCGTTTTAGAAGTCTTCATAAAATTATATACAGCGACAACTAGGGACTACTATCTGAATACAGATTAAGGACAGTATGTGTGCCTTGACTGCCCAGATTGGTCATTATTGGAAGAAAAAAGTCACGATCTCATTAGAGCCTCTTTTTCCTTGGCTTTCACCCCACACATAACAATATCCAGCAAACCTTGTACAAGTTTATTATATTCTCAAACTCATGAGGTAAATAGTAGTATATAGATCAGTACTTTGGTTACGACGTATCAGTATGTTTTTTTGCCAATACATAGTGAGATGGCACAGCAGGCAGCATCTCAATAGAATATTTTAAGAATGCGACTTTTTCTTGATCAGTCTTTGTCTTCTTGATTTATATTCAGTGATTTGTTTGCGTTTTGGACATCTAAAAACCATTTGGGAAATATTTAAGGTATTGAGCAAAAGTTGGGCAATTATATTTTAATGTCTTGACATTTAAAATTTATAATTTTTGTAACATATGTTAATACAATTTTAATACAAAGCTATGCAGAATATACACTGGTCAGCAAATAAACCAAGCCACCCGCTACCTAGGAACTCTGATTCGATTTTCTCAAAAAGTATAAAACTTACAACTATCAAAGTTATACCTACAAAAAGTGCGTTTCATGGTGATTAAAATGACTACAAATTAATTCGAAAGTACCGTCAACTCACATTGTAATCAAGCAACAAACACAATGCTAACGATTTGCTCTGTTTTCACCAGTTTGAAATTAGCGTTCTTTTTCTCTACAATGAGGGTAGTCGGATATTTCTTATCATTTCTTTAGTTTTTGCCCATCGTTTGCTCAGACGCGTGTGTTTTTGCTACTTTTTTCGATTAATAATGGATACAACACCTCAGGAAGCAGCTCAAGCTGTAGCATTACTTCAAGCAGGCATTGCGCAACGTGAAGTCGCTCGAAGGCTTCGAATCAGCAGATCTTCGGTGCAACGAGTTTACAGACGATACCTAGAGACTGGAGCATTCGATCGCCGTCCAGGTACGGGCAGACCTAGGGCTACATCAGCAGCAGATGATCGTTATATCCACCTTACTGTTCTGCGAAATCGCCACCTCAACGCAATTCAAGTCCAACAAAGTCTGCGTGACGAACGCCAAGTGGTCATAACTTCAGATACCGTCAGAAGGAGACTTGCTGAACGGAACCTGACCCCAAAAAGAGCTGCAACAGGCCCAGCATTAACGGTAGCACACCGTCGAGCACGACTTGAATTTGCTCGAGAGCATAGGGATTGGACATTAGAGCAGTGGAGTAATGTACTCTTCACTGATGAGACCAGGGTGAGTCTACATGGAAGTGATCGACGTCAGAGAGTATATTGTCGCCCTGGAGAACGTTATTCTCAGTGTTGCATCGAGGAAACTGTTGCTTATGGAGGAGGATCTGTAATGGTCTGGGGCGGCATCTCGTTAACAGCACATACGGCGTTAGTTTTCATCGAACCGACGGGCCGTACACGTGGACTGACTTCTCATCGCTACATTACTGAAATCCTCGCAGACCATGTGGTACCTTACGCAGGATATGTCGGACAGGATATGCAATTGATGCATGATAATGCACGGCCTCATGTTGCTCATGTGGTGACCCAGTATCTACGCGACGTCAGCATTCGTACGATGGACTGGCCAGCTCGAAGCCCGGACTTGAATCCGATAGAACACTTATGGGATGAGCTGAAACGTCGGGTTCGAGCCCGGGTACCTGCTCCAACAAGGCTTCCAGAGCTGCGAATCGCAATTGAAGAGGAGTGGAATACAATTCCTCAAGATTTTATCGTCAGGCTCGTAAGGTCGATGAATACAAGGATGCTGGCAGTTATCCGAGCAAGGGGAGGGAATACGGAATATTGATCAAAAACTTTTTTTTGATTTTATCTTTGTTTTTGGCTTTAATTTTTTTTTCACTTTATCATTACTAACGATTGTCACGACTGGAAAACGACTCTTCTTTGTAAAATCCTTAATAAACACTGAAATATTGATTAAACCCAATGAGTTTCCTTTCATTTTAATCACCATGAAACGCACTTTCTGTAGGTACAACTTTGATAATTGTAGGTTTTTTAGTTTTTGAGAAAATCGAATTAGAGTGCCTAGGTAGCGGGTGGCTCGGTTTATTTGCTGTCCAGTGTATATTGCTATCACAGCTTTCATCTGAATGAACTAGTCGCAACTTGCAACACGTTTTTTACTAATTTGTGTGCAGTAAATGACCAAATATTTATGCGCAATACCGCTTGCGATAACAAGTGGGGTTACGCTTACGTTGTATTATTACTAAGACCTTTTATGATAAAAATTATTACGTCGGTTACGTTAAAAAGTTAAGAATAACTGTACTGACGATGAATCAAGCAGTTGCTAGAATTTTCTATTGGATGTATTTTGGCGGGAAAGGACAAAATGGTGCCATCTGTTGCATTTACGATAAAAAACGAAATTTCGATAAAAGTGTTGCTTAGTCGGCGGTAAGGGCTCGACATTGCGTCCGCTAAATGTCGCCTACGCTTTTGGACGAAACCATAGCTTAAGTGAGCGGGTAAGTGTGAGTGAGCGTGTGTGAGTGGCCGAACGAAAGTAAGTGAGTGTAGTGAGTCACCACGTGTGATTACTGGTGCACCTTGAGGAGTTGTTTGTTGATGATCGGGTCAAAATTAAAAGACAAAAAGAAAATTTTGATGATGTCAATGATGTATATTGTCTTGAACTGGTTCACAGTTAAAATTTTTATATTAAACGCTGCTAAAACCAAGTGTCACTTCCAACTGTCCAAGTTGAGACCAGTTTAAATTTAAAACGCACAAACTCCCTAAGAGATTTTTTGAAAAAGAAATTGATATACTAAATGTATTAAAACATATGACTGTAAATCCAGTTTTGCTTGGCAAAAGTACTGGATTTGCCTGACTGAATTAATGAGTAGCGACAAAAAATGAGCGCGACTAGAAATACTGGCTTCGTATGACAACATTACTAAATTGCGTGCCGAGAAATCTAGAGCTTGAACTGAACAACTTGAAAACCTTAAATAGAGTAATATAAAATACAAAACGAGCGTAGGATTGTGTTGTTCTTATATGAGCGAATAAATAACAGATAAATGTTTTAATGTATTACAAATAAAATTTATATGTTTTAAATTATTGCAGGGGGGGACAAACTAATAACCCAAATATTTAATTTATATCTAGTAAATGGTTTTGTTAATGTTCGATTTATTGTAGATACCTACAGTTGTTTTTTGGATTTGTATGTTCCCTGTGCCTGCAATAATTTAAAACATATAAATTTTATTTGTAATACATTAAAATATATCTGTTATTTATGTAGGTACCTAATAAAATACAATGTTTTACATTATATAAACACTTTATTACTCTTCAAACTAAATTATAGAGCTTGTTTTTTCCTTTTTAGTGGTTATTTTATGCAGTCGGGTTTTTGTTATTTTTTTTATTAATTAATGCTATGATATTTATATTTAAGTTTAAGGAAATACACCAGTGTGACGGTACACACCCTGTCCATGGCCCTTCGTTGGATTTCTGTGCGCTGATAGTGATTTTCGTTAAACTTTTTACCATTCCCTTGAAACTTAAACCGCAAATTATACGTTTATTTGGAATCGCTATTGGAAACCCTTAATTTTGCTACCCCACTCGATGGGTTTGGTGAAAATATATATTTTTCACAATATGGCGTCTAAAACCTGGCCTTTGGTTTTTAATGTGGGTACATGTGACACTCGCGCTATCAAGACGAATCTAACGACACCTCATATGTTAAAATTCTTCGAGCCGTTCAGGCTGTAGCCGGGAACATAGAAATCTACACACATACCCACATACATACATACATACACTCGAAAAACATAACCCTCCTTTCTGAATGCAGTCGGGTAATTAGCGGTAGCTTTCATGTTTATCTAAGAAAAAATCACAGACTAAATGCGCCCCGGATTCGACTCGTGGAAGTTAGCAATTCTTTCAAGGGTCAGTGCATTCTCTACTACAACAAGATACCTCTGGAGATTTTGAGATTGAAATTCGAGCAATTTAAAAACCATGTAAAAACGTGTCGTGTAACGACAAGAACCTACCAGAACCTAACAGAAAACAACCAGAATAAAATTTAGAGTGACAGTTTATTGGTTATTTACAGTGAAGTCTAAAAAAAAGATGATACGATGATGGATGGATGAGATGAGAACAGGTTTCTTATAAAACACAGGTTAAGTAAAAAAAAAAAGAAGCGGAGGACACGAAGAATAGGAGACTGGTGGGGTTAATGACCAGGATGCAGGTGTATTTGTTGTTGTAGATGTTGTTGAAATCGTCGCTGTAGGAACGGTAGCGGGCGTACTTGTAGTTACGGCTCGCAGGATCCCGTTGTAGGAGTGGAACGGTAGCGGGCGTATATGTAGTTACGGCTCGCAGGATCCCGTTGTAGGAGTGGAACGGTAGCGGGCGTATTTGTAGTTACGGCTCGCAGGATCCCGTTGTAGGAGTGGAACGGTAGCGGGCGTATTTGTAGTTACGGCTCGCAGGATCCCGTTGTAGTAGTGGCTCGCAGGGTCGATGTAGGTAGCGGGCGTATTTGTAGTAACGGCTCGCAGGATCCCGTTGTAGGAGTGGCTCGCAGGATCCCGTTGTTTGAAGGATTGTTTGAAGGTTTGAGGGAGTTTGAAGGCTCGCAGGATCCCGGGGTAGTGCGACCCCGGGATAAGGCCTTTAAGTGGTACTTCTAGTTCAGAAGCTGACGTGAGACTCCCGAATTTCAGAAATGTTCCGCTTTTATACCCTTTTTGGAGAGTTCTAAAAATTATTTAAATTAAACGTAATTTTTGTGAGTGGCCAAGAGAGAAAAAGTATTTTTGTAAAAGTATTGAAGCAAACCTATCAGACCGCTAACGAGTTTGAATGGACATTGCCATGACAACCAGATAAACAAAGACGTCAACAAATGTCAAAGATTGGTTTCAGGCTCGTAATATAAAATTTAACAAGTTCACATAGCCAAAATTACATAACAGCGAAAGGAAAAAGGGTAGCGCACCAGCGTGCACGAAGATTGCAGTGTTTCGGAGAAAGCCAAATACAAGGTCACCAAAGGTAAACCCCTTCGCTATCGATTTAGAAGTGCTGATAGCATGAAAATGCAGAGCGAAAATGATTTGTTAATGTGTTCTTATGGTTTAAAACGTTACAGGGTCCTGTGAAAATAAAGGTGATACCATCAGACTGTACAGCTCACCAAGTATCCAGCGTAATAGGGCAAGCAAGGACAGGAGCAGTTACCAAAGCTTCTTTAAGTTTCTCGAAAGCAGCTGCAGCCTTGAAATTTTTAAGACATTCAAGAAAATAGCACGTAAGTAGCATAACACTACATTTTCCCCCCGACCCTGGAAAATTTTTTGACTCAGCAAAAATTTTGATATGTACAAAAATAAACCAGAAAAACACAGCTTTGCAGAAACAGACATCACAAGGCAAAATCAGATATACCATCTCTTACATTCATCATCTTCATTCAGGTAAGGGTGGAGTTCACATTCAATGACTACCACTCTAAAAGTGTGTTTTCAAAACGACATTCAGGCTTACTTAAGGAGTTGTCATCCACTCCTGCGTGGAAAAAAAAATAAGTAGAGGTAAAGAGAAACAAATTAATCCTAAGGTAGCTTTAGTCGCTTTGCCTTAAGATTAAGAACGGCCAGAGCGGTAGAGCTCGAAGCCAGAGATCAGCCACATCGCCAACGAGATGTGTCTGAAATAAAGAATATACATATATACAACAGAGCGGTAGAGCTCGAAGCCAGAGATCAGCCACATCGCCAACGAGATGTGTCTGAAATGAAGAATATACATATATACAAATTAACAGTTAGAAGTTAAGAAAATTTATGCTACTTACGTGCAAAAATTTTATATAAAGATTCGTATCACCTTCAGGACAGAAGTTTGAGAAACAAGAGGAGGTTCCATGACAGTCGGATCAGCAGGAAGGTCAAGTGATGGAGAGTCATTTGCAGTTGAAGGTGAAGTCATTGTTATAGTTAAGTGTAGAGTCAAGTGTTATAGAAGTAAAGTGAAGTGAAGTGAAGTAATATAAGTTAAATGTAGGCCTTAATATAATCCAGATGAGTTGAAAAACTAGATGAAGTTTTGTTTTAGAATTTGGAAAAGGAATTCGTACTTAATAACCCTTTCTATTGTTATAGCTAAGTGTAGAGTCAAGTGTTATAGAAGTGAAGTGAAGTGAAGTGAGGTGAAGTAATGTAAATTAAATGTAGGCCTAAATATAATCCAGATGAGTTGAAATACTAGATGAAGTTTTGTTTTAGAATTTGGAAAATATTTAGGCTCAAATATTTATCACAAAGTGTAGAGTCAAGTGTTATAGAAGTGAAGTGAAGTGAAGTGAAGTAAGTTAAATGTAGGCCTAAATATAATCCAGATGAGTTGAAAAATTAGATGAAGTTTTGTTTTAGAATTTGGAAAATGTGAAAAGGATGAATAGATAAAGATTTAAGAGTGAAAGAGAAAGCAAATCAAAGGGAAAGAGACAAGGCGCAGAAAAGGTGAAGAGTGGAGAAGAACTTTTACGTTGGGCGCCAAAATGTCGTGTAACGACAAGAACCTACCAGAACCTAACAGAAAACAACCAGAATAAAATTTAGAGTGACAGTTTATTGGTTATTTACAGTGAAGTCTATAAAAAAGATGATACGATGATGGATGGATGAGATGAGAACAGGTTTCTTATAAAACACAGGTTAAGTAAAAAAAAAAAGAAGCGGAGGACACGAAGAATAGGAGACTGGTGGGGTTAATGACCAGGATGCAGGTGTATTTGTTGTTGTAGATGTTGTTGAAATCGTCGCTATAGGAACGGTAGCGGGCGTACTTGTAGTTACGGCTCGCAGGATCCCGTTGTAGGAGTGGAACGGTAGCGGGCGTATTTGTAGTTACGGCTCGCAGGATCCCGTTGTAGGAGTGGAACGGTAGCGGGCGTATTTGTAGTTACGGCTCGCAGGATCCCGTTGTAGGAGTGATTGTTTGAAGGTTTGAGGGAGTTTGAAGGCTCGCAGGATCCCGGGGTAGTGCGACCCCGGGATAAGGCCTTTAAGTGGTACTTCTAGTTCAGAAGCTGACGTAAGACTCCAGAATTTCAGAAATGTTCCGCTTTTATACCCTTTTTGGAGAGTTCTAAAAATTATTTAAATTAAACGTAATTTTTGTGAGTGGCCAAGAGAAAAAAAGTATTTTTGTAAAAGTATTGAAGCAAACCTATCAGACCGCTAACGAGTTTGAATGGACATTGCCATGACAACCAGATAAACAAAGACGTCAACAAATGTCAAAGTTTGGTTTCAGGCTCGTAATATAAAATTTAACAAGTTCACATAGCCAAAATTACATAACAGCGAAAGGAAAAAGGGTAGCGCACCAGCGCGCACGAAGCCCGAGATTGCAGAGTTTCGGAGAAAGCCAAATACAAGGTCACCAAAGGTAAACCCCTTCGCTATCGATTTAGAAGTGCTGATAGCATGAAAATGCAGAGCGAAAATGATTTGTTAATGTGTTCTTATGGTTTAAAACGTTACAGGGTCCTGTGAAAATAAAGGTGATACCATCAGACTGTACAGCTCACCAAGTATCCAGCGTAATAGGGCAAGCAAGGACAGGAACAGTTACCAAAGCTTCTTTAAGTTTCTCGAAAGCAGCTGCAGCCTTGAAATTTTTAAGACATTCAAGAAAATAGCACGTAAGTAGCATAACACTACAAACGATTTTAACTAAAAAGGTATATAACAATATTCAAGATTACATAAATAACAAGACTGAATGGGGTTAATCTATTTCAATCCAGAGGTCGCTGTTAATAATTTTATAAATATTTATTCCTGTATGTCATTTATAATAAATTAACAAAGTTTGACTTATAACTTGCCTTGAGGCAGGAGAGTAATCCGCGTGGGTGTGAGTGATTTTAAGTGAGCGGTGTGAATGTAAGTGAGCATGGGTGAGTGTAATGTAAATGGGTAAGTGAGCGCAGTTGACGAGCAAGAGTGAAAGGTCAGCTTGCTAAGTCTACACTCGCTAACGTGAGTTTACACTCACGCGTGTGAGTGTTCGTGTGCAGACATCATCAGATATATGTGAGCATGCAAGATACTCAAACAACAACATCATAAACAACCAGAAATATCTACTGGGCGAAAGTCTCAAAATGAAGTCAACATCCATGTTGAGTCACACGTCGACGGCGAGAATGTTATCATAGTTTTAACACTTTGACTGTATAGACGTATTGTCTGGTTGTTTATTATGTGTAGATCACTTTGAGTATCTTGCCATATATTTTATATATATATACATATATATATTGCTGGCTGTACCTTCAGGCAGGCGAGGAAATACTCCATGCCACGGCTATCGAAGAAGCGCCGGCAGTTCTGCGGCGTCTCATCGGTCACGTTCCACATGGCCGACCAGGCGACCTCCATCACGTCGTCACACACGCCGCGCTCCAGCCGGTCCGCTATCACGCTGAACATCTTCTGCAATGGGGATTTGGACCAATTTAATATTATAAAGACATGCAAATCATTGCCGTGGGCGTGACTAAATAACAATTACTGTTATGGTTTTGGGGCAGGTTCCAAATACAAGAAACTCTAAGAATCATGTCACACGAAATTCGAAGGCGGACCTGGGGCCCAATTCCGGTACTCAATAACAGCTCCATGACAATTACATTACGATTACAGTCAAATTTAGATATCCAATATCTGACAATTTTGTAATCCCATTCCTTTTATTGATTAACTTAATTATTGTGCTTACCAATTTACTTAATTTTTACCATTATTGCCTAAAAAAATATTCTGCGAACGCCAAATATTAGTTATCTAAAGTTGACCGTAATTGTAATGTAATTTGTCATGGAGCTGTTATTGTGTACCGGGATTGGGCCCCTGGGCTAGGATTCCGGTACACAATGACAGCTCTATGACAATTACATGACGATTACGGTCAACTTTCGATATGCAATATTTGGCGGATGGAGAATATTTTTTAAGGTAATTATGATGAAAATTAAGTCAATCGGTAAGCACAATAATTTAGTGAATCAACAAAGGGAATCGGATTACAGAATCGTCAGATATTGGATATTTAAAGTTGACCGTAATCGTAATGTAATTGTCACGGAGCTGTTATTGTGTACAGGAATTGGGCCCCAGCTCTGTTGTTTAATTGTGGCGGCCATTTAAGAATACTTTTGACAGCATTGTCAACCACCCCGCCCCTGTCCCGCCGGCGGTGTGCCGAAGCCTTCAGGCGCTGTGCCCAAGTGCTTTCACATGACAGAGATGATTTTTGAAGCATTAGAATTCCAATTCGCATACGAAATCGCGAGATTCGTGCACGAATTTACAAAATCTCAATTTTTGAAAATACTACTAGTAGAAATCAAAAACGAGTGGTCCTACCCACTCGTTTTTGATTTCTACTAGTCGAAATTACCTAACCTAAAAATGACATTGACTGCTAAACTTATGTTGATACTATTTACCTAACCTAGAAATATAAGTTTTTGCGATGGTGAGCATCGAGAAGTTTATAATGATGAATGACATGAGTGAAGACGCGGTAGAAACCAGGTTTCGTTGCCTTGCCTTGCCTACTATCTACCAGAAAAGGCGATAAAAATGATAGATAGATATGTGTATTGGCGCTAATGTCATCACGGAGGGAGATGGATGAGGATGGCATTGTTCCCATTAACCATGCCGATTTTGGGTCTATGTCTAAGACGAAGCATCTTCAGACCCAGTTCTAGATACCACAACAATTGGTGGTCAAAGGCGTAATAGAGATTTGAATGCTGCGCAACAAATACAATATAGAATAGTTCAAAACTGTTTCTAATTACTGAATATTACTGGGAAATGGGTGAAATAGTTTCAACATATGATGCCTATCTAATGTCTGCATGTTACGCGGCTGTCGCACTGCGATAGCATGAGGTAGTTTTTGATGAGTAAAATTTTGGTCACATGCAAGTCTGAAAGTATAATGTAAGTATTAATAAAAAATGTCAATAAAACCATTGAATTACAAATTGTGGTGTTGTTTAATTTTGATCAATTTAACAAGGGTGACTAAAATAGCTAACAGAACAATTGGGGAAAGAGTACCTTTTTACTATTCATTGTGAACAATTTTCCCGTAGAAAGATGGTTGCAAATTTTGTTTACTTGACCATGTTTCTTGGAAAAAATTGTCCTTGGCTAAAATCAAATAATTGATTGTAAGTAAACTAAATAACCACAAAAAAGTCAGGCTTAGAAAGTTTTTAACATACTTTAGTATATATCCCTATGGTCTGGTTATTTATCATACATATATTAATAAATAATCAACAGGGCATTAAGTAATCAATAAGTCAGTCTACGTAATTTCTTAAATCTTCTTTGTTCTAAGTATTATTTATAAGTTAAATGTAAAAACTCAAAAACTTTCCTTCATTAAAATTACTTAATAAGTCTTAAGATCATGTTCCGATCCTCTTGCAGTCTCATATATTGGGTTTGGAATTGTATGGTACTTTCCACTTTTCTTTTTAAATCAACTTTGTCTTTGACAACCTCTGTGGCGCTGCGGTTGTGGCTCTACATACAATGCGAAAAGTCCCAGGCTCGATCCCCGGCTGGGGATAAAGAAAACATCCCCAGGTCTTGGATGTTTGTGACGTTACTGTTTCTGATTCCCACAACACAGGGTATCCTAGTGTAGGGCCAGAATCAAAGTATGTGCCTGTATTTAAATGTTTATGTTTTAGCAAAGACTTCATGTTATTTTTATCTTTGTTTGCACCAGTTTTCTTTCCTGCAATATAAAATGTATCTTTAATATCTCTACTTCATATAAAAGGGAACATCTGTATGTATGTAAAATTAAAGTGGTTTAACTATATTTGTGAACTCTGGAACCACTTAAGAGATTTTGATGCGATTTGCACCAATGTAATTAATTTTCCGACTGCCACTTCATGACATCCACTTAGGAACCCCTCTACCCCAACGGTCATAGGTTCTGAGGTAAATTTAACCAGCCCACTTCCACTTCAGCTATCTTCTTTCTATTTTTTAAAGATGGCTTCATTTGATTGGAGTGTAGATAAGGGGGCGCAAAGAAAAAAAATATTCCCCTTATCGACACTCTGACCCTTCATTTCCGATGTGATCCATCAAAACTCTTAAATCAATACTAAGGTCGCAAAAACTAGGCTTCCCTTAACTTTCGCCAATCGCGCCAGTCTGTCGTGTGACCCCGGGATAGCATTTAGTAAGCTTGCTATAATCTCCCATGCTTGCTGACCATCTTTGAGAGTAAAATCTTTTGAGAACTAGCCACTTCGCAAAAGTGGTCGATCCCGTATTAAATCCAGCAGCGTCTCTTTTTGGGCTATGCTAAGATGGTCTGACGACTTCGTATTCCTTTTATCCATGTGTGTTTTACAAGGAAACACAAATTACTAGGGTACACTCTCTATCCCAACCCAAACAAAAGATAAATTTCTTTTCTAATCTAAAACATATTTTTTTATCGTTTTTTTTTTGTAATGCTTTTTCCTTTTTTTTTTATCGTTTGACACAATGATATGACATGAAAACTTTTTAATTAACGTTCCGATCCACCATAATCCATTACCGGTTTTTAAAATTCATGACTTTTTGCTTTCCGGTTTTTTCCTTTTTTGCGTGAAATGATTTTTTTTAAAGGTTTTGAATTTATTGGCAACACAGATTCCGAGTGATTCAAAAATACGTAAAATTAGGGGCATTAGAAAATAAATTCACACACGGTTTAATTACGTGCACGAATTCAAGATTAATTTCGAATGCTTCAAAAATACGTCTCACAAGTGTTTTATGGGCGTCGCATGGCATACCACGACATGATTTGCCACCTCCATACTATATTTCTGATACGTCACGTCCCAAAAGGTAAACTGATCAGATAGTTAGATTACTGAGTTACATATCATAAAACAAGGATGACAAGGGCTGATGATGATGATGATGATGATATCACAAAAAACGCAGCCCTTCGTCAGCCTAAAGACTTGCAGCGCGGTGTTAAGAAGTTGGCGCTCATCAGGCACTGTCGAACAAGTCATAATCCACACGTACAATGACTATAGGCCTGCGGGACAAACTAACAATATTCACTGGACCACGTCGTCGAATACTTAAGCAAACCGCATTGCCACTACACTTAATAGATAATTCAGCAGAAACAATGTATTTACCTTTTGTACATTTTACGGTACGGTGTGTTACAGTAATTTAAAAAACTTTTGATTCGCAGATGGTATGGCCCAATACATAAAGTTACTACTAAATTCGCAGATAGCCAATTCTACGATCGCAAGCAGTGCCCCGTTTCACATGCTTTTTAGATTTTTTAATTGTCTATTCAATGACGTATTAATGTGTAAACACACCATGATCGTAAATGCAATGCAAGTTCGGCGTGATTACTGTGTCAATTACGTGAGGTTCAATTCAAGGTTTTTTTGCGAAATTTTTACGATCATAAAAACCAGTCGCGGATATTCGGTCGTATTTTTTGCATGGTGAGTCGACACACATACGTAATTCCTAAATTTTACAGGGGATAATACCGAAATAAACATTTTATAGAGAGGTATGTATGGTACCCGGCCTTTTTTTTATTAAATCGAGATATTTAGGTAATTACTATACAAAAGCATTAAACCGCCAGCCGTCAGCATAAATTGGCATATTTAAAATACAAAATAGCACTCATAGGACAGTCGCACATAGCAGGGAAGTTGAACATGAAGCTTGGATAGCAATTCAAAATTCTCAGCAAATTAGCTTTAAAAACTTCGACAAGTATCTTCCAACAATACCTAGTCTGGCCATGAGTTCTGACCCATGTTTCAGAATTCGGATAATTTAAAATAGAGGGTCAGTTATTGCTCATTTGTTTCACTGTGACCTAAGTCTTCCGGAAAACTCTTTACTTGACCGCATCAATCCTAACTGTGGAGATGCAAGTGGGATGTGAAAGGGAATCGTGTCGAAATCATCGCGCTTTACAGTGTATCAAAATAATAGTCGACATTTTATATAGTCGATATGATATGAAAGAATACGACTGTACTATCAAAAGGTTCACTGGGATGTCCTCTATCGATGACAAACCCACAAGTAAGTCCGCAAGTTGCTAGGGCGCCAGCAGCGGTCAAAGCCGATGCCGAGCGAATTCTCAAGAAATCTCTCAAGAAGCCTCTGAGAAGCCTCTGAGAAGCCTCGGTGATGGTTTAGTAGGGGTCTCGTACGATGGGGTCACTGAGCTTAATTTTTGTAAGCATTTTTCTTAAAATCAAAAGCAGAAAGAGATCAGTTCGTCTTTTTGGAGCCTGTTGTCAAGAGCCACTGATCCAATCTTTATTTTCCAACTAGAATTTGATATTCAACAGAAAACAGCACTTGCACATAAAGCACACACTATGCAACGCTGGTTTAAGGACTTTTTACCCAATTTTATTGCCGCCGAAGATTGGCCCTGAGGTAGCTCCAATCTTTAACCTTCGGATCACTGACTATGAGAGCTCGAAGCTGGCTTTCTCCCCTAAAACGTCTCATTATTCTCATCTATTAAAAATCAAGTTGTTAAAGCGTAACTTGGTTGCAGCAGCGGCTTCTACACCTTTGAAAACAATGCGTGCTACGACAGAGGTGTGGCGCGACCGTATAAAGCAGTGTGTACAAGCAAAAGAGGGGCTCCTCGAACGTTTTGTATGTTTATGAAATAGGAATATATTATTGCAATGATTTATGAATGTTATTTTTTACTTTCCAAATATTTGTGCACAATTATTATTGGCACAGACATTTGTGGCTAGAACAACAGACAATGATCAATCAAGCATGGCGCACAGAGCTCTAAGCTTAGTAGTAGATGTAGGAAGATTTCAAAAGATACGGCAGTGAGTTTTATACTGTTTTTAAAATAGCATCTTACAGTAAAAGTTATTCACTTAGGTCAGGGCTATCAACGGCCAAGTACTAACTGCGAAAGCAAAAAAAGCACATAGCAAAATCTATGCGCTTTGAATCATAAATAATCGATTTAACCACTATCACGATAATCCTTGGGACACTCATGAGATTCGAGTTATATGTTTATGTGATGAAAAAGAGTTTATAACGCAAAGCCAATGCCACTGACATAAGTATCACTTCAGCAGTTCATGTGGTATGTTTTTTATTTAGGGAAATGATTTTTTTCAATGTTTACTCCCAGATTGATATCGCAGATGCATTCAATGCTAAAAATGTACGATTCTAGATGCTACGCCATTTAGTCGCCGTGCAAACGCTTCGTGAATGTGAAAGACTAATTCCAATGTTCGGTTCATGTATTCAGTATTTGTTGTGTAGATATTAATACTGACCCGAATCGCGCCATGGTTGCCAAGGAATCGTTTCTGTTCGACATCCACCTGGCATGCCAGCGAGTTGAGCAGGTAGATGGCGATGCGCTGAACAAAGCCCTCCTGGTTGCTGTCGGACACGCCGTTAAGAAGAATCAGGACTACGCGCTCGTATTGGAACAACTGGAAGCAACCAATACAAATATTAAGTTCAAGCTTGTATAGTACATTGTTGTAGACATTACATGGTACTTTTCACGAATACTGCTAAGAAATAAAATTAATTATACAGGAAAATATTTTTTAGATTAACTTGGTTTTGAACTCCCTCCTAGCCTAGTCCGTGCATGGCTTGTGCTGTCAATTGCGGAAGATAGAGCATCCGCAATTGACAGCACAAGTCATGCACGGTTTAACCGACGCGACGGCTCGATGCACCTTTTACCGACATGGAAGTCCCATAGAGTTTTTTTCATCTGAGTGAAGTGCCATCTGTTCCGTGCCAACATTACTGGCCTGTTTAAACAGGCCAGAAATTATTTTGTTGTTCTGTCTAACTATTCATTGTTTTCGGCCTCATTAGAGACCATCTTTCGCCACATTTCCAAGCAGCAGAGTGAAAAAATATTTGTGAAAGGGGACGACAGCAGCAGCAGCATTAAAGCAGAGAATTGCCATTTCTTTGACATTGCTAATACAAAAATATCGTATTAACTTATTTAGCTCCAGGTTAACAGCTTGGCAAAAGAGCCTATTAGGTTTGATTTGTTAATGTCACGAGGCCGGTATCATTATAATAATTAGGTCTGAATCACAGGAACTACGCTTTTTTTTTTTTAAATCATATTGTTCAAAATGAGGCGAATGTAAAGAGGGATTGTAATTTATTTGGTACATTCTTGTATTTACTAACCACATCATTCGGTATCCTGAATTGGCAGAGTGTGAGGCAGCCGTTCCTCATCAGAGTATCATCACCCAGATGCGCCTCCATGCCTACCAGCAGGGCAGTCACGATGCGTCGCTTCACTCCGATGGCGATGTTCGCTCGCTCCTTGGACTTGAGGATGTAAAACAGGATCGCACTGCGACGGTATAACATACTATTAATATCTGAAGAGCCCACTACTTCTATTGATAGGGTTTTTAGAAACCCTAGTCTCACTCACTCACTCCTATTCGCAAAATCTAACTAGTTTAGACTAGTGGCTCAATTTAGCTGCAACTAGAGATGTCCACGAGCCCGCACATCTCCAGAAAGGTTTTTGCTCAGAAATAAGCTATAAAACGTGGTCAGGTGGACGTGGTCTACACTGACTTTGAAAAAGCCTTTGACAGAGTGGACCACATTATCCTGCTTCAAAAGCTGCAGACACTAGGCATACGTGGGGATCTTCTACGATGGGTAAAATCATACGTATCTAATCGTCGACAGGCTGTGGTGTAGCTGGACACCGATCTAACTACATTGATATACCCTCTGGAGTCCCACAAGGATCCTTACTAGGGCCCTTACTTTATGCAGATTACCTTTTCGACATCAATGAATGCTTCAAAAATGCCAAATTTCTACTTTATGCTGATGACAAAAAGATCCGATTAGGAGACTATTATGACAAAAATAGAATAGGTGTTAACACATCCAAATGCGAACATATAAGCTTCACAAGGAAAACTAATCCTATATCAACTGTCTACAAACTTAATAATGTACCCATAAATAAACACACTTGCATAAAGGACCTCGGTGTCATACTTGATTCTAAATTGACATTTTCGGCACACATAGAATCAGTAAAAAGGAAAGCTTACAGAAATCTTGGCTTTGTAACACGAGTCTGTAAAGACTGCACAGATAGTACTTGTATAAAGATTATTTATTTTGCGTACGTTCGCATTGTCCTTGAATACTGCAGTCCTATTTGGAACCCACAATATACAAGCCATGTAAATGAAATCGAGAATATGCAAAAGAAATTCCTCAAATTTCTCAACGATTGCACCCGAAACCCAAACCAAAGCTACGCCGAATCATGTAACAAATACAAACTACTGACTCTAAAAGACCGGCGTGTTATAGCCGATATGTCACTTCTTCATGATGTGTGCTCCGGTACACTCGACTGCTCCAGTTTGGTCAATGATATTATCAGGTTACCTGCTCCGGCAAAACGTACCAGGCCCACTCGTACTAAACTTTTTCACATCCCTTACAACCGTACCAATTTTGCATCTAACTGTACTTGTCTCAGATTGCCTAATACTTATAACAAACTTTTCTCAGACATTGACCCATTCTGCGCCAGTAAACCTATGTTTAAGCGGAAAGTAGCGCTAAAGTTATTAGAAGACGACAAAACTGTATTAGACTAACGCCATGTAAACCTACTCTTACCATCGCAACAATACAACTTTGCAGATTATTGATCGAATTAGAATACATCGAGTTTTTAGCTGTAATTGCCATTCATCTAAACACATAACACACACACACACAAACACAACAATACTAACTGATAAACACACACTACCCATAAACAACCTTTCACACACACGCATACACTGCACATATTACTGTACACTGTACCCCACCTAAGTACAAGATATGCACATAGATGTTTACTGTTTTTAAGTTACCTGCCTACCTGTCTCTTGGAGTGTACTCTCACCTGTGAACTCCTTAATTGGCCTAGTTATTTAATCTACATTCTTGTTTAATTTTATGTATGGCTGTGGATTTTTGTTCAATAAATAAATAAAAAATATCTATCCACACTCTATTTGACAGATATTTACACTGACCTTCAAGACATGCTTCACTTTGTGACTCTTTTACCAAAGCTTGGCTTAGTATCCCTCTATCCTCAGAACAAAATATTTATTTTAAAATATTAATTTATTTTCATATGTAGTTTACATACTTCAAAAATTATATGTATAGTTTAACACATCACAAGTGCCAAGTAATGCAGGAAGGAACCCATTAATTGGAAATGATCCAAGATTAAATTTTGATGGCGATCTTTTATAAAAAATATCACCATGCATTTGCAATGCTTCATTATCATGAAACATGTTCGGGCAAGATCCCTAAGTAATAAAGCTTCTGCATCTACCATCACAATCAATTATTTTATCAATTTATACATTCTGAACATAAAATCAATCTCTCAAACTTACCTCCCACTTATTTGAATGTCCTTCTCAGCGAGGTATTGGTCCATAGCTTTAAGGACTATGGCCAGAGCTTGGCCCAAATGTGTATTATTCTTATAGCGGAACAGAAAGTAGAGGTCATTCAGTGCCCTGGTCAGTATCACCGGTCGATCCATGTATGCTGCTGCTGCTGTCAGTATCTGCTCTCCATTAGCATCTCCAGTGATCTGCAAAATTACCTATTCGTCTTAGCTAACCAATCAAACACTTGTTTTCCCATAGTCTTTATTCTCTTTTCAAAAACCAACTATTAGTAAATGTTAAAAAGTAATTATTGTGAAAATATTGTGAAATTATTCTGAAAATTAACATTTTGCTAACAAAACTTACCGATATAGCAGGAATATCATGTCGGTTGCAAGCTCCATGAAGTGTGCCATACAAGCCGAGGAACCGTAGAGGGTTGTTTACTCTGCACACAAGTCCCGGGATGTCACAGCGAACTGGTTCCTCATCAGAGGAGTCAATATCTTCCGACTTCTCGCCAACTTGTGGCAGCACCACAGCTCCAGACCCACCCAGATTAGTGCCTGATATGTCCAAAGACTCCAAGTTGGGTAAACTAGTAGCCAATTTTGCCAGCACTTCATTTGGCGCATAATATTTTCCATACCTATCATTTTGTTGAGATATGTCCAAATGTGTCAGCGCTTTAAGCCCTGCTATCCAATCAATCACATCTTTTGACCAAAACACATTATGTAGATTCAATGAAACTAATTTGTGCATTTCATTGAGTGCACAAATAGATCCAGTTGTTGTGCAGTTGGAGAGGTCGAGATGTGTTAAATCGGCAAGTGGCTTCAATAGCAGCAGTGGATATATAGCCAGTCCTCGGGTGTGCTGTATTGTGAGCCTTTTCAGCTGGGGTGCATTGATGACATAACCCCTTTGCTTGTAGACTGGGTCATCTTGCGATTGCGATAGGATTGGTGTCAGAGGTCCAAACTTCAAGGAGACTAGATTTTCGCTGTTGTTGTTGATGATTTCGAGGGTGGTGTGCGAGAGGTACTCACACTGCACGAGCTCCAGCTCGTCGGGTTTGTGTTCCATCAGGCTCCTTATCCCGATGTCGCTGATCTTCGCGTTACGCAGTTTCACTGACCTAAGTCGCGTACGGGTTCGGTCGCGGAATATATTCGACACGCTATCACCCAGACGATAGTTCTTCTGGTATCTGGCTATAAACTTCTCCCAGACCTCTGAAGGCAGCAACACATCGGGCCTTGCCATTAGATATCTACTAGGGGTTAGCTCAATTTGCGCAATTGAGTGCATATTATTCGAGATAGTGTCAATTGACAGGTTGACTAACGTCTCCGGAGAGGTCTCCGATAGAGAAAAGTCCTCGTCCCACCACATTTTTGATCTTAGTCCTAGAGCCTTGGTGGTAAGAAGGGATTGGATGTAGGAGACCTTACACCATTTCACTACACACCACGAAACTGTATTGTACAGAAATAGACAAAAGTCATCTTCGTATGGACTGATTTATCAACGATTGTGGAAAACCGACTGTTTTCCGATTAGTCAAAGTCCTACGCAGGTCTTTTTCCACAAACACAAAACATTACTGACTGAGGGAGGTGACAGAGGTGCAAAGCCAACAAATCACTAATAAATTGTTCGATCGCGAACGAACCGAATAGAAGTGTTGTTTTTTTTTTGTAGGCGGTCGACCTACTTTACGACTTTCGTAGTTAGCAACGCAATATCATTGATTTTGAACGCAGTCACACAATAGAGCACGAGTAGTCGAGATCTCAATCATCGAAAGCCTGTCGGGCTGTAAACATAATTTACTTAACAAAGTATAACTTGGAGACATTTTGAAATTTAGGCAGAGGTGTATTGGCATAGTAAGTTTAGTAAGTGAGAGTGAGTACGACCTTCCATGACAACTTACCTTTCAATGCCCACTTTTGATTGCTTCATACAAAAAATGTTGGCACGCCAACTTTTTCAACTTTACTAGGATCTTGTAACTTTATGCCTACTTTCGATATAACTCTTTTGACGTAATTTGCCACCTAATTTGAGAAAAATACATAGTTAAAAGCCAAACCAAGAATATAAAAATATCGCCATATTGCGGAAAACCTATAAAACAATTTTGTTCAACTTGCAACACTTTCTTTAAAAAGTAATTAATGTCATCTGTCGATTGCTGTCAAAGTGGGGCGTCGATTTTGCATATACCATGCACAATCGACGACCCACTGTTCTTGTGTTTTGTGAGTGAAAACGCCGAAAACTATAAACAATGGCGTAAGAAAAGTTATTCACAATCTATTTAAATATTTGTCGGATAGAAAGTCTGAAGGATTGGACTCTATTCCTCTAAATAACATCACCAGCCTTGTTGTACATGACTGGTAGGTACGTCATATAGTATGTGCAATGTTAATTGGCTGATTTGTAACTATTTATAAGTAAAATGCATTAAATATATTGAGTATTGATAATTGAAAAAAATATTTTGTTGTGTTTTACTTTGAGTAATAATATATCAATACTAGAGACGCTAGCTCGAACAAAATATGTGCCCGGCCTCTTGAAGAGAGGGGTAAGCGCGGGGCGAGAACAGGCGTATCCGTTGTCATAGATAGAAAATCTTTGCGCTCAGATGCGACATGCCGTAATTCCGTATGGAGACGTACTACCGTCACCTTTGCCCAATAGTTTACATATCGAGTGAATCCATCAAATCATATTAATATTCTTTATTGTACAGAAATCTTAATAGTAAGGTAACAAAACATTTTATGAGCAAAGGGGAGCTTATACCTAAAGAGAGATTTCTACCAGCAAACCTAGGCAGGAAAGGAAAAGTTGTGCAACAGGAGAGTAGTTAGTGCTCAATAAAACTGTAGACATCTAATTGTGTACAACTAAAACGTTATAATGTAATAAATGATTTATATGTTACCGGCCAAACCCGATTTCAGGACAAACTAGTTTTGGCTAGGATAAACTATTTTGCGCTGCTTATATCAGGGCAAAACATTGCGGTAGCTTAGGTGAAGGGTACAGGGGGTGAGCGAAGCGAAGCCCCCTTTATCCTTCGTGTTAGCTTGAACATGTAAGAACAAAAAAAATACTTTAAACATAAACTAGTTTATCCTAGGCAAAACTAGTTTGCCCTGAAATCAGGTATGGCCGGTAACATATAGGGTTGGGTTTCCAACAGTGACAGTTTGATACTTAGTAAAATTGGTTACTAGGGGGTAGATGGGGTTTATCTTGAACCATTTATCCAGTTTTTAATATTAGGAGTTAAGTATTTAATTAATTATGAATTAATTAAACTTACGAATATTATGAGGATAAACGAAACGTTTTTCATAAAATTTTGGCTAAGGCTAAGATGAATATCAATTAGACTTAGAATGTGTGGAACGGAACGTAACGTCGCTGTTTGAACGTAAAAAAAACGTTGCTGGGTTAGTGTGTGTATGTCAAGTCATTCCGTTTTTCTTCGAGTTCCGTGAATGTTCTCTCTTGCTTGTTTTTTGCTATTTCGACGACTTTTGCTGTGTTTTTGGACTGCAGGACAAAGACTGGATGGCAAAATACTGCGGTAGCTTAGGTGAAGGGTAAAGGGGGTGAGCGAAGCGAAGCCTTTATCCTTCGTATTAGGTTGAACATGTAAGAACAACAAAATACTTTAAACATAATAAGTGTTTGCTGATCCTTTTTTGCTGTGAAAATCAGTATTTTTGATGTGCAATTAAATACTTGCCTTTTTTATAAGCCCTAGTAGCCGGAGCTAAGGCGATTTCAAATATCAATACTACAAACAATGACTTTTTGTAAAAGTCCTATAGTAAAAAATAACCTCAAAATGATTTTTGAAAATTCATAACAAAAAAACCATACATTTCCTAGACTGGATATTTTACAGGAGGGGTTACCTACCCTCCCCCCTCTCCCCCACCTCCCAACCTCGTACGAAACTGTCACTGTTGGAAACCTTGCCCTACATATATACAATAAACCTTACACAACATATATACATATATATATATATATATATATATATATATATATATATATATATAATGATATCTCTAACTTTATATCTGATAAATTCACAAATGTATACGATAAAAATAGACTCAAAACTAAGATAAATATAAGTAAAAGAAAACAATGCCCATGGAACTGTAAAAGTATAACAGAGATGTGTGCAAAGAGAGATGAATTATCCTCAATATGGAAGATGGATGAAAGTAACTTAGATAATAGATTATTATATAAAAGATACAGGAATAAAACCAGTAAACACATAAATAAAAAATGAATAAACCAAAAAAATAATTTGTGAAAATTTTAATAAATCAAAAAAGATGTGGGGAATTATAAATAAACTGTGTGGAAGAATTGTAAAGTCAGTAGACGAGGTAATAACAAAAGCTTTTAAAAATTGTGAAATTTATGGCTAAACAAATAAATTTGCAGACGAATTTCAAAATAATGTTAGTAAAATATGTTGCCAATGTAACATACCCTTATTAAATAAAGATACATACCTATGAAAATATACGAGGCCTACTATGACCTCTTAAATCTATTCAGTTTAAGGCCTAAAAGGGGATTTACACGATCAGTTCTACCGCATCCGTTCGCAAGCCAACGCATGGTGTAAACAGTCAACGCGCCGCCCTCAAAACGTATCGGCGACCGAATCGGTCGCCGCGCTAGGTGGCGGCGGCCGATTCGACGTCGCATCGGTCGCCGATCCGTTCTGAGGGCGGCCGGATGCTTACTCGTTTACTTACTCATAGGGTAAATGAGCCTAATATCATAGTTTTTAGTTTCGTCGTTCATTTTTATTAGTATAGAGGTGATTCTATGTACTGTCTACCTTTCTCTTTTTATACAGCATAATAAGAGTATAGTTAATATTAATAAACCCTCCATAAAAACCATACAAAAATGACCCGCGATGTTGAACCTTATTTTTTTGTAATAAAGTTCAATACCTATGAAAAAATTGTCCGGCTCCCGGTTGCCGTTCGCTTGCACTGTCAAAACGTTTCTTGTGAAATGACTTAACAACTTTTATTTATATGGAATCTCTAGACCCCACGCTAGGATTCCCTGCGTCGTGGTGACTAGTCTCTTTCGCTTGTGTAGATACTCATAAGTTATACCTATGTATAAATTCAAATTAAGTTATAATAGTTTATCGGACTGATACATAATGAAGGGCATCAAAATTCGAGTTTGGGTTTAAATTACAACATTATACGAGCTTTTTAATGCCTAGTTATGTACAGTTACATACACTGCTTTATCTACACATATCATAAGAAAGACTTTTCACTGAGAGTGCGAATTCATCTTGGTGTTGTGAGTTTTAGGGCTACGTGAATGTGTAGGGTGTCAAAAGATGCGTATCGGCAAGGGTCACAAGATATTAAACATACATACAAAACTTTTTGGTAGAGAGCACCACTGTTTGTTTGTAGCATAATTGTGTTCTGTGGTTTGTAAAAAGCGACGTGTCACATTGTCAACAAAGTCTGTGACAAAAACCAGTTTCTTGTTTTCGTGGATATGAGAAATTGTAGTACCTCTGAACCCTTTTATTTAGGTTTCTATGAAGATGTATTAGATAGGTTGAAGGAAGAGCTCAGAAAATGTTAGATCATCATCATTTCTCTGATTAACGAAACTCTTTGCTTTGTAACAAAACTAAGGGTTTGCTACAAACATTACTTTGACAGGTTTGATCCTCATTATCTAGTATTACCAATGGAAAGGCCCATATTAATATAGGTACTGCGCTCATTTCTCAGTAAATAACAGATTTGACATGGCATCATTGTGACATGACATGACAGCTGAGACAAATCTCAGAGCTGAGGACTATTTATTTTAGTGGCTCTGTGAGCTGTACATAGACCTCGAGAGCGATACAGGAAATTTGCATTTTTTTTTTCAAATTATTTTCCACCCCTCACATCCCCGACCCCTTGAAGTTTATAGGATGAACAACTGAAATTACTATAAATACAAATATTCCGACTGCATTTTCTATCAATACCACATACAAACTTAGGAATGCACCTGGTTACGTACATGAAGTATGAAAGAAGCCGCACCAGTAACTTTGTAAACTACATTTTGCTATCTGAAATACAACCTGTTATTATTTCATTAAAGTTAAATAGCCTTTGTCGTTTTTAAAATCTCCACAAATCCAACTTGGGCTGCAGCGGTTTCTTTAGAAGTTTCAACCCGCCATATTTCGTCCATTTTGTAATTTTTCCAAAAACGGAATCAAAAATAAAAACTATCAAATATCAAATATAATATAAGTTAATATATTATTTGGTAGAGAGCACCACTGTTTGTTTGTAGCATAATTGTGTTCTGTGGTTTGTAAAAAGCGACGTGTCACATTGTCAACAAAGTCTGTGACAAAAACCAGTTTCTTGTTTTCGTGGATATGAGAAATTGTAGTACCTCTGAACCCTTTTATTTAGGTTTCTATGAAGATGTATTAGATAGGTTGAAGGAAGAGCTCAGAAAATGTTAGATCATCATCATTTCTCTGATTAACGAAACTCTTTGCTTTGTAACAAAACTAAGGGTTTGCTACAAACATTACTTTGACAGGTTTGATCCTCATTATCTAGTATTACCAATGGAAAGGCCCATATTAATATAGGTACTGCGCTCATTTCTCAGTAAATAACAGATTTGACATGGCATCATTGTGACATGACATGACAGCTGAGACAAATCTCAGAGCTGAGGACTATTTATTTTAGTGGCTCTGTGAGCTGTAGACCTCGAGAGCGATACAGGAAATTTGCATTTTTTTTTTCAAATTATTTTCCACCCCTCACATCCCCGACCCCTTGAAGTTTATAGGATGAACAACTGAAATTACTATAAATACAAATATTCCGACTGCATTTTCTATCAATACCACATACAAACTTAGGAATGCACCTGGTTACGTACATGAAGTATGAAAGAAGCCGCACCAGTAACTTTGTAAACTACATTTTGCTATCTGAAATACAACCTGTTATTATTTCATTAAAGTTAAATAGCCTTTGTCGTTTTTAAAATCTTTACAAATCCAACTTGGGCTGCAGCGGTTTCTTTAGAAGTTTCAACCCGCCATATTTCGTCCATTTTGTAATTTTTCCAAAAACGGAATCAAAAATAAAAACTATCAAATATAAAATATAATATAAGTTAATATATTATATATATATAAGATAATTTCAAAGTGACAAAGTTTGATGTGTGCGCTTTTACCCTACGTGGCGGCGGTACTTCAAATGAATGTTGCCAACTCAGTGGATTTTCCACTAGACATGGTGGTTTAGACTTTCATTTTAGCGGTCAAAAAGTGGTTTTAGTGGCTAGTGAGTTTTCTATTCGATTAAGTTGATTTAGTTACTCGTAAGGTACTACATTCAACCACTGGCATAATTTTCATAATTATTATAGTTAGAAAAGATCGCACTTATATAAAAAAGTGAATATTTTTTTGTTATTTTGGCAACACAACATAACTAACGTGGTTTTCGTGGATTCCCCGAAATAAGTTTTTCAATTTCTTCTATGATTTCGATTATAGAGTTTATTTGTATGGGTACTAGGTCGGGTTTAATTTATTGAAAGGTTTGTGTATTGATTGCCTTGGTTTTATGATACCTATGCGTTTAAGTGACCGCTTTTTTAGTTTAGGTACAAATTGCATACTTTTTTATAATTAGTTTTCAATATCGTTCATTTTGATACCTACTCCACTTGATATGATTAGAACAGAATCTGCTATACAGTATAGCAGATTCTGAATAGTATAGCCTATACTGTTCTTATGATGACGTCGTATTTATACCATCCTATGACACTTGGGTTAACTTTGATTCTAACGATACCTACGTAAATACCTAGGGACGCCGAAATCGGTTTAGTAGTTTAGTAAAAATCGTGGGTGGTACATACTTATAAGTACATATAAATACGACATATAGGTACTCGTACATGTACCTACCCGTACCCCATTAAACACCCAGTACATACAAGTACGTACCTATTTCAGGGTAATTACAATTATGTACGAACCCTTAAAAAATTATGGAAAACTGGTCAAGTGCGAGTCTAACTCGCGCACGAAGGATTTCGTACTCACGTACAATGGAATGGATGGTGTGGAGTGAATTGTTTGTAATAACTGTGCCTCTACCACTTCCTATACGGGAAAAGCCATGACGCTATGTGTGTTTTGTACGCGAATACAGCGAAGCCAAAAGAAGAGTTATGTGTTTGACCGGTATACTGTATGAATGTTCATTTGTTCCACCGGAACATCTATACCACTTATCAGAATTTGACAAATAAGGTATCTTTAGAAGCATCTTTATTGTTCACAGGCTATGTGACTTCACATCACACTAAAATTAATATGGCGGCCTCTAGAGGGCATAATGTATTTTAGATAGCAAAATGTTGTTTACAAAGTTATTGGTGCGGGTACTTTCATACTCTATGTGCGCAACGATTTATTTACGAAAGATTCATTTATAAGTTTGTATGTGTGGTTAACAGATAAAAAAAACTTTGCAATTCCGGGTAAGTTTTTCTGTAATTTTTGGATTAAGTTATACATTCTGTACTTTTTTCATATTTCTGAGAATCTGGGGGGGGGGCCTTATGAATGAGAATGAGCCTTAAGGATATATAACCGGGCACCGAGCAGACGGATTTTCGTACAGTAGAAGGACTAGGACCCAGTAAGCCGCAGCCAACGTATCGGCCGCCGGATCAGCCGCCGCAGAAAGCAACGGTCGCCCGAGCTGTCGCCGCGGAACGCAACGGCGGCCGATGCGATGGCAAGAGTAGTGTAAAGACCCATCGGGTGGCTGATCCGGTGGCCGTTACTAGGTAGTGCCGCTGTGTGAATGATCCTGAAATAAGGAGAAACTAATCGCAGCTGTCAAAAAGGGGATTAACACGATCAGTTCTACCGCATCCGTTCGCAAGCCAACGCATGGTGTAAACAGTCAACGCGCCGCCCTCAAAACGTATCGGCGACCGAATCGGTCGCCGCGCTAGGTGGCGGCGGCCGATTCGACGTCGCATCGGTCGCTGATCCATTCTGAGGGCGGCCGGATGCTTACTCGTTTACTTACTCATAGGGTAAATGAGCCTAATATCATAGTTTTTAGTTTCGTCGTTCATTTTTATTAGTATAGAGGTGATTCTATTTACTGTCTACCTTTCTCTTTTTATCCAGCATAATAAGAGTATAGTTAATATTAATAAACCCTCCATAAAAACTATACAAAAATGGCCCGCGATGTTGAACCTTATTTTTTTGTAATAAAGTTCAATACCTATGAAAAAATTGTCCGGCTCCCGGTTGCCGTTCGCTTGCACTGTCAAAACGTTTCTTGTGAAATGACTTAACAACTTTTATTTATGAAGGGCATCAAAATTCGAGTGTGGGTTTAAATTACAACATCATACGAGCTTTTTAATGCCTAGTTATAGACAGTTGCCCCTGCCGTCCGAGACTTGACTGTGAGCAGACGTGCTATCGGCTGCCTCATTTATTTTTGCTAATTTTAATAGTCAACTTTTCACTAATCTAATCACAGTTTGCTTGCATTATCAGTTAGTTAAAGCTTAAATTGGTGTGCTTGTGCCCGTGCGTCAGTGATCGCGAGTGCGACTTGAGGGGCCCCCCGCTACCCTCGGGGAAACGAGAGGTTTGAAATAATTCATCTCGCTCTTGCCCCGT
Organism: Argyresthia goedartella; assembly: GCA_949825045.1. NCBI lineage: Eukaryota > Metazoa > Arthropoda > Insecta > Lepidoptera > Argyresthiidae > Argyresthia > Argyresthia goedartella. Next base: position 14,033,967 of record OX463806.1, read on the forward strand.
TGCTTAGCGCTGCGCTTGCCGGTAAAGAGAGGTACTGACTCACTTATATCATTCATCTCGCTCCTACTACCCTGCTGTCGATCGTGCCTGCCTTCTGCCGTCGTCGGTCGTGTGAGTCATCCGTATTCATCGCAAATAAAACGCAGCTATGGACTAAATTTGCCGATCAAATAGACCTAGATTGACCGTAATATATTGTGCCGATCAAGCTATCATAACGTCGCAACATGCTCCGTTCACCTACATCTGGACAAAAAACCACCTCTTCTCGATCAGAAAACGACCTTATGAACCTGAAAAAAGAACCAAGCCATCAAATGAGTTCCCCTGAAGGATTTATTACCCAGAGAGCCAAACGCCCCGTCAGAGGTTCTGAGGAATCCGAACCTTCCGACTTCAGCGAACTAAAAACAATGATACAAACAATGATGTCTTGTCAATCTGATCGTCTCGATAAATTGGAATCCCTAATGCTCAATATAAAAGTCCAAACCTCTAACATTGAGACGACTAACACAGAAATCCAAAAAGCTATGTCTTTCTTATCTGACCAAATTTCTACAATCGATGCCCAAATATCTAACCTGGAAGCTGACCGCAAATTTATGGCCGCTGAACTGACCACAATCCAAGAGAAAATAACTTCTTTTGAACGACACAACACAAAAACCTCCATCGAAATTCGAGCCGTACCAAAAAGAAGTAAGGAAACCAAGGCAATGCTGTACGAAACAATTTCCCAACTATCGAAAACCTTGAATCTGCACTACTCCTCTAGCGATATTCGAGACGTGACGAGAGGACCCTCCAAAAAGGAACAGAAAACCTCAACCCTCACAGTAGAATTTTCAAACACACTGGTTAAGTCACAGTACCTTGCCATGGCCAAAAAATTTAACAAAAATAAAGAAAAAGAATTTAAACTGAACAGCACTCATCTTGGCTTTACCGAAACAGCTTCACCGATCTTCGTTGATGAACTTCTGACCACAGCATCAAAACGGCTGTTTTACCTAACCCGCAACTTCATCAAACAAAGCCACTACAACTTCTGCTGGACCACAAATGACAGAATATTTGTTAAAGAAAACATAGACACCCCGTATTTTCAGATCAAAAGTGAAACACACCTAAACTCGCTAACTAACCTAAATACGGAATGACTATTTAAGCTACATCGTAATTTAAATATCTCCATTATAGGATTTTTTCTCATTGCTGATTGTATAAATTCACACTTCATCCCTAATTTTAAGTTCACCACACCATTATACAAACTCCTCATACAAACACACACCTACCAAAACAAATACAACACACAAACACTAATGTATACGCATTTACATCCAGCCGGTACAATAGGCAACCCCTATTTATTTGTTATTTTTTCACTCCCCCGCAATACTTACCTTTTCTTAACCCAATTACTTGTTATTTTTCTAGAAACTTTAATTCCCCAAAATCCCCAACAGCACCGCACTAAATACAACCTTTCCAAACAATACCATGTCTTAGATGCTTACTTTTCAAATGGCTAATAAACAAACAGATTTCTTTCACAACCTGGACCAATTCAATTTATCAACCGTGCACCAATGTACACCAGAATTAGCGCACTCCGTTATACCTATTAATAACAATAACCTAAAGCTATTGTCTCTTAATATACGATCTATAAACTGTAACTTTTCCAACTTTTTAACACTCCAATCTAGGTTAAACATCAGCTGTGACATTCTGGTTTTTACTGAATGTTGGCTATCCTGCTTATCAAACAGTATAATTCCCACGCTCGATAACTATACTACTGTTCAAACAAATACACACCTTAATCAAAACGACGGTGTAGTTGTGTACTTAAAATCCAACCTTCCCCATACGTCCGAAGAACTAAATCTGTGTGGAACGGCTTCTGGACTATTAATAAAAGTAGGAACCGACTCAGCGATTATTTGTATTTATCGTTCACCCTCTACTATTAACATAGACAATTTTCTTAATGCTCTCGACAAAATAATCTCATCTCTGTCCAACTTTAGATCTGTTATCCTTGCCGGCGATATAAATGTAGACATAACACCCGCGGCGCTCGATGCCAGCTCGCATAATTATTTAAACCGACTAGCCTACCACGGTCTTCTCCCAGCACACGACCTACCCACCCGAGAAAATAGCTGTCTTGATCACATTATACTGAGATCACGTCTACCTACACAAACCATAATCCTTGATACCAATCCAACCGATCACTGCCCAATTTTATTTACCTTGGACCTAAAACCCACCAGAAACTTATCACCCACTTTATCTTCAACAATAAATTACAATAACTTAGACAAAGATTTTGAAAAGTCGGATCTTACCCCTATATTTTCCATGTTAGATCCCGAAACCGCCACAAACGTTCTAATATCCACCCTATCTAATATCATAACTACAAATACCACCACCAAAAACATTCCCAGAAAGCACACAATTAAAAAACCCTGGATTACCCCCGGTTTACTACGTTGTATCCGTAATCGTGATAGATTACACAGACAATCAAAAACAAACCCGAATAATGAAGGCTTCAAAACAACGTATATAAGATACCGAAACTTTTGTACAAAATTACTAAAGAAACTTAAGAGACAATTCGAATCATCAGAACTCCAAAAAGCTGGAAAAAACTCAAAACTTATTTGGAATACTGTTAAAAAAATATCAAATACTACTAAACCCAAATCCATACCCTCTCAGTTAATTTTATCATCCTTACCGCCGAAAGTCTCCTGTAACAATGTTAATAGTTTTTTTGTAAATATAGGAAAGAACCTAGCGGACGATTTAATTAAAAATTCCCAATCTGCGCGAATATCTCAAACACAATCTCATCCATCAACAACCTCCTCTTTTGCTCTCATCCACACCGACCCAGATGAAATAATAACCTCAATCCGGACTTTAAAACCACACGCTGCCACCGGCTGGGACGGTATCTCGTCTATAATCCTCAAACGGTACTCAAACCAACTGGCTCCTATTCTCAGCCATATTTTCAATCTCTGCTTTGAACATGGCGTTTTTCCCAGTGCTCTTAAAAAGGCTATCATCCATCCAATCTTCAAGAGCGGAGATAGGTCCTCCCCTAACAACTATCGTCCAATAGCAGTTCTTCCGTCTCTTTCCAAAATTCTGGAACGCCTGATAAATTGGAGATTTCTGTCCTATCTTGAAAATAAAAACTTAATTTCCCCACATCAATTTGGCTTTCGTCGCCACATCTCCACTACAGATGCTGTTCTCCGATTAACAAATACAATAGTCAATCATTTAAATAATAATAAAAAAACACTAGCTATATTTCTAGATTTGACAAAGGCCTTTGATACTGTTCCTATCCCCGCTCTTCTCAACAAGCTCTCCTCAATAGGAGTCAGAGACACCCAACTTGATCTTTTCCGTTCCTACCTTACAGAGAGATTACAGACTGTAAAAATAGGCGAATGTCTTAGTGATGAGCTAGAGATATCCTATGGTGTTCCTCAAGGTAGTATCCTAGGACCGATCCTTTTCCTTGTCTTTATCAACGACCTATGTAACATATCCCTCACAAACGGTTCCATTATTACTTATGCCGATGACACTGTACTCCTATTTGATGCCAATACCTGGACTGATCTACAAATCATAGCCCAGACGGGCTTTAACAGCATACATAACTGGCTTTTAGGTAACTCCTTAACTCTCAATACCTCCAAAACTAAATTCATACCCTTTTCTGTTACCTCAGTAAACCAACCAAGAACAAATTTAATCATTAAAGCACATCTCTGTCATCTTCCTTCCAACCGTCCAAATTGTGTATGCCCCTATATTGCTCAAACCGACACCATAAAATATCTAGGCATTGTCCTGGATAAACATTTAACCTTCAAAACTCACATTGAAACTCTCACTTCTAGGCTACGTAAACTTATGTATGTTTTCAAATCAATCAGAAATGTTGCTTCTTCCCACATTATTAAAATGACATATCACGCCCTAGTTCAGTCCATTCTCACATATTGTATCCCCTGCTGGGGTGGAGCAGCTAAAACCTTTCTACAATCCCTTGAAATTGCACAACGAGGTGTACTTAAAGTAGCAACAAAACGTCCGATTCACTTCCCCACAACCGAGCTCTATAAACTATGTGACGTTCTCACGGTCCGTCAACTTTTTATATTAAAGACTAACCTTCTTCAACACCACATTACACCTTACGACCCGATCTCGAAACGTCGTAAGGATAGAATCTGTCATATCCCCTTCCCAAAGCTTACCTTCACTAAACGTCACAATGCCTACCTGGGTCCCTATCTTTACAACAAAATTAACAAAATCTTACCCATTCATCACATATCATACCATGAATGCAATCTAAAATTGACTGATTACCTAAAATCGCTTTCCTATGATGAAACCGAGAATCTTCTCTCACCCTTTTTGGTAATTCAAGGGTATAGAAATTCCCATTTACCTGCGTAATACACCTTCAGAAGACACACACTGTAAACACACACACACACACACACCACACACACACACACACACACACACACCACACACACACACACACACACACACACACACACACACACACACACACACACACACACACACACACACACACACTCACAAACACACCCACATCACACACACACACACACACACACACACACACACACACACACGTTATCCATATTTGCACGTTATGCATATTTGCATGTTAGTTTTAAGCTTTATTTTACCCTATTTAAAATTTCAAATTGTTTTGTAACCATTTCCTTTCCTTATTAACCTCGGAAGAGGAACGGGCCTGCGTGCCATAAACACAGGTTAATTTTTAGCCTAGCTATGGAAGCAGACACCTGCCATATGCCTATAATTTGTTATAAATTATTGTACACCCACTGTCTTGAATAAAGTTTATTATTATTATTATTATTATTATTATTATTATTATAGTTACATACACTGCTTTATCTACACATATCATAAGAAAGACTTTTCACTGAGAGTGCGAATTCATCTTGGTGTTGTGAGTTTTAGGGCTACGTGAATGTGTAGGGCAAGGGCCACAAGATATTAAACATACATAAAAAACTTTTTGGTAGAGAGCACCACTGTTTGTTTGTAGCATAATTGTGTTCTGTGGTTTGTAAAAAGTGACGTGTAACATTGTCAACAAAGTCTTTGACAAAAACCAGTTTCTTGTTTTCGTGGATATGAGAAATTGTAGTACCTCTGAACCCTTTTATTTAGGTTTCTATGAAGATGTATTAGATAGGTTGAAGGAAGAGCTCAGAAAATGTTACATCATCATCCTTTCTCTGATTAACGAAACTCTTTGCTTAAACTTGCTTTATTTATTTACTCTGATTCATCTGTAACCTCAAATGAACGATACTCTTTGCTTTGTAACAAAACTAGGGGTTTGCTACAAACATTACATTGACAGGTTTGATCCTCATTATCTAGTATTACCAATGGAAAGGCCCATATTAATATAGGTACTGCGCTCATCTCTCAGTAAATAACAGATTTGACATGGCATCATTGTGACATGACATGACAGCTGAGACAAATCTCAGAGCTGAAGACTATTTATTTTAGTGGCTCTGTGAGCTGTAGACCTCGAGAGCGATACAGGAAATTTGCATTTTTATTTCAAATTATTTTCCACCCCTCACATCCCCGACCCCTTGAATTTTATAGGATGAACAACTGAAATTACTATAAATACAAATATTCCGACTGCATTTTCTATCAATACCACATACAAACTTAGGAATGCACCTGGTTACGTACATGAAGTATGAAAAAAGTTACACCAGCAACTTTGTAAACTACATATTGCTATCTGAAATACAACCTATTATTATTTCATTAAAGTTAAATAGCCTTTGTCGTTTTTAAAATCTCCACAAATCCAACTTGGGCTGCAGCGGTTTCTTTAGAAGTTTCAACCCGCCATATTTCGTCCATTTTGGAAATTTTCCAAAAACGGAATCAAAAATAAAAACTATGAAATATAATATATAATATAAGTTAATATATTATATATATAAGATAATTTCAAAGTGAAAAAGTTTGATGTGTGCGCTTTTACCCTACGTGGCGGCGGTACTTCAAATGAATGTTTGTCAGTAATACACTGCAATCAGCCGGGGCGCAAGTGTTGCCAACTCAGTGGATTTTCCACTAGACATGGTGGTTTAGACTTTCATTTTAGCGGTCAAAAAGTGGTTTTAGTGGCTAGTGAGTTTTCTATTCGATTAAGTTGATTTAGTTACTCGTAAGGTACTACATTCAACCACTGGCATAATTTTCGTAATTATTATAGTTAGAAAAGATCGCACTAACGTATAAAAAAGTGAATATTTTTTTGTTATGTTGGCAACACAACATAACTAACGTGGTTTTAGTGGATTCCCCGAAATAAGTTTTTCAATTTCTTCTATGATTTCGATTATAGAGTTTATTTGTATGGGTACTAGGTCGAGTTTAATTTATTGAAAGGTTTGTGTATTGATTGCCTTAGTTTTATGATACCTATGCGTGTAAGTGACCGCTTTTTTAGTTTAGGTACAAATTGCATACTTTTTTATAATTAGTTTTCAATATCGTTCATTTTGATACCTACTCCACTTGATATGATTAAAAGATTTTTTTTCTTTGCCACACAATAAAGCGTAAACAGAAGTCAGAATCTGCTATACAGTATAGTAGATTCTGAATAGTATAGCCTATACCTACTGTTCTTATGATGACGTCGTATTTATTCCATTCTATGACACTTGGGATAACTTTGATTCTAACGATACCTACGTAAATACCTAGGTACGCCGAAATCGGTTTAGTAGTTTAGTAAAAATCGTGGGTGTTAAAGAATCTCACTCAGATTTAAGTGTACATACTTATAAGCACATATAAATACGACATATAGGTACTCGTATATATACGACATGTACCTACCCGTACCCCATTAAACACCCAGTACATACAAGTACGTACCTATTTCAGGGTAATTACAATTATATACGAACCCTTAAAAAATTATGGAAAACTGGTCAAGTGCGAGTCTAACTCGCGCACGAAGGATTTCGTACTCACGTACAATGGAATGGATGGTGTGGAGTGAATTGTTTGTAATAACTGTGCCTCTACCACTTCATATACGGGAAAACCCATGACGCTATGTGTGTTTTGTACGCGAATACAGCGAAGCCAAAAGAAGGGTTATGTGTTTGACCGGTATACTGTATGAATGTTCATTTGTTCCACCGGAACATCTATACCACTTATCAGAATTTGACAATTAAGGTACCTTTAGAAGCATCTTTATTGTTCACAGGCTATGTGACTTCACATCACATGACATCACACTAAAATTAATATGGCGGCCTCTAGAGGGCATAATGTATTTTAGATAGCAAAATGTTGTTTACAAAGTTATTGGTGCGGGTACTTTCATACTCTATGTGCGCAACGATTCATTTACGAAAGATTCATTTATAAGTTTGTATGTGTGGTTAACAGATAAAAAAACCTTGGCAATTCCGGGTAATTTTTCTTGTAATTTTTGGATTAAGTTATACATTCTGTACTTTTTTCATAATTCTGAGAGTCTGGGGGGGGGGGGGGGGCTTATGAATGAGAATGAGCCTTATGGATATACAACCGGGCACCGAGCAGACGGATTTTCGTACAGTAGAAGGACTAGGATCCAGTAAGCCGCAGCCAACGTATCGGCCGCCGGATGAGCCGCCGCAGAAAGTAACGGTCGCCCGAGCGGTCGCCGCAGAACGCAACGGCGGCCGATGCGACGTCGAATCGGTCGCCGCTACGATGGCAAGAGTAGTGTAAAGACCCATCGGGTGGCTGATCCGGCGGCCGTTACTAGGTAGTACCGCTGTGTGAATGATCCTTTAAACTGAACTGCATTGCTAATTCGTACCATGACCTCTAAAAAGCAAGGCAGTTTAAGCCCTTATTACATCCAGCGTTTTCATGCAGTTCACCTTTTTTTTCCTCCTAAAATCGTACTATGACGTGCCATTTGACAAGCGCGCGGCGATTACTGAAACGCTCAACTGTCAAAGTAAGCAATGTTTAAAAAGTTGCTCTGAGATTAACTTTATGTGAATTGTTGTCTTGTTGTTGATAGTTTAGTAGACTCTTTGTGATTGTTCAAGTGCTTTTGAGTTATTTTCTTTATAATAATGGCAAGTGAGTGAACAGGTATTGTTTGAATTTTTTGAAACGGACAATAACTTGAATGACAATTTAAAAAGAAATCGCCACCGCCTTACAAGGGAAATGTATGATCCCTTTCATTTAACTGACGACAAAATCGTCGAACTATCGGCTTACTCCCGACTTGGCTCAAAGTTTGTGCAAGGAACTTGCGACAGGTGGTAAACCACAGCCAAGTAAATCGTCGGGTTCCACCATAGAAACAAAAGTAAGAGTTTATGGAAATACATTAGTTTTATTGTCAAGAGACTTAATGAGGTAATTTCTAGTCAAGAAATCTAGACAGTGTACATCTAAATACCTACCTACTCTTTTCTGTTGCAGGGTCTTACAGCTTTATCATTTTATGACTATGGAACATATCAAATGCCAACAGGTAAGATCCGTGGCTTTATTGCGTAACAAACCATATCAGCAGTACTGGGCATAGGTCACTGCAGCAATGAACTCATTAGAAATGGGAAATACCTATAAAGAATGCACACAAACTGTAGAAGAATGTTGTACCTATGAATAGAATAAGGTGAATTTTTTATTGATACCATAGCTTTAATTATGTAGCTGTCAGACACCGGTTCTAAACAGTCGCTAATTTGAAAAGGTTATTTATAATTAACACTTTTTTAATTTCAGGTGTAATAAAAAATTTGGAGTGAAGTTATTGGCTGCATTGATGGGACACATCATAGCTATTGTAAACCCAAAAGAAGAGGAGAGGTATATCTGTCGGAAGGGCTATAATTCTCTAAATGTTCAATTGGTAAGATTAATTGAATTGTGTTATGACTCTGCCTACCATGCGAGAGGTCCCGGGTTCGATCCCGGCTGGGGATAAATTAATAAAAAAATGGAAAAAGGTCTTGGATGTTTATGTGTGTGTAATGTCGCTGTTACTGGTTCCCACAACATAACAGTGTGGGGCCAAGCAATGTAAGTGCCTGTACATAAATGTTAATGTTTATTTAGTTGTATGTTGATGCCAGTTATGGTGGATCCACACATGACTCATTTAGATGATCAGTCCATCCTTCTTCCCAACTTCAAGACTATTTCAAAGGCCTCAGTAATAACTGTGGTAATAATAAAGGCTTTTAGGTAAGCTGTTCTAAATGTATTTCTAAGAATGGATTATTTTGTTGGGATACCTGCCTACAGTACACCGACTATCAAAATAAAACTGGAATCCATATTAATCAGAATTATTATATTATATTATATTATACTTATTTCTGAATTATTATAATAATAGTTTATAAAGTTAAAAAATGCCATTTCTTACAATCATACAAACCTAATAAGAATGCCCCTACCTCCCGCACTAGTACTAGCAGTAGGTTACGAGATGCAGACAAGTAGCATTCTTATTTGTGTTGTCAAGTAACATTAAGAACTAGAGTATGTATAACTGTAAGGCCGTGGATGCGGGAGGCTCAGGACCGGAGTAGATGGAGTGGTAAAGAAGGTGTGCCGATTGATGATGATGTTTAGCTAACTTAACATAGCAACAAAATTAATAATAAAACATTCACTATTCACATAAATATTTTATCTATTTAATAAAGTAAGTTTTAAAGAGGAGGTCTGTGGCGCACTCAGTCAGAAAGCCAGCAGTGAGCTGTTATAGGCTGCTATGATGATTAATAAAGTATAAAAGTTTTAATTACGATTGTGTCTAATATAATATTTTTACTTGCAGGTGACTCTGGTTATCCTTTGAGGAAAACTATGATGACTGCTTTATTGGATGCAACAGAAGGCTCATCTGAAGCCTACTACACTAATTGCCATGTCAAAACTAGAAATGTAATTACACAGTTATTGCAAGCATCAAAAGACTTCATTTAAGTTTTATGTAAAAATTGTGTTTTTTTGTGTTGTTTTTTAAGTTACAATGTTTTTGTTTTATAAAGATTGTCGTGTGACGACAAGAACCTACCAGAACCTAACAGAAAACAACCAGAATAAAATTTAGTAGTAACAGTTTATTAGTTATTTACAATGAAGACGATAAAAAAAATGATACGGAGATGAAGATGGATGAGGTGAGACAGGTTTTATAAAATACAGATGTCTGAATAGAAAGAAGGAAGCGGAGAACACAGAGAGAAGTAGACCGGTGGGGTGATGACCAGGATGCAGGTGTATTTGTTGTTGTAGATGTTGAAATCGTCGTTGTAGGAACGGTAGCGGCGTATTTGTAGTTACGGATCGCGGGATCCCGTTGTAGGAGTGGAACGGTAGCGGGCGTATTTGAAGTTGAAACAGTGGACTCTAACCTGACCAAAAGAGATTATTGGCAGGCTCAAGATACATTTATTAATCACAGGGTCGTGAGTCGAATATTGGTGATATAGTTGAAACGCTGGATAGGGACTCGCCGGGAATTTGTAGATTTCAGCTCCTTGGTAGACTCAATCCAACTGGTCCACTTCTCCAGACGTCAACAAGTGATTATGCGGTTAGCGCCAGGAGGATATTATTCCTCGGCGTGGAACCCTGGAAAGAGACCAGTGTGAATGATAGGAATACAAAAGCGCTACAGCGCCCAGCTATCAGGCGACGGCTCCCCACACGGAGACTTCCGACGAGGGCCCTAGGGTAATTAGGATCTAAGAGTGCCGCAGTCCAATAGACACTGTATAGAAAAGGGAAATACATAGAGAGTATAAAATACACGAAAATAAGAAAGACTAACTACGAACCAATGCTTACCCATGGATTGGGGATAGTAGGGAAGTTTCAAATCAATACAGCAACTAAACATTCAGCTCCATTACAGTACTAAAGGGACTAGCCCATCGCCGCAACTAAAGGCGTGACTTAAAAAATATTGATGCAGAAGATACAACCTCACGTTTCAGAGCTCAAACAATGTCTGCCAAAAAAAACAATCAGCTGCCAGACGAGATTCCAGACCCGAATTTACGAATTTCTATAGTTTTACTTTTTATCTGACTAATCCGCCAGTAGCCAATATGGTCAAAGAGGTAGTACGTTACATACCCGTCTTGTTTGGGTAGGATTTTACCTGATAAAATCCGCTAAGATACTAACTAAACTAAACTAACTTACCAAATTAACTACTAAAGATAAAATTCTCTAAAGCTCGCCATCTACAATGTCAGAGAAATATATAACTAACAGTCTAGCTCAACTACATACAAACATCACACATTCGTACCAACAATCAGACATCAGAATTCATACTAAGTTCATACAAGAGTTCACACTAACATCGTGTAAACACAGCCTTACACACAGGGTGCCATTATTATAGCCAAATGCACACCCAGACTAACTGTCAGAAGTTGAAAAATAAGCAAGATCCCTTGAACTAAAATAAGAACCTTAGTACATAAACGCCCCGATAGCTTAGCTACTATCGTAACGCAGAATAACGCAGAATAACACCATGAGGGGCAGCTCCCTCAAGTGTTCAAGACTTCCTGCACCGTTAGTGGGTACAGAAAATAATAATAGAGTAGAATATCTATTCTACAACAAAGAGTAAAAAAGTAGAGAATTATAGTTCAAGAGGCCATAAGCTAAAGTAACAGACATTGCAGAGTAACGTTACACAATAAAGAACTTTTACATAGCTGTAGATATAGATGGTTTTTAGAATACAAGGGTCAAAATACCTATTACATACTCCAATTCAGCCTTATTTAGCGACAGATATTTTATAGGAAACGTCATGTTTACTACCTATCTAGTAAACTGTACAAATTTACATGAAAGTAAGCAGAGTACACGACTAACGCCCGGTTTCTGGTACAAAATCAAGCCATTGATCTACCGTTTTGACAGCTGAAATTGATAAAGGACTGTCAACAACAGATTAAATGTACGAGAAATCGGCCGTTAAACACTAACCTTATTTATTATTTAATAGTCCGAAAAGATTCCCTACTAAAATCTTCACAATTTATTAATTTATTTTTCGTACTGAGAATTTGGAGGAAAATATTTATCAACAATTATAATATGACAACGGCCGTCAGACTGCGACCATAAATAATGTAGAAATGAGGTAGGTACCCAGATAAACGATCAAATATACTCCTGTCAGACAAAAATAAACACAACAAAATATACCAGCTACGAAAGAAATCTAGCGTTCTACGGCGCTCTTATGGCCTAACTACTCTGACCAGACATAAAACTCTATCACCAATATTCCCTTAATCCGGGCGCCATCTACAGCCATTGAAACAGTGGACTCTAACCTGACCAAAAGAGATTATTGGCAGGCTCAAGATACATTTATTAATCACAGGGTCGTGAGTCGAATATTGGTGATATAGTTGAAACGCTGGATAGGGACTCGCCGGGAATTTGTAGATTTCAGCTCCTTGGTAGACTCAATCCAACTGGTCCACTTCTCCAGACGTCAACAAGTGATTATGCGGTTAGCGCCAGGAGGATATTATTCCTCGGCGTGGAACCCTGGAAAGAGACCAGTGTGAATGATAGGAATACAAAAGCGCTACAGCGCCCAGCTATCAGGCGACGGCTCCCCACACGGAGACTTCCGACGAGGGCCCTAGGGTAATTAGGATCTAAGAGTGCCGCAGTCCAATAGACACTGTATAGAAAAGGGAAATACATAGAGAGTATAAAATACACGAAAATAAGAAAGACTAACTACGAACCAATGCTTACCCATGGATTGGGGATAGTAGGGAAGTTTCAAATCAATACAGCAACTAAACATTCAGCTCCATTACAGTACTAAAGGGACTAGCCCATCGCCGCAACTAAAGGCGTGACTTAAAAAATATTGATGCAGAAGATACAACCTCACGTTTCAGAGCTCAAACAATGTCTGCCAAAAAAAACAATCAGCTGCCAGACGAGATTCCAGACCCGAATTTACGAATTTCTATAGTTTTACTTTTTATCTGACTAATCCGCCAGTAGCCAATATGGTCAAAGAGGTAGTACGTTACAAAGTTACGGCTCGCAGGATCCCGTTGTAGGAGTGGAACGGTAGCGGGCGTATTTGTAGTTACGGCTCGCAGGATCCCGTTGTAGGAGTGGCTCGCAGAATCGTGTTTAGGCACGGCTCGCAGAATCCCGTTGTTTGAAGGATTGTTTGAAGGTTTGAGGGAGTTTGAAGACACGCAGGATCCCGTTGTTTGAAGGATTGTTTGAAGGTTTGAGGGAGTTTGAAGGCTCGCAGGATCCCGGGGTAGTGCGACCCCGGGAAAAGGCCTTTAAGTGGTACTTCTAGTTCAGAAGCTGACGTGAGACTCCAGAATTTCAAAAATATTCCGCTTTTATACCCTTTTTGGAGAGTTCTAAAAATTATTTAAATTAAACGTAATTTTTGTGAGTGGCCAAGAGAGAAAAAGTATTTTTGTAAAAGTATTAAAGCAAACATATCAGACCGCTAACAAGTTTGAATGGACATTGCCATGACAACCAGATAAACAAAGACGTCAACAGATGTCAAAGTTTAGTTTCAGGCTCGTAATACGATAAACAACAATAAAACCATGAAGTAAATTACATAACAGCGAAAGGAAAAAGGGTAGCGCACCAGCGCGCACGAAGCCCGAGATTGCAGAGTTTCGGAGAAAGCCAAAAACAAGGTCACCAAAGGTAAACCCTCTCCCTATCGATTTAGAAGTGCTGATAGTATGAAAATGCAGAGCGAAAATGATTTATTAATGTGTTCTTATGGTTTAAAACGTTACAGGGTCCTATGAAAATAAAAGTGATATCCAATATCAGACTGTACAGCTCAGCAAGCATCCAGCGTAATAGGGCAAGCAAGGACAGGAGCAGTTACCAAAGCTTCTTTAAGTTTCTCTAAAGCAGCTGCAGCCTTGGAATTTTTGAGACATTCAAGAAAATAGCACGTAAGTAGCATAACACTACATTTTCCCCCCGACCCTGGAAAAATTTTTGACTGAGCGAAAATTTTGATATGTACAAAAATAAACCAGAAAAACACAGCTTTGCAGAAACAGACATCACCAGGCAAAATCAGATATACCATCTCTTACATTCATCATCTTCATTCAGGTAAGGGTGGAGTTCACATTCGATGACTACCACTCTAAAAGTGTGTTTTCAAAAGGACATTCAGGCTTACTTAAGGAGTTGTCATCCGCTCCTGCGTGGAAAAAAAAAATCAGTAGAGGTAAAGAGAAACAAATTAATCCTAAGGTAGCTTTAGTCGCTTTGCCTTAAGATTAAAACGGCCAGAGCGGTAGAGCTCGAAGCCAGAGATCAGCCATATCGCCAACGAGATGTGTCTGAAATGACGAATATACATATATACAACAGAGCGGTAGAGCTCGAAGCCAGAGATCAGCCACATCACCAACGAGATGTGTCTGAAATAAAGAATATACATATATACAAATTAGAAGTTAAGAAAATTTATGCTACTTACATGCAAAAATTTTATATAAAGATTCGTATCACCTTCAGGACAGAAGTTTGAGAAACAAGAGGAGGTTCCATGACAGTCGGATCAGCAGGAAGGTCAAGTGATGGAGAGTCATTTGCAGTTGAAGGTGGAGTCAAGGATTCGAATTGTTATAGAAGTGAAGTGAAGTGAAGTGAAGTGAAGTAATGTAAGTTAAATGTAGGCCTAAATATAATCCAGATGAGTTGAAAAACTAGATGAAGTTTTGTTTTAGAATTTGGAAAAGGTGAAAAGGATGAATAGATAAAGATTTACGAGTGAAAGAGAAAGCAAATCAAAGAGAAAGAGACATGGCGCAGAAAAGGTGAAGAGTTGAGAAGAACTTTTATGTTGGGCGCCAAAATGTCGTGTGACGACAAGAACCTACCAGAACCTAACAGAAAACTACCAGAATAAAATTTAGTAGTAACAGTTTATTAGTTATTTACAATGAAGACGATAAAAAAATGATACGGAGATGAAGATGGATGAGGTGAGACAGGTTTTATAAAATACAGATGTCTGGATAGAAAGAAGGAAGCGGAGAACACGGAGAGAAGTAGACCGGTGGGGTGATGACCAGGATGCAGGTGTATTTGTTGTTTTGATGTTGAAATCGTCGTTGTAGGAACGGTAGCGGCGTATTTGTAGTTACGGATCGCAGGATCCCGTTGTAGGAGTGGAACGGTAGCGGGCGTATTTGTAGTTACGGCTCGCAGGATCCCGTTGTAGGAGTGGAACGGTAGCGGGCGTATTTGTAGTTACGGCTCGCAGGATCCCGTTGTAGGAGTGGCTCGCAGAATCGTGTTTAGGCACGGCTCGCAGAATCCCGTTGTTTGAAGGATTGTTTGAAGGTTTGAGGGAGTTTGAAGACACGCAGGATCCCGTTGTTTGAAGGATTGTTTGAAGGTTTGAGGGAGTTTGAAGGCTCGCAGGATTTTGGGGTAGTGCGACCCCGGGATAAGGCCTTTAAGTGGTACTTTTAGTTCAGAAGCTGACGTGAGACTCCAGAATTTCAGAAATGTTCCGCTTTTATACCCTTTTTGGAGAGTTCTAAAAATTATTTAAATTAAACGTAATTTTTGTGAGTGGCCAAGAGAGAAAAAGTATTTTTGTAAAAGTATTAAAGCAAACATATCAGACCGCTAACGAGTTTGAATGGACATTGCCATGACAACCAGATAAACAAAGACGTCAACAGATGTCAAAGTTTAGTTTCAGGCTCGTAATACGATAAACAACAATAAAACCATGAAGTAAATTACATAACAGCGAAAGGAAAAAGGGTAGCGCACCAGCGCGCACGAAGCCCGAGATTGCAGAGTTTCGGAGAAAGCCAAAAACAAGGTCACCAAAGGTAAACCCCCTCCCTATCGATTTAGAAGTGCTGATAGTATGAAAATGCAGAGCGAAAATGATTTATTAATGTGTTCTTATGGTTTAAAACGTTACAGGGTCCTATGAAAATAAAGGTGATATCCAATATCAGACTGTACAGCTCAGCAAGCATCCAGCGTAATAGGGCAAGCAAGGACAGGAGCAGTTACCAAAGCTTCTTTAAGTTTCTCTAAAGCAGCTGCAGCCTTGGAATTTTTAAGACATTCAAGAAAATAGCACGTAAGTAGCATAACACTACAAGATTTAATGTAATAAGATAAATATGCATGTATGTAAATATCTATACATACATATTTAGACAATCATAATTTAGAAGCACCACAGATACTATAATATTATACTGTAGCACTGATTTTTTTTGTCACTTTTTAAAGACATCATCATACATGTAATTTTGAATAAAAAATCTAACTTTGACTTAACTATTGAGTATACTTGTGTATGTAATTATTTTGATTTTAAACTCCAAACTCAAATAAAGTAAGTAGTTAAAAATAATGCACTTTTGTACAAGTGAAACACTAGATAAAATAAATCAAATATGATCAACAAAACTAATGAGTACATACTGAATCTCGCACAGAGAAAGGAGACTCCATAAACTGTAACAGTGCTTCGGATTTACACCCATCAGAGAATATAGCCTATTTCAATTGATTCTATCAGGCAGTACACGCAAAAGAGTAACAAACATCCATCCTCTCAACCACAAACATTCGAGTCTATATTATTAGTTAGATAAATAACCGATGACCATCCTTTCCTATCTTTGAATGCACCTTCACCCATCTAGTTACATTGCTGGGCAACTCTCTGCCACATTCTTAGGGTACAGATGGCTGAGTGGGCTTATTATAGCCCAAGACTATGTCTCTGTGTGAATTTAAAAAAACACATAGAGGCCCCAATTGGTCGTATGCACAGAGTCGTATGATACACGATGGGGGCGTCGTCGTATAGGCAATTCAACCAAATTACTGCAAGCAAATATAAATTTAATACACCTATGTAATGTATGAAAAGCTTACATAAAAATGAGCATCAATAATTATATGTTAAGCATACGAAATTTAATTATTTAATTAGAAATTATATGTAAAATATTATTTTACAGTTTCGACCCGCCATCCAGCGAGGCCAATGCTATGTTTGTTAAATGAGTATGCCTTGTTGTTTGTAGCGTAGCGAACGAGAAAGAATGTATATTACTTAATAATATGTAATTAAATCAACACACAAAAGTAAGTACCTCCCAAAATAAATCGTTAAATATTGTAAACAAACACATGAACAGGGTTGGATTCAGACCATCGGAAAATTATTGTCTATGGAAATTAAAAATATACTACTTGGCTAAAATTATACTACGTTTTGTTTTTCGTCAACTTTGTTTTAAATTGAAATAAAATAGCATTAGTTAGTGAAATTTTGTTTTAATATTTACTAAAAATATTCAGATGTTATTAAAATTGAGGCAACTGGATGTGTATCTCAGCCAATTCATCAATCGGAACTTCGTCCTTGGCATTGACTCGACGTAACATGTCATCAGACGGCATGAATTATATACAATTATTAGATTTACTTTCTTTTACAGCATCGCATGAAAGTAGCAGGGAGTCAATGGAGCGAGTTGCTAATTTATTCCGTATTTTTGTTTTCGCCAAGTTAACTTTGCTGAATACTCTTTCACAATCGGCATTTGCGTGAGGCAGAACCAAGCAATCAAGTGCAAATTTGGCGATTTCTTTAAATGGATGGTTTTCGGACATGTCACACCAAACACTCAGTTTCGCCCAAAACACGTCTGCTCTTTTTTCTGTCTTAATATTTTCATCAAACTCAATTAGTGGCAGTGCACGCCATTGATCGTCAAGAATTTGTAGTTTGTTAATATCTTCTATATCAATCACTCTAGGAAAGTTTGAGGCGATAGACAGAATGCTTGGATTTTGTTCTCGCACAGATTGACTCAAAGCATTTTTAGGGCTTAGTAATGCAATTTTGATAAGCGCCTCATTGTTGAAATCCCATCTCTTTTTTATTTGTAAGGCAGACTCAACAAGAAAATTTTTGCACCTATTCAACAATTCTTTCCGTCTATTCGTGTCCGCCTTAATTTCAGGAGTGTTGATTTTAGACGCCACGCCGATTCCTAGGTAGAGAAGCTCGATTTGTAAGTGTTTTGTTCTGTCGTCTGGATTTATATCAGCTATATTGGTTTGGTTAACGTGCCTCCGCTCCATGAAACACAGCAGAAATTCCTTGTACATATCCTTTACTTTTGCATCCAACTCTGTTACCACAACTTCCGAGGACTGAAAATACTTGTTGAAAGTTGTAAACTTTGGTAGTACCCATGCTAGGAAGTTAAAAATAGCTTCATGTATGGATCTAGAAGCAACTCGAGTATTGCTTGCCCTGATAGAGATCGTTCTGACAGTGCCATATCTGTGAAAAATAATTTCAAAGCATCCCAATTACTTAAAACGCGTGCCACTACTTCCTCCAGTGAAAGCCATCTTGTTTGTGACGGGTTCAACATTTTTTGTGGCTTGAGGTCTAAGAATTCTTGAAATTGCCTTAGTGATGCTGAACGTTTTGAGCTGTTGTGTACAAAACTATATATATTTCGTGCCAATTGTTCGCACCTATTTGGTAGCTTTTGGCAGGCTGCACTGGAGCGTAGATGTGCGGAATGACATGTGCACTTTAATATGATAATACCAGGACAATAATCTCTGAACCTGCTTGCAACCGAATTTTCGCGTCCCATCATCACATTGCAGCCGTCAGATCTGAAACCAACAATGTTTTCGAAAGGAATGCCGTATTCCGTAAAGCTTATTTTCAATTTATCATATATGTTTTCTGCTGTGGCTCCTTCGTTTACTGCACTTGCATGATCAGCGCTGAAAATTTCATGAAGATTCCAAAACTTGCTCTCTATACGCCCAGAAGTTTCGTTGAAGAATCGTATCACTACACAAGACGCTTTTGTTGTAGAAATTTCGGTCGATTCGTCTGTCATAATGCTGAATTTACTCGTAGATATTTTAAATTTTTGTTTGCTAATTCTGCTTTGTACCCTGGACCAATGCCTTTGTATATGATTTTTGCAGTCTTTTTTCGTGTTATATTAGTCTCTTTCAGAATTTTGGAATCTGGGAAACATTCTTTCAATACTTTGCCGAGGTGGTCAGCAGCATTGAAAGCTAAATTATGCTCTGCAAAATAAGCAGCCAGCTTGACTTCGGCGATTCGCGCCAACTTAACGGTGTTATTTTCCTGAGTCTCCGTAAGTGTTGAAAAAAAAGATGTGACTGGGTGTAGCGCACGGATTGAAGATACATTTTTCATATGTTTTTTACCTTCAGAATGACTCGATAAAACATGTTTTGCGGCCATCATAGAGACATTACATACTTTACACTGTGCTTTGTAATTATCTTGAGGATCAAAAGTAAGCCACTTACAAAATTTTGGTTCACTCTCCCATTCGGCCCTGTATTTTTGTTGCCTGTGTTTATCTTTAACTTTTAAGTCTCCTCTTTCTACGCGTTTCTTCTTTGGTGTTGAAACACTAGACCTTTCTTCGTCCTCGCTTGCACTTATCATTACAAATTGCAATCACAAAAACAGGTATGGCGAAAATAATGCTTTGAAATACACTCATTCATAAAACACATCTATCATATTCCGTCAAGTCAGAACGACGGAGAATCGGGATAGTAAAACATTATTACTCAGGTGAGTTAAGTTGGCACCTGGATCGTGACGTCATTATGGCGCTCATAAAGCAATTGTATCCCGGCAAGGTGCCAAGTTAACTCGTCCGCGTAATACGTCGTATTACGTACGCTCTGGTCGGGGAATCCCCACCCAGAGCTTGTCGTTGCCTGATTCGATGTTTCCATACGTGCAGAAATTCCCTATATTGAAGGGTAAATGTTAAAAAGAAAACATCTCAACCAACAAAAAAAATCGGTCGGCTTTTAGATAAAATTATGGTATTTTCACGTAGTATACTTAAATTACGATACTACATACTACATATCATGAAAATATGGTACAAATAGTATAATTATACTATGAAATCCAACACTGCACATGAACCACTTGACAGTTATGAGTTGTGTTCAAAATGCTCAATATAATTTGAACGATCAATAAAAAACAACGCATAAGTTACTAAGTTTTATCACAAATTTCATTAAATAGTATGCGCGTATTACTTTTAAGCTTTCATTTTTTCAAAGTACCATTCGTAAATAATAAAACAAATTATAATATAAGATATCCTTATAATAAAAAAAAACGGTAAATACCGTATAAACAATAAACGTTGGTTAGGAACGGTCCTCCAGACAATGCGATGAGTAGTTCTTTCTTATGGAATCCTGTATATTCCCTTCTCGTTCTTACATGGATGTAAGTTAACTAGCCAGAGACAATAAACTATTCACCATATCAAATAAGCAGCTCAGAACTCGTTCACCTTTTATGAGGTCATGGTACGAAATTAAGTCGTTCAGTTAAGTACTTTAACTGAACTGCCTGGATTAAGAGCAGTTTCTTATAAGGTCATGGTAGGACTCCATACGAAATTAAGTCGTTCAGTTTAAGTACTTTAACTGAACTGCCTGGATTAAGAGCAGTTTCTTATAAGGTCATGGTAGGCCTCCGATACGTGTATGAGGCTTAAAAAGGTGAGTGACAGGGTGGTGCACGTGATAATCAAACATTTGAATGGTTAAAAAAGCCCTGGCGCCGATGGGTTAAGGGCGTCGGACATAAAATGCATAAACGAAAAAATAGCCCCGGTAATAACCCACTTAATTAACACATGCATCTGCACATCACAGTACCCGGACGATCTCAAACCAGGAATCATAAGACCGGTATATAAAAAGGGTAGCCATCAGGATATTAATAATTATAGGCCAATAACTATGTTATCGTGTATAGATAAAATAATAGAAAAATACTTTGGTCACGAGCTAAATAAATACTCATAATCAAATACTGATAATCAAACATTTGAATGGTTAAAAAAGCCCGGGCGCCGATGGGTTAAGGGCGTCGGACATAAAATGCATAAACGAAAAAATAGCCCCGGTAATAACCCACTTAATTAACACATGCATCTACACATCACAGTACCCGGACGATCTCAAACCAGGAATCATAAGACCGGTATATAAAAAGGGTAGCCATCAGGATATTAATAATTATAGGCCAATAACTATGTTATCGTGTATAACATAGTTATGTATGTATATGTCACGAGCTAAATAAATACCTAACACAGAATAATGTCATACCTACATGAGAATCAATTTGGATTCCAGCTGAAGAAAAATACTTGTCAATTACTCAGTAAATTCACCAGCGAAGTAAATGGTTACCTACACAATAAACAACATGTTTTGGCAATTTTTGTGGATTTCAGTAAAGCCTTTGAAACATTAAATTACTCAACGCTGTACCAAAAATTACAGCAGGCTGGTATACAGGGTCCGTTGCTCGGATGGTTCAGGGATTACCACGAGGGCCTCTGTGAGCATAGCCGGAAAACGCAGCAAGCAAATACCTACCGAGGTGGGCTCGGCACAGGGGTAAATCCACAGATATCTGTAGGTAAATCCTTGCACCAACCGAGTACCTAATATAGGTACGTTAACGATATGTGTAACATCTTTAATGGAGGGTCTGTATACCAATTTGCAGATGATACTTGCCTACTGTATGCACATAAAGATATTGAGGAAGCGCAAAATAGACTACAGATAAATTATGATATGCTAGGTAGTAATGTAGAAATCAAAGGACAGTACTTATGAAGCGACATGATATAGTGGCATGGAGGGACAGATACCGAAATGAAGTCAAAGATGTAAGTGAGTATGGTACCTGTTCTATACCTTGATGAAAGATATATTCATACTTTGCTCAATCATGCAAAATGTTGGCAAAGCGAAAATGAGCCCGGCGTATCTAAATCTGTAGCTACAGGAAAAAGATAGATAACTGTTCATTGTGATGACAAGACTGGGTTGGTCCTGAATGCTTTGTTAATTTATAACGACGAAGAAAAAAACGGCTGATTTCCATGATGCCATAAATAAAGTAAATAAAAAAAATGGGTATTGAATAAATTATTACCCAATCTATATTAACCCACCTGTACGACTATACAGGACACTATATGGACAATGATAGATAATACTCTAGCCAAATTAACAAACCTCCAAGCTCGGTTAATAAAAAAATGAAATTGAAGACTGGTTACATCAAATAATATTGCCTACCCTACCAAAGCCACCAAAAGTATGCTGTTGTATTTGGTAAAACAAATTAAACCTGACCAGTATACGAGATTGAAAATTTAGTACAGGAGTATGTTCACAAAATACTACGACTGCCGCCATATCATTGCGACTTGAATTGATCGAACCGATGGCCGAGTTGGCAGTGACCCTGCCTACGGATCCCGGGTTCGAGTCCCGATGGGGGCAAATATTTGCTTGATGAGAACGGGTGTTTGTACCCTAGTCATGGTTGATTATCTATCTAAGTATAATATTTATCTATGTATGTGTATCGTTGTCTAGTACCCAAGATACAGGGAATCCTAGTTAGATAAATGTGTGTAAATAGTGTCCAAGGTATAATACATATTAAAAATATTAATATTAAAAATATATATATATATAAATATATATATATATATATATATATATAAAAAACCCGATATAAATGATATGGGGCATAGTAAAAGAAAAGGTTTCCACAAAGAATGTTGGTTTAGATAATATCACGTTCCTGCAGCTTGTACAAAACAGTTTTGAGGATATAACTGCTGATTCATGGATTAATTGCTGTGAGCGTACAAAAAAACTAGAAGATGAATATAATTGATAGAGAAATTGGACAACTTAATATAAATGGAAATGAAAATGAAAATGAAAATGAAAATGAAAATGAAAGTGAAAATGAAAATGAAAATGAAAATGAAAATGAAAATGAAAATGAAATGTATTCATCAAAGTAATATACAGATGAAAGATACTTTGGAACCTTAAACTAAGTTTAATAAAACTGTGTTTTAAGGCCTATCTGCCTCTCTCTTCAGATACTATTTAATGTGTGAAAAAATCAAGTAACTTAGGAACATTTAAATTAATATTTGATTATAAATAAGATGTGTAGTGTGAGGATACGAACCTAACCAGAACCTAACAGAAAACAACCAGAATAAAATTTAGTAGTAGCATTTTATTAGATATTTACAATGAAGACGAGAAAAAAATGATACGAAGATGAGGATGAATGAGATGTGAACAGGTTTTTATAAAATATAGACTAGATATAGAAAAAGAAGAAGCGGAGGACACGGAGAGAAGTAGACCAGTGGGGTAATGACCTGGGTGCAGGTGTATTTGACAACGACGATTTCTACAACGGGATCCAGCGAGCCGTAGCTACAAGTACGCCGCTACCGTTCCTACAACGACGATTTCAACAACATCTACAACAACAAATACACCTGCACCCAGGTCATCACCCCACTGGTCTACTTCTCTCCGTGTCCTCCGCTTCTTCTTTTTCTATATCTAGTCTATATTTTATAAAAACTTGTTCACATCTCATCCATCCTCATCATCGTATCATTTTTTTATCGTCTTCATTGTAAATATCTAATAAACTGCTACTACTAAATTTTATTC
This sequence comes from Argyresthia goedartella, assembly GCA_949825045.1. Taxonomy (NCBI): domain Eukaryota; kingdom Metazoa; phylum Arthropoda; class Insecta; order Lepidoptera; family Argyresthiidae; genus Argyresthia; species Argyresthia goedartella. The sequence goes on from OX463806.1 coordinate 14,057,799, forward strand.
TGGTTGTTTTCTGTTAGGTTCTGGTTAGGTTCGTATCCTCACACTACATTTTGGCGCCCAACGTAAAAGTTCTTCTCCACTCTTCACCTTTTCTGCGCCTTGTCTCTTTCTCTTTGATTTGCTTTCTCTTTCACTCTTAAATCTTTATCTATTCATCCTTTTCACATTTTCCAAATTCTAAAACAAAACTTCATCTAGTTTTTCAACTTATCTGGATTATATTTAGGCCTACATTTAACTTACATTACTTCACTTCACTTCACTTCACTTCACTTCTATAACACTTGACTCTACACTTAACTATAACAATGGAAAGGGTTATTAAGTACGAATTCCTGAACAAAGCCGAGCTCGAATACGAAGTAAAGATTAGATATGAGGAACCAGCTAATACTGTTTTGCTTCTTAAAAAACAGGTTTTGCGTTTAGTTGCGAATTCTCACCCCGAAGATATTCTGACTTCTCCAGTTCCAATTGAGGATGATTTGTCTCAAATTGGTTCTACTCTGACTTACCTGGATTGTAAAATTGAAAAATTTTTACAAGGTGAAACCAAATATTTACGATTAATAGAAACTTTTATTAATCATGTTTTTTACAGATTGGAGCGAATAGATACGGACTTATATCCAGACTCTAAAGCTAGTTTCGATACTTTGAAGTTGAAATTTGACGATATTTCTAAACAGTTCGGATCCTTGGCTCCACCTTCAACTGCAACTCACTCTCTATCACTGGACCTTCCTGCTGAACCGACTGTCATGGAACCCCCTCTTGTTTCTCAAACTTCTGTCCAGACCCATACCCCGTATCCTCCACCACCACCTCAATCTTTCCCTCCAACTAACGTCTTCAAAGATCTGAAAAGACACACCTTCAATGGTAAAAGCTGTCCAAGATCCTTTCTTCAAAAACTTGAAGAATATAGCTTAGCTCGTGGCTTGTCCAGGGACTTATTGATTTCTCAGGCGTTCGAAATCTTCACCGACAATGCCCTTCATTGGTTCAGATTTAAATATAATCAGAATCCAAACTTAACTTGGAATGAACTTTCTTCTTTACTAATCAAAGACTTTGGTGGTTTTGATTATGATCATAAACTTCTAGAAGCGATTAGGAATCGTACTCAAGGTCGTGATGAACCTATCGTCATCTTTATATCCATCATGTCTGGAATGTTCGCTCGCCTTTCAAAAAGACTTTCTGAAACAGAACAATTGGAGATTATTTTGAGAAATATTCGCCCATGCTATTCAGTCTTCGTAGCTCTAAAAGACATTGACTCTATCGATTCTCTTCTGGCCACTTGCCAAAACTACGCAAAGTTCCTAGACAGAGACAAACAATTTAAAGAACCAAGTTTGCAACAAAGTCCTCATGTTACTGAATTCAACTACAAACATTCCACTTCAAGTTCAGTTGACTCTCCAAACTCTTCTAATAACTCACGACCTTCTCCTCCCTTCATGAATAAATTCACTCCAACCTACAAATACCCTTCTAGACAAGTTAATAGTCTCTCTCAAACTGCAGCTCCCCAAGAAAGTTCTTTTTGCGTTCGCTGTCGTAAACTGGGTCATACTTTGAACAGTTGCACTCAACCACGATTCGTGATTTGTTTCAGATGTGGTCTTAAGGGTGTTAAAACTGCAGAGTGCCCTACTTGTTCTCCCAAACCTAATACTAGTACAAAAAACTAACTGCTGACTTGAAGAGTAACTCAAATTTTGATAAGGACGAGTGGACTAATTGGCTCAAAACAATTCAAAACTTCTTTGCTTGCTACAAAATCTCTTCTACACTCTACTCCAAAGAACAAGATCTTAATCGTCCATTCGTTAATGTCAAAATTTATGACTTAACTTTATCTGGTTTACTAGATTCTGGCAGCTCAGTAACTATTCTGGGTAATAATTCTCATTTGGAAATTCTTAAACTGGGCTGCAAACTTTTCAAGTCAGATATTATTACTGTCTCTACTGCTAATAATCAAAAAAATAATTCCTTGGGTTATTTTGACTTACCTGTCCATTTCAATAACGAAACTCACTTGATTAAAGCTTATGTTTTCCCTGAAATATTACCTTCTCTAATACTAGGTATCGACTTTTGGAGAAAATTTAATCTTCTACCTAGTGTTTTAACTTCTCTTAACTTTACAGATCCTAAATGCTTGGCTATCGACACTAAAGATAGTAAAGTTTTACCTTATGAGCATTTAACTCCTAATCAAAAGAACATCGCTAATGACATCATCCAACGCTTCAAGACAATCTCTTTTGAAGAAAAAGGTGTTTTGGGAAACACACACTTAATCACCCACAAGATTGACACTGGTGATTCTCTTCCGATCAAACAAAGATGTTACAGACTGTCTCCTGAAAAACAAAAGGCTTTCATTAATGAAGTTGACAAGATGCTGGGATGGAACGTCATTGAACAATGCGAAAGTCCAAGGTTATCTCCAGTCCTCATCACTCCAAAGAAGAATGGGGAATGGCGTTTCTGCGTAGATAGCAGGAAGCTTAACTCAGTTACACGTCGTGATGCTTATAGTCTGCCTCTAATAAGCGAAATTTTGGACAACCTGAGAAATACCAAACACTTATCAAGCATCGACATTGCGAAAGCATTTTGGGAGATTCCCTTGAATACTGCTGATAGAGATAAGACAGCATTTTATGTTCCTGGCGGAGGTATGTTCAGATTCAAAGTAATGCCTTTTGGTCTCACTAACTCACCTGCAACTCAACAAAGATTAATGGATACGCTATTTACTCCTGAATTTGAGAACAAGGTATTTTGCTATCTGCATGACATCATTATTATTAGCGAGACTTTTGAGGAGCACATATCGTTTCTCATGAAAGTTCTGGAAAAACTTTCAAAGGCTAATCTGACTATTAACTTTGAAAAGAGTCAATTCTTCAGGAAAGAACTGAAATACCTTGGTTTTCTAGTGGACGAGTATGGTCTACGTGCTGATCCAGATAAAATAAAGGCTATTCTAGAATATCCTTTACCTACTTGCAGAAAAGAAGTTCGAAGATTCATAGGCACTTGCAGCTGGTTTAGAAGATTCATTCCAAACTTCAGCACTATTGCCTCCCCACTCAACCAAATAACCTGTTCCGGGAAGAACGCTCCTAAATTTTTATGGAATTCCAGGGCTGCAGCTGCTTTCCAGAAACTTAAAGAAGCTTTGGTAACTACTCCTGTCCTTGCTTGCCCTAACTTCGAACTACCCTTCTCTGTACATTGTGATGCATCAAATTATGGCATAGGAGCAATGCTTACTCAACATCAAGATGACAAAGAAGTCGTGATTGCTTACATGAGTAAAGCACTAAACAAAAATCAACAAAACTACTCAACGAGAGAGAAAGAAGAGAAGAAAGAGAAACATTAGCTGTAATAACTGCGCTAGAACATTGGAAATGTAACCTAGACAATGGTAAGGAATTTACAATATATACTGACCACGCTGAACTTAAATGGTTTCAGAACTTAACGAATCCATCTGGAAGACTTGCTCGCTGGACTCTACGCTTATCATGTTTTAATTTTGTCCTGAAACATAAAAAAGGAAAGGATAACGTTGTTCCTGACCTTTTATCAAGGCATAAGCATAAAGAACGTCCTGATACAAAAGAAACTCCACCTCAAGGTGTACATCCTATTACGATTGAAGAACCACCTGATCGTGAACTTGAACACTACAACAAGATTTTTCTTGGATGCTCCAACAACCCAGACGCATATCCCAACTACACTATCAGGGATAACAAACTTTACCGCTGCATCCATTCTTCCGATTGTATAAACGACGACTTTATTTGGAAAGAAGTTCCACTGCCACAAGATAGACATGCACTTATTGAAGTTAGCCATGGTTCCCCTTCAGAACTCCATCTTGGTATCTTCAAAACATTCAAGAAAATATCTTTAAAATACTATTGGCCGGGTATGTTTAAGGACATTGCCAATTTAATCTCGACATGTGAAACCTGCTTAACCTATAAAAACCCTAATCATTCTCCCTATGGTCTTATGGGTAAACCTAAACTTTGCTCCAGACCTTTTCAAACTATATCCTTGGATCTTATGGGTCCATTGCCTATGACCCGGAGAAGAAATCAGTATATTCTGGTAATTAACTGCAATTTTACTAAATATACTATGATTTTTCCCCTTAAACGGGCTACTTCAGCTAATATCATTAATGTCTTGGAAATTTCAGTGTTTATTGTTCATGGCATTCCCCAAACTATAATAATGGACAACGCTGTTCAATTTCAGTCGCGAGAATTCCACTCATTCTTAAATTCTTATAACATTCCTTGTATTTTTCACACAGCTTTATATTGTCCTCAGGTTAATCCTACAGAGAAATTTAATAGTACGATTATTACAGCTCTAGCATCCCTAGTAGGAGATGATCATAGATCCTGGGACAACCATCTTACTAAGATTCAGTTCGCAATGAACAGCGCTACAAACGTTGCTACTGGCTTTACTCCAAACTTTTTAGTCTTTGGTAGGGAAACAATACCTTGTGGTTCCTTCTATACTCCAACTCAGAATCTCGAGGAATTGATATTTATGCCTCGTGATATGCATCTAATGCTGGTCTCCTCTCATCTATCTTTCACAGAGTTCAAACTAAACTTCACATAGCTCACGCTAAAAATAGCGCTCGCTATGATCTTCGCCGGACTTTTAAAGAATTTATTGTGGGAAATACTGTTTGGCGTAAAAACCATGTTTTAAGCAATGCTGGCGCATACTTTAATGCTAAACTTGCCCCTAAATTCATTAAGTGTAAAATAGTAACCAAACTTTCACCATTGGTATACGTTCTAGAAGACCCTAACAGAGTTAGAGGCAAGTGGCACATTAAAGACATTAAATCTTAAATTTTCTTAACTTCTATTAACTGTTACTTTGTATATATGTATAAATATCACCATCATTTTCACCTTATTATTTTATTTCTTCCTTTAATCCAGTGTTCTTCAACACATTTTACTTTAGGACCTCGAATTTTCGTTGGTTAGTCTTCACCTATTTTTTTAATCTTTATTTCAGACACATCTCGTTGGCGATGTGGCTGATCTCTGGCTTCGAGCTCTACCGCTCTGGCCGCTCCTAATCTTGTGTTAAGTCGTAGCGACTAAAGCTGCCTTAGGATTAATTTGTTTCTCTTTACCTCTACTTATTTTATTTTTTTTTTCCACGCAGGAGCGGATGACAACTCCTTAAGTAAGCCTGAATGTCCTTACGAAAACACACTTTTAGAGTGGTAGTCATTGAATGTGAACTCCACCCTTACCGGAATGAAGATGATGAATGTAAGAGAGGGTATATCTGATTCTACCTGGTGATGTCTGTTTCTGCAAAGCTGTGTTTTTCTGGTTTATTTTTGTACATATCAAAATTTTTGTTGAGTCAAAAAAATTTCCAGGGTCGGAAATATAGTGTTATGCTACTTACAGGCTATTCTTGCTTCCTATTCCTTAGCTCCAGCTCCACCATCAGTTTTTTTTGTTTGTCCTTCAGGGTACCTTGCTCTATTATGCTGGATACTCAGTGAGCTGTGCAGACTGATATTGGGTATCACCTTTATTTTCATAGGACCCTGTAACGTTTTAAACCATAAGAACACATTAATAAATCATTTTCGCTCTGCATTTTCATGCTATCAGCTCTTGTAAATCGAAAGGGAAGGGGTTTACCTTTGGTGACCTTGTTTTTGGCTTTCTCCGAAACTCTGCAATCTCGGGCTTAGTGCGCGCTGGTGCGCTACTTTTTTTCCTTTCGCTGTTATGTAATTTACTTCATGGTTTTATTTTGGATTATCGTATTACGAGCCTGAAACTAAACTTTGACGTTTGTTGACGTCTTTGTTTATCTGGTTGTCATGGCAATGCCCATTCAAACTCGTTAGCGGTCTGATATGTTTGCTTTAATACTTTTACAAAAATACTCTTTCTCTCTTGGCCACTCACAAAAATTACGTTTAATTTAAATAATTTTTAGAACTCTCCAAAAAGGGTATAAAAGCGGAACATTTCTGAAATTCTGGACTCTCACGTCAGCTTCTGAACTGGAAGTATCACTTAAAGGCCTTATCCCGGGGTCGCACTACCCCGGGATCCTGCGAGCCTTCAAACTATCATCCTTCAAACAATCCTTTCTACAACGGGATCCAGCGAGCCGTAACTACAAGTACGCCGCTACCGTTCCTACAACGACGATTTCTACAACGGGATCCAGCGAGCCGTAGCTACAAGTACGCCGCTACCGTTCCTACAACGACGATTTCTACAACGGGATCCAGCGAGCCGTAACTACAAGTACGCCGCTACCGTTCCTACAACGACGATTTCAACAACATCTACAACAACAAATACACCTGCACCCAGGTCATCACCCCACTGGTCTACTTCTCTCCGTGTCCTCCGTTTCTTCTTTTTCTATATCTAGTCTATATTTTATAAAAACCTGTTCACATCTCATCCATCCTCATCTTCGTATCATTTTTTTATCGTCTTCATTGTAAATATCTAATAAACTGCTACTACAAAATTTTATTCTGGTTGTTTTCTGTTAGGTTCTGGTTAGGTTCGTATCCTCTCACTACAGATGATTCATGTAGTATATTATATGGTATGTATAATACATATTTTTAAGTAAGGAACTTTGCGCTCTTTCTAGTTTGAGCAGTCTAGTTTTATACTCTCCTTCCCAGACAGGTATGCAATAAGTCAATATAGATTGGACTAATGAAAAGTATATTGTCTTAAGTAAGTGTGGGGGAGCAATATGTCGGAGTTTCCTTAAAATCCAGACGTACTTCCGTGCTTGTTCCACTAGCAGTTCTATCTGGGGTTGTCAGGTAAGTTTTTCGTCCAGTATTACACCCAAATACTTCACCTGACTAACTTTAGTTAGAGGTAAGCAGTCACATTCATTTGGGCATGTATGGACTTTTATAGCTATGTGGGGTGGTGGTTGGCTGCAGTTACGAATAGAAAAGGAGAGGAAGTTGGACTTTTGGACATTAAGGAATAAGAGGTTAGAGTTTAGCCATGTTGCTACACTACGGAGGCCTAATTCAGCGATGTTTTTTACCTCCTCCCAAGTCTTCCCTTGAAATACCAATGCAGTGTCATCAGTAAAAGTAACTATCTTGCATTTGCTGAGTTATTGCTGGCAGAGGTCGTTAATATATATCAAGAAAAGTGTTGGACTAAGTACAAGTTTCCCTGGGGAACTCCGTAGTGAACATTTATGTCATGGCTGTTAGAGTTTTCTAGTTTTACCTGTTGTACCCTATTGTCAAGGTAATTAGAAGATATATCTATCGGTAGTCCTCTTATTCCAAAGCACTCTAATTTATTTATAAGAAGGAGAATGGAATCAGTATCAAATGCCTTTGATAAATCTAAAAATATGCCTATGCACCCCTCTCTGAATCCAAACTGTTGGTTGGACAATGTGTTGTGGTCATTGTGGTATTTTTTAAGTCGCTCATTCAGCAATTTTCCTAAAATCTTTGATAGTGCAAGTAAGACTGAAATAGGGGTGTAGTTTCCAATGATGTTCTTATCACCACTTTTACAAAAAGGGTGAATAATAGAACGTTTAACATACATACAACAACATCAGGGAACATCCCTTTTGCAAAACAGAGATCAAATAGGAAAGTAAGAGACTGGGTCAGGACATGTTTTGCCTTTTTTTAAATTTAATTGGAGATATTGTCCCATCCAACAGCTGAAGCTGTTTTTATGTTTTCTGTAGGTGACTCGCAATATTTAACCTCATATGTAGTTTATTGCGATAATTTATTTTTACTGTACAGATCATTTATTATAATTCATCCCTTACTTAATTAGGTATTCTATTTACTCACACTAAAAAAATAATTACTCTCATACATCACCCTTTCGTACTTTCATTATACAAAACTAAATGAGCAAGCGAACCCGCGCGCGATTATCTGTATGTGGCTGGTCCTATTGTTCGTCGTTGACATCACTCGGCGCAGCCACGATGCGCGCCTGCCGATTGCCGCCCGCTAGTCGGAATCCAACATCAGACGCGAAGCCTGTATCGCTTAATCGCTTGCGCTCCCCTCGCTGTTACTCGCGAACTATTTATTTTGCTTGTACTTTAACGCTTTTGCCTGCTTTATTCTCGAACTGTACTTTCTCCTAGTGATTAATACCATCTGTGTCTACTCTATCTGGTGACAACCAAAGGTTGATGATCTGACTCGGAAGATTCACAAAGGAATGTGAATGTCTCAACTCGTGGCGGCGCGCGGCAAACTATCAATATGACTTCGCTCCCTAACGAGAAGACGAAGGTTGCCTGTTCAACACTGACGGCAACTCCATCTCCACTCCACCTAAAGATTCCGCCATTCTAGCCCGAAAAGCCAGCGATATGATTGGGCATTTTACAATTATGAACGTCTTAGATGACGTTTTCAAATTCCACCACATACTGGCCACTCTTGACCGCCTATATGCTGCAGAGATTGAGGATGTTCTTACCTCCCAACTACACCAAGCTGAAGGTTGAGCTCATCAAACGGTTGTCGGTGTCTAAGGAAAACAAGTTAAAGCAGCTGCTGACTCACGAGCAGCTAGGAACCCGCAAGCCATCGCAGTTCCTGCGTCACCCACCTCACCTGGCCGGACCCGACATTTCTTCGGACTTTGTACGGATCATCTGGACCAGCCGGCTACCTACCTCGCTGCAGCCAATCGTCGCATCGCAACCAAAGTTAGCCATCGAAGCACTCGTCGAGCTCGCCGACCACTTATATGACATCGCAGCACCAGCGCAGCAGGTGGCCGCGACTACATCATCATCATCAGCAGCAGGATCACCTATTGAGGAATTAACGTGGCAAGTAGCTGAGTTGACACGACAAGTGAGCACCCTTAATACGCAGGCACAGCACCGCTCCCGCAGTACCGAGCGTCGAGGTGGAGACCAGCGCAGCCGTTCCTCGTCACGCCGTTCCACGTCCAATTACAAGAGGTACCCGATCTGCTGGTACCACTCAAAATATGGATCCAAGGCGCGTCAGTGAATCAAGCCCTGTGACTATAAACCGGGAAATGCGCCGAGCATTCAGTGATGGCGACGGCCGACTGCCACAACCAAAGCACAGGTCGCCTATTCATCACGGACCGTATTATACAGACACAGTTCCTCACAGACACCGGAAGTCATATTTGTGTTTACCCTGTTTCTGGTTTTCGTGAGCGCCGTTGTAAAACTACTTACCAACTTACTGCTGCCAATTTCTCGACTATCGATACGTACGGCTATATACAACTTAATTTGAATTTAGGCCTACGCCGCAACTTTCCGTGGCGTTTTGTTATCGCTGACGTCACAAAAGCAATCATAGGTGTAGATTTTTTAACGCATTACCGCCTCATAGTCGACGTCAGCCAACAAAAACTTACTGATGGCCTAACCAATGTCAGTTCTGTGGATACATAAATTACTCGCTTGTGCTAAGTGTACTGTAAGTGTCGACTGGTGGTGACGGTAGGAATAATAAAATTTTGGCTGAAAGTCCGGGAAAATAACACGTCCCGCTGGTGCTCCGGGTAAACACAACACAACACACCACATACGCACTACACCGGGTCCACCTGTCTCATGTTCCCCACGTCGTCTCGCCCCGGATAAGCTAAAAATCGCGAAACAAGAATTCGACACTATGATAGCTAACGCGACAGCACGACCGCCTGATAGTCCCTGGTCGCCGCCTCTCCATCTTGTTTCTAAGAAAGATAACGGCTGGCGCCCGTGTGGCGATAAAAGACAATTAAATGCCCCTACCATACCTTACCAATAACCAGTTAGACATATACAAGATTTTTCGCACTGTCTGTCCGGTTGTACTATATTTTCAGTGGTGGACTTGGTTAAGGCTTACAACCAAATCCCATTTACTGAACAGGATATATCCAAAACAGCAATAACCACACCGTTCGGACTTTATGAATTCCCATTTATGACGTTTGGCCTGAGGAATGCGCCACAAACCTTTCAAAGGTTTGTCGACGGACTAACTCGTGGTCTCGACTTTTGCTATCCGTACCTTGACGATTTCTTAATTTTCAGCAAAACGTCACAGGAGCATGAAAACCACTTGCGCCAGCTCTTCGAACGAATGCGCAGCTATGGCGTATTTGTCAATATGGCCAAGTATAATATTAATAACTAACTAACTAACTAGAATTTTTACAAGTGCCGCTCAAATTCAAGCGCTGCTCAATGCCTTGCTTAGATGGTCGGTTAAAGCTTCCCATTCAGTCACCATAGAAGGGGATTCCCTCAAAGCATTCGAAGCTTGTAAGAAGAGTTTCTGTGATGCAGCTTTTTTGGCACATCCCGACTCGTCAGCTAAGTTAGGACTGGTCACTGACGCCTCCGATACGGCGATAGGTTGAGCCTTACAGCAGCTGAAGGATGGAGACTGGCAGCCCCTAGCATTTTTCTCTCGCAAGTTGAGCCCAACGCAAACAAAATACTCACCGTACGACCGCGAGCTCCTTGCCATCTACGAGAGTATAAAATATTTCAGGCATATGCTAGAGGCCCACAAATTCACTATCTATACAGACCATAAACCGTTATTTTACGCTTTTCATGAACGGAAAAGTAACTGCTCGCTACGTAAATATAGACACCTCGACTTCATCTCGCAGTTAACCACAGATATCGTCTTCATTTCCGGTAAAGACAACTTGGCCGACATCCTGTCGCGCGTGGCAGAACTGCAGTCACCTGTCATTCTCGAAGTGATGGCCAATCATCAAGACCAAGACCCAGAGCTCGCTGAGCACCTTAAAGGCGACACTTCACTTTGTCTTTCCAAAATAAATATACCAGGGAGTCGTGCCATGTTGTACTGCGACGTCAGTACACCGACACCCAGGCCTTTCGTTCCCAAACAACTGCGTCAGAAGATTTTCGACTGTATTCACTCTCTCAGCCACCCCGATGCCAACGCCACCGCTAAACTCGTTGCCCAACGATTCGTTTGGCCACTGTTGCGGAAAAACTGCCGTGAATGGGCTAAGGCGTGTTTGAATTGCCAGCGCTCGAAGGTAACTCGACACGTTGCTTCACCTTTAAGTACAAACGACTTACCTTCAGCGCGTTTCCAACACGTTCATTTAGACCTGATCAGTCCACTACCGCCCGCTGGTGGCATCGGTATTACCTCACAGCCGTCGATCGCTTCACGCGATGGCCGGAAGCCGTACGTCTATTATCGATATCACCGCCGAAACAGGGGCCAAAGCGTTTGTCAGCTGTAGGGTATCCAGATACGGTTGTCCCACCGAGATCGTGACCGACCGCTGGGCTCAATTTTTATCAGCCCTGTTCGAGCAGCTCTCAAAATCCATAGGTTTCGATCACCGTATTAGTAGTCTATTTATTTGAAATCCGTTTTGAAGTCTATTGAGATTGTATGAAAGTGGGTTCAATGCTAGGCAAAACCAAAGGGGACTCATGGCATCGCCTTGAAATATGCCTCGTTGTATTTTTATGTTTGGTGTGACAATGGATACATCTTTGAGTTTCAAGTTAAGTTGAGTGTTCCAGTTTTGCATGGTATTTGTAAATTTCCTATAAAAAATTGTAATTCGGGTTAACTTTGTAGTGCTTCAATATGTGTATCAGCCAGCTGATGATTATTATTGTTGTTGTCGCTGTCGCTGTCGCTGTCGCTGTCGCTGTCGCTGTCGATGTCGCTGTCGCTGTCGCTGTCGCTGTCGCTGTCGATGTCGTTGTCGTTGTTTTTGTTGTTGTTGTTGTTGTTGTTGTTGTTGTCGTTGTCTGCGGCAGCCACATGTGGCTGCGGCGAGGGGAGTTGTTTCCAGAGACTGAAGCTTTCATGCTCGCAATTCAGGACCAAGTCATAGCCACCAGGAATTACCAAAAACACATACTTCCCTAACCTACCTACAGATATGCGTCGACTGTGCCATGGAAATTCCGAAACCATCCAACACATCACCAGTGCCTGCTCATCATTAGCTCAAACAGATTATAAACACAGACATGACCAAGTTGCCGCGATAATCCATCAATACATAGCTTATAACTCCAAACTTATCACGAAAAAAACTCCTTACTACAGATATCAACCTTCATCCATATTAGAAAACGAAAATTATAAAATATATTGGGACAGAACTATAATTACCGATAAAACAATACACTACAATAGACCTGATATAACAGTGCTTGATAAAATTAACAAAATTGTATACCTTATAGATATTGCTATATCCAACACTCACAATCTTAACAGCACGCAAGCTACAAAGATAACTAAATACAATGATCTTTCAATAGAGATCCACGCTCAATGGAGGGTAAAGACAGTGAAAACAGTACCCATTATAATATCATCCCCAAATCATTACATTCGTACTTAAAAACAATAAATTTACATCCATCAACATATACACTACTGCAAAAGGCCGTTATTTTAAACACTTGCAGGATCGTCCGCATATTCATGGGAAATTCATCTTAATCATTCATTCATCACTATGCACTTGGCTTAGGCCCGTGCCGTAAAATAACCTCCTATGAATAGGAAAATGAAAGAAATAATAATAATAATAACAATAATAATAATATATATAATATAATATATAATAATAATAATTGTTTAATATTTATGCTTCGGAAACGCACCGGTTTTTTGTTGCGCGAATCGATCGCGAGTAGTCGGCACATCACTAAGCGGAAACGGACCGCAGATGTCACTCGTACCGGAACGAGATGTAAAATTGGAGGTTATCTTTACTCTTTGTCTTGTCTCGTCGGTGAGAACAAACATGTCTGCTCGGGCCTCGTGCCAATGATGGTATTTCGGTGTACCAATTACTAAATACAGGCGTCGGGCCTGGTCGGAGTGTTAATCATCTACATCGTCGGGAAATAAGTAGATTCGCGTCAGCGGTCAAGAGATCCCTGTTGATTGGACATCGTCGTATCGGTAGCGGCGACTCCACGGTCACGGCAGGCAGCACGCCGGCGACAGCGTCGGCAGCGACGATACTGGTTCGGTTCCATCTCCTATCCCAAAACTGTCTCCTCTCCCGCATTCCTGTCTCGAATCGAGCCTTCAATCTCCTGTCTACGGTGACAAGGTCAGTAACAAATTCATTCACTTCTTTTCTCTCACGTGCTGGCAAAAGCACACCCCCTTCGGATTCCACGCCGTTCGGTAGGCGTGGAAATTAAACATTTTGGTAGCAGGAGCGCGGTTTCCTAGTGGGAAATCATCGATTCACGGTTCTAGGGTTGTTTTGTTGCCACATTGTAGTTGGGAGAAAAGAATATCTCAGATTGGCCGGCAATCTGTTTGACAATGAGTCTGTGGTCGGTATACCACGATTAAAGTTCATTTTCGGTAAGTGAAAATATAAGTTGCAGTATTGTCCGACCAAATGAAGTTGTCCCCGGAGTGTGTGTCCAACATCAGTGTTGTGCATAGACTAGGATCCATGAAGAAGCCGTCGCATCCCCGTCCGTTGTTGGTGAGGTTCTCGACCTTTAGTGCTCGCTCAGAGGCCTGGAAAGGCAAGACTGCATTGAAGGGATCCAGAGTCACAGTAACCGAGTTTTTAACAAAGACAAGGCATGAGGTGTTTATGGCTGCCAGGAAGCACTTTGGTGTGCAGAATTGCTGGACTACAGATGGCAGGATCATCTTGCTGCTTCCTGACAAATCCAGACAGAAGGTGGAGCGTATGTCGGAGCTTCTGGTTCACACCAGCAAGTTCCCTCCTTCTGTTGGGCAGTCGGATCCTGCTAAGATATCTGCTCCAAAGGCGGCTGGGGTTGCTTCAAGTGCAGTGGCTGCCTCTTCGGCGCCCGGCACTGCCAAGCGTCAAATCAGGCGCGCTGGTCCGACTAAAGCCAAGAAATAAACATCTTTTCCGTACTCGCTATCACAATTTGGACGGGTAATACTCATTTTCCCAACAAGGTAGTTATTTTATTCATTTATTTTTGTTCACCTTCAATAATGTATGTAATTATTTTTCGGTTTCCGTTTCATGCTCCTGTCTGAAGTCAACATTCATTCAATTCATGTTTGTCATTGTGTCAATTATGTCATCCTTTTATTCCAACACTGCCCCAACGTTCATCCAACGTTGAGCTGTTGTTGCTGTATTGTCGGACGGAACGCAGGGCGTGTTCCATATAAATTAATGTTAATTCTATACAAAAATAATGTTAGTGTTCCATATTACCTAAATGCTCTGTGTATTAGTGATTGTTCCACAATGTGTCCCGTTTTCGTGAAATTAGTCCATTTATGTGTATTATTCTTCCTCAATGTTTAGGATGAATTATTTTTCTGAATTTTCCCCCGAAAAGCCCAGTGTATGTACGACTGGGTTCAGGCTATTTATTTATATTAATTTGATTTTTTTTTTTTTTTATAGTAATATCGATTATTGGGTTTATTTATTATATATATATATATATTTGTATTCATTTTATTAGTATATTTATTTTAGACTATGGATACCTACAACTTTAGTAATAGTTTCTTCTCATCTTGTGATAACGATATTTCTGTTAGCGCGGGAAGTGTTGGGTCAACAGCGGATGATTCGCTGTCATATAACTTGAAACGGGTGTTTTCAAACCTTGGTGCAAACTTCAACGTTGTTCATATTAATGCTCAAAGCATTCATACCAGCTATGCTGACCTTCTTGTAGTTTCTAGTGATCTGAACATACATGGCATTCTTGTTTCGGAATCTTTTCTCAAGCCATCTCTTTCTTCTGCCATGTATGCTCTGCCAGGGTTCAGTCTCTACCGGAACGACAGGATAGGCAAGGCTGATGGCGGTGTTGCTATCTACCTACGTTCTGACATCCCATGCAAAGTCATCAGCCAGTCGCCAAGCCTGTACTCTGGTTCTGCTGAACACCTGTTCCTGGAGATATTCTTGCGTCACAACAAAGTCCTCCTGGGTGTCTATTATAGCCCCTCTCTTCGAATCGACTATTTTAACTCTTTTGAAACCCTTCTCAGTGACTTGACTCCTCTTTATAGCGACACCCTAATTCTCGGCGACTTCAACACTTGCCTTCTCAAGAATAACGGTCACTCAGCGAAGCTGAATTCTCTTGTAAGTTCATTTAACATGCATATCCTTCCTCTAGAGGCCACTCACTTTCAACCACACTGCACCCCCTCTCTTCTAGATCTAATGATAACTTCTGACATGTCTAAGGTTGCTGCGCATGGCCAACTTAACGCCCCTTTCTCCTATCACAATCTTATTTACCTCTCTTATAAGATAAAGCCTCCCAAGCGTGCAGCTAAATTCCTTGACATTCGTAGCTTCAAGGGCATGGATATAACCTCCCTTAATTCAGACGCCTCCTCTGTCGACTGGTCGCCTGTCTACGGTAGTGAGACCATTGATGACAAAGTACGGAACTTCAACTCTATTGTCCTGAGCTTGTTTGATAAGCATGCTCCGGTCAAGAGGGTTAAAGTGAAGCATCTTCCTGCACCGTGGCTTACTGACACCATTAAGGGTCTGATGGCTAAGAGAAACCGTGCCAAGTCTAGATATAAGAGGGATCCGACCGACGAGAATCTTTTAATTTTCAAACGCCTCCGTAATCGTTGCACTCGCCTGTGTCGTGATTCTAAACGCCGTCATATCTACGAATGTATCGAGAGCTATACTCCAGCACAGGTCTGGAAGTTCCTGAAGACCCTTGGTGTTGGTAAGTCACAGGAATTGGCAGCCGGAAATGTCGATCTCCGGGGTCTCAATAGTTTCTTTGCAACTCCCCCTGTCGCGATAGACTCCCTCGTCAAGGATGCAACCCTTCGTAACCTACGGTCCAAGGCATCATCCCTCACCTCAGCATTTAATTTCATCCCTGTCGGAATCGGCGCAGTAAGGAGGGCAATACTGGCAATCTCGTCGAAGGCCATAGGTGAGGACAAGATATGTTCGCAGATGATAACAACTATCATTGATGTACTGTTACCTCTCATCACCCACATAATTAATGTGTCGCTTGACCAATGTTGCTACCCCAGCCAGTGGAAATTGGCACTTGTGATTCCCCTCCCCAAAACGTCTAATCCCGCCTTCTTTAAAGATTTCCGTCCCATTTCTATTCTGCCTATCCTCTCCAAAGTCCTGGAATCAATTGTCCACTCCCAACTCTCCTCCTACCTTTCCTCAAAAATGTTACTGAATCCCCACCAATCAGGTTTCAGGCCGGGTCACAGCACTACCACAGCACTGCTCAAAGTCACTGACGACATTCAATTAGCTATGGATCAAAAGCAGCTTACGGTCCTTACACTGCTTGATTTCAGTAGCGCCTTTAACTGCGTCGATTTCGATATACTAGTCGAAATTTTAAAGTCACTTAATGTCTCCTCGCACTCTGCTCGCTGGTTCGACTCCTACCTGAGAGACCGCCAGCAACGCATTAAGTCTGAGGAGATCTCAACGGACTGGTGTGATCTCTCCGCAGGTGTTCCGCAGGGAGGCATCCTTTCTCCTCTCCTCTTCTCGGTATTCATTAACTCCATCTCTGACGTTCTTACCTCTTCTTATCATCTGTACGCAGATGACCTTCAAATATATCGGCACTTCTCTCCGTGTGATGTGAATCTGACAGTAGAGGCGTTGAATGCTGATCTCGATAACATCAGGAAATGGGCTACCTCTTATGGTCTGCTTGTCAACCCGGGCAAATCGCAGGCCATGATTTTGGGTACTCGTCACTCTCATAACCTAGTTCAGAAAATGCCCGTCGACCCTATAGTGTATGATGGTAACATAATCTCATACAGCGAGAAGGCCAAGAATCTTGGGGTTGTATTTGATAAATTGTTGTCCTGGTCGCCCCATGTTTGTGAGGTCAGCAGACGAGTCTTTGCGTCATTTCACTCCCTACGGAGATTGCAGCACTTCCTGCCACAGCAGACTAAAATCACCCTTGCCCAGTCCCTCCTACTACCTTTAATCGACTATGCAGATGTTTGCTGGATCGGTGCGAACGAAGAACAACTGAACAAACTCGAACGACTTCAAAACCTCGGGATTCGGTTTGTCTTCGGGCTGCGCAAGTATGACCATGTCTCACAGTATCGCAAGGAGTTGGGGTGGCTTCCGATCCGCCTTCGTCGTGATATGCACGTTCTCTCCTATCTGTTCAACATTTTGCGAAACCCCCGCTACCCCTCATATCTTCGAGAACGTTTCGAGTTTATTTCCTCCAGGCATAGCAACCGGAGATCCCACACGATGTCTCTTCTCTCTACTCCTCGGCATAACACTGCCGCTTACAAACACTCGTTTAGGTTAACGGCGATCCGACTGTGGAACGCACTTCCCTGCGCTATTAGAGATAGTCCCTCAATTTTCACTTTTAAGACAAGATTGAAAGAGCATTTCCTTTCTCTTTCGTGATAGGTACTTTTATATATGTATATATAAGTAGTATATGTTTGATATATATAAAAATTTTTGCTTTTGTATTTTATTTAGTATATATCATGTATTAAATTATTATGTTTTAGTTGTAAACAATTAGATGTACAGTTTTATTGCGCACTAGGACTCTCCTGTTGCACAATTTTTCCTGTCCTACCTAGGTTTGCTGGTAGAAATCTCTCTTTAGAGATAAGCTCGCCTTTGCTCATAAAATGTTTTGTTACCTTACTATTTCTATAAGATTTCTGTGCAATAAAGAATATGAAAAAAAAGTGCCAATTTAGTTAACAGTTGTTATAAATTTGTAGTCGGAAACTACTGTTGTTGCGCATAAAAGATTGAACAGTCATTCTGCGAAGCCTAGATTGTATTACTTGCGGTAGAACGTCGGGTTCTATAGTCCTACAGTGTTATTTCGGTTTACACAGCAGGTGCGGGCTATTTAAGGGGTATTAAGCTGATTTGCTGACCTCAAAGGAAGTGTGGTTCATAAGAAGCCATTTTGTATTGTTTTCATAATCAAGTTTTGTGGGTTATTTTTGTATTGTGTTTTATGGTGGCATTCTCTAATTGATTTAGAGTGTATATTATAAGGTGTATGTCCACAGGGCGACCATATTAAATATTGTTTAGGATTTAATTGTTTTAGTGGTTGCCCTGGTTTTTACAACTTAGTTTTAATTTCTGTGCCCAGCGCTGACGGAAAGTGCTGGTCTCTGGCTGTGCTTAGTTCGGTAGTGAAGCATAGGACCAGAAACAATTGAATTGGTAACCATGGCATCTTCACCCTTGACGGTACTGCGGTATGGCGTCCGTGAGGAGATGAGATGGCTCGCCCATACTCACAAGTATGTGGAGCGACCTGACATGGACGATGTCCTGCTCAAGCGTGTGGAGGACGCAATGACACGCGTCGGGAAGGTGTGTCGGCTGGCTGCGGAGGCTGAAGCCCTCGGGCTTACGGATGAGGCCTCGGTGGCTGCAGTGAAGCAGCTCTGCGCGGATGCTGACCAAGCGATGGAGTGCTTGGGCGACATCGAGCGTCGCGCCGAAAAAATTAAGCGGTCGCGTCGGGATGACCGCGGGGAGGGTAGCGGAGACCCGCCCCCTAAGGGTGTTGTGGGACGGCTGCCACACCTGGAGATTCCGGCCTTCGGTGGGGCAATTGATGAGTGGCCGGAATTCATCAATTTATTCGATAGCCTGGTCCACGGTCGGGACGACCTGGACAGCGCCTATAAGTTGGCCCAACTATTGATGGCACTGCGGGGTGAACCGAAGGAGTTGGTCGGTCACCTAACGGTTACGGCGGGCAATTATGAGATTGCCCGGGTCATATTGTTTGACCGCTACCAACACAAACGGCGGTTGGTTGATGCGCAGCTGGGGAAGCTGTTCAGCATCCCAAGACTAACCCGGGATGTTGACATCCGGGTACAGGTGCTCAACCCTGTGCTGGTGGCCACTAAGGCCCTTCAGAACCTTGGTCTGCCGGTAGACCAATGGTCATATATCGTGTTATATATGGTTTTGTCACGGTTGCCTGCAGCTGTTCAAAGTCGGTTTGAACAGCTGCATGGGGGCAGTAGCTCGAAACTGCCCACGCTCGTCCAATTAACGGATTTTTTGGAGGGTGAATGCAGGCGATGCGACACATTGGATTCGGAGGCCAGTGTGCAGCGCCAACCCGCGTGGATGCGGGAGGGGCCGCGCCCCCCACCCCCACGGGGGGTGGGCGGTCAAAACAATTTGGCGTTTTGAGTGCCGTGCCGTCGGGTGACGGCTGTGTGCACTGCGACAGTGCTGGTCATGAAGTGACCAGTTGCGCTAACTTTAAGGCGCTCGGTGTGGCTGCCCGCAGGAAGGTGGTCTTCCGCCACCGATTGTGTTTCGGTTGTTTGGGGCCTCACCCGCTGAGCGAGTGCTCACGCGCGTCCCCCTGTGGTTGCTGCGGTGGCAAGCACCACATCGTGTTGTGCCTGAACCGGTCAGGCCCTTCGGACGGTCACCAGGGCCGGACTCAGGTTGGTCGGTCACAGGGCCCAACCAGGGCCGGACCCAGTCCTTCTTCGGGCAACGGGAGTCACCAACGGGGTGACTGGGGTACCCGCGGACGGGACCCCCCCCGAGGGGAAGGGGGCAGCGCGGGGGGTAACAGGCGGGATAGCCGGGGTTCGGTCGCCGCTATCCAGGGTCAGCGAGGACTTCGGGCCGCTGGCTCACCGCGTGTTACGGGCGGGTGTCAGATGGCACCTATGAGGGGCGCGAAGGCTGGAAGCCCACCACCTTCTGCGCCACCCTGCCCGTCGCTCTGGGAGGCGAACAGGGAGGCGAACAGTCGGATGTCGCCCCCATTCCTAGAGCGCCCCAGGTTGCATCCGCTCTCCCCCCTCCATCCACGGTGGCCACCGGGCACACCGTTCACAGTCCGGTATGGTCGGGTACCGGGAGAGCGAGGGGCCTATTATGCGGGTTGGGACCCCCTGATGTACATACGGTCTGATATGCCACCGGTGGCATATCAGCAGCCGAGTTACCAGGCCGACGGGGGTCCCAGTGGGTTCGGATCCCGCGGAGGTTCCCGCTAGGGACACGCCGCCCACTTACAGGGTGCCGCCACTCCACAGACGGTCATGCTCCCCACCGCCTCGGTGATAGCGTGGAGTTCGGACGGCAAATCTTGTGTGGCACGAGCACTATTGGACTCGGGGGCCCAGTGGTGCTTAGTCTCGTGCAACCTTGTAAGACGGTTGGGCATTTCGGTAAGGGAGTATCCACATTCCATTCGGGGAATGGGGAACACGGAAGTCGGTTCCGTTAAGGGAGTATGTCGGATTACTCTCTCGTCACGGGTGGATTCATCGGTGAATCTGACGGTCACGGCATTAGTCATTCCTAATGTGATGGGCTCACACCCTCACGTACGGTTGTCGCCCTCGGTGCGACAGTTGGTCGCTGGGTTGTCACTGGCTGACCCGGAGTTCGATATTCCGGGCCCAGTAGACATTTTATTGGGTGTCGATGCCTTGGGATGCCTGTTAGTGCCAGGTGTCCACGTGTTGCAGGCGTCTGGTCTGGTTTCGGTCAACACCAGACTGGGCCATGCGGTAATGGGTCCGGTCATGCCGGCTGCCCCACGCCTGGCAACTTGTAGTCCCTTATTAGTCTAGCATTAAACCCACTTTCATACAATCTCAATAGACTTCAAAACGGATTTCAAATAAATAACAAACACAACGATAGTCAATTATTATTATCACACCTCCTATACATGGAATACATAAAATTATATAGCTTTAACGAAAAAAAACTAAACAAACTGGGCTGACTGTACCCAAAAGTTTTCTCAGGACATCAAAATGAAGTTTGGCATAGATAAATGCAAAACCATGTCAGTAAAACGAGGCACTCTAGAACAGAACAGTTATGTACTTGAATCTGCTATGGATAATGGCCAAAGCTACAAGTACTTAGGGTTTCAACAGGCACGGAAAATAAACTTTAAAGAAACCAGGACAAAACTCACAATTAAATTTAAACAACGACTTAATCAAATCTTAAAATCACAACTCAACTCCCGCAATACCATTAAAGAAATAAACACTTATGCCATCCCCATTCTGACTTACTCGTTTGGCATTATAACATGGTCACAAACTGATATCAAGAAATTACAGACAATAATCAACACTAGGCTTACTAAAAACCGAAAACATTACCCAAAATCCTGCCTTCAGCGTCACAACCTGCCACGATTCGAAGGAGGAAGAGGCCTTATAGACATCCAAAACTTACATAACAAGCAAATTAAATCACTCAGAACAGTCTTCCATCACCGGTCCCAAAACGATACACTATATCAATGCATATCAGAAGCAGATACAAAATACACACCACTCAACCTTCACGCAAAAGACACACAACAAAATGAAAAAATTATAATAATAATAATAATAATATATATAATATAGAATAATAATATAATATATATATAAAAACAACAACAACAACAACAACAACATCCACAACAACAACAACTACAACAACAACAACAACAACAACAACAACAACAACAACAACAACAACAACAACAACAACAACAACAACAACAACAACAACAACAACAACAACAACAACAACAACAACAACAACAACAACAACAACAACACCAGCACCAACACCAACACCAACACCAACACCAACACCGACACCAACACCAACACCAACACCAACACCAACACCAACACCAACACCAACACCAACACCAACACCAACACCAACAACAACAACAACAACAACAACACCAACAACAACAACAACAACAACACCAACAACAATACCAACAACAACAACAACAACAACAACAACAACAACAACAACAACAACAACAACAACAACAACAACAACAACAACAACAACACCAACACCAACACCAACAACAACAACAACACCAACAACAACACCAACAACAACACCAACACCAACACCAACACCGACACCAACACCAACACCAACACCAACACCAACAACAACAACAACAACAACACCAACAACAACAACAACAACAACACCAAAAACAACACCAACAACAACAACAACAACAACAACAACAACAACATTGCAGGCACTGGTGATGTGTTGGATGGTTTCGGAATTTCCATGGCACAGTCGATGCATATCTGTAGGTAGGTTAGGGAAGTATGTGTTTTTGGTAATTCCTGGTGGCTATGACTTGGTCCTGAATTGCGAGCATGAAAGCTTCAGTCTCTGGAAACAACTCCCCTCGCCGCAGCCACATGTGGCTGCCGCAGGTCGAGGAGATATCTTCCATGCAGAGACTTCTGCTGCCATACTGCAATTTTGTCAGTATTTTGTACAATTTTTTCATTTTGTTGTGTCTTTTGCGTGAAGGTTGAGTGTTGTGTATTCTGTATATGCTTCTGATATGCATTGATATAGTGTATAGTTTTGGGACCGGTGATGGAAGACTGTTCTGAGTGATTTAATTTGCTTGTTATGTAAGTTTTGGATGTCTATAAGGCCTCTTCCTCCTTCGCATCGTGGCAGGGTGAGACGCTGAAGGCAGGATTTTGGGTGATGTTTTCGGTTTTCAGTAAGCCTAGTGTTGATTATTGTCTGTAATTTCTTGATATCAGTTTGTGACCATGTTATAATGCCAAACGAGTAAGTCAGAATGGGGATGGCATATGTGTTAATTGCTTTAATGGTATTGCGGGAGTTGAGTTGTGATTTTAAGATTTGATTAAGTCAATTTAATTCAATTAAGATTAATTTTATGTCATCCATGTATAGGAGATGTGATAATAATAATTGTCTATCGTTGTGTGTGTTATTTATTTGAAATCCGTTTTAAAGTCTATTGAGATTGTATGAAAGTGGGTTTAATGCTAGGCAAAACCAAAGGGGACTCATGGCATCGCCTTGAAATATGCCTCGTTGTATTTTTATGTTTAGTGTGACAATGGATACATCTTTGAGTTTAAAGTTAAGTTGAGTGTTCCAGTTTTGCATGGTATTTGTAAATTTCCTACAAAAAATAGTAATTCGGGATAACTTTGTAGTGCTTCAATATGTGTATCAGCCAGCTGATGATTATTATTGTTGCTGTCGTTGTCGTTGTCGTTGTCGCTGTCGCTGTCGCTGTCGCTGTCGCTGTCGCTGTCGCTGTCGCTGTCGCTGTCGCTGTAGCTGTCGCTGTCGCTGTCGCTGTAGCTGTCGCTGTCGCTGTCGCTGTCGATGTCGCTGTCGATGTCGCTGTCGCTGTCGCTGTCGCTGTCGCTGTCGCTGTCGCTGTCGCTGTCGCTGTCGCTGTCGCTGTCGCTGTCGCTGTCGCTGTCGCTGTCGCTGTCGCTGTCGCTGTCGCTGTCGATGTCGTTGTCGTTGTTTTTTTGTTGTTGTTGTTGTTGTTGTCGTCGTTGTCTGCGGCAGCCACATGTGGCTGCGGCGAGGGGAGTTGTTTCCAGAGACTGAAGCTTTCATGCTCGCAATTCAGGACCAAGTCATAGCCACCAGGAATTACCAAAAACACATACTTCCCTAAGCTACCTACAGATATGCGTCGACTGTGCCATGGAAATTCCGAAACCATCCAACACATCACCAGTGCCTGCTCATCATTAGCTCAAACAGATTATAAACACAGACATGACCAAGTTGCCGCGATAATCCATCAATACATAGCTTATAACTCCAAACTTATCACGAAAAAAACTCCTTACTACAGATATCAACCTTCATCCATAGTAGAAAACGAAAATTATAAAATATATTGGGACAGAACTATAATTACCGATAAAACAATACACTACAATAGACCTGATATAACAGTGCTTGATAAAATTATAGATATTGCTATATCCAACACTCACCGTGCCGTAAAATAACCTTCTATGAATAGGAGAGAAAATGAAAGAAATAATAATAATAATAACAATAATAATAATATATATAATATAATATATAATAATAATAATAATAATAATAATATATATAATATAATATAGAATAATAATATAACATATATATAAAAACAACAACGGCAACGGCAACGGCAACGTCAACGTCAACGGCAACGGCAACGGCAACGGCAACGGCAACGGCAACGGCAACGGCAACGGCAACGGCAACGGCAACGGCAACGGCAACGGCAACGGCAACGGCAACGGCAACGGCAACGGCAACGGCAACGGCAACGGCAACGGCAACGGCAACGGCAACGGCAACGGCAACGGCAACGGCAACGGCAACGGCAACGGCAACGGCAACGGCAACGGCAACGGCAACGGCAACGGCAACGGCAACGGCAACGGCAACGGCAACGGCAACGGCAACGGCAACGGCAACGGCAACGGCAACGGCAACGGCAACGGCAACGGCAACGGCAACGGCAACGGCAACGGCAACGGCAACGGCAACGGCAACGGCAACGGCAACGGCAACGGCAACGGCAACGGCAACGGCAACGGCAACGGCAACGGCAACGGCAACGGCAACGGCAACGGCAACGGCAACGGCAACGGCAACGGCAACGGCAACGGCAACGGCAACGGCAACGGCAACGGCAACGGCAACGGCAACGGCAAATGGTGTTGGTGTTGGTGTTGGTGTTGGTGATGGTGTTGGTGTTGGTGTTGGTGTTGGTGTTGGTGTTGGTGTTGGTGTTGGTGTTGGTGGTTGGTGTTGGTGTTGGTGTTGGTGTTGGTGTTGGTGTTGGTGTTGGTGTTGGTGTTGGTGTTGTTGTGTTGGTTGGTTGTGTTGGTGTTGGTGTTGGTGTTGGTGTTGGTGTTGGTGTTGGTGTTGGTGTTGGTGTTGGTGTTGGTGTTGGTGTTGGTCATGTTGTTGTTGGTGTTGGTGTTGTTGTTGTTGTTGTTGTTGTTGTTGTTGTTGTTGTTGTTGTTGTTGTTGTTGTTGTTGTTGTTGTTGTTGTTGTTGTTGTTGTTGTTGTTTTTATATATATATTATATTATTATTCTATATTATATATATTATTATTATTATTATTATTATTATTATTTTTTCATTTTGTTGTGTGTCTTTTGCGTGAAGGTTGAGTGGTGTGTATTTTGTATCTGCTTCTGATATGCATTGATATAGTGTATAGTTTTGGGACCGGTGATGGAAGACTATTCTGAGTGATTTAATTTGCTTGTTATGTAAGTTTTGGATGTCTATAAGGCCTCTTCCTCCTTCGAATCGTGGCAGGGTGAGACGCTGAAGGCAGGATTTTGGGTAATGTTTTCGGTTTTTTAGTAAGCCTAGTGTTGATTATTGTCTGTAATTTCTTGATATCAGTTTGTGACCATGTTATAATGCCAAACGAGTTAGTCAGAATGGGGATGGCATAAGTGTTAATTTCTTTAATGGTATTGCGGGAGTTGAGTTGTGATTTTAAGATTTGATTAAGTCGTTGTTTAAATTTTATTGTGAGTTTTGTCCTGGTTTCTTTAAAGTTTATTTTCCGTGCCTGTTGAAACCCTAAGTACTTGTAGCTTTGGCCATTATCCATAGCTTCTATTTGATCTCCAGATTCAAGTACAATACTGTTCTGTTCTAGAGTGCCTCGTTTTACTGACATGGTTTTGCATTTATCTAGGCCAAACTTCATTTTGATGTCCTGAGAAAACTTTTGGGTACAGTCAGCCCAGTTTGTTTAGTTCTTCTTCGTTAAAGCTATATAATTTTATGTCATCCATGTATGATGTATGTAGGAGGTGTGATAATAATAATTGTCTATCGTTGTGTTTGTTATTTATTTGAAATCCGTTTTGAAGTCTATTGAGATTGTATGAAAGTGGGTTTAATGCTAGGCAAAACCAAAGGGGACTCAGGGCATCGCCTTGAAATATGCCTTGTTGTATTTTTATGTTTGGTGTGACAATGGATACATATTTGAGTTTCAAGTTAAGTTGAGTGTTTCAGTTTTGCATGGTATTTGTAAATTTCCAACAAAAAATAGTAAATCGGGTTAACTTTGTAGTGCTTCAATATGTGTATCAGCCAGCTGATGACTATTATTGTTGTTTTTGTTGTTATCGTTGTCGTTGTCGTTGTCGTTGTCGTTGTCGCTGTCGTTGTCGTTGTCGTTGTCGTTGTCGTTGTCGTTGCCGTTGCCGTTGCCTTTGCCGTTGCCGTTGCCGTTGCCGTTGGCGTTGCCGTTACCGTTGCCGTTGCCGTTGCCGTTGCCGTTGCTGTTGCCGTTGCCGTTGCCGTTGCCGTTGCCGTTGCCGTTGCCGTTGCCGTTGCCGTTGCCGTTGCCGTTGCCGTTGCCGTTGCCGTTGCCGTTGCCGTTGCCGTTGCCGTTGCCGTTGCCGTTGCCGTTGCCGTTGCCGTTGCCGTTGCCGTTGCCGTTGCCGTTGCCGTTGCCGTTGCCGTTGCCGTTGCCGTTGCCGTTGCCGTTGCCGTTGCCGTTGCCGTTGCCGTTGCCGTTGCCGTTGCCGTTGCCGTTGCCGTTGCCGTTGCCGTTGCCGTTGCCGTTGCCGTTGCCGTTGCCGTTGCCGTTGCCGTTGCCGTTGCCGTTGCCGTTGCCGTTGCCGTTGCCGTTGACGTTGACGTTGCCGTTGCCGTTGCCGTTGTTGTTTTTATATATATGTTATATTATTATTCTATATTATATTATATATATTATTATTATTATTATTATTATTATATATTATATTATATATATTATTATTATTGTTATTATTATTATTATTTCTTTCATTTTCTCTCCTATTCATAGAAGGTTATTTTACGGCACGGTGAGTGTTGGATATAGCAATATCTATAATTTTATCAAGCACTGTTATATCAGGTCTATTGTAGTGTATTGTTTTATCGGTAATTATAGTTCTGTCCCAATATATTTTATAATTTTCGTTTTCTACTATGGATGAAGGTTGATATCTGTAGTAAGGAGTTTTTTTCGTGATAAGTTTGGAGTTATAAGCTATGTATTGATGGATTATCGCGGCAACTTGGTCATGTCTGTGTTTATAATCTGTTTGAGCTAATGATGAGCAGGCACTGGTGATGTGTTGGATGGTTTCGGAATTTCCATGGCACAGTCGACGCATATCTGTAGGTAGCTTAGGGAAGTATGTGTTTTTGGTAATTCCTGGTGGCTATGACTTGGTCCTGAATTGCGAGCATGAAAGCTTCAGTCTCTGGAAACAACTCCCCTCGCCGCAGCCACATGTGGCTGCCGCAGACAACGACGACAACAACAACAACAACAACAACAAAAAAACAACGACAACGACATCGACAGCGACAGCGACAGCGACAGCGACAGCGACAGCGACAGCGACAGCGACAGCGACAGCGACAGCGACAGCGACAGCGACAGCGACAGCGACAACGACATCGACAGCGACATCGACAGCGACAGCGACAGCGACAGCTACAGCGACAGCGACAGCGACAGCTACAGCGACAGCGACAGCGACAGCGACAGCGACAGCGACAGCGACAGCGACAGCGACAACGACAACGACAACGACAGCAACAATAATAATCATCAGCTGGCTGATACACATATTGAAGCACTACAAAGTTATCCCGAATTACTATTTTTTGTAGGAAATTTACAAATACCATGCAAAACTGGAACACTCAACTTAACTTTAAACTCAAAGATGTATCCATTGTCACACTAAACATAAAAATACAACGAGGCATATTTCAAGGCGATGCCATGAGTCCCCTTTGGTTTTGCCTAGCATTAAACCCACTTTCATACAATCTCAATAGACTTTAAAACGGATTTCAAATAAATAACACACACAACGATAGACAATTATTATTATCACATCTCCTATACATGGATGACATAAAATTAATCTTAATTGAATTAAATTGACTTAATCAAATCTTAAAATCACAACTCAACTCCCGCAATACCATTAAAGCAATTAACACATATGCCATCCCCATTCTGACTTACTCGTTTGGCATTATAACATGGTCACAAACTGATATCAAGAAATTACAGACAATAATCAACACTAGGCTTACTGAAAACCGAAAACATCACCCAAAATCCTGCCTTCAGCGTCTCACCCTGCCACGATGCGAAGGAGGAAGAGGCCTTATAGACATCCAAAACTTACATAACAAGCAAATTAAATCACTCAGAACAGTCTTCCATCACCGGTCCCAAAACTATACACTATATCAATGCATATCAGAAGCATATACAGAATACACAACACTCAACCTTCACGCAAAAGACACAACAAAATGAAAAAATTGTACAAAATACTGACAAAATTGCAGTATGGCAGCAGAAGTCTCTGCATGGAAGATATCTCCTCGACCTGCGGCAGCCACATGTGGCTGCGGCGAGGGGAGTTGTTTCCAGAGACTGAAGCTTTCATGCTCGCAATTCAGGACCAAGTCATAGCCACCAGGAATTACCAAAAACACATACTTCCCTAACCTACCTACAGATATGCATCGACTGTGCCATGGAAATTCCGAAACCATCCAACACATCACCAGTGCCTGCAATGTTGTTGTTGTTGTTGTTGTTGTTGTTGTTGTTGGT